>JASJZC010000006.1:0-2486666 GCA_037178855.1 Oscheius sp. JU75 | reverse complement strand
AACCTTTTTAACCAAACTAGTCAAAAGCTTGAAGAGCCAGATCCTATTGGCTGACCAATTTCGAACACCATGGGACTATCCCGAGAACCTAGAAGAGCAACACGCTTACATTACCAGCAATACTAAGAAAGTTGAGAAAGTTGTTGAACAACTGGAGATCTCTAAACAGAAAATGACCGAGATCCAAGAAAAGGGTACCGTCCTAGCTTTTTCCTTTGAGAGCGGAGAGAATGTAGAAAAATCAACCTTTATCATAGACCAAATAGAAGTGCACACAGCTGAGCATGAAATCGAACTTTACTTAGAACGAGCCGACGAAGCCACTAAAACTCTCGAACAAAGACTTATCGAATTGATCGGTCAAAAGGAAGTAGTTATGGATGCCATACACTTTCAGAGAAGAGAGACCGATGACGACAGGTCGTCCACACGTCAGTTTGAACCAAAAACTGAGCAACCAAGTCATAGTAGTATCAAAACTCAACCACAAGTTTCGGCTCCAAACCCTGCACCTGTCCAACCGATGACACCAGCTGCCAATAACTTTGGCAGTCCTTTTACTAGTTATGCGACTCCCCAAGCCCAACCCCAAATTGCTTATAATGGTTTAGGGCAGCCGATAAGAATCAACACTTACAGTAACCCAATTACAACACCAGTGACACCACAATCCTATAAAGAAATAAAAGTACCCACTTTCAATGGGAACATTGGCGATTACCAGACCTTCGCGGAAGTTTTTACCGAAATAGTCGACAGAAACCCTAGTCTCTCCACTATTGAGAAATTATCGTATTTACTGAGCGCGATAAAAGGCGAAGCCTACCAGGCTATCACTGTTTACCCACTCAGAGCAGAAAACTATCAATTAGCTCTAGCCAGACTTGGAAAACTCTACGGAGACCAGAGAACCCGAACCACACTGTTGAACCAGTCTCTGGACAGCGTCCCGAGAGCTACTATGGACGTGAGATCGCTCCGATCAACCATGAACCAAGTGCAGGCTCTATTACAGCGCCTAAAAATTAGCGGAGAAACCATTGACACGAACCGTCTCAAAACTCTAGTTGGAAGCAAATTCCCACACGCTATTAGAAAGGAAGTTCACCGCCAAGAATACCAGAACGGAAACAAATATACCATTGAACAATATTTGAAATCTCTTGAAGATGAGATTTTGCTCGAAATAGACGGAGACACAACCATAGAACCCAGTGTGGAACAAACAGTTTTCAGGCAGACCGTATCCAATACCTTATGTTATGTTTCAAGTGTTTTAGCCCAAACCACACGGCTAACAGATGTAAAGCGAAAAATTGTGACTACTGTCAACAGCCGCATAACAGTCTCATTTGTACCACCCATTACGACAAAAGGATGGATCGATCCGCTAGCAGACACAGAGGCTATAGTCGTGCCAGAATCTATGATCGTGACGGATCGAGGGATCGAGGTTCAGACCGGGAAAGACGACGGAGCTCTTCCCGAAATTGTGACCATCACCATGGACGGTCTCAATCTCGTTCAAGGTCAGCTCACCGCAGATCTTACGAGAAGCGGGATAGGAGCTATAGTAGAGACAGACACAGTTCGCAACAACGTGGACGAAGTTACCTGCGGAGAAGATCTGCGAGTCGACAGCCGAGGAGGGACTCTCGGCAACCGTATCGATCAAGCTCACGTGGGTCAAATGGATCAGGTAGACGAGTCAATCTCACTACAATAGAGGCTAGAAATAACCCAATACCATCTGTAGAGTCGGGAACCACAGTTAACCAACTATTTGCCAGCACCGAAAACCAGGCCAGAATGAAACTAATACCATTGAGATTGTAGTCTAGACCAAATGAGATATTGTATGGTCTTTTGGACGGCTGTAGTCAAGCTAGTTTTATAAAGAAGGATTGAAAAAAAATTGAAAAAAACATGACCATTATCTCTTTCGGTGGACACAAAGAAACCAGTTCCATTGAACAAGTAACCGGAAACACAATTGAACCAGACATTCTCATAGGACTAAACTACTACGATGAGATAACGACGGTAAACCAGCCATCTTTCCGTCTCAATAACGGCACATTTGCCAAACCATCGCTTTTTGGTTATACTCTGTCCGGCTCGGCAACCAATACAGCTAGAGACACTCGAGTGTTCAATACAGCTGTTCGCACCTTGACAGGCAAAGTAGAATTTCAAGACCTTAACCAGACCTGGGAACTTGAGGCAATAGGAATAAAAGACCCTGTGACCCAAAAAGAAGAAGATGAGAAAGTAATGGACCATTTCAAAAAGATCGTCAAAATTATCGACGGGAAGGTAATTGTTGAATTCCCTTTCAAAGAGAACATATCTAAACTCGGTGACAATTACCCCCTAGCCATGTGTAGACTAAAATCACTCTTTCATAGCAAATCCAAAGACCAAAAGCTATGGAGCACCTATTGTGATCTGATTGAAACCCAATTGGCAAACGGAGTTGTGGAAGATGTTACTAGCACACCAGTACCAGAAAACAAACCAGTCTACTATATTCCACACCAACCAGTATTTAAAGAAAGCTCAAGCACTACCAAAGTTAGAATAGTGTATGATGCTTCCTCTCATATGAAAGGAGAAATTTCCTTGAACCAAGCTGTTTACCAGGGACCATTATTATTATCTCATTTACTGGGTGTCCTACTGAGAGCAAGAACAGACAGATACATATTGCTTTCCGACGTGGCCACAGCATACCATTGCATAGGATTAGGAGAAGACAGTCGTGACACTGTCCGCTTTTTATGGCTAAAAAACCCTAATCTACCACCAGATGAGAATGGGAACTGGAAGATATTGAGATTCACCAGAATACCGTTCGGAGTTTCCTCAAGTAGCTTTCTATTGTCATACTCTGTCCGATACTTTATGGAACAGACAGGAGATCCTATTGGAACTAAAATTGTTAGGAACCTGTATGTAGACGATCTGGCATTCAGTGTCAGATCGGAAAAAGAACTACAACAGATGTATCAAAAGAGCAAAACCACCTTTCTTCAATTCGGGCTACGATTCCGAAAGTACATGACCAACAGCAAAGTTTGTAAAAGAATCATTGACCCTGATGACATGTCTACCGATAAAGAATAAAAGATACTAGGCTTTCCTTGGGACCCGGAAAAAGACACTTTGAAAATCAAGATTAACCTTGAAATTGAAGGGAAGATAACCAAGCGTACGGTGATGCACACCGTGCACAAAACATTTGACCCTTTGGGATTTGCTGCTCCTCTACTAGTCAAGATGAAAATCTTTCTCCAACAACTGTGGATCGACAAACAGGACTGGGATTCTCAGTTGAACGACATGAAGGCAGCCGAGTGGAAAGCCATCGTCAAGGAGATCGACAAAGTGAGTATTGTTGTGCCCAGAATGCTAATCGAAGCTAACAAAACCAAAAGTGCAAGACTCGAAGTTTTTGTTGACGCGTCAACCCGAGCTTATTCAAGTTGCGTTTACTTATTGGTTGAAGACCTTGATGGAAAGAAAACCTGTAACCTTGTCATTTCCAAATTTCGTTTAACACCAGTAAAGACCTTAACAAATGACAAAGGAATAAGTATGCCCAGACTGGAGCTCACCGCACTACTTATTGGAACCAGACTAGCCGATTTTGTTCTTGAACACATTGATCTAGAGATCAAGGGAGTAAACATTTATAGTGACAGCATGATTGCCCTTCATTGGTTACACTCAACCAAGAAATTAGATACCTTTGTGAGCAACAGATGCAACGAGATTAAAGAAACCAACATGAAATGGCAATCACAGAAAATCAGCTCGACCTATCACCATATAGAAACTGCGGAAAACTCCGCTGACGCTTCAACAAGAGGCTTGTCATTTGAGGAATTAAAGGCCAATAACTGGTTGAAAGGACCACAATTCCTAACCGATTCATCAGTAGAGAAAAAACCCTCTCCGGATTTTCACTTGCCAATCGAGATTCCCGAAACAGAACCGGCTGTTGTGACACTTATTACTAAGGCAGAAGAGCCGGCAATTGACCTCACAGAGCTCATTGATAACGCAACTAGCTGGAACCAATTAAAGATCGACATAGCTCTTAGACTTTACCCCGAGCTGAAAAATGAAACAGGAAATCTTGTGACTGCTGTAGAAATGGATGAAGCAGAGACCGCTTTGTTGAAGAACATGCAAAAAGACCTGACAAAAGAGTCCGAGAAGCAGTATCGAAATCTTGGACTGTTTCGCGACTCGAATGGAGTCATTCGATGTCGAGGTCGGTTTGGCCAGTTGAAATGGGAGACCTACCGACACAACGAATAACCGAATGCAGTTATCCGTTTCAACATATCGAAATAGATTATATTTTTTATGGATTTTTCACAATCACCGACTATATCAACGACCAAAAAGTTATTCACAAAAAATGGATAGCTTTAATGACCTGTTGTGCAACTCGTATGACTCATCTGGCTGTTGTGAACGACTTAACAACCGAAACATTCATTAATGCATTACGCCGATTTTGTGCGAGAAGAGGTCGTTGTGAAACTATTCTCAGTGATCGAGCCACTACATTTATGCTGGCTAAAGACATCCTCACAGCTGAAGGAAAGTCAGAGACCAACTCTGACCTACCATCCATACCGGGAGTAAGGGAGTTCCTAGCTACCAATCACATTAAGTGGAAAGTGCTGACAAGCAGAGCAGCCTTTAGAGGAGGTTTTTGGGAACGATTAATGCAAATCCTAAAACTAACATTGCGTAAAATCCACGTTTTCAAAGCTATTAACTCTGAGACCTTCGAGACCTTAGTAGCTGAAATTGAAGGCTACATGAACCAAAGGCCAATTACCTACATGTCTAATGAGTATGATGACTCAGTTTTTCAAATTCGACCAATCGACTTTGTGTCCCACGAGTCAATCTAGCACTTGACAACCGAGACGAGGATCTCTCGTCGATTGGCGACGATTATTACCCTACTGCCCTAAATACTAGGCAGAGGGCTGTGGAACAGATCAAGCTTACCAATGCTTATTTGACACAACTTTGGAAAACTTGGCTGCACCATTACCTACTCGAGCTCAGAGCACATCACCGAGCTCGAATGAAACAGACCCGTTATACCAAAAAACTACCCGAGATCAACGAAATTGTTCTCATTACCGATGATCGTTTTGATTGAAACCAATACAAAATGGGACGTATTGTCAAGCTGATTCCCAGTAGTGACGGCGTGGTCAGAACGGCCGCTGTTAGTTGTTCCAACGGAAAACATTTGGAACGGGCCATTTGCCACCTCATCCCGTTGGAGCTCGAACCAGGGGACATACCACCCGAGATCAGACAAATCCCTCTTACACCTAGGATTAATACTGACAAGCCTGTCTCCATAAACCATAATCACGAGACAGTTGTAAGTACCCGACCCGACCTGGATAATCCTGGCACACAACAAGAATGTGACAAACAACAGGCGAGGAGAGAATTTAAAGACAGGAAGGCCAAGAAAAACGTGAGATATGTCTTCAACACTAGAGTTGCGGAGTCTGAAACCAGGACCCAAAAGACTCCTCGCTGGACCTCGTTTGACCCAAAAAAGGTACTGTTTGCTTTGACAATCTTGACCTATGTCATGAGCAGCAACGGACTAAAAACTCATTGCATTTCTGGATGAGTATTTGTTACTGACATTAGACCAGAATCTCAAATCCAGATTTGCGACGAGACAGAATGTTTCGTGCTGGATGACCCTCAGGAAAATGCTACCTTCAAGTTTAACCTTGAGACAACCATGAGAGACTACAGAGTTTACGGAAAACAGTTTGACGGTGTGACCAAAAACACAACCACCGCATTCTGTCCCGCTACCGATATTTGTCTTGCTATCACCTGTACATGGTGCTTAGACACACTTGGAAATGTAGATTGCATGCCTAGAGGAGCAATAGCGATTGTGTGCTCTATACTTTTCTCTCTAACCGTAACAATTGTCTGCTTGTTCAAATGTGCAAGGCAATTGGTCAGAGCAGCTATATTTGCTTGTCTCCACCCGCTAGATTGCATCATAGCCGTATTACAAAAGTGTCAAGACCGTAAGAAAAAAGACGACGATGGCAATTACCCTTTACTGGAAATCAGAACCACAGGCAGTAAAGGATGGGCTAAACCAAGCCAAAATCTATGCTCAAATTGATGGCTATTGTAATGTGCATTAGTTTGACTTTAGCCTGTCAGGACACACAAATAACTCAAGCAACCATTTCGAAATGTGATGAAAACAGAACCAACTGTCACAACTACGAGACCCTGGTTTTGAATTTAAATTCAGTAAGACCAGAATCATGTATCCAGATCAAAAACCAAGAAGAAATCACCTCACAAATGAAACTGACCTTTAAATCTCTTGACCTGGTTTGCACCAAAGAATCTCTTTTCTATACAGAAAACAGAGAAGCTAGAGAAATGACTATCCAAATGTGTCCGGGATTGTCAGGATCTTGCCTAGCGGCAAAAATGTGTCGAACTATTGCATCAAACAGTTCTATAGCGGAACTATTGGGTTGGCATATAAGTCTTTTCGCTTTTTGTAAACATGTCCTTTGTCTTGTTTGCAACAATGACCGAGCTGTTGATATAGCACCTCGTGTAGCTCACTCAGTCCTCTACAACCACCATGCAAGACATCACTTCTTTTCTTCTTGTACTCTATTCTCTGTTCGTCTTGATCCGGACTATTGATGACTGGCCACCCTACGATCTGCGACATGAGTTCCTCAAAGGCAAGAATGGAGCCCAAACGGCGGCTGATATCAACGATGTTTATGGCCAAGGGACGACGTCCACGAGGGTATGCCAGTTGTGGTTTCATCGCTTTCGGTCTGAAGACAAAAGCGTCGAAGATGAGCCAAGGTCAACTTTTGACGAATCGAAATTGCTGCAGCTCGTGAACGAGAACAATCGGGAGACTACCCGTGAACTAGCAGAGGCACTGTCTGTCAGTCATGCTGCAGTGGAACACCATTTGAAGCAATTGGGATTTATGAAGAAACTGGGCACTTGGTTGCCGCATGACCACAGTGACACCCAGAAGTGGCAGCGCATGTCCGTCGCTCATTCTCTCCTATCCAGGTATGAGAGGAAATCCTTTTTACCATGCCTGGTGATGGGAATTGAGAAGTGGGTAACGTAGGTAAACTTCCAAAGGAAGCGTCAATGAGTGGGTCCAGACCAGGCACCAAGTCCTGATGTGAACCCGATACTCATTAAAGAAGATTATGCTCTCTGTTTCCTGGGATATCGAAGGAGTGGTGCACTGGGAACTGCTGGATGCTGGAACTACCCTTACGGCCGCCATTTATAGCCAGCAACTTGAAAAGGTTGCCGTTGCACTTCGTCAGAAACGACCGCAGAAGTCGAAGGTCATCCTGCAGATGGACAACACGCGCCCCCATGTTGCAAAACTCACTCGCTCCAAGATCCACGACCTGGGTTGGGAGATTTTACCCTATCCTCCATACAGCCCGGACCTTGCCCCTTCCGACTATTATCTGTTCCGGACCCTCAACAACGAGATTGGAGGACAATAGTTCGATTCCGACGGCGCACTCAAAATCTGGTTGACAAACTTCTTCGCGTCGAAACCCAAGGTGTTCTACGAGTGTGGCATCCGTAAGCTACCCGTGAAATGGGCAGACGTGGTACATCATAATGGTAATTACAACGAATGAAAAAGTTGTTTGGAAGTCAATAAATTTTGGCATTTGAAAAAGCGAAAAGACTTATATGCCAACCCAATAGATGAAGTAAATAACCAGACTGGAACTACTTACTGTGGAAGTATGAAGTCAATTTGCTTACTTTTTAAACCAGCATGTCTTTTCTACAGAATTTACTTCCCAGAACCAAAAATACCTGACCCATTTGAGATATACAGATGCTCTAGTTTTCAAGCCAGACTAAACTTAGGTTATGAGCTACTATTGACAAATAAAACAACCATAAACGGAACAGTTGAACTGTTACCAAACGTACCCTATGAGGTTGACGGTCACACATTGACCATGGAAACCATCTCTACAGTTCAGAGCCCTATGCTCAATCATCTGTTTGCCACAAATGACAAATTGACTGGAATGCTGAATGGATTTCAGAACTTCCAGTTTGACTGCAAGTCCCTAGTCAATGGGACGCTGCAAGGCTGTACGGCAAGAGATACCTGTAGGTGCAATCCAATACCCTATTCTGCTAACTGTTATTGTAACAACAACGCCGTGGACCTGAATGTGAATAATGTTTTGCCTATAATAACACCAGAAGGCAAGCTTGTGGTGAAAAATGACTGACTAACTTTCGAAACTAATACCGCTTCTGCAACCATCAGTGTTAAAATGGACACAACAGTTAACCGTACTCAATTATTTGTGCACACTGATCTTTGTAATGTATCAGTTGAAGCAGTAGACGGTTGTTATGATTGTAGGCATGGTGCCGAAGTCAGACTCAACTGTACCAGCCTACGGAAAGCTAGTATGGGAAGTGTTAAATGCTCATCCCAAGCTTTTGCTCTCATTTGCCACAAGAGAGGATTTGTTAATTTTATATATTTGTAGCAAATCACGCAAATCTGAACGAAAAGTGTAAAATTACTTGCGGGTCCACCACATCCAATTTTGAAATAGCTGGAACATTGAGATACGTGAATGGTGTCCGACCTTTTCAAGAGCTTTACAACAATGTGACCGCTATTCGCTCTGGATACGACAATTCGACCAGTTTTTGGGGCAAGCTGAGCAGCCTCGAGCTTAGAGGGCTCAATTTTGGACCACTGTGGATGACTGTTTTGAATTTTATGGGATTCTCCACTACCGCCTTAATCATTACTGTAATACTTATTTGCTACTATTTGCTACTAATGGCCCTACTAATCTTGGGCGTCGCAACAGCCGTTACCAGCGGCAAAGCCTCACCTACCGCAGCTGCTCTGAACGCAACGCCCCCCGGTATGATCATTCTGATCGTGCTACGCGTTCTGAGAGCTTACCATTCGACTGATTCAAATTATAGTTATACCTGTCAAACTCTTGATCAAACTTTTGATTAAAACCATTTTTAAGCTCACCGAAAGATTTTAAGGACCATACCGCACCTTTTATACCATACCAGTCATACTATTCACGTCTTGTCCTATTTTCTTCTGTCTAACTACATTTTAGTACCGCACCGTCCAGATAAACCATGTCAAGTGAAGCACTAGACCAGAGCAAATTGGATGCTCAAATGGCGGAAATGGACGTCGAAGAAATCGAGATTGTTCGACTATTGGAATCAGTTGAGCTGCTTCACGTAAAACTGGACAAACTATTGGAGACAGTGAACCCGAAACCGCAGAATGAGATCTATTGAGATCCGTCGCCACCAGAGCGACCTGTACAGCAGCAAATACCAGCTGCAACAAATCCACCACCAGAACCAACCATCAACCAGTTCGAGAGCTGATTGAAGACCATAATGGGAAGGAACGTGGGTCGAGCAAGCCCCACATTTCGTCCCAACCAGTACAAAAAACCTCTCACTCCTAAACCATGTGTATATTGTACCGGACCACATCGCAGCCAGGACTGCACCGTAATTACCTCTCCCAGAACCAGATTTTACTTGCTTGCAGACAAGAACCTTTGTACCATATGTACCGCTAGTAGTCACTCAACTGATCAGTGCTATAGTAAAGTTGTCTGCAAGCGATGTAGGGGCTCACTCCACAGCAGCCTCCACGGTCTCTAACCTAAACTCTAACCTGAAGACCTAGCCTTTATATTTTTCGATACCCTTCACCCTCTTGTGACCTGGCTACAGACGATAACCTCGTCAATATTATCTTTTCTTTTGTAACCGATACTACAAAAATTGACTTCTAATCACTTTTTAGAATATCATCATAATCAAGGAAGAAGACCCTTCGTTGAATTATGTTTTTATTTAGACCTTCCCCTTTGTTAGCACCTTATCGTTCTGATCATTGTAACCAATAACCGGACACGACTACGAACCAGACAAAAATACAAACCAATCAACCTCAAATTACTTTGAATCAAGAACAAAATACACCAAGTTTCGTAGAAACTGGACGGGCGCGCCCTGAGTGGTCGTAGAAGCCTGGGCCCACCTCTGGCGTGAGACTCTGGACTCACGTTTAAGTGTGACCAGCGCTATCTAGCGCGCGGACTTGGTGGCGGAGGCGCACAGTGGATCCAAAAAACCATACCGGGGATCAGCTGTGCGGGCACTCGGTCATGTTCGTAAAGTCTAGTTAATGTAAGTGTGTACCTCCTTATCTCTCTATACCCCAACCAATAAACCAGTATTCAAACTATTAGTGAACGGTAATATATATATCGTAGGATAGACGCATACAGACTCTCAACTCGCAATAGACTATCTTCTTATAGTAGCCGTCTGCCCTACGAACATGTGGATAACTTTGGTCTGCCTCTGTTTGGCATTCTGGGAAATCTCTACTGCTATACTGTTCTGTACAGAATGCACAAATCCTATTCGGAAATCGTCCTCGCAGGAATCAGAAAAATGTCTTTAGGAATGTTTCTAAAGGTTTAGCTTTGCTCAACGCCGTTATATTTGAATATGCAGGCACTCGCTTATACACCTAGTCTGCTTTATTTCTGTTCTTCAGCTGTAGCCGAATACTTTTGTGCCGATGCCGAGTGGGAAGAATGCGTATCAGCACCAATTTGTGACGCCATGGCACTTGTAAGAGAAAACATCTACGAATAATTGATTAAAATTTCTAGATTTATACGACCGCTGCGAATCTCCAGTCCCTACTTAGTGCTCTACTGATCGCTTACTCAGTGTCTGGACTAATTAAGAAAAACACAAAGCAAACAGTTCGCGTTGTACCGTCTACCGGCATTACATAGAGAATCTTCCATATGGGACAGATTACTTGTACCAATGTAAAAAGAGGTATGCTTAGTATTCCTCTCTTTGCCTGCACATACAGTGAACAATTCGAATTGCATAAAGTTGTTTTTGACCCGGAAAAGATGTTGCTGGTAATATTTTGCTTTCCGTGGTGAGTCGACCACCCAACGAGATGACAGACAATTGGAGAAATAAGAAAGGCCCGTTATCTGAATCATATCTCACAACCTAAAATTATCTTCCTCTTATTGCTAGCTAGTTCCCTTCCCTCTGTCGCTAACATTTCTCTGACCCAGTAACCTTCTCCCCGACTATAACTAATCCTTAGTACAAAAATCTAGAATGGACTAGATTCGGGCTTCCTTTTTCTTTCTGTTACTATTTTTCTAATACATGAAGTATCCTACGAACTATCTCTTGTTCGATACCTATCAATATCAGCTTGTATTGAAACAAAAAAGTTTCACTTTGCTAAAAAAAACTTCTGGCAAGGAAAAGACGAGCTAACCATCTTTTTAGATAACGAAGGAACAAGAAATCAAGTTTGCATTCGTGTTTTGACAGTCCTCTATAGCTAGTGGTTCCAGTGGAGCTATCAATAACAGCCTCCGTCAGCAAAAACCCAGAATGTTCCTTTCAACTGCCATTTATTGTTTGAACCTTTTTATGTTTGGCTTTTTTTTTGTCCGTCCTCTGGTCCTATTTAGCTCAAAAGTAAACTTTTCTATAGCTGTGCTTTATTTTGTGTTCAGTAGCTGAAATGGGATGATCACTAGCACGCAACTCTCATCGGTTTATAACAACTTACTGAAACATACAAAGTTACAAAGATCTTCAATAGATGACAGCCTCGTCTCTACAGCAGTTACCAGCCTTTGAAGCCTTGAAGCCGGAAGGACAGAGACCACCAATAGCGGCTAAAAAGACTCATTCTCTCTCAAAACGACCAAGAACTCACGTCCGAGAGGGCTGGCACAATCATCGGTCTTGACAGGGACAGAATGACAGCAGACCTTGTCATTGGTCATGGTGAAGCCGGCTGGGCAGACACCGGACATCGATGCTGAAACATTTTTCCATAGTTTTGAGTCTGTTACTTACGAGAAGAGACAGAGCCATCGGGGCACTTAACCTGTTCCTCGGCCTGAAGAGAGACAGCGACGAGGACGGAGAGGATGACGAGACGGTACATGTTGGAAACTTGTGGCTCACCCCCTCAATTCCAGGCTCTTTGTAGCTGTCAGAAAAGCGCGGGAACAGCTGGATAAAGACAGGAGAAGAATAAAACAAAACAGGGGATAGGGAGCGTGGATAAACAGTGAGTCAGGAGAGGGGACGTGGCATTATCTTTGGTAGGGTGTTTCGTGAAAAGAATTGTGGTCGTTAGCTGTGGTGCCTAGGAAGTGAAGGTTGAAATTTTTCAATCGTGGTACATTTCTGCAAGCGGCTCGTGGCCATTATACTTGTTGAAACGTGAAAAGATCAATTTCGACAAAGCCTTTCTGTGAAAAGAGGATGTTTTAGAAGATACTAACTTTTGAAAGAGAGATTGGTGATTAGATGCAGTTTGTAGTATGATAAATGTTTGCCAGAACACGAAATGGACTACTAATCGCAGCAGGTAATCGTAAATCACATGCGATTGCGATTTGCGATTAGCTGTTGCGGTTACTAGGTTGTTTCTCGTTTCAGCGGGTATTATTTTTCTATCTTATATTTTTTGCAGATGCAGTTGAGGTCCGAAGAAATATCTTGGTTACTGCGATCCGGTTCCAGGATATAAATGTGTTTTTTAGACTGAGGGATAAACATCGGAGAGCTGGGGTCCGGCTTGTGAATGTCCATATTCCCTATTTATAAAGTTTATATTCGTTAAAATTTTTTTCGGACAAGCTTCTCTGCAAATATCCTTTTTCTTCGATATAATGATTGTTGTGATCTTTTAAAGGGACAGTATCACTGCGGGGAATTCAAACAATTTTAGTTTTTAGTTTCTTTCTGCATTTTTCGACAGTTTTGACTAATTTTCTCGATTTCTAAGTGTGTTTAATCGATTTAGGGTCAGGATTAACGTCAGATACGTCTAATTTGACATAAAAAATAATCGAGAAAATATAAAAACAGCATTTCACCAATTAACTGTTTTTCTCGGTAATTATTGTGTCCAATTAGACGTACTGGATGTAAATTTTGATGCAAATTATTGCTTCAGCGAAGTTCATGGCGGAACCCATTTGAAAAAATGCCCTCCACTGTGCCCTCATGCCGTGACAACGGGAATGTCCCTTTAAAAGGCTCTTCCTACCTTTATGAATATTCCTGATACACTCTTCAGTTGAGTGTATTTGGCTAGTGCTGATATGAGTCACGACGAACAACGGGATAATTCTGCTGATCCGATTAGTGATCTATGCTACCGACAGATACATTTTTCAATGAAGGATTTGAAAGCTAGAGTCTATAGAGTATAACCAAAGCCAAAATGTGTCAACAACACTTTAATGTTTTTTATCCAAACAAACTTTCACAGAAGCCAGGTTCTGCGGTAGTAGTAGTTGTTGGTTCCTCCACACGTTTCATACTGTATTCAAAAGAGCCACTGTCGTAGAAATCCAAATATAAGGCAAGGCGGCTCACAATTGCTGTTTGATTGCTTTGCACAAAATGTCGCATTGGAAAAGTACCCGTGTCTACAAGGTAGACATTGGGATTATACGAAGTTCATTAGATGTCAAATTGCGTCCAATTCAAGCTTTGAAGTTCGTAGCCGCCTTCTGTATCTATATACTTTCGACGAAACATGAAAATCATGTTGTCAGTGTCCTCTTTATGCTTCTTGCTGTAGACAAATCCTCGTCTAAAATCCTCCACTAAATAGGTGTAATCTGAGCGAACATTAGTGTATACAGCTGAACTGTTTAGAGTGTTTTTGGTTTTCTTCCGAGATCCTGCGCAGCTTAGCGCATCCTAGGCAGCATTTTACCAGGAACAGCATAGAATTCGGTAAGAAGAAAAGTTTTTGGCCAAGTTTTTTGTACCAAAAACGTCTCTTATAAACATTTAAACAATGAAAAGAGTGTAAAAAATGGGGAAAGTTAATTTTCTTGTCAAAAAAGTTACCCCGAATAGATTTTTGATGCAAAAAATTGTCGACAAGATCAAACGGCACTGGTCAAAGTATTTATAGAGGCGTGAATTTCTCTCTGGCCGGTTTTTACACCACTTCCCGGTCGTATGACAGGCGCCCAACCCCTCGACAAACTACATACACTTTTTGCCACGTCGCCATGCTTTTATTTCTCTGTAAAGAATTAAAATAACAGGTCTTTTCACTGTTCCAATGCCTTTTGTAAATGATAATGTGGTGGTAAACTGGTTGCCTTTAATGACTTTTCGATTTCTTTTTGATTGGCAAGGAAGAAGAGCGTTATTTCTTTGTATTCCCGAAACAAAATGACCGGAGTAACGACATTTTTACTAATAAAAAAATTAGTTAGGAAGAAAAAATAGGGCCGCTGCCGGCAGATGCTTGCCGATTAGACTGATGTCGATCGCGAAAGTTCGACTAAATTTCGCTCAATACAGATAGCGATAAGGCGGCCTAGGTCTTTTTATTGACGACTCTACGGCACCTCAAAACTGCTGATAAACTGGCATGAAGAGGCCACAAAATCTATGAGAGCAGCATTGCTCAATAGAGATAGCGATAAGGTGCAGGGTGAGAAAAGCAACAAAAAAAAGCAAAAAAATTATTTTCTTTCTCGTGGATTAGGCCCACAGTGGAACCACGACAATTAAAAAAGGTATTATTTTATTAAAATTTTTTAAAGAATTTATCAAGTCTTTTTGTAAGCAAACCGATACCGATTCGTCAAGCGTTCCCTCTTTGCGACATTTTTACCTGAAACACGGCGATTCTTATTAGCCATAAACCGCCAGAACCATTGCCTTCCTTATTTTTTCCACCATATTCTGCTTTCTAAAACATTTTATGGGCTGTCTACCCGATTTTTCCTATGAATTATCGTACTCTTCTCTCTTTTTAAATGGTGGTGGTTAGGTTTACCTACCCCCTCAGGATTTAGTTTTAAAATTTAAAACTCGCGTATCGCGCGATGGCATTGGTTTTTTTTCAAAAATGCTTTCTGCATGTTATTCGCCACAAGATTCTCTATTGAATGGTACCCATTACAGAAGATTTGGTCGAAAGTCGAAAAAGTCCGCCTCTCGATGGATTTAATTGAAACTTGGTGAATTAGGAGGATGTAACATGCAGAAAGAATTTTTGAAAAAGCAAAAGTTGACTTGAGTTCTTAAAGCTCCATCACAAAATGAGGACAATTATGATGTGAAAAGTGGACCACAAAAAGCGGAAGGCGGTTAGGAGTTGACAAAAGGAGGGCAAAAAGGGAAGGTGGACGAATTTTGTAGTCCAATTTTTCACATCATAATTTCCAATATTTTCAGCAATTCTACGTCAAATTATTCCAAAAAATTCGAAAAATCTCCATGTCGTCGACGAATATCTCACGACCAGCGCCTATCACACTGAAAGGAGATGATGAAGCAATAGCGGATGATCTCTACGAAGAGGGAGAAGTTGATGGTAACTTCAAGACACTGGAACAGAAGCTGGAACGACTGGAGTACTTTAAAAACCAACAGCCTGGTCAGACAACTGTTGAAGACGCACACATAGAAATCTCGAAATCTGAGCATTTTACAAAAGATACTGTTCATTGAATCATGTCAGCCACAATAAATTGCGTTATTCTCTGTCACATTTAACCTAGAGCAGCACATTTCCGTCAACAGACAAGAAAAATCAGCTCCTTGGGACTCGAGAAACTCCTCAAGACAGGTTTTCGGCTGTTCCTCCGCGAATGGCATTAACCTGGGGCTTCCTCTTTTGAAGATTATCAAGGATAAAAAAGAATAGTAACAGATGGGGTACCCTTTCTTCATTATGATTTGCTCGAGAAGCCTGCCAATCCTGTCAAGAAAGAGAAAGAAGTTTGAACGTTTTCACCAGCCACAAGAGAATTCTTCGCTGTACAAGCCGATGACAATAAGTGGAGCTTTTCTCATAACATCTACAGCTGTTGGAGAAGTTTATTCTTAATTTATGATGACTATGGGTAGAAGAACAAGAGAAGATCATGATGCACGTTTGCAAGATCACAGCGGTGTGGAATCTGCTGTTAACGCCAGCAGGCTTATAAAAAAGTTGTCAGAGAGGAGCCGGAGAATGGGATTAGGGTTTTCTTGCCTCCATGATTACTTTTATAAATCACTTTAGACGCCCTCCCAGTCTCTTCCTCAATACTCAATACTATTGCTTCGCTCCCAGCAAAAGTATTGTCAACGCAGTTACAATTCCTCTCCTCGATACGTGTGGCCTGGCTTCTTATCAAATCAACCGTTTTTATTCCTAGTTGATGATAATGCCCACAACTGCACTCTCCAAACCCAGCGTGTAGACATCCACCAAGAGTCGGGATACACGCGCCACTCCCATTCTAAAATTTTATTTCTTTTCCTCAAGAGTATTCCTCACAGGTAGTTTTCGAGCCGGTCCTCAACCCCAGGGAAAGCCTGGTACGGAGCTATGGTGTCCCTTCTAGTACAACATTTTTCCTTCCCCTGAACTCAAACGTGATTCCTCTGTGGGCCTAATCCACGAGAAAGAAAACAAGTTTTTTTTGCTTTTTTGTTGCTTTTCTCACCCTGCTCTCATAGATTTTGTGACCTCTTCATGCCATTTTATCAGCAGTTTTGAGGCGCCGTATAATCGTCAATGAAAAGACTTAGGCCGCCTTATCGCTATCTCTATTGAGCGAAATTTAGTCGAACTTTCGCGCGCGATTTTAATCTCATAATGGAAGAAAAAGATTGCTTGAAGCCTGTTCTAGGCTTACAATTGTTTATTCGCCACTTCAATCTATAATAAAAAAATAAAGCAGGTAAATGGCCCTACGTTGTTTTGCGAAAAGTTCCGGTCCTCAACGAAAAATCTTATCAATCAATTTCTTGAGGGCTTCTTCTAAAGTAATGAAGTAAATCGTAGTGATAGTTCTGACAGGTCGAGGGTCAACGAAGTTTCCATTTGGTGGATACAACTGCTCCGAGACGCAGACCACCATGACTTTTACATTCCCCCATTTGTCGATGACCTTAAAGAAGACTTGCATCCTGCCGGCATTGTTGATTCCCTCTCCGAGATAGTTAGAGTAGATGATGTTCCGGTTGAGAAAGTCATAAATCCTCATCTGGATGTCGGACAGGGCTGTAAACTTAACTTTTAAAAACAATTTAAATGCTCACCTTCCCGGTCATCATCACTCAGCGTTTGTGCAATAAATTTATCGAGCTGATCGGAAGCATCGGTCGGGCTGTTTGCACGGCCAATGTTTTTAATCAGCTCCTGACAGATTGATGTAATGTTCTGGATGTCCTGGTTTAGCCTAGGAATCACATCTGCCCATTGATTGCTGTGACGGAGGAAAGAATGCAGCAGGCCTTGACGAGCATCATTTCTCAGGACTGCTCCCTATAAAACCTCAAAAGTCTGTCACCATTTTAAGTTGAAAATGGGCTTTAAATGGACTGTTAGGGACCTAAAAAGCTACCGTAACCTGGCAATAAAAATCAGCCATATTCCAATGAAGTTGCCCCAGTGATTGTAGCTGTCTTTCCGAAAAGAAAAATGAAAATTGATTCATAAAGTTGGCACTCTGTGACCGGTGCTCGGGGATTAGGCTGGTCGTTTAGCTGTTTGGATCTGATTCATTTTATTTTCATTGACACTTGAATTTATTGGCATCATCATGCAGCCCGTGTAATGTTCTACTCGAATCCAACTTTTGGTGGAGTTTGACCGAAAAATTCGCGAGATTTTGGAAAGAAAATGTGAAAACTCTTGATTTTCAGCCGAAATTTTTGGCAAAAACGGGGGAACGCTTATTCTCTCAGTCGCGTCGGGACCTAATAGCTATATCGAGAGGTCTCTGACAATTCCTTTAAAAAGGCAAACCCTACCGTATAGTTGAACTTGTCCGGCATGTGAACTTCGAGCCATGAGAGAGCTTGGAGCAGAATTTTGCTGTTCTGATCCTGAGGGTTATGCTGCTTTCTCTTCAGCTCATCAATCTTCTTCTTCGTTAATACGGGAACATTCAGATAGGCCTGGGTCATAGATCTTTGAGTCTTCTGCTCTTTATAAGCTTGGCACTTTGTCTTCTTGGCTGTATCCGTTTCATAAGATCCAGCAACTTGTTGACCAGCGTAATCGTCAGACAAGATTCCATCACTTTGTCTAAAAATGGATCATTTACAAACAAAAAGCTCTTGGTTTTCTTTTATTTTTGAGAAATATGAACGGTTTTTCAAGAAATGGGAAGTGAAGAAGCCCATTTTCTGGTCATTTTTTATCGAATAATTCAGTTCCGATTCTGAAAAACTAGACTAGTGGATTTTCAACGAGAAAGCCGGGCTTAGCGGTCTCTTCAGTTCTCTTAATTATGGGAATCATAGTGAAAAAATACTTTTTTTTAATAGTAAACGCATACCAAAAATTTGAAATTTCTCCTTTGCCGTCTCTTCCGTTGGAAATAGGCTGTATGGCAAAATTTGGAATTGGAAAATGGAATTGGAGGGCGGGCAAAATCTTTCGGAATTGGAATATGGAGTTGGAACGCCAAAATTCAATGGAATATGGAATTGAAACGGAATTGGAGCAAAAAATTTGGAATAAAATAGCTTGAAAAAAAAATTTTCTAACCAAATCTGCGCTTGAGGCGGCTTCCCAGCTTTCACAAGACTCTTCTTTTGGTAACGGGGGCAATATTATGGAAAAATGGTCTAAATTTGGTATTTTTTTCAATTTATCCTAATACTCCAAAAATTCTATAAAATGACCTCCAAATTTGGAGGGAATATGGAGTAATTCTCAAATTTTTTGGAATTGGAGCGTCCAAAATCAATGGAAAAATGGAATGGGAACTTAATGGAATTGGATTCCGCCCGGCTCTGCTGTATAAGTCTTAAAAAATTTAAAAAATGGTAAGGACCTAAAAAGGAACAGTAACCCTGCCAAAACCAGCAATTCAATTCATTTTTATCCCACAAAAACGTTGCTCAAGGCTTTCTAGATGTTTCTTTTTTTGCAAAAAGAAAAGGGAAACCAGTTCATGAATCCATTTTTATGAGTGTTTCCTTTAATTTTTAGTATTTTTGGCGTTAAGACCCTGATAGCCCCTTTAAAACAGACATTTTCTTGTTTTTTTTTGCTCCAAAAAAAGAAAGCTCACGAGTTATACATCGTCTTAATCATGTCCTTAATCTTCTGCTCGTCTTTCTCACTGATATATCCGGGAACAGCAACGGCTCCGCTTGGTGGCTTGGTAGTAAAAACATCTCCACTTTTCGGATCGAACCAATACTGAGCCGTTCCATGTTTCAGCAGGTTTATCTGCCTGGTCAAGGCGTTGATCTCTTTTCCGAGATCCAGAACTTGTCCAGACTTCAAGCCTCCACCTCCTCCATTTCCGCCCCATGAATCTTCAATCAACGCTGCTTTGCTGCTCCTAGCCGCTTCCAGATTACTGATCTTGATCTTCGTAGCGATAGAAGTGGCCAGTTTTCCTCCAGCATAACCTCCCATTCCATCGCCAACTGGCACGAAAGCCGCCTCGAAGATGTTTCCTCCATTCGGCTCATCGATAGCTCTGTCAATCGCTGCTATCAGGCCCTGCGGCTCGTCGGTGATCAGAGTTCCAGCTGTATCATAAGCAGCTCCAGCGGCAATGCCAGCAGGAATCGCGGCGAGACCTGAAATTTGTATTTTTGGATTACTGTAGGGTATTTTTTTAGTGATTGTATTTCAAAGGGGTTTATAAAGGGAAACATCTACAAAAAATGGAAAACTGGTTTTATAAGAAGAAAATGAGCGGAACTGCTGATTACTTATTGATTACGGGTTACTGTAGCTTTTGAGCCTTTGACACTCTCTTTATAGGGGCACTGACAGTTTCCGGTTCCTGCACAGTGCACGAGTCGATGGGGGCGCGTTTACCACTTGTTCGGAAAAATAATTTCCTTTTGATTTTGACATACAATTTTTGAGTTTTTTTTATTGTTTTCCGAAGAAAAGTGTAAAGAATAACCTAAAAAAATAGTTTGAAGCTTAGTTTTGATAGTTTTTGAGAAATAAATAATTACAAGTAATGCTATCGCCCTTTGGGGCTCAATGCTAGTAATAATCCTTCCAAAACTGCTCGATTTCTACTTCTTTCTGTCCAACTGTCGTGACCCTTTTCTCTCACTTCAACCTGTCCGCATTCCCTCCAATTGAGGTAGCGTAACAGAAGCAACGTCCTCCCAAAGACGCGCTTGCCCAAACTGACTCGATTTGGCTTGACTTGCAAACAATTAGTGTGAGCACAAAATTGGCAATATTGGCTTCAGACAGACACACACACACACACACACAGACAGAGACGCAAGGACAATTTAAAATAGATGAGGAGGTGTAAATATGTATCTCGCTATTTTTCAATTTCAACCCTTTTTTTTATTTTTTGAGCCTAAGAACAATAAATTTAGTTAAGAAATGAAAAAAAATGAAATCGAATTTCATAGATTAAAAGTGAGTAATTAATATTTTGCAATGCTTTCGTTGCGGGACGCAAACCACTTTTGGAAAAGACTTCTCTTCCCTATTGGATTCTATTGCCCAAATTTGAGCACAATCTTTTTTTCCTATATTCCTGGCCTGCTCGAATCTTACAGAAAGTCGGTCTTAATGCGACATGTGCGTTCATAATTACCTCCAGAAAGTAGAGCAGCTCCGGCTCCACTGCTAAGAACTACGGCAGAACGGCTGGCTGCGTTCATGGCATGATGGCCGCCTTCTGTATCTCCAACAGCGTAGTGAATTGCGCCTGAACATGTTTTCTTTTGTTACCTCAAGCCAACCTTTAACATGGCCAACAACTGGAAGGCCATTGGCAACGTTGTTCAAAGTGCCCAGGCATTTCTTTTGGGTCTCCAAGGCGCCGTCTGTATCGCCTACCACGACCTGACCGAGGGAAACTGCTTGTGATAAGACCGGACATTCTTGGCAAAAATTGGCTTGAGTCCTTAAAGCTCCATCAACGTCTCCTGTCAGCAGTTGAACCGTGGATTTGAGCTGAGAGACGCCGGGAATCCAGTCCAAGCCGGGCATTTCTTCTTTTGAGAAGCTAGAAACCTTTTAGAAGAATGTACCATTTAAAAAGAGGGAAGAGTACGATAATTCATAGGAAAAATCGGGTAGACAGCCCATAAAATGTTTTAGAAAGCAGAATATGGTGGAAAAAATAAGGAAGGCAATGGTTCTGGCGGTTTATGGCTAATAAGAATCGCCGTGTTTCAGGTAAAAATGTCGCAAAGAGGGAACGCTTGACGAATCGGTATCGGTTTGCTTACAAAAAGACTTGATAAATTCTTTAAAAAATTTTAATAAAATAATACCTTTTTTAATTGTCGTGGTTCCACTGTGGGCCTAATCCACGAGAAAGAAAATAATTTTTTTGCTTTTTTTTGTTGCTTTTCTCACCCTGCACCTTATCGCTATCTCTATTGAGCAATTAAGCACTAGGCAGCATTTTACCAGGAACAGCATAGAATTCGGTAAGAAGAAAAGTTTTTGGCCAAGTTTTTTGTACCAAAAACGTCTCTTATAAACATTTAAACAATGAAAAGAGTGTAAAAAATGGGGAAAGTTAATTTTCTTGTCAAAAAAGTTACCCCGAATAGATTTTTGATGCAAAAAATTGTCGACAAGATCAAACGGCACTGGTCAAAGTATTTATAGAGGCGTGAATTTCTCTCTGGCCGGTTTTTACACCACTTCCCGGTCGTATGACAGGCGCCCAACCCCTCGACAAACTACATACACCACAAGAGAGTTCTTCCCTGTACAAGCCGATGACAATAAGTGAAGCTTTTCTCATAACATCTACAGATGTTGGAGAAGTTTATTCTTAATTTATGATGACTATGGGTAGAAGAACAAGAGAAGATCATGATGCACGTTTGCAAGATCACAGCGGTGTGGAATCTGCTGTTAACGCCAGCAGGCTTATAAAAAAGTTGTCAGAGAGGAGCCGGAGAAATTCATGAAAAGTGGTATCTCGAGCATCTCATCTCAGGAAGATATCTTTCTGTTCTTCTCATGTCTTCAGGCACTCAAACTTTGACGTCCATTTGGTTCGTCCCGTGTTCAGCGAACGTATACACAAATTTCCCAGAAGGCTGGAACAGATCAAGTGCTTAAAAAGATAGCAACTTACGGTTATGTGTGACTTCGTGGATTGGGTCGGTGCTGAGGGAGTGTCGGACGTTCTTTTTCCATTTCTCGTCCTTACGGTCATAGCCGAAGAAAGTCCTTAACGACAGTTTGTTGTAGAATTTTGAAGTGTATTCTTACTCGATGAAGAGCAAGAAGTGTGCCGCTCTTGGACCGTGTCCGAAATGCCAGGACAATCATCATAGTGCTCTCTGCGAAACTCCCAGAGCAGCCTCTGTGACAGCACTTGCAACGGTCAAGTCGGTTTCCAAGAAGAACTTTCCGAGCACAAATTCTGATAAGATTTTACGCTCCTCTGGACAAACAGTGATGGTCTCTACCGAGGACAAGACATTCCTAGATGTTCAGGTCACTGTTGCTGAAACAATTGTTAACGGATCCGTCGAGTCAGACACTCAGATCGTCATGATGCAAGCACATATTCCCATCTTCAGTCAATCTCAGAACAAAACCGTATTGTTGAATGAATTCTTTGATACAGGAGTTTCCCGAACCTACGTCCGAGACACCATCACGGTTAAACATGGACTGGTTCAGTCAGACGGAGACATTCACACAGTGAGCGCCGTTGGAGGCAATAAAGTGTCCTTCGAAACTAGTAAAAATTCTTTTCCAAGGTTTCAGTCTTGGAAAACCAGATCAAGAGATCCTGATCCGTATTATGATCTTTCTTTGTAAGTCACTGCGCTCAGGCAAAATTTCGAGCCAATGACTATCGGTTCATATTGGAACAGAAGCTTCAACTCAACACCCAAGTAGCTCGACCTGACGCCAACAGTGTGGACCTCATCATTGGGCAAGATTTCATGGAACTCTTCCTCAATCAGACAGCTCCACGCTTTTATCTTCTCTCCGAGTTGTTACTGACTAAAACCATTTATGGTTACACTGTGCAAAATGTGAGGTTAGACCCACAAGAGTCCAAATACAATATAACGAAATGATAGAAAAATTACAGTATTGAAGAGTTAGTGAAATAATAAATGTATGGTTGCCTTTTTCGGGAACTTATGAGAACTGCGTTACAGTATGTTCACAAAAAAACAATCAAACGACTAGGAATCGCAGGCTTTTTTTGGTGCTGATTCAAACAGCTCAAAATTGATTTGAATTTCAATAATTTCTTCTTTTAAATCAGTTTTCTCATGTTGAAGAAGAATTCATTCGTAGCGAAGACCTTAATTTTGTTACTACTCAATCAACTTCCTGCACAGTAGGCTCTACTTCCGAAGAAACAACTTCGATAGGATTGAAAAAAAAGAACGCAACGTCTTCTCTTCGGAAAAAGACTGGATATCCACCGTTTTGAACAAAAATACTCTCATTTCAAGTCAGAAGAGAATTTCATTGATTAGATCGAAATATATCGGACCATCGTCTTCAGTTAGTTTATCTTCGTTCTCAAGTAGCTCCTCGAATTCTTCTTCTATTAGTATTTCGTTCTCAGGCCTAGAATAGCCCGTTTCTTCTTGAATTTGACTATCAAGGCCTAAAATGACTTTGCAAAAAAAGTTGGATTACGAACCGACTTCAAAGACGTGAAGAAAATGAGATATTGGAGCTCCAGAAACGCAATCACACACCGATCTCAGTCAATGGCCAGCCTGTTCCGTACTGCCAGAACTGCATCTATCTAGAAGTCAGAGTCTCAGACAGGAACGCATCTCTTGAAGTCAATTGGTTTGCGTTCAACAAATACTACGACCTCTTCACCAACCGAAAAATTCATCTTAAACAAAAGAGAAGATTATACAAGATGTGTGTCGAACCATTTCTACTGTACGCATCAGAAACCTGGAGACACCGAGAAAAGGATCGTACGAAGTTGAAGACAGCACAACGAAAGATGATGAGAAGAATGATTGGAGTAACTCTCCTCCGACAGACGAACTAATGAATGACTCGAAGAAACCGTCAAACTCCCAGATATTAGAAAAGACAAAAGGAGGAGAAGCTGGGTTGCTCTTCACACCCAACATGTTCCGATAACTGTTCCTGACTCCTGCAGCTCCTCCGGCTAAGCTGCTTCTCAAGTAAGATCTCATACGCAATCAATATTCGAGGTTTTAGCTTGCCAGTAGGTATGAGTGAGTTCAAGGATGGGAAGATCAACGTCGCTGCAAATATCGCTCGTCTGAGCCAGAGATATGGTGACTCTACTGAACTGTTCCGCCGACCTTTGACAGAGTACGAGGGTGGCAACTTCTACTATGATGCAATGATTGGGGTCTACAATGCTTGTACATTCAAGCTCTTCCTGGACACCAGCTACTCCTACTTCTGGGTATTCGACGCCAACTGCAGAAACTCCAGAAGAGCCTGCTCTGCCCAGAACCAGTACGACTGGGTTACTGCTGGATTTTACAAGAAGTACAACGATACCACGTTCACCATAAACTACAACGGATACTCCATGTCGGGGGCGGTATACACTGGCATATTCTGCGTAAGTTGTCTATCTCTCTGTCTCTCTATCTATCTGTCTTTTTGTCTCTCTATCTCTTTTATTGAAATCGAGCTCTTTCCAGTTCAGCCAAATCAGCAGCAGCTTTTCTTGTGCTGATCAGTGGCAGCCTTTCGTCGGAGCTCTGTCTGATCCCGTTAATAATGGACTTAACTATGATGGTGTTCTGGGCCTCAACTACGACTCTATTCAGGTTCCCAAGCCCCAACCGATGAAGCAGATCTTTGCCTTGGATAGCTGTCCCCATCCGATGTTTGCCCTGTGGATGGATCGCAGTCAGGATAACGTCTACAAACGTGGAGAACTGCATATCTGCGACACGGAAAGCATGCGCTTCTATGTGAGCTATCTATTTGATTGGGAGGACTAGATGTTTAGGGGCCAATCAGCTACGCAAGGATCAATGGAAAGAACTGGCGCATTCCTGTCGACTCCATTGCCGTAGGATCAACCCACATAGCTGACTCGATCAACGCTACCGTTGATACTGGAAGCTACTTCATGTCTGGACCTACTGATCAAGTCGCCATGGTTATAACCTTATCAACTAAAGATCTTTCCATTTCAGCTTCAAAACCTGATCGCCTCCATCGCAATCGGTGGCGAAGAGTACCAAGTTGACTGCAACAAGATCAGTCAGCTGACCGACATTGCTGTGAGGATTTCTGGAACGGACTTTGTTCTGAAGGGTGCCGACTACATTGTTCAGACTAATCAGAACGGACAAAAGATTTGTGTCTCGGGAATCCTCGGAGTCGACATGCCAGCTTCGTATGGACCCTGGGTACTTGGAAACCTCTTCGTCAGTCGCTTCTACACCGTCTTCGACTTGGTCAACACACGTGTTGGATTTGCAAATGCCGCCTACACTCCCTACCCCTAGTGATAACAAACTGATAAAAATGCAATGAGATAATTTGTTAACAGAAGC
The DNA here is from genome assembly GCA_037178855.1 of Oscheius sp. JU75. NCBI lineage: Eukaryota > Metazoa > Nematoda > Chromadorea > Rhabditida > Rhabditidae > Oscheius > Oscheius sp. JU75. The sequence goes on along the minus strand of JASJZC010000006.1, from coordinate 2,460,974 downwards.
AACCAACACGACACTGATCGAGGTGGCAGCAGACGGTTTGAAACAAACGAACAGCTTCTGTGATTCTGAGAAAACAGATAAGCAGTGGTCACTGTGAGATGAGATAGTCGACCAACTGTAGCGTCTCTCCTCCCATCTTGACAGTTTTCTCGACGAAACAAGTTGTTCAGAATTCTCCAGAAGGCGGGACGGTAGCTGTCGCAGCTCAGCTCAGTCGAAAATTTGATGTTCGCCCATCCCTGCTACAGTCTGTTACAGACCAACAGGAAACAGATGACAGTTAGACGGAAGAGGCCTATAAGGTACATGATAGGAATAGAATCTCGCCGTTCATTATCAATATGGGAGAATGGTATAATGAGCTCAAGTAGTATGAGCAGTATAAAACAGCTCGACTTTAGAAATTTACCTTCACCAATAATGTCGAAGGGCAAAATAGTGAAAGTAAAAAGAATTTAACCACATTAATTAAAACCAAAAACCGTCTCAAAATATGAGGCAAAGCGTTTACAATATCACCATCATTACGATAGGTAGTACCATCGGAAAAGATAATCAATGATTTGGCCTTAGAAGCTTTTACTTTTACGTACTGGTAAAGAGCATTATAATGAAGACTTCTTATAATCCTCTCTTGTTTCTTAACAGAACAGTTATACACAGCTTTAGTCATCTTATGACTGACCCTTACATAAGCATCTCCAAGATGTGGTGTAGTCTCATTAAAAAGTCGGTCTTTTATAGAGCAATCGCCTAATATGAACAGGTAGGGTCTTAAAAGGATAAAAGGAAAAGAAAAGCAATTTGTAAGATCGCGATGATTTCCCACCGGACGTGATCAGTTGTTTTATACTGCTCATACTACTTGAGCTCATTATTCCATTCTCCCATATTGATAATGAACGGCGAGATTCTATTCCTATCATGTACCTTATAGGCCTCTTCCGTCTAACTGTCATCTGTTTCCTGTTGGTCTGTAACAGACTGTAGCAGGGATGGGCGAACATCAAATTTTCGACTGAGCTGAGCTGCGACATATACAGTGTGTCAAGAAAGTATAGATACCTCTGCAATTTCACCCGTTTGAATGATTCTTTACGTTTTCAAAGTTTGTGAGCATACCAGTTCGATAGAAGACGACAGAAAACCTCCATAAAAACTTTAACATTGAGCATTTACTGTTTGGTGGCGAGATTCCAGGCGCAAGTTCAAAATCCTCTGTCAAGAAAGTATAGATACTTTCTCAAAACCCTAAGTATCTTGTTTCGAAAATGGGTAATATTGTAGACAAAAACTCAAAATGGATCCATCAATACAGCTGCATCATCCTAACGTCAAAAAAGTTTGGTTTCGAGCACTTTGAAAAAAGTCATTTTGTACTGAAAATCGTGATTACCTCGGTCTATAATCGATTGCTCCGTGGGATTCCAAGCAATCAACTCCAAAATTTTGTGGAAGATACGTGATATTATAGGTGACAAAGGCCCAGAACTTAGTTCTTCAAAATGTTAAATCCCTTCCCTCTATACACGTTCGTATATTGAGATCCCATTTTCAATACTAATTTTGACTTGATACGAGTCCGCAAAAATAAAACATCTGTAGCAGAACGGTTTTGCCTCTGAACAAGACCAAGTACTGGGGCTTTGTCACTTATAATATCATGAATCTTCCACAAAATTTTGGAGTCGATTGCTTGGAACCCCACGGAGCAATCGATTATAGACCGAGGTAATCACGATTTTCAGTACAAAATGACTTTTTTCAAAGTGCTCGAAACCAAACTTTTTTGACGTTTGAATGATGCAGCTGTATTGATGGATCCATTTTGAGTTTTTGTCTACAATATTAGCCATTTTCGAAACAAGATACTTAGGGTTTTGAGAAAGTATCTATACTTTCTTGACAGAGGATTTTGAACTTGCGCCTGGAATCTCGCCACCAAGCAGTAAATGCTCAATGTTAAAGTTTTTATGGAGGTTTTCTGTCGTCTTCTATCGAACTGATATGCTCACAAACTTTGAAAACATAAAGAATCATTCAAACGGGTGAAATTGCAGAGGTATCTATACTTTCTTGACACACTGTATGCTTGACTCGTGCATAAAATAAAATTGCATGTGCTTTGCTATATAGTTTTGGTGAAACACGAACCCAAACGATGGCTAATATCGACGATGTTTATGACCAAGGAACGACTTCGGAAATTTTAGGCTTCATTCGTGCCTTTGAGGAACTCATTCAACACGACATGTCAGTCCGTTTGTTTGTTGACTACTCCAATGATCATCGTTGCGTCTTTGTACTTTCTTGAGCTAGGCACATACACTAGATGGAACAGGCAAAGACACCACTTCCGAATAATTTTTGTCTGTTTGTGCATGGGGCCCCTGTTGTCAATATGTAAATGAAGCTCTCTGCTTTCCACACCAGCCTATTGAACAGATCACATCGATCTTGTCGTTCAACTGCTCCGGACTCTCAACAACGAGATTGAAGGACAACATTTTGATTCCGACGACGCACTCAAAACTTGGTTGACAAGCTTCTTCGCGTCGAAACCCAAGGTGTTCGACGAGCGTGGTATCCGTAAGCTACCCGTAAAATAGGCGGACGTGGTACATCATAATGGTAATTACAACGAATGAAAAAGTTGTTTGGAAGTCAATAAATTTTTGCATTTGAAAAAGCGAAAAGACTTTGTTGCCAACCCAATAAAAACGGACCTCTTGTGAGTTAAGAGAATAGTGCAAAGATGTGTCCACTGAGCTGACATTGAGAAGAAGCGACAGCGAACGGTGTAAAAATTGTAATCAGCTGTTTCATTTTACTGATGTCAAAACGGACATACTTGTTGAAACACTGGTTTATAGATTTTTCCGTCGGTCTATAGGCACTAACTTATATTACTCGCCTAAACTACTAGGCACAAATTAGAAAAGGTTGGAAAGAGGGCAATAAGGAGAGAGTGTACAGAATGAAGTTTATTTGTCTAACTCTACAGTACCAAGAACCACCGTCTTCTAGATGAGGGTAGCAATGAAAGTGGCTCTGACGACCTGGTCTCCGTTGTTGACGTCCGCTCCCTCGATGATCCAATCCTTGTAGTAGAGGGCAGACTTGACCTCGTCGTCAATTTTGTAGTTAAGGCGGTACTCGATAGCGTCCCCGAACTTGGAGTAGAAGATGGCAAAGGACTTGGTCTGTTCAGTGATCTTCTTTGTTACGTCTCTCCAGTAGTACTTCTTTCTGGAAAAAGGGTTAGCATTCTTTCCTTCTCTGTTTCTTTGTCTCTATCTCTGTTTCTCTCCGTCTCTATCTTTTCTGTCTCTATCTCTCTATATTTCTATGTATCTCTGTCTCTCTATGTCTTGCTGTATCACTGTATCTCTATCGATAAACCTAGCTGACTAACTCGTAAAGATGGTCCGAAAGTATATCGTCACACTTGGCTCTGCTCTCCAGAAGCTTATCGCTGTTGTTCGGCAGCATGACCTTAAAACGATGAACAAGGTAGAAGTTTCCGTCTTGGTGGAAAGTGTACGTGTTTCCATCCCAGGTCATCCCCGGCTCTTTCCAGTTGTCGTTGTAGGTCATCACAAGGAAGTGATCTCTAATTGAGACCATCTTTAAAGTTTCAAAAAGGACACTAACCCTTCAAACTCCTTCTTCAGAGCCTCATGAATAAGAACCTCATGATGTCCGTCATTGGAAGAAGAAGCAATGTTCTTCACAATGGCTCCAACCTTGTCCTCATCGATTTTCGGGTAGTCGATATTGATGCCAAGGATGTCATAGATTTCACGAACTAGCTCCATCAGCTCGTAGTAGCATTGAGTATTGCGCTTGCTGTATTTTTCCTCAGGGAATCTGGCATGTACGTACTCTTCGTTGGCGGTCACCTTGAATCTCTTGGTTCATTCAAGTGCAATTTTACCATCTGAATAATGACGAGCAGAGCCATTTGGGCGCACCTTGTGTATCCACTCGACTCCTTCTTGAAGTCTTCCAAGATTCTCGGAAGCTGATCACGCAGTCTCTGTGAAGAGAGTACACTTAATCTTTAGCGTGAACACTTCTTACGATCAAGACGTTGACAGGAGGACCGTGACCTCTGACTTTTTCGATAAAGCCTTGCTTGTTGCTGGCAGATATGTTGTTGTAGTAGTAGTTCAGGGCCTCGGAGATTTTTTCAGCGGGTATTTTGATCTTCTAAATTGGCTATACAATTCGAACAGAGAAGGTATGGCAAAGTTTTGGACAGATTTCCTACAGAGAATCTCTAGACAACAACAGAAATACACCCACATCGTCGAAGACCGTAAACTGAAGTATCTTCTTGATGTCCCCAAGACGCGTCTTCATGTGATTTTCTACCTTCTTCAGCTCGCCGGCAATCTGCTCGTAGTATTTCAGGAATTCAGGATCCGACTCTCCGACTTTCATAACCTTGCGGGTTGCCGAATCTAAACTTGAACTGTAGACATTTCAGATGTCAACCCTTACAAGCGTCATTCACAGCGCCCACAAAGCTGAGACACTTCATAAAAGTTATCTCCAGTCCTTTCGACTCCTTGTCCATTTTCATCATCTCCTCAACGCCATTCTCCAGCTTCTCGAGAAGCCATTTGATGCCCTTGCCAACCAGACCGTCTTGAGACATCTTCAGCAGAGAAGAACAAGTCTAAAACTGTAATGTTGCTTTGCAACAAACCAAAGGCAGCTGTTGGAAGAGAGCTGCTTTCTTATCGGCATGGTCTCGGTCTCTGGCGGCTTTATAAACCTTTGTAACCTCTGATCACTGTTCTTATCAATGATCGAGGAAATGGTCTTTTTTCGGTAGCAAAAAAAGTGAAGTAGGCAAAACCAGTTGCTAAAACCTAAACCATCAGTAAATTCCAAATCTAATATCCAGTAGGTACAGAATACCTGTAGGGCAAGAGCACAGAGGCATAAAGTGCGAAAACTATCTAACCTTTTATTGGAATGCCCGGCCAAATGAATGAAAGTAAGACTTTCAAAGGTTATTGTCCCGGGTGAAACTACTCCAACTTTGTGAAGTTGATCCACATCAATTGCTTGAATGTGTAACGGTCCTGAAAAACAATCTGCCTCACTCTTTTGATCTGGAAGATGTCAATCGCGAAAGCTTGCAAGTTCGTTGCTCCTCTAGTTTGGCATAGGAGCTAGTGTCAATGTGCAAGAATCGTTAGAAATATTCGTTACTTCACATTTGTTTGATACAGCCAACTCTTCGAGTTTATACTTCCTTGTGCCAACGATTGTTGCCTGCAGTGATCGTTCCGCGTCAACAAGTTCTAGGTACAAAAAGACAAAGATAACCGGTCATGAAAAGATATCTCGGCTTTGCCACGCAGTAAGTGGAACCATAACAAAATGCCAGCACAGCGGTTACGGTTTCAACGACATGGATGCAATAAGAGGGTGATCTCTAGTCCAAAGTGGAAGTGTACGGTAACTGTTAAGTTCCGCAAAGGCAAACTGACTATAAGCAGTTCTATGGCAAAGAATCAGACAATGATTGCGACCCCAGGCTCGATGGGCCTGTAACTTTATTCTACTTCGACTCTGGGTAACTAAAGTAGACGCCCCGGTCTCGATGTATGTATTTATTGACTGATTTTCTTATTTCCTCTTGTTTGAGATCCTCATTGTAGGCCCAGGTTGGACCCCTATAAAAAGTGAGCTGATGGTATACAGCAACAGCCAATCTTTTCCGTTTAAACTAATCAAAATGCCTTTCCAGGTTCCTCGTTCAATGATCTTTAGAATATTTTGCCATCTCGCAGTTATGATTTGTTTGCCACTTATAGCCCGGGGTTTACAATTACAACGTGGCCTCAATAGGCATCCTCAGCCAAGATAGCCTATCTCGGGCTTTTTCCACTTTTTAGAGCAGTGTTCCCAGACGAGAGAGGCAGACAAGCAGACGAGAGTGCCATCTTGGTTTGGTAAAGGAACCAACCGAATGACAAATTGAAAAGGACACATTGGTATATCGATTCAGACTGAGTTTTGATCATGCTGATTCTTGCAATTAGAGGGAACATCAGGTTACGGTACGGTGTATCTCCTAGGATTGGCATTGAAAAAATTTTTGTGTACAACGTGTGGAAAACATGGCCATGCCAACGAACAAACGCGTATCTTTGTCAGTTTAGTGAAATCCTTAGAACTTTGGAACAAACACAGGAAGAGACAATGAATTGAAAGCCAGTGACCTAAACCTCAATATTTTCCTTTACAAGAACCGCTCCCAGTGAGACTACCAAGGGCGCGGCTAAGGTTATATTAAGTCGATTTGACGGGTCGCGAAAGCTTTCGCTCCAATTAGTAAATTCTTACTCCTGTAGCCTACTTCACGAACGATTGCTCTCTGCTTTATCAGCTAATGAAGTCTTATCTATAAAGCTAAGGAAAGGTCTTGGAAAGATCACCCACCCCTAGGTTTCTATATAAAGATGCACAATGTGGCAGAGGAACCAAGTTTACAACATGTCCGCCCGTTCTCTTCTCGGAGCCGATGGACCCCAAAACTACTTGGATCTGATCCACCAATTCCAGCCCAAGCCGGCTACTGACGCTGAGGAGAAGCCCTTCACTGACGATACAATCCACAGGGCATGCCTTGCTCTCGATGTGGCTGCTTCCCCGTTCAAGGTGGCTGGGATCTTCTTCCCGCCGTTGAAGGCGGTTGGTGAAGCGATCGGAATGGGTAACTAGTAGAAGCCATTGAAAAATAGTACCTTCCAGTCAACACAATCATCCTGAAGTTCAGCAACCAGGACAAGATGGCCGAGTTCGCTAAGCGCATCAACGCTAAAATCACGGCTCTCTCGAATGAAATGGACAAGGGATTCGATGACCTGCAGGCAGCAATCACGGACATAAACTTCTTGACTGTGAGTTTGAGAAAAAGAGAAAAAGATTAAGCAAAAAAAAATTGAAGGAAGTCATGAGCCCTACACACGAGCTGTACGCCGCTTTCACTCGTTACGTCGCCAGTCAAAGCGAAGCCGATAAGGAGGAATTCATCGACTGCGACAAAGTTCGAAACTTGGACGGACTGAGCATCATCATAGTCGGTTTTGCTGAATGAGAAACAAAGAGACAGAGAGTTTATCAATCTTTTGAATGTTACTTTTTCAGAACATGCATGCGAAGATGAATCAGAAAGAAGGAGAGAACCTGTTATGGAACTTAACCAAAAACGATCAGTACGGTCAGAAGAAGTTCGAGGAAACTGTCAAATACATCGCAAGCGCCATGTACCAACTCGTACGTGTCAGACTGTTTCCATAACAACTTTTTCAGTACACTGCTCACACCTTCTATCTGATGCAGCAGTACACAAGTGAAGAGTTGGACAAGCAAGCAAAAAGGTGAAAAGTCGTGTACTGTTCAAGAAACTGTTAACTTCAGGTTCATTACGTATTTCAATGGAATTGTCAAGCGTCTCGAGGAGCTCAACACATGGAAAGAGAGTGCCTACTGGAACAAGGACTTCTTGAAGCCGCTTATCGAAGAGAAAACCAAAAGGAAGGTAGCAGGCGATGCAGCGCAAATAATCAGTGACTGGCTTACCAATACTTACACTTGGTAATTTTAAGCATCTTGAGTGGCTAAATCGGGTTACGAGACTTTGAACAAACAATATTCAGGGACACCTTCTTGGTCGTCGTCTGGGACGACGACTACAATAAGAGCGACGACTCTTACTGCAAGCTGAAGCTGAGTGACAAGGGGAACACTCTCAATTTCCAGATCTTTGAAGATCGATCCGCTTGGAATGATTACGGAATCTTTAACGTGATCATTCATCGCTTCAGAGCCAAGAATCTTCGCGATCCTATTGATTACAAAGAGAGACATAAGGTCCTTGAGGCAATCGCCGATAGGCTCGAGAAGTAAGTAGGAAGCTGACTCAATCAATTCATTTGTAGTGACCGTTCCAACGAGTTCAATGTTCTCGCGGAGGCTAAGATTCCGGAAGGTCTCGGTTTTGGTTTCTGGTCTCACTTCTGTGCGAATAATACTAGACTCAATGGTCGAAAAATCTGGAACATTTATTATGCCCATTCGGCCGCCGCCAAAGACGAATTCTACTATTTTTCGAAGAGAACCGGCGAAGGTGGACCATGGGCCTTTGCTCATAGAATGCGCGCCAACGTTCTCTTTGCTACTTATTAGATTGCCTTTTTGATTACTAGTCGTATAAACTTTTCTAATCTTTACCAGTATACGCTTCATCAATGTACAATCACAATTTGAACTAGAGGGACAATTATTAACAATAGGCACATCTAAAGAATGACACGAAGCAGGCAAGTACAGCTTTGAGAGCCAGAGCACCGAAGACAACAATGACCCAGATTTGAATGTATCAACGGCATTGGTCCGATTCGTAGTGGCAGCGCCGGTAATAGATAAGAGCGGAGTCGGAAGGACACCTGGTCAATGTTAACAGTGTCTCTCTGTCTCACCCCCTCTCTTCTAGGAATTTTGCGTGACTTTTCCGATGTCGCAACCTCATTCCCCCATTCTGAGACAGAATATATTAAGAACACGTTAGAGTCTAACGTCCCACCAATTGCACAGAGCATGCCAACATGATATCCGCGTTTGTGGCGTCTACGAAGGGCATGACGTCGGACACGAGTGGTGAAGTAGTCGTTTCACCGGCATTCTCTGTCTCCTCAGCCACAACGAAGTTGGCTATACTCAACACGACAAGGATTGTAATGTACCGCATCTACAGAGCTGAAATTTGTCATTTCTAGGGGTCCAACAAATGAGATTGAAAGAGTATATCTTGTTCCTGGAAGCATAGCACTTTTAAGAAACCCTGAGCTGCTATATTTAAGAGCGACAATTACATTTTGTCGTATGTCTTGGATCTGTTCTGATTGAAATGAAGGTGGTTGAACTGTCTATGTCTCTCTGTCCATCTATCTCTCTGTATCTCTGCCTCAATGATCCTTTTCTTCAGAGAAATACCGTCGACGTCCTTCTCCTTCTCTGCTCTCCAGACTCTTCAGAAGCTTCGAATGTTGTTCTCTTCATTTCTAAGAAGAGTTCAAGCGAGCTGGAGAGAGAAAGGCATTGAGAGATAGGGCTTTATTTGGTGAGAATTGACAATGATCTTTCCCGACTGTTACCGATTGCGCACTTGTTTACCTTTGTCCATGATCTGTGTTTATCCTCCCATCCCACAGTAACCTATTTTGGGAAGAGACATGTAAAGCCTTACAAACTTGCTGTTACAAATCAGAGCTGCACCAAAAAAATGAGCAGCATTTGAGCCATGTCCCCCGCCATCTCTCGATTGGACACCAGCCTTTTTTAGGAAAACCGTGGACGGCCTACACCAAAACGTCTCTCTACTTAATGGTTCATCCAAAAGATGGGCATCACGTTCGTGTAGATCATATTCCTGGTGAGCTAATGTTCAGTCAAATAAGCAATATTTTTCAGTTCGAGGCCACAGAGGAAACGGAAACCGCTTGTGTATGACTTCTCTATGAAGATGGCAGCTATGTCTACGTGACGCTCTATTTTTGTCGCTCCCGACCTTTTGACCAGATTCCCCGCCTCCAAGAGGAGGACCCTTTGACTCGTGTGTTCGCGTGTTCGTATGTAAGTGTGTGGCTTCCTCGCTGTAATCATGTAACACCTTCTATATCTCTCTATACCCCAACCAGTAAACTAGTATTCGAACCATTAGTGAACGGTAATATATATCGTAGGATAGACGTATACAGACTCTCAATTCACAATAGACTATCTTCTTATAATAACCGTCTGCCCTACGAACATGGTGCATCGACCGACGGAAATAACCTATAACCACAACCACCCGAGAGTCTAGAAACCAAATCATTAAACCATTACCGTTTTAATCTCTCAATGAACCAATGCGCGACACTATAGCCCACACTACTACCAATACAAATGTTTTTTGTTTTACATCCTTTTCTTGTTTTATTTCTTGTTTGCTTTGTGTGTATTAGCCATCCCTAGCCCAAAATTGATAGAGTAGGCTGGCTCCGTAGGCCAGAGAAAGGGGCCCTGTGAACACGTGTACAGGAAACAGGCCCTGAAAGGTAAGGTTGTAGGAAGCGGTCGTAGAATGAGTTGTGTTTACTGCACGAAACAATAGATGAAAGGTTAAACACTGTCTCGTTCTGCATGCTAACTGATCTACAGCAGATTTCTGGCAACAGGACGCCGTAAAGAAGTCCTACGAATTGGGCAATCTGTCCCTAGAATGTGTTTCTTGAACTGACAGATTTATTATGAGTCGACTCGCTTGTGTCTAACCATTGACTGCTATCTCATGAAGAGATAGGATGTAACTACTACGATCGAAGATATCGTAGAGGCTGATCTTCACGTTGTAACTATGATCGCCTGTTGTAGGGATTTGGCATATGTTGTGGCTGACAATAATCCAGAATACTATTAATCAGCGGACCGTATTGGATTAGTAGTGGACGTGGAATTAGTGTAATAGTATCACGAAAATCCTAATAAATGACCGAATATATCACACCCATGAGAGCAACCGCCTGTGCAAATACCGCAGTCACAGCACCGCCAAGCAGTTGGCATAGACGCTTATATCTTTTATCCTTCCCTTTCGAAAGGGCTAGCCAATGGCAAGCCCTCTCAGTCCGGCTGAGACCCGGAGTTTGGCTGGCATAAAGACCTCTTTAACCAAACTAGTCAAAAGCTTGAAGAGCCAGATCCTATTGGCTGACCAATTTCGAACACCATGGGACTATCCCGAGAACCTAGAAGAGCAACACGCTTACATTACCAGCAATACTAAGAAAGTTGAAAAAGTTATTGAACAACTGGAGACCTCTAAACAGAAAATGACCGAGGTCCAAGAAAAGGGTACTGTCCTAGCCTTTTCCTTTGAGAGCGGAGAGAACGTAGAAAAATCAACCTTCACCATAGACCAAAATAGAAGCGCACACAGCTGAGCATGAAATCGAGCTTTACTTAGAACAAGCCGACGAAGCCATTAAAGCTCTCGAACAAAGACTTATCGAATTGATCGGTCAAAAGGAAGTAGTTATGGATGCCATACACTTTCAGAGAAGAGAGACCGATGACGACAGGTCGTCCACACGTCAGTTCGAACCAAAAACTGAACAACCAAGTCATAGTAGTATCAAAACTCAACCACAAGTTTCGGCTTCAAACCCTGCACCTGTCCAACCAATCACACCAGCTGCCAATATCTTTGGCAGTCCTTTTACTAGTTACGCGACTCCCCAAGCCCAACCCCAAATTGCTTATAATGGTTTAGGGCAGCCGATAAGAACCAACAACACTTACAGTAACCCAATTACAACACCAGTGGCACCACAATCCTATAAAGAAATAAAAGTACCCACCTTTTATGGGAACATTGGCGATTACCAGACCTTCGCGGAAGTTTTTACCGAAATAGTCGACAGAAACCCTAATCTCTCCACTATTGAGAAATTATCATATTTACTGAGCGCGACAAAAGGCGAAGCCTACCAGGCTATCGCTGTTTACCCACTCAGAGCAGAAAACTATCAATTAGCTCTAGCCAGACTTGGAAAACTCTACGGAGACCAGAGAACCCAAACCACATTGTTGAACCAGTCTCTAGACAGCATCCCGAAAGCTACTATGAACGTGAAATCGCTCCGATCAACCATGAACCAGGTGGAGGCTCTATTACAGCGCCTAAAAATTAGCGGAGAAACCATTGACCAGAACGGAAACAAATATACCATTGAACAATATTTGAAATCTCTTGAAGATGAGATTTTGCTCGAAATAGACGGAGACACGACCATAGAACCCAGTGTGGAACAAACAGTTTTACACAGCAAGACATACAACAAGGAAACAAGAGACTTTTGCCCCGCTTGCAAGAAAGACAACCATACCATTGATAAATGCTTCCAATACAAGGATGTTAGAGACAAGAGAGACCGTATCCAATACCTTATGTTATGTTTCAAGTGTTTTAGCCCAAACCACACGGCTAACAGATGTAAAGCAAAAAATTGTGACTACTGTCAACAGCCGCATAACAGTCTCATTTGTACCACCCATTACGACAAAAGGATGGACCGATCCGCTAGCAGACACAGAGGCCTTAGTCGGGACAGAATCTATAGTCGTGACGGATCGAGAGGTTCAGACCGGGAAAGACGACGGAGCTATTCCAGAAACCGTGACCATTACCAGGGACGGTCTAAATCTCGTTCAGGGTCAGCTCACCGCAGATCTTACGAGAAGAAGAGGGATAGGAGCTATAGTAGAGACTCCAGACACAGTTCGCAACAACGTGGACGAAGTTACCAGCGGAGAAGATCTGCGAGTCGACAGCCGAGGAGGGACTCTCGGCAACCGTATCGATCAAGCTCACGTGGGTCAAATGGATCAGGTAGACGAGTCAATCTCACTACAATAGAGGCTAGAAATAACCCAACACCATCTGTAGAGTCGGGAACCACAGTTAATCAACTATTTGCCAACACCGAAAACCAGGCCAGAATGAAACTAATACCATTGAGATTGTTGTCTAGACCAAATGAGATATTGTATGGTCTTTTGGACGGCTGTAGTCAAGCTAGTTTTATAAAGAAGGAGACAGCTGAGAGATTACGGCTACCAATGGAAAAGATTGACAAAAACATGACCATTATCTCTTTCGGTGGACACAAAGAAACCAGACCGTCAAAACTAGTCAAAGCAGTATTTCAGACTGTAAAAGACGAAGCTTATAGAATGGAGCTATTAACCATTGACTCGATTACCACTCCGATTGAGACAGAACCAGTGAGTCACGAAGATCTTGCGTACCTTTTAAAAAATGGAGTTGACACCAGTTCCATTGAACAAGTAACCGGAAACACAATTGAACCAGACATTCTCATAGGACTAAACTACTACGATGAGATAACGACGGTAAACCAACCATCTTTCCGTCTCAATAACGGCACATTTGCCAAACCATCGCTTTTTGGTTATACTCTGTCCGGCTCGGCAACCGATACAGCTAGAGACACTCGAGTATTCAATACAGCTGTTCGCACCTTGACAGCCAAAGTAGAATTTCAAGACCTTAACCAGACCTGGGAACTTGAGGCAATAGGAATAAAAGACCCTGTGACCCAAAAAGAAGAAGATGAGAAAGTAATGGACTATTTCAAAAAGACCGTCAAAATTATCGACGGGAAGGTAATTGTTGAATTTCCTTTCAAAGAAAACATATCTAAACTCGGTGACAACTACCCCCTAGCCATGTGTAGACTAAAATCGCTCTTTCATAGCAAATCCAAAGACCAAAAGCTATGGAGCACCTATTGTGATCTGATTGAAACCCAATTGGCAAACGGAGTTGTGGAAGATGTTACTAGCACTCCAGTACCAGAAAACAAACCAGTCTACTATATTCCACACCAACCAGTATTTAAAGAAAGCTCAAGCACTACCAAAGTTAGAATAGTGTATGATGCTTCCTCTCATATGAAAGGAGAAATTTCCTTGAACCAAGCTGTTTACCAGGGACCATTATTATTACCTCATTTACTGGGTGTCCTACTGAGAGCAAGAACAGACAGATACATATTGCTTTCCGACGTGGCCACAGCATACCATTGCATAGGATTAGGAAAAGACAGTCGTGACACTGTCCGTTTTTTATGGCTAAAAAACCCTAATCTACCACCAGATGAGAATGGGAACTTGAAGATATTGAGATTCACCAGAATACCGTTCGGAGTTTCCTCAAGTAGCTTTCTATTGTCATACTCTGTCCGATACTTTATGGAACAGACAGGAGATCCTATTGGAACTAAAATTGTTAGGAACCTGTATGTAGACGATCTGGCAGTCAGTGTCAGATCGGAAAAAGAACTACAACAGATGTACCAAAAAAGCAAAACCACCTTTCTTCAATTCGGGCTACGATTCCGAAAGTACATGACCAACAGCAAAGCTTGTAACAGAATCATTGACCCTGATGACATGTCTACCGATAAAGAACAAAAGATACTAGGCGTTCCTTGGGACCCGGAAAAAGACACTTTGAAAATCAAGATTAACCTTGAAATCGAAGGGAAGATAACCAAGCGTACGGTGATGCACACCGTGCACAAAACGTTTGACCCTTTGGGATTTGCTGCCCCTCTACTAGTCAAGATGAAAATCTTTCTCCAACAACTGTGGATCGACAAACAGGACTGGGATTCTCAGTTGAACGACATGAAGGCAGCCGAGTGGAAAGCTATCGTCAAGGAGATCGACAAATACCGCACCGTCCAGGAAAAACCATGTCAAGTGAAGCACTAGACCAGAGCAAATTGGATGCTCAAATGGCGGAAATAGACGTCGAAGAAATCGAGATTGTTCGACTATTGGAATCAGTTGAGCTGCTTCACGTAAAACTGGACAAACTATTGGAGACAGTGAACCTGAAACCGCAGAATGAGATCTATCGAGATCCGTCGCCACCAGAGCGACCTGTACAGCAGCAAGTACCAGCTGCAACAAATCCACCACCAGAACCAACCATTAACCAGTTCGAGAGCTGGTTGAAGACCATAATGGGAAGGAACGTGGGTCGAGCAAGCCCCACATTTCGTCCCAACCAGTACAAGAAACCTCTCACTCCTAAACCATGTGTATATTGTACCAGACCACATCGCGGCCAGGACTGCACCGTAATTAGCTCACCCAGAACCAGATTTTACTTGCTTGCAGACAAGAACCTTTGTACCATATGTACCGCTAGTAGTCACTCAACTGATCAGTACTATAGTAAAGTTGTCTGCAAGCGATGTAGGGGCCCACACCACAGCAGCCTCCACGGTCTCTAGCCTAAACTCTAACCTAAAGACCTAGCCTTTATATTTTTCGAGACCCTTCACCCTCTTGTGACCCGGCTACAGACGATAGCCTCATCAATATTGTCTTTTCTTTTGTAACCGATACCACAAAAAATTGACTTCTAATCACTTTTTAGAATATCACCACAATCAAGGAAGAAGACCCTTCGTTGAACTACTATTTTTATTTAGACCTTATCCCTTTGTTAGCACCTTATCGTTCTGAACATTGTAACCAATAACCGGGCACGACTACAAACCAGACAAAATTACAAACCAATCAACCTCAAACCACTTTGAATCAAGAACGAAATACACCAAGTTTCATAGAAACTGGACGGGCGCGCCCTGAGTGGTCGTAGAAGCCTGGGCCCACCTCTGGCGTGAGACTCTGGACTCACGTTTAAGTGTGACCAGCGCTATCTAGCGCGCGGACTTGGTGGCGGAGGCGCACAGTGGATCCAAAAAACCATACCGGGGATCAGCTGTGCGGGCACTCGGTCATGTTGCTTAGAATTGATCACAGGCGGCGGCGCCGCTTAGCAGTTTCCTTCACAGCTGGCTTATCCCCTTGTTTCGTGACATGAAATGACTTGTCAGAGTTTTTGGGTATTAATGTTGATATGCAATTGTGCGGACACCATGACAGACAGACAAACACCATTGCGCTTTAGTAAAGAAAGATGGAGACAGAGAGAAAGATTACCGGTAGCGCCGCCGACAGACGCCGGAGCCGGCTGGTCCTGATTAGAACCCGGCCCTCTGTCTCTTTTCCCAATCGCAACGGTCCAATCGAAAAGGTCTCCTATCAACCTTTATTGCCAGAAAGTAGTTGTTTCTGTTAACAAAAGTTACAAAGTTAAAGACTCTAGAATTGTTAGTTTCCAAAATACAAAAATTCCAAACTTTCCAAAACTCGAATAGTGCCACTCTGAAACGCACTCGATGTCTCACTCTAGCCGGCTGCTGCTACTCGTCGTCCTTCTAGCGGCGGTAGTCTATTCGACTCGGTCAGCCGTCGGTCCCTGCGCCGAATACGGTCGTCCTGCCATCCGTCCCCTGGCCGACATTTTCGTGGTCGACCTGGATTCCGTCCTCACCCGAGCCTTCTTCCGCTACGCGAGGTGCTGGCTGCCGCAGAGAGGACTTCTGAGGATTCTGGACGACAAGGACGACTATTCGCAGCTCGGGGTCGATCATGTCGAAATCGTCATGCACAACTTCACCAAGAAGGCTGCCTTTATGGCCAATTTTGGGCAGCGGAACAAGACGAATTGGACGACGTCGACGACACAGTACGGGTACACCCTGCTGCAGCCATGTCAGCCGAGCATCTGCGACGATGTCTCCTGGAAAATGGAGCAGCTGGGCAAGGATTTCCGTCTCGTCAGCACCTACAAACTCGGGTACAAAGGTCGGTGTAATTTTTTTTAGCTTTAGAGAGGGAACAATAGGGAAGTGAAGGGACAAGACCTGCACGGGAAATCTGAAAAATTTGGCAATGCCAAAAGTAAATTGAAATTTTGACAGAGTTGCTAGTTGGTCCCACTATGAGGATGCAAAAACTTTTTGTTTCAAAGTGGATAGAAGAGGGTACTGCAGAATGGTTTTCAATCGATTTTCGATTGTACGAGTACGAGAAATGAGTGGGACTTAAAAATGACAAAAAAAAATCTATTACTCAAACAATAAAACAATTTTGCTATTGAAGCATGCAAAGTTTTTGGTTTCAGCGAAACTGTAATATTGGAATAGATAAGCGTTTTCAATATAAGTTTTCTCAGCAGCTCAAAAATGTGTTAGATTGACAAGTAATGCTATCGCCCTAAGGGGGCTTAAGTGACAGTTAATACCTCTTACTATTTTGAGCTGTGTCCTGTTTTTAGTAGATAAAGAAAGGATTCTTTTGGTTCCAACTCGGGTAAAAAAGGAATGGGCACAAACCTTATCAATCTTGACTTCCCATCGTGGTACCTCGTATCTTGACTGAACTCATTTCTTGAATATTCTGTTATTTTTTTGTTTCATCGTGGCAGTATAGAAGATCTTGAGAATTGTTTACCGTTCTCCGATGTTACTGACTACAAGTTGTGACGACGATTCTGGTTAGTTTCAGTTTCAGAGATTTTTTCGGCTTCACATTAGGTTCTAAATGAAATAGACAAAGAGTCAATTCTGCTTCTTTTTTTATGACTGAATATTCGAAATTATGGAGAGCGATACCAAAAACTAACTTTCTTGAGCTCCAGCTGAGAAGAAAAATATTGTGTTACTGAACTTTTCGATGAAAATCTAGCTTGTTGACACCTAGAATAACAGCATATGAATACAAAAGTGAAACTATAGAGGATCTCCTAGTAGTCTTGAAACAAAACAAAGCACTTTCAACAAGCCGCAGATACCAGTTGTACAGCTAATCATCTTTCTTTACTAAAGCAAAATGGTGTCCGTCTGTCCGTATGTCTGTCATGGTGTCCGCACAATTGCCTATTTACACTTACCTAAAAATTCTATCAAGAGGTTTGAGCAAGAGCTGCTCCTCGTCGACTTTCGATCTGTGTTACTGAACTTTTTGAGCGACTTTATCATTTTGCAATTAAAAAAACTGGAACGATTGGAAAACTAATGGCAGCCTTGAAACAATATTGTTTTTGATACGATCATGTTTTGAATTATTGCCAAAGCTAAGTGAGAAGTACTACAACACTTGAAACATAAAAATTTCTAGCGGAAATTGTTTTGAAAATGGCTGTTATTTGAATTTTTCTTGGCAAGAATCCCTAATGAATTTTCGTTCAAAAATGGTTAAAAAGAATCGCATCAAAGCAATAAGCATACTGTAAAAC
Organism: Oscheius sp. JU75; assembly: GCA_037178855.1. Classification (NCBI taxonomy): domain Eukaryota; kingdom Metazoa; phylum Nematoda; class Chromadorea; order Rhabditida; family Rhabditidae; genus Oscheius; species Oscheius sp. JU75. The sequence goes on along the minus strand of JASJZC010000006.1, from coordinate 2,443,225 downwards.
ACCGAGATTCTTACCTTACTTTTGAAACAAACAACTTTCAGACTCCTTCGCGATGATCCTGACCGGTATGAAAAAATCCCCAATCCGTACTGGCGACGTGACGGCTCCCGACGCCTTTGACAAGCAGTCCTACGAGCAGATGGTCCGTCTTGGTTTGATGGTCGTCCTCGTGACCTTCTTCACACTCTTGGCCATAGCCATCTGCTGCCACTCGCTCTGGACCATCTCGATGATCTACGACGACTTCGATTGGCGACGTGACCACATAGACAACGTCGTCTTCCAGGTACTGAGGGAGGAGGAGCCCCCGATGAGGAGTCCGGCCGAGGAACCGATACAGACGGCTCTTAACAGAACGAATTCGGGTCAGACGGCCCGAAGTCGCAGCTCGGTCAGCGACTTCTCGGTGTTCAGTCAGGATCTCGACGGGACACAGGTCAGCAGGACGGAGAAGACGGTCATGGAGAACTAGATAGGGAAAGAAGAATCGAATCTCATGTTAGACTGAGAGAGCTAATGAAGAGTTCCAAACTCTTTTTGTTCGGTTCCTGGAAGATTCTTTCAGTTACAGGTGGCGCAGAAAGCGAAAACATTGAATTTTTTCCAAACTTTAGATACAGTGTTTCACGAAGGCCATAGTGTTTCCAAAAAGCGACAAAGACTATATGCCAACCCAATAAAATCAACGTTTCGTCCATTTTCTCCATTACTCTCGGTGATTTGTCTGTCAATTCTAGAGCAGAATTTGGCCCTGGATCGATTAAACACACTTAAAACGCGAGAAAATGAGTGTATAGTGGAGATAAATGCAAAACATTGATTCCCAGGAAGCTCGTGGCGGGACACGACTGCTACAAAGGCGCGCCGTTTACCCGCAACCGGACTGTCTCTTTAAAGAAGACACAGTTAGACTGAAGATAGTACCTAAGAACTGCATCAGTAGAGTGAGTCGCTGAAGACTTGCTCTGTACACCGCTGGTTCTTTTTATTTTGCACCTACACAGTTGCTCATTTCATTGAAATGTACGCAAGTATTCATCTAAATACTACACATACTTCAAGTTAATAGCAGCTGTGAAGTTAATCAGTCAACTATTTGAAGAGAAAAGAGCAAAAACACTTCTAGGAAGGATGACGAAGCATTGATGACAATGTTGTATTTATTTATTTTAGTCAATAATATCTGCTTAAAGGATGTGTTTTATTTTGAAGTAGAATAATTGTCGTGTTATTCAAAAAGGGCTTGTGAAGTTTGGGAAAGTCACCGACGACTCCAGTTCTTCAAGGCATGGCTCTTCAGAATTTTCCTACGATGTATCATTTTAGCTCTCTTTGCCGTTCTCTTCGTGAGCTTCTGTACCATCTCTCACAGTAAGGCTACTTTGCCGAAGGTGGGCACAGCGGTCGGAACAAACGATGCCATTGACATCTGCAAAATAGCCGCGGTAGTTTTTCTTTTTAAGCTACTTCAGGGAGTCAATGATCGCATTCAAAGCAAAGTTGACTTTTGAAAAAACAAGGTCCACGGGTAACTCTCACATATCTAATGAGGATACAATTGAAATAAACTATTTGGAAAAAGTACTTCGTTTCCCCGTGAGTAGAGAACCGTGAGCCTTATCATGCTCTTTTATCGCCCGACCTGATTTGTCGCCCTACTCGATACGCTTTTTACTGATTTTGTCAATACTTATGATAAACCCAAGAATAAACAAAGATGAGTTACTCGTTAAAGCAAGTCCGTTAAGCTCTAAACATAGATGGTTCGATGGACGTGGTGGGTTATTCCCCTCGTTCTGCGACAATTCACATTAACGATACTGTGAAGAGAGAGAAAGTGGATGAAGGAGCTCAAGCCACTATATATACTGCCTGCACTGCAACTATTGGGTATGATATTGCCAAGCATTGTTTAGGATCTGTGCTCTGAAAAAGTATCTCTCTACTACTAAAATGCAATGGTATCCGTCCGTCCGTGCGTCACCACGAGAAAAAAGCTGGCAAGTCATGGCATGTCAAGAACTAAGTTGACAACTCAGCTTTGGGGGGAAACTTGGGAACTTGGAGAAGCGGCGAAGTCGCCTGTTGTAAATGCTAAGTCAATACTAAGGGGCGGCGAAGCCGTCGTAGACGGCTGGTTTTGTTTCTAAAAACCACCCAACCTCGTCTTCTAGAGAGGATAGAGAATTAAGTGATGCTCTTTTGAGAGGTAGACAACGAGAAATGGCCTCTTCAAATAGCTAGGGCGTTGTCTTACTGCCACGAGGTTCAGGAATTGTTCACCGAGACATTAAACTTTTCAGTGTACTGCTGAGCCAAGGCTATATGACTATAAAGCTCTGTGATTTTGGCCTATCCAGGCCGGAGGTAATATGACTTTTTTCGTTACCTGTCTTGAAATAGTCATGATGCCATACTAAACTCGAATAACTAACTTTGAATGTCCTTTTAAAAGGATTTGTGTATCATTTTGTGATAACACAGGGTGATAGAAAGAATGTTACAAGCATTTACTAGTAATTTGTAATATTCTTGGCTCCCAAGACATCAAGTTCTTCGAGCGAAGAAATTCATTTCTCCTTTACTGATAAAGACTGTTTATAAACGCTATCACCAGTGTTCTTTTACAGCTGCTGATTACTGCCACCGCAACTTCTTCCGATCAGAAAAGAAATCGATCCTATCGGACCGACACGCAAACAAACTTACCCCTGCATTTTTCCTATCTTCATAGTTGTACTTCCCACAATGTCCACTGGACAAAACTCTAGCACGCCGGAATCTTCGCAGACGCAGGATAGAAAGCGAGGTAAGTAGGTGGAAATAATGTGATTGGAGCAGATGCTACCATTTTGTGTGTTCTTACAATAGAAACTTCTTCAGTTCATCCCGAGGAGCATTATGTGCCTCCTCGTCAAGTCGCGGCCATTGCCGACGAAAAAACAGCTATAAGAATCTACAGAAACCAGCTCAAATTAGATGGAACTCTTCTTGGAGCAGGCTCGCAGGGAAGGGTCTACAAGGCATACCATCCGGCTTTTGGGTCAGTAAAATGTTAGTTTCCACAATGGTTTATTTAGGATTGTCGCCTATAAAGAACTGCCATACCACAAGCAATTGGCAGAAGAGCTACAGGATATGAGAATTGAAGACAAAACAAAGAAAGTTGAACAGAAACCAGAAGCTCCTAAAGGTACTCCGATAAGATTGATGGCAAGTATCCAGAAGAAACAACTGGAGGGAAAAGAGAAGGGGGAAGCAGCTGTGAAGAAAATAGATTATGAAAAGAATGAAAAAAGGGAGCTGATGTATACCAATAAGGTGGGTTTGAGCCGACAACAGTTAATGAAATGTTGGCCGTAGATTTTGCGAAACATATTCTCGAGTTTCAGCTGGACAATCACCCCAACATCCTGAAGTTCCTGGCGTATGTCGTCGATGACGACAACGGGAAGTGCACTGGAATGATTCTGGAATACATGGATCAAGGAACAGTTGCTCGTGGTGAATTATTGAATATCATACACACATTTATATTACGGAGAGAAAGTCTACAGTTATATTCTTTTCAGCAATCTCCACACCGGGAATTTTGCACATTGTTCGAATCAAAGGCTGGTTCCTACAGTTGGCCAGGGCTCTCCACTACTGCCACGATATTCATCGCGTGATTCATAGAGACGTAAAACCTGAAAAGTTAGTAGTTGGGTGTTGGCTCATAGAGTACACTACTTCCAGTGCACTTCTCTGTGACAACTGGTGTACACTGAAGCTGTGCGACTTCGGATTTGCAAGAGATGTTCAGCCAGACATGACAGATACGTGAGTCTGGTAAAACAGTATTTACAGTGATACTAACGTCTAGACCAAGAAGCTTGTGTTGTGCAGCTCCGGAAACCATTCTTAGCAAAAAGTACGATTACAAGTGCGACGTATACAGTTTCGCCATGTTCATCTACACCGTGACTCACAAAACGTGACTATCCTTGTCTGAAGAAAAGTATTCTTTTCCAGATTGCCTTTTATGGAGATAGTGGAACAAGAAGTTGTTAATGATCGAGGTGAAAAGGAGATCAAATCTATCTGGAGCTCAATCAAAGTGTCCTATAGGAAAACACTCGACAACAAGCTGGAGTCTTCCGATACGGAAACTGCTCTTTTAAAGGATGAGAACTTTTTCCGAACATTCTTGCTACAGCACAACGATGAAGATGAAGAAAATGAAGAAGATGAATTTCGACCGAAGATCAACTTAGATGCCATTTTCGCCAGGCTCAATACTGGTAAAGAGGACAGGTCTTACTACCTGCAAGACGACGAACTCCACCTGAGAATGATGATTTGGCTCATGAAGAAGTGCTGGAGGACAAAACCAGAAGCAAGACCGACAATGAAACAAATAGTCGACTTGTTAGACTTCCATTTCCAGCCACCACTCTCTTTGTACAAAGGGGACAATGGAGAGATCTTGCTCAAAAACACTAGCTTCTATCCAGTCCGGTTAGAACTCTACGTCTACGAGGTTGAAGAAGAAGAAGAGAAGACAAAAATGGTCAGATTAGCTCACGAGATAAGAGTTGAAAATGGACCTTTGGAGCCAAACAAAGTGATTGACATTGGTTTCAACCCTTTGGTTGGAACAACACAGCTGCTTTTGTGTCATTACACGCCTCAAGACAAAAAGGATATTGCGTTCGCAAAGGACCAAAGGACAAAGGACTGGACCAATGGATTGGTCACTTTTGTTATCTGACAAGAGCACGGAACAGACTAGCAATAAAGTCGCTCAGTGATTTCATCCAATAAAAACCCTGCGGAATGTCTTGTGTTTGTTTGTGCCTATTTTAGTCAGTCAGTATTTTTTTCGTGTTCGGGTGTCATCTACATCGTGATTTTGCCCACTTTCCCATCGTTCCTCTTGTCAATGTAAATATACTGAAACAAGATAATTCTAACTAATTTTAATAATGAGTGAATAAATTTTTTCGAATGCTTTTCACAAGTTCAAGAGGTTGGTTCTTGTCGAGAAACGCTGCGTGTCCTATCGAAGCAGGTCAAGCCAAAATCAGAGTCAGACATTTGTTTGTACTACTTATCTCCTGCAGTACCAGAAAAGCAATCCGTTGAGAACTTGAAGTGTATGTGGCAGTAGCTTGAGCACGAGAGCGGCAACTGTAGCGCCTAGTGACCTTGAATACCGACACAGAGCAGTCATCATCGTTCACTAGCTGTGTGTTCCATGTCATCTTGCTGGTGATTGACAGCTCCGCAGTAGCGGTATGATGCTTCACCATAATCACATCCTTGACGATGGTTGCTTGAAGAGATGGAGTCGACAGAGGCAGTCGATACTGGAACGATTCCAGTGCAGCTGAGATGTTGAATATTGGGCAACTACAGACAGCTTAGGTCGTGTTGTGATAGCAGGTACAAGTGTTTTTGAGGAAACAACTCGTCATGTTGACAGCAGAATCGAATTTAGGGCAGTGAAGAGCAATTTCTGTGTCAGAAGAGACCAAATTCCGTTTTGATAGTGGGTTTCGTTGATCTCGACCAGGAAAAGGGATGAGAATAGGAGGTGGCGGAGTCGAAACGAAATCCAGGGTTCGTTGAACCAAAAGAGACCCCTTCGAATGTGAAGGTCTCGACGGAGCTCTGACATAGTTACGAATATAGGGACCATCAGTGGAATCCGCTCTTTTCCCGAGCTCATTCCCCTCTCCCGTCTACGGCAACAAGCGGCACACTTGTGGCAACAAAATCAGGTAGAAGATAGACAGACAAAACAACCATTTTTGATTTTCTGGCATCGTTTCCAAAGACAGCAGAACCAGATCAAAGCAACATTTGACAGAAGAATGTAAACCCACATGACTATCAGGACGATGGTCGTACGAGGCACTGTGGGTTCCCGAGAACCAACAATCGATTAGATCGCAGCTAGGAGTTCTAGAATGGTGAGCAGATTCCAGCATCTGATTGTGACCTCCTCCATTGATTGAGCGCCACTGAACAGTTTCAGTCGGCCACAGCGATCGATGCATCGACGTAGTAGGGCACGATACCATATCCAATCAGCGTTTAACAGCGTCTCTCGTTGACAGACCTCGGAAGTTATCGGATTCGGCAGCATCGAGTTATCCAGGTTCTCTTCCACGAATGCAGTTGAGCACAGGAGGCTTAGGAGACTGCTGTTGCTAGGAAGGAGACTCAACGCTGAGCTCAATAGTTTCCAGCAACAGAACATGATTGGCAATCTCTTTCAAAAGTGCCATTGTCGTGAACGTTTTGAAGAAGTATTTCTTCTGCTTACTCATGTGAGAGCAGACCGAAGCGGGAATTTCGAGAAGATCATCTTTCTCCAGACATTGGTGTCCTGAAACTCCTCTCCATGACACTCAAAAGTGACGAACTTCTGGCGGAGAATCTCATGGGGGGAGAGCTTGATCTTGTGAATGTCAGCGATTATGACAGACGTAACAGCCGACCCGATGTCGCACCTGATTTTTTAGCAGGGATACTGCCTTCTTGTCAGGAGTGACGGGTATCACTTCGATAAGGCTCAAGGCGTAGTCCTTAAGAGTCTGTCTCAGATAGAAAATAAAACTTGTCCAAATCACTCAGATCTCTAGCTTCGTCGACCATGGCCGTGAAATCTATCCAGGAACTTTTGACATCTCCCTTTAGGGTGTCCAAATGTAGAAATAGGATACAAGGGACTCAATGACACGATCTGCAGAGGCGAGATCCTTTGTTCGCATTTGTTTACCTCTGTTTATGATCTGTGTCCATCCTCCCATCCCACAAAACAATTTGTGGATGCTATTGCCTGTCTTTCTCTTATGTCTAATATTAGTTCCTCCTTGTCAGGTAAGCTGGAACGACAGAGAGACAGTGATAGTAATTCTTACAGGATGACGTCTTCCAAGATATTGCCAACTTTGGGATCGGAACCTGGGCTTTCGACTTCTTCAATGCTCAAAATTGGGAATGCGGATCTGGAGACGTAAACTTGAATCTCATGGTTTTGCTAAAGTCAGCTGTCCCGGGCTGACAGATCTCTTCAACAATGCCTGTAAGGCCCACGACCAGTGCTATGAGAGTAATATGAGTCAGGAGAACTGCGATGACATGTAAATTTCAGTTACCGATTTCTCTCCCTGTTCCAGCTTTTGCGCCGGCCTGAAGAACATTTCGGAGACTGGTCTAGCAGATGCCTTCTGCAATGCTGTGGAGACATTCGGACATTTGACGAAGAATAATGTTCAGAAATAGGTTGTAAAACAAGACAAATAAAAGTTTGCCTATCGGTGCTTCATCTCTAAGTTCTCGCTATTATGAATCAACTACGCCCGGCCCTAACTGGTCAATAAGTCTAATTTCTCTTCTATCCTGCGAGCTCCCTCCTTGCCCGTCTCTTATCAGCCGCTCTCCAGCTCTACCCACAACAAAGATTATCCGCTCTTTCCTTTCATGTTTCCAGAATTTTGGGTCTTCTTTGGTGCTTCTTTCTTTTTTGGTGAGGATGCGACAAGACCATTTCATTTAGATTTTAATTGAGGCACCGGCCATGTGCTGTCGGGGCGATCGAGGCGAGGCGATAGTTTTCAACGCTGAATTTAGAGCGAGACGGGGCGAAGCGACACGATTCAGGCAAAACAAGCTTTTATTATTCTAGGAGCCCTGTACCAATTATCGACTATATTTCAATAGTATCACGTGTAAACAAAGTATATTTCATTAGGAATGCATACTTACATAGATCGGTCGAATATTCAGCTTACTCAGTGTGTTAACTTACTGAACAATCCAAGGAGCCCACCCATAACCCAAACTTTCAAACTACAGTTCTAAAACTGTTCCATACAGACCACTATCGGTTACCCCACAGCTTGTTTTTTCATTCCCGTACATTTACAAATGTCAGTTTTGTCCTCATCTTTTGGCTTTTCTGGAAGCGATGACAAACAGTTTTTGATCATTTTGAAGTATTAGATGTTTACAGTCGTTTTTGATAAATAGTGTACCCTACAAGCGTTCGGAAAAACGGTTTCAATCACTACATCCATTGTTGGACTCCTGTCCTTCTCGCTTTGATTTCTACTCGTCTGCCTCTCCGTATGTATCCCTCCAATATAGCTACTGTGACAGAAGATATGTTCTCTCTAAAAGTTGCTATCTCCCAGACTGACTTGACTTGCCAACAGTTATTTTTCGTATAGAGTATGGACACTAGCTGGTAATAATTGGTTCGCAGATACGCATAGACTTTCTCTCTGTTTATGTCGCTTTCTCCCTGTCTCTGACTTTCTCTTTTTGTCACCTTGACTCTCTGTCTCTCCGTCTCTCCGGTTTCAGGCTAATTATCTCTTTGTATCTCGGCCACTATACCTCTCGGTAATCTAACAGAGAGACAGGGTCTGCAATTTCAAAGTTTAAGACTGATCAGCCACGTCAAAACACTGACTCCTGTTCTTCACGAAGAAATGAAGAAGCCGGGCATTGCCATGGTATGTATCTGACTTTTGAAAATAAGAAAAGTTTTTTTTGTAACATTGCCTGAAAGGCGATAGGTCTGAAGGTCATTCAACTCTTTTGCCTGATAGCTGCCCCTTTTCAGGAACCTACTAACTTCCATGACATGAAATTCATCAGCCCTGAATCTCAAGAAGTCCAACAGGCCTTTGAAATTTTTATGAAAAGCGTGGAAAAGGTGGGTCTGCTTAGAAAATAGATTCCAGAAAATGTTTTAAGAGCGGTGACCATGCTTCGATTCAATATCCAGAGCTACCGTCTGAGGAAACGTTAGCACTACAGTTCCTGCAGTTAGAAGCAGGCAATGAGACAGACAATGCGAAGGAAGAGGACACAGATGATAACAGCAAGTTCCCTATTTCCGACAATACTGATCTTCACATTGCCATTCATCAGGGAGATGAGAAACTGGCTCAATCGCTGATTGATAAAGGAGTCGATGTAAATGGTAAAGAGGGCTGGTTAAACTACACTCCTTTGCATGTTGCTACCCAAAATGGTCAGGTAGACATGGTCAAGCTGCTCCTGGAAAATGGAGCTATCATCGACAGTAAAAATAACGATCACGCCACCCCATTGCATCTTGCTGCTCGTCTGGGAGACAATTTGATGGTGGAAATGCTCATCAAAGCAGGAGCTTCGGTCTCTTCAAAGAATAAAGATGGGTGCACTCCTTTACATCTTGCTGTGTGGTATAATCACAGTGAAAGTGCCACAACCCTGCTCAAACATCGCGCGCCGATTGATGCCGGTAACCTTAAGAGCCGTACTCCTCTTCATTTTGCTGCCCACAAAGGTCATGTTGACATGGTGAAGCTTCTTCTTCAACATGGAGCTACTATCGACAGTGAAGATGAATATCGCACCACTCCACTGTACTTTGCTGTTTGTCTGGGACATAATTTGATCGTGGAAATGCTTATTACAGCAGGAGCTTCAATCTCTTCAAAGGATATATATGGGTGGACTCCTTTACATTTTGCTGCTAACAGTAATCACACTGAAAGTGCCAGAATCCTGCTCAAGCATCGCGCGCCGATTGATGCCGTTACCCTTAAGAGCTGTACTTCTCTTCATTTTGCTGGTCGGAGTGGTGACGAACTAATGGTAAAGCTTCTACTCGACGAGAATGCTGATCTTAATGCTTGTGATTACAACGGTCGTACTCCTCTTCATATCGCTTGCAGTGCAGGCATGTGCGAAGTAGTCAAATTGTTGCTTCAACACAAGGCTACGATAGAAGTCATCGACAAATATGGAGTGTCTCCTCTTCATATTGCTTGCAAAAGTGTGATCAAATGTGTCACCTATCTCCTAGAAAGTGGTGCTAATCCGAACACGACAACCAATGATGGTCAAACTACACTACATATTGCTACGCGTGATAACCACGCCGATGTTGTCAAAATCCTCATTCAATATGGAGCCAATGTAGACGCCTGTTGTATCTTTCTTCAGTCAGCACTGCACATTGCCAGTTTTAAAGGAAACACGGACATTGTAACTCTTCTCCTACAAGCTGGCGCCAATCCTAATAGTGCGACCAAGAACAATGAGACTCCTCTACAGTTTGCTCGAGCAGAAGGTCACAACGAGGTAGCGGCCATTCTAGTGAAATATGGAGCCCGTTAAACGACAAACATCCAACAACAGTTGAGCTTCAAATAAAAACCATCATATTTTGTATTTTCTGCTCTCTACTCTCTTTTGTCTCTTTGTGTCTCTGTGCCTCGCTGCTTCTCCGTATCCCACTCACCTAAGCGACTGCCAGCCCCTGTTTCCAATCGAGCTAGAAGAATCGACGACGAACAGGACATGGTTCTCTTGACTTTTTTTACAGATTTCCCTTGGACGTGGCGGTGCCTTGCAGCAGTAAGCATTGAACGCCTTCCCGTCTTTGTAGCCATATGATATGAACATATGCTATACCATGGTGGCACATACCTTTCTTCTGACCGCTGAAACTTTGCGCACCTAAAACAAAAAGTCTCGTGAACGTTCGTATGGTCACCTTCGGGTTACTCATTTGAATCAATTTGACTGCGGATTACGAGGATGTACCATTTCTACTTTGGAGTGCATACCACAAGACTGCGTTCCGGCAATCTATAGTAGACAACTCTGGTACGCACCCTATACGGTATACGAGTTGGTGCGCACTCCAGAGTCGAAATGGCATCACCGCAAATTTCGCATTCTATGGTAAGAATCTTAGAAAAGTCATAAAAGTCTGGAGGTATACTATTCGAACGGGTGTGAGTTTCATCCTTTTTCAGTTTTAAGATTTTCTCAATACCTTAGAGCCAGCTATTTCAACTGCTACTACCAGCAGGTATCATAAACCTAGCCGAAACGTTCTTGTCGGCCAGGTTCGTCCAGGCGAGGCTTGTAAGCAGCGCGCGCCTTTGGTCAGCACCTTGGCCTGGCTTGGCTTCGGCGAGTACACCTGGCCTGGCTGATCAGGTTTGTGATCCCTGCTACCAGTGCCTTCTTGTTCTCTTGAGCAAACAAACCAAGTCACAAAACCCTCCCCGTCTCATCCTCTCCCCCTTCTTTCACATTTGCTGCAGATTCTCTGTCGATTTTGTGCCCGGCGTTTTCCGACTCTCATCATAGGCCTTGATCTTTGGCACACAAAGTGTGTGTTTCGGCAAATATAGTTGCCTCCCGCTATCGATTTGTCTGCACTATCTGGTCGCTCTACCAGCTGTCTAGTGTTTTTATATCAGAGTAGTTTCGCAAAGAATCATTGAGTAGGCTCACAGCGTTAATCATATTCGAATTGAAACTTTTTGTTTTTACATTATCAGATAACTGACGACCGAAGCCTTTCTTCGTTTAAATATTGGCTTCCACGGCAGGCTGACTAAGCATCCCCGGGGTTTTTCAGCCCCTACACCGGGTTCCACCGAAAATATAGCAATTCCAGATGGACTGCCGGGTCTGCTCAGCCCCGGCTACTGGCTTCCACTATAAAGTGACCACCTGTCGAGCCTGTAGTGCCTTCTTTCGTCGGACCTGTCAGCTGAAGTTACGCTACAACTGCAATAGAAATGGAGACTGTCCAGTTGAACAAGGTTTTTACATAGACATCTTTTTGGAATGATGAAATGTTTCAGAGAACCGATTCAGCTGCCGGCATTGTCGGATGAAAAAGTGTTTGGCTATGGGGATGAACATTGGTGAGTCAGTGATAAAGAGACAGAGAAACAGGGAGACCATTTCAGCGGATAACCTACCATTTTCAGAGGATGGAGACACCCCGACGGACATCTATTTTAGTGACCCAACTCAGCCGACCACATCCAATCTCCCAAAATTCGAGCACGAATTCTTCACGGCCGAGAACGTCTTCGGCAATAACCAAACCTTCACGAGACTTCTCAAGGAGAAAGTCTGCAATGCTCTAAAGAAGGTAGGCATTCTTTTTCGGCAGCAAAGATATTCCAGTGTTTTTATGAAGCTCGCTAGTGTTTCTGTAGCACAATCACTCTCCGTAGTTTCGTCCCAATTGTCTCAAAACTGTTCTGGTATACTGGTACTGGTATACCCAACCAAAAACTACAGTAGAAATTCATCTGTTTGAATGCCACAATTGCTGAGGAGGAACTATTTTATACGAGAAATACGGAAGGCTGGGTGAAATTTTGGTACAAGAGGTTTCTGTCTTAGGCTCATATGTTCATCATTTTTTTCTTTTCTTCTTCATCTTTGATCCAAGAGTTGAAACATTTCAATTTACACTTTCTACTTTCTTTGTCATGTTTCTCTAATGTTCTCTAATTTTTAAAACCTCTAATGTTTCTAACAGGTAGACTTATATACGATAATGTCAGATTACTTTCCTTTTTCTCCTATATGAATGGCTGAAAGATAAAACTTCTTTTCGTACATTTGGAAATGTTTGAAGTAATAATGTTTCACCCTTCTTTCAAGAGAAGCTAATGCTTCTGCAGAACGATAGAGCTTCTGAGCGTGACGTGGCTAATTAAAATCTGCCTTGTTAGTTCTTTCCCCCGATGAATACGCTTGAATGCGCCCGATCAAAAAGTGGAACTGGGGATACCTTCCAAACTCCAAACAGGAAAACAGATTCATAATATTCTCTAGACTAAACCGATCTATACAGGAATTCTGGAACACAATATTTTAGTTTTAAAGAATTGGTGTACTGTTCAAAACTCAAAGGTTCCAGCCTTTCTGTAAGAGAAGCTACTGTTTTTCCCAAGCAATATTCCTCCTGCGTTGCTCGATAGAAAACCGCTCTTTCCAGCCATTCTCCGGCCCCGAAGACGTCTCCAACACCTTCATCCTACCACAGGCTGACCGTTTCTACAAGCTTCACAATGAGTACTGGCCTTGTTCCAAAGAAACGGTACTATTCCGGCAATTTCTCCCATTTTGACCATGTTTCAGATTATTCAAAACTCGATAGTCGACATGAATTTGATGTGGATCCAGATCTACAAGGAAATCCTGATCTTGGCAGGAGCTCTCTCAGAAATCAGGCCGTTTGCAGATTTGCCATTCGATCAGAAAGTAAGAGACGGAGAAGCTAAGAGACAAAGGAACAGAGAGACAGGCTAGCAGAATGTTTCAGGCTATCATGTTCCTAAACTTTGCAATGGAATTCATGCAACTTGACCGGACATTTGTCCTGGTCAATCTGTTCGGAGATGACAGAGACGATGAGAGACTATTGACCATAGGGGGTCAGATCTACAACATTTCGGACAAGTTCGACGTGACCATGATCACTGACATGGAGGAGGAAAAGTTCAAGGAGTGGGTGGTTCTTTTTATTGTCTTCACAGCGATTTAGAGCAGATTTTTGCAAATAATTAGGACAGGACGAAACAGAAACAGTTTGAGCACTATTAGCGAAAAATATAGAAAGAAAATTCTGCTATATAGAAAGCTTGGAATCTCGAATGTTTCAAGGAGCATGTATAGTGGATGTTTTTGTTTTATTGACTATCCCCCGTAGAACGCTTCTTCCAGATTGATGAAAAGCGCTGAAAAGTACCAAATGGAAGAGCTCACCAAGCCCTTCAAACTACTGAAACCGGACAAGTTCGAGATTCTCTACTTTATGATGGTCTCGCTGTGGAATGTTAATGGTATTCTTTCTGTTTCAGTCGTTACATGTATAAATGCCTAGTCGTTTAGAATTGCTTTAACTCTATAAGGCGCAATCGAAACAAAAAAAGTTGCAGAACTGGAAGGAGTAACTCCCGAGACCCAGATGATAGCCGAGGCTGTCATTGAAAGGGCAACGGATGAGTTGCTACTGTACTACAAACACGAGAAGAGGCTGGAGAATACGGCGAGGAGGATCTATAGGGTTCAGAATCTGTTGATTGGACTGAAGGTGAGATTGTTTGAAATGCCGAGACGGTACGGGGGCGAAAGAGAGAAGGTACTGGAGAGAACACTGCCTATTGAAGGGGATATGGTACAGAAGGGGATACACGAATGGTGGCTCAGATAAGTGAGACGATATGGAATAGAACCCCTCCAGTCGGCGGGGTGGTATGGTTACCGACAGAATACGGGAGCGACTATGCCTGTCTGCCGAGAAAGTATGGATGAGAATTCCTCTGGCTGTGGAAACGGTATAAGATAAAATTCTACTGGGATTGTACGGGAAAGAATACGACGGCTGAATAACAGAGAGACGAAACTTATGGTTTTCAGCAATGCTTCTGTTTCTTATGGCCGCGAGGAAACACAAAAAATTCTCAAATCAGAATCATGAGCTTCTAAGGGGTTTTATAGAATGTTTGTAACAAAAACCAGAATCATACCGTCTAGAAAAATTGGGTACTTTCGTGAACTTACTACCGATACCTAAGAACTTTTGGGTCAAGTATTGAAAATTCTATGTTCTAATTTGTGTAAAACAAAGACAGCTCAATTGCAAGTATTACTTACTGTCACGGTGAAATATAACAAATTCCAGAGAGTCTCAAAGATGCGAAAACAGGAATGCCACATGTCTCATCTCTTCGACCTGTTCAAACTCTGCACAAACTTTGGTGATTTCACAGACTACAAATGAAAATTCCATTTTGTTCCATCTGCCTGATATGTGCACAGGAATTCCTGCAAATACATTGACTTTCGACTTTCTACAAACCAAAAAAAAGTTGATGCTATGTTCCAGTGGTTTGAAATAAGCGCAGCAGCTTTTTGATTTCTTTTTATGACAGTCCGAAGACCATGAAACAGTCCCAGTTCCCGTCGTAATATGGGTTTTGGACAGATAACAGGCTCCATCGATTTAGGCTCGACAATGACACGGTGGCTCTAAACCATTGTTTCCATGTCGTTTTTCAAATTCTCATTTGTAAAAGCCACTGATACCCAACCTGTATGGAAAGTGCGCCAGCCAGTTTTCTCGAAATAGTATTGTTTTATCGTTCATCTATGGGTTAGAAACTTTGAAATAGAATTGATCAAGCTTTTGTTCCGGTTATCAGAAAGCATTCATTTTGTACGCAATACTCGAATTGAGAATTTCAATCTTGGTTATTGTTTCACTAAAAAGTTATAATCCTGTAAGTTTTAAATAAGGGTTTGTATAATAGCTCACTGTTGAAAAAGTCAATTCTTGTCTTTCTTGTTTCAGCAAAAGCTAATGAGGTTGAAAGAAGATGGTACACGGTCGAATTCCTATTCAACTGTCAGAATACGTATTGCATATCATTGTCTTTTCCATTGCTGCAAACCAAAAATCTAATTCTTGTCATGTTCCAGTGGCTTGTTGTAAGCACAACTCTTTGAATTTTCTTGTCCGCTGTTAGTCCTACTTTTATGGCAATCCGAATACCATGAAACATTACCCGTTCTCGCCGTAATTGTAGTTTGGTCAGATAGCAGGTCCAATTTTATGTTCGTAGGGATACTAATACCGGTGTAGGCGCAAAATGTTGGCTGATAACCCTAGTTTATGAAAAATCACCGCGAGAACGGGATTGGCTTTCTTTGTATCATCGAAAAAGGAAATACTGGAAAGGTGGACAAGTCCAATTCCAGGAAAGTTCGAGCTACCTAGTTCATGAAAAAAAGAAGTTTCATCTTTCCCATATATCGGCTATCTGTCTCCTTGCTGAGCGCCGTAGCATAGAAGTAAATTTTCAGAAAAAATAAATGAACTGCCGAGTCTGTACGGCTCCGACCACTAACTTCCACTACAAAATTCCCTCATGTCGGGCCTGTGCTGCTTTTTACAAGAGGACAGCCCAGCTAAAGCTATCCTACACCTGTGCCTACAGCGAAAACTGCTCAGTTTCGGAAGGTGGGCAATGTCTTTGTATATGAAAAGGGGGAATTACCACGGTATTCGGCTGGGCTGACCAAAAGTTTTCGTAGTTGAACATGGACAGGAAAAATATACCACGGATCACCTTCAGAGTTCTAGCAAAAGAATTATTTTCTTGCAAACGTTGGACTAGCTGCATCGAAGAACATTTGAAATGGTGCGTCTTGAACAAACGGCTGAAACAAAACAGAAAACTTCGCTTGTTAGTGCAAAAAAATTACTTTGTCCCTGCAATTCTAACCTTTTTATGTTAGGGGAGAAATCAGGAAAGTAGACTTTGTCTCTCATTGGTTTCTGCGATCGCTTTTGCGTCGCTGTAACAAGGCTGACGGTGATAAGACTCGATGTTATTGTTTTTAATAGATCTCCACGTCCATCGAGAACAAGAAGTATTGAAATTCTTTAGTGTAGGAATGAAACATTTGACGGCGAACTAGATGCAACTTTGCCTTGAGAAGTACTGAAAGAGTAAGTGGGCAATGAGACTAGAAGGAAAACTTTTACAGGCATAACCGAGGGAAAAGAAAACCGGTAATTATCTTTTTAGAGCAAACCTGAACGTTATAGAACTTGGGAAATATGCCTAATCTATTTTCATTGAATGAATCGTCCAAAGCATTTCTCAACTACTAAAGTCCCCTCAGACCCGAAATATGCGTTCTCCCTGAAACATTATTTTTCAGAGAAGCGACTCAGCTGTCGCTACTGCCGTTTCAAAAAGTGTCTGGCTGTTGGCATGACTATTGGTATTTATAGCTTTCCCATACAAATTTCAATCCAACTTCAGAGGAATTAGACACCTGTCCGGACATCCACCTGGATCCAGTCAAAGCCTCTTCTTCATACCTACCAAAATTCGATCACGACTTCTTCTCGATCGAGAATATCTGTGGAAATCATGCTGTCTTCATAGAGAGTTTGAAGAAGAAGATGTGCTCGGCGCTAAACAAGGTATGGTGGAAAATTGTTTCGAGAAATCGGCTGTTTCAGAGACACAGCAACGAGAAGCAGATCTGGGACACGTTCTTAATAGCCCAGGCGGACATGGCCTACAGTCATCACAATCAGAGATGGCCTTGTAGTAAGGAAATGGTAGTTTTTCCTTATTTTTCTGAAGAACGAGCAAAATTCCTGCAGTTTTCCCAGATTTAGACTGTCTGTGAAACAAACAAGTTTCGAAAACTACCATATCAAGAGACTTCTATGCGTCTCTTGGAATGGTTCAATGAATTTTTTTCTTTTTCGAATACAATAAATACAAGGCATCGGTTATCGGGTTCTCTTGTGCGTTTGTATTTTTAAATTTACAGTATGCAGTAGTGAAATAGGACAAAAACGTTTCCAGGTAGTCCCAGTGACACAAGTCGACATGAACGACCAGATGGTCCACTTTTACAAAGAACTCCTAATGTTGGCTGAGATCTGCTCCGAAATCCGACCCTTTGCCGAGCTGCCAATGGACCAGAAGGTGAGAAAAGACAAGTGAGATTTTTGGATAGCGCGTGAGATATTGGACAAGTATAAGAACCCTAGAGTCTGGATAAGGAAAAGGGTGGAACATATACGTTTTCAACTTGTAAATAGCAATGGTAACAGATTTTTGTATGGCAATATCGCATCTGGTTCTGGAATACCATCTTTTGGTGAAACATTTCCAATTCATTCAGGCTAACCCCGGCCAAATCCTCAATATGGAATATCATGCCTTTTTTGGATAGCAATGCCGTGTTCATCGTTTTCCATGAACTAGTCGACAGAATTATCACTGAATTCGTCGTAACACTTTTGTCACATCGTAATAGTCGCCACGATTTTGCTCCATCTTTCTAGTATATATAGTTCTTGTGAAACATTATTTGCTCCCGGGTTTGTATCGCTCCCGTGAAAAGCACAATATATTTATCACTTTTTGGGCAAACAACATTTTCAGCTTTGACCAATTCTGCAAAATTATAGTATTTGACCAGATCTGCAACTTTGCTTTTGCTAAGCTCAGAAATCGGACCTTGACATCGAAAATGGGTCTAACCGTCACAAAATTCAAAAATTATGTTTCAAAGTCAGAAAATTTCAGGCGATCCTCTACAAGCACTTTTTCGTTCGTTTCTGCCAACTTGACAGAGCTGCCGTGTCCCTAGAAGTACTGGGTGACGACCCCAACGACACCAGAGTACTGTCACTGGATGGAAAGATCTGGTCCTTGGAATCCGTGGGCATCGACCCGTCTCAAGTGACTGATTACAGTGGAGAACAGTTCAAAGAGTATAAATTACTTGATTTCTGACAAAAGCTGGATTCAGGATGATTCTCGCAAAGGAATATCGCTACGCTAACGAATTCAACAGACCCTTTAAGCAGCTGAAACCGGATCGCTTTGAGACTTTGTACTTGATGATGAATTGTCTCTGGGACATCAAGAGTAAGGATTTTTGATTGCGAATAGACCTGGCAAATGATTTGACTGGGAAGCCGTGGCAGGACCCAAAACATATGGCAGATTCCAATTTCTGGCTCCAAGATGAGGAACAATGTCATTGATCAAACTTCTCGAATATCCTGTACGCGTGAAACATCTAGCGAAAACGGATTATAAATTCAATCGAAAATGAATGACGCAAAATTTTGAATCTTGTGAACCAAATGAAGGGATAGAATGAGTTGGTCCTTCTTGTGCTAGTCTTGAAGCAGGAGCCAAAAAACATTATATCCTATTTTAGAATGTCCGAGACCAACTGTCAGAATAACATTTTTCTTCAGTATATAGTGCTTGTGAAACATACGATGGAAGTTCAGTTTGAACTGTAAAATTGTGTTTTATCAAACCAGGATAAGCAGAAAAGAAACTGTTCACGCAATCGAGCCGCCTTTAATTCTCCACTTTTTGTAACCCCATGTGGTATGAATCGCGTTGAAAATCGCAAGGATCGAATATCTCGCATAGAAGTTGGGTTCTCTGACCTCTTGGAACTAGAAGCTATCTAAAGTATTTTATTTCACCCTTTTTATAAAAGCCAGATATTGGGTTGGTAACTAAGTCTTTTCGCTTTTTCAAATACAAAAATTTATTGACTTCCAAACAACTTTTTCATTCGTTGTAATCACTATTATGATGGACCACGTTTGCCCATTTCACGAGTAGCTTACGGATGCCACGCTCGTAGAACACCTTGGGTTTCAATGCGAAGAAGTTTGTCAACTAGGTTTTGGGTGCGCCGTCGGAATTGACCTGTTTTCCTCCAATCTCGTTGTTGAGAGTCAGGAACAGATAATAGTCGGAAGGGGCAAGGTCCGGGCTATAAGGAGGATAGGATAGAATCTCCCAACCTAGGTCGTGGATCCTAGAGCGAGTGAGTTTGGCGACATGGGGGCGCGCGTTGTTCATCTGCAGGATGACTTTCGACTTCAGCGGCCGTTTCTGGCGAAGTGCAACGGTAACCTTTTAAAGTTATGGCAGCCGTAAGGGTAGTTCCAGCATTCAGCAGTTCCCAGTGCACCACTTCTTCGATTTCCCAGAAAACACAGAGCATAATCTTCTTTTGATGAATGTCAGGTTTCACATCAGGACTTGGTGTCTGCCCTGGATCCACCCATTGACGCTTCCTTCGGAAGTTTACGTACGTTACCCACTTCTCATTCCTCATCACCAGGCATGGTAAAAAGGATTTCCTCTCATACCTGGACAGGAGAGAATGGGCGACGGACATGCGCTGCCACTTCTGGGTGTCACTGAGGTCATCCGGCAACCAAGTGCCTAGTTTCTTCATAAATCTCAATTGCTTCAAATGATATTCCACTGCAGCATGACTGACAGACAGTGCCTCTGCTAGTTCACGGGTAGTCTGGCGATTGTTCACATACACGAGCTGCAGCAACCTCGATTCATCAAAAGTTGACCTTGGCTCATCTTCGACGCTTTTGTCCCCAGACCGAAAGCGATAGAGCCACAACTGGCATACCCTCGTAGACGTCGTTCCTTGGCCATAAACATCGTTAATATCAGCCGCCGTTTGGGCTCCATTCCTGCCTTTGAGGAACTCATGTCGCAGATCGTAGGGTGGCAGGTCATCAATAGTCCGGATCAAAACGAACAGAGAATAGAGAATAAGAAGAAGGGAAGTGGTATCTTGCATGGTGGTGGTAGAGGACTGAGTGAGCAACACGAAGTGCTATAACCAATAGCTCGGCCGTTGTCGTAAACGAGGCAAGGGACATATTTACAAAAAGCGAAAAGACTTATTTACCAACCCAATAGTTCCATGGAAACAAATACAAGGTGTAGAGGGGGAGGTGGCGTTCAAAAATCTTAAAATCCCATGTTTCGGGCACGAAGAAGTACTGGGAAGCAAAGATTCAAGTACAAGTCAACTGTATTCTACTATTGGAGCAAAATTTTTGTCTACTATATGGTGAATTCTACTATATCGGGTGTCTACTATATCGAGAGTTGACTGTATTTCTTACAATATCAAGTCGATTAGTTTAATAATGAAAAATATTTCCACCGTTCAAAATTTCAAGCAACCTAGAATGTTTTACTTTTTCTGTATGGGTCAGGCAGTTCGTGGAAACCTATTCGACCAGTTTGTCCATAGGCATAATACTTCAGCATCATGAGAAACCCAACTGATCCCCTCTTACTACCACAACTTAACACTTTGATAAAGTTATATCGATAATTCTTTTTTTCTTGACTCACACAGGGGAAGTGTCTCCGAAACGTCTCAAAAATCCGCGTTACGGGTATAGACGAGTCTATGAGAAGCTGGAGCGAGAATCTAACCATGTAAAGTTCAATGAACCTAACGTACTGCGCCTTTTCAATGTAGACTAGGCAGTTCCAGGGGAATCGACTTGTCGTACTTGAATGCTACTGTACTGTGTCTAATCTTTCAGCTCCATGCGAATTCCGGCAAATGTGTCTACGTCTTGGTCAGAACACAGAATTGGGAGTGGGAAAACGCTTTCATCATTGAAAATTCCAAGCAACCAAAAATGTTTCAGTTTCAATAAAGGTCAGGCAGTTCAAAAAATGCAATTCCCTAGAGGTCTAGAGATATCACATTTTGGACATGATCTTGGTGGGTTGTCTATTTGGGTGCGCTACTATTCACAATTCGACAATTTTTTGTTGTTTCACGGTTTCTTAAATATCCAACCTTTACATTTGACAAAAGGGGCCTGTCTGCGACACATGTCAATTCTGTTATAACTCTTGACAATGTTTGTGGCCTTTTCTATCAAGGGTTATCTACAGAAGTTGACAAGACGAGTTAGAAGAGAGTCAAACAGTTCAAAAGAGTACCAGGTCGTAAGCGACTGGTTTGCTATAAGTTTAATAGCTGTTACTTTTAACTTTTCTGTGTTCTAGGTCCAGAAATCGGTCTTTCCCCCGAAACCCAAGAAATCAGTCGAGACATATTGGAGAAGCTCGTGGACGAGCTCCAGTTCTACTACAGGCGCGAGAAGAAGCTGGAAAACACTGCCAGCAGAATCTACAAACTGCACAATCTTTTGGCCACCCTGGATGTGGGTTTTTGACCGAAGAAAGATTGAAAAAGTTCAGAGGATAGCTGAGCAACGGCTAGAGAATGGAGAAATGTGCAAAGTGTTCGACATCTTCAAGATGGACATTCACTTTTGTAGATTTCATGAGGGATAATAGAAGTGTTTTTATTGGAAGGACGACAAAGTGTGTAACAAATTGATGGATGCTTATCATACATTGGTGAAACATTATAGGAAAAAAAAGAAACCAAGCTCTGGTCGCGCTCCAGCTCGAAAGTTGTTTTAAACAAAACGAAATGATTTCAGTTTTTTGGTGTTTCATCATTCATAATGAATACTATTCACGGATATACAGTCAACTCTCGATATAGTAGACTTCACCAAATAGTAGACTTTTTTCGTGCAAAACGCGTGTCTACTATATCGAGAGTTGACTGTATGTTGCTTCCTAATATTGGATCTTCTTGTTTCATCACCACCCTCAAGTGCTTCGGTAATCGATAAGCTCCATTGAGCGGAATTTTCAAATGTCAAAAAATAACTATTCTCTTCAAAAGAACCTTAGTTTCATTTTGTGTTACATCGCACCAGTAAAGGCTCCCGAAAAAAAAAGACTTTGATCAACCATCAGACACGAATGTGTAAAAAAGATCTACCTCTATAATTATAAATGCCAATGTGAGTAACTCACTTTCTCGCTCCCAAAATGTTATGTTTTGGGCGGTGGCGAAAGGATGGGACGCGGAATGAGGGTCCGCCACGAATGGCGGGTTGCGGTAGACGATGCCGCGACAGCGGATCGTCGTTCTCAGAAATCATTCCGGCTTTTCGTTTTTCGTATCACCATTCGTTCCTATTTTTCTTCATATATTTGTTGCTAAATTCTTTCATTCTTCAATTTTTCGACTATACTCAATTCTCGCTGCATTCATTTTCGTGTCTTCTATTTCGCTCCAACCTCAGTTCAGGTCAGAAAATGTAAAGTTGGATTGTAAAGATATCAAGCGCAGTTCGATTTCAACCAGGAGCTGATGAAGCTGATGACGGATGCCGAGAAGAACAAAGAAGTGGTCCTTACCAAGTTGAAGAACCGCAACGAGCTCTTGTGCGTTGCCGACAAGAATCCAGCCGTTTTTTATCTACTCGAGGCCAAGAAGAAAGTAGAGAGCTGAGGATCACCGACCCGGTTCTGGCCGAGATCATCGAGGAACAGGCGAGGGAGAAGAAGAAGGAAGATAGGAAGCGCAGACATTCGCCTTCAGCCAGGCAGCCCTTTGGTTACCGGGAACCGGCCCGCCAACCCGGTTCCCACTTCTCATCCGGCTACCAGAAGGACAACGGTTACTTCTACGCTCCCCACGATGCCTACGGTTACAGTGCTCCGCCGCGCTCGTTTTTCCCTGAAAGAAGAGACCGTTCATGAGACGTTTGCAAAGTTTGTGGCCAAAAGGGCCACTGGCCCCAGATTGTCCAAGGAGGACAGACACGAAGTAAGGTTTCTTGCAATTTTTCATTGTCGGATCTCTATCCCAAGTATCTATCCCTCAATCCCAAAGAGTCCGGTGCTATTCCGGCTGCGCAGGATTTTCGCGCCGGAAAGATCCACGACTTCATTGAATTTTGAAAAAGACTAGACCTGAGCCCTGTGGTGGCCGACTCGTTGGAAAATGGCTACTCAATACCTTGGAAAGATCAGCTGCCTTCACTTGCGTTTAAAAATAAAAATAATACCTTGGCGCTAGTCCATACTGATTTCAGAACTCTTGCAAATCGCCGCAATTGAGGAGCTTTCTGAGGACACAGCTCTTCAGCCCCCTTTCTGTAGCCAAGAACAATAGTAAGTTGCGTCTGATTTTAGACCTGTCGTTCTTGAACGATTTCGTTGCTAAAGAGAAGTATAGATTCGAAGATTTTGCCATTATAAAAGACCTTTTGCCTAAAAACGGCTACGCTTGTACTTTCGACCTGAAGAGCGGGTACCATCATTTAGCCATGAGCGTCGAGTCGCGTAACCACTTAGGTTTCCACTGGGAAAATTGTTCCTACAGATTCAAGGTATTACCGTTTGGCCTTTCTTCTGGTCCTAGAATTTTTACGAAGTCTTTGCGACCATTTGTGAAGAAGTGGAGGTCAGATGGACTAGGGGTCGCTCTATATCTAGATGACGGAGTAATTTACGCAGAAAAGGCCGAGGACTGCGCCAAGGCAGTGGAGATAGTGAGGCGCGATTTACTAGTCGCAGGATGGACATTTTCCGAATACAAATGTCATTGGACCCCATCTCAGATTTTCCTTGGCTAGGATGTGAAGTTAAACTAGCAGAATACCGTTTTTCAATCACGCAGAGGCGTCTAGATAACGTAAGAGGTTGTTTGTTAAAACTACAAATGGTCCGATCTCCCTCTCTTAGGCAAAGGCTGAAATTCACGGATTCATTAGCCTCATTAAATCTCCTGTTTACAGATTTCGAGAAGAGAGAGTCGAAGTATCTGTAGACTACGACGGCCACGGCACAAAGAGACGGGCTCTGGATTACCACATTAAGAAGAACGAAGGAGAAAAAGGTGAGCTCTTGTTTTGGACTCGATACTTCCAAACCTCTCCGACAAGATCGCATGATCTTCCACCTTTACGAGAGACACCGGTAACGAAAATCAGCGTAGATGCTTCGGCATTAGCAGTTGGCGCCATCTTACATACCGGCAAAGAAGGAAGAACCTCACGCGAACTCCCAGAACGTCTGTTGATAGCGTCGAGTACGCACAGAGAGCTGTTCGCGATAGATTTCGGCTTGAGAAGCTTTTTGCCTAACATTAAAAGTCCAGTTTTGGTCTTTTGCGATAACCAAGCGGCGTGCGTCATCTATCGGAAAGGTAGCATGATTCCGGAGCTTCACGAGCAGGCAAAAAGCATTTAGAGAATGCTAGACGAACAGAATATCATAGCGTACGTAGATTGGATTCCAAGGGAAGACAACGTTCGATGCTTTTAACCACGCTAGATACTGGAGGAACACGTCTACTAGTGCCGCCGATAGGCCTTTTTGCGAGAGTCTTGACGTTTGCTTCCCACTACGGCTCCAAAGGAATTGGGCTGTCCAATTTGGTCGGCGCAGCCCTACTGGCCGATACTGTACGATCATGGCAAATGGGCGCCTTTTGTAAAGCAGGTCTTTCGGTACGAGACCGGTCATAAGCTGTTCGAATCCATGCCATTTCAGTCGAAATTCGGTTCAGAATATTCAAAAAGCCCGTTTGTCTTTATTAAATTCGACCTCTCATTAGCCAAACTCTGGGATCCGCCACGAATGGCGGGTTACGGTAGACGATGCCGCGACAGCGGATCGTCGTTCCCGGAAATTATTCCGGCTTTTCGTTTTCTCACCCACCAACCCACCCTTGTTGCAGACGCTCGCTGGAGAATTCTGGAGGACATGACGTCTTCTTGCGAAACCGGCTTCTTGGGGGCCAATCTGATGCTGAGGAGAGCCATTGAGGACAGCCGAGCCCCCGCCACAATCTCCGTCTACCAACAGAGGATCGAGGAGTTCACGAAGTTCTGGTGGTCGAAGTGTCCATACGCCTCTCAAGACAAAGCGACAGAATTTCTATCTGGGATGCCTTCCACCCGAGATGAAGGAGATCCAGAAAGCTCTGCTAGAGACGGCCATCAGCAGCTCCTACGCACCATCGAACCAAAATGTGCCCTGAAGACTTCGGACGTCTGATGGAAACCTTACCAAAGTCAGGAGATTTCGCCGTGAGAAGATCGGCCATAATCGCTCTACTCACGTACCGAGCAGCCTTGGGAATCTCTGAAGCGCTCACTCTCAAAGGACAGGATGTGGAAGTAGTCTCGGATCTCCGCTGGATCGTACACATCACAAAGTCGAAGACGGACCAGGCTGGTCAAGGAGTCAAGGTTCCTTTCGGTGTCACGCCGAAAGAAGACAATCTACTCGCGGAATTTTTGAAAAAGATCAAGAAGAAAGAAGATTTCTTGTTCAAGTCTTTCACCACGCCGCGTCCCATTACGTACTCGACGGCGGTCGCGGATCTGAATTTCGCCGGAGCAGGACTGGCTAGCAAGAAGTATACGTCGCACTCGTTCCGAGGAGGAGCAGCCTCAGCCGCCCTAGAAGCTGGATGGGACTCGACATCAGTCATGGTCACCGGCAGATGGAAGAGCACAACTGCATTTCAAGCCTACATTCGACCCCAGCCTTTCCCAGTGGCAAAAAGGGAAAATTTCAATAATACTTCCTAGTTTCTCCCTTCATTTTGGCTAAAACTCGCAAACTTGACCAAATTTATATTGTTCATAACAAAATCAATAAAAAGGGAGCGTTACTAACCGGTATATATTCCCGGTATTAACCGGTATATATTGTAACTGTGCTATGGAAACGATTATTCAGCTGGGTAATGCTTTACAATGAGTTCGATGAGACGAAGGAACGTATCAGCAACTCGGCGTTTGCCATGTATGCTTCTCCACCAGAAGAAGCCCAAATTAGATTCATTCGATTCCAGTACTCCAGGGCCATGATGGAGATACTCGTCTTCCAATGTTCTCCACACACGCTCAATGCTCTGGATATGAGCTCCAGTACGTGGGCACTTGAAGTAGAGACTGTGATTGTCGTAACTGTCATGGTAGCCCATTAAACGAAGACGATTGTAGACAATCCATTTGTCAGTGTAGATGGAGGAACCAAGGGCGGTATGTTGACGGAGAATGGGATATAAAATCCATGGTCCTTAAAACACAAAATGAGAAAAGTCAGATGCCGGATAACCTTTGAGAGCGACGGAGATAATTATTTACCCTAGTTCCGCTCGGGTTTAGAAGAATCCCATTTATCAAGCGGCCTCTATTTCCCTTTCTCCTTCCTCTCAGATACGATTCATCACATTCGAGAACGTCTTCAAGTCCTCCCATCGGATCAGCATTATCTCAAGCATTGTCAGCTCTCTGACGTAGTTGGCCCTAAGAAACTAATCAAGAGGGAAAACACTTTGATTACCAATAGATCAAGACGGGTTTGCTTATAGTACAATCACTAATTGATGATAACTCATTCAGCGGGATCTCGTAAGCTAGCGCCCAGATAACGAAGAGTATATCGCGAATACTCACCTAAGATTCAGAGTTGGACTTCCCCAACGGGAAATATACAGTGTTCCACATAAACGCCGTGATTTTTTCGCAGCTTTGGATCAAAAGATTAGTTCGCGGTTTATATCAAAGTTGGAAAAGATGTAAAATTTGGTAACTTATTTGCCTACAGAAGGCAAATTTGAATAGCACTTTTCAAGGAAATTATTTGACCATTTTTCAAAAAAGTGACTTTGGCCAATCCACAGAATTATAAACGCACTCAGTTTTTATCTATTTTTCGCTACCTTTTTTTTATGTTTTTTGACCCCGATTCCATTTATGTATTAAATTTAGTCGTAATGCCGCGAGGAAAAGCGCTTACCGACTACAAAAAAGGACAAATTGTCGCGAAAAAGGCGCAAGGACTGTCAAACCGACAAATTGGCCGAGAATTACATAGGAGCGAAGGTGTCATCCGATCTTTTCCCGGCAGAAATCCGGCGAAATATGGAATCACGAGCCATACCGGTAGACCATCTTCACTTTCTAGTCGTCAGAAGCGCCTAGCTTTGAACCAAGTGACGACCTGCAGCAGAATCAAGGCCGACATGAAACGGGATGTTTCTGCCGAGACGGTTAGAAGAGTAATTTCGAAGGCACGCTTCATCAAATGGAGAAAGATGAAAAAAGCCCCACTATTAACAGCTAAACACAAAAAATCGCCTCGAATTCGCCGGAATAAACCAGAGAGCTGACTGGGGAAAGGTTAGACGTTTTGACACGACTTTCATCATTTCGTTTATTGCCAGGTTGTCTTTTCCGATGAAAAGAAATTTTCTTGCGACGGTCCTGATGGATTTCGCTCGTTTTGGCACGATCTGAGAAAATCAAAACTTCGATTTTCGCTAAGGAACTTCAAAGGGGGTGGAGCGATGGTTTGGGCAGCGATTTCATCCAAAGAACGTGTCAAGCTCTGCTTCGTTACCAAGATGATGAATGGATCTGACTACTGCATAGTCTTGCGACGCGGAATTCTTCCATTCTGGAGGAGGAATCGCAACCAGAATTACGTTTTCCAGCAAGACGGAGCTCCGATCCATCGTGCACGCGCGACTCGGGACTGGCTAGATCGAAAAAAGAATCTTCTTCCGTGGCCAGCATGTTCTCCAGACCTGAGTATAATGGAAAACGTCTGGGGATTTATGGTACGCGATATCTACGGAGGGGACACAGGACATATCGAAACGTGGACGAGCTGAAGCTCGCTATCATTGCCGCCTGGCACCAAATCGACCAGAAATTGATCGACTTGAGCCTCGATAGTCGTATGTTCCAGCTGATTCAACGCTGTGGGGCCGCTACTGACTACTGATATCAATTTCACTCTTTATTGATTAATTTTTTTGAGATAAACCTAGACCTCTCTAGAGTGCGTTTATAATTCTGTGGATTGGCCAAAGTCACTTTAAAAAAAAAATGGTCAAATAATTTCCTTGAAAAGTGCTATTCAAATTTGCCTTCTGTAGGCAAATAAGTAACCAAATTTTACATCTTTTCCAACTTTGATACAAACCGCGAACTGATCTTTTGATCCAAAGCTGCGAAAAAATCACGTGCGTTTATTAGTATGTGGACCACTGTAAAAGCTACCTTATGACTCGGTCTATTATTGCTGTCAATATGGGCGAAGAACGACTTCCTATCAGCTACGTTGGGCATGATGACTGTGATGCCGTGGTGAACAGACGGATCGTTCCTGCAGACGGTACATCTGTACTTGGGAACGCCGTGCTTATGCCCCAAAACCACAACGCCTGTTCAAGCAGGCTTGTTCGGATTGAACGACATATCGCTGCATCTAGCATAAACAGGTTGGTGAGGATTCTGACGGGTGAACCCGATGGCCGGAGGAGTAGCAAGACTGACAGTTTTCGTGAAATCGGCAAATTCAAGGAAGGTGGGATCTTTCCATACTGGCATCCTGAACATGTTTTACCCAAAGAAAAGGGAGAAACTAGGAAGTTTTATTAAAAATTTTCGGTAATACTTTGGCAGGTGGTCCCGTTCATTTGAACGGCTTTTCGCGCGCGAAAAAAAACAATTTGCGCCAAGACGTATTTTTGCGTACGTCGCACACAAATTCGCGTTTAATCGAGTCCTGTTTAAATATTGGGTTGGCAACTAAGTCTTTTCGCTTTTTGTAAGCATGTCCTTTGTCTTGTGTACAACAACATCCGAGCTATTGATATAGCACCTCGTGTAGCTCACTCAGTCCTCTACCACCACCATGCAAGACACCACTTCTCTTCTTCTTATTCTCTGTTCGTTTTGATCTGGACCACTGATGACCTACCACCCTACCATCTGCGACATAAGTTCCTCAAAGGCATGAATGGAGCCCAAACGGCGGCTGATATCAACGATGTTCATGGCCAAGGGACGACGTCCACGAGGGTATGCCAGTCGTGGTTTCATCGCTTTCGGTCTGGAGACAAAAGCGTCGAAGATGAGCCAAGGTCAGCTTTTGATGAATCGAAGCTGCTGCAGCCCGTGAACTAGCAGAGGCACTGTCGGTCAGTCATGCCGCAGTGGAACATCATTTGAAGCAATTGAGATTTATGAAGAAACTGGGCACTTGGTTGCGGTATGACCTCAGTGACATCCCCTTTTCAGGTGCCCACGAACTTTCGCGATCTCCTTCCTGTCCCTATCCGAGCCATTGTCGATCTCTTGATTAAACAGAAAAAATGGGCTGTGCTGAAGGAATTCTTTGAAGTTTTTATGAAAAATGTGGATAAGGTGGGTCTGCTTAGAAAATAGATTCCAGAAAACGTTTTAAGAGCGGTGACCATGACACAAAGCATGACAGCAAGTTGACTATTTCCGACATTGCAGATCTTCATGATGCTGTACGTCAGGGAAATGAGGTACTGGCTCGATCGCTGATTAATAAAGGAGTCGATATAAATGGCAAAGAAAACCATTGTAACTACTCTCCTTTGCATGTTGCTACCTTAAATGTATTATTACGTATTACTATGGTGAAGCTTCTTCATCAACATGGAGCTATCATTGACAGTGAAGATAAAAATCGCTACACTCCATTGCACTTTGCTGCTCGCCAGGGAGATAATGTGCTGGTGGAAATGCTCATCAAAGCAGGTCCTTTGATTTCTTCCAAGAATATAAATGGGATCTCTCCTTTACATTTTACTATTGGATTCGCCAGAACTGCACAAGTTTTGCGCTCCGATTCTCCTCGTTCTCCTCTTCACTTTCACGACTCCTACTGTTCTTCACTTCGCCGCTCAAAAACATGAAGCTACTATCGACAGTGAAGATAAATTTCTTTACACTCCACAGCATTATGTTTCTCTTGAGGGACATAATTTGGTTGTGGAAATGCTCATCACAGCAAGAGCTTCGGTCTCTTTAAAAGATAACGATGGGAGAACTCCTCTTCACTTAGCTGCCCGAAATGGTCATGATGACATGGTCAAGCTGCTCCTCCAACATGGAGCTTCGATCGCTGCAACGAGTACCGATGGGCTGACTCCTCTTCACATTGCTGCCGCAAATAGTCATGTTGACATGGTCAAGCTGCTCCTGGAACATGCAACTTCGGTCTCTTTAAAAGATAACGATGGGAGAACTCCTCTTCACTTGGCTGCCCGATATAGTCATGTTGACATGGTTGAGCTTCTCCTCCAACATGGAGCTTCAATCGCTACAACGAGTACCGATGGGTTGACTCCTCTTCATTTTGCTGCCCGAAATGGTCATGTTGACATGGTCAAGCTGCTTCTGGAACGTGGAGCTATTATCGACAGTGAAGATAACAATCTTTACAATCCACTGCACCATGCTGCTTTTGGGGGACATAATTTTGTTGTGGAAATGCTCATTACAGCAGGAGCTTCGGTCTCTTCAAAAAATAACGGTGAGTAAACTCTTCTTCACTGGGCTGCCCAATATGGTCATGTTGACATGGTCAAGCTGCTCCTGGAACGTGGAGCTTCGATCACTTCAACTATTGGGTTGGTAAATAAGTCTTTTCGCTTTTTGTAAATATGTCCCTGCCTCGTTTACGACAACGGTCGAGCTATTGGTTAAAGCACCTCGTGTTGCTCACTCAATCCTCTACCACTACCATGCAAGACACCACTTCCCTTCTTCTTATTCTCTATTCTCTGTTCGTTTTGATCCGGACTATTGATGACCTGCCACCCTACGATCTGCGACATGAGTTCCTCAAAGGCACGAATAGAGCCCAAACGGCGGCTGATATCAACGATGTTTATGGCCAAGGAACGACATCTACGAGGGTATGCCAGTTGTGGCTCTATCGCTTTCGGTCTGGGGACAAAAGTGTCGAAGATGAGCCAAGGTCAACTTTTGATGTATCGAAGCTGCTGCAGCTCGTGAACGAGAACAATCGCCAGACTACCCGTGAACTAGCAGAGGCACTGTCTGTCAGTCATGCTGCAGTGGAATATCATTTGACCTCAGTGACGCCCAGAAGTGGCAGCGCATGTCCGTCGCCCATTCTCTCCTATCCAGGTATGACAGGAAATCCTTTTTACCACGCCTGGTGATGAGGAATGAGAAGTGGGTAACGTAGGTAAACTTCCAAAGGAAGCGTCAATGGGTGGGTCCAGGGCAGGCACCAAGTCCTGATGTGAAACCTGACACCCATCAAAAGAAGATTAGGCTCTGTGTTTTCTGGGATATCGAAGAAGTGGTGCGCTGGGGACTGCTGGATGCTGGAACTACCCTTACGGGCGCCATAAACAGCCAGCAACTTGAAAAGGTTGCCATTGCACTTCGTCAGAAACGGCCGCTGAAGTCGAAGGTCATCCTGCAGATGGACAACGCGCGCCTCCATGTTGCAAAACTCACTCGCTCCAAGATCCACGACCTGATTGGGAAATTTTACCCCATCCTCCTTATAGCCCGGACCTTGCCCCTTCCGACTATTATCTGTTCCTGACTCTCACCAACGAGATTGGAGGACAACAGTTCGATTCCGAACCTAGTTGTCAAAACTTCTTCGCATCGAAACCCACGAAACTCTACGAGCGTGGCATCCGTAAGCTACCCGTGAAATGGGCAGACGTGGTACATCATAATGGTGATTACAACGAATGAAAAAGTTGTTTGGAAGTCAACAAATTTTTGCACTTGAAAAAGCGAAAAGACTTAGTTACCAACCCAATAATAAAAATGGGTGGTGACCATTCTAGTGAAACATGGTATCCGTTAGATACATCCAACAACAGTTGAATTGAGCTTCAAATAAAAACCATCATTGTATATATTTACATTGTTTTATTCATGCTTTTCTACTCTCGACTTTATTCTGTCCCTGTCTCTCGGTATCTTGGGGTGGTCACGAACTAATGGTAGCATGTACTCGACGAGAATGCTGACCATGGTACTTGTAATCGCAACGGACGTATTCTCCATCACGCTTGCAGTAAAGACATGATCAAGGTAGTCAACTTGCTTCAATACAGATTTAAGTTGGTGACCATAAAAAGACGTGGTCAAATTAGGTACGAAAAAGTGTTATCCAAAGGTGCGTCCAGTAAGCTATTATAGATTGTTTTACAGTAGTATATCATTTTTTGCGAGATGGTTTTGCGTTGAAGGCCTCTATTCCGCAAAGTTTGGCACTGTGAGCTGGAAATGTTTCCAGAAGCGTGTATCTTGTTTGAAATGGATCGAGCGAAACTTACGTTTATGAAAAAATTTCCAGCTCACAGTGCCAAACTTTGCGGAATAGACGGAAAATCATCTGGGAAATTATGAAATTCCACTGGAAAACAATCTATAATAGCTTACTGGACGCACTCTTGGAGAATACTTTCTCGTCCCTAGTTCTAAATCCTAAAACCTGAAATGAGAGGCGTTATTCTCCACATATCCCGGCTTTGTAGTTATTATTTCTGATTACGTATTTGATTTTCCGGTGAAAACAGTTTAAAAAGAGTAAATAAACTGTATTTACTAAAAAAAAAACTTGGTAATAGTTCGGCAGGAGACTCGGTTCATTCAAACGGGTTTTCGCGCGCATTTTTGAATTCGGCGGGATTTTGAAATCTTCTTCTTGTTTACGATTTCTACGCCTTTTCACTGCTTTTCTCAACATTTTGCCTCACCTTTTATGTTTTTTCTTGTTCGCTTCAAGAAATAAAAACTAAGACTGCCTTGTATAATGATAATTGACTCCTATCGGTTGACCAACAGACGGGAGCAGATTGTACCAACGGAGAACAAGGCAGTCTTAGTTTTTATTTCTTAAAGTGAACAAGAAAAGACATAAAAAGTAAGGCAAAATGTTGAGAAAAGCAGTGAAAAGGCGTAGAAATCGTATACAAGAAAAAGATTCCAAAATCCCGCCGAATTCAAAAATGCGCGCGAAAACCCGTTTGAATGAACCGAGCCTCCTACCGAACTATTACCAAAAACTTGTATTTTAGTTAGAAACCTTCCACAAATCGGCCCGTTCTTCGAAAGCCGTCTTTTTCAAAAAATAAAATTTGGAACGGGGCATCAAAATCTGTACCGAAACCGTAACTGTCGTCTCTCGTGTCCACCACTTCCTGACTATACTCATCGTCGCTGTCGGTCCCTCGTTTGCTGATCTCCGTAATCCTGTCAGTCTAATATATCGCGCCTGTGGAGTCAGCGTCGAAACAGTCGGGAACGCCATAAAAAATTAGTCTCTAAGCATGCCAAGAATAATTCTGAGTTTTCTGACGATGAAGTTGCCGTGCTTCCAAAATGCAGCGATCACGTGATTGTCTGTCAAACTCCCAGCTCGAAGGGCAAACGTTTGTTCAATATGGTCCTGTCTGATATCTTGGGAGAAATTCGCGTTGATATTCATGCCCAGTAGAAGGCTGGTAAACGGATCACCTTAACTGCCCTTTCGATAAGCTGAAAGAAAAACTTGGAGATGACTTTCAATATAGTGTGTCCAGTCTGTGGAGAATGTTGGAATGCGATGCACCCACGACTGGGTGGATCTCGAAGCCCTCGGTGAGGATAAAGTTCGTTTTCAAAACCGACAGTTTTAACCAATCCAAAAGTATTCCTCGATCGAGGCTTTAAGGTTGGACCGACCCCTGCTCCGTCACGCGGAAAGCGAGCGATCGTCATCTCAATACTCACCGAATTGGGAATGTTGTTCGGCAAGACAAAGATTTTTAAAAAATAATTTGCTGATAGGCTGACTTTTCCTAGATCTGGCACATAATGCCGGCAACACCGAGGATGGTGATTATCATAACACCATGGACGGTGAGCTCTTCCTGGTGTGGCTCGGCGATGTCCTGCCGAAAGTGGAAGAGACAGTTGGGAGCAGAAAGCCTGTGATAGTCCTGGATAATGCGGACTATCACTGTCAGGCTATCGACGAGATACATTTTCCTGGTTTTCCTTGGCATACGATTCCCACCAAAACCGATAGCCGTGAAAAAATTGTTGCATACTTGAGGAAGTATGGTCGAGTCTGTGATCCGACAGCCCTAACCCACGTTTTGCGCATCTGCAAGTCCGAAGACCTCGCCTCTCTTCATGGGGTCGAGCTTCGTCGAAGTTCGTCGGTACAATGTTTCCAAAACAATAGGAAGCAAACACATTTCTATTTGCATTTTAAATTCATTGGGAGAGGACCAGCTTACTATTCATTTGCTATGTACTTGGTTCGTTTCCATTTTTCGTGCTGACTTTATGCTGCGGAGGAGACTGAGCTTCCATTGCTGCTAGTAGAGCAGTCGTTGTTGTGGGATCTAGGGTCATCGTAATCACAATACGCAGAATAGGGCATACCTTTTTGACAAACGACGTAACTTCTATCACTTGACGATACCCATGTTTTACCATACGGTGGCCCTGGTACTGTATAAAGAACATAGTTCACCCCGGATTCTGTGTCAACTACAAAAAAAAACAGTTGAGACATTGAATACAACTAACGGAACGGTCTGAAGCTGCCAAGTGGGGTACCATCCTGCCATTGACAACTGTCTCTGCCGTTAGGACAGTTCAGTCCAGTCCAGACGTTATTACCCAGGTTGTAACCAGTTGCGTAGAGAAACTCATTCGTGCCACTGTCAGGGATCTTTGGGAGAACGCCATTTTCTCGGGCACAAAGGGCTTGCGCGTCCGCGAAGAAGGTGTGTGTTTGGAAAGGCTGAATAACATTTCATTAAATCTATTCTATTCTAACTTTGTAGCATTTGCAGGTTCCAATATATAAAATGTATCCAGAGCTGCAGACAGTGTTAGCTAAAACCGACTTTCTTGTTTTTGGTGTCTTTATGAAAATCACCAGGACATGTACCATCACACGGAGGGGGAGACCTGTTTGGGTCAATTTGGCACACAGACGGCTTCAGAGAATAGCATTGCTCTTTCCTGAACGTAGATTTTCAAAAACCAAATGTCATCCCACGTCCACGCGTTGTCTTGCTCTCTAACGGCAACACACTGATTAGCACTAGGATCGCTTGGCTGACTTGGTGCCCAAATCGTTAAATTCACCGGTGCCCCCGTAGTCCATAACCATTGCGGACCCATAAGATAATTAGCTCCGATCCAAATACTTGTAGCTGTAGTGTTAGCGGTTGCAATTCCGGACACGTAGGCATTTTCGAAAGCGCTCTGAATGGCTACCAAATTGCCACCAAGTTTGTTACAACTCTGCTCTGCTGCCAGAAAATAGAGGGGCTGGGTGTTCACTTTATAGCATCTGTAAAACTTTACAGGATGTGCTAAAAGGGACATACTTGTCGAAGAAGGCTTCATAGAAATACCCGTTTGGACAAATTGCCCAAGCTGTGGAGGCCAAGACCAACAGGAGCAGCGTCCGTAACATTGGTGAATGCAGCTGTTATCAGCGGAAGCTTCAGCCGAAAGTTTGCTTTATCAACAGAAGAGAGTGTGGAAGTTGTTGCACTGACTGCGCTCAGGACATAAGCAAAAACGGAAAAACCAAATTTTTATACAACAAGTTAGGCTACGCCCCTTCGGGGCTCATTGAACCCACTTCCAATTCGTCAACCCTCGAACCTTTGAATCCACTTACCTTTCTTCTAACCCACTTCCTATATCCCAACTCACTTCCCATTCTTTGAACCCATTTCTTATTCTATAAACAGATTCTCTTACCCTTGTACCCACTTCCCACTCCTCGAAAAACGTCCCATCCCATTTATCTTTCACTTTTTGAACCCAATATCTTTGAATTAAACCCACTTCCCACCCTTTGAACCCATTTCCTATCCCTCGAACCCTCTTCCACTCTTTAAATTCACTTTTTACCTTTTGAACCCTCTTCCCTACCATTGTATCCTACTTCCTATCTTTTGAATCTTCTTCTCACCCTTTGAACCCGTTTTCTATCTCTCGACACTCCCCAACTCCCTATCCAAGTAATGCTATCGCTCCTAGAGCGGCTCAATGACAGTCATAATCTGATTCCTTTGAGGTTTCTATTTCTTTCTGTCAGCCTGTCTTGGTCCCCTTCCCTCTAACTTTAAGCCGCCCGCATGTTTCCCGCCAGTTGAGCTACCCTGACAGAAGCAACATTCTTTCAAAAAAGCTATCCCCAAACTGACTTGACTTGCCAACTTGTAGGCACAAAATAGTGCACACTAATTGTCAATTAGGGCTTCAGACAGACAGACAGACAGACACGCGAGGACATTTTAAACTAGATTTCCCTATGACGAAGTTTATATTGATTCATCAGAGTAGTATGACGCAATTTTCTTCCTGTGTGGAACAGGTGATATAATTTTTTCGCGAGGATTTTCAATCAATATTTCAGAAGTTTGCAATAAGCTGTCAAGTGTCTCGAAACAAAATTCTTCGTGACTTAAATTTCCCCCTCACAAACTGGCCAACTATGCATTCAAAAGTTTTTTCTGGACAGAAGACTGCATCCTAGTCCCATCAGACGTAAACTACAGGGTGACGCATAATTACGAATATACGATACGCGGGCATGTTTTTTTTGAGCTAGAATTCTCCCCATTTGTGGTATTCAGAAGTTTCTTTATTTTTTTTTGAATTATATTCTTCCGTCTTATGTCATTACATGTGCAATTTTGAGAATGACAATGCCCTCTGTCCATCGCGAATCAATTGTCAAGCTCCACAAGGAAGGTCGCTCGGCGCGGGAGATCCAGAAACGTCTGAAAATTACCCAAGAAACCTTGTATATGTTGCAGTTGGAATTGAACAATCCGTTAGTATTGAACAGTTTCAGTTGAAATTGAACAATTCCAGTTGATGTTGAACAGTTTGAGTAATTTACGTCGTTTTATCTAATTTTCATCACTTTTTCTTCCTTTTTCACTGCATTTTCTGTTGTCAGCACGTAAAATAACCCCTAGAACATAGAATCGATATGAAACTACGTACACGGAGCATAAAGTTGCTGCTGGGCAATGGTTAGAGAGGATAGTCTTACATCATGGTAGCATTGCAGCAGTAGTTAATAATAATCATAGCTGAGACAAGCTCTTAATTTCAGGTGCCCGGTGGCTTACAAAGAATACCACGAATACCGACTAATGACTAAACACGGCCCATTAGTTACTGGTTTGTTACACGAATACTGCGAAAGAGGAGATTTGTGACACCGTACTTACAAAATAACAGTATCCTCATATTATACCAGCCGGCTTCGCCGTCTGGCGACGGCACTACTTCCTGTTTAACTTGTTGTTTTTTACTTCGTTACGTTCGGCGTTTTTTATCCTGGCTTTTTGAACAGCCTGCAGTGCCCATTTGAAGAAAACAAAGGACTAAAAACAGATAATTTATGTGCATAAATTAGAGAGAAAGTGAGAGGAACATTTGTCGATCCTTGAGCTGGAAGGAAGACTCATTGGGAACCTCGAGACAGCTACAGATCCTTGTGGCCTGGAAAGTAGACTCGTCTAGAGATTGAAGAGGGACACATCAGGGGAATGTGAAGGAGTGGACTCGTCGGGAGTATGGAGTAGAAAGAATATGAAAAGAAGTGGAACAGGTTGAAGGAAAAGTGCAGCCATGGTGATCATCTAGAGGTCGCGTCGATCTACCACGTTAGTAGTACCCGTTCTTCCTTCGGGAATCAGAATCTTCAACCCATCAGCAGACTTGGCACGGAAGAAGGCGACATACAACTGTCCATGGGAAAAGCACTCGATAGGCAGATAGACGCCAACTCGTTCCAAGGACTGTCCCTGACTCTTGTTGATAGACATCGCGAATGCGAGTTTAAATGGGAACTGTCGCTTCTTGAGGATGAAGCTCATACCTAAGGAGTATTCTTGATATTTGAAACGCTGAATTGCTTCCCTCGATTCTTGTCAGAGTTCAAATCGATCCTTGGCACGATTACCATTTTTCCCTTTCGGGCTCTGTTGATGAAGCGGCAGAGGATGGCTGTTCTTTTTTGTTCGAACTTGACGATTTGGAGTCGAATGCCATTACACATCTCATCTCGGACATTGAGATTCCGAATGAGCGTGACGATGGCTCCAATCTTCAATTCCAGGTGGTGCGGGGGCAGTCCGGATGGATTCAGTGAATTCAGGAACTCGTCGGTGAATTGAGCCGGGCTTGTGTCTCCTGTACGATTGAATCGACACTGAGAAAGACGCGTGCTTGTCCCAACAAAGTTGTTTACATGAAAAGAGTTTGACTAACCGGCCATGGAATCCAATATTTTGTTGTTCATCCTGTCCACGTGAGCATTGGTCGGACAGAGAATAGCCCTGGAGTTGAGGTGGTCCTGATTGTCGAAATTCCCTTGGAATACTTCTTGAATCAAATCGCCGGAGCTTCGCAGGTGGACAGGAACTTCCATTTTTCCCTCTTCGTCCTTTGGAACTCTGTTCTCACCAACCATAAGAAGAAACTCCTTGAACTCGGCAGACTCTCCTTGGGCTCGCATGTTGTCGGAGAGGTGATAACGGCGGAAATGTGAACGATTCGTCTCTTGGAAGTAGGAAGACCGTTTCAAAGAAGCATAGGCGTCGGTAGGTGATGCTTGCTGGGTATAGGCAAAACTTGACGAAAATCTCCTCCAAGAAGAATCGTCTTTCCTCCAAAGGGGACATTCATGGCATTGGAGCAATCACGTAAGACCTGGTCGATGGTGTTGATAACCTAAAAATAGAAAAGTTCACGAAGCAAATTGTTAACTTTACTGAGAGCGACAACATGCTGCACTCGTCGAGAATAAATACATTCACATCCCTCATAGCTCGTCCATCTTCCGTGTTCGGCTTCATACAGCTGCTTTCGCAGCGTTGGAACACATTGAGTTTGAAGAGAGAGCAAGCGGTTCGGCCATCGGGAAGGTAGTTGGCCGCGATTCCGCTCCAGGAGCTGCAGATGACCTTTTTTCCTCGATGAGAAAGCAGATGGTACAGGGTCTCGTAACAAAAGGTCTTGCCAGTGCCTCCTGGCCCGTCTAAAAAGACCAACTGCTCGCGTCCCAAAAGAATCGAGTCCACGGCTTCCTTCTGTCTCGAATTCAGCAAGTCGTACATCTGATTACCGACTGCTTCGTGATCGACATTGGCATCGTTCATCGGAGCCGGACGCGGGAAGGGAGCAGTCAGAAGCTGGCCAAACAGCGGGAACATCTCGAGAATGTGATAATAGGCCAGAGCTTCAGCATCTTGAACTGTCCTTCCACGAAGAACATAGTCCTCGGACATCGACTGCTTCCATCTGTTTCAGATATCCTCCACTTTGGCCGGCTCATCGAAGGCTAGGAGGCTGGCAAAGACACCTCTCAAAGCATGAGGCATCCGGAACAGGTTAGCATCCTCCATTAAAATGAAGAACTGTCGGCCATCAACTCGGAACAGAGCTTGGAACGAAGTGGTTCCCTTCGTGTTGTGCAAGAGCAGTCTTATACAGTAGCGCTCCCTCTGCTTGATCGTAGCCGTGTGCACTCTTCCGATGTTGTTGTTGTAGCGCTCCTTTTTCTTCCAGACACCGTCAGCCCTCTTGAACGTGAAGATTTCCGGGAATTGGTGGTAATAGCTGGACAAGGGGTCGTGTCCGAACTGGGCAACACGTTGAGCAGGAGTTAGGCGACTTGCTTCCTCGTTCAACTTAAAGAAGGCAAGAAGCGTCGTCTGGCGATTGTTGTCGGCTGCCTGCTGCTCCGGGCTAGGTTGGAATGTGACCGTATGCAGGTTCTCTTCGTGGACTGCCAGATCGATGACGGTGTTGGATTTGCCGTGCGTCTAGAAGGCAAATAGACGATGGACAGCTTCTGGGGCACAGACATAGCGAGCATCCAGGAACTCCGATACCTCGTCAATGAGACCATTGTTGGCGTCGCGGCGTTCCTGTCGCAGTCGGAGAACGGCCTTGTCCGATCCTTTATACACGTACTTGTATAAGTACTTAACCGTGTGGAGGACCGTGCAGATTTCCAGATTGCAGTGGCAGTCGTACTTCTGGAGGATGTAGGCATTGTAAGGGACAATCGATCTTCAGAATTTTAATTAGAAAGATGGTTCGAAAAATGTTCCTGTTGTCGTAGTAGCGTGCATTGGCTTCTTCTCCGACTCGGATCTGAGTCCCGCTGTTTCTCCTCTTGTATTCCGGATATCCTTGGACATCCATGTCCGTCTGGGCTCGAAACGCCTTGGGGAACCGCTTGCTGCAGACATCATCCTTCCAACAGGGAGATTCTGGACCACAATCCCTGTGGATCATGTGAGAGGGGTTGAAGAGGGGACCGGCATCAGGAATCTTGGCAGAAATGAAGCGATCCACGTCATCGGCTGTTCTTGGTTGGTCGTCGCAGGTGAAGAAGAGCACGATCCTTCGAAAGATCAACATCGTGAAACAGAATTTTCTCGCTTCCTTGCCTTTATATAGCTCGTTTTGTTGCTTTCCTTGTGAACACGGCTCTAGTGCATTAGCATCCTCCTTGTCTTGTCATACTTCTAGGCGTGATGACAAAACTTTTGGGAATACTTAAACAGCCGCCCAGAATGCACCTGTCTTCAAAGGGATGAGGTGTTGATAAAATGTGGCACACCGAGTCAACCACAGACACCATTGCGCTTTCATAGTTTAGATAAGTTACAGATATCAGAGAAGACAGCTACCAAGTTATAGAGAAAAACATTATGTATTGGATGATGCAAGCAGCTAGCGCTCTTTTATTTGCTCATCAGAGTGGATTCGTTCATTGTGAAGTTAAACCAAGCAAGTATTTAAATATCAAGGTCTTTTTGTGACTTGATTTAGAATGTTGCTTTGCTTTCGGGAAAAAAACTACAAATGTGTGGATTTGATACTGCAATGTTGTAGAGCTCGACGAGTAAAAGTAGAGCTGAACAAGGTCCAAGAAACAAGTTTAAAAAAATCCATAGCCGGATTACAGCGCTTTGACAATTGAAATTGATCGCTTAAATTTCTCGCCAAAATTAGAAAGTTACGCAAAAGTGCGTCAATGAAATTTTTGATGTGATCAGCAATTATTTTTACGTACCTTTCGCTACTTTTGATACAAACAGAGCGAGGGCGGCTGTTGAAAACATCCAGCGCGAGGGTGTATGGCTACCGCTTAAGACCATCAGAGACTAATTTTTTTTTTCGAACAAACGCCTATATCTAGCCACTTACCCGTATATCCGTCTTTAATTATCGCTAATTTTGAGTTCACAAAAAACAACGAAACGAGCAGGAATCGCGGGCATTTTTTGGCGCGGATTCAAACAACTCAAAATTGATTTGAATTTTAATAAGTTCTTCTTTTAAATGATTTTTCTTTTGTTGAAGATTCGTTCGTCGCGAAGACCTCAACTTTGTTACTCCCCTGATCAACATTCATATTGGTATTGATTCCCGCCTTATAGCCCTACATTACATCTCTTTTCAACCCTCTAACAGGCTCCTCAGACAAGGAGATCGAATGCGAGTAAATTTTGGCTGACTTTGTGGCTTTTTTTCTACAAAATCGAAAGAACGATTGTGGCAAGTAGGAACTGTGTAAGAGACACGGAAAACGCTGTAAAAATCGGGACAAAACATGGAGATGAAGGTCGAAGGAAATTTAGGAACATTTATATTCCCGCCGAAAAATTCGCGCGGGGAGTTCGCTGCGAGACCAACACGGGACTCGATTTTCGAAAGTGATTTTGGCGAGAGCTATATATCTCTTTATTTTATTTTAATTCAAACAAGCAGCGAAGGCGGCTGCCGCTTATCCCTTTCCAC
The DNA here is from genome assembly GCA_037178855.1 of Oscheius sp. JU75. NCBI lineage: Eukaryota > Metazoa > Nematoda > Chromadorea > Rhabditida > Rhabditidae > Oscheius > Oscheius sp. JU75. The sequence goes on along the minus strand of JASJZC010000006.1, from coordinate 2,401,506 downwards.
CTATCGGGTTCGAAGTGGTATAATCTTGTAGAGCTCGACGAGTACAATTTTAACTCAGATCCAGAAAGAAATTATTCACTGCTAAACAGCAGCGATTTGAAACGTATTACGTATTTTTTTTGTTACTTTTGATACAGCGACGCAAACAAGCAGTGAGGGTGTCTTCTATCCGCCTAAGACCATCAGAGATTTTCTTATTTTTCGAATAACTATCCCCATTCACAACACTATTTCACAAAGTAGGTATAGTATTTCTTGACTCCTCTCATTTCTTGACACCCTTCAAGGCTCCAGATCTCTTCTTTATTTGGGCCATTTCCGCTTCGGTCATGAAGACATCGAAGACGAGGCTGTCCTCTTCGACTTTTGGCTCTCGGATGACCAGTCCTTCTCTGAAATTCCTTTGTTTCACCGCTAGTATAAAACTAGCCTGTAAAGGTAGGAAATAAGTGGGGAGCTGGAATTGAGTCGGAAACGACGTGGTCGACAATGCAGGGAACGGAGAACTCTCTGTATTTGAATTTTTAGGAGGGAAGGTATAATTACTGACCTCATCGACCAGCTTGATCAGTTTCTCGAGGCCCTGACCGGTCCGACAGCTGATTCCGACGGCGTTCTCTGGTTCTGTGTAGTCGTGGCAGCGGTCAACCTGAAAGAAATGTAAGAGGTTTCCGCAATTTTTTCTTTCTAGTTGTCAAAAACCTGTCATACCCCTCACTGTCACTTTTATTGGCTCTCCGCTTCTGTCACTGCCTTCACGGTAAACGTGAAACATATGGAGTAAGTTCGAAAATTGTTTCCCGGAATCCATAAAAGACAGCTATTACGAAGACGATCCCCGATGAAAGAGTGAGCGAACTTTTGTCCCGCGTACATCTTTGATCTTCTACCATCAACTTTACTTTACCCCAAAACTTGAAACTATTTTTTCATTCCCACTTTTCGAAGCATATAACTGTTTCACTGTTGCTATAATCTAAACATTTTCAAAAAGTAGTTCCGCGTCGAGAAAGTCAGATAAAATACAAATGTTCGCAAAAAAAAAACAGGAAAGTAGGTATGCATACATTTTTGTTTTACCATTCATGATACTTGGACGTCGAGTCGAATCTCAACCGTGTCGAAACGAGTCGAGCCGCCCAAGTACCGTTCATCTTATGGCAAGAAATTGATGGAAGACTACTGGGGTTGTACTTTGCCAACCATCTTTCTGTCTTAAACGATCGTCTTTCTGGTAAAGTATTGTCAGCTTCCAAACAAAAAACCAACTGCACGTCTTTTACCGGTCGGCGTCAAAGTCCGAGTATAAGGTTCTTTGTGCAAGACTGCGAGGAGTTTTGTTACTATTTTGGTCACAGACTATACGTAATACAAAGATAAGCTACTTTTTTCTTTCACCGTTCGCTCATATGGTCAGAATTTCTTGATTACTCGTTCATCTTCTTCCCCCACTTTTGTCAGTAAACGAGATTTTTTTCTGTGGAAGCCGATTCAATTCCATCACTTTTTAGTCCCAAAAGCCACCTTGTTATCGACAGTGACAACTCGATCAAAGTCCTGCTCTGTCAGACCAATGGATTCCAGAGTCCGGACGACATCTTCAGACTGGGCTGGCCAATGTGAATGGGACACGTCGCGAAGATGCAGAATCACGTCCTAATATTGTTCTTTTTTTCTGATTCAAAAAAGAGGGAATTACAGCATGTTTGACATGAGCCAGGGTCGTCTCGAAGGCGGCAAAAAGCTGTGTGGGTAGGTCGCTTAGAAAGCCGACAGTGTCGACGAAGGAGGCTGCTCGACCCGAGGGGAGTCTAAAAAGTGGCTTTCACGACATTGATAAAAAAAAGCTGAAGTTTGTAACTGTGCTGTACCTTCACCCATCGCGTTCAAAGAGCCTAAAAGCTACTAAAATGTTTCACAAGTTACGTAAGTATAACTTGTGGTAGCTTTTCCGTTTCAGAGTACACTCAAAAACTTCAATTTTTAAGAGTCTTAGAGAGCTTAGCTGCCCGATTCCGTTCACCTGTAATTTCCTCCCTCTCAAAATAAAGAACATAGTCACTGTCTCACTGTCCAATTAGCGTCACCGATATTGCCGTATGTTTCAGAAATCCTATAAATCGAAGTTCTGGCAAAATGATGACGCTTCGCGACGAGATGAGATTTAAAATCTGGCATTTTTAAAGTTTCCCCTCTTTCCCGATCACTCACATAATAGACCTTGTAAAGTGGTGATAAGAGAACATAACCTTGCACTCGTTTTCAAAGGCGCTAAATTATTTCACCTACTGCACAAAGAGACATCGTAAAAGGCTGTCATTCGTAGAGTGAAACATGTTTCACTAAATATATATACGTATATAAAAATTTTTTTGGAAAGTGCTGCTGCTAGAATTAAAAAAAGAACCGACTTTGCCGTATGACTTGTGCTATCCAGCGTCGCAAAAAGTCTATCCTCGGGCTTCAATCCTTCAGCTCCTGTCAGCCTCTTGACCAGACTCGTCTTTCCGGCATTTGTGTATCCAACCACGGCTATTTGCGGTGCCATTTTCGCTGTTGTCGTCATCTCCTTGGTCCTCTCCTCGACGGCCTCCTTTAGTCTCTTCTTTAGCTGCTGTTCCCTCAGTCTCAGGGCTTCCAACTGGTCCGGACTCGATTTCAAGTCGTCTTTCTCGATTTGGAGGATATCGGCGGTAGTTCGGGCCCGGTTGAGATAGTGGAGACGTTGACGGATGTAGGGGAGCTCGGCGAGCTGGATCTGCAGATGCGCCTCCTCGGTTCGAGCGTAGTGCTTGAAGATAGAGAGGACAATGTTGTAGCGGTCGAAGATGGGCACCCGGAAAAGGCTGTGCAACTCTCTCTGCAAGATTTTTTTGTATTTGGGATAGGTATAGATCAGAAAAAAATTGTATGTTTTTTTTAAGGTTCCAGTGAAAGGTTATACGGCTGGAAGTGAGGGAGCAATTTCAGCAGTTTTTTGCGTTTGCAAACAAAATTTCATACTTCCCAGATCTTGCTTGCTCTTCGTGTTTCACGGATTGGCATTTCTATAAGACACAATTTCACGACGGATTTCTGTCACATATTTTGGATTATTCTTCCTAATACACATGTTTTTTAGTTTCTGATATTTTTCTATGCTTGGGAGCAAAAACTTCCTCAGAAAATGCTTGAGCACAAGAGAGTATTAATAATACGAGAGATATTGTACCCAGCAGAATTCCTCGTTTTCAACGTCCTGCTAGACTTTTCTGGGGTAGTTTTTTATCCCGAGTATGGAAAGCCTTGTGAAAAGGTTGATAGACCTCTGTATTAGACAGAAAAACACAAAACATGCAAAAGAATTTCGTCACGACGCGAAATTATGTACTCAATAATTCGGATAGAGGTGCCTGTTTCAGTACTACCCAACATTTTTAGAGCAGTTTTCGACGAGTGAGTTGTTGGAACAAAAACTTTTGAAAAAGATGCGCTCTAAATTTTTTTCTTATTTCACTTTTACCTTATACAGTCAATAATTTTTTGACTTTTCGCAGTAAAACAGTATTTTATATATTCCTGCTCCAACATCTTTAAATCCTCTCAAAAAGTACCCAAAAAGCTAGTGCAGTACCTATTTTGGGCCCACTTCGTTTGTTTTCACCACTCGCTTGTAAGGCTACAGAAGTTTTCTAAAAAAAAAGACAAGGAATTTCCTGTTCAAACACTTTTTATTATTTTTACAATTCAATTCTGCCCAAAACCCCCTCCAAAAAGCATCAAACATACCTGTTGCATCGGGGCCAGCATCTGTACATTGACCATCAGGGCCGAATATCCCATTTCCTCTTTCTCCCTCAGCAGTTCTTCAATCTTACCTGCTCCCCAGATGGCCTTCCGCTTCGTCGAATAGTCTACGCCGATTATTTGACTCCTAAACTGACTAATTTAAAAAACACGCAAAAAACGGTACCCAACAACACGAAATCCAGGCAGTGTATTGACGAGACTAGCTGCTTCCTGGAGCTGTAGTTTTGGATCCTTTAGGGCCGAGGCCGAGCTGCTACCCCATCTGACCTAAACTTAGTTGCTTTTTTAATCAAACAAGAGGAATTTACGTGTGGATGAAGGACCATGACATCGTGATAGGTAGAGGTAGAGGGCTGGGGGAAGTCGGCGGAAAGGGAGAAGGTAGAGCCTCTGATAAATGACTCATTTTGGTTTAAAAAAAACTATGATTATACTACTGCCTTTTAGTTCCCAGCACTCTACCCTTTTTACGGGTTTTCAGTACAGAGCGTATTCAAAATAAGAAAGTCGAATCAGATACCATATTGGATACCGCTCTTCGCAGCTGGGAGAAATTGAAATTTTCAGAGGAAACAAAGTTTCCAAGTTTTGACAAAAGCATCGAAGAACTTTAGAACTGGTCAAGGAACGTCTCGTGATGTAGCTAAAATTAGCAATTCTTCCCCCCTTTACAGAGTCCAAATGTACCATTGGTATTCACAAGAGATACCTCTGCTTTTCTTATGAAATAAAGAAACTGGAATTGCCCTTATAACCTACACTTGAAACATATTTTGAAACAGGATGTAACAGAAGAATTCCAAAAAAAAAGCTAACCTCATCTCTGTCCCTGCTTCCGAAACTCCCGAACTGAGCAGTCTTCTCGCCGTCCAGACTATCAAACACCGGCATCTTTGTTGGAGAATCATTTCTGGATCCATTTTCCGTATTTTCTTCACTTTTTCAGTAGTTCCATGTCCAAAACATGGCAAAATTCGCTCAAGGAGATGAAATAAATAAAGTTTATTATGTACACGAAACCCGCGCTGTTAGGAAAGAGACTAAGGACAGGAAATCACATAGAGGGGGACTAGAAAAGGGACGACTAATAGACAGGCTTGTACTTCTTGAGCTCGACCATAATGTGATGGATGTTGACCATGTCGTTTTTGGCGGCATTGTCGCGAAAGACCTCGTGCGCGACAATCTTCGTGAAACGTTGCACATACTGGACGAGTTGGGTAAAGGTGGCCTGGAAAAAAAAGGTTTTTTTTTGTGATACATAAGAGTCATTTTTTAGCCAAAAAAACTCGTTCACTCCAAAAACTGCTTTTTCAACGGCGCGGGTAATTTCGGTCAGCGAATTCGGCTGCTTACATGCAACAGCACGTAAACGTAGAATACTCAGCCAACCTCTTAGGCGGAAGTTTGAAATTAGGTTTATTTTGGAACGGACTATACCCCTCAATACAAAGTCTGATATTTTCATACTCATAACTGGGATTTAGCTTCGAGAACTCAAAAATAGAAAAAAGTAGGTTCCTGGTCTTCAAGAACAATTTAAAAACTTCGGTTGTTTTGTGAATTTCCGCGAAAAATGCACTATGATTTCGAGTGCCGAAAAATGACCAGAATTCGGCAAATCGTGAGATATGTTCATGAAAAGTTATCGCCTGTTTGAATGAGCACCTTATACCAAAGTCGTGAAACAATAAAGGTATTACACACAAAAACTGATGACAAGGTATGTTTCAAAAAATATTCAGGTTCTACTTTTGTCTTTTTTCAGGTTCTAATTTTCAAAAAGGTCCCCAGTACATGCAAGCGTTTGTTTCAACTCCTAGGTAAAAGGCAGAAACTATTCTTCGAATCAGTTACAGAACGGCTGTGAGAGATTCCTGCTTCGAAAAACTACTTTCCCTCCAACTTTTTCTGCTCCACGGTTCTAGCGTATGGACAGTACTTTCAGCTAGCTTTTTTTGTACACAGGAAGCCCTCTACATTTAAGTCTTGGCCTAAAAAAGTGTTCGTAAGGTCGAATGAGCAACATTATTTTACAAAATCCAGAGCTTTTCGAGGCAACCTATGCATTAATCTTCCAATTTTTAACAAAGATCCCAATTTCGGGCTGGAAACATAGGCCAACAGTTCTAGGCTTCCAAACCCCGTTTTTTTGTGAAAATGGTGTCCCGGGATGTCGAACCATGATCTTTTGTGTAAAAGTTAAAAGTTATATTTCTACTACTGCCTTTCAGTTTCCACCAGTTTATATAGCAAATTATAGCCAAAATCAGCGCGTACCTGAAGAATATTGGTGCCATTCTTGAAGTCCGTGAACGACTTGACAATCTCGCTATTGATCGCATCGATGCTCTTCTTCCAATTCGCGGAAAAGTTGTTAACGACGACCGTTAGCTTATCTGAAAAACTTTTTTTGGAATCATTAAATTGGAAAAAAGGTACTTTGGTCTAACGGTGGAATGATCTCATGGTCTCCCTGGACAGGTTATTTTATTGTCTTCACAGAGGACAGACGGTCGTTTTGACTGTTTGTTTTACGTAATTTTACGACTGTTTGTTCTTAAAAACAGTCTAAGAACTAATGGCAGGTGCCTAAATTAGTCTTTTCACTTCTTGTAGATCGTAAAACTGTTGTCTAGTGAATTCCAGTTGTTCTGATTAAATATCACCGCTTTCCACCCAATCCGGTGCCAATTTCTCGTTTCTAATACTCTGAAAGTAAGGGGTAGAACTTCTCTACCTCCTTATTGTCATGCTTCAGAGCCCCAACTAGGAGAAAGAATTGCAAAAAGATTGCCTCCAGACGGGATTGAACCGTCGACCTTCTGTTTACGAGACAGACGCTCTGCCACTGAGCTATAGAGGCTCTGATTTTCATTCATTTTTGGATGGGATTGACAGGACAGAAAAGGTGTCAGATCTGTTCAAACAGTCATGTTTATCCAGATTTGGTACATTTCCCACTCTTATTCGAGGCATAATAAGCTCAAAAAGCGCTTTTGATGAATCGAGGCAGATCCCGAGTATATTTGGTTGTTATGATTTAAAAACTTTTCTAAAAAAAAATCTAAAACTAAAAATCCGTAATTACTTTTCACTATACTCATCTTTGCGGTTTCTTATCATTATATTCTACCCGTATCAGTACAGCCGATCACAAGAAGTTGTTAGTTTTTGGCTGTTTCTCATTCTCTTACGGTATTCCCCTAGTCTCATAGACTCTTTTCTTTTTCGTACTTCCGAACCTGCCAATCAGTATCTTTAATATGTCACTCCAGCATTCAATTCCTATAACTCTGTTTGTACCTAAGCTTCTCCGTCCCTGTCTGTTTCTGCTAGCTTCAGCCTCGCTTCAGCATTGACTCTTGTTCCATCGGTTCTGTCTCTATCTCTTTTTCAGATTACACTGATTAAGACCAAAAACGGACAAAAACGTACACCTCAAAAAAGCAATGCCTCCAGGCGGGATCGAACCACCGACCTTCTGTTTACAAGACAGACGCTCTGCCACTGAGCTATGGAGGCTCTTTTTGATTTTTGCTCGTTTCAAATGAGGGGGAAGAGCTAAAATTGGGCAAACAGGCATGTTTGAACAAATCGGACACCTTTCCTGTCAATCCAGACCGAAAATGAATGAGAAGAGAGCCTCTATAGCTCAATGGCAGTGCGTCTTTCTCGTAAACAGCGTCGACGGTTCAGTCCCGTCTGGAGGCAACGCTTTTTTAATCCATTCAGATGCTTTTTTGACTGGAAGTGTAATGATATCACAGGCCACAGTTCGCATACCTTCCCCCAGAAAATAATGGTCACAGGGGCTATAAATTGGACAGTGTAAGGGTTGTTACGTCTTGTCCTTCATTCTTTTGGTCCAAAAACCACTTTTGACCCATTCTTTTTTGCCCAAAATCATTGATTTCCAGTCAATAATTTCCGTTTTTAGCTATGTACTCTCTCCTTCTCCTCCTCAGTCTCATCCTCTCCACCTACTGTCAAATGCTGAATCCCTTCGGAAGCTACAGTACCTACAACGGGGCCGGTAACGTCTTCATGGGAGCCCCAGATGCCGGAATCTATTTGTTGTGTAATGGAATCGGATGTCCAGCACGTGGATGATCATTTTGTATATATTTCCATGTATTCTTGAGAAAAAGAGCATAAACTGACCATTATAGCGTACTAGAAGGTGTGTGTGGCCCTGTTGGGCCAGAGGCTCGCATTCGGTGACGAAGCTGATCAGGCTGGAAAAGTGAGGGGAGAGGGTGACCTCGACAAATTCTTCAATGGACTTCTGTTCAAGCTCGTTGATGATCGAGTGGATGCGGTTGTCCTGAGCCACGCGTTCCTGAAACTTGGGTGTTTTAAAGTTTTTTTTAACGGTATTTCGGTTTTCTTTGCGGTCTCGGAACAGTTTTTTCTTATCCAACACTTACAAAAACAGTCATTTGATCGCATGCCAAAACAGCTATACTTTGAACGGCTTGAAAACGACTTTTTAGGCTGTAAATGAAGTAAACCTTTCGAAACGCTTAAAAAACGGTGCTGGTACAAAGTATTTTTTGCAATTTAGAGCTCGGGCTGTCGGTACAATGATTCAGAGTGCATTGAAGACGATATTAGACAATTCTATTGATGTTTCCTTACTTGTGCTGAAAACATCAATGTCACGTTTACTACTTCTCTAACTGTCTTTCTTTTATATCCTCTCCAAAAAATGTAAATAAGACCTACATCAATAATATTGAGAATCATGTAATAGTTGTTGATCAGAAGCACGGCTTTGTCTTTTCTCGTCTGCTGTGTAGCTTCCATGCGCGTAACGAGCTGCTCCATCGCGTCCTCACTCGTCTCCAAAATGGCTAGGAGCTTCTTTCCGACTTCTCTCCCACTTGTCTCTGTCACCACCAGCAGGGCACATGTCAGCTCCGCGTATCTTCTTATAATCTGAAAATTGCACATGTACAATGTTGGCTATTGTCCTTTTGAGGCTTATAGGTGTTATAAACCTGTGACTTCCTTTGCTTATGACACTTTTGCATTTTTCTTTTCAAAATAGCTTAGTTGAAATATGTGCCACCGACGGAGATCGAACCCTGGTCGTCTGGTTCAAGTGTGGCGCTTCTTACCAAGTGTCTCCCTAACATTTTGAAGTACAAACATCTTTGATCCCAGGCGGGACCGAACCCCTGGTCTCTCGCGTCAAAACCTTTAGTGTCTACAATCTCTCAAGGTCTCATACAGCCAGAGGCAGATAAGAACTTACGTAATGAGGCCTCGTATCCACTGGGGGCTGCATTTTCTTCACATCTAGGGTCTTGACACTCTCGTTGTGCATCTGCATGACCTGATCGAGCCGGATCCAGAGCAAATTGCTCACCGCGTCCCAGTACCTAAATTTTAGAGGGTTTAAACCAAAAAAATGGTGAAAATACCCATTCATTGGGGGAATTTCCCTCTCAACTAGGAGCTGCTGGAACTTTTCGCAGAGACAGACACACAGATAGAGCGAGATGGCGTCGAAATTGAACGCAATCTTCTCGTCGAAGCTGCGGATTAGGAGTGCTATGGCTCGGCCCATTACCTGGAAAATTAGGTTATAAAAATTGGAGCATTTTATAAAAAGATATAAAGGCTGAAGTTTTTTTGAGAATCATTGTATTATTAACAAAAGGTCACAGCAAAATGCTTTGTTTAGGCCCCTTTTTAAGCTCTGTGATCAAAGAAATATACCTCAACAAGAAGGTTAGAGTAGCCTCAGGTTGCTAGCGGCTAGCATTATCTAGCGAGTGAAACACACTACTTTTTTTAGACTCTTGTTCTGTGATGTTTCTAGCTTTAAGAAAAATATAAACCAATTTTAAAAAGCTGTTCTTCTGCTACTCCGATTAAAGTTTTATTTTTCTGTCTGTTTGCAAGGGAAAATATTTCAGAATCAGGTCAAGACTTAAGAAATCTTGGTGTTCTGTCCTATCGCTACAAAACTTTTCCGTATAGAATAATTTTTTTTCGGCTTGACTTATCTTGTCAGAAACGTATTGTATGTTTCTCCAATTCTATATATTACAGCCTTTTTCCCTAGAATTCTGCTTCTGCGGTTTTTCTCGTGGAAAAAAAATAAACCAACCTTTTGATGGACTTCCATAGCACCAGCCCCCGGCAGGATGAAGAAGTCTGTCAGGAAGAGGTACTCGTGGCTGCAGTGGTCCACAAAGGCCATGTGAATCGAGCGGAAGAGACGCTCGAATTGGAACTGGTAATTTCATATTAGGGTTCATAAAGGAATGAATCACCTTGATTCCGGCTTCCTGAGCCGAATGGGGCACAATAAGTGGGGACATAAAGTCATGTGTGAGGAGAATCTGCCGGCTTCCGAGTGAGAAGACTGTGGCTCGATTTCGGACCTAAATTCGGGGGATTTCAATCGCTGCGAGACCCATTTGCCTCAAAAGTGGAGGGTAATTTGACGTATCTCGTCGGTTTTTATTCAGTTCTGAATTAAATACAACGAAATGATCGAATTACGCTCCACTTCTATTCTTGTTCGCTGTGAGGCCCATTTGCTCCCAAAATGGAGCGTCGTTTGGTATAACTTGTTGTTTTTTATTCACTTTTTTTTGGATTTTCTCCTACCGAGATTGACCAAAATGTGCCTAATTTTGCTCGCGAATGGGTCTCGCCACGAACTAGAGGATACGCGAGGGCGTAGTTTTCCGGTCGAGCAGGGATTCGGTCAAAAAATCAGTCTAATATAGATATTTCTCATTGAATTTACCCCAAAAAATACCTGTGGCTTCGCGGCAAAGAACATCCCCGTGATTCCTGCAGCTTTGACCGTGTCCTCAGCTCCTAAAAGGTCGTCTTTCGTCGCCGAATCGGTCATTAGGAGCTTGAAAAGTCGAGAGACGTAGGCCTTGAAGTAAGAAAAGAACATCTTGCTGATCGTGTCTACGTACTCTTCTTGCACCTGTTTACTTTATTTTTTTGGAAAAATACAAAAAAAGGACCTCTCGGGCGACTTCTCGCGCATTTGCGAGAAGAAACTCGTAGAAAAAGCGGTACTTGAGCAGTTGGTGCTGTGGGACCTGAAAATTTATTGTTTTGCCGGAAATAAACTGAAATGCGTGCCTGGTAGTTGGACATGGGCTTGCGGAACATGTAGATCTTGTTCAGGATCCAGTCGCGGATCTTCTCAATGGCCTGAAAATTAGAAAATTTGTGGGGATCACTACAACGCTGAGTGCCGTCAATTGGAATTATGAGTTTTTTATTTGGGCTTCAAACTCTGCTCCTTCTCCACAGCATTTTAACGTTTACATTCTCTCTAAAAGCGTAACAAACTAGGTGAAAGTTTGCGTACTGACAGCTCTCGTGTTTCAGCTAACTGGATCCCTTTTTTTGCAAGGAATATGACAAAATCACGGAGAGTTAATAGGTAAATCGAAATCTATTATCAGACACCTACAGACCAGTTTTGGAAGTTTTCTGTATGTCTAGAGACTGAAACTCGAGGCCCTTTTTTTTTATCAAAAAAACATTTTTCAGATTTTCGCCAAAGAAATTTCCCTATAAACCGTCCTCAACATCGTAAAGTAATACTAGATTGTATGGAAAATCAGCTAAGGCTAATTCGTTGGTCAGCTGGAGTAATACTGCCTGTTTCGGTCAGTTTTCAACACCTTTGTGTGAGTGATTGTTTCAGGGGGTCAGCCTAAAATGGTAATGAGCTGGCAAAAAAATTATGGATTACATTGCTAGCTGTAGTCACGGGTGCGACTGAAGAACGCAGGGAACTGGAAGTCTGTTGGCCTATTGCTATGGACAAACTTTTTTTAACCATTTTCTCAAACTCAAAACAAAAAAAAGCAAGGCAAACAGCCTACCTTGCTCTTCAGATGCTCCAGCACTCCTGCGACATCATTAACAGACTTGGCCTCCTTGAATTCCTGTGTCCTGACGAATTGGAGTTTGCGTTGTAGTTCATGTAGCTGTTCGAGGAAGTGATGATCGCCCGTGTCGCCTTCCATGATAATTCTGTAGTTTTCCATTAAAAATGGGAGAAACTACAAAACAGACTCGATCATGAGCGGCGGGACGACAATATCGTCGACGAATTGACTCAGCTCGCCTCGGACGAGCTGTCGATTCTCTAGCTCCTAAATTTGTTTTTTTCTTATTTTGGCTAGGAAAACCTGATGAATGTTAATAGACTGTTGCTGCAGTCGCTTCATGTCATCACTGATCGCTCCGAGCTCGTTTTGGAATGTCATAAGCATTTTTTCCAGATTCTAAACGCACTTTTGGAATAAAAAAATAGCCGAAAAAATACCTCAAAAACCTGATCACAGGCCACAATCTGTGTGTGGAGGCTCGTGAGCTCGTCCGCGTTCTGTATGCATTCTTGGACCGCGTCCTTGTGAGCGAGCGTCAGCTCATCTTTTACTTGCGCTGAATCGGACTCTTTTTGGGCGGGAAACATGAAAAAGGTACCCGAAAATCCGCGAAGATCGTGACTGGAATTAAGCGTCGAGCGGACGACCTGCTCGTCGGCCAAAGCAAATTCGCGGAGACTGTCCTCTATGGATTTTGAGCCCTTGCTCATCTGGAAGCTGAAAATAAATGTATTTTTTGAAAACAATACGTTCTGAAGAGGTGGAAGGCGCGGAGAATCCAAAAATGTTTCAGTAACAGGATAAAAGAAGCTTGTTGGGACATTTTGCGCCACGCCCATGGGTCGAATTGCCATCTTTGATAAACTTCTTCGACTCAAAATCGTTCTACTGACCGGAAAATATTAAAGGAAGCATAAACCGGCAGAAAAAGAGTGTTAAGAGAGGAAGACACGAACTGTCATCGAAACAGCGAAATCTTGGATTTTCTTAGTTCTCCGAGGATGTAGTTCACTCACTCTGAGCATAGATTTCTATCTTTTCTGATCAATTTGGAACGCTATTACGTCAAGAAACCGGAGAAAATAAGCGAAATGGCTGCTGACAGTTCTGTGTAACTGGAAAACTTGATATTGGACAATAAAACGCTTTGGTTTCAATCCGAACAGCTTTTATGTTATAACTGCATGCTTTTTGTAATTGTTTTTACGGCCAAATAGGAGTAAAATGACACAAAATGTGGTAGAAAGGTTGGAAAGCAGAATTGACAAGTTGACTTTTTTATATACGCAAAAGTGCGTGCAGCGCCACCCCAATTGACGCCAAATTGCGTACAAAATCAATTTTCTCATTCAAAATCAGCTGAAACACTTTATTTTCCTTTAGCATAATGCATGTTGCAGTTGTTCTCGTGACAACAGCATCGTTCGAACCTCTCCAGAGCCTTTGGAGGCGGATTAGAGCCGCATTTCGGCTAAAAAAGCTGATTTTGATGATAAACTCCTTACCATTTTCTCGCACTCACTGTGATAGGCACAGTAGTAGACGTTTCTATCAAACCCATCTCCATTCATCCAGACACAGGCTCTTGTGGGACAGCTAACAGTCTTGGGGAGGGTGTTTGGGGTATAACTGATTCCTAAATGAGCTGGTATTTATGTAAAAAAAAGCGAGAACCTTCGTAACATTGGAACTGGGAGCAGAAAATAACGGGAAAAAGGAGAAAGAAGATGAGGGACTTCATTGAGATGAGAGGACTTCTGGGAGACACATGACAGGGTCGAAAGAGTAATGAGTTGGGACTAATTATTGCGTCTTCCGGTCCCCTTCAGGGTTCAATTGAGGGAAGAGGGTGAAATACAGAGACAGACACTTTTTTCCTCCCCTTGTCATCAGAGCACAAATATGTCAAAAATCGATATTTCAGTTGCGCTGGACCGTCTTTCTCTTCTTCTCGGTCGTCACTTTGAATGTCCCTTCCAGCCAAGGAGTGTCGGATCTGCTTCCTATCTGACACGGTATGTTAGTAGTCAAGCTCATACTCTTTCCTTTCAGGAAACTTCCAAACTGGTCAGTCCATGTCACTGTAGGGGAACTAGTGCCTTCATTCATAGACACTGTTTGCTAACATGGATAGAGTCGTCTGGACAAAAGGTAGATAGAGAAAGTTCTTCTGTCTCTCAGTCCCTCTGTCTCCCTGTCCCTCTGTCTCCCTGTCTCTCTGTCTTTCTTTCTTACTTTCTCTGTCTCCATGTTTCTTTGTCATTCTGTCTCTATCTCTCTGTCCCTATTTTTCTTTCTTCGCAATCGCATCTTTCAGACCTGCGGGACTTGTAAGACAACCTTTTACTCAAAAATGTCTAGAAGGCCCATATCTCAATGGATTCTGGACTCCGAACAACGCTGGAAACTTGCCGTCACTATTCTTAGCCTCGTGGCCTTCATCCTGCTCTCAGCTGCGTAGGTTTTACATGAAAGTTTATAAATTGGTCATTTCCAGTCATTATCCCCTCTGCGGTCTGTCAGCAACAGACTCTGACAGATGCTTCTACCTCTTCTTGGGTCAACTCTTTACCGGGTACATCTTCATTGAATGGACATATCGACTCACGAAAGAGGTGTTGAGAATAAACAAGGAGCTCCTCTACTCCAATCACCCTGTACATATTGTTTGAATTGCGAATAAACACTGTCCTCATACTGACCAAAATCGATAGATTCCTTCTCCGTTTATACTCGCCTTGTCATTGGTCGTGTGAGCGCACATATCTGACCATCCTTTCTTTGAAAATGGCCGAGCTATCCCCAGAATGCCGTGTATGCTACTCTTCTAATGAGATACGGGAACCATCCTATCCACAGCTCAGAATAGATGCTCAAATAAACTGTTATTGATTGTTTTACTAGCTTGCTAAAAAAAACTAAAGCTAAGCAGAATCAGTGTACAGCTTTCGCTGTATACATCAATCCTACCATCTCTGGCTCTGTCTCATCAAAAAATGGCCTCTTTGTTGAAAGAATGTCGTATCTGCTTCAGCTTTGACACTGTAACTTACAAGTTCGACTCATACCCTTATTGTTTAGGAAACTTCCGAACTGATCAGTCCTTGTCTCTGCAGCGGAACCAGTGCATTCATTCATAGACACTGTCTGAAGACGTGGGTTGAAGAATCAGGACAGAAAGTGAGTTCTCTGTACCTCTATCCCTCTGTCGTTTTGCCGCTTTGTCACTTTGTCTCTCTGGCTCTCTGTATCTTTATCCTACCTCCATTTTCAGCAATGCAGTTCCTGTCAGGCTATCTATAGCTCCCATACAATATTCAAAAAGCTCTCCGAGTGGAAATTCCTCGATAGCTACCCTGCAGAGTGTTTCTTCGTACTAGCCGAACTTCTAGTGCTCTTGATTCTTGGCTACATGTAAGATTTGATCACCTTCAGCCTATACCAACTTTCAGAAACTATAATTTCTACATATCAGGAGAAAAATATTGGTTCGCGTTCAGTATTCCTTTCCAGATTGTCATCTATGTTTTTATTTGTGTTCTCCTTGATCTGCAACTGGAGACCGTGAAGCTCTGCCTGGAGATGAACAGCGAGTCGACCTTCGGGAACCATCCTGTTCATACTGGCAAATAAAGTCTGGTTTTGAATAAGCGAACTGTTTCTGGAGAGACAGGAAGAAATAGTGACATAGATTCAGACCGAAGAGAACTAAAACAAATGAAAAACAAGAAAACAATAGTATCCGAGAGCCGTTTATTTACAAAAAAAAACTTGTTAATCAAAGAATGGAGAGTTGGATAGGGTCTTCTCAAGTGCAATGGAGGGTCTGTCTTCTGTTGACGAAACTCGGCTCGAAGACGCGGGCCATCTTGGTCACGTAGCTGTCGTCCTCCAGGTGAACGGGCATTGGGCTGTAGTCTTGCGTCGAGCCAATCGTCGTCGACGTCGCGGCCAGCAGCTGGAACATTGAACGGGGCTTCGGGACCGGGGTGACTGGATAAAGACGAGGGCTAGGCACGACTTCTTCGACCTTCTCGCGTTGTTGGGGAGACTGCTGAACAAAGTCGTATATATTGCAGACTGTTGCTGGAAATTCAGTGTCAATCTCTGTCTCTGACAAAATGAACTACCTGGCGGCTTGTAGGCGAGAGTCTGATCGGGCCGACAGGATGGAAACTTGTTGTGCGCCATCCTTTTGGTCCATTCGGCACGGTCCGGTCCCTTCAGCTTCAGATGCAGCTTCTTTCCGTCGTCGAAGTTCAGCTTGGCCTGGATGTTGTCCTCTCCGGCCTTCAGACAGACGTTGTTCAGACTTTTCAGGTCGTACCTCTTCCTGTTGTAGACGGACTTGTAGATCTTCAGCTCGCCGTCCACGTCAAGTTCGGCTACGCGAGGCGACCATCTGCCGTGGAGCTGCTTGTAGACGACTCCAGTCAGACTTCCTTCTCTCGGGTAGACTTCCTGAGATGGCTGCATCGAAGAGTTGCGGTAGAATCATTTACGAAGTCGAGAGTAGAGAGTGACGTGGAGGAGAGACACGGCTTCAGACAGCCTAGCATCCTGTAGTTTGATGAAGTGAAGCTCTTTTATTGAAACTTTCAATTGAAAGCACTCTTGAAATATTGTAATTTGCTTTTTGAAACAATTTAAAAAATTTCATAGGAAAATACTTTGGCTTTCAACAGAGACAATTAGAGAGAGACCGAAAGGCAGGGACAGAGGGAGATAAGGAGAGACAAAGAGACAGATGATAGACAGACAGAAAGACAGAGAGACGAGGGCTCCAAATCCAAGAGCAGAAACCAGTTTCTGAAGTCACAGTTTGCTATAAATGCTTCACAAGTCAGACGGACCTGATCGTCGAGTTCTCTTCTGCGTATCTCTGGCCGAAACCCTGACTGTGTTTCTTATCATACCACATCACCTTCTTTCAATCTTTTCTAATCTCATCTACTCATCGTTGTTCGTTGGTCATGAGTGCTCGTCTACCGGCTAAGGACACTCGTATTGTCCCAACTGGTTACTTTCTTCTTCTTATTCTTGGCATAATCGAGTCTTCCAGCCGTTGGTAGCATCCAAGAAGCTGACATCGAAGGCAGGGAACAGATAGGCGATGGAGCTGAGGCAGTTGTTTGCAAAGGATTCGTTTTCAAATACGGGTAAAGTTGTATTTCGATTCAAAATATTGGGAATTTCTAGGTTCGTGGCAGTGAAAAAGTTTAGAAAAGTGGCCACAAAGGAAGGACTCAATGAGATTGAGCTCTTGATCAAGGTTGGTGCAACTTTTGAATTTAATTTTCGGGTAGCCAGCATAAGTTTGGTGCTATACGATGTTCTGCGAAGTTGAAGAGCAGATCAGTTAAAGACTACAACTTAGGACAATACCAGCCGTCTCCGACGGTTTCACCGTCCCTTTGCCTTCAATTTGCTTTGACGGCTGCGCCGCTCCGTAGTAGCAGAAGGCTCTCAGCGGCTTCACTGTTATAAAAGCAATGTTCTAGAGCGCATCCAAAGTTGACGTGCCACCCAATACTGGCAATAACTCTTTTTTTGACAAAACAACTTCTGGACAGCATTTATTCGTCTTTGTTTCACAATGATGGACGGACACCATTGGGTTTTAGTTTTAACCACGTCTTCTGTACGAAAAAAAGACGAGAAATGGCTTCAATAGTTATTAAACAGGTTCTGAACCGAAATCCCCTTTAAAACATCACTTTTATGCAAAACCACGTCTTCTATCCAAAAAACGTCCTGAAAAATAGGTTCAATAGTTATTCGTTATGCTTCAAACAGGTTCTGAACCGAAATCCCCTTTTTTCAGCACTCCAAACACCCAAACATCGTCCAAGTATATGGGTTTCTAATGGCAGAGAGCAATCTAACCTGTATCGGGTACATCATGGAACTCATGACACTTGGAAGTCTTGGTCAATGTGAGTTTTTCCCCTCGTAGTTTGTACTCTTTTTTATCAATCGGCTGACAAAATAAAGTCATTGAGCGGAAACACTTATCTTCTCCATTGGCAAACGACCATATAGCGAGTTATGATTCACGTTTTCCGGAAAGGAGGCGTATAGGGAAGAACAGTGGGTCTATGGAGTTTTCCCGTGATAAGGGGCTCTATTCGAGACTCAAGGGGTTGAAAAAAGTTACTATGGGACATGGTTCGGTTTAAGAATTCGTCTTTTTTGCCAAGAAATTAAACGAAAAATTATGTTTCAACTAAAATATATCCCGGTTTTTTTGACTTCCAGTTTTACTGTGCACAAGATTGCGAAATGTTTCATCCTCGTCACAGATAGAAAGGAAATCATGCTTTTTTGTCGTTTTAATATAATCTCTCAGTAAACATGGGTGTTACTGCCAATGAGAGCTAGTAAATATAACGTTTTTCTAAAGGAAATATCCGAAACCCCAAAATGCCTTTTTTCATTTTGGTTTCGTCTTTTCGAACGTAAGCAACCAGCTAGAAGGCTAATTCCTACAGTCCTCGGTCCGGAATAATTTTAGAATTTGATGTCTGTTTCAGTATTATTGTTTTCGTAGCAGTAAGTATCAGATTTTTGGAAACAAAATTGCCGTAGCTCGCTCTCTGACCGGTAAACTTTTCCCAATTTAACTTAACTAGTTAACTTTTTATTTAACCAATACATTTCAGAAAGTCAGGTCACTGCAAAAATTGTACGTATACAAATTTCTAAAGACATAAACTACAGTCAACTCTCGATATAGTAGACACGCGTTTTGCACGAAAAACATCTACTATTTGGTGAAGTTTACTAAACCGAGAGGGAAAATCATCTGTATTCTACTATTGGAACAAAATTTTTGTCTACTATATGGTGAATTCTACTATATCGGATATCTACTATATCGAGAGTTGACTGTATTTTGAGTTTTCTTTGTTACAAAGATATTGTATAGCAATCCTCTAAAAGAAAAATCATTTCTGTCCTGGATTAAGATTGAAACATCTATTTTCTTCTTACATTAGAGAGCCAAATATCAATGTAGACTGTTTCCATGTGATCCTTTTCTGTCAGAGATGTTAGTCACTATTTTTAAATTTCAACTTTTGAATGTATACAGCTTGCTAGAGTAAGAATTAGTTGAAGGATGTTCTGAGAAATATGTTATGCCCAGCGAATA
Source organism: Oscheius sp. JU75 (assembly GCA_037178855.1). Taxonomy (NCBI): domain Eukaryota; kingdom Metazoa; phylum Nematoda; class Chromadorea; order Rhabditida; family Rhabditidae; genus Oscheius; species Oscheius sp. JU75. The sequence continues at coordinate 2,382,678 of JASJZC010000006.1, read as the reverse complement.
AATTTTCATTTTTCAGTCATCCACAAAAAATCTGAAAAATACACCTGCAAAGAGATCTTCCTCTGGACCGAACAAATAGCCTGTGGCCTCGGCTATCTTCATGACGAGGGCATCATTCACAGGGACATCAAGCCCCAAAAGTAGACTTTTCTCTATCGAAAATTGTACTTTCCAGTATCCTAATGGACACCCGATTCCGCGTAAAAATCTCCGATTTTGGACTGGCAAGAACCCTAGACACCAGTCTTACTTCTGGGTATGTTCGGGTACAAAACGTTTTGAAAAGCTTGTTTCAGGGTCGGAACACTTATTTACATGGCCCCGGAAGTGATTCAGCATAGCAAATACGACTATTCGGCAGATATCTACTCGTTCACCGTCACTCTCTGGGAGATTCTGCACAGAAAGTAGGTTCTGCTTTCGGTTTCAAGGGTACTTTTTGGGTAAAGATTAGGTCAAAAAGTTCATAGTTGATATCAAGAACTAAGGACATGTTATTGAGCTTGTAAAACCTGAACAGTGAAACTCGAAATACTGCTCCTTGTTCGAATTGGAAGCAGGAGGCTCGTTTAGACCATTCTTTAGAAAAAACAAGTTAGAGTTCCTGTTACCGTTACAAAGAACATAATAATTCTTTTATTCTGAATGGAAGCTTGCAGTAAGCTCGAATGTTTTTTACTAATGCACAGCTATACAAATATGTTAATATTACCGCGATCCCGGTTTTTGTTCTGAAGGTGGCCCTTCCCTTCAAAATATCTTTGCTTTTAAGCATGTTTCTATCCACGTATTCCAGAGAGCCTTACTACCAGCTTGAAGCAAAGCTGAAAATTCCATACATTTTGAGTGGTGAAAGACCACTAATCGACAATCGTCTCGATGACAACAATGGCATAGTTGATCTCCTATTGAGGTGACTCTTACTTATTTTCGCCGTAACTGAGACGGTAGGGGTTGGCATCGATCTCCCGAGCATCGACCCTCGGTCAAGGAATTTCTCGAATTTGCTAGAACAGCCAAGGGTACGAGGCTCGGCTCGACATTGAAATCCATCCCAGGGACTCCAAGTATATTCCGGAAGGCTTCCAGACAATCGACCGAAATGACGGAAGTCACCTCTGAGACCAGATATGACAGTATTGAGTGAGTGTCTCTGTCTCTGCTTCTCTGTCTGTCTGTCCCCGTCATTCTCAAATTTGTAGAAGTGGAACTATGACCATGAAGGAGTTGGACAAAACTTACCGTCCGAACGGAACAGAGAAGGAGGCTGAAGGATGGACCCGACTGGAAAAAGGTGAAAAGAGTACACAGCTTCTATACCAACTGAAACAAAAATATTTTAGGGCGAGGTATAAAGCGAAACTCGACCTATGAGTTTCTGCCAAAGTATAGCTCTCAATGGGAGGGTACCTGGAGCATGGTTCTAAGGAAGTTGGGGCTCAGAAAGTCGACAAGGAGCAATATGGTCAAGAGAAGGGTCAGTTTGTTTAGTAATAGGTTTGTGAAGAAAAAACATTTTTGACGTCCAAATGATGTGTTCAGCGCCACCTGACCTAGTCGTGAGCTCTTACCAACATGTTTAAACATAGAATCGTGTGAAACTGTTTGTAAGCAATTGGGAAGGGGCATTACACTACATATTCTAATTCGAGACAATAGGTACGATTGCAAAAACGAAAAGTAAATCTTTTAACGAAGCTGTGAAACGAGAAACAGTGATTTTTTTTTTTTGAAAACTGCGTTTGAACCCTATTGCCAAGAAAGTTATTCGTGCCTGTTTGCCTCAACGGTGAAAACAAATTAGAACTTCTCTTTCCTAGTGACAGTTTTGCCCGTACTATAAAATTTTCGAAGGTGCCCAAAGTGTCTACACAGCCAAGATATTCGAAAGAGCTGTGAAGTTTCTTACCATTTTTTTGTTTCACTGCTTCTCCAAAAGAGCAGCCATCTTCTTGCGTTTACTCGACGGAGGTATTTGATTGCCGCTCTGTAAGTTGCTTGGTTCATTTCAGTGAGCTCTTACCAATTTGATGTAACATTTAAAGTTCTGAACTCTGATGTTTCACGAAAACTATATATTTTTTTAACATTTCCAGAAACTTTTTCCGTAACTCCAGACAATTAGAAAGATTGTGTGATAGACTTTTGGCGATTTATGGTACATACATAGAACGAGAAAGGAGAATCAATACATCGTTTTCGTCCACTACCGTGAGCTCTTACCAGTATGGTGAAACAGAAAAGTCTGAGCTTCAACTTCCGGTTTCCAGATTGAAAATGTTTCATAAAACTCGCATGTATTCGGACATGACACTAAAATATTCTCCAGAAGTAAAAGTGTCATTACCGAATCATGGAACCAGACTACACTGTTCCCATTCATTTCTGTGAGCTTTTATCATAAGAGGAAATTTGAGAAGTTCCCAAATAAAGATGTTCAAAAAAGTTTCATGGGAACTTTATATATCAAATAGTTATTTCCACGCAATGCAATAAATGCGAGTGGCTCGTGTTAGCCATTGAAAATTTCCAGGCCCTGATCCTCGGCGGCAGCGAAACCGATCACCCAGCCTCTAACAAAATGTACCTAATGGAATCTGACTACGAGACCTGGAAGCTTCTCTCGCTCCGAATGCCCTACTACGCGAAGAGACTCGGAGCTGCTTTTCTGGACGGAGAGATCTATGTTTTCGGAGGGAAGAGTCTCATTTACCACAGCAAAGCCTACAAGCTGGACAGAAACATGAAGTGGAAGAGGCTGGCCGAGATGAACATGGTCAGATGGGGCATCACGAACAGTTCTGTGGTCCTGGACGGCTGCATTTGGGTCTTGGGGGGCGGGAAACATAGCAATACTGTGGAGAAATATGATCCGAGGAGGGACAGGTGGACCGTTATGCCGTGAGTTTTGAATTTTCCTTTGAGGGAATAAAGTCGAAAGACCAAGCAGAATCTGAGCTCATTGGTAATATTGGTAGAAGGGTGAAGCATGAAAAGGTCTAACAGTAGACATCGAAAATACAGAGTAGGCAAGAACGATACTAATGTTTTGGAAGTTAGGAACTAAACTTCGTCCGAGTACATATAGAAGTAGTGCACAAAAATTGACTTCGTCCCGTGCTATATTTTGAAGACAAACTGTGGTTGACAAAAAGTTTTCTTTCTGAACGTTGTACTGAAAACTTGTGAGTTTGTGCATTTTTATTTGAAAGGAGTAAAGAGAGCTTGAAACCGAGCTTAGTAACCGGTAGTATTGACACAGTAGTGTGAAACATGAAAACCGTCAAATGCAGGGAAATGAAATTTTTACCAACGTTTCTCTAAGTATTTCATAGCATGCACATTGTTCAGTTTATACATGAATTGAAACATTGGAATCATTACCTTATCAGTTACCTTCCAAACATTATCATGCTTACACAATCAAAGAAACCAAACGGTAACTTCCAGAAACATGAACGAGCATCGATTAGACGCCGGAGCTGCCGTCATTGGGAACAAAATTTTCGTCTGTGGAGGCAAAGCCATCAATCGACCCACATCCACTGCCGAATTTTACGATCCCCTGTCAGGAATCTGGACCCTAATTGCCCCAATGCCTGCCCCCCGCCGCTCTCTGGCCGTTGTGGCTGATGGTCCACATTTGATAGCCCTGGGAGGGGGTGACGGCTACGTCCCTTCGTTCGCCACGGTCTGGCGACTGGACATCCGGGATTTCAGCCCAAGTTGGACAGAAGTAGCCCCCATGAAGCAGGCGCGAAGCAAATTCGTTGCAAGAAAGTTTGGAGAGGGGATTCTAGTGGCGGGAGGGTGTCGCAATTCGCAGCAGATTCAAGAGGGGACGGGTAGCCGCAATGTGGAGATTTTCGACAGGGTCAAGTGGAACAGAGGAAGACAACTACCAGCAAAGCTGGCAGGAATGGCCATGATATTTGTCCCGCAATATGAAGCTAAGAAGCTAAAAAGTTTTACGGCGAAGTTGTAGGGAGAGAGCGGGGATAATAAAGTTCGCTATGTTTCAGTGTTTGTACAAGAATTCCCAAGATTGATGTAAGCATAAGCTTTTTTTCGTAAGGTCTCTCATTTCAGGATGGATGTATTTCGCAAAATCGCAGCTTCTTCGGAACTATAAGAGTTTAAAAAAATCAAGAGAACCACGATGTTCGATAATCGTGAGGAATTATGTTTCACCAGTTACTCAAAGGAGAACGCCTTGAAACGCCTTCGCTGGGGTTTTCTCGTCTTTTCGTCCACAGAATCCAATCTATAATCCTTTTTTGTTTGATCAAAAGCACTACTGTTTGGTATTAGTATCCACGGTAAAGCCCTGCGTGGATAGAACTGACCAAACCATTGATCCTAACTATCTTGTTGTGATCTTCAATCTGAATTTTGACGTGAATCAAAGGTACTGAGCAAAAGTATACGTGTAGCAAAATAGAGAGTTCTCGCTCGAGGACCAACGGCTGAGCCGTGTGCTATAGTTTCAAAGCTATTGTTCTGGAACTGGTTGTTAAGCAACACATATCAGTGCAGAATCTACCCAAAAGTATTATGCTGTAAACAATACTTTTCCCAATTTCGACTTCATTTGAGAACTCACTTCTCTTGCGTTGAATGACTCCTTCCATCATTGAGGTTGTTCAGTTGATGGGGAAGTGTTTAGGAGAAGCAGTGATAAGGACCAATAGCTTGTAAAGAAGAACAAACAATAAATACATCAGCAAAGCCGTCACGACATGATGGCCTAGAGAACGGGTGGACTCTTTGCCTCCCTGTGTAGTCACAGTCTTTCTGCCTCTGGTTACCTCTCTGTTTATATGTCTATTTGTCCGCATGTTTCTTTGTCTGTTTCTTCCCTCTCTGCAATCTGCCGTTTTTAGCAACGGTATTCGTCGTCTTCTGAGTTGTTGTTCAACTCAATTAGTTGGCATCAATATAAAACAACAACAATTTACAGCTTTTCGCTTTACTTTTGTTTCGTGGCCACGGACAAATAAACAAATCGTTTCTTAATTGCCATTCAACGAAACTCTTGAGGTGCCAACTTTTTTCTCGTGGTGACACACGGACGGACGGACGCCATTACACTTTAGTAGTAGAGAGATGAGTAAGCGACAGTGAAAAGTGAACTAAAAAAGTGTAGAAAAAGTTAGGGAGGTTATTGTTGCGGATTGTTTTCAGTCATTTCAGTTCATATTTTGCATTTTGCGTCGGCCTTCGTATATAGCCCAATATCTCTTTTCCAGTACATGAAATGTCAAGAAAAGGTGTGCAACATTCAACTATTCCTCGATCACTTTCCCAAAAAAGCTTAAATAAATCTCTTTTAAGAATCTTCTCCCTTTTTTGGGTCCCCTACTTTTTTTTCGTAATTTTAGAATCCCCTAGGTTATTTCAGAGCTAGAAAAAACATTTCATTCTCAAAGTTAGTGAACTAACAAAAACATAACAGTTTTACTGATAGGTCCGTAAAGTATTCTGACCTATCCCGATTTTTCTTCACTCTTCCGAAGCCTAAAAACTTGGTAGTAGCTAAAACAGGCGCCACGACTCGATTTCACGCAAAATTGCGTACACATACGCAAAACGTCATGGCGCGAATTAATTTACCTTTTTGTTTTTTTTGTCTTTTTCTACCTTTTTCCTCGTCTTTTTTCTAACATTCCTGACGGTGAACCATCAAAGAACTCTGATGGGTGAACCCCATGACCGGAAGAGTAGCAAGCAAGTCAAGTTCCTCACAGCAGGCGAGACAAGCCTGCTCAGTTTTCGTGAGGTCGGCAATTTCAAGGAATGTGGGACTTTACCGACATCCTGAACATGTTTTAGCCAAAAAGAAGAGAGTAACTAGGAAGTTTTATTGAAATCAAACGGCATCGAACGGTAGTTTTCAGTTGATTCCAAGGTGCGATTGAGAGCAGTCGAACAACATTTTAAACAGATAGAAATTTTTTTTTTTTTTAAAAAAAGTCGACGAAAAAAATTTTAAAAAACGACGAAAAACGAAAAGGAAAATTAATTCGCGCCATGACATAGTATTGCGTAAGCTGTACGAAATTTCGCGTAAAATCGAGCCTGTTTAACTACTTCCCATTTTTTTTTACAATGGGTCGTTTGCTGCCAGCTAGCGTTTCCACAAGGTTTATTATGGTAAGAGGAGAAATTGATTCACAGTCTGGGCAGTGTTCTCAGATCTTATCAGTACACACAGCGGTTATTCCATTCGCCTTCAAATGAAAACACATCCTTTGCTTGGCGGTGTACTTCTATGCAAAAAAGAAGAATTCACAAATGAAACACTAGTTGGCTCAGGTTCAGAAGGTAGTGTTTACAAAGCAAATCATGAAGAATTAGGGTAAGTTAATTTGGAAGCCTTTTACCAGATTTGTTTCAGGGAAAAAGCTCTAAAATTGTGGCACAATGTGACCTCTCTCGCTGTTAATACAGAACTGTCTATTATGCTCAAAGTAGGTTCTTCTTCACTTCATGTAACAAATTCCAGATTGAAAAGCACGAAAACATTGTTCAAATAGGCGGTTTAATTTGTTCAAACACGCCCGATAAGTATCGAGGGTACTTTATGAAACTGATGGAATATAGCCTTAAAAGTTAGCGCTTGCTGGGAAATAGTCAATCTGACATGTTTAGTTATTCATAATCAAGATGCAGACGGAGAAACCCTTTCAACACCCCCTAGAGACTACAATTGCAAAGTAATTGCTAAATGGATTCGTCAAATTAATGCGGGGATTTCTTTTCTTATACACCGAGATATAAAACCTACGAAGTAAGTTCATCTGATAGGTATTTTCTATTCGTCGGTGTATATCAGCATTCTCGTGAAGGGAGAAAACCCCAAGTTGTCTTTGACAAAAGAGTTTGTGTCTATTTTAACTAATAACAAGATATTAGAATCGGAACAAGCCGCTATAACGCTCCTGAAATAATAAATGGAAAATACGACCATCGAGTTGATTCTCGATTCTTACACTTTTAATGGCATGGAGAACTTGAAAGATATCCGCTCCGAAGCGGGTACTACCAGCACAAAAACTGAAACATTTGTATCTCGCGTATACAAATATTTTTCTCGTCCATAGGCTAAACGAACAGTTTTCTTCTGATTACACTGATCGTTTTACCTCTGAACCCTCCCAAGTTTAGTTCAGCTTGTTTTTTCTCAACAATTTTGGTTTCCTCCACAAAGAAAATGCCCCCTACTACGCTGCGCGCCATAATTATGAGTCACCCCCTAAATTTGCAGTATAGAGCGCGCATCGCATTTTAGAGCTTCAGGACCATTTCCAAACATTTTCTCGTGTCAAAAAACCCGCAAAAAAAAAGATTTCAGACATGTATCTCATGTCCTTGAAAATTCTTCGAAAATTCAAAAAACGCCCGCGTCATAATTATGAGTTAGTATGAACTAAACACATTTTTTAAAGAGACAACAATTTATTTCGTGATGGAATAAAGTAACTAGTAATTAGTAGTGCCACCACGGACCATAAAAATGACTCATCGAAAAAAAAAATAAAAAACATTGAAGCGCACCCTCTATTATAAGCGCACTCAAACGGGGTGATTGAAAAATAGAGGTTTTACGGTATGTCTTCTTACAGGCATATTGCGGACGATGCAGCGGCAGTTCATGGCAACAAGTCCATCTTTTTCAGCAGGACTCATGAAGACATCCTGGACACCTTCGTTATGCATGTAAGGAAATTAATGATACAGTCGTCAACTCTTTTGCTTCAAGCTATAGTATATACTCTCTGACAAGAACCTGTTTTTGGTGAAAGTGTGCTTACTGAATAGAACATTTTGCGAATCTTTGCATTCGAGACATTATTCGGGAGCTATGTAAACAGTAATTCTAAAAAAGTGAAACCAAAAAAAAGCACTTCAAATTTATCTTGAGTATAAATGGAAGAGTTTTATTACAATCTCCTTCTTCTTGGTTAGGTCTTTATGGAATTTGAAGATAATCGAAAAACTGTCCTAATCTGAGCAAAAGAGTAATACCGATATCATGAAACCAAAATAGTTCATACGTCTTTCTTGGCAGTCAGGATTTTGTGAAATACTTGGGCGCAACTGGAGCACTTTATGTGTTAACGTGGTTGCCACCAATAAGTGAACAAGATTCAATGTTTCTGGTTATAAGTTTTGCGGGAGAAGTTTCCAGCTCTTAAACGCATCCATCTTGTTACCACAAATATTTCAAAAGAAGCATGTTCAAGTGGACAACTTTACTATTTTTCTAATCAAAAAGTATAAGCTTTGAACAAACGGTGATTGCAAGGTAACATTGAAGAGAAATTATTGTTTCAGCCAAAAATATGAGACCGAATATACAGAAGAGGACGATATCGAGATCGTATGATTCAGCAGTTATTTGAACGATATTCATTGACAACAAATTTCAAGATAGAACAACACACTTTTACCACTGTTCGTAGGGACTGAAGGCTCCGGACCTTCTTCTTCCCCGCTGATCCTTTTCCAGGAGGGGTAGTGACGTCTTCCTGGTCAGGTATCTCTCGTATTCTTGGACTTTTCTTGGAAACTTCGTCTGGATCTCTTTGCCGTCTCGGAGGACACAGCAGCCTTCGTTGACCTGGAAGGGAGATATTGGTGAGAGAGACAGTAAACATACATTCTTGACGATCCAGAAGAAGAGTCGTCCTCCCTTGTACTCATGTCCGTGGATGTAATCCACAGTGAGCTTGTCCTCCTTTCCGGTCTTGGGACTCTTGACTCCAAGCCTTGCAGATCTTCTCTGCGAACCGGGTTTCGGCTCGACCATTCGCTTGACAGACGCCCGTTGGACGGGGGTCCACACTTTAAGTTCTTCTTTCTTGACGGACAGCTTCTGAACAGGAGTAGGCGTCCTGACAAAAGGAATAGGAGTAGTCGACAGAATGACAGAGCTTCTGGCCAGGTACCATTCGATAAACTCCCAGTTGGACATCTTCGGGAAGTTGGGTAGAGCAGAAGAGCTTTGCGGCTTGACTGTCATTCCACGACGAGAAACGAGATCCATCTTGGAGAGGAGAGAGCTGATTGAACTGGAATGAGAGAATGAAAGACTGATAAGTCAAGCGGTCGAGGCTTCGCTTTGACGGTGGGAAAGCAAAGAGTTGGTGATGGAAGCGTAAAAAGTCACAGAGACTATGGCTCGCTTTATGTTTCGGCTGTGGCATAAAACCATTCAACTGTTGAAATTTACAGCTCTGTACTGGGAATGTGCTCAATTCGATATTTTATAGTGAGAGATTTTTTTACAGTGAATAGAAATGCGCGACTCAACTGTTTGGGTTATAAAAAAGTATGTTTCAGCTCATAGAGAAGGCTTAGTACACTGTTTGTCGTTAATAAGTTCTGTTTGCACTGTTCAAGAAAAATAATGAGCTGAAACATACTTTTTCGTTAGGGAGATTGTTATTGTGGAACGTTTTCAGCCCTTGCATTGCATATTTTTCCTTTGTCTTTTCTTGTCCGCCTTCTCACGTGAGAGCAGGCGAATAAAAACTGAAAAAAATGGAAGAGAATGCGGAGTTTCATTTATGTTTCACGATTGGTAACAAGTTCAGCTTGTTTCACAATGCTGTACAATGGAATTTTTTTTTTTTTTTGCAAAAAATGATGGTGACAAACAAATCTATAAACTTCATTATTCTGAAGTTCGGTAGTATCCAAAACTGGACAAAATCTAAAAACGTATAAGCTTGTAGTGCCGGGTCAACTGAGTATCCAAGTCACCACTCTTGGCATTCTGGTTTCACAAACAGTTGATAGCGGAAGTACGATTCCGAGAGGCAATAACATGACTTTATTTTCTTCCTTCGAAACAAATTGTTTTTAGCAGAAGACACCGCTGAAAGGCTGAGAATGCACCTAACACTCAAGATATGTTCTTGAAACGAGTTTCTCAGTCTTTGCGTCTCTCTGTCGCGATCGTAGTAGATCCCATCCTAAATTCCTGTCGTTGTAGCCCTGAAAGACCGTCAAATAATGCCCAAAAACTGCGCAAGGACCCTGAATCAATGCTTGAGAAGCGTGTACCGTTCCGAATAAGCTGGAGAAGTCTGAACCTGTCCAAAAAGCCCGAGCCGAGTATTATTGAACGCTACAGTAACCTGCTCACATGCAGTTAGATTTAGAAACTTCTAGTTTCTATATGAGCTGTCCTTGTTGTACGAGCACATACAAGGTAAGTGGCTGGGATCTTGGTAGAGCAAAATTTTGGAGAGGATTGGTCTACAAAAGCACGTTATAGCTGACATTCAACCAACGAAATGAATGCTGACTGACCAAAGTATGCGAAACGAACACAAGGCATTCCGCAGTGTCTTTATTGAATTAGATCACTGGGCTTTTTTATTGGTAGTCTGTTCCGTACTCTTGTCGATGGTGTTTTATTTCCTCACCACGAGCCAGGCCGGAATTGGGCGCCTGCGTCGACGTTTGGGCCTTCTTCTCGATTTCCTTCTTTCCCTCTTGAGCCTTCTTCTGCTGCTTTTTCCTGATCACGAACCAGTAGACGAGGAAGGCGACAAGTCCGAACAGCACGAGCAGGGCGATCACGATCCCGATGGCGATTCCTACCTTCTTTCCAGTAGAAGAAGAACCACTGTTGCTGCTGGCAGATCCAAGAGCCATGCTGCTGGCCTCTTCTCCATTGTCCACAGCACCCGACGACTCTTCCGTTGTGACAGGAGTTCCAGTCGATGCACTGGAAGGAGTTGTAGTGGTTGTCGGGACAACGTTCTTGCCGGTAGAAGAAGAGCCACTGCCTTCGCCGCTGGCAGATCCTGAGGTATGAGCCGACTCTTCCGTTGCGGCAGGAATTCCAGTCGATGAAGTGGAAGGGGGCGTTGTAGTGGTAGTCGTGGTAGTCGGGACAACGTAATCGGTCTCCATTTCCTCATCCTTCAAGCCCAGCTGCTCCTTCAACTTTTCGTACACGTCCTTGTCCAAGAGCTTCTTATTCCCACGAATTCTCAGCTTGATACTTCCATTCGACTTGAGCGTCTTCAGTTTGGGGAGGTCGATCTGGTCGAGTTCCTTGTTGTCCACAATCTCCAAGGCCAAGTCGTGTTTGCTGTCAATCTCTTCGATGTTCTGGAGAAGAATCAGATCCGGCAACTTAGTTCCTTTCAGCTCGACTTTTCCTTGGATGCCCGTCACATTGGGCAATTTCGGCAGCGAATCTTTTAGCAGTCCCTCTTCGATTGGAATCTTAGTGTTTCGGAAGATTCTACATTTGAGCAGTTGGCCACGGTCAGCATCGTAAAAATTGTGCAGCTCGTGAGTGTCACAAATCGCTTCGCAGTTGCTGTGCATCATGAGCTTGGTGAAATTGAACCTTTCGACGAGGCCTTCGTCACAGAGTTGCGGATTATAGGTGACCTGTGCAATTCCTCCTTCAGCTTTTGGATTGATATAGATACTCTTCAGGGAAGGATTTTCATAGAAGACGAGGTCATTGGCATGTTCCAATACAGGAAATTCGATTGTTTCCAGATTGATCGTATTTAAAAAATACAATTCGTCTGAAAAAATCTAGATAGTTTAAAAAAAAAACTAAAAACTTACTGATCTTCTCCAGCCTAGGGAAGTTGAGATACTTGACGTGTTTCGTAGCTGTGAAGTAAAATCTACCCATGAGTTCAGTCTTGGAAGCTGTCCATTGGTCGATCACATCCTGTTGCAGATCCTCCTTGTCGAAAGTGACAGACTTTCCTTCCGGCTGAACAATAGTTGCATTCACACACTCTTTCATATCGCCCTTTTCAATGCCTAAAGATCAGAGTCAGTAGAAGCAGCCCGCTACTCACATGGTGTGGTAAAAGAAGAATCCGCAGTGGTAGCTACTTGGGACAGAAGAGGAGTCGCCAGCAGCAGCAGTAGAAGAAGACGATCCAGAGAAGCAGCCATCTTCGAAGACAGCAGCAGATGTTATGGGCTCTCTGGAGCGAAAGAGTTAGGGTAACATGTCCTGGCAGGTTAGAGGATAACGAACCAATTCACAATTTTCTAAACAACTTCTGTTTCGCGATAATCAGGCACCTAATCGCATATTTTAGAGCAAAAAATTTGGAAGAGTGCCATTGCCTTATCATGCTAGATTGACTCGAGAAACGTCAGGACATAGAAGAGTCGACAGCGATGGACGGATAGCAAAATTATGGTGCGGATGCGGATGCATTACTATCTTCAAAAATGTGCGAATGTCCGCAAAAATGAAAGCTTTGTCATTGCTTTGTCGTGCTGGATCGACCCGAGAAACGTCAGGACACAGAAGGATCTGCTCGACAGCAATGGGCGGACAGCAAAATCACGGTGCGGATGCACTACTATCCGCAGATGCGAATACGGGTAGTTCAAGCCATTTTTTAAAGAAAAAAAACTCTATACTGAGTCGGCAAAAATGTGCGGATATCCGTCCCATCCCTGCTGCTCGAGAAGGGAACAGAGAACAAAACGGTGACTTGGGATGTGAGCTGTCGAGTTTGTGGCCCGAGAACTGACTTGGCGTGTAAACTGTCGAGCCTGTCGCAAGAAATTTGATATCGCGTGTGACAATGGTATCAAAGAATCATTCTTTGATACCATTGTGGGAAGTGGGTTCAAGGGACAGAGTGAGGTCAAAGAGTGGGAAGTGGGCCTAACTGATTAGCAGTGGTCAATAGCAATCGTTTTACTAGCGAAAAAATAATATAGGAACCCCCCGAAGATCCTATCCAGACCTATCTCCAGAGACTACTGCCCGATGAAAAAACACTGTATCCCCAAAGAGAAATAACACAAGATCTGTCTACTTTCACATTTATCATTTCGAATTAATTCTATTTGATAGGCAAATTCTTTTTCTGACCGACTCCTTTCGATTTCTCCTCCAGATTGAGCGTGCTCTCCAGATCCGTCGTCATCGCCGATGTCCCAGCTGTCGAGACGGTTCTGGTCTCCAAAATCTCCACATCGCTGCCGATATCGTAGACCCGGTTCATTGTGGGATCGTACTCGACTCTCTCCAGCGGACGACTTTTGATCCCATCGGTACCGTGACGTGTCGTATCCTTGATGCCGGCCTGAATTTTCAGTGGTCCCATGAATTGGGCATTTTCCTTCGACAACGGCTCGTAGTCCATGTTCTTCGGCTCGAGGTGGATAGAGGCAGACGAGGCCGGCAGTTCCGGCTTCTTTTTGGACAGTTTCGGATTTGGTGCGAGACTGGAAGACGGCTTCAGAGACGAAAACGATAAGGGAGAATTCAAAGCACTGACCGCAGGTTGTTTCTTCTTGTTCCGACGTCGTCTGACCACAATAATCACGACGGCGATGATAATGAGGAGCAGAATAAAGACGAAGATTGATACGAAGATGGTTGCGATTGTTGCTGCCGAGCTTTTTGAGAATTCTGTGGTGGGGTCGGCGGCTAGAGCAGCTAGGACGAGAGGAGTCACTGTGGTAGTGGTCTGAACACGCGTGGGCTGTGAGACGCGTAGAGTAGTGGATCGTCTGCAACATGTTCAGTTACTCTCTGTCTATCTGTCTCTGTCTTTTTATCTCTTTGTAGTTACCCAGTAGTCGCCGACAGAGCAGACGTAGTTGGAACTGTCGTAGGAACTGTAAGCGGATCCACACAAATCCAGTACAGTTCCCTTTCAGTTTCGACCATTTTGAGACCGGTTAAGTATTCCAACTTGTCATCTGCAGCACCGCCGGAGAAGGCCTCCAAAATTTCCGAAGATTGCACTTTCCAGAACTGTGGCCGGCTCGAAGCGGTACTTCGTAGAAGCAGAATGACGAAGACGAGTTCGGTCAACCACATAGCACCCGGGAAGTATGATCAACTAGGTTCGTGTTCAGTAGTCCTCTGTTTTCTTGGAACTTCAAAAGTTTCCTAATTGCTCCCTTATCCGAGAAAATAAAAGTTTTGTATTCTAAAAAAAACCCTAAATTTGTTGTGTTTCAAAATGAGAAAAAATTCAACATCAGAGTATCTACTCCGCTAGTAAAGAGAACAAAAAGAATTAAAAACGCAGCTCTGTTCACCAATGTATTCGTCGTACAGTCTCAACAGCTCAAGTGTGGAATGGGCGAGGCAATACGGGTGGAACGATGTGGGTGTGTGCAACAATGCAGGAGTGAAAAAGGTCAACGTCTAGCGCTTTTTCCTGCCCGAATAACACATATTTCGCTCTTGTGATGTTCTACAAAGTTGTAGAGTTCGATCTGGTCTACAACTTTAAAGGACAATGCAAAACCCGAAACTGTCGTCTTCATGATGAAAATCGGGCAACAACAAATCTGTCACTGTGTTAGGATAGGATTTGTTGGTTTCGAATCTGACGAGTTGTCGACTGTTTTTCAGTCCCAAAAATAGTCTTCGATCACGTTCATTAACTTGAGTTAGGCTTTTTTGATAGACTGTTCCTTGGGGCCAGGCGGCTTGGCCTTGTTCTTCGCAGGCTTCTGCCTTCTCGAGCACTTCTTATCTTCGACGCGGAGCGTATTGTCATCTTCGGACACGATGATAGTTTCGCCGTGTGGTCAGTCTCTACCTCCTCCCCATCGCTGCCGATATCGTAAACCCTATTCATGGTTGAATCATACTCGACCCTCTGTAGCGGATGACGTTTCATCCCGTCGGTACCGTGACGTCTCGTGTCCTTGATGCCGACCTGGAATTTCAGTGGATCTATGAATTGTGCGTTTTCCTTCGAAAACGGCTCGTAGTCCATTTCTTCGGCTACGGTTTCGGCTTCGCATGCACCTGGACTTCCGATTTGACGGAAGTTTCAAACTATGACTCGGGCTTTTTGGCGTTCTTTTTGGCGTCTTCTGATCACAAGGACAACGACGACGACAGTAATCACGGCTAGGAGGACGACAATGGTGATGACGACGCCCACAATTATCCCAGTTTGGTTCCTTTTTTTGTCATCGTTTTCGCTTGATGCAAGACTGTCTCCGTTGTTATTGGTTCCCATCGTCTCAGTTTTTGACCTGCCATTCGGGATAGCGGAACCTCGTTTAGTCGGCTTTGATCTGGAAAGGATGAAGTATCTCTGTCAAACGGGATCTTTTCATCTATCACCTATCTTCTCATAGCCTTCTTTCCTATTGCGATTTTAGGCCATTGAACTCCAACCCCTTTCTTCTTCCATCGTCCACGTCTTTACCATGTTCTCCAAAGTCTTCAAACTTCTATCGGATTCTCCCAACGGATGTTCCGGTTACTCTTCCCATAGAACTGTTCGAAAAAATCAGTACAGGTCAAATTCTACATTACCGTGACTGGAGAAACTCCATCGTTTAATAGCTAGCTAGCGAATCATGCAAAAACAGACAGGAGGAAGACTCTTTCAGTTGATTCAGATGATATTCGGTAGGACGGGAATATCTTTGTCTAACAGTACAGAAGTCAACAGTTTTCTGTACGTCTCACTGTCTCTCTCATTATCATTTCCAGATGCCTCTCGCTAAGTCTGGCCAAGTCATCATCACTGGGACAGACACAATTGGTACCTCGTTCCGAAGA
The DNA here is from genome assembly GCA_037178855.1 of Oscheius sp. JU75. Classification (NCBI taxonomy): domain Eukaryota; kingdom Metazoa; phylum Nematoda; class Chromadorea; order Rhabditida; family Rhabditidae; genus Oscheius; species Oscheius sp. JU75. Next base: position 2,367,122 of record JASJZC010000006.1, on the reverse strand, counting down.
AACTTCAACTATTACACTCCGGAAGACAGTGAGCTGGGACAGGATCTGTGCCTACGGGTCGACTCTGAGTTGAGGCAGCTGCATGTGTTATCTGTTCTACTATGGAGCACGCTGCGAGGAAGTCATGTACGATTAGAACATGGTATCGGAGCTTCCTGGTACATCTGGCACTCCCGGTCTACCTACCACGGCAACACTGCCACTGAAAGTGAGACAGATACTGTTGGATGTATACTGCACCAATGAAATATAAAAACGAAAGTGTATTGAAAAAAGTGTATAGATTACATGAATAACTGGAAGCTCGATTGTACCGGCATCTCCGACAATCAGCACTACAAATTCGCCAAGTTCACCTGGGGGAAATCGCAGTTATGCCCCCCACCCCAGTTTTGCCCCCCACAAAAAAGTTTCGCCCCCCACCTTTTGGAAAGTTGTCAGAATCACCCCCCACTTTTATCAGTCAAGCCCCCCACTACCCTCGTTTTTGGTGGGGGACTCGACTGACAGGTGGGGGGCATATCTAAGATGTCAGCATCCAAGATATGCCCCCCACTGTGGCAAGTGGGGGGTATAAATGCGAAACCCGGACAAATCTTAGATATGCCCCCCACAGAAGTCAGTAAAGCCCCCCCAAAGATTTTGCCCCCCACCCATCTTAGTTATGCCCCCCACTTTTCGAAATTGACCTTCCAAACATCACTTTTTATTAGTCCCCAAAATTGGGGTTTTCCCGTGTCAGTTTGCTTCCCCTAGCGGCACTAAGCCTAAGCATTTTAGGGAAGAAAAGTAAGAAAAAAGAAAGGCAAGTGATATCCAACTTTTATGGGTTTAAAAATGCACTAACCTGATCATTTTTTTGTCTTCTTTTCCTGAAATGACTAAATAGGTTATCGGAATGTTTTCTGCGAAAAAAAATAACAAAAAAAAACTTGAAAAATAATGAGCAGGAAGGCAGAAGAAGAGAGAAAAACGGAAAACTGAAAGTTTGGAAAATTCGAATTACTCTCGCCATTGTAAACATCGTGCAAGGGTGGGGGAACAAACTGACATAAGTGGGGGGTAAAACTGCAGGGGTGGGGGGCTTTATCGGTGGGGGTCTCAACTGACATTGGTGGGGGGCATAACTAAGATCTACCCGTTCACCTGTGTGCTTTTCTCGTACAGTAATTCATTTCGTTTATGGTCTAACATATTAAAAGTCAACTATATCAATGCAGATACGAAGGTCGATCAAAACCTGAACTTTCGGAGAACAACTACGCTTCCAGCTTACAGGGTGCGCGCTAATTACCTGCGCGGTACGCGATAATCTTTTTCGACTGCATTTTTCACGTTTTTGCGTGTGTTATCATTTTTTAGTATTTATTACACATTCATTTTCACTGTTTTTTAGTTTAGACATCATGGCTAAGTCGAATCAGAAGCGTCCTGCCGTCATCGATACAAGCTGGGTCATGGTACGCGAGCGATCAGTCAAGCACTTCAAATGTCACAAAGAACAGTCCAAGAAGCGATCAACGGTTCAAGGAGCTTGTAAACGTATCTGACCGTCGTGGAAGAGGAAGGAAATGCACTGTGATTGTACCCAGTGTCATCAAAAAAGTGCGGGAGAGACTGAGACGAAATGGAAACCGCTCAATGAGACAGATGGCCAAGGAGATGAAAATCGGTGCTACTTCTGTCCGAACCATTGTCAAAAAGCGGCTGAATATGAAGTCTTACCGAAAACGACAAGCTCACAAGAAGTTACTCGCGCGCTTCAGGAATGACACGCACCTGCACATTCTATTCAGTGATGAGAAGGTCTTCAGCATTGAACCTGTTCTCAATCGTCAGAATGACCGAGTAATTGCCGGAAACATGAAACAAGCTGTTGCCAAAGGAAAAATCGTCGGAAGAAGTGCCCATCCAGCTTCGCTCATGGTTTGGGGAGCAATCACATCGGATGGGAAAAGTCCTTTGGTATTCGTCGATGCTGGAGTCAAAATCAATCAAGATGTGTACAAGAAGAAGATTCTCGAAGATGTTTTGAAGCCTTGGACTCAGTCCCATTTTGGAAATCGTCGTTGGTGCTTCCAACAGGACAGTGCACCTGCACACAAAGCAAGAGTCGTCCAAGACTGGTGCCGCCGCGAATTACACGACTTCATCGCTCACATGGATTGGCCTTCGAACTCGCCTGATTTGAATCCTTTGGACTTCTCTGTATGGGCCCTTATCGAAAAGAAGGCCTGTTCTATCCGCCATCCAAATTTGGATTCATTGAAAGCTGCTCTCATCAAAGCTTGGGACGATTTGGACAACAACTACCTCCGTGCCACCTGCGATGCGTTCAAGAAGACTCTGCATTACTGCCAAAGGTGATAATTTCGAATAATTTCGATTTTATGTTGTTAGATATTATTCAATAAATATCCAGTTAAATTTTTAGAAAGAATTATCGTATAGTGTGGTTTATACACTGCAATACATGCGCGCACCCTGTAAACAGCTGTTTTTACTACACCGCAGAGATAAAATAAAGATGTGCGACTTACATTGTCACACATTAACGGCACTTTTAATGTGAACGTAGCTCTTCAGCGACGCAGTTTTTGTTCTATTCGTTCAGCAACACTGCAGGCCTCCAATCAGCTGTGTCTCTTTTGAATGAAGCTGATAAAGCTGAAATGGTTTTGGAACAATACAGGCTTGTTGTGATGTTAGTTAACGAAGTTATAGTAGCTCTTCCGGAGGCCAAATTGTTAAGCTTTATATGAGAGCTGGAGAAAACACCGTACCACTCGACCCAATAATACTGGAGCTCAATATTATATGAAGACGAAAACTTTTTAATGTTTTCAGAAAACAAGAATCTACCCTTCAATGCCCAATGATCCGTACTTTACAGATTTGGTCGTTTGGGCTCTTATCATGTGCCAGAGTGCCTCCCTTTCCATTAAACAACTTCTAATCGATTACAAGCATGTGCATCGCTCTTATTAGGAAATATCATATACCGGGTCCTGCGGCAAAGCGAATATTCTGGAAGAATATACCGTAATCATGTCACCGCGTTATCGAGTCAAAATCTAGCTGCAACCAGGCGGGTAGGTCGTATTTCTTTATTTTCTTGAACCTTTTTTTGTTTTATTTTAGTCTGATTCTTGTTTGCATATATAACAGAGCTTTAGAATATGAACAACGCCAGGCCACCTTATTACTACCAAATAAGAGCTGGTTAGTTACTAAATTGTTCTCTCGAATAAGTTTAATTTGCAGCTGATATTGATATGTACGCCAACGAACTCTTCATAGCTGTTAATGATGTTAACTTCAAACGAGACCCGGTAAGCAAGTTAAATGTCACGGAAAATTCATTTTAAGAAGTCGTGTATCAGAAGCATTGGAAATCGGATGAACAAAGACGGGACAGCTTGCTGGAACAAGTTCATCATTATCCTGAAATCATATATCGTCAATGGTTCTTTTGGATACTTCATTTCTTGGACCACTGATATACATAGAAAAATTGCATTTGAGAAACTTCTAGAACGTAAGTCTTTTCATGATTAGTTATTATTTACTACATAGTGAGAGAGAGGTGATTGGAAAACAAAAAAGTGTGTCAAGGCCAACTAGGACTTACGGAAAAAAGTCGACCTCCAATCTATTTTAAATTGTCCTCGCGTCTCTGTCTGTCTGTCTGTCTGAAGCCAATATTGCCAATTAGCCGAATCGAGTCAGTTAGGGCAAGCGCGTCTTTGGGAGGACGTTGCTTCTGTCACGCTACCTCGATTGGAGTGAATGGGGACAGGTTGTAGTGAGAGGAAAGGGTCACGACAGTTGGACAGAAGGGAGTAGAAATCGAGCAGTTTTGGAAGGATCATTACATTGAGCCCCAAAGGGCGATAGCATTACTTGTAAACTATTATTTTTCAGTAGCAATTGACAAAATTATGTTCGGAGCTATTCTCAACGATTTAGATAATTTCCTACGAGATCAAGTAAGCTAACAAAAGTGAATATCAATTAGTTTTTGTTCAGGATAGATTTCTGCGTCAAATCGATTGCAAGCGAACAATTGGAAAGTATGCTCTAAACTACGCTAGGACGAGATATTATTTGTGGATCGAAAATGCAAATCCCAACGAAGCTCTGGATGCTGATGAATATTTAATTATGAGAGCAATTGCAAGAAGTAAGCTATTTGTGTAAATGATTTGAATCTTATATTTAGATACGTATGACAATAATGATGAAGCTATCATCGCAGCAAGGGCGGCTCTTCATCAGTACTACATCTAGAGGAAGTCGGCAAATATACGGAGATTCTCCACTATGTTGTTTCCAATAAATCTTTGGAATTAAATTTTGAGTTGATCTTTTGTATTACTAACGACACGCCGGAATGATCTTCTCGTATTCGAATCGAACTTTAGTTCCCTCAAATAAGTTTAGCAGCTGTGAAATTTTTTTGCATCATAATTCCGTTTGATTGAGGGTCGATGCTCGGGAAATGGACCGCCTCGGTTACAGAGAAAGTAAGTAAGGGTCATCTCAATAGGAGATCAATTGTCTATTGGTGACCTTTCACCACCCAATTTATAGGTTATCGCTGGCTTCAAGCTGTTAGCCATTCATAGAACGGAACTGAGACCTTTGTCTAGCCGACTATAGGACGCTACAGTAATCTGTTCACATGCAGTTCGAGCAAATAGTTCTCGAGGAGAATGAAGTCAAGAAGTGTCATGATGATTCGAACTGACCTGTACCACAACACTTAACTGTAAGAATGGAGAACAAGGTTGTTTACGACTTTTATATTGAAGGGTTTTATAGATAGGACGCTAACCGAATGAACCAACCGGCAAAGACCGCGCCTAACTTCTCCGTGATCCAAGAAAGGAAGATTGGAAGCAAGCATATACTACTGTTTGAATAAGTTTGAATTTTTCAGTGTGTTTGTTTTTAACGGAGGTTTAGGCATGTTTCTGTACTACATAACCCATGGACGGCTTACTTGTAGATTACACTCTGTGATACTCGGTTTTAGGCATACTTTTGGAAATGAACGATCGCTGGGCCATGAGGTCAGAAGACTCCTTTCTACAACATTTATCCAAACGAACGCCCGGTCCTTGCCACGAGTTTCCAATTTGTCACCCTTATTTGCGTCCCAGTGTTGCGTAATGATTTCTATTCGCCATTATCAGTCTGTTTTTCATTTGTTCCCTCCTTCTCCTCATTCCGAAAGCAACGACGAGTTGATTCCTCGATACTACCCGAGCGAGTTGGGACTGACAACTATGCCCGGATTCGAGGCTCCGGCCTCTTACGAGACTTTGGGGGAGTATGACAACTTTTTTGGGAAGGAACCATAAAGTATAGAATGGTGACCGTTTGAAGACTCGCGCCTCTATTACTATTAATTACTATTAAATTCCTTCATTATATGGATGAAGGAATTTGTAGACCCAGGATCGATGACAATATTGTCCAAGAGCTGGCCAAGTTGATAAAGGAGTGTTGGATCAATGAAACCGAGATTGACAATAGGTCTTCGATGAGCAGTGTCGTCCAAACTCTTCAGAACATGTGAATGTTCCCCTTGTGGTACTTTCTGTTGCAATGCCGTAAACCTGTTTATCTTTTGAATTGTTTTTTGGTTCGAAGGTCTTATAACCGAACAAATACCGTTGATGCATTTGAATTTCCATCTCTCTTTGACTGTTGCTCTAATATTCCCGTTTCAATACAGTTAGTGTCAAGTATAAGCACTTTTTTCCTGTCTAAACCAGTGGTCTACATCAGCTTTGGAAGCTATTGATAGACCCGTTGACTGTAACTTTCGTTTCTTGACCGACTTTGAGATCTATATCTGTAGCTTGCTATAAAACTGTTTTGGCAGATCAAACTCATCGTCGACTTCCCTATATCCTACCTTTACAATGTCCGTAACAGCATCGCCAATGTTATCCTTAACAAGTTCTGGCAAGTTGAATTGAAAGAGTCGAGTTGCTAAAAGAGTACTGGATGTAACCAATGTTTATAACACCGTTAGGGATAAGTTAACTGGAAAAGATCTCTTGTCTTGTCTTCTGATTTAGTGTGCCGTCTCTTATTTCAAACTCATTGTTGTCTTCCCAAGAACGGGAGTGACTTGTCCTAACATACTATTGCTAACAATAAGCATTAAGGGAACTTGACTGGACTTGGGATAGTTAATAACCGCTCAGTAGAGAAGGAAACATGTAGATGTTAGAATGCCTTATCAGATAGTGGTTACTATCAGCAAATTCGACAAACTCTGTTTCCCATTTGATTCTGAAATGTGACTGTCGTCTGTCACTTCCGTTAACAAAAAGTGCACAATTTCAATGTAAAATTCTCTCTTTCTCATCACGCAAACACTATAGGCGAAATTCGGTAATTTTTCCCCCGATTTTCTGGGAAGTTTCGCCCATCGCGCCTCGGCTAGTGAATATTTTCGGGTAATTTTGGTATGGAAAATCTGGGAGTGAGAAAATGAGTGGTTACACTACGCGAATTATAATTATAAAGGTAGAATCTCTTTCACACATTTAGATAAGACAAGAGGACAAGAGGAGGAGGATTCTCCTCGATATTTCCTCTTGATTCTTCCTGTGTATGAGCAATTTGAATGACCGAAAAGTGCCCCTGTTAACCCCCAATCATGGCCGACAGCCAGGTAATAAATCTTCCAGTTTTCAAACCTCCCTGTTCCAGAAAATATCAACATTCTGTTCCATTTCGACCAAATCGTTCCCGTCATTTACAGGGACAGTCCTCCATTCAGACCAGAGAGTACATTGTTCTTTGTGACAAAACCAAAATCCCGCTTCAGCTCTGGAAGTTGTTACACCTACCATAGATCCGGACATTGAGACCTACAGTCAGACGGAGCTTGGAAAGTTCGAGGTTCTTCAGACAGTAGAACACAATAAACAGGGCTACTACCTGCTTTGTAAGAACATGCGTCTACGAGGATCCCTGGGTACTTGTAGTCTACTTCTATTATTTCAAGAACATCTTTAGACCCGTGTTGGGGAAGTACCTCGGTGGAAGGAATAAGATCACTCGGCAGTCCCAAGACTATTCTGGAGTAGGTGTGAGTGCAGCGGTTGCGACTCAAATCCGCCAAGCGCATGATGAGAAAAACCCAGAGAGGGAGATCACATTTGCAAGAGAAGTGAATCATTGCACTGTTTTGAAAGAGTTGTTGTTTCCAGCTCGCCCATGAGAACATCGTGAGAACCCTTGGCTTCATCTCACCGAATGGTAGCCCTGACAGCATCAATGCCATCATTATGGAGGGTGGTTTTGACGGAATTCTCGAAGTTTGTAATTCTTTTGACCGCTCTGAGTCATCAAAGTAATTCAGACGCTTCTCGCAATAAAATCCCGCTCCAACTTGTCGAGGACTTTGCCCAACAACTAGCTTTGGCACTGGAATACTGTCATTCTCTGGGTATCATGCACAGGGACGTCCGTGCCAGGAAGTAGGCTTCTCAGGTTATTTTCCAACACCACATTTAGCATTTACGTCCAGGATGAAAAGAGAATCAAGCTTGGAAACTTTAGTTTCGCTCGTTTTGGAGACAAGAACGATATCCATACTTCAAAGTACGTTAAATGATCAACAACTAAAATGAAAATCCGTGAAGCAAGGGAGGAGCTGTACTACCGAGCCCCGGAGATGATCTCCGATCATGCCATAACAGAATACACTGTCTCCGTCGACGTATACGGATTTGCTATGGTTCTTTGGTCGATGCTCCATGGTGGAAAGTGAGTGGCCAGTTTACATCCGGCATTCTTCTTCCAGGAAACCTTTCAAAGAAGATCCTGCATGCGAGAAGCTGGTGAAGAACGAGACCAAGTTCCTAAAGTATCTGGAGGATGGAAACAGACCCAGGATCGATGACAATATTGACCAAGGGCTGGCCAAGTTGATCAAGGAGTGTTGGATCAATGAAACCGAGATTGACAATAGGCCTTCGATGAGCAGTGTAGTCCAAACTCTTCAGAACATGCGAATGTTCCCCTTGTAGTACCTTCTGTTGCAATGCCATAAACCTGTTATATCTTTTGAATTGTTTTTTTGTTCGAAGGTCTTATAACCGAACGAATCAATTTCAAGTAATTACTACGCTCCCGGGACGTTGCCCCCTAATTGGCCCTACTCCGTTGAGTTAAAGCTACAACAAAAGGAAGCTACCAAGCAGAAGGAGAAGACGAGCTACCAAGTCCGCTGCTGTCTCTCTATCGCTATACTCCTACTGTTGCTGCTCTTCTTCAACCAAGACCAAAAGGAAGCACGGAACAACTGCTGTTAGAAGAACTTGAATTCCGTCCGAAGAAGCCTTGGGCAAGCCGGACGTACTCTGCCCACTAATCTCAAGATCTCCATGACGCCTCAATTCGCATGTGCCACCTTCAACGTCCGCTCTCTACTCGGGACTTCCAGGCAGGTCGAACTACAAGAGGCCTTACGAACGGTCAAATGGGATGTCTTAGCTATTAATGAAGTCCGTCTACGAGGCAAGGGAAGTATAGAGTATCTCGAGTCTAAAGATGTGCTGTTCTGGAGTGGCCACGCGCAGTTATCGCAACACGGAGTAGGCTTTCTGGTCAAAGAATGCTTTTCGAACGAAGTCATCTTCACACCATATTCTACCAGAAGTGCATCACTCTCTCTGCCATCGCTGAAGCTTTACATGGTAGCCGCATATGCCTCAACTTCAACGTCCACCGATGAGGAATATGATGAGTTCTTGGCATCTATCGATCTTCTGCTGTCCCGATCGCCGAAAGGTTTCTCACCAATACTCTTGGGCGACTTCAACTGCAAGATCAGCAGAGATGATGCAAACAACGACATTGTTGGCACGGCTACAATCCATCATGGTAACGAGAGAGGGAAACTTGTGGTCGAACTATGCCGTGCTCATAACCTGCGACTGTGGAGTACGATATACGAAAAGAATCCCAAAAGGCTCTGGACATGGCGAAGCCCTAATGGTTCTACTCGGAACCAAATTGACTTCATTGCTGCCAGAAGGTCTCTTCCCGTCAAAGATGTCCAAGTACTCAACAAAGTAGACTACAACTCCGATCACAGAATGCTAAGGATGCTGTTTTGGAGAAAATGTTCGATGAAAGCCAAACGGAAGCAGAATCGGAAGCACAATCTTCATCTAGTTCCTGCCCAGTTCAAGGAAAATCTTCTCATACTTGGAAATGCAGAAGAAAGAAACCCGGAAAGTGTTGAAAGACAGTACGAGGAACTGAAGAAGCAGTTGAAGAATGCCGCGCGGAATGCAATGAGGATAGACACGCTGCCGCCAAAAGTTTCGGCTGCAACAAAGGCTATACTCTCGGCGAGACGGATGGCTAGAGACGACAACACGGCAAACGGAAGGATCTCATACTCTACTCTCTCCCAACAGGCAAGAAGAATGATACGAGACGACCTGACAGCGAGGAAAGAGGAAGTCCTGAGGAGGACAGTTGAGAAAGGAAAGAGCGTGAGAAATGCAGTCTGGTCCATACGAACAACAAGAAAGAGGATGCTGGCAGCCAAATCGAACACCAACGATTTCTCGCAGAAGGCAACCGTCGACAGGTTCAAGAACTTCTTCGACAATCTATACTCCGCACAAGGTCCGGTCAGGCCAGCAGATATTCGCGAATTTGAAGATCTTCCGCCATTCGAGCCTGATGAAGTAATCAGCGCTATCTGCCAACTAAGAAGAGCTGGGGCTGCTGGATCAGACGGACTCACGCCTGCCATGCTGTTCCATGCTAAGGAGGAGGCTGGAACAATTATCTGCAACATTCTGAATCACTTGGTGAATGGAGGAGAAGTTCCTAGAGGGATCACGGAAGCAATCGTTACTCTACTCCACAAAGCAGGCGACTCAGATGATCCAGCAAACTTTCGACCGATATGTCTGCTTCAATCATGTGCCAAAGTTCTATCCCGAGTACTCATGAGACGAATGGAAACGTGTTTGGAAGAGCAAGCAGACGATTGGCAAACAGGCTTTCGCAGAGGATACTCGACGCTGGACAACATACACTCTGTCAAGCAGATCATCGAAAAAAGCTCAGAACACAACCTCAAACTATGCTTGGGATTCATCGACTCCAAAAAAGCCTTCGATACTATCAGCTGGCAGTCTACATGGAACGCTCTAACAGAGATGGGGGTTCATTCTTCTCTGATCCAACTTCTGCAACGTCTATACGAATCCGGATCTACATACCTTCTGGTCAACGGCAGTCGAGTCCCAATTGATGTGAAAAGAGGAGTACGTTAAGGAGACGTACTCAGTCCGAAACTCTTCAACGCCACTCTGAGCTATGCCATCAACAGGATCAACTGGGAAGACGAAGGGATCAGAATCAACGGGCAACATCTCCATACTTTGGGATATGCTGACGACATCGTGCTGTTCTCTAGAAGCCGACCAGGAATGGAAAGAATGCTACATAAGTTGACTGGAGCACTGGGCTCAGTAGGTCTTGAAATTAACACCAAAAAGACCGTACTTCTTTCCAACATCGTGAACAAAACCCCAATAATCATCAACGGATCCAATATCAGCTTTGTGGATAATTTCGTTTTCCTTGGATCACAGATCTCAATTCCACTGGACGATTCTGAAGAGGTCAAACGAAAAATGGGACAGGCGTTTGGTGCCTTCAACAAGATCTCCAACCTCCTGACATGCAGACAGCTGACCATGAAGAAAAGAAAATTACTCTTCGATTCATGCGTTACTCCTATAGCTCTCTATGCAGCAGAAACATGGACACTGAAGGAATCGGACAAGAGATACATCGAAGTAAGCCAAAGACGGATGGAAAGAAGAATGCTACGAATCACTTCTCTTGACAGATGGCAGAATGAGAGGATAAGAGCAAGAACAAAGTTGGTGGACTGGAGAAAGAGGATACTTTGTCTCAAGATGACCTGGGCGGAAAAGACAACACAGATGAACGGGAACAGATGGGCCAGGACTATTACCGAATGGACACCACTTGAAGGCAAAAGATCTAGAGGCGGGAGGCGTCAACGATGGGAAGACGAGATTCGAGAGTTAGCGGGTACGAACTGGTGGCACCGAGATGCCGAAGAATGGAAAATCTTGAGATCTACGCTGGTCACATAGACTTGAAAAACGTAAATAAATAATAATAAATAACCGAACAAATACGTTGATGCATTTGAATTTCTAGCTTATTTGCGTCAATTTGAGAGTTTACGACTGAGTGAGCCTCGTCGAAATAGAAGAATATCTAACAATCGACGATGATATAGCAACGTTAGGGGTTCCATCGAAAGCCGATTTCTACCTCAAGAATCAGGATTAGGTCATCCTCCCATCTCATACGGGGCCTTCCAATGCCACGTCGCTGGTCCAGGGGTATCCATTCAGTCGTGGCTCTCAACCATCTCGCTCCGTCCATCGCTGCAACCCTTCTTGCCCACTTCAGCTTTCTCCTCCAAGTCAGGTCCAGAATGTCGGGGAGCTGGGTCATTCTTCGAACATCTTCGTTCCTCACGCGGTTGAGAAGAGTAAGGCCTAACATTGCTCTTTCCTGTCGTCTCTGTACGGCTGCCAGCTTCTTCAACTCATCAGTTCGAAGGCTCCAGACTACACAGCCATACAGCAAACTTGGCACGATACAGGTCAGATAGACTCGCCTCTTCTCCTTGTCGGCACGGTTCTCTTGGTAAGGAACAGACGATGACGATTGAACGCACCTCATGCAACTCCGATCCTCCGAGACAGCTCCTGGTTTTCTGTGGTGCATGTAACCGAACTTCCAAGATAGGTGAAGTGCTGGACAAATTGGATTTGTTGGTCAGAAAGAAGCAGATCCCCCTCGTAGGCATTGGTCATCGCAACTGTCTTGCGGAGATTGACTTCCAATCCAATCCTACGGCTTGTTTGCTCCAGTTCGGTCACCATGCGCTGTACTGCTCTCAGGCTCTTCCCGACAAGGACGACATCGTCGGCGTAGCGAAGTTAGTTCAGCTTACGGCCGGTGATGTTGAAGCCGAAGTTGTCCCAATTGAGTCTGAAGATGTCTTCGAGCACAGCGTTGAAGAGGAGTGGAGAAAGAACGCAGCCTTGACGAACTCCGCGCTTGATGTCGATCTCCACTAGATCCTCGTGCACCTTGATCTTGTAGTCAGCTTGATGGTAGACCTTCCGCAGCATTTCGACGTAGAGTTGATCCGCTCCGTGTTGTTGAAGGGAATTCCACACGGCGTTCCACTCAATTGTGTCATAGGCTTTCCGGAAATCGACAAACACGAGATAGAGGTGGTTACGATAACCGTAGGCCTTGTCGATCAGCTGCTTGATGATATGAAGGTGTTCCACGGTAGAGAAACTTCGACGGAAGCCGGCTTGTTCGACGGGCTGGTTGAATTCCAAACTCCGATGCATTCTGGCCAACATAACTCGCGTGAACAGCTTGTATGAAGCTGATAGTACAGAGATCGGACGGAAGTTGGTCAGAACAGTGTGGTCTCCTTTCTTCGGGATGAGCGTGGTATTCGAATCGCCGAATCCAGGAGAGACCACACGATGTTGAAGCATCCGAGTAAAGAGACGTGCAAGAAGTGGCACCATCTCAGTTTCCGCGACTCGGAGCTGCATCGTCGTAATGGAGTCGTGTCCGAGGGCCGTTCGCATCCTCATCCGATGTAGTTGCTTCCAGACCTCATCTTCGAGTACTGGTGGAACTTCCTCTAGAGGGGGCTGGAGCATCGGAACCACGTTCACCGTTTGTTAGTACAACTCGTCAAAGAACTCCTTCACTCGATCTCGCACATCTTGGGAGCTGACAGTTCGAGAAAAGTTTATTTGTTTGTTTATCCGTGGCCACGAAACAGAAGTGATCCAATTATGTTGACCAGAAAGTTTTTGTCTAAATTGGGTGGCAAATCAACTTTGGGTGCACTCTAGACCTTGGCTTTTGTCCCAATGAAGCCACTGGAACTACGAAGCTGCGCAGCCGCCAATGTAAAAGGGTGACGAAGCCGTTGGAGACGGCTGATCCTAAACTGTTACGAGAACCTTAACTGTAACTGAAGCTCTTCCAAGACAAACACAAAAGCTGAATTTCCTTTGACACCGCTCCACCCAGTGCTGTTTTCCACTAACCCTGGGCTTATTCAGAGCATGAAACACAAAAACCCTTCCCTCAAATTCATAACTCAAGTATGGCAAGAACTTATACATAAAGTTGACATACAGTATTTTTGGCAAGATAATCACTGGTAGTTTACTGGCAGTGTATGGCTTCACTAAAAGACGAAAATAAGTGAAATTGGCAAGACGATAAAGTGACAAGAGATCCTGGAAGATTTTGTGGTAGTCTCCGAAACTTCCTCAGTCGGAGCAGAAACAAATCGAGGATTGAGAGTCGGTCTTCGGACCTGAAACATACCTTTTTTCGCTTTTGGGCAAGTTACTTACTAATTCAGTAGGGGCAAGTGGTGTGGTAGTCAGAGGCTTGGCTCTTTGGAGAGAGACAGTGATTTCCGGGGAACGTCTCTGTCTGTTCACCGTGATTCTTTGAGTCCTGGGAATGTAGTCCGGGTGGTCGAAGGTGACCTAAAATGTGAGGGTTTGGGCTATTGGAAGTTGGGAGAAATCAAGAACAATCGCGGAACGTTATGCTTCCTTTTTTTGGAATGATATAGAAACGTCGAAACCAAAAAACAATCTCTCATTATATCATTATCCTAAGAATAATCCCAGTTCCCTTTGTTTAAAACTCGCTGTCGCTTAAGTGTCCAACTTTACTGCTTCCCAATCTTCCATTTTTTTGTTTTAAACTTAGCATAAAGTATAAAAGAAGGCAAAGAGTACAATAAGATAAAACAAGTTTGTCTACCGCCCCGAAGGGAACTTGTTTCATCTTTAAAATAGGTTGATGATTGACGTCGAAGTAGACGCTGAGTCGATTAAACACACTTAGAAGTCATGTGTAAAGCACTGAAAAATGCGAAAGATTGATTTTCAGGGAAGTTTGTCGCGGAACCCAACTACAAAAGTCGTGCCCGGGGACACCATACACGCGCAATGTTACTGTCCCGGAAACGTCTTCGCTTACCTCAAAAGTACCCAAATTGACTAGCCTCCAGAATTCCCCATCACCATAGCTGACAACAATCTTTCCACTGTCCAGTCCAACAGTAGCATTCACAATTCCCTCCCCCGTCTGTGCATCAACGATCCGGCCATGGATTGCACTAAATCTTTGTCTCTTTTCGAGAAAAGCTCACTTACTAGTGGGTCTGCTCAATAAAGTGCATGATTGAGTACTTGTTCTCGTTCCAAAGCCACCGGAGATCCCGAGTTTCGGGGAATTTGACACAGCTGATCTCCACTGTCACCTAAAAAAGGTGTTTTTAGAGTCAAGAGCTCTAGGCATGACATGTTCTGGAAAACTGTAGAGACTTGAAATCTCTACAACTTCGCAGAGCATACTGGAGCCGTAAAAAATCAATGATTGGATCATAAGAATGGCTTTGGAGAGACAGAATAGTCGGGAAAGGATACCTCGAAAGCCATCGTGTTGAGATAAATCCAGTCCTGCATGCCTCCAGCGACTATGTACCTGAAAAGGATTGGTCTGGTGAGATTATGTTCCCTGGATATGGTATTCCCTTCCAGAAAAGAGTATGTGGCTTTAGAATACTTTTGTGTTTTATCGGGCTCTCTAAGTGTACCAAATTATTCACATTTCATTGGGATATTGACTAGCATTGTTTTATAATTCACGAGGAAAATCAATGATTTTATCCTGGTGATGTTCACACATTTTGTGTTTCATCAGATTGATGTGTATGCAGAAATTTTTAGTTTTGACTCAATCCTGCGCACGTAAAACCAAAATTTTAGCTCAGTGCTCTACACATCTTTTGTGTTTCACCCTGGTGGTATGGGATATGTAAATTCTTTAGTTATTGTTTTACGGACAGTCTATATAAGGAAGAGTTTCAAACAAAACAATACTCCGTAGTTGTTCATTTCAATCTGTATTTGCCCCATTGTGAAAACTCTCCTGTGGATCTGTCGCTGAACTGTAATCCTCTTGTACACAATGAACCATAATAAATTCATAAATTCCCCAAAACATATGTATCTAGAACTTTGGAAAATGTTTGTCTATTCTGTTGTGTGCCACATGGTCAGAAGTCGATACTGGAACATCAAATGAGGAATCAAAAAAGATATTGTATGCTTTGAACATATTGTTTTTTTTTCATGGATACAGAAACTAAAAAAAATCACGAGTGGAACCTGAAAATAACAGCAACTGCTCCCATTTATCAATACGCATTCGTTAAAACCCACCAATCCGCTCCATTGACTATTCCCTTCTGAGGATCTGTAGCCACATTGTATTCATCTTTCATACATCTGGGACCCTGAAACACGTTCTCTTTCAATTTCTTATTTACACTCACCTTCTTCCACATCCGGTCGTGTGTTCTGGCATAGGAATAGGCCAGCCGAACGAAGAGACCATTGTCCGGAGAGGGAGAATACCGTCGATCCCTGTTTCGAGTTGGGAAGTCATCGTAGGGGTAGTTCACTGGAAGTTTTTGGCTTGTGTCATGCCTGGTGTCTTTTTGAATCGTACCAGCCGTCTACGACATCTTGACTTGACATGGACAACAGACGGCATTGACAATAGACTAAGTTCCCAAGTTTCCCCAAAAGCTGACTTGACGACTTAATTCTGGACATGCAATGTCTTGCCAACTTTTATCTCGTGGTGACGCACGGACGGATACCATAGCACTTCAATTAGGTGTTTCCTAGCTTTGCTTGAATGTTTTGCAACTTCCTTTGAAAGCAAAAATAATAAAAAGGTAGCAATATACAATCAGTCGTCAGATACTCAGCGCACCAACTACGTCGTAGCCCTTTATATTTCACAAGTATTAATTATGTGTTGTATGCTTCAAGGATTTTCTTGTATTATGCAGAGTAGTTCATATGCAAAAATTTGTTTTTCACTAAAGTCGTATATCGTCGATCTGCGAAAGTTATACAGTTGTATTACAAGAAAGAAAAGTGTGACATTTTATCAACTCATGTTGTCTTTCCTTTCTCAATCAGTTCTTATATTTTCTGGACTTCTCTTCCAGTCTCCATATATGGCCAATTGGGGAAAACTACACATTGCGCTGTTCTACCATTCTTCCCCAGCGTTGTTCACTCAACTCTAACAGTTTCAATATTTTGTGCTTCACTGAATTCATGTGACTTTGTCAGAGCTCTGCAATTGCACCCACACTCAATGACCACTATTCCACTACAAAAAAAGTGGATTCCAGTCCCGCTCATTTGGTTAGTTCCAAGTTTCTTTTTTAGATGTATCGTGTTTCACTGAATAAACATATTTTCATGAGAAACTCAATCTTTTTTTTAAACAAAAACTCTTACTCAGTGCTCCATTTCTAGTTTTTCAATTTTCATGTTTCATGTAACTCTTATACTTTCGACCTATAACAAAATTGCACTAGGGCGATTAGCTAAATACCAAAAATAATTACTCTACTATACAGAGGGAGTCGGGGTTCAGATCCGTGTTCCCAGTTTTTTTTTGTATTTCACCTAATTTGTATGCCTTCATTGGTATGTCCCATCTGTTACAACTCGTGATTTTCCACAAAACCAGCTTACCCAACGTTGTTCCTCCATGCAAGTTGGCCGATAGGACGAAGGGTATCCTCTTGCTCCAGTTCATTATGGCAACGGTCTCCGGCTGTAATTCACTTGAGGGGAAGAAGTTCGGGTACCTGAAGGGTCTTATCCATTTTTGGTGCCTAAAAACAGGATACCTGGACGGAAAGTTCCTGTTCAAGTCTTTCCCCATCCCATTTCCACGTCCGCGAACACCGGAATCGTCTCCTTCCACAGCGATCTCGTATCTGAAAGTTTGAACTTTCTGTTTCATGCTCAAAGTATGAGCTGAGACTTTCTTTTACTTTTGTTTGGAAATAGCCAATCGTAGCAACTAATAGTATTTTGCCTACGTACAAGTACAAAGACTCCAATTTCTCATAGGGTTCGTTACTACTATTTTTCTATGTAAAGGTCTTCCGAAATCAACTCTGAAGCTTGACTGTTTAGGCACTCAGGTCATAAAGGAAGAGACATAAGCTGTGGCAAGGAATCTGCTACGTAGCCCCACTAACCCTGGGGGAAATGGATCTAGTCTCTTGTTTCTGAATGAATCGGTATGCATTCTGGATATATCACAAGTTGCTAAATGGTATAAAACTAGAAAATCTCTAAAATGTGTTTGGAGATCATTTAGGCGATACCGGAAGACAAAAATTTTGGCGCGTAATAGTACCAAATATCTCTCTTTTCGGTCAAGGGACATATCCATTGTATCATATTTCCAAGCTTACAACCTCTGAGTGTTGAGTTTTCTATAGCCGACAGCGGTTTCGGGAATGTCCGACCATCTGATTCCATGCTCCTACGGAGAAAAAACCGTGAGAAAGACAATCGTTTCAATACTTCCATAAGACAGGCACCTTTTTTGAGAATACGGCTGTTGGCATGTCCGGTGTTTCAAGTTTTCAATAAAGCAAGTGGACCTTCGGGAAGATCTGATGCACGAGGAAAACGTATGTATGAGGAAAACGTATGAGGGAAAAATAATCACAGAGAAAGCTCTTTGTCAAAGGGAAAATGTTTTAGTACTGCCTCAAGGATTTACTTTTTAGAGGAAAGACACTCGGTCGAACAGAGCACGTAATTCACTGTTTAAAAAAAGTGCCAACCCGTCCGGATTCATCGAGAACAGCAGATGTATCCTCGTAGTGTCGACTATATTCCTCATCCATTTGTTCGTGTCGTAGTTGTTCAACAGCGTCCAGGCCAGGCTAAGGAGGAAAACTCGGCCGGTCACCTGGAATTTTGAGTCCTCTCAAATATTTAGAGTTATATCTGTCAATTCTTTGATTGCTAGGATAAGTACTCTGGTTATATTGTTTTGCTACATCTTAGGTGGACCGTGAAATAAAAAAAAAAGTGCTAATATTTTGAACATTGTGTGCATAAGTGTTCTCAGTATTCTGCGATGCCTACTATAGTCTGCTCTGAAGAAAAGAGAGCACTTTTCAAATGGGCACGCCTGGGGATTTCGGCTGCGCACCAACTTATTCAATGCAAATCTTCGATAAGCAGCCAAGAACATGCATGCCGTGCAGCGCAAATTATGCTATCTTTGTCTTGAGAAAGAAACTTCAGTTGAATAAACAACAAACAGTGAAAATTTGTAGTCTCTCAAAATTGTGAATTTTGCATGGCAACCGTTCCGTCTAGTACCTTTCTGAATATTTCCTGCCAATAGGAAGCCAGTAAAACAAAAATGGCTCACTTACCTCATTCCCATGCATATTGGCGACATACTTGAACTCGGGCACGCCGGTTTGATGTCGTTCCGGGTATTTGGAGATGACCATGACCCAGAGTTCTCTTCCTTGAACCGACCTGCCGATGGAGTACATGCTGGTCAGATTGGGGAACTGGGCGCAGAGCTCCTGAAAAAAGTCAGATTGGCAGAGTTTTGAAAGTTTGCAGTACTAAAAAATGTATGATTCAATTTGCTTAGGTAAGGTAGAAGCCAGGAGTAAATTACTGGGTATATCTAAAACTTTGCAACACAAATCAAACTTCAAAATTTGGATTCACCTTCTTGCTTATAGCTTGTCGAAAACAAGATCACCCAATTTTTTTGTTCTAGGCATAGTTCATAGATTTGGTACAAGCAAACTGGACCCAAATAAAGTCGAGTTTAATTTACAATGTTTACAATTTGATTTTCCACCCAACCCACCTCGATATAGTCAGTCATGACCGTATAGTTCATGTGTCGATAGATGAACGGGTCCACAAAGGGTCCAACAGTCTTGATCATCTCATCTCGGGTCCTGATTTCTCCGTCTCTCTCGAATTCGTAGATGAGATCCTGGAAAGACTTATGTTACAGTTTTGGAGGCAACACAAGGGGTGTAGTGCGTTATCCCCAAAACCAGAATTGAGGGTAACGCAACATCTTCCGGTAGTGCGTTGCCCCCCAAAAAAATTAGGGGTAACGCCGTTCCCCGCCGAAAACATATCATGACTTGGCGAGAATTATATGTTTCATCAAATACTGAAAGCCGAAAGATCTTGAAACATTTTGATAAGAGCGATTTCAGCCTTTCCTATTTTCCGGCAAAAATATATCACCCGAATTCCAAAAATCTACTGCATTAAAGTTTTGAAACAGTTCTGGAGTCACCACCATAAACGTCCCGATCACATTTTTTAGTCACACCGGTTTTGGGCCTAACACGTTTCACGGAATCCTTGTGACAAATGTGTCGGTAAGGTTTGCTTTTCCTCTGCATTGATTTCTTCTTTTCCTAAAAAGTGTTTCGCTGTTTTGAAACGCAAACGCATTGTATGCTGTTTCCATTGGGCTCGATCTTCTCTAGCCACACGCATCCAATTTTGTCCCATTTTTCCTATGAAATAGCCACTCCATCTAGATTTTGCTCGGCCTGTTGGTCTTCCACGGGCGCCATTCCAGCACTCGTCTTGTCCATGTATCCGCGTTTGTTATTTTCCTCGCAAAATCAATGTTAAAAACATATTACCAAATTCCTAGAATCCACTGAAGTAGAGCTCAGAAAATTCCCAGAATCCACTGAAGTAGAGCTAAGATCATCCCCATAATGTTTCGACTATTTTAATCAACACTTGTTTTGTAGCTAAAAAGTTTTACAAAACTCCCGTAACAGCATTATGGTGAAACATTTCGCTAGGTGACCAGACTTTGTCGAGCAAAATGTTTCACCAAACATTCGAAGCAAGAAGGTCTTGAACCTTTTTGATATAAGCTTCATCTTTTATACAGAAAAAAAACCCACCCTCTCCACATCCTGAGCCGTCAACTCCTTCTCCTGCTGTTCCTTTTGCACATCATCTTGAGCTTCTTGAGAATACACGAATCCGGATGCAAGTAGACTGAAACTGAATAGAAGAAGAAAAGATGGGGGCTTCATCTCGGGTACATGAACTGAAATCTAGCCATTTTGGGGAAGAGGACAAAATGAGACAGAGAGAGGGTGAGAGGGTTTGGATTCGAGGAAAAACAGATGATTGGAACTGAGTTAGTCAAGGATCAGGATCGAAAGAGCAAGAATTAGAAAGATTTGAAGCAAAAGTGAGGTAGAAAAAGACTTTTTTTATTTAGTCAAAAGATCGGGAAATGGAAAGGTTGCGGTAACCTGTTGAGAAGAAAAGAGGGGAACTAGTAAAATCTATAAATGTTTCAGCTTGCGGGTAGGTACTGTTACTGCGGCAGAAGCATTTAGTTCAGGAATTAGCTCGAAACAATTTCATCAACGTATCGTGTTAGAAACATTCAGAAAAGTAGGACACGTTATTATTTATAAACAAGAACTGAAAGTCTCTCAGACTAGTGGTCAATTGGGAAAGCACGAACATGAATGAAAAATGTCTCAGTGAGGGAAGCAGCTATGAAGAAGACAGATTCTGAAGAATGAAAAACGAGAGCTGATATATACCAATAACATGGGTTTGAGCTCTCGCCAAAATTCAGATTACTAAAACTTTTTCGCTTCACGATCTCTATAAAATAAGGAATACTGCTTTTAGAACAATCGGACTATTGTTCTCCTCTTTTAGTACAAACATTTTCGCTCTCAATACAATCCAAGCCAAAAAGATGTAACACCAGTATAATCTAGAAAAATGTATGGATGACAAAAACCTTTCAACGAATCCGTACAAGTAACCCAATTTCACAAAAATTATTGTTTTCCACCCTCGGAACCCCACAAAGACAGAACAGAAAAGAGTGGTTATTGTGGCAGGCGAGAAAAAGTGTGTCATAAATGATTCAGGGAGAGTCTGTCAGCTGTGAGAGCGCGGCAGAGGATGACAAAGAAAAGAACGAACAGAACAAAAATGCCGAGGAGTTGGTTTATGGGAGAACATTACTTTAACAGGAATGCTGGTTATTGAAAACACTGATTCGGTTTGAAAAATCTGTATGTACTTGTCTATCCCCAATTTTTCATATAATGCCTATGGAAATTGCGGGTTGAGCTGCTAATAAAAAAAAATACCATACAGCAACACGAGACCAATTTGACTGTAACCTTTTACGAATGCTCAAAAAGTCTTTTGAGAAGTGAAAAATATGGAACTTGAAAAGCTTGCCTATACCTCTTAGTAGTGAAATAGAAGAGAATCACTGGGAATTCTTTCCGTGGAAAGGGAGAAATGAAACGTTTCATGTTTCACTTTTACGGTGAATAGGGGAAATGTGAAATGATTTGATAAACGGAAGATTTGATGACGGAAGAAGAGTTGGAAAACGAACTATAACCCCAAAAATGTTCCCAATGCTACAAAACAAAAATCCATTTTTAAATTCCCCTCAAATATTACTCGTATCTAGTTTTAAACCAGCCATTTTTTGCATTGGCGGCTGTGTCACAAACAAACAAACAAATAAAAGAGTCCGCCACAGAAACCATCGCGCTTTAGATAGTAGAGATGCCTAAAAGTTTGCGTATGTGTATGTGAAACCATTATTGGTAGTTAGTGAGTTACTTTGTGCTAAAAAACAGTTTTAGAGAATCGTCTTTAGGAGAACCTTGCTCCTGTCAGGGTAGTCCGATTGGAACAATATCTACCTGTCACGAGTCCCAATGGGAAATCAGCCAAACTTGCTTATTATAAAAGGTATCCTGAAGGAAAACAAAAAAGAGCTTTTCGCCCTTGAACATTGGGACAAATTAGCGGGAGGAACTCTGTCCTCGGCCCCACGAAAGACGACACCGCTAATTTGCCTGTTCATCCCACCGAATTTGGGTAGGTGAGCCGGGGCCGAATGGCGCTAATTACGTTGTCATTTGGGGGAATTGACCTAATCCAGGATGAGTCAATGAAGAGAGTTTGTACAGCTCGACGAAAAGTGAAAAAAAAAACCAGTTCTGTTATCAGACAGTTGAAACCAGAAAAAAAAAGTAAATGAAGAGAGCATTGCAACTGAACTAGGAAAGTTGTGCGAACAGACCAAAAAGTTTGCTTGAGAAATTTGGTGAAGATTTGATAAAATTCAAAAACAAGTTACTCAGAACGATGGTTTTTGAAATTGGAATCTGCAAAAGCCGATCATACATAAACATCTAGTTTCTTTCATACGCTCGTTGAAACAAAACTATTTCGCAATTAAATCTTGAGTACTAATTAATTACTAAGTTTGGTCACAATTTTGCATGGCTCGTGGAACTGGTCTGAAGCAAAATAGTTCACTAAAGATATACGAAATGCAGCATTAAGAAAGTTACGTGTCCTATAAGTTTGCCTCACAGTTGAAATCGAAAAAATGGAGAACTAAAAGAAATTCGAAGCACAAACAGTTCAAACTTTGACAAGCATCCAACAACGTTAACATATGTCCTGTATAACCAAAGCGAGTGAAACACAAACGTTTCTCGTTTTTTTCTTCTCAACCAGCCAAGGAGATACGGGTGAGACGTAACAAAACAAAGGGACCGGAGCTCCAGTAACTACGACCCTCTAGGGATTTGGAGTATCCAAGCGAGTAAAATGAGCAAAGTGCGTAAACGTGGAGCTGAGGGAATAAAATGAAAAGGTGTGGGCCTCTCTGGGTCCACCCCATTCCTACCAATTACGCCGTCTTTGCAGAGCGCAGAGTGTCCGAAAGAAGGTAGAAAAAACGAAACAGCTGTGAGAGGAAAGGGCATGGTTGGATATTTTTAGAATTCATGAGCGCGAAACTATTGTATTTGTTTGTTAGTCAGACAATACTAAAATTCAGTGGAACACATTTGGTTCAAAGACAGGACGAGGACAAATGTCTTCAAGAAAAGGCGGAGCTTTACAAGGTGGCAAAGACAATCAATCGAACAGACAAACTCGGAAGGGTAGCTATAAGAACAGATCGTTGTAGAGGAGACAGTTGATATATTTTTGCGGAACCAATGAGGATGGTTGAACAGATCCTTCTTTTTTTTGGAAGCTTTCATCCAGACTGAAGTTGCTTCACCAAAATACTACACACTAGTACCGGCAGTGAAACAAACAAAATAGAGTAAACGGTTAGACATCTCTAGTGTGAAAATGGAAACTGGGAACAACTGAAGAAAGATGAGGTGAAACCAATGAGCTGTTCAATAGCCTCAAGTTTATAGCAGGTTCGTGAAACACACAAAGCTGTAACTTCAAAGGTGGCAAGAAATTTCCCAAGAAAAGGAAATACTGCTGTCGCCTAGGCTTACTTCACCCGAGCATGCGAGTCAAAAGGGACAAGGTTTTTCTCAAGGCTGCGCGTGAAACCTAATCCTCGCCACGGGGGGTGAATCCGAGGGTCTCGGGGGCTCAAAAGGGACGGAAAGGGAGATAAAACTGTTCCGGTTCAGAGGCTGCTAAAACTGAGAATTATGGAATAATACTTACTTGACTTCACGTAAGGAAATTCTTAGGAGATTCTCAAGTAAGATAGATCTGTGAAACACAAAATAATTTGGGGTCCAAAAGTACAAGCCTCCCCTCAGACCAATGGCAATAAAACACCGGTCCCAGGAAGAACAGCTGTGTGAGGTCAAGAAGTCGCAACAATCTTCTGTTGCATTGGGACAGGGGGTCAGGTGGCGAGATATGTCTGGCCAGCAGCAGCAGCCACCGGACACTGAGCAATAAATAACTGGCCGTTTCCGGAGTAATTGAGAGAGTGAGAGGATTATGCAAAGTGGGTAGAGTTAGAGACAGAGAGACCGAGAGACAGGGATATAGGGAGACAAAGAGAGACAGAAACCCAGTCCCTGGACAGTAGTGACAGTTCTGCTTTAAGTTGATCCTAAAGTAAGAAGTGCGATGATGCAGACATTAGTACGAATGATACCGTTTCTAAAAATTCATTTACTGTCAGAACACAAGTACTTATCATTTTGGTTGGCTCTTTTACCCAAGCGGCGAAACATGTAATCATTCAGTAGTGGCGTCGCTACAGTGTTTCGAAGAAAGAAGCAGTAACATTTATTCGCATAAAAACGGAGGCGATCACATCAGGTAAATGAAAGTTTAGTTTTTCGGCGAATGAGCTTGAACTCACAAAGTTTTCTATTAGTTTCGATGACAGAGACAGAGAGAGAGAGAGAGAGAGAGTGTCCCCATACTCTATCGGTACTATGAACGGCCTCGAACATGAAACCCCTGGATTAGGCGCCTGAAAAATGAGGCAATGTTCCCTTCTTCTTCTTGGTTGACTAATGTCCCGAATTGGTAAGAATCTGTCCGCTTTGTTCGTCGTTCCTCATTGGGGATTAGGAGGAAAATGTTGCCATCTTTCGTAAAATTGTCCTGGATTATGGGAATGGGACAGGAAGTCCGGAAATTCTAGCCTCCAGCACCAACAAAGAGCCTGAAATCTGGGAAAGGTAATCCGGGCGTGAAGAGCAATGACCCCTTAGTAAATAGAAAGAGATGGAGGGTCTCCATTGTGGATCCGAGGGTCTGAAGAATTGAAATTTGAGAGTTTTGTGGACACTTTTCCTATGAGCTTGGGAGATTTTCTACTACATATATAAACAGAAAGGGATAAACTAAAAGTGTACAATAGTTTTTGAGGCGGAACAGGAAACTATCAGGAAAAAAAACCTCTTCTTTTATTACAATGATGAAACGACTTTCAGAGAGGTAAGTGATCATTTTACATACTTTTTTTCCAACGTTTAGTAGCTGTGTCTACGGAATAAGACTCTGAACCGATGAGTATTTTGAGAGATGGCACTCTTACAGCTAGAGCAAGCGAGTTCCCAAGCGACAATTCTTTTATTAAGTTTTGTGTTCCAGGAGAGTTGCGGTAGAATCACTTAACAACCCAAAACGACGTCGACACTGTTTATTTTGGAACTGACAACAGTTTGCAGCTTGTGGAGCTGTGTTTATCTTAGAATAAATTCTTTGTAGACCACTTTATACTTCGAGGCAAAAGTATTAATCATTGGCCCTACCTCTGCCTCTGTCTCTCTGTCTCTCTTTATCTCCCTGCTTCTGTCTTTCGGTTTTTCTCTAATTATCTTTGTTGGAAGCCAAAGTATTTTCCTATAAAACTTGTTAAATTGTTCCAAAAAGCAAATTACAATGTTTCAAGAGTGCTTTCAATTGAAAGTTTCAATAAAAGAGCTTCACTTCATCAAACTACAGGATGCTAAGCTGTCTGAAGCCGTGCCTCTCTTCCACGTCGCTCTCTACGCTCGACTTCGTAAATGATTCTACCGCAACTCTTCAATGCAGCCATTTCAGGAAGTCTACCCGAGAGAAGGAAGTCTGACTGGAGTCGTCTACAAGCAGCTCCACGGCAGATGGTCGCCTCGCGTAGCCGAACTCGACGTGGACGGCGAGCTGAAGATCTACAAGTCCGTCTACAACATGAAGAGGTACGACCTGAAAAGTCTGGACAACGTCTGTCTGAAGGCCGGAGAGGACAACATCCAGGCCAAATTGAGCTTCGACGACGGGAAGAAGCTGCATCTAAAGCTGAAGGGACCGGACCGCGCAGAATGGACCAAAAGGATGACGCAGAACAAGTTTCCATCCTGTCGGCCCGATCAGACTCTCGCCTACAAGCCGCCAGGTAGTTCATTTTGTCAGAGACAGAGATTGACACTGAATTTCCAGCAACAGTCTGCAATATATACGACTTTGTCCAGCAGTCTCCCCAACAACGCGAGAAGGCCGAAGAAGTCGTGCCTAGCCCTCGTCTCTATCCAGTCACCCCAATCCCGAAGCCCCGCTCGATGTTCCAGCTGCTGGCCGCGACGTCGACGACGATTGGCTCGACGCAAGACTACAGCCCGATGCCCGTTTTTCTG
Source organism: Oscheius sp. JU75 (assembly GCA_037178855.1). Taxonomy (NCBI): domain Eukaryota; kingdom Metazoa; phylum Nematoda; class Chromadorea; order Rhabditida; family Rhabditidae; genus Oscheius; species Oscheius sp. JU75. The sequence continues at coordinate 2,341,141 of JASJZC010000006.1, read as the reverse complement.
GAGGACGACCGCTACGTGACCAAGATGGCCCGCGTCTTCGAGCCGAGTTTCGTCAACAGAAGACAGATCCTCCACCGCACTTGAGAAGACCCTATCCAACTCTCCATTCTTTGATAAACAAGTTTTTTTCTTGCAAATAAACGGCTCTCGGAGTCCATTCTTATCTCGTTACCTGATAGTTTCTCTTCTTGTACTCCCTCATGGACTGTTTTGATAGCAATCTTGTTGTGTATAAGTTACCTCCTGAAGCCATCAATTATCTCGGTTAATAGTCTTCCATTCTACCTGCTGTCAGATATACACCTATCTCGTTTTCTTTCTTTCCAGGTTCCCAAACATTCTACTCCACCCCCGAAAACCCACAGTCATAGCGTGTACAAACTCTGACTAAACTCCGGGGCCTATAAAAGTGAGCTGTGGAGCCAGCCCAGCTGACCTATCTTATCAATTTTTCCTGGCTTTTCCTCCCAATCCTGTTTTCTCTTCTTTCCTATGTTTTCACAAAGTTTTTTCAGGGAAATGTCCCGGCTTTACCCTCAGATCAGTACAGAAAACTACGGGGGACCAAGAGACACGACTAAGGACGAGGTCGAGGCAGCTTTTGCTGCCGCCCAATCCAATTTTTCGAATTTATTCTCAGTTTACGGACCGGATCCGGACACTTTACCAGCCGACAAATCAGCCAAGAGACAGAGAGCAGCCCCCAAAGGGGCGGTTGTTTCGAAAGGTCAGTCGGAGGCTCTTATCGGACTACAAACTCTGGCTGCAGGGATAAACGTCATTCCGGACGAAGTTCCCTACGTTCCAAGACCACCTCCGGTGACTCTGAATGAGACGGTGAGTCGAGAGATTGGGTGAGAAAAGTGAAATGAGATAAAAGGCGGAAGTTTTATGTCCCGGCCCAGAATTGCCGAAAAGCCTGCGCCTCTATAGCTCAGTGGCAGAGCGTCGGTCTTGTAAACCGAAGGTCGGTGGTTCAATCCCGCCTGGAGGCAGTTTCTGCTTTTACTTTTGCTGGTAGAATGTGGGAAGGCAGTCACTCTCACTCTCACTATCTCTAAACCCAACAGTTTCAGATTCTCCTTCTTGGCGGCTACGAAAATGGACGAGAGACCAGTAAAATCCACGTCCTGATCAAAGAGACGAATGTCTGGAAGACTCTCTCAGTCGTTATGCCCTATGTCTCAGCCTATCACGCCGCTCTGATCGTCAAGGGAGAACTATACGTGTTCGGCGGAGCCTCAATATATTTACACAAGCTTCACAAGAAGAAAAAGTGGAAGAAGTTGGCGGCTATGCATATGAAGAGAAGTGGGATCACGAACAGTTCTGTCGAGCTGAATGACTGTATTTGGGTCATGGGAGGGACTGTGGACCGGCCGACGAACAGCGTGGAATCTTATGACCCGGAGAGGAACGAGTGGGATCTAATGCCGTAGGTTTTGAACTGGCTTTGACTGTCTCTAGACCATTAACAGTAACCGACCATTAGTTTACTGTCTCTCTTTAAGTATCCCTTGACTCTCGTAGCTCTCCTAGTCAAACTACCGGAACTTACAGTCCGACAGTGCGAGCCATAGTTTTGTCTTCCTGTCCACAAGACCGTATCAGTTGTTTATGGGTCTCACCGCACGGTATTTCTTCGAATCAGAGTCACTTTGACTCCTTTTTGAGCCATAGCAGCCCTGTTCTGTTAGATGATCACCGATGGTGAATAACTCGCCCATTCTGATGCTCTCCCCCCCTTTAGTCAATTCAATCGTGAACAGTCCTTACTTTGTAAAATGATTACTATCTGCTGCTCGATTGCTCGGCTCTTAACTATGAATTCCTCCGGCCATTTTTTTGCTTCTTTAGTATTCTAGAAATGTTCAGACTCCTACTGTCAGTAACTACGGTAGCTATTTCCCAAGCTCGTGAAGCATTTCTATGAGTTATGTCAGCGCAATTGTTTCCCTTTGACAGGCTTTTCTATGAATCTCCGGCGTCTTCAGAAACATTTATTTTATCCCAATCCCCCCTCAGATTGTCATTGGTGACGAGACTTTTACCCTCTTGTCTGACTACCGTAACCAACCATCTTTTTTTCAGTTCCATGATCGAGAGTCGCGCCGCCGCCGCCGCTACCGTCATCAACGGGAAGATCTTCTGCTGCGGAGGGTGGAATGGCGAGCGCAGTTTGGATTCTGTCGAGTGGTACGACCCCCACAGCGGCTTCTGGAACCTTCTCTCGGCCACCCTCCCCTATCCCTCCTTCGGTCTCTCCGCTGTCTGTGACGGTTCACATCTGGTCGTTCTCGGCATAGGGAGCGGAAATGGGCAAAAAGGAGCCTACAGACTCGATCCCGAGGCTCCGAAACCCATTTTCCAGAACATGTCAAGCTTTTCTGACTCTAGACACTATTTTTCTGGCGTCCAGTACGGGGAGGAGATTCTGGCCGTAGGCGGGAAGAATAGCACTGGGGCTGTTCTGACCGTCGAGGTTTTTGATGGAATTCAATGGAAGGACGGTCCTCCCCTGCCTAAGGGATTCTATGGTCACAGTTGTCTGGCCCTGACTCAGGAGCTGGTCTACCCCATCTCTTGATGTAATTTCCTGTATATAAAATTCGCAACAAAAAGTAACAACGTTTTAACAGGGTAGGGCGGGGTAAAGAGGGAGAGAGACAGTAGTCAACGAGAGGGAGATGGTAGTCAATCTAAAGAGAGAGAGAGAGAGAGGAAGAGCTTATTTCTTCTTGTGGCAGCAGTGGCAGGTCGGCGGGAGAAGAGGCGGGATCTCGATGAGCTTCTGGAGCTCCTGAAGACGCTGCACGAGCAGATTGTCGGTGCCGTAGCAGACGGAGCTATTGTCGAGGGCCTGAAAATCGAGTTTTAGACAAAGTTTCTATCTAAAAAGAATAGCACAGTCTTTATATTGATCTTCTGAAACATTTGAAGGTTTCTTCGATTTTAGATGACTTCATGTAAAGGGGAAAAAATGTTTGAAAGAGCGAAAGTACTTTTTATAAGGGATAAAAAGGGTTGCCTCCAGACGGGATTGAACCGTCGACCTTCTGTTTACGAGACAGACGCTCTGCCACTGAGCTATAGAGGCACGGCTTCTCGTCATTTTTGGACTGGATTCACAGAAAAGGTGTCCAATCTGTTCAAACATGACTATTTGCCCAGTTTTAGCACTTTCCGCTCATTTGAAACGAGCAAAATTCAAAAAGAGCCTCTATAGCTCAGTGGCAGAGCGTCTGTCTTGTAAACAGAAAGTCGGTGGTTCGATCCCGCCTAGAGGCATTCCTTTTTTAGGGGTCAAAATCGCTAAAATTTAGTCTCAAATCATGAAGAAGAACCCGTTCTTGGTCCCGGATCAGAAAGAACACAAAAATTATGCTTACCTCCTTGAAATAATGCATGAAGTCATCAAAAATGCGATGTTCCTTAAGCTGGAAGATGGTATAGGTGAGGAAGCCGACCCAGCGGGGGTTGTGCGAGTGCCAATAGTAGCGAAGGACATCCAGCCGAATCTCACGAATTTTGGCCCATTCCGGTAAGCTAATCATGTAGAGACCGAGCTCCTTGAGCGTATAGAGGTTGAACATGGCTGCATTGAAGGGCGAGAGGGTCCTCGAAGCCTTTTTGACCATTTCATTGCAGGCTAGACGACGCGGACGCGTCTTCTCGTGCTCAGCCATCAGGGCATCGTCCTCGAGGAATTTCTGGATCTGGGCCGCCATGTCTTCCGCCTACTTTTGCCTTCAGAAGGGTTCAAAAAAGTATAAAAACCTCGTATTTGGTGATTTTTGACGGCTTGTTGCAATGAATGCATTCGAACTTCTTCGTCGACTCGTTGTAGGTGCCGAAGCTGCCGCGACAGCAGTGAACCACCACCGACGCTTTCATTAGCGCCTAAAATAAGTTTTTATTGAAAAAAAAAAATGCCTCCAGACGGGATTGAACCGTCGACCTTCTGTTTACGAGACAGACGCTCTGCCACTGAGCTATAGAGGCTCTGATTTTTGTTCATTTTTGGGACTGACAGAAAAGGTGTCCAATCTGTTCAAACATGACTATTTGCCCAATTTTAGCACTTCCCGCTCATTTGAAACGAGCAAAATTCAAAAAGAGCCTCTATAGCTCAGTGGCAGAGCGTCTGTCTCGTAAACAGAAGGTCGACGGTTCAATCCCGTCTGGAGGCAAGCTTTTTACTTTTTCAGTTTTTGACGTTTAGTGACAGTCAAGTTGGTATATTTCCAACAAACAGGCTATATTTTATAAATTTCAAGTCAGGGATGGAACCTTGATCCTAGGGACACTGGTCATGCTAATTGGCACTGCGCCATTGGTGTAAGGTCTAAAAACCTGTTTACCCTAAGACTTCTTTCCGCGATTACTGTAACTACGTCGCGAGGCTTTTCATTGGTTCTTTGAATTTACTGCTTTTATTCGTTGGAAACAGACTATATCGGTCAGACTGTTTGTCAAATTGGTGGTCATTTGCGGTAGAGGCACAAGATTTGGGGCTGAAAACTTCAAAAAAACACAAGAAACCAACCGGCGATTTCTTGTGAGGACGACAATTCAGGCAGGCGCATTCGAAACCGTATAACTGCCTCATCTCGGCGCGTTCATCCCTGAGCGGAAAGAAGCAGGCGATAGGACTGAGATGCGGCGGAAGGAGACTGCGTTTGGCTTGCCAGCGATTGTAGGTCAGTGTGCGCTCGTAAATCTTTTTCGTCGTGGAACGAAGCAGCAGAGCCTTGCCACTGTAGACGATGAAACATTCTGGATGACAGTTGTGCCGGTGCGTGTAGAGCGATAGATAGATGCCCATGCCGTAAACGTCGCTGCTGATGGGCTCGATTTGACGGGCATGGAGGCGGACCTAAAGTGTGGTCGATTTTTACTCATTTTCGTTATTTTAACCTAAAAATGATAGAAGGTTTGGCCCGAAAAAGGAATGCCTCTAGGCGGGATCGAACCACCGACCTTCTGTTTACAAGACAGACGCTCTGCCACTGAGCTATAGAGGCTCTTTTTGAATTTTGCTCGTTTCAAATGAGCTAAAACTGAGCAAATAGGCATGTTTGAACAGATTGGACACCTTTTCTGTGAATCCAGTCCAAAAATGACAAGATGCCGTGCCTCTATAGCTCAGTGGCAGAGCGTCTGTCTCGTAAACAGAAGGTCGACGGTTCAATCCCGTCTGGAGGCAACTCTTTTTTTTTGCCTTCTTCCCTTAAAAGAAAAGTACCTTATGAGCGGTGGCCACAAGCTGTTCCCAGGTGAGTTCCTTCGGGGCGAGCTGTCTCATCCACTGGCAGTCCTTTTTGACCTTCTCCTCGAGGTATTCCGACGTATACCGGGGATCTAAACTCATTTTAGTTGGTGTAAAATGAGGTACCGTAAGGTATATCCTTCCAGCAGGTGCCATTTTGGCTTGTTAAGGCCAACTTGGGCGCGTATTTGTTCAGCACACGCAGCGACAGACGCACATGACTCGAGATGGCGCTCGGTTTCTTCAATTTCTGCAGATACTCGCACTCTTTCTGAAAGATTCTCTTCAGATCGACCTATGTGTTGAATACCGGCCAAAAACGACAAGATTTTATGAAAAAAGTAGCTCACTGCCTGCATAAATGAGCTAGTCGACATAGGCTTATCGGAAGATCTATTCCAGGCTGTTAGAGCGTGTAAAACCGGTCATTTTAGGTCAAAAACAATTGTAAAACAATCGAGGATCGAGCCCGACACCTTTTGGTCAGTAGTCGAGTCTCCAATCGACTGAGCCATACGATAACGAGCTCGCAGTACTGAAGTTTTTATAAAGACCTAGCGTCAGAGACATTTACAGTCTAAAAAAAAATATCACAAAAAAGTGTTTCATTTTGGCCGGAGTTGGCCTTGGCAGCAAGCTAGTACGTTTCTCCACCGAATCGGAAAGCTGGAGCTGGCTCTTTTGGACGGTAAAAACTGCTTCTTTTCATGGTTAAAATGGCGGGAAGACAAAAACAATAAAATACCTACCCAATGATCCGGCCAGTCCTCGCGCTGGCACTTCTCGTCGCAGTAGACGACGCACTTGCAGGCGGCGCAGCGCAGCGGCGGCTTGGTCGCTTCGTCCTTCGGCGGCGTGTAGGCCACGAAGCAGTTGGAGCAGACCTTCCTCATCAGATCCTTGCGCACGACGGCGGCCCAGGGCATCTCTTCGAGAAGCGTCGTCATTTTCCTAGGCTATTTTTGGCTGGAAAAGCTATGAAATAGGTTTAGATACAATTTGGATGGTTGTACGTCAATTCTACGGCAAAATAAAAATATTAAAATTTATAACAGGCAAAAACAGGGAATATACTAACAAGACTGGTTACGACAAATTTACAAGGGAAAAAATCAATCGAAACAGCTAAAAATGCACATAAAACAGAGGGGGGTCTACCAGCAGAGCGGGAAGATGAGGGTGAAGAGAGGCAAGAGGAGGGGAATGACGTGGAGATAGCTCTCTAGCGACTCGTCTAAAACTCATGTTTTAGCGCCAAATTGGGAAAAATTACGATTCAGCTCGGTAAAGGCGTCCATTGCGTCCACAGGATCCCAGCTGTCAGGAGCCAGACGGGGCTGGCGATAGTGGAATTTGCTCCAACTTCCCACAGCCTCCTCCAGACTTAAATTTGTCGTATTTTCTCTCTGAAATCTCGATGTTCGGGTCAAAAATGACAAAAAACCTCGTAAATGAGGGTCAGATTGTCGAAATTATCGTCATAGGGTGGTCTGCTCGAAGCACTGGATACCAGCACCGGCTCAGTGTAATTCGAAGCTGCTGGGAGCACTTCTAGCTAAATTTCTGATGATTTTTGGAAGAAAAAGGTCCCACCACAAGTTTGCCAACGGTGTCGCAGAAAAAAGTGGGTGGAAGGGTCGAATTGGCCGAGACCGTCGCTAAAAATGAGGTAGTTAGCCGGAAGAGGGACTCACGGATGATAAAATGAGTGCCTGGACCCATTGGGGGACCCTTGAAATAGTGATGTTTCCACAGTCGCTTCAAAACCCTCGGCTTTTCGGGCTTACAAATAGCCAGAAGACTCTCCCTGTCTCGTATACTACGACATTCGTCGAACATCTGTTGAGAAACCTGTAAATTTCGATATTTTCACGGAAAAGCTGTTGAAATACCACTCGGAACTCGATATCGTCGATGCCGTCGCAACTCATCACCAGTATTGAGCCGTAGTGCATTCGGACGAGCGGATTAGGGACTGTGAAGCTGAAAATATTGACTTTTACTTAAAGGGAGACCAAAAAACTGACTTTGGACTGTTTTGGTACCAGTCAATAAAGGTGAACGGCCCCGTATCGGCGGATTTGATCGACGGCACGAAGAATAATAGGAGGAGAGGCACAAAAGAGCTCATTTGGCTGGAAAATGAGGATAAAGACAAGTATGAAGGATGAAAATGAAGGTGACATGAGTTCTGAACCATTTTAGGCCTACCAACATGACTTTTTCATATTCACAAGTGGTTTGGCTTATTTTTTCTGCTCTCCAAACGACACTTTTGCGACAAAAGTAGCAGAGGAAACAAGGAAAAGTCGAAGAAGGTTTTAGAATTTGGCTAAAAGACTGGTTTGCAACCAGTCGTCAGCATAATCGTGGCGGGACCCGAGAGTTACAGTAACTGCGGGTCCCGTTACGAACAAGGAGGTATGGCGCCAAAGTGAGAGGTTCTCGTTCTGTTTTCTTTTCCTTATTCATCCTGTCTCACTGTTCCTGTTTCGCCCAACGTTTGAAACCAAAAATGTTCAATTCTCATAGTTCATTATCCATGATATACAACAGAAGAAGGTCATAATTTTGGTCTAGGCACTTGAGGTGGAATTGGCAGACAAAGCCGGAGTGTTTACATGCTTAGTGTTATGCCCCTGACTCCCATGTCGATTGCAATAAGGGTCAATGTAGATGGTTCCTCAAGGTGTAGTGCACATCTGACATTTGAAGTAATCGCCTTCCTTGACAGGAGGAGGGATCTGAACACCACATTCCGTCTCTCTAACACTGTCTCGCTATCCTCCTTTCTCCTCCCTTCTCTCAGTCTCTCTCTCTTCAACACCTTCTGCTCCCTCATCATCTTGTCAAACGTGTCATAGATCCTAAATGCGCAGTTAGCATTCGACGTCATCTTCACTGTGATGGGACAGGCTTTTCCAGAAGGGGGCAGATGATCGGGAAGCCTTCGCAATTTCAACCTTGTACTAGGTAATAAGACGAGGAAGACTCATATTGTTTGAATGGGCTATACAGAAAAAGGACTGTCTGGAAATGATCAGCTGAGAGAGTGCGCAGAGACGCATTGAATAATCCGTCGATGATTAGAGAAAAAGGAGGAAGGAAATGAAAATGGTGATGTGCGCCCACATTTATTAGACCACAGTCTCACAGATTTTCTTCGGAACAAATTTGACTTCTAGCGTACCTGCGTAGAACATCTCGCAGCCCCGAGCGAAGTATGCTAAAAGACATAAGCCAGCAGGGAGTTGCCAAGCCGTAGCCAGCAAGAAGACAAAAGCCGATTCCGCAACTGAAAAATCAGTTATTGTGGACGGGCGAAAACAGTTACTCTTTTGTGGTAGGTATCACGTTGACCCTTAATTGTAGGCCTTTCGGTCCATAACTTTTCACCCCATTGAGCTGGAGAGCTGTTTGACAATAGAAATGGACGGGCAAAATTAGCTCTATTCAGCCATTATAAAGAGATCAGAGAACATAAGTCAAAAATGTCCTAAAAGAGCACCAGACAAAAAGGTAAAATTTAATATGCAGAAATGCTGTTGACTCTCGGAAAGCGCACATTCTATTTCTGCAAAACTGTAAGCGCAGTTGCATAGTCCTTAATAATGCATGCCGGTAGTTGGCAAAAATCAAGAAGGGCCTAATCTAGGCTAAAACAAGAAAGGCATAATGAAAATTTTTTTAGAAATGAGCCTTTGAGCTTTGGCTGGTTTCGGCGCGACCGACCCATTAGCTGAATACCATTGATCAAAAAAGAAACTTTCTATGTATTATTTTGTACTCTCTACTCTTACTACACTTCTAAGGCGTTTTCTCTCAATTGCAGCTCTAGTTTTGGGAGTTACATCTCAAAATAACTAGCCGATGAAATAACACAAAAGTCACAGATGGCAACAGAAACCAGCTCAAATTGATTGAAAACGCCTTAGAAGAGTCTACTAAGAGCAGACAGTACAAAATAATGTAAAATCGAGAACGTCTGTTTTTTGACACATGATACCCCTCATGAGTTAGCCGCGCCGAAACCACCCAAAGTTCAGAGATGCCTTTCTCTTTCTTTTTTTCATTTATAACGGGACGGGAGTGAACAGCGTTTTTGCGTTTTAAATTTCACTTTTTTGATTGGTGCTTAAAGGGAGAAACGAGCTTCGACTCTTCCTCTTCAGAATTCAGGCAAATGCAGCAGATTCGAGCGGGTGTTACTACAGTTCATTTATTACATACTCCCAGTAAAACAATAGCTTTCAATAACTATAACTACACAATAGTTTCCGTCTTCTTCTCAACAAAGACAAACTCTTGATTGTGCTGCCAGATTTCCTTAGCTGCTCTGTAACTAGTATAGGTGAGTCCGACAAGGTTGAATACTTCGTAAATGTACAGAACGAGTGAGATTGAGAGGGGCAAGTACTGTGATAATCTGGAAGGGTGGGCTATTGACAGAGACATTCAAAGGAACTCACTTTGTATGGAAGTAAAGGCACGCGAGGATGAGTATCAAGTAGGCGAGAGAGACGGTGAGGAAACAGAGGAATTCGTAGTTTAGGGGAAGTCTCCATTGGGTGAGTCGTTTGGGTTTATTCTCTCCGTAATAGGCTTCGTTGCAAGAGGGGCAGGTCTAAAAGCAGAGGGATAGGAAATGGACAGATAGGGAGAGAGACAGGCATAGAAACAGAAAAACTAACCATCTGTCCACTGGTCTGAACCCACTTTTTTAGACAGTGGTCATGAACAAAGGCACAGCTTCCTTTACAGGCACATGGACTGATCAGTTTGCATCCTTCGCAGAAGCAGATACGGCATTCGGAAGAAGAGTTAGTCATTTTTGGTGAGTCGAGAGGATGAGTCGAGGTGAGAGAATGATGGTTAGTGACTGAACTCCTTCTAGTATAAGAGATAAGAAGCGAAGCAGTTCCAAAAAGCCAAGCCTCTGACCGGGAACTATTGGTCTGTCCAAAAAAAAAGATAGTTTTAAAAGTTTACAGGTAAAGGGGATGGAAGAGCTAAGTGTTGGTCTCTTTGTCACTCTTATTCTACTAGGCAGTAGAACAAGGGACGACGAGCTGTTTTCAAACATCGAGACAGGCCTCGGCCCATTCGATCGACAGCGAGGACGAACTGCTTCTGTTGCTGCTGGTAGGGGTCACGGAGCCAGTCGAACTCGAGCTGTCCTCAAGTCCAGACGGCCGACGTTAATTCTCTCACTTTGACTGGAATCAGGAGGTTAGTCTCCGTCACTGTCAGTGTACCTAACTGGTCACTATCTTTGCCAATGTCTCTAGCTTTCACTATCTCTGTGGAACAAAAGTGGACCTACTTTTCCTGTCTTCATTCTCCAAATCGACGGCGCTGCCACACAGCGACAGCTTCTGTCCCATTGTTGATGGCAAACTGGACTCTTTATTGCCTCAGAAACTATTCTAACCTTCGCTAAATGTTCCAAACATACTACAGTTTGTTGCAGCTTTCAACGTAGCCTCAATTCGAGAGCTCTAAGACATGGAAGTCTCTGTCCAAGATTGTCTAATCTACCACGGGCAGGTCCCGAAACTGCTTGTCCCGGTTTTTACAGGGCCACTAGACCTTGTAGTCGTAGATCGAAGTGTTGAAACGAGTACGAAAATTTTGAAGGAGTTGGGTAATTACGGCCAAGTTTGGAAAAGTTTGGTAAATACAGTAACGTCGCAGTAGAGACAGATCAGTGGAGAGTGAAGTAAGGGAGCAGTGAGACTGTTCTATATCATAGAGATACATAAGATAAGACGATCAGAAACGTTTTACATTGTTTTACAACAACAAATTTTGATGTAGTTGGTATGCTCGCTGTCTAAGGGAGTGTTGCCAGCTGGCTGGGTGACGATGTCATCCGGAGGTTGCCCTTGCCCTTAAAAAAAACTTGCATATTTCTGCCATCGTTGGCTGCGATTCCGGGTCAAACGCCATCATTCTATAAACTACTTCTTTTCAGAAAAAAATTGCTTCGATGCACCACACCTTTGACCCCACTGAATCTATGGGCCAATCTCTGATTTTTATGAATTCTTCGCTGTCTCCATTTTGTTAGTCTTGTACTCGAAGAGTACTAACAAAATTTATTTTCGAAATTTATGTTCTTTCCAGGTGATCTCAAGTAAACGTAGATAAGACCCCGGAATACCGGGATAACTAGAGTGATTTTCGGGCAGTCTCCGTTATCTTCTTAGGCATCTGCTTCCTGTAATTGTTGAGGACTTTGTAGATGTCATTGCGTACACGACACCGGTACTCGTCATCGGGACAACTTTCGAAGAAAGCTTCTACTTCATCCATTGTGCTGTTCTGTAATTGGCTTTGTGATCTCGTCGTGTCACAACAAACCTGATCATAAGATGTCTGTTGATCCACGGTCGGCTCTTTGGTCGTGAGTGTGGGAATCTCGTGGTTTTTAAGGAACTACAAGTTTAGTAAGTAAGTCAGAGACAGAGATATGAAAAAAGAACACCTTTGTCAGCTTATGTATCTCTGTCTCTGTACAAAACATACCTGCTTTCCTTGACGGGGGACCGATTCTGCCCGCTTGTCGGGCGTTGGTGCTATTTCCACAGCCTGCCCATCGGCTTCTTCGAGGCTTTCAAATTGAGGCTTCGATTCTTCCACTTCATTGTCGGTATATTTGAATCTCTGGAAGTAAATCAAGCGCATTTTATTCTAAACTGTCTGAGACTTTGGATTGAGGTTCTTGATTGGATTCCTCTTGGCGATCAAAAAATTGTATACTTCTGCCATAGTTGGCCGAGATTCCTGATCAAACGCCATCATTCTATAAACAACTACTTTTCAGAAAAAATAGTAGCTACCTTTGAATATAAGCCCGTATAATAGGAGACACTGTCACTTTCATTACCAGTGTTTCATCGAGGGTATCTTTAGGATTGCAGCGGAAAATCATTTTCCATATTGAGCGACCAAGACCGAAAACGTCCAGTTTTGGAGTGCAGGTCTCCACATTTCCGTAAATGCTTTCAGGAGCGCGATACCCAGGGGTTCCGCGGCCCATATTCGTCCCCATTTTTACGATTCCAAGATCACTGATCTTCAAAAATTCGTGGTGTTCATCGAGTAACATGCTGAAACTGCTTTAAGGAAGAAACAGACAAGTTCACTTGGAGGGTTTCACATCACGATGAAGCAAGTTTCTGGTGTGGATAAAGACTAGTCCGCTTGCTGCATGGAGACTCCAACGAATGATTGAAGATTCAGAATATTTCACAGCACTTGTAATCACTAAAAACGATGAAGGTAGCAAATGTTCCAGGTTACTTGAGTCCAAGGATCCTCCTTTGCAATGTTCCATCAACAAACCTTGAATTCTGTGCTTGTTAACTACATATCCGTAAAGAGTTACAATCTGAGGATGACATTGCAACTAAATTGGCACGATTGACAGGAAAAAAATTTAGTTAATTTCACCGTCAAGAGTGCACGAATTTCATCCTTCATTTGCAAAAATGCTTCATGCAGACCGTAAGAAGTAGACGACACCCCAACAAACAACTTGGCGACTACTGGTACTGGCAGCCCAGGCGCAGTCACAAGCTCCACATCGGCTTGACCGTCCCTAGAAAGTTCTCCGATTTTGGTAAGAGACGATTTTTCCCAGCTTTCGAAGCGAGTTTGCTGAAATATGAATTGTGAATCAGTATTAAAAAATGCCTACGCTAGCACCCGACAGGACATTTCCCCATTCGCTGCTGCAAATACGCTTCAGCTGCTCCAGAGGCGTACTTTTTGACGATGCCGTCAGTTTTTTGTAGAGAAACTACAATATCGAATTGAATCAGTTGTCACCAATAGTTACCTCGTGAAAGTACATCTCAGGAGTGATTCTTTGACGAGTCAGAAGTTCTTTCAGCTTCGGAAAGGACTCGAGAGTATCCACCAGTAGATTTATACACTGCTGCTGCTCTATTCTCTGATCTCTTTGGGTATGAAACTGTTCAAAATCAAAAGCGGATGGCGAAACTTACCAGGAAAACTTTTACAAATGACAGAAAGAATACATATGGATAAACTTCAGTCCACTCTCTGATCTTTGCATGATTCACTTGTTCTGAATCATAGAAATACTCCAGAAAATTTTGTTCTGCTTGTTGACGTTGTCGAAGTTTTTTTTTTCCAGAAATTCGACTTGTTCAATGTTCAAATAATTTTTCAGGACCTATAACCAAACGAATATTGATCCTTTTTTGTCGATTGTACATGGTAATAGATGAGCAGCGATCCAAAGTCCAATGTACTGTTTGTCTCTTCACAGAACATTTGACAGGCTCGCTACAATAAAAGTTTCTAGTTTCGACGCGACACAACTCACTTCACTGTATGCAGGAAAACGTTTCTTAATTTCTTCAACAAATCTCAAGTGATCAGCTAAGGCGTAAAGCCGCTCTCCGTGTAAGAATTTGATCTACAAAATCGTGGTTGAATCAGAGCCATTCAAACCTCTGAACACTCCTCGAAGATCATTCTGTAAAAAGTATCTGTTTCAATCATTGGTTTCGATTGTAGGTAGCTACGTAAACTAGCCCCATATAGGCTATATAAATTAGCCAGATCTTGGTCACTCAAATTATTGACTGGTTGTAGGTACGGAAGAACATTCTCGGATATTTGCTCTTAATAGAATTTTTCTTAATGCTTGGCTTTAACGTCTTACGCTCAGCATTGTCGTTTGAACATAGTGTTATTACCGACATATACGAGTCAAGTCCCCGGCTCTTGTAAAGATATAGACTGCGACCAATCTCCTTGAGTAAGTTCAAAAGGCGTTCCAACAACCAATTATCGCCATATGACTTGTCTGCAACGTCGTTTGGTGGCAGCTCGACAGCCACAGTTTGAGGAATTATTTTCTGAAAACTGCCGTAAACGAGTTCCTCCACACCCATTCCTCGGCCGTTCAGGCCTAGGTGGTAAAAGTACCAGCTCCTTTCACTTACCGGGAAAAGGTTGCGCACAACGAGAGGCAGAGCTGGTACCAATCTCAACAAGTTTAAAAGGGCATTGGTGCACTGTGGATCTTTGTATTCGCTCTAAAAACGGGTAAAAACATGAATTTACTAGAAAACTTACCGGTCCTATGAAACCTTCTAAAAACTCCCTAGTTGTATTGAAGACCAAGAAGTAATCTTTCGGTCCTAACAAGTCGAAGTGTAGGTATTCACCAATGTCCACTATTTGGAAAAAACCAGTTGATGCGAGAAAATCTTTCAGCATAGATTCTACCCTTGCCCGCACTTGAAAACGACGGAGATTTTCTTTCTGGAGGATGAAAGTCGTAAATTTCAAAATCCCCTAACGGTTAACTTGTGAAGCAAGTTCTGCTCTTTTTGAGTGAAGCTGATGATATTTTTGGGAAGTGCTAGCAGATTGTTAGTGTTCTTTGCATGTATAATTCCAAGATAGACTCCAGAGTATTGTGTGTAGAGATTTTCCACAGCTACTATCCATTTCTTTAAAATCATTTGGTTCACTGTAGGATCCAATTTACCTTAAACAATGAATAGTATTCTCGTGATCTTTCTCCTGTGAACATTTCATCCCGTATGCTTGCAATAGCTAATCGACTAATAACCATTAACAAGTCGAACAGCCGGAGGAAATGAGTATATCCATCGCATTTCAACGAATTCTGATCAAAACTTTTGGTGGCAATTACTCACTGAAATACCATATCTTCTACAAGCTTCACAACTGCTGTGTAGTAAACAATCCGATAACTTTCTTTCAGAACACTAGATATCATGATCCATCTAACTATACCAGACGTCTCAGATAGGTTTTTCATGGGATATTTCCATGCTGGACACAGCTTTATGTCCAACATTTGAACATTACAAACTTGACTCCATAAGGCTTTAAATTCTTCTACTGTAACCTGAAAATCTGTTAATTGCCATACCGGAAAATCCAAACAATTCGCAGGGTCTCAAGGTTTTTGGAACAGTACTTTGGCACTCCATCATTACTAACGTGGACACACTGTTCAATCCATTTATCATGGTTTGAATGGAATGCACCTGACGGTGGATTGAATATTGGGGCAAACAGCTCAACATCGGAACCATATGGGTCATTTTTTAGTCCCTCCCAATCTTCGCTATTCACTGCTAAGCAGAGCTGAGAAGAACGTGAAAATATAAAGAAACACTTACAATGTACGGATGCAGTTGTACAACGTCCTCATGTGGATCGGGAAATCGAATTTTATTGATTTTATTGGCGGTTGGCCGCTGTCTAGCATTTTTACGGGCTTCTAAGTTTCTGGTTTCACGAATAGGGCGAACAATTTCGCGAGAATTGCTATTTGAAAGTAACTTTTCAAAATTGTCAAGAAGATAAGACAATGTAGGCCTTCGTTTTTCATCGTTAACCCACATTCTAAAATAGCACTGTTTTCCCAAATACATGGTCCTACCTCCTGATTATATCTATCAGTGGAGGTTTCAGGGAACTGCCTATAGCCGGCCGCTTGCCACTTTGTACGTCTGTATAGAGTTGCATTTGTTTTCCGTTAAACGGCCTCAGTCGGTGAAACATTTCCCAGACTGTGATACCGAAAGAGTAGACGTCAGCGGCGTACGTGTATGAGTTATTATCACCGAACAGAATCTCCGGAGCAGAGTACAGTTTAGTTATGCCGCTGGAAACTACGTAAATAGAAGAAAATGAAAACTCACTTATAAGTAAAGTCGGTGTGGTCTAATCGTTTAGCCGACCCAAAATCTGACAACTTCAAAATTTTTCGACCTTGGTCGAGAAGCATGTTTGAAGGCTTCACATCTCTGTGAAGAACACTTCTATTGTGTAAATATTTTAATCCGCGTGTTTCTTGTAAAATCCAGTTGTAGCAGTCTTTGTCTGTAAAGGGCGCTTCGGAGTGAATTACTGTTACTTTTGTTGTTCCAAAATATGGAAAACAACTTACGGTCGTCCAAACTTCCGTCTCCCATAAACTCCATAACATATCCATATCTCCTAGCATACGAATACTCTTCTTCATAAACACCAAGAAAACGAACCACGTTCTCATGAACATGATTATACGAATGTTTCAAGAGTAAATCAATCTCCTTCCTATTTCTTTTTCTCAGGTCAGAGCAGTTGAATATTTTTATGCATACAATCCTGCAACATTTTTTACCGGATGTAAAGCTTACTCTGTGTTAAATATCCCCTTCCATGTTACTGCTTCACCTCCTTCACCAAGGGGCGTCAACTCGGGAAACTGTACGTTACTATAAAGGGTGACATGCTTGAACTCTTCTGATTCTCGAAAAGAGAAGCGCTTTTGTGTGATGATCATGTTTCTAAAAGTTTGGACGAGGTGGTGAGAAAAATTTTAAAAAAATCGAGGCAGCCGTGTGGCCGCGCCACACAACACCATTCAACTGATAAGCCATGAAAGCACGACTATGGTCCGAAATTTTTGGATATTCGCTACAACACATAGCTTCCTTACGATGTTCCATAAGCGGAGCCGTATGGGTCATTTTTCAGGCCCTCCTACTCTTTGGCTAAGCAGAGCTGGAAAAAAACGAAGAAGAAACGAATCATTAACCATTATAGATAACTTTACGATTTGAAACTAAATAAATAAATATACTTTACGGGAGCCTTGCGGCTGGCGCTCTTCTACTAGCTTTAGTTATAAAAATTAGGTGTGGGACGAAGTGTCTTAGAGGAAGAAGAAAAAGGGGAGGGAAGCTCAGATGAAAGTTCCCTCTAAGAAGGAGGAGAAACCTGACGAGAAGAATGAAGAGATTTCCAGTACTATGCTCCAGAACACGGAACCGACGAAACAGCAGCAGCCATCGGCAGAGGCAGAAAACAAGCCGAAGATATAATCGAGTCCGAAGTGAAAAAAGAATGAATTTTGAATGTGAAAGGGAATGTTATATGTCTTTGACTCGGTACTTTGTCTCTATGTCAGTACTCCAACATTGTGACTCTTCGGCGGATTGATCAATTGGGGAGAGACTATCGGGAAGCAGAAGAGTCGTCGGTGCCGGTATCGGTCTAAGCTCAATGACTGCACTGCTGCCTACCAAACTTGCTTTGATCATGGTCGTAACTTTGAGCTATCACACAAAAGTCAGGTCCTCCAGACCTTATCTTGGCCCCTGCGTATTTACTCAATTCTGCTTGGCCATCTTGTGAAATTGTGCTGGTGCGATCAAACTACCCTTCAAAAATATTGGCTGCATTGTTTGTTTCAGCAAGCAAACCTATTGGTGCATAGTTCAAAGCTGACAGAATGACTAATCATCTTGAAAAAACTGAAACTGCCACTGCATGAATATGAATTTTAGAAGTCGAGGAGGCTCTAGGTACTGTCGCTGAATTTTGCTTTTTCGAAGCTCCTATTCGTCGAAAACATTCTGCAAGTTTACAGATTCTTACCCTATCACTACTCTCCTCCATAACCCTTTCCTGTTGCCTATTACGATTACAGAATTTGTTTGCTTCACCTAATCAAGATATCGGTGGAAAGTTCAGTGGCGAGATTTATTGTAGACAGGAAAGAACTCCCAAATCGTTTTTCAATTAGAAGAAAAAGGCCGTACTCCTTTATGACTGCCTAAAATAACCTCCTCGTCCTGTCAGTAATCTACACACCTCTGGGTCCAATGATGCAGAGAATTCGAAGCTGCTCAACTGCAGCTGCTTGAGATCGGTCATCTGGACAAAGATTTTTTAAAGAACCGTCGTTTACCAACTTTTGTATCCGTAACTATGAAATCCCTCAACCTCTCTCTGCTCTCCGAACCTCAGCTTCTCCAAGATTACTGTAGTCAAGTATTCATGGTCGACTCATTCTGCTCGTTAAGACCTGATGCTCGTGAGAAAGTCGAGAACTGTAGCCGGCGAAAAGATTCTAAGTGGAGGCATTGACCATAGAGAAGGGTCGTTTATTGCTCTCTAAAAACTTTCCATAACAAATATCGAATACAAAACTTTTGTTTGGAAGCAATAAAGATGAGTACAAATATTCCGTTCTACCCAGACGCTCTCTCTACTCTCCTACATGTCGACAGCATGCGCTACTTCCACAAAAACAGTAAGTTCCTTCAGATACCGTAATCAGACAGTTCCAGACAACTCTAACCGTAACATTTGACAGAAGACCAAGTGCTGAGACGGTAGAGGGGCGGACAGCCACTTCAGGACGGCGGACTATTACTGGACCGGCCAGGAAAAAGGCCAATTTATGTGAGTTACACCCTCTGTCTTCCTGCCTCCCAGTCTCTCGGTCTCCCATTCTCCCAGTCTCTATGTCTCTCTCTCTCTCTCTATTTCTCTGTCTTTTTGTCACTGTGTCTCTCTCCCAATTATTGATTTTTTCAGTACTGGACCGATTTCTCTACCTCTTAGTTAATGTGATTCCAGTGGCAATGATCATCCTCGGCTTCCTCTTCTTACCTGACTGTCCGGCCGAACCGCTCATCCCCATCTGGTTCATCGTCGGCGGCTGTCTCTACCTCCTGACGACCGTTCTGGACGTCATCGCCGGCTTCCGTCACGACTACGACCGTCCCCAGGCCATACGAATACTTGACCATCTCCTCGTGACTCTCATGCTCATCTGGCTCGTCTTCGGCTCCGTCTGGCTCTACTCGATTGAGCTCGAGCCTTACTGTCAGCCAGTCGTCTACTGGACAAGTCTTCTTCTGGTCAGCTTCAGCTACGCCTTTATAGTCCTCATCTCGATCTGCCTAATCGTCGTCGGTGGAATGGTAGAAATATTTGGATGAAAACGAAACGAGCAATCAAATTACCAGTTTTCTTAACTTGAGATTAATGAATGTTTCAATGTTTTGAATTAGTTCTGGAGTTGGAAAAGGAAACGAAAGAGGGTACGAAAGGTAACTTTTTTCCAAGGGAGGAGCAAACCTTAGAAAGCGAACAATTAATTTTTTAACAATTACCCAAGATTCTAGTTGACAAAAAATTTTCTTGATAAGACAATAACAAGTTCCAGGCTTCTGCCAAAGGCCACTGCCGCGTCTGAAGTGAGCTGTCCAATCCACGGCCCGCGAGAATCGGCTCTTTGTTTAAACCCACCGAGAATCTGCTGCAGTTACCTGGAAAGTCATGGAAAGATACGGTAGACAGAGAGACATACCCAGTGTTTTAAAACTCCCCCACTCCTATTCTCGCATTTCAAGATACCACCCTCAGCCTCCACTACCCAGTTTTCCGAATCCCGATCAGACCCTCGGAGGGAAGACTGAGAGTGTTCAGATCTGGGTTTCTCGGGACTACCACAGATCCTAGTCTCGAAACGATTGAAATGGAATAGAAGAGTCAGCAAAAGCTGTTTGGGTAGACTACTTGAAGGAAAGAGCAACGTGACTTTGACAGAAGTGCAGAGGAGGCAGCGAACTCTAACAGAAGCGATGGACTTATGTAATTGTCTTATCAGGAAATAGTTTTGACAACAACTAGAAACTTGGGTAATTGCGAGAAAGACAAATTTCGCTTTTCATAAGAGACAGAGACCTAGATCGCAGAGCAGTGCTCAAACGACGTGTGATCTCTGATCCCGCGTCCAGATCCCCCCTCTTATCAGATCAATCTCATCCATTTGCATGGGCCAGTCTCCTATGATGTGGCGTCTAGTTCTTCTTCTCTGTTTATCCACCTTGCCCGTCTTCTCAGCCTTCGAATGCCGAACTGGCTGGTTCCGTTTCCACGAATCCTGCTACAAGTTTGAGAGAGTCGAGAAGGCCAACTACCGAAGGGCTTCGGAGCGATGTAATGACATCGGGGCCAGTCTCTTTGTGGCCAACTCACGGGAAGAGTTTGTGAGTTTTGTCCCTTCTTTTGTGAGTTGCCATGTTTCAGAATTTTGTGATGCGGGAGCAGGCTCCTCAGAACACTTGGACCTGGCTGGGACTGACAAAACTTGAAGAGGATTTGGAGGGAGAATGGCAAGGATTTACGGACATGAACTACAGGGATCTGTGAGTGCCAGAGGCAGAAACAGTGACTGGAAGTGACAGAGACAGGGAGAGTGACATAGAAAAAGAGTTGCTCAGGCCCTGGCTTGTGATGCCCTACGGAAATGCCGTCAACGGCTGGAACAGTGTGAGCAAGTGTGCCGCCTACTGGAATCCCAGTTCCGAAGTCGGAAAGTACGTCTACTGGTATCCATGCAACTACGATTTCTACTTTGTCTGTGAGCGTAACGGAGCCTATCGTGGTAAATAAAGTTCATTTAAAATTTTTACAATTCCTTACAAAATAACCCGAAGTTGCTAACCGGAGACGAGAATCAATGAGAAGGGGTATTCCTGAGAGCCGCATGGATGTCGGCCATGTTGATTTTGTACAAGAAGAGATGGCGGAAAATGTTCGCGACGGACATCATGACAGTATCTCTGTCCACGGCTGTCATGACCATGTACTCACAGCTTTCGTCCGTCTCGAAGAAGGCCACAGACTTGAGATCTGGACGAGCAATGGGCTTCGTGGGGATCTAAAGATAAGGTTTCTCTTCCGGACTGTCTCACCTTTCCCTCCGGGGTTGTGCTCCGGCTTCTCGTGATCACGTAGATCAGAACCATGCCTCGGATGTCGACAGTGGCGATGAGTTCCAGGCCATCAGCTGTGACACAGGCACAACTTCCAATGAGGGGGAAGCCAGCATTTTCCAGAGGTCGCTCCTTGACAACCGGAGGACCCGGACGTCCTGAAAAGAGTGTCTTACTGTCATAGAATTCGTACTGTGCCAAAGAGATCTATAGCCCCGACATTTGACCCACCTCTAATGGCCAAGTTGTCCATCATCGAGCCCATAATTCCAGCAAATCTCGTCCTACAAGGCAGCATCTGAACACTGGGACTCTTACTCTCAGACTGATGGATCAGATCGACTTTGTCTCCTCCAGACAGCGGGAGTCTGATGTAGTAGCTGGCTCCCATCTGGGAGAGAACAAGGTCGGCGGTCCTATAAGCTATTTTCATTTGACAGGACGAGTGACTCACATGGGGAGAGGATTATAGGCTCCCACGGCGAAACCAGTGATCTGACAGGGAACTTCCCACTTGTTGATCGGGTCCAGTCTCCGCTCTAGCTCGGAATACCGATAGGTTCGGACTGAACAGACACTATGAGTCGAAAAATAGACTCACCAACTCTGTCGGTCAAGATAATGACTAGCTCCTGGTGCCCGTCTCCATCCACGTCCATCACATAAGCAGCTCGGACATTAGCCTGTTATCGACATGATAGAGGGTTGGATTCGAACCTACCTGAATGAGTTGCTGGTAGTTGAGCTGGGGACCATCACCCTCTTTGAGGGGAGGAGTGAAGGTGGTCAAGGTTCCATCTGCACTCACTGTCACTATCTCTGTCCTGAAATGGTTCTAGCTCAAGTATAAGGTCTGGAACTCACTCAAAAGCCCCGGTCAAGTTGCCACATGCGATGGCCTCAATCGGACTGTCGGAGTGAACACGCTGACGGACGATCTTTCTACTCTCCTCCGTGTGATTGACATCGGCCGGGTAGAACAGGATCTAGACTTTTACATTTTTTTTTACAACTGGGCATCAGTATCTTTCCATATCACTCTGTTAGTCTATCTTTGTAACCTTCTCATCCTGTCAATCTATATCTCCCTTGATCTTGGCGGTCTATTAACTTCTTCCCATTTCCCGGCTGCTATGATTGTTGTGTCTTACATGAACTTATCATTGACCAGAGAATCGGCCATGGCTAGTACTTGTCGGTTTGTAGTCAGACTCGACAGTACACACGGGAGTTTTGCAATCAAGCGTATGTACTGTCGAGTCTGTGGTCTTAAAACTTTCTATTTTTAGTCTGTTTTTCTCTCATTTTTTAACTCACATCTCCCTCATTGGTCCCAACAATGAGCCAGGGGCGATGCGGGGCATTTGGGGTGACCAGAAGGGAACAGATGACCTCGTTGGAATGCAGAGCAAGATATTCGTCGGGGACGATCTTTTGCCCGGTGGGCATGTAGCATGTGTTCGTCTCTTTTTCGCCTAAATTCTCATCATAAGGGTAGAACCCTTCAAATTTCTCAGTTAGCTCTGGGCATCTAGCCGATGCCATACCCGTATTAGCGTGCGTGTACCCTGAACCTTGACTGTAGAATCATGTGTGACAGATTATACATTTCAAGAACAGTACAAATACGATATTTCTAGGGTAATAGACCCCAAAAGGACATATAAAATTGAACAAAAGTAACTTTTCATAACAGCAAACAACAATAAACGAACAGATTATATCTAGGAACTTTCAGCCGGCTCTGACTGCATTTCAGCCGACTCCTGACCGCCCTTTTTTCGTCGACGGCGTTTTCCGGCAGCGGTGCGTGCTCCAGATGCCTGTGGTTGGAGCTGCTGGGACGGTTTGACGATCTTCTTGCGACAGGAAAGCGGATTTTTACCCTGGAAAGAGGCATTTTTCAGTTTACAATCGCAGTTCTTCTGCAGGAGTCACTGACACGACTGTTCACGCTGCTAGCCAGTCCACTCATTCTACTCGAAAAATAGCAAAATACCAACCTTGACTTTCTTTTTCTTCTTCATCCCAGCCTCGACTTCGCCTAAAATCTCCTTCCTGAGCTCTGCAAGTCTGTCCAAGTCAGCCTTTTCTCCACTGACGGCCTCCTTGGCCTCAGCTGTCAGTTTATCGAAGAGGACTGCATTGAAAGCAATGAAAAGAATCGGCATGGAGAGCAATTTTCGCAGCTTTTCCTTGAGAACTTCGTCCTAAATAGAGGGTGACTACACCAACAAAATGGAGGGCCACCTGTGTTCCAATGATATATTTCGTGGCTCCGTCCTTTCTGGCCCTCTTGGCCAGCTTTATCAGGCATTCCCTGGCTGCGACAGGATGTTTGTGTGGGCATTCGTCGACTTGGAACTGCTTGCAGACGACGGCTGCGCCATGGACTGCGGATCCGATGGCTTCTGAGGCGAATTAATATCGATTTAGACAAAAAAAACATACCAAGTTCGGCCAGGACACATCTGGTCGTGACAATTTCCGTCTCCGCGTCCAAATACTTCGGAACCTGCTCTCGAAGATTGATTTTATTCTGAAGGGCAGCATTGCAGAAGGAGCCATCGACCAGAACCCTGAGATGTTCTATATTTCTCCTAGAAATCAAGCAAAACCTGTAGGGAGCACTGATTTTGTAGTTGTGCTTGAAGTGAATGAGCATCTTGTAGGCGGTCTTTCCGCGTCTCGCCTTCATTTTGCTTTACGTTGCTGAAAAGACCAGAAAATAAAAAAAAAGGAAGAAACTAGCCTTTTCTCTAAAGCAGGTGATCAATTTATCGAATTCCTTCGAGCAAGCGTCCTTGGTGATTCGCTCGGCTTGGCTGGAGACGCAGGAGCCGTAGGTGAGAGCCTGGAAACTTTTTTTTTCCGTAAAAATGCGACGAATGGGTATGAAAAGTGATTGAAGATGCAGTAAATTACCTCAGGAGTGCACTGACTGATGTATCCGGCAAATTTCAGAAGACGTCTCTCGTTTGGCATCAGCCTACGTCCTCCGTCTACATATTTTTCCACACAGACATAGGTATTCTTAAGTCTAAAACTACTGGGACACGACCAACAGTCAAATAAATACATTTTATTCAGGGTATGGCACAAAACAAGAACAAGAAAAAAGACTAGTCGAGCATTTTGAAGACCCGATTGGCGTAGCTGTGCACATCGGAGCAACAGAGACTGTTCTGGAGAGGACTATCGAAGGAATTCGAGCTCACGAACTCGAAACTGTCAGCGAAACTTGGCAGAATCGTGGCCAGGGCCGAGGGACTGTCTGTGAGCTTCTAAAAAAGTTGTTTGCTCGAGAAAAAAAGAGAAACTTACATGACAAGCCGCCGCAAAGTAGAAGTCTACGAGAGAGGACAGCGTCTCCTGACACCAGCTGCTCTCAATCGCGGCTATGAGTCTCTTCAGGAGCCTGTAAATCCCGTCCCCATGC
Source organism: Oscheius sp. JU75 (assembly GCA_037178855.1). Classification (NCBI taxonomy): domain Eukaryota; kingdom Metazoa; phylum Nematoda; class Chromadorea; order Rhabditida; family Rhabditidae; genus Oscheius; species Oscheius sp. JU75. The sequence continues at coordinate 2,316,855 of JASJZC010000006.1, read as the reverse complement.
TCCGCTCCCTCTGTTGCTGTCAATGGAGCCACCATCTCGACCATGTTCTGGGGGAAACTCGCCTCAATCCTCTTCTCGATCCGTTGGAGAAGATTTCGCATCGTCTTCTTGTCAACTCGTTCTTTGAGACTCACGTTGGATAGCTCTTCGTCGACGGCTTCTTCAACGACGTCGAAAAGGAAGCAAATACCTAGAGGGTTTTCGTTTGATAACCGTGTGAACTGTGGCTGTTATAGCCGAAAAAAATGGCTAACCTTTCGTGGTGAAGAACTGGATGCATTGGAGAAATATCTGTCGACTGTTATTATCCACAGTCATGGCGCTGATCGGGATCGATGGAGTCTCTCCATAAATGAGTCGACTGATCGACTCTGGGAACCTGAAACCTGAATTTTGTCCACAAAAAATGGCAAAACTCACCAGGAACCACTGCTGGTTTGTGTCTTCTCAAACTGGAGGCAGATTTCAGCTGCCAGAATGCTGATCTGTGCCTTCAATGTGACTGTCAGTATCGAATAGGCATATGCCTGACTGACAAGACGAGAAAACGCGGTCTTCTGAACTCTCCCTATGTGTTACCCTCTTTTTGGCTCACCTTAACTCTCTCCCAAGTCTCCAGCTTCTCAGCTGAGTCCAACTGTTCGTTCTGGAGCTTGCGGACCAGACTGTCCACGTCGAATCGGGCCTCAAGGTACGATTTTTATAGGGTTTAGAAAGGAAAGAAATGAAATGGGGAATCAAAACCAACCTGGAGAAGCTGTTTGATGGAGGGAACGAGGTCGATAATTGACTGGTCGCAACTGCGGTGGTTTGTGTCGAAAACGTAGTGTTTGCGGGCCTGTAAAAAGAAGAAATCTGGTTGAAAGTTCATTGATAACAGCTTAGAGTGTGAACTGTCGCCGCTGTGTCCTGTTTTCCAACCATTGGCTCTATAAAGTAGACCCACCTGAGCCTTTAGCTGATCTGTCTCCATTACAGGCTGCATCCAATGGTCCTTGCACTCTTTATGGTCCCGGATCGCGTAGGCCATAGCCCCTCCGATCACAACGCTCCCAGCGATGATCTTGCCCTTGTGGCGTTTGACAAATTCCCAAGTCGCGTTCATTTCGAAGCTCTAGATGATCAAAAAGAGGAGAGAGAACGAATAAGAAGCGATGGAGACTGTTAGGTGCGGAATCGATAAGATTGCGTCCCCTAACCCGTGTTATCACGCCCGGGAAATAAGTGTTCAGGTCGCGCGGACCCCTAAAAGTAACAAATTTTGCTGCAGAGGGCTTGTTCTATCTAAAGAAAATATTAACAACATGAGGAGAGCCAGAAAAGAAGACGGGGAGAATCAAATCAACAGGGCAGACGGGGAGTGGAAATGTTTTTCAAAACGGAGGGAGACCCGGGGTTAAAAATTCTCAACAATTTTACACAGCCATTCGTTCGCAAATAAGAAGTGACGGAGGAGCACCGAAAAGTATGAGAGAGACATTACTGTTGCGGCGGAGGACTCGGCTGCTGGGGCTGATCTTGCGGTCCGTCCGGTCGCTCCATCTTCTCGACGGCGTTGATGTGAAGGCGGGCCTTGACGACACTGCCGCTCTTCTTCTGACAGCTGTCGTGGTCCTCGTATCGGAGAGTATCGAACAGGGGCACATTGGGCAGATGGCTCGGGATGTTGGCCGATAGCAGCTTCTGTCGGAGAATGTTTCTACAAGAGAGCAGTGTTAGACGGTTAGAAATACGAACAAAACCAACCCGATTCTAAGATTTCCTTCGTCGGCAGTGTGGTCCCTGGTCCATACCGAAATCTTGCTTCCCTTCGAGCGCACATTGCAGACAAGGCCGCAGATGAGCTCTTGATCCTGACCGAACTGCTCGCCGATCGTGGCGATGATCGTCTCCAGCCAGATGAGGTCCATGATCTCCTGCGGGCGTCCCTTCTCGATCTGAAATTTGAAATAAGGCCAAAAATAGAACAAGAACCTACATTGATCAGCCAACGGCCTCCCTTGGCGTTCTCCTCGACCTCCCACATCGGCTGGATGCCCTCCTTGAAGACGTTGTAGTCGCAGGTGGTGGCCAGACCACTAGGGGGACGAATGTTGTTGTAGAGGGCCCAGAACTCCTCCACAGTCGAGAAAGTGCAGATGGCCTTCAGTCTCTCTTCCCAGCTCAGAGTTCTCTGGTCATTCAGATACCAAAACGTCCATCTCTGCTTTAGGGGGTGGAGGCGGCGCTCCTGCAAACATTTCATTGATGAACTGCTTCAAAAAAGATCGAAATGTTCAAAAGAAATTAACCTACCACGGTATCAGGGATGGTAACGATCTTATCCTCGGCCTGCTGCTTGACAGGGACCTGGTGGTCAACTTCGGTCATTTTAATGACTGCAAAAGCGGCGAGATGAAATGACCACAAAAAGGGAGAGTACACAGAGGACACATGAGCAAACAAGATCGAGACGGCATGAATCGGGCGGAAATCAATCTCACAAGAGCTTCAAACGCTTATAAAGTAATTTGCACGATAAAAATAGCTCATATTGATGGTAGCGACAGATTGAATCCGCTTACTTCACAATAAAAATGCAGAAATTCGAATGGGACGAAAAAGTATGAAAGGCATGAAAACTGGTTCAATATTAGGAACAGGCGATGCAAAGCTACCGGCAGCATTGAAACACGTTTCATAAGAACCGCCTTGAGCGATTCACAGAGCCAAATTGAGCTGAAAAAGATAGAAAAGATGAAATTCCGAAGATGCGGCGTGCCAGAGCTAATTAATGGTCATTTTTATCCTTTTCTAACATTTCATGACGGTTAAACGTACCCAACAAGTTGCAAACATTCTTTCCGTCAATTTTCAAGCAAAAGTCATGAGAAGGGGAACGGAAAACGTGGAGAAAATAGTTAGAAAATGAGAGACGCCCGGCAGTCAAAATCCGCGGGAAAATGAGAACGGCCGGTCGTGGTTCCCGCCACGATTTTCGAATACGATTAGCCGTTTTTCGGCTGTGCCGCGGTTTCAAATGATGACTGCAGGCTCTCTGGCCATTCTTTCCCTTGTTTCTCTCTAGTTTCCCGTACTTTTTCTGCAACATTTACATAGAAAACTTTGACAAGCATCGCAATGAAGTGAATGCAACCAATTGTTCGAAAATAATTGGCCAAAGCCCGTATACCATCGGTTGACAGATCGTATCTACCACTTTGAAGTTCTTTTCCGTGTTTCTTCTTCTTTTGATCTTTTTTCCTGAAATATCATGTTGCCGCTTGATGTAGAAACTGCTTGAACGAAAAGCCTTATTGGATGTTGCAGATTTTTGGCCAGAAAGGCAGCCATTACCGATTTGTCAGTATGTTTGTTGTCTCCCAGGCATTTACACTTATTCGGGTCCTTTATGACGACATAAGCTCTTTTCAACCATGTTTCAGTAGAGTGCTTGTAGAACTCTAAGATTAGAAAGACACATTAGCCGTGACAGTCAAAATCTACTGTCTGTTCAGTGCTTTCCTCACTTTGCCTATTTTTTCTACAGCTTTCAGAGGATGTTCCGCAACCAGTACGACAGCGATGTAACGGTTTGGAGTCCTCAGGGCCGTCTCCATCAAATCGACTACGCTGTGGAGGCGATGAAGCAGGGAAGTGCCACCGTAGGAATCAAGAGTGGCAGTCATGCCGTCATCGTCGCTCTTATGGTTCGTTCTATTCAGTTTTCCAATAAAGATTTACTGTTTAGCGCGCACAGAATGAGCTTTGCTCGCATCAGAAGAAAATCTACGAGATTGACAGCCACGCTGGCGTCAGCATTGCCGGGCTCCTTTCTGATGGCCGCATCTTGGCTCGATTCCTCCAGACCGAGTGCTCCTCGTGGCGATGGGACTACAGCGATCCGATTCCGATCACAGCCCTAGCCGACAGCATCCAGCTCAGTGAGTTCTAGTTTTATTTGTCACATCCTCAACATTTCACTCACCCTGTTGCATCATAAAAAGCCACTGACTAGACACTTCACACAGTTTGCCCCATTTCCAGAGCTCCAGGCCAATACACAGTACTACGGCCGTCGTCCCTTCGGAGTAGGACTTCTCGTCGCAGGCTATGACGTGAATTCTTGCCTTCTCCCCTCATTTTACCTCGAAATTTGCAGAGAGACGGACCGCACATCGTGCAGACGGACCCGAGCGCCGAGGTCATCGAGATGAAGGCCGCCTCGATCGGTGCTCGTAGCCAAAGTGCTCGCACCTATCTGGAGAGAAATGCCGACAAGTACGCGGCTTCCAGCGTCGATGAGCTCATCCGTCACGCTCTGATCGCCCTCCGCGACACGCTGCCAGCGGAAGAGAATCTACTGAAGGAGAACACTAGCATCGCCGTCGTCGGAAAGGGACAGCCGTTCAAGATTCTCTCCGAGGCCGAGAACCAGATCCATCTGGACAGCATCTCCACCGTTGCCCGGACTACTGCCCAGCCCGATGTATGTTGATTTTTTGTGGAAAATAGCATATTTTTCAGCCCAACGCCGGAGGACAAGCCGCGGAACCGATGCAGCCCTAAACTTCTCCCCGTGAATAAGAACCCGTTATTATTTATCCTCTTTCCCCCTAAATAAATGTATTTTACTTTTGAAATTGAGAGGGGGAAACAGACAGGTGAAAGCACAGCTGGTAGATAAGATCTCCATGCCCTTGCCATCGTTTACAGCAGGAACGCGGTCTCACTTCTCCATTTGGGGCCCCCTCATGAACTCTCTTCCACCTGAACTGGCATGTCATATTGGGCAGTTCTGTGATTTTTCGACGCTTATTCGACTCCAATCTGTGAGTTTCAGTACTTTGAAAAACGCGTGCATTTTGGGTGGAACGAACTTTTTCTGAAGTTCGTTTCTTTGGATATTATGGTATTTTTCACTCATTTTTGGTGCCTGTAAGAAACTCAGCGTAAAAATCTGCACTAGAAAAGTCAAGTTGGACACCGGTTTAGATCGGAAAGAGCCACAACTTCGACTGTTCATACATCCAGAGTTGGCAACGAGCCGGGCCTGGGCCTAGATATTCCGGTCCGAGAGAAATTGAGATTTTAGGCCAAAAAGGTGATTTTGACCTTTTTTAGTGAATACTTCTTAGGTCTAAATCGTGCTATAATACCACTTCATTATGATACTCATCATTTTTTGGGGTCCTTCCTTGCCCCCGGCTTAGTATAAGCCACCGGGCCCAATCGGGTCGGCCTGGCCCGTTGCCAACCCTGTCCCATACACCTCCATTTCCAAGCTACTGACTCGATAATTCACCCCAAGCCTTTTTTGAGGCCACATTCTTCACTTTTCCAGGTAGATTATCGCTGGAACTGTATCTCTCGTCATATTTTCTCCAATTGGCTGACTCTCGACCTTCAGAAAGACTTGGATTCCTTGTTTCAGTCTGAAAATAACGAGAAATTGGATGGTGTGATCAACTTCCTGTACGACAACGTGAAGAATGTTCGAGAGCTGGTTGTTAACAGTTTCAGAATGCGCCTGTCATGCAGTGATTTTATTTTGGTACCTGATTACAGAACAAAAAAAAGTTTTAAAAAAAAAGTTCAGATTGCTCGTTCGATGCCAAATCTCGAGATCCTGGAGATTGAACAGAGTGAGAAGGAGACAGTTGGCTATGACTCCCTATACTCTCTCTGTTTCTTCAAAAACCTAAAGTTTTTGAGCTTGAAAGGATGGAATCGGTTCAATCTGTCTGGGCGAGGTGAGTTTGCGGAGGCGGTTTCGGGTTGAAAGAGGTTGTTTGGAGGTTTGAGGTGTTCTGCAAAGTTGTAGATTTTAATCTGCTCTGCAACTTTGCAGAGCATTGGAAAGCTGAAAAATAGTGTGTTGTACCCGAAAACTGGTTGCCAAGTGTTGCACTCTTTAGAATATGAGCTCCTGTCAATTGTGAGAGCTTTTTTTCAGCTTGTAAAAGTAGTTTTTCCGGATTAGCAATGTTCTGCAAAACTGTAAATTTTGATGGCCTCTACGACTTACGAAACACAAGTACTGATGCCCCGTTGGGGCTCGTGGGAAGATGATGTTCCAGTCGAGCTACCTTGACGGGAACAACATCCTCTACGAAGCTATCTAGCTCAAAATACTGGAAATTCTCTCTGTGTGTGCGTGTGTCTCTGAACCCATGATTGCAGCTAGTGTGCATAACTTTGTGCGTACACAAACTGGTGGCAAATCGAGTCAGTTTAAAAAATAGCTTTTGTTGAGGGAACGTTGCTCCTGTCACGGTAGCCCGACTGGAACATCATCTACCTTTACGAGCCCCAACAGGACATTAGCCACATTTGTCTCCCAAAAAATACTGGAAAAAAAAACTGTCTAATTGACAATAATGGCTTCAGACACATACACACAGAGACTTTTGGGCGTTTTGAACGCAAGGACAATTTAAAATAGATTGTTAGGTCCAAAAATCATGTCGATTACCCGAAAACAGACGTCGTAAAAAAACCTTTTTTTGAGTAGATGACAATGGACCTAGAATCTTTGCTCGGTTACTATGTAAATTGTAGCTCACAAAAATTTCAGGTTCCTCCTACCGTACGACCCTTCCCTACGGTCACTTTCTCCACCTGGAATCTCTTCGACTGCATAATACGGCCACAGTTCTCGACTTTCTCATGAACATCAGGTCTTATGCGAGTAAAATGAGTCATCTTAGATCTCTGGAACTGGTCTTTTCTGACCATTCTGAGAAATCTTCCCCTCTTCTTCGACAGTTTCTCCTCGACCATGAACACTTGACTACAGTAATCTTGGGGAAGCTGAGGTTCGGAGAGCAGAGAGAGGTTGAGAGATTTCTTAGGCAGGGATAGAAAAGTTGGTAAATGACAATTCTTTCAGAAACTTCATCCAGATGACCGATCTCAAGGAACTGCAGTTGAGCAGCTTTGAATTCCCTGCATCATTGGACCCGGAGGTGATCTCTTCCTTTGTGTAAGTGAGTGACAGGACGAGGAAGACAGTTTGGTATTTTAGAGCAGTCATGAAGAAGAACGACGTCTTTCTTCTGGTTGAATAAAGATATGTGAGACCTTTTCTGTTTACGATACATCTTGTCGCTGAACTTTTCCCCGATATGTCGGTTAGGTGTAACAAACATTCTGTAATCGTAATAGGCAGCAGGAAAGGGTTATGGAGGAGAGTAGTGATAGGGTAAGAATCTGTAAAGTTGCAGAATGTTTTCGACGAACAGGAGCTTCGAAAAAACAAAATTCAGCGACAGTACCTAGAGCCTCCTCGACTTCTAAAATTCATATTCATGCAGTGGCAGTTTCAGCTTTTTCAAGATGATTAGTCAATCTGTCAGCTTTGAACTATGCACCAATAGGTTTGCTTGCTGAAACAAGCAGTGCAGCCAATGTTTTTGAAGGGTAGTTTGATCGCACCAGCACAATTTCACAAGATGGCCAAGCAGAATTGAGTAAATACGCAGGGGCCAAGATAAGGTCTGGAGGACCTGACTTTTGTGTGATAACTCAAAGTTATGATCAAAGCAAGTTTGAAAGGCGGCAGTTCAGCTAGGAAAGCGATGTGGACGAACATCCGTGACTGATCTGATATTTAAACCCTCGAAGAAACAGAGAATCTAGAAAACGACAGGAGAGCCACTCTTCTGCTTCCCGATAGTTTCTCCCCATGCGATCAATCCGCCGAAGAGTCACAAGGTTGGAGTACTGACAGAGAGACATTTTTCCCAAAGTACCAAGTCAAACGCTCCCTTTCACACTCATATTTAAACCCTCTTCACTTCGGACTCGATTTTGTCTTCGGCTTGGACCTCTACCGATGGCTGCTGCTATTTCGTCGGTTCCGGGTTCCCTACCGAATCTTAACCTGTCCGCCAACTGGCAGCACAGCACTCCCGACCGGTTATCCGTCGTGCTCCAGAAGACATGGAAGGCATCACCTTCGCTGCTCCTGTCATAGACGCTACTCTTGACGAGTTTAAATCTGATGTCAAAAACCTCTACAGCATGGAGAATGTTGGAATCAACATGGAAAAGTTCTCGGATGAGGTCGAAGCTATCAACTTCATGGAGAAGTATAGTGAGGCGATTCTCATCCGCCCAGGAAAGGTGGAAGCCGGATTTCCGTTCACCGAAGACGTGGTCCGGCTTAACAACAATCGACAGATCGCTGTCCAACAACTACAGAATCAACTGGCTCGTATGCTGCCCGAGCACTTTGCTCTCTACTACATCGAGGATATCATCCTGATCAAGCCAAGAATATTACTCTTCCCATCACTTCGTTACTTCTCTGGAAAAGAGTACGTCCTTCGTGTTCAACGCCTCTTCTCACGGTAAGGGCAAGCTGAGTCGATGTCATATTTCCCGGATATTCGTTGCTGATGCGGATCTACGAAGTCGAGTCCCGTTTGGGATCAACTCGTCGCCGGCAGTGTTGAACCAAGTTCTCTTGAAGCACCTGGAAATAATCAACACGCCGAGGAGCCGAAAAGCCACCGAGACACTCTACGTGGACAATATCCTATTTTTCTCCACCAGTGAAGCGGAACTTCTTGAGAAATATCACACGTCTAAGAAGTACCTAGCCGACATTCGCATGAAGCTACGAGACTTCTTCTCCAACTCAACTTCTATCAACGACGCTATTCTTCCCGAGGATCGCGCTTCCAACGAAAAAGGGGTCACCATGGAATTTTCAATCCGAAACGTTAACGCTGGCTCTCACGGAAAAGTCACTGAAAAAAGTAACAACGAAGTCGGTTCTCAGTACGGATTTTGCTACGATCTGTTGGGAATTATGTCCCCTACTTGCTTCAAGCCAAGCTCTTTCTACAGAAGCTCCACAAGTTGAAAGAAGAAGTGGAGCGAGCTGCTCATGCCTGAAACCGAGGAATGAGCCCAGATCTTGCACGCTGTCGTCGGAGCTATAACTATTCTGCCAAAAGAGTGAGCCAAGTATCTGATGTCGTCTCTCGCAAACTCATGATCTTCGCCGACACCTCTCAATCAGCCTACTGAGCAGTCGCCTTCGTCACGACGACGGTCTCTGGAGATATCTTCACCAGATTCTTCACTTCGAAGATGAAGAAGACGATCACACCAATCAAGGAAATGACAATCCCTCGTCTCGAACTCACGGCTATTCTGATCGCTGCCAAGTTCACAAGGGCAATCCTGGCCACCTGTGAACTGTCCTTCGACCAGTGGCACCTCTTCTCGGACTCCGTGGAGGGAACTGAAGGAAAACGGACTTTTGACGTCTCAGGAGGGTTTCTGCCTGTCAGCCACATCAGTTCATTCTCCAAGCTTCAGCGTGTAACTGCCTATGTTATCAGAATCCTGAAGAGTGCTTCTAAGGAAAAGCTGGCTCTGATCGCTTCTGTCGGTTCAAGTGTTCAAGTGCAGAGCTTATGCGCTCTGCTGAAAAACTTTTGGTTTTTGGTTCGAATCCTCTCTTCTGAAAACATTTTTATTTACTCATTTCAAGCGTATTTAGCTTTTATCTTTGCTTTTTTCACTCAATGGATACAAGCCCTCTAGCTCTACAGCCGGCTGTTCGGCTCTTTCCAACTGCGTCATCTGGTAGATTTCTTCGAACAACAGAGCGATGGCATGGCAATCTTCACTTTTTTTTCTCTAGAGGCGAAAGAGACACAAAAGCCTAAAATTTAGCGTAGGAGGATGACTAATATCCGAGAAGAGAGAGGGATCCAGCTGTCGCGTCGCCTGACGGTTATCATGGTAATCAGTCCGAGAGCTCTGGGGGAAAATATCAAGATCGAAAAAAAACAGTTAAATATTACTAGTTGGACAAGAAGCCAACTGCAATCCGTTTGATTTAACGAGAGTTACTTTTCATTTATTGAATTGGTTCGATGTAGAACTTACAGAGAGACCTGGCCGAAATGTATGTATTGGTCAGGTTAGGCCAGGCTTGTGCACAAAGTGCGTCATTGGCATGTTGATGGCATTGATGACCTGGAACTTGACTACGTTTGAAGCGAAAATGATGTAAATCGGGTCAAAACTACACCACAATTCCATGTTCCGAGTAGACTACACGTCCCAGGAACAACGCGTTGAGTGACGGAGGATACGGAACTGACTTGCCAACTAAATAGGATGGACAAGTTTTCAGTTTGTTACTTGACAAGCAAGATTCTGGACTAGGAGGGCAATTCAGTGTTCAGAGTCACCAGTCGCTTACGCTCCTGGCGGAGCGACCCAGTCCTCATCTCTACTATCTAAAGCGCAATGGTTTCTGTGGCGGATTGTCTGCTTGTCCGAGTCATGAAACAGAAGCGAGCCAATTATGTTGTTCAGACGGCTAGTTTGCTGTTCGACTCTTTTCTCACTCCTCTTTGTCAACTGTAATCTGGGAAAAGATAGGAGTCATTGCGACAGAATCAGACTGACGTGAATTCTATAGACAAGGCGGATAAAGATTGACATGTTGATATTGTCCTGCTTTTGCTCCTTTTTAGGGTCTTGTCTACAAGGTATTCTATGAGAGAAACGAATGGTTTACCAGGCAGTTTTGTACCTCAATTTCAAATTTACTCCCGTTGTGGGTCTCATTTATTTGAGAGTTCGAAGCTTACGATTCAAAATCATGTCGAGAGATAAATTCAGTAGACAAATGACAAGTTTTGTTGGTAACTAGACAGAAAGCAGGGCCCAAGACATGTTTATAAAGGATGACAGAGTAACAAACCAATCCTTTTCTTATCTAGGCTCATCATGCCGTAAGCATTAGCGTTACATCTGGTCACGCCAATAAATTTGCTCCTGAGAAACAGAATGACCAAATTGAGTGTCAAAAGCTGTAAGACTCCTAGTAGACGCTCTCTGCCGTAGCTTTACAGTTGAATAAAAGAGGGGATTCGTAAGTTACCGATATGTCCCTAATTTTGGAAAGCCCCTACTATCATAAACAGTCTGCCAAAAAAATCCTCAAGTTTCTAAATCAACAGCCTCGAAATTACTACGTTTCCCAATAAAAAGTTCCAAAAGTAGACAGAGAGATGCCTCCAAAATGCTCCAAATGAAAATCAAACCTTGGCTATCGTCCGTACGTACTCGTCCTTCGTCAGGCACTTCTGGAAGACGTATTCCTCGATCTGACGAGCATCCCCAGGTACTGGAGGATTCGCCGCGTTCTGCCTGCTGCGTTGCAGCTCGGTCTCGCTTAAATTTGCTTATTAATAGCCTAAAAATCTAGAGAAGTTCACAGTCGATTGATGACATTGTCCCGATACCGCTGGGCCGGCCAGTCCTCATCGGACATTATTGGAGGCGTTTTGACTGAGCCTGAATTTGAAATTATTTTAAGCAAAATGGCATTAAATAGAGTTGAAATTGCGGGTTCAAACGCTATATACTCGCGAGAAATGGGAGAAGAGAAGTTAAAAAAGTTTAATGCAAATTAACGACCGAATCACGTCGTCGGAAGCCAATTATTGCCAACTAGTGACCATACTCTATACGAAAAATAACTGTTGGCAAGTCAAGTCAGTCTGGGAGATAGCAACTTTGAGAGAGAAAGTTTCTCGTGTCACAGTAGCTAGATTGGAGGGAAACATACGGAGAGACCGACGAGTAGAAGTCAAAGCGAGAAGGACAGGAATCCGACAATGAATTTAGTAAGTGGAACCATTTTTCCGAACGCTTGCAGGGTCCGCTGTTTATCAAAAACGACTGCAGACATCTAACACTTCAAAAAGACCAACAACTGTTTGCCATCGCTTCCAGAAAAGCCACAAGATGAGGACAAAACTGACATTTGTAAATGTACGGGAATGAAAAAACAAGCTGTGGGGGTAACCGATAGTGGTCTGTTTGAAATAGTTTCAGAACTGTAGTTTGAAAGTTTGGATTATGGGTGGGCTACTTGGAATCTTCAGTAAGTTGACAGGCTGAGTAAGCTGACAATTCAACCGATCTATGTAAGTATACATTCCTAATGAAATATACTTGGCTTACACGTGATGCTATTGAAATAGTCGATAATACCCTTGGTACAGAGCTCCTAGAATAATAAAAGTGTTTCCCCTAAATCGCGCCGCCTCGCCCCAACGGCAGAAAGAAGCGCCAAATGAGACCCAAAATTCTGGAAAAAGGAAAGGAAAAAGCGGATAATCTTTGTTGTGGGTAGAGCTGGAGAGCGGCTGATAAGAGACGGGCAAGGAGAGAGTTCGCAGGATAGAAGAGAAATTAGACTTATTGACCAGTTAGGGCCGGGCGTAGTTGATTCACAATGGCGAGAAATTAGAGATGAAGCACCGACAGGCAAACTTTTACTTGTCTTGTTTCACAACCTATTTCAGAACATTATTCTTCGTCAAATGTCCGAATGTCTCCATAGCATTGCAGAAGGCATCTGCTAGACCACAGTCTCCTTCTAATCGAGCCGAAATGTTCTTCAGGCCGGCGCAAAAGCTGGAAAAGGGAGAGAAATCGGTAACTGAAATTTACATGTCATCGCAGTTCTCCTGACTCATATTACTCTCATAGCACTGGTCGTGGGCCTCACAGGCATTGTTGAAGAGATCTGTCAGCCCGGGACAGCTGACTTTAGCAAAACCATGAGATTCAAGTTTACGTCTCCAGATCCGCATTCCCAATTTTGAGCATTGAAGATGTCGAAAGCCCAGGTTCCGATCCCAAAGTTAGCAATGTCTTGGAAGACGTCAGCCTGTAAGAATTACTATCACTGTCTCTCTATCTCTGTCTCTCTGTCGCTCCAACCCACCTGACAAGGAGGAGCTGATACTAGACATAAGAGAAAGACAGACAATAGCATCCACAAATTGTTTAGAGCTAGACGAGATAGAAAGAGTTCACCCAAATGACATCATGTTCTGACTAGGTCCCTCTTTTCACTATGAGGAATAACAACAGTTAAAGGTCACTGTGGGATGGGAGGATGGACACGGATCATAAACAGAGGTAAACAAATGCAAACGAATAAAATCCCATACAATCATAGGGTTCAATTCTCACCAAACAGAGCCCTATCTTTCGCTGCCTTCTTCTCTGCAGCTCGTTTAAGCTCTTCTTTTACTTCTTGCGAAGCGGTTGAATGAGCGAAGAACCCATTGAAGATGTTCATAATGGGTTGAAACACTTCCTGCTTGTGCTGTAGTTCCCGAAGAAGATAGAGGAGAAAGTTCTCGAGCTGACGCCTTGAGCCTTATCGAAGTGATATCCGTTCACCAGCAGGCCCATCTCTTCATGGAACAGATCACTTACAAGTGCACTTCCGTCCCTACTACACCCGAAACTACTCGAAGCGATGTGCCTTCACCGGTAGCTGCTCACCGTCATACTGCTACTCTGTCTCTGCTCGAACCATGATTCCTGAACTTCAAGAATTCAACGAGCCTCCTGGTATCTCTCGCTGTGCAGAATCCTGTAGAACCATCACGTGCGGATGCGCCCTGCCGATTCCAGGATGCCTACACTCTCGAACGGTCGCGGACCCAGTCGATTCTCTCGTTTACACTGTCGTTTCCTGCTCCTCCTGGAGCACAGCCGTCTACCTGACTGCCGAGGAGACTAAGCCGTGGAAGAGGAGCTCCTCATGCTTCGAATTCTTCCAATCAGACGGAGAGGCAAAGAGACAGAGAGATAGAGCAAGTCGAACACTTTCAGAGCGACAGGATCATTCGACCTCGCACTCAACAGACGTCTCAGCAATCTAGCCAGCAGCAGCTATCCGAGGACTATGCACAGGTTTAATAGACTTCTTAGTAGAGTTTACGTCGAGACTTCAAGTGTTCCACCAATGTTCAAGCTTCTAAAACGGAAACCAGGACGTCCCCGCAAGCATCCGGTTATCGAGGTTGGATTTTCTTTTTGGGATGGAGAGGCAGAGAAATTAGATTACAAAGAACCGTTTTAGAGTCCCACGATCCCAAAGCTTTGTCCATCGATCCCCGAAGACAACATCCCGGGGCTCAGCTTGAGCCTCCTCGATGACCACCGGTACTATTGTCGCCTCTGCCGCTCTGTACTTTCTGATTCCTGATTCCCTACAAGGACAATCACATTTTGTTTTTTTGTTCCATAGTAAGTATGTAAATATTTCGTAACTAGACACTGTGTTCTGGTTGTCCTGTTGGCTGACTCTCTTTTTACCCACTTCTCCACATAAACTATATAATGTGGTCTTTGTTTGAACACTAATGTCGTCGTCTAACATAAGCCTTGTTAGGTATCCCCATTCATGATTACATTGAAACATTTCCCCTCCAGTATCCTCAAAACCAAAGAATGTTGCTAAACAGTGTCAATTCCTTTTCGAGATCTTTTTTCCACCTGGGGGTGCTACTATTCGAAAAATAGTCTGTTTTTTCATTTTCGGTCCAATTAACATCTGCCACCCAGAACAAGATACTCACGACCAGCCGCCTTCTGTTTATCGCATCCCAGTCTCCATGGCAACGACTTTCGTTTTGAATGGCTGGTTCTACTATTTGATTGCTCTTTTGTCAACTTCTTCAGACTACCAATATACGCATGACATATTTTTACTTGAACTGCTTCTGGAACATAAAATTTGTGATCGTTCCATCGATGGATCTAGCAGTTCTAAAAACAAATTCTTATTAATACAGGGCATGAAACATTGTATTTTTTGGGGTAAAAGTCAGTATTTTTATACCCTCTTTCTTGCAAGTTGATAGCAAATTTGTTCTGTGACTATGAGCTGCCAGTACTGAGCAGGTTTTGCTGAAGAGACTGGATGTAACGTTGTTTTGCAACAGAAAAAATCCCAGAGCTTACTACGAAATAATCGATCACAATGTTGGGCTGTTCTTATGTGTATAGCGTTGAAGGTTCTAGAAAAGGAGGATCATTGTTATCGGAAGAGTTGGCACTTGACAATAGCGCGAAGGAAAAGCAAACTGAAACTATTAGAAGAAAATCGACCTAAAGAATTGTTATCACCCAGTGGGTATGGAACTTGAACATTAAGCCAAACATAACTTTTTTTTGTGATAGTCTAGACGTAGAGACGTTTGAGGAACACAATATCTCGATGTCCCATTACGTACATCTTTTCTTTGTTGTAAACATGGGAAAGTACACATCACTACAATCGCACTGTTCTATTATTAGTACCAGACTGAAACAGAATAATGAAGAGAAATAATGTGAGGGGGCAGCTACATATCAAGCCAAAAGTTTTGTCTAAATTAGCATAGAGAAGAGTTTATATTGCTTATAGCCAGAAGTTATTTGCAGAGGTTGATATAACAGCCTTGTTCTCTAATTAGTGCAAACCCTGAAACATGTGAATACTATGGTACCACCAGCTTTCGATGAAAAATATGACCTTTCATGTCTGATATATTGCCGTCTTATTATCCAAACCCTTATCTTTTAGCAGAATGCAGCTGCTCCAAACCATGGTCAACTACAATGAGAGGACAGTCAACGGATTGGGAATCCACCTAGCTAAGAGGGTATGCTTTTTATAGTTCAAATGAAACAAAAACTTCCAGGTAAATGTCCCGACCAACACAGAACTCCAGGTTGTGGAATGGAATCACAACACTAACTACATAGCCATTGGAGGGACGAATGGAGTCCTAAAAATGATCAAGTTGGCGGATAATGGTCTAATAAGTGGGTTTTTGATCTTTTTGGTTGAGAAAAATGGATTTCTGGAAGAATGCTTGACAAGCTTGAAGTATATGTATGCGTATCTAATGGATATTCTGTACCATGGTTCCATAATTTCGGGATGAAATTTCTTTCAATTGTAACAAAACCAACTTCCAGAAGATGGAGGCAAGCCGATGTCCAATCTACAAGTCAACCAGACGCTGGAAGGACATACTGGTTAGTTGTGTTTTACAATAAGAGACAGTACGAGTCAGATATAGGAATGGGCTCTGTTACGAATTCTGGTATTCCAAGGAATTATCGTAATTCATTTACTTTTCTCAGCTATGCTCACAGGATGAAACGTGAAAAATTCATAAAATTTCAGGCGCTGTCAGCAGTTTGACATGGAACGAGGTTCATCAGAAGCTGACTTCCAGTGATCAAAATGGGTTGATTACTGTCTGGTCACTGCATCATGACAGTTGGTATGAGGAGATGATCAATAACAGGTGGGCGACATAGAGAAAGATACTGTGTTTCAGGAATAAGAGTCACGTGGTTGGAATGGCCTGGTGCGCCGATGGAAGCAAAATAGTCATTGCTTATCACGATGGTCAAGTAATTGTCGGGACCAGTGACGGTAACAGGATCTGGAACAAGGATCTACCACATACACTGGCCTATACCGAGGTAAGCTTTGTTAGCTAAAAGAATTTTTAAAGCCAGGAGAAATACCGAAAGGTTCACGAGCCTGTTGTCACATTGGTTTGTGATTATCCCATAGTATACCAAGAGATCTTGAAAATCTTTTATTGTCGATTGCAACAGTTTCTTCACATGACAATACAATGAAACATTGCAAATCGGAATGTAAGGCAACCACCACTTGCAAAGCTTACTGTTTTTGATATCAAACCCATTTATTGAAAACCGCGTCTGAGCCAAGATCTCCGATACTAATAGCTCTTCTACAACATTGCAGTGAAAAATTGAGAAGTAGAAGAGCGAAAAAGTACTAAAGTGACTTTTGGTGATAAAAGACTCACTTGTCTCAAAAAATCTTATATTACCATTTTCCTGAAACATTCCCTCAATTTCCAGTGGTCTCCCGGGGGAGACATGCTCCTCTTTGGACTTCAGGATGGAGAGGTACATCTGTATGATGGTCAAGGCAATTTCATCGTAAGCTATATGAAGGCACTGGAGAACAAATGTTCTGAATTTCAGCAAAAAGTGAATGTTCCGGCTTTGGAGAATGTGGAGCTGGAGACAGCACTCCAAAGTAGGTTTGATTTTTGTTTGGTTTTTATTGGGTTGACAAATCCACACAGAATTGAAATAACGAATAGAACATCCGTTATATACTTATTGTGAAACATAAAAAGGTTGAACTGTAAAAGCCAAAAACCAACTATGACCCCAAAAACTATAGAAGCATTGAAAACTATTCTTTTTCTTTTCCTGCATCCACATTTCTTTTTTTTCAGAAGACCTCCGTCGAGACCAGATCGTCTCCCTGAAATGGTACCACTCGAAGCATCGGAGTAAGCTGGTCGATTGTGAGTTTACTACAGGAAACTGCTTCAACCTTTTCATCTTCAATCAGTAGTTCTGGCCTAAGTAGTGAGTGGGCTACTGCTATTGTATGGTTATTTAGAAGATCTAGGTTAACTTTAACAAACTCTTACCTTTACTATAAGCACTCTTTGAAACGATTTTTTTTCCAGTTTTTGTTTCTTAGCAATTTTTTGTCTCTACTAAACACAGTCAGTGTGAATACTTCCAGTGCTTACTATCCCTCCTACTTGAAACATTCCCCAACTTTCAGCCAGTACCACAGCAGTTCGTGCCGAGACCGATATCCAACGTAGTCGGCTGACCAAGAACTCTTCCCTGGACTGTATTTACGTCAAGGACGACGAGAAGGAACGAAAGCCACAGATTCTGATAGCCTATTCTCACGGAGTCATGCAGATGATGTGCGATGAGAGCGATCCGAGTGAGCCTGGGGGTTAGGGCGAATGATGAATACCTTTTCCAGATCCCTCAATGTGCTTTCTGGACCAGTTCACCATAACCTGTGCCCGGTGGTCCCCAAATGGAGCCTTCGTGGCCGTCTCCGGGTTCCTGAATGATGTCAGTCTGTCCGAGAGGTGTTGTGTCCACATTGTTACCTCGTATGGAGACGTGAGTTTTGCTTCGGAGACGCAACAAGGCTGTAGAGTTTGTCAGAGAGATTGTATAGTGTTAAGAATAGGGATTACGACCACGACCTGTGCGAAGGTTCCTGGCGTTGGTAAAATTTTGGTAGAATTTGTTTTTGTTTCATTCAGTTTTCTTGTCTGCTGGGCAGAACAGTGACACTTCTCAAAAAAGATTACTTTTGCTGTTTCATCCAATTTACTACTTATCTCCTTACACTCTCGTCCTCGATTACGCCCATACATGCTTAATACGGTTGTAATAATACTTAGCAGTCTGATCGACTTCCTATGCGTTCGGTTCGGTTTTGTTTGTCAAAATGCAGTTAACAGCTGCAAACAATCCAGACATCTTCTGCTGGCTTGGACGGGTACGACAAGTTGAAGGAGCAGTTGAGCTTGAAGGACGAGGAAATGGAGATTGATTGCGTTGTCCCGACTATTACGCCTACCACTACAACGTCCCCTTCCACTTCATCGACTGGAATTCCTGCCGCAACGGAAGAGTCGACTCCCTCGAGATCTGCCAGCCGAAATTTCTGTCACAACTGAGGTTTCGCCGAGAGCTAAGGACAATAAAGAAAAGGCTAGCAGTCTGGCACTTACATAGGGATCGGGCAGCGGCGAAGAATCTTCTTCACTAGAAAGAGAGTTGGAATCGTCATTGGGATCGTGATCGCTCTGCTCTTGCTGCTAGGACTTCTCGGCTTTCTCGTCTACTGGTTCGTGATCAGGAACAAACTGCAGAAGAAAAAGACTCAAGAGGGAAAGAAGGACGTTGAGAAGAAAGCCTAGAAGGAGCAGATGACCAAGTCAGTAGAATAGACGTTCAAGTCCGGCCTGGCTCGTGATGAGGTGATGAACACCATCAGCAAGAGCGCAAAGCAGGCTAACAATAAAACCGCTCAGTGATCCCATCCATTAAAGATCCTGCGGAATACCTTGTGTTCGTTAGTGCTTACTTCGGTCAGTCAGTATTTTTTCCTTGTTCGGGTGTCATCTACATCGTGGTTTTGTATATCTTGTCGGTTCCTCTCCAAACTTTAGCCCGACCAAGATCCCATACACAATTTAGGGCGTACACGCAGTCAATTTGCCAAGGGTTTTCATTTACGAAACAGATTTGAGAGAGTCACTGAACTTGACTAAACTGTTACTGAACAGGTAGTCAAGAGTACATTCAAGCTGACATGGTCCCCGCACGATTAGATCACTACATAAGCAGTTACAGTATGATCGCTGACGAACATACAGGCAGACATTCAATTTGCATCGGTTTGTGAAAGGCAGAATCTTGAATTTGTAGTTTTATTTGGAAACTGACTCTGTGATTACTAAGACGTATACTACTGTCGAAATCCCTGAAACTTTCAGAAACTAGCCCAACTTCGGGTCCCCGGACGCAGTTTGACCGGCGTCGCCTGGGATCCAATCGGTCTTCGAGTGGCTCTTACTGTGGACAGTGCCATTCTTCTCAGCAACATTCGTCCTTACTACAAGGTTTGTTGAATTTTCGGGGTCGAAAAGGATGTAAATTGCGTTTCATACTTTTTTTTGACTTGAGGAAGCAGTGAAACATATACGTTGCTTTAAATTCTCGCAAGATTGGAAAAGTTAAAGCTGTCGCCTCTCATGTTGCAAACTTTCACGCCACTTTGAGGAAAACACGGAACAAAACTCTTTTCAAAACGCACTCAAGAAGAACACAAAATAATTGAACTACAAAAACCATTGTACACCTATTATTATTTTCAACCCTCTTACGAATACAAAGAAACATATTACGCAGCAATTGCAAGTTCTAGGACCAGGAAAAGGCATTGGGCTTAGCGTACGAGTAGTACGGTGTTGGCTTTTTTCTGCCCAGTGAAAAGCTTTTCCATAGCTCCAACAGCCATTTGAGGCTGCCGTGAAACAACCACAAAATTTAACATGTGCTTCCACTTCGGCTAGGCTTGAGTATAAACTATTTGACAACTAGGTGAAATACTTTCCCGTGAAATGGTAAAAATTTGAAAAAGTTCCAACCCCGTCATTATGGATAAAAGACACTTTCGTATTTCATGTTTTCCCAATCAAGAATTACTATGTTCCACAATTCTAACCCACTTGAGGATACAATAAAGCAAGTGACTTGCGTATGAAAGAACCAGGAAGAACTTTAAGTACTTCTTACTTTTCTTTTATTCAGCCTTGGAAAGTGAAAAAAAGGAACTTTTTCGAAACAATATAGCTTACAAATTGCATTCCATCGCTACCTGTCTTATTTATGTTATATAATGAAACCAATATATTATGTATTAATGAATTTATACATGATTCGGTGCACTTCTGAGTACAGAATGCGAACTTTCCATTTTTTTTTGTGAAACAAGCTTCGTAAGAAACAACGAGCCTTTTAGAAATCTCTAATCTTTTTCCGACAAAAACCAATCATTTTGCAGTGGGGCTACTGCGGTCAAACAGTCATCTACTGCTATGAGAGGAGAGATCGTAAAGATTATCGGGTCGTTTTCTACGAGACGAAGCTAGATGAAGCCTACTCCAGATCAGTGAAGAATCTACTCCAGGTACTGTTTTTCATCGTTCTCCAGGACCCCTGTTTCCAAAGTTTGGCCATTTACATTCTCGACGAAACAAGAAACGCGAAAAGTTTAGATTACAACGTTTGAAGACTACTGCATTCTGGTGAATCGGCCAAGGGAAGAAAGGGAAGATGGAAGGGTAAGTGACTGTCTCTGTCAGAACTTTTATGTTTCACTGTTAACATAGAGGATAGGGCATGGAAATTGATTGGTGTTATCGCTTTGAATAACTAAACGCTTTTCATTTCCCAGCACTCGACTTCAAAAAATACCAGCCCCATGTGGTTGAGAAGGATCCAACCAAGCCATTCAAATCTTTGTAATACCCATATAAATTAGTATCTAACACTGAAATCGGTAACCTACAAAAGCCCTATTGTCTCTGTTTATGTGAAACGAAAACTCACAGTATTCTCTTTCTTGTGGTAGAATATCTGTCCTTGTTTACATGGTGGAGCTAATAATTTCGTTAGAAAACCAATAACAATTTGAGATTGCGTAAAATTCTGTAATATTTCTGTTTAAAATAAGAAAAGAAGAGGTTCTCCAAAGGAATGTAAGAGTCATAGGGGCCTAAATTGTTGTGGTTAGAATGGAAAGAGTACGGTTCGCGGCCTCAGGGCAGTTTTACCAGTGGCAGTAATTAACAATACGTCCTGTTTCACTAAGCAAACACAGAAAAAAACAAAGCCATAAGATAAGCTTTTATAGTAAACGAAGGAGTACGCATTGAATAGTCTACATTGGATTGGGTCATAAACTGGTAAACAATGGAATCTTTAGGAATGGAAGCTAATGGTTTTAGGGTAGTTTCATTCGTAGATAGGAACATGTGAGAAAAGCAGTCATAATCAATCTGAGTAAAGACAGATCACATAAGAGAACAGCCTCCACCAGCTGCAGCCCCTGCTGCACCTTTGGCAGCAGGCAGGGCCAATGGAGGATGACGGAGGATCTGAATTGAACTAATCTCAAGGCGAAAGGAGAATTTCTCACGGGGAAAAGTAATGCGCCAATGCCAATGGTGATCATCATACGAGGATGGTTCAACAGGAAGCTGACATTACGAACAATCCCGGAAAATACACATTTGATCGTGTCCACGACCAAATCTCGAAGAAGGCCGGTGGTTGCAGCCAGAAGGCGACGAATCTCCATGTATGCTTTATAGACAGCATCTTTCATCTAAGACTTAATTGGTTTCACATCACAATAGACAGAGAGACAGACACAAAGAGTCTTACCATGTTGGAAGTGACACTGGGCAAAGGGTTGCCAAGAATGAAGCGAACCTCACAATCCTTCTGAAAAAACCCTTTAATTTCCTTTTTTTGATTAGTCACCCCATTCTCCCTCCAAGTGTAGGTTTGATCAGATTGAGTTGGACGACCATTACCTTCGTCTTCCAAATCGTAGATGAATCTGGAATAGAGATAATGAATGGATTTGGCCCCCTCTAGTTTCAAAAACATTGTATATAAGAAGCAACAAGATTTTTTACTTCGCGGAATCGAAATCCGATCATTTCGGTAACAGTCTGTGGTGTATACCACTAGACTACATGTTTCGTCATACGACGCGCTAGAACAGGTGCAAATGTCAACGCGGGCCAGTCATGTTTCGAGTCCCTCACTAGTCCTTCTAAAAAGAAACTACTCACGTGAAATCAAAGTGGAGAGCATAGCGACCAGTACGCTGTCCCGCAGCCAGACTTCTTTCGTTGATCCCGTGGCGGCGATTGACCGGAAAATGAGGCCTTCGGGAAGACCAAGGAAGGACTCACCCTAGCATTCTGCGGGAAGACATTGTCCTTATCTTTTCCAGACCCTCCGAGACAAAAGGGTATGATATGGCCGGCATCATCTCCCTCCAAGAGATCTCCTTCCAAATATCGACGAATAGTCGGCGTGATACGTGAGCCTTTTAGCCTGTCTTCTTGGTAGGGAATGGTTCCCCAAGCTTTTACAATCCGTCCACGAGAGTCTCTCTTCACATGAGGCACGTATTTTCCATCGATGTCGTAGCGAATATTAGTCTCTTCGTCGGCCATTGGAGACTGATGAGAAGTCGAATGGGCTTATCAGTGGGAGGGGAGACTTTAGTAGTAGGAACGGGAGAAAATAGATAGGAGATAACAGGTAGGTGAGAAATACAATCCGTTGATGAGAAAGACTCTCGCCTAAACAATGCCCTAGCTTTCAACTCGGCAGGGAGATAAGCCAAGTCAGCTGCTGTCCCCTCCGCCCTTGATAAATGAAAACGATGATGTCTGGGCAGCGACAGGGAAGAAAGTTTTGACCGAGTCTGGTTGTTTACAGTGCCTGAACCAGCTCTCTTGGTCTGACGTTTTGGCAGTACCTGGTAGGGGAAGTGTTTTTGTGGGAGAAATTGCTCTATGGTACCATTTTGGGCAGACATATGGGGAAACACTCCTCCTCTATCTTCTCATTGTTCGTCCCAAATGGGTCCAATCTTTGATGCCCAGCCCCTCTCGTTGTTCCTTCCCCCTTTAGAGTTCTTTTTTCTTTCGCCTGCATATCTCCTGTCTGTTTTCTCCCCTTCCTACTACTCTCCTAAAGAGACTCTTCAGTTCTACCTCCAGCTCTGCAACAGCATTGGAACTTCTGTCGACTTCAAGGTAAGAGTTTTTGGCTCTCTCTTAATACGGGGGGTTGACGGAGCAAGGGGTTATGTCAGTACAGAGGGCTGTTTTTTTTCATCGAAAATAAAAAAACTCCATACCCCTGTACTGTCAAAACTTCTCCTGTATAAGAAGAGAATCGAGTTTTTTTTACGCATTAACAGTTTTTCTAGTCCACCAGTATATTAAACTCTCTATGAGACATTTTTCCGACCTATGAAAACTCGTATAATCCAAATATGCTTCTGTGAATAAGAATAACCGCTAATTTCTGTTGTGCAATACGTGTTTGGTTTACATTTGATTTAAGGTATAATGTACTTCATTTTATACCGTAGGCTTCAATCTCTGTCAGACCGTTCTGCAAAAACTTTTCTCTTCCACTTTTTATGTTTCGTCTAGAAATGATGTAAGAACCTTTGTGACCACAAATACTGCTAGGTCCACATAGCTGTTCAAAACATGTAACAGCCCGAAGAAAGTACATTCTTGTTCGTTCGAAGCCAATCTTGTATGTTTCAGTAGCTCAATTTTCTTTGACAATATCGATGCTTGGTAGATAAGTGGGCGTGTGCGTGCTAGTAACTTATATTTGTTCTATTGACAGGATTCTTCTTTTTCCAGTACGTAGACGTCGACCCGAAATGTGTGGCCATGAACGGGAAAGCTGCCGTGGTGGCAGGAGCCGAAACCTATCTAATTTGGCACTTCAATCTGCCAAAACGCTCGACCATCTCGATTCCAGCTAGTCGACATGTAGGCAGTGATGAGTGAGTTCGAGAGACGAAAACGTTTTTGTCACTTGACTGAGTACTAGAGACGTAGGTGAAACACAAAAGAAACTTGTCTAACTCTCCGAAGAACTGGGCTGCAACACTATATGAATTACAGATTTTTTTTGGTTTCAAGGCTATTATGAAATACGCGAAGTTGAAGACAGTATATTAATCATAGGGTATTGGTGATTGTCTATTGATAGCTGAGAAATATTGAAATCCTGATAAACTAAGACCCAAACATGATCATTCATTGAAAAATGGTATAGCTTTAGTACCAAAAGTGAAACATACATGGGGAAGCACGTTGAAGATTATGCCTTTCTGTTTCCAACATCCTTTTGGTTACAAAACTACAATAAGAGGAAAGAGAACCAAAAAGAGTTCTCTGAGTTCTGAAATCGAGAATCAAATGGTAGACAATACGTTTCAATAGATGTCTCAATGGAAGCTGAACTTCATGCCAAGAGTTAGTATTGTCGGTTGTTCTTTCTTTTAAAAACACCAAAAGAGGTCTATCAACGGCTAAAGTTGTAATCCATTTTTCGGGATTTTTTTTAGAATACAAACGCCTTATTCTTCAGTTTGGGAATGAGTAAGTGCTTGAAAGTAACTGGAAGTTCAAAAGCCAAGGCTAAAAAAAGAAAATGTCGCAGTGTATCATTCTCTCTGTCCCTCGTGATTGAAATTAGCAAATGTTAGTGAAATGTTTCAACAGAAAGGGATATCTATTAATCTTGAGCTGTCTGCGCTTTTAAAAACGTAAGCTATTTGATAAAGAGGAGAATCATGAAATTTATTACGTTGCAAGATTTCCTTATTGTAGGACAAATAGGACGTACTACTATTGACAAAGGCAATGCCAACTATTTCTCTAAAATCAGATTTTCAGGGTCCGAGTCCTCGAAATCAACCCCTCCGACTACATTGGAAGGAAGAGGGTAGGTCGTTCTTGGTCGTTCTTCAAAAAATGGTGTGTTCCAGAGAACTGGAGATCCAATAAGTGCTCTCTGCATGGGAGATGACTTCTTCTTAGCTGTGAGTTTTAAATATTGGTCATTTTAGATAATTTAAGGCACGCTGAGCAAAGTAAAAAACTTTTTTTTTTTATTTTATGCAAACCGTGAAACTTTGCATAAAGATGGTGAACTATTTCAGAAGAGTATATATTTGACTGGGATGATGATTTTTCTTCATTGGTCCAAATCGCAAAACGTAAATATAAACAAGTAAGTAGCAATCTTCAAGTTCCTTGAAGTAGTAGTAATCTCCAGTCTAGTTTGGAAATAGTACCAAACTTTGCATCTTTCGTTTAATCGTAGAACTGTTGGTGTTTCAAAAGTGTTTGTCGCTCGATTTTGGCTGCTGGAAGATAGCGCGTCTTGAGGTTGAGCAAATTCTACAGTTCTCCAAGAGAAAAACAACATTATTAAATCCTGTTTTTTGAAGGGAAATGTTTCACCGAAACTGGAAAAAAGTACCGAGTGAAGTATACTAAAAAGTTAACAGAATCCGAAATGCTATAAAGGTACTCTTTGTGCGGGTCCTCGACACAAAGTAGCTCGACTGAAAATACTAGTATTCCCTAATGAAAGTCCGACAATGGCGTGTTTCAAGTAGTACAAGTTTAGATTACCGAATTCAGAGATTGTCACATTTCACTGAACTTATACGTACTTTTTCACAAGTAGGCGATGGCACCGGTCGCGAGGCTGGCCATCGGTACCATAGGCGGATAACCAGACCGCGAAGTAGGTAACACTAAAGAAGGATTTCGTTGAGCGTACTAGTAGTGGAATATTCAAAGCTATCCAAAATTGCTTCTCGTCGATGTTTGCCAACAACAAAAATTTTACATAGTCAAAACCGAAATGATACAAAGGTACCTAAAATGCGGCTTCTGGACCTAAGGTTGTTCAAATGTTTCGTTGAAAATACAAGTATTCTCTCATGCAAGTCGGATAATGTAGAATTCAAGAACGTTCCAAACAATAAGAGTTCAGATAACCGAATCCGGTATGCTGTTCCGCATCGGCTTGGACGGAATCCTGCAGCAGAGATACACAATGCCGGTCGGAATCGTCCAAATGGAGTTGAACTGTAGCTTTCGGAGAATCGCTGCTCTGGGTAAGTTTGTTGACTTTTTTTGGCTCCGAAGCTGTAAGGTAACGAATTTCAAATGAAGCGTTTATGTTCTTGTTCCATCGATAACATTTGGGTTTTCCAGATAACACGAATACCCTACAATTCTTCGACCTGAAGGAGGCTGCTGTCGAAAAGGTTGGTTGTAGAACCGAAACTTTATGAAAACATGAGATGCATGAAGAGAAGAAACGAGAAAAGTAATTCTCAAAGAGTATACACGATAGTGTTGAAACACATCCAAACCTCCAAAAGCCTCTCTGTTCTTGCCCATGTCTCGCCCATTTGCACTACGAAACCACCTCTCCATCTTGTCTTCGGCCGACCTGTCATCCTTTTTAACTCCACGGTCTTCATTCGATTATTAGTTTCCTCATATCTATTTTTTATGGAAAAACTCCTTCCTTATTTCAGGTGATTACACTGTTCCCTCTAGCCATCCGTTTTTTCTTCCATCTAGCAAAGTTGCTCCGACCATTCTTCTTATAACCTTGTGTTGAGTTGTTAGTAGTTTGGATAGGTCCTTTTCTCGAGTAGACCATGTTTCGGACGCATATAGTAAACAAGGCTCAACACACATCCTGTAGAATTTTCTCTTTTGAGCAAAACTGATCCGTTTGTTGGTGAAGATTTCGTGGAATCTATTGAAGGCAAACCAATCAGATCGATTTAGACTTCCGACTTCCAGCGTAATTTTCCGGTCAAACGATACTCTTGATCCCAGATATATACTCCTTACAGTAAGGAATGATCATCACAGCTAGGGGAGATAAATATATAATACTTCTGACTGATAGAATGCCAAATACGAATAGCCCAATGTTCCGCGGGACTGTAGACAGTTTTTATTGATGTTGCATAATGGAACCTATTGTGTTTCACTCGTTACTCAAAGCCCGACTGTTTCCTGTTTCGTCGTTAACGTGAGTGGGAAGTGTGTAGAGGAAAATAAAAGATTTTTTTGACCGGGAGAACCAAACTCTCCTTTCAGATAATGTGGATGCCGATTGACGACACGGCCAAAGGGAACAAGACCCCCGTCCCCATGGACAAGAAAGACGTTTGGAGCTTCAAGTGGGACTGTGTGAGTTATTTTTTAAAACCCGAAAAAAAAGCAATTGAGAAAACCTGTCAGCCTGTCAGTCTCATGTCATGAGTATTTCAGGATCGAGAAGACTCGATAGCCTACAACGAGAAGGGGAAGATGATTGTGATGCGAGGAGCGGCCCTGGAGGATGGGGTCTCTAATTTGGGGTTGGTCTTCTTTGTTTTCTTGTTGTTTCCCTCTTAGAGAACGAAATATTGCTTTCACAGTACCACAAATCCTTTTTGGGTAGCATGAAACATGAAACTTTCTTCTCCAGAACAAGAACCAAGTCATTTTTTAGGGCCGATACGTGCACTCTTTAACTTCGCATACCCTGAAAAGTTGTATGCCAGATCAAAAACTACAATTTTGCAGTACATTACTGAGCTGAAAAGTGTCACTTTGAACATAGATGAGATGCTTCAAGTGTACTTCGTGTATAAGCGTTCAATGTTTCACAAACTTCTCATAGTTTTGCCGGCTGAATGTGTTCTCTGGGAAATGTTTCCAAGCGTACGAACGAAAACAGTCTACAAAAAAGTCTTACATTGAGACAATCAGCTTTAAAGAATCCTTCTGAAGGATCCTGCCAAACATTGTTTTGGGTGCTTTATGTTTCAAGGCAAATATAAGGGACAAAAAATTCCGCTTCACTAATCTGTCCGTACTTGCGGTGGAGCTAAAATAAATGTTTCATAGGAAGGACAGGATGATGTGTTGTTCTACCAGAAAAAAATCAGGCACGAGAAGCTTTAGAACTCAAAACAGTATCCAACAAGAAAGCCACTAGGCAAAAAATGATTTTCAGATACATATGCCGCTTCAAGAACCTCTCCGTCCGAACTGTCTCCGTCGACAGATTCCTTCTCTCCCCAGAACACCCACAAAGTTCCAGTGTCATGGATATCGAGATCAAGGTAGGGGGAATTTTCTTCCTCACAGTTATTGTTAAAAAAAGGAAAAAGAGCGATACTATATAGTCCTGGAGATGAAACAGAGAAGGCTGGACTTTACTTTCGTAAACTTCTATAACGA
Source organism: Oscheius sp. JU75 (assembly GCA_037178855.1). Classification (NCBI taxonomy): domain Eukaryota; kingdom Metazoa; phylum Nematoda; class Chromadorea; order Rhabditida; family Rhabditidae; genus Oscheius; species Oscheius sp. JU75. The sequence continues at coordinate 2,288,773 of JASJZC010000006.1, read as the reverse complement.
ATCTTGCAAAACAGCACAATGAAATGCTCTTGAAATATTGTGCTTCAAGGAATTCGTATAACTTCGGCGTTTTACAAAAAGTGGTGTTTCTGGGTTTCTTTTGGAAAATAAACTTGCAACGATGACGATTCTCGTAGCATCGAGACTCCCTCCGAATACATCAGTAGAGCAGTTTATAGGACTAGCAAAAATACTGATTCGAAGATGCCAGCATTAGAATCAATCTCGTGGAATCCTCTAGATCGGTTTGTTACTTTTTTTTTTGGAGAGCACCTCTAAAAGATGCGCTAAAAGAAAGATGCATGATACTAATGATTTGCATCAAAAATGACAACTTTCAGTCCCTACGCGACGCCAAAGCTACACTTACAAGTTCTTCCAATCTGCAGCAGGCTGTTGAGTACATCGAGAGGAATCCTCATCCCAAACTATGGTTTCCAGACTTTATACTGTTCTTGTAACAAGAACGTTTCAGGGCATTGCTGGCTGAGGTCTCTCTAAAACGGCTGGACATCGAGAGGGCTGAACACGCATATGTGAGTACTGGGTCAAATTAAGTGTCGTCGGTCGATTACGCTCCTGGAGGATCGACTCAGTACTCTTTTAAACTATTCGATTCTCTTCTAACTCGTCTTATCAACTCTAATCTGGGATAACCTACCTTTACAATTTGCAAGAGGCTTCCGTTTGCGACATGCCAACTCTAATCTGGGATAACACATGACATTTTCTGCAGCTCGAGTATTATCTCAGATTAGAGTTGACCTGTGTCGTAGACGGACGCCTTTTGCAATTGTAAAGGTAGGATGTAGGCAACAATCTACTAATGCAAACTCAGAAAACTTCACGATTTTGTAGTGAGACTACGTGTGCACTATTACTGTGCTGATTAGAATGAAAATAGTTGAGTCATTCATTTCGACAGAATGAAGTAAAAAAACATAGAAACAAAAGATCACATGGTCTATAGTGGAAGTGAACACTAACTTTTTTGGGACTGCTCGTATCCGTTTAGCTGGAAGAAAAAAGTAAGAATGTATCAAAAAAACTGTGTATACGTCTTTACAGTAACATCTTACTCGTTTTATATGAAGGGAGCCATCTTCTACTTTTTCTCTTCTTTCTTGTTTCAACGGTGAAGCGAACAATTTTCTCGAGAGAACAATGAAACATGTGAGAATTCCTCGTGAAGCACTAACTAACCAAACTAATAGCAACCCATCTAGTTTTACAAAGTCATTGCCTCTAAAACGAAAATGAGACACGCGGGAAGGCTGATAAGAGTATTTGTCCTAGTCGTTAGACATCTCTACGAATTCAAAATAACATCTCTCTTAGATTTCAGTGCGGCTGAAACAAACACTTTTTACTCGAAAACTTGCTGTTGGAAGAAGAGACCTTTCAATGAAAATATGTAGTACTCACACATCAATGAATCTGCAAATGAGAGACCTCTTAAATTTTTTGTAATCCAAACCAAGACTGAAATGTTTCAAGGAGGTCTAAGTATTGCAAATGAACCATTTCGATCACTTTTTTCTCCAGGAATGGTCGTACTCAGTTGCAAAGCATTTTTCTCCAAATTTCTACTGATTATGAAAAAAAGCATACGAGCCACCGACAGCTCAGAGGAGCCTACTAATTGTATGTTGCCACTGAAACATATACCCAATACTACACTTTCTATGTTCTCACCGCTTTCCAAAATCCCAATTACAGGTGAAATTCGAAGATTAGAATGACTTGCAGTTTTATTATTAAAACTTAGCTATTGAATTTGAGCTCATTGAAAGAAATTGTTGAAAACCGAAACCTCATCTTTGTTTACTGTCCCACTGAAACACAACTGCTTTGGTGACTGGAAAATTCCACTTGTGGGCAGAATTTAAAATGTTTCAAATAGCCTAGATACACTTCCACCTTATTGTTTTAGTCGCTAACTCCATATCTCTCTTTCAATTCACAGGTAAAACTCGGAGACTACTGTGGCCTTCAGTTCTGCAAGAAGCTAGCCAATGTGCAGAATGACCGGATCAAGAGAGCTGACGTATGCGCCTACTTGGGACAGCTGGAGGAGGCCGAAAAGCTGTACATTGAATGTGACAGACGGTCAGTTTTGGGGTGAGAATGATTTTAAACTGATATTTTTAGAGACCTAGCTGTGGAGATGTACAAACAGACGCAGGACTATGTCAAGGTTGGTAATATACTGTTTTATTGCAAAATTCTGAGAGATTCAAATTTTTGAAATGTAAATTGTTTATGTATTTCATTTGATCAAGGCAACAACTGGCCGTAAAAGGTTAGCATATAGTCTTTACAGCCGCAAAGTTGAAAACAGTCCTTCTTTTCAATCGTGACGGGACCCACTTTGACTGCGTATTCGAATTAAAAAAAAACGGCTACGTCGAATAATCAATGAAAGAATTTTTAGGAAAAGGCAAAAAATTTTGTCTGCTTGGCTGACTTATCAATGTTGCCACGTTGACACGGGTCCCATCACGATAGAAATGAAGAACTGTGCTTTCAACTTTGGCTCTGAATATATCCCTTTAGTACGAAACATATAAAAAGCGAAAAATTTTGTATCCGAAACAATCAATGTTAGAACTTCAGAACCTCCTCTAGATTTCAAAAGTGGGTTTTCAGCTGTACGATGTTTTAGAAGATTGTACGTTTTGACCAGGTTTACAACTTTGCAGGCCATGGATAGTTATGTGATAATATTAGACAACGACAAGTATCATGCTCGCTGCTTGCATCATTTGACCTGCTACTAGTCGGTATTCATAACGAAGTGAAACACAAAAGGAACGACCTGGCCACATACTACCACAGCTGAATGCTCCTCATAATTTGCCCTGCAATCCAAAAAGTATTGCCAAAGATTGGTTATGGTTAATTTTCCGTGAAACATATGAGAATCGAAAAGTACAAGCGCAGATTTTCCAAGGCGAACTGACAAGATTCAGAAGCTATTGCTTATGCAGATTTCCTGAAACAGCTAGAAGTTTCCTTTCGACACAGTTACTGGAACCAAAAATGCTTTTTGCCAACGCTTTTTTGCATCATTTAACCTGCTTCTCGCTATTCATATGTGAAACATAAAAATAACGACTGGTCACATACTACCATAGCTATATTGTTCGTTTTGTTGTTCATTTGAAACCCAGCGTCTTGTTCCAAAGATGGACTATATCAGAGCCATACTTCCTGCACCTACAGAAGTTCAAAAAATATCTGAAGATTGCTCCAAACTGTTATTAAGCTGTCTTTCAAAACAGTTGTTCCAACCAAAAAATGTACCACGTTTGGAGTATCAATGTAAAAAAAACTTCAAAATATGCATTTTCTGTCTAGTTGAACATGAGCGGGACAAAGGGCGTAACATCTTATATTGTTTTCTAGTTTTAATGAAACCTAACAGCTTCCCTCAATTCCAGGTGCTCAATCTTCTCGGAACTGGTAGTCACGGCATGAACGCCGATACTCTTCGGCAGACAGTCCATCAGAAAGTTGGAGAATACTACTTTGAGAGACAGAAATGGTATGTATTCTGTCCCAAAAACCACTAAAAGCATTTAGGAAGCTGGCAAGAGACAACTTCGAGCATGCTGGCTATATAGACAAACTCATTTACTGCTACTTGAAGCTGGCTGACTTTGATGGAATGAGAGTTCTGGCAAAGAAACTGTCAGATGGACATCCGATGCTACAGGTACTATCAATGTCTCTGTGTCTGTACCACTAAACTCAGGAGTTGGGCTTCATCTTTGGGGATTGTGGACTATGTGATGAGTCTGTCTCTTGCTATCTTCGATGCGGCAAGCTGAAAGAAGCATTGGATGTCTGTATTCAACTAAACCAGTGGGAGAGGGTGAGTGACAGAGAGACAGATAGGTAAATTTACAGAGAGAGAGACATGCAATGACAAAGAGACAGACAACTTCAGGCAATATCCCTGTCTAACGAGCACAATCTCCAAAATGTCGAAGGCCTGCTGGAAAAACATACTGCTGAACTGACTGGTAGCAATGAAAGGAGCCTGGCAGCTGTACAGTTGTATAAAAGAGCCGGAAAGTATCTGGATGCTGCAAGAATTGTTTTTGCTGTAAGTATAATTTTTGCTTCGTTCTTTTGTTTTGTCAGACAAATTTGTCAAAAGGAAAACAGCTGCCAGTAGAGGAGTGGGGATATAAGAAAAGCCTGAAACATAAAACATTTCAGGAGATAACAGCAGACCAGTAGACAACCAAGTAACAACAAACAGTTTTATCGAACACAAATAAGGAAAGATCTTTATTGTTGGAAACACCGTAATACAATCAATATATCAAACATACCCACAATCATACACTCAGGTCCTGAGATCTACAGTTCACTTTCAAAAAGCCAACAAATAGCAGCCCAAAGACAAAAGCTTTCAGTGCGAGTCTAGGAAAAAAGGGTTACGTCGTTACCATAAGTATTCACAGTAGGTTTGTGAAACATTTATAGAGTCAAATATGTTTAAGCACTGAACAGTGAGCGATTCAAAAACCTTCTGGGAAATATAGGAAAGCTCTGAAACATTCATTCCGTACACTCTGGGCCCCAAATTTCTTATAGACATCAGTTATTAGATTTTATAAAGATCGTGAAGTATAAACTTTTCAGTTTTTGTGTTACCGCCAGAAAAAAAAATGCAATTTTCGGCCTGGTTCCTCTACTTTTCAAAATTTCACGTAATGCTCGGAGATCCAGCAACTTATGATACAATTTTCTCTTATCACACCGTTCTGAAACATTTTTCCTTTTTTTCCAGATAGCCAACGACGAGCGTCTGAAGATGTCCGACTGTCTCCGACTCAAAAAGCTCTATGTGATGGGAGCTCTCCTAATCGAGGACTTCCATATACATCAGAGAGTAAAGATGGCCGAGGAGAAGGGCAAGAAGGAAACTGACGTATAGTATACCACACTTCTTAGGGATACAAAGTATTTTTAGGCAGCTGTAGCCTTGTCGGGTCTTCTCCAAGAAGATGCTGGAGTGACGATGGAAGAGAGTAGAATGATTGATTCGGCCTGGAGAGGGGCCCTGGCCTACCATTTTTACATGATGGCTCAGAAACAGCTTTACGACGGTTTGTTTGGGGCGAGGAGGGTTAAACTCAGCATCAGTTGTATATTGAACTCCTTCGCAGGAAACGAATACATATTCCCGCCAAAAGTAAAGTTTGACATTTTATTAGAAACTTTGTGTCAAGAAAGTGAACGACCGTACGATACCTCGTAGTTTGAATCGCAGTCTTCTTGGATTGCGTTGAAAGATTGTAAAGCTCTGACTAGATTACCCGGTTTGTATACCATGGCTCCGAAACAGTAATTTTTGTTGGCTTTCAATTTTTTGCATATCGACTTTATCGACTCCCGAGGATTGTGAGACAGTTAATAGTAGTAATCCTGAAACATTTTAATTTCTCCAAAAAGAGGCAGTAAGACAGAGACATTGATAAAAAATTTTTTCCCCTCTGACAACTGTTTTTAGATTATTGGACTCGCCCGGCCCGTTCCGAAAGCATTGATTCAACTTTTATTCGACGTCAAGATTTGCTGAAATTGACTGTGACTTGGTGCAAGTTAGTCCTGGGACTGCTCGTTCTCCTCGCATTGTTCACACAGATCTCTATCACCGATCATCGTAGTCACGGAATCGACTTCTCTGCCACAACTGTCACACACAGGTTTCATTTTTAGTCTGAAATTTTCTTATTGGAATACAAAAAGGAAATACGTAAGAAATTGAATGAGACATGGAAAAGCTCAAGGATTTAGGCTTCTTATTACTGGAATTTGTATTACTGAAAGTGGAGAAGTCCCAAGTCAATTTAATAGCATGAAGCAAGATTAAATGCGAAAAATGATAAAACCAGATTTTATAAGGCAATGAAGGACCTGGAAGTATCCACCAGGCGCCAGAACGGCGCGATTTTATCAGTTGTTAGCGGAAGAAGTGTGACTCTGACTAGCGAAGTGATAGACTTTGTTTTTATTGGTATGTTTCTCGATGTAAGTCGAGCTTATAACAACTACCAGTCGCTAATGTTCTTGGCAGAGCGACTCAGTGATCGCTGGCAACGAGAATTTTTTGACTCTCTTCTAACTCGTCTTGTCAAAATCTAGGATAACATTTGACAGAAAGTTGACGGATAGTTTGTCAAGTTTCATCTCATTAAAGTTGACATGTGTCGCAGACAGACGTCTCTTGCCATTTGTAAAGGATATCTTGACTATTGGATAAAATACACCTTTATTCAAAATCAACACGAACTTTGAAGTTCGGTGAGAAGTTGAAGAGAAATGAAAAATAGCCATGACAAATAGTCACACTTCTTCCGCTAACAGAGCTGATAAAATCGCGCCATTCTGGCGCCTGGTGGATACTTCCAGGTCCTTCTTTGCCTTATAAAAACCGGTTTTATCATTTTTCGCATTTAATTTAATCTTGCTTGATACTATTAACTTGTGTCTTCTTCACTTTCAGTAATACGAATTTCAGTAATAAGAGACCTAAGTTCTTCAGTTTTTCCATGTCTCATTCAATTTCTTACGTTTTTCCTTTTTGTATTCCAATAAGAAAATTTCAGACTGAAAATGAAACCCGTGTGTGACAGTTGTGGCAGAGAAGTCGATTCCGTGACTACGATGATCGGTGATAGAGATCTGTGTGAACAATGCGAGGAGAACGAACAGTCCCAGGACTAACTTGCACCAAGTCACAGTCAATCAGCGAATGTTGACGTCAAATAAAGGTTGAATCAATGCTTTCGGAACGGGCCGGGCGAGTCCAATAATCTCGTCCCAACCTATTAGTCCCCGTCGACAAAATGACTTTCTTTCTTTGGCGAATAAGTGATAAAACAGCTGTCAAAGGGAAAAAAAACTTTTATCAGTGTTTCTGCCTCTCTGTCTTTTACTTACCACAAACGGATCCCGGGGCGCGGTAACCATGTGGCTGAGACGGTTTGACTAGTTGGACCTGATTGAAGTCGGTTGACTCCTCCACGTGAGTGATGACAACATCAAGCTCCTTCGGCTCGATCTAAAAAACTTTAGGCACTAAAAAGTAGCAGGTTACTTTTTCCGCTTTTTTCCCAGTTTAAATTTCTTCAACCTACAGGCCCCAAAAGCTTTCAATATCCTTTGTTCGTGGTCGACTACCACCAGAAAACTTTTTGAACCGATCCAATAAGTTTGAAGGGTAGCTGTAGTGCTATAAAAAATGCTATAAAAAAATTTTGGATGCACCCTAATAGTAGAGCTGAATCGAAACCTTCGGTAAAATGTCAAGAATGATAATCTGGCAGTTTACCCCGATGTCATTGTCTTCTGGTAGAGGTTCGAAGCTACTTTAACAGAATATACTAACCGCATGCATGGTTTCGAATTACTGTCATACATTTGTAAATAGTTCCTTTTATGTTCCCAGAGAAACATAATACTTTCAGGGCAAATCGACGCAGCCATGAAGACGGCCCTTCATCTCCTGGAATACGATGATCTACTTGAACCGTTGGAGATTTATACACTGCTTGGTGAGTTATAGATTTGGGGAATAGAACAGACGGGTTTGGACGTGAGAAGGGAGGATGTTTCATGGAAGCGTGAAATGCTAGAAATAGAAATGTCACAATTCACGGCACAATGTTGTGAGACAAACTAGACAAGTTTTTTGATACTGGCAAACTCATGATTGGCGTAAATAGTCGAAGCTGTTTTTACTGCGTTGATGGATGTATTCTGCTCAAAAATCTACGTTTTCTACGAGAGACAAACTAGTGAAGTCTAAAGAAAACTCCTAACGGTATGGCTGTAACATCATGTAATGGGTCGTAAGACATTTTGTGATCGAGATATGTTTCGAAGATACCCCAAGTAACCAATATTCTCAGGAAACACATTTCATCACAGTTAGAAACATCACGGATGCTTATTTACAACAAAGTTGTTTCAAAAAAGTGCGGTATACTGGAAAGATGAAACGTTGACAAAATGTCGTCTTTCGATATCGATTTTATAAAATAACAAAACGTCGCAAACTAGTTGGTATCATGTTCTTGTCAAATCAGTTATATTTTACCACTCGAATAAAAAGTTAGGGTTTTTTTCTTCGAAACTCACTGGACGTTTCAATTGACCTGTTCAAAAAACCGATAGAATATTATTTACGCAGATCACATTTTCTTGTATGCCTATTTCACCGTGCTAGAACATAGCATGAGAGGAGGTTGACGGCAAAAATATTTTATGAAGTTGACATATACTGGCACAGTGGAAAGTTACGTGTAGATGGTCGTACTCAGTTGCAAAGCATTGATCAACTGTTCCAAGAGATACTGTTAGAACTGTCCCTGGAAAACGTCTGTCAAAAATGTGCCGAAAAATGTTTCAAGAAGTTATCATATACTGATCCCTGCCACTGATACGCCCCTGCCACCACTGAAGGAATTCCCAGAACTGAATATGTTTCAAGGTAACCTCAAATGTTCAAACGTCTCTGAAGGGTAGCTTTTGAAGAGTGGTAAACAGAAATATTTCATGAAACTCGTAAGGTGAGGTTGCTAGTGGAATAATACTCAATCTAGTAATTGTAAAACACTTATAGTTTTCATGTACTCCTTGACACTAACTACTGTGAGAACTGTTGTGTTCCACTGTTCATATAAATATCGAAGAGTCTCTTGTGACTGTTTCTTCAGCTTTTTGCTCAAGCTGTATTCCAGCAACAAACATACATGGAATGTCCTTCTATAAAATAGCCTCTTTTAGCAGTCACTAGCTGTGCCAATCGCCAGTTTTCGGTCTGTTCCAAAGCGTTCCTAAAGCTAGAGAAGATGGATTCGAACACGAGGGAAGAGTTCAAGAACCTGGCTGTCCAGATCTTTAGCAAGCGAGTTTTTTTCTGTTTCAAAAAGCATACAAGGGTCTTCAGTTTCCCGCCCGTGGACACTCGTCCCCAGCTCATTTCCTGTATTCACTGTGAGAGAATGATTCCCGACTACTCACAGTTCTGTCCGGAGTGTGATATCAAGGTACTTATAGAGTTTTTCTGTAACAAAATGGTTTCAGTTCCCAATCTGTGTGGCTTCTGGTCGTCCCCTGATTGACTACCAGTTCTGGCTCTGTCCGTCATGTCATCACAGAGCATTTGAGCAGTATATGGTCAGAGTCAAGTTCTGTCCTCTTTGTCATCATGATATGGGGAATTAGTAAAGATTTGAACGAGGCAGAGACTCCTACTCTTACTTTATATACTTACCTCCGTAGTCACCCGAGTATTTTGACCAGAACAGCTGACATTTCAACACCATACTTCGGGTGGAAGGACCCCCTATCACAAAACAGAGGGTCAACTGTATCTGGGTACACTATCGGATACAAACAGTAAATTGTAGGTTTGGCAGAGAGACAGACATAGGCTGTAAGTATTACCAGCCGGCAGAGTGGGTGGGGGTTAAAAGTATTGGGTTGGCAACTAAGTCTTTTCGCTTTTTCAAATGCAAAAACTTATTGTCTTCCAAACAACTTTTTCATTCGTTGTAATCATCATTATGATGTACCACGTCTGCTCATTTCACGGGTAGCTTACGGATGCCACGCTCGTAGGACAAATTGGGTTTTGACGCGAAGAAGTTTATCAACCAGGCTTTGAGTGCGCCGTCGAAATCGAACTGTTGTCCTCTACTCTCGTTGTTGAGAGCCCGGAACAGATAATAGTCGGAAGGAGCAAGGTCCGGGCTCTATGGAGGATGGGATAAAATCTCCCAAGCCAGGTCGTGGATCTTGGAGCGAGTGAGTTTTGCAACATGGGGCGCGCGTTGTCCATCTGCGGGATGACCTTCGACTTCAGCGGCCGTTTCTGACGAAGTGCAACGGCAACCTTCTCAAGTTGCTGGCTGTATATGGCCGCCATAAGGGTTTCTTCCAGCATCCAGCAGTTCCCAATGCATCACTCATTCGATATCCCAGAAAACACAGAGCTTAATCTTCTTTTGATGTGTGTCAGGTTTCACCTCAGGATTTGGTGTCTGCCCTCGACCCACCCATTGACGCTTCCTTCGGAAGTTTACATACATTATCCACTTCTCATCCCCCGTCACCAGACGTGGTAAAAAAGGATTTTCCCTCAAATCTGGACAGGAGAGAATGGGCGACGATCATGCGCTGCCACTTCTGGGCGTCACTGAGGTCATGCGGCAACCAAGTGCCCAGTTTCTTCATAAATCTCAATTGCTTCAAATGATGTTCCACTGCAGCACGACTGACAGACAGTGCCTCTGCTAGTTCACGGATAGTCTGCCGATTGTTCTCGTTCACGAGCTGTAGCAGCTTCGATTCATCAAAAGTTGACCTTGGCTCATCTTCGACACTTTTGTCCCCAGACCGAAAGCGATAGAGCCACAACTGTCACACTCTCGTAGACGTCGTCCATTGGCCATAAACATTGTTGATATCAGCCGCCGTTTGGCCTCTATTCGTGCCTTTGAGGAACTCATGTCGCAGATGGTAGGGTGGTAGGTCATCAATGGTCCAGAACAAAACGAACAGAGAATAAAGAATAAGAAGAAGGGAAGTGGTGTCTTGCATGGTGATGGTAGAGGACTGAGTGAGCTACATGAGGCGCTATATCAATAGCTCGGACGTTCTTGTACACAAGACAAAAGACATGTTTACAAAAAGCGAAAAGACTTAGTTGCCAACCCAATAGTTTAAAGCTCAAAAGCCCTTCAAGGCTGAATATTAGTTGGTCAAAGGAGAATGTCTCAGTCAATCTTTCTCTTCTTCTGTATGTTTCTCTTTCAGTCTGTCTCTGTGTTTCTGTCGGTTCCTCTGTGCGTCTATATCTCTGTCTGTCTCCCTATCTCTCTGTCCCATGTTTCTCAGCCTCTCTGTCTCTCTATCCGTTCTTCTGTGCTCTATCTCTCTATTACTCCGTTTCTCTCATATTCAGTCTCTCTATCTCTTTGTCTGTCTGTTTTTCTGTCTCTCTGCCTCTGTATCTCCCACTGTTTCTCTTTGTCTCTCTGTATCCCGGTCTCTCTGTCTTGCCTACTTCAAAGGTTTCTCGGTTTCAAATCCAGGTGAGCAATATACTCCATGTGTTATTAGACCACGCCATAAATTACAGTCAACTCTCGATATAGTAGACACGCGTTTTGCACGAAAAAAAGCCTACTATTTGGTGAAGTCTACTAAACCGAGAGGTAAAATCAACTGTACTTTACTATTGGAGCAAAACTTTTGTCTAATATATGATGAATTCTACGGAGCTGGCATTCCACGTTGTGATTTGGTCTTTGGGTAGATCAAAATATTTAAAGAATGGATACTCAATTTTGACTGTTGCTCTCGTAATCAAAAGCTGTCCTTCAAAACTGTTCCTAAATGACTGATTCTTATAAACTCTGCGACGATTTATAGCTTCTCCCATCTAGGTGACAATGTTGTTCTTCAGAATCTCTACGTTGTCGTTTTGACGCTCTCACGCTCTTGCTGCCTTAGTTAAATCGTCTCTGGCCTTCCATATTCATTATGGACTCTATAAGTATGCAGACACCGTTCCATGAAAGTCTCAAAGAGCATTTCAAGGCTGTTTTTGGGTCACTCCTGCTCTTTTAAACTCTTTCTGACATTCTTTGCTGATCTACCTCACATTCGATTGATGCCTCAGATATCGTGTTACATCGTTTTTACATCCTCATACTCTACTTGGTTTTCTATGCGATTTAGGTCAAATTCGCTCTGCCGAAGTACTACAAGATGCTGTCTTTCAGAGATCATTATCGTCCCAAAGTCAATAATTTGTACGCACAAATGATGCACACAACAGCAGAAGAGACATCGATGATCTTATCTAATAACTTCACGGATAAAATAGCCCTACTGGTGAACCTTTTACTTACAGGAGCTAGTTTTTTTTGCACACTCGCAGAGTGAACATGGTTGTAAGAGAAAGCAAAACTAACTTGATGGGGATTGAACCGGTTTTACGGGACCCTTAGACTGGCCTAGGGTCCCGTAAAACATTTTTATTTACTTCTTCAAACGTATTTCGCTTCTATCGTTACTTCTTTTACGACTAAAAGCTAGAAAATTTTGATAGTCGACCTTCCCATTTCCTAACTTTTTTTTCTGATATAGTTCGCGCGTTCAAATTCGTTTTTCGGGACGAAGAAATGCTTTTCCGGCCTGTCTATGCTTTGCAAAGTTGTAGAACAGATCAAGGGCTACAACTTTGCAGTACATTGTCACGCAAAAAAAACTTATTTTTTAGTCGAAGTGGTTGTGTGCGATACTGGTCGTCACAGTGCTATCCGAAAAAGGGATTTTTGTATTCAGTGAGTGAAAAAATGGAAAAAGTACGGTTTGCGGCCTCAGGGCAGTTTTTGTGGTAGTGATCAACAATACGTTCTGTCTCACTAAGCAAACACGAAAAACAGCAAAGGCAAGAGAAGGCTTCATAGAAAATGAAGGAGCAAGTATTGAATAGTCTACGTTGGATTGGGTCATAAACTAGTAAACAATGGAAGCTAATGGTTTTAGGATAGTTTCATTCGTAGATAGGAACACGTGAAAAAAGTAATTAATCTGAGTAAAGACAGATCACATAAGAGAACAGCCTCCACCAGCTGCAGCCCCTCCGGCAGCTTTGAGAGCAGGCAGAGCAATTGGAGTTGCACCGAGGGTCTAAATTGAACTAATTTTCAACGTGGAAGGAGAATTTCTCACGAGGTAAACTAATGCGCCAATGCCGATCATCAAATAAAGACGTTCAAATGTATCATGTCTTCTTGGCTTGTTTTCTTTGGAAGTCTTACCCGTCCGCTTTTTGTCTTTGCTACCTACAATTCCTGGAATTCTTTTCATTATCGGGTTGTTCCAAATCTTTTGGAAGGCATTTGGTTCTCGAACCATTCCAGTTTCTAAAGCATCTGTCAACTTACAAAATTGTTGAAAATACCTCTACATCGCGAACAATTTCTCCGTTGTCCATATCTTTGAGCTCTTCAATCATTGCCTCGATCTCGTGAAAACTTTTGGCTTTCCCTTCTTGAAGGTCGGTTCGTTCGAAAATTTTGACAATTTCCATGTACTGAGCTCGAGTATTTTTGAGCTTCTTCAAAGTTTCGAAATTTCCTCCCACACAGTTTGACTGTTCCTGAAAGAACTTGTCATATTTTCTTGTTCACAATCACCTCTTCTCGGATCATACTTGTCAAGTAGGCCAAGTACTGGTCATTGTAGTGAAGAACAGAGTTCTTTTGAAGGAAAATAGCAAAATGGGCACAGTATTTTTGTTTCTTCTCGAGATCGTGCTGGTAAGCCAGACGCTGTTTTTCCCGATCAGCCATGGATTGCCGCGCAACCTCCACTTGGTTAGCGTTCATTTCCAAACCATTCGCGAGGCATTCTTCGATCTGAACACACGTTTCACAGAATCTTTGTAGAAAGTTTACCTCCTCTCTCTTCTTCTCAATAAAGTTCATGTTTTCGAGCTGATTCTTGGCTATTTCAGCCAGAGGTCGAGCCATGAGTTCGATAGCTTTGCGAACCTTGTTCACGCTCAGAGTATTCTTCACGTCATGTGGTTCAAAGCCACAAATCATCGAGATCATGCTGAAAAAGATTGTTTTCGGGTAGATGGCAACATACTTTGAAAGCTTCTCACGGCCAAAATTCCAACTCTCTTCAAAACCTCTGATTTCATTTGGAGAGTATTGAATGTTGTAGCGATTGGCTACGGCATACCGAAAATGAATAGAGTCGAAAACAAAGTAGCGCCTAAAAATGATAATTTTTCTAACATTTTTCAAGAACTGACCCATCGAGCTGAATGCGAATTTTTTTTTCATCATAGATTCCATTTAGGTACTTTTGCAGAGTTGGATAAGTTTCCCCCGGATTGTAGCCTACTCCTTTGCCGTTAGACATACAGAATACAATATTGTTGGCAGCGGAGGCGTGTAGATGTCTCAGCAGCTCATTCATTCCATACTTAAAGCCAATATCAAGACGAGCCTCGTTCGGCTTCAACAAAAAGAGAAACGCGTGAATCTTTCTCTCATTAGGCAAAAACTGTGATAACGTACTTGAAGGAGGAGATAAAATTGACAATTTTAGAAAAGTTTAACTTGTCTTGATCGATACCCCTTACGTCGCCAACGCCTGGAGTATCAATCAGACGAAGAATCTTCTTGTTCCCAGCAGACCCAAACTCAAATATGTAGGATTTGGGTGACTGTGTTGCCGAATGTCCAGTGCGACTGTCTTCGTCGTCACCGTCTCTCTGTCTCTCTATCGGAATTGTTGGCTCGCGTTCTATCAGCTTTTCAGAGCCCTGGAGTAATTTTTTTTCAGAAAGACAGTTGTATTGATTCTTAAAAATACTCATGTTTTGTAAAGACCTGCTTGCCTGTTAGAGGTATGTTGGAACAAGCATAATTACCAAGCGGAATTACCTTGTTCTCTTTTGTATAGTGTTTTGTACATATCTCGACAATGTCCTGGACAAGCACGAGAGGTACTGGTCTGATGAAATCACAGCGTTAGCGGGTTCTACATGGTGGAAGAATTCGAATATGAAATGGTCTACTCTCAGAAAGGCTCTAGTTGATAATAATAGACTTGATAAAGCGTATAAATAATAATAATAACGTTGCAATGACACAGCGCATGTAAAGCAATACTCACATTTGAATCGAAATGATGGAACGAGGTTTTGATAAGAACATTGGGACTTCTGCAGGCATCGTCGAGTGTTTGTCGAGTCAGCAAATTTGCAACCGCGTTGATGAATGTCGAAGCTGAAAACAAAAACAAAACACAAACAACAGCAAGTATGAATTTCTACTCAACATAATAGATGTAAAAAAACAAACATTTTACCAAAATATATGTTAAGCTTTGTTGCATAACCACATACGAGATTGAACTCACGTTTTGCGTGACGACGGGTTCCGAAGAAGATGATTGCTGATTCCTAGTGGCTACAGGTTCCGGAACACGAGCTCCTCCAACTTGGTTAACCATTGTAAGAGTGTCAGAGTCGGAGGAATCATCAGCTGTCACTGTCGTCTGACGTCTTTCGCTTGAAGGTAGATGGACGGGCATGACTGAAAATATAAGTGGTATTATTGAATGTGTAAAAGAAAGGAGCAGGAGCCGGTGAGGCAGAGCGTCTGATAAGAGTCCTACGTACGTAAATGGAGTGAGAAATTAAAAAACTCACCGGCGGCTTCGAAGACTTTTCAATTCTTACATTTATCCACGGGACGGTTTTGGCTCGGCCTTCCACTGGCGCAGAACCTTTTGGGTGATTTGCGCGAGCAGTAGATTCCAATGCTTTTTGAAGCCTTGGCAGTTTGAGCGGCTGTAACTTCTTGGTAGTAGTAGCTACATACCTGAAGCTTTATGAATGTAATAAGAGTCAACCTGACAGTAGTATGTACAAATACCAAGCTATAAACACTTTTTCTCGTACTCATACCAACCCACCAAAACTGCCACTTTGGCGAAAATAAAAATTTTAACAAAAAGGTGAGTGTGTTAAGGTTCTTTATTAGAAGCAAAGGGGTCGGGGACCCTTCCAAGAGGGAAGATACACAAGGCTACATTATCCCCCTCCCTACCCTTGCCCTGGGTGCAAGAATGGGAAGTTACACAGTTTTTGGAAAGTAGTGAGTTGCTCTTTTGAGTGTTGTTAACAACTTAATAGTTACGGGCTTTAAAAGTTTTGTGAGCTTCAGATGGATAGTCCTGACAATAAGTTTCGAATTTAACAATCACGCTAGCAAGTTAAAATAAAAAGTTACAGCATTGCCAAACGACGTGGCTCCAACCAGACGTCCCGGATTCGATCCCCCTAGCGGTGAAATTTTTTTTTGTATGCAATTACAGGTAGAAAGTGGTTTTACAACACGGTTTACTTCTTTGTTGGACACTTGAGTTAAACTTTTCAATTCAATAAATAGGGATACTTGTCACTCTCTGTATTACTACGGAATAGCGAAACCAACTTTCTCGAATCTTTTGCAACGAAACTAAATTTCTTTACAGAAGGATGCGTTTTCGTCGGTAGAACCTTCCGGCTGGCGAGAGCATTTTATTTGATAGGACGCATCCAACCCGATCAATTCTCGTGGCTATACAATAAAGCGGTTTTAAATTATGTTTGCAAAAATGTTCTAGATTTTAACCGCAGTAATTTTTGCAGACTAATTAGTCTTAGTGGTGGATTTGGCAAATATGCAGAGAACCGTAAGAGACTAGGAGATCATGAGGCAATTTTTCGATATTTGACGGTTTCCCCCGTGTAGATCAATCATAAAACTTCTACGATAGTTTCGGACTTCATGTACTCAATTTTGCCATGGCCAGTCTTCGCCTCCACCGTAAGCGGTTCCAGCATGGATTTGAAGAAATCTAACGAACTGAGACTCAAAAAAAGGCCGGACTCTCGCTTTAACCTCTCACAGTTCAACCGTATTTTTACCCCAGTCAAGATACCACTGGAGAAAATTCCAAAGACGCTGTTATCCGGATTGACTCAAGACTTGCCAACAGTTAATGGGCGCACAACGTAAATTACTAACTGCCAGTATTGGCCCTCAGAGAGAGAGAGAGAGAGAGAGAGAGAGATCTTTTGTTACTGTATTGAGAAGCCCAGTTTATGAACCGTGGTAAGTTTGAAGTGTACCTAGCTATTGCATGACTTCGCCCGAGTAATACCGCTGTGGGTCAAAACTCCAAAAAATGAGCCTGCAAATGGCGTACAATCGCGTACGGCGGACATTATGAAAGCAGGGAACTATCCCTAACTTTTTGACCTATTGGTTTGAAAAATTGGTTCTAGGGGTAAAAGTTTAAAGTCCTGAAAATGCTTCTTTCACGCGCTGCGCGCGTTTTTAGTGTTTTAGAAGCTAGCACTAATGGGAGGGAAAGGCAAAACTTCCAATAACACTTGAACATTAGGACAGAATGCTCGGTTTTTCCTCAGTGTTGATAGCATTCTGTTTAGGAGGGAGCATATTCGAGTCATGTTAAGTTCTTTTTGTGTTCCAGCAGCTTATAGAGAAATAATTAATATCATCTCATCTGAAAATTAGTTGAACCAACAGAGAGAAACGACCACTTGAGATTGTCTCAAAATCAGGACGATAAACAAAATGAGGACAAGCAGTTTTTATCCGAAGCAATGAAACTGTTATTACATTAAGCAAGGAACACGAAGCTAGAAGATGATGAATTCAAATCATGGATGGTAACGATTGATTATTTGGGCCGCACACGGTCCAAAAATGTTGAGTTGTTTGAGCTCTGCCAACTTCTGAAGTTTGTTTGTACATCTCTTCCCGTTTAGCCCACCTTTTTAGTGCTTTCCACAGTTACAGATGCTCCGTATGCTTGACCATTCTCAATGTTACGACGGAAGTCCGTTAAAAAAGATATGATGCTATGTGAAAGCAAAACTTCATCGTTATTGTTCATCTGAATGTATTGTTTTTACATTGTAAGATTCCTACATCTAATCCCCTTTCCAGCTGAGACATCTTATTTTCAAAGCTAGTGAGGAATGGGTGTTGTTGATTCGTTGTTGAGAAGAACGAGAAATGATGGCATGCAGAATGAAGGACATTATTTTCTCGTTCCAGCACCTCTTGTGCAAACATTTTCATTGCAACAGATGCGTCCAGCTCATTACGATACCGAGGCGATGTTATCTGCAAGCATGTATGAAAATTATGAGAGTGCCGAAATACATGATCGTTCCGATGATGGTTGCAATCCCTACACAATTTCGTATCATTAAATTGGCCACTACATCCATAGCCGTTGCAGCTGCGACAATTTACGAAGACTTCTTTCTTCCCCCTATCTTTTTTCTTTTGAAAATTTTTTTTTTTGAAATGAAACAATTATTAATCCAAAACCTGGTCGATTTGGTCGGACAGCTTCAATATTTGTTTGTAATTGTCAAAAATTTGTTGCGCTAGGGGCTCTGACAATTCCACCACAATCCGACAAGTCCGATCATGCTCAATCTTCTCTTTAGTCCTCAGATCTTCTTCTTTATCAGCATCGGCCTGTTTCAGGGCATAATGCACTGGGACCGCATTTACAGGAACTCCTGCCAAAGAACTTTCTTGTATCATGCTCACAGTTGTACTCGGTCCCTGTTCCGTTCTCCAAAGGGTTTTGCCAATTGAACTTGTTCCGCTACCTATCTTATCAGAAGTGCTTACGTCGCAATCAAGGGCTTGGCCCAAGTTTACTTCTTTTTTCTCCACAGAGACCGGAAGCATTTTGAAAGAAGGAAGACATTGAGCACGTTCGAGGAGTCTGAAAAGTTAAATGTTTGATTCACCGTTTAGCCATCAGATCGTTTGATTAAATGTTGATAAAATATCTGAACATTGTTCACAACAACTCTTTGGAAAAAGTGAAATCAGCGTGTTTGTTCATTGTGTATTGGTCATGATAGACAGACCTACGGACTTAAACATCCATCTTTGCAAGTCATTTGAACATAGAAATGTGCAAACATATGACAAGGCTAATAGTGTTATCAGGGAAAGTCTTGCAAAACAAGTATTATTTCCACCTATTAATCTTCAGTTCCACTTTGGAGGTAAAAGCAAAAGGAGAACCTGATTCGTGGTTCAGATATCTCTGAAGTCTAACACAGTAACCCTGAAGGGCTCGAAAAAGTTTCATGCTCAATTTCAGACCGAAACTAGCTGGAGAAAGGCTGTATTTCCAGTCGCGTAGCTTTCAATGAATTATTGTTTTGCTTTGTGAGAGCAGTCCTACCAACCGTTTTAGTTCTTCTACATTGTGGTCAAAGAGTTCCTGACATTCTTCTTTCCTTTCTTCATTGGCAGCTTCGGAATATTGTCTAACCGTGCACAAGTAGCGGAATGGCTCGTTATCGAAAGCAAACCAGTTTTCTCTAGAAAAGAATCATTCATATTGTTTGTAAAACTTACTTGTCAGTGTTAAGAGCAGCATCCTTGAAGTTTTCCCTCAGTAGGGCGAGACTTTCTCCCGGCGTTTTGCCGTAGGTGAAAACAAACGAAACATTTTTGTAAGTAGAGCGTTGAAGTCGTTTTAGCAGTTGTTTCAATGCTGAGTTCAAAGAAAAGGTTAAGCGCGGTTCGTTCGCTTTGAGGACGATGCAGATCGAGTCGATTTTACTGAGAAAACACAGTTCTTTAAAGATTTCATCGCTTACTCGAGTTTTTCCAAAAAAGCAAAAGTTTTGGCCAGATTAGTGCAGTCGGTGTCGTATCCTTCAGTATCATTCAGTCCAGGAGTGTCAACGATTCTAACGGGAATTTTCCCAGCCGCAGTGTTGTAAGAGAATTCGTGTATTATCGGATTCTTAAAACCAGATTTCAGAAAATACTTCTTGGGTACTAAACCTTTGTTACCGATCCCGACCCATCATTCAGGTTTTCGTTACTTTGGCTTTGCGAGTTAATTGTTAGAGCTGGTTGAACAATTTTGACCTTGGATCCTACGAAAGTCGTGAAGCGTGTTGGTAACACAACTCTTGGGCCGCTTTTAAGAGCTTTGTCAAAAGTCTCATAACGGAAAGAGTTCGCGATTCCGTTGACCATCGTAGTCTTCCCATTTCCTGACATTCCCATAAAGACAATTGTTAGAGAATCCTTCGGATCCGGTTCCCTTTCAGCTGCTTCAATTTTTGAAGTTGAAATCTCTTCAGGACCAGGAACAAGGTCGTTCAAGCTGAATCTATGTAGTGAGAAATAACCATTTGTTTACTTTTCTGGTTGTTGATCACTTTCTGGTGCCCCTGGAATGGATAAAGAGTGTTCATGACCATCTATCTTCTCCCACGAACTGTCGCCTTCGTTTTCCGGTTGTCTAACTGTTTTGGCATCGTCTGTTAGCCTGAAAAATCGTCAGAGAAAATTGTGGACAATTTTTAAGTGGAATATCAACGAAACTTACGTGAGTTTAGCCAAGTCCATTGCATACTCTTCGGGCCATAGCTTGTTCACAACCTAAATTTCGACCTTCATGGCTCTGCGCCTGTAACAAAATACATTTAGTCTGCAAAAACTGAAGAACTGCTCAGCTTCTTTTGTAGTCAACTGAGATATGCAGCTGACTACATGATGAAAGTTTTCAGGGTTCCAGCCCTGCTGAGCACAACTCAGTTTCGCCAGCTGCGTTTGACACGTCACCTATAAAATGAAAAAGTATCTACATAGTACAATCTCTCACCTTTTGCATCCAGTCGTCAAACAAAGAGTTATCTCCTAGAAGTTTTTTAATGCGTTGAATTTTCTTTGATATCTCTTGGTCGTTCATTATAGTCGATTTGATCTTCTCTTTCACGTCTTCGGGTTGTCCATTCAGAAAAGGCAGTGTTTCGGAGTTGTTCTCAACGGCCTAAACATTTTTTTTGGCAACGGCACATCTGTTATCATCTCTGTGTCAATCGAAGTTGGCTCTGGAAAAACCATCCTGGAAACGTAGAAAGTAGGAAACTTCGAAGTCCGAAGCTACAACACTTTTGTTCGTGACACGACCGGTATAAGTAGGGGATTTTGATGTTAATGAGGAAAGGGCGGGATTGTCTATTTTAAAGATTTCAGATATCATTCAATTGGAATTCTCATGATACGATGTAGTTTGTCCAAAACAATTGCGGGTAGTTATTCGCGCTGGTTTGATTCTACGTTGGCTTAGTGCGCGCGCTTGAAAACTGAAAATCGCTATTTGCTCCGGTCTATCCAATTGTTCTTAAACTATGTCCCATAGTTTTAGCCACTTAGAATAACCTAGAAAAAAAGTTTTGGAATCAATAGGTTAGTAAATAAAATTTCTTGAAAATAAATCTTTTTCCAAAAATGTGTCGATCTATCCCGATATTTGTAACCCAGGCTGGCATTCCAAAGCTAAATATCAGGTTGATCCCATAGTTTGGCTAGAGGTTCAGTAACCTTCCAAGTTGTGGGGCGTTAAGTTTCCGGACGATTAGATAAACCTGCATGGCTCTGCTTGGATGGTTTTTGGCCTTGCCCAATTTTCGAAAATTTTAAAGTTTTTCAATTTTTATTTTAAAGTCAGTTCTGGTTGCATATAGATAGGATATGTTAAAAAAGTGTTTTGAGCCTTCAGAGAAGTCAAAACGAGCATCTGAGCACATGAAATCCATCGGAAAGCCCGCGGAAAAAATAGTGTATTTGCGCCTCAGCACGAAAATACGTAAAAGCGCTTCAACAGTATGAAAAATAGTTGTAAAGCATTTTTTGCTTCTAATAAGGGTTGATCATTAAATATTCTTTGAATAATTGACAAAAAGGGGACAATTATTATAAAAGCGACCAGCAAAAAGAAGGATGGTATGGAGGCTACAAAAACAGGGCATTGGAACTCAGTCGGAAAAAAGTCAAAACCCACACCGCGTCTGATCCTATTGTATCTGGAAAAAGAAATAGACGCTCACAACAAGAGTTAATTATCGGTTGCAAGCTGCTTCCAGCAAAATTACGAAAAAATACCTTTTTTTTCAAAAATTTCATACATACCATGACAAAGCCCGGCTTCTTCACTTCTTCGTGTAGAGTCAGTGTTTTGACGTGGCTTACCAGTCTGGAACTCTGGAACTGCAGTCTCTGTCTCTCTGCTGTCTCTTACCTTTTGTATTCCTCGACATTTGTGGTCCATTCCTTAGCGTAAACTTTGTGATGACGGCTCTGATCTCCAGGGTTGGCGGCTAAGTGGCACAGGTAACGAAAGCAGTCGTTTTCAAAGCAGAATATGTTTCTTCTAGAATTCTAGTTTCTTGTCAGGAGTTGCAACCTACTTTTTGGTCGGAAATTCCACTCCTACTGTTCCCTCTAAGTCTAGTAGAAAGTCTCTCAAAGTGGTCAGGGTGGCAGCGGGTTGAAAAGAATGAGCTCGGGTGTTGGTGAAACAGTAGACGATGTTCTTTACAAGGGGTTTTCCTTCAGTTTTCAGGAAAGTACGAAGCTCGGTATGAAGTCGCGTCTCATCCGGCTTCAGAACAATACAGATGACATGGATTGGTCTAAAAACTACTGGTCAGAAATTTGAGATGACCCACCTCTTGATCTTTTCTCCTTGTAGCAGAGACTGAGAGCCAAAACCGGGGTTGTCGTAGAAGACGAGCTCCTCCGAGTCATTAGAATCAATTAAGTAGACAGAGCTACTCTGGAAGCATATGTTTTGAAAAGTACTAGGCATTAGAGACAGAGAAACAGAGGGATAGAGAGACAGAGAGAAAAAAAGAGATCGAGAGACAGAGAGACAGCTGAACTAAATTACCTGAGTAGGGGTTACTTCAAATAAATCAGCCTCCTCTTTTACTCCACTGGTGGAGCCTCTCAAGTAGATAGGCTTTCCTCTTACACCCTGCAATTTTTTGTAAAAACAAATAGAACACCTTACAGCAGCACTGTATGAGAAACCAACATCGGCCAGAACCGCCGGCCCATTTTCTATGGCCTCATCCAGAGTGGCATATCGTGAATAGTTAGCGAAGCTGTTTATCAGGGTAGTCTTTCCAGTACCTGTCTCTCCAATGGGAATCAGGCAATATGAATCTTTGGGTTGGGAAGGTGGTGCGGAAGTCATTACTGAAACGGTCATCGAGAAATAGAGAACAAGGTATAAATGCTAATAAATACAACGGAATTGAACTCCAAACAAGCAAA
Organism: Oscheius sp. JU75; assembly: GCA_037178855.1. Classification (NCBI taxonomy): domain Eukaryota; kingdom Metazoa; phylum Nematoda; class Chromadorea; order Rhabditida; family Rhabditidae; genus Oscheius; species Oscheius sp. JU75. The sequence goes on along the minus strand of JASJZC010000006.1, from coordinate 2,266,025 downwards.
AAACAACTGAAAAGTTTGTTCATTTGACACCATGCCTTAATTAAAGTCTAAATGGATCTTTCGCCGCGTCCCTACCAAAGAAGAGTCAAAGTTTAGAAAACACGAAAGGAAAGAGCGGAGAATTTTTGTTGTGAGTAGAGTTGGTGGGAAGCTGATAAGAGACGGGCAAGGAAAGAGCTCGCGAGATAGAAAAGAAATTAGACTTATGAATCAGCTAGAGCTGGGCGGAGTTGATAATTTCTCAATGGCGAGAAATTTTGCTTCACAACCCATTGCTGTACTTCATTCTTCGCCAAATGTCCGAGCTTCTTCACAGCATGGCAGAAGGCATCTGCCAGACCAGTTTCCTTCTAATCGAACCGAAATGTTTTCAGGCGCAAAAGCTGGAACAGGGATAGAAACTGGTAAACGGTAAAAACTTACGAGTCATCGCTGTTCTTCTGACTCATGTTACTCTCGTCAGCCCGGGGCAGCTGACTTTGGTGAAAATATGAGATGCAAGTTCGCTCGCATCTCCTAAACCACATTCCCAATTTCATGGACCAAATGATCTCCGGCCTGAAGTCTACCGCTGCCTACATGGTTGACGTAATCGTAACTGGACGCATCCTGGAAGAACACAATAGCAATCTGGAGGCGCTGCTCTTTCGGATTCAACATTTCGGTTTCCATTTGCAAATCGAAAAATGTCGCTTTGCCGTGCCATCGCTCAACTATCTCGGATTCATTATCTCACAGACAGATTGAGAAAGAAGGACTGGCTCTGGTTTTCGCTGTCAAGAGTTCCATCGTTTAATCCATGGACGTCAATTCCTGCTCCTCACGGCTCACAAGCCGAAGAAGGTGTCATCAGTGCTGGAAGCGAAAGGGATGCCAAGTTCATCTACATTAACATTATCCAGCAGATGCCCATCTCTGCCGAAGATGTCTCCAACGCCACTGCCAAGGACCCTGTTCTCTCGCAGCTGGAAAACTACACCAAGAAGGATATTTGGCCTAGCAAATCAAGTTCGGATCTCAAGAAGTACAGCTCCATCAGGCACTCACTGTTCCTGCGCAATGGATGTCTCTTCTTCCAGGACCGTTTCCTGATTCCTGCTTTGCACCAGAAACGTGTCCTCCAAATCCTGTACAACGGTCATCCCGGCTCAACAAGGATGAAGTCTCTAGCTATGAAACACGTCTTCTGGATCAACGTCAATCGGGACATCGAAGAGTACGTCCAACTCTGTGAAGACTTGGCTGCAAAGGTCCCGATCAAGACAATTCTGTTGCCTTGGCCCACACTGAACGAGCCATGAGAAAGGATCCATCTGGATTTTGCTGGACCCATAAATGGTAAGATGTACATCATCGTCGTCGACGCCTATTCCAAATAGCCGGAAATTTTCCCCTTAAATACTGCCACTACGTCTACTACTATGAAGACACTGGATCGACAGTTCTCCCAGTTTGGATATTTCGTTTATTGCACGTGTATTAGATTGAACTAGGTGTATGTACTCTGTGCAAGCTGAACACGTGTCTTGGAGGGGTCAAAGTAGCTTTGTAGCAGCGAACACGAATGAATGGTCGAAAAGAGATGGAAGTTTGCAAAGTCGGTACTCAAAGCTCGTATCAAGTATTATCGTTATCACAGAGATTATTTGGCTTTACAAGTCTCAATTACTAAAACGGCATGACTATAATTTGCAATAACCTTCAAAATCTTGTAATTTGTGTTCAAGCCACAAACTGTCTTTGTTATATGGACCAGATCTATTTTAAATTGTCCTCGCGTCTCTGTCTGTCTGTCTGAAGCCAATATGGATGGACAGAAGGAAGTAGAAATCGAGCAGTTTTGGAAGAATCGGATTATTACTGGCATTAAACCCCAAGGAGCAATAGCATTACTTGGACAGGGAGTTAGGTTGAGGAATGGGAAATGGGTTCAAAGAGTGAAAGGGAAGTGGGTTTGAGGGATAGAACGTGGGGTCAAAGAGTGGAAAGTGAGTTTCACTTATTAGAAATGACATCAGCAATCGTTATTGCTGGGGAAAGGGCAAGGTAGATATGCCTCAAGGGGCCCAACAAGTTAGGCTACCGCCCCGAAGGGGCGGCAGCCTAGCTTGTAAAGATTAAAGTCAATGATAAGTCCCGTTGATTACATTAAATTATAATGCATGAATGCGTGTGTGATCAGAGACTAAGTTCTTGTCTTGACAGTCGAAATCAACTTTTACTTGCAGCAGGCTGAAGAAATGTCTACGCATGATAGAGATACACGTGTTTTCTTTTGGGTTCTTCGATTCATTGGTTTGATTATCACTGCCGTCCTGGGTGCTCCACTTCTTTTCGTAAGTTTTTTTTACAGTGGAAACCTTCATTCCTTCTTTAGGAATATACAAATCCGTATGTACACTACCCTGAGATATTTATGAGGCATTCGAAAGATTTTGCGTACTGTTTCATCGACTGGACATTCTTTGTCATTCATTTTCCTCTAGCCTTGGTAAACAGAAAACATTTCACTTTTTGTCGTTTACAAACACACGCACACTTTTTGAAAGAATGCGTAATTAGTGACGTTACTTTGAGAGACGACAGTGATGCGGTGCGGCGGTGCCAGAAGAGAGCCGGCGTGCAAATCTACAAAAAAAAGCTTCGTAGCCATTCAAGCGTTGTTTTCCAGATATTCGGCTTCAACAAAGAATTCTGTGCTCAAAAAACGTTCAGAGTCATGTTCGTTTTGAGCAGCTGTGAGTGCTATGTAGCCTTTACCGATCCCGTTTTCTACATTGGTTTTTTCAACAACTTCGAAACAAACTATACTTTTTCCGTTCTCAGACACTCGCATGGCACACTATGGGATTCCTGCCAATTCTTAAATTTGATCTTGGTTTACAACCGTGTCGCCATTATAGCTTTATCTAGATGGTCCTTTTTCGATTCAAATATTGTTTATGGTATACTATTTTCCATCCTCGTCATACAGTACCTACTTGACAACGGCATTTCCATGCTTGATAAGTCTGTGGGCCGCCTAGGGATACCTAGAGTTAGCGAGCCAACACAGGTTTTTCTTATGCATCTTGCTCAAGGTAATATATCACATTGCCTTCACTTGTCTGATTTAGGTATCAACAAAGTCAGAGTACAGATTTTACTTTCTGCCGCAATGTGCTCGCTAGCTCTTTACTGCTTTCTCCTCATTTTCTTTTTGAAAAAAGTTGTTTTAACTTTAAGTCGATAATATTAAGCTTCAGAGAAAAGAAATTACGATTCGTAAAGAATGGAATCTGACTGTTCAAGCATTCATGGGAACCGTCTTCTGTTCCGTTGTTAATCAGTTCATGCGTATTCTGGCTGAAGCCGAGGTCGACGCTGCTCCCTCGCTACTTTTCTACATTCAGCAGATTCTACTCCGGTTTGCGCTTGTCTCGAGTGCACTAGTGTACCTCATTTTTAACGAGTTTGTTATGTGTTTACAAGAGTAACATCGAAATTTAAGACGTCTTCGGAAGTCGTATATCAACTTATGGAAAACGGGAAGTCTTAGAAAGCTCAACATTGATAGTGCTGTTGCTGGGTCTGTGAACTCCACTGATGCATCAACATAGTTTCTTTCGATGCCCCAGATCTTTACATTGTGTTTCGGTTGTATGATAGCCCAAAGTGCGTGACATATATTGCAAACAAAATTATCTGTACAAATAGTATCACAGGTTACAGACATTACTTCTGTGTGTACTTCCATTGTAGAACATTCTGTTATTCTAAAACATCCAGTTTGCCTCGAAAATTAGGTTTACCACCCACAACAGATGATCAGTTAACTTGTGTTCAAGAAATCGAGTACTTTCTAAGTTCGGACAAAATATGCTCCCGTAAACCTTGTTAGCTGCAAATGATCTGGACGGCATAGCTCATTCAATCAAACCCGCGCACGCACACAGAAAATTTTGTTGGAGATCGAAGGATCGGCACAGGTGGTATATATAAAAATATGCGGTAAACATCAGCTGTATTTAACTTCTTCTGTAGTGTTCTAATAGAAATGGCTCACGATAGAGACACACGCGTCTTCTTTTGTGTCTTTCGTGTAGTTTATTTAATTGTTCCTCTTGTTCTATGCCTGTGTTCGTGGTAAGCATTAATTTTCCTCACATACTATTTCCTTGTAGCAATACACTTATGAGTTTGTAGACTACAACTAGGATGTCTGGAACCACCGGTACGATTTTGTGTACTGTTTCATTGACTGATTTTTTCCTCGTGATTCACTTCTCACTAGTCTTGGTAAGGATCGGTACAGATGATTTACATTGGTCTCCAGTGCGCTTGTGTATCTCATGTTTAATAAATTTGTTTTGTCTTAAAGCTAACTAACATCAATGTTACAGACGCCTTCGGAAAGCGTACATAAATTTGTGGAAAACTGGGAGTCTTCGCAAGTTCAATTCGGGTAATGTAGTTGTTGTGTCAACCCAACCTCTACCATTATTTGGTCTATAGGAATGGGGGCGGCGGATTGAAAGAGAGACAGTGACAGTTTTTTATTTTCAGCCGCCTTCTTGATCTCCTACATCTTTTTCGGTTTCACTTTTGGCCTACCAGTCATCTATGCCGAGCTCATCATCGACCAGTACACTCGGTCAGCACCGGGTCGGAGTTTTTACCGTCTATTTTTAGCCTTTGGAGGGATGGGTTTCTTTTATCTTTAGCGTTGAGGTAGCTGCGCCTGAGTGTGTTGTCTCTCTAAAATGCCATTTTTCGGGATTGAAAATGAAGAAGAATGTATTCACATTGACTTTTTCCGCGTTGCAATAGATCAGATGACAAAACATACCGCTCTCTACCTCCTTATTGAACTCTTGGAAGGCCTGAAAAGAGGGAAAGTCTGGGAAAATTGATGGAAATTGTAATACCTACTATTGGCCTAGCAAAATCGTCAAATGTTTCACTTTTCTGCGGTTTGGCAGCGTGTAGCGATGCTGCAGAAATCAGAAATGAGCTTGTTTTGACTGTCAACTTCTTGGGAAGCGCCGACGAAACATTGAAGACAGATCCGGAGCTGGGAGGTAGAGAGGCGATGGTATTGCAGTATTGAGGCTGGTTGAGGGTTTTTTGGGCATGTCGAAGGGTCTTTTCCTGAGGTTCTTGGGTACTGTAGTCAAAAGAAGTGGTTTTACAGTTCGATGTTCTGCAAAGTTTTAAAGCAGATCGAAAACTACAACTTTGCAGAACATGGTTATGCCGAAAAATCAATCAAGTACCCGAAAAACTTTTGTGATAGTACAGGCATTGCAACCTATAGTTGCTGCCACTGCCTCTGTCAAAACTTACAATCTCAGCCAATTCCTCTCTCTCTTTCTAGAAATTCTTCTGTCTTCTGACTCTCTTCGAACTCAATTAGCTTCACTGTCAACTTGTTCCTAAGAGATATCGCTTGGCTCTTCTCTCCACAAATTGGATAGTCATGGCGTGGTTGATCTTCTCTACCCTGTGCAAGACAAAGTTGAGGCCCGTTATCTGTCTTCTTCGCCCGAGCGTCCATACTTCTATGGAAGCATTGCTTGCGCGTATTGTGGTCGCAGGCCAGAATAATTGGCTTGAAGGCTTCTTCGTCTAAAAATTTTTGTCAAATTCGGAAACTAGAGTCTATTTACCAAATCTTTGTAAGCACAGGTTGCAGGAGAGATGTCGAGACATTAGAGGCTTCCCCAAAAATGGTTAATTGGAACATACAAAAAATTCGAAGAGAGTGAGTGATAGATTTGTATAGGATTTACTGTTGAAAACCACTCGCCTTATCGATTTTTGGACGTGTACACTGCTAATGTCTGTCTTTCTGGGTCAACTATGAATTAGTGCCTGGCCAGGGAAAGAAACTGGTAAAGACCGGCTAACTACTTGGATAGAGTACCAGTATGTGAAGAATAATGCAGATTTTGTACAGGACTGTTTTGAACTCAAATGAGAAAAAAATGTTTTAGAAAAAGAGGTCTGTAGCATACCCAGATCCTGTGGTTTGAAAACGATATACGGTGTACTGTTGAAAGAAGAAAGATGAAATAAGTTCTTTCTTCCAGTCATATCTACCAAAATGTTATCGGAAAGGGACATAATAGATCTACAGAACTAGGTTTCTACGAGTTCTTTATTGTTCCAAATCTGAAAAGTCATCTGGTCATGTCGCATATTTCAAAAACTAATGAAGTTGACGTGAACCCGCACAAGTATCCACAGTCATCGTATCCTTTATGAGTTTGAAGCGAAACATTTGAACATTTGAATATTTTACTTGACGATATCAAAGGAAGTTCCTAGATTGGGTCGCTTGCCGCTCCAATGGCTCGAACCCACTTTCCCAATCTTGCGGGGCTCTTCCAATCGTCTCGAATGCTCTCCTTAGATCATTCTCCCATCTCATACGGGGCCTTCCAATGACGCATCGCTGGTCCAGGAATATCCATGCAGTCGTGGCTCTCGACCATCTCGCCCCGTCCATCGCAACAACTCTTCTTGCTCACTTCAGCTCAAGTCAGGTCCAGGATGTCGGGGAGCTGGGTCATTCTTCGAACATCTTCGTTCCTCACGCGGTCGAGAAGGGTAAGGCCGAGCATTGCTCTTTCCTGCCGTCTCTGTACGGCTGCCAGCTTCTGCAACTCATCAGTTTAAAATCTCCAAACTTCACAGCCATACAGCAAGCTTGGCACGATACAGGACAGATAGATTCGCCTCTTCATCCTTGTCCGCACGATTCTCTTGGTAAAGAAGAGACGATGGCGAACGCGCCCCATGCAGCTCCGACCCTCCGAGACCACTCCTAGTTTTCTTTGGTGCATGTAACCGAACTTCCAAGATAGGTGAAGTACTAGCCAAATTGGATTCATTGGGCAGGTAGAAGCAGATTCCCCTCGTAGACATTGGTTATCGCAACTGTCCGGAGATTGACTTCCATCCAATCCTACGGCTTGTTTGCTTCAGTTCGGTCACCATGCGTTGTACTGCTCTCAGTCTCTTCCCGACAAGGACGAAATCGTCAGCGTAGCGAAGGTAGTTCAGCTTATGACCGTTGATGTTGAAGCCGAAGTTGTGCCAATTGAACCGTCTGAAAATGTTTTCGAGTACAGCGTTGAAGAGGACTAGAGAGAGCACGCAGTATTGACGAACTCCGACTCTGATGTCGATCTCCACTAGGTGCAACTTAATCTTGCAACCAGCTTGATGGTAGACCTTCCGCAGCATTTCGACGTAGAGTTGGTCCGCTCCATGTCATTGAAGGGAACTCTACAAGGCGTCTCACTCGATTGTGTCATAGGCTTTCCGAAAATCGACAAACACAAAATAGAGGTGATTGCGATAACCGTAGATCTTATCGATCAGCTGCTTGATGATATGAAGTTGCTCCACGGTAGAGGATGTCCGATGGAAGCCGACTTGTTTGACGGGCTGATTAAATTCCAAACTTCGATACATTCTGGTCAACTGGGAAAAAATTGGGTAAATTGAAAAGAGACGAAGTTTAAAATGGTAGAAACTCTTACAATTAGATACTCCTTTTCTTGTCGAAAGTAAGGAAGAAACAAATGTTTCATCATTAGGAGATATAAAATTTTGGAAAAAGAGACCGATAACACGTCACCGAATGTCACCTGAAAATCGAAACAAGGATTTCATAAAGACTAGACTCAAAATGGTAGGAATCCTTTGATACCTCTTTTCTTGTCAAAGTAAGGGAAATTCTGAAACGTTTCACCACAAGGAGATGTACAGAAAGGCTGGGTGTACTTATCCAGACAGACATAGACATAGAGCTTATGCCTTCGTGGCAAACCACAATTTTTTCTGGAAGGTTGAATGATACTCATGATTTTGTTACATCAGTATAAAGCTCGTGTAATACAATAAAAAAACAATAGAAATTAAAGCAATGTTAATGCGGAAAATAATTACATAATTAGTTGGAATCTATACTTTTCTAGTGTATTCATGTTGAACGAGACAAAGTAAGTATGGCTTGGATTTAATAATTTGTTCCTTAGTCAACTGTTCCTTAGCGTCGTAGTAATAAATTCGGAGCTCGTCTGTTCCCAAATTCTCCTTTTCAACAAAATAGGACCACATCGTATCCAAACGGAAGCTATCTTCCGGTAATCCTCCATAGCAAGGATCCGCTTTGATACCGTCCGGGTCCATCGGCAAGAACTTGTTTTCGTCTGGCTTTATAGCGTCCAATAAAATCTTGATATCTTCGGGGACAGCCTTGGTGATAATCAGATCCTCTTTGCAGATGATGTGTTTGTTGAGTTTAATAGTGGCTGCTCCAAACATTTGTTGTTTGCCCAAAAGGTTAGCAAGTCGATCGCACTGGAAAAAAAAGTTTTTTTTTATAAATAAATAGCTTAGAAACTGAAAATAAGCTGCATTACCGTGAAATCGTTGATAGAACACCCATATTGTCACTTCCACGTGTCATATTTTTTCCTGTACCGCACTGTACAGAGCAAGAAGCAGGCAAACAGAGTTATAGAGTTTTTCGGTTCGTCTAGGAAACAATGGATACCGCTTTCACCCCCTTGGCAAAATCAATCTAAAAAAGGGGACCTAAATAATCCACCAAAGAAAAAAGTTTGCACTCTTTTAATACCGAAGACATCATAATTGATCTAACAATGTAGGAACATAGGTTCAAGCTATTCGAAATACACCATTTAGGATTTATACGTAATTACTTTTTTGACATGCCACTTGCGCCGCACAAGCTGTTTCACGGTCGCAGTTTCCACCACTGTGCAAATTTAAAAGTAAATCTCTCGACCTGAATGTGAAAATATAAATTTGCGAGATTTTTTTCATCATGTCTAGCCACTTAATGTGCAAAAAGTTTTCTGATTTCGAAGAAAAACGCATTTTTTACGTGCTAATACTTATCGGCCACACTGTACAGTGAAAAATATCAAGATGTTTTCCGATACGCTTCCAAAACGAAATATGACGCGCGGAAGTGGACCTACACATGAAAGTAGAGGCCGTTTTGCACTATCACTTTTTGTCAACTCCAAAGTTAGCCCAAAACTCACCAGGTCGTAACCGAGAAAAGAGTCTCGAATCTTGCCGTGCATACTTTCAACGTACTCCACTGCAATTACTCTCTCAGCTCTCATACTTTTTTTCTTTTTTTTTCCTCTCTTAATATACAGTCCATTTGCATATAATTTCAGGTTCTCGAAATCTATGGTTTGATCACTAAGTATTTTCCATGTGTCCTCTTTCAAGTTACGAGGTTGAGTGACGAGACCGCGTAAATCCGTCTGATCTTTCAATCTCCATTGTCCTCTAAAAACAGTATAAAAATCTCCAACTCAACTCACTTTCCACCATAAGCATAGGCAAATAGATTTGCAAGTTGAATTGCTTTGCGTTCAACTGTTGTGTTGCTAGAACCTATTTCAGTATCTTTCCAGCAGCTGAAAAACCATATATTTCGTGTTAATGTAGAGATCCCGAAATATTTGGCCAGGATGGAATGTGAGGAGAGGGATTTGGGACTTTTGAAAGTAGAAAAACCGAGGAGTCATTTCAAAATTCAATATTCTGTACAGCTCCAAAACAGTTCTAGAAAACTCAGCTAAGAAGGCGCGGTAAGCGCATGCTTGCGGATCGTCCGGGGCAAAATTGACGAAAGCTATTTTCGATTTTTCGATAGTTTCAGAATCAAAAGAGTTTTCTTCAGGAGTGGTTTTTTTGGCTCGTCGAACTCTCTTTTTAAGAATATCGGACTGCAAGAGCTTTTTTTTCAAAAAAAAACAAAAAATATCATTTCTGGTTAATTTTACGCGATTTCCAAATTAGTCGAGAAATTGAAGACTGGACTGGTTCGGCCAATTTTGCTCTGGACATCCTCAAGTTTTATTTTAACCTTTTGGCCGCGGCGAGCTGTGTCTGGACGCGACGGTGCGGGCCTGAAATTCCGAGTGCCGGCAGAGGACAGAAGGATCTTGTAAGCCTGGGTAAAAAACTCACAATACTATGTGCTCTTTACTTCCGTCAGCAGGACAGATATGCATCACAATGACAGGTACGGTTCTCCGGGCAACATCAAAGCCAGCATCAACAGATATTTCTCCTCTCTGAAGCTTTCTAATTAGATTTGTCTGTGCTTAAAATTTCACATCAACCATAGACGGTGCTGCTTTGACCTCTTGAGCAAGTATTTCAAGAACAACTTTGTTTAGTTCTGGAATTAGGCCGAAGGTTGATATGTCTATGGGAACTACGCTCTAAAAGGTAGAAAAATTGAAGCCAAGTAGCACAAATCTAACCATGAGGGCATCTTTAGGCTTTCCAATAGACAGTTTATTTCTATTTTTCGTAAGCCTAGCGGTGCCATTCAACCAAGAAGGAGGGTTTGTTGGCTCCATTATAGTGTTTGTTGGCTCCAATGTTTTGTTAAATGTAGCTGTTCCATTGTGTTGTATAATAATAGGATAGGCAAATGTCTTTTCTAAAATGGATGGGTAGTTGAAAGCCATTTGTCGAAGAGACCCGTTTGTCTGTTATCAGTTTTTCGTCCCTGCTCCCCAAGAAGAATGTAGAAGAAGGGCCACAGATGAATCATCTCCTCGAATAAGTGGAGCTTCTTGAACTCAAGACAAAACTTGCACAGAGGTAGAGCATTCAGATTCTGTCCGATTCTATGCACACACTTTGAGGCACAACAAATCCTTTGTAATTTCGAAACCATTCTCCGGTTTTCTATTGTCTAAAACTACAGTAGCTTTTCTGCTCAAAATTATAAAACTTCTTATAGACCTATCTCCTTTATTTTTCCCTGCCAACTACATCCTTTGTTTTCCGAAACATATTGCTCACTGTCAGTTCGGAAAGAAGTTTTGTAATGATTTATATCTTGCATAGAGAGAACTGTATTTATAACACGAACAAGAGGTAATATATCGACAGCAAGAAATGTGAAAGCTCTAGTAACTATAGAAGATATCGGAGAGTTTTGCTTGGCAAAATGTGTTCGATTTTTGGTTATATATGTTAAAAATAAAAGGCGAAAACAAAACAGTGTCAATCGCCACAGCCTAATATCGAGGAAATCAGCAGATTTTAGTTGCATTCCATGAATTAAAGAGAAAGAAAAAATAGAAAAGCAAAAAAAAAAACAACAAAATCTAAAAAAAAAAGCGGATTAAAAACAATTTGGACAGTCCTGTCATTTTTTGCTTTTCTGTTTTTTCGTTTTTGGCGATCCGGAACTACTGTCACGTTTGGACTGCTCAATTTTTTTCTGCAGAGTGCACCGTGTGTTTGATTGTCTAAAGTTGAGTGAAATCAGGTCGAATTTCATTGCTTTGGCTCTCTGAAAATTGTTTTTTTGTACTTTTATGTAGTTCACTATCCTCTTTAAACTGATCCAGCTCCTCGGCGGATGCGGTAGCATTCATGTCAAGCCAGATCGTTTGGCCACCTTCTTTCCGTGTTTCAAAAAAATTCAGTTCCAAACGCTCATCAGCCATTATTTTGATTTCGTCAATTTTTTTGATGAATTCATGCTTCAAAAAGTCGTTTGCCAGAATGTGATTCGACTGGGAGCGTCTAAATAAAAGTTTGAATGCTGTCTGTCCATCACCTACCCCCGAATTTCCAGCTTTGTCGGTTTCAATAGCGAAATAGTATCTTTCAGAAAGTCACAGGGCACATCCTGAGTAAAGAGACTTTTACAGGTCACTTCACTCTCTTTAATCCATTCGTACTGACTTGTTGCCTGTTTCGGAGTCATTCTTGTCTGAGAATAGAAGCATAAACTTTTGGTTTCCTTATCAACTAACCAGATCGAGTTCCTTGACATGGAGTTTTTTAGAATTGAACTTTTTAGAAATCTCGTCCAACTTATCTCCCGTTTTAATGTATCTTTTCTATAGAAAACGTTTTAAAAATCTCTCTAGCTTTCAAATTTGCCTCTAACACTGCCCATATGACTACAGTGAACTGATAACAGCGCTGCATAACGGCGATGAAAAGGAGAAAAGCGTCAACACAGCTATAGAGACCCCTTTCCCTAGCTATACAGTGAGAGAAAAAAAACCAGAAAAAAACGAACCTCTCCAATCAGGGCGAGATACTCGATTTTGGGAGAGGAGGATTGTCCCTTCTTCTGTAGTTTTTTCTTCTTTTCAGGCTTTGGAGAAGTTGGAGGAGTGTTTTCATAATAAGTTCCATAACCACTTGATTCAGACGTGCCCTATAGAAGTCTGTTCTTTTAGCCACTATGTTAAATCGACAAGAAGTGCAGGATACATAAATTAAAAAGCATCTCAAGAGCCGGAGGCGTGCAAAAAAAGAAAAACATACTGTATGCTGTTTAATAGTAGCATATTCCATTTTTAGTATCTGAAAAAAATATAAATGTCCAATCAATTTATTGGTTGGAGAAGTATTCAGACGTGGCTGAGACGATAAGCGCTTTCTTATCAACAAGATTTTTATACCACGCCGATGGTGAAAGACACTGTTTACACGCCTCGTGATAGATACCAAAAACTATGTTTGTTTTGTATTTATATTGTAAAAATATAAGAATAGAAAAGACAATAGGAGCAGGGTTCCAACTACTAAGAAAAGATACAGCTAATGATAAAAAGTCGAAACATTTGCTCTACCTTCCAAAACAGGAAATGACGAATTTTAGAGTACTAGATTCTCTGCAGTTTCGCAACACGAAGCAATGCTTGCTCGTTTCGCCTCCAAAGTCTCAATAAAAGACATTGTTGGAAATTGTTCATTGATCATAAAAAAAACCAGAAACCCGCAAAAAGTACTAGTTCTACACTAATGTCTTTTGCAGTTGAACTCGTCTTCTCTTTGGGCTGAAGATGTCGCGGAATTAAATAACTGTTAACATTTCTCACTCCCCAATGCTACATCTTTTCTGTGGATGTGGACCGTACGGAATAGTCATGGGAAAACGTCAAAATCTCTGCGATGTGGTCAATTCGCAGAGCGACTGAATGAGAATCCAGAACTCCAGAAATCCAGAACTGCTTATTCGTTAAGGACTACCTGTGCTCAGAGGGCCTCTATGTGTTTACATCCCTTTATGTCCGTTTTATCCCTGTCTATAAAAAAAACCATTTTAAACAACATGTTTTATCCGTTCAAATTTTCCGAACCAAGAAATCCAAGAAGTTTCGTTAATTTAAGGATTTGTATTTTATCTTCCAGTATTTCTTGAAACCCGTTTCATCCGGATTGACTCTACTTTCCGGCTGCATACAGCCATATGCAGGTCACGTATACAACAAAGCGAAGGGTCTTTTTGAATTCGTCCGACTTTTCAGTATTGTAAAACTTCAGTCCTTTATCAGTTCTTTATATTCACGGACATCTGCCTCATACAGACTGAGAATCTCAAGGGAGGTTTTGCCCACTACAGGGTGCCCCAAAATTACGGTAACCGCGCGGAGCGCGCCGATATGCGGCTTTTTGTAAAGGGGCTGTTTTATTCTTTGTTTTTATTGTGTTTCTCCTTTTATTTACCATGTTTTCTGTTGTTTCAAATCGAATATCTCTCATATTCAGAATGGTCAAAGCTTCCATCCACCTCCAAACAATTCTTGCTCTTCATCATCAAAGCGTTCAGGCGATTAACATCTCTCGTCGTCTCAAGGTGTCCAAGAAGCTCGCGTCTACTACCATTTCGCGATTCAAGGAGCTGGGAAATAAAAAAGACCGTCCCGGACGAGAAAGACCCATTTGTGTGACCACCAGGGCCAACATTAAGAAGGTACGCAATCCTATCTTTCGGAACCCGGCGCGTTCTATCCGAAAAATGGGCAAGGACTTAGCCATTTCCAAAGGCTCTATGGCTAGAATCATGAAGAAACACCTCAAAATGAAGGGATACGAGCAAAGAAAACGTAAGTTGTTGTCCGAAGCCAGTAAGACGAAGAGAAAGGAGCGCTCGAAGAAACTGCTGCTTCGTTTCAAAGGTGGAGGCCACAAGTCGATCCTCTTCACGGATGAAAAGATATTCATCGTCGAACAGTCGCTGAATAAGCAAAACGATAGGGTTTATGCTTCTTCGCAGCAAATGTAGCGGTTTGACGTACTGGGTATCCAAAAAGTGTCCTGGTCTTCACTGGCATAACTTCTGATAGAAAGACTCCTCTTATCTTCGTTCCCCAAGGTCAATGGAAACAACTATCCCGACATGTTGAAGACCGAAATAGTGCCATCGGTACTTCAAAAAGCGTCCCTGGTGCTTTCAACAGGATGGTGCACCAGCTCACAAGCATAATGCCGTCCAATCTTGGTGCAAGCAGAACTTTCCCGACTTCACTGACCTCAACCAGTGGCCTCCTTCATCTCCAGACCTCAATCCAATGGATTACTCGGTTTGGAGTATTCTCGAATCGGAGGCTGGAAAAAGCTTGGGACGAGCTCGATGAGGACTACTTGCGCGCCACCGTCGACGCTTCCCGAAACGTCTCCGAGTCTGTGTCGCTGCTGATGGAGATACTTTCGAATCTTAAGATGTTATTTTGTTTAGTTTTTTATGGAGAATAAAACCTATATGGTCTGGTTTCCAGTTTTGCAATTTTGACGGTTTGGCGCCGCGTTGTACTGGTTACCGTAATTTTGGGGAACCCTGTATTTCCTTGCCCAAACCCCCTTCCTGTCTGGGAAAGACGAACGGAATCGCGTTTGGGGTGCTAGAACATATTTTACATCTAGATTTTATTTGACGGTATCAAAAGAGGTGCCTAGATTGGGTCCCTTGCCGCCCGCATCCACGTTGGGATCTTCCAATCCTCTCAGGTCGTTGCTTACAGAAGGTGTTAACGACATCCCAGCCGTGCTGTTGACAGAAAGAGACGAGCTGGTCTCCTCAACGGTTTCGATTGCCATATCCGATCGATGGTTCCAGTGGATGAAGACATGTTCCTACCGAAGCATTCCAGTCTCCGAGCACTATTGTACACCTCTGATATTTTCTGGGAAAGCTCGACTGGCTCATGATTCCAGCGCTCTGACCCTTACTCACACCATTGGCCCCAAAAGTCAGCCCCTGTTTCCATAAGAATCCACCCTTCGGGTTGTACGCAGTTCTCTTGATCTTGCTCAGGAAGCGGTCGTAGTCGACATCATCGGCGTCTCCTGTAGGGGCGTATCCCATGACGAGAAGGAGACTCCAATTCGGCCCTCTCAGCTCCAATGTGCAGCATCTGTCGTCAATCGGTGTGAAGTGATGTAGGTTGGGGACGAGATACGGTGCCACAACGACACCGCGTCGGTTGTTTATTTAAAGCAGAAGGAATTTGGCTTGTTCACAATGAGCAAAAAGTGACCAATAAGGCGTTCGATGAAGTCAAAAAAACAAGCCAAAGTCAGAACGTGACTGAAAGTGAACAGTACTTTGTATAAAAGTCATATCTACGTCTTTCCTCTGAAACTGAACACTATATTTTCGGTATGATAATGCGAAGCGGGTTAGCGCTGTGGCAGGAGGCGCCAGCGTTAATTGAAGAGTCCTAAGTTCCAACCCCGCTTCGGCTCAAGCATGGCGTCCATTCTCAGAGGTCGGTAAATTGGTAGTAGCTTGAGATAAGGCGTTCTTGGAGTTAGATTTGGCACCTGTCCAGCTTAGAACGTAAGCTTACTCGACCTGGCCCCTGAGATTGTATCCGCATGCAATTGAGCTCTTTCTGGCATTGATTACGGGTCAAACTTTATCTTAGTCAAAGGTACACTTAATCCGGTTTTATCTTGACGGAACATATGAATACTTTATTTTGAATTGGTCCAATCCATTCACCCAGAAGGTCTTTTATCCGTCTGGACACCTTTTCCACCGATTTGTTGCGACTGGTTATGTTGATAACATACATAAAAAGGATTTTCTCTTCGCCCAGAAC
Source organism: Oscheius sp. JU75 (assembly GCA_037178855.1). Taxonomy (NCBI): domain Eukaryota; kingdom Metazoa; phylum Nematoda; class Chromadorea; order Rhabditida; family Rhabditidae; genus Oscheius; species Oscheius sp. JU75. The sequence goes on along the minus strand of JASJZC010000006.1, from coordinate 2,250,117 downwards.
CAGATGCTCTCTCCCAGACAGACGCAGACCTTGAAGTACTTGTCGATGAAGTCGTAGTGGAGATTATCTCTTTCGTCGACAATCGGGACTAGGCCGGCTTGTTCTTGTAGAGGAAGTTTTCATTCCCTTATCGTTGTGTCTTTCTGCGTGTCTATCTCTACGTTGTCTGTCCTCTCGCTTTCTCTCATCGGAGTATTCATTTCGAAAATCAGACAGATCGCATGAATGCAAGAGAGCACGAGTACCGTTTGGTAAGTTCCCTATTTGCTTATTCCTTACTGTCCTACGTTCCTCGCAAGTCAGAAAATATTATTGTCGATCTATGGCCACCCTATGAATAGGTTCAAGCCCCTTTCTGTGCTATCGGTTCACTCTTGTTGAAAAGTTCTGACATTTCAGCTTGTTGCGAAACATGAGTCCACACCGATTTCGAACCGATTTCAACACAAAATGATAGACAAAATTTCAGAATTTGGAGCTTCGTCAAGTGAACGACGTGCTCTCCTGTCTGTTACATTCCCTACTTCTCCACAGAACTTCTGCCAAAGTGAGTTGTAGTCTCGTATTTGTTTTCGTTTCCCTCACATCTCACACAATCAGAGCAGGGTGAGAAAACATCCCCGAGAGTCCCAATAGGAAACGGGTTCACAAAGATCAAAATGACCTATTATTCGTAAATGGAAGTCCGCGAAGTTTGACGAACCAAATGTACCGAAATCATTGCGTCGGCTCTAATTGTAAAAAAGAACACTATCCTTCCCGCAAACTCTCTTTAGCAAAAAGGTGTAAGTGGATTTACATTTTGTAAGTGTTTCACTCAATAGAAAGGCAATCTGGATTTGTGAAAAAGTGGATTCTTTAAAGCAGAAGGGACTCTGAGGTCGTTCTAAATAAATAAAAAGTTAACAATAATTCCTATTCCCTTCGGTCTACCTAGGAAACTACTCTAAGGGCAACCTGCCCGTATGGCTCTCCTGAGTCGAGCTACCACTGTAGAAGCAACGTTCTTTCAAAGACGCTGAGTAGAAGGGATTTGACTTTCCCCTTTGCCATCCAACCGAACAAAATGTGAACTCGCTTATCACTAGATTAGGAATGTCTTTTGCTTATTGTTTTCTAGTTGTATGCCTATTTGCGTCACTCTGGAACACAGAATATACGTTGGATAGCCTGGAGATTGCCTTTCGAAGACCGTACTTTTTGTAGTGTTCTTACTTTCACAAAACTTATTGTTCACTTTTTGCTCGGTTGGTCGGTATAGAGGAAAGTCAATTCCCTTCTTTATTAAAGGATGTTCACTTCGTCGAAATACGTAGAATTTCACCATGTCTAACCTTAGTTATCTGTAAGAGACGATCTGGAGGGTAGGATCAAAACTTTGATGATGAGAAGAAGCTCACACCTTTTCAAGAAATAAGCGCAACACAATCTGGTTCAAAATGCCCAAAAGTCTGAGTGTGTCTGTCTGTCTGTAATTAATTGCCAGTTTGTCACATTTACTTTGTGACAGCAATTAGCGTTTGAAAACTCAAGTCAGTTCAAGTCAGTTTGAGAGTTGCCTCTCTGGCAGAGCATTGCTTCTGTCAGGGTAGCTCGACTCCACCTGTCACGAGTCCCAACAGGGAATCAGCCAAACTCGTATTTTAAAACTTGGTTTAGCAGTACTCGGGGTCAAAAAGAGTAGTAGCATGATGTACACTCAAAACGTCAACAGATATTGCTCTCGCTATCCGGAAGGTTCTACCGCCGAAGACGGCATCCATCGCAAAAGATTCGAGAAAATTGGTTCACGTCTCTCCCGATCACGTAGTTATACGTACAGAGAGTGACAGCTTACCCTATTTATTGAACTGGAAAATTGAACTCAAGTGTCCAACCGTGTTCTGAAATCATTTTCTGCCTGTAATTGCATAGAAAAACATTTACCGCTAGAGGGATCGTACGCGGGACGTCGAGCGACGACGCTTAGCGATACAGTACCTATTTTGTACTAGCATGACTGCTAAATTCAGGACTATCCGTCTGAAGCTCAAAAAAACTTTTAAAACCCATACCCGTTACTATTGAGATGTTAACAACACTCAAAAGAACAACTTTCGCTGCTTTCAAAAATCGTGAAATTTCCCATTCGTTCAGCCAGAGAAAGGGCGGGGAGGAGGGTAATGTAGCCTTGCCATTGTATCCTACCTATCTTGGAGGGGCCCTGACTCTTAAGTCTCAATTGGAAAAGCGTGTTCAAACATGAAACGAACTTCGATCATTATAGTAATAGTATTTTAGTTCTGTTGCTCCAACAACTGCAACTGTTCCTTGGGATCTCTTGGAATAGCCGAAGTCGACTGTTCCTATGTCGATCTGACATATGTAAGCACATTGAAAATTTTGGGCGAATGTTCGACGACCGCCTAGACCAACAATGTTAGAGGACCGGAGCAGAGACCGGTTTCCCCAAGGAACACATAGCTTTTAGGTAAGACTCAGTAGCCAGGAGCTCTTTCACAAGGTCGACGAGAACATCAAGGCCTTCAGAGCTGACCTCGAGACTAATGCCTTCTCCTCTCCCAGAAGAACTTCAGTAGGAAGTCCTATCAAGACTGCTGGTATTTTCACCATCTGTTTTTGGTTCAAAAGTTCCTTCCAGTTCCTCTGATGGTGACCACGTTCGGCATGGAGTTCTTCCAGATCAAAAAACGAAAATGGTCTCTTTCCCGCGAGACCAACACCTGGGAGCGATGGAGTTTCGTCTTGGACATCTGCAAAGTGGCCAATCTGGATGAGTTCTCTCGAATGAAAGAGACTGTAGCCGAGTCGCTCAGCGACATCATCCTCAACATGTGTTCTACCATCAATAGACCACAATACTTGCCCAAAATGCCAACCAGGTAATTCGTTCTACAGTTTGAATCAGAAATTTCAGACTGGAAGACGTGTACGACACAAGTTTCTCGGACTGCCAACCCTACAACTTCCGATTTCTTCCACCCAAAACAGCTGCCAGTAGGTCTTTTTCCGAACTGATCTCAGTCTCATCTTCCAGTACAACCCCAGTCTTCGGTTACACAAAAAGGTCGTCTCTTGGTGGATGCCTTCTCGGGGTGGATGGACTTTTGAGAAAGCGAGAAGCGAGGAACTTGCGAGCTAATACACTACGATTCGAAATTACAACACGAGTTTTATGGTGTATAATTTATCAAAAGCGATAGTTGACAAAAGAGTAGCGAATGGGAGCTAAAAAAAAACAGAACACACACACACACACCCAAACTCACAAGCACACAGCTGTAATCTAATCACAACACACTAAAACTCTAAAAATCTACTCAAAAAGGAAAATAAAATTTGAGCGCGGGAAACGGGCGCGCGAAATATGGTAGTGATTCGACGCGAAACTAAAATTAGAACAATACAAAACCTAAACAAATAACAGGGAATGCAACTTTTTCCTCCTCCAGCAGACGACGTACCGGAGTCTTCTTGTCGGCGATCTTCAGACGAGAAGAGAAAAAGGGTCGTATCGTCGCAGAAGTTGTTGCTCTTGTCACGAAATCTTTTTTTTAGCTTGTCCTAGTCTACCTCATAGCTATAAACCAGCCGGCTCCGCCGTTTGGCTACGTCCAGCTCAATTAGTTGGCAACAATTTGAAAAGTGTGCAAAAGTGCGTCCAGGACATTTTCGATGTGACGTGTAAATATAATTTTACCTTTTTTTCGCTATTTTCGACTCAAACACGCGAAAGCAGCCGGCCAAAAGTGTATGATTCTACCGTTTAAGATCATCAGAATCTCCCTAAACAATCGCCTGTTGAGTCATATCATTTGAATGGTAAGAAATCTAGATTGACAAGGTTTCGTCGACCCTTTGACAGGATGTTGCCAGCTGTTTGATCTTTCTCTATCAGCTTGTGTAGTGTGTTGAAAACTGATAAGCGATGGCAACTAACACTGGCGACTGGTCAAAGTGGCTAGTTTTCCTTGTCCTTCGAAAGTTTTATTCTACTTTACTTGATGACAACGGTCCAGCACAAGTTTGGGATAAAATTATGCTTCAAATCAACTTCGAAGCATTTTGAACATTCTCACCTGACAAATAGGAACAACTTTTCACACTAACGGTTCTACTTGAAAAATTAATGTTTCAGCTACGAGACATAGACCACATCACTGAATATATTTCTGCTTCTTTTCAGGCTTGCAACAAAAAATTAATTTACTCTCACAGTTGGTTATATTTCAGCGTGTGTGTTCACAGAATAACAAAAACTCGGAAAATTGTATCGGCTCAAATTACCTTCCTTTAAAACATACAATCCTTGTAACAGAAAAAGTTACAATCAGGCTTTTCAGAGAAAGCGTTTTACTAAGTCTAGCTTGTTCAAAACAGGGCCAGGGCAGTTCAAATTATTTTACACGGTTACCTGTATTTTTTTCTATGTGCGTCTTCTATAGCGTTTCTCTTCTCTTTTACTTTTCAAAAATTTCCATCTATCACGTAACATAGCTCTTCGCAAGGACAAGTTATTTTTAAGAATATTCCTTTCACTTCGCCCAAAGGGCTATCTGTGTCTCCGAAAGAGCTTTATATAAACCTTGTAACATTCGAAGACTTTTGCCATTTTAGAAACAGTAACGTGATACTTTTTCTACAGATTTTTTCAAACACAAAAAGTTTCACGTTTCTGTTTCATCAGAAAATATGCTGCTTCTAAATTCTCTGCTCAATGCTGCGTTTCGCTCGATCCAAACATCAATAATCCACATTTCTCTTGGGCACTCTCTCGAATTAAGCTTCTGCGTGAAGATCCTCCGTATGTAGATCTTGAAACATCGAAAGATCAATCCTCACTCTCATTCTTTCACTACCTGTATTTTAACAGTAAGGCAGCTTTTTCTAAAACTTTTGTGTTCCAGTTTCTCTATAAAGAAATGCTTCGAATATTTCTGCTTTTGGGAGCCTTTGAATTTGTCGAAACAACAATAATCCACACACCTCTCGGCCTGATCAAGAGTCGAGAGTTCCATTCCAAGGATGGGGGTCTCGTCCATGCGTTCAAGGTAGGTAGATAAGGGAGCAGTTCTGTGATCATTGAACCATCTCCAGAAGATTCCCTATGCTCAGCCCCCAGTCGGTCGACTACGTTTTGCCCTCCCGGAGAGGGTAAGGAAGTGGGAGGGGGTCTGGGATGCTACTGGTTAGGAAATTTATAGAATTGTTGAGTAATGTTTTAGAGTATGGACCAGCCTGCATGAGTAATTCGACTTCGTCGAAGAGTAACCCGAAAGTGGTGGGGGAGGATTGTCTCTTCAATGCCATTTTTGTATCTGACCGGTGTCTGGTAGGTTAGAGACAAGATAGAGAGACAGGCTGACAGGGAGACAGAGACTGTTCTTTCCAGGTAACTGGAAACTGTCCAGTTGTGGTCTATATCCACGGAGGAATGTTCAACTTTGACTCGTCTGTCACCTTCCCAGACGAGAGTTTGATCAATAACTTTGGATCCAAAGGTAGGATTCCGAAAAAGCTCTGCCTCAAAGAATCAGTTTAGATGTGGCCCTGGTCACAGTAGAATTCCGTCTGGGCTTTTTCGCATCCTTGACATTCGCCAACGATAATGTTGTTTCAGGGAATCTGGCGGCTTATGGTATTGTGTTCGTACATTTTTGTGGTAACTCTCTCAGATATCATCGAATCCCTTCACTGGGTTCAGCAATACATTGACTCCTTTGGAGGAAACAGAGACCAGGTCACATTGATGGGCCATTCTGGAGGTGGCTCGGCTGTCAACGCTTTCTCTCTGTCAAAAGCTATTGATCCGAAAAGGAAGTAAGTAGGAAGAGACAGAGACACGGAGAGCATAGGTACAGAAGGGCAGAGAGATAGGGAGACAGAGAGACAGAGACAAAAACTCAGAGAGACAAAGGACAGTTTTCAGACTCTTCCATCGTGCTATTTCTCTATCTGCCCAGCAAATTACTGCCGCCCAGGATGAAGCCCAGCGTAGGATCAAAACTTGGGAGTTTGCCTCGAAAGCTGGTGTAGGGGATACCTATATTTCCTATACCATATTCAGTGCCTTCCCTACGAGATCGGTCAGAATCCAAGTGACAACTTTGTGCAGGAAGTAGTCAGCTGCCTGAGAGAAAAGGACGCTTTTGAACTACTAGGAGTACAGAGACAGATTGAAGAAGAAGGATTTACCATCCTTGGATGGATGATCAGGGCCCCGCTGTTCCCTAGCAGGGATCTATACGATTTTGTGGAACATCCGCCGGTTTGTTTGACGAATTCCGGAGTATTTCTATTCAGAAAATCTCAATGATGCTCGGTACCCTCATCAATGACATGCAACATGACATGGGAGACAACAGTGTGACTGTAGCTGATTTTCTCGGAATGAAATATCCCAATGCAGTAGCCAAAAGATTTAATGGGGACATGGCGGCTGGAAAGTTCAGTGAGTGACAGAGTTAGGAACAGGTAGAGAGTACAGTTCAGATTATTATGCTGACACCAATGACAGTCGACTGATCTATCCGCTTCGAGAGACATCTATGAGTCAGACTCTCTTCACTGGAGTCTATAGGATAGCCCAGCAGTTGACCAAAGCCGGTTCTGATGTGAGGACAGAGAGACAGAGAAATGGAGAGATAGAGAGACAGAGAGACAGACAGATAGAGAGACAGAGGGGCAAAGAGACTGATTTTTAGGTTTACCTGTACTCCTACCGGTATCCCAAACATGCTATGCACACTGACGACATGTACTACCTCCTCGGAATCCATCCCTTCGATGCCGATGAAAACGAGAAGATTCTAGGCCACTTGTACAGAAAATATGTGATCAGTTATATCAAGACAGGAGTCCCGGACCCTGGTATCCATCTCTCAATTCTATGTACAGTTTTTTTTTAGAATGGCAAAGGTATCGTCCAGAAGCAAATAACTATTTTGCAATCAATTGCGACACGAAGACAGGCTTGAGTCCCAAAAACGCTGTTGGCTATGAACAGTCAGAAACTTCCAAGATCCAAAAATATGGTTTTCAGGAAGGTGATAGACTACTGGTTCAAAAACATGACCATCTACGATGAGTATCTGTCTAGGAGTCGATTTGACAGGGAGACTAGAGGCTTGATCTTTTCTCAGGTTTACTGTAGCCCATTTAAACTGATTCAAATTCCAGGGGACGGCAGCCTCTGCGAATAACTGGGCATACTTCTTTGTACTCATTGGTCTTATTCTCATTGGACTTTACGTGGCAGTGAGGAAATCTAGAGGGAAGGCAGTGCTTTGGATGGATAGGATAGATCAGAAGAAACCGTTATTAGAGTAATGAACTGTTAGACTCTTTTCGTCTCTTCGTCTTACTGTCTCTCTGTCTCTCTGGACAGGTGGACAATGGAAGAGGGACGGAGCAAGAGTAACAATGAACAAGTTAACAGAACTATACTGAAAGAGATGCCACAAAAGACAAGGAACACGTAAACCTGTTTCATTACTCACGTTTGGCTGCTTACTTCTTGGCCAGCTGTCCCTCCAAGTCGATGACGACGACGAAGTTTTCGGGCAAGCTGCATTCCTTCATCCGCTTTTTCCCAGCATCGTCGACAGAATCCGCTCGAACTTGGCCGGCCTCGCATCGCTCCGCTGGACACAGCTCGGAGAGGTATAGTCCGCAGAAGCTGTGCTTGCAGTTGAGCGTCTGGATGTCGTCCTGGTACCTCTTCTCGATGCTTCTAATTGTTCGGAGCCTAATTAGGCAGGCTCCTAATTAGGCAACAAAAAGTTTTGGAAACTTTCCCACATTGGACTTCTGAAATTGGGGATAACCTTCGAAACTTCCTATTTGAAAACTCTAAATCCAAAAAAAAACAAAAGCTCTCAGAGAGCCCATTATCGCCAGGATTACAACAAGCAGAAGGTCGCCTGGAGATGTCTACCCGCAGCAGAAGCTACCATCTGCGCTCGGACTGCGATGGAGAGTGCGATTTGCCGGAGAACCCTCAGCCAGTCTCTCGTCAGCTTCGTCGTTCGGCACCGCCTGTCAAGTCGACCGCTGTTCGTCCCCGCAGTCGTAAAGCCCGTAGTCACAGCCTGGCAAGCAGAAGACATGGACCGAAGACCATGAAGAAGAAGGTCATTGGAAAGAAGAAAAAGATCGTCAGAAGCTACAGAAGCAAAAGGTAGGTCCTACTTTTTAATGGGGTGTCTCCGTTTTATCCCAGTCTCTGTTTCAGTAGACTGTACCGTAGTCTCTGTCTCTCTGTCTCTGTTTCAGTAGACCCTACCATAGTTCCTGTTACTGTCTCTTTGTCTGCCTTTCTAATTCTGCTGTTTTCAGTCGCTCCAAGGCCATTCACCGTCGTCGTCCTACTCGTCGTACGGCCGCTCCTCGCCCAAAGTCCAAGTCGAGCAGAAGGTCTCGTTCCGTCTCATTCGCGCCGTCTTCTCCAAACTCCGACTCCAGGACTGCCTCGTTCTCTCGCTCAGCCAGTCCGGACTCGGCACGTCGCAGTCAGAAGTCCGATAGCCCTTCCGACCGTTCGAGAAGTAGATCCAGAAGTCGCTCCTCTTCCACTTCCTCGTCTCGTTCGGCTATCACTGGCAGCTACAGTACTGGTAGTCCAGAGCGTCTGATGGATCTTCTGGAGGATATCAACCATACGGTGCAGGCTCTGAACGAGGAGAACGAGAAGAGTTTCCTGTCGATTTCCAAGACCAAGTCGCATAACCCCGTCACTTCGAGCAGCACCTTCTCCCCGATGTCCGTGACTGGCTCGAGCACCTCTTCCTCTTCTTCCACCTCCTCTACTGGACTCTTGGGCCATCTGACCGAGCTGAACAATATCCTCGAGGAGTTGCAGGACAGTGAGAACGATCGCTCGGTTGATGTGGGCGACCTCTCTACCGACTTTTACGAAAAGATAGAAGAACTGGAGCCGACGAACTATGCAGACAACGGCGTCACGAAGATCGTCATCGACTCGAAGCTGAAGGCCAAGTCGACCTGCACTCTGACCTTGGAGGAGAAGAACGGAGAGAGGCTTCTCGTTGTCGATGAGCAGATCATCGTCTGTCCCATGGAGTTTCAAAGCGGTGTCCATATGCAGCGCCACACCTTGCAGATGAAGAAGGTTAGTAAGAGACAGTCAGAGACAGACAGTTTTCGATTTCCTTCTTTCCAGAACAAGTTCCTTCTTAATCACCACTTCTTCTCGAACCAACAAGAAGTTGACGACTGCCTCTGGTCTCTTCAGTATAGTGACCGTGTCCTCTTCTACCGTCGTCTCTCCAAGCTGTCCCTTGCCGGAAGAGAGTCAGTCCACCACACTGTCAGCCCGGCTAACTCGATCGCCCCCGTCTCCTTCGGCCCCGATTCTGGGCGTCTTTTTGCCGAAGATCTCTACTACAGTCGTCGTCTTCCGAACAGCTTTGCCCGAACGGGAGTCACGGTCTTATCCTTCGAGGCACAAAGCCGCAGTCAGGGACAGACTGACGCCCTTCGTCAAGCTATGTGGAAGCCTGAAGAGTCGGGCGGTCATCCGAAGCCGATCTATCGCGAAGAATCTGTCAAGCTCGTCGGCAAGGAGCTGATTCTGGAGACTCGCTGGGAGCTGAAGGAAGAGCTCTGGCAGCAGCCGATGGACTGGAAGGATAGGACTGTCAAGAGCTACGAGCTGTGCCCCTACTTCCTGCATGAAAAGTAGATCGATGCAAAATAAAACTGCAGGAAGCTGGTGTTTTTTGGTTTGTTGACAGACTGACGAGACAGACAGAAACACATAGAAATGGAGACACATAGAGACAGTGAGTCAGAGTGTCAGAGTCGTATATCGGTAGTTTTCCGCGCACGGATCGGCTCTCCTCGACTCTCTCTACATTGGTTTGACGCCTGAGAATTAGCGGGGTTGCGACCACGTAAACTATCAGTCCGCACTTTTTGAGCACGTTTTTCCCGACAAAACCAGCGTTTATATTATAAACTATGCAATCTTAGCTTTTAGAGAACTAAATATTGCCTGAACGAAAGCAGCCGCAACTGTCGCGCTGGGGATGATAGTGGTCTGCGGAGGCAAATCCCGTGAAGGACTATATTTGAGCCTGCTTTCTATGTCTATGTATGAAAAAAGGATAGCGACAATCCACAATCTGTTGGGGGCATGTCAACTAAACTAGTCAGAACGACATTTCGAGATGGGATGAGAAGAACAGTGATTTAGTATTGTGTACATATTTCATTAAGTCAAATACTCGGGTTTAGTGCAGAATGGTAAAGTTGCTGTCGTTGATAAAGACAGTATCTCCCAGAGCCTTGCCGAGAAGTCCATACTTGGCCAGAACCATATTGGGACATCCACCGCAGATACATTCGCAAGGACCGAAGTATTGTGATCCACTGGTGCAGCCATTTCCACAGCAGTACACTGTAAGTTTATTTATACTCCACGAAATAATGCAAAACGTACTGATACTGCATCCCATCTGAACACAGGCGGTCCTGCAAGATTGTGCATAGGCGCAGCAGTTGATAATAGCAGTCGTGGTAGCCACAAAGGCAAGGAGAAGAACGAGAAGAAGACGAGCCATGTCGAGGAGAATAAACTCGTATGAAGAAAATTATAGACCGGCAGCTTATATAGCCACTTAATCTTTGGAATACATCGGATAAGGGAAGAAAAAAAAACTCATAACAGTGACGGACGGTTTTAATCTGTAAACAATAATACCGCCTGACTTTGTACCTTGCAGAAGTCTGATGGACTAAATTAGCTATACAAGTACGACATTTATCCAAAAGTAATTATCATGCAGCTCTTCACGTTAAACGAAACAAACACCCACAAATTAACCCCAAGGTGAACAGTCTGAAATGACTAATAATAAAAGAAACGAAGTTTATTCACTGGATTCGTCCGTCTTTAGTAGTCGCAATATATGACCGCTTTTCCAACAAATCTATCAAATTTTACATCCAAAGGCTGATCCGCAGAACGTTATTTTTTGTCTTCCTCTCCATTCACTCAATGACTGTACGGGAGAAGTTATGATAAGACTGAAACGAGGGTGTTTTCGTGATTGACCAAATACAAACAAACAGACAGAGTCCGCCATAGAAACCATCACACTTTCATAGATTAGATCCAAAAGAAACGAAGATCAATAGCAGACAAAACTGAAAATGAAACTATTAGTATTCATATAAAAGTCACTGCGAGTAGCGGAACCAACACAATGGGTTTTTAACAGTATTCCAGTTCTGTTCACCCTTACTGAATAATAAGACAGACCAGAGAGACCAAACATGTGGAGATTGAAAGGTATGGAAGATAATTGAGTAGACTTAGTCGAAAAGCGGGAAAGGTATAAAAAAATAGCAGACGAAAAATATGTCTCTCCTTGTCTGTTTTTCAATTAACAGAGAGACAGGGAAACAAGGAGACTTTGCAAATGAAAATGAAGGTTTAGACAGAGAGACATAGAAACATAGAGGCAGAGAGAGTGTTATCGATACATACCAAAATTATCAGAAAATACTCACTTGCCACGGTGCCACGGGCGAAACTTGGTCAAAATTTGGGAGGAAGATTGTCGAATTTCGGACTCAAAGTGGATATTTCTGTAGAGCTTGACGAGTACATTAGCCAATTCAACTTAGATGTGGAAAAGACCTTTTGTTTTGTTTGGAAAAAATATTTTGAAAAAAAAACAACTTTATTGGTCGCTATAATTTAGCAAAGAGATAGAACCGCCACAGAGATGCTCCGTGCCGCTTCTATCTCTCTGCTACTAAAGTTCAATGATATCCATCCGTCCGTCTGTGTGCCCGTCTGTCGCTACAAAACAAAAGCGAGCAAGGCAAGGCTTGCCCTTGTTGGATTTGTTATTTACTTGAGTCTTGGTTTCTCCTTCTCCAGAGGTCCTTCGAGACTATCACTCTTGGCTTCTTCCTTTGCAATTCAAAGTACCTGTGAAAACTCTGGCTCTGTCTCACTGTCTCTATATCTCTGTCTATCTGGCTTTCTATTGCTCAGTCATCCTTTCTCATTCCCTCTTTCTGTCTCTCTGTCTCTCTACCTCTCTGTCCATCTGTCTCTCTGCCTCTCTCGCTGTCTTTCTGTCGTTCTATCTCTGTTTCTCTGGCAATTAGTGGAACTTCCAACTTTTCAAACTAGAAAAATTTCACATTGTTTCAATTCCGAACAACTTTGAAAAAAGCTTTTCAAAATTTTGTTCTCTGCAGCATAAAAAAACCTCTCAAAAAGATATCTCGACAGCCCTACCAGATGGCTGCTGCTGCACAGCCGAAGAATTGTGAGTTGTCTTAACAGCCTAAACCTAAACCCAGCAACTTCCAGTAGTCCGCAGGATGACGAATGTTTTTCGGAAGTCCGAAGGTCAACAGACGGCCCTGCCCGACTACCCGACTGAGCGTTGCTCGGAGAAGCCTGAAAGCTTCCAACTTGATCTGTCGGCCAAGTGGAGCGGCAATAATCGTCCGCGCAATCGCAGGAAGAAGGTTCGAGGCATTCTGGACAATGGCCATCTGGAGCTGAGGGATCGCAGCCGTACCGACTCGGTCGGCCTCTCTACCATTGTCGATTTGGCTCGTGTCACCGTGAACATTAGCGAACGTCGTGCGATGATCGTGTTTGGACTGACGGACAAGGTCATCTTGACACCGAACGACCAGAAACTCGGCAACACGTTCAAATACCTGATCAAGAATCATCGTCTCTATCGACAGGAGTTAGTCAGTCGGGAGAAGAACATGGCCGGACCGAGCCTCACAACAACTATCAGTACGAACACCGTCACGGATGACTTCAGAGGATGGGATACGGATCCGACGTGCTTCAAGGTCCTTGATGCTGTCAAGGTAGGTTTCACTCTGTCCCTGTCTCTGTCCGTAGTATCGCTACTCTCCTAACTTTATAATTTACAGTTATTCGAAAGAATCAAAAGTTATCATAGTTTTGATTGCTCAAATAAACAGAAAGCAAACAATGATGGACATCCACTCTTTTAGGAGATGCAACAGCTGACTTTGACAGTCTTGGAGAAGTCGACTGAGTGTCTGGCGGAAATGAAGACAATCAACGAGGAGGAACGCGCTCTTCTGGGTCTGGCCAAGCCGAGAACTGTCGTCTCCATTGTCTCCACAGTAACCAAAACTGAGAAATCATCTGCTTCTTCAAGCAAGGCCACCACACCGAATGCTCAGCCGCCTCCGGTCTCTGGGAACGACGAGGATTCGGAGGGTTCGGAAGATTTAGAGTTGAGTGAGGCGACGGAGAGGGAGCTCTTCTCGACGAGGACCAAGACGAAACTGACGTCGATGGAAGTAGCCAGGACTGAGGCTGAGATTCAGTCGAAGAAGGAGGTCCTGACCCGTGTCCAGAAAGTCCTCGACCTGCCGAAATCCGTCATCACGATCCCGTTGCCGTCTCCCCCACAGCCTGAGAAGATCCAGTCAAAGAGAATCAAAGTCGAGAAGAAGATCGAAGAGTCGGTGGTCAATAAGCAGGTTAAGGCGCGTCGGACTCTATTACCGGCCCCACAGGTCCCCGGAGATGCTATCGGATTCAAGGCCTTCACCCAGATGGTCGTCGCCAAGCTGGGCCTGCCTCTGACCCAATATGAGCCGCTCGGACTGGTCCAGATCGTCTGTGAGGAGCTCTACTTTGCCAATCTGCTGGATCAGGCTGCAGTCGCAAAGAGCCCGGAGGAGAGGATGAGTCTCGTGACGGGTTTCGCATTCAGCACCTACTTGACCAAAGTCGGTCGCAGTCGCAAGCCCTTCAATCCGATTCTTGGCGAGACTTTTGACTACGAGGAGGCCGGATGGAGGTATCATGGGGAGCAGGTCAGCCATCATCCTCCGATCACGGCCGGACATGCTGACGGGAAAGGATGGAGCTTTTGGTCTACATTTCGTGAGTTTGTTAAGTCATTAGGCAAAGAGACAGAGGAAAGACGACCCTATTTCAGAACTGGAGACAACGTTCAGTGTGTGGCGAGCCTGCTTCGAGCTGAAGATGGAGCACCCACAGCGTGTGCGCCTTCGTCTCGCCGACGGTACTGTCGAAGACTACAGCTGGCAGAAGGTTCGCAGCAAGATCGAGGGTCTCACAGCTACGCCCGAACAGCGTCGTGTCAGCCACGAGGGTGTGCTCCAAATCCAGTCGTCAAGTCGCTACGTGGGACGGCTGCTCTTCAAACGGATGAAGGATCCGACCGAGGTGACCGGCGATGTACTCTCTCCGAACGACCGTGTCTGCTACCGTCTCCACGGCTACTGGAATGAGTACCTCAACCGAACCAGCACAACAGGAATACGGGACACGCTGATCAGTGAGAAGCAGCTCCATCGCTATCCGGACTACTACGGCTTCAACCAGTTTAGCATGGGCTTGAACGAACCCGAAAAGAATCTGCCCCCGTCGGACAGTCGTCATCGTCTCGACATGCGCCAGCTGGAGGCGGGAAACATTGCCTCAGCTCAGTACTACAAGCAGATCCTTGAAGCTGCCCAGAGGACAAGGAAGGAACGTCAACAGCTCCCGACCCAGCCACTCTGGTTCGATCTCGTCACGGACGAGATGACGAGGAAGCAGGTTTACTGCACGAATGGAAAGTACTGGCAAGCCAAGTCGCGACAGTTCGCGGGAGTCAAGAGCATGGTCGAGACGCGCCATGCCTAGAGAGCAACAAGAAGAGCAAAGGATTTGACACGGAGAAGATAGAATAGAATGGTATATATCTGTCGAAAAGCTTCTATTTTTCTTTGGGGTCTTTGACGAACGACGGGAACGAACAGTCGGCCTATCTGTCTCTATTCATTCAGTCGTGACTCTCGACCATCTCGCTCCGTCCATCGCTGCAACTCTTCTTGCCCTCTTCAGCTTCCTCCTTCAAGCCAGGTCCAGGATATCGGGGAGCTGGCTTCGAACATTTTCGTTCCTCACGCGGTCGAGAAGAGTAAGGCCGAGCATTGCTCTTTACTGTCGTCTCTGTACGGCAGCTTCTTCAACTCATCAGTTCGAAGACTCCAAACTTCACAGGCATACAGCAAACTTGGCACGATACAGGTCAGATACACTCGCCTCTTCATCCTAGTTGACACGGTCCTCTTGGTAAGGAACAGACGATGACGATTGAACGCACCCCATGCAGCTCTGATCCTCCGAGACAATTCCTGGTTTTCTGTGGTGCATATAATCGAACTTCCGAATAAGACTAGTCTAAAGCGGTATCTTTACTTTTATTACATCATTACTTTATGATCTCTTTGCTACGTGGTTCTATGTGCTTGTTAATTGTGTTCATCTCGTCACTTCGGAGCACAGACTCCTTGGATTTGGATATCTGTCTCTTCGTCGCCTTCTTCATCCGCGACGGCTTCCATGTGATAACTGGCAGACACCACTACTTTTTAATACACACTAGCCGAGGCAATGCACGAAATCCCCATTAGTCGGTTTTGGGTCTTATTTTCTTCAGCTCTGCCAATTATCATATACCCATAAAAAAACCGTTGTGCAGTGTTCATTAACATTCTTGTGTTTTGATTTCTATAGAGGAAAGTGTGTTTTGTGGTTTACCTAGCGCACGGAAGTCAGACAACAGGTGAAACATTGTCAATGTGCACTGAAACGTACTAGCTAAAAAGTATGGACAGGTGAAATGAAATACAAAAGTTTCGAGAGCGCTCTTTTGGGAAATTGACGCTCTCGTCATTTATGTCAACTACGTTATTGTAGCATCCGGTACACCCTGTTCGTACTGATAATCTTTTTCTCTCAGCTGTGCCAACTTCAAAATATGGTGCAGCAGTATTGTGACCCACTAGTTGAAAGCAATCGCATCCCAGCATACCATACCTTCTGTCATGTTCATCTTGTCCTTGTTGTCACATTCAACTCTTACATTATTTACTGCATCATCTGTCGCTCTCCGAAGCAGATGAATGCGTATCGATGGCCTTTGCTATATCATCAGCTAGTCACAACAGCCATGGACTTCATAGTTAGTTTAGTCTGTTTTGTCTGTCTTTTTGAGCCACTCTAAACCTGACATAGAACTGGTATTTAAAAAAAAAACAAAGTTAAAACCTCTAAGGAACTAGAGATTAAACTAGGGCTGTTTAAAAAACTTTTTTTCGGTACTTAAGGCATTTCACCTGACCGATCACATCCGGAAAGTCTTGGGGAGTTCTTGGAGTGAAGATAAGCGCGTTGAATGATCAAGGTAGCTCAGGCTACGGGATTCGCTGTACAGGCTAGTCTGGCGAGACATGCCAAGGTAGACTACCTCCATGTAATACCACGGGGATTGAACTTGCGAGTCTGGCGAGACTTCGTTTTCTTTGTATAGTCTGTTTCCAACGAATAGCGGCAGTGAGGCAATTCTTTAAAGGTTTTTCGAAAACGAAATTTGGGTCCCGCCATGATTTGCGCGCCGAAAAAAAGCCAATTTTCTAATTCCTAAATTAACAATTGGATTTTCGTGTGTTTTCAGTTTCCTTTTCGTAATTCGGATCTCATTTTCGATGGTGAAAAATAGAAAATGGGAAAACTTCTTCTTGGCGCGCAAACACCGAGCTTCGGGCTTCAAACTGAGGTGCCACTATTCGTTGGAAATGGACTATATTCCGTTATCCTATTCACTTGACTATCCGGGCCCTTTATTTGGGACAAACTGAACCAGAAAGTATTTTTTTCAGGGCAACATTTCTCGTCCTGTTATTCTTTTCCCCTTTTACATGGGCTATCTGGACAGCTTCTTACTATTGCCTATTCCTGTTCATGTGTATGTTTCAATGCTATGGTTTTTTGAAATGATGGGTATCGCAACGACCTACAACTTGTTCTTTTACCGCTTCAAAATTATCAAGGGCTTTGACGGCTATTCGATAAAATACATTTTTCTGCTCAGTGCTGCTTATGCATTGACATGTGTGAATGCTGGCTTGATAGAATGGGCGCATTTTGCCAAATCACAGGAGGACATCCTCAATGAGCTAAATAAAGTAGGCGGTTCATAGCTTCCGATTCATTTGTTTACTCTTTTAGGAATGGTCCTGTGTAACAATCGAACTTCTAAAAATTCCCAACTTCATCGCGTGCAGCTTCGAGTCATATCTTTCCCATGCTGGCCTTGCAATAGTCTTCTGGTTTGTATTTCTAATAGCCATCCCTGGTCTCTACTACTGGATTATGTCAATCAAACTGACATCAACAACACAAATGTCAGCAAATCTTTCTCGAATGCAACACAAATTCATGCTACAGCTGTTTATGCAAGTTGTGGTACCTGTATCAGTGATCGCCATCCCTTATTTCTGCCTATTTATTTCAATTTACACCAAAAGCCCTACTGCTAAAGGTAAATTCTTATAACAGGGATAAATCCCCCTTTTATAGGCTTCGCTCTGGCAATTGTATGCGGTGTCGGCTCTTTCAGTCTTCTCGAAGGAATAGTACTCGTGATTTTCATTCAAAACTACAGGCCTTGGCAGATCTTTTGTAAGAAGAGAACAACTGCTGTCACTTCTCAACGAACGCCAGGCAGAGGAGTCTCAAGCATCTAGGGCCGTCTAAATTTTAAGCAGGTTGAGAACAAAGTACAAGTTCATAAATGCTGAAGAAAAGTATGGACTCTTTTCTCGAATGTATCAGATCGTCTTAAGTCGTTTGTCCGCCTATCCAGCAAAGTGACACCAAGACATCTTCGGAGCATTCTTCTCTAAGCGATCACTAGTTTCGTACAGTCCCGTTCTCGAAGAGTCCATGTTTCGCTTGCATA
Organism: Oscheius sp. JU75; assembly: GCA_037178855.1. NCBI lineage: Eukaryota > Metazoa > Nematoda > Chromadorea > Rhabditida > Rhabditidae > Oscheius > Oscheius sp. JU75. The sequence continues at coordinate 2,232,316 of JASJZC010000006.1, read as the reverse complement.
CAGGATATGAAGATTTTTCTCTTGTGACGAATGGAAACGGTCCTGCTGGTTGGTGGAACTTGTTGACACATTCCCAAGCAGCACGGATCCTTCTTGAGATTTCAAGTGCTGGGTTCCTGTCAAACGAAACTCTTTGGCCCAAGTAGATTACTTTGGTCTTGTATTGGATCCTCACTCCTTCTACTCTGATAACTGCTGGTCGTCTGTTGCACATAACAAATGTATTTTCTATATTCAATTCTAATCCTACCGTTTTGCTGGCATCGGATAGTTCTTGAAGCATTTTTTCAGCTGCAGCAGCGAAAGTAGAGACTAATACTATATCATCCGCAAAACGAAGATTTGAGAGCCATTGTTCTTGGATGTTAATAGAGCGATTTCCAAGCGGCTGGATGCTCAATCGTGTCGAATGCCTGAACTCCATCGAAGGCCCAAAAAAACATGGTGATGGGCTGGGATGCAATTGCTTGCTGGTTCGGATCCGCACGCACTTTTTTTTTTACTTTTTTTCCATCTTTTATCTGTGACTATGTGCTTTTTCTTTATGTTTGTTTTCACGACGCGCAAACTTTTTATTTTCCACATAACCCATCTAAAATCTTGGATTTCTGGTTGAAGAATTTGGGCTGGAAAAAGATACCGAATTGAGTCGAGATGAGCGCTGTCTGGCAAGTCGATTGAAAGTCATTTTGCAAAGTTCTGTCACCAGCTCTATGACAATTGAAGAGGAAGATGAAGGTTAGTGAAGTGTTGGTGAATCTTCATTTTGTAGAGCTAAACATCTCCGAAGGATCCGACGATGACTCCTGTGTAGAGGATGAAGGGATTCGTATGCCCAATGCAGTTGAAGATTCTCCTGGAACTGTCAGGTTCTCTGAAAAGTACCGAACGGTTGACGAAGTCCTCTGGCAAATCAAACCGATTTCCAAGTAGCGGCAAGGGATAATTTACTCGAGTTTTCATCAAACGAAGTTATATTTCTTTCAGGTAATTTCTTTGACCGATCGATAGTTCACTGATCACGCTTTTCATTCATTTCTGTTGAAGTAGTTCAAACTAACTTGGTTTCCAAAAAAGGCAATGCAGACGTCTATTTGATGCCTTTCCAGGCCAAAGGGCGTCCGGCACTACAAGACAGCTTTTTACAAGAGAAAGTGCAGCTAGTAGCATCCAACAGTCCGTAGAGCTTCTGGATAGTCAGCAAACAGCAATTTTTCTGCAATAATGGAATAAAAACATGAAAAAACAGGAGCGTGAAACAATACAAAATGTGTGAAACTTATCTAGCAACGTCATCCTCTGTGGTCTCCTGTTTCCCCAATAGCAAACTTTAGGAACAAAAAAGAAGCAATAAAAAGACCAAATAGGAAGAGAAGGAAGAAGAAATTAAGCAAAATACAGGATTACCAGAGGATGTTATATTGAGAACCAGGCGCCACTATCATTAAAAAAAATGTTGTTCGGATCCTAACCAGCTAAATTGCCCCCCAGCCCACCGCGCTCACCACCATACTATATGCGTTGCCATGATTTTTGGTGCCTTCGAAGTCTCACGACTGCGGCTGAGGCATCGAGATGATACGGGGGCGCCGTTTTTAAAGATGTCATATCTCGGACCAGGGAGAGGTTAAGCGAATTCGGCAATATACCCCGTTATACCCATGTTTAGAGCTATCGAAGGGCACCTTGTTCGTTGCCAAACTCCAACTTAAGTTGAGAGGCTTCCCTTGTGAGCTGCTATTGAACTCGCTCTCACGCTTCAAAGATACTAACATTTAGGTGGATCAAGTCATTCTCTATGACACTGCCCGAGATTTTCAAATACTTCAAGTCGCAAAGGCTCTATTTTAAAAATTTTAGCCTTCTGACGTTGGCAACCCTTCCTTCTAATCTGATTTTAGTTGAAAACTACGTATCACTTTCAGGAGGAAATTGAGTATCTTGGATATGAGGCAGAGGACATGTCAAGTATGCTTGATGATATTTGTGCGGATCGTGGACACGACCAGGACTTCATGGTAAGGTACGGACTCGATCTCCTAGAAATACAGTCAAATTATGTTCACTGGAAAATCTTCGAGAACTGGTTATCAGCTGCTTATTTTCATGTACACAGCCATAGATGAAAAAGTTGTAATCGCAACAGCGACTCGCAAGAAGTGTTTTCCAAGCTGCAGGTTTCGCTGCATCAAAATCAGTGCTGTAACGGAGATCATATAAAAGTTTTTGCCTCTTCTGATTGATCCCACTTATAGAAAGTATACATTCGACAAGATTACGCTGCAAACTATTGTTAATTTTGTTCGAACCAGCTTCCAATAAATTTCCACCTTTTTGTAATAAGCAACGCTTATCTCTGTCACGTCAGTCCGTGTTATTTTTGCCTTTACAAATGACAGTGACCTGAGAATTTGGCACAAATTGCAAGTTCTGCTAGACTCTCTTCACCTTCTGGCGTGGGCTGTCTATATGCTACGTTTCTCCAAATAGATGACCAACATGTGTCCTTATGTCATTTCGTTCAGTTCGTTTGAAGTAAATATGTTTATTGCTACGGGTCAAGTCAGATTAGTCGGAGTTTTCCTTCTTTCCGAATTGTCTCATCTGTTGAATGTACCACATTGGACGTCCTTCCTAAACTATGCATGCTTTCTCTCAAAATAGAGATTACAAAGAAATTGCTGCTCATTTTGGGCTTGAGACTAATTTGAAGGTGTCTCTGAGGATCGCTAATTGTGGCCGGAAGCCATTCTTCTGCTCCGAGTGGAGACGTTGCCTCTCCGTTCGGGTTACTGTAATTTGTTGAAGAAGGACAGAGCTTTGACCCACCCATATTTGGCGAAGTTAGTGAAGAGAGTAGTCCAGAGATCGACCATTTTCATGTCCAGCTCGTCGAATGTAAAAGGGAGACCGATTGCTTCACAGACGAAGTAACTAATGTCTCCACAATGGCTGGCATCTGAACGGAATTTGAACCAGTCCGAACAAAAACGTCTACCTTTGTAGGGAGTGACAAACGAAGCCATTCCGCCATATGCTTTGGGATTGAAGTAATCGAATCTGTAAAGGTACACGGGCTCGTATCCCGTTTCAAGAGACTCTAGCACAGCTTTTTGGGTGCCGATGCCGAGGAAACTGTCTCCAGAAGCCTGAAAAACTTTGAGAAGAGTCTGTTATCCAATACCTGACAAGTAGCATAAGCGATAGTCTCTTTTTCCCCATCCACGATTAGCTCTCTCACTTTGGCGGCATATTCTCTTCGTAATCTGCCAAAGTCATTCTGGAAGTCTTTTTCTGGGAAAAGCCTTGCGGCCACTTCGTCAATGTGTGCTTCCCTCGTTGCTTTCTTGTTGTTCGCTGAGAAAACTATTTTTACCGAAGGGGTCGCTCACCAAAAATGAGTCCTTCACTCCTGCAAAGTCCATAAAGTCGGGGTTTCGGAGGTGACTCTTTCCGCAACTCGTCAGGCTGAACATAGTACCGTTCTGGGAACTAGCAGACCTTACATGTTTGGGCAAGAAGTCCCCCTCTATTCTCGGACCTAATTTGATCGGATTATCAGGACCGGACTGTTCCATGGCACAGGCAAACGTCTCAGCTGGCAGTTTTCTCAACATGTCCAGGAACTGAACTCCCGTCACTCATTTCCATGAGTATCGTACCTTTTGGCTGTCTTGACAACAAGTAACTCCGAACGATTCAGCCGCAATACGACAAGTCTCGACTACATTGTAGTTGACGGCAAAGTCACAGGAAGCATTACCTGCCATCGGTATCACCTTGTGGAAAAGATCTGAACCATTGTTTTGAGTACTAAGAGGAACTACCTCTAGAATGGGGACTGAGACTAAGCAGATCCACAGAAGCTCCTCCAGCCGACTGACCCATAATTGTCACATTTTCTGGGTTTCCACCAAAACGAGAGATGTTGTCTTTTACCCATGTCAGGGCTAGAGTCTGATCCCAAAGATTCTGATTTCCTTTACAGAGCACGTCTCCAGTACTGAGCATGCCTGTCAAGAATGGTCAGTCTTGTGCAACCCCCAACTTTACCGAGATAGCCGAGTCTATATTGCAGAGTCACCATGACAATGTCCTTTTTGCACTAAACTTGGCGATAATACTGAAAGATAGTGAAGACAAACCACGTGCTCGCAGAGTGTCTGGTCTCCGTATTTGCAGCAACTGTCACTCAAGAAGGCTCCGCCATGAATAAAGACCATTACTGCAAATCCTTTCTCGTCCGGAGGTTGCCAGACTGGAGAAAAGACGTTCAATGTCAAGCAATCCTCGGAAACAGGAGGAAGCTTTCTTCTCTCCAGCGCATGTGTCTTCTGCATGGATCGTGGACCGAAAGCCTTACAATCCTTCACTTCTGTCCAAGAGTCTGGTGGAACTGGTTTCTAAAAAAAAATCTTACTGAAATGAAAAGCCGGGGTACACCTCGAATCGAAGTTCTCCAACTGGCGGCCTCGCATAAGGAATTCCTTGAAAGGCATCGACTAGTTTTTCCCCTTCATGGATCAGTCTTCTTCCGATGATGGGACCGTGCGTTGTCAAAACTTCTCGCGAATCGGGGAAAGGGGAGTGAGAGTTGCCCATATCCTCCGTTTCTGAAGACATGACTGAGGAAGAATGAATGAAAGCTTATCGAGAGACTTTGATAAATGTGATCAAGAAGCAATCGTACTGAGTCGGTGCTTTAGAGGCAGAAACAAAGATAACAAAACTGTGTCAACAAGTGAACGTTCATCACGGGGGAGGTCCTTGATAGGCTGTGTGAATAAGCTAATTTTAGAGCATTCTTGATGACTAAAACTGATGTTTCGAAATGAAGTTTTACTGTGAACATAATATTCTTCAGAGCACAATCCATAGTGTCTTGTGTCGGAACAAAACAGCTAGCACACGGGTCAGGTGACCTCTTGTTTTCCACAACAAGGAACTGTACGAGACACAATCTAACTAACAAAATTTTTACCAGGACAGCTTGAGAAATCTTTCCACATCGCTATGGAGCAATGGACTCCAGATACTTACTCTTACTGGAAGACGACTAACAATGGGACAGAAGGAAAAACAAGGATCGAGGAACTGTTTATTGCTCAAAAAAGTACAGACCAGAATCTAAGCGTTGTTGTGACGGATGATCTCCTCCAAAGCCTTGATCTTTTTCTCCTGAGCTTGTGCCTTTAAAGGGACACTGACATTGCGGGTGGATGGGTGTCTGCCGACGGTTTTACTGGTCATCTAATTTTTCCCAGTCTCTCTGTCTCTTAGTTTCTTTCCTCTGTCGACAGTCTTTCGCTGGTAGCAACAGAATACGTCGTCTTTTTTCTGAGGACTTAATTAGTTGGCAACAATGTACATCTTTTTGTTTTGCTTTTGTTTCGTGGCCTCGGATAAACAAACAGAGTCAACCACAGACACCACAGCGTTTTCATAGTTTCGATTCTGCCTTTTTTGCCACAGTTTTGATGCAATTTCTCAGTTTCTAACTATGTTTAATTAAAATTTTCAACAAGAAATTGTTTAGAAAGTTGTAAATTTTCTTTTTTCGCTTCGTTATCCTGTAACCTGTCAGGACTAGTTACCCTAACTCTTCTCCTCCACAAAGAGCCCATAACATCTGCTGCTGTCTTCGAAGATGGCTGCTTCTCTGGATCGTCTTCTTCTGATGCTGCTGCTGGCGACTCCTCTTCTATCCCAAGTAGCTACCACTGCGGATTCTTCTACCATCACACCATGTGAGTAGCGGGCTACTTCTACTGCTGACTCTGATTTTTAGGCATTGAAAAGGGCGATATGAAAGAATGTGTGAATGCAACTATTGTTCAGCCGGAAGGAAAGTCTATCACTTTCGACAAGGAGGATCTGCAACAGGATGTGATTGACCGATGGACAGCTTCTAAGACTGAACTCACGGGTGGTTTCATCATCAAAGCCTCGAAATACATCAAGCATCTCAAGTTCCCTAAGCTGGAGAAGATCAGTAAGTCCTTGGCTCTATCGTTAAGTCTGGCACAATTCAGAATATCTGACGATTGAGCATTTGGTCAATCTGGAAACAATCGAACTTCCTGTGTTGAAAAGCGTCTCAGTTGGCCTTGTAATCCTTGGAAATCCTTCCCTGAAGACTATCTATATCAACCCAAAAGCTGTAGGAGGAACGCTCTCTATCAGTGGAAATGGTCAGCTGGATCAGACGTCGATCGCTAAGTGGAACATGTTGAAAATGGATAATACTTCCCATGTTCAGGAGTTCGGAGGTAACAAGAAGAACAAGCGGTTTCTAACATTCAACATATTTAGAATGTTCTTCTGACATCTTGTACTCTACGTCTGAACTTGCGCATTGCAGTCTTCTCAACTTTCATTGTCTCAGTAACGCCGGAAACGCCACAATCGAAGGAGGAATGCCGGAAGGAGTCAAGGAGGAGGGAATTGAAGTGAGCTGCGTTACTTTCGACAAGACAAATCTCACAACCCTGGCTTTTGTGAAAGTTGGAGGAACCAAGAACAATCGCAACGGTCAGTTCCAAGTTTTTTAAATAAACAGGCAGTTGTTCAGTGCTCACCAACAATCCGCTACTCTGTGACGAAGGCCTCGTCGAGAAGTTCAATGTCACAGCTAGACAACCTGCATGGAAGCACTATATCCACAGCAACTGCGACGCAATTTGTGACACTCACGAGCTGCACAACCCTGCCGATGCTGATCAACTGATTAAGTGCACAATCTTCCGAGACAACAAGAGCCCGATCGGAGAAGAACAGCTGAACAATAAAATGCCTCAAGTGACGCACATCCAAGGAAAAGTCGAGCTTAACGGAACCAATCTGAAGGATCTCAGTCTTCTCCAGAACATCCAGGAGATAGACAGCAAACACGACTTGGCTTTGGAGATTGTGAACAACAAGGAACTCGACCAGATCGACCTCCCCAAGCTGAAGACGCTCAAGTCGAATGGAAGTGTCAAGCTGAGAATTCGTGGGAATAAAAAGCTCTTGGAAAAGGACGTCTACGAAAAGTTGAAGGAGCAGCTGAGCTTGGAGGACGAGGAAATGGAGACGGATTACGTTGTCCCGACTACCACTGCAGAGGCCAATAGCCTGCCTTTTGCCTCGAGATTGGATAGCGGCAAAATCAATGGTTCTTCTTCTACTGGAAAGAAGGTCGCAATTGTCATCGGGATCGTGATCGTTCTGCTCATGCTGCTAGCACTTGTCGGCTCCCTTGTCTACTGGTTCGTGATCAAGAAGAGACTGCAGAAGAAGAAAGCTCAAGAGGAAAAGAAAGACGGCGAGAAAAAGGTCCAGAGGTCGCTGAAGCAGACGACGAAGTCGGTAGAGCAGACGTCCAAGTCCGGTCTGGCTCGTGGTGAGGTGATGAACACCATCGGCAAGAGCACGGAACAGGCCAACAATAAAACCGCTTAGTGATCTCATCCAATAAAGATCCTGCGGAATGCCTTGTGTTTGTTAGTGCTTACTTTGGTCAGTCAACAGTCGTTTCGTCGGGAATGTCCGCTATAACGTGCTTTTGTAGATCCTTCCTCTCCAAACTACTGCTCTGCAAAGATCCCTTATCCCGTACTTTTTGCAGTTTCTCCCTCTTCTTGTTAACCATTCAGAGAACAGAACTGTGGTCTTTGTTTAGCTGACTATAGGACGTTGAAGAAATCTGTAGTAGGAGAAAATAGTTCTCAAGGAGAATATAAGTCAAGAAGAGCTATGATGAATAGTGGTGAAGGTATGAATACCATCGACAAGAGCACAGAACAGGCTGAAAATCAGGTCGCTCAGTGATCCCTTCACCGTAAAAATCGTAAACAACTTTGTCCTCCTTTCTCGTTTCTTCGCAACTAGATGTGGTACAGGTTATTTCGATTCATCATGACACTTCTTGACTTTCATTCTCCTCGTAAACTATTTGCTCGTACTACATGTGAACAGAATACTTCTGCGTCCTATAGTCAGCTAGACGAAGGCCTCAGTTCTGTTTTCTGAATGGTTAAAGAGACACTGACATTGCGGGTGTATGAGCGTTCCCTGGAACTCGTTTTTGAATTTGAGTTTTGTGCGAGATGTTTAAAAATCCCGGATTTTCGTTTCTTTCTGCATTTCGGTGCTTTACACACATTTTCTTGGTTTCCAAGTGGGCTTAATCGAATTTTCCGTCAAATGCTACCCTAGAATAGCCAACGTCGACAGAAAATTTGCCAAGAAAAATGGAGAAAATGATCGTACAAGAGGAGGAAGACAACGTTTGTCTATTTCTTTAATTTTTTTTCCTAGACTAAGAAATCAGTTACTGTTCTCGCCTCGAAATTGCATTTGCACTAAAACTGTTTGATTTTGAAAAAGCGCGCAGAAGCTTGTAATTTGAATTCTTTAGGTAGTATTCATATTCCTGCATTTCCCTCTTTTACCCCCTAATTTTTTTTATCATTTTGCTCCAAACACTTTCAGAGAATAGGCAAGGAGCGTTGCTACCAAATCTCAGACAATGAAATAAAGGAAATAGCAAGTTTTGACGAGAAAATATCATCTGTTCACAATTTCCGTGCATTCTTTCCAATTTATCATCTTTTTCCTGAAAACTGTTTATTCTCTGACTATACCAAACTGTTTTAGATGGCTCTAAAGCGATTCGTCTCGGCTAAAACAGTTAACGAGCTCGTGCAGAAGGGATTCGTCAACAAGTACGTTACATAGCTCTTTTACCACGATCTTCTCTTTTTTCCTCCAAAATTTCCAATTTTCAGGGAAGGGATCCGTATTCTGGACTGTTCCTATGCGATTCCGCAGCGCCTCGACTGGAAGCTGTACCGTGATGAGCTTTACGGCAAGTTTGAACTCCTTCTCAAGCATCCGACTCCGTAAGTTGAGGTTTTCTTCAAAAAAAGACTTTTTTTGTGGAAAAGATAACATTTCCTGGTAAACAGAGACATTTTCCGGTCGATCAAGCTCTATCTGGCCGGTCACATCCCGGGAGCAGTGCACATGAACCTCGACGCGGCCGTCTACCCCTCCAAATACGAACGATTCACCATGTACGAGCCCGAGATGTTCGAAAAGTATGCGCAGGTTGGTTTTTGAGGTAATGAAGAAGAACTGTGGGAAGAAGCAAAGAAAGGGTTTGGAGGAACAAGTATTGTGACAAATAACTGACAGGAAGATTTTCTGACAGAGTTTCTGTCAATTGTATATAGCTTTGTGCCATATTTTTGAAGAAAAATCTTGAATCGTACTGGCACTAAGCTTACGAGTCCGGAAACAGGGCTAGGTCGCACTAGAGTATTTTAATCCAAGTTTCATGTTATCATGACGGAGGCAAAATAAGTGCTGAACTGGTAGTGCTGGCCAACAGACCGGTGCCAGCAGCTCGCGTTTCTAAGGGAAGATGAACACCTTGGCACACATTTTGAACATGAGTTATGGGGGAGGGTGGCGGCTTCTAATAGAGGTTTTACTGAAATCGTTCATTGGACAGGCTGTGACATTGACATATTACCAAGTAAACAAGTTGACGAAGACAATGCCAACCGGGCAGTGGCAGAGATTAGTTCAGAAAGGGAAACGAGCATATAAACTGACTTGAAACAAACAATACAGTCAGTTACGTGGTAGCGATTACTGTTGAACACGTTTACAGAGACGGATCAAACCTCCTAAAAACCTTCTAATCCTCTGCCCTTTTCAGCTCCTCGGCATCAACAAGGGCGAGCATCTGATCCTGTACTCTCGCGGCCCGCTCGGAGGAATGCTCTTCGCCGCCAAATGTGCCTGGCTTTTCAAGGTATTTCCAACTTTTCTTTTAACTAAACCTCTCGCCCCCATAAAGAAATGAATATATATATCCAGGCCTATGGACACGAGACCATCTCGATCGTGGACGGCGGCTGGCAGCAGTGGTTCGACAACGATTACGAGGTTTCCATGGACAATGTCTTCCTCCCCGAGGGCAATTGGCGCGCCCAGAACCGCCTCAAGACCCACACTATCAGTTTTGAAGAACTTGAAAAGAAGAATGAGGAGGGAAAGGAGCTGATCGAGCGGACGGATGAGGCATGTTTATTAGTCCTTTTGTCGAAAAAGGGCTAAAATCTGACTATGACAAGAACAAGCCCCAATAACCCAATACAGAAAGCAATGAACGGGATCAGAGAAGGCAGCACTGAGGGCAGAAAGGAAAGTCAGGAAATCGCAAAGAATATAGACAATTGACGAAACACAATACTTAGATAAGACAATCGGAGTAACGATCTTTTGAAAAAAAAACGGTAGATTGGAAATTCAATAACCAGGGATCGTAAATCTGGTCAGACCAGGTTCGCCCGCAGAGAGCCAGACCAAAGTCCCCCCTACCTGCAAGCCTGTCCAAACCGAGGAGAGCATTTCGGTCAGGTTTGCGAGGCCTGTTCTGACTTCGCCAATCTTTTACCCAAGAATCGACTCTAAAGGTTGGTAACATTAGTTGCTTATTTTAAAATGTTCAAAAGTCTGTGTATCTGTCTGTCTGAAGCCCTAATTGCCAATTTTTCGCACATACTTTGTGACAGCAGTTACTCTTGGCAAGTCAAGTCAAAGTAGAGTCAGTTGGGGAGATGCGTCTCTGGGAGATTGTTGGCCCAGTCACGTTAGCTTGTCTAAAGTAGCATCTTCCTGTCACGAGCCCCAACCGGGCATCAGCCAAAACAAAAAAGGACAACACAAGAAGACCGTAAGCTTGTGGAACAACCACTGAAACTGTCAAATACCACGACTGCGAAATGGTCGACAGATATTTACTAATTCATGCGTTTTTCCCAATCCTTATCTTCCAGATAAACTTCCTCGACAGCCGCGGCCGTGGACAATTCGAGGGGACCGAAGACACCGGCCTCGATCCTTACAGTGTGACTTTCCTCTTTTTTTACTCAAACACCCTTCCAGGAGTCAACGGCACCCACATTCCCGGCTTCAAGAACTGTCCCGCTTCGGAACTGCTCAATCCAAATGGTCTCATCCGTCCCGAGGACGAAATCAGTCTCTGTGAGTCCCTTTTTCGATCATTTTTTCAAAAATCAACCTAGGGCTCGAAAAGAACGGCTACAAAAGCGAACAGCCCGTTGTGACGAGCTGTAACACGGGCTTGACGGCTTCATTCCTCGCCTACACCGTCGAGGACCTCGTCCACGGGATCCCGCGTCTCTACAGCGTATTTTTATTCTTTTCTCCCGGAAAAAATCAATTTTAGGGTTCCTTGAAGGAAGTGGAAATCCGGGCTCCTCTCAAGATCAGCGCCGGCCCTCAGCACATTCCTCCCCAGCGGGCTTCTCTCTAAGAAAAAAAAGACTTGTGTTTTTTGGTATTTTTTCCCTAGTAAATTTGGTGATTTTGAAGGGATTCTGAAATTTAATGGACACCAGTATAACAATTTGAACAGGGAGCGTAGGGGAAGACACCGTTTTTTGGAGAATAAAGGGGTGAATAAAAAGCTACTGTTCCATCGGGGTGCTATTCGTCGTGGTCTGGTCCTTCTCGTCGCGGTCAATTTTGTCGGCCAGCGGCTGTAGCTCCTTGTTGAAGTTGATCGTGTTGATGATGTCGCTGAGGAGACGGTCCGAGTCGGGAATTTTCTGGAAATTTGCTGTTTTTTGAGGAAGAAAGGGAGTTGGAGCATTTTATGCACTTCATTGATGTTTTCACAGGCTAGATTTTTTTCACAAAAAAAACAAAGCCAAGTATACTAACCTGCATGGATCTGACCATCCGGATGACGGCCCGTTTGAGCTCGTCGAGTTTCTCCAGTTCCTGACGGACGGCATTGGCCTTGGGCTTCTGCAGGAGGAGGACCTTCATCTGCTCGGTGTAGCGTGGTAGATTCTGCAGGAGGGTGGCCGGGGCGAGAACACAGAGACGCGCCAGAATCATTCCTGTGAGGAGCTTGATGTCGTGATTCGAGTCCTGGAGTCCATCACCGAGATTCTTCACATATTCCTCCATGTTGATCTCGGCCGTACACCGCTCCAGAATCGTAAACATGCTACGAGAGTTTTTTCTGGCGGAAAATTGAGAAAAATACCATTCGTATGCAGCCTTCCTGATATCAACTCCATCGTCGACGAGATGCTTGAACGGGCCCATCTCGACCTCGCGAATCAGCTCCTTCCTGACCTTGGACTCATCGTAGACGGCCGGAAGGACTTCGGACACGTAGGAACGCATCTGGAAATGGAATATATAGTCCTTTTACGTTTTGTAAGAGTGTGTAAGGCATCTCGAGGTCAACTGGAAAAAATACTCAATGGTACTCTACAGTAATTCAAAACGCGGAAAACATACTCAAAGCATGTCAGGATCTAGGTATTTCAAACCAGAACTAACTTTTACAACAACATGACCAATCCAGAGCCGAGGCACACCAGTTTTTGTGGCCTCTGATTGTAAACTCTGCCGCCTAGTACATCCAAAAGAGCGCTAACAGTTTGCCTGGACTGCTAGTTAGGGCAAAAACAAAGGACTAGCCACTTTTGGTGCAGAAACCAAACTGGCATTAAGTAACAAAGCAAATAGCAGGGAAAATGTGATGAAACGAACCAGCTGTGTCCTCTTGGAAAAGAGCGCATTGAGAACGATGAGACCGATACGCCGGACGCGCATGTCCTTATCTTTGATGGCGTCTCCGATGGCCGCTGAAAATAGGGAAATTACGCAGCGTTTCCAGACTATTTTTCTGTCAAAGGAAATTGTTTCTAGCCTATTTCCGACCATTGTGTGTTTTTCTATCAAATCTTCTCCAAATCCGTAAAATAGCAAACATACCGAGATGCGGAGCGAGCATCTTGTTCTGGATCGAGTGGGCGTCGAAGACGAGAACCTTGAATGCCGAGACCGCGGTGTATCGCACATTTGTGCTCTCCGCCACTAGTAGTTTCTATAAATTAACTGATTTCAAAGCGGAAAAAAGTCAAAAAGTACCTGTAGAGCGGCGAGTCCCTGGTCCGGATTGTCGTCGCAGAGTTTGCCGATGCAGTCGGCCACAACGGCACGAATGCTCTCCTCCTGGACATCGGCATGGCTGACCAGAACGGACCAGATCTTGTCGATCTGTCCGCGCTCGAGTTGGCGACTCGAGAGAACCTCCTTGACGGCGTGAAGAAGCGGCAGCTGGGCTCCGCCTTGGTCGAGATTCGACAGAATGAAGGGCAGATAGCGGGTCGGATTGCCGGAGGCGATGGCTCCGAGGGCCTGAGCGGCCACGGGACGCAGATCATCGCTGGCGTTAGAGAAAATCTGGCTCAGAAGCTGTTCCGGCTTCAGACTGCTGTCCTCGTAGACCGCAGGGAAGGCACGGCCCAGCTCGCCGAGAGCCTGGATCGAAAAGAGACGCTCATTCTGATTTGAAGAGTTCAGATGGCCGACAAGCTGTTGAGCGAGCTTCGAGGCCTGAATATAGGGAGATTATCGAGGGTTCTGAGAATAAAATGGCTTGATTTTCTTCGAAAATGGTATTTGAAGAATTGGAACAGCCGAATGAACCATTTTCACTTATCAGGGTTTCAGGCCGAAAGTAGGAAACTTTTCACCTCATAACTCTTTAGCATAAAGTGCATTTTGAACGGAAGGTTTTAAAAAAACTGAAGCCAAGTGACCATAAATGGGGAAAAGACACGGCCAATCCTACTGCTATTTTTGCTACTTCTGATCATAATTTTGGTACTAACAGACTATAAATAGTCTTGCAACTTGTTTCGCTTATCCTTAGCTGGGTTTGATTTTAATTTCTGTAATCGAATAGTATCTAGTGGTCGTAGTGTGGTCATAACCCTAACCACAATGGTTATTTCAATAAGCTAGTATGTTGGCGATCATAATCCGAGCCCTTACAATAGCTAGAATCTTCAAAAAAAGTATCAAAAACCTACTCGTTCCCGGTCCTGCGACACTGCCGCAATCTCGGCCGTGGCCATGGCGATGCTCTTGTAGGCCGTTTTCGTAAGCTCTCTCTGATCGTAAACCGGGGCCGTTAACTCGTCCAAAATGGTCTCGAAGGCCGTTCCTCCACGCATCAGCTCCTTGGCCAGTGCCGTTACGGTCTGGATAGCCGTCTGCAGCGTGAACCCGCAGAGCAGATGCGATTCGAAGAGACGGACGAGCGCTGGCAGGTAGCCTCGATCGTAGAGACCCATCTCCAGCGTTCCTAAATGTCATTTTCGATGCAAAAATGTCCAAAAAAAAACTGTACCATTCATACATTGGAGAGCCTTGTGAGCCACCTGGAGATCGGAGTCACGAAGAAGTGTGGGCAGGGCCACGACGAGACGACCGATGCTGGCGCTTTCGGCGTTGACTTTCTGCGTATTGAAGATCGTCACGGCCAGGTCGAGAAGTGTGTTCTGGAAAGAGAATGATGGTTTTCTACCCAAGAAATTTCGAAATTTTGCTAAAATACACTGCCCTATTCTTATGTCACATCCAGACAAGCGATAATTTTGATCCAGTAACAGAAACAGACATACTGCCTGGCATTCAATGCAAATGACTTGTGACCTGACAATGCCCTCTGGACCTGGAGCAGGTTAAAACGCGCTCAAAAGCTTGAACCAAGCCGAAACTAAAAAATATGCAAACAAAGCCGTGGGTTTTCCGGCTAGATATCTTCAAAAGCCAGACTCTTTACAGGACCAAAACTCCCTACTTCGCTTCCCTTGTCAAGCAAACATAGCCTTCGAAAGCATTGAGCTATCCTTACCTGAAGATCCACGATCGAGTCTCGGCTCCTGGCCTGCTGTCCGCCGGCATTCTTCTCCATCAGAGTGGCCACATTGCCCAGGATTCGTTCCAGCTGCCCCGTCATCATCTGCTGAGCTCTGCTGTTCTCAGCCGTCGTCTTCAGGGCCAAAAGGGCGGCCACGACGGTGGCCTGATCAACGACTGTCCTCTCGGCAATGTCGCAGACGAGTCCTAGCAGCTCGGGCTCTTTCGAATGGTCACCGAGCAGACCCAAGTAGACTCCTGTGGTGTAAATGGCGCGATGGAGGACTTCCTAAAGTTTGTTTCGATTAAGAAAGTGAAAAAAGAAAAAAACCTGATCGGCATGAGTCTTCTGCAGGAGCTGCTGGAGGAGAGAGTAGACGCTGTTAATGTGAGGGGCTGTGGCACCGGGATTCATCTCATTAGACTTCTCGAGGACTGTGGCAAAGCGACTGAGCACGAGGATGGCTTCCGCAACGATCTGGAACAGATTTTGTGAGTTAGTGGATTGGTAAGAGTCGCCTTTTTTGAGCCAGACGGCCCGGGCTCGAAAAAGGATCCCGCCAAGAGTCATTTTTGGCTTTGGCGAATTGAAACATTTTAAAGATTTTTAAGCATCGATGGTACTATTTGTCAATAGGCTCTGGTTCGAGAAAAAATACCATTTTTTGTTTAAAAAAATCGAGCAAAAAGACTACAACAAACCTTGTAAAAGTTGTCCTCCACGGCCTTGACCAGCATGTTCGTCATCTGGGGGACATGTCCAAGAAATGTTTCGGGCTCGTGCGTCTTCAGGGCCGCAGTCATGAATTGAAGGACAAGCATTTTGATCTGCGAGCCGCCGTTCTTGTCCTCGAGACCGGCTCCGGCTGCGGCCAACACGAATTCGGCGGCGAGCCTGTTGGGAAGGGCCTGGGTCATGACGATCAAGAATTCGAAGACGGCTGCTCGGGCGATGGTCTGCTTCTTCTCGATCAATTTTGAGAGACCGCGCAGGATTTTCGGATGGAGCTCTTCCAGCTGCTTTCTCACAGCCTTCTGCTCATCGTTGGCCTCGGCGAAGCCGGTCAGATCACCGTAGGCGTCTACCTGGAAAATTTGCTGTTTTGCTCTGAGAATTTTGCAGAAAAATCAACGTAAAAAGTTCAAAAAAGCCACCCACATTTTTCTCTCCCTGCTCTGGGAGGAATTTTTTAACCTGGCTGCACATTTCCCTCAGCGCATGGACAATCTCCAGTTGGACGTGATCTTCTCGATCACGGAGACGGTCAATCAGCTTCGGGGCGACGACCGTCATCCAGTTGAGGAGCTTCTGGCCCGTATTGTCGACGTATTTGACCTCGGAAGTCAGGGCTTTGGCACAGGCTCGTCGCACTTTCCAGCTAAGATCGTCGTCTGTGTCGCTGTACTGGTTGTCCTCGTCGTCTTCCCAGCTCGCGTCTGCAAGATTTTTATGAGTTTTTGGACCAAATTCGACAAGAAAATGTTGGTGTAATGGCACTCACAGACCAAACGACCTGCGTTCGACTCACTCGAGTGACTATCAATTTCAAAACGCTATTTTGATCATAAAAAGCCATGGAAAGGTTTCTAGGGAGACAAGTCCATTGTTTTTGTCCAAAATTGCCTAAAAAAGGAGGCGAAAAACCTACCCTGGGCGTCCATTTCCTCATCCTCATCCCCGACACAGTAGTTCGGATCGTGGGCCAGGTACTTGAGGAGGATATCCTGAATTTGCTGCTGATGGTCGGCGATATTTCCACTGCAGAAGTAGAGGAAGGTCTCCAGAGTGGTTAGGACGGCCTCGCGATTATCCTCCTCCTCCGTCTCTTCGACTATGGTCTTCAGTTTAGGCAGGATCTGAATTTAGGCTTTAATTGCTGCCAGAAAAAGGATGGATACCTCAGAGAGGTAGAGACTGAACTGGTTGCCGCGGCTGCGACAGACGTAGTTGGCCGCCATGACGTAGTTGCGCAACTTGGACGAGTCCGAAGGACGGGAGCTGAGCCTGAATTTGACATGTTTTGAGTTTGAAGCCCTTGAAACGATTTCGCACGCAAATTCAAGAACAAGAAATATAAACGAAAAAACCGAGATAATAGGCCAACTCGACCCTGTAGTTTCAACTCCATCGACTTGTTCCAGCTTCGACAGATTTTGATTCAGACACTATGACGTAAAATAGTCTTGTTCCACAAACAGAAGCTATTTGCGAGATCAGAGTCACAGGCCCTTGTACAAACTGTCTTTGGAAGCACGTCCAGCCAGCTAGCAGAACAGAATCTGCCTACGCTTCAGACTGCATTTTACAAGGAGATCGACTGTATTCTGCTTTCTCCTGAGCATAGTACGTAGATTTCTTGGAACTATGAAGAAAATGACAAGAATGAAACTGACCACTGGAAGATCTTCTCGACGGCCACCTTGAACAGGTCTTGGTGGCAGCAGGTGGCGAGACTTCCCAGAGCCTGTGTGGCTCTCTTCCTGATCATGCTGCGGCCCTTCTGAATCCAGTCGGCGATGGTCTCGAGGCTCTGCTCGTGGTAGGCGGCCAGTTTCGGTCCGTATCGAAGGAGCAGGTCCGAGACGATATCCATGAGCTCGGCGGCCAGCTGCTCATTGCTCTGGGCTGAAAAATGAATCATTAGTAAACTTTTTACACAAAAAACGTGCCGAGGAGCTGGATGAGTTTGGGGAAGAGCTCTTTGACGGCATTGGTTGTGTTGTCGCCACCCTTGGCCGGACTAAACTGCGTGACGACGGTCTTCAGGGCCGTGCAGTAGATTTCACCATTCTTCGTCGGGACCATTTCCGTTAGGCTTGTGGCGAGGAAGACGAGCAGGAATTTTGTATTTTTTAAAGGAAAGTAGAGAAAAACTGACGATTTCTTTGCTGTTGAAGCGAGTAGTCATGTGGCCGATGCAGCGGATGACGATGTTCTGGACCTCGCTGCTCTTGTCCTCCAGCAGCTTCAGGAGGTGCCGGCAGACCTGAGAATTGAGACATTTTAAAGAGAAACTTGGAGAAAGTTTTTGGGCCCAAGGAGCAAGCTGGACCGCGTGACCCTCACTGGCTGCATTTGCTAGCTCCCTAGCCTTCAAATACACCTCCTAGAGCTATCCCAATCGTGACCATGAACCTGGGAGGAAATACAGGGCTAGAGGGTCACTTCTAGGCAGACACGTGATCTAATCAGCGTATGAGCTCTTCCTTCCGTCTATATCTCCACAACAACCTTCTCAAACTCACTAGTGCTGATAAACATGAACCTGTCGAACAAATCAACCAACAAGCCTCAAACAACCCATAACTTCGTAGAACACGCTTACAGATCTTTCTAAACGGATTACAACGCTCTAACTTCTCGGCTACTTATTTTCACATAACACTTCAGCTCCAGAGAGCCACCATTGGCCTGAAGAGAAAGAAAATCGATGCAAAATGTACCTTCTTCTCGCCATCGTCGTCCAGGATCAGCTCGTTCTTCTCCGTGTCGTTCATCAGGTCTGAGACGGCCATGTAACGAAGATCCTGCAAGATTCACTTTTCGCGAGGTCGTTGAAGAGAATTTTTTGGTCAATCTTCAAAAGGACAAGAGAAAGAATACCTTGTCGACGGAGAGCATCCTCTCTAGGATCTGAGCCAGCTTGTAAGGGTTCCTGGCCATTTCCTTCTAGCTTTATCTGGAAGTTGACATGCGAAATGGAAGAAAAGGGATGAGGAAGAGTAAACAAGGCCTATCAGATGCGGAAATGGGCAACAGGGACATAGAGATACATTAGCAAGGGTCAGATCACTTTCAACACGTTTCTTCGGCATTTTTGCCCAACAAATACAAAAAAATGTGAATGGAAGGTATAAGGAATAGGTAAACAGGGCTTATCAGGTCACGAAATGGACAACAGAGTCAGAACCACATGCGAAAGATTCAGAGCGATTTAATAACCTTTGCACGACAAAAATCGGTCAGAATGGCATGCAAGCTAAGAACAAAGCAATAGAAACGGTCTAAGAGGCTCTTGAGGTCGTCCACCATCACCAGTACCAATATGTTTGTGACTCCACAAACGTTCTATGATGTCCAAATTCGGTTTGGCTCATGCATAACATCATTTTGAGCGAATACATAAGCAATGAAGACTAGAAATTAGGTGAAACAGTATAGAGCAGACAAGTAGCACACCCTCTGATTTGTCTTGCAACTTTTCTTAGCATCTTACATGTTCCTCACCGATTTTTAGACATTTTTATTGTCAAGTACAGGGAAAGAATAAGGAAAATGAGGAGAAAATGACAGGGTTTGCGACAAGAACGTCTGAAGTTGGGCAAAAAACAAAATTCGGAGCACGGAGAGACGCAAACTTACGTACGCGTTCGAAAATCCGTGCTCAACAGCAGCCTCCATTCGTGACCATTTATTAGGCCAAATAAATGGAAACCGAGGCAAAAGGACTATAGAATTGAAATAGCGAGTTACCGAGATCGAAAATGAGCATAGGGGTACAAAATACGGGCAACAGAGGCTCATTTTAAATCGCAAAAGTGGGGGGCAAAAGGGCTTCTTTTCACAAAATTTTTCGCAGAAAACACATGGAAATCGATGCAAGAAGGCTTTAAAAACACAAGAGCGAGTGTTAGACATGGATTTGACGTCAAAAATGCCCCTAGCGAAAAATAGCTCATTTCAACTCGGACAAGACTAGGACATTGAAAATAAATAACAGGAGATAGCAGACAGGGCTTTTACGTCTGTGGCCATGAAACAGTGAAAAAGAAAAGCAGCGGAAATGGCGGAAAAGTGAATAAAATTAATGAAAAAAAGAACATATTTTGGACGGGCCAGCTCGAGCAGTCGTACTACCGTACATCTTACATCTAACTATGCGGGACTCTCGGCCAGACAGTCCTTTAGTCAATTCAAGGTTCTTCAAGGAAGAGCCCTCTGGAGCCAAGAAGTCCGCGAGCGTGAACCCCACCTCTCGATGGCTACTGGCATGTGGTAGATTCACAAGCCTTGTCCATTTGTGCACGCTCTTTTCCAATCAATAGGCGAAGAATCTGACGCTACTGTTTGCTATGTCTGCTGTCTACTGTGAGAGAAAGTAAAGCTACTGATCTTGGAGAAGAGTCAGAAACTGAAAGCTTCAAAGGCCAGCAGGTCAGATTCCGAAAACGGCTGGGTTACGTGACGACGAGGGAGGAGAAGAACCTCTAAGACCAGTTTTGACCGAACATCCAGACTTCCATCGTCTCATACGCATCTGTTGGAGGACTGAGTTACGTGACGACGAGGGGAATATTATGGAAGAGGTACCTCTGCAATGCACCTTCAGCAAGATTGAAGCCTACGTTGCCAACAATCATCCTCATTGATTAATAAACTTTCGATGATTCATCGGCGCCAGGCTCTTTTCGTACCATCCACTCTCTGGACTCTTGATAAGGCCAAAGAAATAGTCATGCGAACAATTGATCCAAGACCCCTCTCCATTTCTTCCAGATTCATCCAAACGGACGTCTGGTTCTCGAAACGAACTCCCAATTTCTCAATCTTTTTTATGTCCCAATGTTGTGCAATCATTTCTATCCGCTATTATCATTATCAGGCTGTTTTTCATTTGTTCTCTCCTCCACATTCCGAAAACAATTGATCTCCTTGGTTAGCATCGTTCTGCCATTAAACAACTCGTGTGATCCGATCCCGTCATCGACTTCATGCTTCTTATTATTGTTTTGTTTATATTTTTGCACTAACTCATGATTACAGCTCGAAAATGTCGAACCGTCGTCGTGCTTCTGGGGACCATATCACACCTAACAGTGGTGCATCTAACGAGGCTCACCTTGTTGCAGGATCCCCACCCGAAAAGAGTACAGTTTTATCTTTTTCATACCGAGGATTCTTTAGAACCCAGAATGCTGCTCACCTACGACCCTTATCTGGAAATTTTCACAGCTATCTTTCCGGATACTGCACGTGAAACGTTCGAGGTGCTTCAGACAGTTGACAGTAACGGGCAGGGATACTCTCTCCATTGTAAGACAGTAGAAGACAATGAACAAGGCTACTATGTGCTTTGTAAGAA
Organism: Oscheius sp. JU75; assembly: GCA_037178855.1. Taxonomy (NCBI): domain Eukaryota; kingdom Metazoa; phylum Nematoda; class Chromadorea; order Rhabditida; family Rhabditidae; genus Oscheius; species Oscheius sp. JU75. Next base: position 2,211,488 of record JASJZC010000006.1, on the reverse strand, counting down.
CATGCGTCTACAAGGATCCTTTAGGTACTTGTCGTCAACTTCTATCATTTCAAGAATGTCTTTAGAACCGTGTTGGTGAAGTACCTCGGTGGAAGGAATAACATCACTCGGCAGTGCCGAGACAATTTTGGAGAAGGTGTGAGTGCAGCTGTTGCGAAACAAATCCTCCTAGCAGAAGATGAGAAAAACCCAGAGAGGGAGATCAGATTTGCAAGACAGGTAAATCATAGCACTGCTTTGAAAGAGTTATTGTTTCCAGCTCACTCACGAGAACATCGTGAGAATCCTTGGCTTTATCTCACCGGATAGTAGCCCGTGCAGCATCAATGCCATCATCATGGAGGGAGATTTCGACGGACCCCTCGAAGTTTGTAAGTCTTTTGATCAATCCGGACCACCAAAGTATTCTAGATCTCAAAAAATTCACTTCTGAAAAAAAGCAGTTCCCGCTCCCACTGGTGAAAGCCTTCGCTTTACAACTGGCTTCAGCACTAGAGTACTGTCATTCTCTGGACATCATGCACAGAGACGTCCGTGCCAGGAAGTAGGTTTCTCAAGTTATTTTTCAACGCCTCATTTAGCATTTACGTCCAGGATAAAAACAGAATCAAGCTTGGAAACTTTGGCTACGCTCGTGTTGGAAACAAGGAAGAAAACCATACGGCAAAGTACGTTAGATGATTAACAGCTAAAATGAATATCCGTGAAGCAAAGGAGAGGAGCTGTACTACCGAGCCCCGGAGATGATCTCCAGCCATGCCATAACAGAATACACTTTCTCCGTCGACGTGTACGGCTTTGCTCTGGTTCTTTGGTCGATGCTACATGGTGGAGAGTGGGTTGGCAGTTTACATCCGATATCCTTCTTCCAGGAAGCCTTACAAAGATGATCCTGAACTCGAGAGGCTGATGAGTAACCAGAACATGTTCAAGCAGCATCTGGTAGCGGGAAACAGACCCAGAATCAATGACATTGTTGACCAAGGGCTGGCCAATCTGATCGAGAAGTGTTGGATTAACGAAACCGACGATGTCAAGAGACCTCCGATGAGCGAGGTGGTCGAAGCCCTTCAGAGCATGCGAATTTAATCTTTACTGCCATAAAACTGTGATTTGCCCTATTACTTTTGGTGTTGAAGGTTTAATAACCACGCAAGTATCGGGAATCCATTTGAATTTGTATCTCTTCTTCCTTTGCATACAAACTCGAACTTTCAGCCAAACATGCCAGTCTGTTCTGCCTTCAAGGACCATGCTGCTCCCAACAAAAGTGAGTATATATATATATATCTGACCAAAGCCTTTAGAAGCCAGAACTGTACATGTACGATCCTAAATTGGTAGTAGTCAAGATGGCCGTAGATCCGGCCCCCCTATACCTATCCAAAGACTGTACTTAGAAAGTTCGAAGTACTTCAGACCATTGAACACAATGTACAGGGCTACTACCTGAATGGCCAGTTTGCACCCGATATTCTAGGTGGATACTTGGGGTTGTCAGCAAGCCGGTGCCAGTCCCCATTCTATTCTTGTCCTTCACAGTTCCTCTCGCTTCCCGCCCATTCGTTATTTCAAACCACGTACGTATTTTCTCGTGCACGCCAAATTTCGGCTCTCAGTTTTTCTGCTCTCGGACGTTTCCCAGTTTTTCGGATCTCCGTAATTTATATACCTTGCTCCGTTTATTGTTTCTTTCTCGGATAAACTTTGATCAAAAACATTACTGTTCGTTTCTTTTCGATTTAATTCCTCCAGAAAATCTCTTTTCTGTGATCAAAAGCTTCGAGCACGTCTTGGATAATCGCGCTTTCATCGGTACCCATTCCGATAGACATTCCACTGGGTACAGTAATCTACTTCTATTATTTCAAGAACGTCTTTAGACCCGTGTTGGTAAAGTACCTCGGTGGAAGGAATGACATCGTTCGGCAGTTGCGAGACTATCCTGGAGTAGATGTGAGTGGAGCGGTTGCGACTCAAATCCGTCCAGCGGAAGAAAAGGAAAATCCAGAGAGACAGATCAGATTTGCAAGAGAAGTGAATCATTGCACTGCTTTGAAAGAAATGTTGTTTCCAGCTCGACCACGAGAACATCGTGAGAATCCGTGGCTTCATCTCACCGAATGGTAGGCCGGATAAGTCTTTTGACCGCTCTGAGTCTTTAAAGCAATTCAGACGCTTCTCGCAATCAGATCCCGCTCCAACTTGTGAAAGCCTTCGCTCTACAACTGGCTTCAGCACTGCAATACTGTCATTCTCATGGCATCATGCACAGGGACGTCCGTGCCAGGAAGTAGGCTTCTCAAGTTATTTTTCAACGCCACATTTAGTATTTACGTCCAGGATGAAAACAGAATCAAGCTTGGAAACTGTGGCTACGCTCGTGCTGGAAACAAGGAAGAAAACCATACGGCAAATTTGCCGAGAAGCTTTCTCGGCAGTACTTGTCAGCCTTGTCTCGACAAGTCACGGGCTTTTTGGCAAGTTAAGGCTAGTTCCAGAGAAAAGGATATTAAGTCGAAATTGTAGCTTCTAGTAGAATGTTGCTCCTTTATTTCTAGACAACTACTCGAAATAAAAGTTGAATGCATCCCAGTTACTTCAGAAACGTAGCTACGCTGGTTTAGGACGTTCAGTAATCTTCCTCATAGTTTGCACTGCCTAGACTAGAGTTTTCCACTCAAAATTATTCCCAAAGTTCTGTCTCAAAAACGCTCAACCTTGCAGCTCGAATAAGATGCGAAAACTGAAAGCCAGTGCAATCTCGACTTGCTATGCCTTGTCAAACCACCTGATTTTTAACTTTTGCGAACTAGAAAAGGGCCCGAATACTCGCTTTAACAATAACAGATAGATTGCGAGATCGAACTACCGACCTTGATGATATCATAACAGATATTTGGAAATCGATTGGCTGTCTTCTTCAGCTGTGCATCTTCCATCTCGTTGGCAGCAGACAAGTTCTTCATTTGAACCAAATCCTCGTACTGATGATGGCCGGATAGTAAAGATCTAGTTTGCCCAACCAATCTGACTCGGAGAAAGTTGGGACGAATCCCCCTCGATGATAAATATCCTTTGCTATCAGTTGCAACGACAGGTTCAGATCTGATTCGTCCGTGTTCTCAGATTCTAGCTCTCCAAGTTCGTCAACTTTGCATATTGGCAGTGGCTCATTGCTTGCTTGGAGCTGAAGAGAAGATTTGATTTTCATAAATAAACGAGCCGTTCATTTGATCGATTCTTTCCTGATTCAGGTTTTCATCATCTCCCAAGTAGTTGAAACCCATGGGCTAACCGGTGGGAATTTGTATTTGGTTATAGACTTGAAGGGCCATTCAAAGAAACAGTTCGTGTCCAACCACAACCAATCAAATAAAAAAACGACAGTGGGAACTCGAGCGCCCATCTGAGCGAACTGAAAATGTCAAAACATACTACAAGTTTATGGAATCGTTAGGAAATTAAACAAAAACAATCAGTAGTACATATAGGTTAAAATATATAATGACAGAAAGTGATTATAGCGATCTCTCTATACTATCTCTTTACATTTTCTTGTGAAGGATTACAGAGCTGTCGTTGTAAGAGACGACTTTATTGAGCAACTGCCTGTAAGGCCCCCTCTTCTTCGTTCAGGTGACCACGAGCAACCAAGAAATTGTGAATTTCAACTGGAGTTGGACGAAGGTCCAGATTATTTTCGATTACTCCATTTTCATCACGTTTCTCAGATCTGTAGCAAGCCTCGATCAGCATCACGAGATCACTATGCAGATCGGCACGCAGTACTGGTCTTCTGCCACTCTCCCACAAGGCTCTTCTCAGCCGACTCCTGTGATTCAGTCCCTCAAACGGATTTCTAAAAGGAGCTAACAGTCGGTCGATAGGACAGGATTCTTACCTTCCATTGTGAGCAATGTAGTCGAGAACCATTCCGTAGCTCCAGATGTCGCTAGAGTAGCTGTAGAAAGCAGCATCGGAGCTATCTTGAAGAGTCTCCGGAGCTGAGAAACGAAGGATCCTGTTTGTACTGAGAATAGTGGGATGTAAGCTTTGAAATAGGGACTCACTTGGCAGACAGCGCATCCTTGTGTGAGACTTTCCTGGCAAACACGAAACCTCCCAGCTTCAAGTAGAAACGTCCCGTTGGAGCTTGGAAAACGAAGATGCTGAACAAAAGTTTCACAATAAATAAACAAAAAGACCTCTTGGAGTTGATGTTCCTATGCATAATCTTCAGCTTATAGTGACAGTATTCAATGGCTGTGGCCAGCTGATATGCAAACTGGAGGATGGTTGTGTCGTCGAAATGTGTGTTTTCTCTTTCGACATCTAGAAAAGGGACTAAGAGCCAAAACAGTAAAAAGTTACGTTTATACAGCGTGCCCAAAGGCGCATTCTCGTAAAGGATGTCAGTAACTTCGTTCAGAAACAGACTGGGACCGAGCATAAAGCGGGGCTGCAAGACGAACGGATGCTTAAATGAATGATTAAGTGCTCAAATGGAAAACCCACCGCAATTATGTCAAAGCAGATGTTCGGAATCCTGTCGGCTGTTTTGATCAGACGCGCCTCTTCCACCATTTGTGCAACGTTGGGTTTCGTTTGTCTCAGATCCTCGTACAAGGTATGTCCCGACATCAGGGCCCTGGTCTGCCCATCCAGTCTTACGCGGAGAAAGATACTTAAAGAGTCTACTCTCAACAAAAAAAGAGTCGAACCATCTAAAAGTGCCTGAACTGATACGCTCTAGCTCTGTGTCTGTCTCGTCCCTCTCCAGAGATTCCACTTGTCCCAGATCACTCTCCTTCACTAGGTCACACATTGGTAATGGCTCGTTGCTCGGAGCTAAAGAGGAATTTTGGTTTTACCAAGAGACAAACCATTCATTTGATTGATTCTTTCCAGGTTCTCCTCTCCTCCCAAGTAGTTGACTTCCATGGGCACAATCTCGGGAACTTCTTGATTAGCCATCTGAATTCGGGTTGAGATTGAATAGGGCAGTCAAAGGAAAAAAAAAGTGGGAGTTCAACCACAATCACGGCACGCAATACTGTATACTATAATTTTTTTTAACCAAACAAATAAAGACTGGCTTGTATCCATTCTCCTCAAGATAGTTTTCGACTTGATTGACAGGTCGGTAGGCCGAGCGAACAGATATTCCCCTCCCTGTTTCGTCTCTCGATGGTGGTACACTTGGTGATCAGCTCCCTCATCAGATAAGACAAGTCTTAATCGAAAGTCACGGGGTTCCACTACCCTCTCCAAATCTCTCTTGAATTCAGTCATGCTACGCCTACAGTCTCCATGAGGGTGTCTAAATGAGCTTTGTAACTTGTTAGTCTAATACTTTCGAACCTTCCTTGAGACATGAAGTAGGCCACCATTCCCAGACTATAGATGTCTGAGGAGAACTCGTAGCAGCTAGAATCTGACCATCATCGATTGTGTCAGGAGTACAATTGCCACGCATAGGATTCCTGATCTCGGTGTTGCCACGAGACTCTTCATCTTGGCAAAGACCAGTCCTCCTAACTTTACGTAGGGGAAGCCGTTATGTTCGAACACGAAGATGCTGGAAAAATACATTTAGTGACGTTGTCTTGCAAACTTGAAAGTAAGTTTACTGCTAAAGTTTGATGATCACAAACCCTGGCACTCGAACGTGTTAGCTTTCAGCACCATCTGATAATTTTGCTCAACAATAGGAAACAATGGATCTTTTGAAGATGTTTCCAAATGTACACATACACAAAGCAGAAAAGTTTGTCGGAACTCTTACCGACTGCGCCATATGTTAAAAGTGGCGCGCGATCTTTCTCTAGCAACTCTAACCATGTCGAGCTGATCAGATGGTGAGTAATTGAAGGAACTCGTCTTCATCCCCTGTTTTTCATACATCCCCCCAATTTTGGCCCTCAAATTTGATAAACATCAACTCACTATTTTGGATAGACAGCCCGGTGCATTACTCCAAGATCAATATAGCAATATTTCAAAGCAGATGCGAAGTTCATAAGTGAACTCGAAGATGGTCTTTTCTTTGTTTTGCCCAAATCCTAGACGCTCGACAACAACTGGAAAATGATATTTGAAGAACCAAAGTCTTACTTCTGATGCTCGGAGGTTAATGTCCTGTATCCTTGGTATGTTCCTCGCAGCGTCGTACTTCGCTATCTGCTCTACTGCATCCGGATTTTTTTCTCCCATATAGCGATATAAGTCAGCGTGTTTTAGTAGAACTTGGGTTCTTGCCTCAAGAACACTTTCGAGGTAGAAACTGTTCACATTGGTCTACACATAGGATCTCTGACTCACCATTGATCAGTTTCAGAAAAAACCAAGTTCAGAAACGACTCATTTGCACCAGCTGGTCGTAGCTGAAGGTCCAATTTGGTTCGAACTTTAGCGATCGGGATCAAGAGATACTGCGGGACTGCAACCTTTCTCAAAAAGACATAGAGTTGACTTACGGCTGAACATCCGTTATCTTTGCTGATTCTTTTCCTCATTCGATCCCAAATAATGATCAGGAATATTTGGGGCTACTTGATCATCCATATAGAAAAAGCGTGTACACAATGAGGGGAGAGAAAGAGAAACTGGCAACTGATAGCCAGCCACGTTTTCTCACTGATAACAGCGTTTTGAAATAGCGGAGAAATTGGTCGATAGAGACAAACGACTCTAGAGAAATGACAGAAAGAGATCGAATAGTTTAATTGTAATCAAGGAAGTTTGAAGATTGCAGAGGCTGTTGGTCTTCTCTGTTCCAGGGGAAGGGTATCTTCACTTGGATCCCGTTTCTCGGTCCTCCAACAGGCTTTTATCAATCTAAGTCAATCCTACTGGCTCACTTGCTGGGTCTAGTATCTTCATGGACTATTTTTTGGTTGGTATGACAATATTTTAAAGCTTTTGCTAGCTGATAGACCCGTAAAATGACCGTTTCATCGTCTGGAGGGCTCTGTACACAATCTGAATCCCATTTCAGATATCAATCAAAGTTGAAAGTACTCACTATGTTCACATGATCGTGGATCTTAAAAACTTCCTGTTTCATTGAATATATCAGTCTAACCTGGTCGTAAAAGGTTATTTTCCTATTCTGTTCCTGTGTACTCAAGAGGTCAGACATATTCGAATTGTAAAATCCCACTAACTGTTGAACAACAAATTCCTGATTTTTCCGATTAGTTCGCGACTGTTTTAGCATGCAAACACTGATCTCAAAAATAGATTTTTTGTCTTTAAACCCACCCAAAGTCGGTCGAGACCGAGATATATACCATGTCGTCTTTTTCGAACAATGTACTCTCTGGCCTGACTGGAAGACTGTCTCTGTAGATCACCGATTCGATGGAAATGGAAGAGAATGTTGATGTTCTCTGGAACCGGGAGGTTTGAAAACTGGATGATTTTTTACCTGGCTGTTGGCGATGATTGGGGGTAACTGGGGCACTTTTCGGTCGTTAAAATTGTCACATTAGACCTCTTGTCGCATCTGAATGTGTAAAAGAGATCCACTAAACAGTGTTCGCTGGATGAGAAAGATAGAAATCCTAAAATTCAAAGTAACAACGGTATTTGTTTGACTTTAACACCTTTAATCGAAAAACATAAAATAATAACAGGTTTATTGCAACAAAAAGTACCACAAGGGGAACATTCACATGTTCTGAAGAGTTTGGACGACACTGCTCATCGAAGGTCTCTTGTCAATCTCGGTCTCGTTGATCCAACACTTCTCGATCAGGTTGGCCAGTTCTTGGTCAACATTGTCATCGATTCTAGGTCTGTTTCCCGCTACCAGATGCTGTTTGAACCTGTTCTCGTTCCTCACCAGCCTCTCGCATGCAGGATCATCTTTGTAAGGCTTCCTGGAAGAAGGATACCGGATGTAAACTGGCCACTCACCTTCCACCATGCAACATCGACCAAAGAACCAAAGCGAATCCGTACGTCGACGGAGAAAGTGTATTCTGTTATGGCATGAGTGGAGATCATCTCCGGAGCTCGGTAGTACAGCTCCTCTCCCTTGCTTCACGGGTTTTCATTTTATTTGTTGATCATATAACGTACTTTGCAGTATGGATATCGTCCTTGTCTCCAACACGAGCGTAGCCAAAGTTTCCAAGTTTGATTGCCATTTTATTCTGCTGGACGTAAATGCTAAATCTGGCATTGGAAAATAACTTGAGAAGCCTACTTCCTGGCACGAACGTCCCTGTGCATGATGCCACGAGAATGACAGTATTGCAGTGCTGAAGCCAGTTGTAGAGCAAAGACTTTCACCTCTGGGAGCGGGATCTGATTGGTATAAGCGTCTGAATTACTTTGGTGACTCAGAGCGGCTAAAAGACGTACAATCTTCGAGGTTTCCGTAGAAATCCCCCTCCATAATGATGGCATTGATGTTGTCCGGCTTACCATCCGGAGAGATGAAGCCAAGGATTCTCACGATGTTCTCGTGGGCAAGCTGGAAACAATAACTCTTTCAAAGGAGTGCAATGATTCACTTCTCTTGCAAATCTGATCTCTCTCTCTGGGTTATTCTCATCTTCTGCTTGGCGGATTTGAGTCGCAACCGCTGCACTCACACCTACTCCAGAATAGTCTCGCAATTGCCGAATGATGTTATTCCTTGAACCGAGATACTTCACCAACGCATATCTAAAGACATTCTTGAAATAATAGAAGTAGACTACTGTACCCCAAGTATTCACCGAGAATACCGGGTGCAAATTGGCCTTTCAGGTAGTAGCCTTGTACATTGTGTTCAATGGTCTGAAGTACTTCGAACTTTCCAAGTACAGTCTCCGGATAGGGATCATGGTCCGGGTCTACGGCCATCTCGACTACGACCAATTGAGGATCGTAGAGGTAGTCCATGTTTGGCTTAAATTTCGAGTTAGTATGCAAAAAAAGAAGAGATTCAAGTGGATTCCCGGTATTTACATGGTTATAAAACCCTCAACACCAAGAGTAAAAGAGTAAATCACAGATTTACAGCAGTACAGATCAAGTTCACATGTTCTGAAGAGTTTGGACGACACTGCTCATCGAAGGTCTCTTGTTAATCTCGGTTTCGTTGATCCAACACTCTTTGATCAGGTTGGCCAGTTCTTGGTCAACATTGTCATCGATTCTAGGTCTGTTTCCCGCTACCAGATGCTGTTTGAACCTGTTCTCGTTCCTCACCAGCCTCTCGCATGCAGGATCATCTTTGTAAGGCTTCCTGGAAGAAGAATACCGGAAGTAAACTGGCCACTCACCTTCCATCATGTAGCATCGACCAAAGAACCAGAGCAAATCCGTACACGTCGACGGAGACAGTGTATTCTGTTGTTTCATGGCTGGAAATTATCTCCGGGGCTCGGTAGTACACCTCCTCTCCCTTGCTTCACGAATTTTCATTTTATTTGTTGATCATTTAACGTACTTTGCAGTATGGATATTGTTCTGGTCTCTAACACGAGCGTAGCCAAAGTTTCCGAGCTTTACTGTCATTCCGTCTTGTACATAGATACTGAAGTGGTTTGATGAAACCATATAATAAAACCCACTTTCTGGTACGAACATCTCTGTGCATGACGTCCAGAGAATGACAATACTCCAATGCTAAGGCGAGTTGAAGAGCGAAGGCCTTCACCAGTAAATCAGGAATCTGATTACGAGAAGCATCGAAAAGATTTCAGTGATTCGGAGTGATCGAAAGGCTTACAAGCGTCAAGACTCCCATCGTTGAAATTTCCTTCCATTATAATGGCATTGATATCCTCTCCTCTACCGTTCGGTGCGACGAAACCCAGAACTTTCACGATATTGGCGTGAACGAGCTGGAAATCGGCTCATCCCTGTAGATAAAAACTGACATGTCCAGAAAATTGAATCTCCCTGGCAGAGTTGTTAACAGCTTCAGCAAGCTGAACAGCAGCCGCAACTGCTGGTCCCAAATTGGAGTAATCTCGTAACTGACGAGTGATCTCGTTCCTGCCACCGAGATACTTTAGCAGGGCTGGTCTAAAACCAATTCTTGAAATAGTAAAAGTAGACTACAAGTACCCAAAGTATCCTCGTAGACGCATGTTCTTACAAAGCAGGTAGTAGCCTTGTTCATTATGTTCTACTGTCTGAAGCACCTCGAACTTTCCAAGCTCCGTCTCTTTGTAGGTGTCATTGTCCGGATCTATGGTAGCTGTGACAACTTCCAGATCAGGGTCGTAGGTGAGCAGCATTCTGGGTTCTGAAGAATCCTCGGTATGAAAATGTTGAAACTCTACTCTTTTTGGATGGGGTTCCTGCAACAAGGTGAGCCTCGTTAGATGCACCACTGTTAGGTGTGATATGGTCCCCAGAAGCACGACGACGGTTCGACATTTTTGAGCTGAAATCATGAGTTAGTAGAGATATAAACAGTTAGTAAAGATATAAACAAAACAATAATAAGAAGGATTAAGCATTATATCGAAATTAATCGGCTGTTTTCATCAATCAGACAGAACTGGAAAAGCTTCAGTCAGAGCATTATCTCGACACCGAAAAGATCCTTGAGACTGGTCAATTTGGCTACAATCTCAGTGAAAGAGGGTCGAGTACTGATCTCTGGGCTCGAGTCCAATACGCAATCGTCCGATGAGATCGAAGATGAAAGGTATTTTGTCCCGCTGGCTCTCGGAGAGGTGGTCGAGGCCCCTGTTGCACTTTGTAAGACGGAAGCCTACGGGACTGGCCGTTGGACGGTAGGGAGGGTTGTTGTATGTCACGAAGTAATGGAATATTCCTGGAAAATATTGACAATTCGATGAGAAAACTGCCAATTACTCACCGAAGGACCAGACATCGGCCGAAAAGCTGTACTTTCCAAAATCGGATTCGCCGATGACCTTGAGAGCACAGTAGATGATGTTCTGATCCTATCTACACGAGTTAATCGAAAGACTGATCCTTCTCCGCGTAGACAAAGTTTCCGAGCTTGATCATCTTTCCATCTTCGAATACGAAAATACTACAATTGCTTTTTTATGGGCATACTGAGAGACAAACGTCTTCGGTTGAATGTCTCTGTGCATAATGTTGTGGACTTCGTGGAAGTAGTACATGGTTCTGGCTAGCTGTAAAGCTCATTGAAAGACCAGTTTGTTGCTCGGAGCAGGGCTCTTTTCCATGTCTGTAAGTTGTTTTATTTCGTTTGGTTTGCGCAGTTCACTGGCCCCTGGTCAACCAAACAAACAGTTGATAGCGCGAATTGATTCTCGCACATTCTCAGCTGCCATTCCTATTCTTACACACAAAACCATAATTCGAAGAGTCACCTCTTTTTAAGAAATAACAAGCGACAGTTGATTTTACAGAGAAAGTGCCATTTTAAAGTTGAGCCTAGTAATCAAGAAACCCTTTGGTAATCATGCTTTCTACCCCTTGACAGCAGGATCCTGAGACTTTTCTACTCTCAAATTTGCTTAAATCATTTCAAAAATGAAAGCAAGTTATAGTTCATCAGTATAATGAAAGAATTTGACAGTAATCCCGTCCCGTCTTGATTAGTCATAGACAAACAATCGCTTTTCTAACCGCAAACAAACTCACAATCAGTTACGGTCCCATGAGGAGCGTACTCGAAAACAATCCCGTTGATATTGTTCGTATTGTTCTTGTCCTTTTCCTCGAAGCTTAGGAAGGCGACCAGTTTCATGATATGAGGATGGTGCTGGATCTGAACGATCTCCATTCAAATCAATTGAAGACACTCACATTAGAGAACAGAGTGACTTCTCGTTCCCGACACCGAATGCTCTTGGCGAAATGAATTTTCACTTCCAGAGTCAATTGGTCATAATCGGTTATTTCGTCATTAAAGAAGTGGAACGCGAGTTTTCGAACGGTCGCCATTCTATACTTTATGGTTCTCTCCCAAAAAGCTGTCATACTCACCCAAAGAACGGTGTCTCGTAAGGGGCTGGTGCCTCGTATCCTGGCATAGTTGTCAGTTCCAACTCGCTCGGGCAGTATCGAGGAATCAACTCGTCGTAAGTTGTGACCACCCCAGCTGAGAATTTTCTTTTCTTCGAATCGGGTATTTCATGACCTTCCATTCTAAATTTGCACATTTCTCAAGTTCGAAAAAATAAGATTGGAAAAGAGGCATTTGGCAGGAACACGGAAGCATGCATTTTTTTTGCAGCGGCTGGAGAGTCCGCAAACTGTCAGTCGGGATCGATTCTCACGAGTTGATTAATGGCAAAACGATGCTAACCGAGGGGATCAATTGTTTTCGGACTGAGGAGGAGGAAGGAACAAATGAAAGACAGCCTGATAATGATAATGGCGGATAGAAATCGTTACGATACACTAAGACACAAACAAGAGTGAGAAATTGGAAGCTCGCTTCGAAAACCAGGCGACCTTTTGAATGAATGTTGTAAAAATGGAGAGGGGTCTCGGATCAATTGGTCGTATGACTGTTTCTTTGGCCTCTTATCAAGATTCGAGGGGGTGGATGGTACGGAAAGAGCCTGGCACCGATGAATCACTAAAAGTTCATTAATCAATGAGGATGATTGTTGGCAATGTAGGCTTCAATCTCGCTGAAGGTGCATCGCAGAGGTATCTCTTCCATAATATTCCCCTTGTCGTCACGTAACTCATTCCTCCAACAGATGCGTATGAGACGATGGAAGTCTGGATGTTCGGTCAAAACTGGTCTTAAAGGTTCTTCTCCTCTTCCTCTCAGCCGTTTTCGGAATCTGACCATGGCCCAGCGATCGTTCATTTCCAAAAGTATGTCTAAAACCAAGTATCATAGAGTGTAATCTACAAGCAAACCGTCCATGGGTTATATAGTACAGAAACATGCCAAAACTGTAGACGTCCGCTGAAGGAGAATAACTTACAGTTTTGAATGAGTTTCGTTGGGATCAGCCCTCCGTGCAAAGGTTGCCCAGTTTGATGCTTACTCCTCCGGTAGCGTCTACAAAATGAAACGTGCAGAAATCGTTTCCCGCGTTGATCAAACCTTTTTTTCTGTTCGTCAAACCCTCAAACGAGGACTAGTATATACGCTCACTCAGAATCTCGCTTCTCTGGTCGAATGCCACGGTGCAGTATCATAAAGTCATGGACAAGATAGGTCATTAACAGTTGGTGAGCCCATCTTCAAAGCATCATTCTCCACTCTTCTGCAGAGGAAATTGGAAGTTCCTCGAAAACTAAAACCAAATTGAACCTAGCTGTTTCTGACTCTCACATTTTTCCACATTCGGAGCATACTTGGGCAGTACTCCAATGACAGTCTGCGGATTTCTGTCCTCGCTGACAAAGGCCGAAATTCGCAGAATGTGCTGGTGGCTGTTAAGCTAAACCAAAACTGTTTCGACGTCTACCCCTCATTGGAATTAAAGCATTTAATTTAAGCATTCTTTTTCACGGCTCATGGTTCACGATCCAAGGGCGGATCCTGTGGCTGTTCTCGATGGTGTTGTAAGCATCCTAGTCCATACACATAAAAGATTTAGGATGCATACGAAGAGCAGAATCATCTTATCAAACTGATGAAGTAGGCCTAGTTTCGAAACGATTGAAATGGAATAGAAGAGTCAGCAAAATGTGTTTGGATAAAGCACTTTAATTAAAGCGAGTGTCCGGACTTTTTTTTTCGACTATGTGTTCTGAAATAGGTCTTGTAGAGAAAAACGCGCTGATTACGGGGGTGTACCTCTTTTTTGTTTTATCATCGATGATCACCAGCATAGAAGCCCGCAAAGTTGCTACTCCAGAACAAAAGTTACCATTTGCCGAGAAGCTTTCTCGGCAGTACTTGTCAGCCTTGTTTCGACAAGTCACGCGCTTTTTGGCAAGTCAAGGCTAGTTCCAGAAAAAAGATTAATCAGTCGTAATTGTTGCTTCTGGTGTTGCTCCTTTATTTCTAAACAATTACTCAGAATAGAAGTTGAATACGTTCCAATTGCTACAGAAACGAATCTACCCTAGTTTAGGGCGTTCATTAATCTCCTCCACAGTTTGCACTTCATAGACTAGAGGTTTTCACCCAAAATAATTTCTAAAGATACTCTTATGGAATGAGGTTGTCTCGTTTTTACTTGTGGAACAGTTTCACCTTGATATGGTACTTTGAAACTAATGTTACGTCTCATTTCTGACTCAAAAAGGCTCAACCTTGCAGCTCGAATAAGTTGCAGAAACTGAAAGCCAGTGCAATCTCGACTTGTCAAATTACCTAAATTTTAACTTTTGCGAACTAGAAAAAGGTCCGGACACTCGCTTTAAAGGAGCAACTTGACCTGGGTAGAAGTGCAGAGGAAGCAGCCGTCTGGAGCAGCAACAGGGGGACCAAGTGGACTCTAGCAGAAGCAAAGAGCTTTTCAAGTCTTGCCAAGAAGTATTCTCGACATAACATTTTCAAATTAGTTTGGAGCTATTCTAGAGCCATTTCCGCTTTTCGCTTCCGAGAAACTATAATATTCCAGAAACTTTTCCTACTGCATTATCGTCCCGTAGTTTGTCTCTCTATCTCTCTGCCTCTCGCAATACAGTAAGAATGATATTCATTCTACAGAAATACCATTATTGGATCTTCTTCACCTCCTCCTCTAGCTCCTTCAATAGTCTCAAAACAGTTTCTTCTCTATAGGGTGGAGCGACGATCTGTGCTCCAATTGGGAATTCGACTGATCCAATTGAAGTCTTCTTGACTAGTCTATACCAAGGATCCGAACATGGATAATCTTCTAGTTCCTTCTCATCAGATTCAGTAGCTTTAGTCACATTTACAACCCCTGAAAGTAAATGTATTTTCCTTCAAAAGGTGTCGCTACCCGCCGCAAAGTCGAGAAGATTGTAGAGACAGGTGTAGGTGGCTGTGGAGAACAGTTTGCAGGGAATATCGTGTGTCGGAGCTACCATGACCTGCACTGGACAGAGAATCGCGTCCAGGTGTTGTTTTTGCATGGCTACGACAAAACTTCCTCGGTACTCTTCAATCTTGGCGTAGCATTCACGAAGTTCTGGAATGGGAAGAACGTTTTGTGTATAAACTATAGGGCGAGGGGAATGACTAGCAGGAAACTTAAACAACAAAAAATTTGCTGTCGAGCAGTCAAAGGTTACTGAATGCCATGTTTCAACAATTAGTCAAAAGTAATCGCGAACAGAGGACTCAATCAGTGCGTTTTCTTTGCAACTAAAATTGTGAAGGACGCTGACGGAAAGTGATCTTGCTACGGTGCTTTTTGATCCTGGCGTAGCTTTAATCGGACTCTTGGAAGGGGAAGAATGTTTTTTGTTTCATGCATGGGTCTAGAGACATGACTATCGTGGAATTCAATCATACGTCAGCGAATTGGTAAACGTTCATATGTTCCACCTCCAGGGTATCATAAGTTGGCTAGAAGTGGAGTCAAATCTTAGTCTTCCGGTACAAAAAAATGTTCAAACGACACAAAAAAGACAGAACTTCGCTGTCGAGCAGTCTAACTAGTTACCGAACATTATGTTTCAACAGTTAGTCAAAGGGAATTGGCGATGGCGAATAGAGGACTCGATCATTGTTTTTTATATTGTGGCTTACTTTGCGACTAATAAAAAAGTAACGGCCATTGAGGGAAAGTCATCTTGCTCTTTTCTATGAAACTGCTCCTTACCTACAGAACTCGTCGTCATTGCCGGAAGAACATTGGCCAGTCTGGGAAAGAGAAGTTTGGCTGGGTAGGACATGAGTCTCTGTATCCAGACCGGGATGAAGAAGAGCGGGATTTGGGGGTAGAGAGTGGGGTGAATTATGTCCTGAAACTGTCTCTTGAGTCCAAAACAGGTGAGCATTACGTTCAGTAGCTTGTCTCTGACGTAGCGACCACCATCCACTGTCAAGGCTCTGACGTAAAGTTGAAACATTTCAGGAACTCTGGGTGGAGAGAAAGGTACCAGAGTGTGGCCAGCAGCCTCGAGGTGTCTGGAATATAAAAGAGACTGAGAGTCAGAGAGACATAAACATTACCTTTTAGCCTCATGGACAGCTCGTTGACAAGCCGGAGTCGGGGTGAACCAGCCATCATCTAGGTAATACCCAATTCTCAGAGCTTTCTGTGAACTGTAGGCCTTCTCATTCCACAGAACTGGAGGGGAATATGGGTCTACGTCGTGTTGGTAGGTATCTGCCCAGATCTTAAATTGAATTCCTAAATTTCTCAATATGGGCAAACGATTAATTTATTTTTTTCGTTTTAGACAAAATTTCGAACATTGACAGGTTATACTTGCCACGTTTCTTGTTCCATCTCTCACTCATATGCAGTGTCTACACCAAAAAGTTACTTAGAGATTCAAAATAATTCAAAAACTCACAGCTCTGCAAAATTCCACAGCCGTCTCGACATCTAAACACATTGGCCCGTCATTGGCATTGACCAAAGGGCGACCGGGCACGGCTCCTGGGGTACCGCGGTGTCCGAAGCGGAGATGGGATGGCTGAAAATGTATCAGTGGTAATTATGTGTTGCTACTGGGGGACGCATGTACAAAGAGTCTTTTTCCTAGACGTGCAACTTTTCGAATAAGGCTGATCTGCCTTTTCAAAGTTTGCTTTTGTATTTCAAGAAAAACATAAGAAAGTAATGAATCCGTTATGGTAGTCAATTTGGGAGTCAATTTGATAAAAAAATTCCGGTGAAAAATGCTTATCAAGGCCAGGTGATATAGCATCGAAAAACTTTAAAACACTACCATATGATTCACTTTGCTATCCCTAGACAAAATCTGTTTCACCAATTCTTTTTATCGAGAACGATAACAAAACTGCAATCCGTCTGTTTCCTGTCTCACGGCGTGTTATGCGCGTCGCACCTTTTCCAACCGGGCGCAAATGCCGCTCGTTTTCTTAAGTACAGTATCCTACAGAAAGCATGGTTAAAACGGGTTTTGGCACAGCGTACCGTATACCTTACATATATTTAAAAAGCGGATGGAGAACTAATTTTGAATTCCCGCCCTCGAAATAGGAAACTGGCGCGAGAAAAAGTGGCAACGCCTTTTGCATGCGCGTAACACGCCGTAGTCTCCGTTATTATTCTTCAAGACCCGTACACCTGCAGAAACCTATAGATTTTCAGCAGACAATTTTTTGTTGTTTCACCAAGGTTTCTAGACCTGGAATGTTCGGTGTAGCTTCAATCGTTTGAACTCATAAAAAAAGATATTCCAAGGATCCTACTTTTACAACTTGCAAGTGGCGTCCGTCTGCGACACAAGTCAACTCTAATCTGGGATAACACTTGGCAATGTTTGTGGGCCTTTCTGTCAAGACAAGTCAAGCTAATGCAAGAAGAAACTTTTTGAGTTAGCAAGCTACTGTTTTGTTTGCTTCAATTGTAAAAAGAAAGTTATTGCTTTTGCTCCATGAAGAGCATAAGCCAAACGTTATAGAGTCAATATAGCGGTTACATAGCTGATAAACAGCTTTCTTCGAGCATAGACAGATCTTCAGCCAATCTCAAAAAATTGTAAGTTTTGTTTCACCAGGATATCTAATCAAAGGCTGTTTCGATGACATTGTGCTTCGCTGTTCTTGAATGTTTCAACAAAATCGTAAATACTGCTGCCATTAGAGAAACTTCAATAAAACGTCATTATCGTACATTTTCCAACATACCTTCAACCCTACAAGACCTGTCCAATGACACGGCACCCTGATGGATCCTCCCACATCCCCACCAATTCCTAATAGGGAACCACCCGCAGCAATCAGGGCAGCTTCTCCTCCAGTCGAGCCGCCCGGAGTCTTGTTCTTGTCCAGAGGATGACTGGTAATACCGTAGACGTGATTAGCGCAATTGAAAGTCAAGCAGGACTGGGGCACGTTCGTCAGACAGAAGGGAATGGCTCCTAAACAAGCGGATTCCTTGTTGTGACTTTTGAAATCTGAAGAGGGACCTCTGTTCGTGGAACATGTTCTGTACCAAAGGTTGGGTCAAAGTGAAACACATAAAAGGCATCTTAGAAAACGAAAGTTGAGCATTTGATTGTGATCTTATAGTAAGTTCGAAACATTCAAAGATTATTTCGACAAAAGTGCAGTGGAGCGTATTCCCGTTCCAGTGAAGACCAGATCCTTTGTACGGTATTCATTATAATCTTTTGGTGAAGCATAAAAGTCTTGAGAGATTTTGGCTGAATCTTATATTTGGGGCTGTTTTGCTTCAAAATCAAGACAAACGGATACTCGTCCCCCGTTCTTATTCTCTCCTTCATTTTTGAGTGAAACATAAGAAAATTGGTGATCAAAAAATCAATCGACTGTCAAAAAAGTGAGTAAACCTTGGAAAATCGACACTTTGGCCTCCAAAGAAATACTGAAACACAAACTGACCGAGTTTCTTCAAATGTGCCACAAGAATACTGTCCTCTTCCAGTGGTTTGAAGCAGTCCTGAGCAAAGCCTCGGGTCACGTCGTAGCCCTTGAACTGAAATGTCTCAAAGTTTTATTACCTCTAGCTACTCACATTGATACACTCCTTGACAGAGATCGGGACTCCGAAGAGGGGAGGCTTGGTGAAAGAAGGGTCCTTGGCTTTTTGATCCCATTCTTTGGCCCAATCTTCGGCTTCCTAAAAGAGTTTTGGGTTTTTTGCACATCAAGAAAAAGGTAATAGCTCTGACAAGTATTTTGACAGGGTTTGTTCAATGGATGAAACATATTTTGAATGGAAACAAAACCGGACCCATGCAGAGTGCTTCGCAGCCTGCACTAGATGGAGAAAAGGCGTTTACTACAACCTATAAAACTTTTTTGTTTAAAAAATCCGCTATCTCACGATAATTATAGAAACACAGGTCCGGCTTTATCTAGAAAGTGAAAAAAAAGTATTGAAAAGTCTTCAAAATTGGTAAGTCACTTTTTGACTGGTTTTTACATTTTCCTCGTATGACTCCCATTGTCAGAGGACTTATTTTACAGCGGACTTGGAGCATATTTCATTTCTTATTTGAAAATAAACAGAAGGAGAACTGAAACTGCCGGGTTCTGAAAGGAGAAAAGAGGGTACAAGGCACTTCTTGAAGCCTATAGAAATTTTCCGTTTTGGGGGTACTGAAACAATGAATCTTTGGTTCCACTTTATCCCGGCACAGAGCACAGACACTACTTTTTTGTTCATTCTGTACACTCAACGTCACGAGAAGTATTACTTCTCTTTCCCCTTATCTACACCGTGAAACCAGATTTTTCTTCTTCGAAACAGCCAGAAACAGTCGACAAGACCAACCTTTACAAACAGTGTTATACAGTTGGTTCTTCTGTGTGCTGCTACAGCCTTACAGTAGTAGGTTTGTACAGCTTCCAGGCAGCTAACTTTCCCATTTTGTAGCTCGTCTGAAATATTTTTATGCCCCTTTTCCCCATTTGCATACCTCGAAGTTGTTGAAAAGTCAGGGGACCAATGTATTCTCGACGAGATTCATCCAGTTTTTCACCCACTTTTTCAGCCAAAGCGACACTTTCTTCTCTTTCCTGCTGTCTTTTGGCTATGTTGGCCTCCAAGACGAGTTTGTGCTGAAAGCATCGTGTTATAGAATCAAATTTTGGTTTCAAAGGGTGAATGAAACCGAATCACACCATTTTTCTTCACTCTGCCATATCAGACTTTTTCTTAGTTGTGGTTATCTCAATTTCGTGTACAGTTGCCCAAATGGATTGATCTGTACTTCTGTGAACAGAAACCTGTTCCAAACATTTCAGTACCCAGGGGTTCAAAGACGGTCTCTGTACTTATGCACAGTGATGAATGCCCCGGAAGTGGCTATCAGGAGAGAAGACTTCCTTGGAGACATTGCAAAAGAGGGAAAGGACTATAGGACTCTTTACAGGTTTGTTATTTGGATGGCGCAATTCACCTCACGATTACAGCAAGCACTTCTTCTATCCTTAACAGTAAGAGTAAAATATTTGAACTGTATTCATTCTTCTAGACAATTCTAATTTTATCGTTTCGCCCATTTCTCCATGCGTAGTAAAGAGTTTAAATCTTAGAATATTAGTGTGCCAATGAAACATACGAGTTGTAAGAATACTAAATGATTGCATTAGCTCGAGAACTTGAATGTCAGCGAGATAGTGAGCTACTATCTCAATAGTCCTTGTAACGAAGAAAAAACTTACGGCAGCTCTTTTCTTCCACCAATGATGAAGGTAGGCGGCTAGTCCTCCGAGGAAGAGAGCTAAAACTGTCCAGAACATAGTCGCTCTAAAAGTTCGTTATGTGTTTTGGGGGCTTGTTATAAAAAGAAAGAAAAGAAAAGGGGTGCTCAGACACAGGAAAGAGTTTGGGACAAGTTCAGGTGTATATTACTGAGCTAAAATAACGAATTGTATGATATTATCGCCAAAAGTAAAAATTCTGACTTTTGGATGAGGGATATGACAGAGAAAGACATGAAATTGATCGATCTATACCTAGAGAAAACCTGTGTCTCTGTGTGTGTAAACAGTGGTGTCACTGGTCTGTGATCGGAAATCATTGTACTGTTTGTTTATTGTGTCTTTCTCCGAGTGTCATAGTCTAAGCAAAGTTTTAGTGTGGGAAGAGTTTATATGTTTCAATTAAACATGTGTAGACTAAACTAGTTTGGACTTGGACTTGCTCACAAAAAAATACAACAACACACATGTTTTAGCAAGTGGTCAAGTACTGGAGCTGTCAACAAGAGTTACTGGACATCTCTTGCAGCTTCGCTTTTCTTGTATTGAAGCTCCATTACTTCCCAACTATATTTAGGAACCAGAAAGTGATAGATCAGTCTAGCAGAATAGCAAATTTCGGGTAGCTGCATAAGTTAGCTGCTGAACTGCAAAAGTATGTTTTGAAGAAATTGTCAATAATGACACCTGATCGCGATTCTATTCGAGACCTTGCTCATGTTGGGCCATTGAAACAAGAAACGTTCAGTTTAGGGAAACACTCTTCTCAAACCATAAAAGATTGCAGAAACTAATATTTTACCATCCTACGGTCGCTTCCCATTGCTTGAACTCCGATTGAGATTTACTAAAAGCATGTTTGCAACAAAAAAAAAGTTTAAATTAATTAGGCAAGGTTTGATTACCGGTACTAGCCATAGAGTGAGCTCATAACAACTGGAACAATTGACTATTGGCTATATGACAAATTTTAGAGCAGATATTGAGAAAACCAGTTTCACTTCCACCTGCTCGTGATCGAAAGTAGTTGTATTGTCTGCTCTTGCCGACCACATCAAATAGAATTCCAAGTTTGCAGTGTTAATATGTTTCAGGTGAAACATGCGTTCTGCAAACTATGAGATGATCTATTCGGAGTGAACACGCGATTGAAATTGCAACATAAGATTTTTCCGGTCACGTATTAAGTGGAAGGTATAAGTTTCTTTCGTGGGAGGGGGCTGGTGGAACGGTACTTTGGTTTTTCAGCAATTCGT
The DNA here is from genome assembly GCA_037178855.1 of Oscheius sp. JU75. NCBI lineage: Eukaryota > Metazoa > Nematoda > Chromadorea > Rhabditida > Rhabditidae > Oscheius > Oscheius sp. JU75. Next base: position 2,190,020 of record JASJZC010000006.1, on the reverse strand, counting down.
TTACAGAAGGGAATATTTCAATATCCGAGGCAAGGATTACAGGTTGCACGGGCATCTGGGAAACTGCCAGTTTTGACATAGGTGCTACAAAAAACTAGTATTGGAATCAAAGATTTAAAGAAGCGGAAGCATTGTGTTGAGGTTTACCTTATGTACTGTCAATGAAACAGAGATTTGGCTACTGACAATGAGACCAGACATTGACTATTCCCGAACATAACGTGTGCTTGAAAGGTATTTTTATCCCAGAGCCATATGCCAATTGTGTAAGCTCCAATTGACTTCAATTAGACTCTTATGTGAAACACAGTAAATTAAAAATCGAGCAGACAGGAGATGTCTACCATTTTCAGCTTTGGATGAAATAAAACTACCTAAACGAAAAGGACCGTGTATTCAGAAAACCAGTCTTTGGCTGAAATTTTCGTAGATATCCAAGTTTAGGTACAGACTAGAATACGTGCAAGAACCAGTTTCTTCATGTGAAGATAGAGGTGCCTTTCGCCTGTGACAAGAAATTGTTGCACTGTTTCTTTGTAGTTTTTGATATTAAAAAAGCAGAGCTCTAGAGTGTGCTACCGTTGACAGGAATTCTAAACAGTTACCCTGACATTTGTACGCTTCAATTCAAAATTACAAATGCCCTGTTTAGGCTTCCTGCCAACGATCGTGCATGAGAAAAAGTGAAACACGATTTAGCGAGAGTTGGTCACCAGTATACACCTCTCCAGCATAATCGGATCAATCGAGCGGACCTCTCCCTGTTTACGATTTGCACAATGCTGCTATTTTAGAAATATTAACCTATTGTGTATTACTAGATAGGTATATTCGTTTTCCACTTGATAGGAGTAATGCATCTGCGTTTTTGGGAGGAACTCATCTTGACAGTAGAAATCGGTGGTATCCCTATGACCAAATGACTAAATCCCCAAGATGTTACCACCAAAAGATTCGCTGGATACCGAAAATATTGAGGTTGTTTAGCAATTTTCTAAGTGTAAGGCAGACAAGGTGGAAATGGACATGGGTAAATGAAATGAAGATTGCATGTTTTTGTTTTTCACCGATTATTTATTCGGGTGCCCAATACCAAAAGAACAATTGGTTGTCCATCTGGGGAAAATTCCTCATTCCTCGAATCCTCATCCTGACAGTATTGATTGGTACCACTGTGATGAGCTTCCTCCTGACCAATTTCGTGGTCTGAAACCACAAAAAAGTACCTAGAAGTTCGGCGATTCAATTTTTTATGTTTCACCGAGCAGCCATACTGGTATTCATTTTAGAAGCATCAATTGTTTCTGATTTCCAATTGAGAAGTTCATTGAACTCCTTGCTTGATAGTATAAATCGGTGGTGCTACTGCATTCTTTCTCCTTCTAAGAACCTTGAACAGCTTGTGGATCGGAGCGAGTACAACAATCCTGTAGGGCTTGAAGAGTAGAAGATACACTGACAGAGTGACAGGGACGACGGATGCTCCGAGGATGATGGTCACGTTCATTAGGTCTGAAAAGGAAGTTTCGCAAAGTTTTCGTTTCATGAATCGTTCAAGAAGCCGAGTCTCCCTCCATAAATGTTTTTCTTGTTGCACTAGGACTATGATACGGGCTCATTGAAAGACGTTCAATTTTGAGATATCATCGAACTCAAAACATAAAAAAGAGAAAAAAAAAAAACTAAAATTCACTTTTTTCCTCTTTGGTTTCATTTGTTCCACTAGGACTATGGAATGGGCCCAATTGTAAAATATACCATTATGTGCCTGTAAAGGGTAACTGCTCAGATATACCACCAACAACCATTGCTTCCGTTTTTGTTTCACTTCGCTCATAAGAATTCAGTGTTAGCGCACTTTTTGTGTCGGCGTCTAAGTATCATAATAAATATTATAGAGGGGCAGAAATGGGGGAATTCTCAATAAACTTTCGGTACTAATCATATAGGTCAAGAGAGAAGTGAAACAGCTTAACTAGCATCGCTATCATTCATATCTAACTTTTTGATTTCATTTTTCTGGTAAGTACCAACCAATCCTGTATTGGTAAACTTTTTGATGTCGTAAAAAATTTGCTCAAACAAACAACAAGTATATTCCAAGTCTCATAAACATTTTTGTTTTCTATAAAGACCAACCAGCTCGATAGGAATTGCTTATGAGCAAAACAGTGACAGCTGGACAGATGATTCCAATGATGAACATGAACAGGAGGATCTGAAAAACGTTCAGTCTTGCTCACATTTTCAGGCATAAAACACTAGATTATAGCGTTCTCTTTATATAGTTATGCTGAAATATTTTTCATAATCAAAGTTTCCAAACAGTCTTCGGACTACTTATCAAGCGAAAACAAAGGATTATTACCTACATGTATCTCATATCCTCTTCAGCGTGCTATATACTTCTCTAGCATGGCTGAAACAAGAAAAGTATATAGCAGGCTAAATATGTTTTTGGGAAAGCTATTGTCTCTCTGTAATATAGCAGGCTAAATATGTTTTTGGGGAAAGCTATTATCTCTCTGTAATAAGAACGTAGTAGCAAAATGTACATGTGAGGATAGCGTTTATCTGCGTGCTGGAACAGTACGGGTAAGATTTCATTCGAAACCTGCAAATTTACTAAAAGGAACTCGTGTGAGGATAATCGTTCAGTTACCGAGACGGTACGGGGGAGAGTTTGATTGCATTTCTCATGTATCCTAGCTACTATATAGTCATTGTAACTTTTTCCATTTTCCACCCAGAACTGAACTGAACGACCCAGAACCTATCCGTCCCATAAAACACCGTGAAACCCGAAAAGAACCCACAATCGTCGTCACAGATCCAACCAAAGCTTGATGTTTCAAAGTGTTTCCCACAGCAATTTCTGCAGTTCTGGTCTTCAAGGTGTGGTACAGAAAGAATCCACAGACTGCCAGGACCCCATTTCCGGCCACTATTGCTCCGAAAGCACAGACTGCCGTGGCCATGGAGAAAAGATTCTCAAAACCGAGATAAATCGCCACAACCTCGGGATTCCCGAAATTGGCGTAGAAAATATTGAAGCGTTGAAAGTAGGCGCTCTTTGTCTTGTCTTGGTCCTGCAGGGAAAGAGTAATGAGGATTGGCGGGAGTATGTAGGCGATGAAGAAGACGGTGAAATAGATGAAACCCTTGAAGAAAATGTGGTTCAGCCAGTGGGATGGCGGGAGAATGACGTCCATTCGGTAGTAGACTATGGGGATGATGGATCCGAAGGAGGCTGAGATCAGTTCATCGATTGAAGATTTCGGACTCAATAATTATGTTTTGTAGTACTTTTGAAGCAAAATTGGGCGGTGAAAAAGTTTGTTTCACTTGCCTCCTAAGTAGTCTGGAGACCAAAACTTTTGATTGTTTATAGCTTTAAGATGGAAATTTAACTTTTGTTTCAACTTTGTGGAAAATGAAGAACTTCAGAAGCGCCAATAATGTTGTTTTGTAGTATCTTTGATACAAACTTAGTTTGACTTTTTTGTATTTCCACTTTTAAAAAAGATCAGACATACACTGAAGATTACACCTCGTAGTTTTCCTCAAAAGTTTCTCCGGTTTATTTCAAAAGATTCGCTGATAGAGGAGTGTTCACTTTTTTGTTTCAGCCATGGGTGATAGGAATGATCAGGAATTGGACTTTCATTTTTCATGAGCAAATTGTAGCTCGGCTGAAGCAAATCAAGTTTTTTTTGTTACATCTGACTATTTTGTGTTGGTCTTGCCAATTAATTCATCGGAAAGTCTAAAGCATCTGATTATTGTAGCACTCTATTTGTATGCATTTATAGTTCTATCATTTTCTTACAAGTTGTCAATTGTCTTTGTTTCTGCACTTGCTAAGGTCATTGAATGGAAAGGTGACACTAGGTACACACTATTTTTACATAATTTACGCTAGAGTCTAGTAGTTTCTTTTTTTGTTACAACATTATGTTATAGAAGGCCTTCAGAATAGGAGCACGATGGTATATTCACCGATGTTTCAAAATTTTGCGAAACAAGTGTGGTTGATGCCTCGTTAGTCTTGCTCCTAGACAAAGTGCTGTTTCGGGAAAGCCATATCAGTACCCAGGACTTTTTCAAACAACTAAAATGTAGACATTGGGAAATGGTTTTGAGTATATTTCTTTTAGACTTTTTGACAGCTTCATTTTCAGTTTCACCAAATTTACGTATTTCACCCGATTCCACGAAAACCTACCCGCAATGAGTGTTACCAACAATTCCAGTTGTATCTCTGTTGCCACCTCTATCCATGTCAAAACCCCTCTGAACTCCAGGGCGATATACGGTAGGTAGACCAGAGGGGGTGAGAGGAGAGTCAAATCGAGCTCGAAAATCGTCGCTCTGAACCAGCTTTGTTTTTTTGGGAGTCAAAACTTACATGACGATGACATGACCAACGAGACAGTTGAAGACCTTCGATCTTCCCGGAGGATTCTTCCTCAGAATACAATAGATTGCGACAAGGGAAATGGGGATGGTGATCAGGCCCAGAACCTGAAAGATGAAGAGTTCGCTAGTTTCATAAAATCCCCCCCTCTTTTCATCTAGTCTCTATCAATATTTTTACAATGGCTCTGGAACCAAAGTTGACTGATCGACCCTTGGTTCAACCCTTACCTTTTCTTTGAAACATTCCAGGAAGAGGTCGAACTTTAGGAAAGATCTGATTAGTTATACACACTTCAAAAGGAATCGATCTTCCGCGACAATCTTATGGTTTGTCTGTAATTTTGTAAAATGGACGAAACATAAAACGATGAAAAGTTTGAATACATTCAACACGCGATATGTCTGAGAACAAGAGCCGAACTATATTTTTGTGTACTGATATTCTGCGCTAAGAGGATCAGTTCAAGTAAAAGAAAGTGTACGAGGTGAATACTCTAAATTCACCATTATGCTGAAACATTCCAAAAAAAAGTTTACGTATCTGGTCAATTATAGATAGTTTGGGGGGAACGAGGTTGGAATCGTAATCTCTGGGGAAAGCATTCAGAAAGGACGAGACATAGAAGCTGGAGAACTGCAAAAGAATGTAAGATGTCAGTCAAGGTGTATGGATCTAACTTTGAGCATTTTTGGTAATTTGAATAAACTGACGATAAAAAAGTTAGAACTGTTCTCGGCTGGAAACGTAACTTGACAGTGAAAATATTCAAGGAGAGTTTAAACTTATGACGTGACTTTTTTTGAGATTTGAAAGAATCAACTAGTATTTCATTTGTTAGGTGCTATTCGTAGTTTTTCCAATTAGCCATGTCCCGGAAAGTTAGTTTTCTAGTGAAGATGACAGCTTCGAACCCGAAAACACTCATCCAAATCCTGAATAGAGAGACCCTGCTATTCGAGAAACATAAAAAAACCTACCCTTAGAACAACAAAATAAATCCGAGGCTCTGCCACGAAGTAGGGGTTCTCCATGTAAAATACTAAAGAGACCAACTGCATAAACGTGCCGATTATAAACCAGTTGATAATTTATTAATCAAACGTGTTAGTGTGTTGACTAGACTAACTGCTTTCAGAAAAGGCGCAAAATGGATCTGTTCGAGGGAGTAATTGGAGGGGCAGAGATTAGAAGTTCGGTGCACAGAGCACCACATTTTTTTGAAATTCGCACAAAGGAATCAAAGTTTAGAGGGCTGGAGCAACTGAAGTAGTCGTGAAACAAAAAAAAAGTTTAAATTCAAACAGTAATTGAAAGAAAACGATGTTTATCGGAGGATTTCAATTAAAAAAGTCAATGTAGACCCTAGTGACTTGTTGTTTGTTTCATTTAGTCTATAAAAGCCGGTTAATGAAGGACAGAATGTTAAGCAGTTGTTTGTTGTCCCCACAATTGTACTAGAAGGAAACAGTTATGGGATAACGTGTAGTGTCTTTAGCATGTGACTTCTAGCCAGATCAAAAGAGGTAGATACGCCAGAAAAGAAATCCTTATCAATAGTTGATAAATTTTTGCAAAACTACTCTGAGGCCGATCTTTTCGAACCAAAGAAACTAAGGGTTCGAAAAGATCGGACCCGGCCCTAGTAGTACCTACTAGTCTATAAAAGCTGGTCAATGGATGAATGTGTACCACTCAGGTTGCTTGCCCGGCTTAAGCCGTAAGACAGTGCTCAAGAGCCATGTTCGGTAGAACCTGGAAGCAGCCAGCTGGAGCCAGAACCCGGACCTCTTGAGCAGAGTGACTTGGCTTTGTCGGGGTGGGACAAACAATTTACAATATACAATTTTATTGTCGGAATCAAGGGGTTGCTATCATGTCAGGGCTCCCTTGCCGCTCCCATAGCGCGAACCCATTCTTCGCCTCCCTCTCTTGCCTGTCGCATCCACGTGGTTGGAGTTCGTCCGAGGCGACCACAGGCTTTCTTCAGCTCATCTTCCCATCTCATGCACGGTCTCCCTAGAGCTCGTCGCTGATCTAGAGGAACCCATTCCGTCATCGCTTTCGACCACCTTCCTCCTTCCATCTCGGCCACTTTTCTCGCCCATTTCAGCTTCCTCGTCCATGCCAAGTCCAGAACATTCAGTAGTTCTGTTCTTCTCACCTCCTCATTCCTCACACGATCCCGAAGTGTGATACTGAGCATGGCCCTTTCCTGCCGTCGTTGTAGGGCTGCAAGTTTGGCTCGATCTTCTGTGCGAAGACTCCAGATTTCGCATCCATACAGCAAACTTGGGACGACGCAGGTCAGGTACACTCGTCGTTTCATCTTCATCGGGACATTTCTCTTGGTGAGGAAGAGACGGTGGCGATTGAAGGCTGCCCAAGACGCTCCGATCCGACGGGACAGCTCCTGATTTTCCGAGGTGCAGGTTACCGAACATCCAAGGTAAACGAAATGCCGGACAAACTGTATAGCTTGTTCTGTTAAGCGTAGATCTCCCTCGTAGGCATTGGTCATCGCAAAAGTTTTGCTTCCTTGTTCCAGTTCAGTCACCATCCGCTGCACAGATCTCAGACTCTTTCCGATAAGAACGACATCATCGGCGTAGCGAAGATGAGTCAGCTTACGGCCGTTGATGTTGAAACCGATGCCGTCCCAATTGAGTTGGCGGAAGGCGTCTTCGAGTACAGCGTTGAAGAGCAGTGGAGAAAGTACGCATCCTTGACGAACTCCACGTTTGATGTTGACATCCACTAACTCTTCTTGCACTTTGATCTTGCAACCAGCATCTCTGTAGACCCTTCGCAGCATCTCGATATAGAGTTGGTCCGAACCGTGTCTTTGAAGTGGGACAAATGCGATGAAAAAGTGGCCGTACAGGTTTGCAATGTTCTGCAACGTTGTAGGACGAATCGAGATTTACTACTTTGAGAACATCAAATTTGCGAAAAATGAGTACTTGAGCCTGAAAAATGAAGAGAGGTTCGTGAGCAACAGAAACTGCGTTCGCATACCCTTTCCGAGATGAATTGGACCTTTCCCATTATCTATCGAGTTTGCTTACATGCTGCTGTCGAACCTCTTGACGGCGGAGCAGAAGATCAGTCACTTCTCAGCTGGAGACAGAAGGCCTCATCGCATTTGCTCCTCGTCTCGTTGGCCCTGTCGTAGCAGCCATCGTCTTCTTTGACCGTCTTGTAGAGCGACGGACAGATGGTCTTGGTCAGCAGATTAGCCAGAGTTCTGTGTTTTAGAAGTATCAACTGGACAAAATATACAAGTGTTTCAACGATTTGCTATTACGTATCATGAGTCCGAAGAAGATCAGATGACGTAAGCTTGAAGAATAACATTGTTTTGTGGTTAGTTCGCTTATTCCGTCAAGTAAACGTCTGACAAACCATGAACAATGCACAAAGATCTACTCTCGATTTTCTGATCCTAGCCATTGTCTTGAACCCCTAACTTGAGGACAAACTGGACAAATTCCGTCCACTGTTTTACTGGGGTATATCGTCCGTAATTGTAGCCTTCCTATACTCTCTCATTGACTCATAGAACTCTGAACCTAACGGCTTTTTAGAAGAAAATATGAAGTATTTATGTGTTAATGAGAGAGCACATCTAGACGTCTGTTAGAGAAAATAGGATATGTCAAACTCACAAGCAGAAATTGAATGGTTCAAGTCTTTTTTTTTCCTTTTTTTCTGAGGACAAAAAAGTTTGCCAAGGATGTTCTGTAAATAGCAGACTCATAGGTATCGTTAACATGCGGACAATTGACATTGTATTCGTGTCAGTTTTATGGGCCGTCTACACGCGCTTGAGTCTCCCCTTCCAACTTACATTCTTTATCGCTACCGAGGCTACTTTCAGGGAATCACATGACTCTTTGAGATTGTTTGTCCGACCTCGGTAGTGATCTATTGTGGCTCATTATGATCTCCTAAACACATTTCGAGAGCGCCTTTTCATGTCCCACAATCATGCTATATTTTCTCAACCTGTACTCTCTCATTAACTCATACTTAAAGCGAGTGTCTGGACTTTTTTTTCGACTATGTGTTCTGATACGGGTCTTGTAGAGAAAAATGCGCTGCTTACGGAGGTGTACCTCTTTTTTGTTTTATCATCGATTATCACTGAAATATAAGCCAGCAAAGTTGCTACTCCAGAACAAAAATTACCATTTGCCGAGAAGCTTTCTCGGCATGCTTGTCAGCATTGTCTCGACAAGTCATGCGCTTTTGGGCAAGTTTTCTTTTTCTCAGGCTGCATGAGCAAAGAACTGTAAAGACCGTAGTAATTTTTTGTCGATGCGATCAACTGCGTTAACTATCTCCTTGAACATGGTACTCTGATAAGAAGAAATTGTGAGTAAGAAAAGCTTTATTCTGTGGATAGTTCACAATTTTTTTCATGAAATAAGTTCAATAGCTCTGCCAATTACGATTTGCACGTTACAGAACACATATTGGCACACACGGGAGCAGCTGCTGCTCCAGGTCCACCAGTGGCCATTACAGCCGCTCCTGTGCAGGCACCAGTGCATCCTAAACAGGGGCATTTGTAGAAAGAGGGGGAAATCCTACCAGCAATACAGACCGCTTCGAAGATCGCACCGCCGTAGGTCTGTCCTATCAGAAGAACAAGAAGAAAAAGAAAACGAAGTTGGAGATGAGCGGATTTCATCACGAGCTTCTCGATAAATGAGGAACACTGCTCTCGTACTACCATCAATCATTATATACCCTATTTCTTCCTATATCGAGAGAGGAAGAGGAAAACAAGGACCGTTATCAAAATAAAAACAAGGGTCACCGTTCCACTCGGTACTCCCCATTTCTTCCGTTCCTCTCTCGAGATCGTTCATTATTTGTCTGTTTTTAATTTCCCACAAGCTGATAATAAATGAGTATAGGTGTGCACTAGGGAGTGCTTGAGATGTGTTCCTATGAGGTCTTAGCTTTTGATATTCTAACAATTGATGTCTCTTTATCACTATCTAGAGCCGCGAAGGCAGCTGACTCGAATCGTGGAGCAGGAGAGTATTCATTCGTTACTCTTAAGCGTCGCAGCACGCATTTAGTACTGCGACGCTAGGGGAGCAGCAACTTCAGCACGTCATATCTAGGAGGAGGAAGGGATTAAGCTAATTCGGCAATATATCTCGTAATACCCATGCCAAGGCCTAAACTAACGGTTCGAAAAGATCGCACCTGTTTTTCCTTGAAGAGAGCACTGGAAAAGGCATGGAATGAGTTAGATGTTGCGCACCTGGGTGCCACCGTGGATGCCTTCACTAAGAGACTTCAAGCCTGTATCGACGCGGATAGCGATCCCTTTGAATGTTAACATGTCATTTTGTTTAGTTGTTCATAGCGAATAAAACCTATATGATTGTTTTTCTTGTTATGCTCGACTCGTGTTTTTACGTAGCAAATACCTTGTTACCGTAATGATGTCGTACCCTATATACCACAAAGCAGCGCGAGCGAAGAGACAGGTGGGACAAATGTGATGCGAAAGATTTTATGGCGAGCGCGATAATGAAAAATAAGTGCCTGAATCTGAAAATGAGGAAAGGTTCGTGAGCAACAGTGAAATTGCATTCACTTTCCGAGATGAATTGGACATTTCCCAGTATCTATCGAGTTTGCTTACAGTCGAAAGAAGAACAAACTTTTGAATAAAATAAATCACACTTCAGTGGAAATGTCTGTCCCTCTCTGTCACTCTTCTGTCTCTCTGTTCGATTCCAAACGTCAGTGTTCCCTAAAGTGAAAACACCACATCCTCTGTCAATAAAGGTCGGAGTTAGCTATAAAAGAGCAACAATTCCAGGGAGCTAATCAAGTTTTAAAAAAACCTCGACTCTTTCTACAAGGTAACTAGTTCCTGCTTTTACAACCAATTAGTCTACTTCAGATGATTTCTCCTCTTCTAGCGCTGCTCTTTCTCGACTCTGTGCTTCAAGATTGCAATGAGACGTGCGCCTAGCACATGGTTCGATCGCCAGGCGTGAAGTTGTTTACTAGCACGAGATAACTCGCGGTTACCGATAACTTCAAACGGGGCACAACATTCCTTCCGACCTGTGTCTCTCTTCAAAAAGTTTTTGGCAGCTCACCTTTCCGTTTCTAAAAAAACGCATATTCCAATATCTTTCTATTCTACTATCTTTAAAATACAAAAAATTTTCAACTTTCTTAGTCGAGTCAGGTGACGAAAGAAAAAAAAAAACCAAAGTTTTAAGAAATGAAAAAGAGCGATATTTTGCTGTATTCGAATTGCTGAGCCCATCGTTGTTTGTCTGCTTTTAATTTCTCACAAGCTGATAACGGTTCCTATCTAGAAACTCGTGATGAAACCCGCTCAACCCCGACTTCTTTTACTTCTTCTTGTTCTTCTGGTAGGACAGACCTACGGCGGTCCGGCCCTCTATGGGTTCTGTGTTGCTGGTAGGATTCCCCTCTCTTTCTTCAAATCTCCGTTTAGGATGCGCTGGTGTCTGCGGTGGAGCGTCTATACTCTTCACTGGTGGAGCTGCAATGTTCACAACTGGTCCCGCGTGTCTCAATATGTGCATTCAAGGGTGCTTGCTCACTGGTGTCCTTCCGACTGTCTAACTTCAAACACTCAATCATTTCATGTTTGATTTTAAACTAACTTTTCTTGCAAAAATTTGCCGATTTCATCTCCGGTTGCAGCCGGCTGTTATCTAATATTCTTTTGGCTGATTCGTTTTTAACAAATTTTAGAAGTTCATGATGGATCGTGAAACATCTCAGTCAGACGATGAAGGCAAGAGAATGCGCGAAGGAGACCTACTACAGATGCCCACTTTCCGACAACTGTATGACGAATTTGGTGTGGCTGGTATCGCCACTGCTGGAGGAATCTTTGCCCTTGGATGTGTTGGTGCTGCCATTGGAGCGGTAGGAGGACTAGTTGGCAAAGCAATTGGAATTATTTTGTGAAAAACAATATTGAGATCTATCCAATAAAGCTTTTCTCATTCACATTTTCTCCTTATCGGACACCTCGCGTTTTTATCAAATACAAGCTGGCAGAGTCGAAAACGAGCATAGGTGTGATTGAGATGTGTTCCTATGAGGTCTTATCTTTTAATATGCATGTCCGTCGCCCATTCTCTCCAGTCCCCTTGGACATGCCTCCGCCTTTCAAAACCTTGTCCGCCTTGAGATAAAAACGCGAGGTGTCCGATAAGGAGAAAACGTGAATGAGAAAAGCTTTATTGGATTTTATTTATTTACAGGGTGGCCCATAATTACGTTGACAAGGCGCGCTCGCGCGGAAATGCAATTTTCTCGAGTTCTGTGTTTTTAATCTTTTTTATTTTTGTTTGATAATGTTTTTAACCATATTTCCAATTGTTTTTTGCGTTATAGGTCCTAGCTTTCAGAATGACAAAGCCGTCGCCCCATCGTGCATCAATCGTCTCACTTTATCATGTGGGAATTCCGGCATGCGTCATTTCGAGGCGACTTAATGTATCCAGGCAACTTGTATCGGCGACGATTTCAAGATTCAAGTCTTTGGGAAGCCATTCCGACCGAACCGGACGCGGAAGACCTGTATCTGTTTCAACCAAAGCAGCTATCAAGAACGTGCGTGATCGTCTTCGTCGCAACCCGGCGCGCTCTATCCGCAAGCTGTCAAAGGAGATGTCCATTTCCCGAACTTCGTTGCAACGAATTGTCAAGAATCGTCTAGCGATGAAAGCGTACAAGCAGACTAGAAGTCAATTTCTTTCTGTTGCTGCAAAAATCAAGAGAAAAGTCCGTGCCAAGGAGTTGCTTAGACGTTTCAAGAATGGAGCTCACCAGACGATTCTCTTCACAGATGAGAAAGTGTTCACCATCGAACAGGCTCTGAACAAGCAAAATGATAGAGTCTACGCAACTTCTCAGCCAAATGTGACCGTACAGCGAACTGGTTATCCGAAAAGTGTGATGGTCTTTGCCGGAATCACCTCAGATGGAAAGACGCCTCTCATCTTCGTACCCCAGGGAATCAAAGTCAATGGAAACAATTATCTCGATATGCTGAGGACACAACTTTTGCCCTGGGCCAAGAAACACTTCAAGAAAAAACATTGGTGCTTCCAACAAGATGGGGCGCCCGCCCACAAGCATAACGCCGTCCAGAACTGGTGCCAGCAGAACTTCCCGGACTTCGTCTCTTTCAATCAATGGCCACCGTCATCCCCTGACCTCAATCCTATGGACTACTCAGTCTGGAGTATTCTCGAGTCCAAGGCATGCTCCAAACCCCATCGGGACATCGATTCTCTGAAGAAATCCCTGGAAAAGGCCTGGAGTGAGCTCGATGATGACTACCTGCGTGCCACCGTCGACGCCTTCCCCAAACGTCTCAAGGCCTGTATCGATGCTGACGGAGATATCTTTGAACTTTAACGTACAATTATGTTCAGTTTTTTGTTAAGAATAAAACCTTTATGGTCGATTTTCTTGTTCTGCTCTATTTTTGTTTTCACAGAACTTTTACCTTGTCAACGTAATTATGGGCCACCCTGTATTTATTTATGACGATTTCAACGTGTTCACGTGTCGCATTCTATGCTGGTTCCATTGGGCTTGATCTTCTCTAGCCACTCGCATTCAACTTTGTCCCATTTCGCCTGTGAAACTGTCGCTCCATCTGGGTTTCGGTCTTCCTGATGGTCTGGTTGCTCTCCAGGGGCGCCATTCCAGCACTCGTCTCGTCCATGTGTCCGCGTATGATATTTTCCTTGCGAAGTTCCATTTTCTTACAGCCCATCTCTCTCTAACATCTGCGACTTTGGTCCTCTCCATGAGCCAGTTGTTTGTCCGCCTATCCAGCAAAGTGACACCAAGACATCTTCTGAGCATTCTTCTCTGAGCGATCACTAGTTTCGTACAGTCCCGTTCTCGAAGAGTCCATGTTTCGCTTGCATAAAGGAGGGCCGGTTCAATACAGGATATGAAGATTTTTCACTTGTGTCGAATGGAAACGGCCCTGCTGGTAAGGAGTTGGTGGAACTTGTTGAAACATCCGCAAGCCGCAAGGATCCTTCTTGAGATTTCAAGGGCTGGGTTCCTGTCAAACGAAATACTTTGGCCCAAGTAGATTGCTCCGGTCTTGTATTGGATCCTCACTTCTTCTACCTTGATAACTGCTGGTCGTCTGTTGCACATAACGAATGTCTTTTCCATGTTCAATTCTAATCCTACTGTTTTGCTGGCATCGGATAGTTCTTGAAGCATCTGTTCAGCTGCAGCAGCGGTAGTAGAGACTAATACTATATCATCCGCAAAACGAAGATTTGAGAGCCATTGTCCTTGAATGTTAATACCTTTTTCATTCCAGTCCAAACTTCTGAATACCGTTTCCATGGTGGCAGAAAAGAGGGCCGGCGAAATTATGTCCCCTTGTCTCACTCCTCGTTGGACATCCAGTTCAACTGATCCACCAGCAGCGTTGAATTGGACTTTGGCGTACATGTAGATGTTGTGAAGGAGGCGAATGAATTTGGCCGGAACTCCTTGTGTGTAAAGCGATTTCCAAACGGCTGGATGCTCAATCGTGTCGAATGCCTTTTTGTAATCAATGACGACTAGGAAGAGGGGTAGATTGTATTCTTGACTTCTTTGGATGAGCTCGTTTACGATCAGAATATGATGAGATGTTGAAAATCCTTTCCGGAAGCCTGCCTGATCAGATGTCTGATTGAACTCCAGTGTTTGCAACATTCTCTGCCCAATAATTGCCGTCAGTACCTTGTAGATTGTGGACATGAGAGCTATAGGCCGGTAGTTTTTGGTCTCCAGGGGGCTACCCTTCTTGAATAGTAATTTGATCGTAGAGTCAGCTAACGTTTCAGGAGTCTCTTCGTCTTCAATGAGAGAGGAGCAGCTACGATGTCTTTCGCAGTCAGCAGCATGTCGTTTGTAACCTTGTCATGTCCAGGAGACTTGCTATTCTTCAGCTTTGTGATGGCTTTTTTGACTTCTTCCGGCAATATTGAGGGGACGGTTTCTTCGTCATCCATCAGCGGAAGTTGTCGAGGATTTGCAGCCGTGTAGAGCTCGTTGTAAAACTTCCGAATGACATCTCTGACTGTGGAGGGTGAAGAACAGACGGTACCGTGTGCGTCGACCAGCTGTGTGAGACGTGTTCTTGTCACATTGTTGGAAGTCAGCGCCTTTTTCAAGCTCTTGCCCCGGGCGACGGCCTCGTGAACTCGTTGGAAGTGTTTTGACCGTAGATCTGCTTTGATGGACTCCCGAAGAGCTTTGTTGGCAATTGAAAATTCGACTCTATTCCGTCGTGTGTTTGGTCGAACTTGGAGTTGATGTCTCATCTGGTAGAGGGATTTCGTTCTGGCAGATTGAAAGTCCTCTTTCGGCATAGGAACTGTAGCAACTTCGGCAGCAAACTTCAATGATTCCTGCAGATTCTTGTAGGTAGTGAGATCTTTGTTGACTGACATCTGTTCCATGGTGTATGTGAAGAGCTGCTTGTTCAACTTGCTCTTCATGTTGGGCCGCGGTGTGAATTTCCTTCTTCCATTGAAAAGGAGCGTACTCATCAACAGCCTATGGTCCGATGTGTATGGAAATGTTGTGACCACTGCTACATCTTTGAAGATGGACTTATCCCCGCAGAGGAAATAGTCGATACAGTTTTTCGCTTCCATATTCGGAGACATCCACAAAATAATTCCAATTGCCACTTGCGGTTAGGGCGTTTCCGGAACCATGTATTCATGCAGAAGAGCTTGTGTTCATGACAGAAATCAGCTAGCATTTGTCCTCTGTCATTTCGGTCGCCAAGGCCATGTTCTCCAATAAATGTCTCTCCATCTTCATGTAGTCCCACTTTTGCATTCATGTCGCCTAGTATGACCTTGTATGATTGAAGACCATTTACCCGTTGTCGATGAGGAGATCTTAGAGCTCGAATCCCGTTGTCTAGGCATTCTTCGTAGTCCTGGTCGTCGTATGCGGAAGTAGGTGCATAGAGGCAGACAACACGGAGGTAGACTTTCTGATGCACGAGGTCAAGGTAGCTCACTCGGTCCGATATTGGGTGGAAGGAAACGGATGACAACCATTTTGGATGTATCAGGAAGCCAGTCTTTCCGTGTAGCAGCAGTTCATGTCCAGATTGATGCAATTGAAAGGATTCGTTTCCGTTCCTATTAACTTCTGTCAGACCGCAGACATCGTAGTCGATTCCACTGAAGGCAGCCTCCAGTTCGGCAAATCGGACGGTAGACCGGAGGGATCGGCAGTTCAGATTTCCCAGTCGTAATGTCAGCATAGTTAGGCGATTACGTCGAAGGGTTGCCCAAGGTACGGACGACGGTAGTTTGCCGCCTTGCCTCTTGTAGAGCTACTGGTGGAGGAAATTAAATCCCAACAGCACAGAAGACGTAGCAGAAAATTTATTGGATAGATCTCAATATTGTTTTTCACAAAATAATTCCAATTGCTTTGCCAACTAGTCCTCCTACCGCTCCAATGGCAGCACCAACACATCCAAGGGCAAAGATTCCTCCAGCAGTGGCGATACCAGCCACACCAAATTCGTCATACAGTTGTCGGAAAGTGGGCATCTGTAGTAGGTCTCCTTCGCGCATTCTCTTGCCTTCATCGTCTGACTGAGATGTTTCACGATCCATCATGAACTTCTAAAATTTGTTAAAAACGAATCAGCCAAAAGAATATTAGATAACAGCCGGCTGCAACCGGAGATGAAATCGGCAAATTTTTGCAAGAAAAGTTAGTTTAAAATCAAACATGAAATGATTGAGTGTTTGAAGTTAGACAGTCGGAAGGACACCAGTGAGCAAGCACCCTTGAATGCACATATTGAGACACGCGGGACCAGTTGTGAACATTGCAGCTCCACCAGTGAAGAGTATAGACGCTCCACCGCAGACACCAGCGCATCCTAAACGGAGATTTGAAGAAAGAGAGGGGAATCCTACCAGCAACACAGAACCCATAGAGGGCCGGACCGCCGTAGGTCTGTCCTACCAGAAGAACAAGAAGAAGTAAAAGAAGTCGGGGTTGAGCGGGTTTCATCACGAGTTTCTAGATAGGAACCGTTATCAGCTTGTGAGAAATTAAAAGCAGACAAACAACGATGGGCTCAGCAATTCGAATACAGCAAAATATCGCTCTTTTTCATTTCTTAAAACTTTGGTTTTTTTTTTCTTTCGTCACCTGACTCGACTAAGAAAGTTGAAAATTTTTTGTATTTTAAAGATAGTAGAATAGAAAGATATTGGAATATGCGTTTTTTTAGAAACGGAAAGGTGAGCTGCCAAAAACTTTTTGAAGAGAGACACAGGTCGGAAGGAATGTTGTGCCCCGTTTGAAGTTATCGGTAACCGCGAGTTATCTCGTGCTAGTAAACAACTTCACGCCTGGCGATCGAACCATGTGCTAGGCGCACGTCTCATTGCAATCTTGAAGCACAGAGTCGAGAAAGAGCAGCGCTAGAAGAGGAGAAATCATCTGAAGTAGACTAATTGGTTGTAAAAGCAGGAACTAGTTACCTTGTAGAAAGAGTCGAGGTTTTTTTAAAACTTGATTAGCTCCCTGGAATTGTTGCTCTTTTATAGCTAACTCCGACCTTTATTGACAGAGGATGTGGTGTTTTCACTTTAGGGAACACTGACGTTTGGAATCGAACAGAGAGACAGAAGAGTGACAGAGAGGGACAGACATTTCCACTGAAGTGTGATTTATTTTATTCAAAAGTTTGTTCTTCTTTCGACTGTAAGCAAACTCGATAGATACTGGGAAATGTCCAATTCATCTCGGAAAGTGAATGCAATTTCACTGTTGCTCACGAACCTTTCCTCATTTTCAGATTCAGGCACTTATTTTTCATTATCGCGCTCGCCATAAAATCTTTCGCATCACATTTGTCCCACCTGTCTCTTCGCTCGCGCTGCTTTGTGGTATATAGGGTACGACATCATTACGGTAACAAGGTATTTGCTACGTAAAAACACGAGTCGAGCATAACAAGAAAAACAATCATATAGGTTTTATTCGCTATGAACAACTAAACAAAATGACATGTTAACATTCAAAGGGATCGCTATCCGCGTCGATACAGGCTTGAAGTCTCTTAGTGAAGGCATCCACGGTGGCACCCAGGTGCGCAACATCTAACTCATTCCATGCCTTTTCCAGTGCTCTCTTCAAGGAAAAACAGGTGCGATCTTTTCGAACCGTTAGTTTAGGCCTTGGCATGGGTATTACGAGATATATTGCCGAATTAGCTTAATCCCTTCCTCCTCCTAGATATGACGTGCTGAAGTTGCTGCTCCCCTAGCGTCGCAGTACTAAATGCGTGCTGCGACGCTTAAGAGTAACGAATGAATACTCTCCTGCTCCACGATTCGAGTCAGCTGCCTTCGCGGCTCTAGATAGTGATAAAGAGACATCAATTGTTAGAATATCAAAAGCTAAGACCTCATAGGAACACATCTCAAGCACTCCCTAGTGCACACCTATACTCATTTATTATCAGCTTGTGGGAAATTAAAAACAGACAAATAATGAACGATCTCGAGAGAGGAACGGAAGAAATGGGGAGTACCGAGTGGAACGGTGACCCTTGTTTTTATTTTGATAACGGTCCTTGTTTTCCTCTTCCTCTCTCGATATAGGAAGAAATAGGGTATATAATGATTGATGGTAGTACGAGAGCAGTGTTCCTCATTTATCGAGAAGCTCGTGATGAAATCCGCTCATCTCCAACTTCGTTTTCTTTTTCTTCTTGTTCTTCTGATAGGACAGACCTACGGCGGTGCGATCTTCGAAGCGGTCTGTATTGCTGGTAGGATTTCCCCCTCTTTCTACAAATGCCCCTGTTTAGGATGCACTGGTGCCTGCACAGGAGCGGCTGTAATGGCCACTGGTGGACCTGGAGCAGCAGCTGCTCCCGTGTGTGCCAATATGTGTTCTGTAACGTGCAAATCGTAATTGGCAGAGCTATTGAACTTATTTCATGAAAAAAATTGTGAACTATCCACAGAATAAAGCTTTTCTTACTCACAATTTCTTCTTATCAGAGTACCATGTTCAAGGAGATAGTTAACGCAGTTGATCGCATCGACAAAAAATTACTACGGTCTTTACAGTTCTTTGCTCATGCAGCCTGAGAAAAAGAAAACTTGCCCAAAAGCGCATGACTTGTCGAGACAATGCTGACAAGCATGCCGAGAAAGCTTCTCGGCAAATGGTAATTTTTGTTCTGGAGTAGCAACTTTGCTGGCTTATATTTCAGTGATAATCGATGATAAAACAAAAAAGAGGTACACCTCCGTAAGCAGCGCATTTTTCTCTACAAGACCCGTATCAGAACACATAGTCGAAAAAAAAGTCCAGACACTCGCTTTAAGTATGAGTTAATGAGAGAGTACAGGTTGAGAAAATATAGCATGATTGTGGGACATGAAAAGGCGCTCTCGAAATGTGTTTAGGAGATCATAATGAGCCACAATAGATCACTACCGTGAGTAACAATTCAAAGTACAAAGCTGAAGAGAACACATGTCCGAGACATTCTAAATACCCAAACAATCGACAGTTGCAATTTCTGTATCTTGAACGTCATCCAACATGACTGTGACCTACGAATGGGAAAGTAAACAGATGGGAAAAGAACTTACTGTATTTCATCCTTAATTGTAGGATCCTGTACTTTCTCAGTGACTCAGTAACAACTTACTGATCCTAGCCATTTTCTTGAAGCAAAGTAGCTGACTCTGCTACTGAACACTTTCGAAAGATTTCAGGATTAGGGACTTAAAGCGAGTGTCCGGACCCTTTTGTAGTTCGCAAAAGTTAAGAATCAGGTGCTTTGACAAGTCATAGCAAGTCGAGATTGCACCGGCTTCCAGTTTTCGCAACTTATTCAAGCTGCAAGTTTAAGCCTTTTTGAATCAGAAATGAGACGTAACATTAGTTTCGTAGTACCATATTAAGATAAAAACTGTTCCATAGTAAAAACAACCTCATCCCATAAGAGTAACTTTAGGAATGCTGGATCAAAAAGTCTTTATTGCGATACTCTAATCTAGGCAATGCAAACTATGGGAAAAACAACTGAACGCCCTAAATCAGCGTAGATTCGTTTTTGATAAGGCCCAGGGCCTGAAAGATGAAGTTTCATATAATTCGCTAGTTTCATATAATACCCCCTCTTGTGGTTTTTTTTGTAATTTTGTAAAATGGACGAAACATAAAACGATGGAAAGTTTGAACACGACAACTTGAAGGAGAAGAGATCTCTTAAGAAAGTGTTCCCGCGATTTGTAGTTCGATCGAAAGATAAATAGTATACATGGGCGTCGAGTCGCCCAAGTATAATAAACGGAATTACATGAGACAAATACAGAGTCTGTGAAAGTACACAGGCTGGGAACAAAACGGATGCCAACATTTCTTGTCTTAGATGAACCGCTGAAACACTACAAAGTATCTGACAGACATCTTTTGTCAGTCAACAAATTTAACGGTCTTTGTTGTTTCATCCAGTACTCGTAACTTTAAATTATCCTTGAACTAAACTGACATTAATGCCAAACATTTCACATGGATCATTTTTGTTTCACTTGAGGAGCAAGTAACAGTGCTCAGCTAGTATTTCATTTGTTAGGTGCTATTCGTAGTTTTTCCAATTAGCCATGTCCCGGAAAGTTAGTTTTCTAGTGAAGATGACAGCTTCGAACCCGAAAACACTCATCCAAATCCTGAATAGAGAGACCCTGCTATTCGAGAAACATAAAAAAAATCTACCCTTAGAATAACAAAATAAATCCGAGGCTCTGCCATGAAGTAGGGGTTCTCCATGTAAAATACTAAAGAGACCAACTGCATAAACGTGCCGATTATAAACCAGTTGATAATTTATTAATCAAACGTGTTAGTGTGTTGACTAGACTAACTGCTTTCAGAAAAGGCGCTGTACGAGCCCGTCTGCGAAAAAGTTCATGGGCTACAATCACTACTCAAGAGTAGGTGCATTTGGTGCTTCAATATTCAGTCAAAGGCGGGAGATTGTGTGGTTTTCTAATCTTTGCGACGTACTAATAAAGATTTCAATATTTTAGAGCCTGTGCCTTTGTAGAAGAAAAAGCTCGTCCATAGCCCTACTGGAATGTCCTGGCTGTAGGAACAAGATCTGCGCTCCTTGTCATATTAATCTGGTGGTGAGTCATTCTGGGACACGTTGATTGGAAAACAGAACTTCAGCGCTAGGTGAAGTGAAGGGTGTGGTACATCATGATTTTTTTTGTTACTCACGCAGTTTGTAAAACAAAGCATTTTGATACACATGAAGTACGAAAAGTTGAAAATGTTACAGAATATGAATTAAAAAAAAACAATAAAACGTGGGAGAATACAATTCACATTAGGAGATAGGAAGACCTAATTTTTCGATTCGGGCGTTAAATCCAAATTGTTTAGAGAAAAAAGTTCCCTTATGTTTCGAAAAAGAGTAATGAGGAAAACAAAGAAATACTTGCTAATAATCCATCACTGTATTGTCCGGATAATGCAAAACGATATATACGCGATCAAAAACGGACTTGCCGCTTTTGTATGGAGCACAGTTGTTCTAATTACACAATTATATTGGCACGACACAAAAAGTAAGGTATCTTTAGGCTAGGAAGTGGAAGAACGGATACAAGTGCTGTCGAAAGATTCGAGCCACAATTGTCTCTTTGTTTCTATGTTTCTCCGTCTTTTTCTCCCTCTGTCTCTCCATCGTCTAACTGTACCTCTGTCTCTCTGTCTTTCATTCCTACGTTTCAGATTCTAGGAGAGGGTCCAACCGACTCCAGTGAAACTTACAAGAATTCCTGTCGCTGCAGCGACGATTCCGTCGCTCTCAAAGTTCCAAAAGACACAAAATTTGCTATAGTTGTCGAGCGGGCTTCACTGTAAGTTTCAGTTTATCTTTGTCCTGAAACAATATTTTTCAGAAGTCGGAATACGACGAGAATTGCTCCGAATGCATGAAGGCTGTTGTCAGCAAGGAAGAACTGCAGAAATGGGTGATTTATCTGGAAAAGAACGAGCCGGCAGAGCGGAAAGTACAGAGTTGATCAGCTGCCGAGAGAGGAAGGTTCACTGTTTCCGATGATTCCAATTGAGGCTATTATGGTGAGTTCTTGCAAAAAAAGCACTTTGTTAGTCCAAAAAAAAAACTCAGCTCCCTGTGAGAATATTTTATTTCAATAATATTTCACAGATTGTAGGCCGAAAAATGTTTCAACTGCCTCTAAAGCTCAGCGTGGTTGTGCTGATAATTGGTAGTTTGTAGCCCTACCGTCAGTGACAATTTGAATAAGAATGTAGACTGGTCAAAACAACATCAATATTTTCAATTTCCATGCAACTCATCCCCCAAAAAGACTGAAAATACGTGACCTAGACAGAAAGGAACAGTTTACTTATAGAGACAATGAAACAACAGAAAGAAAAACTTCACGAGGGGATACGGCAGTTTACAAGACTCAACCTTTTTTTGTGGTTGTTTCAAAAAATGTGCTCTTTTCAGAAAGCCGCCGACGCTCTTGACGGAGTCAAAGACTTGCAAAATCTTACTGTATACGCCGACAAGCTTCTTGGACTCCTCGAAACTTATCAAGAGTCCGCAGAGAGCAAAACATTGATCAAAAATACAGACGTCTCTACTGAAAATGACAGGGAAGCTATATTGGTTGAAACAATCAAGGAGGAACTTATTTCAGTTCTGCCTCTCCGATCGCACCAGCTTCCTTGGTCAAGAAATCTGGCTACCAAAGAGTTCTTACCCTCGATACGATTAGTTTACAGAGAGACAGAGGGATAGCCTAATCCAAATTTTCAGGTTTCCAATGGATACACGAAGCTTCAGATAGTCAAGAGGGAACTATTCCGTAGTTACTTGAGAGCCAAGAAGGCCAACTTGATTAAGGTAATCGGTTATTTCATCTATAAAGACAAAATTCCAGGTAACAAAGCCTCCGAAAAACGAAGATGGAAGACGTTTGGCTGGAATTGCCGTTCCTAAAGTCGAGGAGAAGAAGAACAATTTGGATCTGCTGTCTAAATTGGTGAAATTGGATCAAATGGAAGAGGTAGCGTTTTGGTTTATCTACTATGAAATGTTTTTCAGGACGTTTACCAGGAGGTCAACACTCGTCCTCAAACTTTCTTCAACGAAGATAACAATGAGAATGAGGTGAGTTCCTTCTAGACAGATTGAACTGTTTTCGTGTGCTTTCCGTGGAACTAGTCACCCCAAGAAAGTTTATTGTTTCAAGAAATTCTTATAACTAGCAGCCTCTCTCCAAGTTTGCAAATGTAGTCACTGTCTGGCTCACTAATGTTGCTATAGCAGGTAAGGGAAGCACCATAAGACAGGATGTTCATTTCCTATTTTCTTCCGGCCACCTTGTCTCCCAGCCATTGACGAGCATCCTTCACCTTTCCGCCGCCGCTCTTCTTGGCTTCTTCGATCTTCTTCTTGGCACTTTCGATGGCCTCCTCTCCCAGCTGACCGGCCTTCTTCTGTCCCTCCTTGGCTGCCTCGTAGACCTTCTTCGAGTCTTCCTTGACCTTCTCGGATCCGTTTTTGGCCAGTTCGGCTGCCTTCTTGCGAGCCTCTTTTCCAGCCTCCTGAGCCTTCTTTTTGCCGATCTGAGCGAGTTCACCGGCTCCTTCCTTGATCTTGACAGCAGGCGTCTTGGGAGCCTTGGTGGCCAAGGTGCGCAGGAGAAGAAAACGCGACGACGACAGCATTGCTGGAGTGGCGAAGGTCCTAATGAGTTTCTTTGGTAGTTTTAGAGCTTTTAGAACAGTTATTCTTTGCTTTCAACCAAAAGTTTTGTTACAAAACATTGCAAATTACCGTAGTTCTCTAGTTCTGCAATAATCAAAGACATTCCAGAGTAGTTTCACAGAAACAAAGTTTTAGATAAAACAGACTCCTTAATTAATCACTTGACAGGATTCAAAAGTATTCAATCTCTCAACTTGATAGTGTTACCGGACGCAGAATCGCAGGCACCAGTGAATTTTCGCCTTACTGTTCCTCAATAGTTCATAGTAACCGCTCCTATACATGTCCCATTTTCAGCCGACAGGTTCCCCTAGGAGATCATCGTCAATGAGGATCGTGGACTGGCCATGATTTTCGGTATGCTCGACCCAATGGAGCTGGACAAGAAAGGCATACCGGTCACAAAAAAGGGCTGTCTCATTATCGGACCCAAAGTGACTCTCCGCTCCATGATTCTGTATCTTGTAACTGCTGGTCGTGACCAAGTATCTAGCTAGCAAAACACTCCAGACTCTAACTAAATTTAGTGATATTCGTCGCGTCATCGACTCTCTTCAGCTCACCCTCATCTAGACGGGGTAGAAATATCAGTTTTTTGGGAAGATTATCCCTAATGGCCAGCTTCTACACCGAACCTCGATTACGTGATCATTTTTAGCTTTGGCATATTATGAGCCGATTTTCCATTTATTGTTACAAGGTCTTCATGAATTGAATCACAGTTGCAAGTTTACTGCTTATATGTCTGGTAGTTGTAATTTTTTTTTTTTGGCAAACTGCATAGTAAACATTCAAAAGGGTTGAGATTCGCAATGAGCAGGAGAAGAAAGCTACGAATCTTTTTGGTTGACTACAAAACATGTATGTTTCAAGCCGAGCATAAAACCCAGAGCTAGAGTGGAATAACCAGCCGTCGTGTTGTTTGCCTTCAGTTTGCATTGGCGGCTGCGCTGCTTCGTAATAACGAAAGGCTTCCAGTGGCTTCATCTAGTTTCTAAAGTCTGTGCGTGTGTATCTGTCTGAAGCCCTAATTGCCAATTTATCAGTTACTTTGTGACAGCAATAACTATTTGCAAGTCAACTCAAAGTAGAGTCAGTTTAGGAGATGCGTCTCTGGAAGAACATGGCTCCCGTTACGGTAGCTTGACTGGATCATCATCTATCTGCCATGAATCCTGATGGGGCATCGGCAAAGCTTCTCTCTACAAAAGAGCCCATAATCCCAACGATACGGTCCATACCGAGTCTCTCTGTCACTACTACTCAAAAAAGTTCAAAACATATGAATACAATCGGTTTCTGCGAAAATGTTCAATGTTAAAATGTGAAATGCTCAATATACAACAAAACTTCGTTGGCAGTTTCTAATTTTTTTTATGGCGTACGTTTTCCAGCCCCCCTAAAAAAACGTACGTCCTCTGCTGTATCCGAGCATCACCTGTGACAATCATTACTATTATTTCACGCCTAGGGTATAACAACATCAAATATGGCCGTAAGATAGGTACGGTGTATTGTCGAGCATTATCTGACATGAATAACATAAGATTACCGAAAACACACGCAAAACAAACGACAAAACGTTGTTTGTTTCGAAGTTAGCATATAATCCCACCAGTTTTATTAGTTCAGCTAGGTGCGCTTCAAAATAACGTAACAACTCGAACAGATAACGACCAGCGTCTATTAAGGATTGGCTGTCCTAAAACAGTCTACTAAAGACGGGATTCTCATTGTACTTTGGTAAAAAGAGTGGAACTGGCTCAAACTATCTGTGGAATATTTTCAGCTATTTTAGTATCGTCCCTAAGTCTGAACTTTCCAATACACTATACTATGCACGGTTAAAAGCTCGTTCCTGACCCAAAGTACTTCCCGAAGAGTTAACTCTGACAGAGAAGTGACGAGCAGTTTTCTTCTTCACCGACTGCAAGAGACCAGAAAGTATCAGATAAGCAATGAACTGTAAAGACCGTAGTAGTCTTCCGTCGAGCTGAGGAGCTAGAACTTAGGGTTTTCTACGCCCCAAATCAAACCTAACTTGACGAAAAGCAGTTGATATACTCTATTGATTGTTGAATAAGCATCCAAAAAGGCAAAACCGGCATTAATTTGGTTTGACGTGTGCATATTCTAGTGCATCTTTATATAGCTGCCTCAGTATAAATATAATGAGAGACCAGAGAGAGTTTCGGGCAGGAAAAGTTAAGATACCTTGAAAAAGAGTCCTTGTGACATTTTTTTGATTCCTCTGGTAACGACCGTCGAGTGTTCTTTATTGGATTTCATTTTTCTAATGACTGAATAACAGTAGAAGTGGATTAGAAAGATGGTCATGTGGAAGACTGACGGACCGTAGAAAAAGAAGGAGGCTGGCTAAAGAGGCAGAGAGACAGAAAGACAGAGATCGAGACAGCGCTAGCTGCTGGACAGTTTCGAGCTTAAGGTTCGAGAGACGAAATGAACGAACCTTCGGAATACTCAACCAGTTGCAGGTGCATTACCAGACCAGACTTTCGTACTCTTCTAGCACAGCTCTTTGCAGAATGCCGTCTCTGCTTACAACATTCTCTGTCTTCTTCGGGTACATAATTATGGAAGATTTTCGGACTATTGTCTACGTTCTAGCCATAAATTTGGCAATGATATACATACTTATGACCAGGAAGACACGAAAAAGCAACTTTCAACGAGCTGTCATTGGACAGTCGACCTGGATATTCCTTATTGAGATTATTAGGTATCTTCATGCAATATTAGTAAGGCCGGTACATGCCCCCGAAAGTGGTATTTGGTTGATCAAGAAAATTGTGACATGTGTATATGAAGAGTTTATTATCTTGGACCTCACTCTGGTCACACTCTTTTCACTCTACTGGAAGCATATGGTCGTGAAGCAGAAATTTTGGGAGGTTCTATGTTTAATCAGTCTTATCCTCGTAGGCAGTGTGGTTTGTTACATTCAGTACATAGACACCTTTGGGAACCTGGACAACACTTCACTGGTCAGTACATTGTCTCTCAGACTCTCTCTCTGTCCCTCTGTCTTACTGTCTCGCTGTTACTGACACTTTCTCATTTTCAGTCTTTCTACCTCTTTTTCTACGGTCCATCAGTCTTCCACTTGACAGTGTTTTTAATCCATCTCTACTGCTATTCAGTCATAGGAAAAATGAAATCCGATAAAGAACATTCGGCCATCGTGACGAGGGGAATCAAGAAGATGTCTAGAGGACTATTTTACAAGGTATACATACTGTCTAACGCCAAAACTCCTTCCAGTCACTTATCGTTTTCCTGTTCATTTCGAGGCAGTTATACATCATGTCCGTAAGTTTTGCCTATACCTACTATCCAAGTCAAGCCGGCGCGTTCTTTTCTTTCTTAAACGATCACTCTACCATAAACGGCATTTACAAACTTCTTCTGTACAAAGTAGGTTGACTCGGGCACAAGGTGCAAACTTCAGCTTCTTCAATCAACGGAAGATTACTACGGTCTTTACAGTTCTTTGCTCACGTGCTACTGCATTTCTGGTCTCTTGCAGCCTGAGAAAAAGAAAGCTCGTCTCTTTTCTGTCAGAGTTAATCCTTCGGGGAGCAGTTTGCGTCAGGAGCGTACTTCTAACCTTGCATAGTAAAGTGTTCTGAAAAGGTCCGACATAGGGACAGAGAAGCAGTGACAGTGAATAACAGTTCAAAGTACGAAGCTGAAGAGATCACATGTCGACAGGTGTAGTTTCTTTCTTTCTGCAAATTGATTCAATGTCATTCAGCATGGCTGTGACATACGAATCGCCACTCCGAGTTTCTCCCAGTATCCAGGATTTCATTCTAGTCGCCACAATAAATGCTGTTATTATTAATCTGGTTCGATCTCGTCAGGCCCTAGTTCAGAACTTTCAAAGGGGCATAATCGCTCATTGCAGCTGGACAATCGTCTATTACCTCATCAGTACTCTGTACGAACTGATCCTGGTGAGCGCACCTCGATAAATGGGAAGAGTCTGTTTAGGACGACACCTATGGGCATTCACTGTACTTGGAAAAGGTTCAGCAAGTTTTTATTCCTTTCGATATGGTCTCATTGGCAATTCTTGCCGTTTATTGGAAAAGGATGTTTATAATGTTTGACTGAAACAGAACAGACTGAGTGAAGTTTTAGGAGCAAGATGGACAGAGTGTGCTACACAGGAATAGTTGTGGTTTATCTGCTTTGGGTGGCATCATTCTGTACTTTTCTTATAGAAGACAGTAGTCCGGAGATGGTGAGAGAAATAAAGAGACAGAGAGACAGAAACGCAGAGAAACAGTGCTACAGGAAGACAGGGAAACAAAGAGACAGAGTCACGTTTAGTTCATCGCCAAGGCAATCTTTGCCTCTGGAACAACCTATGCTGTCCTCATCGTCCTACTTGTAACACATTGCTACTGCTTCATCTCAATGCACCGATTGAAAACCGACAAGTTTTCCGAGCTCACCCTCATTGGAATCAAGACTCTGTCCAAAGGACTCTTCTTCAAAGCTATACCTCTGGTTCCTCTTACACTGATCTGTTGGGAGACTCTTGTGTATGATCTGGGCAAGCCCTGTTTTTCCGAAATGGGCACGGAAACGCTCGGAAGCAATCAATGCTTTTTCAGTTGGGATGAAATGGCTGTGAAACAACTGGACGTAGCTTTCTTTATGGTATTTTCTTTAACCAATAAAATCTGTTTCAGTTCTTTCGCATAATTTTCGACTACTATGGATTCTACACTTCGATCCTGACATGGTTCTCAGTCTCCGGCCTGATGACATTTGAAACAAAACTGAAGAGAGGACAGTCGACAGTTCAGAGACTGGATAGGCCTAGACTCTTGTCAGAAAACTCTACTCCGAATTTGTCAAGACGAAATTTGTGATGATATAAAGGAATGTGGAAAACTTTATTGGTCAAGGTTAGAAGCACGTGCAATCTATTATGGGGTTAGAAAGTCGAAAAACCTTGTAAAAGAGTCCTTGTGACATTTTTTTGATTCCTCTGGTAACGACCGTCGAGTGTTCTTTATTGGATATCATTTTTCTAATGACTGAATAACAGTAGAGGTAGATTACAAAAAAGGTCAAGTGGAAGACTGACAGACCGTAGAAAAAGAGAGAGGCCGGCTGAAAATAAAAGTGTCAGTAACAGCGAGACAGTAAGACAGAGAGACAGGGAGACAGAGAGATAATTAAGGACAAAGAGACGGAACCTACCAGCGAAGTGTTATATAGTCTTACGGCTTGATTCAAGCATTGAATATAGAAAACCACACCACCTATGAAGATAAACGTGACCATTCTTGGAGATACCTTAGAATCTCATTGAGAAAAACGAAGATTGACTGTGCAATGACAGCCTTCTGAAAATTGTTCTTCCGTGTCTTTCTCGTCAGAAGCAGGTAGATTATGGTCAGGGTGATTGCTAGAATGTAGGCAATAGTCCGAAACTCTTCCACAACTATTTATCGGAGGATGATGTGGAAGAATATTGTATTCAGACATTCTGCAAAGAGTCGTACTAACAATAAGAAGTACAAAAGACTGGTCTGGAGAAACACCTGTTCGGGGATCTAAATCATAGCCAGGTGGTGTCTGTGCTCAGGAAAATTAGTGCCTTGTCTGTAGAGGGGGGCAAAGAACTTTTGTTTTTGTTTTGAATACGCCAGAAATCCCACATTTTCCAGAGTGTGAAAATTAAGAGTTGTTTGCATTTTGAACTGAAGTTTCATATTTCTGTTTCAACATATATGGTATTAGGTAATTGGCACTTTGATACAATCCGTTCCCAACAAAATGTACAATTTTATTAACACGATCTTGATTAGGAACCTTTTGGCCCACAATTAAAAATATTCATAACTGGAAAGCAACTAGATCCATCACTGTAGCTTTTTCGGTTTCGCAAAATCTCAATAGGACACTTTTTGACACTGCCGATATCAGATGATCAAAGCCGACCCTTTTATTGTCTCACCTTGAGCCATGATTGCGGCATTCTAACACTATTTTTTCTGTACTAAAACTTTTTCTTTTTCTCAATGTTTCAAAGTTAAGCGAGTTTGGACTATGAGTTGCACTGCAGCTTCTCAGGCTGCAAGAGACCAGAAATGCAGTAGCACGTGAGCAAAGATTTGTAAAGACCGTAGTAATCTTTCGTCAAGTGGAGAAGCTGTAAAGTTTGCACTTTATGCTCAAGATTCAACCTACTTTGCTCAGAAAAAGTTCGTAAATGCCGTTTATGGTGTAGTGATCGTGTAGGAATGAAAAGAGCGCACCGGCTTGATTTGGATAGAAGGTATAAGCAAAATCTAGGATCTCGTTGTATTACTGTCTCGAATGAACAGAAAGACGATGAATGACTGAAAAGAATTTTGGCGTTAGACAGTATGCATACCTTGTAAAATAGTCCTCTAGACATCTTTTTGATTCCTCTCGTCACGATGACCGAATTTTCTTTACTTGAGTAAGTCTTTCTAAAAGACACTTTGACAAAGTGGTCTCAAAAAAGAAGTGTGCTGTCTACAGTGCCGTCGCTGCGCACACTACTTCTTACGCCAACTCTGTTGCGCGGGAAACCGCCTCATTTGCTTGACCAGAGCTCTCGTCTGACCTGGTCATTGGCTCGAATACTTGTGCTGAATGTCAAATCCCTCGAGACGCTATGACAACTCTACGAGTAACAAACCTACCTCGAGTCCTATCCCTTGTAGAGAGGATGGTCCTCGTCAGCATTAAAGTAGAGATCATTGGCTGTAACAGACAGCGTTCCTGGTACTCTCACTCCTGTGCAGTTATCTGGCAGAAAGCTGTGTTTTCTCTCTTCGCTCCCTTATTCTCTTACAGCTCCCTGCTCTATTTACTCATAATTGTTCAGCTGTCGTCTGATAGAAGCGTGCCGGACTGTCGAGAAATCGGAATCTTTTCTCGCGGCTCTGCGAACCGTCGTCTCGTTCTATCTGCCGGAAAAATCGATCATTCATCAGCTCTTGTAGTGCCAAAACAGCCTCGAAATGACCGTTGTCAAGGATTTCCAAAGCCAGCCTCCTCGAACATTCCTTCCAATACTGGCCAATCGCGTCTTTTTGCCTCACCTGTGGCTGTCTAATGACCACAGGATTCTCCTGCCTGACTCTTTTCTGGATCTACAAGGCTTTCTGCCAATTCTATGGAGGAGCCCCACCCGAAGAAGAGCTCGTTGGCTCGGAGGAAGAGACCAAACAACGTTTTTTACTTTGATATACTGTAAATAGGCTTGCAATAAACTTGATTTCGCATGTACTTTGAAATTCCTCGGGATTTTGAACGATTTAGTATTCTAAAATAACTCTATTTCAGGTCTCTCCCGTTCCAAGGCATCAAGCAACAGTATCTTGTCCATGCCACCTGGAATGGATCAAATCGAATGAGCTTTGGCGGTGTGAATGGGTACAGACCGGCTGTCTGCACCTTTTTGCAAAGCTCTCTAGTCCTTAATTAGCAGTTAATTGACACGTGCCGGCAAGACAATTCTCCAAAGAACACTCTAATTGCATAAGGAGTCATTTAAGATTGAGAGATCCTTTTTCTCCCATCGAGTTAGATTGCCAAAGTATCTGCAGTGCCTGCTGTCCTGATCCTTTCTGAGTAATGCAGTGAAGGTGGTTTCCTCATTTGTTTGACCCCCAGAGAGGCGAGTACTCTCCACAAAACATGAAGATAAAAGACTCCGTCTCCGAAAGAAAGGTCTCTTTCTCTCTCTACCTCATTCTTTCTGCCTGTCTCTGTCTCTCTCACCTGCACTCGATTTGCAATCAAAGTCGTGTCTTGAGCTATCGTAGAGAAGACCGTGACAAAAGGTATGGTTCGAGGAGTATTGGGAGTCCATCCGATGAGTAGCCGGAATGTATTCTCTGGTGAACATCGAAGTAAATGGCCACCGAGAAGTCGAAGCGGTAAGTACCGTCCAGCCGAAGAAGTAACTCGACGAGAAGATTTCCGCAGCTTTCTGTAACGTAACACTTTATTGTTTCAAAGCTCAGATATAGAATAGCTGACCTATTCAGTATCAGCCGTCTTTCACCATCTAGTGGAAAACATACCTTTCTTTTTTTGCCGATGATTAGATTCCAAACTTTCGATACAGAACGATTTTATTTTCACAATGACGAGGTAGCTTTGCCTCGAAAATATTTCAGTGCTTATTTATAGCTTGATTCAGTGTTTCTTCATGTGTTGGCGAGAGCTGGACGCTGTTTTTTTTCTTGTCTTCCGATGTAAAGCGAACAACGAAGTTATCGCGATTCCACTTGACTGGAGAATTTTTGTTCGTTACCCTGCACCAGGAGTTCCCTATTGGAACACTTCTTCCTGTACCAGTTGTCAAACTTTTCCATTTCATTGTTTCAAAGTGTAGATATAAAGGGGAGTTGTTACTGAGTATCACTGGTTCGTGGGTCTTGTTCGTGAAATGTATTGTCAATCACTTTTTTTCGCTTGCAGGAGCCAGTTTCATAACATTGAAAGATTTGCGTACATCATACTTTTTTGTTTCAGAGATAGCATAAGAAGTAACTGGGATCTGATCGTTAGCTGAATATACGTAGCTAGTAAAATTTTCATAATTGTCCAAACACGGCCCAAATCCATTTCTACTTTCACCCTGAGAGTGTAACTTTTCCAAGGTTGGCGCCCTGAAAAAGATGGTGACAGAGAGAGTATAAATAAACAGGGTGTGATACGCGAACCGTTACACACAAACCCCCATGGCCACCGCAACTGTTCTCTTTCTCCTAGCTGTTCTTCTCATCTCTAATGTCTTCTGGTTGGTTTTTTGTGGTCATTGACTAACATGGATGTAATTCAGTGTTTTTAACATGTTTCAATGATCCACTATGGTCTTACTCATCGATTCACAAAGTAGTATACGTTTCTTTTCGATTGAAGAACAGAACAAAGGCTCCAGGTTCTGTCTGCAACACTTTGATAAAGTTAGAAACTACCGGAACTTTATAAAAATTTCTGTCCTGTTATTTCAAAATGTTTCACAAACTCTTTATTGCCCCAGAAACTGTTTCAAGTACAGTAATGCTGTGATTTAGGCAGGTTTCAAGCGGGTCAAAGTTGAAACGACCTGTACTCTTAATAACTTCTACAGTAACTTTTTCAGTGCCCCAAACCTGACAAAGTATACAGAGAAGAGGGCGGATCATCTGAAAAGAGGAGACATAATTCTGTTTGACACGGAACTGGCACAGGTATGTATCGGAAAATATAGTTTCAACTTTAGTATTAGAACCTTTCTCGATTCTTGATTATGACGCTACTTGAAATAGCCGACCCGGTTTAGACCCCTATGGACAGTACGCTTTTGTCAAGTTTTTTTCAGCTGTAAAAGACATAGAGAGACAGAGAGGACAGATAGAAAGAGGGACAGAGAGACTGCGTGACAGAGAACCAGAGGAGAGAGACATAGAAAGCGAGAAGATCTGGACATGCTCCTGCGGCAAGGAGAAAACTGCTATCGAGAAACGATGGAGATAGTTTGGCAGTTCAGGAAGACATTTTTTCCAAAAGGGGACGTAACATCCAAGTAGCGTAGCTGTTTGAAAAGGCTGGTACGATATCAAATCGAAAGCTGAAAGTTTTTTTTTCAAGAATCTGGCATAGCTACAAGAAATTTTCTTTGCTGTAGTGCGGTAGACATGCACACTCTCAAAATTCCTAATATAGTGAATTTCTTAGGCAGTGTTTTATGATGTCTGTATTTCAACTGACAGCGAGGATTCAAAATTTTCAGTTCAGCTATGTTTCAGAAAGTGGTAGACCAATTCAAAAATTAGAACTTATTGTAAGATCGGTAAGCAGAAAAAAATGTTTCAAACTCGATACAAATAGTCGGGAAAAGCGTCTGCGTTTGTTTTCAGATGTATGTAGTTTGAATCTCTTCCGTTCTTCGCTCCTGTAATGATACAGCTACAGAACAGTGTTTAGAAATATTTCAACTCTTTCCTAATAGAACACCCAAAGTTCCATAGACATTCTTTTGCTCGACCTGTTTTTAAAAGTAAATCAGAAATTTCATTGTTTCAAGCCTGTCTCATAGCATCAATTCAAACAATGCATGGTTTTTAATTTTCCAAGAATTTTGTAGTTTCGAAAAAAGCCTAATAGTTTCAACTGGGCTATAAAACCAGTTCCGTGATCTGTAGACAACACTCCGAGCACCGACGTGGTGAATCAGTGTTCAAAAGTTTCAAGCCTACTTCATAGTTCAAATTCAAGCTTTACGTCATAGGTGTAATTCAAACTTTTCTTTTTCTATTTTTTTGATCCGGATATTCTTGTTACAAAAAGACTGAAAAATTTTTCAACTCAACATTCCAATAGATCACCCAAAGGTCTGTATGCAATATTATCGTAGATCTGGCTGGAGAATAAATAAAACAATTTATTATTGTTTCGAGCCTATCTCGTAACACCAATTCAAACAAACATTTGATATCAAGATGGCAACATCTGCTCTTTTTTCAGTACATTTACAGAAACACTGTATGTTGCACGTGTTCCATAAAAGCTCGCCCAAAGATACATTGGCAATATGCTGAGGTCATTCGAAGAAAAAAATCAAGATGTATCAGGCCTAGGTTATACTTTTGATTTTATGACCCAAACCGTTACAGACAGACTTAAAAATGTTTCAACGCTTACACAATAGCTTGCCTGAATACTTGTAGGCACAATCTGGCTGCGATTTTTGGCAAAACGAGTTTGGTCCTGTTGGGGTTCATGACAGATAGATGATGTTCCAGTCAAGCAACTTGGATAGGAGCAGCGTTCTGAGACGCATCTCCCAAACTGACTCGATTTGCAAAGACTAATTGCTGTAACAAAGTATGTGTGACAAATTGGCAATTAGGGCTTCACACAGACAGATACATATACACTTTTGAGCATTTTGAACTAGATAAAAACGATAGTTTTTTATTCTCTTCGAGCCTATCTCATAAGAACAATGCAAACCGTCCTTTAATTCTCAGGCTTCTCCGAAAATGTCCGGTAGTTATAGAAACGTTTGGAAATGTTTCACCGCCTAGGTAGAAGAGAACGCTCGCCCAAAGATCCGTTAGCATTGCTACTTCAGTCCCACTATGCAACAAAAAAAATAATCAAATTGTTTGTTTCAAGCCTACCTCATAGTCCGAATTCAACCTTTGTCTTCAATCTAAAATCAGTTTCCAGATCCTCAGTCTCCGTCTGGACCCCGATGAGACTGGTTGCATGTACCTGATTGGGAAGAAGGTGGCCGGAGGAGAAAATGTGGAAGTCGTCCTGGAACCGGAAGATATTGTAGCGTTGTATCAATAAATAGACTGAACTTTTTCAGTATACCAGTCGGGATGACAGTGAGTTTGTTGACACACTGTACTGTTCTATTCAAGAGTTGTCCTAAATAACTGATTTGGTTGAAATAACAATTGTGTGGAAAGAGTGTTACATCGTAATCATCGGAGGATAGTTCAAAGAGCGAAGGACGAGCATGAAAAATGTCCATACAGAAATCTATCTATGAATTTCCGGATATACAGTCAATTTTAGAATTTCATCAGTCTCAAATAGCTGCTTTGGCTGGAATGACCTTATCATGCAGAACAATTGGCAAAAGCGAGCAACAGAACAAAGTTGGATTCTGATTAAATGGAACGAAGTGAAACATGAAATCGAAGAAAAAGTTATGAAGAAGGTTGCCACAAACTTTTCCGGATTTCGGTTTTCTTTTGAATGTCTATGCTAAACAGTGAAAAGAAAACCATATCCGGCGATTTGCATGTGTTTTAAGTCACCCATATATAGCCCAGGTAAAACCGCAATTCAATGCGCTGTAGTAATTCAATAGTCTTGTCATGCAACAGTCAAGTGAATATGCTTTGTAAAAAAATGCTCCCAGCTCTATTCAAGAGACTGTTTATTGGATAGGATGTTACATGCATAGAAAGCAGTAAAACAAAAATCGAAGAAATAGTATCATTCAGAAGGAGAAGGATAGAATCTTCAGGCGAACTTTTCCATCAATCCGTCCCCAATCTTCTTGGGTACCATGGTCAATGACAGATCCGTGGGTCCGTCTGGAAGGCAATGAATATTGAGCCAAGAATCTCCATTGTACACGACGGCACTACCACAGCTTTCTCCGCCCACCATCCAGATAGTTTTGCCTTCGGTAAAGACAACAAAACCGCTCTTGGTGGCGTAGGTCTCGCTGAATAGGCGCCATCCATAGAGACTACGAGTCGCGGAAGTATTCCACACTCGGACCTTGTCACCACCACTACCGTATCCATGGTTGGTGATCCCTTCGAGGGCGAGTAGGCCTGACTCGTAAGAGGTCAGCTGATTACAGTTGCAGTTTGGGACGGTGGCCAGAGCAGTCCAGATCTCTGTGACTGGGTCAAAGCACTCGACACGGCCAAAACTGGACACAAACAGTTTTCCGTCCTGGGCTGTAGCTCTTGGAGTGTTGCAAGCCCAGTGGCTCTTCCTAGAAATATTTTTCTTTCAGGGATCACATAAATTGGAAAACTCGTTTTGTAGAACGTAGGTGTAGGTGACCCGATGCGATTGGATCATTAAAAGTTTCACCTATGGAATTAGTTTGCAAATGCTTACTGACCTTGCTGAAAAGAGAAGGTTGTCAAAGGTCAAGGCTCCGCAAACGTCATTTGTCCAAAAAATTACCGTATGGGTGTCTATTTGATACGCAGTTTTGAGAAATCTTGAATAGCATCTTACGAAGATTTCCATTGCGCAAAAGGATGTCTCGGTAACCGAAAAATTTGCGCTATTGTTGGGCAGTGTACGCCAATTTCGTTCGAAAGAGAGTTCCATATCAAAGTAACTGATTTAGTTGAAAAAGCTTCCACTCATTGGCAAAGATTGGATCAACACAAAAATCTGCAGTGAAGCTATAGAATTGTTGAAACAAGAGTGATTCGAGGATTTGAAAATAAGTTTGCTGATGATTGAAATAGTTTTGTTATTCCTCAGGTCTTATACAACATTGCTTCGTACAAAAGTATTGCAGATGCACATATCGAATATACAACCGTCCAAAGAAACAAGCAAAAACGACATTTCCCACCCCCTCCATGAAATACCCGAAGCGAAAAAAGTTCTGAAAATGATGCTAGAAAGATCCTCCGATTTCTTCAGTATTGATGAAAAATAATATGTGTATGCGTAAAGAGAAGTAGCCTTTAGCTTTGTTTATAGACTCTAGTTACAGCATTCACTGGACGCCAGATTTCTCATACCCTATAGGAAAACGTTGAAACATCAAAAGTAGAGAAAATATTATGCAAAGGTCTCTTCACTTCTCGATGGAAGTGCTTGTGTTTCATGGAAACCCTGAAAAAGAACGAGGCAAAATCTGGTACTATGCGAACGGCTTTGGATGCCACAAAAAAAAAGTAGAGCCAAAAACTCACGGCAGTACTGTCCAAGTATTCGTCACCGGATCATACTTCTCCAGTGTCCAGGTATTCACCACTTGCATCGCCTCCCTTAGCTACCACAATATATCCATTGAGAGCTACGCAACTCTTCTCGACCGACTTTCTCGGAACGTTCAGGTTGGCCAACTGCTCCCATCCGAACTGGTCGGTGAGCCTGAACAGGGTCGAGGCAAGCCCCTCCTTCCCTCCGACCACGTAAATGGAGTCGTTCAGATGAACAACTGATACTGGGATAACGTCCTCCGGGAGCTTGAGAGATAGCTTCTTGAAGAAGTTCTCCCTTCGGTCCAAGAGGTACAGGCTGTGGATGTTGTCCACCGAGCCGAGGAGCAGAGCCTGAAAGTGTCGATATACTTGTAAGACGGAAGCTCTATACAAACTGCTATTTTCAAACTGCTCATGATATAATCTGGGCGAAACAAAAATTAGACGGAAAGTGTAGAAAAATACATTTAGCCCACCAAAGATGTGATTCGAATTTTTCAGTTATGTTTCACACTCTTCTTTTATTCGAATATTGAAAGTTATTACCATCAATTTGTAAAGGTGAAAAATAAAGAATTGTTTTTTTTCGGAGAATTGGGACATGTTTCAAGGGGGCTGTCTCTCTGTCTCTCTTTTTCTGTGACAACTCACCGTAGTATCAATCTTCACATCAGGTTTGGCCTCTTCTACATCTAAATATCCCGAAATTCGAAATCATAAGCATATGGCTACCTCTTTTCTGAAGCTCCTTCTTCAAGGTAGTAACCTCAAACTGCAGGGTTTCAACTAAAACCAGCTATTCTCTTAGCATTATTAAGCTAAACTAACGCATCTCTTGAACTTCGGCTATTTCCTTAAGAGAGGCGGCCATTTCTGGAAGAGGGTGAAGAAAAAAGTGAGGCCGTCGATTAGCTTATAAGACTGCAAGGTATGCACGCTCGGCGGGACTCAAATAAACACGACACAGTCAAGATTCAATGGGGTGAATCATTTTATTAGGATGTTGACAGCAGTTTGGGTAATATCCGATATTTACGGACCATGACACGCGCGCTACTATAGCAGTGAGAAGAAAATGATTAATCGAAAACAGCATAAAAGATCAGCTTCGTAGCTTTTCCAAGGTTGGATGAAACAAAAACTGGATGCAACTTCATTACCCACAGTCTATTATACTTGGTGATTGACAGGGATAGAGAGACATCTTCTAAAAGCTATAAAGCTTCAAATACTGAGGCAAATCAAAGGAAAGAAGGTGGTATTCTATACTTGAAACATTGAATGTGATAAATGTGTGCCTGGGAGCTCGTCACGAGAGAAATACCGAATAGGCATCTGCCATGAGAGATAGTGTAACGCTGAAGCAAAAATAGAATGTACTCAAGTAGTTCTGAAAATCCAGAAACTGAGAATAATTATCAAGAATAATTCTTCCGACTTTTTAGACATGTTTCAATGTCTCCTTATATTTAGTTTTTATTGCAAACGGGGATCCCAGATTTTCTCTTTGAAGAAGTACGGCGGTTCTTGTAAATAGTGTACAGGTTTTACGGTTAGAGGCTAGGGATTCGGGGGACCGCTTGTGTTCCAATATGTTTTACCCCTTTCTCATATTCAGTGTCTGTTCAAATGGTTGCTAATCTGCTCGACACCGTCTAATTTCATTGAAAAGAAGAGAAAGTCTCCTCTCATAGCATTTCCGTTGACTTTTGTTTGGGGATGAGGCTCACCGAACTTTTCAGTCGTACACCAGCTTTTTTACTCTTGAAACGGTAATCATTGAAGTCTAGACTCTGAATGCAATTCTCAAACTTCTACTTTTTGAACATTGTTATGTCTCACCTCCTTCTTACATACATCTTCCGTTAAGATCATAATGATTCCAGGCACCATTTGCTTTCGAAATTGCAGCAAAAAGAAGGAAGTTGGTCCTACTTTTCAAATTCATACTTAAATTTTTCAATTTCATAGCCGTTCACGAGTAGAGTTTTGATTGGCCACTTCTTGAAGCTTTGTTCTTGCGAAACAGATTACTACATACTTTTACCGGTCAGTTGGCGTTTTTTTCTGCTTGGAAATTGGTAAGTCAGACAGCAAAAAGAAATTTTTTTTTTACCGTAGCCACCAGACCTGCAGAAACACCTACTGATTTACTAACACTTACCCTAACTCTGAAACACGAAGAAACTCAGGACTAGTGGCAGTGAATCTTCTTTTTCTTTTATGTCCCTGTTGAAACAATAAAATCCTTGTTGTTTCGATGATATTGCGGAAACGGTCTAATTTCCAGTAATTGACCGGGTTAAAAAATCTGTCTGAGGGAGTATTCCTGAAAAGTCATTGTCTCTGTCTCTCTGTATAGCGTCCATTTCTAATCACAACTGGGTTCAAAAATCACCTATTTCTCTGTGCTACTTTTATTATCTCTTCCCCTTCCCCCGTTTTATGCCACACTTTATCGAGCATAAATCATGCGGCGATGTCCATCCGGCGTTCGCGTAGTCTCTCCTCTAAAACTGACGCCGTAGATCTTCGAGCGAGAGAGTGAAAGAGAGAGAAATCGGGTATCTAATTTTCGGGTAAGATTCCCCCGCTATAGAGACGCACAGGTCGCTCACCTAAGCCAAAGCTTGTCCTTCTGCCCCCTTTGACCACGGGAGCGCGCGTGAATCAAGACCCCTCGCTGCGCGCTACGACATTAATTCTATCGTCAATGAGGAATGTTTTCATCATTTTGCTACTTTTATGCTATTCTCTCGGGCAGGAGGAGGCGGAGACGCAACTTGAGGAGCCCAACTTCAATGAGACTGATATTCCTAGTAGTGTGACTGTAAGTCGTCTACCCGGGAAGAAGGCACAGAAGAAGAAGAAACATGAGAGCAGGAGGATCGTCAAGTGCGAGAGGAGACTGACTAGGCGTGAGTACTTTTTGGGTGGAATTCGTATTGGGAAATGTTTCAAGCGAGTTCGGTTCACCTTTTGGCACTAGGAAGTGACAGGGTTGACAACGGGCCGGGTCCGGTCGCCTGTAGATGGACCCAGAAAAACCTCATAGACCAACCGAGACAAATGGATCTTGTTATCCTTTTCGCAGAAAGCGTATTGTGATTATCAAAAATTATGCCAGAAGATAAGCATTCTCAGGTAGTAAGATGTAGCTATAACTAAATCGTGAAATATTATATTTTTGATGTTCTGTTGATTGATCCAGAAATGATTCAAGAGAAGTATTAAAGGTTGCTTTTGGAGGACAAAACTTTCATGTTTCGGCATTAGGCGAAACTTTTCGACACTGTTGAATAGTTGATAGATTTATTAGTGGTTTAGAATCAGTATCTATTATTTTCCAGTGTGATCCAAATTTTCCCTTCCCAAAACCTAAAGTTAGATCAAGGAGAGCACTTTTATCCTATCTGTACTGCAGGAATGATCGTTCGAGACATTTTAAACCCAAAGATTTTCGTGTTTCTCACATATCATGTTCCACTGATATCACAAAGCCTCTGACAATGTTGAACTGTACTTTCGTTTCCGAGAGGTGTGCAAGCTTTCCTTTTCCAGTTTGTCTCTTCTCTTTATTCCATCTTTTCCACCAGCCCTACAACTTTTCTGTGCACTACAACGCGTAAAGGCTCTCCACAGAAGCAAGGACCCAAAGATTTGTTTTGGTTCCCGACTCTTATGTTTC
The DNA here is from genome assembly GCA_037178855.1 of Oscheius sp. JU75. NCBI lineage: Eukaryota > Metazoa > Nematoda > Chromadorea > Rhabditida > Rhabditidae > Oscheius > Oscheius sp. JU75. Next base: position 2,149,545 of record JASJZC010000006.1, on the reverse strand, counting down.
AATGCTTCCTCAAATTTCTTGGCATAGCTGAATATGCGATGACTCATTGATTTGGTCCGACAAATTTCACTATATCTCCATTTACGGGTGACCAATGTGACCCTCTTCGACCTCATAAAATTCGTCTCCAGATCGTTATCCTATGATCTCTGCCCTAAGCTGGTTGTACCCGAAAACTTTTCAAGATAATTGTCGGCAGCCGGGGGCTGTGTGTTTTTTGTCGCTCGTCAATCTGTCTCACTGTACCCGCCCACTCCCTGTCTTAGCGAAATTCCACAAATGTTGCGAAGAGTTTTTTTTTGGGAGTGAGAGACAGACAATGATTGAGAGAGATGACACAGATGGTCAAGAGACGACAATTCTCTGTTTGTTTAATCGTAGACTCCAATAGCCAGGGAAAAAAAGTATTAGGGCTACAGGCAGAAATCTCAAAATATATACCAGAACCAGAATGGATAGCTCGTTTTTGAACGTTTGCCCTTATTTTATTGTACACCAGCCGTCTGGCGATGTCGCTCTGGACAAAGTTAAAAGTGTCGAAGTGGCAAAATCTGGAGGCAAATATAAACATTCTGTCAGGACTGACTCAATTCGATAAAAATTTGTGGCGCTATCCCCCCTCCCTCTTACAAGGGGTCTCCGATTCTGTTGACTACCGTTATCCCTCTCACTTACACGGCCGTTTTTGAGTTTGACAAAAGGGTCCCTAAGTTGCTTTCGATCGGGCTGCGCTGCTCTCTCTGCCGATCCGTGCAATGGCAAAAATCAGCAAAAATCAGAATACCGTCTATATCACTCCCACGGGGAAGCGTATTGCCGTAAGAGAAGAGGTATAGTTATTGCAATACTTCATATTTTCTACCTTTTTTGGGGGTTTTAGTCGAAATTCCTCTGAAACCTGTTGTAGAACCCTTGGTACCCCACGATGCAATTTGGCGTAAAGTAATCCGAAAAATCAACGAAAGAGAAAAAGAATAATAAAATGGACAAAAAACAGTGAAAACAATTTTTGGGAGGCAATTCGGCATACTGTCACGCCACTTTGCGTACCCGAATTTTCTGCTTGCCACCTTTTTTCGCGAGATTGTTTCATGTTTCTTATTACCAGATAGCAATATACACATGCTCTTTTGCTTGAAAGCGTCAACAACCCCGAAAAGTCACGGTAACACAGTAAAAATCGTCGATGTTTGGAATTTTGGCACTGCGTATGTATTTTTGTGCAAACGCAAAGGGCTTTAGACAGGACGGAGACATAGCTGCTTATTTTAATCATATCGATGTCCGGGTTCAAGCGGATATATTTCTTTTTCTGTGCTTGTAAGTGAACAGTAAAACACTGATAAACAAGGATCTTGAATCAAAAATGTTATGTTTCGTCGGAGACTCCAATAGACAGAGAAGTAATACGGAAGAGAATGAAACGAGTTGCTAGACTGAAAATAAAAAAAGCGAAAGTTAACTAGATTTGGAATTCCGCACGTCTAAGAGTCCCACGAACGTATCTCTATTTTTTTAGTCATTCTTTTGTTTTTGAACAAACCATATGGACATACCACGCAAAAGATAGACCGTTTTTTCGTTCTAATTCTACCTGAGGTCTACTACCTAACAGACAGCTTTTTTTTTGTTTGTATGAGTGAACAGTGAAATACTTCAAAACCTAATAGTCTATCCCTCTTGATTTTTTGTTTCACCGAAGAATCCAATAGGCTTGGAGAGAGTACCGGCACTTTTTTTTCTTGAGGGGAATTCTAGGAGCAAAAGAGGAATGAATATTTTTGCTTATTCAATGATTTCTGCAGTATTATCCGGATACCAAAGATATTATTTCTTTCTCTGTACATATGAGTGAGCAGTGAAGTTCAAATGGTCAGCACATCTCTATCTATGAGAAACAAAATATTGTGTTGTTTTCGTTTCGGCAAAGACTGTAATAGCCAAAGTTAGAGCTCTTTAAACTTAAGAGCAATAGAGCTTCTTTCAAATCTTGCAATAATAAAGTCTCGTCCTAGTACAAAACAAATGTTTGTTTTGTTCTGTACATATGAGCAAACAGTATACACATTTCATAGAGTACTTTTAGAGAAAGTTTATGAGCCAAGTATTGGTCAAAGAACTGCTCCAGTTTTGACTTGAAAGTGGGCCCTGCCACGTAAAAAACATTGACCAAAAGAAACCATAAACTGCTCTATTTTTTTTTCACTACCTACTAAGAAAATGGTGCAGAAAGCCTTGGGTGCTTATAACTGTAATGTGAAACAAAAAAAGGTGTAACCTTTTGTGCCGTTTAACTAAAAATATGAAGTTTTTGAGCAGTAAACAGATGTCAGCTCTGTAAGTTCTGTGCCTACATTAAATCCTTTCCCTTCTTGATTTTCGCTCCCCCTCTGGGAAAAGAAAGCCGGTCCATAGCCGTCTTCTCGCCGGCTTTCTGCTAAGTTGATAACTGTTCCAATGAAGGGGGCACAGGTTGGCACAAAATTGTGAGGAGAGGACAGTAAATTTTTGTAGCACGAGCAACATAAGTACAAAAATGGTTCAGGTAATCTTGGAGAATACGAGTCAGTCAGGTAATCCACTAGTCAAGTGAGCTCAATAGTATGCTTCAGACAGTAAGTTCTACTCATAGACTACCACTTATTTTTTTGGACCCTTCCAGAAACTGCCTCCCAACTTGTAGCCAGTAGAAAAAGGCACGTTTACCAGCTCGTCTGAGTAAACAGAGAAACGTCTAGAGACTTGTGTCCTGAAGATGAACTCTTGACTAGAGACGAGAGCACAGAGAATAATTATTTATTAGAAGTAGTCTTTAGACTTTAGCTGTAATTGTGGCCATAGTGGTTCTTCTTAGCTGACCTGTGTTTTCACGTCTCTTCCACTTCCGTCGGTTCCAGCGGGTGCGGCGAAGGCACTTTCCTTTTATACAAAAGCTATTTTTCTGAGATTTTTTTTCTGCTGGAAATGCACTTAACAAACCGGGCAATGTTTGGAAGTAATGCAGGTCATCAGGGATCTGGGAGTCGTTGGTTCCTGACCGTAGATGCAAAGAGTCGAGAGAATGAGAACGAGGAGAAGATAGCGGAACATGTTCGGCTTTTCAGTAGCAGAGGATCAGTCATTTTTATACTAGACAGAGAAGAGAAAACAGCGCCTGAACAAGCAGATACGAGCTCCTACGCGATACAGATAGGGTCAACAGGAAGCCGGTGTTTTCGAAACTGCAAGTGGCTGGAGTTCTGTGTCGTTTTTAAAAATGGTATGTCCGGTAGTATATTTTCTGTAGTATCGATAAAATTCTATATTTTGTAATGGAAGTTTTGGATAAATGGTCTAGCGGTTAAGTGATTCGAATTGTCAGGACAGTTGAGCTCCAAACCATAGAAGGACATTCAAGATGCCGCAGTAACTCTCAATAGATTTTCTTGAATTAACGTTCCCCCTATTTTTTGCTGGACTGTTAGTTCTTGCAAGTTCGTTCCTATCTCTAAAGTTGTATCATACCCGGTCCTTTTGTTCTTCAACTCGACTACCAGTTACTGTCAAGAGTTTTCCAAAAGTTGATTCAAAAAAATTACAAACCTTTTCAAAGTTTGCATAAAAAAAGAACCGACACTTCACAATATCTTCAAGTTTCTTACCCTGTCTTGAACCAAAGAGCAAAAAAAGTTATGTCTCAATGATTCTATTAATAGACAACCTAATCTTCTGCTACAGTGCTTCTGCTCTTCCTTTTTTCTTCAATACATCGTTAATCGAAATCTTAGAATCTTGTATGTTTCAAAGTATGCATACGTATGAGCAGATACCTGTTTTTGTTTCTAGTAGTCATGTTATCTTTCTTTACTAAAGCGCAGTGGTGTCCGTCCGTCCGTCTGTCTGTCATGGTGTCCGCACAATTGCATGTCAACACTAATACCCAAAAATTCTGACAAGTCATTTCATGTCAAGCGACAAGGTGAAAAGTCGACTGTGGGGGCATCTTTTGTTACTAGGGAAGCGGCGAAGGCGTCTGTTATCAATACTAAGCCAAGACCAAACGGGCTGCAAAGCTGTTATCGGCAGCTGGTAGCTTAGAACAAAGAAAGAAGGTAGCTCACTGTATGTTACAGTTCCATACTCGGTTCTTCCCGTCCCCGTCCCCCCAAATCCAAGCACAAGGTGCGTGTGCCGTATATCTTGTCGCGTATGATGGATCAGCTAGCAGATCAGTTCCAAACACTGATGACAAGGCTTGATAGCCCGGAGATGGGAGAAGAGATCGCATTGAACTCTCTCGAAGTTTCGCGATGGGAGAAAACGTACGGGAACTTTCGCTCATTGCAATGTCAGCCAGCGGTCAGAGAGAGAGAGAGAGAGAGACATCTTTTATCGTCGACGCTCATCCAGAATGGGCTGTATCTTCGTTTGACAGTTTGGGGATGGTAAAGATCTTTGCAATAGTTGCTAGAGTAATGGAATGTAGCCAAAAACAGATAAATGATTTAGCTGAATGACTCACTGTATTGGTAAGAAGTGTGAAACATAAAAATTGCAAACCGCGATATGGACGTTGTTGTGAAGCAATCTTTTATCCTGTCCAAGGCTGGAACTATAACGAGAGAATTTTTTTATGAGAACCTGGAAAGGGCTCTGGATCTGGACTATGCGAGGAGAATACTATATACATGAGGAGTAACTTTTACAACATCATGGATTTATTGTTCAATTGAACGACTTTCAATACAAAACTTGAAACATAGAAATTTGTGTTGGAAACAGATCGTGGAAGCTAGACCAAACTTCGAAACAAATACTGTTTTGGGAGAAATTCAATGACCACGGACTAGGATGAGCTTGTCTGAAACTATGTTTTTGTGAGCGTTGAACTGCCATGAAGAATTAGAAGGGACTGTGAAACAACATTTTTTGAAAGATGAGAGACGATTTGTGAAGGGTGAGAGTAAAGGTCAAGTTCTTCGATGAAACAGTATTTTGAGGCATCAGAGTCTTGTTTATTGAAACCGCAACCACGCGCAAATATCGAACTGAACTACTTCGGAGTTTTATAGCGAGACTGAAGCAAAATAGATTTCCGAAAATTTGTACCAAGCTTTGATACTTCTTGATCATTTATCCAGTTTCCTGAACTGTTTCTAAATAACTTCTGAACGAGAACCTACCCTTTTTGTTAAAAAAAATTTAAGTTAATGTCTAGAGATCTAGAAAAAATGATAGCAATGAAACACAGACGTATGTACTGTGTTATTTAGTTCTTTTTCAATGATCAATCTTCAAAGCTGTCGCTACATGCAAAGGGTTAAATACAACAAGAATCGAAAAAAGGAATCTTCCAACTTTTCAACTACCGAACCCTTTACTTCCACTGTTTTCAAGACACTGATCCACCTCAAAAATGTAAGTAACATGTTTCAGGCAACGTGTCCGTCCACATTTCTGGTGACTTTTGCTGTGACTCCGAATTGGACAGTCTTCTTCGACAGATCAGAATCAGAAATGACAGTCGGTTGGGAGATGTGGCCAGAGTGAGTACGCGTTTCAAAACTGCTATAAAATGGCTTTAGAGGATACAAAAACGTAGTCAGTTTCTGCACAGTCACTCCTTCGAGGTCATTCTCAGTGAGCAGGACTTTGCCGTGAGCAGTTACTACCATGGGCAGAGAATCTGCAAAGTCAGGGCCAATGGATTCCATATTTTGGCTTATCAGACCCCGGGAAAGGTTTGTTTTCGTAGTCTTGAATTAACGTTGACAAAGGCGGCTGCGTCGCTTTTCCAATAGCCTAAGCTCCCAAGTTTTCTTTAAAGCTGACTTGTCAACTTAATTCTTGACATGTAATGACTTGCCAGCCTTTTTCTCGTCATGCGTACGGACGGACTGAAAGACAGACGAACACCATTGCACTTTAGTAGTAGAGAAATCAAATCATTATCGTAGTATTGAATTCATGAAGGCGAGACAGTTTAAGGAGAAGACGTAATCAAAAAGTCCCGAACTCACAGACGATCTATCGAAGCAGGTACAACCTAGATCCAGTATACGTATACGGGTGAAACAAAGAAAAACGTGATATGTTTGAAATCTGTTTTGTCGAAGCCAAAACAGACTATGCAAATTGATGATCATGAAAGTGGCTTTAGAAACAAAATACCTTCGAAAGCATACACCGTAGGTATAATGTTCTGGGCTAACTGACTGTGTTTTGAAGACTAAAAACCAGCTGGGAATGAATTGGAACCTTGAAAACTTTTTAGGTCCTCTAGACAACATTTTTTGTACCAAAAAGTAAAAAATTACATTGCTTGTTCATATATGTAATACTGTTGAAACAAAAATTGGGTTCGACAATTTTGTAGCACCAGTCTTCAGAATTGTCAAAACAACTACCAATCTCGATCCATAATACAGTTTTTAGCATTTTTCATACCCAAAGACCCCTTTCCAGAACATTTACAACATCACCGACAATGACAGTGAGATGCTGCTAGCGAGTATTGACAGTCAGGAACCGCTCGGCTCCACCCTGAACATCGATCGGGACGAATGGCCAGATATTCGCGAGGACGAAATGGCAGATCTGGGAGCTGGAACCCATTGCAAACGAGACCGTAGGGACGGGAACAAGTGTTGCAGCAAGGAAATCTACCATGTTATGAAGGCCGTCGTAGACGAGGTCTCCTCGAGTCCGGTCTACGAGACAGCCAGGGAGACACAGGGGGTCGTTGCCAATGTAAGTTTTGGTGCATTTTTGGAAACAAAAAAGTTCCAGATTGTGAAAAAACGGGTCCAGCAGAGGTTTGCGAGAATTTTTGAGGTCATCGTATCGAGAGACGATTTTGTCCAGGCTACTTACTTCATAGGAGACTTTACGTGCAAGTTCTTCAGGAAGGGACTCTACATGATGGCCTTTGAGGCGCCGCATCAGAGTGGGGTGAGCTTTTTTTACCTGTTGCCAACGTTGAACAAAGGCTTTTTGGAGAGAAATCACAGCTAGTTTGGTTGAAACACAGAAAGTACTGTTTCTAACGATCACAAGGTGCGTCTGCTGATTTTGGTTATAAATAAAACCCAGACTACACAGAGTGATTTCTGCTGAAATCAAATCATTATAAGACAGAGGAAGAATCGAAGAAAACAGTTTTAGAGGTACTGTACGCGTGTATAAGATGCTCGTCAAACATAGAAGACGTTTTATTCATAAAGTAGGGTATGGCTTCTTAGGAGTTGTATGGGGTTTTCCATTACCATTGCGCAAGAGTAACACTTTTTGGAGCAAAAGTATATGCATCTTCAAACCGGAGCGAGTATTTTTGTATCCTATATAACAAGCGAACAAATTCTTGCTGGTCAAGCCTTTATCAACCCTGGTTGAAACAAAAAAGCAGATATACTGCCTTGAGCAACAATAACGCGCTGACTCTTCTTTGGTATGCAATATTTTCGAACTAACTTCAATATTGACAACAAACAAGTGAGTATTGTCAAATAAAAAAGTCTGACAATAAGAAGTTGGTGAATCATTGAAATAACGGTAAAACAACAGAGAGGTTCCAAACCAGACTGTTTCAGTTTTGGTACATGAATTAGAAAAAGAAAGTAAGAACACTTCTCGGTCGAAATGCATGGTTATGGAAAACTCGTGAAATAAAAAGGACAGGATTTTGAGAGATCTCACCACCGAAATGTGAACTTTTTCCCCAATTCGATTCCACATGGCAGTACTCTGCTGTAAATCTGCTATGTGTATCCCATATACACTCTTGCATCAAAGAAAAAATTTGATTGTGCTACTCTCTCTCCACTTATAAGGTTCGATAAATCATTTTTCAGTTTCGCGATGTTTTGCGAAACTTTAGTCCTTATTCCTCTACAACCCTGTAGAACAGCTGAAAAAAAATTGTCTTCGACCCGGAAAATCGTTTTAACGTAGCAAATTCCTATCAAATCAAGCCAATTATAAGACATCCAATTTTTTTTCAGTACCACCCGTACGACAAGGACGAGGAGGCCGGCTGGGCGGGTCTCTCCGACAACGAGCCTCTTGGAACTCCACTTTTTGCCTTGCCCGGGCAGGTTGACCCGAATAAGGGCGTTGAACTGGAAACGGACGGCTATCGGCTCGGATTCCCCAAAGACTCACACTGTGACCATGGCCGTCCTGATGGTTTGGCTTTCGGGGCAAAAATGGCAAAGAAATATTTTAGGCATGAAATGCTGTCACATGGAACTGTTCCAGTCAATGCACGGGAGTGTTATGAACATGAAAGATGATGAGACTTTCAATACTGTGGATCGGAGGACCATTGCTCAGGTTTCTTAGTTTTTTGTTGAGTATAGAATCTTCTGGAATGTATTACAGAGGTACGATGCCTCTTACAGAAAATGTGAAACACAAATTGTTTAGGAAAAAAACAAGTTAGACTAACTTGTTTAGATCAATACATCAACTTTTCATCATTCCTCTTAAAGCTTTGTATAAAATCACAAAATGGAAAAGACAGTGCAGTCTCTCTCGAAAAAATGTTTTTTTTTCAATCATTTGAAGGCAGTCTGTCGTCAGACAAGATATTTTCAACCTGATGGTCTACTTCATATAGCGTGCAAGGTTCTAAGTACTGCCCTATACGTGAAAAAAAACAATAACTTTTCGAGCATCAGACAGTCATTGACTCGCAGCAGTAAATGCTTCCTATGTTTTTCTGGCACTGTTTCCTTCAAAAACTTCATGATCAGAACTTTTTCTTTTCATAGGTATCAAGCGAAACAAAGAAATGGCCGGAGAGTAGGCGAAGGGGAAAAATGGGAGAAGTAAACGAAGAGGATCATTCTTTGCATTTGGTATTACCAATACAGAAGGACCGAAACTGAACCAAGACTCTTCCTAATAAGTCATATATTGAAACCTTTAGCAAATGGGCAAAACCGTCTATTCCAAGTTTCACAAAGTTAATAGCAAACCTAATAAGTGAACCAAAATCTGAGTCATTTTATCGGCGTATCTGTTTTCTATGAAATCAAAAAGTGAATTAGAATACTTTCTAGATTCCTTTTGTTTACTGAGCATCTGTTTGGCCAAATAGATTTATTTTTGAACTAGCGCGACCAACATTGTATTTTCAGACTTCAGACCTACCTTTTTAGAATTTTTGAAAGTACGATCCATGTTGATTCTGGCAGTGAAAACCGAAGAAACATTATTATTTTTCTGTCGTTATCTAAAACTAAGCATGCACTCTGTCTTATTGGCAATCTTGTAGTTATTACGTGAAACCAATTTATACGAAAAAATGCAAATGTCCGGCCTATACCAAACTTCTGATTCCTAGGAAGTGATATGAAGTACTTCTCTCTTCAGACCCAGTTCCATTTGATTGTTGTCTCATGCTGACCTCTTCTCAAAAACTATATCATTATTTCCAAGCCATAGTGTAACAGAATCAACTTTTAGCTAAACCGCGGCCTTACACAGTTCCTATAAAGCTAAGATTGGAAAACGAACAATCCTTGTATCCACCAAATGAAACCAGAAAATTAAGATAAAGTTCACAATCTTTCTCTCAGGCTCAGTACATTTTGATTTTCAATGTCCATCCCAAAATAAACAACTATTCACCAGACCCCTTCTTTATCATTTGAAAAAAACCTTCAGCAAATGCGCAAGGCCGCCGAGGAGGCGATCAACGAACCCCTGGAGATGATCATAGCTGACGGCGAGTTCCATGTTGCCTCTCAACACGAGGGAGACTGTACCTGCAAGTTCAAAGCTGACCAATACCACATTATGGCCTGGAGGACGCCGGGAAACTACTCGATTGGAATGGATCAGTTCGCCGACAATGGACACACCTCCTTCGTTGGCTGTGAGAAGAATACTACGCAACTAGATGGTTGGTTCTGCTATGTTTTCAAAGTTCTGATAAATAAAAACCGAAGAAAGCGTTTTAGTTTTGCTTATACCTATACTGTGAAACACTGCGCTGACCAATGTATACTTAGCTTCAAATCTGAAATATTACGCTATCTCTGCCAGTGTAAAGTATTTCAGGTGCCACCTGCTGTAACCAGACCCTCCGCTACAGTATAACCAAAACCCTGCATGAGTCTTCGAATCTTGACTTTACGGATGCCGATACCAGAAGAGTCACCAGAGTAAACTCGAGCCCATTTCGTGCGAAATCTCGTCTACTTTAGGCCCTTCAAAAAGCAGCCCAGGGAGCTTTCAATGCCAGAGTCGAGGTCACGGTCTCGCGAGGAAACTTTATCTGGAACTCGCCGGAAAAGAGACAAATGGACACGACATGTAAGCTGGATCTCTTCCAGTACCATGCTCTCATTTTCCAGTCGGATATTGTGAGTTTTCCCGCACTAACGTCACCCAGAGTATGGATGACTTCAAAAACTTAATATAAACCTAGGGTGAAACATGAAGTATCTAAAAAATCAAATGAGTGAAACTGAAACTTATTCTCGTTTCATCAAGCCTGCTTATACCAATCCTTTGAAGCACAGTTCATAGAAGTTCTCCAGATTCCCCATGCCTTGACACCCGAAGAAGCCGAGGGCGGATTCGAGGAATTCGAGCGTCCTTTGGACTTTGTTCCGGGCGGTGGAGCTGGTGGCAGTGGCAGTGGCGGGAGTGGAAGTGGCGGAGACGGACAGGGAAATGGCAATGGTAACGGCAATGGAGACGGGAACAGCAATGGAAACGGGAACGGCAATGGGAACAGCAACGCGAACAGTAACAGCAATGCCAACAGCAACAATCAGAATCAGGGATCTGGCGTGGCTGGGAACAATGCTGCCGCCCAAGCAGCCAGACAAGGAGCTTCAGTAGCACAGCAGATTGCTCAACAGCAGGCTATACAGCAACAAATTTCGGCGCTTCAAATGCAGGCACTTCAGTCTGGACTCAATGCTCAGCAACAGGCACAATTGTCAGCTTTACAGGTAGAAGCAAAGAGACAGAGACAAGAACAGACCATTTTCCAGGCCCAAGCGGCACAGAATGCCGCTGCCATTGCTGCCAATAATCCTCTTCCTCTGTTTGGAGCTGGCTTTGCTTGCTTCACAGCCGATACCTGGGTCATTACACCGGAAGGAAAGAAAAATATGACAGAACTGAAGATTGGAGACTACGTATTAACGGCTAGTCATGAAGAGGTATGTGGACTTCATTCCGGGAAAAGTGATCGTTAAATGTTCCACTGAAAGGATATACAACTGAACTTGGAGTATTCAATTTTTTAAGGCTCTCGTCCATTCTCCAATATTTCTTTTTGGTAAAAAAACATTCACCACGGTAATCAAACGAGCAGAAGTTAGGTTTTTGTAACCGACTTAACCGGTCCAATCATTTTCAATTAGCCACGCGATTGTAAAGCTCTACTTTGAAATATGAAAAACAAAATATTATTACACGATCTATTTCTTTTCACTAGTTTTTGAACTGTTTTAAACACTTTATATACCTGCGCTTAATCCTATGAAAGTTTCTTACAGTTATAATGAATCCTTAAAACTAAATAAAATTATTCTCAAGGAATCCGAAAACGACTTATAACCACAACGAGATATTGAATGCAGTTTGAGCTCACCCCATGAATGAAAAATGATTTGACAACTGTATTCTCCGTGGTCACTTTATGCGAATGAACCAGGATAGCGAATTGCAGAAAAGTTATCATTGAAAGGGACACTATCATTCTGGGAGCACGGAAGCACGACGAAGCCACCTTTATTGTTGTTTCGGGCCACGAACTCCCCTCTAATTGCTTGTTTTGCATGTTTCAATGGTTTACACTCCTTAGACCAACAGAGCAAACGAAAACGCCAGTTATACGCAAAACTTGAAACACAAAGCAAAATTTCAGGCCTACTACGCTCCCGTGACCACCTGGCTACACAGAGATCCTAATGAGAGTGTCGGCTACTACGAAATGAGGACGGATTCCGGTCGAATACTGAACATATCACCGAAGCACTTCATCTACAAAACTTCTTGTAATCGTGAGTTTTTGTATTGAGTAAGAAGGACGAAACAGTTCTCAAAACCAAAGTTTCTTTTACTGGGCGGGCGAAACACAACTCTTTTCCAATAGCACATAACGGAATGAAGTCTTCGGAAATCTTGAACTTTAATCTTGAATCTTGAACCCGTGAAAAGTTTGAAAAGGACAGAAGACTTTGACTACTAAAATTCATTTGTTTTACGTGTAAACGAGTCATCGATATCTTTTCACGGTTCGGAACTACTCCCACAATCAAACATGAATCTCCCAGTTTTTCAAAAAAACACCTAACATGTTTTTGGGCAGCCTTTGTCTTTCTCATAAGATTTTCTCCAGTTTGACAGTGCTGTTAGAAGCTGAAACCTTGTTTTTCGGGCATTTTTTCTCTCCGACAAAGCCCGTCCTTTCTCACGAGCAAAACTTTTCTGAAGTCTTAAGAAATCTTGAAACTTGATATGAAAAGGTTCAAAAAAACATTTTTACGGTAAAGTGCAATAGCTGATCGAGAGCTTTGAACTATTCACACCTATAATCGTCCTTTGTAACATGAATTTTTATTATTCTTTATTGACTCATTTCATGCTATCAGACTGCCGAAGAAACCCAGCAACCTACAGTTTCCGCAAGCAAAGCCTGATTCTACCTATCAGCACTATCAAAGTGATTAATACACAAATGGTTTTCAAGAACCTAGTCAAACAACATGAAGCCTTGGTTAACTTCTAAGCTCAGTCTACAAACCCGGAACTTTCCTCACGCAGTGAAACATGAAATCTTTTCTCTGCAAAAGTATTGAAAATCAAACCAGCATTATTGATATCGTTTCTGTTCACAGCTCGGAGCTATACTCACACAGTAAAACATTATACTTTTCCAATATCTGCAAAAGAGAAAACCCCATCAGGTTCCTCCTCGAAGAAAAATCAAAATTTGAACTGACAGCACGTTTACCATATGATGTATTTCCAACCTTTTTGTATAGCAGTGTGACATTGCGGATAGACATGTGTTAGCTGATGTTGTAAAACGACTTTTCACCTCAAAATTGAGCCTGAAGGATGTAGTCAGTTTTAATAGACATAGTGAAATTAGAGACTTTTCGAATGTTTCAGCCCCGAACGGAACCATCGTCTTGCCAGAAACCAGTGAAATTTACGCCTATCTAGTGGAGAAAGGTGACTGTTTCTTCGTCTACGAGGATGTAAATTGTTTCAAAAGTCCTAGAAAAACCGTTTTTAGGATGAATGGCGACTCGAAAAACTGGTAGCGAATCCCTTGAAAAGGAGAGAAGGAGCCTACGCTCCTCTGACTAATAATGGCCGAATATTAGTCAACAATATCTTGGCGTCTTGCTATAGTGGTCTCAATGACCAAACATTAATAAACACCTATATGGAGACGGCGTTGAGCTGGCAGCGACGATTCCGTTGGCTGTATAGGTGGTTTAGTGATGAAGAAGTGAGTCGGCTGTCTCTGTCACTTAAGAGCAATTTTCAGGGCGGGTTACCCTATTTTGCCAAATTCTACGAACAACTGCTTTACACCGTTCTGCCCACATTTACCTACTACTCGAAATAATAATTGTTTCATCGTCATATGAAATGCATAATAAAGATTGCTTGTTCAACGCACTTTCCGAGCCTGAACTTTTGACAAACTTTCATGAATACTTTATAATGGTTACATTATGTTTGACATGGCCGTATCATACATGGAGTAGAGCTCAACTATACCTGCAATTGGTGAAACAAAAAAAATATGACAGTGAACAATGTATGCGCTCAATTTCACCCTCTTCTCCAAACTTTCACAATCTACAGCCATATAGCCGCTGCATAGTCACAGGGAGCTAAAAGTTCATTGCGTATCTCTACGGGGTATAAAAACTATAAAAGCTGTGTCGGCAAAGCAGAAATGATCTGGCTGGCCGCAGTTTTTCCGTCTCTTGGGCTCAGCAGTGTCAAAACGGATAGGCTCTTTACAATGGAATGTGTTACAAGATTTGGTACTTATAGGATAGTTGAAATATAAGATTTCTAGTACTTCATTGATCGTAGCTGGAACGGAAACTTCAACGAGATTCAATAAAAATGCCGTGAGCATGAAGTAGTAGTGATTGTCATTGCTGGTTCCGGGGAGAAGCAGTTCATTTTGGGTATGTCTGTTTGTCACCAATCAATGAGTTTAGACTTGACTACAGCAGATTTGAGAACAGACGGTCTTCCCAAAGGCTCAATAGCTCCTGCGTACTGGAACAAGTTTCTACTTCTGGGTGCTCAGGAGAACTCCCAATGGGTCTGACAGATTGTAACCAACAAGTCCCTAGGATTAACCTGATGTCTTGGACAACCAAATAATCAAGGAGAACACTGCTTATTTATTGTACGCCAACAACAAGAAGGGTTCCAGGACGTGACAGAGTCTGCGTCCCAGAAACTCTTGAACAGTGGGGCTTATCTTGTAGTCCTGGACTACGGAGAAGAGTTGAGGCATGACAGTGACTACCTTAGATCACTGGTAGGTAATCCCTACTTCGAAGTTTTACTTTGAATTCAAACACGCTGCCTGTGTAAGTTTGCAATCGAATTCCAGAAAAATTCTGATACCTGAAAGTCTCGCACATGTTAATCCTAATGAGCCACGTCTGTCGTCGTCGTAGTCGAGAAAGGGAATAAATGTTTAGGAGGAAATGGAGACAGATAGACATAAAGAGACAGACGTAGAGTGTGGAAATAATATACGGTTTTGACGGGGAGAAGATCTCTGAACTCTCATTTTTCTTGTTAGAGGGATGAGCAGGAATTTTACATTTCCTTGAAATGGAAGTGATGTCTGAGTGAAAGTTCTTTGAGTTTTAATCATAGTTGTAAAAATATTGAATTCCCAGCAAACGAACCAGTACACACGTAAATCTCTCGATATATGTAACAGAGGTGAAACATTCAACAGGAGAAAAGGCAACAAGTTCTTCGGTGAAAGACTTTGGGCTCGATGTTTTCTCTTTCTGTCTCAGTTCAGGGGTCGAGGAGCTCTTTGGCAGCAAATTTGTATAGATTGTAACATGTCCATACATGTCACAGTGCATACAGAATGTTTCCCCCCTCTCATGCAACACTGAAACATGTTACGTAGAAGTCATCTTGAGCTAAGGAAAGCGAAATAAAGCTTTGAAGACCATTTGCAACCATTACCAGATTGTGGAGTTCTAGAATTTGTGTGCGTATTAGAAAAAAAAAATGGAAAAGTTGATCAATTTTGATTCTTAAGGAGAGAAAAAATATGGAACTTTTTAATGATCTAGCTTCCTTGAAGGGCAAGTGATGTCTGGGATAGGCATGGGAGCGATCTTTGTCCCTGTTCGATGATTTTATTTTGTTTTAGTGAATAGGTAAATAGCGCTAGCACTATTGTCTTCACTTCCTTAGCCGGGCTGCTGTTGCAAACCCAAAAGCTACCAGTCGCTTACTCTCTTGACGGAGCGACTCACATTGTCAATGCTCGTTTTGTAACTTGAACTGCTCTGGCTTGACTTGTCAACTCTAATCTGGAATAAAACTTGACAGTTTCTGTAGCCTTTTCTAGGGTAAATTTCAAACAGCCACAAGTTGCTACAAAAAGTTACCGTACCGTAAGGTGGAAAATTTGGACGTGGTTCTAGAAGAACTGGGATACAGAGATTCATTTTTTATTCTGCAGCAAGAGCAAGAGAAGCCCTTACAAAAACTAACAAACATTATTCCGCAATGTCCTCACTGCACTTTCATGTTTCACGAAAAAAAATAACAATAGTTGTGCCTTCCTTCCGGGGTTGAGCCAGGGATCACAAACCTGGTCAGGTGTACTCGCAGAGGCCGCCCCTGGCCCAGCCGAACCTGGCCGACGCGAACATTTCGGCCAGGTTTGTGACGCCTGGTTGGGCTAACATTCGTACGCAAATGTGCCTAAAAAAGTGATGTAACTCGTGCCATTCGGCAATTGCAAAGTGTTCACACTATTTTTCGCAGAATCTGTAACCCCGTGAATGAGAAATGAGTTACGCCACTTTGATGCAAATTTGCGTACGAATGTTCGCCCAACCCTGTTTCCGAGTTTTCCGATTCTTTGCTGCTCTTTTGATCTTCAGGTATTTTGTTTTCCCAGAGTGATTGCGTACTTTTTGTAGTTTGACATGATGCCGAGGTTTATGTGAATCGTTCCCACAAATGTTAACCTCTGATCAGATATATTGCAATATGGGCTGGAAAACATCATATTCGTACTCCTCAGACATGGTCTTATTGATCCCCCTTTTCAAAGCAAAAGTTTATGTTTGTAGCAAGCAAGGGATTACCTCAAGCGTATGGGGGGAATTATTTCTTGGAAAACATAGACAGAACGCGGTATAAAAGATGAGGTGGGTCAGTGAATGAACTCACTTTTTCTGGTTATATCTTTTGGGTCAAAAAAACTTTTGCATTGGTAACAATTGGAAGTATGTGGCTGGATCAGACATATGGGCTTTCAAGCTATCTGTACTATTATATTAGAGCAACTTCTGAAACAAAGATTGTTCAAAAACCCATGTTATCTCCGGCCTCACTGATTGTTTTCAACTTTCTGATAAACATTCTATTTTCACTGTTTCCCAAGCTTTTCTACAGGGTTCCACGAGGTTCTGAACAGTTGTTCGAGCATAGAATCCTGAAAAGTAAAATTTATGTTTTCTTGCCTTTGCTGACTTTTATAATGTCTGTGAAACAATTTTGGTAGACTGAAATGTCTCTGTCTCTGTCATTGTCATTTCCTACTACTCAGAACTCTGGCTCACTTCCTTTTCCTCCAAATCTCCTGTCAAATCTCCTCTCTTAGAATACAAATCATAATCACAAAAAAGTACGAAATTTTCTCATTAACAGAGGCTTACCCTTCTCGGCCCTAGACTGTTGCGTCTTTGTTCTCCGATTAGGCTAATCCCTAGTCGAGTAGTTGTTTTGCTGTCCTTGGTCTGATCTTCAAATTCTGAATTTCAGGTAGTCCTTGTCTTTCACTTTCTGAATGGAACGGTTCATTCAGTACGGCTTCAGAGCCCAGAATATTCCCTTCTATGACTGCAGGTGGGGACTTTTTCCATAAAAATTGTACCTAAAAATGTTGACCCGATACACCCTTTTTCAGTGTGATAACCCGAACCAGGGAAGAATGGCATGCCATGGCACTGCGGAATCCGGCCAGAGGAATAGGCTTCCTGATCTACGGAATCCTGATCCAGGTTCGGAACATAAGATGCAAAGCACCATGAAAGTTCAGGCGATCTACATACCGGTGATGATAGCCATGTGGAAGAGAAAAAAGAGCAACACGTGTTATCAGATCATGTTCATTTTGGGTGCGTTTTCGTTTAGGGAGTGGACATGTTTCACTGATGGTACAATACCGTGAACAGTTTAATAAGTACTACTCTCTGCTTTGCTCAATAGCAAAATTTGGATCACAACCATCCGTTTACTGCAAAAAACTCATTGAATGGACTCTAGAGGTTTCATAACCTTTGAAGATTTCATGAGGTCGGTAAACGGTAAACTTGAGGAAACAGTCGTTCCCATTGCATTTCGATAATAATCGACTCTGAACTAATCTGTTCTCATTATTTGAATCAGAATCGCTATGAATAGGAAGGTATGAAGTAGAAGAAGAGAAAAAAATTTGGGCTCAAGAGATAGGTATACGGAACTTATGAGTCTTGTTACATTGTGAGCAGCATTGTGTAGTGTGTCAATCTAGCTAGAGAGATAGTACTTGTGAACTGAAATTCGACTAGAAATGTGGCGCTTCTACATAAAGTTTAGATTTCGAGAGTTGGGTATCAGGGGATTCTCGGTAAGCCGCAAACTTAGAGTTCTGCAAAAAAGTGTCGAGCAGTAAGTTAAGTTCGATCAAGAATAGAGTAAGTAACATCGCGAGAATCCTCTAAGTAGTGACCCACGTTTCCAACAGCATTATACAATGTTTGAAACAAAATAGGTCGAAAAGAAGTTGTCTCAAAAGAATATATGGATATATCATCTTTAAAAACGAGAGACACCTGTATGATGAATTCTTACAGCATCGTAGAACAGCTTGCATTGGAACCAGGGCACGAAAAAACGTTTTATTCGAAACTTATAACCACAAGAGATTCTAGCGTAGTAATCTGTTTCTCGAGTTCCGTAGACTACTTATGCTTTCCAAGGTAATGATTAGAAAACCTATTGTTTCACTCTTCGCACCTATACAGAAAAAAATTGCAATGAAAATATTCTATGCTCGAAGATCGTATTAAAAAAATCAAAAATTCAGGCCTTTTGGACATGCTGAACTTGGTCATCAACTCCGAGCTGTCTGGCTATTTTCTTATCGTTGGGAACAACTACTGTACCAGTCCTAACCTCAACTACATTGCTGGCTCTATAGCTGTTGGTCTGTGCTCAAAGAATTCCTAAAATCCAAACTTTTTCAGGAATCTGGTGTGGGGCCTGTTACTGCTGTCTTATGCTGGTCCTCAATCGACTGTGTGATCTCTGGGACAGTCCTTTCTCCAAACAGGTAAGAGAAATACTGTCCCTGTTTCCCTGCCTCTCTGTCTCTTTTTCTCTCTATGTGAAGTTTCAAGATTTTTGGTGAAAAGGCAATGATTGGATGGATCTTGGGACTGATAGTCTACTCGGCCTGTTTCACATTCTTCACCCCGCCCGTCTCTTTCAACTCGAGCCTCTCGGCCTGGTTCTTCTCTCCATTTATACTGGGAACTGAAACCGAACTGGCAATGGTATGTTAAAAACAGTGACAGGGAAAATGTGGTTCCAAACTTGTGTTTCACTAGAATACTATAGAGAAACCTCGTTCAGGAACGTCCCTAACGTTTATTTTCAGCTGCCAAATTAGTTTTCGCATGAATACAAAACATTTGTGTTTCAAAGTTAGTACAAAACCATTATGATACTTTTGTTCACAATTTCGGAGCCGATCCCTACCGTCTGTGTGAAAAAGGGCACAGTTTCACTTCACCAAAAAATAAGAAATAATTCTCTCATTTGGTTTCAGCAGCCACATACTTTTCGCCCAGCTGAATTCAACCAATTTTTCAGTTCTACAACATCCCGCACACGATCAACAACATTGTCGTCGTCCTGATCACTGCTCTTCTCTACATTGTCCTCATTCTCGTGATCGGTTATAAGTATGGAATGGCCGGGATGAGCACAATCAGTCAAGTTCGGCGATCTGTTAGCTTTCAAAAAGTACCCATGTATCCAAAGTATTCAGATAATGATCCAATGCGTCATTATCTGTTCCCTGAACCTCGTCGGCTCTTTCCTGTACGTTTACATGCAGTTCTTCTTCGTCCCCGGGTACTTCATCCTGGTCAGTCACTTCTGCTGGCAGACTATCAATGGTGAGTCGAGGAACTTTCTTTTTGCATCCAAACCATATACGGTAACGGATAGGTGATATTCAATGGACGCGTCACTACGGCTAAATTTCAAAAATTCAGGCATTCCCGTGCTTGTCTACATGACCATGAACGGGACTCTTCGTGGTGACTTGATCAAGATGTTTCGCAGAAATGCTCGCATTGGGACCAATCCGAATAGTATCGGAGACAAGAAGCCAGCCCTAGAAGCTACTACAACCTACCTGTAATAATTTTTGTTTCACTCGCTCTATAAAAAGCTGCTGTTACTGGCTTGGCTACTTTTGCAGTGGAGCCGATACTCATATAGAACTTTTGCCACGTTTGCTTGAAAAATTGCTGGGAATGACTGGATGTTCATTACCGACAGCTCCTTTGGACGTATAGAGTAGCACTCGTAATTTTCGACAAAATTTTGCTGAAAAAAGTTACACTGATCAATGGAATATGCACCGAAGTTACAGCCTAACAGCCGAAATTTGAAACATGAAAATTACCGTTATAAAAACGCCCAAGAGCACAAGCTCTAGAAGAAGAAAAGGAGAATACTAAGAGCCGGTCATGATGGTTTGATGAAACATGTAAATTTGTCGAAAGTTCTTTCTTTCAAATGTCTTATTTTTTCTTGGGAGAATTGTAAAGTTATCATCTTCTGGCCTATAAATCCCTGGAAATGACTGGATCTTTGCTACTGTGTGCAGGAAGACAATCCTCTGTTTTGACCTTGAAAGATAGCTTTAGTTTTTTAGCTCTATTACTCAGAGTGCACAAGGAATTAATACTCGAGAACATTATGATACATATCTTATGGCTATGAACAAGATGAACGTCCTGCACTGGCATCACAGCGAATCTTCCCCTATGAATCAAAAAAGTTCCCGAGTCTTCACGAAAAGGTTCGTTAATCTCTGTTAATTGGGGAGTCTTTTTTGGGAGCCTCTCTGTTAATCAAAACATTTGTTCCGCATGATTTCGTCGGAAATTACATGAGTGCTGAACATCAGTAATTTCCAGCAATTTTTTAAACAAAAAAAAGTCAATATGAGTATCGCTTCCACTACAAAAGTAGCTAAGTCTGTAACAGCAGAACAATTAGTTATAAAACAAGTAAAACAAAAAGCGTTTCTGACGGCAGGCATTGTTTTCAAATGGATTGATCTCACCGAAGTCGAAACTGGAGAAATCGAAAACACTTTAAGAACTGAAAGGTGAAGCAAAATAGTAGGATAGTTAAAGTTTTGACTCCAGGTCTCAAAATTTACTCTACGGCTGCGAATATCTCCCGCCAACAGCTGAGAACACAAATAGCGTACTACCAGCAAAATAACAAACAATAGATTTTGATGAAAATATATATTGATGGAAAAGTGATTACAAAAAAAATAGTTACAATGTCCCAACAGTCAGGTCAAAGGAAAGAGGATTGAGAACTTTAACTTATCAAATCTGTTGTTGACAGAATTGACTGATGTTCATACACACGCGAACTCACGTCTTGTATCCATGTCACGACTTTTGTTCGCATCCCTCTCAGGCGCAAGGCTCACCTTCGAATAATTGATTTATTGAAAAGAAATAGGTTTTTTGTGAAGGTTAATTACAGAGACCGCAGGTCGTTCCACAGTAGTGAGATTTTTCTTCCTTGGAATAGAACTCGGACTCGCAGAAGCCCTGTTTCTTCCACTTGGCACACGTCTTCGCGCCATCTCCGCAAGTCGTCGAGTTCTTGGCTGAAATTTTGGAATATTACGATCGTTCAAGGAAGTTACAGGGACTCTCCCCACAAAATCCACACGTTTTCCTGCAGTTCTGCTTGACAAATTCTTGCATGTCAATCTGCTTGCAGATCATCGGTTCCTTGGAGCAGCCGGGTACAACATCGGCACAGTCCTGCTCCTGACACATTCCACACACGTTAGGACAATCTTCAGACAAAATCTTTTCCCATTTCGGGTCACGACACATCTCCATGGAGACCTTCTCACAAGAGAATCGAGGAGCTGAATTTGGTCAATTTTGGATTCAAGTTTCGTAACGTGCACTCAGAATTCTTGCAGTTGTACTGTGGTGTAAGACAGCAGAAGCCACAGGTTTTCGGACACGTCTTGATGGCGGTCTGCTTGACATTGTCGTTATTCATACCATCCTTCTAAAGATTTAATTGGCTAAGCTTCGATAAAGGACAAACCTTGAAGCAGGCTTCTGGTCTCTCTTCTGTCGAGTTGAAAGTCACCACTCCGTTGCTGTACAAGACTGAGCAAACGTCGTCTTCAGCCACATTATTGCAGTTGATGGCTTTGTGGCCGAACTGAAAGTTTGGTTAATTGAACACCTTTCTCGGTATCAGCAGTTCTGAGTCTCACCCGAATACTGCCATCAGCCAGCGTTGTTGTGCAGCTGTGGTCGCTGGGGCTGCTCTTGACCACCACGATGGCGATGAAAAGAGAGACGAAAAGAGGAAAACAGTTCATTCAGTTGGTGTGTTAACTGCCAGCAGGCTGCTGCTTTTATAAGACTGTTTCCCAGTAAGCTGGAAGACTGAAAGACAATAGGGGAGGCAAACATGCGCCAAAATAGTAAAGGTAGACAAAGGGAAAGCATGAAATAGTATAGTCTCACTGTCTCTCCCATTCGTTGCAAACATACCGTCATCACGAGCATAATTGTCCACAAAAAAAATCTAAATCTGTTTATTAGCTGACTTAAGTTACAACAGTTACATACCGACGCATTCGTTGTCTTCATCCGAGCTTGAATTAGCAATCTTTTCCTAGGTAACAAGAGAGTCGTCTCCATACTCATTGTATACGTAGAATGATCCGTCGTAAACATCTTCTTCTACCAAATCAACGTCCAGGTATCCGAAGAGACTGACAGGATCGAAGTTGTCCTCTCGGACTTCTCCTTACAATGCTTCGGAAGAGTGTGTGTCCGTAAAACTTCCAGACAAGCTCCGTGTCTCGACCACCGAAGCTGCCATCCGCGCCGGTACAACTTGGGGAGTTGTGAGAGCAATAGGAACTCTGATGCAGTTAATTTCCTGGGACGAGAAGAAGCAGAAGTACTTCATTCGGACAGTTGACGTCCAAGACAAAGCCCGATTCCCGGTTTGAGGTCTCATGATCGACTCTTCTAGACATTTCTTGACCATGAGGACTATCAAAAGACAGATTGTAGAATTCTATGGAATCCAAGAAAGAAGAAATTGTCGAATAGCTTTTGGTTATAATAATTTGTTGAAACATAGCTAATTAACTTGTTGCGCCCCTTCGGGGCTTGGCTAACTTGACCTTTCCCTAGCAAAACGGTTGCTAAAGAACATTTTATCGCATAGTATGTTGATTACAGGACAATTTGATACTGAAACACTTCAGTGTGAAGGAAAGATTTGCAAATCTAGGAACCAATGAAAAAGGAATGTTTTAAATATCCTGTCTTGCCCATTTTTCCATTCTAAGCTGTCGATTTGATCACTGATACTGAGTTAGACCTACTTCCCATTCCTCGAATCCACTTCCCTTTCACTCTTCGAAATCACTTTCCCGTCTCTCGAACCCAGCTCCCTATCCAAATAATGCTATCACCCGTAGAGGGGACAATCATAACCTGATTCCTTTGATCTTTACTCAGTTTCTATTCCCTTCTGTCAGCCTGCTTTGGTCCCTTTCCCTCTAACTTCAACCAGCCCGCATGTTCCTCGCTAGTCGAGCTACCCTTACAGGAGCAACATTCTCCCAACGAAGCTATCCCCAATGTGACTTGCCTAAAAAATAAAAAGGGGATGTTTGAAACAGATTGCTGAAACCATGACATACTGTGGAGATCGCAACGCAGCCGGCTAATTGAGAAAGTATCAAAGTATACCCAAACCTTGAAGTATGAAGATTAATTTGCAGATCTCCAACAGTTCATAGAGACTTTGAACTCAGACTGAGACGAACTGACGGAACTCCTAACCTTCCCTAATGCTAGTTTGTTGAAACATGAAACAGTCTTGGCTACAGTAATTTTGCATAAGCACGACATACAGTAATCTCAGTTCCTAAAAAGGATATTTGATTGTAAACCAGCGAAGATGAAGAATATGACAATACGTGCAGCTTCTCCAGATCGTCCAGACACATAAAAAATCTGTGAAACATGTATCGCATAGATTTTGAACATAGGCAGAGTGTCAACAGGCCTTTTCTGAAATCCATCCCCTTATTCTCTGCCTCAAAGTGGCATAAACAAATCGTACCGAACCAAAGTTTATTCCAAAAAATTGACCTCATCTACACTTTAGTCAAGGCGGTGATCGTAGTGGTCGTTTCCGTGGCGCTCGCGTCTCCCAGCAAATTGTTCCATCCCTCTGGTGGCGGAATGCCCTTCAGCTTATAGTAGCGATTGTGACTTGGATGGTTCTTGGTCGGCATGAAGAGGTACTTGAAGGCGATGTCCTTCTTCCTGTAGGCCATCCAATTGACGATGAACATGATGAGGATGATGAGGACGGGCAGGAGATTGATGAGCCAGCCACAGATTTCAGACCAGATCGGATAGACGTAATTGCCGCTCTTTTGAGGCACATCGTCGCGGATCAGGGTGACCACGGTGACCACGACGGCAAAGACGGGACTGATCAGCAGCCAGTTCCACTGAAAACATGCTGTCTCTTTGTGTCTTTGTATCTCTGTATGTGTCTCTCTGTATATTTGTCTCTATCTCTTCTGTCTTTGTGTCTCTTTCTTTCTTTATGACTTTCTGTCTTTGTGTCTGTCTCTCAGTTTCACTATCACTGTTTCTGTCTCATTTTATCTGTCTCATTGTCTCTAGGTCTCTTACCTTGAAGTATTGCGAGAAACGCGAGAAAAATCTCCTGGTCTTGCTGTTCGGCTTCAGGCCCCACATCTCCTCCATATCTAGCTGCACATTGGCGTAGCGGTAACAGTAGGCGATGACGGCGAGTTCAAGAGTGATCGCGAGGGCGGAAGCCGTTTCGCCAGTGAAGTTTGCTAGCAACTCGAACCACCAGTATCCAGTGCTCGAACAGAAGAAGATTCCAATGGTGGCCAGAAGGACGCAGATAAGAGCAGGAAGAAGAACCTTCCACTTCTTGTTCTTCTTCAACTTTGGCGATGCGTGCAGGATGCACGTGCTGACAGTATCGATAATGGCGACCATGGAGCTGAAGCCGAGAAGGAAGAGCATGATGAAGAAGAGCAGATTCCAAAGCCATTCGACGGGCATCGTGGAGATAGCTTCGGGGTAGGCGATGAAGGCGAGATCAGGGCCACCTTTGACCACGGCTTCGACTGGCTTGCCCGTCTGTTTGGCTAGGAAGCCCAGAGTTCCAAAGACGGCCACACCACCTATGATAGACATCAGAGAATCGAATGTGACCACGAGGAAAGCGTCGCGAAGGCAGTTGTTCGACTTCTGAAAAAAGAGGATAAGTTGGCTCTATTTATTTGTCTGTCTCTCTGTCTCAACTTACCCAATTATGCGATGCTAGCGAGGGCAGAGCACCGAATCCGAGAGTCAGAGAGAAGCAGAGTTGAGTCAAAGCAGTTTTCCAAGTTTCATACTCCAGGAGCTTCGCGCCGTTCGGCTTGAGAAGATAGAGCTCGATCCCCTCGTAGCTGCCATCGAGCAGAATGGCGCGAACGGAAAAGATGGCCACGACGATGTAGGGCAGTGGGACAGTCATATAGGAAGTCTTTTCGAGAATCTTAATTCCTTTCCAGAGGGTCAGAGCACAGAGCGCGAAGAAGAAGATGACACAGAGAGCCAAGGGCCAGTTGTACTCGCCCGAGAAGTCTTCGAAGCCGGCAGAATGTTTGGAAATGACCTTCTTGAAGAATTCCTCCGGTCCACTTGCTGTTCCGTTCAGCACCAGAGCCGTGCAGTTGCCCAAATTGTCGGAAGCATGCGATTCGTTAGTGCCCAGCTCAAGACTCCTCTTGCGACAGGCCACATGACTGGCAGTGGTGATGCACTGATCCGAGTTCCATTTGTTGTCACACAGCGCCCAGTACTTGCTCCAACCGATGATCGTATAGCCCAGGTAGAGCTCGGCCCAGGAGATGACGACAGAGTAGAAGGAGCCGACGATGAGACAGGCTAAGGCCATGAAGTAACCAAGTCCACCGAAGGCCGGCGCGAGACGGTAGAAACTTTGAGTTGGGGTGACGCGGCTGTACTGGCCGATGTAGAACTCTAGATAGATGACGGGGATGCCGAAAGTGATGCCGAAGAAAATGTAGGGGATCAGGAAGGCGGCTGGAAAGGGGATAGAATGAGTTAGGGACAGAGAGACAGAAGAAAGAAAGCGAGACAGAGAGACAGAGAGGGAGAGATAAGAGCTGGTAGACTGCTGGCACGAGGACAGAGAAGACAATGGACAGACAAAGACAAACGTAAAACAACTCACATCCTCCATTCAGGTAGGCCACATAGGGGAACTTCCAGATGTTGCCGAGTCCGACAGCCAGTCCGACCGCGGTCAAGATGAACTGTGCATGGTTGCTCCACTGCTGATGGTCTTCATCGTCCTTCTTCGCTATCGTCCCCTTGTCCTGCTCAGGATCATTATCACTAGTAGTTAACTTCTTCGAAACTTTCTGCTTCTCGATGATGGCCTTCATCGACAGCTTTTCCTCTTCCGGTAGTTTGTTGTTGTTCTCCGGAGTTGTAGCTTCCGACATTCTCGGCTAGCTGCTGGCGATTGAATAGAACCTTAATTACATTGTATTTATTGTTTTAAAACAGTTTCTACAGAAACATTGTTGTTTCAAAAAGTCTTTTAATTGCTGAAGGCAATAAAAACCACAAGTTTGCTTGGAGAAAGTTTCGTTACCGAGACAGCTTCCCTTGGAGCGGGAAGACCCCGGTTCTGATAGCTATTCCCTAAAGTTCGCTCCCATTCAGAGTGCCTGAAACATAAAAAACTCGAAGCTTTTAAGGCTTCCAAAACAAGAGAAACAAAAGCTCTGACTGTTTATTAAGATCGTAATGCGGTCAAACGATGACAGAGCAGATTTCGTTGACGACCCAGCCAATGATCGGCTTGATGAGACAGACTGTGGTCATGAGGTCCATTGTGGCAGCCGACCTCTTCTCCTCGTCCTTCGGCTCCTGACCTTCCTTTTCGAGATTGGCATGGTCGATTGCGTGATTTGTGGAGGTCTGAGCCTCTCTGTCTCTCTGTTAATGTTCGTAAATACTAAGATTCCGTCGGTCATGAGAACGACAAACTTGAGATCACTTCGATCAGTCTAGAAACTGTTTCTGTCACTGTCTCTCTATCTCGCTCACTGTGTACACCCAGTCGGGTTCTTGGAGTCCGGCAGGGGTGTTGGTCTCGTTGTTGTACTTGTGGGGAACGGCTTTCTTGTACTGACTCTCTGTCCATCCGTGGATGATCACAAATCTGACGTGGGTAGAAGAAGGGATGAAGCCGCTTCCGAATTGCAAAAACTTGACGAGCTGAAAAGACAACTATTTCTCCGTGTGCCTGTCTCTTTATCTCTCTGCCTTAGAAAAAGCAGTGCTTTCCAACAGCTTGTCTTATCCAACTAACGCTTTCCTCACACGTTCTCACTCTTCTTCAAGTATGAACCTCGCTTCGCTCTCTCTGAAGACCATCCTTTCAACCTCTAATCAAACTCCGGTTTCAAGCAGTGATCCCATATTTCTTTGTCTAAAAACCATTCTCTACGCTCGGCCAGGGAATGAGAGTGCGCGAATTCTATCCAGATTCTTCCTCAGAATTGCTCTGAACACGAATGGTCAAGAGATGCTGGGAAGCGACAAGTACTTTCTGTCGTGTGTCTTGGATTTGTTGACAAGGAAGAGTGACATGGAGGCTGAAGTTCTCATGGAAATGAAGGTGGGTGAACTGTCAACCTTGCCTCTCTGTCTCACGATCTCCCTCTTAACCTGTGTATCTGTCACTTCGTATTTCTGCCCCAATGACTCTTTTCTTCAGAGAAACATCGTCGACCTCCTCCTTCTTCTATGCTCTCCAGACTCTTCAGAAGCCTCGAATGTTGTTCTGTTCATTTCTCAGAACCACTCTCTGTTATTCGGAGCTCCGATGCCTCACAGATATTATGACAACTGGGAATGGGCTCTTGGTCAGTATATCAGGATTATCAAGGTACATCTGACCCCCGCCTCGACACCGTCGGTCTTTGCAGATTTTCGATATCTTGACAAGAAATGATAGCACGATCTTGCGGAGACGGGCCCATTTGGGCAAGGATCTCGCTACGATAATCTGTCACGAGGTCTATAGACACGTGGTAAGTGAGCTCTCCTGTGACTGTCACTCTTTCAGAGACATCAAATCCCCATGTCCAGTCTTCAAGAAGTCCTAACCGTCTGTCTACCTCTCCTATCCCGCTGCTGTCACTACGAGGCACAAGTCAAAGAAGCCTTCTCGATCCCTCAGTTCGAGAACTATCTTTTCTATCTTCTTCGGGAACTACAGGACGAGCAGGAGGTGTTTCAATCCATCATGAACATCTTCAATGGGCTCTTCGTTCATTCAACCGCTTCGCAAGAAGTCAAAGAAGAATTCAAACGAGCTGGAGAGAGAAAGGCAGCGAGAGATAGGGCTTTATTTAGTGAGAATTGAACCAGATGAATAAATGGATCTTTCCCGACTGTTATCGATTGCGCACATGTTTACCTCTGTCCATGATCTGTGTTCATCCTCCCCTCCCACAGTGACCTCTAACTAGATTGTTGTTATCGCTCGTAGTGAAAACAGGGATCTATTCAGAACGTGATGTCATTTGGGTGAACTCTTTATATCTCGTCAGGCTCCAAACAATTGGTGGATGCTATTGTCTGTCTTCCTCTTATGTCTAGTATCAATTCCTCCTTGTCAGGTGAGTCGGAGCGACAGAGAGACCGAGACAGTGACAGAGAGATAGCGAGAGTAATTCTTACAGGCCGACGTCTTCCAAGACATTGGCAACTTCTTCAAAGGAATCGGAACATGGGTTTCCGACATTTTCAATGCTCAAAATTGGGAATGCGGATCTGGAGGCGCGAGTGAACTTGCATCTCATGTTTTCACTAAAGTCAGCTGTCCCGGACTGACAGATCTCTTCAACAATGCCTGTAAGGCCCACGACCAGTGCTATGAGAGTAATATGAGTCAGGAGAACTGCGATGACACGTAAGTTTCTACCGTTTACGGATTTCTATCCCTGTTCCAGCTTTTGCGCCGGCCTGAAGAACATTTCGGCTCGATTAGAAGGAGACTGTGGTCTGGCAGATGCCTTCTGCGATGCTGTGAAGAAGTTCGGACATTTGGCCAAGAATGAAGTACAGCAATGGGTTGTGAAGCAAGACAAATAAAAGTTTGTCTCGCTGTCTTAAATACTTCATCGCCAATTTCTCGCCATTGAGAAATTATCAACTCCGCCCAGCCCTAGCTGATAAATAAGACAAATGTCACTTCTATCTCGCGAGCTCTCACCTTGCCTCTCCACATTTCTCCTATCTGCTTTCCTCCAACTCTACTCACAACAAAGATACTCTTTCCTTTCGTGTTTCCAGAACTTTGGGTATTCTTTGGCGCTTATTTCTTCTTTGGTAAGGATGCGGCAAGAGATTTATTTCGATTATAACTGAGGCACAAGCCGGCTCCGCCGTCTGTCGTCAAGTGGGTTTCTATTTTCCATGCTTTTTATTTCTGCACCGTTTCTTAGTTAGGAAAATAGTGAGCGCTTGAAAGTAGTTGAAGGTTCAAAAGCCTTCAAAGCTAGAGAAGAAGTTGATAAAAGGAAACTTTCTCTCTCTGTTTATCTAGCTGCCTCTCTGACTCTAACTTTCTCTTCTCGTCATCTTGACTCTCCGTCTTTCTGTCTCTCCGTGTCTCTGACCATTTATCTCTCTGTCGAAATTAGGCTCAACCGTGAAACCAAAAAGGGTAGACTCTCTCTCTTTCTCTCTCCTGGGCGATCACAGCGTCTAAATAAATCTCTTGTTGCACTAGTCTTTCGAGAGGTCAAATAACACATGTTTGCTACAACGTGAGTGCTAAAGTAGGGCTACAGACTAGTGCTTGTATTATTTATTGGTAGTCTCATCGTACTAACAAGTAAAAGAAGTTTCTGCGAATACACACACGCTGTACACTCAGTCTCTCTTTTTCGCCTAATCTTTAAGACTTGGCCGTAAACAACTTCTGATAAGAGCAGGCATTGCTCGTTTTGACTTTCCCTCTGTGTTTGGATGCTCTCAGTTTACTTGTTACTAACGTTACTTCCTTTTGTAAAAGCAGACCAGTGTCCATCAGGCTATAGTCTTGATCCGTCCGTGTCGAAGTGAGTTCGATTCCATTTGTATAGCTTTTCGAAGGTGTTTCAAAGCTAACAACACTTTTGTTAACTATTTTACTGCCCAAGTTACTTGTTGCCATGATGGCGGCAACTTGGCTACAGTAATCAATGGATTCGCTAACTCGTTTATCGGTGGCCTTATGTCAACTTCGAACTATTATTATATCGGATTGAACAAACTCATGGCTCCTGACTGGACCTGGGTGGATGGAACAGGTGCTGGATACACAAACTGGGCTCCTGGTCAATCTTCTGACAAACAATGCGTTGGAATAATAGGAGGAGTTAATACCTGGGGGCGAGAATCATTTCAGTTGTTTTTACGGCTTAAAATACAGAACCCTCTCC
Organism: Oscheius sp. JU75; assembly: GCA_037178855.1. Classification (NCBI taxonomy): domain Eukaryota; kingdom Metazoa; phylum Nematoda; class Chromadorea; order Rhabditida; family Rhabditidae; genus Oscheius; species Oscheius sp. JU75. The sequence continues at coordinate 2,119,424 of JASJZC010000006.1, read as the reverse complement.
TGTGACAGCACTCATCCGTTCATCTGTATGACCAACCTGGTAACAGATAGTGGATGCCAAGTCTACCCTAGTCAAAGTCCAGTTACAAGCCCTGCTTTATCGACAAAGCCGTCCTCGACATGCTCACCAAAACCTGGTACTTTTTGTATTTTATCCATATGTTATATCAGCTCAATGCCCTGATGGCTGGCTGCGTTTTCCTTCAACAAATTCATGTTATCTCGTTGTGAAACGCTTTGTGAACTGGGACGATGCTGCAGATTACTGTCATAATACGAACTCTAATCTGGTTTCAATCCACAGTGATGCAGAAAACAAATTTGTCGCTAGCCTGTCATCAACTGGAACGCCACAAGACACGTCGCAACAAGTCTGGATCGGGCTATTCAGGGCAAATGCACAATGGAAATGGATTGACGGTACAGCATATGATTGGCCATCACCATGGTATCCTAGTGATCCACAAAACCCACCAGCCGATTACGCTTACGTGAGACTTTTTAATACATCCCAAGTTCTTTCTAGCTATTTGCTGATGATTATTTAAAAGCTCTTGGGCATCAGTATACATGGGCCGATACTAATGCAGGTGTAACAATGCGTGCCTTTGTCTGTAAGATGGTTCTTCATTAACCGCAAGACTTATCATACGCAACGCTTATCAGTAAAATTTTCGTCCGTAATTTATATTTTGGACACTATATGCGTATTAGATAACTCTCCAAGTTTCAACCGGGCCCAACGTTACTTGACTTGCCAGATCGGACGAGATGACGTACTTTCACCGTGGTGTGGCGCACCTGGAGACTTCACCGTGAGAGGAAATAAATACGACCATAAATCAAACGTAACAAAATTAGCAATAATTTATTCAGCTACCGCCACCAAATATACACACTTTTGGTCGTTTTTTAGACGGATGTAACAGGTTCGACCGTCAAGTCCTGCTGGTTAAACTGAACAAATCCGATGCTAGTAAGTTTCTTCTGAAGCTTGTCAGCCAGGGTGTTCCACATGCTCTGGGTACCGCCCTGAAACTCGATTTTGACAGGAGGACAGATACCGAACCATAGTGGATCTGAAATCGCCAGTAATGGTGAAGGTTGCAGGATCTTGCTGTGAAGGAGTGCTGCAATCAATAACAGTTCCGTCCGCTAAAACAGACTTTTCCTAAACAAAAACTTTGAAACTAACAATCAACTTTGTAGTCCGTTGTCCCTACGCAATTGCCATCCGAGCTAATTTTGATAAGAGTCACTTTTTTATTTTCATCGCTCCTTGGTACAGTGGTCGAAACCATTCCTTGTGGCAAATTGTATTCTCCCAGAATACCGTCTACCTGAAAGTTGCGATGACACTACTGTTTAAGTCTAGAAACTAACAAATAGGTCAATGTCTTTTTGAATTCGCACCAAAGGAGCAACAGATTGGCCTGCTGTAGATGCCTCTTCATTTCCGGTCCATCGAGCATCTAGATTAATATCCTTCATCGTGAATTTCATGCTGCTATAGAGTGTTTTGTCACCTAAACCATCTAACATCATTTTGAAAGCTACTATCTGACCGCTGGTAGGATCGTTTGAGGGATTGCATCCCCGACCAAGCAGGAACATTGCTGGGAAAGCTGAAATTAGGAGGAAGAGAGAAGAAGCCATGAGAGCCGGATGACCATCGGAACCAAGTTTGTCGCTTTTAAACCCCTCTGACGGTCAGAAAAGTATTCTAGGCAACTTTTGCGATCGACATGGGTCAACATCATCTATTCAGCTTGAGCAAAAAAGTAGAGCGCTGTCCATTTTTACGAGCTGGTGACTGTTGCAAACTGTCTACGAATTCTATGACGCCTGAATTGTATCAAATGCAGAAGTCAGAAAGCACATACTAATGAGGAGTTACGACGGCCGAGTCGCAACCTCAAGGTGCTCGATCTGCTGGTTAGGCTAGATCGAGGTCTTATTACTAGAAAAGCACCCTCCTTCTTCAAACAAAATTTATACAGCCTTGGGACTCGATAGGTCCAACAATCTGACAATAGACGGGTAACTCAATACGGGGGAACAGAAGAAACAATAGAATAAAACTCTCGACTCTAGATCGAGCGAGAGAAAACCGAACAACCACAAGAACAACCAGAAAATCCAAACGGTGGCGTTCCGTGCGTAAAACAGAATGGTTACGGTGTGGCGGGTCTTCGAAAAGTGAAATATGACGGGAGGGACGAAAACGGTTGTGGTTGTTTTAGGTGGGGTAACGAGAATAAAATATAGGAACACCGGCTATGTGACATACTTGCAAACTTTCGTATAAACAGTTTGTCTCAAACGGTCACATCGAGCTGAGTCTTTTCCTAGAACCATGAGGTTGCATAATAGTGGATAACAGCAAATAGCTGTTGAATGTTATGCCCACTTCTATTAGTGCGTTCGGTCAAACCAAATATTTTCGTGTTTCAGCGATGTCTCATATGCGTTCAGAGGCAGGAACTGCTGCTCGGTCAGCATCCCCTGTAAGATTGGTTCTTTATGTATTTTACGTGTAAATGATAACCTTTCCGGCTCTCAAGGTATCCAATTGAGCTGAAGCTTCATTTTGACGGGATAAAATAAACCGCTGGCCTCTAACAGAAAAAACACAGTAACACCCCATTACTTCTTGTTCGTTGGTCATTCTAACATTTTTTTGCCTACAAGGTAGAGCCAGAACAGACCAGGAGAAACGTTCAGCAATCCGGGTCGGTACAATAGACCACAACTTTCCTCAAATATACGCCTTCGTCCTGTCTCTTCTCTATTTCGAAAAAAGGACTTGCCTGGTCAGTTTTTTTTTATTGTTTTTTTTTTGTTTCAACCATACTTCAAAGCGACAGAGCAAGAAAATCATAGCAATTTCTATACAATCTCATTGTGAAACAAAAAAATGACAAAAAACCCCTGCCTGATCGTTTCATTTCGTTTCTTTTCAGGAAAGTAGCACAGTTTTTTTGTTTTTTAATCTCCTGTAGTACACGACCGCTTTCTGAAAGTAAAGAATAGCGTTGTTCTTCTCCAATGAAACATTAAAGCTTCTCAAAGTAAAAGTGGGAAAGAGGCATGATCAAGATTTCCTTTCTTGAGCAATATTTCGAAAGTTGTAAAAAACGAAACAGCTGTTACGTTTACCGCTGAAGTACTTCGGTTTTTTTTGTTTCATCCCTAGAGCTTAGGTCACATAAAGAAAAGTTTACTTACTGAGCAGTCTTTTCCTCTTCTTGAAACAGCAAAATCGAGAACGTCCATTTTGACCAAGTGTCATTCTAACTATCATTTCACCCATAGACGATAGTCTAACTTTATAGCTTTTGTCGCTTCATCCGCACGGTACAGTCAACAGAGTCGGGAAGTGCTAACCCGGATGTAAAGCGTCGGCAAATAAACTTTCGAAACATTGCTCAAGAAAGGAAATCTTGATCATGCCTCTTTCCCACTTTTACTTCGAGAAGCTTTGTTTTATCAATTAAATGAAACCGTAACCCAAACACAAACGATACTAACTTTACTATAAAAAGACAATAAGCTCGAAAGATAGTAAATTCCGTCATGCCCTTCACATTTTGTTTTGGCCATTATTTGATTTTTGCTTCATTCACAAGAGATAGCCTCCACAGACTACTACTATATGCATCCCCCTTCATAGAAAAACTAGTGTAACACAAATAAAACCATCAATCACAACGAGATTTCCCTCGGTATTTCTAATTTTTTGTTTCATTCCCTATTGATAACCACTCCAGTAATCAAAAGCTTACTAGAATCATCTTATGTCATTGCGAAAATCAAAATCAAACTGCGGGTCCAGCCGTTCTAAACTTTTTTTGCTTCACCGTTACGCTATAACCGTTGCGGAAACTTCAAAAGTCAATCCATTTCTTCCTTTCTATCCCCTACCGCAATTGAAATTCTGAACTGACCTCGAGAAGAATCGTTTTGGCCAAATCCTGACTGATCATAATTGAGCTCAAATAAAATCATCATTGTATCCATGTCGTCAGTGATTTTTGGAGCCTTCATATCGCTTGCAGTAAAGACATGATCAAAGTAATTAAACTTCTTGAACATGGTGCCTTGTTTTTATTGTTTTCAAACAGTTTCTATAGAAAGATTGTTGTTTCAAAAAAGCTTATAATTGCTGAAGGCAATAAAAGAGTGCCTGAAACACAAAAACTCAAAGCTTTCAAGGCTTCCAAAACAAGAGAAACAAGAGCTCTTGATTGATTTATTAGTTTCATCATGTCACGGGTAAATCATGAGATGATGGCCGACGTGAGCTCGTTGACGACCCAGCCAATGACACGCTTGGTGAGATAGTCCATGATAATGAGATCCATTGTAGCAGCCGACATCGCCTCGTCCTTCCACTCTTTCTCTTCCTTTACAAGAATGAAATGGTCGAATGCGTGATTTGTGGAGGCCACAGCCTCCATGGCCGTGGTGAGATCCTTGTCCTTCTCGTCCAGGGCCACATACTCTTCCAGAGCAAGCAATTCCTTTTTTTCCTCCTCGGCCTCTTCTGGCTCCATAGACAAGGCTTCTTTCTTCATCTCCACGATCGGCTGCTTTTCCTCGGGCAGAACGGCTCTAAGATCGGGAAGGCTGTCCTGTTGAGGCACTGTCACAGTCGAAACAGCAAGCACGGAAGTGTCACGGCTTAACGTAACGTGTCGATACGATAACGCCTACACAGAGAGAGTTTGTCAGATCTCTATCTCTACGTCTACAAAACTCACCATCTTTGGATCCGGAAAGTTCCCTCTTCACCATCGACGCGAGTAGGCAGAGTCCTGGGACGAGGAGTGTCGGCCAGGCGACGGCGCGGAGCCCGACGAGAAGTTTGACATGGACTAGTACTTGTGGGTCTCGGGGTCATGCCGGACCTTGGAGTGGACGGAATTCGATTGAATGTCGAGACGTAGATCGGGCCATGCTGGTGGAGACTGTAGAACGCGATCCACCATCGACAAAACTGGAGAGCCTCGACGATGTTCGGTTTGGCCAGCTTTTCGATGCACAGGTCTTTGTTGACATTAAGACTCGCGATTCCCAATGGGAAGATCTTCCAGTTGTGCAGCTTCTCCCGGACAAAGAGTTCTGTCGCGGTCTTGAGCTTATTCGGATCAAGGCTGCCCGGGAAGAGCTGGGCCAGAAGATGGCAGTAGACGACTCCGGTTGACAGTTCCTCGAGGCTTTGGCTCATTCCAGAGACCGGGATGAACTGAAAGCAAACTGGATGAGCCAAGAGAGACAGAGACACGGAGAGACAGTGGAACGTACCGAGCATGATACAATCAGTAAGACACGAAACGAAAGAAGTAGACTTACCCAGAGAGCCATATCTCTACGAGACATGCTCTTGAAGGGCTCTTTGACGAGACAGTTAGCTACTTCAGGACGTGCTGGACGAGGAGAATCCATTCCGATGCGCGCTAGTAGAATGGTTTCAATTTTAAAAACACAGATCATTGAAACAAATTTGAAGCTTCTTTTGTAACTAAACTTTAAAAAGTTTGGCATAGATGTCGTAATTTATACTGAGAACATTGAAGTAACGCAATCAACTGGGTAGGCTACTGCTAGAGTTTGTGTCTCAGTCTCTCTGTGTCTTTGCCTCTCCGGCTCGTCACTATTTTACATCAAACATTCGAATATCACTGGTAGGTGGTGCTGACTTCGTGAGTCCCTTTCTGTCCCACACTACTATTGGTGTTGGACCCAACGCGAGTATTGCTCCGAAACATTTTGACGACATCGCCACGAAGAGTCGCGTTCATTGCCATGTAGACCACCACAGGCATACCTAAATTTTTTTTTTTGAATTATTCGGCAAACCCCTGACTGTTTCCAACCTGCTGCTGCGTCATACTCCGGTGAAACATAAATTTTATACCACTCACCATTGATTATAAGCCAGGTGAGGTGACCAGTCAAGATGATATATTCAGGAATGACGAAGAACTGCATGTAGGCGTACAGAAAGGAACCGATGAGGTTCAGAGAGCAGATGATGACGCATTGGACCATTATCTGAATACTTTGGATATAGGGATACTCTTTGAAATCCTACAGATCGCCGAACTTGACTGATTGTGCTCATCCCGGCCATTCCATACTTATAACCGATCACGAGAATGAGGACAATGTAGAGAAGAGCAGTGATCAGGACGACGACAACGTTGTTGATCGTGTGCGGGATGTTGTAGAACTGGAAAATTTGTGTTGATGTGCCAATTTTAGCTCGCGTGCCTTGGAAAATGATAGCCTGTCCTTCTACCAACTTTAAAAGACAAAAAATTTTGTGGTCGTCAATTTTAAAAGCGATCTGGCTATGGAAACTAAACGGGATGGACAAAGCAGTAGGGCCATTATATTCTTGACTGTGCCGTTGAGACGGTAAACTTGAACTTTTGCTTTACCGAGGATTGGCTCACATCAGTAGTGTAGAGCCTGCTAGCAGAAGACTCTTCTCACAGTTGGGTTAGAAACGTATTATTGAACAGCATTATTTGTCTCGAGGAAAAAGAAACTGTAAGACGAGCGTGAAGCATACTTTTTTCTCTCCTACTACTTTTGAAATCTAAGATTTGTGTGATTCTGTGAATCCGTCAAAGAAATGAAAGCAAAAGAGCGCTAATCTTTTATGCTACTTTTTGCGATTTGCCCTTTCTGTGTCTTTCTGTCTGTCACTGCCTTAGTCAACTGACCATAGCCATTTCCTCCTCGGTTCCCAGTATAAATGGCGAGAAGAACCAGGATGAGAGACTCGAACTGAACAGGACAGGCGGCGTGAAGAAGATGAAAAAGAAGGTATATGCTACCAGGCTCAGAATCCACCCAATCATTGCCTTCCCGCCAAAAACCTGAAGATTTTCTACTGCTTCATACGGTAACAGAGATAGAGATAGAGACTCTTACCTGTTTGGCAAAAGCATTACCCCAGAGATCACACAGTCTGTTGAGAACCAGCATAAGACAGCAGTAACAGGCTCCGCACCAAAGACCTGAAACGTTTGGTCAGTTTTCCAATCTTCTTTGAAGACTTACCGACTGCTATGCAGCCAGCAAAGTAGTTAAGGTTGGGACTGGTACAGTAGTTCATTCCGAACACGAGGAAATAACCAGTCAGCTCAGAGTTGAAAACCAGAGTCATCATGTCGTAGAGTCCTTAGAAAAATTTGTTTTGCTCACATATATTTGCTTGTCGACATGCCAAACCCTTAGAAAGCCAGACTTTTCTTACTAGTGGTAGGCGTAAAACATTTGTCCGAATCTCTCGATACCTAGACCAGACCTTCTTTTTTTGCTTTTGCGCCGTTATAACCAGGAATCATATACTGGATCCAGAATTCCTTTATGAGATACTTTTGAAACAAAAAATTCACTGGGGCGAGAAAATCGACTTGAATAGGACATTTCTCCAACATTCCAGGCTGTTCCTAACTTCACCGAAACATTTTCAATCTCACCTTTTATGATTCTCTAGTAAAGAACACAGTGAAGCAGAAGTGCTTGGTAGTACTATATCAGACTCGGTTTGCACGAGATTTGGATTGTGGTTTGGACTCTACAAAAACAGAACAATATAATGCACTGCAAAAACAGGGCAGTAGCTCAGTCGGTAAAAAGTAAAAGCTTAGACCACGTCAGATCCTATCGTTTTGGGAAAAAGAAACAGACGCGGGTCGCTTTTTTAATAATAATTTTTCTGGTATCGAACGCTCTGTATCCTTGTCTAGTTCGTTAGTTTTTACAACAAATTTCTAATTCCCCAAACCAAACTCACCTAAAATGAACATGATCTGATAGCACGTGTTGCTCTTCTTCCTCCTCCACATGGCTATCATTATCGGGATGTAGATTGTCTGTACTTTTATATAGTTTCGCAGAAGGGAACTTCTAACTTGAATCAGGATTCCGTAGACCATGAAACATATACCTCGAGCCGGGTTCCGTAGTCCCATGGCATGCCATTCAGCCCTGGTTCGGGTTATCACACTGAAATGGATGCTTTAGATCACAAAGATGCTATTTTTTTGATAAAATTACGAGAAACCCCCCAAATTTTGCATACACCGCACACAGCCATTGTCCTCAAAAACAATCTTACCTGCAGTCGTAGAAGGGAATGTTTTCCGCTCTAAAGCCGTAGCGGATGAATCGTTCCATTTCTTCTTCTACTTTCCAAGTTTGGTGCTACTTCTCACTACAGAGAGTCCGAAAATGGACAAAAGTCTAAAATTGGCATCCCGAGAAGAAAACACAAACTAGCGTCCGTGGTCTGTTTACGCTTTAGCAGAAACAAACAGTTCGTTGGAAATACTGTTCAACTTTATTGCATTGGTATAAGGAAAGGCAGTAACACTATAACGCTACGGCTGGGTATCAGGCAGCAAAAAGGGCAAATAAGACCCGCTGGAAATGAATAGAAACTACATGATTCAATATAGTCTTCTTGCTAGTTGGTCAACGTGTACAGCCTGAACAATGGTTCATATCTTACACAGTAGTACCACTTGAGCAACGGATTTGGGTACTCGTGCTGCTGACAGAAACATGCTGACAGACTGACAAGAAGGGCTAGGAGGATAAAAAAAGTTAACATTGACAAAGTGACAGGGTGTAGGGAGCGGCAGACAGTTACTCAAAAACTATCCGAATCTGACTCATTGACTAGGGTGGGTAGCTGCTGCTTGCTTCTTCTGTTGTTTCAGAATCGTTATAGGAAAAAAATGTTTTGAAAACATTGCGCACAGTCAATATATCTCGAAAGTATGTTTCAGCGGTATAATGAGAGTTACGCTATTTAAACAAGGTAATACGTTTTGCGTTTTTACGCTTTACGCAAATACGTTTTTTCTCCGACTTACAAGTCGAACTACCTCAGTAAGTTCATGTTTTTCCTGTATTTCTAACTGGCAGACATGCGTTATAGGTTGCACATTGCGCATTTTGCGATGCTAGCAAGGCAACTAGGTAACTAAAGGTTGACATTGAAAGCGCAACCAGGTAAAAATGACCGAAGTCAGTAGACTAGTTGGCTATTTAATGTGGAGAGAAGGTCAGTACGAACCCTAAGGATGACTCCGACATAAAAGTTCAGTCTTAGGAAAGGGCAAAGAAACTCTAGACTACAGCAGACACCTAAAAGTACACGTTTTCATCTCTGAAAAGATGATACTACACCCACTGTTCGGCTAGAAACACTGTCTGTTCGCATGACAAGAAGGATGATGTATGCGACTACCGAAAAAAGGGCTCGAAGAAGGGTCTTACTAATGTCCTTCGTGCTTGCACGTGGTAGATAGAAAAGCCTTGGGAGGCAGGAAAATAAAGGAGGGATCTTTGGAATTTCAACTGAAAATTGTAAAATGTTTCACGGGCTTTATAGAAGCCAAAAAGGAGCGAGTTCATGAAGTTTGTACGATTTCTCCGGAACAGTGGCCGGATGGTCTAGAGGTATGATTCTCGCTTCGGGTGCGAGAGGTCCCGGGTTCGATTCCCGGTTCGGCCCAAATTTTTTTGTTTCCCCAGTTTTCCGCAAATTCCTAGTGCTGGAACTGGTAATTATTCCTTACTAGTCGGCCTCGCCGCCTGGTCAGCGGCTTTATTGGGCAAGCAACAAAAATAGGCACGTTTATAATAACTCCCAATAAAAAAGCAGAAGTACTAAGGGAGCCTTTTCCAAAAAAAAAACTGTTGGCTAAAGATCTGAAGTCTCCACAATGTTAAGAGAATCTCTAAGCTATAAGGAAGAGCAGAAAAAAAATGACATACCTATTCCTCCGGCTGTATCAAGAGGCTCTTCGAACCAATGAGTCTCCCGAAGAGAGATGAACCCGACTGGACAATCAGCTGCTCTATCAAGCCGAGTTAAGAGGCAGCGAGCCCGCCGAAGCGACTTCCTGTCGATTGGAGAAGAGGAAGATACATCAAAAGGAAGTTCGGGAGAATGATATGAAAGAAGAGCGAGAGATGAGAAAGACTTTCGATGCTTATTACCACACCGTGAAGCTGGAAGACGAAAAGAAGGTGAACCATTTTTTCCAACAGGCAAGACATTTTGCTACGAGACTCTTCTCCATCTGTTCACGTTTGCCATATCCTCACAGGTTACTGTTATTGTTGTGACGCTATAGCGCGTGTTGCTGGTCCCGGAAAAGTCTGGCAGTTGTTCGAATCATTTATCGGTCGACAGTATATCCAAGCATTTACAATGAGTGAGGAAGAACAGACAGTTTACAGTCTTCTCAGCTTCTTCTCCTCGCGGATCAGAGCCCGAAGCCGCTCTTCTTCTCGTCTGATGTGCTCCAGAGCTCTGTTGGTTTCTAGAAGGCGCTGTTGAAGATAGCGAATTTGTGCCGCTTCTTCCACCTCTTGAATTAACGAAGGAAGCTGAAATTCTGAAAGTTACAGAAAAAATTTGATGACTATTATATTTACGGGGCATGAATGCGTGCATGAATACCGTGCACGAGCGACACACACGCCTCGTCTTGAAAAAATAGATGTTATATCTGAGAAAAGATATCTGAGAAACAAGACACGTGTCTCTTTGTACAAAACACGTGTCTCTTTGTACAAGACACGTGTCTCTTTGTACGTGCTTGTTTCTCAGATATCTTTGCCTCTGTCTGTTTGCCTGTCTCTCTGTCACTCTCACTGTCTCTATCTTTAAGAAATAAAATCGTTATTCTGAGTTATTGTCGCAACAATTTGCAACAACAATAAAAAAGTTTTTTTAGATCACTGCTTTGCTACGGACAAACAAACAGACAAATAAAGAAACAGAGTCGGCCACAGAATCCATCAATCCGAAACCGAGGAAGACAGAGAAACAGAGACAGGCAGAGACACAGAAGTACGGACAGAGAGAGAGAGAAAGAGAGAGGCAGAGAGGCAAGGAGACAGACAGAGACATAGACGCACAGAGGGACCGACAAAAACAGCGATAGGCTGAGAGAGAACCAGAGAGACAAAGAGACAGGGAGACTGTCAGAGACACATAGTAAGCGAGAAACAGAAACGAAGAGACAGTGAGAGAAATAGACTGAGACATTTTCCTTTGCCCAACTTCTTTTTAGGCTTTTGAACTTTCAACTACTTTCAACCACCCACTCTTTCCTAAACTCAAGAAACGGCATTTACATAAAAAGCACTAAAATATATGACCAGTAGTGGCGGCACCATGACTGATAAAAGCTTTTGCATTCTTAGGCTTACCACAAACTGTTGCGTCTGCAGAACTATGCGACAAGCTTATCAAACTATTCCAGGCGACTGGTCAAAATATTGCCGATAAAGGGAGGGAGAGAGCGCGATAGAAGTGTTTCTCCAGGAATAGATAGAAGATAAGCTTCCCTTTAGTTGTAGTCGTTTTGTCCGCTTGTTCAGTCATCATTTTAGACTCTTTAGCTTGCGTAAACAATGTGAACATAGGAAATGGGGGAAGTCAATGAGGCGTAATTTCTAAGAGTCTGGGAGAGAGGATGAGATGAAGAGATCTTTATCGAAAACATACAATGAGCAGGTTGGACCAGCTATTGTATGTTAGCCAGCCTTTAAAATATCGTCGGGGGAATCATTCAGCAAACTTAGTATTTTGCGATCCAGTAAAGCAAAAACTAGGCAGCTTGGCTGAGTATTCAACGTTTACATATGAATTCCGCAACGAACAATGGTTAAAGGACTGCAAATTACAGACTGAACAGGCTATAACGTGGACTAAGGAGAGCACCAACCTGGCTGTTCCACCAGGCTTTAAAGTGGGCCATTGTGGGTAAGGGATAGAAGACAGCTGTTGCAGGACGTTCCGTTATCTCCTTCGGCAGCAACACAATCTTTAAATATGGTCTTCAAGGGGTTTCCCTATCTCTTGCCTGGCTCTTTCTTCGCCGCCATTAGTCACCTCAAACTTTCTTCGGCCGCCATTAGTCAAGGCGCTCGACCGGTGTCAGACGGCGGTCAACCAGCCGAGGGGAGAGATTGGAGGGTGTGCTCGAAAACACAGCTGGAGAGACAAACAGATATCAAAACGACCTGGTAGAAAAGTAGTGGAACCTAATTTGGACCTTGTCGAATGATTAAATTATAAATAAAAGCAGAATAAAAACACGAAACAGTAGACCTGTTGCGAAGTGTTTCCATCTCTCTATTTCTCTGACTTTATGTCCCTTTATCTTGTCTACCCCTCTATCTCTATGTCTCTGTCTTTTCCCGATATCCCATTTCATGTGTACCGTATTCTTCATCGTCTCCAAAATAGCTTATTTATTTGGCTTTCGTGCCTTTCAGGATCAAGGGCGGCGCAATGGTCACTCGGAACATATGAACCGCGCTTCCTCCAGCTCTGTCTCCTTATCAAACACTGAACCTTATCACAAAACGATGTAATCTTGAACGGCTCAAAGAACCATTACCAAAGATTACGTGTTGCCATACTGTTTAGTCTCTTCTTGCATTAGTTTGACTTGTCTTGACAGAAAAGACCACAAACATTGTCAAGTGTTATCCCAGATTAAAGTTGACTTGTGTCGCAGACGCCTTGCATATGTAGAATGTGTAAAGGTAGAATGTTTGGACTCCGCGTGAAACATAATTATTTGAAGAGTGTCAAATTGTACTGACAATGACAGCCGTTTTCTTTTTCCTCAAGAAGATGTGGTTCCGCACTGTTCTGAAACAAAAAAAAGTCCGTTAAAAACAAAGAGACAGAGAGACAATGAGACAAAGAAAGAAACAGGGAGACAGAGGGACAGAGACACAGACATAATCTACCACTGACCGATTGAAAATGAGTAGAAGTAGCGAGTTCCAATAGTAGGCCGTCCCCCACATTACCGAGGAGATAATCTCAAAAGGATAGCCGATTACTTTGTGAGTTTCAGTGGTATCTACAATTTTTTCCAATTACTTGACAGTGGAAGCCCACCAATGAAATGCCAGTCATAGATGAGGAAAATGTAGTAGACGGTAATGAAAGTGGTCTGTAGAAAGAGGAGCCATTCTTGCTTGGAACTGGAGTTCTCGGAGAAACGTTTTCTCTTCTGGAAAATGTTTTGGAAGGTCTCTGACGTCAGGTGACTGAAGAAACTGTCAGTCTCTCTATAAATAGCCCTTTTGAAACATTATGATGGCGAAACAATGATATCCAAAAGTAAGATTTCTACAGATTGATAACTAGTTCAATTACAACCGGATTTACAGTTCAGTTGCTTTGGCATTCTGGCATTTTTTAAAATCCCAACGGTTTTTATTGTTTCTCGGAAGACTATAACATCATACTCCCAACTTTGAGTGCACGGCGATAGTGAGAACCCTTGTTAGTGCCACTACAAAAGTTTGCTTTATGAAAGTGTAAAAGTGAAGTTTAAAAAAAAGGTTAGCTACGGAGCATTGTAAGTTAGAAAATATCGTTGATTCGCGAAAGAGAGCGCGGGACTTTAGTATCAAAGTTGTCAGTCTCGAAAGACACATGAAACAAGCAAATGAGCAAAAATCCAACCATAATGCCTTTATATAAGTTTTCTTCAAACATTTAAGATTTGCAAGTTTCGAACAGAAAGAAGTTTTTCTTTTTTATTTTTCTATGAATGACAAAAAAGCGGAACTAGTAAGTCTAGTTCAGTGTCTATATAGATCGTTTCCTTGAAACATTTAGAAACATTTCTCGTTACACATTTCGTTCTGAGTGACATGTTGAAAATAATTTTTGCTCGGAGCCTCTCCTGAAGCGTTAAATCCTTGAAACATTTTCATTGCTAGTCTTCGATGAAAACCTTTTCTACAGATATCGAATAGAATGTTGCTCTGACTTGGTATACTGCTTCTTTGAAACATTTTTGTTTCCAGAGGGGGTATGCGTTAGTTATTGTACTTTTCTGCCAATGTTTTTTTGTGAAAAAATTGCGTCAAAGAGTATTTTTCAACACTAGGGACATATGGCAGACAATGCAAAAAACGGATCTGGTGGGAAGTATACAAGGTTCGATGTGCCAAAAATTTATAAAAGTGATTTCTCAAGGTGCGCTCGTCGAAGTGGCGAGACTCTCGCAAGAACTCTATAACTGGTTTCTACGTAACATCTTCTTTTTGGTCTTCGATGAAGAGGATTACAGCTATCGACGAGACTAATATTCTGGCTCTATACATTGTTTCTTTGAAATTTTTTTGAAACACTTTCCCAAACAGATTTTAACATCGGAAATACAACGGTGACAAGAATAACGCATTGCCAACCTCTAATACTCGGTCAAAACAGATTCTTCTTTATCCTATTTCTTGAAACATGTTTGCCCGAAAAGAATAACCTACCCCGTATACCATGGCAATGAGTATCAAGTAGGCACAGTAGGTGACCAAGAGCATAGGAATACAGAAGAAAACTTCGGCCCAGTCGATAAGCAGAGCAAAGATGTCCTCCTCATCGTTGTAATACCAGTCTCCACCCTCGAAGCACATCGATTCGTTGATGTAGACAGGGACGGAGAGACCAAGAATGATGAGAAGACAGAGGATCTCGAAGAGCTGAAGTGGAATGTTCTCTAAGTAGTCATTTGTTTTTGTAGTCTTGGCCAGACTATCACTCGAAGCTGCAACCAAAAAAGTTGGGTTTCATCAACCTAAGGAATAGTGGAAATCATTTGGTTTAGCTGACACCAAAGAGCAATCGAAAATAGCACGTAGGCTAAGTGTACAGCTACTATAGTCTGTTCAGCCGGGAAGCTGAAGACGGAGTCCTTTAGATGTTTGTCGCGAGACCCGTTTCCACTGATGGCCGTACTTTAGTGTTTCTCTTTTTTTTGCTTCGAATCCAACGAGAAATACAAGTTACGGCCATTTTCAGTTTTCAGTGAAGATGAGTCACGCGACGAAAAAAGAAATAAAGAAATCGGTTTTTATCCTCGCAGTTGAACAGTTATAGTAATGTTTTCTTTGTTTCACTCCCAATACTTAGGTGAAAAATTCCAGTACAAATGTTTTTTTTCGAAGGTGAAGATTTGCAACACAAAGAAATTTTACTGTAAACAAAGGATTGACCAAGTTTGAAATCATCATTTGGATATTGGTTACCTTTGAAACAAAAAACCAGTACAACGTTATGTTAGTCGAAGTCGAGATGGTAAGGTTTTTTTTTCACTCTCGACACTAACGTACGAGTACAACTGTTTTGTCCCTTTCAATTGACCAAATCTCGATTGTCAGTCTGTAACGAAACATGGTTCAGGTCTGTTTATTTTGTTTCTTTTCAGATTGGTCCTGTTTACCAAATTTGCAGGACTTTCTTAATTTGGTTTAGATCCCTTAAAACTGTGGAAATTATAAAATGCGGAACATCTAGACAGACTGAAACACTTGTTCTTATAGTTGTTCCTACATGTTGTTAGTTTGGTTATGGGTGAAAGTTGTAACCAAATACGATAATAAGATATTCATATTCCTCGTCAGCCTCTAAGTAGCGGTTCTGTTCAAATTCCAATAATCGATCCTCAACATGCTCATCGGGCGAATAGTGGTGCTACATTTTTGTTTTATCTTACAGACTTATAGAGCAAGTCCCGATAGATACAGTAGAATACGGATATCGTTTGGAAAAAAATTGTTTTCTACACAATTACCTGAACTCAGCGTTTTCCTAAAGCGAAACTTCCTTATAACCAAATCACGAAAAAAAAGGAACTTACCAAGATAGGAAAAGGCAGCTTGTCCGGCAGACACTTTTTGCAAACCACTAGGATTCTCAGGATTGACAACTCGTACATGAGGACGAAGTTCATTAGGAAGAAGGTGCTCAAGACGACTGAACAGAGCTGGAATAATTCAAAAACTTGTAGGTTTTGGGTTACCCATACTTTTCGAAGTACATCCACGTAGGCGAGGTTTGGGTAGATTGTAAAGACAGAAGTTAGGATTAGAGCGCTAGTTTGAAGGACTTCGAGGAAGATGAGACGGAAAAGGAGACGGTATGAAGAATTGTTCCAAAGATCTTTATATGTGAACAGAGCCTGGAAGAGAAGAAGGAAGAGTCTATCTCTGTCTTTCTCACCTTGAGCACAATAAGCTGAACTGGAACAATTAAAGCACTGATGACGCCGGAAATGTACCCAGTAATCAGATCTTTCGGCTCAATACCGAAGTCTGCGAACGGGTCCATGAGTCCTGAACATTGTTTGATTCAATTTAGCAGGAAGACGTTCACTTTATTCGCACTCTGTATATATGAATTTCGTGAAATATACAGAATATTTCTATCAGCCTACTATTTTGTATGTTTCACCAAAAAACTAAAGGACTTTTATGAATCGATACAAGGTGTTACTGGACAAGATACAGTACAAAAGTTGGACGCAGAAAGTGTCTGGAGAGCGGCGAAAAGAGAATAAGAGAACCCTTGATGAACCAGTAACACAATTTGTGCGATTATGTTGTTCTCTCAACAGCTGTTTGTCGTCGTGATTACAGCCTCCGAATAATTGATACGCTGTTGAGTAGAATTCTTTAGTGCTTCAACTTGTTGCTATAAGGTTAAGGAGACGGTAGTAATCTGATGTTCGATGACAACGGAACAATTTCCATAATTCTATCCTCCTATACCCAAAGATTGAAACTTATATAGAAATCATGCCTGAGCCGGGAATGTTCAGAGCACATGGATTTTACGATGTTCTGCAAGCATGAAACAGTTTGCCATCTCGATTTTTTGATTCGTTTCTTTGTCATTACCTTCAAGAAATCTTTCTGGTCAATGAGACATACGGAAGTACACTACCAGAACACTTTCATGTATTGACTGACTTCCCTATTTTTGTATAGAGAATGAGATGTCTAATTTGGTAGCTCGACTGGATGGTTGATATGCGAGCAGGTGACAGAGATGGGTCGAGGGTAGATGGACTAGCAGAACGGACCGAACAGAGTGGTAACTATGCCCGTCACTTGAGTCCCCAGAAAAGAGTAGCCCTGGTTTAGGTGACAAACCACCATGGAATTACCTTCCTTTCCACCAGACAGTAATATCAAGAGTTGAAACCTACAATTTTTCTATTGTCAAAGTTACAACTTTTTGTTTAAAAACTTCTAATTGCCAAAAAGCAAAAGTTGAAACTAGCTTTTTTCAAAGAAAACTTTGCAAAACAGAAGCAAGAGTCTCAATCAAGCTACCGAAGATGGCTGAAAAAGGTTTGTTGCTCTCCTAGATCCCTTAGGTAGCTTTCCTCAGTTCTTTCTAACCAAAGAACACTTTCCAAATTCAGACAAACTGTCTCAACAGTCGACATCGGTGGAGGCGAGCACGAAGGAGCCTTCGGAGCCGAAACGTTCACAATGGGGGAACCAGGTGCAGTTCATCCTCACTGCTCTCGGTCTCGCTGTCGGACTCGGCAACATCTGGCGCTTCCCCTCGATGGCCTACGAGAATGGCGGAGCTGCCTTCCTGATCGCCTACCTCTGCTGCGGACTCTGCTTCGGACTGCCGATGGTGTACGCCGAATTCATGCTTGGACAGTTCTCGAGGAGTGGACCCGGACTGGCTCATGGACGCTATGCTGCTGGATTTAGAGGTTAGTTCGGAGAGAGAGAGAGAGAGAGAAAGAGACAAAGATACAGAGGAATAAAGAAACAGAAGGACAGAAATAAAAAGACAGTGAGACAGAGAGGTAGAGAATCATTTTCATAAAGACAAACACCATGTTTCAGGCGTCGGCTGGGTGGCTGCCATTAACTCGATCGCCCTGGCTGTCTACTACTGTGTGATCATTGCCTGGTGCGGCGTCTACTTCATCTGGGTCGTCTCAGCCAAGAGCACGAGCTGGACCGCCTGCGACAACAGCTGGAATACGGAGCTGTGCTATGAGCAGAAAGACATGGCCGCCTGCAGCAAGAACGCAAGCTACCCGTACCTGAACTTTGGAGAATGTAGCAACTTCCGGAACACCTCCCTCGCTGTCGCCAGTGAGGAGTTCTTTATGTGAGTTTTAGACTGTTTTCATGGGTCAGGGCTCTAAAAAATGTCATTTTCTGAAGATACTCTGAAGAGGGAGATCCTAAACTAATTGGGCATGCCCTATAATAGGTTTTTTTGTGTTTCAACATTGTAAATAGTACAGACAGAAGAATGTTGAATGTATGTAGTTGGAAATCCGATAAATCACTATATCAAATGTAACACAAAAAAGAGAAGGGGAGTTTATGTTTCACATTAGGAGCTATACAGAACCAGCATATGCACCTTGTTGAATTTGCAAAATACTATAAGGGTTCGTAAAAAGTCGTTCTTTTAGTACTACAGCTACCCTACCGTGCACAACGGAAGAGTAAGCTACACAAAAGTATTTATGGTAGGTATCGGATCACTAGCGTAAATCCAGTTTCCAATCTCGTCTATACCAACTTATTCAAAAACATACGAATTTATAGACCTTCTCCAACAATTGCTCTTGCAGGTACCACGTGACGAACCGTTCTACGGGCTTCTTCGACTTTGGCGGAATCAACTGGCCCATCTTCGGAGCTATGTCCGTCCTTTGGATTGCTACCTGTCTCATCCTGATCTTCGGCATCAAGATCATGGGCTACCTGAGCTACGTCATCGTCCCGTTCCCCTACATCGTCGTCTGTATTCTGTTTGGGCGCGGAGTCACCCTGCCCGGAGCCCACGAGGGAATCAAGTTCTACCTGCTCGAGCCGGATTGGAGTAAGCTGCTCACAGGAAAAACCTGGTCAGCGGCACTGAAACAGCTGATGTTTTCGATGAATATCGGATATGGAGGACTGATCTCGTTGAGCAGCTATAGCAAGCCTAGCAATGACATCTTCCGTGTAAGCAATCATAGAGACAGAGAGACAAAAATACAAAGCAATAGATAGACAGAGAGACAGAAGGACGAAGGGATAGAGCGACAGATAGATAGAAGGATAAAGACACGAAGAGACAGAGGCAGGGAGACAGAGAATAACCATATTTACAGGACTCTCTCATCGTCGTCTTCGGAGACACCATCATGAGCATGATCGGCGGAATGGCCATCTTCTCCATCCTGGGCTATCTGGCTGAACAGTCTGGAAAAGAAATCAAGGATATCGTCCAGTCCGGACCCTCGCTGGCCTTCATCGCTTACCCGGAAGCCATAGCGACGATGAGTGTTCCCTGGCTCTGGAACTCGCTCTTCTTTCTCATGCTCTTCTTTCTGGGAGTGAGCAGTGAAATCGCTCTCGTTGAAACATTCACCGGCATGGTCCACGACTGCTTCCCGGCGACGAAGAAGAGAAAGTGGCTAGTTTCTGTGGTCACCTGCGGTGTCTGCTTTCTAATTGGATTCATTCTTGTTACCAACGTAAGTTTTTCTGTCTCCTGTTTCTCTGTCTCACTGTCTCTCTGTCTCTCTGTCTATCTGTATCAAAACACTTCATTCCAGAGCAGTTGGTACTGGTTCAATCTGTTCGACGACTTCCTTGGCTCGACTGCTGCCTGTGCTGTAGCCTTTTTCGAAGTTCTCATCTTGACCATCTACGGCTGGAATCAGATCAAACAAGACATGGTGGATATGCGCGGAAAGTCCCGCTATTCTGGCATCGGAAGATGGTTCGGTCCCCAGTCGCCCGTCTTTGGAATTTTTTGGGCTATCGTCTGTCCCGCTCTGGCCGCAACCATTGCCGGCATCGTCGTCCACGAGCTGAGCGGCTACAGCCAGATTACATTGAGCAAGACACTGGAATTGCATTACCCTGTTCCCCTTGGATTCAGGATCCTTGGCTGGGTGCTCAATCTGGCTCCTATCTTGCCGGTTCCCATCTTCTTCTTTTACAAATGGTGCAAGTTTAGCAAGCAGGGCACGGTGAGTGAACGGATAAAAAACATGCAGAGACAAAGAGACATAGAAGCAGAGAAACAGAGACAGTAATTGATCTTGTTCCAGAAATTTGACTACCTCTTCCGCCCGACGATGGAACTTCCCTCGGCTCATCGCTACTACAAGCAGAAGGACATCCCGGAGCAGAGGGAATCGTCTGAGGCATCATCGATCCAATCGAAGAAGACGGAAAAGTCAGAAGTCAGTCAGAAGGTCTAGAACATATTTTCCACAATATAACCTGACCGCGGAAACTACAAAGCTTCTATAAATGTTTTTTTTGGATAGACATGGTTTAATGGCTTGGTGAAATTGTTTCCCTAGATACCGTACCTTGTCAGTACAACCTTCAATAAATCTACCATTTACGCTTGCAATGAAACATACAAGTTCTGCTTGGAAAGGCAACTGCAAAGTGTCCACTTCTCAGTCTCCTTATTATTGGATACGTCATTAGGGAACATGTTCCGTCATGCGCTTATCATCAACCAAGTGATGCCATGTTTTTTTTTACAACTAAACATGCAATACTGGGTAAAGGTGACCATTAAACATGAATTGAAGACAATAAGTGTTTGGCGCATCGCGTGCGAGCAATGTGAAATGACGGGAAGTCCTGCATGATACACTGTCAATATTTAGAGATAGGTGGAGAAGAGCATCGGGAAATGATCAGCAAAAAGCGCACGCAAGCTGTCAAAGATGGCGTAGGTGAGATCCACAATAGTTTCCTGATCATTATCTCTCTTGGAAAAGGAGTAATTCTCAATCGTTTGAACTCTTGCTAATATTATACAAATAACAGTTCTAGCATCAGGCTGAGAACACGTATTGCAAAAAAAAGCAAGCCGAAATTTTAACCAGCACTTGGGAAAGAAAAAGCTTTAGTGAAACAGTATTAAGTACATCAATAAATTGGAGGCTTCTTGCATACGAATGCTCGAAAGACTGCGGCAGGGTCGGTGAAAAAATCAAACTGCAGTCGATATCCCGGTGTCGTCCATTCATCAGCATAAATCTGAATGAGATTTGTTACATCCTAATAGATCCTGATCATACATAGCCGTAAGGTTTCCCAATTCCGGGTGCCCCCGAACACCAAGCAGAATAATCAAATGGTGTGCCATCCGTCCAATGCCAGTCATTTCCACTTGAAACTGCTTTGTTTATTAAGCCAATTAGAACTTGCTGAGGCCAACCCAAGGCTAATCCGGTTGCTGATATTTCACTAACGAAGTATCGCTCCTCATCACTGTGAATCGAAGCCAAGTGTCCTCCAGACGCTTCAGCACATGTTGCTTCAGCATTTCCGAACGTTGTTGGCGTTCCGGTGAAAGTTCTGTAGCAAGAATTCGTTAAATTGAAGTAGCTCCACCCAGTTTGACAAATAGCTGAAACGTGAATATTTTTCAGACAAACTAACCTCGGCCTGAAGGCTGTAATTGTTGTGAAAGAGAAGGCTTTTTACACACAAATGCTCGAAACACTGTGGAAGAAGTTGGAATTGAACTGAACTTGTAACGATATCCTGAACCACCGGTAAATTCATCTGAGCACAACTAAAAAAAGCACGCTTATGAAGTTCGATATCTTACATATCCGTTTGTATAATCGGGAAAGGGATGGTTAACATTCCATACATAGTAATCGAAGATTGATCCGTCAGACCAACCCCAGGAATTGTTTTCAAAGACGAGGCCAATTATAACTTCGTTTTGCCAATCCACTGTCATTCCCGTTGCCGATAGCTCGCTTACAAAATATCGTTCATCATCACTATGAATTGATGCTAAATGTCCTCCGGGATTTGCGGTACATGTCATTTCGGCTGTGATCCAATTCGTGTTAGCAGTGAAGGTTCGATAACAGGAGTCGGTCTGGTTGAAGTAGAACCAGCCAGTCTCACAGAGGGCTGAACTACAATTGATACTGAATAAAAAAAAATCTTCTCATCTTGACGTTGATTCTGAATTGGAGATGTAGTCGTTAACGATTCATTAGTTTGGTCAGTCATACAAATGGAAGGTAAAGGAGTGTCGCAGGCAACTGTTCTGAATTTTATTGAAGTTATAATTCTCTATTATACATTTAAAATTTCAGATTGGGTTTGGATGGTTTGTTCAGTATTTTAGCTTTTGAACCATACAAAAAACTGATTTGTTGCTCTAAACACTTTCTGGTAAGACTCACTTCCAAAGGTTTGTTCCTCCAACAAATCCAACACACTGATTGCTCGATGTTTGTCCAGAAGCCCAATTACTGTAGCCGAATGGTGTTCCATCCACCCAGCTCCACTCGGGGCCCATGAGTTTGTTCAATCCAATATAATAGGAACCTTCAGCGGAGAGAAGTCCTCCAATGAACGAGTTGACAAAAGCATTGCTGACTGAAGCCAAATTTCCTCCATCCCGAGTACAATATACTTCCGCAGTAAAATAGTTTTGGGGATCAGTAAAAACTTTGTAACATCTAAAGGATAAATCAATAAACGCTATTCCAAATCGGTACTTTCTAACATTGGCATCGAAACTGTATCCTTGAAGACATTGAGACAAAACAGACGAGATAGCTATAGCACAAAGCAGCAAAAAAGCTACAAGTCGCCGCATTTCGACAGCAAACAATTAG
The DNA here is from genome assembly GCA_037178855.1 of Oscheius sp. JU75. Taxonomy (NCBI): domain Eukaryota; kingdom Metazoa; phylum Nematoda; class Chromadorea; order Rhabditida; family Rhabditidae; genus Oscheius; species Oscheius sp. JU75. The sequence goes on along the minus strand of JASJZC010000006.1, from coordinate 2,096,923 downwards.
TTATCTTAGTGCTTCTCATTCTTATCTCTATGGTTCCGGCGCTCATTTGTTCCCCTTCTAAAGAGTCGAACATGACTATGCGCCTTGGTTACGAAGGGTTTCTAGTCTTACATTATTGTGCCATCTGTGCCTAGATTTCTGCCCAGAGAATTCACGCAATCTTCACTGGGAACCTTTCGTTTGGACAAGACCTCGTAAGCAATCCTTTTAGAACTCTTCTCCCTCCTCGGTACACATCAGTTCGGTCAGTTAGAATCCCCAGTCCTTCCAAAAATAAAAAAACACTCACCATTATTAGCAGAGACGATTTGTTCGACGTTGGGGCGACTGAGAGGGTGGCTGGGATTCTGCTTGGCTTTCCGGAAATGAAGAACATGTCGATCGCCATGGAGAGTCTTTTTATTCTGATAAAATCTTTTCCACACCGGGAGCGGCAATCTTGACAGCGGGCCTGAAATTGGTTGTTTCAAGAAAAGGAAAAGACTCACTTGGTAGATAGAACCTGAGCAGAAGTCATTTCCTTGGAGCTGAAGGCGATGGCTGTGAAACGAAAGCGACTTGTTAGCAAAGTTCGGTCACCTTTGGGTAACTACTGCAGAACAAATGTATGACTTTGCTTTACAAATGTTCATAGGTGTAGTGAAAAATTCTTTCGTATGAAATCAAATTTGGTAACACTTTCTGTAAAGGCGTTAAAAACGTCCAATTCAGCTTCGTGGTTCTCTAAAGTATCGATAGCTGATGTATAAATAGTTAAGCCTCTTTGGAAGCTCTGGAACACAGTTGAGCCTTATTATTTTAACGACCACATACAACAAGTTAACTTTTTAGTTATGTTACTAATGGACCTAATTTGACACTTATTTTAGCCAAACCTGTGCAAATGTTTCGCTGTCTTATTCCAATGCAGAACACAAATGAGCATTGTGTCTCCTTTTTATTCGAAAAGATCTAGACGGCAGCAGTTTGAAACCTTTCTTTCCCTTGGTATTCGTCTAAATCTCGCTCGTCAAATAAATTTCAGGATGCTTCGCCTCCTCATCCTTCTGGTCGTTATCACTTTTCGGACACATTAACAAGCCAGGAGAGGACGATCTGCTCCATCACGACAAACGATCTTCTTCCGAGAATCGACTCCGTCCCATTTTCAGGGATCTGCTCCATGATGACAAGTTCCTGCAGAGATCTCCTATTGAGAATGAGGCCTCAGGCCAACATCCCGTCTCCGGACCTTGAAGATTACAAGTATTAGTACAGTGCGGTGCAAAATTATAGGGTCACCCAGTTTTTTGTGCATCCTGGCGCGGGATGGCGTTTTGAGGTTTCGGGAGTTGCACTAGCGGATTCGGCGGCTTTCAAAACCCCTGGGTAGGTATGCTTCAGCAATTCAGACGTTTTTTTAAGATCAGGCGGGTATTTTTACTAAAAGAGTTATAGAATAGAATAATCATTTGTCCAGATGGATCAAACATTGGTTATATACAATATGATGGGGAAAGGGAAAAATTGGGGAGTAGCAGAGGGTTTCAGGAATTGACTTACAGGAATAATATAGTTTGAAACACTCGAGGTTGTGCCTACATACCGGGACGTCTAGTAAAAACTCTGCTGTGAGAGCTAGGCTCCAATCACACCTTACTGGGTCGCAGAGAATCTACCCCCCTGCCGTAGTAGGTGCGCTATGAATTTATCGACATACGTGATACTGGTCTTCTTCCAGAACAGAGGTAGAGGTCGTAAACCATTTACCCTTCAGAGCTGCGCTCCACCCTTTCTACGTGGAACAGAAACTATATATTAACCAAGAATTGCCTGTAAACCATGCTAAGGTGGGGGATTTGAGAAGGGGAGATATCACAGGAAGGTCTTCTTAATCCCCAAAGAGAATTGCGTACTGGACTAGGCCAGCACGACCTGAAACTATCCTCAAAGAAATATCATTCTCTTCTACGAGCCGTGATATTCTGTAAGTACAGGAATACTTGTATTTTGAAGTGGACCTAACTGAGACCCTTTTAGGTAAAAGTTTGGACTCATATTTAGTTTGCTAGAAAAATTCGCTTTTTCAAATGCAAAAATTTATTGACTTCCAAACAATTTTTTTATTCGTTGTAATCATCATTATGTTGTACCACCGCATATACAGCTAGCAACTTGAAAAGGTTGCCGTTGCACTTTGTCAGAAACGGCCGCTGAAGTCGAAGGTCATCCTGCAGATGGACAACGCGCGCCCTCCTTGTGCAAAACTCACTCGCTCCAAAATCCACGACCTGGATTGGGAGATACTACCCCATCCTCCTTATAGCCCAGACCTATTTCCTTCCGACGATACTCAAAACCTAGTTGAGAAATTTTTTCGCGTCGAAACGTGTTCGCGTGGCATTCGTGTTTGGAAGTTAATAAATTTTTGCATTTGAAAAAGCGTAACGACTTAGTTGTCAACCCAGTATGTGCCTCACAAGGGAAGTCTAAGCTGAACTTTGGCAGCGAGCAAGGTGTCATTCGATAGCCCTAAACATGGGTATAACGGGATATGCGCGTCATAACTATAAAGGCACCCCGGTTTGTGGAGTTGTCTGTGGCCACAGTTATGACGCGCACGAGATAGAAGAGACATTAGACTTATTGAACAGCTAGGGCTGGACGGAGTTGATAATCTCTCGATGGCGAGAAAGATGGAAAGAAATTGATGATCTAAACTATGAAAGCGCGATAGTCTGTGGTTGATTCTGTTTGTTTGCATCTAAAATCGTCGGATTTCTGGTTGAAGAATTTGGTCTGGAAAAAGATACTGAATTGAGTCGAGATGAGCGCCAAGTCGATTGGAAGTTATTTTGCAAAGTTCTGTCACCAACTCTATGACAATTGAAGAGGAAGATGAAGGTTAGTGAAGTGTTAGTGAATCTTTATATTGTAGAGCTAAACATCTGTGAAGGATCCAACGATGAATATAGTGTGGAGGACAAAGGGATTCGTATGGTTCCCTGACAAGTACCGAACGGTTGACGATGTCCGATCGGCTATTGCTTATTATCGCTCTGCCAAAACCGGGAGCCGCAGCCTGGAGGGAATGAAATTTTAGAAACATAACATCGTAAATCGAAGAGTTACCAAGTTCATTAGCCGTGTTTCCTTCCATAACTCTGCAGTGAACAAGGCCGCATCTGATTCCTGGCTAAAGTGCGAACTGTCGAAAATGATATATATACTGGATCATATCTGGAATGCTGACCAATCCGAATTTACAAAGGGACTCACAACTGCTACAACTCTCGACATCAAAAGCAAGAGGAATGTGGAACGTATCGTACAGACAGCATCCGCTCTCACTCACTCTTACACTGTTTTCCCTATGATCAGTTATAATGCATTTTGAGCTTCATCATATCCCTGACGCAGCCACCTCTAATCCAGCCACTCGATGTTTATGGTTTTTACCATGTGGAAAAGTTTGTCAAGAGAGTCACAAGCTTTACTCTGGCAAATCAAATCGTTTTCCAAACAGTGGCAAGAGATAATCTACTCAAGGTCAGTTTTTTTTTATCAAACGAAGTCATATTTCTGTTAGGTAATTTCTTTGACCCATCGACACTTTACTCATCACGCTTTCCATTCATTTTGGCAATATTGTTGGTATGCGTCGGGCTATCAGGTTCTTCACCCTCCGCCTTTCAAAACCCCTATTCCCATTTGTTTCTCAACCACCTCCCAGATCTGTTCGATTCTAAATTGTCAAGGGTTTGGTTTCATACTTTGTCTCTTCTGTGATGTATTTTTTTATGACCAGTATTTTTGTTTCTCGCACTACACTATTCAATATCATTAATGTTGAAGTGAATTCCTTCTTCACAAAAACAAAGTTTTTCCTGTTGAAGTAGTTCTAACTAACTTTTTTTTACCAAAAAAGGAGAATACAGACGTCCAATGGTGACTTTCCAGTCGAATAAAATAAGCCAAAGGGCGTCTGGGTAAATAGTTTCGTGAAAACAAAAATAAAGAAAGAAAAAAGCACATAATCACAGATAATAGACAAAAAAAAATAAAAAAACAAAAAGCAAGTTGAGCGTATTCGAACCAGCTTCCCGGCTCACTGCGCTCACCATTACACCCAGAGCCATGGTTTTCGGCGCCTTCGAAGTCTATGACGGATCCCGCGGCCAAGGGGCCGGGATGATACGGGGACGCTATTTTTAAAAGTGTCATATCACGAACCAGGGAGGGGTTAAGCGAATTCGGCAATATATCCCGTTATACCCATGTTTTGAGCTATCGACTGACACGTTGCTCATTGCCAAAGTCCAGCTTAAGTTGAGAAGCTTTCCTTGTCACTCATTTTCACCTCGTCTCTTTACTGGGCGCCGAAGTAGAAACCCGGAGTAGAGTGTCTGGACGGAGGGTCAACTATTGATCGATTGACACGTTATCACTCAAGACTAAGAGCGGCCGCCACTCCAAGGATAAATCTCATTTCTACCTTTGTTTTGAACGAATGAATTTCATCATGGCCCACTGGAGGAGAACAAGTGTTAGTGAGGTCAGTAGGCTGTCTTATCGTACGGCGACTTCCGTTTTTTGAGCTTTTAAGATCTGATTTTCAGGAATGGCCTCAAACCTACTCCGAGGAAACGGAACAAATTATCGTATCCGGTAAACAGCTTTTTCTATAACAAAAAGAAAGTATTAGGCCAAAGGTGGTTTACTACTACGAACCTAAAAACCCCACAATATGCCAGATATACGAGACTGGAAATAACTCAAGGCAGGTTGGGAAACATTATGGACCAACTACGATTGAAGGTGAGTTATTTCCTTGTATCTAATTATACGCACAACTTTTATTTATTTTTCTAGCAAACTAAATATGTGTCAAAGCCCGCAACCCTTGACAATTTTCTGAAGCTTTTTTTGGCAACTGTTATAGGTGGTAAAAGTTGACTAGTTGAGTGAAGACAGTTCCAATTACAAAAAAATCCCTGGGTCCCTCCAAAAAGCAGCGAAAGCTCTTTGTTTTACTGCGAAAAAGATAGTTCCATGCGGAACAGATCTCGGCATCTTCTGTGATTTATTGACTATACCACAGCGTCTTTCCGCATGTTCATTGAGCACACGTTTTGCTTGTTCCAGTTTTATCGTGCACGATAAATGCTTTCTTTAGTGGTCCACAATTGCTCCTTACAGTCCTTTAACTTACCTTTCCCGGTCACACCTCAGGCTCCTTGGCACTTTCGGCGATAGCACATTTTGAAGTAAATACGATTAATTTGTCAAAATGCCGGATCTTTTTTTCTTTCAATAGAACTCCTTTGACTGACCAGGCGAATTTTAGAATACTCGCAAGTTGCAACTACCCAGGAGCGTCAGCTGCCTCCAGTCACCTCACTGATGAGGCATTCGTTTGTTGTTTTTGTACTTGAAGATCAAGATTTTCAGAACTTGGAACACTGAAATGCAAAGTGTACAAATTCCAAACACTCCGAATAACTGGGATTTGGAATATCTGTGAGTTAACAGAATGCTTGTAATTGTTTACTCTTGTTTATTCATTAAAGTGGGCAGCCTTAAATTACCCGTTTTTTGTTAATTTTGTTCATCAATTAAAAATATAGACATCATTTTACAGGAACCGGGGAAGCCGTGACTTCACTCCGCTGAACGCCGCTGAAAATCCTCAAAGATATGAGACCCGTGAATCTGTAAGTCGTTTTTCTGTAGATTTCAAAGATTCTTTGCTTTCAGATCAACCATCAACCCAATCATGATCGAGCTCAAGAGTTAGCGTTTCATTTGTTTTATTTTGAATTCAGTTCTTCCGGGATTGCCGTGCAGGAAAACTGGCTCGTCCCTTTCGTACGCGTTTTCTGTGGCCACGTTGAGATAAACGTGGCCACAGAAAAAGCGTGCGAAAGACTCCGCGAGGCTTCTAATAGCAGCTTTTCTGATTCAATATTATGCCGATTGTGCTCATTTTCTGTCGATGCCCAAAACTTTCAGTGAGCACGGCTTCGAACCCTTCCATCAAGTTCCCTGCCGTCCCATCTATCACCAGTTACATGACCAGTATAACCAGAGAGGCTTCCAAAATGTGTCGATGGGATCCCAGAATGGAGGAGGATATAGACAAGAAGGCTCGTAAGATCCAGCCATATTTCAAAAAATGGAAAAACTTCTAGGATGTTCCATCCGCAATCGACCCATGGGAATTACTACGATGATGGAGGCAACTGAATACTCTACAATTATAGTCCAGCCTGATGGCAGTCAACTCTCGATACAGTAAACACGCGTTTTGTACGTAAAAAGTGTACTAGTTAATGAAGTCTACCAAACCGAGAGAGAAAATCAACGATACTCTACTATTGGAGCCAAAATTTTGTCTACTATATGGTGAAATCTACTATATCGGGTATCTAGATTGGCCGTAGATTTTGATCTGCTCTACAACTTTGTAGAACATTGTGTATGCTGTGTCCTGAGACCAAAAACGGGTGCGAGAAAGGTGATACTCGTGTATTGAAAGGTATTGGGATGGAGAGCGTAGCATGTACTAGTAGTAGGAGTCGTGAAACATGAAACGTTTCTGTAGATTTTCATAAAAAGAAAGAAAATGCCATAATACTGTTCTAAGATAATATCTATTTTTTTAAGCTTTTCGTGAAACCAAAAATGAACTATTTTAGTGAAACATACAAAATAGTAGACTGATAGAAATATTCTGTATATTTCACGAAATTCATATATACAGAACTTGACACCTTCTTCCTAATGAACTTCGTCCTCATGTACGAGTTGTCAATCCTGAGAATCCTAGTGGTTTGCAAAAAGTGTCTGCCGGACAAGCTGCCTTTTCCTATCTTGGTAAGTTCCTTTTTTTTCGTGATTTGGTTATAAGGAAGTTTCGCTTTAGGAAAACGCTGAGTTCAGGTAATTGTGTAGAAAACAATTTTTTTCCAAACGATATCCGTATTCTACTGTATCTATCGGGACTTGCTCTATAAGTCTGTAAGATAAAACAAAAATGTAGCACCACTATTCGCCCGATGAGCATGTTGAGGATCGATTATTGGAATTTGAACAGAACCGCTACTTAGAGGCTGACGAGGAATATGAATATCTTATTATCGTATTTGGTTACAACTTTCACCCATAACCAAACTAACAACATGTAGGAACAACTATAAGAACAAGTGTTTCAGTCTGTCTAGATGTTCCGCATTTTATAATTTCCACAGTTTTAAGGGATCTAAACCAAATTAAGAAAGTCCTGCAAATTTCGTCATCATGCTTCGTTACAGACTGACAATCGAGATTTGGTCAATTGAAAGGGACAAAACAGTTGCACTCGTACGTTAGTGTCGAAAATGAAAAAAATACCTTACCTTCGACTAACGTAACACTATACTGGTTTTTTTTGTTTTAAAGGTAACCAATATCCAAATGATGATTTCAAACTTGGTCTATCCTTTGTTTACAGTAAAATTTCTTTGTGTTACAAATCTTCACCTTCGAAAAAACATTTGCACTGGAATTTTTCACCTAAGTATTGGGAGTGAAACAAAGAAAACATCACTATAACTGTTCAACTGCGAAGATAAAAACCGATTTCTTTAGATTCGTTCGTCGCGTGACTCATCTTCACTGAAAATTGAAAATGGCCGTAACTTGTATTTCTCCTTGGATTCGATGCAAAAAAAGAGAATGGTCCTCGTTAGGTTCTCAGCCGACGAGGCTGCATTTTATGAGTCCTCGTTCTATTGGTAGATTTCTGAACTCCCCCCCTTCTCAATGGATATTTAAGGGCCTGAAGCACTCACAGCACAGGCTAATCTTCTCGAAAAGGGAGACATGTGTAGTCCCTCCTCAACTCGTATCCCTCGTTGCCATGATACAGGCTTTCTCTGATACTGCCTCAGGCTTGTGGCAGATATTGAACTCACCTCTACCACAAGTGGCCTTCTCGATATTCCATCGTTTTATTTAATTAACATTTTTATTATATTCTTTATCTTTATATCCCTCCAATTATTCAGATATACTCTCACTTTTCAGTTTCTCTTGAAATAGACGAATATCGAGTCATTTTCGGAAAGATGCAGCGGAATGTTCAACCTGGAGCTATCAGTGAATCTAATGAGTACTGTAGCCGTGTGGTCTACATAGATCTCAACCGTTCCGATGTTTCAGACGATCAACGGTCAAACATTCGGAGAAAACTCACCACAGAGATGCAGAAACTAGGTTGGTACCCGAGACCTCCCAAGACTACGACTTTTATCTACTACAAGAGAGACGATGAAAATGTGGCTGAAAACGAAGTAAGGAAAGCTATCCTGAGAACTCAGAAAACATACCGTGATGCCCACTTCCAATTTGCTCTGCTGAAACCAATTCGTCTCGTTGAAGTAGAAGATAATGTTGATGGTCTTGCCAACCTATTCTCCAACTTTCCTGCTGTCTGATGCTGAAGAATGAGAATTGAAAAATGTAGATCATCAGTGTTCAGAGCAATCTGATCCTTGTAATCCGAAGATCGAATATTTGTATTAACTTTTATTGTAATTTTTTCATTTTCTCCCAATTTAAGATAATCTGTCCCATTTTCACCACCAAAAATATAAATTTCACCATTTTGTATTTGTTGTCAATTGTTCAAGTAAAATAAAATTCGGATTGTCAACATCAAGTATTCTATCAACAGCCTCCACCATTTTTACTTTGAAAAGTTTATTTTTTAATTTAGTTAGAATACCAGCTGCCGGCGGCAGCTTCGCAGCCCTTTGGCCTTTGCTTGTCAGCTTTTTTGGGTATTAATGTTAACATGCAATTGTGTGGACACCATGACAGACGACGGCTTCGCCGTTCTTTTGCCATCAGTTTACATCGGTTTTTCTAATATTTTTTTCTAATATTAAATGAATGTATGGCAATTCTATTTATTCTTTACATTTTCAACTTTTTTAGTAAGTGATATCCCTTAGTAAGCCTATTATTTGTACTGAGAATTCTCCAGTTCAATACTTCAGAATACCAAAATTACATAAATACAATTATCATAGACGCTGTGATTTCATGACCACCTGCATTTTTGTTCTGTTTACGTCCCTCGGATACCACTCTGTGATCTTCTTCGCCCATCTGCTCGGTTCCAATAGTAGGCGGTCCCCCACATTACCGAGGAGATAATCTCAAAAGGATAGCCAATAACTTTGTGAGTTTCAGTAGTATCTACACTTTTTCCCAATTACTTGACAGTGAAAGCCCACCAATGAAATGCCAGTCATAGATGAGGAAAATGTAGTAGACGGTGATGAAAGTGATCTGTAGAAAGAGAAGCCATTCATAATTGGAACTGGAGTTCTCGGAGAAACGTTTTCTCTTCTGGAAAATGTTTTGGAAGGTCTCTGACGTCAGGTGACTGAAGAAACTATCACAGTCTCTCTATAAATAGCCCTTTTGAAACATTATGATGGCGAAACAAAGATATCCAAAAATAAGGTTTCTAGAGAACGATAGGTAGTCCAATTATGGATGACAAAAAAGCGGAACTAGTAAGTCTATTTCAGCCCCTATATAGATGGTTATCTTGAAACATTAAGAAACGTTTCTCGTTACACATTTCGTTCTGAGTGACATGTTGAAAATAAATTTGGCTCTATACATTGTTTCTTTGAAATTTTTTTTTTGAAAGATTTTGTTTCCCAAACAGATTTTAAAATCGGAAAAACAAGGGAGACAAGTACAACGCATTGCCAACCTCTAATACTCTATCAAGACAGACTCTTTTTTATGCTCTTACTTGGCACATGTTCGCCCGAAAAGAATAACCTACCCCGTATACCATGACAATGAGTATCAAGTAGGCACAGTAGGTGACCAAGAGCATAGGAATGCAGAAGAAGACTTCGGCCCAGTCGATAAGCAGAGCAAAAATGTCTTCCTCATCGTTGTAGTACCAGTCTCCACCCTCGAAACACATCGATTCGTTGATGTAGACAGGGACGGAGAGACCGAGAACGATGAAAAGACAGAGAATCTCGAAGAGCTGAAGTGGAATGTTTTCTAAGCAGTCATTTGTTTTTGTAGTCTTGACCAGACTATCACTCGTAGTTGAAACCAAAAAAATTGGGTTTCATCAATATAGGGATTGCGGATTTCATTTGGTTTTAGCTGACACCAAGGAACAATCGAAAATAACAGTTAGGCTAAGTGTATAGCTACTATAGTCTGCTCAGCTGGGACGCTGAAGACGCAGTCGATGTTTGTCGGGAGACCCGTTTCCACTGAAGGCCGTAATTTAGTGTATCTCTTCTTTGCATCGAATCCAAGGAGAAATACAAGTTACGGCCATTTTCAGTTTTCCGTGAAGACGAGTCTCGCGACGAACGAATTTAAAGAAATCCGTTATTATCTTCGCAGTTGAACAATTATAGTAATGTTTTCTTTTTTTCACTCACAATTTAATTTAATTTAATTTATTGCATTTATCACGTTTGTAACGAGCGCAGATCTGATGTTGTGCCATTCTTGCGCAGTTTTTCTCCACCATGTGTGTCCTATTGTCTGTTGCACTTCGTCGACCCATCGTAAACGTTGTCTACCTCTCTGTCTTCGACTCTCGAAAGGGATCCATTCGGTCGTTATTTTGGTCCAACGGTTTGGTTCCATCTTTATCGTCTTCTCGGCCCAGCGAAGCTTCATCGCGAGTGCCTTTTTCCTCCAATCAGTCAGTTTGGTTCTTTCTCTGATCCTTTGGTTCGTCCATCTGTCGAGGGTGGTTATCCCGATCATTCTTCTCTCCATTCTTCTTTGGCAAACCTCGATGTAGTTCTTCTCCGCTTCTCTTAAAGACCAGCTTTCTGCTCCGTACAATGCTACCGGAGTGACGTAAGACTCGGACAGCTGCCTTCGCTTCGCCATTGGGAGTAGACGGCATGTTAGTAGACTGGTCACTTTGTTGAAAGCTCCAAACGCTTGACCCATCCGTCGTCTGATCTCATCGTAGTCGGAGAGTGGGATGGAGATTTGCGATCCGAGGAGGAAAACTTGTCCACAAAGTTGAGGCTGGAACCGTTGACCATGAGTGGCGCCTTGTTTTGGATGTTTGACATAAGCACCGTCTTCTTTGTGTTGATCTCCAGTCCTACCGTTCTCATCGCATTGGTCAGTTTACACATCATCCTTTCCATTCCTGGACGGCTTCTGGAAAAGAGTACCAAGTCGTCCGCGTAGCAAATACGGTAACAAGATTTTCATATTCCTCGTCAGCCTCTAAGTAGCGGTTCTGTTCAAATTCCAATAATCGATCCTCAACATGTTCATCGGGCGAATAGTGGTGCTACATTTTTGTTTTATCTTACAGACTTATAGAGCAAGTCCAGATAGATACAGTGGAATACGGATATCGTTTTGAAAACAATTTCTACACAATTACCTGAACTCAGCGTTTTCCTAAAGCGAAACTTCCTTATAACCAAATCACGAAAAAAAAGAAACTTACCAAGATAGGAAAAGGCAGCTTGTCAGGCAGACACTGTCTCCCGAAGTCTGCGAACGGGTCCATGAGTCCTGAACATTGTTTGATTCAATTTAGAAGGAAGATGTTCACTTTATTCACACTCTGTATATATGAATTTCGTGAAATATACAGAATATTTCTATCAGTCTACTATTTTGTATGTTTCACTAAAATAGTTCATTTTTGGTTTCACGAAAAGCTTAAAAAAATAGATATTATCTTAGAACAGTATTATGGCATTTTCTTTCTTTTTATGAAAATCTACAAAAACGTTTCATGTTTCACGACTCCTACTACTAGTACATGCTACGCTATGTGACCTGTTTCTCCATCCCATACCTTTCAATACACGGGTATCACCTTTCTCGCACCCGTTTTTGGTCTCAGGACACAGCATACACAATGTTCTACAAAGTTGTAGAGCAGATCAAGTGGCTAGTTTCTGTGGTCACTTGCGGTGTCTGCTTTCTACTTGGATTCATTCTTGTTACCAACGTCAGTTTTTCTATTTCTCTGACTATATGTATCGAAATACTCTTCATTCCAGAGTAGTTTTAGTTCAGATCAAACAGGACATGGTGGATATGCGCGGAAAGCCCCGCTGTTCTGGCATCGGAAGATGGTTCGGTCCCCAGTCGCCCGTCTTTGGAATTTTCTGGGCTATCGTCTGTCCCGCTTTGGCCGCAACCATTGCCGGCATCGTCGTCCACGAGCTGAGCGGCTACAGCCAGATTACATTGAGCAAGACACTGGAATTGCATTACCCTGTTCCCCTTGGATTCAGAATCCTTGGTTGGGTGCTCAATCTGGCTCCTATCTTGCCGATTCCCATCTTCTTCTTCTACAAATGGTACAAGCTCAGCAAGCAGGGCAAGGTGAGTGAACGAGAAAGGGAAAAAGATGCAGAGACAGAGACAGGGAGACAGTAATTGACCGATCCTGTTTCAGAAATGTCACTATCTCTTCCGCCCGACGATGAATCTTCCCTCTGCTCATCGCTACTACGAGCAGAAGGAAATCCCGGAGCCCCGCGATGGCAACCAGACCGACCCGGAGCAGAGGGAATGGTCCGAGCCGTCGTCAATCCAATCGAAGAAGACGGTCGGAAGTCAGTCAGAAGGTCTAGAACATATTTTCCACAATATAACCTGACCGCGGAAACTATAAAGTTTCTGTATATGCTTGTGTTTTTTGGACGTACATGGTTTAATGGCTTGACGAAATTGTTTCCCTAGATACCGTATACTGTCAGTACAACCTCCAACAAATCTGCCATTTACGCTTGCAATGGACCATACAAGTTCTGCTTGGAAAGGCAACTGCAAAAACAAAGTTTTTCCTGTTGAAGTAGTTCAAACTAACTTTTTTACCAAAAAAGGAGAATACAGACGTCCAATAGTGCCTTTCCAGTCGAATAACATACGCCAAAGGGCGTCCGGGTAAATAGTTTCGTGAAAACAAACATAAAAAAGTAAAAAGCACATAAACACAGATAATACACAAAAAAAAAAAGTAAAACAAGAGACAAGATGCACGTATCCGAACTACTCCCGGCTCACCGCGCTCACCATCACATCACACTGCCATGGTTTTCGGCACCTTCAAAGTCTATGACGCGGATCCTGCGGCCAAGGGGCCGAGATAATACGGGGGCTATTTTAAAAAGTGGCATATCTCGGACCAGGGAGGGGTTAACTGAAATCGGGTACTAAGTTTGTTGCCAAAGTCCAGCTTAAGTTGAGAGGCTTCCCTTGTCAGTCATTTTCACTCCGTCTCAATGACCCGGAGTAAAGTGTGTCGACGGAGGATCGACTATTGATTTTGCCACGTTATCACCCAAGACCAAGAGCGGTCGCCAGCCAAGGATAAATCTCATTTCTACCTTTGTTTTGAACGAATGAATTTCATCATGGCCCACTGGAGGAGAACAAGTGACAGTGTGGCCAGAGGTCGTCTTATCATACGGCGACCTTCATTTTTTGAGCTTTCAAGAACTGATTTTCAAGAATGGCCTCAATCCTATTCCGAAGAAACGTAGCAGATCGCCGGTAAACAGCTTTTTCTATAACATAAAGAAAATGTTAGGTCAAAGGTTGTTTACTACCACGATCCTACAAACCCCACAATATGCCAGAAACTGCTGTATAGCACGCAACATTATGGACCAACTACGACTGAAGGTGCGTTATCTCCTTGTATCTAATTATACGCACAACTTTTATTTTTTTCTAGCAAACTAAATATGTGTCAAAGCCCGCAACCCTTGACAATTTTCTGAAGCTTTTTTTGGCAACTGTTATAGGTGGTAAAAGTTGACTAGTTGAGTGAAGACAGTTCCAATTACAAAAAAAAACCCCTGGGTCGCTCCAAAAAGCAGCGAAAGTTCTTTGTTCTACTGCGAAAAAGATAGTTCCATGCAGAACAGATCTCGGCATCTTCTGTGATTTATTGACTATGCCACAGTGCCTTTCCGCATGTTTATTGAGCACACGTTTTGCTTGTTCCAGTTTTATCGTGCACGATAAATGCTTTCTTTAGTGGTCCACAATTGCTCCTCACAGTCCTTTAACTTATCTTTCCCGGTCACACCTCAGGCTCCTTGGCACTTTCGGCGACTGATAGCAGATTTTGGAGTAAATACGATTAATTTGCCAAAATGCCGGATCTTCTTTCCTTTCAATAGAACTCCTTTGACTGACTAGGCAAGTTTTAGAATACTCGCAAGTTGCAACTACCCAGGATCGTCAGCTGCCCCCCGTCACGTCACCGATGAGGCATTCGTATGTTGTTTTTGTACTTGAAGGTCAAGATTTTCAGAGCTTGGAACTCTGAAATGCCAAGTGCACTACTTCCAAACACTCCGAATAACTGGGATTTGGAATATCTGTGAGTTAACGGAATGTTTGTGATTGTTTACTCTTGTTTATGCATTAAAGTGGGCAGCCTTAAATTACTCGTTTTTTGTTAATTTTGTTCATTAATTAAAAATATAGACATCATTTTGCAGGAACCAGGGAAGCCGTGACTTCACTCCGCTGAACGCCGCTGAAAATACTGAGACCCGTGAATCTGTAAGTCGTTTTTCTGTAGATTTCAAAGATTCTTTGCTTTCAGATCAACCATCAACCCAATCATGATCGAGCTCAAGAGTTAGCGTTTCATTTGTTTTATTTTGAATTCAGTACCTCCGGGATAGCCGTGCAGGAAAACTGGCTCGTCCCTTTCGCACGCTTTTTCTGTGGCCACGTTGAGATAAACGTGGCCACAGAAAAAGCGTGCGAAAGACTCCGCGAGGCTTCTAATAGCAGCTTTTCTGATTCAATATTATGCCGATTGTGCTCATTTTCTAGACAGAAAGACAAGGCCCGTACGATTTGGTCATATTTCAAAAAATGGAAGACTTCTAGAATGTTCCATCCGCAATCGACTCACAGAAGCTACTACGGCAGTGATGGAGGCAACCGCACCGGGTCCGCGATGGATGACCATGCAGGAAGAGGGTGAGTAATTGTCTCTCTGTTTACTCAGATGGGATCAATTTTTTTGGAAAACAGTCATTTGAATCAGATAGGATCAGGCTGAAATTATTGTAGACCACGGTTATAGTACAGCCAAATGGGATACAGTCAACTCTCGATATAGTAAACACGCGCTTTGCACGAAAAAAAATGTATTAGTTGGTGAAGTCTACTAAACCGAGAGGGAAGATCAACCGTACTCTGGGCCTTTGTCACCTATAATATCACGTATCTTCCACAAAATTTTGGAGTTGATTGCTTGGAATCCCACGGAACAATCGATTATAGACCGAGGTAATCACGATTTTCAGTACAAAATGACTTTTTTCAAAGTGCTCGAAACCAAACTTTTTTGACGTTTGGATGATGCAGCTGTATTGATGGATCCATTTTGAGTTTTTGTTTACAATATTAGCCATTTTCGAAACAAGATACTTAGGGTTTTGAGAAAGTATCTATACTTTCTTGACAGAGGATTTTTGCGTTTGCGCCTGGAATCTCGCCACCAAACAGTAAATGCTCAATGTTAAAGTTTTTATGGAGGTTTTCTGTCGTCTTCTATCGAACTGATATGCTCACAAACTTTGAAAACGTAAAGAATCATTCAAACGGGTGAAATTGCAGAGGTATCCATACTTTCTTGACACACTGTATATCGGTTATCTACTATACCGAGAGTTGACTGTAGTGCGATTTGAGGAAGTTCGTCACGGGACCCGATTTGAAAACGCGTTCGGCCGTCGTTTGTCAGCAGCCACGAATTAAAGATGGGAAGTCAAGAGATTCAAATTCTCTTCCTCACCAGAATTTAACCAACCCTCCTCCTCCTCTTCCATACACGGTATTCCTACCCTTTTTTTGTTCAAGTAATTCAGCTTACTCCACCAGTACAAAGCACTCAACAGCCTCTAGGCGCAGCCTCCATAGCTAACTGGATGAAAAGATTGGCTAAAGAAAAAGAACCGTTCTATCTGCTCACTCGCGATAAGGTGGACTACCGTCATACCAAAAACACAACTGACGACGAAGTAGACTTCTGGAGAACGCGCAAAGACTACTCCATGAAGAAACTGATCAATGTTTCGGACGAGAACTACGACCGACTGGTCAAATATTTTCCGGATTTCAAAGAATATTTGGAGAAGAAGGTTTCGAAGAACCTACGAAATAGCCAAGATGCGAACGCAGCGGTTAGATTTATTCAAAATCAAATTCAAGCTCAAACGGTTTTAGGAACTACGAAAGGTTATAGCTGATCTGCTACCTGGTCAAACAAACGATGATCTCCTGTCACGCTACGATGAAGTATTAGCAAAGTACATCGGAGCCTACGCGGAATGTGTACGAGGCAGGAACAGAACAAAAACGGAAAACGAAGAAACTGTCACAAAAGACTCGGTTAGATATTATAATATTTTATGTCAAATGGATTTAACAGGCTATCCGAATTAGAAACTGCTGTATAGCACAAACCTATTTGTGTTCAAAATTTACTTTCAATGATTTTCAGGAGCTGAGGAGGCTTGGAAAAGAGGTTAGCGAAAAAGTTGCGTCTTTCCAAGAGATAATGACTTCGTTCAAACGAGATGCCAACGATACCGGAAATGTGCTTTTCAATGCTTCGAATTTTCTTACTGAAAGTAAGTTAATTCAATTCTATGAAGTTTAAATGCCAATTTAGAATGGACAGAAATCCAATCGCTTCGTGAAGCTCCAGTCAAAGGAGGCACAAGCACCAGCCGCTTCAAGCAATCCAAAATCTTGTGTAGAGATGCTGCCTCGAATGAGGAAAACGTTCGAGATCTCGGATTGGCACTCGACTGGCTCATAATGACGGCCACCCAGGAAGCCGCGGTATCTGCTCATTTCTTGTCGTACCTACCAATCTTTAGAGAGGAACAGCGGTGGACCACTTCGAGGTCAACTTCCAGAGGCAGTTATCAAAAGACCAGCAATGTGAACTCCTTTGTCGACTCCTGAAATCGCTTGATGCACAAGATCTGCATAAGGTGCTCCATTGGGAA
The DNA here is from genome assembly GCA_037178855.1 of Oscheius sp. JU75. Lineage (NCBI taxonomy): Eukaryota > Metazoa > Nematoda > Chromadorea > Rhabditida > Rhabditidae > Oscheius > Oscheius sp. JU75. The sequence goes on along the minus strand of JASJZC010000006.1, from coordinate 2,079,869 downwards.
AAATCTCTGGTAGTCCAGGTAAACTTTTTAAAGGGGCACTCATTACAAGGGGAAGAGGGGACGGCGAAACGCGTTTCCAAACGGGTCCCGCGACGAACTCTGCTTTGCTGCTCCATATTCACATTTTCTAGTTTTCCGGTCATTATTGACATCGAAGTAAACGTTTCTGAAGTAGTTTTTGACGCTGAGTCAATTCACACTTAGAAGCCAAAAAAAATGTGTGTAAAACACCGAAAAATGCAAAAAATTCATTTTAAACGAAGCTCGTGGCGGACCCATCGAAAAAAAAAATTGTTCCGCCGTCCCACCCAGTGACAGTGTCCCTCTCGATTTTGTTGTTATAGGGACGCGACTTGGCAGGATGCCCTGGAGAAACAGGATTCCCGACAGACTTCAATAGTCAGACTTCCGCTCCTATCCCTGTCAATCCTTCACCAATCCTTGCTAAACAGGTGAAACTGACAGATACACAGATTGACAGATAAACTGAATAGCAAAGCAACGGCAACTTTATAATTCAGATACCAATACCAGCAGAAAGTCGAAAACGAGTCCTTAAAACCTATGAGGCTGGGAAGAAGCCGACAGCAAAGGTAGGTTCAAACTGTTTTCTATCAGTCCATTTTGGCTGCACACCAGCCTCTTTCATGCAAATCTTTGATTCGTTGTCTAGAACATGGATTCAAATTATACCCTTTTTCTTGAACAAACCATAGTCGTTGTTTGCAGAAAAAAAATCTCAAAAACTTTTCAGAAACCAAACAAAACAGGAGCTTCTTCACAAAGCAACAATCTTTTATCTCTGGTCCCTATTCCAGCTTCGAGCATTTTTGATCAATATGTTCCGACAGCTCCGACAATGCCAGTCTCTGAGGCCGCACCTCATGCACCCGACCTCAATGAATTCCAAGCAAGCAGTCTGAAGGTAGATATAAAACAACTATTCAGGATGACATGTCACATTATGAGTCGATTCCACAGCCAGAACTAAGTGGAGTTAGTGGTCCGAGCCCAATGTCAGCTCCATCCACCAGCATTAGAAGGAGAGAGGTATTTGGAATGTGCGTTAATTACCATATTTATTCCAGTCATCCGCCGAAGGGCAACACAGTTCCCATTTTGAATCTGTTTCTCAGTGTTCAAAGCCTCGTCAGTTTGTAAAATTTAAAGAGGTGATACAGATTTTAGACACTTCTGTTTCACATTCCCAGCAGAATCATCGAGAACACACTTACGTGTCTCAAGTCGAATTGAAAGGCTAGTTTTATCAAGATCAAGCCAACCGCTCTCTTTCCTCTCATACGTCTTTTTGAATATGGGAGGAAAAGAGACGGCGTGGGGAAAAGAGGCCATTTCGGCCCGAATGACCAGAATGGCTTTCGAATGAGGAGAATCATGATCATTTGGCATTTCTACTAATTTCTGACTCTTTGATATGGGTTTTGTCCAGATTACCAGAAAAATTTCCAATTTATGAGTTGAATTGAAAGTTCGCGAGTTTCTTAACGAATGGAGCGAATCTTCAGGGTAACAAAGCTGGAGTGAAGATCTAAACAAAACTAGACGCCTCATTTTTCAGACCCAGGATTAAACTATCAGTTTATGATGTTTTGTAAAAATATAGCCCATGATCAGCACTATAACTATCCAGAACTGGAAAGTGCTTTGGCCTACCCGAAAAATTATCCAGAAGTCGCGTAATACCGGTTCAACCCATAATTTGGAAATTTTTCGGCTAAATTGGACCAAACCTATACCAGAGGATTAGTAATTGGTAGAAATGTACTTCTTCTGCCAAATATGCTAAACGATCATGATTCCCATTATCATTAGGAAGCCATTTTGGTCATTGGAGCCGAAATAATCTCTTCCCTCTCTCTCAAGACCCTCCTGTTTTTAAGAATACAGCAGCTACCTACATCCCAGGCCACCATCTTCCGGGCCAGAGACTTTTCCAGCAAATTTCAGCCAACCACAGTCAGCCAACAATAATCAAAGTTAGATATGATTCCATTCCGGATTATTTTTTGTTTGTTTTAGGCCCTATGATTTCTGCCGGACTTCAGACCAACATCCCGTCTCCGGACCCTGAATACTACAAGTATTAGTAGCTCGCTTCTTTTTTGTGAGTATCCGTTGTATTATACCATACATACATGTATCACGTCACGCGGTTTTTCCAGATTCCCATTTGCAAACTATCTTCGCTCCTCTGTGTTTCAGACTAGTCTCAATTTATTGTATTTGATACTTTATCACTTAATAAAAATTAGTGCAAACTTTATTAATAAGTATTTTCGCTTTTTGAAAGAAAACAATCGGCCCACTACTCGTGTACTAGCAGAGGCACTGTCTGTCAGTCATTTCGCAGTGGAACATCATTTGAAGCAATTGAGATTTACGAAGAAACTAGGCACTTGGTTGCCGCACGACCTCAGTGACGCCCAGAAGTGGCAACGCATGTCCGTCGCCCATTCTCTCCTGTCCAGACATAAGAGAAAATCCTTTTTGCCACACCTGGTGACGGGACAAGAAGTGGATAACGTACGTAAACTTCCAAAGGAAGGGTCAATGGGTGGGTCGAGGGCAGACCCCAAGTCCTGATGTGAAACCCGACACCTATCAAAAGAAGATTATGCTCTGTGTTTTCTGGGACATCCAATCAGTTCGAAGGAGTGGTGCACTGGGAATTGCTGGATGCTGGAACTACCCTTATGGCCGCCATATACAACCAGCAACTTGAAAAGGTTGCCATTGCACTTCGTCAGAAACAGCCGCTGAAGTCGAAAGTCATCCTGCGGATGGACAACGCGCGCCCCCATGTTGCAAAACTCACTCACTCCAAGATCCACGACCTAGGTTGGGAGATTTTGCTCTAGCCTCTTTATAGGCCGTTCCTTGCCCCTCGACGAATCCATGTAATAGCCCAAAAGTCTAATTTAAACAAAAAAAAACCATTGGCTCGACGAGACTATTATGGTCAGACGGTCAGCAGCTACAGCAAGCCGAGCAATAACTTCTTCCAAGTAGGTGGACGGCAGCCTTCCTTCTACTTTAAAGAATCCAATTTGTCACAAATCCAGGTTTTATGAACATTTTTTTCAGGAGGAGAATCCCGTCGCCAAGCTTGAGAGTCCATCCCCTAATGCAGTTGGCATGGATGTCGACATCAGCAAATGTGAGAATCCGAATGAGTCGGCTGAGAAGACTCCGTCCCCTTTTTTGTTTCCACATCTAATCTGCAGCTGGAGCCGGCTCTTATCAGACCTGACTATAATCTCGGGCCGGGTCGAGACTGTGAACACTGGCAAATCATAAAATTGAAAGCTCCGTGGTCTGTGAGGACGGGACCGGTATGGTGAGCGATACTGGAATCTATCTATCCCATTTAAACATACTAGTTCTCCCTGCCAAATAACTCTTCATTCAAACTCACAAAGAGATACATTATAGCTTCGTCTCACAAATAAATATAGATCATTTTCCTCCTTCCATCACTTCGTAAAACGGTCTGTCAACTCTACCGCCAGTCGATTAGGCAATGAGACCGAGGCCATGGCACTCAATTGTACAGGCATTTCCGGTCCCGCTGTCCATTTCTCTCCATCAAAAACATCGACCGTCTTCAGCCATTTATGTCCGTCATAACCCCCGGCAACATGGATCCGGTCCGTCCTCTTGAAGGCAGTGAACATGCATCTGGGGGTAGCCATAAGTTTCATCGGCTTCCAATCGGACTTCAGATCCGAAATGTTCAACTTCCAGCAGGTCCCGACAGTTTTTTGGTCACAGTCACGACCTCCGAGGACGATCAAGGTAGTGTAGTCTGCTATGAGGGCCAAGTTGTAGCGTGAGAATGGCATCGAACTGAGGTAGGTCCAAATCCCGCTCTGAGGGTCATAGAATTCGACGGTTGCGATGGCCAGATCCCCGTTTGAGGCACCGCCACAGACGTAGATCTTGCCCTTGATGACGGTGGCGGCGGCGTTGAAACGGGCTTGGCGCATGTCTCTAGAAATTAGATGATTTTATTATTAGGTTTCAAGGTATATATAGAAGATGTTAGTAAATTCGTCTCTTTTGTGAATGTCGAAAAGTAAGTTGTTCTCTCTGGAAACCGCAGCTTTCTAGGGGGATATGGCGCTTATATTTCAAGATCAGCAGAACCTCTTATAATTTAGACTGGAAAATTAGAGCCATGCAACAAGTTCAACGAGGTTTTGCCAATTCTTCCCTTTGCGTCTTGTTTTTTGGTTTTTACAGGTTTCAACGTTCCGGTAAAGGTAGACAGTTTGATTGCTACCCAATTGTTGGGCTGATAGAGGTAAAGAAATCAGATTCTATTAAAAAACACAACTTCCTCTGAGGATCTGACATCTTCCAGTTTTACTCCATTTTGCGACACAGCAAGTTTCCTCATAACTTTGTCTTGAAACAGGAAACACGAAAAGAGCTTTTGAGGTGGGACTGAAAAAGTTTCAAGGCTTCGGTATATGGCGATGATGCAAAGCATTACTAATTGATACCTTTGAAAACTAATGAGACCCCTCTGAGAGATGCAACTTTCGATCGGAGTTTAATAATTTTTTCAGGTAAAACGCTGAACCAAGTTTAAATCATGCTGTTTTCTTATATATCCTCTTGAAATCTAAAAGATTCAACAAGGAGTTTAATCGCCTCTGGCTCTCTGTACCTTTTTGTCTTTGTTTTTTATATCTTTCAAAGCCCCGGTGAAGGTAGAATTCTCTGTGTATAAGCGATCGGGCTTTGCAAACTAATAATATTTCACAAGAAAAGAGAGAGATTATCCATTTCTACCTCTCATCCAGAGCCTTATCACTTTGTCATGAAAGTAGGAAAGATGAAAACAGAGATGAAGTATTTCTGTGTTTCACAGGTTTTTTATATGCATAGTACACAATGGATTCCACTTTTCTGATGAATTCTTCTTGCAAAATTAGGGTATCTCACTAGAAAAATAACATTTTGAGCTCTGAAACCATTATAAATTTTTGTATGTACTCGAGGCTCGTGCCACATATTCTTCACTTTGTTGTGGAATTATAGGTTACTTTGATTTTCTGGGCTTCGCCTGAGCAAAAACATTTACCCAGAGCCTATCATTGCCAAACACAGAAAACGTCAAAACTCACTGCATCAGAACCCAAGCCTTCGTATCCGGATCATACTTCTCGACCGTCTTCAGATCCTCATTCTTATCATTTTTGCCTCCAATGGCCCAAATGCATCCATTCAGAGCCACACTGCTGTTCGAGATGTACCGTCTCTTGTCCACCATGTCCGTAAGCCGCTCCCATTGGAATTCCTTGGTTAATCGATGGAGAAAGTTACAACTTCGTCCTTGTAGACTCCCGCCAAAAACGTAGAGGATTTTTTTGAGGCAGACTGCGCCGTGGTAGCGGGTAGAATACGGAAGAGACAGAGACAGTTGTTTCCAAGAGCTTGAGTCGTTGTCGAGGAGGTAGAGCTTGTCACTGTAATCGTGACCGTTGGCGTAGCCGCCGAGGACCAGGACCTGAAATTTTCTTGTTGTTTTATAGTAAACTTGCTACTCAGAATGTGCGTTAGAAAATTTTTGCCTGGAGCATTTCTGAAGCGTCCGGCTCTGCCACTCTTTCCCGCTCTACCTGTTTTTGTATTTTTCCTTCTGTTGAAAGAGAGGGGAAAAGATTGAGATGAGTTAAATGGATACGTATAGACAGAAGGTGAAACAATACAAAATAGGGGAAGACCAGGACCAGTATCTACTGTTGTATTTTTAAATATCGTCATCAGAATGTCGATTGGAATTTGAAAAGATAGCAGCATTTATGATAGATTTGAAAGATTGACGCTATCCGCTGTCTACAATATGTACCCGACAACACTAGAGCCGATGCAGAAGTTTGACGTTCCGTACTTTCAGTTACGCGAAATTGTATGCCAATTTTCAAAAAACTGCATCAAGTCCAACGCTAGCAACTGAACGATTATTGTCTCGAATGAAGTTGCTCTTCAGTCAGAATAAGAAACAGAAAGGCAAAAAGGATCATTTGCTTTTTTTGTTGTATTCTTTTTGGATTTGGCTTCCGCGCGTATAATAAAGTTCAAAAGTCCTACAGCGTTTATTGAGCGCAGAATGACTATGATTAGACAGAAAATGAAACAGCAAACAGATGTTACAGTAGACCTACAAGCCAGGTGATCGACTACCACTCAGATTTCAAGGTTACTTGTAGAAAAGTTGTAAAACTGAGTGAAAAATATAAATTATTAGAAAACACCTGGGAAGCACCTCGAATTCAACGGCTCTCCCCGTTATCCTGTCGATGAAGCACAAAATTCAAAACTGTTACTTTTTTATTTCATTGGCTAGCTTTTTTTTCTAAAAGCTGAAGACCCATAAGTACTACGATAGATGTATACTAACCGTTTCAGTAAGCGGACTCTTTCCGGGAGCTGTTGTCTGGAGCAGTTTCACTGAAAACCTTGTATTCTTTGGCCCCCTCCGAAACTCTCACCTTTCTCATTGAGCCTCCTGACCTCATCCTCCAAGTTTGTTATCGTCTCATAGGCTGGCTGGAGGGTTGTTCCAATGGCATTCGTGACGATGTCTGAATTTGTATTCACTTTCCAACTCCTGCTGCAAATACATCCCCTCCCCCTTCTCTAACAGTTTCCTAGCAAACGTGCAATATCCGTTTTATCAATTGTTTCACTCGTTTGATAAGAAAAGAAAAGTAGACTATTCCTCCCATAGTTTGTGCACTCATTTTTACTGTTACAAACAGCTCATTCAGGCCGGTCTGGCACTGACGTTGAAGTAGAGGAACTTTTAAAACGAGTGAACATTTAAACTTGCGACGAATACAGTAATTTCCCAAAACGACAATTCCAATATTTTTGATATTCACAAGTCTTGTCAGTCTGTTTTTGTGCTTCCACGTTTTTGCGTCGAAAATACACGAAAAAGTTGAAAAAAAAACAATTTGGGCCTGATCCAACTACAAAGCTTTGGGCCCAGACCTGCCCGCCCTGTTGACTCGCCTACTTCCGCATACCGCCCGTCTCTGATGGTAATTCTGCGTTGAGGGTGAATGCTAGTGGTCCCAGAGGGAAAACCCTCGCTACTGTTTTCCTGTTTCGATAAGAGAATGGATATTTCGACGATCTATTTGTAGCAGCGTTTATTTAGAGAAGTTGAAACCGCTGCCTGCTGTGGTTGGGGGGCTGCCCAACAGCTATGGTTTACTAAGAGTACATCACGAGCCTATGTACCATGACTACAACAATGTTTCAAAATCTCAATCTATCAACCAAACAACTATTTTCGCTGCTCTGTTGTATTCGGCTCCACCAACCTGTGATATTAGCCGTCGAGCTGAGCCGCCTCTTCAGGTCATCATTCTCCTGTCGGAGCCTGTCGAGCTCCTGTTTCGTCTCCTTCAGCTCCGACTGGGCCTTGTGTATTGTGAGCAAATCGACCATTTTGCAGGATTCCGTCCAGAAAAAAAAGGACGAAGAAGGCAGCAGATGACCGCGTGAATCTTCAGCCCGCAAAACAGTCAGCCCGATGTCAAAACAACCCCCCGTCTATGATCAGCCAGAATTCCAGTTTCTCCATGACTGTCTCCCGCCTTTCGGTAAAGGTTATGTGTTGCTATTTTTCGATCAGAGTGGTATCAACAGTCAACATGGGGGCCTCTTGTTCTCCTTCCGCGATAGGTCAGAATGGGATGGTGTCATATGGGACATTAGGGTGGTAGGGGTGCATTTTATTGGTCTGTCTCTCTCAGTGGAGTAAGACAATGCCACAGAAAAGGACAGGGAGGGGACATCCAGGAACTACTGTTTTGGACATTGAATATAAGTGTTTCGTGAAACACATCGAGGCAAGATTAAACAGTACTAAAAAAGTTATTCTTTGTATGTTTCAAAGAGTCCTTTAAGAGATCCTTATCATATTTTGATAGTGCCGTTTTGTATCGTCTTTTTTTTTGATTTTGTATTAAAACCGACAAGGTATAGGTAAGAGCTAGATGACATATGGTGATTATTATGCGCGTGTCGGGCGAAATTCTGAAATTATTTTTTTTCTGGCAAAAGACTGAAACAATTTCCAACAGATCAGAAGATCGAAGCTTTGTATGTTTCATGAATCCACAAAAAGGTTACTATGACATTTTGACAATACTACAGGGTGTGCCAAAATTATAACAACTCAGAAAAAACACCGTATCTAACGGTAGTTTTTAACAAACGAACAGACAACAACTATTTGCTGATCGTTTCTGCACAAAAAACCACATTAAAATTTCGAATTTTCCTCAATCGGCAAAGAGGCATGCTTTTTTTTCCGCTTGGGTAAGACGTTGATGGTAGCGCTCAGATAGGTGGCATCTGTTCATTTCATGCTTTTTCAAGAGTTGCTTTAAAGAAATTGATGTTTCTGTGCTGTGTCTTGTAGGCTTTTTGCAACACTTCAAACTGTGAAGTCCATTAGATTGAGGTCCGGTGAGATTGGAGACCACTCGCTGAAGGCAAACACATCCGCAAAATTGCTTTTGCACCAATCTTGCACAAGACGAGCGTTGTGAACAGGAGCTCCATCTTGTTGAAATGCCCAATTACGCTTTTTGAAATGCTTGGTAGTAGTTAAACAGGCGCCCCGGTTCGATTTTACGCGAAATTGCGTACGACGTACGCAAACTACGGCTTGGCGCGAATTAACTTTTTTTTTTCGTTTTTTTGTCGTTCTACCCATTTCTCGACTTTTTTCTTACATTTTCTGTCTGTTTATAGTGCTGTTCGACTTCTTTCAACGTACCGCACCTTGGAATCAACAAAAAGCTATCATTTGATGAAAATATTGCCTAAAAAAAGGGAAATTTCTAATAAAACTTCGGTGCGGTATGTTGAAAGAAGTCGAACAGCACTATAAACAGACAGAAAATGTAAGAAAAAAGTCGAGAAATGGGTAAAACGACAAAAAACGAAAAAAAAAAGTTAATTCGCGCCAAGCCGTAGTTTTGCGTACGTCGTACGCAATTTCGCGTAAAATCGAACCGGGGCGCCTGTTTAACTACTACCAAATGCTTTTTGGCCCAGGGAAGAACGTGTGTCTTCAGAAGATTCAAATAGTTGGCAACATTGACTTTGATGCGCGCAGTTGCTATAAATTTGGCGCACCCTGTAATGTAAGACTGTACTTCATTTACTGGGCCCGAAGCATTACATGTACGAACTGAGTTGTCCAGGGACAGAGAGATTCTACTTTTTTTCTTGTATGAAATAAGTTTTGGACAGGAAAACGGGTGATCAAAGAGGTGTGAAACACTTTTGTCGGAAATCGAAAAGTTGAGTTAGGTTCCTGGTAAGTAAAAGAGATTACCAACATCGAGAGTATTTGTGTATATTGTCTTCAGTTTTTATTGAGACCTAAGTAGAGCGGGAAAGAACTCAAATGGAGAACATATATTTAGGCTTGTAGGGGTTACATTCTTGTGGTCTGTCACTCAAGTTTTGGAGCAGTACAGTACAGTTTAAAATTCAATATTTTCTCTGGGGTAGACCAACATGGGATTGGTTTTAGCCAGGGAGACTGACTATAAGCATTTCGTGAAACAATAAGTGAAAAAATCGGAGAGCACTCAAAAAGTTCACTTGAAAAACTTTAATGATTCCATAATGAGCATAATAGCAACTCGATAGTGATCGCATTCCTTTCGAATCGGTGAGTTTGAATATAAACCGAGACAAATGGAACTTGCTCTACAAACAGAAACGCTACGAAATAGAACTTCAAAGGTATGGGATGGACAAGTAATCGATGTAGTTCTGTGGGCTGTTCCAAAAACCTATAAATTTTTGCAGAAGGAAACTGCATAAGCTTAAGCGTTCCATAAAAGAATAAGTTTCAAGCCTGAAACTTTTAAAAATTATCATAAAAGAATCCACTGTTGCTCTATAGTGCTCTTCGTTTCCTGCATGTGCAAATTCGGATCTTATTCGTACCAGTAAGAATTCCATGTTGCCGATACAGTACGGGAGAGGACTAATTCAGTTGACAAGACGGTATTAAGGATACGATTTTGTCAACCGAGACGGCACGGGTACTTGGTATACTGCCGAAACGGACGGAAATCAGTTGTCGAGACGATACATGTGAGATTTTCGGACTGTATGAAGTCAAGTTTCTCCAAAAACAGCTGTGAATAGAGTACACGAAATCAAAAATAAGCATTTATTTCTTCCCTGAATCACAGAAAAACCTCATTTCGGATCATAACACTTGGTAGCCTTGACAAAGTCGTAGACCCAGTGCATTGGGTTTTCCTTGTAGAAGTCCATAATGTAGAGGATCTCCTTGAACTCCTTCATCATTTGCACGTATTGCTGAAAGAAGAGGCTATTTCGGGGCCAAAGATATGAAAATTTATTTGGGAATCTCAACAAAATCAAGTCTACTTGTTGAAAATCTGTATCTTGTACTCGGTATCGCGGACGAAATTATAGATAAAAGGGTCCTTGCCGTAGAAATCCAAAATATAGAACAGCTCTTTGGCCTCCACAATCTTCTTCACCTCTTGCTGAATATGAGAGATGTTTTGAGACTATTAGGTATCAAAATTTTTCGAAATCTCAAAGTACAAGTAGGTCACTTTGGAGGCTCAAAATCCATTTTTTCTGTTTTTGCTGCATCATTAAGAATTTACAGACAAACAGACAGAGTAAGGGGGATTTAGAAAGACAGAGACACAGAGACATAATAAGCGAGAAATAAACGTAAAGACAGATATACTTAAACATTCTTCTCTTACCATCAACTTTTTTACCCTTGGAGGGCTTTTGAACTTTCAGACTACTTTCAACCACCCACACTTTCCCAAACTCGAGAAAGGGCATAAAAAGTACGAAAATAGCTGACCAGTAGCGGCGTCGCCAGACGGCGGAACCTGCTGGTAAGATCCCAAGTTTTTATGGACTCATGGGGTAGACTTTTTTTAATTATTGATGCGCATTGTACTGAAGTTCATACTAACTTTGATAGTGAACTCTGATGTGGGCAGTTTTCAACGACAGATTTCACGACTATAGCATCGAAAACTCAGCTCGACTATAGAATTTGCTTGAAATATGAAAGTTGCTATATTTGAGGTTTCATTCGAGAGTATTTTGGAATAGAACTTATTCATTTTGTTAGCAAAATGACAATTACAATCTTCAAAACTTGAACTGCAAGATGTCATTGAGAAAGGAGCTGTGACTAATGGCGTCCAGTACTTTCATCAGCTCTAGGTTCTCCCTCATGCGCGTCAGCGATTGCTGAAAGTTTGTGGGGATTGGAGTGATAAAATAGGGCAGAAACAATGACCGTCTTTCTAAAGTTGTGCAAGTTTCGAAACCTATGGGGTTGTGAGTAAGAGTTCAGATTGTTTTATATCGGCAGAGTGAAACATTCCAAAAAACTACGATTTTTAAAAAGTAGTCATTGGCTTCTAACAGCATTTTCAGGCCCAAAGCGCTATTGGTATGTTCTGCAAAGATGTAGACCAGATCATATGCTACAAAGAGGACAGAATGGAAGAACGGCGTCGTACCCACGTATTTCCGCAGTAATTTTGATTTCAATTTTCAACGTTTCAAGAACAAAAAGACCCACCAGAATGGCACTGTAGAGACACATGAGTTCTCCCAGACGCTGCGCGTAGTTGGTAATGTTGTTCATTCTGGAAAAGGTGCAGGATTTACCCTGTGACATAATCTGCTTTGACGTTTGTTTTTGGTTTCAAATATCGCATGAAAGATGCAAGCTGTTGTTTACAGTACATGGCAGACGATGACTATAAAAAATGCTGCTGTGTTTAAAGCTTCATTTTATTAGGTTGTTAGGGAAAAGTTTTGCGGAGTAATATTGTTTTACATCAAAATCGTTACCTTTCACCATTTCCGTGAAACATATAAATAACTTACGTGTATAACTGATGTAACTGCTCGAAGATCTTTGCTCGCATCTGTTTGGACAGGTTCTCCATTTTGTCCGAGCCCTTTTCGATGTCTGGAACATGAAACATTGCAACTTTTATACAGAAAAAACCAACTCTGGTTCCAGAGCATTAATCCCAATAGAGCCGCATACTCCTCATCGGTGATCTGGAGCTCGTACATCATCCAGACCATCTTCTGTCTAGGTCGACCCATGCATTGGGTCAAGAGTCTGAAAAGACGAATTGATGTTTCAAGTGATACAAGAAGAGGAAGCAGAGGACTTTGTTTGTTTCTTGAACGGCCATGAGCAATTCTAATAAACTGGAAGAAGTGGCGGAACATAACAAGTTATGTCGAAGTCCCTTCAAATACTCACTTGATCAAGTCATCCTTCGGCAGTTTCGAGTCCCCGGGTGTCTCTGACAGGAAGTCTGTTAGATTGTTTAGGTCCAGATAGGTAGTCTCTGTTAGGACAGTTCTGAATTTGTAGTCTTTTTCGTTTCTAGATAGAAAAGTTACATTGAAGTGAATTGTTCAGGAGGTATCCTCCTGTAGGTCCGATAAGAACTCTCCATTCCCCACATGATGACCACAAAGGATTGAAAGAGGAGCCACTGAAATTTCTCAGTTTGACTTTTTCTTTGCTTCAAAACTAATTATAGCCTTGGAGATACAATTTGACTTGATCCCTGACGGATTCACTTTTTAAAACAATTTAATGTCTGTCAAACGTCGTTAAGACCAGAGCCCAACAGTTCTTTACAACTTTTTGGGTCGAACACCTAACATTTCGACTCCTTCATGTTCTGGAAAGGTGCAGCCCGGATCAAAAGCAACAACTTGGCAGGACGTTGCGAGACTAGGAAATCAGGTTTTGGATACGAAATATAGCTGGAAAGTGTTAGATGGATATTGGTTTCAGCCACTGTCACTGTCCTTTTCATCATTCCACCAAGCCTAAGCCCTAAATGCTTCTCCAAGTTTATTAGTTCGACAGAATATTTGTGGGCAGTAAAACATCATAAACTTGTTGTGTAACCTTACAAGTTCGTCATTCCGTCTCTCTCCCTCTGTCAAATCCTCACCTTTTCCTCCTGATCCAGCTCGTTGAACTCTTCGAACGTACTGGAAGCAAAATCTCCAATGGCAGGCAGATGTGCTCTGTAGAATGTGGACAGCTTTGTACACGTCGTCTGTGACAGACCCTAAACTCTTGTCAATTTCTCTTACAATTTTTGTTAACTCACAGCCATTGGTCCGTTGTTGCTGAACATCGTTTTCAAGGAGCTCGTGTCCATCGAAATCTCCGTTGCTTTGCGAACTGCACAGAGCTGTCTGAAAAGAATCGGAAGAGTGTTTTTTTCACGATGTTTCGACGAGAACTAAAGGGTGGACAATGCTCTTCAAAATAATCTTCGGATCGTTATAGAAGTACGAATTCGTTTTCGAACGCCGTCATCAAAAGGTCGTTCAATTGATACAAACAGTGAAACATAATTGTACAGGATAAACAGTAAAAAGTAACTAATGTATTGGAATCTGTATTTGGAAGAGGCCAGATAGTTTCGACGATTTAAAATGGCCAAAAAACATATAAATTCCAGTGTTTAGGTGATCAGTAGTCAAATATGTGTGTTAGAATCAGTACAGATCTAACTTGCTTTTTGTCTATATCCCGTAATGCGGCCCAGACAACGTTCTTATACAAAGACTGTAACATTTTTGACTGTGACGCGATTTGTACTACATGTAATCAGATGAAAATGCTTCAGTGAAATCGTTTATAGAGACATTGTTCTAGAATAGCCAGCTTGGGCGTGATCGGTGAAAAATGAACAATCAGATCAAAAGTTTCTTTTTCGTTTAATGTTTTTTTAAGAAGTGCTAATATCTGACAAAGAGACCGATTTCAAAAGAATCGGCTTGAATTTGTAATGTTTCACGAATCGATGACAAAACTCAAAAGGCTTGTCGTTTGACTACTTGCTCTGGCAAAACGACTCACTTGTATCCATTCAGAATCTTGTACAGTAGATGCGGAGGCTCTGTCGGTCTGACCACTTCCTGTTGCATGTAGACTGGTGAGGATTCTCCTACCACAGAGAATGCCGACTGAGGACTCCTCTGAAAAGTATTTATGGCCAATTGTATCCCACTCATACTGTCTCGATACACTTGATCACAGACCCTCTACTCCGTCAGAAATTCAATTTAGGAGACAAGACGACATTTTCATACATTTCGATGTTCTGCAAAGTTGTAGATAATTTTAAGCTCTACAACTTTACAGGACATCGAAAAATTGAAATATGCCTTCTTGGACCCGAAAAACTGGGTCGAAGACTAAAAGAACCTACCAGTAGCTCTCCCTCCTTGCTGACTGGTGACATCTGATCCAATCCCTTCTGTGCGATTAGGTCACGTTTGTTCTGGACATTTTCTGGCAGCATTCCAGCCTCCAGGCATTTTCGGAGACGACACTTTCGACACATACAACGGATCGCTGAAAGAGTTGAGTTGAGTTTTTTTGTGTTTCAGTAGTTGGTGAAAAGGGGCAGATTGAAAAGAGCCTCGTTTCTGGCATTTTTTATTTTTGCTAAGTGTGAATAGAGTGCAAAACCGAACTTGTTGCAGTGCCCAAATGAAGCATGATAATGGTAATAAGGAGTTTGGGAATCACTAATCCTCAAAACAACTTACACTTGTTGATCTCGCAGTCATTCCCTCCCTGTCGACAGACATACTTCTTTCCCGTAACCACTGATCGCCTGAAGAATGCCGCACAGGCTCTGAAAATGTTGTGTTTCCCCAGAAAAATGGGGAACTTACCGGCAAGAGTCGACCCCAAAATGTGCACCGTCACTTCTATCCAAGCAGACCCGACAGAGACGGTCCTCCTGTCTAGAAATTTCTCATCTTTAGTATTTTCCTCCGCTCTCTTTACGGCTGCTTTTACTGTTTGTCATATTATGGACCGACTATAAGCATTTTGGGCGAAACAAAAACCCTAGAAATACTTGAAACTTACATTTTGGGAAAGTTGGCTGTAGAACACTCGTTTGTGCATTCTTCTGGCGTTGACATCCTGAAACTTGCTTGTACACCATACCAAAATGAGGTGAAACAGCAAAAAACGAAAGAAGAAAAGTTTGAGAAAAAAATCTTGAATGAAGCGACAAAAAACATATGTTTCATGGTTCCGATATAGTAGAACTGGGAACTCAAGGAGCATTAATACCACTATCCACTCAACATCTTTTACTTGACAAATGGGACAAAAAAATGTAAGCATTCTACCCAGTAGTCAAACCCCCTGCAGTGGAGGAATTGTGTTTCAAGGTATTGGAGAATTGAAAGAACGAGTACAGGACAAAGACCGGTTGCCAGATAGAGAAGAATAGAGGAAATTTATGACTGATTTGAAGCGCAGCGATATTGGAGAATCATGGATGTAATTACTTATGGAGAAAGTTCGAAACCAAACTTTTTCAAAAAGAAAAAGAGTTTTCCAAGGATTGAAAAAAATTGATCTATCCCCACAGTCATCGACGACGAAAGGGTGCCAAGAAACTGGTTTCCCCCCTACCCAACCACTAGGTTGGAGAGAGACAGAGAGACCGAGAAGTAAAAAGACCCGCGTGAACACGCATGAACAAATAATACGAGGAGACCAGTCAATAATCTGACTTCCTCTCTCTCTGTCTCTTTATCTATGGTATCAGAAGGTCAAGATATAAGACGGAGAGACAGATAAAGAGGCCGTGACGAGTGGCTTCAGATTGACTCATGAACTGTGATGCGGGTTTGGGTTGTGCCATTTTGTGAGATTCCTGGTACTAAAATGAGAGGGATCTATAGCAGTAAACGCTCTATACGAGAAAAATATATTGATTTCACAATGCTGGGTTTTCTTATACCCATCGAGTGAAACATATCTGGTTGAAAAATAGTTTCAGGACAAAAAACCGGTCTTTCACAGGTATCGGCCAGGGGCCCTGTCCGATCCAGCTTTTCCCTTCGGGAACCATTTGAATATGTTTTGACGAGAAGCATTTTCACTTCTGACCATTGTTGTCAATCCAAGACTCTCAATAATACTGTCAAAAGAGGCCTCGAGACATAAGGTCTATTTAAAGTCGGATCGAAAAGTTTGACAATAAAAGGAGGGCACTTGAAAAAACCAAACAAAAAAAATGTTTCAAAGGTGGTATAGAGATGAAATGAATTGGAAGGACACAATATTTTGAGGCAATACTTTTCAAAGAGACTGCAAGTATGACAACACCGTACAAAAAGTCAGTCAGGGAATAGGTTCAAATAAATAATCAGTGTTCTTCTTTTTCCAATATATAAATACAACTGTCGGAGCAGGTTCATCAGCAAATCAATGTTGCTTCCTTACAGTCAAGAAGTGAAACATGGTAGCTACAAAATGGTTCGGTAAAAAAAAACATACTTGTTATGGGATATAGGTTTTGTAAACCACTGAAAAGCTACTAGACCCCCACAAAAAGAAAGATATCCAGTCGGGAAATGTGTAACAATCTGTTCTTCTTATCCTAGAATGGTCTACTTTGCAGCAAAACAAAAGCAGGAAGAGAATGTCTTCAGTGTTCGTTATCCAAGTAGTGAAACATTTATTATGTAAAATAGTTCAAAGACAGAGAAACAGGGATTTTCTTTTGGGTGCAGGCCTTGCATCATTTCTAAGGTTGTCATTTTTGGTCAAAAAAACCCATCAACACAGTAGAAATATAAAGTTGTCTCATGGTATCAAAAAGTGACGAAACATGAAAAACTCAAGCAATCAATGGCTGTAAATAACAAATAAGAGTTGGGGAAAATTGGAAAAAGCGATTTTTTCAAAGCGATAAAAATAAAACGATATCCAATCAGAAAATGGCACGAAAGCCCGTTTGAACCGTGTAACCATGGCTATTTCTCTCCTCGGGGGGAAAGGGACAGAGAGAGAGAAAGCGCGCACATGATTGTGAGTGCAAATAAAGTGTGTGATGTGTGATCTGCCTATTTGGGAGAGGGAAGTGGAGTCAGAGGGACAGGGAGATACAGAGCAAAAGGAGCCGGATTCGATCCCCGAGATGGTTGACTCTCTCTTACTCTTCACGAAACGGCCGGGATCATCTTTAAAACGTCTTTTGAACCCTAGGTTGGTCCAGAACCGTCTCTTTTCTTCACCCTTTCAAATCAGGGCGCCAAATTGAAGCAATAATAACAAAAATTCATTCACTTCCAAAACCTGCAAATTATAGCTAACCGGAGGAGGTAGACACGTATATAACTCTATACAACGGGTCTCTAGATAGCCTCGACCATTCTTCTCAGCTCCTCTACTGAGACTCCCGTCTCTGCTGCCAGCTTTAGTCGACTTTTCGTCTCCTCGTCCAGGGCTCTTCCGCTAGCGATTCGGCCACTGGCCGTGTAGGCGTAACGGACCGTCTTAACACGTTTTTTGGTTTGAGAATTTGAAAAGCCCACCTCTTCACAAATTCCTGCCAATTTGGCAGCATAGAAGCCGTAGCTCTTGGGACATGGGCCGTCGGCCAGCTTGTAGAGGAAGGTGACGCATTCCTGTGTCGGGTCCTTCTCGTTCTCATTCTCCACCATACAGGCCTGAAATTTCGTAAGTTTTAGACTAAAGAGACAAAAAAACTGACCATGTGGGCCTGGAAAATATTGGGATTTGAGGTGGCCGCCTCGCAGAGACTGTGATAGTGGGTGGAGAAGAAGCTCCGACATTGAAGACGATTAGCGAGATCGGAGAGGACGGCTGTGGCGATGGCTGTCCCGTCAAAGGTGCTGAAAAAAGTACCTATCTTACTATTTTTCCCTTTCTCAGAGCCAATACTTCGACAATTCTGTTCATTGGCATTCCTTCCCTGCTCAGCATTGTCGTTCTACTGTCTATGAAAATGCTACAGCTAGCTAAATCACTCGAAGGCATCGAAAAGATCATCTTCTCAGGTAGTACTAGTGTAGTGTTAGTCTGTTCCAGGAATAAAAAAGACTTTGGGTGTATCCTTGATGGTTTGCTGATTTTAGACCAAGGTTGACTGTCTAAATGGATGAATCGTACGTCGTACATTGGGTTCCAAACTTTCAAAGAGAGAAGTCAAAGAGAGCAATCAACCTCTTGAAAACAATTTCAGTTTACTGGTAGCGAATTCGTTGTATCTCTCAATCCTCTCGCATACTGACCCAGAATATTACATATAAGACATACTTGAAATAATCTTTGCCTTTTGACATCTGGCATATATGGGGATGTATTGTTGCAGCTCAAAATCAGTCAGAGGTTAACCGCCTCTACCGACTCAAGAGGTGTAAAATAAAACCAAAACCAACCTCGTTCCCCTGCCCAACTCATCCACCAAGACGAGGGAATGCTCTGTCGCGTCCCTCATGATAATCTTCATCTCGTTCATCTCCACGAAGAAGGTCGACTGCCCGCACATGATCCGATCATTGGCTCCGATCCTCGTGAAAATTCTGTCCACTGGGCTGAGTCGCATCGATTTGGCTGGGACAAGACAACCCTAAAAGTCGATTTTTTTGTAACAAAGATGCGGAAAAAGGCCTACCATATGAGCCATGACGGTCAGCACGGCTACCTGTCTCATCAGCGTCGACTTTCCTCCCATATTCGGTCCGGTCAGGAGCATTGTATTCGGCTTCTCGAGGCCCAAAATCGTGTCATTTGCTTAATTATCATCATATTTTGGTCCAAAATCTGTCAAAATACCGATATAGGCGCTGGAGGAGCCAATCTGGGCGCTCAGGCTTGGATGGGAACCATTTTCGATGCTGAGAAAAGGTTTCTTGGCATGGAAGTCAAAAACGGGACGACAAACTTCAGTCGTTGAGGTCTGGGCATATTTGACAAAAGAGATGATGACGTCCAGCTGGGCTAGGCGCTCGACACATTGGGTCCAAAGAGAACGTCTGAAAGTGAGGTTTTTTCAAGTTTCAGCTTCAAATTTGGCTCATATAATAAACTTGGATTCGGCATGGCCAAGGAGTTGTAGTTTCTAGGGATTCACCGTCTTATATATCCTCAAGTGCCGTTTTAGCAAGAAAATCTGGCCAAAAATAAGTCTAGCCTGTAATTATCGACTACACAGAAATCATTCCGTCTCATTTTCAACAACTAAAAAGCACTCGGAACTACCTAAAAAATCTTAGTCGCTTGTCCCGTTTCTGCTCAACAAGGCTATCCACAAAAAATTATCGTAACTCACTTGCTATCAAACTCCTCGAAGACCTTTCTCGCCGACTCTGCCGATTGTTTTTCCTTGTGAGCCTCCGCGGCTCCGAGTTCATCTATCAGCTCGACCAGTTCCGGGGTGTGATAGCGTCCGTAGTTTTTCTTCCTCGATTTTAGGTCGAAACTCTTAGGGAGCTTTTTGTTATCCGGAATCTCCATCTGGTAGCGATTTTTGCCGCTTCCCCAGTACAAAATCTAGGGTATTTTTTTATACAAAACTATGGATAGGAGCCTACTGAACAGCCAACGGCAGCCTCCTGCTCCTTCCTGTAGTTTTCCAGGGTTTCGACAGCCTTCTGGACAGCAGCTACTGCATCATCGTAATCGACATCGACCCCGGCATTGGGCTCGAGTCGGCCAGACTCGAGGGCAGCTTGAATATTGACACTGTTCTGAAAAAGCCTTGTTTTGAGAAACACTTTGAGAAAAATGACCTTATAAGTTGTGAGTTCCGCTTCCATTTTAGCACCAAAATCTTTCGAGAGGAGCTGGGCGACGAATTCATAGGAGCCGGGGCTGAAAAGACGAATTAAACATGGATTTTTTTTTTGGACAGAGTGATAGGAACGGAAAGGGACAAGGATACAGGGAGCTGCTAAAGAGTTACGCAGACGGTTACCGTCTGTCATGCTGTCTAGAACGGTTTGGGAGGAGTGAGGTCGACTCTTTGAGAGACAGTAAGGATAAGATTTCGAGAGGGGCAGGGAAAATATTATGACTGAAAAGATATATTTCAGAGACTCACATGCAGAGTTTCTGCGATTTTTGGTATCTTCCAATGCTCGAAAATTCAGAAAATAAACCCACAACTGTTTGCTCTGATCCAGTTCCTCTAGCCTGGTCTCCATCTTAAACAGTTTCACGCACTGGGAGAAGGCGTCCACAGCCTGAGCCAGATTTCGCACCCGTCTTCCCGTATAGATTGCCCCTTCGAACATCTGTGCCCGACTGTCAGGATGGGTCTCGGCCCGATATTTCAGTCCCTCTACGTGGATCTTCTGCAGGAGACGCTCCACATCCGGGAGATCCTTGAGAATCGAGGTCATCTGCTTCATATCCTGGGTGCTTGGACCGGCCGCGTGAAGAAATTCGACTGCCAGTTGACGTTTTTCGATTGTCACGGCGTCACAAGATGGGCTACAGATCCATTGGCGGAGCAAGCGACGGCCTGAAATCGTGTTTTTAAAAAAATGTGAAACGTCGAGTCGGTTGTCGCTTAAAACATACTCTATTCCCACAATACGGAATACACAAGAAAAACTGACCAAAAGGGGTCATGCAGAAGTTGATTGTGCTGTAGAGAGACATCGTCGACGCTTGCATATCGGCACTAGGGATGAGATTCAGGTTGTAGATGGTCACTCCGTCCACAATGAGGTTTCGCTTCTTCCAGTCTTCAGTCTTCTTCTGAGAGACGAGGGACGTATCCAAAATGACAAAATTTCGCATTGTGACCATGTCGACGTCGATCAGGCAGCGCTCCAGATAGCTGAAATTTATGGACGTGTATGAACTGTGACAGTTGTGGCTTAGATAAAATGTTTGCGTGTGCGACCTGACGAGGGTGTGGCTCCCCAGTAATTTGCTTATTATTTCTATGTTTTCTCGCAAATACTCGACCAAAACTCACGTCAAAACAGCTCCAACGCTGCTCCAGGCCAACTCCGCTTCCTTGGCCGGTTTCGGTACGACTGATTCCTTGTTCAGCATCCTCTTCAGTCCTTCCGGCCACTCCTCGTCTCCAAAATACTTGGATTTTGCCATCTAAAATGCAGTTACGAAGAAATACCGTCTAAAATACCTGCGTAACTGTGGCCTCCGCTTGCAGGAACTGTCTCTTCGGGGTAAGATACTCTTTGGGGACTGATGTGAGCATAGTGTTGAGAATCGCAGCCGTCTGTGGACTGATGTGTCCTCGTTCGAGAAGAAGCTGGCTCGGCGTGAACTTGGCCAAGAGGGTTCGGAGGAAGGAGCGATAGTCGTCGTCGGCAAACTGACAGATGTTGAACTGGCCGAGACTCGTATCGATGAAGCAGGCTCCGTAGTGGGAACGGTTGTCTTTGACCTTAAAACGGTCTATGAGATCCACAGTCTGAGGCAGAACAAAGGTAAAAGTCTTGTATTCCCGCTGATAGGTCGGCTAAACGACTGCTTGTAAGAACTACGATGGTTGTGACAAAAGGTAATGGGTGTGTGAACTGTGTCCTCAACTATACTAATAGTGGCCAAGAGGGACAAAATGTGTGAATTGATGTGTCTGGGGCTCCAAAAATCCCACCTCCTCCTTCAAAGCAAACAGATACTTGGCTCCGGTCTCCACATCAGCATCTCCGTCGCCTTCCAGCGCCCCGTAAGTCTTCGTCGCAGTCGTTGTGATCCTACACAGCTCCCTCTTCACGACCTTCTCCTTCGTTCCGCCTCTTTTTGTGTTGCGCTCCTCCAACTGCTGTGGGGTCTCGGTCTGCTCGACTCGGGCCACCTTGTACCCTCTCTGGACGAGCTGATCAGCAAATTTTCCGTAAGCAGCCTCCGGGAAGCCTGCATGGGCGAAACTTCCCTTAAAATGAGTCATTTTCGATTGGAGAAAAGGGCAAGAAACCTTCATGTAAGTGAGATTGAGACAGGTGACGGCTACTGTAGCGTCCATGTGATACAGTTCGTAGAATTTGCCGACTTTGAAAAGAAGGACAGTGTCGTAGTTGGCCGCCTTGATCTGCCACCACTGCTGATGACCCGGGGTCTGCTGCTTCAGGAAGTCGGCTGGAACGAAGAGTGTTGTCGGATCGTAGTCCGGGTCCGAAGCGAGCTTTTTGTTCGCGTCACGGACCTTCTCGGGCTGTAATATAACGGTTTTTAGCCCTGAAAACCCCAAACCTTGAGCCATTCCAACTCCTCGTGAGTATATTTTTCACCCTCCGCCTCAAATTTCTTGTCACCCTCGTAATCGGCGGTCGTGTTCAGCGTCTCATCCATACTGCTGTCCTAAAGTGACAGTTCCTAACAAATCTTGAAGGGACGGTACCATAGAATCATCGAATCTGAAGGAATTGATGAACGAGTCGGCCATTTCCGTGTCAGCCATGGGATTTTTGTCATTTTTCACGCGTTTGACCTCATTTTCCGCCTTCTCGGCCTCGTCATCGCTGCTAACGATGAGACGACGACGCTTCTGGCCGCCGGCTGCGGACCTGGGAGTAGCTTTTACTGTCGAAATGCTGTCGTTGTTCTCGTCGAGATTCGGCTGACCACGAGGCGGCGATTCTGTAAAGTGGATAGTTTTATTGAGAAACATTGGGAAACAGTCCTAGAATATTATGTTTGCCTGAACTCTCTCCAACTTCAAAGCTCAAAATTTGGAAGACACCCCATTTATTTTCATTTCCAGTATTTTTCAGTTCAAACAGCACTTTTCAATATTTACGAGATCCCTGAGCCGATTTATGACCTCGGAAACAGTTGTAGAAAGTTGGAAATGGACGCAAAAATAGTTCATAACTTCAAAAAACAGGATACACTGACATTTTCGGACAGACGTCAGTCTTGGTACGCAGTAGTATTTTCGTGCAGGCATCGGGGAAAATAGGCTTGTTCATGAGATTTTCCAGGCTTTTTTTTCGTTCATTTTTTTCCTTAGCTAAATTTTGTTGCAAAATAAAGCTAAGGAGCTTCCCAGACCTTTTAGGGCAAGAAAAGATTAAAAACCGACTCAATTCGGCCATTTAATTGATTTTCCTTCTCAAAACTCGTTTTCAGAATGTTTCGAAGCTGTCTACAGGCCAAAATCGTCAGCCGAGCCCTGCCAGCCGCGAGAGCATCGTCTAGTTCAACACAGCTGCCGGCCAGCTCGACCGACAGTGACAAGCCGTGGCTCAACCCCTGGAAGAGGGCCCTGCCCGAGCAGAGTGAGTTCATTTCGGGTATTTTCAAGAAAATCGATGAACTGATGCCTTGATAGAGGTAAAATGAGGGTAGAAAAGAGTGCGAACGAGTTTCTACCGAAAACGGACTAAAAATGGACATGTCAATGACTTCCTACCACTATTCTCCCATTTTCAAGACGAAAATCATGAAGGAAGTTTCCAGAAGCCACTTACACCGGCGTCGAGGAGCTTCCCGTGGACTGGAGCTATGTGGAGCGACTGCTCCCGATCGAGACAATCCCACCCATCCCTAAACACGCCAGTTATCCCACCCCGTCTGGCTGGCAGCCTCCAAGAAGTTGGTTTTGCTTTTTTTGTTAGCTTTCAATGAAAAATAGCAAAAAACCAAGCGAAAAACTTCCAGATCCCCCTCCCAAGCTGCCCTATTTTGTCGAGAGACGACGCGACCATATGTTCCCGCTCTACTTGGAGAGGAGACGCGATGATCTGAACGAGAAGACCCTGGATTTCGAGTATGTCGAGCTCGTCACGGTTAGGAACATTGACGGCGACGTTTTTGTGAGTTTTGCATCGATTTTTCCATAAAAACAACCATATTTCAGGCCTTCGACACCGACATGCGTGCTTTTCTGGAAAAGAAGCTCGGTCACCCGGTCGCCAGCCACGTGGACGAGCTTAAGGGTCGCATCAAGGTTAAGGGAGCCGATCGCACCCAGCTGGAGGCCTTCCTTCTCCATCAGGGCTTCTAACTTGTTGTAGTTTCCCGTTATTTTGCTCGTTGTTAGAATTTTTCGAATAAAAATGTGCTCTTTTACCATTTTCGGGCTCCTCGTCTTTCACGATACGGCTTCTCGACGGTGTCAGGACTTTTGGTGACGAGGAAGGCGTTCCCGAGCCCTTGTTGAAAAAGGAGAGCAGAGAGGCCTGCTTCTTCGACATTTCCCTGGAGTTCTTTTGCTGAAAATAGTAGTTGGTAGCATAGAGAATGATAAAATAAAGTATAACAGGACATTATGACAGTGGTTTACAGGGCAAAAGCCATCAAAATGGTGTCAAAATTATGTAAATTTCATGCATAGGCAGTTTTCCAATGAATTTTCTGCAAAATTAGGGTGCTATGACACTCAACAGACTCTTTCGAAGTCTCTAAAACACGTTTGGAGGATATACAAGACAAGGAAAAGAAAAATTTTGCTGCGGGCTGACAAAAAATAGGCAGAAAGTGACTTGTTTAAATTCTCTCGTTCAAATCTCTCAATCCTGGCGCCTTTCAGCGCTCCAACTCGAAACATGCCTTTCACTCGATTTCCAAGCCTCATTATACGCTGTTTTCTGCTCTAGGGATTCGAAAATAACGGGATCTAAGAGTAAGTACAAAATTCTGTGTTTCAGCGGCTCAATAAAGGCTAGAAATCTTCTAAATTTCCGTTTATGCCGTAATTTACTTTGCAGAACAATGTAATTTTCAAACTTGACTCGCACTTTCCAACATGCACCTAGCTCAGAATGATTGTCTACAAAGAATCTATTTGTTGCTTCAGAGGCTCTATAAAACTTGGAAACAGCTTAGTCTTTCGCTACCTCCTTGTTTTGAGACAAGTTATTTTAGCCTTGTCACACCCGGAGTTTGTTTTTACAAGAAACTAAAAGAGCAACTTGGAATGTGTCTGACAAACTTGATGTTTCAGAGAAACTATTAAACCTGGAGGTCTCCCAGTTTTCTAATGCTCCATTTCCAGTGTCGCCGAAAAAACATCCTATTGTCCAGTCATAGTTCCATACTTTCCACAAGAATGTTGTCAGAAAAAAACTGGAGACCTTTTTATGCTTCACAGACTGAATTAAACTCTGGGTCCTCACCTTTGCCGCTATCATTTTCCGTGTTCGGTAATAACAACCAAATTTCAGCTCTAGACTCGTAGTTTTTCAACATCAGAAGCGTGTAAAGTAGCCAGAAACAAGGATGAGAGCTGTGATTCAACGGGTAACCAGGGCTTCCGTCACTGTTGGTGAGGAAATTGTAAGCTTTCTACATGTTTTCTGCACCAAAAAGGCTACTTCCACTTCCAGAAAACATTTAGAAAATTTCAGGTAGGCTCGATCGGTCGCGGTCTCTGTGTCCTGGTCGGACTACACGAGGATGACAACACTGCCGATGTCGAATATATCGTAAGGAAGATCCTTAATACGAGGCTGTTTGAGAGTGAGGGCAAAAAATGGGACAAGTCTGTCAAGGATCTCGATCTACAGGTTCTCTCCATCAGCCAGTTTACTCTTTACGGAGCTTTCAAGGTATTTTACATCATTTTCAGTTGCTTCCCCAGCTTGAAAGACCATAAAAACAATGATATTTAGGGCAACAAGCTCGACTTTCACAAGTCGATGGGAAACGGGCGAGCTGCCGACTTCTACCAGGATTTCCTTGGCCAGCTGAGGAAAGAGTACAAGGTTGACAAAATTGAGGTAAATTGTCACATTTTGAACGAGAAAAACAACGAAAATTGCAGGACGGACGCTTCGGAGCCATGATGAGCGTGGAAATCGTCAACGACGGCCCCGTGACCATCACTTTTGACAGCAAAAATCGGTCATAATCTTCTTTTCTATCAATTGTTAGTACTTGTTGTTATTCATAAATTGTTATTTTTACGAGAAAACTGGTAGGAAGAGGAGCTAGAAAAATGAAAATGAAGAAAAACTGAATTTGTGGCAGTTTGAATCCACGCGTAATTTGAGTTCCCTGATTTTCAGGGTACTGTACACGGACTCAACAGCTCACACGCGCCGAACTCCTTAACTTTATGTGTTCTAAGAAGAGAGTTACGGTCTCTATTATACTTGGGCGTCGAGCCGAGACGGGTTGCCCTAGTATAGCCTCTATGTCTCCCTTTACATCATCTTTTTTTTAAGCAGTGAGACGAAGGAAGAAAGCAGAACCATTGATTATACCCTCGGAATGACCAAGCCGTTGTCATTCTGGTAGTTCTCTCTCTCAGCTTCATTGTCTTTCTGTGTCTGTCTCCCCGTCTCTATATCTCTTTCTCTCTTCGTTCTTCTATCTTTAGTCTCTTTATCTGTTTGTCCAGAAGATACCTCTGACCGGTAAATGACACATGCTTCTAGAAGACGTTGGTAGTAAACAATCTCAGATCTGATCAATAAGCACGCCGTTTCCTCTTTGTACCAGCCTCCGATCAGCCTTTCACATGGTTTATAGCAATATTTTTTGCGGCAGCTCACTCATTACGAGTGTCTTGTGGCAGATATACGACCGTCGAATGCTTTCATAAGTTATTCTCTTGCTTTCCGCGCCCATTTCTCTATTCAAATGAGCCTATATTAACAGTTTCCGGATCTGTATCCATGTTTATCTCGGATAGAGCTATATTGACACAGAGTGGAGAGACAGTGACAGATACTGACGAGAGCTGACAAACAGATTGATAGAACATAAATCGACTGTTTGAAAGCACATGATCATAGAACAGAGATGGTCAAAGTGACCGAGACAGACAGAGTCAGAGTAAGAGGCATATAAGAACGGGATCAGTTGAACTACTCTTCGCTTGCCCTTGTTCCATCTCTGTCCATGTACTCTTCTCCTCTACTCTCCCCGTTCGTTCGAAACGGTCTCTCTCTGCCCTTTGCCGCACGGTTCCTGACCGTGCTTTTCTTCTTAAATATATTATAAAATATTTTAAATCTTCAGGAGAAAAAAAAACAAATAGCTACATTTGAAGTTTACAGATCATTATCGATTTTCTTTTGTCCCACTGTTTCAATCAGCTTCATTGAATTCCCACTGATTTCTCGTGATTTCTTCGCCGTTATTTCAGACATTTCGTATTTTTTCGTCAGTTTTATTGTCTTGTTTCAGCTCGTCTTATTCTGAAGGGTACCAGTGATGGCGAGAGATCATGAAATCCCGTAAGTTCTTCTTCCTTTTTCGAAACCACATTTTTTTTAGGATTCGTACAGTTGAGGTGCAGGAGGACCCTGAAGCCACATTGTCTGATGAGGATCTTTTAACGGAGGATACTGAGACTGTTGAGGTCCGAGGAAAGTCTGAGGAGCAACAGATGCCGGTCAAGAGAGGCAGAGGAAGACCCAAAAAGGTCGTCAGTGAGGCCAGGTACTTTTGAAACTTACTTTTTTTGTGAATATAGATCTTTGTACAACACTGTTCAAGAAAAAAAGACCGTAACGCGAACTGCGCGACTAGCATTTTCTTGGCTGCATTGAGGATTTGCATAAGTTGGTGCGGAGCCAAAACCCTCTGGTGCGCTCATTTCAAAAAATGCTCTTATCTGACCAGACTAATTTTGGATAGTTGGCAGCTCTTTTCTAATTTGCTTAAGAGTGGTTTCAGAGTCGAGAGAGTCGATGGCAGTGAAGAAGCTGAACAGAAGCAGGGAGAGGAAGAGGTCCAGTCTACCCCTGCCTCCGTCAAACGCCGTGGCAGACCGCCAAAGAAGGCCATTAAGTAGATCTCCGTTTCGATTTTGGATTCAAACTAAAATTGTAGAGACCAGAAAAGAGACGAGGAACAAGGTGAAGACAACATCCCTGAATCCGCTCCTACGTATGTGAAGAGACGGGGCAGACCTCCCAGGAAGACTGGAACGGCCAACAGGTATCTTTACCAACCAGATTTGCATACTAACAGTCATAGAAACAGCCATGAGGAAACCGGAGAAGAAGACCATGAAGAGAATGAAGTCACCGTGCCAGCCCCGTTCTCCGTGAAGCGACGGGGTCGTCCTCCCAAGAAGACCGGGGAGAGCCACCGGTAATTTCTGGCATCTTTTGATTGTAAGTATGTACTTTCAGTGTCGAGAATGCTGTCCAGGCTGAAGAGGATGAGAATGATAATATACAGGCTGCCGCCCACAATTCATCAAAGCGAAGAGGAAGACCGTCCAAGAAGACCAAGGAAAGCCACCGGTACTTTCTGTCAGTTTCTGCTGGAAAATTTGTACTTTCAGTGTCAAGAATGGAGATGGAGACACAGCCGAGGAGGAAGAAGTCCCTGTGTCAGTTCCCGGCGTGAAAAGAAGAGGCCGCCCGCCCAAGAAGACCCGGAAGATTGCCAAGTAGCTTTTTATTCAACTTTTGGTTCCAAACTGGAATTTGTAGAGACCAGAGCCAGGACGGAGACGGAAACAGTGGAGAGGACGAAGTTGTTCAGTCAACCCCTGTCTCTGCAAGACGCGGCCGTCCACCCAAGAAGTCCGAAGAGTAAGTTCTATCTCCTTATGCAGAGAGGAAGACAGTACAGAAACATAAGCGTTTACAGTAGGACAGAACAATTTCAGATTGAACCGACTATCGATGGGCGACAATGAGAGTTCTGAGAGGAAGAAAAGGAACCGTCCCCAGAAGAAGAACGGTCCCAAGAAAGGACGTCCAGCTGGTCCCAAGATTGTGAAGAACGACTCGGATAATGAGGAGATCCAGCAAGAGGATCAGGGAGAGGACCAGGAAGAAGCGGAGCCTCCGAGAAAGAGACTTGTCCGTCCGGCTGTTGCTGACCCCAAGAAGAGGATGAGACGCCCTCCCGGATCGAGCAAGAAGAAGCCTGGTCGTAGACAGGGATGGGATAAGAGAGACAAGACTGGGGAAGATGAAGAGGCTTTGGAGGTCCATGAACAGGAAGAGAGACAGAATGATCACCAAGACGATCAGGAGCCATTTGTTCTTATCGAGGACCACGAGAGACAGGACGAGTCTCCGAAGAGAAGACGGGGACGCCCTGCCGGAACTGCCAAGAAGAGCAAACCTCGTGCTATTGAGGAGGAAAAGAACATCCAGGAGGAGATCATCAAGATTGACGAGCTTGAAAAGGACAGACAGGAACAGCCGGAAGCCCCCAAGCAAAAAAGAGGACGCCCTACATCTGTAAAGAAGACTGCCAAGAGAGATGAAGCCGTCGAAGAGGAAGAGACAGAGAACAGGCAGGTCCGGAATATTCCTTCAAAGACCAAGAGACGTGAAATTGTTGATGAGAACCTCGAAATCGAGGCGGACGATGATCAGGATGAGGAACAGGAACAGCAAGATGGCATCCAGTTCGAGTTCGAGCCTCCCACGAAGAGAGGACGTCCTTCTCTCAAGAAGTGAGTTTTGGCTTCTATGTTCACAATGTTCCAGTTTCAGGCCATCATCGTCCACCGCTGCCAATTCCAATGTCAAAGACGGAGAGGAACAGGCCAGAGAAGCACCTCCCAAGAAGGAAGGTCGTTCGTTTATTGAGAAGTGAGTGAGGAACAAAGAGACAGAGTGACCGAGTGATGACTACAGACATTTATGATCAACCCAAAAATAATTTCCAGAGTCAAAACATTCTTTACTGGAAACCAGGGTCCCGAACAGCCTGTCAATTATACGAAAGAGACCAATGATGCCCAAGAGGACCAGAGCCCTACTTCCAAGAAGAGGGGCCGTCTGCCCAAGTGAGTTCTCTGAGGACTACGCATTAAAATAGCAACTTTTTCAGGGCGTCTTCGTCTCGTATCATTGATGCGAATCCCCAGGAAGAGACTGTTGCCCAGGAACCATCCAATGATTCGCAGGAACCGGTCAAGAAACGCGGTCGCCCGGCTAAAAAGTAAGTCTACTTCAAACCTATAACCTTCTCGCCGTAGCTCCATGAAGAGGCCCAGGGCCCCCAATGCCGCTGAAACTGTCCAGCTTGAGATCAATGATCTCTACGAGCAAGTGGCCGAGGAGAGACTGCTGGAGGTTTTTAAAAAGGTCAAGGACTACCTGACTGAACTTCTGAACGTGAGTTTTGCTTAGATTAAGTTACTTTTAGGTTAGCATTGACACAAAATGATCCATATTATTCAGGCTGATCAGACCTTGACCCATAATGAAGACAACGGAAGGACAACTTAATTACGTATCTTTTTACCGGTTCAGTTCCGTGGTCTCCTATATTTCCATCTTTGTTACTCATACATGTTTCTACATTTGCTATCTTGCCATGCAATAAAACTAGTTGATTTTCTTAGGCTACAGACTCTATATTTCACACAATCGGGAACAGACGACAGAGGACAGTAGTACACACGAGCCATTAAAAGGAGTCAATGACATAGATACAATCTACCTGCAACGGAACATAAGTTGGCAGACAGGGCTTCTGTGCGTGAAGCCTTGAAAGTAGTATCACAGAATCACAGTAGCTGCACACTTCCTCGTTCCCTTGATTGGTATTTCCGCGGAAAAATTGAGCATGACCCGTCTTCCAAGAGCACATTTAGACTGATCATTTGTACATTTCCAATTATTTGAAGCTTCTTCAAAGTTCAATTCTGGGTACTACCACATGCCATATTCAGCTGACTTGTTCTCGTGGCTCTATCACGGTCATACGGCATCTCTAAAAGAACAAGATTTCAAAGGATCGGCAAATTGTGATATAGACTGCTACTGGTGGAGACTACTATGATAAAGAGAAAGCGAGGGAGACAGAGACAGAGTCACATAGACACAGGGCATCTGGACAACGACACAGAAAGACAGACACATAGAGGCACGGAGACAGAGAGAGAGAGAGAGAGAGAGAGAGAGAGAGAGAGAGAGAGAGAGAGAGAGAGAAAGAGACAGAAAGATAGTGAGACAGAGAGACAGATCTACACGGAGAGACACAGAAAGACAGAGACAAGAAAGTTAGAAAGATTTATCCATTCCCGAATCTTCGTAATGCAGAAAAACTGTCGAAAGAGAGTGTAATCAAAGATACTTTTTGTATCCTAGGTTCTCTTCCGTACTTTCTCCTTTTTTTCTGGTTTATATTTTGCAGACGGTCTCTGCGAACGGCTCTATGTGTACACATCAGCTGCAGTTCCCACGTAACTTCCATTTTCAATTTGCTCTCTAAATACAAAGCTTCAGTCAAAAAGACGAGAAAGAGGAGGAAAGAAGTTGGCCACTGCCATTCTGGACAACAAGAAGTCCAAGGCCAAGAGACTTCTCGATGATCGATCTGAGAAGAACTCTGTCGTCAGTCCATCGCAGGCCAAGATGGGCGAGTCTTCCATGGCAACACTGTCATTCTCAAGGTTGGTATTTCCCCATTTCTTCGAAACAATGCTACCCAGGGAAAGAAGCGCAAAGAAACGGTTTGCATCGTTCTCGCCGATGAAGCATGCACCAACGACAAAATCCGTATGGACCGTGTCGTCCGTCACAATCTGCGTGTTCGTCTCGGCGACATCGTCTCCATCGCCGGCGCATTCCGCCAAATTTTTCCTGTTTATTGATCCGTTCATAACCGAGAGCAGCATGGAACGACCCGAATACCACGCCGAAATTCACGTGGTCAGCAATCTCAGAGTCGTCATTTGCACTTTAAACCTCTACGTCTTCCTCTTCGCCATGACCAAGTACCGCACCAAGCAGAGCAAGATGTCAAAAGGGCAGAAATCGGTATTTGCAGTGACGTCGATTTCTTGATTATGCGCTATAAATCCAGTTCATAATACAGCCTACCGTATTCTGTGTCGTGACCCTGATGGCTGACATGGGCTGTGTCTACATGCAGTTCATCCCACCCCCACAGCGGCTTGTCATCGCCACTCAAGTCTGCTGGAGCAATTAAGTCTGAACAGTTTCTCATAGATACTGGAACCCTCGCTTACGTCTATAACGTTCTGAACCGGACGGTGAGGAAGAATATGCTGCGTCTGGTCTGACTTAAGGATGGAGTGGTTGAAGCTTCTTTGACCGGAACTGGTAGTCGGTATAGTATTCTAACTAGGTGTGAATAGCAGATGTTTTCAGCACCCCGGCTCGTACTCTCTCCACTAAGAAGGAAGCCATGCCAACCACGATATTGATGCTTGAAGAGTTGTCGATCAGCTGTTTCTTAATAACTTTCTTGAATAATTTTGTGGATGTTGTCATGAAAAATATTTCCTCTTCACAGTTAAATCTATAGTCTCGCTTTATAAAATGTCGGAAATTCGTATTCTGAGTTCCAGTCCGGCCAGCCGATTTAAAGTCACGCAGCGCCAACTCATTTCCTTGCAACAAGAAGCAATTTCAGATTTTGGAGCTTAACTGATCGGGTTCGATTCCGCGTAGAGGCAAATCATCCCCTTATACTTTTATGATTTTCATAGCCAAAAGTCGTCAAAGTTTGAAGTCGAAAACTTCAAAACTCTCAAAGATCTTATCTGACAGAAACTGAAAAAATAATGATCGGATTCGAGCCTTCTACTAAACTATGTCCGGTTTATCTTATCAGAGCACACACTCATTCGGCACAAAACTTCCGAGAATAAGCAGCGTCTCTTCAATGATACGTATGCTCTATTAAAAGTCTGATGACCCTATTATCAGTAGCTCACCATGCTGCTCTCACTGCTCTTGCTCTTTGCTTTTGCTTCGACTTTGCTGGCTGAATGTCCTCCGGACACAATCTACGAGACCTTCTTTGACAAGTATGAGCAAGCTCTTTGTTGCACTATTTACCAATTTAGATGCTACAAGTATTACAACAGTCCTCTACCCTTTCTAGCAGCCGAAAAGCAATGTAACTCAATCGGAGGAACCTTGGTTGCTGTTCAGAATAACATTGAAAACAGTTATGTTTCTGGCATTGCTTCTGGAGCGACTGGACGAACGCCCAATTTCTGGATTGGAGCCAATCAGCTAATGGCAGCTTCATGGTCATGGACCTACAACATTTCCATGTCTTACACAAACTGGGCTCCTGGTCATCCCGGAGCAGGCTATCCTTGCGGACTGATAAGAGACTCCGACTCCAAGTGGATGTAAAGTTGAATGCATAAAAAAAGTAAGTAAAATTTCAGATCAGGAGCTTGTAACACTGCTTTGCCGTTTGTCTGTAGCGTGGTCCCTAATGCACCGCAGCCCGGCTACTGCCCTACCGAGCCACCTGCTCCCACGTGCTCTTCTTCTTCGTGCCCAGGTATCAAAACGCCGTGTAGGCAAAAATATGTTAGTAGGTGATGCTATCTGTTCTCCGGGGTATACACTCTACGTAGAAAACTGTATGTGCTACAAGGTATGCTGCAGTCTCAACAAATAAGGAGCCATCCTTATTGCGGAAAAATACTTACAAAAACGTTTTTCAGGTCGTGAAAACCTTGTTGGCATATCCTGACGCCCAGTCCTCCTGTGTAAATGACAATGCCACCATGGTCAAGATTGACACTCCACAGCTTAACAATTTTTTAAAAATTTTGGCTGAAGATGAATATATGTGGACATGGATCGGTTTGCACTGTTTGAACTCTTCAGTTGGTTCTTGCAGCTGGGAGGATGGTTCAGTTCCCGTTTACACCAACTTCGGGAACGGAACGTAATATTTATCACTACATAAACAAGGAAAAGTTGGTTTCAGACCAGACGATAATGACTATCGTTACCTTTTGTGCTCGTTCAGGGGCGATACGGATTATGACTTCGGATTTTGGTATGTCAGTAGTAGTGAAATGTTTCTGTTCGGCAGTTTATGTCAAAAGCGTAAGACTTTGCAGCATAATGTGGCAAACCAAATTTCAGCGGCTACCACAGTGTCACTTCTCATGGCAACAACTCAAAATAAGAAAAAGGAACAGACTTCGAAGGATAATAGAATTCAGAACTAAACAGTTTTGCGGCTGAACTTTTAAAGGATTTCCAACATCTATAAAGAATTTTCGGAAGAATAGGTTGCTTAGATTCTTTTTTGGAGCTACGCTGATGTGAAAGGGGGAGACCCAGAGAAATAGATAGGCTGATAAACAGAGACAAAGAAACAATGAGACAGCAACAGAAAAACAGAAACAGTGAGACATAGATGCAGGCAGACAGAAAGACAGAGACAATGAGGGAGAGAGAGAGAGATGGGGACAGATAGATTGGGAGGCAGAGATAAATTCCCCTTTTATCAACTCCTTTTATAGCATTGGAGGGTTTTTTGAACTTTCAACTACTTTCAACCACTCACTCTTTCCCAAACTGAAGAAATGACGCTTACATACAAAAGCACGGAATATAGATGACCAGTAGCGCCATCGACAGACGGCGGGGTCGGTTGGTCCGCGGGGCTAAAGTCAACCACTCTTACGTGTTACTATTCTGTTTTGAATGAGACTTACTCTGCGTTTGGTTATAGACATCAGTTTATATATCGACTTTAATAACGAAACTAAGCTTAAAGTGGGCTCAAACTCCCGCTGTGCATATACATGTAGGTTGCCCATATCTTGGTTATCTTTCGAACAGAAAACAGCTCTTTTCTCAAGGACTTTTTTCACTAATAACTCGAAGATGGCTCAGTTTATCTGCAAAACAAGAGAGTAACACTTTAATTCTCCTTTAAAACTGATCTACTACTAAAGTGCGATGATGTCCGCCCGTCCGTCCGTCACTACGAAACAAAAGCGAGCAAACTACTGTATTGTTGCAGTAGCCAATATTATTTGGCAGGTCAACTTTGGATGCGCTCTATTATTGAACTTCCTTTTGTCACAGTTAAGGCGCTAGGGTGTATTCTTAGTGGCAAAGCTGCCAATGCTCAATGAGGTTCAAAGGACGGCGAAAACCGTTTTAGACGTCTGGTTGGTAGGCCCCATTCTTAACAGGAGCTAGGACTTCACGCACCCTTCCAAAAAGGGGCGAATAGTTCAAATACCATCTGGATGGTCCTGTTTAGATCAAAGAGAACCAAATTATCTACCTGGCAGTCATCCGCTTAAATGTGGAAAATACAGTGCCCTCTTCGTTGTCAATATTGAGTTCAGATGGTGTATGATCTGGCTCTTCTTCCGAGCCCTCCTCGGACCCTTCGGAATCGTCCGATATGTCTTTTCAAACATCCGCAACCATATTCCATAGTTCTGTAGTCACAGGCTGAACAGGAGTATTGAAAACGATTCGTATGAGCCTTCCAAACGTGTCTCCTACTTACAATTTGCTCCAGTATTATGAAATCATAAAATAATGTGGTGAAGGTAATTCTTGTATGAAAAAAATTTGAGTGGAGACTGTCACAGCTTTAAAAAATCATCACTTCTCAATAGACGAGAAAAGCCAAAACTTTATTTTAAAAATGACACATAAAAAGGAGACATCTAGTTTTCGTATAAATATATAGCAATTGCTCCGATATCACCTAAAGAACGGCTAGGATCGAGTGGAGGGGAAGTTAACGTCAACTTTAAGCTTGACACGGCGATCTTCTTGTCTCGTAAACTCTCCAAAACCGACGAGACAGACATGTTTTTATTGAAGACAGCCTAAAAAAGATATTTTCTTCAGTTTATAGTTCCCCTACTTGATACACTCTTTTTGGACCGCCTGAGGACGTTTCTACTCGAACAAGTATATAATTGACCCCCTTCAGTTCCCATTTGTTCTTGACCAATTTCACTACTGTCTTCTCTTTTAACGATTTTTGAATAGCCTGAACTCATTAGAGGCAGCATTCAAAATTTGGTTACCGTATCCAGCGAGGAAAAAAACTCTTCCGGTAGAGTTTGCCTCTGGTAGGAGGTTTCTGTCACTTCTTTCACTTCCTTGAAGGTCGTGTCCAGTTTAATGGCAACCTCTCGTTGAAAAGGTAAATATTCCTTCATGGTATTATAAACGATGCCTCTCTCTTTTGACTTGATGTCTGGAGGGGCAAACCATGTCTCCCCAGAAAATCCTTTGACGTGCCAGTAGCCCAGATAGGAGAGGACACTTGACATCCAATGGAGGGAAAGGAAAGGCTCGTTGCTCGTTATCATTTGATCTTCGTGAGAGTCTAGCAGGTTTTTTAAGTGCCTAAAATATTCGGAATGGCTGAAAGGAAAAGGGAGATTACTGTAGGAGTCTGTCCAGCTTCTGTCTCCCCTCGTTGGAATTGTTCATCAAGAGCAGCATATAAGCGTAAGCGACACCTTCCAGATCATATACCTGAACGACTCGTTTTCTGTTTTCCAGAACCTGTACCTCCACCAATTTTCCGAAGAGCAAATCTTCAAAGTCTTTTCTTGGTAGGGAGAAGTTGCTCAGCAGGGTTGTCTTTAAAAAGACGCCGTCACAAGCCAGCGTGATCTTCTTCGGGGCAGAAGAGGTCGATGGCTCGTCTTGGCTCTTTATTCTGTCAGCGTAACTGGGTCCATCGCTGGCCACAGTCCTCTGAAATACGTGTTAGGGAGTTTCCCGCGTATTTGTACCTTTTCCAAAGCTTCCAATCTCTTTCTTCTCGTCGTGGCCGACTCCAAGCGACGTTGGGCCTCTTCCTCTTCCGTTTTTAGATTCCGGGCAGTTTTAACTATTGATTGAACTAGGCCTGCACTTTCTACAATTTGCAAAAATAAAACAGAGGCCAACCGTTAAATTGGCTGTAGATATTGCGGTCAGAATTATTAATAATGTAGGCAGCCCGTTGAACATTGCTCGAATCGTATCCCTGCCACTTATATTTTAATTCTTTTGGGAAACCTACCGGTTCGTTTGGCTTCAATTTCGTCAGGTCATCCATCTTCAGCAAGATTTCTGGATTATCGTTCTTCTGACGAGGATTCTTTTCCATCAAACTTCCAAGAGTTCCGACCTTATCCTGACCCAATTTGTGTTTCACATCGACGAAACTGATCCCACTGACAGTAGAGACATTCAACGACAGGCAGACAAATTCCAGGAGAAGAGATTGCAAACTTTTCTCGACATTTTTAGGCAAACGCTCTCTAAAAGTAGGTTATATGTGGAGGAATGGATAGAGAGAATAAACTAAACGGATTTGAGACGACGGAAAAACATAAATTGACCATGGTCACTGTACTTACTTGGCCGTTAGCGATGGAACTACGACTTTTCCGAAGACCCGTCTTATCATTAACGTCACTGTCTTCAATAATTCTGAATTTCCCGAGCCAAAGAAATTGACAAAATTATTAGCATAATACGACCAAATCAGCCGGTTAACCAATTCTATCGCACTTTCAATAGCACTTAATTGGCTTTCTGCTGCATCTATCTGCTTAAAGTTGACTTTATCCGCTGCAAAAATTCTCTTGATTTTGGATAAGCTCCCTTTCCTCACCACAAAGGTCAACCAGCCTCTCCATTTGATTAATCAACGTCTTTCTCTTTCGGATAATAAAGAAATCAGCAAAACGTTCGCGGTCTTCTTCATCAATGGTATTGATGATCAGTTTGATTATAAAATTTAACAACGTCTAAATTTCAAATTTTTTCCAATATACAGAAAGAGGCTCACTGTAGCGGAAGACATGTCTCCTGCCGGGAGGCCGCCATCGAAAAAACCGTGCAACTTGCAAACAGCCAGTTCATGACAGTTCGCTTCTAATAGTTGTAGCCGATAAGCACCATAGAACTTGACCTGTAGCTCTCTTCTCTCGCGGGCATGCACATGAGCCAAGGTGTTTATCTTCGTGTTAGACACCTCTTTAGGTAGTTTTCCAATCCCCAAAGAACTCTGGGCATACATGATATGAGAGGCTATAGCGGCTGCGTGGCAGTAGACGGAGAAGGAGCCGTTTCCATTCGTCAGGAACTCGGCAAGGAGCCAGTCATGGAGACCGCTGTCCACCAGGTGAGGAGCTAGCTTCTTGTCCCTGGTCATCACAACTGAAAACTCTAAGCTTTCTTCCTTTCTCACTGGTCCTACCAACTGCAGCCCTCAGCACTTTGAGTCTTAACACGATCTCCTCCACGCTGCCTTCTTTCCCTTTCTGCTTCAGCACTTCCACCACTTTCCTATCAAATAGTCCTTGAGCAAAGTAAATAGCTAAACAAGCATTTTGTATAACCAAAGAAAGGAAACAAACATACCACATTGTTTGTGGAAGTGGTTCAGCGTCACACTAGCAAACTGATCCCTGCAGCTGACGTGCAGATCTTCGAATAGTAGACTCGTTTCCTTGCAGATTTCATGATCGTTGTAAAACTCCTCAGCCATTGCGATCAACTTGTCGTAATTATCAGAAGCTATGCCATCTCTTTCTATTTTATTATAATTGACAGTGTCGGCAAACAGGCGCTCGACGTGCTCTTCTGAGTAGAGACGATAGTCGTAGTCCAGCTGGATACGTTGATTTGATGACAAATACAACTGGTTGTCGTTCAGTAGACCGACGTTTCCTTCCGGCGGGAGCAGTGGCATTTTATCCAGGTTCATCATCGACATCAGAGTGTGAAGGGCCCAGTTGTAGATCTTCATCTTCACCGGGATCAGTTCGTCATTTCTCGTGAGGATTTCTCGAAGCGCATCCCATAGCGGCACTTCGAGGAGATGGAACCGGAAGCCCCTGGCAGCCATAAAGTAGAAGATTACCCAAGCCTCGTAGTAATGCATATAAATGAGCGGATCGTTGAGGAGTTTGATCAGGTCCAAGTCGATAATTCCCAGTCTCAGAAGGCGGATATCCATAATCTTGTCGCCCTGTCCGAGAAGAGTGGAGAAGACGGAGAGACCGATTCCTAGACCCTTCTCCTTGAGATTGCCATCAGTCATCTGAAGACATTCCCTGATAAGGATAGTGCCACTCTTCAACAGCAAACGGAAAAACGTCTCGGGATCCCTTTCATCTTCCAGGGCTCTCTCATATTCTTTCGACTTTTTCTCTCTTTCTTCTGCGTATTTTTCCATTGCGTGAGCAAGACTACAATCGGGTGGGATCTCCTTTAGATAGTCTTGAAGCTTGTTGAAGTAAATCTGAAAAAAGGAAATATTATTTATGCTGTAGGCTCTGAACTGTAATAGAGCCTGGTGACATGAAAAATTTTGCTCACTACGACACATGATAGGGCAATATTGCCATGTGGCCCTCGGCATTCGACTAGACATGCCCTCTGTCCTGGACCAATAAATGAAAGATAATGTATCAGAGTTGGACGAGAAATTTTTTTTTTTGGAAATTTGAAAACTGGAACATCCCGATTTTTTTCGCAGAAAGCGGTACGGAACGTTACTTTCGCGCCAGAAGCGGCACCGTTAGAAATTTGTTTTTTCTCAGTTTGTGTTTTTTTTCTTCTTGAGATAAAAAAAAATACGTGTACACTTTGAACATATGTCAAACTTGCAGGAATCCTTATTATTAGTTAAAAAGGTATTTTTCGTTCCATTCTGGAAAGTTTGCGGAAAAACCGGAATCTTCCGTGAAAAAAGGTCATTCTGCAAAGTACCCCTCCCCCTCTTCCAGAACAACCATTTCACTTCACAAGTTACCTCAACTGCGTTTTGTGCACCGTCTTCTCCTCTGGCTTCCTTCAACGTCTTCTCGTTATTGACTTCTGCCAAACAAGTAGTAATTTCTTTATTTTCGACCAGCCTATTCCATGTAGTAATCATGCTGCCATAAACACTTGTCTCAGCCATCTGAATAAGCTCGCTATAATATAATAAGAGAATTGTTGCCTCATCAATTCCCAGCGAAGACGGATGAGCGCCGGTATCCTCATTAACACTTTTCCAGAGTCTTTCTAGCTCACTTCGATAAAAATTATCCTCATTTACACTTCTTCCCGGTTGGAAAAATCGGACTGGCAGGATGACGGTGTGATGTTTTGCTCCCAAGAGAACGTCTTCTTCGGTGAGATTGCCAAATCTCTCCTCGTCACTTAGCGGAGTACCATCTTCCTGTTTGTCAACTAGTTTAACCATTTCGATCCGGGTGTGCATCTCTTCAAAATGCTTTTCCAGCTCTCTCCATTTGTCACATGTCGCCCCCTCGATGTATTCCCATCTTGGAACGACTGTTACACGCATAGCGCCGGCGAAATTCAACATCTGGTTGCTGAAGGTAAAGAGAAGTTTCACTCGAGAGTTAATATAGTCGATTGCGTCCTGTGTCGTCATCTTGCCATCGTCCGCTTTAGTTTGATGAAGGCCATCGTCGTTCTCTCCAAAAGGGAGGGAATAGACCAGGTGGTCACAGTTCACATAACCGAAGGTCTCAAGTAGAACGTTCCCCAGAGGGGTAGTGTCCTTTTGCAGATCGCCAATCATATCGATACTGTCACAAATATCCAAAAATATCAAACCCAGCTCTCGAAGAACGTACATATTGACACCTAAATGTTCCTTTTTATGATGGTATGAAAAGACCTACCCAGTCCGAATTTCGTTATGAGACTCTGTTCTTTAGTCATCTTATAGCCGGCTTTATAGATTAACGAGTGAAGTAGGGTAGTCCTACCACTCTTATGTACCCCAAGGAAGGCTATCATTTTTGTCATTCCTGTGTTTAAATGTTATGTTATTGTAGAATAGAAAATAGCACCTTCAATAGGCTTTGGCCAGCTGTTATGGTCTACCATCATGTATTTGTTGTGTTTCTCACTCCAGGCCACAATTGGAAAAGTCTCGACAATCCGTTGTTCAGCGCTTGTAGCCGCCTTTGATTTATTTTGTCCTGAAAAGGGATATTTTTTTTGGTGCTACACAAGAACGGCTGAAACAGCGGACGATAGCCCGAGGCTGTACAAGACAAAATTGGAAATTTTTGAAAGAGTTTTTGCCAAATACCCAAAGAGAAAAAGTTAGAGACTTGTCTCTAATGGTAATGAAGCGCTTACCCGCTGCGTCACCACTGCATATTCTTCCTTGCTTTGCGTGTCTCTGATAATTAGAGACAAGTCTCTGGCTTTTTTTTTCGAGGGTATTTGGCAAAAACTATCGACGGCATTTGAAAGAGCATAAATAGCTACGTAGGCCAGTGGCTTCTATGGGGCTTACAATTAAATATTTCCCTTGTTAAATGTTTTTGTTTTATCACTACGTATTTGGGAAAACGGATCACTGATTGTGAGCCATCTTAATCTGCTAAAAATAAAACTGACACTTACCTTTTTTAAATGGCCAGAAGCTCTTTTTTCCTTCGTCTTGTTCATCTTCTTTTTTCATCTTCTTCGAGAAGAGTTGTCCAGCTGGATAAGCTTCTCCTGCCATGGGTTTTTTACTCGTCCCTGCTCGAATTTCCTGTCCTCCACTACTGCTTTTCGCGTAGACATTCTCCTGTTTAATAATATTATTCCAAATAAAATCGTCGTTCTTCAGCTTCTCTTCCTCTTCCTTTTTCTTCTCGTATGTCATTTTCAATTTGCTCTGCCAATATAACTCCTCTTCCAGCGTGGCAAGTATGTCATCCGATTTTGCGAACAACTTCTTCATTGCTGTCACTTTGCATACAGTATCGTGAGAGTAATCCTCCTCGTCACTTGACGGGTGCTCAACTTCTGGTGGGTAGTCCTGATTATCCAAAAGAGGTTTTCCTTTGTGTGAAACTCGACTAGTCGACGCCGTCTCCTCGTCGTCACTTTTTTGTCTTCTCACATCGATATATGTCTGCTCTCCGCTCACTTGGCGTCTTTGAAACTGATCTGCTAAGTCATCTGGTCGGGCGAAATTCTTTTCAAGTTTGATATCACTGCATCCATTGTCACACGGAGGTTTTATCTTCTATAATTAAAATAAAATGAGGTGATGTATCTTATAGAATTATATTTCTTCGTGTGTAATTCTTTGTTTTCGTTGAGCGCATTAACGCAAGGAAGAACTTCTATTAGAGTAGTTACGATAAGCGGGGTCCTATTACCGCACTTGGGATCTCCGTTTGTTTGAGACCGCCGGAAAAAACCAGGCTCATCCATACATGGCCAAAATTTTGATTTTCGGCCCGATGGCGGGGAAATCTTAAAATTTATTTTGCTTATATATTTTTACCAAGTGTTTGTTTTCTACTTTTTTTCTTTTTTCTATTCGACAGCGAACAGCAAAGTGTTACCTATGGTAAACGAGAAAAAAGAAAAAAAAATTATAAGCAAAACAAATTTTACGATTTTCCCGGCTCACCTGGCTATGTTCTGTTCATTTTGGGCAGCGCTTGCAATTTTATGATGTAACCAGCAGAAATCCTACGCTGTTTTAAACTTACGTGCTCGCTGCTGATAACTTTTCCAGTTTGTTTGTCAAGAACATAATCCGTTCCAACCGTCATCATCGCCGATTTTGACAGGTCCGTCTTCCCTTGGTTGTGATTGTCAGCATGTACTACGGCTTCCCATTCAGCGCATGCGTTATCTCTTATTTTATAATTATTCTTCAATGCTGATTTAGCCTAAACTAAAAAGTTAATTCGATAAGGGAACTGCCAGACCTCGGCATCAGTCATTGGCCGAGGACCAGCTTTCTCCATGCTAGTTGTCACTCCGTTATGGGTATGATTGTCTCCTTTCTTTAGATTGAACCGCTTCGGTAAGTCGTCCCTATGCGGATTGGATAAATGTTCATAATCGTGTGCGGGTATTTCTTCGTTTCTCATTTCCTTCATTTCTCTATCATGTCTACGCTGTCCCGCATTTCGACCAGTAGTCACATTGCCCTTCTAAATATTGACCATTATCAGAGTTAATGATTTTCACCTACCGGGTCTTTCAGCTTTGCTGTACATGTTTGAATTTTTGTGTTTTTAGGCTTTTTCGGGTGTTCTTCTGCATCCTTGACATTTTGCTCGTGTTTCTTTTCATGCTCATCAAAGGTCTAGAAAGAATGTTGTCAATCAGGAGATAATTAATGTTTAACCTCCTTAATGAAATTGTCATTCTTTTGTTTTTGCCGGTATTCATAAGCTGTCCTTGCAATACGCGTTGCGCCATAAATGGCTCCTCCGATTAATACCATTTTCCAGTCGACCTGTAACCAATACTTTGTAAAAAAAAAACCACAAATCTAGCACATATAGTGCAAGGACTAGAGACACGGAAATGCTGCAAATTCGCAATCGCCTTCATGGAGTCCTAACCCCCAAGTTAAAGTGAGCCTCTTGCAGTGGTTAAAAACCTTCAGTGGTGTCTAGCAAGTCGCAGTAGGGTTTATTTGCATTCCCCATCAACTGTTTCTTTTTAGCTGTGTGTAAATATGAATATAACTGTGCAACGTCTTTTGACAGTTCTGTGACTAATAACGAAAAAAAAATCGAAAAAGAAAGTGAATGTTTTACCTTGCCCGTTGTCAAATACTGCATCGCTGCTCCCTCTGCTAGTACTTTTCCCATCTCTACAGCACTGTAGACTACCCATTTAGCATTGCCAGCATAGCTATCCACCACATGGCAAAATTTGTCTTTCAGTTCCGATACCTTTTGCGTTGTTTTGCTCAAGAGGGAATCGGCTTGCTAAAATCGTTTTTTCAACTAGAGATAGAAAACCCTTGCCCCTGCTGCCATTTTAGCATTAAAATATCGAAATCCTTCAGCTAGCGCTCCAATTCCACCGATGATTAAGCCAGAAATCAGAGCCGATTTCCAATTGTGTGTGAAGTCTTTTCCATCCATCTGATGATTAATAATTTGTAATAGTTAGGGGTATCTTACTTTGTTATTTAAACCATTTGTGACAAAACTGGATCCCACGGCCGCGGCGATTCGAACAGAACAACTTACTAACAGGGCAGATATCTAAAAAAAACAGGAATCAAATTTGGAAAAAAAAACAGAAAGAGAGCTCACCCCAGTTAAACCGGCATTAGCTATCAGGGCCGAAGCTCCCCAGGAGAATAAACCAGAAACGGCTCCAATAAGCGCTCCTTTGCATATATTCTTTGCAAATTCCCTCCAGGTTGTCTTCTTACTGAACGCGCACATCAGACCGGAGACACCGGCGCCAATTAAAGCTCCTCCAACGACAGTACTCACAAACGGAGTGGCAGCTACCGTAACACAAACTCCAACAACTATGACAGATGCGGCCACGACGCCCATTGCAATGTTCTTGGCATTGTTGCATGCCCAGTTAACGCAGTCCTCCACAGAATCCCAAAAACCCATGTTTCAGATGATGAATCTAAAGACAATAAATAGACATGATTGGAGGAATTAGGCCTAAGCTAAAAGATAAAGGCGTTGTCGACGGAAATGGGAAAGAGTGATTTCCTCATTTTGGGAAAGATACCGAAAGTAGAAATTGTGCCTCTTCATTTATTATTGATCTTACAGGAGATAGGAAACCAAAAATGCCAGTCAGTTCCAAAGACACATGACTTCTGGGAGGTTGCTACCATTAGAACAAAACAATATACAAAACCCTGGCCGAGAAAAATAAATAAACAAACTATGTTAGATCAACAAGATGCTTTCAAAGCAAGAAGTATAAGGGATCTTGAGATAAACAGAGGTAGTGGTAAGGCTATAAAGGCTAAAAAGAGAATCTTATCGTAAAAAATGCTTTGAGCTATTAAAGCAATACACTTTGCCAGAAACAAATGATAATGCACGAGGTCGGTGAGAATTTCAAAACTGTAACACCTTTACCCCTAGTGAGAAATGCATGCTGAGGATAAAGACCAACGAAGGGCAATCTAACTTTTAGCCAGAGGAG
Organism: Oscheius sp. JU75; assembly: GCA_037178855.1. Lineage (NCBI taxonomy): Eukaryota > Metazoa > Nematoda > Chromadorea > Rhabditida > Rhabditidae > Oscheius > Oscheius sp. JU75. The sequence continues at coordinate 2,035,376 of JASJZC010000006.1, read as the reverse complement.
TTTATTTCAAAATGTTTAAAATTATTATAGCAAATAATAATAAAAACGGGTAAACAAAGTCTCATTTAAGCCGGCGCAAGACATTCTAGAAAGGCTCTTATCTTTGCAAAAGTTAACATTAAAAGGTGAAGACGTTTCATTTCATTCCGTTAAGGGGAAAGAGCGTAGGATAGATATTGAAAAGATTAACAAGACTTTAACCTGGAAAATAGACAATAAAAATAAAAATATAGGACCTGGTTTATGTATGAAATGCCAGCAAAAAGGACGCTGGCAGTGTACGAAGTCGGTGAGAATTTCGTAGCTGCAAGACTTTTACACAACAGTGAGAAATACATACTGCGAGCTGAGGACAAAGACCAACGAAGGACAATCTACCTGAGGAGAAGGGCTCGCAGGACATTCTAACTTTTAACCGGGGTTTATTGTAAAGCCTTTAATAACTAATAGCCAACAATATGAGGACATTTGGGAGCAAGGAAATGTCTTATCTTTCAAGTGACATTCTGCATGCTCTTATCTTTGCTAAATATAACGTTAAAGGAGAAGTCACAACTTCGGAGAATTCCAGCCCAGAACGAGCGGTTCGTATCTTCATGGCACTTTCCCACCCGAGTCCGTTGAGTATATGTTTAATGCTGCTTCAAAGACGGAGAAGGGAGTCAATGGTGTCTGAATCGGCCTTCTCCCGTTCCTCTAGCGTGAAGAGAGAAGTCGGCTGGATGTTTTGGCGGTTACAGTGACTGCAATATTTGAAGGTCTTGTTCAAAACCTGAACTCCATCCATATCGCTAGTTCCAGTTAGAAGGATTTCCAGTTTTTGTAAGAACTCTTTTTTTATTTCATCCATCTGGAAGGGAAGAGAATGAAGTGGAAGAGTTAGAGAAAAAGGAAGGGAAATTGAAGCGGTGAGAAATACGGAGCATTATTGAAAGAACGGAAACGAAAGGATAAAGAGGTGACATTTTACAATAATTCAGAGCTCGAAGACTGATCGTCAATTTTTTGTTATTTGTGTGACACAATCTGAATGTATTAGGAAGAGAAGAGTGCGTCCTATGTATTTATTTAGGCAAAGATAGATGGTTTTAGAGCGAAAAAGGGATTATAAAAGGGGAAAAACGAGTGAGGTGAGGGAACGTCACTTGGGGAACGAAAGAAAAAAACCCTGGAAAATAGGGAAGCGAACGAATGTGGTTCAAATTGAGCCAGTGTCGCTCCCGACCTTTGACCAGATTCCCCGCCTCCAAGAGGAGGGCCCCTTGACTCTGTGTGGCTCCCTCATGTCGCTATAATTATGCGTGTCTCTTTATCTTTCTATATATCCACTTAATAAAATAGTAACCGAACTGTTAGTGAACGGTAATATATCGTAGGATAGACGTAGACAGACTCTCAACTCACCATATACTATCTTCTTGTAAAAGCCGTCTGCCCTACGAACAGTCAGACTCAACACTTCAAATGGAGGTTAATTTGTAATAGTATTTATATCTTTGCGGTATCTGTTAGCAAGTTTTGGCTAAGTTCCTGAAACCGAAATTCAAGAAGTCCGATAGTAAGGCTCATCTATTTTGATAAGACTTGACCAAATGGGAGTCCGTGATACTCCATAAGTACCAAAATGAGTATTCTCTATAATCGAATAGAAATCCTTGAAAGTGCCCTCATAGATATAAAGGACCGTAGCATGATCTGTAAAATAAAGCTTTTCAGGTGGACAGCATGTTTTTGAATGGAAGGAATGACTCTGTTCGACTATTATCTCCAAGTCCCAGCATTTCACGGAGTTCAGGGAGCTATCTGGCAGCAGATAAACAGCATTCACAATCAGGTAACTCGCCTATTTGACCCTACCAAACGGTTCACTTACAAGATGGAAAAAAAAATGGCAAACGCAGCTACAAATCTGGGAAAGAGATACTCTTCTTTGAACATGAGCCTCAACTTTGAACATGGAACTTTGCAGAAGATGCTCGGCTCTCTCAGGCAGAGCACTCAGCCTGAGCAGAAGTAGTAGACGAACAGCATAAGCGACAAGCAAATGAACAAACGGGAACTATGCAGATGGAGTTAGACTCGACAGAACGAGACGAATTGGTCAACTTGTCTCGTCTAGTCAAGTCTAAATCGCTTTACAAGTGTTCCCATTAGCTCGTCTACTCGTCGTCTGTGCTGCTCGTCTTCTACTTCTGATCTGGTCAAGTGTCTCTTCTTTTTACACTTCCGAAACTTTCTGGTTGTCAGTTTTCAGATTGACGTTATTGGAAGTGGGCGGAGAAAATACGAGATCTTCGAAGCACTGGAGACTGGAGACCGAACGGACAGAGAAAATAAAGGAGGACATCGTCATCAAACTCCAGAAGTGTCTACACTGGTTTCACCAGTTCGTCAAATTCATTCTGTATACTGTTCTGAGATGTTCTTCTGCTAATTCAAACTCGCGCGCCTTCGATTTCAAAGGAAGAGGATTTGTTGGGAATGAAATTTCCCCCCAGCTGTCTTGTTCAGCCTTTCCTGGTCGTTTTTCTTCCCCTTTTCTTTTTTTCTGGTCAGAATTTTGTAATCTGTTTGCTAACGCGATTGAAAACGAGAACAATTTGCCAAGAAAAATATCTCGAAAATCTTGTGGAATTCCTCCAATCGTGTCTATTTATCCATCTCCGAAATGACAGCGGAAACGATCAAAAGAGCTGAAAATACCTTCTGTCAAGAGCTTTTTGCTAGCTTTCTGTCCATAGGCCTATTTTCTGCATTTCATGCCCAATTCTTATGATTTTTCGCTGTTCTTACTGTTTATAAAGCTTCTTATACGTTTTTTTTTCCAGTCATGGGACTCATAATTCCACTGCTGGTGGCCGTCTTGGCCGTACTTCTCGTCGCTCACCTTCTACAGCGCTACAAACTACGGGTAAGCCTTGTTTTTCGTTCTCAACTGCCTGCTATCAGCAAAATTAAACTCTTTCTACGGAAAAATAATCAAAAAACGTTGCAGAAGATCCCCCAGCCGAGGTCCTACCCAATCATCGGCCATCTGCTCATCTGTAGACCGGATCCGGTCGGCTTCATGAATCAGGTACCTTATGTTGTCGATCTTAGACCTGCTTTGGCCTATTTTGAACCAAAATTCCAGATAATGGGCATGGGAGCCCTGTACCCCCGGGATCCGCGCATGTGTCTCTTCTGGCTCGGCCCGTTCCCGGCTCTGATGGTCTACTCGGCCAAGCTCCTTCAGCCCATTTTCGGAACGGCTAAGCATCTTAACAAAGGCCTCATCTACACCTTCTTGGTCCCCTGGCTCGGACAGAGTCTCCTTATTAGGTAGTTTTGCCTTTTTTATAGTGACTTTTCTCTCTGGACGAGGGATAATTAGAAATTTTCAGTACGGCAGAGAGATGGCGCCCGAAGAGAAAGCTGCTGACGCCGACCTTCCACTACGACATTCTGAAGGACTTCCTCCCGATCTTCAACCAGCAGGGCAAAGTCCTGGTAGAGAAGCTGACAACTGTGGCTGATAGGTAAGGGATTCTATAACGTATTGTGTGCAGAAGATAGCTGTGTGAGCTAGAAGATTTTGTGACAACTACCAGGTATCGCAAATCGGCTGACAGGTTTTGCGGCTTCGACGAGGTCAATCCGGCCCGGCTGGCCAGGTTACTGACCAAAGGCGCACTCTGCGAGCGCGTCTGGCCTGACTGATCAGGTTTATTTTTGCGATACCTGCAACTACTAACAAATTTGACTTCTTGCCGACGAGCCAGCGGCACTTTACCACCTTTCTATAGCTCTCCAATGAGGGCTGCCTAGAAGTGATAGACCGCAGCAAAATGTTCTGAAAAGCCGTAGACTTAACTCAAAATTTTTGATCTGACTGCCGAGTTTATGTTCAGTGCTATTTCGGCTTGGGTTGCCTTCCAGACAGATCCAAGTGACTGTCGACCCACTTAGAACGTTCCAACTGCCGGGTGAGAAACTCGTTGAGACCTGTAAAAACTTGGAAATGTGGCTGAAAGTCATTCCAGACTGGGATGACTGGCTCCCAGTACCTCTCCTCTAGAAGGCTCATGGTGTCTTCCCCCTGGTCTCATAATAGCTTTTGTAAAATGACCCCCCTTTTCAGCACGAACCCGGTTATGGAAGTGCTCTCGACAGTGACGCTCTGCACTCTGGATATCATCTGCGAGACGTCGATGGGCCGAAGTGTCCATGCTCAACAGACCCCGGCTGGCGAAAAGAACAGCTACGTTGAGGCCGTCCACACAATCAACGACATCATCCAGAACCGCACAACCAATCCGCTCATGTGGGCCGATCCCATCTTCTATCTGTACTCTTCCTATCTTAAAAGAATACAGAAAAGTTCAGGTTCGGTCGTGGCCGGGAGCACGATCACTGTCTGAGCATCCTGCACGGCTTCACAAAAAAGGTTATTGAGGAGCGGAGAGCCGAGCTTGAGGCTCTGGACTGGAAGCTGGAAGGACGACGGGCCTTTCTAGATCTTCTACTCGAGATGGCTCATAAAGGAGAGTTTCCTATGGAGGATATTGCTAGCGAGGTGAGGCTCTATTAGAACCCCCTGCCACTGCTCCAGTCCGCCTTTTTTCGTCATAAAATGATAGCAGATGCCTGCGAGTGTGAAGTGTCGAGTCGGCGTCTCGAAAATTGTAATCAGTGCTTTGTTTCTCTCGTTATTCTTGTTTCAATAGGTCCCGCAACAAAACTACGGGTTATCGACAGTGTTTGCAACGCAACTTCTATATAAATCTAATTTTCAGGTAGACACATTCATGTTCGAAGGCCACGACACCACCTCGACCGCTCTGAGTTGGGCTCTTCATCTCATCGGCAATCATCCGGAGGTCCAGCAGAAGATACAGGTTCGTTGTCTCGGTTTTTTACTGGATTCAGTCAAGAAAAATTTGTAAGGGTGGATTGTGCTAAGATTTTTCTCGTGAAAAACCCACAAAATTCTTGCAGAAAGAACTGGACGAGGTGCTCGGAGCCAGTAACTACGTCACGCACGAGGATCTGAGCCGTCTAAATTACCTCGAGGCTGTGATCAAGGAGACCCTGCGTCTCTATCCCTCCGTCCCGATAGTCGTCCGCGAGCTCGGTGAAGACGAGGATTTTGACGGAACCGTGGTCTCGAAGGGAACCATAATTCTGGCTAATTTGATGCTCGTGCAGCGCGACCCGGCCGAATGGCCCGAACCTGACCTTTTCAAGCCTGAAAGGTGCGCTTTTTTCTATAAAATCGTTGAAAAACTGCCCGAATTTTCAGACACATTCATGCGGAAAAGAACCACGCCTTCGCCTGGGTCCCCTTCTCGGCTGGCGGGCGCAACTGCATCGGACAGCGATTCGCCATGCTCGAGATGAAGACGGTACTGGCCGAGATTCTTCATTATTTCACCATTACCTCGATCGAGAAGACCTATGACGTTAGTTTCCTATTTTTCATTGAGATAGAAAATTTTAGGCCCGCCCGAAAACGGAGCTCATTCTGCGGAATCTGGCTGGTCTCCATGTGAAGATTGCTCATCGCCAGATGCTCCATTGAAGTTTTAGATGTTTTTACACGATTTTTGTGATACATTTTTATTCCAACTTGTGATGTTAATAAATTTTTAGCCTTTTTTTGGTGCTTGTGTGCAGAGTAAAGTAAGAAAGAACCGAAGGAGCAAAACTGTCTTCAGGAACTTGAAGCTTAGGTAATTTTTCAGGTCGCCTCATTCAGTCCAATTCAGTGTTCTCCATCTGCTCCAGTTTCCGGACAGCTTCTCGTGCTCGTGGCAGACGGTATTCCATAAATTGAGAGAATGTGACTTGTTCTTCTGAAGCAGTCGTTGTACACGGCGAGTCTTTTTCCAAAAGCCAAGAACAGGGTTGAAAAATTTCCTAAGCTTCAAGTTCCTGAAGACAGTTTTGCTCCTTCGGTTCTTCCAAAGTTTGCTAGGAACCCCTTCTTTTGATATCAAGTGGCTACCAATTTTCGTAAGATTCATTTTTCGCTTCAGGCACACAAACACAGGCGTGAGCTGTTATCAAAACATTTCCTTATCAGAACCAAGTAGGACTTTGATCCAAATTTCTCCATCTCCAGCTTCTTTGCTGAAAAATTTTAGGAAATTGGGAGGGTGTGAGAGTCTGGAGATAAGAAGGCCGTTCCTTCACTTCTCTGCCAATGATTCATAACTAGAAGCTTGCAAATGATTCATAACTAGAAGAGTGCAAAAGTTTCTGTCTGACTTACAGATAGTCCTCAAACTTCCCTGATGGGCAGTCTTGTACTGTCGTTCTCTTATCTCTTGAAGCCGGCTGATTACGATACTCAAATATATCTCGTCCAGATTGTCAAAGTACGAGCAAAACCACGTTGAAGTCGCCGTTGAGAGGCTGAAATTTATATTTGATTGTGGGAGGAGATTGAGCTGTTACCATGCCGAGAAATGATTAGAATTCCACAAGAGGCATCAGGTAAGGATGACCTGAAAATAGTTGAACAGATTGGGATTTGAGAGAGAGAGAGTAGTGAGACAGTGAAGAGTCGAGATCTGTTCTAGAATTTTGCAGAATATACCTGTTCCGTTATCAGATAAAGTTTTCTAAAATGCTTGTAATACATATTTACTGGGTATACTTTTCTTTGTTTCATACGGAGTTTGCACCTTCCAATTATAGCTCTCGTCAAAATCATTTTCGAAAAGCGAGTCTGTGACCGTCTTGCAACAAGTGCCCGCGCGAATTTTCGCCGGAGTTTCAAATGACCGTTTGCTGCTGTCGATGTTCTGACACGGCTCTTTTTCATCGGCTGGCACCTATTTACAAGCACTCTAGATTAGTTTACGGTAAGCATCAGAAGTTGGCATACTTTTTGTTCAGAATGGATTTCGAAGATGTCGACGTCTATCAACAACAGACAATTCAAGCCAGTCACCAATGCTACCCAGATTCGTTGAGGCCAACCTCTCCGTTTTCTGGTCCCCAGATTTGATTTTTATCTTTTCCTCTGACTTAGAGTGCAGTTCCATCTTCCGATGATAAGAACCTGGTTTTGAAATCATTGGAAAAGTTTTTCTTATTGATACGAAAATTTCTCTCCTCTTTTCAAGAAATCATACTGATAAGCTGTTTTGACTCTCACTAAGCACAAAAGAAGGAAACAGTTTGATTAAAAGGTCCTGTGTCTTTTTCATACCGTTTGGTCTTCATCAAATGGCGTTTTGTTCAAGTCATCAACTGACCAGAACTTCTTTTCACCCCATGATTCTAAAACCCACGTGTAATGAGATAACTGACTTCATGTGGGAGCATTTCCAAGATTATAGACGTTCTGCTATCAAACAAACACAGTAAATCCTGATAAGAAGGAAAAAATGAACTGATTGTAAGTTCAATGTTATCTCCAGTCTTTCCAATTGAATTATTGGAATTTGAGTCGAAAGCGAACAGAACAGTACTTTGTTATCTTTGCAGTGAGAAAAGGCTAAAAGTTTCATCCTATCCCATGCATACTTCACAGTCATTTTTTTCGCTAGAAATTTTTCCGAACACTACATGGTGTTCCAGGCACAGTTTTCACTCTTTCTGCCAAAATGGCTACTAATCAGTTGCACAACTGTTTGTCTTCCAAACATATTACTCCGCCTCCGGAGCATTCTCTTGGCAGCTGGTCATTCAACACTTCTTTAACTTTTCACCCGTCTTTGTTCAAATATTATAAGCACTACAGTACTTTTCCAAGACGTGGAATTCTTCGGCTATTGCCTGTTTGCTGAACTCGTGCTTACTTAAGGAAAAAAAATGGCTGATCGAGTTGACCGGTCAAAAGAGAAGTAACGTCCTTCAGGCAGAACTTAAAACTCACGAGACATTTCATAGGCTCTTGTTATAAGGGAAACAAGGAGAAGTTAAATAAAGTTTCTCCTGTTATCAAGCTTTAGGCAAGCGGGCGCTTCCTATCGTACTATCGCAGAGGGCCGGTTGCTTTTACTTGCTATAAGACCTAACTTTTAAACTTGGAGTGTCAGCATAAATGGTGAACACTAACGTTTGATTGCTTTTGTTTTGTTCCGCCTTAAAAAAATTCAAAAAAAAAAAAAAACAAGTGAGTGTGCATTCTGCATAGTTGTAGAGAGCATCATAGAGTCAGAAAAAGTCGTCTTGACTCCGAAAGACGTAAATACATAATTGCGAATTCATTACGTAAGAGGGTGCTTATTAGAGCTTTTACGGCAACTGTAGTACCTGAAAGAGTCAGAGATTGTCCATTCTGTTGAGAGAGAAGGCGCATAAAGGCCTGCGGATAATATAGATTGTCTGGACCGAGATCTCTTGACTTTCCACGACTCTCCCTTGCTCCTTTGTTCATAACCAGTCGCCTTCAAGACTGAACCAATTTCTATAGTCTCTCGACTCTTCACTGTCTCACTACTCTCTCTCTCTCTCAAATCCCAATCTGTTCAACTATTTTCAGGTCATCCTTACCTGATGCCTCTTGTGGAATTCTAATCATTTCTCGGCATGGTAACAGCTCAATCTCCTCCCACAATCATATATAAATTTCAGCCTCTCAACGGCGACTTCAACGTGGTTTTGCTCGTACTTTGACAATCTGGACGAGATATATTTGAGTATCGTAATCAGCCGGCTTCAAGAGATAAGAGAACGACAGTACAAGACTGCCCATCAGGGAAGTTTGAGGACTATCTGTAAGTCAGACAGAAGCTTTTGCACTAACCGTATTTCAGCTGTCGGTCTGAATAACTGGTCAAGAAGAACAAGTATGATATGGAAATGTTTGCAGCTAAAACCGGGTCTAACTCCGTACATGAAATGGGTTCAATCGAATTGACATAACTTTTTATATATCCTATGTTTCTATTCTCTTATAAACTATTTAGTCTGATAGTCCTCTCTCGCTATGTGTCGCTACCAAAGAAGATCTACTTCATTTTTTACGCCGAGGTAGATGGTAGACCAGGAACTGTCTTTCGTTCTTCTACTGAATGGTAACTTTCAGTGTTTTCGAAGTTCTTTTATTTGTCCCAGTTACAAATTTTTTTGTTCCAAAAGGAATCCTTAACTTGAAAAAGTTTCTACTGTTTGTCCCGAACAGTAACAGTGTTTTGTTAGTTTTTTGTTATTTAAATTGCTTGCTGGAGAACTCTACTGGGGAACCAAATTGCTACTTTCTTTTAAGGATTACAGTAGCCGGCTCATGGTTACATTGACGCGCGCCGAAGTTCTTGATGCCTTCGTCGTTTTTGCTCAATTTTCCGCCATCCTTCACGCATTTTTTTTTCCCAGTTCTCCAGAACACGCTAGGAAACCTTGCTAAAAATTTCTGCATACTTATCAACCCATTTTAGGCCCGTAAAAGAGGAGAGGCCGAGAGACGGACAGAAAAGATCCCTCAAGTCACTCAGAGGTTAGTTTGCTTCATTTCGCTGATTTTTGTGACTGGCAACTGGCTTGGGCTGTAAAAAAAACTTGAAATTCATGAAAATGAACTTAAGATCAGTTCATTTTTCAGAATGCAGCTGCCCAGATGTCTCCTGCTGTTCTTCGTTCTTGCCGCCAGTGCCGATGGCCTAAACATCCTCGTCTGGAGCCCGACCTACGGCCAGAGTCACGTAAATTTTATGGGAAATATCGCCGACACACTGCACGAGGCCGGACACAATGTGGTATACTCTTTTTCTTTTTCGTCAAAACTCCTTGTTCAGACGATGCTCCTAGTAGAAAATGACGCGGATGTACACGGAGCCGGCAGTAGACACGCCAAAATTCGACGCTACAGGTCGCCGCTGGTCTCCGACGACGAATGGGCGAATCTGCATTTCAAAAAGGCCAACATTTTCCGACTGAGGACCTTCGAGCTCGGCGACTACCTACGCATGGAGAGCGTCAACTACAGAATCTGTAAAAGTGACCCTTTTTCTATTTTTTCCTGTAAATATCGACGGGTTTAGGCATGTTGGAAGACGAGGCCTTCATGGCCGAGCTCCGAGACCCCAATTACGACCTGGCCATCGTCGAGATGTTTCATTTTTGTCCGGCCGGAATAGCCCATCTGGCCAGAATACCCAAAATCGTCCTCGCCTCGGCCCTTGGGATCACAATGGCTCACTACGAATTCACCGGACTGCCTATACAGCTCAGCAATACGCCGGGTAAGTCATTTCTTGTTATTTTTGATGGGAAACGTGTGAGCTGTGGCGGCTGCGACTCTAACTAAACATCTACGTGTGAACTGTCGTGTTTGTGTCTTCAAAGCTGCACATATGGCTCTCGGGCCGGCCCGTTTGTAAACAGTATACAGTCAAGTGAGTCCGTGCCTGAGATTAGACGTGGAATCCATTTGAAATTTTGGCGGGTAACATTCTTTTTTTTTTTTTTGAACATCCGAAGCCAATTCGACTTCTCCGCCAAAAATTTCGTATGGATACCGAGACAAATGTCAGACACGCCCCGACTGCATGCTGTTTGCAAGCGGGCCGGACCTGCCCGAGCTCATGCTGTTTACAAAAGTGCGGCCACGCCTGGAAGCTTGGATGGGAAAGATTACGCGTGTAAATTGTGGCGATTGTAACTCTAGTTAAAGTGCAGCGCATGTAAACTGTTGAGTATGTGGCTCTCGAACCTCCCAACAATCCACCTTTTCTAGCCTTCCTCTCTGAATATGCGACCCAGATGTCTTTTGCCCAGCGTCTATTCAACGTGCTCTACTATTTCATCCAGAAAACGCTCTACCTCCGCATGTACTACTCGGAGCAGTATCTCTTCAGCCACCATATCTCTTCCAATTTCCCCGATCTCTATCAGCTCTTCCGCCAGAAAACCGACTACATTCTGCTCAATACGAACGAATTCACCGACGCCGCTCGTTCCCTCACGCCCAACATCAAATACATCGGCGGAGCGAATATTGGAGAGGTTAAGGCCTTGCCTCATGTGATTTTATGCGCTTTTTAAACGAAAATTCTGTTTTTAGGACCTGGAAGAGATACTCTCGGTTCCAAACAAGGGCGTCGTGCTGTTCAGTCTCGGGAGCATAGTCAAGTCGGGAGAGATGCCTCTCACGATACGAGAGGCCTTTGTGCGAGCTTTTAGCCGCTTTCCCGAGTATATTTTCATCTGGAAGGACGATCTCGAATCGGTCAATCTGGTTCAATTGCCTGCGAACGTGCACATCAGAAGCTGGCTTCCTCAGGTGGATCTCCTGGCCGATAGGCGTATGCGAGCCTTCATCACACATGGTGGAATGAATTCCATACAGGAGAGTCTCTATTTCGGCGTGCCGATGGTCGTCATGCCGATCTTTGCCGATCAGGTACACTTTTTTCAGGTTTCGAAGCCACAGACTCGCCAGTTCACACGCCAATTGTTTTATCAAAGACTTTTTTGTTACAGCAAAACTGACAAGAACTCATGTGCAAACATTTCGCCAAAGCTACTAACTCGACAGTTCACACTTTAAAACTTTTCCCACCTGTCAAACCTCATAAAATACCTCGCAAAGTTCTAATTCTCAGGACGGAAACGCTGCCCTGGCCAGCGAGCGAGGCTATGCCGTCAAACTGAGCAAATTCGCCGTCACCGAGGAAACAATAGTTGAAGCTCTGCAAAAAGTTTTCGGAACAGGAGACAGTTCCAGGTTCTCTACCATTTTTTACTCGATGTAGTAGTCATTTTTTCAGCAAATACGCGAAAAAAGCCCTCCAGGCAAGTCGTCTGCTCCAGGGTAGTCCAGCACGAATGCGCGAGGAAATCCGTCGTGTGGCAAGGTTCAGCGGCGAGGAAACGGCTCGCCTACAGCATCTCATCGTCAATTCGGAGCTGCCCATCTGGCAGTACTACAATCTCGACGTGTATTTCTATTTGTTCTTTTCCTGTCTAATAGGACTGGGCATTGCCAAGGCCCTCGCCAGTTTTGGTCCTTCGGCCAAACAGCCGACAGAAGTCTCTCCCAGCTTGAAGAAATAGCTTCTATTGTAGTTTTCAAATTGTACACTTTTTTTCACAGATCCCATACCTTTTGTAGTTTTCCCGATACTTGTAGCAATAAACGTACTGATTTTGTTCTTTTCAGTATTCTGGAGACTTGGTTCTGTTAAATACCACACAAAATACGTGCTAATTGTTGTATGATTTCTATTCGGCTTAGTCTCATTTGGTGGCAAAATTGTTGCAAATGCATGTGAAACACTCCTGTCATCCTTTTCCATGTCTTCCAATCAAAAAATCCCTATCTACCCTAACAAATCTCGTTTTCAGACCATGAAGCTTTACGTAATGGCATTTGGAGCTGTGACGGGGGCCGTGTCCGTCGTCTACATCTACAGGTTTGTCCATTATGCTCTTTTCTGTAATAACAATCCAATTTTCCAGGAAATTCTTGCGTCACTCGCTCGAGAAGAAAACAAAGAGTGACGAAAACAGTTCCGGAGGCAAGAAAACAGGTTTGTGCCCCTGTTTTCCATTTAAAATACCAACTTTTTCTGTCGGCTACCACACAAAATACGTGCTGATCCCCAGAGGAACTGTTGGACTGGTTCTGGGTCGTCATGGGAGGAATGCTCGTCAGCTAGAATTCGAAACTAAGGTCAGATAGCCTTTTCTAGTCCTCGTGTGTGAACTGCTGGCGGCTGGCGGCTGCAAAGACTAATAAGCGGGTGTACTATTGAATGAGTGACTCTGACTGAACGGGCGCACGTGTGAACTGTCGAGACAGTCGCACCACGAAACACTCCATCTTTTTAGACTTTCACTCAGGTCTGCTACTACAACGAGAAGGAGATTTACAACTGCAAGGCGCGCGATCCCTTCAGCCAGTGGGACACCCGTTTCGAGAATGAGGCAGCCGAGGATTGGAGCAATCCGGACGTCGTGAAAAGGGATCCGAGCAAGGCAGACAAGGTCGCCTTCATAAAAATTCAAGGAAAAACTCTTCAATCGGTTTGTTTCCCTTCCACTTTTTGTAAAAAAAATAAAGGGTTTTCTTCTAGGTAGAACTGGCCATCTGCAAGATTGAGGGAATTGTGGCCGAGTGGCAGCGCAACAACACTGTCGAACAGCTGAAAGTTCCGAAGGAGGCCGTCGGATATGTCATTGGTGGGTCTTTTTCTAGGTTGGAAATTAATAGAAAAGTGACGATACTTTTCCACGCAAATTCTCTTCTAAAAGCCCTTCAATAACGGTCATTTTCTAGGGAAGCACGGTCACAACATGAAAATGGTCAGTAAGATGTGCCGAGTTCATGCCGCTGTGCAGAGAAAGACGAATCCTGACGCCGAATTCGAGACCATGACGATCCGCGGCAGTGAGGAGGGCGTTGGTGCCGCAGTCGTGAATTTTTTCATCAACTTTTCTACTAAAGATACATTTTTTCAGATCAAATTCAAAGCTTCAATTCAACGCTTCTACATGATGCGCAAGGAGGAAGAAGAGGGTCGCCTCCAAATTACCGAGTTCGCCCCGCCCGAAGCCGACAGTCATGGTATCTACGAGAATCTCGACGCCGAATTGGCTGACCTGGACAAGCTCAAGCAGATTCTGGAAGACGATCTCGAGCTGTGGTAGTTGTTGCCCTTTTTGTCCTCTGTCACCTTCTTTTTAACACCGTCTATTTGACCCTCAATGAGCCATCTCCAGATGAACGAATATTGCTGTAACTGTATATTTTGTTTCAGAGCAAATAACATGTTTTTGAGCTCAGAATCTTGTTATTTGGGGAACCTGGGTGTTGGGACTGGTTAGGAAAAATAATCAAATAAAGTTAGAAGATTGAACTAGAGACAAGAGAATGAGCGTACTACTATTTTGTTACAGGGCAGAGTGTGACTTGTGAACAGGTAGAAAACGGAAGCGTATGAATTTGTAGCTGCAGTTGAAGAGAAAGCTAAATGTTCTTTCAATGGAGAGCAACAAAGAGCCAATGAAGGGAGGAAAAAGACGAGAAGATTACGACAATTTCATCGGAACAGCGATTTTGGTGCAAAATTATAGAAGGTAAGTGTGAACTGTCAGGTCCATCAATAGTCGTAGGACAGTGAAGAGTATTTTATAGCCTACGCCTGTCTAGCCTGTCTCTCTCTGTCCCTGTCCTTTTCAGTCAAAAATAAAAGTTGTATCTCATATATTCATTCACGAAAATGATCATACAACATTTTATCTCCAAAAAGAGAAGAAGAAGCTAGCTCACATTTGGTGCTTCTTCTTGGCCTCCAGGTCTTCTGTGTATCCGTGACGAATCGGAAAGGGCGCGAGGATCTCCGGCATGCCGAGAACCATGTCCTTGATCGAGGCCGGCGGCAGGATAGCAAATGGCGACTTGGCACAGTCCAGCAGCTGCTCCCTAGTGTACTCGATGCGCATCTGAAGACGACCGTCTGGATTGCGCGACGAGACCAGAGTGGCTCCTTCGGGAGCCTTCACGGACGATATGATCCTGGAGGCTATCGGCGGCTGCTGTTCCGGAGAGGCAGTCAAGGAGAAACTATCCTCGTCGGAGGAACCCGTGGAGAAGAGTTCCATTAGCTGGAGACCGTCGTCCAGCTTCGACTTCGGGGCCGTCCTGCGCAGCGTGGCCTCCAGCAGATCCAGATCCGAATCGGAGAACGTTAGCTGTAAATAAGAAGATAGAGTTAGTAAGGCGGCAGAGCCAGAGACATAGTACAATGGACAGTGGTAGACACATGCAGTTAACCAAAATTGAACCTACCTTCTGGTTGAAGCTGCTGACGCCAAGAAGTTTGGAGATGGTGCCGCTCATCGTGGTGGCAAACGCTAGAATGAGCTTCTAGTTCTCTTCCAAAAGCTGTTTTGTTTTGTCGAGGGTTGTCAACAAGGCAATTTATTTTTGTTTCGAAGATTTCTTTTGTTTTTGTTGCATAAATTGAAGCAGAAAGTAATAAAGGAAGTGGAGACTACTTCTGAAAAACTGTTCTAGGCGGAGTTGCTTCCACTAGCTAACGACTCGACAATCACACGGGAATATGTTTTGCAGACTGCCACGGACTCCACATTCACTCTCCTGGATGTTTATCAGGGCTCTTCTCAACAGTCCACACATGAATCAGAGAGTCCGGCAAAAAAAGAAAATGAACAGAGACCTATTGAAACATCAGGAGAACTAAGAAAAGAAGGCACAAAAGTCAATTTTTCTATTCTTACTTCGTCTCCTCTCCTACTTCTTATTCGATGCCTTGATCGAGGTCTGCTTCGACTTGGCCTCTTCCGTTTCCCAGTCGTAGGGAAAGTGCCTCAATCCTCTGGCCTCCATGGTGTCGCGTAACGTCTTATAAATCAGTCTGTAGTCGGGCTCATCGAAGAAAGTGAGGGAGTCGATGTGTTTCAAGATCGCTTTGTACTCGTCGACGGGGCACCCGGTGAGGAAGTCCGTCAAGATGGGCTCCTCGCGAGCTTTCCTCTTTGTCTCGCCGACTTCCTTGATCTCCGTTTTGGTCTTCCACGGCAGCTTGGCATTGGTGAAGTCAATGAGCATGTAGAACCAGCTCTCCACGTCTGCCTGTCGTCCGTGCTCCTTCTGGTCGTGACTGGCTAGGGCGGCGTAGCGAGGAGTGCCGCGGAAGGGAGCCTTCTTGCGAGGAGGCAGCATCACGTTCTAAAAGATCTCTGTCTCTTTCCATCTGTCCCTATTTCTCTGTCTCTCCGTCTATTCGTCTCGCTGTAACCCTGTTTCTCTATCTTCCTGTCTCTCTCTGTCAGAAAAAAGAGTCCGCCTACCTTTGCGTCGACATACTTCCTGACCATTCCGAAGTCGAAGATGTAGACGAGTCGTAACTCATTCATTTCCGGCCTTCCGACGGCAAAGTTCCCTGGCTTGACGTCGCGATGCAGAAATCCAGCCCAATGACACTCTTCCAGAGCCTCGAGACACTGGATGCTGACGCTTATAGCACATCCGAGACTAAGATGCCCATCCGGCCCGGTCTTCTTCATGTCCTGTAGACTCCTGCCAAGGTACTTCATCACGATGTAGTTGAAATCCTCCAGTCGGCCCTTGTCAATGAGGTCAGGAAAGTGCTTGGCCTTCCTGCTGCTCAGAGTCGTCATGACATGTAGCTCGAGCTTTAGAAGAGAAGTCTTGATGGAAGCCTTCTCAACCTTCATCGCGTATTCCCGGCCACTTGGGTCGCGAATGGCGAAGACGGATCCGAAGGTTCCTTTTCCCAGCAGCTTCGTGACCTCGTACTCTTTGACTTTCTTGCCAAGCGGAAGAGAGACGAGAGTCGGCGTGATTGCTGTGATCATCCTTAGCCGCTGGCGACTGCTGTCTTCAAATAGTAGCACACTATTTGCTTCCGAGGAAGCAAATTGTAGGCAACAAACTTTTTGTAGTAATATTGTTTGAAAAAAATATTCGCCGGAGAATTAGGAGAGAGAAACTGTTGCGGGGGCAGAGTACCGAAGTCTTCGGAAGAGACAGTCCGAGACTTCAGAGCTCGGAAAGTCGTCTCTGCCTATCTCTTCATCACTCAGTCTCTCTGTCTCGCTGTCCCACCTGTCTCTCTGCTTCTCTAGGTCTCCCACTCTTTCTCTGTCCCCTGTCAGAAGAACAACAATCTCAAAGTCTGTTTTATTGACTACTGGTACTGCATGGCATCATTGACGTGGCTGTTCTGGTAGACGCACACATTCTTCTTTATGTTTGCCACCAGCTTGTCCTGCAGATTGCCGTAGTTGTCGATAGCGATGATGTCCTCCGCGGGGTTCACGACATCTTCAAGAAAATAGTCCTTGACACCACTTCCGACGGGAACAGCCTTGATGTAGATATTGTTATCTCTGGCGTCGTCAATAGTTTGCTTCCGTATACTTCTATCGTCCGCCAAACCATCGGTGATGACGAACATCAAGGCCTTCGAGTCGCCATGATTGCGGAAGTATTGCCATTCTTTGATGAAAGCGGCCATGGATCCGTAGGTGTGAGTATATCCATAACTTCTGGGGGACAAAGCCGCCTTGGCTTGTATCTTGTAATCATTTGGAGTCCAGGCACTTTCGATTTTAGCCAGGCCGAGGCAACGATCTTCACTAGAGTAGCGGCAGATCATGATCTTCAGGCTATTGGGAACCCATGTGTGCGCGTTTTCCATAAACTTCTCCACCTAAAGAGCTTGACTGTCACTCTGTCTGCCTGTCTCTGTCTTCATAAGTATATTACGACTAACCTGGCACCAAGCGCATATTCCTTTCGCACGATCATCATACTGGTCAACGGAGCCCGAATCGTCAATGAGGAACATGACAGCTTCGTAGTGGTATTTGAGCTCGACCTTTTCCGTGCACGACTGGCCGGCCTTGCCATCTCGAAGACAGACTTCTCCAGGAACAGCGCCAGCACTTCGAGCATAGTCGGCCACGTCTCTCTCGTTCAAGGCGTCGTGGTGTCCGGGCTTGCACTGGCACTTGTCCCCCTTCTTCATGGCGTTCTTCATGCATCTGCCGCCAGCCGGAGCAGGAGGCTTGTCGCCGGTGACACAGTAGATTGGGAGACGATCGAAGATGGGAGCATCCATCAGACCCATCTGGCCGTCCTTCTTGTAGAACTGGACGGCTCGACGAGCGCTGTCGGAACATCTGTTACTAGGGTAGTCATTGACGTACAGACTCAAGTCGGTGCCGGTGATCACGGTGTCAGTCTGGAAGAAAGAGATCGGTATGAGAGAGACAATCACTTACCCTGAGCTGGTTGAACATGTTGGCATATTTCTGAGTGGCAGTGGCCTGACAGTCCGTGCTTGCAACGATGTCCTTTTTCTGATTAGCGACCGGGACATAATAGCGGCCATTCGGCAGAGAATCCTTGACCTCATTGTAGTGGAAGTCGCTGGCAGCAAAGCAGCCCTCACACTTCTTGGCACAGAACTCGTGGAAGGACTTCATGTCGACGAGGTCGCCGTTCAGCCTCGGCTGGAAGAGGTTCCGATAGCTTATCATGCACCATCTGTTGTTCTTGGCACAGAGCTTCCTGTAGGCAGTAGCGGCAGTTCCAGTCTCCTTCGGCCTCGGATCCTTGCTCATATGCCCAGTAGGCTGTACCGTACCGCTCGTCGTCGTCGTCGGCACCCCATAGGCCTTCTTCTCACACAGAGTCATGATGTTCGGTTCCAGTGGATCGTAAAGCTGCACGTACTGTCCGGCATAGACACCGTTGACAGAGAAGCGCTGGAGGACGGCAATCAACGGGCCTTTGGGATCCTTGAAGTCCGGCTCGTTGCGATGGATATAGCCGCGGTGGTAGACAGTGTCGGGAAGGGCACGATTCCTGGACGAGCTGTTGAACTTGAGCACTGGTTGGTCGAAGTAGAGAGACAGCCAGTTGAGCACGGAGCCGCTCACCTTGGCTGTCGTCCAAGTGTCGGAGCAAGTTGGTTCACTTCTGTAGCACTTCTGTCCGATCAGAACGGCTGTTATCTCACATTTAGTCGCTGACTCTGGAACGGGACTGGGTTAAGAAGGTGCTCTGTCTCCGTCTGTCTCCACAAAAAGCGTACTATCATTATTGTTCACTAATTATCAAATGTAGAAAATTAGCAACAACTAACAAACTAAGTACTATACTGTAGGTACCTCGCAGTGGCTGCTACCCGAGAAGAACTGTCACTCTCTCTCTCTCTCTCTCTCTCTCTCTCAGTCTGTCTCAGTTTTCTTCAATCCATGTCACAAGGTCTATCAACACTCTGTCACTCTAACAAGAACACAAAACGAAGAACCCCAGTGGCAGGTGATGGTATTCCCTTCGAAGCTGTCCTCCGTGGAGTGTCGATTCACGGGAAAGGGCGTCTTCTCGTAGCACATCTCGACAGCCGCCTCCTTCGAGAATCCGGTCGGAAGAGTGTAGGTCTGCTTACAGGTGGCCTTGTGACCATCGTGCTTGTAGTGCTGTCCATTTTTGACAGTGTCGTGGGGGCTGCTGAGCCAGACCAGATTGCAGAAGAACTTGAAGCCGCCGTCGGTATCTGCAGGGTTGGCAGCAGCGGCCACCAGCGAGACGAGGAGACAAAAGAGGTAGAACTTCATTCCAATAGAGGAGACGAGAGAAGAGTTTCTTATAGTTACAGCCTTCTTCAAAGAAGACAGCGCTCCAAATGAGTTGGAGTAGCGCTCTGACGAGACACGATAACTCTTGGCTTGCAAACAAATTTCGAGATTAAAGTGACTTGTCATGGTAAGGAAAATTTGGCTTCTGAGTGTTGGAACCTAGATAGATTACTGTCTCTCTCTCTCTCTCTGTCTCTCTCTCTCTCTCTGTCTCTCTCTGTCTCTCTCTCTCTCTCTCTCTCTCTCTGTCTCTCTCTCTCTGTCTCTCTCTCTCTCTCTGTCTCTCTCTCTCTCTCTCTCTCTCTCTCTCTGTCTCTCTCTCTTTCTCTCGATCGTATGTGTCAAGTTCAGTCTCTATCTCTCTTGAGGCACTTTACTAGACGAGCGGCTGCGTCGCGTTTCGCCCAGCGTTTTCTCTGCTACTTTGTTTCAGTTTTTTTGTCTCTTTTCTTATTCACGCTGTCAACAGCATTGTATATGGCTTTATCGGGAACACTTGCCCCTTTGTTTCGTTTCATTCAAGTGGCAAATACTCAAAAGTATAGTGAATGCGTTCCAGATACCAGGGGGTCTCCAAGTCCCCTTTACAAACAAAAGATATAGATAGCCAGAGCGGGTACAAATAAAGTGTCGAGGTACGCTCTTCTCCTATCCATATAAGAACAGGATGTATCATAACTGAACATTTTCATATAGCCTTGTCTAAACAACTTCTATAAGAGAAGCTCTTCTACCGTGGTGTTCTTTAAAAAAACTACGGTGATCTCCTGTTCCCTAATGACTCTATGCATAGCACCATGGCTACGTGACCGATCTTTCACAGCTCGTCGACTCAAGATCAAATTGTCTGCTGCCTGGAGAGACGATGCTCCTTATCCTGGTTCTCCTCTCCCAAAAAACCTTTTCACAATACCTTCCAACCAGTGACAACCCTCCTCACAACTGTCCGAACTACGCTCTCTGCTCCCCCTTTGTAAACTGGAACCAGACGACTCTGGACTGTCCGACCAAGTGTGTCTGCCAGCCGGGAACTACGGGGAAGAATTGTGATGGTGGGAACTCATGGCAGTTTGGAAAAGGAAGGTTTTAGTCATCGACATGTGTGCGAAAAACCCTTGTGGGAATGGTAACTTCAATTGTAGCAGTGGAATCAACAGCTACAGCTGTGACTGTACGCCTGGGTTCACTGGGAGCAAGTGTGATATTGGTAAGGGAGACAGAAGAACAGAGAGAGAGAGAGAAGGACAAAAACAGAGTGGATTGGAAACTTTCCAGCCATTGACTCCTCTTGTGCGGCTGTTCCCTGTCTTAATGGAGGAAGCTGTACCAATAGCAAGGACCTCAAGTCGTACACTTGCAAGTGTCCGGACGGATACCTAACTCCGAACTGCCAGTGTAAGATAGTGTCTTTTAGGCAAGTACAGACTTCCAGACCAAGATCCTTGCAAAAATAAGCCGTGTGGAGACAACGGGCAATGTTTGGCACTCTACGACGGGTTTACCTTCTACTGTACCTGTAACTTTGACTACATTGGAAGGAAGTGTGAGAAGAGGAAGACCACTTGGGGTATTCTGCATAAAAATAGAAATATGGCCGTTTAGAGAAGAATTCGAACCAGGTTGTGGCCTGCTACGATTACGATAAGGTGCTAGAGGATTCGACCAAGTTCAAACTGTTCACTGACAGTTCGATGTCTGTGACTACGTGTGCAAAGAATTTGGAAACGTACACAGGAGATGGGGTCATTTACACGATGTTTGGTGAGTACGGTCACTGTCTCTTTGTCCCTCTGTCTATTTTCTTCTCTGCTTCTTCGCCTCATTAGTTTTCTTATTTCCAGTTCTGATGGAAAGGAATTGCTACCTGACCACAGCCAACTACTTTTCCAATGCCACCAACCATCTGAACGACAAGCCTTTTGCCCCATCCGACTGTAAGAAACTCTGTCCCGACTGGAAGACAGGCGAATACTGTGGAGCCAATAACAAAAAGGTCATGTTCGGAATAGACAACTCAAGTGAGTCATTTTGTTTTGTTTGAGTCGGAGATCAAATAGCGTTTGAGCCCAAAGTCCGTTTTGAATAATTGATTCACGTATTGCTCATGCTGCTGACAAAATGACCCTTACCGTATGCAGAGTCAATTGGGCTTTTTAGCGACGGCTTCAGACACCTGTCAGGGATTGGACTCTTCAGCCTGTGGGAACAGTACAGATGGAGGAATCTGCATTTCGCAGATTGACTCACCGGGGTATCAATGTGTCTGCAAGCCTCCATACAAGGCAAATAGCACGGCTACTGATTGTGAAGGTTGTTATGAGAGACAGAGCGACAGACAGGTAGAAAAACAGACAAGAGACTGAGAGACAGAGAGATATGGAGATAAAGAGACTGAGAGACAGTTTTCAGGCCCAACAGACCCGTGTCTCTCTAATCCCTGTCAACACAATAGTACCTGTACCTCCTCTGCTGATTTCTCTACCTTCACATGTGACTGTCTCGAAGGATACCATGGCGACAAGTGCCAATGTAGGTTCTTGGATTTTTGTACCAAACACGGCTCAGTTCTGAAAACATGTGACTCTAATCCCTGCCAGTACGGTGGAACCTGCACTGACAATGGCGACGGCACATACAAGTGTGCTTGTCTACAGTATTTCCATGGAGCTAACTGTACAGGTAGGATGGAACTTCAAAGAAGGGGAAAACTTTCCGGTCCGTGAAACAAAAAACAGATTGTTACTTGTATGCTAGATTTCGCATGATTGGGCAAGATTCCTTCGAGCTGAATATAAGGTTCCTTTGAAACATATGACGCTCTTTTGCCACAGAGAGTCGCACCTGTATCATCTAAGGATAAGGGTCCTAGTTACTCTCTATTCCCACTGGAATCATTCCTTTATATGACTGATCTCTTCCCCATACCGCTTACCACCGTACCATAATAGACCACGCAAATACCGCTCGTTTCTTAATAGTTTTCTCAAATGCCGCTCGTTTTCCTACAGAAATCGTGGTTTAAACCGATTTTGGCACAGAATACCGTATACCCTACATTAATCTAAAAAGAGGCTAGAGAACTAGTTTTGAATTTCCGCCCTCGAAATAGGAAATTGGCGCGAGAGAAATTGGAGGCTTGATGTGGTCAGACGGCGCCTGCAGAGATATCCTGAACTACATATAAGTTTCGTCGAAACATTTAACGCTTTTTGAGTTCCCAGGAAACAAAGCCTTACACTACTTTTATTCAGACCGAAACTGACATCAAAACATTTCAAATTTCAGATATTAGCGCCTGTGAGTACGCCAACCCCTGTGTCAACGGGGATTGCAAAAATCTCGGTACTGGCATCCAGGTTCGTCCCCAGTGCAAGTGCAAGAAGGGATACAGTGGTCAGACCTGCAACAATGGTAACTATTTCGTCTGAAACGGGAAGGAAAAGTTTAGAAATCAACTACTGTACCACCTACGAACCGTGTCAGTACAACGGGACCTGTACCCCTTCTTTTATGGACTACAGCTGTACATGTATTCCTGGTATTACTGGGAAAAACTGTAGTCAGAGTAGGTCAGGACACGGTACTCTTCAATAAGAAATCTAGTCATTGACAACTGTATTATGTACACGGATGCTAGTGGGAAAAAGTTCAAGAATCGCTGCATGACCAAGGATGATCAGGCAGTCTGTGTCAATGCAATCAATTCGTTCTCTTGCAACTGTAGTACAGATTGGACTGGACAGTTCTGTGAAATGAGTGAGTTTATCTGTTTCTGTCTCTGTCACTCTGTCTCTCGGTCTCTCACCTTGCCCAATTCTAGACGTCATCATCGAGCAAGTCATGGTCACGCTCTTCGGAGGAGTCAACTACGCCCTCCTACCAGTAACTAACTTTTCCGAACCATGTACCCAGTCATTTTAGCTCTTGAACAACCTTCTTATGTCCCCAGCCGCGATAAGCTCAATGGTTCCCTTCATCCTCGGAACCCTGAATGAGTCAACGAGAGAAAGTCTGAGCTGGGACTACGAGGACATGTTCTATTGGTCGACTTACGAAGAAAAACAGCTTGATGCTGACCGTGACTTCATGAAATGGAACGATGTCGTGTTGGGAAACTGTTTCACTTTCAATCATCTTCAATTGGCACAGTCTTACAAATTCCGGTCCTCGAAGATTCCTGGAGGTTTTAGAACAGTTCATACTTGGTAAATACAAGAATTTTAGGTTTCAAAGCTCGGATGAAGATCAATCAGGACGAGTACCAGCCCTGGACAGATACCGCAGCGATTCTCGTCTTTATTCACAACAAGAATGACTACATTTTTTCGGAATCGATCAGGTACAACGCCGAGCCAAATAGCGAAGTTCTCTTCTACACTTATGGGGTTAGTCGAGTGACTGCGACAAAGAGACAGAAAGACATAGAGACTTCACTGACGCACTGGTTCAGGAGCAGTACACACGGTTGGGAGGATCGTACGGAAGATGCGTGAAAGAGACCAGTGAGGTCAAGTCCTACTACTATCCTGGAAGCTATACTGCCGATGTGAGTTGTGTCACGAATGCTATTACCCTTCCTGTGGTAAGGAAGACCTTTCTGAGAATGATATAACATTATCAAGAGCGAGACATTCGCTTGGAAAACAGTTCTTTCTTGGAAACTCTTTCTTGTTTGCCTCAAGATATCTACAAGAATCCAAGGTTGTTGTTCCCAGCCCTACTTTCTGCTTTGAGATTGGAAGATTTATGTGAGAGACCCCGCTGGATTGGGATTATGTGTTCATTCGACAGAAGAGCTCTTTTGTGACATAGTTCTTACCGTGGCGCGCCCTTCAACTCCACAAAGTACCAAATCGTCTTCCAAGTATGAATTGGGCATTAGGCATCTGATGGCTTTCGATAAGTAATCAAAAAGTGGCAGAAGAATGACCCAATCACTCTAAACGGCCCAAATATGACAAATTTCCAGGGCTGCTATCGTTCCTGCTACCAAGATCTTGTCTTCACCAACTGCGGGTGCATAGATCCAAGATACCCAGGTCCGGAAGGCAAAGAGTCTTGTAAAGTTACCAATAGTTAGTTCCTCATTCTTCTACAAACTGGAAAATTTTCAGTGAGCTGCATAGATGAGACAACAGACACGTATGGGGACCCTTCAACCTGGTCCTTCTGCGTCTGTCCACTTCCCTGTACTAATCAGAACTTTCAAATCAGCTGGTCCAAATCTTCCTTCAGACAACAGGTGAAAAGGATGGGCCACTAAAAAATGCTGAATATAGACCCCGGACTGTCTGGATCCGGTGACCTACAAACTGAACGCGACATGTCAAGCCAATACGGCAGACAGTGTGCTTATCAATGTGGCTGTCCCTCGCCTCACTTACTCGCTCTTTGCCGAAACGCCAAGGATGGATGTGAGTAAGAAAGAGAGAGAGAGAGAGTCAGAGAGACAGCGACAGAAAAACAGATACAGAAACTGACCATCTTTTCAGTTGAACAAGTTCATCGGCTCACTGGGTGGTCTCCTTGGAGTCCTTATGGGTATCGGAGCTATCTCTTTCATCGAAATAGCAGTCGTTATCTTCCGTTTTTGTCTGTCAGTTTGTTGTTTTGACCAGAAGAAGGCAGAAAAAGAGTGGGAGCAAAGGAAAATGAAGGACGACAGCTACCGCAGGCCAGAGAAGAGTTATGATTTCGCATAAAGAGTTCCAAAATCTGGTTAATCTGACAGTGATGTAGAGAGACAGAGAGACGGAGAGGGACAGAAGGGCAGAGAGATAGAGTCCCCTAAAAAGGTAGAGCCACACTGTGAGTTCTAACTTGGTACAAGGCAAATGCCAAACGAGCAAAGCATCTAGAAAAAGCTACAGTTAGATAGCAGAACTTTTGCAAACCTTAAAACAAAAAGTTTGTATAAAACCCAATACATGTTCGCCAGAGAGTTATTGGATAGCTGCGATCGGACAAGGAATTCTCTACCCAGCAGTGTCCACGATGGCCAGCCGTCTGCTCTACCTGCTCGTGGCCCTACTAGACATCAGGTCATCTACCTCAGCGTCTTGTAGCGTACCACGCCCGAACTGCACGGATCCAGCTGCTGCTTTGGAGATAATGAAAGAAGGGCAAGGACCTGAATACCTGCAGAACGATCTACAGTCCTGATCCCAAGAAGCCTACCAATATCTCTGATTTGACTGAGGAGGAAATTATGGACTGGAAGATTACAAAAGTTCACAACGGACTGACGCTGAATAGAGTGCCGACAGAGGATCTGAGCTTCATGAAAGACGACTTTGAGAGTGGAAACCTTTGTGAGTTTTTTTTAAAACATTGGCTCTCTCTATCTCTCTATGTCTCGCGCTGTCTCTTTGACTTTCTGTCTCTGTTCCCATCACGTACTTCTTTTTCAGTTATCAACAACAACGCCAGAGATACCAAGATCGAGTACCTTCTTGAGCTGTTCCCGTGCTACAACAACAGCCAAATCGAAGCTGCGAACGCGTCTGTCAAATACATTTCTCAACCCTGCTGCCGCCAGCAGCGATACACTGTGGGAGAGGTCTTTAAAGCAAAAGGCTGGAGGAGAGGGTGAAGATTGACAAGGAGGAAGGAGAAGTGCTGGCCGGTGTTTCGCTACTCGGCATGGAAAAGGAGCTCTCAGATGTCAATCCGACACATGTCTACCGTGAAGAGGTTAATGAACGAACTTTTTTGGACCTCTCCCTCTTTTTCTGAACTATTAGCTATACGACTTCTTCCATCACATCTCCATAGTTCTCAGGCATTCTGACGCAAATAGCTAGACTCCCACTATCTGTCAGATTTTAATACCTGTACTTGGATACCTGTTTCTTGAAACAATCGAAATCCCAGTCTTCTTCACAGGTCTGACTCTTGGGAAGTGAGCTCAATGAAATGGAAGAGGATTCAAAGAGTATAAAGGAAGTGAATTTGAGGGATAGGTAGTGGTTTCTAAGAGTGGGAACTGGGTTAATTAAGCCCAGAAGGGGCATAGCCTAACTTGCACTAATTATTCGCTTATCCCTGATTCGCATACATAATTTAATTTCTAGCATTTCAAAACCAAAATGAGATGAAAAAAATACGCTAAGCCTTAAGAAAAAACTGGATCATCTCTACCTTTTTCAATAATTTTTTTTCTTTCTCAAAGGTTTAGTGTATTCAGCTCGTTATGGTGCTGGAATTTAAATTATTTACACGAATAGAAGAAAATAAAAGTTAAAAAAGTGTAAAACCACGGTAAAAACGAAAAGGCCTGAAAACTGTTCAATATGAAGGCTGTCCAATTTCAACTGCAACATAGGCATTTTGGCGGGAATTCGTGGCGGGAACCATTTGGCAAAAAAGGGTTCCGCCGGTTCCTCATACCCTCGCAGTGCTACTGTCACTATGAGTTCAATCACCTGCAGAGCAGGATTTAGAGTATGAATGTAGTCCGGGAGGGCGCAGCGCACATAAGGCTTCTCTATCCAAGATCTGAAAAAAGTATTTTCTGAAAACAACGTTATCTGATGGTCCCAAAACAAAGAGAAAGACTACTTAAATATATACTTTTCAATCAGGTCGCGAATCTCCTTCTCCCAAATGAAGTTCTCCATGCTCGGACGCTCTCCTGCTACAACTTTTTGGCATATTTGAGATCGTGATAAACCGTCGAAAGGCCGTCTTAATGCGTTATTTAACAAAAAATTATAATAGCATACTTTCGATAAAGGACTTCCCAAAATGTCACAGCAAGAGAGTAAACATCGGCCTCGTACAAGTTTAGCTCCTGAAGATGGATTTCTTTATCAAAGAGCTCTGGAGCCATATAAGCATACTTCGCTCTTCTGAAATTTGTCTTTTGCTGAAGAGAGATTGATTCAAACCTGACAGTAAGTTTGGAAAACTTTAAGTTTTTGGACAGTCCAAAATCCCCAATCTTCACGCGAGTTCCCGTAACATCCAGTAGCATGCTAAAAAGCTACTTTTTCTCTGTTTTGTCGAACTCACTTCAAAGGCCTCAAATCGAGATGGGCGATTTTCTTTAAGTGCATATAGATCACAGCATGAGATGTTTGGTACATCCAATAGTATGCTTGTTTGGGTTCATAGGGCTTGTCGGAGTAAATTGCTTAATAACGTTAGATACGTCTTGAAGTTCTGACACAGGGACAGAAAGACAGACAGGCAGAGAGCAGCTACCTTCTTCAAGGCTTCCTCCAGCCATAAACTCCATAACATAGCCTCGATAGACTTTTTGCGGAACATGTGGGTGGTCTTCGTAAGTGCCAAATACTTCCAGTATGTTCGGATGCTTTCCTCTCTAAAGCAGTAAGAAAATCTTGAATAATGCCCACCATTTTCACTAGCTCGTCCACTTCTTTTTGCTCACTTTTACCAAATTTGTGAAAGACTTTAACACAAACGGTTCTATAACTAATGATTTGCACCTGACTCTCACTTACCCTTTGTCCGTGGTTTGGGCCGTGTAAACAGTTCCTTCACTTCCCCGCGACAGATAATTCAAACCAGAAATGTTTTCTCCATGCTTGTATACGGGAACTTGGAAGTCATTCGCGTCACTCTCATCGATGGTTTCGAGTTTCGAGCAACCGGAAGAGTGTCTTAGTCTCACTTCTGAAGTTGACGGTTCACCTGAATGTGAAAAATCCAAAATTTGGCTGTTTGAGGAGGTTCCTTGCTCATCCGATGTAACAGGCTGCTCTGTCTGCATTTTTACTATAAATCTAGTTGACGTAAAGCTGGTCAAGAACAGCACTTACGTTTCGAATTTTCCGATCCCATAACGAAGAAAAGCTATAACGGGGACGGTTGAACAGAGTTGTTTGGCAAAGAGCCGATAAGACGCTATATTCGGTCGTTAATCACCCGATAAGTAGTCAGGGAAGGCTCGAGAATAGAAGAACGTCTCTCTATCCCTCTATGTGTCCAGTTTCGATCTGGATCAATGTAAAACCATGTATG
The DNA here is from genome assembly GCA_037178855.1 of Oscheius sp. JU75. Lineage (NCBI taxonomy): Eukaryota > Metazoa > Nematoda > Chromadorea > Rhabditida > Rhabditidae > Oscheius > Oscheius sp. JU75. The sequence continues at coordinate 2,007,317 of JASJZC010000006.1, read as the reverse complement.
GCGAAAGCCCGAGGATTCCTGCTTCCATTGCAAAGATGGGCAAGCCGAGGGTACCTTGTGGTATGAAGCTTGGCCAATAGTTTCAGGAAGTTGGTCAAGCCTGAGCCGCGAGAAGACGGTCAGCCTCTATCCCTACGATGGACAATACATCAAAATCCACTACAAGATACGCGAGCTGGTGGCCTACATTCCGGTGACGGCTACTGTCAACAAGAGAGTAAGTTCCTTGGTTCTATGGAGTGACAGTGCAGTGACAGTGACCAAATACAATCATCCGAATTTCAGATCGTCTGCGCCCATGGCGGATTCGGTTGGCCGGTGTACATTATCGATTTTCTGAAGGCGATGCCGATGCCGTTCGACATGAACACGTCGAATATTGACTACGTCAAGAGCAGGGTACGCTGGACCTTCTGAAGAAGAAGAGCAATCCGTACGAACACGTCGCCAATGCTGTTCTGTGGTCCGATCCGCACGTGGTGTCTGAAACGTGCTCATGGTGAAAATATCTGTCTTTTTGAACCTTTAAAAGGCGAGGCTGTTTCTATGTGTTGTTCCGTTGTACTGAGGTTTTTCCGTTCAAGAAGTAGTCTTGTGCAAGCCGCTTCTGCTGTCAGGTTCGTCGAATTCTTGCTCATCTCTTTCGATGCTTGAGTGCTACCTGATAGGATAATAGGAAAAAGAGACCGAGAGGGAAAGAGACAGAAAGACAAGACACAAGAAGCACATTGTCTCTAGAGAAATGTTTGTCTTCTACTGTCCCGATCCCTTCCATAATATCTTGACTGGGAAGGTCTTACACGTACTGTATCGGTAGGCAAGTAACCTCGACGAAATCCTAATTGCGCGGTCTTTTTAATGCTGAACTTACAATTACAAGATTTTCGCAACAATTTTTCTTCTAGAAACTTTCAAAACTTTCCAATTAGAAAACAAAAAAAACTTTTGAAAAGGAATTCGTTCCGTCACAAAGCATGGACGCTCGCAAGAAGGCTCGTCGAGAAGTTGCCAACTGCGCTGTCAAGGACCCCTACCGATCGATGTCCAGGAACGCCATGGCCTGCTGGGTGAGTCTATATTTTGTTCTTATATCTATGTCTCTTTGATTGTCTCTTTCCCTGCCTCTGTTTCCGTCTGTCGCTTCTACCGAAATCTCTACCACTGTTTCAATCAGTAGTCACTACCAGTCTGTCTCTCTATCTCAGTGACTCTGTCTATCAGTCTATCTGTCTCTCTGTCTCTCTCACTAACCCAGTCCATTTTCAGTTCATCCCACACACTGGCACAAGTCATAATCTCACAGAGCTCTCCACTGGCGTGATCTACAGTCGTCTGCTGGCCCAACTCTTCCCAGACTGCCTGAACACGAGGAAACTGAAGACGGGACTCAAACTCACCGACCGCGACAAGCTGCACAATTGGAAGGTCTTCCAGCTTGGTCTCATGAACCTCAAACTGAACAAGGAGGTGGACATTGAGCAGATGATTAAGCCGACCAGCGTCTGCAGCTTCGAATTCTGCCGCTGGTTCATCGCCTTCCACAGTCATCACTCTCCGGCCGACGGTCTTGTCCGTCAGGCCATGTGGAAGTTGCCCACTTCACGTCTCAGGATGCCACCGACGCCGCCCCGTCTCCAGCCGACTCCCAGGGCCAGGACCGTCTCCGATCTCGAGTCTTTGACCGAAGATGAGGAAGACGCAACTCAGAAAAATGTCGCTTGCTCGCCGATCAGGATTCTCTGGGAGGAAGAAGAGGAGCAGAGACCGCTGGCTCAGAGGGCGTCCGTCCGCTTCCAGGTTCCTGACCAGGCTAGTCCTTTCTACCAATTATTCTAAGCAGCTGTCTCTGTACCCAATGTCTGGTGTCTCTCTAAGTGGAGCCTTGCTCTCTAATGGTGTCGTAAACGAATCCAAAGCAATTTTGACCTTTTTAGACCGTCTCTGTCAGCAGCCTCGCTCATCGCGTCGAGCGCCCTGCGATCTTCCCTCTCCCGGACGTCGACATCTTCCAGACAGACGAACAGAATGAGGACACGGACAGTCTTCCCGCCCTGAGTCCGATTCTGGCCAACGAAGAAAATGAGAATGAAGAAGAGGAGGGGCTGATCCCCGAAGAGGACGAGGACGAGATTTTCCTGTCGGCCGAGAAGACCCAGGTGGAGACGGATGAAGAGGAGGAGATCCGACCAGCCGATGCTGATGCTGATGCTGTTCCCAGGACTCCGAGGACGCCCAGATGGAAGCCTGAATTCCAGTGGGACATGGTACTGCGCTCGTCGAGCAAGAAGATGGCCAAGAAGGTGGACGATAAAGAAGAGCCGCAAATCTAAGAAGAACAATGCAGCAATGACAATAAACTTCTTGTGTGGTTTTTCTGTTACTTTTGGTTGGAGGAGGGGGAGGGAATCTCTTTTTTCCCTTTCTTTCTCTGTCTCTGTCTATTTGTCTCGCTCTTTCTCTCAGACAAGGAGACAGAGAATCTATCTTCTGTAGGCTACCCTGGTTAATGTTCCTTGCCTCCTAATTGCGCGGAGATTCCATGTTCTTCCATGCAAGTTTACTAACTGCTCGAGAATTCAATCTATTTTAACTTGTCGTCTACCAGATGTCGTTGCCTCATCGTGTTCCAGGTCCCGAAAAGGTAGTTTCCACTTCACTAAAGTTCACTCAAGGGCATCAGCATTATGCTCTCACGAGGTGCATCTGGCCGCCGGCGATCTCCTCGAAGAAGTACAGCTCGCAAGTCGTGATTGTCATGAGGAGCGAGGAGCGCATGGATCGCGTCTTCGGAGCTAACTGGCAGCTGACCGAACAGCCGACGGGACGATGTCATGCGACCGACTTGAATGTGCCGGCCACGAATCTGAACAATTACGCGAAGGGCTTCGATCTTAAGAACAACCCGCCAATCACTGTCATGGGTACGTTTTAGTTATGTCTGTGTCTCTCTGTCTTTCTTTCTCTTCTTGGTAGTAGTTAAACAGGCGCCCCGGTTCGATTTTACGTGAAATTGCGTACGACGTACGCAGAACTACGGCTTGGCACGAATTAATTTTTTTTTCGTTTTTCGTCGTTTTACCCATTCCTCGACTTTTTTTTTACATTTTTAGTCTGTTTATAGTGTTGTTCGACTTCTTTTAACGTACCGCACCAAAGTTTTATAAGAAATTTCCCTTTTTTTTAGGCAATATTTTCTTCAAATGATAGCTTTTTTGTTGATTCCAAGGTGCGGTACGTTGAAAGAAATCGAGCAACACTATAAACAGACAGAAAATGTAAAAAAAAATGTCGAGAAATGGGTAAAACGAGGAAAAAAAATTAATTCGCGCCAAGCCGTAGTTTTGCGTACGTCGTACGCAATTTCGCGTAAAATCAAACCGGGGCGCCTGTTTAACTACTACTCTCTTCTTGTCTCTTCACCTATCTGTCTTTTTGGTGCACTGGTTTCTCTCTGTCTCTGTCTCGAGTGGCAGTGACTACACTTTAACTCTCTAATCCTCAACTGTTTCTAGGCAAGCACAAGGCGATCCTGACTGCTCGAGCTGTCCAAAACCGCAACCTGGCTCCGCATCAGATCATCTGCTCTCCCACGCTGCGCAGTGTTGAGACCGCTTCAGCCGTGGCCGGCTACCTCAAGATTCCGATCTGCATCGAGCCCGGCCTCTCCGAACATCCAGCCGGCCAGCTCAACTACGATCTGTCCCTGCTCACGGAGACTTTCAACATCGACTCGGACTACAAGCCCCTTGTCCCGTGGACTACTCTCTCGTCTCCCGAAAGCAGCAACGATGTACCTGGACGCATCCAGACGACTCTCAAGGCCCTGATGCAAACGGACCGCTCGCGTGCGCTCTTTATCGTCGCCCACGGACTGGTCCAAGTCGCTCTCTGCCATCTAGCCTCTGGACCGGCCCTCGAGGACATTCAGGAGATGAAGAAGGTGGATCCTGTAGAGATTGGACTGCGTTTCCCGCCCGGAAGCATTGTGACGGCGGTCAGAGCTACTGAAGAGGCCCCGTATCACTACAGCATCGTGAATCATCTCGTCCCGCCGCTGTCCTATGGACAGTTCTTCTCCAATGCTCCTGTAGCCATCTGATAAGTGAGAGACGGGAACTGGAGTAATCAATAAACTGAGAGGGACCTACTGGAAGGAGAGAGACAGAAGGACAGAGGGACGGGGACAGAGAGGCATTGAGACAAAGAGACAGACAGATATAGAGACAGGTTTGAATATATACTGTTTTGGTGAGAAAGAAGACGAGATGACCGTGTATCTTGAATAGTTCTAGTTTTCATCATCCTCGTGAAACATAAAATTATATAAAGCGTTTGTTCTTTTACCTACATATCGAAAACGAAAAGCGCTTAAGCGGTCCTTGCATCGCTTCGCAAAAGCAATCCAATCGATCCGCATCCTCCCAAATTCATTCATCCATCCAACCTACCAAAGATGACCAATCTTGAAGAACTCGTTCAGCAGAAGGATGCCGAGAAGCTGACCACTTTGCTATCCGACTCCTTGGCCACAATGGATCCTGCCCATCTAACAAAGCTCCTCATGGCCGCCATGAGCGAATCAACTATCCCTTCGGCTGAGAAACAGGAAGTGGAGGAGAAAAAGACGAAGCGGGATTTGAAGACCCCGAAGAGGGGGTCGCTGAAGATGGACTACTGTCAGATCTGCGAGAGCAGCCTCTCCAAGGACGGGAAGAAAGCTGGTAGGTCCTGTTCTCATGTACCCTAAGACTGTTTATAGGATCTACAGCTGCCCGAAAGCACGTGCGCAAGATCCACATCAAGAAGAATCTGTTCTCATGCAGCGAGTGCGAGTACAGCAGCTTCTATGACAAGAGTGCCGTCAAAAGTCACATTGTTCGGAATCACAGCTCTGTCGGAGATGTTGTTTCTGCTGATAGAGATGAGAGTTTGGCCGAGGAGAACGAGTGGATGTACAAGTGCTATGGAGCCAAGGAAGCTGTCGGTGGTCAAGAGGAAGTAGATCCGATGGACACGACCCAGGAAGGGGATGAGGAGATGCCAGTTCTTGAGTAAGTTGCCGGTTGCTATCTATGTCTCTATATCTCTGTCTCTCTCCCTAACCATTCCCATTCCAGAACCCCTCCCTCCACTCCCTCTCCCTCCCTACCTCTCGATGACCCAGAGAAGGAAGAACCAGACCTCCTAAGCAAGCAGGATGAGTCGCAGGATACCGATTCGAAGTGTTTGGTCTTCTCCACCCCATTGGAAGAAGCCCTCTGGCAGCAGCTCCAGACCATCTCTGCCCAGAACACCATGCTCATCAATATCATTGCTCTTCAGATGGGGCAGAAACAGTTCTAAAAATAACGTTTTGATTGCAAGTCAAGGAAGAATAAATTTCGAGTTTTCTACAAAATCTTTTCTACAATGAGTATTTTAAAATAACTTCTGTGATCTGTGCAAACGCACTCGATGTTGTAAAGAATGACTGGTTTTAGGCTCTTCTTTTACTTCGACTGTCCACAAAAAGATAGTGACTGTCCGATGGTGTAAGCAAAAATATTTATGACCACTCTTATCAATCCCCTTCGTTCTTTCTCCCCCTTGCATCCTTCCCGTTCTTCTCAGTCTTTTCTCACATCCTGGAACACTAACTCACAATATAGTCTGTTCAAAATAAAGAAGACATTACCGAAAAAAGCAGGCTCTACACTGATGTTCCAATTTTTCATCTGCTTAGAAATTCTCTATGATCGACACGCTCTGATGCAATTCTTTCAAATCTTATTTCTACAGATCAAAATGAGCGACAGATTGAAAGAAGCTGTGGAGAACTTCAAAAAGAACGAATTTGTAGCCAAGACTGTATTTTTGGACTATTTCACAACACCCTATGGAGAGAGGTTTGCCATTTGGGTCACCCAGGTCTTTTTTTCACGAAGAAGTCCTCAATAATATCTTCAGGGTCTTTGGTACAGAGTCCGCATCTTCAAAGAATATGAGGATATCATGATTATTGATCCCATGACAAAAGAACAGAGTAAGCGACCATTTAAAAGTGCATGGTTTAGATATATAGTCTGGTTACGCCCATTCGCAAAAATACGCAATTCCTTACCAAAAATTTCTTCAGGGGGAAGACAAACTCCTAAAGCTTAGCTATGTTTTACAAAGTTGAAGCTCAGATCAATCGCTACAACTTTGCAGAACATGACTAAACTCAAAGATGTCGTCTTCACATTAAAAAACTCGGCACGAATTACGTATTTTTCGAAAGAGGGGGCTTCTATTCAAAGACTTACGGTATTTGAATTTCATTGCCATTTTAAAAAGAGCAACATTCGGTGCCCGGTTAACAATACTGATTTTTAAGGTACATCTTTCGTACGGTTATTTGTGGACAGCCAACACGTCACCAAGTCCGGAAAAGACGATATGGTCAGAGAATGGACGACGTTTTTCATGCAGCCAACATCGAAAGCATATACCCTCTGTGAAGAAAGTACAAACGGTTGCGTTTTTTCGCCGTTTTGCCAACTTGCGATTGTTTACACTATTTGAAACCAATTGCAAATGGAAGAACGGGTTGAAAAACTCTTGGAAACATGTCAATATCAATAATCATAAGCCAGAAAAAAATTTGAGTCACCGATTTTCGAAAATCAAGAAGAAAGACGGTTTACGCGCGATCGAAGATTCAGGGAGCGGCTACACTTTCTAGACAGGGATTTTTGAAAATTGGTGACCCAAATTTCTTTTTTTTGGCTTATAACTATTGATATGTTCCTGAGGGTTTTCAACCCGTTCTTCCATTTGCAATTGGTTTTCAAATCGGGTAAACAACGCAAGTTGGCAAAACGCAACCGTCTATACTTTCTTTACAGTGTGTATTATGGAAAGGTGTGTTTTATAGTGCTTTCTAAAGAATTTTTCTAAAGCCAGTTCGAACCGTTTCAAAAAAAAAAACTCGCTTTTAATCGGATCCCACGCAAATGCATGCGTTGAGTGGAAGAGAGTCTTGATAGGTTACTAAAGTTTAACCGGCTGAGAAGCATTCCCGAGGTCCTTTGACTTTTGATATGCAGTAGTTGTAAGAATAACGCTATTCTTCAGCGCCTTCCGCTATACGATTCCCAGCGATTGGGCAGGAAATCCGGACAAGTACATCAAAAGAGGCGATGTTGTCTGCTGCAAATTTGCTGGAATCCTCGAGCATGCTGGTGTCTATCTTGGAAATGGGCAGGTAGCTCATGTTTCGGGTCATGGTGGTGGAAAGGAGGCTTCAGTAGCCAGAAAGGGAAACCTTTTGGGTGACTTCGTCGACAAGAACAGCGATTCTATTACAATAGTTGTAAGTTTTCTAATCGTAGAACTACAATTATAATTATAGTATTACGCATTGCGTGTTCGTTCTCGCGAAGACATAGCCAGAGCTGCTGAAGCCTATGTCGGCCAATATTTCCGTGCTGGTGAATACCATCTCCTGCACAGAAACTGCCTGAATTTTGCCGCCCTTTGTGCAATTGGAATAGAATAGATAGACTTTTTATTCGTTTAGAACAAATTTCAAGTTGCAAATTAGAGAGGATTCAATCAAAAAGTGAAACGATAAGTTATTAAAACAGGTTTCCGTACAGATGTTAACCGTTGGTTCCAAATGACTGATGCTTCTCACAATAAAATCAGGAAGGTTGACCGGATTTTTTGGGGGAAGAACATATAAGTCCCTACGATTTCGAAGCTGCACTCTCGTGGAACAAACTTTTATACTTGTTTTTCGACAAAAAGGTCTTACTTTTCAATATTCTGTTAAACGAACCAGCATAGGCTCATTTTTAATAAGATAGATAAATGCCAGCATGAAGAAGTCCCAAAAAGCCGCACATAATATTATCTCCTCTCTCTAGCCGTAATCCACTCACCTTTGTCAGAACTGGTTCAATGCTCACTTTTTGCAAAAAGAAGTCCGTAAATTTCAAATTTGCTTAAAAGGTTGTGTGTCAGAACAGACTTTTTGTTCACCCTCCTCCTATGGAACGGGTGTCCTGTGAAGAGTTAATTTTCACAGAGGAACTTTACTAAGAATCTAACTGTGAGTAAACTTGCCGAATCCCCATTTTTTTGTCGATCAACAGGAGTATTTTTGTTTTTCTAGTAAACAAAAGAATGCGCTTAGCACTCACAGTTTAAGAAAATTCACTTTTCGTGAAATTGGGAAAAAATTCAAAGATCGCAGATAATTGTAAGTAAAATAAATAAAAGACAATATGAAATCGAATTATGACCATATATAATGTACCACGGAGACGACAAAAGCCATAGGGAAAGATGGGCAATAAGAAAGTGGGATTTCGCAGAAAAAATGGCGCGTGAAAACACTTGGACAAGACGAGTGATAAAAATGGTGCCCATGGAAAGTAACCAGATCATTCGGACGACCAAAGCCACGTTGGAGTGATTGCTTCACAAATGAACTAGAAAAAAATTGGTTTAGAATGGCTAGAGAAGACCCAGAACCAGCATAGACTACAACACGCGAATTCGTTGAAAACGTAAATAAATTAAGATTAAATGATGCACCTAGTTCATCCATAGAGTCCTTTTCTAGAAAAAGTAACTCTTCTAGAAAGACGCGGATATAAAATTAAAGGAAGTCATTTTTAATATCTTTTTATGCAAGACCAAAATGGGAAAGTTATGCCCATTAGCTGTGGCGTAGTATGTAAGCGATGCACTATCGACAGCATCGGCTACGCCACTTCTGACTTTCTTCACAGCTTCCTTGAAATGAGTGCTCGGACCGAATTTGAATGAATAACTAATCGAATGAGAAATTGGATCAAAAATAATTTTCTAGATTGTAAACCCGACGTTCCAAATTAACTACATGTGTTTTTCATTCAAAAATAACAAATAGAGTTTTTGCTCTATGTGATGAGAACACACTCAGATACTGAAGAAAATCTCAAAGTGGAAGACAGCAAATGGGTAACTGATAAGATAGGAGGAAAAGTTGCTAGTGTTAAATTGAGCAAATGTTCCTGCATTAAAAGGGGTATTTAAAGGACCGCCTTTTCCTATTCTCCACTAGTTTTCTGTGTATGAGTTTTAAGGGTACCCCTTGTGAAGTTAAAGTTGTGCTATTCTTGCGCACAAAGTATTTACCTGGGCTCCGACAGGAGACTACTGTTCTCAAAATGATATCAACCAGCGCTGATGCAATTAATTACAGGGGTGAGATTGGATTACGGAGCTGGTCATTCCGAGATAGACATCACGGCCATTATTGTTATTGCTTCCCATTTCAGTACCCATTCACTGCTATTTGTGCTTTCGGTGTCAACTGAGAATGTTTTGATTTCAACAAATGTATTAGGTTAGAAGACTGAAGGGTACATCGTTTTTTCCCGGCATGCCCTTGAACAAATGACTTTTTGTCTTCTCCAACACAACTCTTTTGAATGTTTCGGAGAAAGACACGAATGCCTCAATGTTACTCTTGATCCTATAGTGAAACTTTTTGTTTGTTTCAACTTTTGAAAAAATTTTTGATAATTGTTTGTCACAGTACTGGGACTATTTTCTTGCCATTCGACAATTCTTGTTATTCGCTGCTACGCCGAAAAAAACATTTGATCGTAAGATTTTCTCTTTTCAGCACTCCTTCCTTGCTTTTGAACACAAAATGTCCCTACTTTTTAGGAAGTGGAAAATCGTGTCTATGATTTCACCTTTTTCACTTCGAGAAGAGGTATATTACAAAAATCGAAAGTAATTTCATGTTTCTGCCAAATGGGTTCAAGAAACACGGAAACTTTCTACTCTTGTACGGAAAATTTGCTACGTTTTTTTGCACTGTTTTCAATTCGGAACTCGCTCGTGTACACATTTCTGCTCAGAGGCACTGAACTGAAAAAGTTGGTCTGGAAACAGGAACATGGACTGGGGGAGAATGATAGGGAGTGGGATATCCAAAATAGGACTATGATTTGTTCTAAGAACAACTCCTTGCGCGATACGTTAACCAGCCAAAACTTGGCTGAGTATCCAATCTTTACATGCTGAATGCGTCCCGCAATGAACGTGATCTGACAAATATTTTTCGTTGATTTCGAAGCAGGGTTGCGCTCGCACTGCGAGTAATGAAAACCGCGAGCGCTCGTGCTCGCCTCGCACGCAAGCATGACAGTCTGCTAGTTCTTGTGCTCGCGTCCGGCCCAAATTGAACCAAGGTGCTCGTGCTCGCGCTCGCCTTAAAAGTCGTTGCTCGTGCAATCCTTTGAAGCCAATAATCAGCTTCCAATTTGTTTCATCGATGTTATAAGTTTACTGAATGCTTCTTGAAACAATCACGCACTTGGAGACAACACTCAGAGTACTTGTTCTTGCGAAAGCCACTCCTCCTTCCTGCTCATGTGGTTCCTTCAATCCAGTTTCAGTGGCTCTAATTTTCTCATTGTGTTCTTATATCACTGATTTGGGATTCCGTTTAGGCTCAATACGTTTCTGTTATTTCTTTTTTCAATGCTTCAGTAAATAACTTCAAGTTCCACTTTTGACTACTAATTCCATGTTTGATTTCGAACTGCAAATGTTTGTCAATAGAATATTTTATAATCGACTCTATTCTCCTCTTTTATCAGACATATATCATTATTTTTGGTTTTGTTTCACTACGTCAACAAGTTCTCCAGATGCTTCGGTGGTTCCTGCGACGCCAGAAAACCTACGTGATTGACAAAAAATTATCTGGCAAGACACAAAATTCGAAACCTTCCAACTTTTTTGGTCAGACTGATTGCATAAATAGGTAGCGTAGTTCACTGTACACTGGCTACTCGGACGTTCCAGCAAAAAAAAAACCAAAAAGTTTCTCAAAAAATGGAAGATATTTGTCAGTAAGTCTTCAAATAAAAACTACTAGAAAACTGCTTTTCTTGTTTCACTTGTTCATTGAGTAACTTGAAGGTCCCTCATCTCACTCAACGGATGGATGAACGGACACCATCGCACTTTATTTGCACATCAATTCGAAACCTACTAAAATTGTCAATTTGACCCTCCTCTCATAGCTGCTATACACTTTTTTGGTTTGTTACACTGTTGCAAAGCGCTCTCCAGATGCTTCTTTTTCGTTTCTTTGCAGCTAAGACAGAAACTTTTCAAGCAAAACAAAAAACTTCGAAACCTTCCTACTTGTTTTGGTTACACCGATTTTATCAATAGACAGGGTAGTACACTATACACTGCTCACGTCACACGGCTTTTTCTAGCAAAAAATGAAATGCTTCTCAAAAGAATATTGTCAGCAAGCCTTCAAAAAGTTACGTGACAGCCGTTTTTCGTGATAGCCAACCATTTGTGTTTCATCGTCAATAGAAGAATATGGGGAGCATTGGTTTCCCAATCAATAGTGGATATTTGTTACACAAAAAACAAACATTTGCTCCAAACTAAAATTCTTCTTTTTCGCCTTTGACGTTTTTACTTATTTACCGTCTCTATAAGTAACTTCGGTTGTTCTTACACCGTATTGTATGGGTGCTGGAGACCCAAGCCCCTTTTGATACCGCCAAATAATGTAAATCTGTAAATATTGGTGCTCGATAGCAAAATGCCACATTTCCAAAAATACATTACTCGAAACAGTTTATCCCTCCTCCATCTTCTTATCCCCTCCTCGCGTCATTCTCTCCCTATTCCCAGACTAATTATGGTAGACACCGTGGGCGAGAGGGCATATTAGTTCTGCCTGTTTAGTCACCAGATGTAGAGACCCAAGAAGAAGTTATTTTGATGTTTTTATTTTGCTAAAGGTGTGTGAGCTCGTTTCTATTTCTCGTAATTTCCTCCTCGCGTTTATGTTTTTCGGAGGGACTAATAATGCCGGGAATGGTATTAGAAGTTCAGCTCGTGACACATAGCCAAGAACTTTTACTCCTCTTATGTTCCAGTTAGTCCCAGAGAAAAAAAACAGAGAAGACAGAAAGACTGAGACAGAGAAACAGAACGACAGAGAGACAGAGAAACAGAAAGCAACATATCAATTATCTCTTCTCAAAACTTTTTGTTTTATGCTTTTCTTGAAACATAAACCTACCTTTAGCTGTGCTACCAGATGTTGGAGTTCAAGCACCAGGTTTCAGACCATTTGTCATTTGTCCATGTGAAAAAACGGGTTAAAGAGAGGATACTTGTATTTTCAAAAGTAGTTCCGGCGGGTGTGTACTGACTAGAATGTGATGATCATCACTTAGTCATCGAAACAAAAAAATTTGGAGAAAAGAAGTTCTTAAATTTCCTGTTCTACACTTCAAGCCCACAATTTCCAATTTCTGCTTCGTCAGTAAACTGAAAGCACTACGTTTCCCAAATGTTTGCTCGTTCAGCGGTTTTCCTTCAGGAATATATTACACGTGATTTCTTGATCTACAGCGACCACTCTCTCCAAGAAATGAATCTAATCCAATGCGCTAGTTGACTACTCTTACCTTTGACTACATTTCCAGTCTTTTGGTCTTTGCAGACTCTGAAACAAAATCGATCCTCATTTTTTTGGAAAGTCACACGGATTTTGTACCCATTCTCATGATCTCCCACATGGATACGTGCAGGCGTCTCTGTGAATTTTATCCTCCTTCTCTCGTATTCTCTCTAGAAATTTGCCCTATCTCTCTTTCTGTCTCTTTGTTTTTCTATTTTTGTTTTCCTGTCACTGTCGCTCAGTCTCTCTACGCCTCAGTCTCTCTGTCTCACTGTCTCGCTAACTCTCCGTCTTCCTGTCTCTCTGTCCCTATGTCTCTCTATCTCTCTGTCTCCGTGTCCCTGTGTTTCTCTCATTCCCTTTTCAATCCAAAATCTTTCAGAATGGTTACCGAAACTACTCTAAAACCTGTTTCCCCCAACTACGACCTCGATTTATGGAATTACGTGCTTTACAGTCTGGAGCTGATGATGAACATTTGCTTCATTGTGGCCTACCCAATTGTGACGTACATCTGCATGTATCAGAGGACACTTCACATCAACTTTAGGTACGTTCGAGTCTCTAAAAGTCCAGGAGATTTCAGTTTTACAATTAACAACGACGACTTTTCGAGCATAAACTTTACTCTTACAATGTTTCAGTGCAAGTATATATAGCACAAGTTTTTTTTTCTTCAAAACCACGTTTTGCTGTGCAAAGGTAGAAAATTATGTAATTGAACTACAAGTGTTTCACACAAAAGTCATATAGCATAAATCTTTTCTTAAAATTCCACAGAAAATTCCAGAATCCTTCTCCAGCTGGCCAACAGTGGCTACCTACTAAGCAACCTGCAGCGCTCCATCTTGATTGTCCAGCGTTTCTGCTGCATCGGCAATGCCAACACTGAATTTGTGGTAAGGGTTTTGCCGTTTTATTGTAGGGAACCGCAAAAAGTTCCAGCTATCCCTGACCTATTTGCTCTTCTTCGGCGGATATCTCTTCACCGGCTCCTGGTTTGCTCTGGTGGTTGAGCGGGTCTATGCCTCGTGGAGGTCGTCGAGCTATGAGAAAAAGTGCAAATCCTTCATGGATACAAGTATCATTGGATTCCTGGGGGTGAGTCAGCTCTGAATTTTGGAAATTTTGAAAAAAGGACATGTGGACACCTTTTGTTATTCTGGGAATATACAAGTAGAATGTGAAACAATAAAGCTAGCAATGCAAGTCTTGTCCATAACCTTGCAATTTCCACGATTTCGAGAAATAAACTCAAAGGACACAAACAGTTACGTTATGAGGAAAGATGTCTAAACTGCGTAAAACATAAATTTTGAAATGAAATTTGCGTATCAAGAACATCAAACTGTTCCCTGAACCGTTTTCAATCACTGAATTTAGGTTCTGTTCTCAATTTTAAAACAAAAAAGACGACAATATTAATAACAGAATCTAGATGTCTTGAACTTGTGACGTTTGTAACATATTTGCATATTTTAGCTGTTGACACAACAGAATGTTCGACGCGGACGGAAAACATTTGTTTATGTTATCCCAGAACAATATAACTAGACTTTGAAACAAAAGATGAGAATTTTGGTTTGATTTTAGGTTTTTGTGTAGAAGCTCTTAGTAGTATACATAAATGCTCAGTTTGAAGACATTCGGAAAGATTCTTAGGGTTTGGATTAAACCAGACCAGATAGATACATGAAACTTACGAAGAGATCGAAAACCAGCGACCGCTTGACCAAAAACACTATATATAAGTGGAACTTGAAAAAAAATGTCAAAAAGGTGAAAGAAGAAATGAGCGCAATCCACTTTAGAAGAAGTATCAAAACTGAAACATTTTTCATCCCAAAAGCTAGAAACTATTCAGATCCTCCCAGCCATTATTGTCACTCTCCTCAAATACGTCAACATCGGTATTTTGAACTTTTCACACCCACAAAAAACTGTTTTAGGTGCCACCTTCGACTACATTCTCACAGCTTCAGAGTTCTTGATTGACATCTTGACAGCTGTGGTTCGTGTTTTGAACCCGGTAATCAAATAAGTATGTTTTCCAGGCACTGTTTTACATTCTGTACTACAACAAGAAAGTCTACGACGGTCGTCATGACAACAATTTGGCTCTGTCTGGCAGATACCAATTGACAGAGAACATTAGAGCGACCAGATACATCATTCCGGTCGCGATTTGTGACTTTTTTGGAAGGGTGAGTCAGAGGAAATAAGGCAGGGAAATTCCGCAGATGAAAGAAGCGTTTTGAAACATTCGCTCGCAACTTGTACTGACAATAAAACAATTAGTTCGAAGACGAGAAATGAAAACGTAAACGATTGTCAGAATTGTTAGGCCCTAACATATCGGTGAAATATTTAGAGATTTCGCTTGGTTTGATCAGAAAAATTTCGTTTGTAAGGTACAGGAGGAGTCCGACTACGGGATTCAGATGATAGCTTGTTTCAAATATCAATCTTGAAAAAAGTTCTCACAGTCAACTTTCAGGTCATTGTGGCCGGCCTCATCTGCTACTCGGTCTTCTTTACGGATATTCCTCTTGGGACCGATACCTCTCATCTCAGTCATGCCTACGATCTGGTTAGTATTGAAATAGTACTCTACATGTTTCCAAGTTTCCTGGAAAATATGTTTTTTGCAAACTTCTTAAAATCAAACGGTCAACCAACAGTTTTCCGCCTTTCAGTTCCACTACAGTTTAGATTAAATTAGATTAGAATATTCATTTGTCCTAATCAAACATTAGTTACATACAATATGATGAGGAAAAGGATTGGGGAGTAGCAGAGGGTTTCAGGGATTGACTTACAGTAGTAATATAGTTTGAAACACTCGAGGCTGTGCCTACATATCAGGGCGCCTAGTAGAAACTGTTGTGAGAGCAAGCTCCAATCACAGGGTCGAAGAGAACCCTCCTGCCGCAGTAGGTGCATTATGAATTTTCGAAATACGTGATGCTGGTCTTCTTCCAGAACAGAGGTAGAGGTCGTAAACCGTAAACAGGTAAAAAATTTTTTTAATAGCAGCTTGGCTGAGTATTCAACGTAGCCACATCGACACGGGTGTAGTCACGATTAAAAAGAAGGACTATTTCCAACTTTGCCGCTGAAGAGACTATGTAAAGGCATACGAACATTTCCAGAACTCTGCAACAAGAAGAGTCTTCTTCGGCTGCTGGCTCATCTTCAGGAATGAGGGCATCTTCCCTCAGAGGAGGACCAACACAATCATGGTGGACACAGTCGAGCATCGAGAGAAACACTTTGAAGACTTGAGAAAACAGTGGGAATGAAAAATTCTAGACTTTTGCGCTCTTGTCGATTCTGTACTGTTTATAAGTTTTGTGGAAAAATACTCACGAATCTACGATACGCTGACAAGGACAATATGCGAACGGAGGCCGTGGTCTCGACAAGATGTGAGTATAGATGGCTAAGGTGGATCCCGACAACTTCAGACAGAGCAAAATGCGACATATCGAATATTATGACAATCATAAATAAATGCTTGGTACTTCTATCGCCACGGTATCTTCCATAGTTGCCAGTCAGTTTCTTTAGAGCTGCCCGATTTAATGTTTACAGACATGAATGAGCTGGTATTTATTGCTCTATTAATTTCCGATCTACTTGCTGAATATATAAGTTTTTCCAAGGGCACAGCAAGTGGAGCTTTCGTCTACTGCAGCTAGTGAGGAAAACATAGTGACGCAGTTTGCTTCATATTTGGTGAAAGTCATCAGTTTCATAAGCATGCTTTATTTATAAAGTTAATAATGAATATGATCAGAAGGGCGAAGAGCTGGGGCAATCGTAGTCAACGCAATTGCCATTGACGCGGTAAGTTCCCCCACATACAGTAGCCGGGAGGATTGCAGATCTGAAAACAGCGGAAGTTGTCCTAAAAATATGAACTGACTGATTCAGAGCCATCTGTACATTCGATTGAGCAGGTACGCTCGAAAAATAAGATGGAAGCTGTTGTTTTGCAGTGTCCCATTACAAAGTTGTAGAAATACAGTTTGGTTTGAAAGCCAACAAAATCATTAGTAAGGGCCGAAAAAATTGAAAGATCCATCTTGATATTTGCGAGCCTTTTTCAATCGAACTAACCGTTGAAGGGAAAGGTAAAAATGATAAACTTTTATACCTTTTTTCCTTGAGACCTTGAAATGACATATTTATTGGCAAATAATCTATTCTTCTCGTTCCGTCGTTTCCCCACATTGATTGCTGCAGACTCCCTGTTCAATTTCACATCGATAGCCAGGTTGATGTTCTTAAGCACAACTTTTTTTTACGTTAAACAGCTAATTCTGATGTAGTTAAAATGCCCGGTCAGTTTCCTCTGGATATTTCATTTTACAGAATAGTTTTGACATTTTTGTGGTTCGTTACAGCTTCGCATTTATCACGCTTCGAACTCAGAACGGTTCGTTTAAGGTTTTGTCGTCCACGATCAGTTATTGAAGATGTGATTGGAAATCTCAATCGATGTGTAATAAAACGATCTACACGCTATACATTTAAAGTATAACAGTTTCAGATCGATTATCAGTTCCTCTTTCAAAAAAGTCCATGATGATTTGCCCTGTTGTAATCGGTTCGAACATGAATAATTCAATAAACGACTCATTTTCGGTCACTGGCGTTCACTTTATCGGTATAAATAAGTTCAGAGAGTATTCAATCATCATTCTAGGCAATGTTCAGTCCTCTGTTCATACTCCTCTCTGCCAACTTGGCCTTGGGAGCATTGGAGCCAGGCTTTTTAGCTTGGATCACTGCAAACAAAGGTGCTGATGTGGCAACCAAACTTAACCGATTGGACTACAACCCCGTAGTAGGCAGTTTTGGAGGCGGTCCAGGACCTTTGACGTAAGTAGCAAGGGATAATTCATATTTTTTGACTGTCTTTTGTTCTAAACTTTCAATGCCGATCATCCGAAACGTTTTCAGCTACCGCCCACTTGTGCTGGTTCATGGTAGAGCCAACGATGCTGGTCAGCTTGCTCTCAACCGAGAAAACTTTATCACTGCCGGTTGGAATGGACAGCACGTTCTGGCAACCACTTACGGTGTCGGAAATCAGCCGACAAACATTGTAGATCGAATGACTTGCAACAATGTGCAACAAGTTCGTTGGATGTTCGAGTCGGTCATCGGCTTCTACAACTCGTCGGTCGATGTCGTGGCCTACTCCATGGGTTCCCCTATTGCACGAAAGGTAAGAATACTTGATTGAACTGCTAAAACAGTTTTAGGCAATTCTTGGAGGAGAATGCATTGATAGTTCAACCGTCAACCTCGGTCCTTCTCTTTCCGGCAACATCACTGCATTCGTTTCAGTCGCTGGCGCTAATCACGGGGCCGAGCAATGCGACAATTTTTTTGTTTGGATTGCCTCTCCCGCTTGCAATAACGGTCAAACCGGCCTGAAGTGTACGTCAGCATTCTATAAGGACACAACAAAAGGAATCAACGTGCTATCTGGCTATGAAGGCACTTACCGACACTATATTTACTCCAATGGTGATGAAGTTGTCGGAGACAGTGTCTCTTGCCAGGGAGTGGGCAACCCTGCCTTCTTGCCAGGGACCACCAACGGCACTGCGGTTTGGAAAACTGTAACTATTTTACATCCATGTTTCAGCTATCCGGAAACCCAAATCACTCGACAGCTCTTTTTGACCGTAGAACTGAGCAAGTCAATGTCATGCTGACCTACCGCAGCTTGCCTTAGGCATAGCTACAGCTGCACTAGATGTAGATGATATGAAGTGCTAGACCAATAAATGATCGCACTCCTTGCTCTGTTTCTGGTGCCTTTAGTATTGTATGATTGTAAAAATCATCGACTTCCAAGCAACTTTCTTCATGGAGCATATGGGTGGTATAGTTCGTGAGTTCTGACTACCTTTCGGGCAAACCACCGTCCTTCCCACCTTTCTGATCTTCTGAAAAGTTGCTGAATATGGGGCTACAAAAGAGCCACGCATCGCAAACCTAAAAAAACCTGAAAACCTGGACTCGCACAAAATCATTAAATGTTGGCCTACTTATACTAGAATTTTCCAACTTTTGAAACGGTGACATCATTTTGGAAAAGAAAGTGAGTGAAAAGTTTCTACAACATTGTATTTATAGAAAAACAAGGTGAGAACGAACAATAGAGAGCTTCGAAGATTCCACTTTTAGCAACAAAATACCCAATTATGACGAGCTGATAAATACATTTTCTTACTTCAAATTCGATTTTATTCATCAAGTAAAGTTTGTATCCCTGGTGGAAAAATGGTGCTACCCGAGCACATAAAAATACGATGTATTGTCTGTTACAACGACTATGCCAATAAGTAGCGTAGGAACAGCAACTGTCAAACTTGGAAAAGTTAAAAGAAGAGCAGTTTGCAGAAGAAACTTGCTCTCAAATGACGTCAATTGCACCAACTGTGAATAGTAGAGGAATATCATCAATGTTAATTATTATCAAGTTTGGTACCTCGAGAATATTAGAAACATTTTATTGCATGCGTATTACAGACGATCTCTTTTGAAAATCCTTGCTTTTCAAGGAAGCAACCGTTGCTCTTTTCCTGAATATATAATAATTTGGATTCATGGCGATCAGTATCAATCCCGTGCCAATGTCGTAAGTTGAACCGGCGGCAAAAAATACGTCACTAAGCCCTAGAAAAAAAATCATTTTCCATCTTCTAATGACTTACAAGTGAAATCAAAACTGTTTGTTAAGAGTAATAGAGCAATTAGCGCACCAGGAACAAAAATTGTCAGCATTGGAAACGTGATAAGAAGAGCAGCTTGTATCAAGAACTTTCTCTGCTTCTTTTTTGAACTAAGAGACAAGACTCTTTTGTTTAAGATTCTAACACATGCGACGACAAAGAATGCGGTAGATGTCAGAACAAATGTGACGTCCATTATGCCAACGATCAGCAAAGGTTGTTCACTTTCAATATCAACAATTAGTAGGTTTGGAATTTCCAGTATAGAATCATGAATGCAACTGTATTTCTGGAATCGAGATGACTTGATGAGACAACATTCTTAAAGCCTACATCCACCAAATGAGTTACGACGCTTGTTGTGTTAGGAGCTCCATTCCAAAAAAAAAAGAAGGTAATGATTAGTAGAAATATCGTAACGGCTATATGCCAGCTCCATTTCAATGGTACTCCGCCGTAGCCTTGAAGAATTAGAAAGCGACTAAAGAATAGATACATCGCTGTCAGTAGCTCGCTAATGACGAATATGCCACCAACTGTGACTAGATGCATTCCATTAAGATATCTGGCACCTGGTCCAACTGAGCGTAAAATAAGAAATGGCAGGTAAACTTTCGGCTGCCAAAAGAAGTTGATCTGCAAAACTATTTTTTAAAGTGGTTTTCATATAGCCACCCAAATATTTGCTGCGAACGCTGACATTTGATGAGTAAATAGAATCCATGTATAGAGCTTGTTCTGGCTCTGAGAACGATACAGTATGCAGTAAAGAACAAAAGTGTTAAATGGTATACTAACAATAGATACACCGTGCTGTATCCAAAAATATATTTTATGTGTTTTTTCATAGTCAAAGTCAAGTTCAGGACAGACAATCTTCATCGGTAGAGAAGAGTGCGATCGGTTCGTGAGGTGTTGAAGCAGCTGCTTGAAAATTGAAATCGTTGAGCAGCTTGACAATCAAAGATTAGTTGGTATTAAGCAAAAAAATTTCTGATTGTCTGTAAAGAGAATGCGGGAATAACCCAAGATACCAGGGATCGAGTTCGAATAGATCGAGCTCGTGCTTTGGTAATGGAGGCGGACTTTAATTCCGCGGAACGTCGCAGTACAACTAAATGTGCACAGCGCGACTAATAATCCTAACTATAAGCTTAGTGCCGCTACAAAAGTGTGAAAGTTGCTCGCTTGTCGAAAAATTTGTTAGTTACAGAGTAGTTCCTTGCTTTATCAGTCCACACATGTGTCCAAAAGCAGACGGAAAGGCAAGGTCAATTTCGAGGTTTCGAGGAAAAGCGAATTTCGTTCAGGTTTGAATAAACGAGGGTTTTTCGAGCTCCTCTTAAAAATCCACATGTACGAAAGTATGGAAGGGACAATGAAAGTTTTAATTAAAGATTAGAAATTATGCAATCAGGTGTTTCTCGCCGAGACCCCACATTATCGAGTATACATAACCTGTTGACAGGAAACTGCACTATTCTATTGCGTAGACAGAACGATTATGAGTGAGCACCTGGCGAAACAGCTGAGTTGCTTGTCTGGTTGAATAAACTTGTGTCATGGTTGCATAATTACAAATCGACAATTTGAAGACTGTTGCATAGTTCAGACCAGAGTCTTTTAGCCCACAAACATGAATAACAAGAGTTTAAAAATGTTTTAACACTAATGTCTACTACATCGTATCAAAAAAATTGTCACACCTTCTTTTCTTTGAGGTCATGAAAGTGGGTCTGGTTTTTTTCTGCATCCTATCATCTTTCCCAATGCCTAAAAGATTTCAGTTCTTTCCCAAAACAGATAAACACCTTGTTTCAAATCACATAGCATGACAACGTCGCATTTACTATATTGCTGGGATGAGGGACAAGTCTGGCTGGCAGTGGCAAGACGAAGTTCTGCCCTAATAGAAATGTTCTCTACAAAATAAACCCTAGTAATACCCTTCCATGTCTTTCGGCTTAGGATATTTGGCGACTTCGGCTCTTTTAAGCCACGATGTAATCGTCATTTTATTCATCATTCTCTGGTGATGACAAAATTCCTTCCGGAAACCAACACGTTGCTATCCTTACTACTGAATCGTATTAAAGTTTTCTTGTTGTAGAGATCAGACAGAACTTACAGCAATGATGTCAAAGTTCTCTGAGAGTCGTGTAACAACTTCTGTGTAATCAACTTGGGCACTCCATGTAGGTAGCCCTTCTGTACGTTTCCAGATGTCTTTCATGACAAATTCGGGATCCCCCACGATGTCGGTCTAAACAAAACAATTAGTACAATGCCGACAGCACTAAGATTTCTGCAAGTGTCTACAAGTGATAACATATGATGGGACTGCTTTAGATTCTTACCGGTTCCTCTTTCGTATTACGTACATTAATGTACATTAATAAAAGGCTCTGTGTATTTTCTTTGTTTTCACTGATGTTTTGGATAAACTGTCTTAGGTCTCTTGCAATCCGCATTAGAATACAGATATATAATCAGGCCAACGGAAGGAATGCTGAATACGTCCATACGTAGTTGACATAAATTACGAGAGCGTCAGTTTCGCCACCCGTAGCATAAATTGTCCGATTTTGGACTTCAGACAGATAATCTTCAACCCATTCAGGAAGAGGTTGGTCAGATGTCGTGTATGCAGAAATAACCATATACCACTGAATAGCTCATTTAATATGGATCTTTTAGACTTGTGATCCCAGACGGAAAGGAAACCGAAAAAGACAAATGTATCTCTACTTACAAAAATAGGAAAGAAGATAGCTTTAATCGCAATGGCAATCATGATCAAAGAGCGTTTTGTCATGCGGTAACCAAATATTATTGACCTTAACAACGACCTGTAAAGGACTGATAAGCTGTTCAAAACTCAGATGTTTTTCAGAACTGATCTAGGGCGCTGTGGTTCATATCAAAATGCACGTGGTGAATGCACGTGCTATTCTTGCCAGATCTGACGATGATGAATGAAGCTTCATTGTCATATTTGAGTTAACTATATTTGTAATATTGATTTCGATCTGACAGTAGGAAATACTCGCTCAAAGTTGATGTTCTTAAGGGACATTGAAAAATGCAAGGATTGAAATCGAAAATCTCGTAGCGATCACATTAAGCGTCGATCGAGATCTAGGCACTATCAGCTAGGCGACCCGCAGGCTGTTCTCACATGTCTACCGGACAACCGACAACATGTCTTCTTGCTACTTTGTTTTTGTTACCAGTTCACGAAACATGCATACCTTCTTACACTCCCGACTTTCCAGGTAAAAGAATCTCTCAGATTTCTTAAAAGCTTCAGCTTACAATATTGATACTACTACTACAGCTTTTATTCCGACTACTACTTCAACAACGACAACTACTACGACTACTACCACCACCACCACAACGACGACAGGTATACACGTCTTTAGTGATTTTTAATCTCCCTTATTTTCTATGTTTTCACAAACGATTCGACAGGAAATTTAAACCTGTTCTGTTCGTAGGGCAGATGGCTATTATAAGAAGATAGTCTATTGTGAGTTGTCTGTATGCGTCTATCCTACGATGTATTGCCATTCACTAACAGTTTGAATACTAGTTTATTAATTGGGGTATAGGGAGATATAGGAGGCGCACATAATTACAGCGAGGAAGCCACACACTTACGCACGAACACGCGAACACTAGAGTCATAGGATCCTCCTCTTGGAGGCGGGTAATCTGACCTCCGGATGACTTTCGACTCCAACGCTCGTTTCTGATGAAGTGCAACGACAACCTTTTCAAGTTATTGGCTGTATATGACGGCCGTAAGGGTAGTTCCAGCATCCAGCAGTTCCCAATGCACCACCCCTTTGATATCTCAGAAAACACAGCATAAACTTTTTTTGATGGGTGTGAGGTTTCACATCAGGACTTGGTGCCTGCCCTGGACCCACCCATTGACGCTTCCTTTGGAAGTTTACCTACGTTACCCACTTCTCATTCCTCATCACCAGGCGTGGTAAAAAGGATTTCCTCTCAAACCTGGACAGGAGAGAATGGGCGACGGACATGCGCTGCCACTTGTGGGTGTCATGCGGGAACCATGTGTCCAGTTTCTTCGTAAATCTCAATTGCTTCAAATGATGCTCCACTGCGAAATGACTGACAGACAATGCCTCTGCTAGTTCACGGGTAGTCTGCCGATTGTTCTCGTTCACGGGCTGCAGTAGCTTCGATTCGTTGAAACTTGTTGATCGATCTGACCTTGGCTCATCTTCGACGCTTCTGTCCCCAGACCGAAAGCGACGGAACCACGACTGGCATACCCTCGTAGATGTCGTCCCTTAGCCATACATCGTTGATATTAGTCACCGTTTGGGCTCCATTCGTGCTTATGAGGATTTCAGTCTACATGACATGTCGCAGATGGTAGGGTGGCAAGTCATCAATAGTTCGGATCAAAACGAAAAGATAATAGAGAATAAGAAGAAGAAAAGTGATGTCTTGCATGGTGGTGGTAGAGGATTGAGTGAGCTACACGAGGTGCTATATCAATAGCTCGGACGTTATCGTACACAAGATCAAGGACATTTTTACAAAAAGCGAAAAGACTTAGTTGCCAGTGCTCTAACCACCAAGCGATTGAAATGATCTTGTCTTGCTGAGATAAAACGTGCATATTCTTTTTCTAGTTCCAGCATGATTTCAGCTGTTTGCGCTACTGGATGGAGTATGTTCACGCTACCGGATGGAACCCGAGCCTGTTATTTTATGTCCCCAGTTGGAGATACTGCCTTTCAGCCTGCAGCACAAGCCACATGTCAAGGAATGTCTCCTGCTTCGTATCTTGTAACTATTGGTTCAGCTGCCGAGCAGACTTTCGTGCAGGGTAACAGCCGAGAATTAGCAAAATGCATATTTAGGTCTAATTGGCGGTGTCAGAACTTGGATCGGTATGGTCCGCATCTGCAACACAAACTGTAAACTCACAACACCAAGGGATACTTCGTGTTTTGTGTATATTAACACTATGACGGCTTTGACCTATACCAACTTTAATGCAGTGTTTGGATGTGAAAACAGTCAGCCTAATGGTATTGAGGGTGGTGGCATGCAGAATTGTGTCGTGGTAAGTCTCATGTTTCTTGGAACCCAAAGAATCGCATTTAAGATGAATTATGGTGGTTACCCAGATGGAGACTGGGAAGACGTCGGCTGCGATAATATAGCGGATCCAAGTTTTTCAATCGTTGCACGATACATGTGCAAGTACACGCTCTGAGACCAAATTCGCAGCATGATCATACGGTGGAGCATTGCAAAAAAAAGATTCGTTAAATGCTTGTGTAATAATACCAGTTTTTTTATTGGGCTATTGATGGCAAAGATAACTCACGATTTGATTATAAACAGTACGCAACGTTGGGAAATCCATGCCAGCAAAAAAAAACAAGGAAGTTAAACTTTCTTTGATGGCATCCCAGACAAATTCTCTCTTGAAGACGTCACTGGTGATGCCCCAACCGAAAATCTTCTCAAATGGAATCTACACAATCATAGGCATTATAACGACGGGATATGCCTCTAGAAGGCTCAAAACTCGCTTTGAGAAGCTTTGAAAAGCTGACAGAGGCACTGCCAGTAGAATCTCGTATTCATTTTCGGATTCCGAGGAGCAGAGAGCTACAGCCTCATTGCTGCACCGTCATGCTGTAGGTTCTGAACTGTAATAGAGCTTGGTGAAATTTTGCTCACTACGACACATGATAGGGCAATATTGCCATGTGACCCTCGGCATGACATACCCTCTGTCCTAGACTAATATATGAAGGACAATGTATCAGAGTTGGACGAAAAAAAGAAGATACGTTTCTCAACCCTACTGCCAGCTGCGATCACTGTGGAAGAGGTCTTCAAGGCAATAGACAAAACCAAATGCAAGGCCATTTTTGGCATGCTCCAACTAGAAGTGAACGAGACAAACGTGAACTCGTTCTACTGGTTCGATTTCTCCGCTCTATATGCATAGACATGGTTGTCAATACTACTTCTGATTTCAAAGCGTTTGGCAAGTTGTGGACAATTATCGGCTACAAGAGTAAGTCTGACCTCTTCGAACTATAAAAATGATGGTTCAAGCCGGCGGTCTTCCTTTGGTCAAAATTAGAATCCTCGGAACAGGTTCCCAGAGAGAGGCTACATCCTCGGTAATTCCCGGCTTTGTGGTGTGGCGGACTGTTCAGCTCGAGAAAACGGATGTGCTGGAAAGAATGATAATGAACCAACAACCATATGAAAAGCCTGGCCGAGGTTCCGTCTTAATCAAGAAAAACATTAAATGAAGTTCGTCAAGGTGGTCGGACTAGCCTTTACTACTACGACTATCGAACCGACGACCGAGAATGCTATAAGTCTGCGATACACAAAGAAAACGGAACAAGAGAGTCAAGCTGACTAGGGAACGTCGCGAAGTGATCCCCCTCGGATTTACTGATTATAGGATATGTTGTAGAGATAGGTTATATAAGAAAAACGCTGTATTTCGTTTTAGCCCAAATTCATTTTTGGCCGACTTATGGCTTCCAGAAGAAGGCGAAAATTTCGAGATTTTGGTTTTTATGGTGTAAATCGATGAGTTGGACCGAAATATAATAGTTCCATACCATTTTGATGTGAAAAGCTTTTTTTGAATGTACTCAGTCCTATGTTATGTCGCCTAAATCGTAATCGTGCTCTTACTAGTATAGTCTATCGTTTCTGGGAACGAACTATGGTGTGGAACGATTATATTTTGGTCAACCAACACCATAATCTCGAAATTCTGCCTATTCAGTATCGTGAATTCGCAACTTCCGCAACTTCTAAAGTTAAAAAAAAAACTTGACCCGTAATCAATGCCAGAGCGAGCTCAATTGCATGCGGGTACAACCTGAGGGGCCAGGCCGAGTAGGCTTACGTTCTAAGTTGGACAGGTGCCAAATCTGACTCCAAGAACGCCTTATCTTTGTAGCAAGCAAATTTACCGGCCTCTATGAGAGGATGAAAGCTTTGGATGAGCCGAAGCGGGGGTTTGAAATTGGCACCCTGCAATTAACAATGGCGCCTCTTGCCACTGCGCCAACTCGCAACAGCTGTAAGTCGGCGAAAAATAGACTGGGCTTAAACGAAATACAGTTTTTTTAAATCTAGCTTAGTCCTAAAATATATTCAATAGACAGCCAAATCAGAGGGAGACCACTTTGCGAGCTTGCGTAGTGAGAGAGCTGGTGTAGGGGAACACGTAGCTCACAAACTGACTCACAAACGCACGATATGAGAGGCCTATTCTCTGAGTCGTTGTCATTTTCCGTTTCTCTTTTGTTTGTAAGTTCCACACTTCGCACCCATATAGCATAGATGGTGCCACACATGACAGGAAGACTCGTCCTTTTTTCCCCCATCGGAGCTGTCTTGTTGGTGAGGAAGTTTTCTGTGTCGATTGAATGCTGCCCAGCCTGCTTCAATTCTGCTAGCCGATTCTTGGTTATGATCCATAATAGTTAAGAAACTTCTTAAGTAGACAAAACTTCTGACAAAATTGATTGGCTCTCCGTTTAGCATAAGTTGTCCTTCGTAAGCATTTGTCATAGCAACTGTTTTCTTGCGATTCATCTCTAATCTAACTGTTCCGCTTGCAACGTTAAGTTCATTTACCATCCTATGTACGGTACTTAGACTTCGAACATTTTCCCTTGCTCGAAATCTGCCAGCAACCTACTCTTGTAAAATTGTTCAGTAGAGATGCAGCAAGCAACGATTCCCTTGTCGTTTGACGTCCAAAGAGATTCTATCCTTGTTGGGCTCCCGACTATATTGCTATGGTCTCCCTTTCTTCTATCAGATAAGCCTATTTGCAGATGGGTGTCTTTAGAGAGCGGACGTTTCGAAATGGTCACAAAGTGCAACGTGTTTGTGTATCTGTGTATGGAAATGTGCTGCAGCATGTGTTTGTTTACCAAGTGACCAGCAGAGAGGCCCGGAATTCGAAACATTTTTCTTTCGAAAAGGAAATTTTTGTTTTTACAAAGTTTCGAAACTCTGGGGGTATAAAGAGCAATCAGGAGGAATATATTTATTAGTTGCATTTCTTACCACCAAGTTTTTTTTCTGTCTCTTTCTGTCTCTCTGTCAGTTTACCGACTCTGCTTTTCAGTTTTCACTGTTCTTGGCGCCTTTTTGGCACTAATCCCATGACTTGTTTTCGGTTCAAAATCGTTTCTTGCGCCACTTCTATCCCTGGAAAGAACTGTTGATTCCGCTACTAAGCTCGGTACTACTAGTCTCTGTATACCCAAAACGCAAAAGTATTTGAATTTCAGACTTAATTGCCACCTAATTTGTTTGAACAATAACTTTTTGGCAATGTAAGTGCTCGCTTTTGTTTCATGGTTCCAAGCAGGCAGGTGGACAAACATACGAGTACTATCGAACTGTCATGATCCAGATGTTCAAAGATGTTTTCGAGAAAGTAACTTACTGGATCGTTCTGTCAAGACTTCCCTAACAAAACCTGGTTCTGTCAAATTCTAAGAACTGTCAGAACCATTTGAGGCATTCAAGTCTTCACAATCCATGGGAGATCACTGAACCAGTCTGGACAAGCGCTTTTTCGTTACGTTTCCTCATAAGACCAGTCGCTTACACTCCTGGCGGAGCGACATAGTGCTCTTTCTGCAATTGGAGCGGTCTTTGCATCTCTGCCTCTGTCTCTTTGTCTCAGTGTATCTTGTCCTTCTCCAATTACCTGTCCAACTCTGTTAGTCTCTCGATGTTCAAAGAATTCCAGATGATTCAGAGATATGGCAAAAGTCTTTATGTCCCTCCCAGACCGATTCTTGACAAACAATCTAGTTTTCCATACCATGATCCTCTGAAAGTCTTAGTATCTGTCTCGTTCCAGCAGATTTCGAGGAGACAATTCATATGAACAGCCTCGTCGCACCCCTCCCCTTTCTGCGCCTCTCCCAAAGAACAACAAACAAATGTTTTGTATATAAAATACTGTATTATTTAATAAATTATTGTATGTACATCTCCTTCATCCAAAGTGTAAAGCGTGTTGAAAGTTCTTGTTGATTAGTTGTACCCGTAATCGAGAATGTGTTACGAGACGGAGAGATTAGCAGAATGAGAGAGAGGGGGAGCAAAAAAGGAAGGTGAACTAGCAGAATATACAGAAACTGAGAATAGAACGTCTCTCTTCAATTCCTCCTCGTTCTCGAACTGTTGAATCGCGTTTTAGGGCGAGATTGGAGCTCAACATCTGTCGACCAGTCAATGTGAGCCATCATGAATGTTTGGGTGTGTGAACTGTGGTAATAGCTCAGTAGTAGTAGCTATAAGAGTTTGTGAGACTCGAGTTTGTCTGCTCTGGACTCTTATCGGCTTTATATAGACGACAACAGAAGAGGCGGGATCGCGGTCCCGCCTTGGGGTGATGGTATTCGACTGCATCAACTTTTTTTTCATTATTCCTCTCTTTGTAGTTACGTTCAATGCGGTTCACATCACGATCAGATAATCTGCGTCATCATTTTCATCGTTATCGTCACCTACGCGACCATTTTCGAGCTATTTGGTCTCAAATGCAGGGCATCTTTGGAAAAAAATCAAAGTGTTTTTAGTGTGGAATGACGTTGCCTTTTCTGTCATTTGTTTCTGTTTGGAGTATCTGGCGGCATCATTCTCATCATTATGAATCCAACTTAAACTGAATATCCAATATGGCATCAAAGAGATCACCGGAGGTCTCTGCAGCTGTTCTTGTTAATGTTCAGCAAAACCTAGCACAGCGAAGAAACACATATGAGAACTGGAAACTATGAAACCGATAAATAAAAATTCAAGAAACCGCTTGCACAATAGTTTGTGTTGCATGTTTATCATAAGGATGCACGAGATCTTTATGAAACAATTTAAGAATAGGGACAGTTTCCGCAAAGTTTTACCCGCAGACGATGGTACAGTCATACTGTTTATTTGACAAACGTTTCCAAATTCTTCATAAGTCTAGATATTACGACAAACATGATGATAAAATGGCGCTATTTTAGCTAAAACAATTGGAGTTATGTGTAAGGAGTACGCAAAATAGCCTATAAAATGCTCGTCAAAGTAGTGTAGCTGTCCATCCACAAAAAAGTGGGTGGTGTAGTCGAACAGACGACACTTTTTGCAGTTTTCTACCAACCGGACAAATCTCCTTTTGGCCACGTAATACCACTGTTTATTAGACGGCGGTAGAGACGCTTGTCGAGAGCATTCCTCGCTCTTCTGGCAACATTGACCTTTGAGCATTGGCCTTTGAGCATTGGTCATTCTGAACAGTTACTGTAAAATGAATGTAGAGAAACTAACAGGTTATAGGCCTGTTGGTGGCGCTCTGCATCTGATAGCCTACGGGCTTCTGTCTGTTCAGGCGTCTCATGAGCTCGCTGATTCTGATGCTGAACAGTATCGGCCTCTTGTCTTCGAGCAGTCTCTTCCGGGGTCTCTTGTGCCAGTTGAATGCGAGGAGCGTTGGCAGCATTTCGTCGAATCGTCTCTTCTGGAGTTTCTTGTGGTAGAGCCAGCGACAAATTGACAGCGTTCCTGTGGGCCATCTTTTCTGCTGTCTCACCTGATCTCTGGTTGATAATTGGTCAAACTTTTGTAATGACAGGGCAAACGGTTGTTCATACGGCCTAAAAGTTCTCCAAGACAAAAGGTCATGCACTCTATGAGACGCGATTGGTTAATTGTTGCTCTTTTGTAGCTAACAAAACCTAAAAACAAAAATATTTTTTGATCTTTATTGACAGGGATTTCCACTTTAGAGGACACTGACGCTTGCAATCTATCAGAGAGACAGAGAGACATGGAGGCATAGACATGTAGAGACAGAGAGAGACTAGGGTTCTCAGATTTTATTCACGAGACAGCTTTATGAATGGTGTGATTTAGTTCGGGTGAAGGAGTACTTCATGATAGCCACTAAATTAGACTGCCTTCTGATACCGAAGATCTCATAGAATCTCTCGCGGAATTCTTGGGTACAAAGCCAGATAGACGAAGAAGTTAGGCCTGAATTGGCATGGACGCTTGGCTTGGCAATAACGTCGGCGTTCTTAAGACAGTTACAGGAGAATTTAGTGGGAATCCATGTCTTTAGAAGAGATATAGCATTTGGGATGAACACCAGGAGTGTAGAAATGACGGAAATGACCAGAGTGTATCGGACTCATCTCTGATTGGCTGACTGGATGTCCTTCAGCTTTCGGCACTTATATAGGCAGAGACAGACGAAACAGCCAAAAGTATAGCAGAAGATTTTCGAAAAGTAGATGTATCTGCCGTACTCAGTAGAGAAGGCAACCTTTCTACCACAGTAGTATACGACCTTGAGGTCCCGATTGCTCCAGGACTGAATGAAACCGTAGGCAACGACACCGTCTACATAGAGATAGGCCAATTTGTAAAATGGTCCTAGACTTGTCTTGGATATTTCGCGAAAAAAAGAGCAAACGACTCGTTTTGATTTGTGGATTTGTATGATTTCTTGATCACAACGGTTGGGCGGTCCAAGCATACATGTATTCAAACAGCTACTGTTTGCATAACGTACCTCTTCAATATCATCCCTGTTTATGTTTCACTTCTTGCCCACAGAAGATAGAAACACTAATTAGTGTTTAGTTTTCTGCACAGAAATCAAAAAAACAAAAAAAGTCTCCGATTTCCCGCCTCTTATTTTCCTCTCTTCAATAGAGGCAGAGAAAAAAGGGTAAAGACGGGTTCCAGTCAAAAAGCAAAAATCATTGCTCCAAGCAACGACCTCACGCCTTCTATTTTGCTCTCCTCAATGCTCGTCTAGCCAGTCAGCTGATTTCTGTCCTCCCTCTTTTCCTAATACAATAGTCGTCAATTAGGCCAAGATGTGGCAAGTCACAAGTCCTCTAGCAGAATCCGATGGAAGTTCATCCTTTGGCCGCTGTCACTTTCTCGGTACCTTTACACAACTTTTCCTCGATAAGTTTGTGGTTCAGACCGGTCTATTTGGCACAATTTTGATGCTCTATCTGATGGGCTTCGTCTTGGCTAAGGCCTCATTCCGCAACGCCTTCGGGTTCTTCTCCCTGTCACAAATCTGCTCCCATCTCGGATTGCTATTCATCATTTTGGGCCCGGTTACTGTGGAAATCCAGTGGTAGGCAATACTTTTTGTGATTCGAATGTTTCAACTGGATCATGACCGCTCAATGAGCACTGCCTATAAGTATTAAGTGAACCAGTCAGTAGCTATGAGTTTTTATGTTTCTGTAACAGGGTCAAAGAGTAGGAATAAAGGATATTTGTTTCGTCTGCTAGAAAAAACGAGACAAACCCCTACTAAAACAACAATATTTTACTCTTGAATTCCAGGAATGACCTGGTCCCCAATTTTATGGCCATCTACGTCGGCTACTTTGCCCTTGCCTTTCAATTTACTGGTCACTATGCCATGTGTCTCATGACGACCAACAGATTCTGTGCCGTGTTCTTTCCCTTGAAGTCTGTTATGATGGATTGAGCCAAAAGTGAGAAAGATTCAGGTATTCGAGCCTCTTCACTAACAAAAAAGGCCTTTTGTATGTGATTTCCAGCTGGACCGTTGCTCTGGTTCAATGCGGAGTCTATTTAATCAGTAAGTTTTCTGTTTCATCGAGAGACAGAAAGACAGAGACACAGAAAGACAGAGAGATGGAGAGACAGAGGGACAGAGAGAAACGGACTCTTTTCCAGACGACTGCACATTCACTTTCCTCGGCACCAATCTCCACTTTAACTTCAAGCAGACGTCTTGCGGCTTCTACGTGTCCACTTTTCAAGATTTCATTTATAACGGAACTACGGCAATCTGCGCCTTTCTTCTGGATCTCGTTACTCTAGTTAGACTCATCTATTTGTACAAGGTAATGAAATGCAAGGAAAACGGAAAAAAGCTTTTTAAGAGGAGACATAGCTCTGGAAGGAGCTCGAAAATTGACACTTTTAGCAAGGAGAGGACTCTTTTTACGCAGGTATATTCGTTACCTCAGACTCCAAACACATAAATGTTTTTCCAGGCCATGGTAGCCTCCCTGATGTACCTGATCATGCTACTGTGCTTCCATATTGGAACTCGCTTCACTACAGACAGTATCAACCTTTTCTGGCTGACCACCTTCACTTGGGGATTGTATCTCTGTCTGGATGGGTACGTTTTTGATAGTTTTTGGGAAAGAATGAGGACGAAGAAAGGTTAGTTTTGCTTATAGTTTTTTTTACAACTTTGTTATGTGTCACGGTCTTGGTAAACATAATGGGCTAAGACATAATGAGTGCTGTGTCAAATCGAAAAAAAAAATCATGTTTTCTTTTCACAAAAAAATCTAGTGGGACCAACGCAGAAACCTTCAAGAACTTGTATGTTTCTGCTTTACAATATAGTACGTTTTGACCCAAACCATGTCCGGACCAGTACAATAAAAGTCACTGCTTTAGTTTTCACGAACAGCAGTGGTAGAAAACTAGATGTTTCAAGTGGCCTATAAGAACCAGGACTGTGTGTGCACTCTCAATTGTATGTTTTTGTGCCTACGAGCAACATTCAAAAAAGTAACAGTCTCAACCTGGTCTTTTTTTTTAAATCACATTACCATTTCAGTCTGTCCATCTTCTTCATCTACTCCGAACTGCGCCAGCCTCTTTACAACGTCAAGAAGCTCTTTGCTCCCCGGAAAGCCCATGTCTCACCGGCAGAAGAGCTGCACATGGAGATTGCTGACAGTGCTTGATGTATTGAAAACCAAGAATACCTATAGCCTATTCTGCAAAATACGAAGAAACAAAAATAGCTCTTAAACTATGAAACAAAAAAGCAAAAGAAAAAAACTGTAGCCATTTCAGAAACAACAGAAGACATTAAGAAACAGTCTTTATAGACACGAAGAAACAGTCATTTAACACTTCCCTGCTTTTAGGATTTTGATACGATTCTATAGCTCCCTACACCGGCAAACAGTTCAGGTTTCAAGCACACTATAAGAAACTAGGCTTTAATGCCGCAGCCATTTTTTTTGTTATTGAGACTAGTAAATTTTGTGTCAGGGTGAGAAGTAGACGAACGTTATCTCTGGATTCGAGATAAGCATAAATTTTCTTGGCGGCAGAAAAGTTTCTGTAATGTTTTCAAGTGAAATCGGTACCTAAATGCATTTAGCGAAACAACACTAGTCCTGGTGGAAAATTAGCAGTTTTTCAGCCAAAGTTTTGAGGCTAAAGAGTAGTTTTTTGGCTCAGCTCTGTGAAACTTGTAGGTTGCGACCGTTTTCACAATTTTGCTGACAGTCTTGTCTTGAATCTTAAAAGATAATGAAAACCTTTCCGATGGAGCGAATAGTCTAACGACGCTGAAAGAAATTCTTTGTCTAGACTGTGAAACAAAATACAAAAAAAATTATCTATGACGACTGTCCAATGCTTCCAAGTACTTGTTTTCGATAAGATACGGCAGCAGAAGGCATCTGAAACTCTGTGTTTCACTTTGGGAATATAGAAATTCAGAGTAATGTTTGAGCCGCGTTGTTGTGCACGTTACAATTATTGTTTCTATCAAAGTAAAGACGGGCTAGTACTATACCATTTTGATGAAACATTTCGAAGCTGACTCACCTGATGGGTAGAAAGCTGACGAAAACAATTGGGAAGATCATTTTCATGAACGGATAGGGGGTGAATCCGAAGGCACACAAGATGACGAGCTGGACGATTTGACTGGCCGTGAAAATGTGAACTTTACGTTGTGGGACCCGTCGAATGTAGTGGGTTGGAGGATAGGCTTGCTGTAAAATGTAAAAACTCTGTCTTTCTGACTCTTTGTCTCCTTGTCTCTCTGTCCTTTATGCTCTGCGAAGAAACCGGTATGACGAAAGAAAACTGGATAAAGTAGACGAAGTGTTGTACTGACTATAATATAACGGCCATAATCTATACGTAGTCATCGAAACAAGATATTTGAAGAATTCAAGTTCTAAGATTTTCTGTTCTACACTCAAAGTCCACAATGTTTGTTTCGTCAGCCATCTAAAAACAAAAACGATCCTTTTTCCAGATCT
Organism: Oscheius sp. JU75; assembly: GCA_037178855.1. Classification (NCBI taxonomy): domain Eukaryota; kingdom Metazoa; phylum Nematoda; class Chromadorea; order Rhabditida; family Rhabditidae; genus Oscheius; species Oscheius sp. JU75. Next base: position 1,972,962 of record JASJZC010000006.1, on the reverse strand, counting down.
CAGCTTTCCGTTTTCATGCTTTCCTTCCAGCACATATTACACCTAGCCTCTCGATTTTTGACTACCACTCTCTCCAAGAAATGAGTCTAATCCAATCCACTGGTTGACTTCTCGTACATCAGAGCACTTTTCGAATCTCTTGGCACTTGTAAACTCTCTAAAAACAGAGCCAATTCTCATTTTGTGGCAAGTCCACGGTTTCGTACCCATTCTCATGGTCTCCCACATGGATACGTGCAGGCGTCTTTGTGAATTTTATCCCTCTCTGTCTCTCGGTCACTGTCCTGGACTAACCTGTTCAGTGAAGAAGAGCAGGACCCTTTCAAACATCTCATTTCCAATCAACGAGGTCACTGCCATGTAAAGAAACAGTCCATAGAGTACAGCTGTGGGGATGTGTTGTAGAGGGTAGGGCAGAAGGAAAAAGGAGGTTAATAGGATGAAAATATGTGCTATTAAGGCGGCCAGACGTGTTTCTCGGACGTTGGTTATCCTGAAAATGGTTTCAAAAATTGATGTTTCACCAAGTTCATATAACCAAAAATCGGAAAAAGTTTTCAATTTGGTTTTGCTACTTACTACGTTGTTCCAAATGTTTCACTGCTACTTTACATTAGTTCCGGTACCTAATTCGAGAATGCAGTCAGGTATTGATCTGCACTTTTCAAAGAGTTTATATCCGAATTTCAAGTTTTCTTTGATATTTCACCAACTGTACCGCTGTTTCGGCCGCGGTAGAAGAAAAAATTGTTGCGGATGGATAACCTGTCAAGAATCGTCAGGCCTAATCGCCTTCTACAGTGATAATCTTTTTTTTTAGCCCATTTTTTGCCAAAAAAGGGCTGAAAAGTACCAGATTTGAGCTACAACTCCTACCAAAAGTCTTTTTTTTGTTTGTTCAGGAGTTGTACATAACCAGTAAGTTTCGTCAAATCTTTCTTCACGAGGGAGAAAAAGACTCACACTTCCTGAACATGCCCCTGATAAACATGTTCTTCAATATCGGCTAGAGCTCTGACGTGTAGCGGTGAATGGGGTAGACCCCCATGCATCCACGGCAAGCCCAAGAGGGAGAGGAAAATGTTTAATATAGCCACGACGAAGATGTCCAAATTATCACTGGAGCCCTTCTTGAGCTTGTTCTGTGGATTATTGACGATGGCGGCCGAGATGTTTTGATCGATGAAGAACAGGATGGAGAGGGAAAAGCCAAGGATTAGGCTCAGGACATAGCCAGTAAGGGGAAGTTTTGTGAAGTTGACAAATTGCAGGAGAGGAATCTCCTCGCGCATGTTGAAGCGCTCATCTGAAGTTTTTGTTTTGCTTCAACTCGAAGATATATTGGCAAGCCTTGCAGGCAGCAGTTTTTCTGCAAGGGAGTTCAGTAGGAAATTTGATAAGTCTCGTTGCCCAATCTCTACTTCTACTTGAAGCCAGAAAAAGAGTTTCAAAATGAAAAAAAGCACTGTTCCCTTTACAAACTGCGAAGAAGTTGAAACAAATATATTTTTATGTTTCATCTCAGGGATATGCTGGCAGGCCTAATAGCTCCAATAGTGAGTAAGACCTCTTTGATCAAGCCTATGGTAGTTTGCAAGAGATTTAAAAGAAGCCTACCTGAAAGGCTATAGCATTTCTCTATCAGTCATTTAAGTGTTTTTGTAGTTTCACGAAAAGCATGTAAAGGAGCTCCAACTTTACATCTCGCTTTTTTCTTCTTTTGTTCTTACCACATCCTATAGCTAATACAGTCCTCTACATCTTTGACTGTCACAATTTCTTCAAACTATTCTGAATTTGGGAAGTCATCAAACTAAAACTAACTAAAAATAACAATATTTCGTCTTCCCTATAACTATATTCTGACGGTAGTTTGTGACATTCTTCTATATACAAAAGTTCCTAAGAACTCACTCGAAACCGAAGAGAACAGGTACGATCCGGTGAAGGACATCAGGACGACAGCTACCGGTAGGGCATAGTCGGCCAGGAGTTCTCGTCTGGCTCTTGTCAGGAAGGGACTCTTAAAAAGTGGGGTTTCGTTCACCAGCAGAAGATCATAATACATGTTTGTATACGATTTACCTTTATACTAATATTGTAACATAGAGACTTTGAGCCATAAAAGATTGAGTACCGAATCTACGACCATTAGAAAGCTCTGTGAGTCAAGCTCCTGCGAGGTCTTACGGCTCCGACCGTTGCGGGGACTTCCCCCGGTGGCGGGGCATTCGTTCCAAAGCTGCGCAACCCTTTCTAGGAACTCGGTTTTTTTCGGATAGTCTGATCATGTTGTGTCAAAGGAATATCCCCATAAAGAGAATTTAGATCAGCAAAAAAATTGTGGCATATTGTAAAGGTTCTAATAGAAGCCCAGGCTACGTCAATAAATACGCAAAATAAAATATAAATATTGCATATATGCATTTTTCGGGTTTAAGACGACAGTTTTGAATTTTCCGATGTCTCAAAAACTTGTAGAGCAGATCACGAGCTACAACTTTGCAGAACATCGGATGACTCGGGAAATGCAGGTTTCGGCCCGACAATCTCGTGTATACAATTGCGTATTCACGTAATTTTGGTCTTCTAGAAGACCTTTTACGATATGCAATTAAAAAAATGGTCGATTCTTGTTATTTTTTCATTCTTATGCCGCACCAGCAATCAGTAATCTTCTAGACAAAGCAATATGCTTATATCTCCTTTTTGAAACATTTCTCCTTCAAAAACGTTTCTTACCTTCCTAAAGTTGTACAAAAAGACTCCAATCCACAGGGTTCCCAGCATGAGGAGGACGAAGAGAATGGCCGTGTCTCTGCTACACTCAGTTGTCCTTTCCAAGGCTTTCAGACTAGAGTTTTTTAGTTCCAAGATATCACAAGAACTGTAGTTTTTGGAGAAGACTTAAATATATAGACTTTGTGAAACATAAAAGGCCACTTTGATATACAGCTCGGACACTTTCAACGGTGAGAGCGATGGCGATAAAGAGGGAGAACTTTTCCTCGGCCGACCTGAAAAATGGTGGTTTCTAGTGAAACTTCTAAGAACCATCTTTTGAAAAGAAATGGGGCGACTGACTGACTCTGAGTAGACTAGCTCAAACGGTCTTCTCTACATGATTTGAATGAAAAAAAGGAAATTGATAGCTCACCGTCGTTCTAGACTATATTTTCGCTGAAACATATAGGCACAAACTACCCGGAACTACTTTTTGCACGCTTCAAAAGTTTACGAAAGTTTCAGTGCGAGCCAAGAAAAAGCTATCGTCCATCTTCTACCTCCCTTTCAGTAAGTAGAAAGAGTGACACATATACGTTTCCGAAAACTAGGTTAATAGTTTGAATCTGTTCGAATTTCGGTTATTCACTTAAGAGTATAGTATAAGTACAGTCACTCTTTCATTTTTTGAATATATTGAAATCTAAAAAAGACTCATCGCATACTCGTTTTCTTCAGCATGGCTAGTAGAAAAAGTGAAACATAAGAGTTTCAAAATGTGAGCTTGATGTGGTCACATTCGATGTCTTTTCATAAGAGTTCTGTAAGTGGCCATTTATGTTTCATCTGAACAGTAGACGAAATGAACTCCAATTATCCTGTTCTGTAGATAGCATTATCAGACTGCAGACGCCTTTATGTCAAAAAGATATGTCAAGGCTGCATGTGTGGCAAGTGTGAATTTTATTTTTCCTAGTACGGATCGATCGAACACCCGTGCTCACAGAAGTATACTTTTTTTAACAAAACGCAAATTACTACACGATTACATTACACCTTTTCCCATTTCCGTAACCTTCTATGATTTTGTTGAAACATTTTTGCGAGCTTTTTTGTAAGTAGAAGTAGCTGAATTTCCTCAAAAAAATAATAGTCCGTCTTGATGTGTTTTTGAAGAAAAAAAACTGCTAACCTAGTCGAAAACCGCATCAATCCGCTCAATCCGATGGCTGAATACAGTATGAGGAAGAGCTGACAGAAGAGCCCGACGCAGGCGTACATGGCGAAGAAGTCGTAGCCCATCTGCTGACAAATGCTGTAGATTACTGAAAATTGTAAGTATCACGATACCGAAGCGACGATTTTCTTTTTGATTTCTCTAGAAATATAGTGATTTCGTGAAACATTTACAGTAGAAGTTTTTTTGTTTTACCGCATATCTGTCCATCGTTTTGAATATCTATATAAAATTTGAAGCCAAAAAGCAAAAAAAATGAAAATGAAACCTCGCCCTAATATACTATATATAATGTTCTGTTTCTCAATGAGCTTCTTTGCTTCTTACACTGTTGCAAAGAAAAGAGGTGCAATAGGTTTCGTTTTGTTAAAATGGATCTTTGCCTAAAATTTTCCAGTCATGCTGTCTGTACTACTACCGCTCAAAAAATATCTGTAAAGGGTGCTTTTAGACGCGAAACAAAACCACCTTCAGGATAGCAAGGATGATCTTTGCTGTTGGGTCTATGCGAGGCTTTTTTCATTCTTTTCACGCTTGTCCTATTACTTTGTTGTGTTTCATCCTATCTTTATATGTAGCCACGATTGCAGTCGGTAATCGTGCTACGTGAATGATTGCCAAAGTTATATCAATGTTGTACCGTCAAATTTTTCAAGTTTCACCATTACTATATGCTGAATCAAATTCAGATTCAGAATTTTTTAATGTTACTACCGCTTTCTACCCTTCATATATTTAACGGAGCTTCACCCCGAATCTTTTCATGTTTCATCTCTACTACTTGTATGTCGAGGTAATTGTCTCTAGCCTGACTGGCGCAACATATTTATCGCATTTCTTGCTGTGCCTAACATCTAGCAGTGAGCAACGTTTCTTTTATGTTTCACCTCTAGTTTGTTTGTTTCCACAACTTTTAACTACAGCTTTCTGACGCGGAACCTGCAACAGTTTCATGTTTCCCGCTAGCTATAAATTGATTCGCTTTTGGAAGTTGTCAGTTTATGCTTTCTTCTACCTCACCCTTCATATAAATAGCTAGTGGAGCCGTAGTAATCAAAATGACCATGGGTTGTCCACCCAGAAGAGCGAAGAAGATCCCGCCAATAGCCTGGGCCAGGATCACCTTCCTTACATCTAAATCCAACATTATCTACCCTTGAAACACTAAAACTCACTGATTCCTCCAGCAGTATTGCCATCATTCAAAACGCCCAAGGCTATGGAGGGAAGAAGACATGCAAAATAGAGGAATACGGTAGTTGAGAGGACTTTTTGAATGGTCTTGGGACCACGAATCCCGTCCAGAAAGTCGGAACTGTAGAAGCCAAGTCGATTGGTGAATTCTTCTTTCAGGGCACGGAAGGGATACCAGTTGGATCCGAACTAAAATTGGAGACTTTTTTGACTTCAAGATAAGTTTGGGCCAGGCAATTACTCACAGAACAACAAAAAATCCATTAACCTTTTATCTCATCGGTGAAACAAACAACTTTATCTCAGTAAGAAGTCAAAACTGAAACTTCAAAACTTTACAGCAACTGCTGGCCTCCAAAACTCTACAATCATTACTCAAACTGAAACAGAGTGTTTGGTTTCAAGCTATTTGCCTCTTTCAGTGAAACATAAACTGATGCGATGAGTTTTTTGTTTCGACGTATTGGCAAGTTCACAAAGAAACGTTTGCAGGTCTTTTACCTTACGGGCGGTAAAACTTGTCGTGCGGAAAAAGTCCAAAACTGAGTGGATAGTGTATATACTACTTGATGGGACTGCAGGCTTACAAAGTTTTACTATTGAAATCTCTCGGACACAGTATCGTTTTACGGAAAACCGTCTAAGGTGTACTAACCGGATCAGAACTGCGAAGATCTTACCTCATTTCTTGTAGTTTCAGAATCGTTCTAAAAGGAAGCTCTGACAAAAGCTTTACCTCAATGACGAAGTGATTTCTTTTCTTCAAGAATCTCAAACATGGTTTTATGAGCTCCCTTGATAGACTCTCTTGTTTCAAGACAAGACAAGTGTATCATTTGCAGCGAGTGTTTCCTTACTAGGTAGCGTTCTTCCAGTATTTCCACGGAAATTTCTATAAACTTTCCGTCTATTCAAGCCTAATTATCGCATTGCCTATATTTCTAAGATAATTTATTCTCGCTATCCTACCTAAAACCTCTACAACCGTTTTTGTCATTCCCTCCAGATTTTCAACATCCCGCCATACCGTAACTATATTTACACGCGGAGCGCCACCATTTGATTATTTTCCTCTCGTTCTGTTGTTGAGAAACTTTGCTTTCGTTACAGCTCTGTGTTGATTTTTTTCCGTTTATTGTCTAATTGTTGGTCGTTTGAAGTCCCAAAACTGAATAAACTTTGATTCAAGAAAGAGGTTTACTTTTTCTAGTGATAGTCCTCGATCGAGTCTAAACAGCTGATCGGGAACCTCGAGGTTGCGATACGGCCATCGCAACTCCTCGGTTTAATCCCTCCCTAATCCAACTCACAATCTTCTGCTTCTCTCTGCTCATCCTAATCGTCGACTGTTCCCTCAGATGATCATGGTTCTGTTCCATTTCTTTAGCTGCCGAGAGAAGAGCAGATCGGAAATCTTCCTCGGTTTCAGCTGCCGAGAGACGTTGCCTGACATCCATGTCTGCCATCAGTGTGGCAAATGTTCTTGCTGTTTCAAGGGCTGTCTTGGTTCCTTTCTGGAATTTTTTTTATCTAGCCACAATGTCGGATAACTCTATTGTAATTTACATAGCTGTTAGCATTTGGGCTGAACATACGGTTATAAGAGCTTAAGGTTACAAAACGCACACTTAAAAAATTGAAAGAAGTATGCTATAACAGGACAACAACTCCAATAAAAAATGGCACGTTTTAGTGTTCAGGTCTATACAAATTAGCTGAAACATTACAAAGGTCATATTTAATTTTCGTTTACGAGCTCATAGCAACAAGTTGGTAACACACAATTTCGCCCCTTTCCGTCTTCTAGGAAACAAGGAACTAAAACTCAAATCTTGTCTCTTTACAATCTTTTCAATTGTGGCTTTCCAACTGATTGCTAGTCTTTGAAAGTAGTTTTTGATCATATCCACACCTTTACAGAACAAGCCTAAGCTGAAAAATCACTATTTGGTAGTACTCTAAACGTACTGTGAAATGACCTAATTTGTGACATTCTGGTAGAAAAGTTGTCGTCTTTTGTTTCTCTATATATTTTGCTATTTGCAGAACAATGCTTTTCGCTCATGTCGTCGTGTACTATCAATAGCTCCGCTCTTATTCAAACCGAAAACCTAACTTCTGCGCTCCGTAATGTTCTGCAAAAATGATCCTTTTGACCGGACCTACAACTTTTTTGAGTATGCCTAGGCCGGCTTCCTGGTACCTGAAATAGATTGATATGGTCAACTTGCAACATCAAAAGTTTTGTATTTTTTTCAAAAACTTGTTATAGATCGATAGTCAGGTAATAAATGATACATCCTTTTAGTTTTCTACCAAAACGTCATCGAACCTACGGCGAGAGTAGCTAGTGTTCGGCTGTTTTTCTTCTATAGAGATTTTTAAATTTTTTTGTTTCAAGAACTCTACATATTCCATGATTTACTAGATCCCACGTTTTTACCAGAAACACTAATCTTACCTCTCGACTCGGAGCCACGATCAGCACAATGAACCTGAGATCTTCCATCGTTCTGCCCATATTGGTAGGTCGAGCCAGACGGGCTATGGCTATGTGACGGTGTCGGATTGTTGGTAGCATGCATCTAAATACCTTTTGTGTAACATTCGGGTAAAATGTGACTTACAGAGCACTCATCCAGGTCTGGTCGTAGTCAAAGGCTCCGCTCTGACCGTCCAAGGGAGACAGGGACTGAACGGTGTGGGAGAAGAGACTGTCTGAAAGAGAGACAGTACGAAAAAGTTGTGGTTTATCAGATGTTTCAAGTTTGAGGAACATTTTGAGGTATTTTTCGATTCTGAGAAATTCCTAGAGACAAGCCACGAATTTCTAGACGATCATAGGAGCTAGAAATCAAAAAAACCAAAAGAAGAAAACATGTAGCTCTCAAGTTAGTTATCAATCTTATACAATGTTTCAAACAAAAACTGTCAGGTTTTCAAATGTTTCGATTTTTAAAGACAGATTGTGAAAGGTTAATCGTATCAGCCACGACATTACGGTATTTCGCAGATTCGCAAAACCGAAATCGACGAAAGGAAAATTTATCTCTGTTAGCAGTACTTTTTGTCTTTTCGAATAGTGACGCTCGCGAAAAGTATATGACTCGAGAGTGTAAGCAAGTCAAAAAAGTCGAAGCAAAGGAACTAGTTCCCAAATTAGTTAAGCATCTTATGCCATGTTTGAAACTAAAACTGCCGGAAACCACAAACTTCTAATGTCGTGGCTGAAAACTTCCAGTACTACTACTGAACCATAAAGTTCTCGTATAACATGAAAAATATAGAAAGCTATAAAACACTTTTGATGAGACTCCTTGGATGACAAGCCTTTCAGTTTACCCAGTATCTTTTGATCTTACTGGCTTAAATATGCCGTGCTTCACGATTTTTTTTTCGGAACATTACTTGAAGCAACCTTGAAAAAAACGCAACACATTTTCTCAAGCTACCATTTTTTTACACCAGTTCAAGTGCCAAAGTCGCTCTATACTCACACTTGTTTCCTTCCTCCTGGGTAAAGAGAACGCTTCTGACATGACTCGGATTGATTTCCGGGGCTTTAATGTCAATTTCCATTATCATCCTGAAACATATACATTTTCTGCATAAAAATAGCTTCGAACCGGTTAAAAATGTCTTCAGGACTGGTCTCTTCCATGTCGAGCAAGACGACAGCCTTGTGGAGAAGATGATCCACGTCCATGGTTGCTCGGACCTCTGAGCCAAAATCCTTGGCCGGAATTCGTTCATTTTTGAAGTAGATCAAGGTCGCGGGGTCTTGGTCATCTGAAAAACATTGCATTTGAAGAACCTTAGTGAAATAATGTTATTCTGATACATTATTGTAAGACTTCAATCAATTGTATCAACTACTCTTGAAACATGATAGTTCAGATGAAAAATGCAAGAAATTGAGAAATAGCGGAGATGGTTTTTCTTACCCAGGAAAGGAGTCCTGACATGGGTCTGTAAGGGAACCATTGATGAATCAATCCCTTTTCTATGTTTCTGTTGTTGTTCCATTGAAACATCTTGCTTTCTCTTGAACTGCTTTTGTTCTTTGAATATTGCTAAAGGGGAAGGCGAACCGATCGGAACAGAACGAATGCAAGGAATAGTGGAATACTGTTAGATTGATCCAGACCATTTCATCAAATAGAAAGCAACAGCCTGGGCTGCAGATTTAAAAGTTGTGAAACACTTACATAGTTGACCATAAAAGGCAAAAGATTGGAATTTAGAGATTTAGTCTTCCAACAATGCCTTGAAGTTTTGTGTTTCAACCTTAAGGTCTAGGATCTTTTGCCTTCCTATAATGTTCGGGTCTTCGTTTGTCTGGTAGATTATAACAATACTGAGAGAAGACATCATTTGGTGTTTTGTCCATGTTTCAAGAGCTCATTATCCCAAAAGTTTTTGGCAGCATATAATGAGAACTGTAATTACGAAAAAAAAAACCAAAACCAACCGGTCGGTGAAGTAGTCGACGACATTTTCCAGGGTACAAACCTTCCAAAAAGGTGTGAAAAGATGTAGCTTGAAATAACTAGTTTCTGGTTTCAGTCAGTTAAAGACAAATGTCTGTCTGCGGCAGTTGGGGTTCCGCCACACGGTATTTTTTGCGTCGCAAAGACAATCGGTTTAGGGAGGACGGTAATCCGCCGTGACTCCATAATCTGGGCATATAATTTTAGAGAGAGGGACTGAATGACATAATACAGGAGAGACAGAGAAACAGAGAGAGCAATGGTACCAACATGATCAGTTGATTCAGTTTCACTTGGTCTTGTTGAATGGAAAGTGAGACAGACAGTAGCTCAGTTTCAGTACGTTTTTTGTTTCAAAACATTTATAGATAACGAGATGTTGAGCATCCAGTAGATAAAGGTCAAAACTGTAGCGAAAGATTGAAAACAGGCTAGACAGAAAACTCTTAAAAAATTTATATTTTGAAGTCGAACCCATGTTGTAGCGAATACACACTCGGAGAGTCAAGCTATTAATTGTAAGCGAAATACAACAGAACATCATCTATAAAGTCTTTCGTCCATCAAAACCGGAACTACGAACTAGTATTCAAAAGAACAAAATTCCAAATTATCAACCTTAGGTGAAAGAATACTGTTCCTAAAAAGAGGAGACAATGAAAAAAGACAAACTATTCACCAAAAGTACTTCATTACGAGAAGAAGTAACATCACGCTCTGTGACCAGAACTAAGAACTACAAAGATCCAAAGCAAAAACAAGGACACAGTACCAGCATGTCTTCCTGTTGAGATTAGTATAAAAATGTTGTATTGTTTCAGTCCAAGTATCATAGTACATTCATTGTATTTGGCTGTTCTATGTTTTTCTTGCGCAAACCTAAACGTTTAACCAACCCCAAAAGTTATTTTGGACTTCATGTTACGACAAGAAAAGTACGGTAAAGACTTCACCAAAAGTACTTTATTGTGAAAATAACAGAGAATACGATAATTCGGCGGTAAGTTGATGCAAAATTGCAAAGATCCGTTCCGCAACAACAAAAATTGAAGTCCTGTTTGTCTCTGCACTGTCCATTCTCGATCTGATTCTCTTCCACATTCTCCTCCCATTTGTTCGTCTCTCCAAAGAGCTGACATGCCAGTCCCGTCTCGTCACAGCCGGATTTGAGAGAATAGTTTTGAAAGTTTCCGGTGGCTCTAAAAGAAAGTATATAGTTGCGCAGTTTCGCTTCAAATTGAGCAGCAAAACTAGAGAATTCAAAATTTTGACCAAATGGCAATTCCAGAGTTGTCTGTATCAGTATCTTCTGAAACAAAAAATTTTTTACCCTGACAACTGAAGACAGAAGAATATTGGTTCAAAAAGAGTCAGACGGGGGTGGGGGCTACTATTTAAGTTCGTACTGAAGTTTATATTTTCACTATTAAAGCCGATCCTCAAAGCAAACTTTAGAAAACAAAAGCTCGGAAACAAGATAAGACTGATTTCAATCAAGAGCCGCCCTAACACATCAAGCGCTTTACAGAATAGTTGAAACATTAAAAAACTTTTTTAGTGCTCTCCGATTTTGTCACTTATTGTTTCACGAAGTGTTTATCATCAGTCTCCCTGGCTAAACAATAATAAAAAAGTACCGCCAAAATGTCTCCCAGAGCAATTGAAAATCTGCCCTATATAGGTGACTTACTTAAAACATTGAGTGACATTTTTGTGACAAGTGACCATATTTTCCTCTCCATACGGGTACTTTTTGTTGTCGCTTTCTGAATACTGTATTTTTGGTTCTCGTTTCTTCGATATACCAACAGAATAGCATCTCAGGCTGCTATAAACTTGAGTTGAAGCAAAGATGAATAGGTAAAGACGAAACATTTTGGTACTGGTGAAGGAGGACACTTTGGACCCGGGGAGCCATTCATAGATGTCTCTCTGCTTTTATGAGACACGCGGCTTTTGTGAAAAGATGGGGGTGGTGTGTCAGGGTAGCTCTTTGACGTAGCTGAAAGGTGCACTGAGGGAACAGTTGTTTCATACAGGTGGACAAAATACTTGAACTATCGATGAAACATAAAGATTTTGAAAGTTCACATTACTCGCAAAGGCTGGAGGGAGTATATCGTTCTTTCTGTTTCTCTCTCCCTGTTTCTCTATATCTCCTTCTCTCTGCTTTTCCCTTACTCTGCCTCCCTGTCTCTCCGTCTCTTTGTTTCTCTGTTTTTATGTTAGTCCCACTATGCGTCTATCTCTGTCTGTCTCCTTGCCCCTCTGTCTCTCTCTTTTTGTTCGTCCTTCTCTCTCTACCTGTCTCTATGTCTTTCTGTCTCTGTAACTCTCTGTATCCCTCACACCGCCTTTGTACCCTCTGTCTTGGTGTCTCTCTATGTTTCTCTGTCCTTCTGCGTGTTATGTGTCTTTCTGTCTCTCTGGCTCTCTGCCTCACTGTCTATTCGTTTCTCTCTTACTTTATCTCTGTTTCTGTCTCTCTGTCCCTACTTCCGGAGGAGTACGCCTTGTTCTAATCTACCCTGCCGAGTTATCCTATACTGACACCTTCTAAAAACGAATACCAGTATGTAGCTTGCGATCACTCTCTTAACTATCAGTATTTCCCTTTGAAGGTCTCTTCCGGGTCAAACTGGCACTGTCTGATGTTCCATCTCTCTAGAAGTAAGAGAAAGCCAGATAGAGACTAACTAGGGAAGGGTTTTAGTTGCCCGTGGGATATCGAAACGAGGTAGGTGTCATTCGAAAGGGCATCGAAAATGATGGTGTTTCGCAAATTTTCAGCTGCGGAATGGATGTCTGCTGTCCTCTGGAGCTTTTCCCGTCTCCAGATTTTGAGCTGAATTTGCGCTCTTGGACTTGGATATCCAGTGCTTTTTCCAGCGCAAGTGACCAAGTGGTGCAGTGCCTAAGCGCTCCGCTGAAAGACTTTTGGTTTTTGGTTCGAATTCTCTCTTCGGAAAACATTTTTATTTACTCATTTCAAGAGTATTTAGCTTCTATCATTGCTTTTTTTTACTGCTAAAAGCTAGCAAATCTTTACAGTCGACCTTCCCATTTCCTAAGTTTTTTCTGATATAGTTCACGCGTTCAAATTCGTTTTTGGGGACGAAGAAATACTTTTCCGGCCTGACTATGCTTTGCAAAGTTGTAGAACAGATCAAGGGCTACAACTTTGCAGTAAATTGTGAGAAAAAACTTTTTCTTTAGTCAAAGTGGCTGTGAAATTGTGCAATACTGGTCGTCAGTGCTATCCGAAAAGGGAATTTTTGTATTCAGTGAGTGAAAGGGTCGACTGTAAAGATTTGCTAGCTTTTAGCAGTAAAAAAAAGCAATGATAGAAGCTAAATACTCTTGAAATGAGTAAATAAAAATGTTTTCCGAAGAGAGAATTCGAACCAAAAACCAAAAGTCTTTCAGCGGAGCGCTTAGGCACTGCACCACTTGGCCACTTGCGCTGAAAGAAGCACTGGATATCCAAGTCCAAGAGCGCAAATCCAGCTCAAAATATGGAAACGGGAAATTCTCCAGAGGGCAGCAGACATCCATTCCGCAGCTGAAAATTTGCGAAATACCATCATTTTCGATGCTCTTTCGAATGACACCTACCTCGTTTCGATATCCCGCGGGCAACTAAAAGCCTTCCCTAGTAAGAATGCCTCCCGTGTAGTAATCAAGTACCATCCAAACAAAGTTTGCTTTTGCCACACTGATAAAGGCAGTCATAAAATGTGTACAACAGATTGTTGTAGCAAAATAATACAGTCATTCTACCGGAATCTGAAAGAAAAACTTTTGTCCTATCCAGACTATGTAAACGCGATGATGTTTGTGTTTGTTTGTTTACCCAAGGCCACGAAGAAAGGATGCCAAGTCAAAAGTTACTGAGGATTTAGTTACAGGTCAGTTGTGAGCTGAAAGTAGCATGGTGATCTCGCACAGTGGTGTTTCGACTTGCACTGAAGGCTAAACGACTGCGAAGCAGCCGCAGGCTGTTGGTACTAATTATCCTGTGTAGCCCAAGGCTAAAAGTTTCATAGAACTCACTATCAGGCTATAAAAAGCGTGTCGTGGCGCCGGACTCTGCAACTTCATCTCCCTTTGTTGGTCTTGTGTTCCCCTTCACAATCAATCAACACTGCTATATAAGGCCATCACATAAATCTGATAAACAGCTCCGAGCTCCTTTTACAGTATGCGCACTCTCGTTCTTCTCTCCGCCGTCTTGGCTCTTGCTGTAGGCCTCAATTGCTACTTTGGCTCCGCAGGCAACGTCATTCCTCTGCCATGCTCCAGTACATGCATGAAGTGAGTTCTATCTCAGTCTCTGCCAATGCTCCTTAAACATTATCATCCCATTTTTAAGATATTCTGTTCTGTCTCTCTGTGCCTGATTAATCACACTCGACATTCAGAAAGAAGATTGTCAATGCTAATGGTATAAAGACTATTTCCTACTCCTGCGGGGACAGTGTTTGTAACACTATGGGCATTTCCAACGGAACATGCAAAGCGCAAAAGGGTGACGGATACAATAAAACCACGTGCTGTTGCTCAGGAGACCTCTGTAACTCTTCTGGACTCGCCCAGATCTCAGCTGTTGTTGTTCTCATGCTTTCTGCTCTCGTTATGTTATAAAACCATTGCCAATTTTTGTTCCCACGTGTTAAAAGTTTAGCTCCGGGGCTGATATCAGTGATGGACGGTCCTAAAGCGTCCATCTGGTTTCGGTAGTCATCGCGAGGAATACTAAAAGGTCGACAATCTGCACAAGTCTTTTGTTTGACCAGCAACCTCCAAAGAAAAACCACAAATTGTCATAGTGTCGTATATACCCATTTTATCGTAAGCTGTGTGAGATCTGATGCTGATCAAAAATACTTGATGATTCCAGTTTCGACTTTTAATCTCCGTATTCTGTTCCTGCCTGTCTCCACTTTTCTTTATCTGATAACACCGGCAGACCAGGGATTTCCCGCTTTGCTCCAACTGACGTCTCTTCACAGAAGTATATTTACAACAGGAGAGATAACATTACGAGAGAAACAAGAGCTGAGGCTCTTGTCATGCTTGCCGAGTTGCAAAAATCTCCGGAACAGCAGCAAATGTTGTCACTCTTCTTGTCCACTTTCTGCGTTTGACAGCTGCCAGACTGGATTCCGAGGTCCGCAAAGCGTCCAAAATTTGTACTGGTCACTTACAGAACAAGCTCCATTAGACGTAGCGTTCAGGCCAACCGTATCACAGTTGTAAAGAGCAATATAGCCGTAATTTTTGCTGGCTACTGATCTGAACAAGGCAAATGATCTCTCTGTCTCTGTCCCTCTCTCTGTCTTTCTGTCTATATGAGAAGAGCGATTATTACTTGTAGCATTGAGTATTACACGGCACTTTGAAAGTTGTTCCATCGGCCTCTGTCCCTTTTGTGTGAAGTCTGAAATAAGATTGTTCTGTAAAGTAAGGATTACCAGCTTGATAGCATTGGAAAGCGACGGCAGTACCAAAAATGACACACATATGAAATAGGGTCCTCATGACCTGGAAGAGCTGTGAAAATGTGGCATGGGTCTTTTATCAGGAGGGGTTAGTGAGTCTCATACCGGAGATTTTGACAATGTTCTGGTCCACATTCTATCAAATGTCTCTCTGTCTCCCTGTCCCTCCGTTTTCCCGTCTCTCTGTCCTTCGAGCTCTGTCTCTGCTTCTCTGCCCTTTTTGGCAAGAAGCATAGGGAAAGAATTTTTGAGAAGCAAGAGTGCGTACGGATATTTTGTGTAATCAAGCGTCGACGTCGAAAAGTTTCTAACTATAAATTTTACAAAAAACTTGCGTAAAACACAACTTAAGTAGAAGCCCCGTGACGAAGTGAAGTCACTTGTACTGGAATGGTGCCGCAACCTAGTGGAGAAGGTACCAAGTTGTGGCTTTTCTTTGGAGGCTGCTGGTCAAACAAAAGACTTGTCAAAGAGTGTAAATTGTCGACCTTCCAGTGTTCCTCGCGATGACTATCGGAACCCCCTACGAGGCCATTGGCCCAAGCGACGGAAGTATCCCGGATGCACCGGTAGTCGAGGTTCCCGTGCCTCCTGTCGAGAGCATACCACTTCGAGACGACGGTCTGGACCTGAGTGACTTGACTGGAAACAAGATCCTAACAGCTATAACTAAAACCAGTTTAGCCAATCATGTAAATGACTTTAGACCAAAATATCATGTAAATGGTTTTCTCATTCAGAGTAAAGATTCTGTACGCGACATAGGAATACGTTATGATAGTTCCTGTTGAGTCTGGCTCAATTTGAATGCGCGCTAACGAGTGGGCCCCGCCACGAGTACTACCGTACCTCGCGCGGACCCTTGTTCGCTTCCCTATTTTTGGGATTTCATCTTTGTACTTGTTTCTCTTGTCTCCTTTTTCCCCGTTCTTTCTAATATCCTTGCCTGAAAAAATATATATGTAGAACCCACGCTTCTCCTTCTAGAATATTTAGACAAGAATGTTATAGACTCGACCCAATTTCCTTGAGACGGTCAAACGCTTTTATGGGACGAACAAATATTATGGGACGGGCAAAGTGAAAAGAATCACTTTAAATTTAGTGCACAAGATAAGTTTATTACCCTAGCAGTCTTCTATAGGCTGTAGGTGTTAAACGGGAGTGCGGAACAACATAACTACAGAGAATTAATTTAATTGATTTAAGAATTGTTTTAGGTGATAGGACACGCATCTTTTTATCCGACAGCCCTTTTCAGAGAAGATTCCTACTTACAACACCTCGAAGATATGTACAAGGCCCGAGCCGATTCTGCCTCTCAATCCATCGTCGATTATCAAGTTGATGTGGCTCTAGGGACTCCAAGAAAAGAATTCGATGCCCTGGTAGACACCGGCTCCTCCAATCTCGGGGTAATCGATGTCGCCTGTATTACCAATGCTTGCAATGGCGACCCGCGTGGGAACTACACGAAGAACAAGTTCGACTCGTCGAAGTCGTAGACTTTTGAGGCTGATACCCTGAATTTCTACTTAAATTATGGATCTGGTGCGGTTCGAGGCAGACTAGCCGTGAACACCTTCACCTTCGGCGGATTCAATGTTGATCGACAGGGTTTCGGTCTGACTGACAAGTTCTACACCGAGTTTGGGAAGCAGCCCTTCGACGGGGTCATGGGAATGGGATGGCCCATGTTGGCAGCCGATAATGTCGTCCCACCCATGCAGAACATTGTGGAGCAACTCAGCCTGCCAATTTTTATGGTCTGGTTCGACAGGAAGCTCAAGCCGGATCAGGGAGGAATAACCGGGCAGATCACCTATGGAGCATTCGACAGCGACAATTGTGACATGAGTGTAATCAACTATGTCGAACTATCAACGCTTACCTACTGGCAGTTCGAGGTGGATGGAATGGAGATTAAGAACTACAATTACAAGCACAGGGATCAAGGAATTTCGGATGCTGGTGAGTTGCGAAAGGTTACTGTATCTCTCTGTCTCTCCGTCTCTTTGTCTTTCTGTCTCTATCTCTCACGTGTGACTTTCAGGAACCTCCTGGATCGGTGGCCCAACCACCATCATCGCCAGTATCGCTGGTCAGACCGGGGCCCGTTGGAATATCAAGAACAGTGTCTATGAGTTCGACTGTTCCAAGCAGTCCAGTCTCCCAGACCTCACCATCCTCATCGGAGGCCTCGCCTACGTTATTCCGTCCGTAGAATACGTTCTGGACATTGGTCTGGAGGGCGGAAAGTGTGCCATCACCTTTTTCGACATCCAAACACCTGGGTTCTCTCCTCAATTTATCCTTGGAGACACCTTCATCCGAGCCTAGTGCAATATCTACGATAGTGGGAAGCAGAGAATCGGATTCGCCAAGGTCCGACACAGATCGCTGTACTTGTATCCTTTTTAGTAAAGAATCAAACGATCAGAATAGTTTTTCTTGGGGAGATAAGAGGCCAATGAACCGAGTTATCAGAAGCAAAATAGCCGTACCAGGTCTTAGGTCTATTGGATTTTTCTTGTACATAGTTTTAAGGCTGAAGGTGTAAAGTGTCTGATTTTCCAGGTGTTTTAGGCGGCAATTCGACATTTTTAAGTTTTGGGATGTTCTACAAAGTTGTAGAACAGGCTACAACTTTGCTGAACATCATTTTGCTGAAAAAAAGGGTAAAAATAAAGGAAATCGCAAAATTCTGCCTATAGACGTAGCGTTCGAGCATCTTGACGCAGAAGGTCTCCTGTACCTGGCAGTCGTCCTCCTCGTCCACAATCATGCTCCTCAACTGGAGACAGAAGGCCTCATCGCAGCTACTCCTCGTCTCGTTGGCCCAGTCAGTGCAGCCATCGTGCCCCACACAGACCAAATTGACCGTCTTGTAGAGCGACGGACAGGTGGTTTTGGTTAGCTGATAAGCTAGATCCTCGCTGAGGACGATTGCTGCCACAGTGTCAGTCGGTGTCGTCCGCAGGACGAAGTCAGCTGTTGAAGCTGCTCCAGCCGGAAGAGAGACCATCTGTGCAGGAGGGCGTCTCTTCGAGCGTATCGACTTCAAGGGCTGCGGTGGGGAAGGAGCAGAAGGAGAGAATTCATCTGGAGTAGTCTACTTGGTTTCAAAAGGAGCAATGAGTTACGAGACAGGGAGACACAAATATAAAGCGATAGAGAGACAGAGAGACAAAGGGACAAAGCAACAGAGAGATTTTTTCAGCAACAAAGAAGTTAGGACCAGCTCTAGCTATCCAAAGTATGAAAGGAAGAGTAAATTAGCTTGTCACTGTCACCATAGCAAAATATACTTTTCCACCTTTAACTGGATAGTTGTTATACCTTGCACGCAGTCGATAGAAAGATCAGAAATATATACAGAACATGATGTCATTTGGATGATCTCGTCTGGCTCTAAACAGTTGGTGGATGCACTTCTCTGCCTTACTCCTATCGCTAGCATCAGTTTCTTCTTGTCAGGTGAGCTGGAGTGGCAGAAAGACACAGATTCAGAGATAGACACTCTCCCTCTTACAGGCCGACGTCTTCCAAGACATTGGCAACTTCTTCAAAGGGATTGGAGCCTCGGTTTCAGACATCTTCAATGCTCAAAACTGGGAATGTGGATATGGAGACGCGAGCGAACTTGCATCCATGTTCTCACCAATTCAGCTGTCTCGGGATGACAGATCTTTCTCATTGCATTGGTCATGGGCTTTTCAACAATGCCTATAAAGCCCATGACCAATGCAATGAAAGTAATATGTGTCAGGAGAACTGCGATGAAACGCAAGTTTCTACCGTTTACAGATTACGGGAGACCTTTTGCCTTTACCGGTTCCAGCTTTTGCGTCAGCCTGAAGAACGTATCGGCTCGATTAGAAGAAAACTGTGGTCTGGCATGCCTTCTGCGATGCTGTCAAGAAGCTCAGACATTTGACGAAGAACGAAACAATGAGTTGTGAAGTAAGGCAATTAAAAGTTTGCCTCTCTGTTTTAAATGCTTCATCTCCGGTTTCTCGTCATTGAGAAATTATCAACTCCCCCCAGCCCTAGCTGGTCAATAAGTCTAATTTCTCTTCTATCTCGCGAGACCCTTGCCCGTCTCTTATCAGCTTTCCTCCAACTCTTCACACAACAAAGATTCTCCGCTCCTTCCTTTTGTGTTTCCTGAACTGTAGATTTTGGTAAGGATGCGGCTAAGAATCTATTTCGAATGAGGCATGGTGTCCAATGAACAAGTCTGTCATTTGTCCTTTGCTTGTTTTGAGTTCAATTTCGTTGTACCTATTAGCATTTATACTTTTTCTCTCTATCCCTCGATGTCCGTTTCAGTAATGACTTCTGCACCATCTTCACAGCCCAAAGAGCCACTCTACCTGCTTCCCATTGGGGAGACAGGTGCTGGAAAGACTACCCTGATTAACAGTTTCGCCAACTATTCACGATATGTCACTCTGGACGAGGCCATAGAAAATGGACCGGCAGTTCTGGCCGATGTTGGTTTCACATACAGTGCTGCTGTAAGTTGTTCTATATGTTTTTACAAGAAGTTGCAGGATGTTAAAAAAAAAACCAGTCTATTTGAGAGGCTCCGCTAGTGGAGTGAAAGAGGGGGCTGATGTATCGGGAGCGACGCATACTCAAGTGATTCAGTTCAGCTGTCTCTCTCTCTCCCTTTCTCTCTAACTCTCCGTCTCTCGGTCTCTCTAGTTCTCTGTTCCTCTGTCTCTTTCTGTCTTGCTGTCTCTCTGTGTCTCTACTACCTAGCACAATTTAAAGCATATGATTCCAGGGCAGCTCTGTCTACTCTATTGATTTTAATGACTCGGAGGATCTGATCTTCTACGACAGCTTTGGTTTTGGCTCTCAGTCTCTGCTACAAGGAGGAATGATCAAGAAGTGGGCCATCTGAAATTTCTGACCACAAGTTTTTAGATCAATTCATGCTATCTGTATTGTTCTGAAGCCGGATGAGATGTGGCTTCATAACGAGCTTCGTGCTTTCCTCGAAACTCAAGGAAAACACCTTATAAAGAACATCGTCTACTATTTTACCAACACCCGAGCTCATTCTTTTAAACCAGCTGCCACCCTGATCACTTTGAGAGACTTTCTACTAGACTTAGAGGGAACAGTAGGAGTGGAATTTCCGACAAAAAAGTAGGTTGCAGCTCCTGACAAGAAACTATTTGTCTAGAGAAAACATATTCTGCTTTGAAAACGACTGCTTTCGTTACCTGTGCTACTTAGCCGCCAACCCTGGAGATCAGAGCCGTCATCACAAAGTTTACGCTAGAGGATGGACCATAAATGTCGAGGAATACAAAAGGTGAGAGAAAGGAGACACTGAGAGACAGAGAGACAAAGTCTGCAGTGTTTCAGACTGATCAGCCACGTCAAATCACTGACTCCTATTCCACACGAAGAAGTAATGAGCCCAGACATTGCCATGGTATGAATCAGATTTTTGTAAAGAAAAAATGAAGGTTTCTTTACGTAACTTTTCGTTGGTATATTGGCCGGAAGGTCATTCAACTGTTTGGCCTGATAGCTGCCCCTTTTCAGGGACGCACCAACTTCCGTGATCTCCTTCCTGTCCCTCGACGACCAGTTGTCGATCTCTTGATTAAACAGAAGGAATGGCCTGTGCTGAAGGAATTCATCAGCGCTGAATCTCAGGAAGCTCAACAGGCCTTTGAAATTTTTATGAAAAGCGCGGATAAGGTGGGTCTGCTTTGAAAATAGATTCCAGAAAACGTTCTAAGAGCAGGGGCCCGCAGATACCGTTTGAAGAAACAGAACATTTCAACCGGCCACGTTATCAGGGGCAGGGATTCAGGTACCATGACCGATTTCCAAGCATCTCATTGCTTGTTTTAGAAACAATGTCGGACGGCAGACTGCAGAAAAAACCATCAACTCGTCCGATCATGAAGTTCCAAATTTGAGCTGCCCAGAAAGACTAGCGGCTGATATTGCTCACCTCGTTTCCATCCCGCCAAGTCCTTCTTCCGAGCCTCAGGTCCAGGACAATCACCCACCAGAAGTTCCAGCCCCGGCTGTCCGAACCCCGGGTAGATACGAAAAGAACAAAACAGAAGCAAGATACGAGAAGAACTATGGATCTATCGGAGAGACTCTAATCGAGGCCGGTGACAATACACGATACCCCAACATGGATCGAATACAGAACAAGAGACCAGAGTTAAACAGGACTTTGGCACGGACGGGGTTCCCCAAGAAGATGTCTACAACGTTCTGCTTCTGGGAGAAACTGGAGCTGGAAAGACTACTTTCATCAACAGTTGCGCCAACTACATCAAGTTCTGTTCGATGGAAGATGCTCTGGCTGTGGGACCTGAAATTCTGATGGACTCGACGTCCACTGCTTTTGAGGTAGAATTAGTAAGATTACAGTCCGGGCTACGACGGGAGCAAGGAACAGTACCAACGAGCAAACTGAAAAAGCTGGCAAATCAAGAACACAGGTGAGGCACCAGCATTGTGACAGCGACAGAGACAGAAAGACAGAGGGACAAACGCGTGTAATTTTGTACCACCACTATACAGTGTCCGCTAGCCACTACTTGCAGTGAAGTGTTTGTAACTAGCTGAATTGCTCCAAACTTCGTCTATGCATGTACTTTTAGTTATGTGTAACTACCATTATTGTCTAGTGGTAAAAGAGTTTTGTCTAGTAATAAGTAACTAGAAGTCGTTCTAGGAACCTCTGATCCACGAACTGATATGGATTGCCGAGGATGGGAAAAGAAAAATACTGCGTATTATTGACACTCCCGGTGTCAATGACACCCGAGGACAGGATCAAGACACTATCAATTTCAAGAAGGTTCTTCATTTCATCCAGAGGATCGGGTCCGTCTAAAACTTTTCTTATAATCTTATAATTACAGAAACCTTCACGCGATTTGCCTCATCCTCAAGCCCAACGAATCTGTCATGTCTGTCGGCTTCCGTCGAAGCTTGGACTACTTTTTGACAAGGCTGCATTCCAGTGCCCCTAAGAACATTCTATTCTGTTTCACCAATACCCGCTCGACTTTCCATAAACCTGGAGAAACATACATCCTCTTGGAGAAATATTTTAAGGACTTGAAAGCTGCCAACGGAATTGAGATTACTTTGAACTCGTGAGATCTTTCGACCCTATGCTATAGACAAGTTTAGGTCGAACGTATTCTGTTTCGAGAATGAGTGTTTCCGGTACATGTGTCTCCTGATGAATGGCAGAAACCGGATAAACAAGCATCACGAGCATTTTATTAAAAGTTGGAAGCATAATGTTCCGGAAGTTAAGAAGTGAGTCACTGTCGCTGTCATAGTTCAATTATTCAGATTTCTCCACCGAAGCTTCTAAACCCACATTTGACAGAAGACACGACAAATATGAATGCAGTTAGTGAACTGCTGTCGGAACTGGCCAGACTTCTGATGGAGACAATGCAAAGCTTGGTGTACAACCAATATCAGGTGTTTTGCCAGAAGGAGAAGGTACTTTTTGTATTCAGTGACCGTACCAGATGAGTGTTTCAGATCAATATGTCTACCCAAAGTGAGACTGAGCTCAGGAATCTGATGTTTACAAAAATGGTAAGAATCCTGTCTCCGACTCTGATCATTTCGCTCTTCTCTTATTCAAAGTTTTCAGACAGTGCTTAAGAAACTTTTTCTGCCGCATCCGCAGCTCATTTGCACTGCTGTTAAATGCTCAAGCCCCTACTATCTGAGCGACGGAACACATGTATACCAACCAAACAAACCATGTCATGATCCATGCTACACCTCTGAGTTGAACGTTGGTCAAAATTATTTTAAATAATAAGGGAAACGATTCAGAAAGATATACGAAACCAGCAGATGACGAGCTGCAAAGTTATCACAAGAAACGGCTTTTGTGAAAAGTGCCACTGCTCCAAGACATTCCATCAGCTCATTGACTATAAGCTCTATTATGACACCGAAGACGTAACTAGTACCTCGAGTGTCTGAAAAGCTTCGTTTTTCAGATAATACGTGAGGACGTTCGTCAAAGACTTGAAGAATGCACTTCCGAGACTGACCGGCAGAGACTCATGCTCAACAGCTTGAACGAAACAGTCAGTTTCCACTGAACTAATCTGTAACACTGTCTTTCTGTCTCTGTTTTTCTGTGTCTGTCTCTCTGTCTCTTTGTCTCTGTATTATATATCTGGGTCGTAACATCCAAACTTCAGCTTGACCAGTTGAATGGCGAGGTCAACGGTATCAGGAGCGCTTGTACTAAGTTCTCAGCCTTCCTTCTCTACAATACCTTGAAAACACGTGCCGACCCTTACAGCATATATTTGGATATCTTGATCCGGAATGAGGTTGCACATCCGTTGTCTGAAGTATTGTTCAGTTCAGAGAGACAAGTAGGCAGGAAATAGGCTCTGTTACCAGTTGGAGGACATTTTGAAACAGCACAAGCACGATGTTCAACGCATTGTCCGGAGGGTGAGGACTGGGCGACAGCCCAAATTAACCTACAACCAGGTATATTATTCAAGTTTCATGGTTAATTTCTCAGATTGACACCATGATCAATTACTTGCGTAGTCTGCCGAAATCCGGTCCCCTGATTTCCGAGATTGTTGGAAGAATCGCAAAGAGTGCCGGCAGAAACGGAAAACCAATAGTTTGCTGAGAGGATGTGACAAGCACCGATTGTGCCATTGAATAAAGTAACTATACTCTACGATAAAATCACACCTATTCTTTCATTTTTGACGCATTGATGTCCGCACAATTGCGTGTCAACACTAATACCAAAAAAAATTGGTGGCAGTTGGGAGAGGGATGTTATCGGAAGCATCTAAAGGCTGTTACAGTTGAAGACTTGATCATTTTAAGATAATCGGAAAGGCAATAACCGATTGGGGATCGTATACAGATATGCTAATGATTCATTGACAGCTACAGAAAGTTTGGAACCGTGTGGTAAGAGGAGTAATGTCCAGCCTGCTCATTGCGGACACTAAGCAATTCCAGGCTCTAAAAGTGGTATGTAGGCTTCGAAAAAAGAAGTTACCAGTACATCTCTGAAGAGCTGCCCTTCGCTCGTGAGATTCTTGAGCTCTTCGAGCATGGAAGTTATCTCGGCAGTGGTATTCGAAGACCGCTGATTGGGATTAGCGGCAGCGTCACAAAGAGCAGACAAGGCACAAAATCTTACGAATTTTTCGTAGATTCGACGATGAGTAATGAGTCGAATTCGCATATGATCAGAAGCTCCGTTGGAGATTCTCATATTCTAGAAAAAGAAAGTTGAACAGTGACAATCTCCCTCATAATCTGGCTCTCTCTCGGCTCCTTTCTTGTCTTCTCATCCCCTTTACCACCAGCTTGCAGAAAATACCAACTGCCTCCCCGATAAAGTAGTCCAGATATTCCAAATAGACGTCATTGTAGGGAAGCATCGATGAATGAATGAATGCGGCGAACTCAGAGCAGTATTCGCTAAGCTTATTGGATAGAGCTTCCAGACCTCGGAGTTTCTTCCTCTAAGCCATGACAAACAACTCAGCAGCCTTCTGCTTGGAATCGCTGTTTTCCAAACTCTCCTTGACCCGGATGTTCATCACCTAAAAATTCTATATTCTATGAAATGACAATGACATAAATAGAGACAAAGACGTACCCTCTCGCGTGTGTGGACCAGATCATAGTTAATACGAAGATGTGTCTTCCAGTCCCAGTTACATACGCGACAACGGTCAGTATGAGAGCCGCAGACGAAACACACGCAATCCTTGATCAACGGGTTCGGGAAGATGCTTTTTTTGACTCCAGTGTCATTGTATGTACGATGAAATATCTTTTTGTAGACGATCTGTTCAATCTCGAAAAGACATGGGCGAAGTAGTCAAATTGCTGCTTCAATGCAAGACTACGATCGAAGTCACTGACGAACTTGGAAGGTCCCCTCTTCATATCACTTGCTCCAACGGTGCGATCAATTGCGTCACCTATCTCCTTGAACGTGATGCTAATCCGAACACGAAAACCAATGATGGTTCAACTGCACTATACATCGCTACAGATGTTAATCACGCCGATATAGTCAAAATCCTCATCCAATATGGAGCCAATGTAGGCGCCCGTCTTATCGATTTCCAGTCAGCACTGCACATTGCCGGTGTTAAAGGATACGCTGACATTGTAACTCTTCTGCTACAAGCTGTTTAGAATATTCAGAATATCTCTAACAAATGACCGAGGTTGCTAACTAAGCTCTTCGTTACTTATGTCAGATCAAGATTAGAATTTGGTTCTTTAGTTTGGAGCCCTCATCTGAAAAAAGATGTAAACGCAATAGAAAAAGCCCAGAGAGACTTTTCACGAATCCTTAAGGAGGCTGAAAAATCATCATGGTACGTCATATGGAGATATGCCAAGTTATGATTCTCTCCTATGTAGCTTAAAACTTTGCTCTCTTCAGAATAGAAGACTAGTCAATGACCACCTTTTTGCTTGAAGAATACTATTGGATGTAAGTCATACTCTATTATCTGATCTGTTCATCTTATTACAAGTGGACGTACATCACAGTTCAAACTTTTACCTAAAGAATTCTCAGTTAGGTCCACTACAAAATACAGGTATTCCTGTACTTACAGAGTATCACGGCTCGTAGAAGAGGATGATAATTCTTTGAGGATAGTTTCAGAGCGTGCTGACCTAGTCCAGTACGCACTTCTCCATTCAGAAGGTTTATTAAGGACAATCAGGGATTAAGAAGGCCTTCCTGTGGTATCTCTCCTTCTCAAACCACCCACTTTAGCATGCAATTGGTTAATATATTACGACCCCTACCTCTGTTCTGGTTAACAGGCAATTCCAGGTTAATAAATAGTCCCTGTCCCACGTAGAAAGGATGGAGCGCAGCTCTGAAGGGAAGACCAGCATCACGTATGTCGTACAATAAATTCATAGTGCATCTACTGGGGGGTAGATTCTCTGCGACCCAGTGAGGTGTGATTGGAGCTTAGCACTCACAGCAGAGTTTCTACTAGACGTCTCGGTATGGAGGTACAGTCTCGAGTGTTTCAAACTATATTATTCCTGTAAGTCAATTCCTCTCTGCCTGTGTATAACATCATATTGTTTATAGCCAGTGTTTATTCACCTGGACAAATGAATATTCTATTTTATTCTAAGAAAACTGGTGTGGAGGAGGCTCACTCTATGGCGAAAGACAAGAAATCGAAAAAAATCTCTTTTCAGTACATTCTGACTCTCGGTGTTTGATACTTTAGCAAGAATTTGGCACCTGTAGTAGATTTCAGTTGATTTGTCCTCTCGTATGAAAAACGTTTGTGAGGATAATATTAGATTGGTAATTCTTGATGGGACTAGCTGACCAGACCGGCTTTTCTGGTCATCCCGGAGAATTCGGACTGTCTGTCCTCTAATAATTTCTTCGGACTGTCAAATTCTGCTACCCTTCCGTCACTTAGAACGTTTATCCTGAAGAAATCTAGTTGATTTCATACTGAGAGAATGGAACCTATCGTCATCCAAAATGGTATACAATCTGTGAGCTATCGTGAGTACTGTGGCATCCGCAAAACTCTTCTCGGCTTGTCTTCTGAATTAGAGCATCTGTTGAGACATTGACTGTTGCTGTGGCCTCGTCTAAATAAAAGTTGTTGACATGAGGAATCTGAAGAAATGGTAGTAGGAGTTTGGTAGGTACTGAGAATATGAGAGTATGAGAGAGACAGTGACCGGAATGTGAGTCACAGTACATTGTTTGGAAATGGGAACAGTGATATGAAAGCGAGAGACATTGCTGGGCACGAAAAATAGTTCGGAGCAGTGACTAGACTGAGAGAATCATAGATTCTCCGAGACTTCTCATTCAAGACAGTTCCAGATCTTGGAACGCATTTTCTGCACTATTGCGATTTCAAATATCTATTTTAAAATGTCCTCGCGTCTCTGTCTGTGTGTGATTCATTCATTATGTTAAATTCTTACCCAATAAAGTCCTATCTCTCGCTGTCTTCCTCTCTCCAGCTCGTTTGAACTCTTCCTTGACTTTTTGGGAAGCGGCTTATCGCTATATCTGGGACTACCAGATGAGCAGCCTTCTCTTAATTTCGTAGTCAAAAGCTGAATGTCCCTTTTTGTAGCTAAAGCTTTATTTTCCCAGAGCTGATTCGCACTCTTTACGGCCGCCTTCGCTGAACATAAAACGGGTTTATAAACTGCCCAAACTGACAGTAACTGAAAGCTATGATCCATCTTCTGAGCCTCCTTCTAATTGGATCAGTTCTGGCGGTCAGAGAGGGTATGTACTTATACTTTGACCGAGAACAACCTGATTCTAGAATACAGACCATGCGGGAATGGCTGGACAGAGTTCAATGGGAACTGCTACAAGTACTACTACAATGAGACCAATCAGCAGACGTTTGATGGAGTCAGAATGCAATGTGCTACCTGGGGAGGAGACATAGCAACTGGGGCGAGGATGGATGAGAGAATCTTCCTTTTCAGTGGGTGACAGAGACAGAAACAGAGACTCTTTTTCAGACCTCGGAGCTCGCGATAACTCCAAATGCACAGAAAACTGGTCTTACTGCCCAATCATGGGCATAGTTGAAGATCTCTACTCAAAGTGGATTTCCATAAACTCCTCAGAGACAGTTGACCCGATCTTCTTCTGTGACGGACCAAACAAGTGGGAAGGCAAGGAACATTGCACCTTGGTATGCATACGAACGTACACTAGACTTCCTGTTTTAGTTGCGCAAAGATCCGACGCAAGGGATGTGCCACCACGATGTTGCATGTGACTTCATTCCATATGGCTACAATGACGGCAGAGCGTTCAGTGCTTACTACTGCAAGGCACCGCCACGTCCAAGGGAAATCTGTAAAAGAGTCAAGAGGACCATGTCTGTCTTGTTCGTCGTCGATTCTTCTAGCTCGATTGGAAACAGAGACTGGCAATCGGTTAGCTGAGTGGGATGCCAAGAGACGCTAAACATAAAGACAGAAAGACAGAGATAAAAAGACAGCAAGATAGGGCTAAGGAGAAACAGTTGTCTTTTCAGCTCGTCAAGTTCCTGCAATCCGGAGGCGACTTCATCTCATCTACTACTCGCGTCGGATTCGTCAAATTTTCTACTAACGTGTCCAGTGCCGACTGGATCTCTCCCGGGTGGACTGAAAGCCAGTACAACAAGGCCGTTCCCTACAAGTACGACAACGGAGAGACCAACACCCCAGCCGGACTCCAAGAGGCCTATCGAATGTACAGAGTGAGCGAGATAGAGAGACAGTGTCAGAGACAGTCTCCAGACTGATCGAAGTGACCACAAGGTCGTCGTTCTCATGACCGACGGAATTCCCTTCACATCTGAAATGGAGAGCAAGGAAGCCGGTCTCAAAGCCACTCAAGACGAGGTCCGTCGTCTGCGGAGACAGGGAATCCGAGTCGTGATCCTGGGTTACGGTAAAGAGCTTGGAGACTCCGTGGAAGACATGAGAGACTGGCTCGAGGACCCTCTCGAGGATTTCTACTTCTTCGATCGCATGCCTAGTGACTTCAAGCGACAAAACATGGAAATTTTGATGGAAAAAGTCTGTCAGAAATTCCTGTAATTTCACTGTTGGTCGTCGTTAAAATGTTTTGTCTTATTCACATTCAAAGAGCAGTCAGTAAGAGCCAAGCACCACTATTTCACTTTGTAGCCAGACGGTTTTTCGAGTTTTCCGCTCAAGCCCATTCTCACTAAAACAGGCTTTTAAAAAGTATAAAACTGACAGATACAGAAGCTATGTACCATCTCCTGGGTTTTCTTCTGGTTGGGACAGCTTTGGTTGTCAGACGGTAAAAAATCTAAGCTATGGACGAAACAAAAAATTCAAAATGTAAATACCAGTTTCAAAATGGAGCGATAGCGGCGCATTCAAATCATTTTGTCAGTTTCATTTGTTATTATGAATATCTAGCCCGACTGTTAGCCGCTTTCAATTTGCAGTAATGTCACAGGGCTGAAACCAAAAAAGCTCGAAAAACAATTGCTATTGTATTTCTTTTCCGCTGCCAGTTCTTTGAGTCCGATTAGCTTTTTTACTCAAAATGGTCTTCATATCTCAGAAAATGCTTTCAGACACTGTATGAGCGATAAAGACAAGGTGGTGAAATTGTACCCCACATGTGCAACCGCTCCCTAAACTATGGACGAAACAAAAAAATGTCCAAAACCTTTTGTCCGGTTTCAAAATCGAGCTATAGCCGTATATTGAACAATTTTAATTCTATCTTTTTCAGTTAGCTATGCATAACGCTGAACATCATTAGCAGCTTCCAACTGTTTTCTTTCAAAATCTGAAACCAAGAAATTTCCAAGGTACTGCTCGGCTGTCACAGTATAACCAAGGTAGTTTTTTTGTATCAAAACGCTAAACTTTCCAGCCAGACCCGCTCCTGGCAAACAAAAAACTGTTTCCCCACCTTCTTCTTGGCTACATTTGCCTTGACTGCATGGCTCATCCCCATGACTCATTTTCTGAATAGACCTGCTCTCTCCTACGCGCCCCATAAACATTTTACGGCCATTTTTCATAGAAAAGGGGGTACCTCCTGTTCCGGGGAGACATGTTCCGAATCCTGGTAGTCTTCCTTCTGGCCTCGATCTCCTCTGCTCAACTTCGCTGCTATAGCCAGAAGTCGACGGACAAGAACTATAAGCCGAAGAGTGGAGAGAATTCTGTCTGTCAGTATGCGGAGCAGTGCTACAAGTTGGTTTTCTTTTTATTTTTTTAACAGTCGCTAACGAGATAGTGTAAACTTGCAAGGGGTAAGGATACATAGGACGGATGAAACATTTCCAAACTGAAAGCTTTTGGCGCCAAAGCTTGCTTTCGGTTTTTTTTTGTTACATTGAAAGGATAAAAGAAGCATTATAGGACCCAAAATGATGATGAGGGTATTCAGAACTTTTATGCATTACAGAAATATTCAAACTGTTTGGTTCCAGTTCAATTCAGCTGAAACGGAACGATCATTCAATACTTTATAATTTACTTCGGTATTTGTCGAGATTGATTTGTTGTTTCAACTTGAACTAAGGCTTACAGTAGGAAGAAGGTTTCTTCCAGCTTATTGGTGCAATTGTCCTAGTAACACTGAAAAGCTGACCAAATGTAGACACAAGTAGAAGGGTTAAATCATTTTGATGTGCAAAGCTTCATGTCTAGGTACGGATGCAAAACGAAAACTTCTGATTCTCAAACAGTTTTGATTCAAAAAGTAATACTACACCATAGTATCGTAACAAATACCAAAACGAGCCACAGAGCTTTGGAAGTTTGAAACTTGAAGTTTTTATTGTTTCAAACTATAAATAAACACAGTTACATCGCTGTAAGCTGTCCTTGATGTGGTCTCTGCTATACCAAAAAATGCTTCAGCGTCTTCTCGAAAGGACTCACGCTATGCTCTCCGTGTTCCCTCCGGGTTTTTGAAAATAATGTACCCAAGAAACTGAGAAGAGGTAACTCTGATAAAGATATGTTTCAGTGACGGGATATAGTCATAGGTATGATGCTGTCAATATACGGAGCAGTGCTTCAAGTTGAAGATTAGGAAACCGGAAGATTAGAAAAACTAGAAAAGAGTAAAGATCTATAAAATGGGTGAAACGTTTCTAAACTGAAAACGTTTGACACCAACACTTTCTGTTTTTTTTTATTTCAGTGAAAAGGTAAAAGAAGAGAAATATCCAGCTTTTGTTAGATCCAATTATCTGCAACACCTAAACACATATTTTTGCCAAACTCAGAAAACCCTCATCCTCCAGTGACAGTGAGTAGTGCCAAAAGCTTACTGTTTGATGAAGCCATTGTGGTCTACGCTATTGTTCAACAAATTACATTATTTGAAAAAGACAAGGGTGGTCAAATTCAGCTGTTCGATGGCAACTATATAGATTTGATGAAACGTACAACTTTCGCAATGTTTCCAAGAGATGAACACATTTTTTTTTTACAAAAGTAGGAGTTAGTATTCGTTCACTTTTTGTGTTTCAGTGAAAGGGTATGGTAGAAAGTTCCTGAACATGGTTTTGAGCTCGACCTC
Source organism: Oscheius sp. JU75 (assembly GCA_037178855.1). Classification (NCBI taxonomy): domain Eukaryota; kingdom Metazoa; phylum Nematoda; class Chromadorea; order Rhabditida; family Rhabditidae; genus Oscheius; species Oscheius sp. JU75. Next base: position 1,941,681 of record JASJZC010000006.1, on the reverse strand, counting down.
AGGGGACCTTTTTTTGTTTCAGTGAAAGGGTATAATGCTAAAAGTTCCTGAAGATCGTTCCGATCTCGACCTTTTTTCGATCGAAGATAACAAAAAAACTCCAAAGCACTTTTTACAATCTTTAAATCACCCATCTTCCAGAATAACCGGTCAGGGAACCCTCACCGCTATGAGCACTGGACGAACTGAACAAGTCGACGGTGTCCTGTATGGCTGTGACGATATCGGACTCTGTAATTCGATGGTAGTTATCAGTTTTTGTTTGATCAGTTTCAAATCTTAGGCCCTAAAGAGCGGAGACTGTAGACCATTCCGAGATGCTCGGGTCTGCTGCTGTTCTGGGGAACTTTGCAATTCTTCAATGGCCTTGGGAACATTTTTTGTGATCTTTTTGTCAGTTTGTAAAATATTTTTGTGATTCAATAAAACTATTAATGGTTCTAGCTCGAGAAGTAGTTCCTGTCTACTAGCGGTAGTCTAATAGTTCGCGAAACATAACTTCTATCCAATTATGGAGACATTGGAATTTCGAAGATAAGCGCTTTTTTCAGACCCAGGATGACATTTCCATCTTTGTGATGTTCCGCAAAGTTGTAGTTTTTGATAACAGCCACAGCTTTGTAGAGCAACGGTAAGACCAAAAATGTTGTCTTCTACCTGAAGAGCTCGGCGAGAAGATGGTGTAGTGATCCTAAACCATCTCACAAAAAACTTGATCTCGTAACCACGCAGTAACAGATATCTTTTTTCACTCTGTTATGATGCATGTTCGAAAAAAGAGACTGAAAGAGGAAGTGCAATGAAAGATGCTGAGTCTAGTTATAGGGGAAGTGAAACAAACTATCTCTCTTTCCGTTTTGAAAACTAAGAATGTATCTCTCGAAAGTTTAACACGTTCTCGAACGAGAGAATTTGAATACTTATTGTTTCAGCGATCGGTATTACAACAACGCTGACATGTTCAGCACTACTGTAATAACAACTCTGGATAAAAAGCGCCTATTTCTTTGGCATCACATCTCACCAAATATTACTTCATTGGCAGAACTTCTCTAAAAATATTTCAGAAAAAATATACAAGTTTTAATCTCAAGATAAGAACCGAGCATTTCAAGCCAATGTTACTCTTTCTTCTTAGATTTTTCGAAACTGGAAGTTGAAATGTTTCAGTCATTGGGTGAAAGCAAAAAACTGCAACGTGCTAGTACTCAGAAAGCCTATTTTGAAATTCAATTTGATAACTATTCATGTTTCAACAGATGATGAAGTTGAGTCATTTTAGGGTATGTGTAGAAAAAAGTTACCTTCAATCACTAAATTCCCATTCCCTAGTCTTTCTCCAAAAATGTTTCCCTAGAAAATGACACACAGTCAAAACATTGTCTCCTGTCCGTTGGACGTGGTCTTTTTGCAGCCTTTTCTCTCTTCGAATATACGGAAATGATCCAGTTTTTTCCTGGTAACTAATTTTTTATGTTTCAATGGAAATCAATAGGTATTTTCTTCCTTGGACTCTCACTGGCTCAAAGCCCCTTGAACTCGAACCCGTTCAACCAGATCCCAGCCTTCAAAACACCGGCCAGCCCATTGGATGGGCCTCATTCTATCACGGGGAAGTGAGTGGACTTTGATATGTTTCACGGATACTGGATCACAAAAGTATCGTCGACACCGAATCAGGTTATATATGCCGAAGACGAAAAGAAAAAGTTTCAAAAGAGGAGAATGAGATTTAACCTAGTTATTCTAAAAATATTTACAATGTATTTTGAAAAACTTTACACAAAACTCGGTGGACTAGATATTATTTTACACAGCTTTGAATACACGACCGCCATTTTCCAGCTTTCAACACCCAGTGAAACACAACCCATTATTTTCTTCAGAAAACCAGTCAGTCGAGACCTCTTCCAGGACCTCTCCACCCTCACTCCCTGTCAAAAAGACTGTTCCAATAATCTTCTCGACTCTGTTGGGCTCGTAATGAAGAGTATGTCTCATATTGAGAGGTACAAGAAGGTCTGCAGGTTAGTGTCATAGTTTTTCTAAAGTCAGGAAGAGAAAAAGAGACAGGAAGACAGAGGGAGACACAGTGATAGAGGGCAAAGAGACAGAAAGGCAGAGAAATTCATCTTTTACCAGCTCTTTTTCTAGCCTTGAAACGCTTTTGTACTTTCAACCACACACTCTTTTCCAAACGGAAGTAACATAAACGCAGGGGAAGAATTAGATGACCAGTAAAGCGGCTGATAGATCTTGAAATGTGGCCCAGATGCCTAAAAATCACAATTTTAGCTCGTACAACGAGAGCTATACGTGCATTGAGATGGAGAGAAAGTGCGGGAATGAGGACCACACACTGTTTGAGACGGTAACCAGCGGAATACGGTACATGTGTGTGGATCAGAATTTGGGTGAGTATACTTTACTGACGTCTGGGGGAAAAGCTACTAGATTGAAAGACAGATTGCTACTTGTTGGTACGCTGAAACACTTGTTGCACTTTTGACATGAGCAAGGTTAGGGTATTTTTTCCACAATCCCCACCCCCTCTTTTTTCCCCATATTGGCAGCTTCGTGAAACAGGTTTTGGCTCCAAAGTACTGAAAAACTCAGTGGTAACTCGGTGAAAAGTATGCTTCTTGCAGGCGCGCCCAGTGGTATGCGGATTCAAAAACTTTGCAAAAAAAAAAAAAAAAAATCCAGCTTTCAGCTTTCCAAAACACGATAGAGTGCATCGACACCCAATCATCGGCTGTCCAGGCAGAGTGCGAGGGAGAGTGTAACACGAAGAACACGGTCATGAACCTGGTCATGAGGTCTTCTATTGCTAAGCAGATTCAAGGTAAGCTTTCTGTTGTTTCTCCACGGTATATCGAGGAAGGAGTGGCTACTGTTGGGGTACATCTGTCTTGAACAGCATGTGAAACATAATTTTTCTTCCGTCTTTTTTTCCCTGCACTGTGTGTAAGAATTTTTTGGCAACCCAAAACCTACGATATTCATTGTTTTCCTTTTGTAAATACATATCAACTCGATGAAACGAAAACAAAAAATCTCGTTCTAGTTTGAGTTGTGTGTAGAATGCTATGACAAGAAGAGAAAAGTGAGGAAAAGATTTCGATATTCAAAGTAATACGCTCCTCTTCCGACCACAAAAAGATCAAAGTTTATTTTCTCGATTCAAAATGATCCTGGAATGGAGTTGATGTCAAAAATGTTTCAAGAATTCCCCTATAGTCAAAAGTTTTCCTGAAATCTCATTATGTGGATATTTCTCTGTTCTTCAGACCAAATAATGCGTGGAATCCCCATTGAGACGCCAGAGGTACCTGCTATACCACAATTCGACCCCAACTCTATGAATGAACTCAATCAGATGTCTGGAGAGCTGTGTCAGTGAGTCTATCTTCAAAACAAAAACATAAATAGGGTGGGAGATTGTGTGTTGCGATGCATCAAGAACAAGTTCAATGCCCGCTGTGAGGGATCGGCTGGAGCTCTGCTGACAGAAGTCTTTGTCCGGCCCATAGCGTCTATGCAAGGGGAATTGGCCACGATTAGCCCAATCTTGGGGATGTTCCTTCCGAAACAGTGTAACTATATTCATAGGTAGGTGGAGGAGAGAGACAGAACGATAGTGAGAAATAGAATCAAAGAGACAGAGACAGAAAGAAAGAGAAGCAGATAAACGGGGAGACAGAGAGACAGACTGAACTTTTCAGTGCGGCCGACCTACAGCAGTTCCGGATGGATCCCTCTCTAGACGGTGATCTTCGGAGAATGTATGCAGAGAAGGAGGCCGAGAAACGGGCCAATATGACGGTGACAGAGGTCGTGAAGCAGCCCATGCCTACAATTCCGGAAATTGTGTCGCCGCTGGATGGAGCCAGTGCTGGTAATGGTATGTTTCTCTCTATCTCTGGCAATGTGTATCATATTCCAATTTTTCCAGTTTCACACTTGGTATAAAACTGGTAATTTCTGCAACATACCGATGTGAGCTGGATTTTTGTTACTACAAAACATTTTGATTGTCCAAAACAGAACTTGCTTGTTGTCTGCTTTTGAAAATGTCTTATGTTTCATCTTTTCGCTTGAAGGGCCTCATTCACTAGTAGAATGATATCACGAAGACAAAACTGATATAATGCTCGTTGTTGTTATTGCAATGAGAAAAATCGTTTTTTGTGAATTTAATGGTAGCATATTCTTGTTTCAACAAAAGAGCATTAGAAAGTTCTCGCACTCTCGTTTAGTACTGAAAGGGCTTTGTTTTCCAAAAAAAAATTATGTATTTGAGTATTTTCAGGCTTCCCTCGTCTCCGCATCTCGAACCCGTCACAGCCTATTATCAAACCCGTTCCTCCTACCCCTGCTCCTATCCGGAACCCCATTCCTCAAACTCCGAGACAGATTCTTCCAGCTTCTGTGGATTCCGGTGCTGTTGAATCAGCCTCTCAGCGCCCTGTCAGTCCAACCCCTGCTTCTCAGCTGAAGACACCCGCCCAGCCTTTCCAGCATCTAGGATCTCCACACATGGGAGGAGAAGGAGAGGTCCAAAGTATTGTACAGGTATCCGGATCACAATGGGCCTTAGCCGAATCTGTTCTCAGATTCCCGAAGAAGGGACAGGCTCCGAGACAATGAATTGTTTTGTGCTTCACCGTTTTTAATTCATGTTATTTTATTTTATAAACTGGAGAAGTTTTCGAAGAGAATAATATTTAGAATATATTTCTCTATGTTAGCAAAACTTGGACACTGAAAGAGCGGGAAGTAGGTAACAAAAACATCGCATATAAAGACGTAAACTGCTTCTGAGACTCTTAAAATGACCTTCAGATTGAGGTGAGCCCTGACTTTCAAGCCAAAAACTAGGCAGAGACCAAAAATAAAAAAGAGTTTATGAGTAGAGAGCAGCTTCCAAATAGAACCATGGCATAAGATAAGTCTGAAGACCACCGCAGAAGTTTTTCCCTCTCACAAGAGAGGAGTATATTAAATTTTGAAGGTAACAGGTGGCCTTCGGAGTTCCTTGTAAGCAGGTAGAGACAACGGAAGACAACAAATGAGAAACTAGGAATAGTGACCAAGCGTTTCTTGCTTTTGTAGGATGTATGAGCACTGCCCATGTTCAAATATAGTTGTAAACCTGAAAGTTCTAATAAGTCAGGGGCAGTACTTTATTATTGGACATTGTGATTGGCAAACAAGAATACAATCTTCAGGATCACTATTGAGCAGAAGACTACGACACAAACATTAGGTAGCAAACTAAAAAAAATGGCCAAACGGGATTTTCGCAACAAGCTTCACTGATTTTTCTTCCAAATGGTATTTCGTTTTCATCCAGGCTAAAAGAATCTGTCTCTCTCTTTTCTACCTTTGCTACTCTCTTTTCAATGTCGTCCTAGTTAAAAATGAAACAGAAGACTACAAAATCATGTCCCTGTTCTGTGAGAATACGACCAGAGAGCGTTGTTGCCGCCGCTAGCACTGTGGCTAGTGAAGATAAGGATGAAGTCATTCTGCTTTTTACGAGGTAATTACTATTACCTCGTAAAGCCATTTCTGCTCTAGCACAAGCGATTAGGAAAAAGCTGCAGCGTTGAAGAGGGAGTGATTGTAGATGAAAAGGTACTCATGATCATGCTAACAGTCAAGGCAGGATCCCGAACGAGGGAGTTGAACTGGCTCGATTGCGTGAGCAGCTAAAGGAAGGGACTAGGCCTGTACTAAATAAAGATTTCAACCCAACACTGAAAAGATTGATAGAAGCCTGTTGGAGGAAATGATAACACGCTCTCATTCAGACCCCAGTATCAACACATGATCAAAACGGCTAATATCGCTATGTATAGAATTTTTAGACTCTTCCTCTCAGTTGATCCTAAGCTTATGACTAAAATGTTCACTACTTATGTACGTTCTCATTTGGAATTTGGGTCTATCCACTGGAATCCAAGCTTAAAAAAGGACTCGGAAAGTATAGAGAAAATACAAAGAGATTTCTCGAGAATCTTGTGGTTAAGAAATAACCCAGGATTGAACTACGTAGACTTGCCCAGTTATGAGTATCGTATCAACTTCTTAAAACTTCATTCTCTTTTTGTTAGAAGAATGGTTGCGGATGTTCTTTTTGTCAGAAAGATTATTATTGGTAACGGTTACACTAGTCTAGGTGATCTATTCATTTTCCGTCCTTCCAATGGCAGAACTGTTCAATTCAAAATACATCCCAAACTATCCCTGGTTAGAGCAAATTCCAAGCATCTAAACTCCTTCACGTTCAGGGTAAGTCGACTTTTGGAGGATAACGATTTAGGTTCTCTTATTCGATCAGGCCGTTCTACAATTATTCAGCACGTCTCGACGCATATTGGATCACTAGCTAGTCTATTGGATTGAAAACGAAGCTATAGGTGATACCTTCCCTCTCCCAACTCTTCCCACCCAGTTCTCTCCTTGAGCAGGGTATTTTGGCGAAGTATCATTACTTTTCTTTTGGCTAAAAATGGCACTGAGACCGGGTTGAGCGCTGCCCTGAGTTGGTTAATGACTTTCATTCCTCTGCCTCTGACACTGGACTCCAGGCCTTTGTACACGCATGTTTGTCTGTTCATAGCGCACCATTGGCGGCAGGGGGACTCTGTACAACAACCGAGGGTGGTTTAACTTTGGACTATTCTATTCCAATTTTATCGTTGTACAGTTGTTATACGTCCCGGTCAATGGCAAAGCCGTAGTGCCACGATATTCTTTATTTTTTCTTTTCAAAATCACTAAGCCGATAAACCCTCGCTCTTCCCTCTCCCCTTCCCCCTCTTCCAATGTTTGTTCATATGACAAATGAAATATCTATCTATCTATCTATCTAAAGTTCCCACGCTGACGTAAAAGTCCCCTCCTTCTCCCATACATTGATCTCTTAAGCCTATTTTTCGCTCCTTTTTTGTACTCCTCTGCTCTCTTGTTCTTGTTTCAAAGAAAAATAGTCATCTTTTTTCAGGGATGCCCCTCGCCGAGGAGCTGGAGAAGCTCTCCGGCGGCTAACTCTAGATTGACAACAGTTTGGAAGAGTCAGCAATTCGTGACTTCAAGTTCCGTCTCCCCTCCTATTCTTTGTTGACATTGGTGTGGTAGCGATGGACACCTCTAGGTGAAGTGGGCGTCTTCATCAGCTTATAATCTAAGCCAACCTCCAAATAAAGACCCACTATGAACAATAGGCTAGGGGCTATTTGTTTGTTGTGTTTCTCTGCTCTCTGTCTCGCTTGCCGGAATGGCGAAGGCTACAGGAGAAGAGGAGCAAGGTTCATTTTTTGATGAGTTTGTCTCCTGTTTAACTCGAGCAAATGTTTGTCCCGATGTCCGGGGGTTTTAGCGTATCTAATAAAACACAATATTTTGCTATAAATCCGAAACCGTTAAAAATGTTAATCTGGTTTTTTTCCGTACTCGATTTATCAAAAGAACACTTTCTCCTAGAAAAAGTGGAAGTATCAGTATCAGTTGAAACGATAAAGAATCAGCTGTCCTTTTTATAGCCGAAAAACTTGCACTGTTTTCCAAAGAATTTATATCAGTATCTAGTTAAATACAAAAGCTCTTCTCAAAGTCATTTTTCTGTTTCGTACTGTACTTGAATATACAATGAGACCAAAAAATTGCTAACATGAACCTGCTGTCTTGATTTGAGGCCACGATACCAAAGCTGAAGTATCTTTTCTATGATCGGCAGTATTTATGTATTCCTTCAAAAACAAAACAAAAGTGCTTTGGAAGATGTGTTCATCGGGAAATTTAGAAAAAAGCATCAGATTGAGTTCAAAATAAGTTCGCGATGGTACTCTCACTCTTATCAGTACAAGAGAGAAAACAAGGGGATGAGGTGACTATCTCTTGTCCTCTTTCTTTCTCTCTCCTCATTCCCAAAATGCCCACTTTGAGCCCTACGTTAGTTTTCCCATTTTTTTTCTTGACTAGAAAAAAATAAATACAAACTGCTGTCTGCCTTCTACAGACTTTTTTGACTTTCACTGACAAAAATTCTTAGCTGCACTTCTCCTTATTGTTTCGTAGCTTTCCAAGTCTGTAAAAGTCCAACCATTTTTCAAACATTTTTGTTTCACGTTTTTCCTATGTAGTCACAAAGAGTATACAATCAGTTCATTGAGCGATAGAATGGAAATTCTAAATTGGTAAAGAGTATTTTCGAAGTCAAGATCCATATGTTTGCTATTCTTGACCCCATTATGAACTATGCTTAAGTTAGCTGAAAACAGTGCAACCTTTCGCGACTTTTTGAGCTCGAATGACCATCAAAACGGCGCTGCAAGGCTACACTGAGTGCTTACGTTTATGCTTTGCCTGAAACTTATACCTTTGTCGCGTCTAACACATATGTTCACAATTTCGTTCGATAAGAAGTTACACGAAAAGTTTCTGAGGGATGCTCCTAAGGGAAATATACGTTTCACTGTTCTAATGAATACAGTCACTATTCCTTTAATTCGGTCCTTACGCGGCTGGAATTGTGGAAAGAAAACGATACTTCAGTGAGACTGTTATAAATGAGTTTGTTCGGGTTTCCGTAACAAGTGTGTCTACAATGAACAAATATATTTACTATTAGCAAACTTTCCCAGCAATTGCAAGTATGGGCTGCTCTATTATTGGAATTAGAGTTAGTCTTCTGTGTCTCTGCAACTGTATATAGTACCGCTGTTCAAAGACAGTCGTATGCATCGGTCTGGTAAAAACAATTTTTTTGATAATTTTCTTATGTGGAGAACAATGAATTTTTGAGCAGAACCATTTTTTCAAGTGATTTGACAACACGACCGACAAGACAAAGTGTTGAAACACCAATATTATATTCCTATTTTCAGACGGCTGGACAAACCACCCCAGCTGCGTGACCACACATAAGAAGCCTCATCTGATTGCAAAAGACGGGACGACACTCTTTGGAAATGTTGAACTGCCATCGAGGAGATCCATTGCTATGAGGTAATTTCTTTTCTAACAGCGAGAAGAGAATTTATTGCTTACCTTCGAGTTTTGAGGCTTTATGGATAATTTGAAACATTTATAGTTTTGATTTGAAGTTTGACTAGACTCTATTTTCGTTATTAAAATCATAACTCCTTTATAGAACTGTTAAAGAGTAAATAAACAGACTAAAATAGTTTTCACAAAATTTGGTATATTTGGTTCTATAGCAACCTTTTGGTCCAAGTACCGTGTCTGAAACATAAAAGTTTACGAAAAAAACTTTTTTTTCTTCGCTGTAACCGATAATCCACCATTCTGAGCAGAACCTTCCAGTAATAGACTTTGACTAAAACATAAAAGTTTTCTCACACCAGTTGTTTTTTCTTAACCCCAATCAAAATGTTCTGACTGAAACATGAAACTTTTTCTCTTTGATCCTATGTGACTCACAGAGAAACTTTCAGACTACCTACTTTGACTCAAACTTAATCTTTTTTTCAAACTTTTCTAACCCTGCATTGGTATGTACTCAGAAAGCCTAGCAATTGGTCTCGTAACTAACTTCCAGTTCAAATGCTCTGACTGAAACATAAAAGTTTTACAGAAAGCTGTGCCAGGGTGTTTTGTTTTTTGACCATTCCGCTAAAACTGCCAATTGTAACAAACTCTTCCGGAGCACGAACTGAAACATGGTATTTTCGGCTTCAGGCTTTATTTTTTTATCGAGAATTTATCAAGAAACCACCGTTTCGAGCGAAACTTTCTGGCAAGATTATGACTGAAACTTAAAAGTCTTCTCAGATGGAGAGCAGTATTTTTTTCCATTCCCTTCTGTGACCACAATGAAACTCATTCATACTCTATACCCTAACCGAAACACAATATTTTCTAGCACCTGATAAAGCTATAGTTTTTCTTTAAATTTATCGAAATTCCACCGTTCCGAGGGAGACTTTTTGGCAATAGCCTCTGACATAAAAGTTTACCTGGTCAAAAGTGTATTTTTGTTTTGCTATCCGCTGCCTGAAGTAACTATCGCAAAGGAACTTTCCCAGACTATATACTCTAACTGACACTTTTTTTCCAGAAACTGGTTCTATCTGGCCATAGAATATCAATGGAGAACGATAATAGGGGTCTTTGCCTCCGGGTTCTTTGCCTCCTGGATCGCGTTCGGGATCATCTACTCCATCATCACCTACTGGTACAGGATAGAGGGAGAGGTCTGTTTTTCTTGTATTCGGCCAGCAGTGTACAAATTTCAGAAGCCCATTACAGGCCCTGTATAATGAACGTGGACGACTTTGTGACAGCCCTACTGTTCAGTTTAGAGTCATAGGCGACGATTGGATATGGTCATAGGTGAGTGGTTGACTAGACTTTTGGAAAATATTTGTGTTTCACTCGTTGTTGATAATAATCTGAGTCAAAAAAAGGTGATAGTAGTTGGTAAAACACCAAAAATTCAATCTAGTAGCGAATCCTAATGTCTTCAGGGTGTGAAACTTTTCCTGTTTCACTGACAGGCTATAAAGAAATGCGCTCTATTCGTACGGGGAACCAAATTTTGCGTATTTCTCTAGCTGGTGAAGAGAAAAAGCACGAATGGAATCAATTCTCGGTCTGCAAGGAAATTCTTATTTTTTGGACAGATTAGTTGAAGTCTATTGTGTTTGACCCATAATTTATAATAAGACGTTGTCAGGAAAACATGTTCTGCACATCGCCCGCGTCCTAAAACGACGAACTTTCCTGAGTAGTTCTAAAACCAACAGTAGTACGGGGTATCAAAATTTGTGTTTCCTTAGTTAGGGATGAAGACTAGAACCCAAAAACATTGTTCGGTCATTCATGCGAAAAAATAGCCAATGTTTGAGTAGTAGTCGTCGAATTCAATTACCCAATGTATATATGAACACATCCGCAGTGACTTGATACCAGATCTATTCACGCTTTTTTGATAATATTGCGGTCAGAGGAAGAGTGGCTGGAAAAATTGGAGAATTTCTTGCTGGAACTCTTTCATAGACTTCATCACCAGGCCTCGAAGAACATACTGTTTTGCTTCACATCGACGAGGCACACCTTTTATTGCCCAGGAGCATCAGCTCATACACTTCAGCGCTTTTTACACCAATATGCAAACAGAGAAAAAGGAAAAATTAACTTTGAACAGTGAGACAGAGAGAGAGAGAGAGACAGACAATCTGCACAATATTTCAGAAACAATGCCTACTGTTTCGAAAATGAGAGTTTCCTCTTACTTTGTGCTCCAACAGAGGAATTTTATCTCGCTGAAAATTTAAAATCTGCGAACAGAGACAGCTGGAATTTTTCGGTCCGAGAGACTATTCGTCTTCTAGGTCACATCAAAACACTAACACCTTATTCGTACTTTGACCTCAACAGGCTTTACCACTGTTCATCGGGCGTCCTTTCGGAGGCTCACACCAATTTGATTAGAAGAACGCTAGAATCGGAGACGGCTCTCCGGCAGCACACAGCTCAAGAAAGAAACTTTTGGGATAAACTCTTTGATTTAAAGGTTGGTAAACTAGTGGAACTTGTTTGCACTGACTGAAAATTTTCTTTTCAGGAGTGTAACGAGAAAATGAACACCTTGGTAAGCCGCAAAGAGGATCTCTTGGGTGTCCTCAAAACTTTCCTCAAACTTGCTGTTAAAATTGACCGCTTCCAGCAGGCAAATGCATTGATCTCTGAAGAGTTTTGTATTGATTCTTTGACACGGCAACAATGGGTTTGATTTCTTGAGGCTTGAACTGCAGTATCATCTTTTAGCACGACTTTCTAAACAACGAGATAGCCATTGAACATCTGGACGAAGCTCGACGTCTCTATGAACAAGACGTGCAGCCATACATATCGAAGGTGAGTTAAGACCACAATCGCCGAATGGGAAACTATTTGGATGAGTATTCAGCTTGATCGTGATGGCAGGAAAGTAGGGATGGAGGAAATCACAAGCACATCGCTAGTGACTCTAGATCATGATATGCAGGAAGTATACGATCTGCTTAAGCTCATTTTAACTCAGAGAGAGGCAGCCAACAGAGACCGCCTGTATTTGCTACAATTACAGCAAACAACGATTGGTTCTGTAACAAGTAACTCTGTTAAAATAAAGCATTTTTGACACATCTCTTTATACTGCAAGCTGACCTGGATCCTAGACGTCGATCTGCTTGCCATTGACCTAGACGTTCCTGTACTCCTCACCGAGTAGATCGAGCCACAAGCAGAGCTCCTCATCTCTCTGACTCGTCCCGATTCCGTTGACACGAATCCACTTGGAGTTGGGGTCCAGCAGCAGCCAGAAGAGTCGTTCCTGTACCATTAGGAAGCCGATCTGTCGTCTTCCTGTTTCCCTCGGATCCCTGCCAAGGAGACCAAGATCGAGATGACGATTTTTTCCCCGCTAAACATAGATGTCTTGTCGTGTCAGACGTACTTCGAGACTAGGCGGTGAAGATTAAACACGTCATCGGGGATGAACATGGCGGACATAGTCTGCTACCGTTTGGTCTAAAAACGTTTATGTTTTCTTGAGATAGGTTGAAACACATACAACTGGCTCCAGCTCCCCCGTTTTCTTATTGACTTCCATAGAATACCCAGGTCTCAGAAAGTATTTCCTAGTGACGTATTTGCTGTAGCCGAAAACGTTTGGAAACAACAAATTTAAGCTTAAGTTGAAAGACTTGCCTTGTTAGGCCTAAGCCTAAGTAACATATGACTTTTGGGTTGCAACCATTCGTCGGCAAGCAGAAAAGACAAAGAATAGAACTATGGCAGTTCAAAGTTGTTCAGAACAAGAAGACAGCCGTCGCTTACGGAGTATTTAAAGCACTTCTGTTTGTCCCGACATACCGTCGTCTTAACTGTTTTTATAGGAGAGCGACCTGGAAGGAACACAAACATCATTCGACAGGCAGTTTAAGGAGAAGTTAGGATAAGGGCGGAAAGGGTTGAAAAAATAATATTGTACACTGTAACAGACACCTTGAAACAAACGTCACTTTTATTCTAGCCTCTACGGATTGTATTCGATGGGAAGCTTCTTCTTGCAGACCACTCCAGCATCTTGAAACCATTCGTGACAGAACTGCTCGTCAGAGTCATGCGGAATGCCTGTCCATTCGATGATGATACAGTCGTCGTTGATGTCTTCCTGGTCATAGGCGAAGAGAACACTGCTGATAGTAATCACAGTAGTCTCCTTTGAATCGAGGCGTCCATGAACGGGATTCAGGTTCAGACGGGCCAGGCTAGAGATCTTAGCTGCCCATCCAATACGACGATCGGAAATGTTAGTAAGTTTGATAAGGTAGGTAAGTTTTTCATCGAAAGGAGCGTTGAACATGATCCTGCTAGCGGGCTGAGTGATGATGTCTTCCACAGAAACAGACTGTTCAGTTGAATGAATCACTTGTCCTTCAAAAAACTTGTATACTTCTGCCATCGTTGGACGCGACTCCGGGTCGTGTGCCATCATCCTATTTAAAAAAAAAAAGTTTCTCGAAAAAATTACCCTTACCTCTGCACATACGCCCATATTGTAGGAGCCACTGTCACTGTCATTGCCAGTTTTCCGTCGAGGGTATGTTTAGGATTGCAGCGGAAAATCATTTTCCATATTGAGCGACCAAGGCTGAAAACGTCGATTTTTGGAGTGTAGGTATCCACATCTCCGTCAACGGTTTCAGGAGCGCGATACCCATGAGTTCCGCGGTCCGAGGTATTTTCACAGTGAAGAACATCTGAGATTATAGTCCCCATTTTTACGATTCCGAGATCGCTGATCTTCAAAAGTTGGTGGTACTCATCGAGTAACATGCTGAAACTGTTTTAAGGAAGAAACCGACAAGCTCACTTAGAGGGTTTCACATCACGATGAAGCAAGTTACTGGTGTGGATAAAGTCTAGTCCGCATGCTGCATGAAGACTCCAGCGGACGATCGAAGATTCGGAATAGTCAGCGCTTATAATCACTGAAAACGATGATGGTAGTATGAAAGAATGTTTTATATTACCTGAGTCCAAGGAGCCTCCTTTGCAATATTCCATCAACAGACCTTGAATTCTGTGCTTCTCGACTACATATCCGTAAAGAGAAACAATGTGTGGATTGCATTGCGTCTAAATTGACACGATTGACAGGAAAAGTTAGAATAGAAGTTAATACCATCAAAAGTGTACGAATTTCATCCTTCATTTGCCAAAATTCTTCCCGCGGTTCGTGAAAAGTAGCCGACACCTTTTTGAACAACTTGGCGACTACTGGTACTGACAGTCCAGGCGCATTCATAAGTTCCACTATGGCCTGACCGCCTTCAAAGAGTAGTTTGACGCTGGTGAGAGACGATTTTTCATAGCTTTTGAAGCGAATTTGCTGAAATATTAATGAAACAGTATTAAAAAAGATGCCTACGCTAGCACCTGACAGGACATTTCCCCATTCGCTGCTGCAAATACGCTTCAGCTGCTCCAGAGGCGCACTCTTTGACGATGTCGTCAGTTTTTTGTAGAGAAACTACAGTATCAAATTGATTCAGTTGTCACCAATAGTTACCTCGTGAAAGTACATCTCAGGGGTGATTTTTTGGCGAGTCAGAAGTTCTTTCAGCTTCGGAAAGGACTCGAGAGTATCCACCAGTCGATTTATACACTGCTGCTGCTCTATTCTCTGGTCACTTGTATAAAACTGTTTAAAATCAAAGGCGGGTGACGAAACTTACCAGGAAAACTTTTACAAATGACAGAAAAAATACATATGGGTAAACTTCAGTCCACTTACTGATGTATGCATGCTTCACTTGTTCTGGATCATAGAAATACTCCAGAAAAGTTTGTTCTGCTTGTTGACGTTGTCGAAGTTTTTCTTCCAAAAGTTCGACTTGTTGTTCAATGTTCAAATAATGTTTTAGGACCTATAACCAAACGAACATTTATACTTTTTTGTCGATTGTACATGGTAATAGATGAGCAGCGATCCAAAGTCCAAAGTACTATTTGTCTCTTCACAGAACATTTCACAGGCTCTCTACAATAAAAGTTTCTGGTTTCGGCTCGACACAACTCACTTCACTGTATGCAGGAAAACGATTCCTAACCTCTTCAACAAACTTCAAGTGATTAGCCAGGGCGTAAAGTCGCTCTCCATGTAAGAATTTGATCTACTAAATCGTGGTTGAATCAGAGCCATTCAAACCTCTGAGTGCTCCTTGAAGATCATTCTGTAAAAAGTATTTGTTTCAATCGTTGAGTGTATGGAAAAACGAAAATCTCGATCACACAGACTATTGACTGGTCTTAGGAACGGAAGACGATTGTCGTATGTATCTCCTTAATAGATTTTTCTTAATTTTTGGCTATTACGTCTTACTCTTAAAGTCGTGTGAATATAGTGTAAATAACGGCATATACGAAAAGTCTTGGCTATGTATGTATGTATATAGAATATACTCCTTAAATATTTCCAAAAGGCGTTCCATCAACCAATTCTTGCCGTATGACTTGTTTGGAACGAAGTCTAGTGGCCAAAATAGTGTGTGCTTGACAGTTACAGTTTGAGGAATTATTTTCTGAAAACTGCCGTAAACGAGTACCTTCCACCCATTCATCGGCCATCCAGGTGTAGGGGGAGAGAGTACCAGCTTCTTTCACTTACCGGGAAAAAGTTGCGCACAACAAGAGGCAGAGCTGGTACCAATATCAACAAGTTTTTCAGGACATCGGTGCACTTTGCATCTTTGTATTTGCTCTAAAAGCGTGTAAAAAAATTTTTTTACTGGAAAACTTTCCGGTTCTATGAAGCGCCCTAAATACTCCCTAGTGGTATTGAAGACCAAGAAGTAATCTTTCGGTCCGAACAAGTCGAAGTGTACATATTCATCAATGTTCACTTCTCGAACAAAATCAGTCGATGCGAGAAAATCTTTCAGCATAGATTCTACCCTTGCTTTCACTAGAAGACGACGGAGATTTTCTTTCTGAGAGATAAAAGTCGCAATTTTCAAAATCTCTAACTGTTAACTTCTGAAGCAAGTTTTGTTCTTTTTGAGTGAAGCTGATGACATTTTTTTTCGAAAGCGCTAGCAGTTTGTTTGTGTTCTCTGCATTTATAATTTCAAAATAAATTCCAGAATATTGTTTGTAGAGACCGTCCACAGCTACTATCAATTTCTTTAAAATCATTTGGTTCACTGTAGGATCCAACATACCTTAAACAATGTAAAGTATTCTCGCGATATTTCGCATGAGAACATATCATTCTGCATGTTTTCAATAGCTGATTCACTTATCCACCTTATAAAGCCGAACAGCTGGAGAAAATGAAAATATCCATCGCATTTCAACAAAGTCTGGTCAAAGTTTTTGGCGATAATTAGACGCTTAAATACCATTTCTTCTTCAAGCTTCACAACTGCTGTGTAGTAAACAATATGATAACTGTACCTCAGCTCTCTATATATCTTGACCCATCTGCCAAGCGTCTTACAAGGGAAAAAGTTGTTAGATGAGTTTTTGTTTTGAGCTATGTTCAACATTTGAGCCTTGCAAACTTGATTCCATAAGGTTTCAAATTCTTCTACTGTAACCTGAAAATCTGTTACTTGCCATACCGAAAAATCGGAACAATATGCAGGGCTTCAATCTTTTTGCTACTGACACCTCCCTCTTTATCAACGCAATAGGATGAGCACATATTGAATTCTTCATACGGACGTGAAGTGACAAACAGCTCAACTTCGGAGCCGTATGGGTCATTTTTTAGTTCGTCCCAATCTTCGTTATTCACTGCTAAGCAGTGCTGAAAGGACGTGAAAATATTAAAAAAAACACTTACCATGTACGGAAAAATGCCCTCAAATGTCCGTTCTACCCTTTTCACCTCTGAAAGTAACACCGCCATGGGAAACTGAAAAATGGACGTTTTAGGAAAGAGAACCAGGTCTTAAGGGGAAAAAGATAAGAACTGAAAGGGGTTGGGTAGTTGTTGGGCCTTATCGTTTTACTCACCGAGGCGGGGCTTCGAAAAACAGCCGAAATCAGCATTTTCAACGTTATCAGTCGTCTCTTCGGCAAAACTCACTAAACAGTTTGTGCTCGCATTCTTCTGGCGTTCCTAATTCTCCACTCTCCCTAGAAGAGGAAATTCCTTTCCATCGTCTGTAATTAAATTGAACAATAACTCAGAAATGTGACGATGAATTCTGCTGCTATAAAGACAGAAAGACCCAAAGACATATGGGTAGAAGGACATTAGCTGAAGACGGTCTATAGACCGTCTTCAGCTAATGTCACATTTCTGAGTATGATTAAATGGGCTACGGGGACAACGATTTTAGGAGATATTTACTGTAGAATTTCGGCATAACACCCTATACACCTTTTTCTCTGCAACCCCGTATTTTCTGCAAAAATCCTGCATGGCTCAGACCTGCTTGTCCTTTGATGGGGCCCTCAAATACACTTTCACAAAGTTTTTGTATCAGTAGTTGGTTGAAAGATCATCATTTTCTCAACTTTTCTGCTCCGTACTTCTTTCTGATTTGTAGCGACGATAATTCTTCAAAGCCCAAATTTTATGACTTTATTGCCCATATCATCTGCGATCCTTCTCTTACAACAAGGTAGTAATAAAATTACAGACGTCAGAACCATTCAGTGTTGAGATCTATTTGGGTGTGAACAATATTCTGGCATCGGGAAATTACTCGACTCCTCGAATGACAATGGTTTACACAGAGTCAATAGGAAACGGGGCAATTTTTACAGGAGTTTATTGAAGTCCTCTGGGAACTAATGAAAAGAAAATTTGCGGTCTGGTTCAAATATCTCGACTATAGATAGATAGATAGATAGATAGATAGATAGATAGATAGATAGATAGATAGATAGATAGATAGATAGATAGATAGATAGATAGATAGATAGATAGATAGATAGATAGATAGATAGATAGATAGATAGATAGATAGATAGATAGATAGATAGATAGATAGATAGATAGATAGATAGATAGATAGATAGATAGATAGATAGATAGATAGATAGATAGATAGATAGATAGATAGATAGATAGATAGATAGATAGATAGATAGATAGATAGATAGATAGATAGATAGATAGATAGATAGATAGATAGATAGATAGATAGATAGATAGATAGATAGATAGATAGATAGATAGATAGATAGATAGATAGATAGATAGATAGATAGATAGATAGATAGATAGATAGATAGATAGATAGATAGATAGATAGATAGATAGATAGATAGATAGATAGATAGATAGATAGATAGATAGATAGATAGATAGATAGATAGATAGATAGATAGATAGATAGATAGATAGATAGATAGATAGATAGATAGATAGATAGATAGATAGATAGATAGATAGATAGATAGATAGATAGATAGATAGATAGATAGATAGATAGACGATCTATCAGCCAGAAGTGACATGACCCATCCATATAAATTGCCTCTTATGCCGTACTTCTTAAGCAAGAGAAGCAGTATACTATGACTGACAGTAACGTGACAGCTTTTGCTTCGTGGTCGTGGTCAAGGATAGACGGACGGACACCATTGCGCTTTAGTAGTAGAGAGCTGTTAGCTGAAGTGTTTGATTTCGTTGAAAGTTGAAATATGACTGCTTTGAAACAAAAGAAAGTCGCTCTGTCTTTCTGTCTCTCACAATCTTTGACCCTATCCCTATTTCTACTAACAACTAACTTTGAAAAATTCATTAATTGACTTGTAGAATAGATACAACATTGCTCTGATGATATTTCTCTGTGACTCGTTTTTGGAGGCTGGACGGCAAGTAGTAAAGGGGGTCTTGAGCGGAATGTGCGTGGAGATGGCACTGGCTGCATGGAGAGAAGAAGAGTATTGGGTAAGAGGGAAGAACACCCGCAAAAATGTATGTACAGGGTGCGCCATAATTACGGGCGCGCGCTATATCGCTAATAACTCCGTTTCTAAATGTTGGACATATAGAATCTATGGTATATAAATGTACCTCAGAAACTGGAGAATCAAATAATTGATCACACTTACACAATTGATTCAGGTGGGCTCGGTAACCAACACTTCTAGGGTGCCGATTGAGACGGTTTAGTCACGGTGGTCGAAAATAAGCAAAAAAATAAAATTAAAGAAAACGAAATCAGTTTATCATCACTTTATAGCGCATAAAAAATGAAGCGAGAAAAACACTTGCCCGCCTTTCTTTCGAGTGGGAACTTCGAGAAAACCATGATTTACTTGTTAGCCACTGCGCGACGAACTACAGGTTGCATGGTTTTTTCCAAATTTGCAACACAAACCAATGTGAGAATGTGCCATTATTCATTATTTTTTATGCTCTTTTTAATGATACCAACCGCGCCCAGCTGTTCTCGATTTCGTTTTTCGACCTCCGTGACTCACCCGTCTCTATGGGCGCCCTAGATGTGATGCTTACAGACCCACCTGAATCAACTGTGCAAGTGTGATCAATTATTTGATTCTCCAGTTTCTGTGGTACATTTATACATCATAGATTCTATATGTCCAACATTTAGAAACGGAGTTATTAGCGATATAGCGCGCGCCCGTAATTATGGCGCACCCTGTAGATGGGGAGGTAGGAGTTTTTAGAGCCGGCTGTAGGCACCGGTCTCGATGTCATGTTGCATCTGCTCGTCCAGGCGGTCGTAGCCCTTCTTGGCAACGTTCCAGTAGAAAATCTGCAAAAAGTTGGTTGCGTTACTATTTCTCTGTCCACCCACCTTGTCTCCTTTGCATTTGACCAAATCGAATCCCTGTCTCTGTAAGTCAATCTTCTTTAGCTTGAAGGTTCCAGTCCTGTCGACTTCCTTGCAGAGACGAATGAATATCGGGACGGCATAGCTGGCCAGATTGGCCTGGAGACGATCTCCAATCTCCTTGATGAAGGTGACCTCGTCCACATCGGGCTTCAGAACGACTCCAGCCATACCGGCTCGTCCCTCCATCTTGCCTACTTCGACTCCGTAGACCGTTGCATCTTCGACGCTCATCACCGGCTGCAGGATTCCTTCGACCTCGGTGGTGGAGACGTTCTCACCCTTCCATCTGAAAATTGTGTTTGTTTGTTTCATGGATCTTTGAGGAAAATCAGCCGTCTACGACGAATCCTGCAGCCGGTGATGAGCTTTTGTCTTGATTTAGCATTAACAATAGGAGGCTGCACCGATTCCCCAACAGTAGGACCACGAGCCAAGTTCCCCAAAGCTGACTTGCCAACTATACCTTTGACATGCCATGGCTGGCCAGCTTTTGGCTCGTGGTGACACACGGACGGACAGATACCATTGCACTTTAGTAGTAGAGAGATACAGTGCGGTGCAAAATTATAGGGCCACCCAGTTTTTTGTGCATCCTGGCGCGGGATGGCGTTTTGAGGTTTCGGGAATTGCACCAGCGGATTCGGCGGCTTTCAAAACCCCTGGGTAGGTATGCTTCAGCAATTCAGACGTTTTTTTAAGATCAGGCGGGTATTTTTACTAAAAGAGTTGCAGAAGCCTTGGTGCAAAATTATAGGGTCACTAGACAAAAACGCTTTTAAAAACTTTCACACGTCACAACCTGTCAACATAAGATGTCTGTGGGGGTAAGGCAGTTCGTCTCTGATAGCCACCATGCCTCTTGGTACCCAACTGTCCAGCGACGAGCGTGCTCAAGTCGACGTTCTTCAAGATGTCGGGCTCTCGAACAGGAAGATCGCCGAAAAGCTGGGTCGGAGCAGGAATGTGATCAACAGTTACGTACACAGTCCCGGAACCTATGGAACAGCTCAACACACTGGACGGCCCAGGAAATTGTCGGTGCGAGACGAGAGACGAGTCTTCAGACGTGTATCCAACCAAGCTGTCAGTTGCCGTCAAGTCATCACTGAGCTGAATCTTGCTGTCTCCAAGTGGACCGTCCTTCGTTCCATCGCACGTAACCCGAATCTGAAGCAAGAAAAGATGAAGCCAGCTCCTCGACTTCAAGCACATCACAAAGTGGCCAGGCTCAACTTCTGCAGAGTTAACATGATAACCAATTGGGAAAAGGTGTGTCACTTCTGTCTTCTTTCTTATTTTTACCCAACAGGTCGTCTTTTCCGATAAAAAGAAGTTCAAATTGGATGGACCTGACGGTTTTGGCTACTATTGGAGAGATCTCAGGAAAGATCCACGCATGATGTCCAGAAGAAACTTTGGAGGAGGGTCCGTCATGGTCTGGGGTGCTTTCTGCAACGATGAAGTGGTAGAGATGGAGTTCATTACGACCAAAATGAACAGCCAAGCCTATCAGCAAGTTTTGGATAAGCGCCTCCTGCCCTTCTACCATCAATCCAGCCAGCAGAGTCTACAGTTCATGCAAGTCAATGCCACGGTTCACACCTCCAGAGCGACCCTTGCTTGGCTCAAAGACGAATTGGTGGATGCAATGGATTGGCCCGCTCTCAGTCCCGATCTCAACCCGATTGAAAACGATCGGGGAATGCTAGCCAGGAACATCTACGCAAATGGGAAGCAGTACAACACTATTGAAGAGCTTCAACAAGCGATTTATCGCGAGTGGACCCGAATCAACTCCAACTTTCTGAAAACTCTTGTGACTTGTCGAACGTCGACTTGAGCACGCTCGTCGCTGGACAGTTGGGTACCAAGAGGCATGGTGGCTATCAGAGACGAACTGCCTTACCCCCGCAGACATCTTATGTTGACAGGTTGTGACGTGTGAAAGTTTTTAAAAGCGTTTTTGTCTAGTGACCCTATAATTTTGCACCAAGGCTTCTGCAACTCTTTTAGTAAAAATACCCGCCTGATCTTAAAAAAACGTCTGAATTGCTGAAGCATACCTACCCAGGGGTTTTGAAAGCCGCCGAATCCGCTGGTGCAATTCCCGAAACCTCAAAACGCCATCCCGCGCCAGGATGCACAAAAAACTGGGTGGCCCTATAATTTTGCACCGCACTGTAGATACTCTGAGTTTTTACTCTTACTTTTCTATATTCTGTTTCACCAATTTCCTAGCCAGTGCCCTACGGGCAGATGTATGAGAATATTGCAACGATTTTCTATTCGATCGAGAGTTTTTTCGTTTCACGAATCGCTCAAGTCAACGTTTTCCAGGGAACGTTTTGTAATTTACTGTTTTCCCGTTTTAGTTCATCTAGGTAAAAGCAATGACAAACAGATTTCCTCCCAAGTACGAGCTTACTGTCTGTACTGTATTCTTGTTTCACTGCCATGAGGCCATAGAACGCGGATCTTCAATCTCAGATGGGACCACATTTGCAAAGTTCCTATTGAGAATTTTTTATTTCACCCCACCCCTATATTTCTTTCAAAATATCCCGTAACCGTTCAGTCGTTTGCACTGTTACTATTTAGCATCCCTACTACTTCCACCAGGGTTGGGTCAAGCAGCCACTTTTTGCGCATTTTCGACTGTTCGCAGTGCGAGCGCAAGTGCTCACCCAACCCTGACTTCCACACCCTTTTTCCTCGCTCTTTACCAACAAAATAAAAGAAACATATCAATCCTTCCAAAGATGCCCCACTAAACTCATGAGCTTTTTGCGTTTCATCCTCATCATATACTTCTTCCAACAAGACCTCAATCTAGGTACACTGTCTTCCCTTTTACAACCCCCTCCCTTTGAACTACAAAAGCTTTCCAGACCTGAAGGTGTCTCCCCTCCTGTCTTTGAAGTACAGATAGCCGAGCTCGTCCCAGTAGAGCACGTCTCCGCTGGCAAACACTTGGTCGCCCTTCTCGAAGACGTCGCGGTAAATCTTCTTCTGGGTGTCGTTGCTGTTCACGTAGCCCTCAAACTTGAGCAGCAGATCCTTGTTCTTGATTAGACCGACCATTTCGCCGATTTCTCCTGGGCGACAGCTAACGCAGAGTCCCGTTTTGGGGTCACGGACCAACTCCCCGGTTTCGTCGTCGACCTTGATCAGACGGATTGGATAGAGACTGGTCACGAGGGGATAGATGGGGAAGAAGCCGCACGAGCCGACGTGGTTGTCCACGTTCACTGAAAGTTGGAAGTTTTTTTTTGTTTCGTAAGATACGGTCCCTTTTTTTTTGCAAAAAGAGAAGATAAAGAAGTTATTTTGCTATCCGACGATAGCTCAGTCATATAGTCAGTCGTATTATTGAAAACTATAGCTTGCATACGGTCCCATTTTACTATAGCTTGCATACGGTCCCATTTTTGCAAAAAAATGTATGTTTCAGCAGTTGCAGACAAGCGAGGAATCTTATGGGAACCGATGCGGCGCTCTCTTGGTGAAGTTATAGAATTGTTTCTGGACTCAAGCCAATCTACTATGTAAACAGTTTTGTGGTCGTCCTATTTGATAGTTTTCAAAATGCGATTGACCATGTGAACTGCCAGATTTACGCTTTTTATCTCAACGGTTTGATATTTGCTGTGTTTTAACAAGTCTGATAAACAAAGAATCAGCTGTAACCTAGTGTCCAGTTGATCCTAGTTACCTAGTAGTTATTTTGTATATTTTTCCTCGTTTCAGGAGTTTCATAGTGGACAGTCGGTCATGTTTTCAAAACAATAAGGCTTCCATGTTTTCCACTATTATAACTTTTACATTCTTTCATTTTTCCAAAAATGTTTGTTTGATCAATCGCAAACACTTATACACTCCTCTAGAGCAAGCAGATTTCCACGCTTTTTGATACTGTAATCACTTGAACGAAAATGGATGTTTCAGCCTTTACATACAGGCAAAGAAGCTTATCAGCACCGATAAGTCATTGCTCGGTAAAGTTGTAAAATTTTTTCTGGTTTCATGAGAGACAGGTAAGTAAGGAGTGTTATGGGTATTTTTTTTTTGCGAAAAGTCCGGTCAATGAGGATATGTGGATAGCATCAAAAAAAAGAATACTCGAATGAAGATCATGGAGAGCAGTCAGATCTACGGGACGGCCAAAGCCACAACGGAGGGATTGCTTTACGAACAAGCTAGGACAAAATTGTACTAGAATCGCGAGAGAAGATACCACCCAATGGAATCAGTACTAACTGCGATATGTGAACGCGTTGATCTCGCAATAAATTGAATCTCATCACATTGTCAACAGTAAATCTAGCAACCAGTTACTTTTATCACTTTTACTTACTAGTTCCGCTCTTCTACGGACATTTCCGCTGTTATGCTTCAACCGGCACAGATAAATGAATGATTTAGATAGTAGTCAATCTGGTTTGGGTCTCGAACGCTAGTACATACTTTTTCTGTAGTGTTGCCAGCTCCTTCAACTAATTGTTGCCGGGTTTCGGATACCGCACCTCTAATGCTATGAACATGTGTGACTGTCATTCTATGTTTTGTTTCACCAGAAAGTTATAACAGACAGCTTATACTATACGATACTCTTAGGTTCTACTCCATGTATACTAATTTCGAAAGTATTTGAGATGTTACAAGATACGGGCAAAAGGAATGCAAAGTTTTTGCTACGTTGATGTACAAAGTTATCTGCTGAAGGAAATTTTCCTCATAAGAATAAGGAAAGGTGGGACTATCATCCGAAAAATCGACTCACCAATGTTCGAATTGCCCTCTGTGGATCCATACAGCTCTCCGATTCTCTGTAGGCGGAAACGACGAACAAATTCGGGCCATATCTCGCCACGCAGTCCATTGCCCCACATCAATCGAACTCGGTGTTGATTCTCCTCATCGCAGGGCTTCTGGGACAGCAGGTACCTGCAAAATATTAGTTTAGCTTATAAAATAAAATTTGTATATGTTCCAGACCTTAGATAAGAGGAACAGCTCACTTCGAAGAGTACTGTTAGGCGAGCTTTGAAAATTATTAACGTTTGCAACAGTTTTTGGCTGCAATTGATCAACATCTAGAAACTTTCACTTTTTTCAACAAAAGACATCTATTTGTGTTTCACCGTCTTCGTAAGAGGTACAGCTAACATCGATATCGCTTCCGATTTCCAGAAATGTCCAGATTTTCCAACCAGATTCGGTATGTGAAGAACAATCTTTTGTAAGAATAAACCAACAGTAATACTATAGAACAGTATGCTCAAAGTGTTGAAACTTTCACCTCGTTTTGTTATGTTTCGCTTGTATGGTTAGAGATGCAGCTACTTCTGTGCTATTTCTTTGCTTTAAATTCAGTACTTTACTTGTAGGAGCGGTTTTTTTTTATGTTTCAGTCCTTCGTTAAGAGGAGCAACACACTTCGTAAGGTTCGTAAAATTTGTTATTCTAGCTGTGTTAGTTTCAGTCTGATGGTATAAGACAAGGATCTCACTTGTTTTCGCTCTCTTGTTTTCGCAAACTTGTGATCAGCAACTTTACGAAACCTATCAATTCCCGAAACATGTTACGCCCAAAAAAGCCCTCAAACCAACCTGCAGATCTCTCCAATATACTGACTGGCTGTGCAGTTGTACTTGACGCAGTCTTTCCAAAAATTGCTCGCCGAGAACTTTTTCCTAATGACGGCTGTGGTCCCCAAGACGATGATCGACCCGATTCCCATGATTCCCGCAGCCGAATGGTACAGAGGCATTGTGATGTAGACGACATCGTCGGGGGTCAATCCGAAGGCCTGTCCGGCTCCCATGGCGATCCAGTAGTAGCGGAAGTGCTTGATCACAGCCGGCTTCGGGTTTCCTGTCGTGCCGGAGGTGTAGATGTAACACAGGACGTCTGGAAAATAAGTTTTTTTTTCATTCTAAGCAGGTTTTCGGGGTTATAGCATTATTTTTGCTCCATTTGTTTAGTCAACTGTTGTGGTAAACAGAACAGAACCATAGCCAGGAGATGAAACATAAAAAGTAGAACATTTGAATGAGCTATTACATGTTCCTAAGTGAAAGTCCTCACAAACAAGTATGACTATATCAAAAGAATAAAACAAATAAGGTGACACTGATTTAGAAGATTTTTTCTGGCAAATCCAGTTTTACAAGTTTTGTGCTTCGATTTTTAAAAGCATCTCAGTTGCACAGCGCAGTGAGCCACATAGAAGTAAGTAGAGCCTCATCCAAAGTCTGAAACATATCTCTTGCCCTGTTTGCCCCTCCAAGTGAATGAAATGCTATGCCTGTTAACTTATGGTGCAACCATGAGGGAGTCGTATAAAAAAGAAGGGGGTATAACCAGGTGCTAAAACATAAAGGTAATACTATAAGACTGGAAGTCAAGCGTAGTTTTTATCAAGTTCGTTGTTTAGCTATAACATGAAAGCTAAATATAAGAACAAAAGGCTATTTTTAAAACTTCTGCTTGAAGTTTTTGCAAAACTTGGTTTGGATGTCTCAGGGAAAAAGGAAATTTTTTTTCTGAGCTCGACAAAACTTGCTCCTATACAATGCAGCTATTGGGTTCGGCATTGCTGACGTCCTTGCTGACGTCCTATTGGCCCTTCATTGAAATCAGAAAGTTTTCAAAAGTTTGAGAGAAGCAGAGAGACAAAGACAGGAAAAGACTCACTCTGGAAATGGATGCCCTTGTTCCCTGGCTCGGCATTGCTGACGTCCTTGAGCAGCTGCTCCAGACTTCTGTACTCGGAAGAGGGCTCGGAACTTGTACTGAGGAAGACTTCTTGTCCGTCCCTGGGTAGCAGAGCCGCTTCGAAGCAGGACGTCAGGGCTGGAAACATTGATATTTCTATTTCAAAAGAGTCAAACTCACTAGGCAGGAGACTGGTCGTGGTGATGATGCACTTGGAGTTGGCGACACGAATCGAGTGGGCCAGCGGTTCCAGCTTCAGATTGGAGTTGATGAAGGCCGAGATGACACCAATCTGAAAAGAAACCAGTCGTTCAATTGGTACATTTTTAAACAGTTTAATTTTGTTTCACTGTCCAATCGTTAGGGAAGCAATGCTCACTCGCCTAATTTTGCGTGGACTTTTTTCCATAGGCTTTAAAGATTTCTATAACAACAAACGTTTTAAGACTGAAACTTTTGAATTTCCAAAAAACTTTATGAACTCGCATATACTGTCTCGGTAGCTGAACAAATCCTACAGTATCGGAATGTTTTCATGTTTAGCAATCTCTCCTTTTCATTACCTTTCCCTTTTCATTACTGGAAGATATTGGTTGGATTTCTAAACAGAAGAATATTTTCGTAAATAACCTTTTCATATCAGTGCAGTTTTTTTTCGATCTATGTTGCATGACCGAGACTCGGTGGAAGCCAAAAGTATTGTTTGACAAAAGATTTTTTAGGTTTCACTGTTATTCTAAAAGGAGCCAAAACTTTTTTTTCATTTTGCAAGTTGACGATCAAGTTTGTAAAAAATAAATTTCGTACCTTGGAAAGTCCGAGCCAGATGGCAAAGAAGTCTATACTGTTCTCCATGAAGAGACTGACGACGTCGCCGTTCTTGTAGCCTTCCGAGTCGAAAAAGTTGACGTACTTGTTCATCAGCTGGTTCAGCTCTAGATAGGTCACCTTGCGTCCGGACTCGACCTCGATGCAGGCCATCTTGTGTGGGTGCTTGCGCAGCTGTTCGAGGAAGATCTCGTGAATGGGCTTGTTGGCGTTCAGACGACGACGAATCTCCCATTTAACCTTGATTAGCACGTAGAGGCCACTGAAAATGAGGGAGATTGAGGCTTGTGTACACTATTGGAAGTGCTCAAACATTTGCTTCCACAAAGCTGTAACTTTGGTCAACTGTTAGCTAACTTGCTTGTTCCCAGTTCAAGATTTGTAGGCGAAACAAAATTGGAAAGTATTTGTGTTGCGGTATGAGACACTCCTTAGTCTTACAAAGGTAGAAGGCTCGCTTTTTTTCATCTTTTTATGTCCTTTGTCGCGTTTTTCAACTATGTGAAAAGATTCCAAGTACAAGTTTTTGTTTGGTCACTATTTGTTAGAGTTACTAAGTTGAGAATATTCAAGCCACTTGTCTAGTTTCAATCATTTTTGCTTACAAAATGTTCTCAAAAACAGTGAACGTGTTTTTCAAAGAGTAGCAAGAGAAAAGATATGACATTTCCTGTTTGCTTAGTATAGAAATTTTTTTTATGTTCCACTTCTCTGGTATAAAAACCTTCTCCGCACTGTGTTTTATTCATGTAATTCATTGCAACATAATCAAATTTGCTAAAACTTTGTGAAACTACTCAAAACTCATATACTGGCTCAAATTTTTGTTTCAAAAAAAAAAAAAAGCTGTCAGTACAGTAAAAGTGAGAGCAAACACTATTCTTTATCTGTTTCTGCACTAAATACATACGTTACTTTAATTGATTCAAATTATTATTGTTTTATAGGTTCTCTTTGTTTCAAATCTCTAGTATAGGACTCGACTTCCCTATCTCAATGGAAAAAAAGCTAAAACCCACGTCAAATCCCTGCCGACGGTCTGGCGAACGCGGTCAAAGTAGGACAGCTTGCTGAGACGGTAGAGGAAGTAGAAGAAGGCGCAGAGCCACCACCAGTTTCGCCCAACGAGGAGCATGACGACGGCAAAGACCCCAATCCGGACGAGAGCATTGCTCGGCGTGTCCGTCATGTCCTGAAAACACACAAGAGTTATCAGAGACTAGGGAATGGAGAAGAAGCTCAGTGATAAGAGAGGGATCGTAGGGTGCATTGGAATTGTTTTATCAAAATAGTTTGTTGGAAAGGTTTGAATTGTTGTTACATGCCAAACGGACTGCTGAGACAGGTCTTACTGTTCAAAAATTTTGAACAGTAAGACCAGGAAATGTCACAGAAGGCAAACTTTAGGCAAACTAGGCAAACTTTGACACAGAAGAAGGTAGCCTGCTTTTTGGAAAATGAAACACAAACAGAAACGCACTTTCATAGCTTTCACCTATTCATGATATTAGAGAGCCACTAAACGTTCGCAATAGTTGTAGCCCGCAGGCAGCAGACAAATATTTTGATCACTAATCGAGTCGTTCAGTTCTATGCCACTCTTGGATCATTGTAAGCTTTACGTTATTATCGACTTCGGCTGAAGGAGTGCTAAAAGTTATCCCTTTATCACTTTACCCTGAGCAAATATGACAAAATGTATGTATTAAAAAGGGAAGTAAATCCCTGGAAAATTTAGAATTCATGGCGTTCAAGAATACGGAATATAATCACTCCCTTACTTTACTCAGAAATTGAAATACCAAAGGATTTGTTCAAAACTATTCCGCACAATTGTCACTGCCATAGTATGGGTAGCCCACCCCAAAAATTGCATTGTACATGGTAGCACCAATAATCCAGAGATGGAAAAGCGCCGTATTTTCCGATGTTTTAAAATTCTTTTTTTGTTCTTGGGATGCTTAGGGAGAGCCAGCGCCTTGCTAGTCATTTTAGACTGATCATGTACAACGTGAAACCAAAATAGTTAATGAAAGTTCACATTAGCCTCGTTGTTAGGAAATACCAAAAATAAAGCTACCTTGGAGAGACGGGAGACGAGCGGACGAATAAAGGCTGTGGAGGCGAACAATTGCAGACCTAGTTGTCTCGAACAGAAATCGATAAATTGCACTTTTGAAGCACAAAGAAAACTTTCTAGTTTAGTGGATAGAAAGCGAAAAGATAGTACTCTTCTAGTATCGAACCATGAAGATGTACTTTGGATTATAGGGGACGGGGAGATAAAAGAGTACGAGAGGAAAACAAATTGATAGAAGGTGAACTATGGCGCCGACAGTGAAAGAGACAAAGGGACAGAGACAGAGACAGATAGGTAGTTTACTATTATTTAAAAATATGGACCATGTCGAAAAGAAGTTAAATGTTTCATGTTTGCTTTATAAAGTCCCAACTGTTCCGAGATCTGATCATCCTCCTTCACTCTATGTCAGTTTTTCACAAGATTGTTTCGGGCCAATGGTTTAGATGAGTAGCGATTCTGGGCAGTTTCTGGTTCGTGTTTTTTTCCTCTTCCAGACTACGCTTCACATAGTTCTATAGAATCGTTGAAACATTGAAGACAAGTTGCATTGTAAATAAAACTAAAATGTTTCAACCATTTAAGATTGGGATGATTCCAACAGACACTTAGTGAGACGGCCATTTTTGAAAAACGCATCATTCTTTTGAGAGACTGGAACATTCGAGTTGCTGTTACATATATTGTCTGTCGTTAACCATTTCCTAACTACAGAATTGTTCACACTTATGGTTCGAAAAGGTATCGTCAGTCTTGACGACATTCGGCACCAAAATCCTTCGCTGTCAGAAATGCACTGGATTTTAGCGATTATCACACTTAAACAGTACCAACATAAATAGTCAGAACAGGAAAGCAGTCACTTTACTAATCAAAGAAGACTACTGGTGAGGCAAAAAGAGTCTCGTTATCAAATGTTGGGGCCACATAGAGTCTCTGATAAGACGGTCAAAGTTCCGACTACTTCTTCCCCTTCTTTTGATGGTCGGGATACGATTAGAGAGAGTACAGACAAGAGAGTTTTATTAGGAAAAACTTTTTTGGTTGGAAGATGAGGGATAGACTAAAGAGTGTAGCGGAAAGTTAATATTAACTACTTGGGCAAGAGGCACGGAGAGTTTAGGGAGCTAGTGAAACTGGAAAAAAAGATAGGTTCCCTCTGAAAACCATACCAGCCGTCTCCGACGGCTTCGCCGTTCTTTTGCCATCAGTTTACATTGGCGGCTGCGCCGCTTTGTAGTTACAGAAATCTCCCAGTGGCTTCACTGTGAAAAAAAGCCAAATTCTAGAGCGCACCCATAGTTGACTTGCGCTCCAATTGAGGCAATAATTGTTTCCGAACAATAAAACTTCTGGACAAATATACTTCTGTCACATACTTCTGTTTCGTGGCCATGAACAAACAAACAAACAAGCAAACAGACAGTGTCCTCCACAGAAACCATTGCGCTTTAGATAGTAGAGGTGGGAAAGGGCATACAAGATCACTTCAACGAACAAGAGTTCAACTTATTGCATTCTTTTTATGCTTCCTGGTTGTAATCCTTCAGAGAAACACAAAAAATGTACTGGGAAAAAGTGTAAGAGAGCATAATCTGTAATACAAACTTCCGCGTCATTGTTTGTCGAAAAGTATAGATCTCTCCTGGTTCTGTTGAAACAAAAATGTCTGAATACTCGAGGAAAATTTGTGAGTGTTAGCATTCGAATAACAGCCATACAAAGCCTATATTCTTTCCACCTAATTTTCCCTATATAATGAAACGAAAACCAAATTTTATATTATAGATCTTGAGGACCAGATGAACTCCGGATTGCCTCTTCTCGAAAGAAAAAGTCAGTCTGTTCTAAATGCAGTGAAACAACAAAAAGTCTTTTTTTCTAGAGAGTGAGGGTGTGATGGGAGATGCAAGAGATGTGACTATTGCTTTCTTACAGATAAAACTATTACTACGAACGGACAAGCCTTCCATATATTGCTCTTTTGTGCCTCCTGGTTATACTCATTCAGTGAAATACAGGAAAATAGTCTAAAGAGTTCGGGTTTGATAAGTGTGAAACAGGGGCGTAGTGATATTACTAGTTCAAAGGCAAAAAACTCTGGATCTGGAATGGAAAGAGAAAGAGAACGATCGGGAAACTAGGAGAAAGCTAGTTTCCTAAGCAAATCGATTTTCCATCAGTTACTATCTAAGAGCCGAACCGCTTGTCTTGATTATAGGGTGAAAAATAAAGCACTTCAAATAAATAATGTTTTGAAATGCAGCCCATGCTTCAATTGTCTGATAGAAGTAAAGAAAGGCTAGACGAGCAAATATAGCGAGCTGATGAAACAAGGAATATTGAAATGTTCCAATGTAGGAAGACGGATGATTGGGTTTCGAAGAAAGTAGTACAATAAGCTTCATGAAAAACAAACCCATTTTTCTAGTCAAATTGGGAAAGAAAAGAACATTTTTCAGAGCATTCCCATCAAAAAAGTGACAAAAAATTGCGAAGATAAGGGAGATTGCTCAGACCAGGGAAACATATGTGAGTCAAAAAGGGGGAAAAGGCCACATCCCGTCAGCCAGTTGAAAACTCTCTCAGTCTCTCTTTCTCTCTCTCGTATTTGCCTTTCGGTCAACAGGGCACAAGTCTGCCCGCGAACACCCCCCTCCCTCCACTCATACACACCTTTTGAACAGCTCTAAACTGGCACTTTCCTGTGGTTCATTGTGCGGAATTTTTTTTCCATGCTTTCACTACTAAACACTGAAGCTGAATGCGATAGTACATAATCTCACTCGAACGATGAAACCTTTTTAGAAAATTACTGGAAAACTATATATTGGAAATAGGAAACTGTTGTATAGACCAAACTACATGGATATATTGAAGATAGTAACACGAGGAATACATGTGTTTTCAGTGAAACCCAAGAATTTCTAGCTAAAAGAGACTTCAATATTCGAAGCAGAATTTTTTCCCGAAAGAAAAAGACTCAAAATCCTTGAGAGTTGAAGGGATTAGTGGTTTTGCTACAGGACGGGAACATCAATCAAAGACAGTAACACCAGGAGTGCATAAGGTCTCGGTGAAACGCAAAACTTTCTAATTGGTACCTTTTGTGCGCAATAGATCGCGTCAGTGAAACCAAAATTGTTACTTGTTGGACTCTTTGGGAAAGAAGTGATAAGAAGCTGAGCTTAGTCACAAATTCAACAGAAACAGTCCGAACTCGAAAAATAGTCCCATGAAACACAAAAGTATTTGAAGCTGTTCCCACCTGACTGGGGTAGCTGCTCCATAGCCTCGTCATTTTCGTGATCCCCAAGAAGAGTGAAAGGAAGTCCTGAATTTTGCTTGTTTCAAGAAAAGAGACTGAAGAAAAATGTTCAAAAGAAGAAAGTCCAGTGCAGAGAAAAGTGGTCTGTGACGGAAATCCTTAGTGGCCCGGCTTACAAAATAACGGCACATACATTATAAAAAAAAACGATATACTCGCTGCATCAAAGCAGCATCGTCTTCAATTCTAATCACTTGCGGATGAAACAAAATATTGTTAGGCGCCTGAAGAGTTGAATGGCTATGTAAAAAGTTCTGTTTCACTGATAGGTCAAGTACAGAATTGCTGCTTGATCCTTCTGCTATGCGAAAAAAAACTTTATCTATCCAAACCGGCAAGAAAAATAAAAATAGTGGAGTGGAAAAACTAAAGCAGCTGGTCTTGAACTCCCCCGTTGAAACATTGAAGTTTCCTTACTATGTTTCGAAAAATGTAAGGAATCAGAAGGATTGAGAGACGAGACATTGTCGAAAGATCATGTTTCACAGATACCAATCACAGAAGAGAGTTCGTTGCACAACCGTCTTCCAATCTGTGAGCACAAAACATTTTCAAGCATTTCTTCTACGACGTGCACAAAATGCTAAACAAGCTGTTCTTATACTCCCGTTGTAACATTGTACTCTTCCTTGCTAGATTTAGAACCATCAGAAGGCGTAGAGTTAGCGAAAGATAAAAGGAAGATTGTAAGACTGTTTGTTGTCAAAAAAGCTCTTGTTTAACCGATGGAACACTTCCAGAAGGAATATAATGTTTTGCAAACAAAACCAACTTCTTCCCATACACAATTGAACCAACTGGTCTTATATCCTCCTTGAAACATTGAGGTTTTCTTTGCTCTATTCTTCCAGTTACTGAAACACTAATAGTTTTTCCAATGTTTCACCAAGTACATGAAAGAAAAACAGATGATCACACAATAAATGATTGTAACCGGTATCAAATAGCTACTAAATAGTTACAACATTTGGTCCATTTATATGCCTACAAGCCTACAATTTATCATTAGTGTTCTGAAGTTGATAAGTGTAATGTTTCATGGTAGCTACTCATAGAAAAACATTGCTACAGAATTCAGTCGTTCCTTGGTTGAAACTACGCTAAAATTGTGTGACATTAAGGAGGAAAGAATACAGGGTGCCCCAAAATTACGGTAACCGCGGCGAACGCGCCGATATGCGGCTTTTTGTAAAGGGGCTGTTTTATTCTTTGTTTTTATTGTGTTCCTCCTTTTATTTACCGTGTTTTCTGTTGTTTCAAACCGAATATGCTACCATTTTCAGAATGGTCAAAGCTTCCATCCGACGCCAAACAATTCTTGCCCTTCACCAACAAGGCGTTCAGGCGATCAACATCTCTCGTCGTCTCAAGGTGTCCAAGAAGCTCGTGTCTACTACCATTTCGCGATTCAAAGAGCTGGGAAGTGAAAAAGACCGTCCCGGACGATGAAGACCCATTTGTGTGACCACCAGGGCCAACATTAAGAAGGTACGCGATCGTATCTATCGGAACCCGGGGCGTTCTATCCGCAAAATGGGCAAGGACTTAGCCATTTCCAAAGGCTCTATGGCTAGAATCATGAAGAAACACCTCAAAATGAAGGGATACAAGCAAGGAAAACGTCAGTTCTTGTCCGAAGCCAGTAAGACGAAGAGAAAGGAGCGCTCGAAGAAACTGCTGCTTCGTTTCAAAGGTGGAGACCACAAGTCGATCCTCTTCACGGATGAAAAGATATTCACCGTCGAACAGTCGCTGAATAAGCAAAACGATCGAGTTTATGCTACTTCACAGCCAAATGTAGCGGTTCGACGTACTGGATATCGAAAAAGTTTCATGGTCTTCGCTGGCATAACTTCTGATGGAGAGACACCACTTATCTTCATTCCCCAAGGAATCAATGGAAACAACTATCTCGACATGTTGAAGACCGAAATCGTGCCAAGGGCCAAGAAGCACTTCAAAAAGCGTCCCTGGTGCTTTCAACAGGATGGTGCACCGGCTCACAAGCATAATGCCGTCCAATCTTGGTGCAAGCAGATCTTTCCCGACTTCATTGACTTCAACCAGTGGCCTCCTTCATCTCCAGACCTCAATCCAATGGACTACTCGGTTTAGAGTATTCTCGAATAGAAGGCTTGCTCAAAACCCCATCGTGATGTCGAATCGCTGAAAAAATCGCTGGGAAAAGCTTGGGACGAGCTCGATGAGGGCTACTTGCGCGCCACCGTTGACGCATTCCCGAATCGTCTCCGAGGCTGTGTCGCCTCTGATGGAGATACTTTCGAATCTTAAGATGTTATTTTGCTTAGTTTTTTATGGAGAATAAAACCTATATGGTCTGGTTCCCTGTTTTGCAATTTTGACGGTTTGGCGCCGCGTTTTACTGGTTACCGTAATTTTGGGGCACCCTGTAGTATAAATGGGGAACCTAGGAAGAGAAAAACCAGTTCTTATCACTGTCCTCAAGATCAACCGAAATTAGAGTGAGAATTCAGAGAGTTTAATACCCTGTTTGGGAGTTAAAATGGGGGAGACCCAATTCATCATTCATAAAAAATGAATGGAAATGAATCACAGGGACAAAGGGGCAGAGAGACAGAAAGGTTGTAGAGACAGAGCCTCACTGAAAATCAAGCCTGCCAGACGTACAAAGAGAGAAAAATGAGTCACGAGTCAGAGACACACTGATCCCTGTTCCTTTTGAGGGTCGACTGACGTCAGTCTGACACAGAGGGAAGTCAGACATTGTGAGGGCAGAGACCCGCGCGCCGATATAACATAAGAAATGGAAATCACACCACCCTCTCACTGTCTCTCTCGCGGCCACCGACGACTTTGTTCCCTCTCTGGAAGTGTGTGGCGGAACTCGTTCCGCCATCGAACACGCGCGGATTGCGGCTATCCGTACGGATGCAGAAAGTGATTTGCGAGAGGAGCGAGGGAAGACTTTGAACCAGGAACAAGGTAAAACAAACTATTTTTGAACGTTTACACACGGTCAGACAACTGAATTGGCAACAAATGAATCACTCTGTTATTCTCCTGCTAGTGAAACATGTTTCCTTTTCAAAGATTTGCTTCATTTCAAAATGTTCTAGTAGAAAGTTAGCGAAAAGGATAAGGGAATGTGAAGTGTGCAAGCAAGATAGTGAAGAAAGGAATTAGACAGTTCAATACAGTCAACTCTCGATATAGTAGAATTCACAAAAAAAAGACAAAAATTTTGCTCCAATAGTAGAGTACAGTTGATTTTCCCTCTCGGTTTAGTAGACTTCACCAAATACAGCCAACTCTCGATATAGTGGACACGCGTTTTGCACGAAAAAAAGTCTACTATTTGGTCTACTAAACCGAGAGGGAATATCAACTGTATTCTACTATTGGAGCAAAATTTGTCTACTATATGGTGAATTCTACTATATCGGGTGTCTACTACACTGCGCGTCATAATTATGAGTCACCCCCCTAAATTTGCAGTATAGAGCTTCAGAACCATTTCCAAACATTTTCTCGTGTCAAAAAACCCCTAGAAAAAAAGTTTCAGACAATTATCTCATTTCCTTGAACATCCATCTTCGAAAATTTAAAAAACGCCCGCGTCATAATTATGAGTTAGTATGGGTCTTGCACAGAATCATGTAAGGCAAAAGCTCGAAACAAATCGTAAACATATTGTTCGATATCCTGGAAGGTTTCCCCGTTAAACTGCAAAGACATGCCGAGTGGAAAACGTCTTTCTGCCGAAGAGAGAGCCCAAGCTGAAGTTCTACATCGTGCCGGAAAGAACAACTCTGAAATTGCGAGATTGCTTGGCCGTTCCATCACCTCGATCCGGAGATTTGTTGTTAGAGGCTGCACAGAAGGAAAGAAGAGTTCCGGACGCCCGAGAATCCTCACTAAAAGAGACGAAAGTCGTATCGGCCGCCTTGTATCGAACAGCACGATGTCGGCGAATGATGTTCGTGCCGAACTGGGAGCCGATGTTTCAAAATCGACGATCCTGAGAGCTGTCAAACGGAACAGGAACATCACCAGAGAGAAAATGAAGCCCGCACCTCGTCTCCTGGATCGTCACAAGATTGCTCGAATCGACTTTGCTCGAAGCAACATCGGTCGCAACTGGAACCACAATAGTTTTTCGTTTGCGCATCTCCATAGTTCAGATCATCTTTAGCGATGAAAAAAGTTCAACTACGACGGTCCTGACGGTATTTCTCATTATTGGAGAGATCTTCGTAAGGAGCCTCGCTACTTTTCCCGACGAAACTTCGGTGGCGGTTCACTAATGGTTTGGGCCGGATTCAGTAGCTTTGGAAAGCTGGAGATAGCATTTGTGACTTGTCGCATGAACTCGAACGGCTACCAGGACGTGCTCAGAGATCACCTACTGCCATTCCTACATGCTCAAGGTGGAAACTGGACGTTTCAGCACGACAATGCCTCGATTCATGCCAGTCGTCATACTGCCGCCTGGCTCCAATCTCACCAAATCAACGTTCTTCCGTGGCCAGCCTGCTCTCCGGACCTGAATCCGATTGAAAATCTCTGGAGCATCATCGTCCGAGATGTATACAAGGGTTGCCGTCAGTACAACAACGTCGATGACCTCAAGCAAGACGCTTGGCGTCGTGTTCCACTGTCTACCCTCCAGAATCTCGTAGATTCGATGCCTAGACGATTGTTAGATGTTGTTGCTGCCCGTGGTGGCACTACTAATTACTAGTTACTTTATTTCATCACGAAATAAATTGTTGTCTCTATAAAAAATGTGTTTAGTTCACACTAACTCATAATTATGACGCGGGCATTTTCTGAATTTTCGAAGATGGAGGTTCAAGGAAATGAGATACTTGTCTGAAACTTTTTTTCTAAGGGTTTTTTGACACGAGAAAATGTTTGGAAATGGTCCTGAAGCTCTAAAATGCGATGTGCGCTCTATACTGCAAATTTAGAGGGGTGACTCATAATTATGACGCGCAGTGTATATCGAGAGTTGACTGTATATGGAAAACTTATTGATTCATCTGACGCAAAAACTATTGTTAGTATAACATATTTGCATTTCTAGATTACGCTCGTTTCATAACTGCGACATGTTATGTTTCAAAGCATGCTGATACTGAATTCTGAACATATCGGGAAAATGTTGTTGCAGATGAAGCTCTTGCACAAAATACAAGATTTTGATTTGATAACTGCTTTGAAGAGATTATTTGTTTTACAGCTGCAATACCACTATAAATGCTCTGGAAAGTATTTCACAGCTCTTCTTCAAACTTCTCTCTTTTGCAAAGTTTCCGTACGAGCGGAGATCACAATGTTTGAGATTGACCGAAATTGGAGGAAGCAGTGTTTTTTTTCAGTGAGGACGCAAATATCGGCAGAAAAAATGTTGTTTCATTATTTTACTAGAAGTACTGTACAAAGAGAAGAAGGGCTAGCCTCATTGCCGGTGTTAGAAAAACGAATATTTGGTTTCAAACTTTGTTTATAGCTGCAAATAGAGCAAACCTAGCAATTGGAACTTGAGACTAGAGAAAAAATTTAAAGCAAACGATCGTGAGAGCGAGAGAACCCCAATAGGTAACCACACAAAAAGATCAACTTAACCTTTTTGTAACTTATACTGTTTGACCACCATTAATAGATCGACGGACAAATTTCGGCTTTAGTGTTTTGAAAACATGGAATTCTACCTTTACAATTTGCAAGAGGCGTGCGTCTGCGACACAAGTTAACTCTAATCTGGGATAAAACTTGACAAACTTTTTTGTGGACTTTTTCTGTTAAGACAAGTCAAGCGAATGCAAGAAGAAACTTTTCTGAGTTGGCAAGTTACTGTTTTGGTTGCTTTAATTGTAAAAAAGTTATTGCTTTTGCTCTTTGGTGAGTTTCTTGGCAATGGAATAAAACCGCCGACCAGGTGGCAAAGCTAACTGGTAGTTTTTCATTTTCAAACTTCGCAATAAGGGGATAAAAATGCTTGGAGGAACATGATGAAATCAGAATCTCTTCGAAAGAGGAACGTAGTGTTATTGATGAAAAGTTTGTGTATCACTGTGTTATTAGAAGTCCAGTGACAACTGTAAAAATGGTAGTCTCGATATTAAGTTGAAAAAATATATATTTCAGAGTTTGTTGATAACTAGGTCAATACCAGGGTACACAATGGCCTGATGAACAGTGATGAGAAATCCAAATCTCGATGAAAAAGGCAATATTTTGTGGGGAAATGACGACTGTGCAAAACACAAAAAGTGAGGGAGATAGCCATAGAGTATGCTTCCTCCCGTTCTCTGTTTTGCTGTTTCCAAGGCTGCGATCCAGAAGCTCTGGACCAAAACAAAGCCATCCCATGTTTTGAAACATTGTTGTAAATATGGGTTGGCGGAGACAGATTCCTATGTGGAGATTTCGGGAGATTTAAACAAAGAGAGATCCTCCACTTTGGCTGGCTCATCGAAGGCTAGGAGAATTTAAGACCGGCTAGAAGCCATCGCTCGCCTCGTCCAAAATGGAGAAAAGGCTCCGAATGAAGATTCCTCTCCGGACGGTACAGCGGTTCGTGAAGCAGTGGAAGTCGACTGGAATAATTGCAAATAAATTACAGTCACCTCTCGATATAGTAGACACCCGATATACTGTAGTAGAATTCACCATATAGTAGACAAAAATTTTGCTCCAATAGTAGAATACAGTTGATTTTCCCTCTCGGTTTAGTAGACTTCACCAAATAGTAGACTTTTTTCGCGTGTCTACTATATCGAGAGTTGACTGTATATTAGCAAAATGTTTCCCGGGCGACGTAAGAGCGCTGTTTGGAGAGCGATCATTGGGACTCATAAAAAATTTGTGAACTGTTTCACCACTGACTTGTTTCTGTTTCTCTAATAATAGCAACAAAAGGTTTTCCAATCACAGATTTGTTCCTCTAAAGTAAACAACTGGTTACACTTTTTTTATTTCTCACCACGACAATACCTTCTCTCGGTGCATTTACCACACTCGTCTACACAACAAAACCCTGGCGAGAAATTGTCTGTGCTTCCGAAAAGTCAGTGATTACAGGCATGCGAAAGACGCAATCAGTTGCCTTGCTGGTACGCTTACTGATAAGACACTTTTGGTCGTACTCTTTCTCGCTTTTGTCCTCAGCTAACGCCAGCGCAAATAGCTTTGAGCTTTTGTACTATATCCAATATGACAGGTTGCAAACAATGTAGGAAAAGGGAGACAAAGAGACAGAAAGATAGTCTGCAATTCCAGAGTTTCAGACTGATCAGCCACGTCAAAACACTGATACCTATTCTACACATAGAAGGGCATTGCTATGGTATACATCAGATTTTTGGAAAAAGAGAAAAGTTTCTTTTTGCCTGAAAAGACGGTTGTGCAACAATTCAACTGTTTTGCCTGATAGCTGCCCCGTTTTCAGGAGCCCACCAACTTCCGTGATCTCCTTCCTATGCTGAAGAAGTTCATCAGCGCTGAATCTCAAGAAGTACAACAGGCCTTTAAAATATTTATGAAAAGCGTGGATAAGATGGGTCTACATAGAAAATAGAATCCAGAAAATGTTTTAAGAGCGGTGGCCAAGCTTCGATTCAATCTCCACAGCTACCATCTGAGAAAACGTCAGCAGTAGAGTTACTGCAGTTGGGACAGACGAAGTGAAGAAAGAGGACACAAAGAATGACAGCATTTCCGACATTACTGATCAATGAAAATTTCTTTAAAGGGACAGTCTATTTATGGTGAACGGGTAAATGGCGCACTTTTTTTCTAACAGGTCTCGCAACGACCGTACTTGAATAAGCTCGATTTAAATTTTTCGGGACTATACACACATTTCATCGATTTTTAAGTGTGTTCAATCGATTCGCCGTTAAATTAGATTCGTCCACTTTGACAGAAAAATTGCCAAGGAAAACGGAAGATATTGACGAAATTGACAGCTACTCTATTTTTCTCGGTAATTTTTCTACTCTATGTTGGAATTTGACCCTGAATCGATTGAGCACATTTAGAAATTGAGAAAATAAGAGTTAACCATAAAAAAATGCAAATCAAAACTATTCAGGGAAGTTCGTTGCAGGACTTGTTTGAAAAAAACGCGCCGTTTACCCATAACTGAACTGTCCCTTGAACAAACTGAGTGCTGTTTGCAACTGTTTTAATTAGAGTTATGGACATTTGGATAACAAGTTTGGCTGGTGCCCCGTTGGGGCTCGAGTAACAGTTAGGTGTTCCAGTCGAGCTACCCTGACAGGAGCAACGTTCTTCCTGAGACGCATCTCTAAAACTGACTCGATTTGACTTGACTTGCAAAGAGTAATTGCTGTCACAATGTATGTGTGACAAATTACCAATTAAGGCTTCAGACAGGCACACAGGCACTTTTGGACATTTTGAACTAGATAGAGTTCGTGTAGTACCAAAGTACAGGGTGCGGCATAATTACGGTAACAAAGTATTTGCTACGTAAAAACCCAAGTCGAGCATAACAAGAAAAACGACCATATAGGTTTTATTTGCTATAAAAAACTAAACAAAATGACATGTTAACATTCAAAGAGGTCGCCATCAGCGTCGATACAGGCTTGAAGTCTCTTGGTGAAGGCGTCGACGGTGGCGCCCAGGTACACAACATCTAATTCATTCCATGCCTTCTCCAGTGCTCTCTTCAGGGAGTCAATGTTCTTGTGTGGCTTTGAGCAGGCTTTAGCTTCGAGAACACTCCAAACAGAGTAATCCAGCGGATTGAGATCCGGAGACGAAGGGGGCCATTGGTTAAAGTCGATAAAGTCTGGGAAGTTCTGCCTGCACCATGCTTGAACGGAATGATGCTTGTGAGCTGGAGCTCCGTCCTGTTGAAAGCAGAAGTGCTTGTTTCCAAAGTGTCTTTTGCCCAGGGCATAAGTTGGCTCTTCAGCATGTCGAGATAATTGTTGCCGTTGATCTTGATTCCTTGAGGAACGAAAATGAGAGGAGACTTTCCGTCAGAAGTGATACCGGCAAAGACCATGACACTTTTTGGGTAGCCGGTTCGTTGTATGGTCACTTTTGGCTTCGAACTGGAGTAGATTCGGTCATTCTGCTTATTCAAGAACTGCTCCACGGTGAATACTTTTTCATCAGTGAACAGGATCGTCTTGTGCGCTCCGCGTCGGAAACGTCTCAGCAACTCGGTGGCTCGATCCTTTCTCTTTGCTTTGGCTGCTAGTGAGAGATATTGGTCATTGGTTTGCTTGTAATACTTCTTCTTCAACTTCTTTTCAATGATTCTACCCATCGAGCGTCCCGAAATTCCTATATCTTTCGCCATTTTGCGTACCGAACGGGCCGGGTTCTTTTGAAGACGATCGATAACTTTCTTGATATTGGTTGTAGTCATTACAGAAATTGGTCTTCCAGGTCCACAACGTTCAGCCAGACTTCCCAGCTCCTTGAACCGTGCTAATGTGGTGGAGACTAGCTCGCGGGACACGTTGAGCCGTCTGGAGATCTCGGACGCTCGATGCCATCTCGATGAAGGTGAACGATTGATGCACGATGAGGTGACGGTTTGTTCATGCTAAAAACTGAGACATATTTGGTGTTAAATATTAGAGAACATAAATGGCTATTGAGAGAAAAGCAGAAAAAACTTAAATGAATTTGTAAATTCTCAAAAAATGAATTTCCGCGCGCGCGCATGTTGTTACCGTAATTATGCCGCACCCTGTATTGTGATTTCGACCTCAGGGATGCAACTAGTAAAGAAGTCAGTCGCCGAGATGGATCGTAACAATGATGCCTTGGAGTGGTAATGGACAAGAACTCGTTAATCCAGCATTCCAAGCAGATAACGACAGTGTTGAAGCTTCTGTACCCATCTTCCGGTTCGAGAACATATCCGACTTGCACCGATTGAACCACGGAAGAGAAGATGTTGTTTCTACGGCCAACGTGACAGATTTAGGGTGAGCTTATATCCTGCAAAAGTTCAAATCAATATTTTAGAAAGGTTTGCGTTAAAACCTTTAAAAAGTTTGACGGGAACTCTAGGAAGAAAGTGGAAATGCTCTTGAGCCTGGTATAGATCCTACCTCTCTTTTATCACTACTTCAGAAAGGGAGACATTTGAATTTTGTGGAAGTCTTCGGCACGTATATAAAATTCAAACGTGAGGAGGGATATGTGATGGAGGTTTTGGGTGGCACCCTCGCTGATGGTAACTTGGTGAGATCCAGCAATATTTTAGCAATTAACCTAAAAAATCAATACCATTATATACCTGAACAGGCCTACTTTTGGATGCTGCAAATAGTTTACGGCGTGGCCTATTTACACATGAAGGATATTGCTCATCTGGATTTAAAACCTTTGAATTAAGCGAGACAGAGACAGGAATACTAAGAAACAAAAAGACAGAGAGAGACAGAAACAAAGAGAGAGAAAAACAGAGAAAGAGAGACATTTACACGCGATGGATATTGTTCATCTGTAGTTGAACTCTTTGAAGTAGGCAAGACAGAGAGAGAGAGAGAGAGACAGAAAGACTGAGTGAGAGACAGGCAGAGAGGTGGACGGTATTGTTATCCTATATGTTTAGGTTGCTATTGGATTCTACGCGGACATGCGTAAAAATTGCAGACTTTGGGCATTCAATTTAACTTTCAGGTAATTGTTCGTTGAGCAAATGATTTTATAAAAAAATACGTTTATAGAAGAGCAACTCCCATATACATGGCACCGGAATTGTTCGCGGAAAACGACACGAATACACTCGATTTGCGTCAGTGCGGCATTTATTCAATCGGTATAACATTTTGGGAGATACTCTACCGACGGTATAAGTTCATTTTGAATATATAAGTTCGTTCATTCCTCTATTTATTTTCCACTGTTCGTTGAATAATTTCCATTTCAGAAAATTCCTGACAAACCCTTCTCGATACAGAGACTATACACATTGTATTGGAGCACGAAAGAAAAGTACTTCTTGAATATAATTCTCATCTACCGAATGACAATGCATTTAAAATTGAAAGCGATAACAGCCCATTATCAGAAAACAGTCAGCTACATAATCGAAAAATACGAAAGAGAAGAACGCATCGATGAAGAAGAATCTGTAGGTCAAAGATAAGCTTCTCTCAACGAGAATTTCAGAGGAGTTTCCAGTTGCACGATGCTAAGCGACTGTACCGTACGAATATATTGGATTGGTAAATAAGTTTTTTCGCTTATTGTAAGCATGCCCTTTGTCTTGTGTACAACAACGTCCGAGCTATTGTTGTAGCACCTCGTGTAGCTCACTCAGTCCTCTACCACCACCATGCAAGACACCACTTCTCTTTTTCTTCTTATTCTCTGTTCGTTTTAATCTGGACCATTGATGACCTACCGCCCTACCATCTGCGACATGAGTTCCTCAAAGGCACGAATGGAGCCCAAACAGCGGCTGATATCAACGATGTTTATGGCCAAGGAACGACGTCCATGGGGGTATGCCAGTTGTGGTTTCATCGCTTTCGGTCTGGAGAAAAGCGTTGTAGATGAGCCAAGATCAACTTTTGATGAATCGAAGCTGCTGCAGCTCGGGAACGAGAACAATCGGCAAACTACCCGTGAACAAGCAGAGGTACTGTCTTTCAGTAATGCTGCAGTGGAACATCATTTGAAGCAATTGTACAGGACATATCGAAACGTGGACGAGCTGAAGCTCGCTATCATTGCCGCCTGGCACCGAATCGACCAGAAATTCATCGACGCCCTCTACTTGAGCCTTGATAATCGTATGTTCCAGCTGATTCAACGCTGTGGAGCCGCTACTGACTACTGATATCAATTTTACTCTTTATTGATTAAACCTAGACTTCTCTAGAGTGCGTTTATAATTCTGTGGATTGGCCAAAGTCACTTTTTTGAAAAAATGGTCATATAATTTCCTTGAAAAGCGCTATTCAAATTTGCCTTCTGTAGGCAAATTTTCTCCTCTCCAAAATAATATTCCGAGGCAAAATAGAGAACGCATCAAAAGGTATACAGATTAAAGTTAAAAGACATCGTTTGAATAATTACTTCCGACGGACCCAGGGTAGTGTATAGACTTATCCGAATAGTTTCCATGGATTAAGGCCCCTGGCTCTTTGGAATGTGCTCTCGCAGTACAAATGAATGTAGAGTCTTCTGGGTCGAGGACCGTA
The DNA here is from genome assembly GCA_037178855.1 of Oscheius sp. JU75. Classification (NCBI taxonomy): domain Eukaryota; kingdom Metazoa; phylum Nematoda; class Chromadorea; order Rhabditida; family Rhabditidae; genus Oscheius; species Oscheius sp. JU75. The sequence goes on along the minus strand of JASJZC010000006.1, from coordinate 1,896,690 downwards.
CGGCTGCGACTCTGATCCCGATAATCAAGAAGTAAATTGCTCCGGGAAGCATTATCTACTCCGATGAATGGAAGCCATATCTTCAGACTGTTCATCATGGCTACGTCCACCGAGCCGTGAACCATTCCCAGAATTTACGCGATACCAATACTTCTATTATCCTCCTACTGTTTTGATATTTAAAAAAATGCAGAGAAAGTAGGAGAGAAGGCGGAAAACACCAAAAAAATGACGAAGAACAGCGGAGAACATCAAGATCGTGAAGAAAGTTCAAAACCCGCCAAAAAGAAAAAGTGCGCGAAAATCCTTTTGAACGAACGGGGCCACCTGCCGAACTATTACCGAATTTTCAATTGCCAACAAAGCTCTTCGGGAATCCATCAAAGAAGACCTACGGTCAAAACACTTCCAACGAGTTCACGAGGCCGTCGCCCGGGGCAAGAGCTTGAAAAAGGCGCTGACTTCCAACAAAGTGACAAGGACACGTCTCACACAGCTGGTCGACGCACACGGTACTGTCTGTTCTTCACCCTCCACAGTCAGAGATGTCATTCGGAAGTTTTACAACGATCTCTACACGGCTGCAAATCCTCGACAACTTCCGCAGATGGATGACGAAGAAACCATCCTCTCAATATTACCGGAAGAAGTCAAAAAAGCCATCACAAAGCTGAAAAATAGCAAGTCTCCTGGACATGACAAGGTTACAAACGACATGCTGCTGGTTGCGAAAGACATCATAGCTGCTCCTCTCTCTGTCATGTTTAACAAGATCATTGAAGACGAAAAGACTCCTGAAACGTTAGCTGACTCTACGATCAAATTACTGTTCAAGAAGGGTAGCCCCCTGGAGACCAAAAACTACCGGCCTATAGCTGTCATGTCCACAATCTACAAGGTACTGACGGCAATTATTGGGCAGAGAATGTTGCAAACACTGGAATTCAATCAGACATCTGATCAGGCAGGCTTCCGGAAAGGATTTTCAACATCTCATCATATTCTGGTCGTAAACGAGCTCATCCAAAGAAGCCAAGAATACAATCTACCTCTCTTCCTAGTCGTCATTGATTACAAAAAGGCATTCGACACGATTGAGCATCCAGCCGTTTGGAAATCGCTCTACACACAAGGAGTTCCGGCCAAATTCATTCGCCTCCTCTACAACATCTACATGTACGTCAAAGTCCAAGTCAACGCAGTTGGTGGATCAGTTGAACTGGATGTCCAACGAGGAGTGAGACAAGGGGACACAATTTCGCCGGCTCTCTTTTCTGCCACCATGGAAACGGTATTCAGAAGTTTGGACTGGAATGAAAAAGGTATTGACATTCAAGGACAATGGCTCTCAAATCTTCGTTTTGCGGATGATATAGTATTAGTCTCTACTTCCGCTGCCGCAGCTGAACAAATGCTTCAAGAACTATCCGATGCCAGCAAGACAGTAGGATTAGAATTGGAACATGGAAAAGACATTCGTTATGTACAACAGACGACCAGCAGTTATCAAGATAGAAGGAGAGAGGATCCAATACAAGACCGAAGCAATCTACTTGGGCCAAAGAATTTCGTTTGACAGGAACCCAGCCCTTGAAATCTCCAGAAGGATCCGTGTTGCTTGGGGATGTTTTAACAAGTTCCACCAACTTCTTACCAGCAGGACCGTTTCCATTCGACACAAGAGAAAAATCTTCATATCCTGTATTGAACCGGCCCTCCTTTATGCAAGCGAAACATGGACTCTTCGAGAACGGGACTGTACGAAACTAGTGATCGCTCAGAGAAGAATGCTCCGAAGATGTCTTGGTGTCACTTTGCTGGATAGGCGGACAAACAACTGGCTCATGGAGAGGACCAAAGTCGCAGATGTTAGAGAGAGATGGGCTATAAGAAAATGGAACTTTGCAAGGAAAATATCATACGCGGACACATGGACGAGACGAGTGCTGGAATGGCGCCCTTGGAGAGCAATCAGACCATCAGGACGACCGAAACCCAGATGGAGTGACAGTTTCACAGGCGAAATGGGACAAAGTTGGATGCGAGTGGCTAGAAAAGATCAAGCCCAATGGAACCAGCATAGAATGCGAAACGTGAACACGTTGAAATCGTAATAAATAAATAAATAACCTTTTGTATCCTAGACGTACCGTTCCCTTCAGCAATAGTATTACTCATACAGAGTTCTTCAGTAATTTGTGAAACAAAACAGAAAGAAACCTTATGCAGTATACTCATGCTTGAGAGCCACCTCAGACTACTAGACTTCGAAAGTTGCATCTTGAGTAGCTCACGCATAACAAAGTACCAATGAAACAATTTCGAAATCTGAACTCGCCGAGAGCTGGAAAAGCCACATTGCCGAGAAGACTGATCAGATTGTTGTTAGTAGTAGTCGTGTCTGTGTACCCGTTGGATTGGAAGGCAGAAAGGTCGAGGGGTGGTGAAGAGAGGAAAGAGGACCGGTGTCGTCACTGTCGAAAAATTGTCCTCCCAGAAGCTCCGCCAACTTCCTTAACATTTCCGCCTGATCCATGGCTGCCGGCTCCACCGCTCTTTGGCGTTTTTTCTGCTCTTTTTCAGTAACTTTCTGCTCGTCGCTCATCCGAGCTCGTCTCAACCTATCGGCTTCACTCCTCTTGGTCTTCCGCTCGCCTGACAGGCATCTTTCTTCAGACGGCTCAGCGACATTGTCCAAAAACTTCTTTTTTCGCAAGCAACTCCAGCCAGCAGCTGGCAGATTCGATCGATATCTGCGTTTTGTCTACAATAGTCAAAGGAATCAAGATTCTCCTTTGGCTGAAACATCTTGCAATTGTTTCAGCCAAAGTATAAGGGACTAGGGTACTCCAAACTGATATCGTTTATATTCTTCATAAAACAATAAAACCTTGACAAAAATAGTAGAGGTTACCGTTTTTACAAAAATGTAATGTTTCACGAGATCGCCTAAGAGAGCATGCTTTGATAGCCTTTCGTGGTAGTATTATTGCGTTTTTCAACCTTCTTTTCTAAAGACCTCAGGGCTAGCATAAGGGTTTACTGAATTTTTTTTACTTTGTCCACCAAATAATAAAACACTTTATAATTGTTTCAAGCAGACAGTAAGAACACTATGTTTCATAAAAGAGAAGGAGATATATGTATGAAATTTTTGCTACGGAGCCGAAGAGAATTTTCGTGTTTCACGAAAACATCATATGCCGAAAACGTCGCCGACTATTTTGATTGCCATGAATAAATGAACCGTTCATTTGATCAAATCTTTCCTGATTCAGATTCTCATCTCCTAATTTGTTTACTTTTATGGGCTCGACGTTCAGAACAGTCTGAAATTAGTTGTAGGCTTGAAGGGGCATTCAAAGAAACAGCTCGGGTTCAATCACAACCAATCAAGTAAAAAAAAATGTCAGTGGGGACTCGAGCGTCCATCTGAGCTAGCTAAAAATGTCAAAACATACTTTAAGTTAATGGAACCGTTAGAAAATAAAATCAAAAACAGTCAGTAGTACATATAAATTGAAATTAATGACTGAAAGTGTTTATAACGATCGAACTATCTCTCTACACAGAAGAACATTTTTTTGTGAAGGGTTTACAGATTGGAGCAACTTCATTGACCAACTGTCAATAAGGCTCGATGGTCTTCTTTGTTCTGGTGACCATGATAGACCAAGAACTTGCGAATTTCGACTGCAGTTGGACGGAGGTTCAGACCATTTTCGATTACTCCATCGTCACCACGTTTCTCAGATCTGTAGCAAGCCTCGATCAGCATCACGAGATCACTATGCAGATCGGCACGCAGTACTGGTCTTATGTCACGCTCCCACAAGTCTCTTCTCAGCCGACTCCTGTGATTCAGTCCCTCAAACGGATTTCTAAAAGGAGCTAACAGTCGGCCGATAGGACAGAATTCTTACCTTCCATTGTGAGCAATGTAGTCGAGAACCATTCCGTAGCTCCAGATGTCGCTAGAGTAGCTGTAGGAAGCAATATCGGCGTTATCTTGAAGAGTCTCCGGAGCTGAGAAACGAAGGATCCTGTTTGTACTAGAATAGTGGGATGTAAGCTTTGAAATAGGGACTCACTTGGCAGACAGCGCATCCTCTCGCGAGACTCTCCTGGCAAACACGAAACCTCCCAGCTTCAAGTAGAAACGTCCCGTTGGAGCTTGGAAAACGAAGATGCTGAACAAAAGTTTCACGATAAATAAACAAAAATACCTCTTGGAGTTGATGTTCCTGTGCATAATCTTCAGCTTTTGGTGACAGTATTCAATGGCTGTGGCCAGCTGACACGCGAACTGGAGGATGGTTGTGTCGTCGAAATGTGTGTCTTCTCCTTCGACGTCTAGAAATGAGAATTAGAGCCAAAACAGTAGAAAGTTACGTTTATACAGTGTGCCCAAAGGCGCATCCTCGTAAAGGATATCAGTAACTTCATTCAGATATCGACTGGGACCGAGCATTAAGCGAGGCTGCAAGACGAACGGATGCTTAAATGAATGATTGGGTGCTCAAATGCAAAACCCACAGCAATTATGTCATAGCAGATGCCCGGAATCCTGTCGGCTGTTCTTATCAGACGCGCCTCTTCCATCATTTGTGCAACGTTGGGTTTCGTTTGTCTCAGATCCTCGTACAAGGTATGTCCCGACATCAGGGCTCTGGTCTGTCCATCCAGTTTAACGCGGAGAAAGATACTTAAAAAGCCTACTCTCAATAAAAAAGACTCGTACCATTCAAAAGCGCCTGAATTGATACGCTCTAGCTCTGTGTCTGTCGCGTCCTGCTCCAGAGCTTCCACTTCTCCCAGTTCACTTTCCTCCACAAGTTGACCCATTGGTAATGGCTCGTTACTCGGAGCTAAAGGGGAATTTTGATTTTACCAAGAGACAGACCGTTCATTTGGTTGATTCTTTCCAGATTCAGATTTTCCTCTTCTCCCAAGTAGTTGATTTCCATGGACTCGACCTCGGGAACTTCTTGATTAGCCATCTGAATTCGGGTTGAGGCTCAACAGGGCAGTCAAAGGAACAGTGGGAGTTCAACCACAATCACGGCATCAAACAAGCAATATTGTATGCTACTAATTCTTTGAACCAATCAAATAAAGACTGGCTTGTATCCATTCTCCTCGAGATGGTTTTCGACTTGAGCGAACAGATTTTCCTATTCTTGTTTCGTCTCTCGATGGTGATACCCTTAGTGATCAGTTTCGTCATCAGAGAAGATCTTGATCGAAAGTCAATCGACGGGGCGTCACTACCCTCTCCAAATCTTTCTTGAATTCAGTCATGCTACACCTACAGTCTGCATGAGGGTGTCTAAACGAGTTTTGTAACTTGTTAGTCTAATACTTTCGAACCTTCCTTGAGACATGAAGTAGGCCACCATTTTCAGACTGTAGATGTCTAAGGAGAATTCGTAGCAGTTAGAATCTGACCATCAGCGATTGTCTCAGGAGCACAGTTGCTACGCATGGGATTCCTGATCTCGGTGTTGCCACGAGACTCTTCATCTTGGCAAAGACCAGTCTTCTAACTTTACATAGAAGAAGCCGTTATGTTCAAACACGAAGAAGCTGGAAAAAAGCATTTAGAAACGTTGTCTTGCAAAGTTGAAAGTATTACTGCTAAAATTTGTTGATCCCAAACAATGGTCCTCGTACGTGTTAGCCCAACAGCAAGATCTGATAATTTTGTCAACAATCGGAAACAATGGACTTTATCAAGATGTGCACATACACAAAGCAGAAAAGTTTGCCGGAGCTCTTACCGACTGCGCCATATGGTAAAAGTCGCGCGCGATCTTTCTCTAGCTATTCAAACCATGTCGAGCTAATCAGATAGTGAGTAATTGAAGGAACTCGTCTTTATTCCCTGTTTTTCATACCGCCCACAATTTTGGCCCTTATAAAGAACAACACACTGTTTCGGATTGACAGAACAATGCATTACTTCGAGATCAATGTGACAATACTTCAGAGAGCAAATGCGAGTTCAGAAGTGGACTCGCAGATGATCTTTTCTTTGTTTTGCTCAAACCTTAGACGCTCGCCAACAACTGGAATATGCTCATTGTTCACTCTACAAAACCACTTACATCATTCCAGAGTTCCGTGAGGAGTATTCTCGTAAAGGATCGAGATCGTGCTGTGGAGATACTGATCAGAGCTGATGAAGTACTTCAGCTGGTGTACAAACTTGCGATAGAACTGAACAAGCATTAGTCTCTGGAGAGAAAAAGTTTTACTTTTGATGATCGGAGGTTAATGTCTTGTTTTCTTGGTATGCTCCTCGTAGCGTCGCTCCCACTACCTGCTCTACCGCATCCGGATCCATTTCTTCCATATAGCGATAGTAGTCAGCGTGCTTCAGTAGATCTTGAGCTCTTGTCTCAAGATCACTATCGAGGTAGAAACTGTTCACATTGGTCTACAGATTAGATCTCTGACTCGCAATTGATCAGTAACAGACAAAACCAAGTTCAGACGACTGATTTGCATCAGCTGGTCATAGCTGTAGGTCCAATTTGGTTCGTACCTTGGCGTGATTATCCATATGAAAAAAGGTGTTCACAAAGAGGGGAGAGAGAGAGAAACAAGCAACTGATAGCCAGCCACGTTTTCTCACTGATAACAACATTTTGAAATAGCGGAGAAGTTTGTGGATCGAGACAAACGACTCTGGAGAAATGACAGAAAGAGATCAAATAGTTTAATTGTAATCAAGGAAGTTCAAGATCGCAGAGGCTGTGGATCTTCTGTTCCAGGGGAAGAATATCGCCACTAGGATCCCGGTTCTAGCTGATAGTCTCATAAAATGACCATTTCATCGTTCGGAAGGCTCTGTACACAATCTAAATCTTATTTCGAACTTCAATCAACTTGAAAGTACACTGCCCCGCATAGCTAAAAGTCATTAAAATTCCGGTGAGAGATCAAGAGATGATCGCGTGATGACACAAACGCGTACGTTTTCACTATGGGAATCTTAAAAACTTCCTGTTTTATTGAATGCATCAGTCTACCCTGATCGTAAAAGGTAATTTTCTCATACTGTTCCTCTACAGTCAAGAGGTCAGGCATATTCGGATTGAAAAATCCCATTAACTGTTGATCAACGAGTTCCTGGCTTTCTCGACCAGTTCGCGACTGTTGTATCATGTAAACACTGATCTCCAAAATGATTTTTCTGTCCTTAAACCCACCCATAGTCGGTCGAATGTAGACCATGTCGGCTTTTTCTAACAATGTACTCTCTGGTCTGACTAAAAGAGGCCTCTAGTCACATCTGAATGTGTGAAAGAGATCCATTAATTAGTGATAGCGGGATGAGAAAAATCCGCAATCGGGCACTTTTTGTTAAATGGAAGTGACAGATGACAGTCACTTTTCACAATCATATGTGAAGCAGAAGTTTGTCGAACTTGCTAACAATAGCCACTATCCGATAAGGCCTTCAGACATTTTTCCTTCTCTACTGATCGTTTATTAACAATCCTAAGTCCCACAAGTCACTCCCGTTCTTGGGAAGTAAACCATTAGTTTGTTTGTCCCAATGAGAAAGAGGAGAGTAAACCAACAAACAAGAGAGGAGAGCTTTACAGTTATCTCTAGCTCTTTTTGCATATTGAACTGATTGACTCTTCTAACTTAACTTGCCAAACGTGTCAATGATAACACTTGACGTGTTACAGATATTGTAGGGAAATTGATCTTCAAAACAGTTTTATGACATACTAGTGCTAGATCACAAAGAAGGTCAAAAAATGGAAGTTACATTCACTAGTTTGGAGAGGAAAAGACTGTTTTCTGTTTATACTTCACACTATCTCTACTAGTTCTGTAGAGGGCTCTGTCTGTTTGTTTGTTTGTCCGTGACTACGAATCAGTAGCCAAAATTGCCAGTAAATAAAAGCCAAAGTTTTCAAGTCAACTTTGATTTTCACCAGATGAAGGATGGAGTACCATGGTAAATATAATCTTTGAGGAAGTAACAGTAGGTAACAAGATAGAACCTCAGAAAAAATAAACAAAATGAAACCAAATAAGATATGTTTTGACTGGGACTATCCTAGCTGTATAAATTTTTGATAGGCTGTGATCAACTTACTACGAAATGGGATAGCGGTTTTCAGTTTTTTTGCGCAGTTTACCGTCATTTCTTCCTTTCAAAGTGCTTGCAACTTAATTTTTTACTGTGACAGCGGCTTTGATCTCTTATAAAAATGTCCAAAATTTTCGCTGTTATAGCTAAAAACAACTTTTTGGAGGGTATTAATAGACGCTCGATCTAGCGGTCCACAAGACGAACCGACAGGTTGTCGTTTTCCAGCGGAAATGAGCAAGCTGCCGCCGATCGGAATAGGACCACAACTCTTTTAGCATTCTTCACGTTTAACAAAGAGGCACGGGATCTTGAAGTTCTTGGAAGACTTCACGAACCAGTTGACCCTAGGATCGTCCTCTATTACAAGTACCCCGAACATTTCACATTCGTGACGGTAACTTTCTTTCAAACTTTGACCCGACTCCTGTTTCTAGTCATCAGGAAAGTGGAAGAAGAAGGTCACTCACAAAAACAACATTGATCGCGTCCACACTATTAACTAAGTGGTAGGAAAACTGTCCTTCCGGAGTAGCGTCAGCGCTATGGCATTCACCTTCTCCTTCATCATTGTGTCGGTGCCACGAGTTATGACTGAGCTTTTCGCAGTCAAAGGAATCGCCCATCCCAACGCGAGGCTGCCTCTGTACTTGGTCTCATTTACACGGCTAATCACTTCCACCAAGCTATGACCGACGCATATGCTTTCCGATTCGCCAGTTCTTTCGGTTGCCCCTTCGCCACACTACAACTATGCAGAACATTGCTCTTTAAAAAACTGTCTTTAGTTGTTAAATTGGCTGTGAAATTGTGCGATACTGATCGTCTATCCGAAAAAGGGATTCTTGTATCCAGTGCTGTTCTACAATTTTGCAAAACATAGTCAAGCCAAAAAAGCATTTCTTCGACCCGAAAAACGAGTTTAAACATGCGGACTGTAGCTGGGAAAAAGTTAGGTACTGGAAAGGTCGACTATCAAAAGTTTTTAGCTTTTAGCAGTAAAAAAAATAACGATAGAAGCTAAATACGTTAGAAATGAGTATATAAAATTTTTTTCCGAAGAGAAGACTCGAGTCAAAAACCAAAAGTTTTTCGGGGCACATGTTCCCTTGCCCAAGTCCGCAACTTCGGCTCCCTCTTCAATGTCCAGAAGCATTATATTTTCACACCCAGTTCAAAGGCACGGGAATCTCGATTTTTAAACTCCTTAACCGCTCGATTTCACTGGCACTCAGTGACTCTCCCTCCTTCCCTTCCCAATCACCTGTAAACTTTGTTCAGTATGTCCAGATTACTTCCTTTTTTGTTTCAAGTCTAGAGGATATACCCTATCTTTGCTCTATTTCTGCTGATTTTTTCCTCTAGTACAGGAATTATATCAACAGCAGACCAATCTCTTCCAAAAACATACAAAACCTCATAAAATCTCTTCATTTCTTCTATTCTTTTTCTCTATCACAAAGTCACATAACTTGGGAGTACACCGAGAGAGCAAGCGAAGACGAGTTTGCACCGAGTTTTTGAGCCTAGAAATCGAGTGAAACAAAGAGGATATATACTATTAACTAAGTGACAGGAAAACTGACAAAAAATATAACTATTTCACTGTCAAAACGAGGGGTGAGACTAGCGAGACGAAAGACAGATATAACGGGTTTCAAAACAAGTGGATTTTAGGGCAATTTCTAGTCGAAAAGTTACCCGGTTTTGTTCAAAAAATTGTGGGAAATGGCTATAAAAGTGAGAAAAGGGGCTGACACTATATTTTAATTTTTTTGGATGCGAAAGTGATAGATTTTTCGAGACTTCTCTAGGGGTTAAGAGACGCGTTCGTAGAAGAGAATGTAGGCTTCGGCTGCGAGGACGCGGCTCTCCTGGACGGCGTTCACGTGGCTGTCACTGCAGTAGTACCTGGAAAAGGGCTGGTTATCGACTGGCTTCCAAATATTTGTCATTACTGTTGCTTTTCTATTATAGCACGTTGGGGATGGCACTTTTTCTTGGTCTGAAGAAGCCAATAATAGAAGAAACATTTGCAATTTTTCCGTACCACTTCTATAGTATGCACAAAAAAAAGCATGAAATTGTTTTGCTACCGATATGATAATTTCCAAATGACATTGTTTCAAGTTCCCCAGGTTTCCTTCTATCCTATGCGGGAAGCATAAAAGTTAGTAAAGTAAATTGAATCTTGTCTACATTTACTAGCCTATCAAAACCCGCTAAACCAATCAGTTTTTAGGCTCATTTCGTAACTACATCTAGCCCCATTCCATTTCTCACCCTCTACGAGATTATAAATGAAGCCGAAAATACCAACCATTGTCCATCCGGGCTACTCGGAGCTGACTCGGTTCCTCCTCCTGTTCCTCCAGTAGTCGAAGTACTTTCTCCATTCCTCTTCAGTCGGTCAGCTGCCCCATCAACACAGCTCGTTCTGGCAGCTTCGAGGAATTCCTGGGCATGCGGGACGCGATGACGCGACTTCACATAGGCAATGTAGTGGCCTCCGCTCAGATCCCCGGAATGGACGACAACGCCGTAGAGCGAATAGAAGATGCCGCGTTGGCTGGGCTGGACACGTTGGACATTTCTACAGCAGAAAGGCGCAATGTCGAAGAGACAGGGGAAGTCGACATGGCCACCGAGTTTGCGCGTCTGGAGACGGCCTGAAAATTGTCAGATTTGCCATCATTCAGATGCTTTTTACAGTTCAAAAAATAGCCCGTTAAAAAAGATAAAAGATCACCAACAGACAACGTTGGGACCGGCTAGTCTCCAGTTCGGTCCCGGTCTATGCTATTTTTGTCCAAAAAAGCAGTTTCCAGACTTGATGATCAGATTATGAAGTGGTGGAAACGGCCAAAAAAGGTACATTTTTGGGTTAAAACGTACACAAAAATGCCGAAAGCCCTGGCGGGGTTTGATGCAAATACTTTGTTTGGAGACGGGATTCCAGGCACCGGAAATCCCTAAATTTGTTTCAAAAGCTCTGCAAATGGCACTACACATCAAAATTTTAGGCCCTGCATAGGAACGAAGCTCTCGCCCCTCGCGTCCAGACCCCGAGTGTCTACAATACATCTTTTTTTTGGCACCGAAACCCCCTAAAAAGTATCAAAAAAGAGATCTACCTCCATAGCCGGCGACCTGCTGGAATCGCTTAAGTTGTAGGGTGAGAATAGCCGGCGGCTCATAGATTAGGTAGCGTTTGATGGCCTCGACGCGTTTTTTCTCGGCTCCTTTGGCGCCGAGCTTCTTATTCCTGGGCTGACAGCACTCCTCGCACTCGTAGCTATTCGTCCCGGCCAGTAGTTCTTCGGCAGTGAATTCGAGCAGGCATCCGCCGACATTGCGTCCCTCACTATACTGTTTCGGAGGCTCCACGAGGACTTTCTGAAAAAGGAAAAGGTTGCTAATTTTATTCATTCAGAATGTATCACTATAGCTACTATTTTGGATGTAATTTTACGACAAAAAGACTCGCAATTTAGGTAACAGTGTTTCTGGTCCAAAACTAGCCTAAGAAGTAGAATGGTGTCCCTTTATCTTCTTCTGACAGCTGATTTACATGTTTTTTTTTTAAATAAAAGCATAAACTCAGTCATCTTATCGCCCAAAACATTATTGTACTAGTTTCCGGCCCTATTCTTTTCCAACGGTTTCACCTGGGTGGTATAACACCCCGGATAAGGTAAGAAAAGTCATTGAGCCTCTCCCAGCTGAAAAGTATCCACAATTCGCATTTTTAGCCTCTATTATTTTTGGTTATCGGTCCAGCTTTCTAGGCCGAAAAGCCTCGTTCTCTAGATTATTATCGGTAAAGACCAGATTTTAAGTTCTTTGTTCTTCCCGAAATTGATACAAAACTGAGCTGCATCCATTTCATCGAATTTTGTATAGTAAGTGAAATATTTTCATCTAAATATCTGCTAAAGTAACTTGTAAGTAGCTGACATTTCTCAAGAGCAGGACTTTCCCCCTTCCTATGAGATCAAGAATATAGCAGTTGCCAAAGTTTGACATTACTCTCGGTCACGCGAAATTGTATATGGATTTTATTCGATACATACTGCGTTGAAAACTGGTACACAATTTCGCCTAACTGAAAGTACGTCACGTCAAACTTTGGCAACGGATATAGCTACAGCTCAAATTCCTGGCTATTTAGACTGTTTCGGCTATCAAATCTGATAACTTTTCTTCCATACTCTATCTTTTTTGACCCAGTTTTGAGCCAGGCTGTATTCATAGCTTTTTGTTCATAATCCTAATTCCTTTTCCTCTCAATTCTACCGAAACAAATGAACCAGAAAAACAACTCACAGTCATGGCGAGACGATCTGCCTTGCTAGCTCCCCCATCCAATCTGTTGTTCTCCCCTTCCTCATCGAGTTCATCCAAATCTTCTTCCGTCTCACTTTCCTCCGTCTCTGGGCCCGATTCCTCTTCTTCCTTGAGTTGCAGCTCTTCAACACCTTCTTTCAAGCCTCCATTAGCCTTTTTCGTCTGGGCCGCCTGCTGCTGTTTACGAGTCTGCTGTCTGTTGGCCTTCTTGGTAGCTTTTTCGGCTTTTTTCTTCTGATGAGCTGAGGGAACCTGTTTACCGGCCGCGAGACGAGCAGCCATCGGATTGGCGGACATCGGGACGCTGAGATCAAGAAACTGCTCCATAGCCTGGCTCACGTGGTTGCACTCGCAGCAGCGAATCGTCTGGAGCAGGGTTCCGCCAAACACCGCGTCGAGAAGCGGGCGACCGGCTGCTTGGAGATAGCCTGTAAGTGATGCCATAGTATCAAAAACTTTTCGAACATGAGTTAGAGGCAATATATTATATGGAACTGTTGAAATACGTTGCTCAGCGCTACCAAATTGGCCCGGAAAGTTGCCCATAGCCCTTCTATATGAGTTTTTGGACTGTACTCTAACTACGTTGATTGGCTCGAAGCTGTTGTAACGTTCAACTTGAAGGAGCAGCAAACAGAGCAAACTGGTATGTTTCGTTGATACCAGATAGCCAGCTGGATTGAAAAGGGTTCAATGGTATTGTCGACTGCGCTGGAAAAGTTGCTACACTTGTTTACTCCTTTTTTCTGAGTTCACGCCAAAGAAGGACGGAATATACGGAGATATTTTTTAAATTTTGAGGTGCCCACCAACTCGTATCACATACCGGCTGCGTATCAAGAGTGACTACGGTAACTTGCCGATACGCAGTCTTGTTTTATACGAGTTAATGCGCACTCCAGTCAAGGTGGCACCGTCCGCATACCACCCGTATCTGGTTCAAGCCTATAAACTTCATACATTCAAAGTAACAGTGACTACCAAATTGAAACCACGAGTGTTTTCACCCCTGAGTAGAAGATGGCTCCAAACATGTTATACAGTTAGTGAGTGTTTCCATGACTTCGAAATTGTGAAAAAAAAAGGACAAACCTTTTGCCCTCTTGACCACTGCCGGGTCCGTATTCTTTCCTCGCTTGTCCTTCGGCACTCCGAGATGAGCAGCAATGGCCGACTTGTAGCGTTCCTGTTCCTCGCTCCGTAGCCCGTCGAGAAGGTATCGAAGCAGCTCGTGGGCGTCCTGCTGCTGCCAGCCCTTGAATCGCGGGGCCTTCTTGGAGATTTGACTGAAGACGCTTCCAGGCGAAGGTGATTGTCCGTGACGAAATTCGGCCAGGAAGCCACGAACCACATCGTTGAGCGGGCTGTCTTCTTCCGGTACTGGCATGGCGGCTGGCTGAGAAATAGAGTTTTTTTCAGACATTTTTGGGCCGTTACTGTCGTTGTCTGTCACTATAACTCTCCCTGTTTCTCTCACTGTTCCAGTCTCTGTCCTTGTACTTCATTCGCTGTCTCTGTTTTGTCTGTTTCCTGCTTGTCCCTGTCTTTTTCCAGTTCCTGTCCCGTCATTGTCTCTTGCACTCACGCTGTCGCTCTCACTGTCTTTCTGTCCCTATCTGTTTTTTTGTAATCTATTACTCTCTTTCAGTCTCTGTCACTCTATTTGTCTATCTCTTTTCCTCGTCTCTCACTATCTCTACGTATGCCTCTGTCACCGTCAACTGATTCTCACCTCGAGTTCGATCTTCTCCTCTCCCAATGTCACAGTCCTCGTCTCCTCGAAATCCAGCTGTCTGACTCTGCCAAACCGTCGGAAATAGAAGTCGAGATGGTGTGTGTGCATGATGCACTGCATGACGCTGTTGTAGAAGCACGTATTGCCAAGATTCGAGAGCCCCTTCACCGGAATCCGCGTCTCAATCTCCTCGAAGCCCGTCATCGTCGCTGCGACAGCCCTACTGGATCCGCCGCCGCGTGTCGTGGGCCCGTTCTCCTTCTGCAATTTGGCGTTTTTTTGGGCATTTTAAGACGAAACTCGAATTTTCCAACTAAAGCCCCACAGAATATCCTGGAAAGTCTAGGGGTCGATTTTAATCCTTTTTCGATGATTTTCAACCCATTTTGAACCTAAGAATCAAGGAAAATCTGGTAGAAAGTTCCGGAAAGTGTCTACGCATTATTTTTGTGATTTTCCAACTACTTTTGACCTATTATGACCCCCAGAAACCGGCCAAAAAACATTGGGAAGGGCCACTGTATTGCTTAGGCTTCAATTCTGGGCGCATTTGCGATGTTTCAGGGGAAAAAGTCTATAAATTGGTGGCATTTTGGTGTAAAAAGTGAGCAAAAAGGGTAGAGTGGTGAACCTACTCGAGTAAAGCACATGCGCGCCCACGAAGCAAGAAAGTAGTCCGCCAGTTTGTTTTTAGGTGAAGTGACTTGTTGCTTGGACCTTTCGAAAAGAACTTTTCGGACTTTTGTACATCTTTTAATTATCAAACTTTGTTTTATTTTCAAATTTTTGAAGCAAAAAGAGCAAAAAATTGTTATTATGAAACAATCAGAGTCAATGGCTTCAACTGGTCCGTTTGACGAAACGCAGGAATCTGATCCGTACAGATATCACTAAAGACTAACTTTAAAACTTCTATAGTCTGCTCAGAATAAAGGATTATTACAGTGTACCAAAGAACATTCGTAGCGGGACTCCTAGACACGCACAAATCGAGATAATTTTCGCTTTGTTTTCAATCAAGCAGTTTGTTTTTCGTTCTCTTCCGTTGCTTGTTTCTAAAACTTGGCTACTAGCAGCCTTTACAGAAAGCACACGACAAACTCTGGAAATAATGTAAACGAAACCTAAACATCGAAAAATAAAATCTCAAAAAATTACTAAATTTGAACTCCCGCGCACCCAGCAGTCTTGCCACGAACGTATTTCGGGTTACTGTAATCATTCTTTTTTAACAAAGTTTATTAAACAACTCCAATTGACGTCTGGTTCTCGACATTTCCAAACTTGAACAATAGGGGGACCCCTTCTGACCGAAAATAAGGGTTGCGTGAAAGTGCTGGACCGACTAGCCCTAGTGCATGCCTGCTTCTGAGCCTCCAGGTGTTATTTTCTCTAAGTTTCGACAAGTTTTTCGCTACCATTTCATCAAAAAACCGGCCGAAAAGTCTGGGTGCGACTACTACATGTTTGTTGGCATTGAGATCTGAACAAGAGTACGAGTTTCGAAACCAGTAAATCTTTCTATGATCTTTCCATAGCGCTTTTTTCAAGTCGCAATCATTTTTTGCAAAAAAAAAAATAATAGAAAATCTAACCTTTCTCTCGTTCTTCTTCTCTTCCTTTTCCAATTTCACTGTGGCCATCGAGACTCCCACTTCTTGCGGATTTCCCTCAACACGTGGCTTCTCAATTGGGTCATTTTCTGCTGCCACTGTCCCATTGGTCTTTTCTCGTTTCTTCTCCTCAGCCTTTTCCTGGAAACAAGATTATAACATGCCTGTACTTTAGTCACACTTTCGATGTCGAAATTAGCATAATCCCCTCGGTGTCTAGACTTCAAAAAATGGTGTTTTGGCGCCAGAAACCATGAAAAAGCAGTTAAAAACTCACGCGATTCTTGTTGAAGGAATTGTAGTCGTTGTAGAACTGCCGGACATGGTCCGACGGGTCTTCCAAAGGTTCGAGATCCACGTCACAGGGATGGCAGCTGAAATCTGGGTATTTTCCAGGAAAATAGTTAGGAATGATCTAAATAAAACCCTAGGCTAAGGGGGTTTTGAGCTTTTGCAACCGCTTACATTTTGACCGATTTTAAGAGCAAATTTGACTGGAAACTGCCCCAAATATGATACAAATTGAGGCTATATGGTTTATAGAACTTCTCCAGAAGTTTACAAGACAAAAGTGACCAATTTTCTTGGCGGGAAACTGTTCCTAAATGGTCAAAAGACGTAACTCAAAGGTAGATAGACCTTTTGCAACAGGTAATCTTGCAAAAATGACAGCCTTTCGGACAAAATGTAGTCGAAAACAGCAGTAATTCTTTTAAAACAAGAGACCAAATGGTTTTCCAGAGCATTTCCCCTACAAAGCTGTCTCGAAAGACCCCCAAAGTGGCACTCACACTTTCCACTCTCCCTTCTGCCTAAACCTCCTTATAGCTTTCATCATTTTCTCGGTAGTTTCCAAAATAAACTAGAGGCCCGTAGACTAAGCGGAAGTCGATAAGGTACGGATGCAAAAACCCTAGGAAATCGGGGGCCGAATAGGTAGTCAAAAAGAGGACGAACGGCTGGGGGTAGTAGACTCAAAATCAGCCTCAATGCTCTCCCTCTTTTCCTCACTCTACCACCGCGCGAAAACCTGTTTGCTCAGTGATGAAAGAGCCCCCGGTAGCACAGCGGGGGAACACGAGAACTTTGTTGGCAGGAGAGTCAGACAGAAAGTTGTTGAGGGGTTTGTTGGCTTTTCAGACTATTCAATTTCTTCAAAAATGAGTTTTCTCTTACTTTATCTCAAAAAGTTTGTGAAGATCATTTTTGAAGAAATGGGTTTGAAGAGTAAGATTGTGTCTTTAGACTTGTGAACTCTCTGTCAGTTGTTGCTGTTTTTTTCTCTTCCCTTGCGTAGTCAGGTGAAAGGAGCTTTTGGCGCCCTACAAACTGGTATGCTCCCTTTCGTTCTACGGTCTCTGGCTTGTTGCTTAGCGGAGTCAACGCCTCGTCTTCTGTCTGTATTCTTGACGATAAGGTGAAAGGAGCTTTTGGTATCATTCAAAAAGTTCCGCTCTCTTAAGTCCTTCATTCACTGGAGTGGAGCCAACGCTGGTAGAGTTGGTGTATGTTTCTGTCTTTGTCTTTCTTATTTCTCTCAGCGTCAAAGGAGCTTTTTGTGTCCTGCAAAAATGTCCTGCTCTTCCATCCGACTGTATTTGGTTTGTTTTTTGACTGGGGAGTCAACGCCACTTCTATTCTTGCTAGGCTTATGTCTTCTTACTTCATAAACTACTGTGGACTGTTTCTCTTCCTCTTCTGTCTCTCGTTGTTCCTTTAGTCTCTCAATCTCATTCTCTATGTCTATCGCTTATATTAAAATGTGTCCTACTCTCTCTTCGAGACTTCGTAAAACTCAATTCTTTTGATTCCCCGTGCATACAGCTCGATAAGACTGCCGCAAGTTCGGAAGATCATGACTTTCATAGGCTGAGTGGTCTCTACTGCAAACAGTGTCCTTTCCCCCCCCTTCTCTGTTCAAGAAATGACCAAAAAAAACAACAGAAAGGCCCACCGTAAGACTCCTTTCTCCAGGAGGAAGATGAAGGGATGTTCGCTGGTGCCGGATCTGTTCTCGCAGTGGCTTCGACCGTGTGCTTCGCAGCTCAGCCGGCCGCAGGTGATGCACATGACGATCTCGTTCTGTAAAAGTGTTTTAGGCGGGGAAATTAAAAAATAAAAAAGTACAAAAAAGTGGGAAACATACCGAAGACGTCTCCGGAACCGCTTGATTCTTGGCGGCCATCCGGTCGCATTCCTCGCACACCTTCTTGGCCTTCTTCAAAGCAGCTCGGGCTTCCTAAAAAGTAGAGTAAATGAGTCGTTTTTTACCAACATCTTGACCAGTCGTCTTGAAAATATTTTAATCCCTCCCTTTTTGTACGGAAGGGACCCTCTAAATGAAAAATGACCAAAAAAAGCTCACCTTGGGCTTGAAAAGACCTTTCTTGGCCCTGTGCTGGCAACTGGCGCCGCCTTTCAGTCCCCCTCCTTCGGTCATCTTCATGGAAATTCTTGTCGTCGCGTCGTCGGTCTCTTCCTCGTCCTGGTGGCTGCTGCTCTCCTTCCGACGACGACACGTGCACATATATATGAGTCGACTCCACACGCTTATGGCTGGCTGAGAGACCAAAAGGGCCTTCGACGGAGGCTCTTTTGACGGTTTTCCACTGGAAAATGAGAATTTTGGTTATCACAGACAAGAAAGAAAGAGTAGGAGAGGAGAAAATCGTGGTTTCTAGAGTACTTTCGCGATAAGCGACACTGGGAAAGCGCCAGGAGCAGAAAGTGCGCAAAGAGGACAGGTTGAGTTTTCAGGGTTCAGAGCAGCTGGTTTGCCTAGATTTTTTGGTCGATTTGTAAGAGTAAGCGGTGAATTTTGTGGGAAAGGACTCAAGAACAGGGCAGAAATCAATTATAGGAGTAACACGATAAAATAACAAAGTTTCAACGTAATTTAAAAGACTGGGATTTCTGTAGTGGAGAAAACAAAACGGAAAGAGAATAAAATATAAAATAAAAACAACTTTTCCAAATTTTTCACTAGGGTGACCTTGTAAATCGAGACAAAATTATTGAAAATAAGGGTAGAGAGATAATGACGAATACAGGAATTGTTTCACCGAGAATATACGGGTTTATTGCATCTGTGACAACTTTTCACGGGGCTTTAATTCTCTTTTCAACATTTTTCACAAATAGGCAAAAAGTGGAGCAAATTAAGGCAGGAAAACAATGGAATTTGCCTATCAGTTCCGGAGCAATCTCCAAAGGAGATATAAGGAATTTTGTGCGCGCTTTATAGAATTTTTGAAATTATTCTCGAACTTTTCTATTCTCAAGCTTTTCGTGTTAAAATTTCGTGGAAAACTGATGTAAATAGGTCGGAATAGCCAGGAGAATTGGCATGCTAATTGGAAAACATAGGAATATGGACAAAAAATCGGCAAATAGTCCTCGGAAAAACGACGCAAACACCTCTAAACCAAAACCATTCCCGAATTCTTTATTCTCTCTCATCAAAATAGCAAAAATACAGCATGGAATCAATGAAAAGTACATCAAGAGGGGACAAGGGCAAGGTTCTGCCAAATTTACAACACAAACCACGTGGTTTGGGGGAGTCTAGACCGGTCGGAGTGAGCAAAAGACCTTTTCGCCTTCCTGGTTCTTGCTGGCTCGACAGTGGCCGACCATGAGGCTGGACATGGCCTTGGCTGAGGCACAAATGTCCTGCAGGTAGGGCGCAACCTCGTCCATCGTCCAGGAGGGCTTGCGCTCGAAGAGAATTTGTAGTCTGAAGCGGAATTTTAATACAAATTCGTAAAAAAAAATGGGCCACGATAGGGAAATTGACTAAAACTGACCGTTCCCTCGGATTCTCTGGCAGATCTTCTACATTCAGATAGGAAATCGTCCGGCCCTTGAAGTTCTCCGTAACGACGCTGATCCCCTCCAGGTAGGTGTACCTGAAACACTACTTTTTGTAGACAATCTCAGAATTTGGTTCGGTACTCCCAAAACCCATTTCCAGACTAAAAATGACAAGAAAACCCACTTGAGTTCAATCCCAGCCGGCAGCATTTGGTCCAGATGGCGTTCGAACGTCTCCGTCTCCAGTCCACTGACATTTCGAAGGATATAGCTGGCTCTACTCCTCACCAGAGGCCGGGGCAGCATTTTGTAAACTGTTCACCATTTTTTTGGGGGAGGGGCAAATATGGAACATACCAAGATTTTCAGCCTGTACGAGCTCACAGAACGTTCTCAGGAACCATCGAATCGCAGATTCCGTGGCCTGGGCGGGTAAATGACGACGCAGGGCCTCAAATGTGACCTGAATTCTTCATTTTTAATTAAAGATTGGCTCAAAGCGTACCTTTTCAATGCCAATCCCGTCAGCTTCCTTGTCATCGGCCGCGTCGATAATTTTTTCAATGAAAGTGTCGCGGAAATCGTAGCTGAGCCAGCGGAGATGGCCAAGAATCGTTTTGGTGGGGAGTCAATATGCAAAAAGGATACCTTCATGTTCTATGACCGGCATGGCCTCTAGGTGGTCTTTGAGCTGCTTCTCGCTCATACGGATGATGTCCAGTAGCTCGGGCCAGGTATATCTGAAAGAGAACGGGTTGGAAATGCTGAGAAATGCTCGGAGATGCTATTCCTTTGGAAATACTATTTCATCTCTCGACTCTTACCCACAAAACAACCAAGAACCTACTTTTTGCCCCCACAATCGCCTTTCTCCCACTTCCAGACTAATTCCGTCTCGTGAAGCAGTTCTCTGAGCTTGTAGACACTGACACAGTCGATTTCTTTCAGCTCAAAGTAGTTGTGGGTCATCATGACAATCTGGAAGCTGTTTTTAAGCCGTTCTCTGTGGATTTCGGTCGACAAACAGACCAAAATTGATCGGCAGAGTTACAATTAGGGGACCATTTAGATTATTCCCTGCCGATTTTTATAGGTTCGAGCCAAAAAAGCGTTAGAAAGACCCACCTCTCGCTCATGGATCTGCTTCTCCCCGTCTATTGTCATCCCTTGGCCGTCGGTGAGTGTTGGCACGACGAAGAGCGAATTGGACATGTCGACCTCCTTTACGTCGAAGGTCTTGTCTTCTGTGCACACCACGCAGTAATCTTCCTGTCCGCCTCGAAAAGTCAGTCTAAAGTCCTCTTTTTGACAGAAAGCGGCTGAAAAATACCCACTTTTGGCCGTTCTTGAAGTCCTGGAGCATTGATTTTGAGACCTCCATGATTCTGTAGGATTTCTTGGGCAGCTGCTCGGAGAATACCAGCTGCTGGATGTCGTCCTGGATGAATTTTGCGATTTTCTGGTGAAAAATAGCTACAAACCTTGATAAAATCGAGCTGTTTAACATTTTTAAAAAGCTGGACGGTATTTTCGAGGCTGTCGCGATACTTGGGCTGTTTCTCGGCCAGTCGGACCTCCTTTCTTCGCTCTACTGCCTAAAAATTGAGTTATTTTCAAGTCAAAGCTTTTTCAAGCCAAAAAGGAAGAGAATGGCAACTTACAGCCTCCTGAGCCTTCTGAAGGAAATTCTGTTGAGCTGGCTTTTTGTGACTGCTTCCTGAGCCTTCTCGACGGACAAAACTGTCCATTTTTGCTGGAAAGTGGGTCGATTAGAGCTAGTCGCTAGAAATCTGAGGAAAGTTCGAAATTTTAGCCTTCGCGGTACAACAAAAGGCTCTCAATGGGGCATGATTACTTCTAGGCGAGGAGAGGGTGAACCGGAGACAGATTTTTGGCAAAAAAAAAGAAAGAAAAAACCTCCCAGACAGAACACAAGGAAATTTGAACATCTAAAGATTGGAATTTTCAGCAAGCTCTCGGAAAACGACCTGTACTTACCAAATATTTGAAACATTAACAATTTTCTGGAGGTTTCATACTTTTCGGCCTTCCATGTACTCTGTACACTTGCGTAGATGGTCTTACCCTGTCTCTGTCTCTTTATTCTTCTGTCTCTACCTTGGATTCCAGAAGCTACCCTAAAGGCGACTTTTTATACTTGCCACCAATCAAAGCCTTTATAGAAAGTTATCGAGAAAAAAAACGAGCGAGTTATCCTTTATTCGCTGTTGCTCCCTCTAGATGGCTGTCTCCTTTGCACGTCGCTCGCTTGCTGCTCATCTGGATGGCTATCTCCTCTACTTCTACCGGGGGCAAGTTCCTTTTCTACTTTGTGTCACTACCCGTCCACTTTAGAATTTATTCCTTTCCGCCATTACTAAGTTACCGAAGTTCCAATACTGAAGTTTTTTTTCTTACGGAACGAATCAGTGCCAGTATGAATCATTGGAAGACATTGAGACTATTTCCAGCTCTATCAAACTTTGTATTTTTAGATCCGGGGCCCGGCTAATGGGCAGCTCAAAGATAGAAGAGCCCACAAGTGCCTCGCGAATTGCTCAGTACTGAAATGTTGCGGAATACCTAGAAGACCTTCTGTGCATGTCCAAAAACAGTCCGAAGAGTCTGCCGATACAGGGCAGCTGGGAGACCTAGAGCCAGGAGGAAGGACGACTTTACAACTAGATGTGGCGAAAATTGAATGTGAGTCGCGGTTGAAGATCTCCACACCTTTAGAAAAAGTGTGCTGCGACATATTGCAACAATATGATTCGTAAATAAATAAATGAAAAACAATTATTGCGAGGGCCCTTAATGGAAATGACGAAACACATTTCTCGTAGATTTGTGAACAGATCGGGCTGGAACTTGTCAGAGGTTGTCAGACCCTTGTTGACCCAACTTCTAACATGTTTTCCCCTATCTCCTGGAAGGCTGTGATATAGGTGGGTCAAAAAAGTGTTTTTGCGGCGCGCGTTGCCATTTTCTGTGAACGTAAAGCTAGAAGCCCATTTTTTAATGATAAAGTTTGCCCGAGCGCTTAACTTCAGTTTCTTTTTTGGCTCGCGTGACAGAAGCAACGTCCTCCCAAGTCCTCCTACTTCCCGAACTGACTCGATTCGGCTTGACTTGCCAACAATTAGTGTGCACACAAAATAGTGCACACTAATTGGCAATATTGGCTTCAGACAGACAGACAGAGACGCGAGGACATTTTAAACTAGACAAGTTAGGCTACGCCCCTTCGGGGCTCAGTGATAATCTGATTCTTCCAAAACTGCTCGATTTCTACTTCCTTCTGTCCAACTGTCGTGACCCTTTCCTCCAATTGAGGTATCGTGACAGGAGCAACATCCTTCCAACGAAGCAATCTCCCAAACTGACTCGATTTGGCTTGACTTGCAAACAATTAGTGTGCGCACAATATAGTGCACACTAATTGGCAATATTGGCTTCAGACAGACACACACACAGACAGAGACGCGAGGACAATTTAAAGACAAATTAGGCCGCCGCCCCTTCGGGGCGGTAGCCTAACTTGTTGCGCACCTTGAGGCATATGTACCTTGTCCTTTCCCCAGCAAAAACGATTGCTAATGGCCATTTCTAATCAGTGAAACTCACTTCCCACTCTTTGACTCCACTTTCTATCCCTCAAACCCACTTCCCTTTCACTCTTTGAACCCATTTTTCCGATTTCTCGGCCCAACTCCCTGTCCAAGTATTGCTATCGTCCCTGGGGAGCTCAATGACAGTTATATACTCTGATACCTTTGAATTTTGCCCGGTTTCTATTCCCTTCTGTCAGCCTGTACTGGTCCTTCTCTTTCACTTCGCCCTGTTCGCATTTTCCGCGCCAGTCGAGCTACCATGCTTCAGACTGAACCCGTTTTCTATCTCTCGACACACCCCAACTCCCTATCCAAGTAATGCTATCGCTCAATGACAGTCATAATCTGATTCCTTTGATCTTTACCTGGTTTCTATTTTTTTCTGTCAGCCTGTCTTGGTCCCCTTCCCTCTAACTTCCCGCATGTTTCCCGCCAGTTGAGCTACCCTGACAGAAACAACATTCTTTCAAAAAAGCTATCCCCAAACTGACTTGACTTGCCAACAATTAGTGTGCGCACAAAATAGTGCACACTAATTGGCAATATTGGCTTCAGACAGACAGACAGAGACGCGAGGACAATTTAAAATAGATAGCACAATAGAATGAATTATAGAATCGAACGTAGCTAGGCAGGCATCAATATTTCGTTGAATACCACGTTGAACATCCGAACCTTAATTTGTAGCTGGTAAGCATGGAAAATGTTGCGGTTACAAACCTAAATGTGCTGTATCAGCTGCTCAAGTTAGCTAGGACTAGTTTGTAGGACGATATAGATTCTAAAAGACGTCTCTAAAACAAGATTTTAGACTAACTTACCGAGTACAGAGCTAATTATCAATGAAACTACCACCAGTTCAAAAAGACTAAAACATTTATCTCAATATCACACCCTTACGGAAAAAACGAGTGTGCTCACTAGCGAATACAATCCGACGTAACGGTATGTTGTTGGATAGCCAAGGACTGGATACATTATTGAGAATTTCGTCAACCAGAAGTAGTCATCCAGATAGAAGGTCCGATATCTTTTTACAAATTTCGCCTGTCTCTATCAGCTTGTTGTCACTTTCTGCGTTGATAAAATCTTTTGTACGTGATCTTGTTGAATACAGTGTGCCCTGTTAGCTACCAGTCGTTCAATCCGGGCACCACAATTTATAGCCGACATGAGCCTTCGTTGGTCCACTTTTGTACCCGGCTTATTCAGACTCAGCTCCACAAAACTTCTTTAAAATCGTCGACTTCTTTCATCGATTGTTTTTTTCAAAAGACATTTGCGTTGTTTAACTTTCTTCAATTTAAATGCTTTAATTCGGATGAAAATATATTGTGCGATTTTAGATGCAGCATATAAAAAGACAGCATGACAAAAAAGATTCACTGAACAGTCCACAACACAAATTTTTCGAGCTTTGAAAATTTAGAAAAAAAACTAGCAGTTTCTACATTTTAGGTAGACGGATAGAAGTATTTAATCACTACGGTAGTTGGTGTAGGCCGTTTTTACTGCAACTGTAGCGACGGAAACACAAGTAGCTGGTATCATACCAAGTTTTTTGACTTCTTCCGGGACGGGCTCTGGCTAAAGACACATAAAGATGTTAATCAAGTAAAAACTGCTCACTTTTGAATTGGTTAGCTCCTGTAGGCCGTACATTCCTATAATGCAAGACTCAATGCCTTTGACCATGTAAGTTGATCATGATCATTAGAATAAATACTGGCTCCAGAGAAGCTGGATGCCTGTCAACCTTCTATTGTCTTTGTAAATCCGTTCACGATGGATCCCGCCCTGGGCTGCAGTTGTATGTGAAAACATTCGGTCCTAAACAACTTTTTTCAACAATTTCTTGAAACAGACTTTGACTCCTTCTCGTAGAGAACACTCGTTACAAAATCTGTGATCTGTGACGAAATTCTCTGATATTTTTTTTATCCTGAGCGGTGCTGGTCAAGTTTGATATGATAAAATAAATGTAACTCGATTCCTCGCCAGGCAGCGCTTTTTTTGGCTAAAGCCTATTCAAATGGCAAAAAAAAACTTCTACTTTTCTAATTAATTTACTTCCAAAGATCTACGTTCTCGTGTTCATGATCAGAAATGTCAAAATTGCCGGATAACCCTGAAACAAGATAAATTAAAGTTTTGCCGCATGTTTTATATTAAAGTAGGAGTCGCCGCTTCCAATTTTTGAAAAAGATCTAAAGTCTTGCGAGCAACTCTAAATCTACAACTCCTAACTTGTCCTGACTCATTCGTGTACGCACAGGGATGGACGAACACTATTGCGATTTAGCGCAGAGAGATGAATACACAAGCCTACCTCTGGATATTGGCGACGATACATTTTCGTGGAGTTCCTCTCGCACCTAGTAGATCAAGCCAACAAAAACGCAGCCTTCAGCGATTGCCAGTGTCTCTGCAGTAGAAAGAGAAAGGAAAAACGGCACTGGTATTGTAGTGACAGAGATAGAGACATCGTTTCCGTTTATCTCTGCATGTCTACCCTTCCCAGAGCAGCAGTCATCTCAGTGATCGATGCTATCAGTTAGTGGAAATTACCTGCTTATCATTCAGGTCTTTTACAACCGACACCCAGCACGAGTATCTCCTTGGCAGCTCCACGCTCTTCCACTTCCTGAACCAGTAGATCTCGGCTCGCAAAGTGGTTAATTGACAGTTTTACAAGATCTTTTGCCCCAAAGGGGCGCTAACCAACCTGTTCTCAACTTTTCTTGCTCCTTGAATTTTTTACAGCTACTCATTATAGGAATAAGATGAGTCTGAACAGTCTAGGAATCAAAAGCACGCTGATATACAGAGTCCTATAACGTCAACAAAATGTCAATTGAGGACATG
Source organism: Oscheius sp. JU75 (assembly GCA_037178855.1). NCBI lineage: Eukaryota > Metazoa > Nematoda > Chromadorea > Rhabditida > Rhabditidae > Oscheius > Oscheius sp. JU75. The sequence goes on along the minus strand of JASJZC010000006.1, from coordinate 1,870,593 downwards.
CTTGTTCATCCTATTGCATTTGACCTTATCCTGTTGGCTATCCTACCTTTACAATTTGCAAGAGGCGTCTGTTACACATCTCTCTACTACTAAAGCGCAATGGTTTCCGCCCGTCCGTCACTGCGAAACAAAAGCTTGGCAAGTCATGGTATATATTGGGAAAGCAGCAGTTTTTGTAGCCGTTTCTCCCAGATTAGAGTTGACGGGACGAGTTAGAAGAGAGTCAAACAGTCCAAGAGAGTACTGGGTCGCTCTGCCGGAAGCGTAGGCGACTGGTTTGAACGTTTTCCTCTACCCAGCTCTCCTTTTGCGTCTTAAAACGATTGGCTCTTTTCCAGGTTGCCATACAAATTGTATAAGTAGGATTCAGGATGAACTCGAACGGAGAAGACCAAGATGTTCGTTTGGAGGAAGAGGAACTCCGATCAAGACACAGCTTCAGAGGATGCAGGAGATAAAAGCTCGAACGAAGATGAAAGTTCAGAGGATGAAGACGACGTTTCGAAAACCCTCTTCCCCGAAGACTTGCTCACTGACAGCGACGTTCACGTTTCCAAGGTCAACATTCTTCTTTCCCTCGCAAACTTTGGCTTTCAGCTCAGTGACAAGGAGTTCAAAGCGAGAAGAGGTTTCCTCAGACGATACATTGAAGAGAAGAAGACATTCGATGAAGAAGATTTCTCTGAGGACGACGTTGAGGAGAGCGACGACGAGCCAGAAGAAGTCAAAAGACAGAGACGAGAAGACACGAAACCACGAAAAAAGTGTTCAAACTGGAAGGGACAGTACCTGGATGCTCTGACGAAACGCGGACAATACTCTCTACCACTACCTGGGCCTGTGGATCGCGGTCCCTTGAACCAAAAAGATCTGCTGGCAGTCTTTGCAAAGGTTTGTCTCTCTGTCTCTGTACCTCTGTGTCTCTGTCTCTCATACCAAATTTAGATGCACTCTCGAGCCTTTGCCAGGTCTCACATGCTCTGCAAGAGTATCAGCACTTTTCTGACCGACAAGAAGTCCAAATTCAACATTCGGATCAGGAACAGTCTATTGAATATTTACGGTGTTAAAAGTCGCCTTGTATGTATTTCAGCATCGAGTCCAGATACAAATTTCAGAAAGCATTATACGTGACTCGCGACTTTGCACGAGGAGGATCTGTCCGAATCAAGAACCAAATAACCATTATCCCCTTCACATTCAGTAGAATTAAGTCTCTTCACGTTGCTCGGAGTTGGCCAAGAAATGCTGAAAATCTGCTGGGGCAGATGAAGTGGCCAATGCTGAAGCACACAATGGAGTACAAAGCTTGGGCGATGAAGCCGTGGATGAAGAAGCAGGGCATTCACACTGATGTATTGACCCTTGCCTTTTGGAATAATGTACTTCACAAACTGGTAACTATAATTTGTAATGTTAACTTTTGATTAGGAACCGAGAAGAATCAGGTTTCAAGAGATAACAATCGATGTATTAGATGCGGCATTCTCTTCTGCAGAGAAACTTAAAATGCTATGGTACGATGCAAGCATACCGGTCGCAGTTATTGAGGTAACACAGAGAGACATAGATACTGTGCATTTCGTGATTTTCAGCGTTGGAAACAAGCGACTCGACCTTTGAAGATCAGAAAGTTCGAAGGAAATGTAGATGGTAATACAATAACTGCTTTGAGGAGAGCAGTAGGAGAACATTACGTCATAGAAACAGAGGACTACTATTCCAGACGTTCAATGGTATTCGTACTGAACCAGGCAACTAACAGCTTCCTTGTCATTATTTTGTACGGGAACTCGTTTACCCTTGAATCATCATGCTGTTCAACATTAGCACCCTCTCCGACCTCATCGTTCATCAGAAAAGCTACCGCCTCCGATGCCTTCCTGAGCCAATTGACTACTCGTCCTACAAGGCCGATCTCGAAGCTGTTCTGTTTCCCCCGGCTATCGTGATCTTTTGGTGGCATATGGTCCTTTTAATTACTTCTCCTAAATATATGTTTGTTTTTATCTGATCTGTTTTGTATTGTCTGCGCGTTTCTGTATGTCAGAAGAAATTTAACCGCGGCCTGCTTCAAAGCGCAAGAGTTTGGACGCGGAGGACCACGAGTTTGAACCCTCCCGAGGTCAAACTTTTTTGTGCACTACCATCTCTCTACTACTAAAGCGCAATGGTGTCCGACCGTCCGTCCGTGACCACGAGTTAAAAGTTGACAAGTCATGGCAAGTCGAAAGTTTTGTTGACAATTAGCTTTGGGGGGAAACCTGGGAACTTGCGCTATTGGAGAAGCAGCTGCGCCGCGATCAAAAAAAATGACGGTTGGTTTGTACAGATTTTCGAGCTGAGTAAATAGGCAATATTGGCTCTGGTGAATCTTAGGCGGCCCAGGGAAATATGCGCTCCATAAATGCAGATTACTTTAGGCGTCCCAGAACGTCTTCAGAGGTTTAGTGAGAAGAATGCAACCGGATCTTGTAAACAAAATGAATATGGTTAAGTCAGGTGTCTCTTTCACTCGCGAGGACTCTCTTGTCATAAAAAGATAGGGTTGAACTGTTTATTTGTGGCAAACTAAAATGGTTATGGGCCGCCTAAGAGCCACCAGAGCCATAACTTTTAGAGGCACATGAACTTCAAAGGTGTCTGCATCCATTGGAAATTTTTGCGAACTATTTGATGTGTAGCTCGGCCGGCTCGACCCAGAAACCCCAAAAAGGCGATAGTCAACGCTGTATGAGTATAGTATGTGCTCTTTGTTTATGTGTCTCTATCTCCCTGTCATGTTTGTCTCAACTAACCCCATTTAACTAATTTTCGCAAGCAAAGTATACTTTTCTTGCAAGTTATTGCGACGTCTTCGAGTAAATACGCTCCTCTAGCCCGCTTGTGTTGTCCAATAGAAATTGCGCCTAGACTACCTTGTTCGCCCTGTTCAAATCTTTTTTTTTTCCTGAAGTACATTTAAACATTCTATTTGACGGTATTAAAGGGGTTCCTAGATTGGGTCTCTTGCCGCTCCCATGGCTCGAACCCACTCGTCGCCGTCCAATCTTGACGCCCACATTGATGTTGCGGGTGCTCTCAAGCTCCTTTCCAATCCTCTCGGATTTCTCCTTTCTCCTCCAAGCCAGGTTCAAGATGTCGGGGAGCTGGGTCATTCTTCGAACATTTTCGTTTCTCACGCGGTCGTGAACAGTGGCCATTGCTCTTTACTGTCGTCTCTGTACGGTTGCCAGCTTCTTCAACTCATCAGCTTGAAGGGTCCAAACTTCACAGCCATACAGCAGACTTGGCACGATACAGGTCAGATAGACTCGCTTCATCCTTGTCGGCACGGCCCTCTTGGTAAGAAACAGACGATAGGCATTGAACGCACCCCATGCAGCTCCGATCTTCTAAGGTGCATGTAAGCGAACTTCCAAGATAGGTGAAGTGCTGGACAAATTGGATTCGTTGGCCAGATAGAAGCAGATCCCCCTCGTAGGCATTGGTCATCAACTGTCTTGCGGAGATTGATTTCCAATTCAATCCTACGGCTTGTTTGCTCCATTTCGGTCGCCTGTACTGCTCTCAGGCTCTTCCCTTTGCTACGCCGACGACGACATCGTCGGCGTAGCAAAGATGGTTCAGCTTACGGCCGTTGATGCTGAAGCCGAAGATGTCCCAATTGAGTCGTCTGAAGATGTCTTCGAACATAGCGTTGAAGAGGAGTGGGGTGAGCACGCAGTATTAACGAACTCCGCGGTGGATGTCGATCTCCACTAGATCCTCGTGTTTATCGGCTGATCAGCAGTTGTTTATCCTCCCAAATTTCTAACCAACAGTTTATAAAGTGTTCGTAAGCCTGGTATCACACATTTCTGTCGTACCAAGCTCCTTTTCTTTTTCCGTTCGACCGCCGGGGTATACAGCTCTGCTTTGTTTTCCCATCCTCCCCTGAGATAAGAGTGGCTCTGTGAGCCGAATCTATAGATTTGATCTTGAATGATCAAAAGGAACACATATAAGTTTCATATAAATCATATGATTGAGATGGGTGAGTATTACCAAACCGCTTTTATTCTTAATTTTCTGGAGAAAAAAAGGAAATTTAATTACTACTATCTTCCGGTTTGAGGTGCAGAGGAACAATACTCATGGTCTGTGTGTCTTTATCGATTCATCCCTTCTTGTTTTACCAGAGAGAGACAAAGAGACAAAGAGGAAGAGAAACCACACAAGAAGTTTATTGTCATTGCTGCATTGTTCTTCTTAGGTCTGCGGCTCTTCTTCAACGCCCTCCTTCTTGGCCATCTTCTTGCTCGACGAGCGCAATACCATGTCCCACTGAAATTCAGGCTTCCATCTGGGCGTTCTCGGAGTTCTGGGAACAGCATCAGCATCGGCTGGTCGGATCTCCTCCTCTTCATCCGTCTCCACCTGGGTCTTCTCGGCCGACAGGATAATCTCGTCCTCTTCGGGGATCAGCCCCTCCTCTTCTTCACTCTCATTCTCTTCGTTGGCCAGAATCGGACTCAGGGCGGGAAGACTATCTGTGTCCTCATTCTGCTCGTCTGTCTGGAAGATGTCGACGTCTGGGAGAGGGAAGATCGCAGAGCGCTCGACGCGATGAGCGAGGCTGCTGACAGAGACGGTCTAGAAAGGTCAAGATTGCTTTGGATTCGTTTACGACACCATTAGAGAGCAAGGCTCCGCTTAGAGAAACACTAGACATTGGGTACAGAGACAGCTGCTTAGAATAATTGGTTGAAAGGACTAGCCTGGTCAGGAACCTGGAAGCGGACGGACGCCCTCTGAGCCAGCGGTCTCTGCTCCTCTTCTTCCTCCCAGAGAATCCTGATCGGCGAGCAAGCGACATTTTTCTGAGTCGTGTCTTCCTCATCTTCGGTCAAAGTCTCGAGGTCGGAGACGGTCCTGGCCCTGGGAGTTGGCTGGGGACGGGGTGGCGTCGGTGGCATCCTGAGACGTGAAGTGGGCAGCTTCCACATGGCCTGAGGGACAAGACCGTCGGCGGGAGAGTGATGACTGTGGAAGGCGATGAACCAGCGGCAGAATTCGAAGCTGCAGACGCTGGTCGGCTTAATCATCTGCTCAATGTCCACCTCCTTGTTCAGTTTGAGGTTCATGAGACCAAGCTGGAAGACCTTCCAATTGTGCAGCTTGTCGCGGTCGGTGAGCTTGAGTCCCGTCTTCAGTTTCCTCGTGTTCAGGCAGTCTGGGAAGAGTTGGGCCAGCAGACGGCTGTAGATCACGCCAGTGGAGAGCTCTGCGAGATTGTGGCTTGTGCCAGTGTGTGGGATGAACTGGAAATGGACTGGGTTAGTGGGAGAGACAGAGAGGTAGCGACTAGGGACAGAGACAGAAACAATAGACTACAGAAGAATACGGTAAAACCGACAGACAGAGACAGTCAAAGGGATAAGAACACAAGAACAGAAAGTAGACTCACCCAGCAAGCCATGGCGTTCCTGGACATCGACCGGTAGGGGTCTTTGACAGCACAGTTGGCGACTTCTCGACGAGCCTTCTTGCGAGCATCCATGCTCTGTGACGGGACGGAGTCGATTGCCAAGGCCTTGTCAAATGTTTTTTTTTCTAATAGAAAAGTTTTGAAAGTTTTTAGAAGGAAATTGTTGCAAAAATCTGTAATTACAGCTTTAAAAAGACCTTACATTTAGGACTTCGTCGAGATTACCTGCCTACTGAGACATCGCAGAGAAGACGACGAGAACTCTCCTGTTTAGATGATACGGGAGTGGGTTTTCTTTGCAAGACTCATGTGTGTCTCCTGCTGCCAAGTAAACAATGTTGTGGCCAGTCTATGATGCAGTTTGTACGAGAATCTCAGGATAGGCAGACAAACATTTATACCGAGACGGTACAGGCCCTTGTCAGATAACTCAGAAGGGACCATTTTTACCTAAATAGTATGGACGATACCCTCCTAGTTTAGACGGTACGTATATGCCCTCTCTTTCCCAAGACGGTACAGGTTGGAATAGTTCTACCAAGACATGACCTCTTCTACTGTGACAGGGTGAGCTCGGGTGTGATCTCTTTGGCCAGAACTGTATGGGTTCGAGATCTCCTTGTTAATTTGTACGGATTTGATTGGGCATAGCCTAACCTATACTGATGTGAAAATTACTGTGGAGACAGTACGAATATGCTGAACGTTTCCAGTTATAATGACCATGGAAAATTCGAGATGTGTTTCACCTTTTCCATATGTTCCTTGTATGTGGTACACTATTGGATGTCACACAATACTTTTCTTCTGTAACCTTTACTTGACTCTACGGGCCGTAAACTCTCTCATACTGTTTTCCCTCTTGAGACAAACTTCATTTCCATACCAACTCGACATAGTCAAAATACAAAAAAGTGTTGAAGTGATCAACAGAGATCGTAAGGAGGCCCTAGAATGCGCCCAGTATCATCACAAAAATCGGTTCATAGGTACTTTCCGGTACAAAAGCAGAACGAAGCCCCTTTTCCCGCTCAAAGCTCATGCGGATCATGGGTAAGGACCCCAAAGAACGGGCTGTGATCCTCCCGTTTGGTCGTATTGACATGCGTGGAGCTTCTTCGGAAGATCTGACGTCGAAGTCGCTGATTCAGAAGAACGTAGAAACACCAATTGAAGCTACAATTGACGTAGGGAAGAGCCGTGTTGAAGAACTGAGCCTTGATGAAGAACGGATTGTGCTGGAAATTATAAGATTTCTGGAGATTGCAAATCGAAAGCGTTTATGTTTCATGGAGTTTTCTTTTTCACCCGTGCTGTTTCATAATAGTCTCTGCTTGTCATATGTTACAAAAAAACGAATATGAACAAAAACGGAAAATGAACAAAATGACCAAGTTGGATGACCATCTTGTGTTTTGGACCAAAAGGTTTATGTTTCAGATCTCTATTTATAGGGTCACAGTATTTGGCTCATAATTTTGACTGCACACGGGTTCTGAGAAAAGTCCATGTTTCAACTTATTGATAGCTAAAACGTCGCGAATTTTATAGCCCGTGTATGGTGAGACTTATACCAAAGGTAAAATAGGATGTCAAAGTTTATTGACTTCGTTGTTCATATCAGTTTTTGAAACAAAGTTTATGTTTTAGACACATATTATCCAGCAACATTGTTTTGCCCACAATAACCTACAACCTTCTGAACTAACAATTTATGCTTCATGAACTTTACTCTGCCACCGTGTGCCTCATAGTTTGACACCAAAATTTAATATGACTAAGTTGGTCATGTGTTTTAGAATTATACTGGTTCATGTTTCAAGAACTGCATTTATAGCGCCACTTCTTTATACACGCTTTCGTACACGTGGCAGGCCGGAAAGACTCAAGTTTCATGGTCATCTCTTAGCTGGCAACAGTTCACCTTCCGAGATTACCGTTTCGATTTATGCTTTCATCTACAGGGACATGTACTTTGACTCAGTGCGAAAAATTTTTGTGCCTGAAAAGTTGTTTCAGAAGTTTCTCATAACTAGCAACCGTTCGTGCCTTTCAATCGGTTGGTGTTTCGATCCATGAAATTTTGATAGAAAAAAAACTCTTACCCGAAGATCAATGTTGAGCCATCGATGATCCAGAATCGGGAGAATAGTCATTGACCAGAACGGGGTCCAGCATGCAAAGTGGAAGGCTGTCACGTAGAGAATCGACTTGGAGACCTGGAAGTTGTGTTTTTTATAGAAAGTCCCCAACGAAGATCGAACGATCGAGCAGTTTCCAGAACTTCAGATATAGTAGTTAAAACAAAAAATGAAAAAGCTAAAAAGTCGATGAAGTGGACCTGCTCATTGAATTTCAGAATGAATATACTGAGAGATTGTTTTATTTTCCAAAACACTTATTAACCTCTTGAAACATAGATTTTATCAAGGATACCGTCACACGAACTATTTGCTATCTTAGCTAGAGTTCTATGGGGTTGCTTAATTGTTTCTGCTCAGGTATAACTGACCCACTCATTTTTTTTAAATTTTTTGCAAGTTTCAGTATTTTTTCGACTCCATGATGCCAGCTCAACAAATTTCCTTGACTAAACTCTCTTATAAAAACTATGCTTTGCACTACAACTTTTTGGCAACCGTATGTAATTTTCACGCTTTTTCGTTTTGGCTGTGGCAATGATTTATTTTGGAGTGGACTCGTCACGGAAATTTGATTTTTTTAAGTTTATGAGCAACCAATAAAGCTATCTTAATGCGATGTTACTATTGCTTGCAATTTTTGTGCGACTATACAACGAACTATACCCCAGTCTTGAAACATTTTAGTATCTATAATCTATATCTATCAACTGCGACTCACCCTATGAACAAGTCTAGTCTTTGAATTTTCGGCAGTAGCATTCAGTTCGTAGCGTTTTCTCAGCATATGTACTAGCATCGCATAACAATAGGTCACAATGACTGCCGGGATGCAGTATCCGAAGAAGAACATGGTAAGAGAATACACCTCCACCCAGGTGTCGTCAGGGAGCGGGGAGCTGCATCTAAAACTTCGATTTTAGACATAGACAGAGAGACAGGGGAAGACGTAGAGACAGAGACAGAGAGAAACAGGGTAATAAACTCACGACTTGATGTTGCTGTCGGGCTTGCCCTCGATCATGACTATCTCCTCGACATGAACATGAGCCAGCAGAGGAAGAAGACACAGCAGACAAATCCCTGTGATGCAGAAAAAAGCACAGGTAGCGATCCTGGGAGCCGCGGAGCGACGACAGTAGACAGAGTGACGGACAATAAAGTAGCGCTCGATTGCCTAGAAAATCTTATTTTCCAATAAATTTACAAATTACAACAACCAAATTTACTAATACTTTTTGTTATAGCCTTTCTGAAGTTCACTCTGTATTCTTATTGTCTAAGACAAATTTTCAAGAACACAATTTAGTCAAGCTTTCAACTTGGACTTGAAGGTACGCTCAAAAACCACTATTTTCGAGAGAACGAGTTTCGGGAATGTTTCCTTGTCCAACTCTTGAACATACTAATTGTTGGTGGTTTCATACAATTGGTGTTTCAATGCGATACCATTTACTATTGCAGTTATCTAGTCTTCGACTTCTGCTGATCTGATGTTCTTCCATCCTGATTGTTTTTGTCCACCACGAGTGTCCAACCTCTCTTTGCACTTCATCGATCCATTGTAGACGTTTTCTTCCTGGCATTTTTCTACTCTTCAGTGGGATCCATTCTGATATCGTTTTTGACCATCTCGAGGCTTCCATCTTGGTAGTTTTCTCGGCACAGAGAAGCTTCAGACAGAGTGCTTTCTTCCTCCAGTCCATCAGCTTTGTCTTTTCTCGCACTCTCTCATTTGTTATCTGTCCAGGGTGGAAATGTCAAACATCCTTCGTTTCATCCTTCTTTGACATATCTCAATGTAGTTCTTTTCTGTTTCTTTCAAGATCCAGGTCTCAGCTTCGTATAACGCCACAGGACTGATGTATGACTCAAACAGCGTCTTGCATTTCTTCATAGGGTTCAGGCGGCAGGTTAGCAGGTCCGCTACCTTGTTGAAGGCACCAAAAGTTTGTTCCATTCGTCTTCTGACCTCATCGGAATCACAGAGTGGGATCGATATTCGTGATCCCAGGAAGATGAACTTGTTAACAAAGTTGTGATGGGATCCGTTGACCGTCAGCGGTGTCTTGTTTTGGATATTGGACATCAGTACCGTCTTTTTGGTGTTGACTTTGAGACCAATTGTCCTCATCGCAGTCATGTGCTTGTACATCATCCGTTCCATGCCTGGCCTGCTCCTGGAGAAAAGGACTATATCGTCCGCATATCGTAGAATGGTCAGCTGTTGGTCATTGACTCGGATGCCTTCCTCTTCCCATTCGATTTTGTTGATTGCATAGCTCAGTGTGGCATTGAAGAGCTTTGGACTGAGCACATCTCCTTGACGTATTTCTCTTTTAACATCAACAGGAAATGCGATACTATATCGTGTGCGTAAAAAATAAAGCACTACAGCTTAGATCGCCTTATTCATAAACTCAATTACTTTCTGCTATTAGGAGCATTTCTGGACAAACTTTTCCAGCCATGCAAAATGTTCAGTCTTTCAAGATCATTGTATAGTCTAGCTGTAGCATATCAAAAGTAATGTCCGTGGATGCAAAACATTTCATTTTCGAGAGAATTATTGTTGACCTGCCGGATGATTTAAAAAGAAAAATGTTTCAATATTACCATATGTCCCTCTACATACTGAAAATAGCAATGCACTACTGACGCTGCACTTCAGCATTTCCCCCTCCTAGCTTTTTTTCTAGGCTAAAGATCACAACTTTCGTTTTATGCTTCATGCAAACGGTATAGTGAGGGTCGGTTACTGTTCCCTAGTTCATCTATGGGATTTTCTTCAGAAATTGTAACCACCGAGCCCCCAAGCACGGGGCTCACTGGAGCTTTTCCAAGTCAAATGTATCAAGAACACCATAGTCAAGTTGTAATCTTTCAAACAACTCTGTCCTCGATGAACGACGCGAGAAACATACCATTCCCGAGAGTACATGAATCGAGAGAATCTTGTTGATTTGGTCCGTGATCCAGAAGGTCTTGCACAAGGACTCTCCTAGGAGCCATTCCCCGTAGAAGAAGTAGGGCAGAAGCATGAGAATCATTGTCTAAACATAATTGTTTCGCTTCTTGTTGAAAATTTACCGTAACCAGAAGATCTACAGTAGCTAGAAAAATGACGTAGCGTTGTAGAGTAACACGACGAGCCTTTCCGAAGGCTTGCTCGCATTGTTTTTGGGTCCTGAAAATAGTTGTATTTTATTAAAGAAAGAAAAAGAAGTATGAGCAGTAGAAGTTCTTTCCAGATCACTATATGGTAACCGTAATACAGTTTTAATCAAAATTTCATAACTTGATGTTTTACCGGATTTTAGAGTGTGACGTTTGTTTGAGTTTGGCAGTTTTGCAAAGTTGTAAAGCAGGTATACATGTTGGTAGAGCTACCCTATTTGGTTGCGTACATGAAACCTGATACTCAGCCTAGACTTCTCTTTCATAACTGTTCACTAAAAATAGTCATCTTGACAGTTTGTTCTCTCTCCATGTTTCAAAATTTCTATTAAACCAGACTATTTCCTACTGCAAAATGGTCTTGGCCACCAGAAGTTCGCTAAAAGTTCTTGAAACTCACTGCATAATTCTGTAGATTACGGTGATGTTTCCGACAAATCCGACCACGAACAGAAACACGAAAATCACTAGAAGAGCCGTGATCTCGATCGGCATGGCATTGATCCCACGGTCCAGATGGTACTCTTCTTCCATTTCTAGGGGTCTGAAATTGGAACTTTGTATAATGCATGTCAAGTGGTCGAGAAATGCAGGAGCAGTATTATGGATACTGTGAAACAAAAAAGTTATCAGCTTCCCGTTTTGGAAGAGTGTGCAGATCTTCAGATCATGGTTCATCTGGCTCATTAGATCTTTATAAAAAGGGTCCATCTTTGAAAAGGAGACATTTTTCGGGCCGGTACCTCCTCATTAGTCAAGAGTTCCTTTATAAATCGTGTACAATTAGAACTCGGTCAAGTTGTCCTGAATAAGATGGTGAACAAGAGAAACAGGACAGAGACGGATGCAGTCACCGGTAAAAAACAGTATTTCAGGATAAATGTATTGGGAAGGAAACACAAAGAGTCCAGGAGCTCAATTATGGAAGAGAGTGCGCGTAAATATTTGATAGTACTCTGACGGCTGTCTGGACATTAGCTAGATGAGATTTTTGCAGGATTGCATGAGAAAGAGACCTGAACAAAAAACAGATCTGAGCAGGGGTACTGTAGGTCCGGGTAGCTGATAGGACCATGAAGTTATTTGATAAGAGCAAGAGGTTTTGGCACATTGATATCAGGTCTTCGAAGTTGGTTTTTTTCGGGTGGTCATAGAAAAAGAATAGAGTAGACGAAAGTTTTGAAATTGACGTGGGGAGAAAAAAATCTGGAGTGAACACCAGAAATTTGACTGGAGCCACTCTTACTACCGTCTTGAAACACGAAATTTGGTTTTTTTTGGGAGAGAATAGAAATAGAAGAGGATAAGACGGAAGTTTTAGAAATGATCTGAAAAAGCTTCTAACAACAGTTAGCTTTGACCAGATGCGCTCTCATTGCTTGAAACACGAAAGAATCAGAAAAACGAACTCGAAAAAAGCTGGTGATGAGGTAGATAAGCCGCCTCATCTACATAAACAGGACGGGTATTTCATTTCAAAAATCCCTCATAGCATTTGCTGACGACGCACTCAAAAACAGATTAGTGAAAGAGTGAGTAGATCTGATGACCGTTCATTGCGTCAATCGGTAGGAAAATATCGGAATTTGGGGTTATTGTGAGGGGGAAGAGACAATTTATCAGTTCTCTGGACGAGTTCCAATAGAAACCAGTTCTGCGAAATAGGCATACTGCTTGTGAAACGTGCATACAGAAAAAAATCGGACAATGTTATTTCTGAAAGGTACTACAACCCCGAATCAATCTCTCTACTGATAAAGTGCAATGGTGTCCGTCCGTCCGTGCGTCACCACAAACATAAGGCTGGCAAGTCATGTCAAGAGACAAGCTAGCTTTGGGGGAAACCTGGGAACTTGGGCTATTGGAGAAGGAGCGAAGCCGCCTGTTGTCAATGCGAAGTCAAAACTAAGAGACGGCTGGTTTCTCCCTATTCTCACAGTAAAACACAGTATTAGCCCAGTGCGATAATTTAATTACGTACAGCGTGAAAATGAGGTAAGTTTTGGATTTTGCGTAAAAGGAACAGAGCTGAAGTGAGATTGGTACAATTCGTCGTCTCGTCCTAGCAAGGTGGAGTGGAATAGACGATTCTTGTTCAACCAACTATCCCCCTCCCCCAGATCCATTGCTACGGCTGCAACTGACACAAGAATAAAGCCCTACTAAAAGAAGGGTGGAGACAACAAGAGTAGGTAATGCAAGGCCAAAGACTTTAGAGAGAAACTATCAGAAAACGAGATGTTACGGGTGAGATAGTACAGACAATGTTTCACGAGAATACTAAATTTACTACATTTTGGTAAAGAATAATTCTTTATTCAAGTACCCAAAGAAGTGATTGGTACAACTCTTGCACCGTATACAGGATTGTGGTGAAACATAGAACTTTTCCCATGTTCCTACTGTCTTTTGACTTTATTGTAAGATTGGTTGCCTACATTTAGACGAGTCAGAAAGAGGTTAGAATGTTTCACCATAGGCATATAGAGGAAAACAGTTCTTACACTATGTTACGTTGATTTTGACTCACTCAACCAACATAAGACATAATGGAACTATGTTTTATGTTCCTACCTGCTTTTACATTTACTTTGAAGCATTCCTACCAGCGAGTTTCGTTATATTTACATGTTTCAACGTCAGCATGGTTTTCAAAAACTTTTTTTCTGGGTACTTTTCGATTCCGCTGAGATTTTCCCCCTGTTCCCACACCCTCTACCGGGCCAAGATTAGAAAATCGGTCAAAAGTACACAGACATCCGTCTCTAGACCGTGAAAATTTGCAAAGAGGCGGTAATTCTTCTCACGAAGATCAAGGGAATTGAACCCTTTCTCCCCCAGAAGGGAATATTCCAAGAAATGAGACTTTTCCCCTCAAATCGGATCGGTCGGTGGGGAAGACCTATTTCCCCGCTCTACTGGCACTTGGTTCACTGGCGAAAATACTGGCAGCTAGTGCGCAATGGCTCAGTGGCAACGCGTCCAGTTGGTGACGTGTGGGTCAGGGGTTCGATTGCCTAAAAAGCTCGTGATGCCTTCAGTTCTGCTACTGAGTATAGTTGAAGACAGCATAACCCATTTCTGAAGCTTTTGCTTTTTTTTCACCCGTCAACTCATCCGGAACGATTCCATTTGTTCTGGTCTGCGTTTAGAGTGGCTTTGAAACATTTTTGGCTCTCTACTGACAGTAAAGAAAAGATCGTAGAAGTTTGAGAGACCTATTTATTAGGCAACATCTTGATGGTATCTGAAGTGGAAAAATGTTTTAATAATAGTGGAATCTGCTTGATAAGGACAACCTTTTCCGATGATTGGAAGAAAATAAAAATCGAATATGTTGAAAAGTGGAAGGAAAGCTTCACTTTTTTCTAGTTGAGATTCAAAATAAAAACGTTCCAGGAGGACTACTAGAGAAGGTATTTTCTCCGGCGAGTATTTTATGCTTCAAAATTACTATCGGTTCTGGGGAACATGAATGTAAAGTTTTCTACTGGCTTCCTACTGACATCAAATGCAGGACTGTTAAAGTCAACGGCACTGTATTAAATATGCGGAAACCGGAGGGACTTTTTTAGCATCAAATTTTTCGATACGAGAAGAAACTTCACCATTTTGGATTCCATCCGGCTGTTTCAACTTTCAAGTGGAACAAAAAACTGTTTCACAGTATGCCCTATGATCCGAACGGTGTATTATCCTAGTATCTACACTCGGTTTTTACTATGTTTGAAACATATTTAGTTCCACTTTGGTTGTTTTGCTGCAAAATAACAAACGGAATACTTTTACGAAAGAACACTTCTTCTCTGTTTGAAAAAAGAAATAATCAAAAGTTACTGCAAAGAAACCACTCTAGAAGTAAAGTAGGAGACGAAATGGATTATCCGCTCCCCCTTCCGAATAGAAAAAAGGCGTTAATTCGTGCAGTGCTAAGCTGTGAGCCCTTTCGAGGCACACGTCATTAGGAGGAGGGCTTCCTGTATGAATTAGGGTTGAGCGAGATGAATCAGGAAGGGGATTTGTTGGAAAAGGAGACTATAATAAGAACTACAACCAAGAGGGAATACGAAACGCGGAAAATAGTAATATTTTACTTCTACAGATTTTTTGAAAGATAGAACTCCGGAAAAACGCGTAAGTAACAGTTGGACGTGTGTATGCTCCGAAACGGGCCAAAAATTAAGTGAAGAAAATATCTCTGCATACCTAACTCTGGTGGAACACTTTTGTTACTATTCATTCACAGAAACAACGGTATGTAACTTTTGAAGCCGATGTTATATGTTTCAAGAGGGTGGTATATCGAATCGAAGCTAGTTTTTATTTTTCAACTACTCATCCAAAAAGTTGCTACTAAACACAATCAATCTCGTAAACTTTAGAAACTGGAAATTCGAAGAAAATGAGATTTCTATGTTTCACCCTTCATAAACATGAAGCAGAGGATAGTGGGGACAGATCCCAGTCCACTATCTATTCGATATGTTTTGAAACCGACGTTTTCAGCTCAACCCAGTTTTTTAGTAGTGTCTCTTGCTAGCGGTTTCTAAAAACTTTTGTACATCTCTTTGTTTCGTATTCCTTTCTCAACATCAGTCGCCCTTAAGTTGTTAAAACCAAAACATTTTCATACCCGAAAGTTCTGAACTGCTATACTATCCTGTTCAATCCAGTGGTTCAGGTAGTGTTTCGAAGCTGGAGCTCTAAATAAAAGACTACAGACTTCTATGTTTCAACTTCAGTAGATAAGGAATGCGGTTTCGAAGTTACTTATTCGTTGGCGAAATAGGTTGCTTTCTCAAAATTTTTGTACATCCCTTTGTTTATTTATTTCTCTAATGTAAGGCGAATGAACACTATGGTAAAAAAAAGTGAAAAAAAAACAGGACTTCGTAAAACATAATTCTTTTCCATTCCAAATGTCTGTAAAGCTATCTACATTTATCGAAACACGACAACACACGATAACTTCAGTTTCTCCTATGTTCTCAGCATAACAAGGTAAAATATGGATAGTAGGGATCAATGTTACCCCCGAAAATATATATAAGGCAACCGGGCATGGGTTCAAGTATCTGGATCGGAAAAAACTACAGGGGTAGAGGAATGAACTCGTTAGAAAGAGTACATCTTGTCACTGAACATCTTCCATCAATGGCTCCAAATTGTCCCGTATAAGCACATGTAGAGTTCGAAAAGGGCTTCACATGCTTTCAGTCTCCAGAATAACTGGCTGACTAATGAATAGAGTCTAGAAATAGAGATCTTGATCACTGGGGCCAACTTGTGCTTGGTCACAAATACGTCGCGTCTAGGTAGCAAGCTGCAGAAATCCGTTTTTGTTTACTTGCAATTGATGAAACACAAAAGAATAAGAAGACGACGCTCTTTCGAAATTTTTTCTGTTTTGTGTGGAAATATGGACTTTTTTCCCGCACTGAAGCACATCCCAGTGACATAACAATTCCTCTGCATTATTATGTGAACTGTGAAACATTTTTGGGTCCTACAGTTCGTTGACAAAGACATGATAGCTCGGAAAGAGTTTTCGGGCCGTAATGTCAGAGATAAGTGAAGATTGTGGAGGGGTCAAAACTTATCAGCTTTCAGATTATTTCTAAGCTGGTGAACGTCATTTTGAGCTGGAAAAATTGCTTAGAACAGCAGCACCAAGCAACATTATATAGTTACGAAAACTGTGGAACAGTAATTCTGTCGTCGATTAGCGTCTAAAGATCAAAAGCTTGAATGAGCGGTTAGGATGCTCTGAAAAGGGGTCGTCTTTCCAAAATCTACAGCTTTCATGAACATTACACGGCCGATATATGCCTTTTTGACCTGGAAAAATAGTATGGACGTTGCACACTTAGAAGCTTACAAGCCTGAAGAGAAAACTTTGTTGTTTGAGTTTTGATAAAGCTGTGAAAACAGAGAAACAACAATTCGGAATTTTTGCCTAAAAAACTGGTCGGTCTTCCAAACTCTATAACTCTATGACGAATTGGAAGAAATATGTCATTTGACAATGAAACATGGGCAGAAAGAACCGAACATGGCTGTTTTCCACCGGGAAAAATAAAATTTTTTGTTTCATGGCTAGATTGAGCAGCAACGATGTATCGTGAAGACGTAAACAAAACAGTGCCAAATTCCACTGGAAGGGAAACAAAAAAAAAACTAAAAATCAACTAAAGTTTTTGAAACCAAATAAGTATGGACTATCTACAAAGCTGTACTACACGGCTTCACCTGTCTACAGTGCACACTCACCCAAAGAGGGGAAAGGACAAGTTTGCTAGCTTCTGACGGAAGTACTCTTTGCGTCTGAAAACTGATTCTAGTTTCATGGAAACTATTTATAGCCTGGACTTCCTTTGGTTTATTGTCATATTCTTATGCAAAAGTTATAAGTTTCCTACAAATCCGTTTTCACCAGTACTATAATATACTCGTGACTACTCAAAAATATTTGTTGAGCCATCTGTCATCAAAAAATATCACATTTTCTCGAAACTTCTATATTACCTAAAAAGAATTTGGGTAGGCAATATTGCGAAAGAATAATACTCATTATTCTGCAATAAGTTTTCCACGGCTTTTTTTCTGGAAACGTATTCGTTTTAAAGAAGCTATGAGAGATAGAACATTCTTTTGTTGTCACTACTCCGGCCTGAAGTATGCCGAAGTTCTATTTCCCCAAAAGTGTTTCACAAATGTTGTAAAGGTACACTAACTAATGAATCCTGTTGCTTCAACTGCTTTGTTAAGAATATTTTGAAGCTTTGTAGACATATTTTCCAGCTAAATCGACTGTTTTTCATAGTCTTTCACTACTTTTGTTTTAAGAAATCTATAAAGTCCGAAGTTTTTCATAACAGAGCTATATAATCCGATTACGGTGTTGCGAAAAGTACAAGCAGGGAATTAATTCGACATTCTTTGTTTCGTAGAATGTATAAAGTATCAGTTTCCTTTTGGATGTACTATCGTTTGGCTTCTTGACAAAAAACCAAAAACTCACTCCTCTTCTGGCATATTGGAAGTCGCCGACAGATTCACCACGATCTTCTCCATTGTTCTGAAAAGTTTCAAGTTTTTCCTAGCGGTAGCAACGAGGGTATTGGTGAGATATGTTCCAATATAAACAAAAGAAGCTCTTGAAACAAATTAAAATGAAACTTTGAATAATAGAGCTCCCATATAACAGTTTTCTAACCACCTTTTCAGGCAAAGGAAGACATTGCCCAGCTTTCGGATGTTCTGCAAAGTTGTAGGCCTTGCCAAAACCTACAACTTTGCAGAGCATGCCGGAGCCGTAAGGTCTCGGTTTGAAACCAAAAAATGGGTTTTCCTACAGTAATCCAAGGCTGCGTTCTTTCAAAAGCACTTTTCTGGGTCAAAATGAGGTGGTAGGGGTGGGACATTCGGCAAACTTGTAGGTTTTGGCATGGGCTACAACTTTGCAGAACGTGTACCATGAAAAATATTTTATGGTAAGAAAGGTAGGGTAAAAGTCTCGAGCTGAGGTTCGATATTATTAGAGTACCGTTTAAAACATAGAAAAGTTGATTGAGGAGGCGATGAGCTTCCAATTTCGAGGAAGAACACACAAAGATTGCTCTTTTCGCCCGAATGTCTAGCCAGGGTGGCAGAGAGTTAATGAAATTTGGTGGCCTTCTTTCAGCAAAAAGGCGGAAGCTAAAGGGGGTAGACAGGAAATTCGAAAGGGAACAGGGGGAGACATGTAGTCAAAAACTTACACAAAGTATACGTCAAATATTTTAGTGTTATCTACTCTTTCCGGTCAACGACGTCAAGCCTCTACTTACTGCAACAGTGAAGTATGAGATAGTTTCCGGACTCTCTTATTTTCAGATCTGCACCGGGTTTTGTCTCTCTAAAACTCTGAAGGTCACAGTCATTGACAGAAGCTGGCGGAATAGAAAAGGCAAAAGTTAAAACTGGAAATCTACAAACAGCCTGACAGGGCTGATGCTACTTGTAGTTATTGACAGCTAACATAGGTAGCTCATTCCCTTCATCCTTCAACCTTTGATGTTTCACCTTACCCACTTACCAACAAAGAGTCTGTACGACATTAGTATGTAGGCACGCTTTGCAAAATACTCAAATTTTTCATTAGAAAATGCTGAAGAGTGCCAAATTGTAGTACACGAATTTTTTCCCCTTATAAGCTACGATTGAAACACCAAAAATATCGAAATGAGGCTTGTCTGTGTCACATTTCCCCTTCCTTCTCAAAATGGCATCAACCAATGGAATTTGCTTCTTTCTACATTCTACAGTGTTTATTTTACACATGCATCAACACACTGTGAAGCACGTAACTTACAGACAACGTCAAACTTTCGTCAAAGAAAAAAATTCCCAAAAGATAGCGGGGAAGCAGATTAGCAAAAGGTTAGCTAGTAACGGAACTTGTGAGGAAGAACTAGTCCCCAGTTCGACAAAAAATTCCATATTTGCAACGATGGATAAAGCTACTGTTCTTTGTGCGCAGTAGAAATATGTGATTTGTAAAAATTCTGATGCTCCAATACTTCTCGTTATGTAATGGGCAAGAATATCCAGGAATAATATTGAACTATAGTATTTCCTAGTCCTTATCTACAACTACTGAAACACAAAAAGAAGAATGTGTAAACTCGAAAGCGGTCCTGTGCTATTTGATATTTTCATCCTTCTGAGAAGACAGCGTTATTGAAAAGATATCATGGTTCGATGAAACAAAAGAAGATAAAAAAGTTTGATAGGAATAACTTTAAATAGGAAAAGACTAAGAAAAGTGCAGAGCAGGAGCAAAACTAGGGAGCCCCCTAGCGGTGTTCCAAGTAAAACTATGCTTCTTTGTAAAATGTGGTATTTCTTGTTTCCAAGACACATTTTTTCGGCTAAAGCTAGTTTTCAGCTAAAACAGATGCCACTGCTCCTCTAGTAAGGTTCAATGAAACAAACAGGCTATCTTTCCTTTCAAAATGCTGAACGTCACCGTCAAAAGTTCATAAGCTAAACTTGTGAAACCCTTCGCATAGAAGAAAGGAAGATTCTTTGATTTCTGATAGATGAGTCCACACTATTGAGTTACAACAACTTTGAATCCTTACCTCCAACTACTAAAACACAAGAAAAAAAACAGAAAGTGACCTAATCCATGTCACCCTCGTGACATGCAATGACACTTTTCGTAGTTCTCTCGTCTAATAAAGGCTCGGATCGAGGATCAGAAAACTTTTCCAAGTTCAGCGATTAAGAATTAGGAAGGGATCCAAGTCCGATTCTTAGGCGCAATGGATAGGAAGATGTGTGTCGAAATTAAAAGCTCCGGTCTCCCCTCTTATTGCCTTCCATTTGCAGGAGAAGAGAGAATGAATGATGGGTGACCTTTCCTCCAATTTCCCGCCATCAATCAGTGGGGAAGAGCTGTCTAATTGAAAGTCTGGGCATTTTTGGGGGTAGGTAGATAGCTGTACTAAGCTGTTTTAACAGTACAACGTGATATTCAAGCCTGTTTCTCACATATCGAGAGATTGAAACAATAGATCTTGAAGTGAGAAGACGGGTGGAGCTGAAAAGTTGAAGGACCAAGGCGGTGCGGACTTCTTCAAGATGAACTACATGTAGATGACCAAAAGGAGAACAACTGAAGTTTTTGTACCATTGCTCACTTCGCACGCATTGAATGTTCTGACAAATGCGACCATATGATGATGCGTGAAACAAAAAACAGAAGTCATCGACCCAAGACTGGAGCATGGACATGTGAAAGACACTCTCCCTCGTAGGTTTTCTTGGTGTCACTGCCTGTGCCAGTAGCTGTACTGTCTCTGTCTCTCTGCCCTTTAGGAATTGTCTGAATTGCAGAAAAAAAAGAAGATGGTCCAACTGCAGCCAGACTGGGCCCAGGGTGTCGATGACCTGCTGAAGGAGTACGCGGACGAGCTCAAGGGCTATCAGGGACAGCCGGCTGCCAAGATTCTCTTCGACCAGAACATGGCCGGGAACCGCTACAAGGCTGTCGTCTGCAACAATCCGACCCGAGTCATCATCGTCGACGGAAAACAGTTTGGCTACATAATGGGAGAGGACCTGTCTCTCTGTCT
The DNA here is from genome assembly GCA_037178855.1 of Oscheius sp. JU75. NCBI lineage: Eukaryota > Metazoa > Nematoda > Chromadorea > Rhabditida > Rhabditidae > Oscheius > Oscheius sp. JU75. The sequence goes on along the minus strand of JASJZC010000006.1, from coordinate 1,849,684 downwards.
CTCCCACGAAACTGTTCACATGCTTTTCCATTTTCGAAAGAGTGAGACAGAAAAGGATTATTTTAAACTCTTTGTTTCAGACCAATCTCTTAGGTTGTGACTAATAGTAAAAATATTTCCGCTGATTCTCACAGGAGTAAAATAAAAACAAATGTCCAGAAAGGAATGAAACGCAGAGTAAAAAAGAGCACGAAACAGTGGGTAAAAAATCCGTAAATACAAAAAGTAGGTTTTGGCTAATCAAACTGACTAACATAAGCAAACTTCTGAAAGAGTCTCTGCTTTCATGTTGGAAATGAACCATTCAAGGAAAAAACCTGGCAGAAAATGAGAACTTTGTGTCTGTAAACGTAGGATCAAGACACAATGTGGTATATTTCAGTAAGTTGTGATTGGGTACTTCGAAATTTGTCATTTTGCTTCTTCAGTGAAACATTTTCTGAGCAAACTTTCTAATAGAGGATGAAAGATATAAAGTGGATAAGAAACAAAATAGGATAAGACTCCCGGGTCGAACTCTTCGCCTCTGACTCTCCTCTTCTGCCACTCTTCATAATGGGATTAGGCGCATTAGTTAGTTGCCGGACTGAGAAAACGGCTGTTCCCCAGGCCAAAAAAGGAGAGAGGGGATCAAATGTGCAGAGAATCCAAAAATGGAGCGGATTTGTTATGTGGGCCCCCATATTTTCCCTTCTACCTCACATAGAAGATAAACATCTCGTTATTGAACACACACGCTAGGAACAACACAGCTCAAGTTTCGTGGACACCCAGATTTGTGAGCTGAGCCAGTACGGGGGAAACAGGAAGACGGGGACAGAGACAAAGAGACAGAGAGATAGAGAGAAGATTTTGGAGAGCGAAAATAGTGAGTATGATGAAAAGATGGTACGTCCAACAACGTAAACACAAGCACTCATGGGTGTCGTGAAACAAAAAGGTTCAACGTTTCTCACTTTTGGTACATTTGCACTGAAGAATACTGGTAACTTTTCGTTGTTGTGAGCCTTCTCAATGCATGGGAGAGAAAAATAAGCTAGAGAATCTGTGAAACATGATAGTTTAAACTCTGTGGAAGCGAAGAATAGTTGTTCTCTTGAGGTCGAGGTAAAGACAAGAAGAGGTTTTTTCAAAACGGTGTGAGTAGAATTCTGTACATCCCTAGTACAGAACTATCTACAGTGTCCGTGAAACACAAGACCCAAGCTCTGCATAAAGTTTACACGCAGGCACAGTATTGTTTGAAGATTTTTGTTTTATGTTAAACATGGTCTGTTCTCGCACAATCGGTGGGACGAACTGCAATAAATTTTAGTTACCACTACACAAAATGAAGTTTTGTGTTATGAAGTTTTGTCGGAAACAATTTTATTTACGGGTGATACCTTTTTGTGAGACTAGTGCTTCTCTTCGACTGTAACAGAATCTAAGGAGTCACAAGTTTCGATTCTGAAGAATGCGTGAATTTGATAGATTCCTGTTGGGCACAAGCAAAAGTGTTTTCAGACACACGGAGTAACAAAATTGAACTTCGCTGGCACAGAGCTATTTATAGAATTCGTGAAGCGCAAAAGTTTCAGAGATACAAATTTTCCGTAAGGTAGAGACGTTAGATATGGTCGGTAAGGCAGAAACGTCCGATGAACCACAAGAAAAATCAGTGAGTCGGAAGAAGAAAGGATGCATTTGCAGTGTATGTCTCTCAATGTCAGCTACGTCTCTACCTTACAATTGAAGTAGTGAAGCACAAATGCTCTGATCTTATCAAAAGTTTAAATTTGGTAGATGTTGAACAAAGAGAGAACGCCAGCTGATATTATCCTAACTATTTTTAGAAAAAAAGGACACAGCCTGTCAAACAAGTTGTTTCAAACTTCGTATAAACCAAAATGGGTTTTAGAACCTACAATTTGTCTTCCTTGCAGCTTACTGAGTTCAGTCAAGATCGCTAACATAAGTTTCTTACGAAAACTAATTTAATGTGTTTCTTGCACCTACCATGAAACAGTTTGAGTTGAGCTCTTCGGCTATTATATGTACTCTGAAGCATTTTGGTTTGAAAACCAACGAAGACAAGAACTATAATTGTTCCAAGGATATGAACAAGTACTGAAACATAGTGAATTCCAACGAAAAGTGAGGGAAATTGTCTCAAAAATGGGCTGTGTTAATAAAATGGTGGATATGAATAACAGAGAGGCAGAGGGAGGGGAGCTCCTCTTTCTATTCGAAATGACAATGAAAACGAGCCTCGTCCTTATTGTTATTGTGTGCAAATTTAGTCCCTTCTCTGACAGAGGGGTGTTGCAATATAGGAAGAATTTTAGGAAGAAAAGGTCTTCCTGTTTGGATTTTGAGGGTGATAGTAGAATCATCAAATGGCTTAGACTAGTGTGTACTCAGAGGACAGTCATTAAAAAACGGAGACAAACCTCTGAGAGAACATTGAAAATCAGAAGATTTTGTAACTGAGAAGTTGAAACTATTAATTTGCTACCATCTTGGAAACTATTTATGGGTCTGTTGAAACGATAAAAGTTTGTCTCCAATGTGCTCTGTTTGGATTTTGCGTTTTCAATCGGATTTACGAGCAGATGAAACCATTCAAGACCTGCGTGAAACAAAAGAAATTAGACAGTGCTATGAGAGAAACATTGAAAATGGGAATATTGTAAAACGGAGAGGATGTATCTGCTATCATCTTGAGACTATTTAGAGGTCAGTTGATACTGGAAAAAATTCAAGGATTATCAATGATTGAACGTCCAACGAAATCTTCAGGCTATCGCGTATTCGAGGACACAGTGAAACACAAAAGTTACAAAAAACTTTAGGGAATCTAGCAAAGGTTAAACTATCTGGCGATCAAATGTTCTCTGAACTAGTCACATCATCACAAGCTGCTACCCTCCCACCACCCAGCAGCCCCGTGATTTATCCACATTTCCTGAATTATTCTCACGGACCCACGACTCGCGTCGGACTTTGTGATATGATGTCCTTGGGAAGAATTACTTTTAGCAGAGGGGGTGGGCAAGGGCTGACGATGGTTCTGATTCTTACGAGCAAACTTTCAAAAACAAGCTCGGCGTGATACAAGTAGTGAAACATAAATAGTGAATGTTTTGGTGCTCGATCCCAGTAGACCGATTTTCACAGCTGATGTAGAGGCATTGAAACACAATATGATAAAAGACAATACCAGTGCGATTATCACGATAGTAGTATAGAATTCTGGAATGTTATGTTAGTAGACTTGTGAAACAAAAAATCCTTGTTATGTATTTCTTTAGAATGAAAGTGAGAGGGGGAACGGTGGAAGACGGAGTATATATATTTTTCATTTACTCACGATTTATGGCAAGTATCAGCTCGAAACAAGCTTACGGTGTCTCATAAGAAGAAGTGGAAATAAAAAGATGATGATTTTTGAAACATGTGGTGGAAGTTTATTGGTTAGATATCCTGAGAAAAATCTTATGAAGACGTTGGAACAACGATAAATATGATAACTATTGTATCAATTTTTGACTCTTCGCTTCCGCCAGAGAGAGAAGTTTTTTTTGCAAGACAATGGAAGAAACTAGCAAACTCTCAAACCCAAGTCCTATGTTATATGTACTGAACTATAAAAAGTGAAAGTGAACTGAAAAAAAGTGAACTATAAAAACTTTTTAGAAATTTTTGAAAAGAATTTTTTTTTGCAAAAGTGGAAATGCGAGTGGATGAAGTCTCGTTAGGACGATAAAACAAAAAGGTAGAAGAGAAATGGGGAAGGTTCTACAACTACAACGCAGCTCTAGCAGCATGCAATAAGAGGTTGCTGCTTTTGTTGTAGAAGAAACATAAAAAGTGACAGTTTTGTGCCGATTATTGGAATCAAGGTTACAGTTGCATATGTAAAGTAAGCCGTTATACAGTGCCTCATGGGTCCCGTGAAACACCATATAAGCTGAAAAGTTGTATGGTTGTTTGATTAATCGGGATGTCTACTGAAGCAAAACTGTGCACTTGAGACTCATGGCATTCATGAAACAAAAATTGATCAAAAGAAGAAGCCAAATGCTGGAAAGGGGATGAACTACCTCATAAGAGCAATAAACATTTGATGCTTGACCTGTAAAAATGTGCTGGACAAAGTTCAGAGCAAAAATTACTAGAGCTTGGCATTTTGAAAGAGGGAAGAGGTAGAGCATTTCGCTCCTACACTTTGAATGAGCAAACCTCTAAATACAAGGGTACTGTTATACTAAAAGTGAAACATGAAGGGTACAAGTATTGTGGAATATTGGAAACAGAAAACCTCACTGCTGGCACAGCATTTTGGACTTCCCTGGAGATGTCTAATAAGGATGGTGAAACCAGAAAAAAACTGAAAAGGATGGGTCAAATTGTTCAGGCATCGCGAACCTGGCCGAAATGTTCGTGTCGGCCAGGTTCGGCCAGGCCAGGTGTGTGATCCCAGGAGCTATTTTATATTAGAAGTGAAACATAAAGTCTGAGATTCTCACAAAATTGATCATAATTTCTTATTGCGAAAGCTGATGTGGAATCTTTGCAAGTGTTCAACCATTGTGCCACACATACCGTGAAACAAAACAAATAGTTTTCGGGTACTGCTAGTAACGGAAACTTAAGATCAAACAACGAAAATGATACGATCTCTAGTCTTATCCCGAGCCTAGGGATTCCCTCCCTCTTGTTTTTCCTAGTACTTAGTAATGTCAATCTGGAGATAATCCGGTGGATCGAGAGAGGGAGACAGATTATGCTGGCTGGGAATAGAACCGGAGGCTTTTTTTTTAATGAGGATTAGCTGGATTTGAAGTGCAGAAGGGATTCGGATATGAGGGAGAGGGAAGAAAGAACTAGCAGTTTTCAGATCCTTTTTTTCAGCTACAATACTAAAGGAAAGCATGGGTCAAAAATGCTAATGTATTCTTGCGAGAGAGCTTTCAGTTTTGTATTTTTCCTGTTGCAACGTTTTGCCAAGACAGACTGATACCCTCAGACTTCTTTGGGGGTGACTCAAACTTGCGGGTTTTTGCTTTGTTTCACAACTGGCATGAAAGCCAGCCAGTCCATGCTGTCTATTATGGTCGTATTGGAGTGGAAATAAGAAGATGATGGAGAAGCCCTGTTACAGTTTTCGTCCTTCCTGTTTCCTTGTCCTCTGTGAAATATTCGCATTTCGCGAATTGGATAACCACATCCACATTCTCTGGTATCGCCGTTATGCGAGTGCAATACACATCAAACAACAATTTTTAGGCAGACAAGTTCTCTGAAAAAATATTTAGTTTGGAAAATTTTGTGTTTTCTGAACTGAATAAAGACAGCAAAGTTATAGGACCGCCCAGTTTTTTGCGCATTTTGGCGCGTGATGACGTTTTGAGGTTTCGGGAATTGCACCAGCGGATTTGACGGCTTTCAAAAACCCTGAATAGGTACGCTTCAGCAATTCAGACGTTTTGTTTAACATCAGACGGGCATTTTTACTAAAAGAGTTGCAGAAGCCTTGGTGCAAAATTATAAGATCACTAGACAAAAACGCTTAAAATAATTAACAAAAGTTTATTAAATGACAGAAGAGATCTAATAATGCGTAACACCGCCATTTCTGAATACTGAATACACTCAAAAATACGACAAGGCATCGACGTAACAAGAGTTTTCAGAAAGTGGGGTCCATTCGGGTCCACTCCAGTAATCGCCTGCTGAAGCTCCTCAACAGTCGTACTGCCTTCCATTTGCGTAGATGTTCCTGGTTAGCAGTCCCCTTTCATTTTTCATTGCACCAAGCTGGTACATTGGAAGCTAATAATTATTACAAACGAATGTTTGCATCTTCACGTTCGTTAAATAATAAACTTAAGGGAGAAGTTGGTTTTCCCCACCATGACTGTGTTGCTATGTAAGTGATAAGTGGTATGTAAACAAATGGCTAGCAAACTTTTTCGATTGTAAACTTCTAAGCATTGTGCGCAGGCATGTGCTTTAATAGAGATGGTGCCTGATCCCGAAACCTCAAAACGTCATCCCGCGCCAAAATGCACAAAAAACTGGGTGGTCCTATAATTTTGCCCTTTCTTTGGTTATGGCCCACTATGCTTGTTCATCAGGCTACGTATTGCATCAAAACAATGCAGATCACATGTAAAATTCTCAAAGAACCGAACAGGTCAGTGTTGCCCAACCCATCCTACTTGTCCTATATGTTCCTCATCCGTACTATCATAACATAAGGAAAAAAGCCTGCATCAAATAACACCGATACCAATGAAAAGAACTGGTTCCAAGCTATTTTGAGTGATCACACGTGTCCACCTGACTATAAATTGATCACACTTACCTCCAAGTAAGCTTGAATACTGTGGCTGTGAACAGAAATTTCAGATGCTATCGTGTGAGCCAGGGGCTATTGAACAAAACCTTTATCGGAGCCAAGATCAGTTGGGAGCATGAACCAGACAATTTTCTTAATTAGTGAGCTATTTACCTCTTACTTTTTGATTTAACATTTGAAAAGTCACAATTTTTTTCATTCCCAAAAGTAATACGCTTCTCTAGATCTGGTCGCTAAAGCAAACCGCCACGACAGTCAAATTGGATCGGTTTGACGAAACTACTAAATGGAAACCCACACGTCTGGATAGATGGATGAGAATTTCCAGGAATTAGAATCAAGAAAGGCCAAACACGTCGCTGTACTGCACAGTTATGAACTCACTTACAGGACAATGGATGCAGTTGGTTTTTTTTGTTAAGCTATTGACTGGTTTTCTTTGACAAAACTTAAGAAACTTATTAACAACACCCCACAAATCGAAATTTGGGCAACAAATTGATTTTATAACACAGAACTGTGCCGAATGGTTCCAGTACATTTGCGAGTACGACCCAACCTTGAGCCATGATTGCAAAAGCTGCCCAGCTCCTCCAGTTTCCACTGTCTGTACGCTTTCGGGACTGCCTGTGACAATGGTCAAGACGAGCCTCATTGAAAATTACAAGGCTTTTGTGATCGAAAACAGAAATTGTTCGTTCAAAGCTTTCAATGCATTGAATACGTTTTGTTCAATGGATGTGTTACAATTTTGGATCAGAAAGTTGCGAGCACCAACGAGTTGTCGGAGTATTTAAGAATACTTTCTGTTACAGAGCTCTTCCGATTGCATCATCTTGAATGAGTAGTGTACAAACAGAGAAGAGTTTTTTGTTAAGAACGAGTTGTGAAAGCTGGCAACGTTAGTTTTCAGGAATGAAAAATTCTTTTATCTTGGGAAATGTGTGTGCGTATCGAGCAATCACAAGATACAAGAAAACTTGCGGGTTGTGTAAGATAAGGCCACTCGCTGCAATGCTGCTCCGAACTATTTGTTTTCTACTTCTAATTACTAGATCCCTAGCTCAATGTCCTACCGGATATAGCTTCTACATAACCGCTGAGAAGTTGGAATCTATAAACTCAATTAACAACAACTTTCAAGATGCTTCAAGTTTGTTGCTAACCCCGACAGCGACTATCTAACTGCCCAGTCACACTGTGAAGACGACGGAGCCGACTTGGCTTCAATTGAAAATAGTTTCGAAAACAGTTTTGTTTTGCGTATGTTCAGCAAATGGCAAATTTAAGAAAATACGACTTTCAGAGGGGCTCACATTTTCTGGCATTTCTTCTCCTCTGCTCTTTATTGGCCTCAACAGTTTCGGTGGGTCGTGGCAATGGGAAGATCATTCTCCTATCAATTATACGAATTGGGCGCCTGGACAGCCTGCTGCCCCCTACACATGTGGCAGTTTTAATTCGCATACAGGACAATGGAAGTGAGAAATTGTTTTCTCGCTCAAACTCCAACGTTTTAGAACCACCAACTGTAGCAGTCATTTGCCATACATTTGCAGCTTAAGTCTGTCCCAACAACAATGCAGCTGTCCAACATGTTCCCCGCCTAAACGTGAGAACTCTCTGTCTTTTAAGTAAGCTTTGTCGTTTAAGCTTTTTGTGACAACGGCTGGACGTATTTCGACAAGACTCACAGCTGCTATGTCACCAAACTAGGCGCTGCTTTTCAAGAAGCTGAGGCCTCGTGTCAACAATCTGGCGCTCATTTGGCCTCAATACATTCTGACGACGAAAACTTTTTCATTTACAGTATGCTCTTAAACTCATCAGATTTATTGATTAGCTTTATCAAAAAGTGGCAGAGATGGCGATTGGATTGATTGCACTTGGATTGGTATGTATAAGACAAACAACGTCTGGAAAAATACTGATGGGACCCCAACGGACTACTATAGATGGACTCCAGGGCAGCCCGACAACTTCCGAGGGAAAGAGTACTGTGCACAGGTGAGGCTGTCTAGAAAGAATGACACTATTTTTTTTTCCGATGATAACCGATGCTGTAACTAGCCAGACTGGAGTGCTAGAAACTTACTGGAATGATTGGCAATGCCCAAGTATTATCAGAGCTTACATCTGCAAGAAGCCTGCGAATGTTTAACCGGAAATTATTTGAGAACTTTAACAAATTGCTGTTCGTATTGTTTGAATTGTAAAAAGGGACTCCCTTATTGATCTAAAGTATTGGTCCTTTGTATGAATGCTAGTTTATGTATGAAAGTATTAGTGTTGCGTGATGATTCCTCTATTAAAATTTTACGACGAGGATTCTTTTTAAAGATTTGTTCACCAAGGATTTGAGATTTTTGAAACCCCTTCTCTTGACAGCGTGGTTCTTAATTTTCCTCCAACATTAGGAGTACCTGTCCCTCTTTTTATCAGCTGCATTATCAGGAGTTGTCCTGTAGCGGGGATAGCTGAGCCAGGCACAAGGTAGCCAAATGAATTTGCGTCTTACATTTATTTCATCAATCTTTTGTGATTTCGCCTGGTCAGCAATTACTTGGTCTCCAGAGTAATTATCCTTCCCACAGCCATATAGTTTCCAAATTGTTATGACCATCACATGCCCTTATCGAAAACCCCACTGACAGCAAATAGGATAGTCGTTCTCACTTAGAGTCCTGTCAATCTGATTCTGTCTGTTTTTTAAAGAACACTAGTTCACTTTTCACAAAATATTATGTAAAGCAGCCTGTTCTTTTCCAGAGAACTTTTTCATTTGTCACAAGCCCTTTTCCTTTTTCTGTTTCAAAATTACAGTCAGCAAAAGAGTGGACTATATCCGGATGCATAAAGGTATCCGATTATGTCTATCTTTGCCAACTTTCCTGTTTCATTAGAGCTACTTAACCAAGCTTATGTTTGAAACCGCAGTATTAAACAGAAGCTTTCCACATGCTACTGAAATCGTTCATAAGAAAGGGAAGCAAAGAGATGTAGAGCTTTGCACCGTACAGGAATGCTTTGTCCCATTGGCAGACTATTCACATGATCTTGTCAATTCTTCTCTTACTTTCCTCATAAAGTTTTCATTTATGTCTATCCTTGAAATGAAAAACTGTATTACAATAAAGCCCCTTTTTTGTTTCAATGACTCTCCGGCTCACGTCCCAAAGAATGTGACGAAGAAATAATTGAGTCTTGTTTTAGTGCCTCTATACCTGTCTCCCAATCAGTATCTCTCAATACTCCGAAGGATGCCACACAAAAAATTTACAAAAACTCCTCTATTCCACGAAGACAGTAACGAAGAAACGTTAGAATCTTGCTTCAGCGTTACTACAAATGTGACCTAGCGTGGCAAAAACAAAGAAAAAACGCTTTATCTACATTCTCTCTCCATGACTAGACTGAAACAAAAAAAATGAATTGCGCAACAATGAAAAACAGTGAACCAGCATGTTTGAGGACCCAAAAAATAGGTTGTGAGGTTGTTAGTAACTGAATTAGGAGTTAGATATGTGCTTTTTTCAGACAAATCACCGTATTCTGTTGAAGGAATTGATCGGAAAATGTTTCAAGGCAAGTGTAAAAAGACCTAGGGAGGAAAAAGTACAGTGACTCTATGGAATGCGAATGGGCATTTTTCTGGCTCAAAACGGGATCGTACAGATGTGACATGTTTTGAAAACTTGTAGATTTCGTCAAGGGCTACAGCTTTGCAAAACATGTTAAACCCATACGAACTCGTCTTGTGCCAGAAATTGGCTTGGAAAGTAACGGAAAAGTGAGGACTATTCCCCAAACCGGGCAGGGACCTCCCAGGAGGGATTGTAGTCCTTGACGATTGTCCTGTTCGGCGCCAAGTAGACTCGAACACCGTTGATGTAACAACTGACGACTCCCTTGTAGGCGGTTCGTGGGACACCAGCCTGAAATTTTGGATATTTTTCGGAAAGAATTTTAGTTTTCCAGGCATTGATCTTACGTTACGTTCTAAAGAGGTAACTAATTTCATGAAAAAAAAAATGAAATACCATGTAGAAGGAAAGTACCCGTTCTTACTCGATTATCAGCTGTCCTCTTATCGTAAACAAACTTTTGACTTTTTTGTGTTTCAATACAGACTTTTATGCCAAAGCTGTTACAACAATGTACTGTTGACCATTGTTATCTTGTCAGTATTGCTTCCGAACAAGCTTGATCTAGCACAAATTTCCGATATCCTACCTAGACAACTCTTTGTGTTTTAAGATTTGGTCTTATGTTGATTTCAGCTGTGTGAAGCAATATACCATAGCTCACATAAAAAACATTCAAAAAATACTAATATCTGCCCTGTTCAGGTTTCTTTTTTTTGACTACATATTTTGTTTCGAGTATGACATTTATAATGAGTACCGGTTTTGCAGCAGTACGTACGATCGTCATAAAATTTACATGAAACAAGACTTGTTTACAACGAAATAGATTCTTTTTTATCGTGTGTTTCATGCTCAAAACTGGGTCGTATGGCATTTTGCACTGGATAACTCACAGAAAAGTACTTACAGTTAGAATGTGACAAGGAACAAAGTAAAGGCTATAATAATGGTTGTTTCAAAACTGACTCTTACGGTAAGAAAGTGCTGTATTGTAGCAATTATTGAAGAATACCAGTGAGTAAAAACATTTTGTGGATAGAAGTAGCAGTTTGGATTAGGCTATTGTTCGTGTGTTTCTAGAATTTCATCACATTTACTAAAGTTTTTCTGCGTAAACAACTAATCGAATGCAATACTTAAAATAATGTCTACTCATGATAGCTTTGAAACAAGAAACATCCAAATTGAACTTTTGAACGTTTGACAAACTTAGTTTTTAGATTAAAAAAACATCTACATTTCGTTTGCTTCAAGGGTACATCGTGAATTGGACACTGTCGGCTCTTTGTTTCAGAACGGACTTATATAGTGAGAACTGTTGCAAAGTAAGCTTGGAACCAGAAAGCTTTGAAACCTTGAAAACTTCCGTCTCTCCAAATTCTCTATCTTCTACCCACCTTGAAGTCGTGCATAATCATCAGCTTGTCGGCTTTCTGAATATAGTCGATGTTTCCGGTGTATTCGACCCCAAAAACTCATCATTTTTCTGTTCTGAGACCACAAAATTACCGTATACTCTTGTCCTTGTTCTCCTGCTTCATCGAGAAGGGTCGGACAGCATCGATTTCCAGGAGAGGACTCGTTTTGAAGACCTTTTCCTCAAAGTAGGGGTCATAGTTCGACTGGAGAAGGTAGTCCAGGTTCATTTGCGTGAATCGGACACGAATTTTGTTCACCAGGATCTTGGCGAGGTGTTTGGTGAAGAATTGGCCCTTACTAGCGCCAACCTTACCCTCCTGTGTCATCCCAGTGCGACTGATCTCGGGGCGGATACATTGGCGACCCTGAAAAGTGGGAGCTTTTTGTGCTTCCGGCGTGGATTGTTGTGAAATTTTGGATTTTTGTCCTCGGAGATGAAGGTAATGTGTTTGTCAAGGGAACTGTAGCTTTGTACAGAAGGTAAAACATGGATATTGGGAAATTAGGGACTGTTTGAAACACTGTCCCAGGTCTTTGTTTGAAATTTCTTGTTTTTCTCGACTCTTCTAACGATTTTCTGGTACACTATACTCATGTACAAGACGTGAAACATGGATACTTACAAATGAATTTGATTTTCGCAATCTATGAAAATTTCCATAGGCTCTCACTAGACGCTGAAACTTTGAACCTGTGGTTCCACGCCAAATGAGAACCAATTTCGCAAAATTTGTGTTTTTTTTTTTGACAACATCGTTTTGCTGCACCAGAGCTTCCAGCGATCACTACTCTTGTGCAAGAGATGACAGATTTTGTGGTGTTTGGTCTCAAAAATTTTCCAGAAATTGCATCGTAATTTGTATAGCGCAGTAGTTTTGTACAAGCGGTGAAACACAAATATATAAAATTTTGTAGCTAAAAATCTTTGGAACTTTTTAAAATTTTTATCAAGTAAATAAACCCTGATCCCTTTTTATAGCACTAAGGCCTATTGCGATTAAAAAAACCAACTTTTCTCCTAGCCGGATCCCTCATCCAGTCGTCCCAGAATCCTTTTGGCCAAATTGGTCCTAGTTCTTTCCATGTCTTCAGAGGCATCATCCAGCCGAGACCAGAGAAGAAGTCACTTCGATACAGCTGCTCGTAGGCCGTTTGGTTGATGTTTTCGACCTGAAAATGACAAGAGGGGTGAACAAAAACTCTTCTAACCTTGCCATTATCATTCCAGGCTGAAACACACCACAGCAGTGGGTCGTCGTCAAGGAGATACCGTGTGGCTGAGAAGTATTCGAAAAAGTCTGGGGCAATGTCGAGATCGTCTGAAAGACTTATATTGTTTTGAAAACTTGATGTTCAGATACAACGAGAAACGTTTAGGTTGTTAGATATGTACAAAACTTGAGACAAAGTATTTTCTTACAATAGGAACTGAACAAGTAATGCTGGACCTGACTTTTCTGCTAGAGAGCCGTGTATTTTTGTACCGGCACTCAGCCAGTTTTGCACATTTTTCGACTTTTAGATACAAGGAAAGGTTGAAACATTAAGTTTTCATCCAACAATTGAAAGTTGACTTTTTGGTTCCATATATTGTGCCTGCAAATCGGAGATCAAAGTATAATTTGACAACATTTTGAAACACTTTCAGACACTAACATGCCGCAAGTTCCCTAGAATATCATTTCTCCAAGTATATAACAGTTGTTTGTTTCCCAATAGAAACCGTCGTACGGATAGAACATAATCCGGCTTCAAGAAATATAAACAACGCGTGAAATACTTGTCACTTTCAGAAAAGGAATTCATACACGCATTTTTGTCAAAATATCAAAGGCAGATTGAGTAAGCTGATTTTCAAAGCTTTGGTATTGTCCAAGCGGTGAAACATTTTTACTTTGTATTCCGTAAAATTTTTGATTTTTTCAAGCGCCTGTAACACCACAATCCATGCGACTTTCTCTCTACTATATAGAAAATGGTGTAAAAGTAAAGCTCGAAACATGATTTTCCACAACAGGGTATTTGAGAATAAAATGTTTGTTTTTTAGTTGATAGAAGTGTCTCTCGAAGTAAACAGCTTTCCATGCTTCACATTGACTACGGGCTGAAACGTATTCTTTGCACGTACCATAGAGAACTGTTTACACCTTGATTCCATTTCATTGAAGAATCAGTTCCCCACAAGTTCCAAAACTCTTCCTACCCTTATTGTAACAGAAAAGTTGAAACACTTCCTACCTTCAGTGATAATGACACTGGTGTAGCCCTTCTTCTTGAAAACATGTTCCAAGGCCAGCTTATAGTGACGAGCTATCCTGTAGTAAGCAGTGTACATGATATGATTACTGGGGACTGTGATGTTAGCCTTTTCTCCGCTCAGGTGCTGAAACATTCTTTGAGCGATTGTTGTGTTTCAAGTTGAGTATATAAGCAATTAAGTGTCTGGGAAAACAATCCCATCGGGACTTGGTGAAACATAGACATTTACCATTTCCCTCTTCCCACCCTCCTCCCCTCCAAAAACGCTTCCATAAAATGACCCCACCTTGATGTATTGAACTTGATCCCCGAATTCTTCCACAGCCTCTCGGACTTGGTCACTGTCACAATCCTGAGTCACTATGATCGGGAACCTCTCCTTATCTCTTCGAAACCGTAGCAGTTTCTTCAAATGGTTACGAACAGCTGAAGCTCGGTTGCAGGCAAAAACTAGTACTGGAATAGGGTCCTTCCAGCTGCGATCATCTCCAAAGAGGTTAGAGCCGAAGTATTTCTGCAAAATTAGACATGTTTAAGATCAAGAGCCGAATAGTCAGAGAGATATAAAAGACAAATGTGGAACCTGAACATTTTCTCTTAGCTTGAGCAATGTATGGCTAATTTATATTTATTTACTGCTTTGGAAAGGTACAAAAACTCAATTTGCAATTCCGCTCGGACTCATGGCCCTAACGAAATTCTACTGACCTTGAAGAACTTATACCAATCGTGAAACAGAAATTCGGATGCCTACCAGTCTCGTAACCAGCATGTATATTTTTTACTTCGAAGCCTGGAATAGAAGTTGGTTCAAAGCCCTAAACCTATTACAGCTCATACATTCAGTTTCTACTTTTGTGTTTCAGGCTCGGATAATAAGTTTAGTAATTTGAAAAGAATGTTTCGCTCTTGAAAAGTTGAAAAGAAAAAATGTTCCGCAAAAATGGTCCGCGGAACATCGTGATTTTGAACCCAAGAGTCGAAGCTTAGCGATCTAGTTCAAAGAACTGCATTTGTGTGTATAGAGAAATTTTCTTTAGGGTATCACTAGGCATGGTAGTGCACGGCGAACACAAATGGCAGTTGTTCTTTATCCATACTTTTGTGTTTCAACCTGGGTTCATAGGTCTCGTTTGCTATGGAAAAGTTTTCGATGAGAAATATGGCTAAAAAATTTATCAAAGCCCATACCTGTCTCTCTTCCTCATGCTCCTTGACTCTTGCCTTCAACTGGTCCAATTCCCTGTTTTCGAAATCGAGAAGTTTTCTCATAAGGTCGATTTCTTGAGAGAGCTGGCGGAGTTCTTCTCCTCCATCAATCTGAAACTCGATCTATGTATGAGTATTATGAAAAGTTTGTATGTATGTTTCAGCTATTGGGTATAAGAAGAGAGAGCCCAAACGCATTGATATGTGCTCCTTTTTCATTTTATGAGCCTTTTGTATAAGAACTCTACGTTCAACAACTCTCCTTGTCCAACTTTTGTCTTTGCTAGAACATGTTTCAGTGGTTGAGTGTAAGAAGATAGTATCGCATAGGATCAGTCGATGGGCTATTGCTAGTTTATCGAATATTTTGGGCTCTTGTTACGTCTTCGGAAAAGTTCCCTCTGCTGTCATTTTAGTGCCTTTGGGAAACACAATTACTTTAAAGCGAGTGTCCGGGCTTTTTTTTCGACTATGTGTTCTGAGATGGGTCTTATAGATAAAAACGCGCTGATTACGGAGGTGTACCTCTTTTTTGTTTTATCAAAAAAAAGGAAAAAAAGCTACTCCAGAACAAAAATTACCACTTGCCGAGAAGCTTTCTCGGCAGTACTTGTCAGCCTTGTCTCGACAAGTCACGCGCTTTATGGCAAGTCAAGGCTAATTCCAGGAAAAAGAACAATCAGTCGAAATTGTTGCTCCTGGTAGTATGTTGCTCCTTTATTTCTAGAAAATTACTCGGAATAGAAGTTGAATGCATCCCAGTTGCTTCAGAAACGAATCTACCCTAGTTTAGGGCGTTCAGTAATCTCCCCCAGAGTTTGCACTTCATAGACAAGGGTTTTGGACCCAAAATTTTCTAAAGATGCTCTTATGAAATGAGGTTGTCTCGTTTTTACCTGTGGGACAGTTCCACCTCGATATGGTACTTCGAAACTATTGTTACGTCTCATTTCTGACTCAGAAAGGCTCAATCTTGCAGCTCGAATAAGTTGCAGAAAATGAAAACCCGTGCAATCTCGACTTGCTACGTCTTGTCAAATTACCTAAACTTTAACTTTTGCGAACTAGAAAGGGTCCGGACACTCGCTTTAATGTTTTGTGTTCCTATGAAAGTTGTAGAAGGCTTCATCGCTTTCAACCCTTTTGTCCAAACATGTTTCAATTGTTGGATTAAGATGACCAGACTATTGTTGGGAGTTCATCCATGTAACTTTGATGAAAATTTTGCATAAACACTGGTGTACTCTTTCCCACCAGTATTTGGTAAGCTGCCCCCGGTGTCATAAACTTTGTGAAGCATAAAAAAAACCCAAACTGTACTATCTCTCGAGAGGTTTCCGATCTTTCTCTCGCTACCATACTCTCTCTCTCTCTTTGTCGGAAAACCTTCACCCAACCAAAAAAGTTGATTTGCTGTGAACTTTCTGGTCCTGCTGCTTTAGATTTCAATGTATCACATGTGTGCGTCTCTGCATTCTTCAAATGTTTCGAAAATGATTTCGATCGGTCCCAATCGCTTTCAGTTAACTTTTTCTCTCTGTCAGTAAAGCAAAAAAAGAAGATAACTCTTACCTCCCCTCCAGACTGTCTGATATTCCTTATCAGGACGTAGATGACGTACCAGAAGGAGAGAAAGATGAAGAAGGCACCCACTTGGAACTTGGTAACAGCCATCACCGAACCGATAACTTTTCTGAATTGCTGACTTAGATTATTTGAGAGTTTTTGAAATGAAATGTTTCAGTGTGTGCATTAGTGGTTTTGAGGTACTTTGAATGCAATGCTTTGAATTCCTTTGAACTTTGAATGCAGTGCTTTGCAGTTCAGGTTTTTCACCGCGGGTACTTTGCCACTTTTTTTGTTTATAAACTAGAATGTTCATTATCCAGGATGATGTTTCCGCAAATCTTCACACTCACTTACGAGGTAGACACGAGGTTTCAACAGCAAGTGAAAATATGAAGTATGAATTCGATGTCTCCTCGTTTTCTTGCTTTCCTCTTGTAATCAAAAAGCACTACAACTTCAAAACGACTCGTCAAAACTGTCTATGTTTCAGGCAGCAACAGCTGTTCTCAGAACTTGTTGTATTTAGGAAGCTCTGTGAAAGCATCGATGTTTCAACGACAACGTAAGTGAAAATACGAAGTGCAAATTCGATCCTTGTTTTCCTAGTTCCTCTTGTTATTAAAAAAAAACAAGTTTGTCTGTCAAACTACCGGAGCAACGTTCTCTCAGAGACGCATCTCCCAAACTGCCTCGATTAGGCTTGACTTGCAAAGAGTAATTGCTGTCACAAAACATGTGTGACAAATTGGCAATTAGGGCTTCAGACAGACACATACACACAGACCGATACACGCACAGAGAGACTTTTGGGTATTTTGAACAAGATGTGGTGATTCGTGAAAACTATCTATGTTTCAGCAGCAACGGGAGTAAGGTCATGTCACTTTCTGTTTTGAATTCGACGGTATTTCGATTCTTTTATTATTTGAGGGTCCTTTTTGTCACTTTTTGCGTTTCAGCAGCTCATAAAGTTGAATAGAATGAGCTCAAGTGATTGTGAGCCCCAGCAACCGAGATTTTACAGTTTGTTTTGAGAAAATAATGATGCTTTAACGACAACGTAAATGAGTGTATGTTATCAGCCTTCCTTATTTTTTTGTTTTCATCATTCCCTCTATTGTTCTCCAAAAAGTGAACTAAAGCTTCAACAGAAAACCTTGATGTTTCACCAAAAACATAAGTAAAAAACGGATTTGCCTGTATTTGGTCCTGCCTTTTCTTCGGTGATTTTAGCCCAATATGCCTGTTTCTAATATAAAAAAAAACCCACCTGTCTACCTTCTCCTACAACCTCCTCATCATATTTTCAAGCCTATTCTACCGGGCCTTGTGGCGAGAACCCTGAAACTTTTGAAGATTCTGTCGAAAAACCGATTATGTAAGATAGTTGAAACAGTTTTATGATTCACAAGAAGAGAATCCAAAGGACAGACAAAATAATAATGGTTTTGGAGTGCCCAGAAAAACGATGTGTGGCTTTTTACGACCGGGGGCGTTTGAGCCAAAATGAGCGCTAGGCTGGATAGTGCAATTGCACTACTGGAAGAGGAGACATGAGGCAAAATTTGGGTCAGCTGAACTTCGAAGAAACAGTTTCTGTTTTCAGTATATTCTGACTCTTGGCATAGTAGACTCTCGATGTTTGATACTGTAAACAAAAATTTGGCACCTGTAGTAGAATTTAGTTGATTTGACATCTCGTATGAAGAATGTTTGAGTTTACAACTCGACTCTCTGTCTCTCTCAACATATACACAGACATCTTCTTTTACCAGCATCACTCATAATCTCATTGTACAGCCAGTTAAACCCGTCCCCGTCCAGTAGTCCTTCTCCAGTTGTAGCCGTAGCTTATGGCACAAATAATCTCCGGCCTCTCAAGGCCTCCAAGCCAAACTTCTCCACAATGACCGTGTCTCCCATCACATTTGGAAGGTCCTGCTTGTTAGCCACCAGAAGTAGAGAAATATTCTTGAGCTCGTCCTGTCCCAGGGCCCCTATCAGAACCTCAGCTCTCTGTCACTGGCATCCACCACAAAGACCAGCCCTCTGACCTTGTTGTAGTAATGGGACCAGAGCGCTCGGATAGTATCACTCCCGCCAATATCCCAAATGACAAACTCCTTGTCATTAAAGACCGGACAGCCTACAATGAAGTCGTGGGTCGGAATGATTGAGTCCGCGTAGCCGGCCACCTGCTTCAGAACTGGTCTTTCCATCTGCTTCAAGGCCGAGGAGAAGGACCTTGTGGGGCAACGTTGATGGATCTGGGGACGGCTCATGGTGGTCTGAAGATGTGGTTATAGGATCTTAGTAAAGGACATGACAAACGAGAGAGTGGAAGAAACAGTGATTGGAACAGGAGTCACAGTACAGAGCGTAGAAATGAGAACATCGATAAGCTGGGGACAGGTCGAGCTGGTCAAGGAGTAAGGACTAAAGAAGTGGATAGGAAAAGTTTGGTAGGAATGTGAGAAAACGAGAGAGTAGGGGAGAGACAGTGATAGAAGTAAGGGTTACAGTACAGAGTTCGGAACTGGGAACAGTGGCAAGCTGGGGACAGACGGTGCTGATCAAGGATATGGGGCCTGAAAACGAGCCATTGAGAACTTGGTAGGGAATACGAGAGTAAGGGAGAGAACGACAGTGAGAGCCACACTTCAGTGTTTGGAAGTAAGACACTGGTAGGATGAGAACAGACAGTGCTTGTCCTCATCTTATGACTGTCTGAATAAAAGTTGTCGACATGGAGGATCTGAAGAAGCGGTAGTAGGAGCTTGATAGTTAATGAAAATACGAGAGAGTATGATAGAGTCAGTGACAGGAATGAAAGTCACAGTGCATTGTTCGGAAATAGGAACAGTGACAGAATAGGGACAGACAGTGCTGGGCACGAAGAATGATTCGGAACAGTGACTAGAATGAGAGAACCATAACTAAAGGCCAAGACGGTTCAAGAACTTGGAACGCCCTTTCTGTTAGGCACTATTGCAATTTCAAATATCTAAAAGAACTTTAATTTTGTAACTTGAAAACAAGTTTCTACTGCTACTCAATACTTAGTGTAAATATAAGTCTGCTTATACTTTGGATATTGGTTGACAAAGAAGCGAACGAAAATGCTGCACGGGATTTTGAAACCGAATGAAACAGAGTCTTATTATACATTTGCGATTGGATCCACAAGTGGAAGATAAGTCACTATTTGTTCTCAGGTCATTGGGCCAGAGTAAGAGAGAGTTTTCATTATAGTAACCTTTATTCAAGGATCATCAATCTTAGAATTGAAAGGCAAGCAGCGTGGCATAGAGCACATGTATCTCGTGTAGGCAGTCTTATACCTAATGAATTCCTGTATACAGAATTCCTCGCAGTTGAACGACGGGTGATGGGTGAAATAAAAAAGTGGCTTTTTATCAAAATTAACTTTGACGGCAAGTGTAAGTTTCACCATTACTGGCTATTTCAGATCCACTATAGTTCGGTAACTGTCTTCCTGACTCGCGAGAAGGAAGAGTAGAAAAAGAGCTAAAAGACGCATGTACTCGGGAATGGTCCAGAGCCAACACTTCCCCCCATTTATAGTCAAGCAGTAAATGAATTGGTATTTGACGATGGTTAGGACCTAGAGAACGGGAGGAAAAAGTAGCTGCTCTGTGGTGGGGAACGTGGTTCCGAACATCATACTGATGCATGTATTCAAAGGCAGAACAGTCATTTAGTTCAAAAAGGGACCCCAACCAAAAGACGTCTACTAACGTCTCAACTATCCATTATCATGCCTTCCAGGAATTGTGTCCTTCCCAAATTGAAACGTTTGAAATAACACCTCGCTCCGGCGACTACTTGTATTGATTGGGCTTCTTATCATTTGTTTGGTATTTCCGCACGCCTGTTGACTCCTCCACACCAGATACTTCATGGAAACAGATCGGTCGAAGCTAGAAAGAGGTACGTAAAACTGTAGTGATTTTAGTACTTTGGTACTACTCGGACGCAATATTCCAAAGGTCCTGAATTGCAGCAATCACCGTGAATACAATTTTCTTATACAACTTAAAGCGAGCGTCCGGAGCTTTTTTCGAGTATGAATTCTGACTTGGGTCTTGTATAGAAAAACTCGCTGACCACGGTGGGGTATCTATAATGTTGTTTATCAGCGATCATCTCCGAAAAATGAGGCCGTAAAGTTGAACAGAAAGTAATCTGACACTTGACGTGGGCAGCAATTAACTCTGAAAAATTATAACAACTATGACAGAAATTAGTTGCTAGCTTTCGACTACTGAATTTAATTGCTACTCCAAAATACTGGGAGCATGTTGCTCCTTGCTCCTTCCCTACTTTATTTATTTGGTCCCAAATCGTAGAATTATCTGTGATGGTCAATGACTCGTTTCCAATCTTTATTTGTTCCACCAGCATCTATCAAAATTTTGCTTCAAGAAGTCTCTCCATTTTGGCGGTGGTTGTCCTCTTAATCTTCTTCTGTCGTAAAGAATCCAAGCTGTAGTAGCACGTGTCCATCTATCCTGAGGCATCCTCGTAATCCTGTGAGCTCAGGGAAGTTTCAGTCGGTCAGCCACTTTCACCCAATCTTTGACTTTGATAATATTACTCACTCTATCGTTACTCCATCGATTCATTCTTGTAATCTTCAGCATCCTTCGCTTCATTTTCTTTTTTTAACGACTTTCAGACGTTCCATATCTTGCTCTTTGAGCGTCCAAGTTTCACAGCCATAGGTGACCGCTGGAGTGATACAGGAGTTGAAAAGGTGGCGCCGTTTGTCCATAGGAATAGTTCTATCTGTTAACCACTTTGCTTGTTGACTCCATGCCAACCATCCTCTTCTGACAGCGCAATCGATCTCCTTATGGTGATCCAATGGGAGAGAAATTGAGAGACTCCGAGGTATTTAGCTTCATCTTTGAATGCAAAGTTCAGCCCATTGATTGAGATGGATGTCCTTGTTGTAGTACAGTTCGTAAGCAGAGCCGTCTTCTTGTCGTTAATTCGTAGGCCAACCTGCTCGGCTGTGCCTATCAATTTTCAAAGCACTTTCTCCAGTTCGGACCGAGATTTTCCGACAATAATAACGTCGTCTGCGTATTCTAGACTAGTCAGCCGTCTTTTATCAATTTTTATTCCATTTTCTTCTCAGTCGTGTAGTACCAAAGTACCGCGATTTCGTCCTGTTACAAGGATGCAAATATTAAATCATCCGCTGAGACGGATCGTAACAATGATGCTGTTCAAACTTGGTGTGGTAAGGGACGAGAATTTGTTTATCCAGCATTCTAATCAGATGACAACAGTGTTGACGCTCCTATATCCACCTTCCGGTTCGGGGAGAACATTTCCAACTTGTTCTACTTGAGCTACGGAGGAGAAGGTATTGTTTATACTGCCAAAGTGGCAAATTTAGGGTGAGTTTGTATTCTGCAAAAGTTCAAATCAATATTTGAGAGAGGCTTGCGTTAAAAGCTTTAATAAGTTTGACGAGAACTCAAGGAAGGAAGTGGAAATGCTCTTGAGCCTGGTATAGATTCTACCTCTCTTTTATTACTATACTTAAGAGAGGCAAACATTTGAATTTTGTGCAAGTCTTCAGTACGTATGAGGGGAGGTACAATCGTAAGGAGGGATACGTGATGGAGCTTTTGGGTGGCGGCACCCTGAACGATGGTAGCTTAATGAGATCCAACAAAACATTATTATTTTTAGCTATTTACTTTGGTCACCGTTATGAGCCTGCACAGGCCTACTATTGGATGCTGCAAATAGTTTTCGGCGTGGCCTATTTACACATGAAGAATATTGCTCATTTGGATTTGAAACCTTTGAAGTAAGTAAAACAGAGAAACAAAGAGACAGAGAGAGAGAGACAGAAAAACAGCGACAAGACACAGAGAGATGGACGGTATCGTCATCCTATATGTTTAGTATGTTATTGGATTCTTCGAGGACATGCGTAAAAATTGCAGACTTTGGGCATTCAAACAACTTGAAACTCTCCATATTCACTATCAGGTTGAGCAAACGATTTCATAGCTAAAGTACATTTATAGAAGCGCAACTCCCATGTACATGGCGCCGGAATTGTTCACGGGAATCAACAGAAATATACTCGATTTGTATCAGTGCGACATTTATTCAATCGGTATAACATTTTGGGAGATACTCTACCGACAGTATGCATTCATTTTGAAAATAATTAAGCGTTCAAGGTTGCCTTTCGACGGACACTGGACAGAAGACAAAGTTGCGGCAGGAGTGCGTCCCTGCATGGACAATTTTATTTGGGATCCGGTAATTCAAGAGGTGCTTGAAGTGTAAGAAGCTTCTTTCTTCACTTTTATTTGAATTGAGGTCGTGGCAAGAAAGCCCATCAGAACGGTGTCTCATGGATTTTGTTGTAGCTTTGGAGCAAGCAATAGAGGTGACGTCTTCGTTGTCTTCGAATTGTTGGAAATTCTGTCTCTCTGTCCCTCTATCTTTCTGTATTTCCCACTGTTCGGCTTATGACGTTCAATAATTTCCGTTCCAGAAAATTCCTGACAATCCCTTTTCGACAGAGAGGCTATACACATTGTATTGGAGCACGAAAAAAGAATACTTCTTGAATATAATGCTCGTCTACCAAATGACAAGGCATGAAACAGCAGGAGCCTATTATCTGTAAGCAGTCAACTACGTATGCGAAAAATTCAAAAGAGAAAAACACATCGATGGAATAAAATCTGTTGGTCAACGAAAAATACTTCTCTCAACGAAGATTTCAGAGATATTTCCCGTGGTACAGTATTCACCGACTGTACCTTACGTATATAGACGACAGTCTTCGTTCCAGGATCCGTATTATACATTATTGTGGCCGGAAACGTCACCTTAAGGCATCTTGTTTGGTAAGGCAGCAAGCAGAGTTAGTTAAAGCGAGTGTCCGACTAACCGCCCAAAGTTGGTGCGCACAGTATGAAAAAATTACCGGGAACGACCAAATATAAGTAAAATTGTAAAATTTTCACTCGTTTTTACAAACGTCGACCATGTCTGACAAAAATCAATTCCCTGAGCTTTTGAAATAAAATGGTTCGTAATGCCGCTGAGTGCCATTGCCGGTAGCATCGCACCAATAAGTTTGTAGTCGGACATTCGCTTTAAGAACCGTACTCCTCTTCACTTTGCTGCCCTAAAAGGGCACGTCGAAAAAGTGGAGCTTCTCCTCCAACAGGGAGCTACTATCGACAGTGAAGATAACGATCACGGCACGCCACTTCACTTTGCTGCTCAGGAGGGGCACGATCAAGTAGTGGACGTACTTCTTGGAGCTGGAGCTTCGGTCTCTTCGAAGAATAGAGATGGGTGGACACCTTTGCATTTTGCAGCTACCAATAATCACATTGAAAGTGCCAGAACCCTGCTTAACCATCGCGCGCCGATCGATGCAGCAACTGTACTCAATATCACCCCTCTTCACTTTGCTGCCAAAAAAGGACATGTTGACATGGTTAAACTTCTCCTTCAAGAAGGAGCTACTATCGACAGTAGAGATAAAGATCTCTCCACCCCACTTCACCTTGCTGCTCAAGAGGGGCACGATCAAGTAGTGGACGTGCTTCTTGGCGCCGGAGCTTCGGTCTCTTCAAAGAATAAAAATGGGTCGACTCCTTTACACTTTGCTGTTGGACACAATCGCATTGAATGTGCCAGGACCTTGCTTAAGCACCGCGCGCCGATCGACGCAGACCCTGTGAGTGGCCCTACTCCTCTTCACACTGCTGCCCAAAATGGTCATGTTGACATGATCAATCTTCTCCTTGAACATGGAGCTATCGTCGACAGTGAAGATGAACATTTATTCACTCCACTGCACACTGCTGCTCAAAATGGGCGCGATCAAGTAGTGGACATGCTTCTTGGCGCCGGAGCTTCGGTCTCTTCAAAGAGCAAAGAAGGATGGACCCCTTTACATACTGCTGCAAACAATAATCACATTGAAAGCGCGGAAAACCTGCTCAAGCATCGCGCGCCGATCGAAGCAGCCGCTGTGCTCGGCAGTACTCCTCTTCATATTGCTGCTCAAAATGGTCATGCTGAGATGGTGAAGCTTCTTCTCCAATATGGAGCTATCATCGACAGTGAAAGTGAAGATTTTTTCACTCCACTACACATAGCTGCTCTCAATGGACGTCTTCCGGCCGTGAAAACGCTCATCAAAGCAGGAGCTTCGGTCTGTTCAAAAAACAAAGAAGGATGGACTCCTTTACATATTGCTGCAAGCAATAATCACCTTGAAAGTGCGGAAAACCTGCTCAAGCATCGCGCTCCGATCGAAGCAGCCGCTGTGCTCGGAAGTACTCCTCTTCACATTGCTGCCCAAAATGGTCATGCTGAGATGGTGAAGCTTCTTCTCCAACATGGAGCCTCGGTCTGTTCAAAGAACAAAGAAGGATGGACTCCTTTACATATTGCTGCCGCTGTGCTCGGCAGTACGGCTCCTAGTCATATTGCTGCCCAAAATGGTCATGTTGACATGATCAATCTTCTTCTTCAACATGGAGCTATGATCGACAATGAAGATGAACATTTATTCACTCCACTGCACATAGCTGCTCTCAATGGACGTCTTCTGGTCGTGAAAACGCTCATCAAAGCAGGAGCTTCGGTCTCTTCAAAGTGTAATGTTGGGAGGACTCCTTTACATTTTGCTGCCACCAATAACCACATTGAAAGTGCCAGAACCCTGCTCAAGTATCGCGCTCCGATCGATGCAGCCACTGTGCTCGGCAATACTCCTCTTCACATTGCTGCCCAAAATGGTCACGAACAAATGGTAAAGCTCCTACTCGACAAAAATGCTGATCTTAATGCTTGTGATTGCGACGGATGTACCCCTCTTCATTACGCTTGCAGAAAAGACATGTTCAAAGTAGTCAAATTGCTGCTTCAATACAAGGCTACAATCGATGTCACCGATAAAAAAGGAGCGTCTCCTTTCCAATTAGCTTGCTTAAAAGGTGCGATCAACTGCGTCACCTATCTCCTTGAACATGGTGCTAATCCGAACACGAGATTCAATGATGGTTCAACTGCACTACATTTCGCTACGCATACTAACAACGCCGATCTCGTCAAAATCCTCATTCAATATGGAGCCATTGTAGACGCCTGTTGTATCAATCTTTAGTCAGCGCTGCACATTGCCAGTGAGAAAGGAAACGTTGATATTGTAACTCTTCTCCTACAGGCTGGGGCCAATCCAAATAGTGCGAATACAGACAATAAGACTCCTCTACAGTTTGCTCGAGCAGAAGGTCACAACGAGGTAGCGACCATTCTAGTGAAATATGAAGCCCGTTAGACGAACGAACATCCAACAACAATTAAATTAAATTAAGCTCAAAATGAAAGCATAAAAGCGTCATGGTATATATCTTCATGGTTTTATCTATGTTTTTCTACTCTCGACTCTATTCTGTCTCTCTGTCTAAACAAAACAAACTCCAAATCCTGTATCAGATAAAACCTTCTGTCTCGCTGCTCTCCTCAAATCGGCAGCAAGTCTTCTCCTACATCCTTGGTCGACTTCTGCCTATAGACGTAGCCTATAGACTTTTTAACGGTGAAGCAGAAGGTCTCCTGTACCTGGCAGTCGTCCTTCTCGTCCACAATCAGCTCCTCAGCTGGAGACAGAAGGCCTCATCACAGCTGCTTCTCGTCTCGTTGGCCCTGTCGTAACCACTATTGTGCTCCACACAGTCCAGATTAATCGTGTTGTAGATCGACGGAGAGATGGTCTTGGTCAGCAGGTTGGTCAGATCCTCGTTGAATACGATCTTCTTGCTGTCACAGTGTCAGTCCGAGGGACGAAGCCAGCTCTTGAAGCCACCCAGCCGGAAGAGAGAGCGTCTGTTCAAGAGAGCGTCCCTTCGAGCGTATGCTAGAGCTGCGGCAGAATGGAGAAGGAGTAAGTTGTTCGCCTTACTTTTTCCTACGTTTTGCCAAATTTTCACTGAAAAAGAATAAATAGTCCCGACGAAAAACGCCCTTACTGGCGTACCTGGTGTCACGTTTTTCTCCGAGGTTTGTCGATATTTTTTTTTTTGAAAATTTGGGCAATGATAGTGAAAATTAGGACGAACAGCTCGCAAACAAGAAGGAAGAAATAAAAACAAATAGGAGCCATTAAGTTCAAAGAAAGCCTCGACTCTTTCTACAAGGTAACTGATTCGACTCACTCCTTATCTCCCCAAACAAAAGTGATAAAGCACAGTAATAGTTTATATGCATCACAATTTAATATGCGTCGGGCGTCGGGTAAAAGGCGCAAACCTCGTGCAGCAATTTCTGCAATTTCCCCTTGTTTTTATTTCTTCCTTCTTGTTTGCGAGCTGTTCGTCCTATTTTTCACTATCATTGCCCAAATTTTCAAAAAAAAAAATATCGACAAACCTCGGAGAAAAACGTGACACCAGGTACGCCAGTAACTCCAAAATTTTGCGTTTTTCGTCGGGATTATTTATTCTTTTTCAGCGAAAATTTGGCAAAGCGTAGAAGAAATTTTCACTAAAGTAAGGCGAACAACTTACAAACAAGAAAAAAAAACTAGCGAGACAGAAAAAAAACTACAGAGAGAGAAAAGTCCGCCACAGAAACCATCGCGCTTTATGTAGATAGTAGAGATTAGTTTATTCCACAAAAGTGATATTTTTAGTTTAAAGAAGTAGAGGTCGGCTGTTTATCATTTGAACGTTGGGACCCACCTGCAGTACTTGGTGTTTTCTTCCTGTGAGTGATGTAGGCTTACGAGTCCGGTTTGGGCTTATTCCAATTCACCTTCGCCTCATTGAGCTCCTTATCCGATAGATTGTGTTCTTCTTTAGTATGCTTGCAGATCACTTTTGTATTTTGGTAGTCGATCGATACACAGAGACAGAAAGGCAGAGAGACAGAGACACAGATTAAGAGTGTGATTGTGAGACAGAGTCACGATGAGAATTCACCCACCCTCGTTTCCATCAGAACTTCAGCCTTCTTGTCACTTTTCCTGTCACGGGATCACGAAGCGAGGTACATACTTGGAGAAGAATGAGAACGAGTGAGGAAAGCGTGAGTTGGTTAGGGCAAGCTATTGGAAAACGCTGCTACTCAATTTTGCTTGATCGATCTCTGGCTCTTATACTGTTAATGCCCGCTCTATTCAGGTCCCAGTACCATTTTCATCTTTTTTTTTATACTATTCCTGGGACTACCAGATGATCAACCTTCTCCTAATTTCGTAGTCAAAGCTGGATGTTGCTTTTTATAGGCAAAGCTTTGCTTTTTATAGGCAAAAAATCTCTTTCCAGAGCAGATTCGCACTCTTTGCGGTCGCCTTCGCAGAACATAAAACGTGTTTATAAACTGCCCAAACTGTGACAGTATCTGAAAATATGATCCGTCTTCTGAGTCTTCTTCTAGTTGGGTCAGTTCTGGCTGCCAGAGAGGGTATGCACCTTTGACCGAGAAAGATCGGATTTTAGTGGTCATACCATGTGGTAACGGGACGGACCAAACAAGTGGGAAGGCAAGAAACTATGTACCTTGGTATGCATACGAACGTTCACGGGACTTCCTGTTTCAGCTGCGCAAAGACCAGACGAAAGGGATGTACCACCACGATATTTCATGTGATTTCATTTCATATGGCTACACAGACGGCAGAGCGTTCAGTGCTTACTACTGCAAGGCACCACTACGTCCGAGGGAGATCTGTAAAAGAGTCAAGAGCCTTTCAATTGAGGCAGGAAGTCAAAGCTGGGATTGAAATTTGAACAGTGTCGACGGCGAAGACAGGGATAGTGACAGTACACACTATATCTGTGTTTCTCTTTCTCTCCTGACTCTATGTTGTTTTATGTAGTTATCACAACATCTTCATTCAGTTCTTTCAGGGGTTTAAAGAGGTACTGACATGAACCTTGTACAGATGACTGTCTGTAATGTACGTTGGAAGACTTCCATTAGCCACAATAGTAGAAAATATTCTCTGAGCAAGGAAATGATGGTTCAGACTGGGTTTTTTCTCAAATCTCCTGGAAATGTGGGCGAATAGAAAGACAACTTGGGGTTCGGTGAGCAGTTCTTCTAGAAGATCCCGGTGGAGACATACGCCCTCCAGTATGTTCATAATGAACTCCATTGAACGCTCCAGACTGTATGTCGGTTTTCGCTGAAAATGAGAAGGTAGAGAGGGTAGAAAGATTCTTACCCCGTACAGAAGGCACTGCTGAAACAGTTGGTCAACCAGCTTTCGAATGAATCGAGATGTCCTGTCTCTTCGTAGCCCTGAGCCGTTGGAGAGGACTTCCTTCGAAACAAAGCGGCGAAGATTTGCCTCTGTTTTGGTCAGGAATTCAATGAGCTGAAATCTGGTTTGAGAGACAGAGATAGTGGTTACCAACTCACACCAATGTTCTCCTCAAAAAGTAGTCTGTTTTTCCCCTCCTCGACAACTGACAATCCTAATAAATGTACCAGTGGGTAGCAATTTTTAATAAGCTTTTCCATGATCAGATGCCCTTGTTCTCCACGCACAGCGGTGTGAAAGATGTCCAGTACATGCATCTAAAATTTCCCTGTTCATGAAAAGAATGACAAGGTACCTTGGACTGGTGGGCGCTCTCCCTTTCATCCAGTAGAACACTCATAAAGCAGCAAACCATGAGCGGCTGAGCAAAGATTATTTCGCTGTTGCTGTTATTCCTTATGAGCGTCTCTAGAATCTTGAGAACCTTCTCTTGTACCCCTATCTCATCAGTTCTAGAGAGAACTGCTAGAAGAGTCTGTACAAAGCCGGGAGAGTAGGAAACAGCCTCATATGAACTGATAGTTGGGCGCAGTTTTAGAAGACTTTGTTCCAGAAGCGAGGGGACCATGGTTTGAAAGAGAGACAAGAGTGGCGAAGGAAAAAAACCTTTGGAGAAACCGAGATGTTCAAGTAGAAAAATCGATAATGTGAACGCAGAGGTGGAGTACTTTTATAACATGGCTCACTGACCGGCTAGAACAGGATCGGAAGGATTTAAGAATAGTGAAACTCGGGGTCTGAGACAAAGGGACAGGAAGACAGAGAGACTGAGACAGCGTATGCTGCCTCTAGATCTTTTCGATCAAACAATTCGTTCCGCAAGCTCTTACTCTTTGTTGTAGCACAAGAGTCATAAAAGGAGAGGGATCAGCCTAGAGAGATCAAGTTTTATCGTGAGACCAGTAGCGCAAAATGTATGCACGAAGATTGAGGGAGCCGACAGTTTATTAGAGATAGTCCTTCACAAAAGACAGATAATTCTGATCGCTCTGCAACTCGCTAAGGTTCAGTTCGTAGATTTTCCTAATGATCTCTATCGCAAAGATATTGAAAGCCGGACAGTGTTTCTGTTTGACGACCATTATGAAGGCATAGGTGACGCGGTGGTCATCGACCATGTCCAGTAGGAGACCAGGATGCTGGGAGCATCTCTGTAGAAGATTCAGACATATGTAAAGGATTTCTTTCCATTTGGAACTGAGCTTTCTCTGAAACGTACTCTCTCTGTCTGTCTTTCTCTCTCACCCACCCCATCCCCCACTCTTAATCCAAAGAACAGAATCCACTGAAGTTTGTCCAGCAGGCTTTGGAAGTTCTCATCTTTTTCGTCCCTATAGAACGCAATTTGGAACAGGTACCTGTCCGAGGCTTTGGTCACATTTTGAAGGATCTGAACACTATTGAAAACTACGAAAAAGATTCGCACCTTCAGGACAATCTGGGCTCTGTTCTTGTAGTCGGATTGCCGTAGCGATGTCCTGTGGTCCAGATGTCTTAGAATGACCGATCCGGTAAACTTATGTATGCAGAGGTTGGTCTCACTGTCTTCCCAGAGGTACTTCATGAAATTCAGTGCTTCTATCTAAAACTCTATCGTTCACAAATAGAAGAATGGGTAACCTCACACCTCTGAACTCCCTCATCTGTTGAGTGACTCTTCTTCAGGAAGCTCAGAACCCACATTATGAGTTTCTTGTCCTGTCCAAGAAGGGATCTCATCCAATCCGAAGAACAGTACCTTCTCAGTATACCCAAAATCGTACCAATAGTTTGTGGATCCTCAGAGAGATAAAGAAGGTTCAGGAAGATCAACACAATCTCTGTCGATTCAGTGGATTGAAGATCCTCTCGTTTGGTCAGGGCATCCAGGACTAAGAGACAGGATTTGAGGAGAGACATGGGCCTGAGAAATGGAATAAGTGAGTGAGACAGAAACATAGAATGTCATAGAGAGAAACAGCTACTAGCATTTTTCTCATGCAGTGAATGTTATTGGTTCCATTTATAGTTCCCAAAGAAAGTTTTCAGTTTCAGAATTCTGTTGCAAAACACTGTAATTAGGGGCACAGCTTGAAATCAGAGAGTAGTATATGTGTCGTTCTGTCTCCGTCCGTCTGTCTCTCATTGTCAGTCTCTCTGTCTCTATTTCTCCGTCTTTCTGTAGACCCTCTGGTTCAACATAGTCAAAGAGACGTACCTTTTCGGCAAATCCCAAAAGCTGAAGGATCAGAGGAGAACTGGTGAGTCGACCCTCAATCGATTTTCCGTTTCTCAATCTCTAACAAGCGGGTCACTATCACAGAAGCGCTACCCTAACTCTCTTCCAGAGGGAAATCGATTGCCCGTCTCTAACTGCGACAGCTTCCACCATATTTCATGTTCACTGCTTCAGTATGAGTCAACTGACCGCTTCTCCCGTGTCTCTACTGGATCTTACACTTCTCAAAGTCAAGAATTCCATCGTCCCCAACAATGGAGTTCATTCCTACGAGCCTGTCACCGTCTCCGTGGTCAAGGAAGTACTTTTCGGAGCTGAAAGAGTACAGACCAGGCAGCTATGCCTGGTCATTCTGAGTCGAATCTGTTGGATGAACAAGAATGCCTGGTTTATGACGAAGGATCCAAGGACATTGGATTACTTGAGAAAGTATCTAGTCTCTGCGAATGTTGATGCAAATTTCAAGGTTTGGTCTCTGTCATAAACATAAGACCTGTTTCCAGACCTACATCCTCATGATGTTCTACCATCTCTGTAAGGGACATCCGAGAACACTCAATGTTCTGGATTTGCTGTATAAGGAACGCAGAAGTCTACTGGAAAGTCTGGCTGGACCGGGGACACGGTACTCTCTTAGTGTAAGTTTCAGTCTGTCTTTTTTGATTTCCCTTTTCCAGATACTGAACCTCCTTACAGAATCAAATGAAATGCTAAAAGCCATAGGAAGCATTCAGGATGCCGGTCAGGCTTACTGCAATCTATTACAGAAGCTTTTTCTCGTTCTTCGCATCCTTGTCCGTGGTTTCAAGGTACTTTCGAATTTTTTCCCATGGTCAAACTACTCTTTCAGACAGCTAAATCTACTTCCAGAGGACGCAAAATTACCTTATACCTCATGAAACTCCTGAATCGCTGCTGTCAGATCCATTGTCTAAAGCTGCAGCTCACCCAATCTCATATGCAGTTCATGCAGATAGTTAGGATTGTGAACATTTCGTCGGACTGTGTGGAGATTCACGAGGAGGCGGTGGACGTGGCTAGGAAACTCTATAGTCGAGTAAGACTACCCGATTCGATTGCGGAAAGCGAGTTCTTCAAAAACTTTTTAGAAACGTACTTGTAAGTAAATGGTTCTTTGGGTGTGGGTATAGAGACAGGGACAGGGAGACCGAAAGACAGAAAGACGGAGAGACTGAGAGGCAGTACCCATTATCCAATCTGTCACGACTACAATGGCTAGGTGCCTCCGTTCACGCATCTTTCTTTTACACAGGGCGATCCCAATGAGCAGTCACCATCAGTCTTGCAACTTCCCTCCAGAGCGAAATGACACACCACAATAGCACCATCGGCCATGTGTAAAGTCGGCATCGTTGACGCATTAGGCGGAAGAAGAGGGCGAGAATCTGAAGAGTGAGGGACAGAGACAGAGATAGCCCAGGAGAAAACAGCGCATTGGGATTACTGAGAAGAGTGGTAGACATTCTTGAGTGAACGTTGGAAAGACATGGTTTCGGAATGCCTGGTCAGCGAAACTGAAGAGCAGACGGTCTGAGACTGAAACAGGAACAGCGAGCCACGCTTTGCAGCTCTCTCCTCTCTACTACCATTGTTTTCATGCCCAGAATTCCCACATTAGTATTCACAATACCTGCTGTGTCGATCAGTCTTCCCTAACAGCCAAAATGCGCTGTCTACTCTTCGTAATACTATCTCTCTGTCTCTCTGACTCTTTCTTCAGCTCCTCCTCCTACTCCCTTCAACTCTCAATCAAGACCGAGATTGCTACAGAGATATCGACTGTCGTGGAGGAGCAGTCTGTCTCCAAGGATCTTGTGACTTTCCAGATATGATGACCCTTTCTTCCGCGGGATGCTGTGGACCTTCTTGTAGTACTGACGTAACTGGTTAATGAGCTACGGAGCCTTGGCATCCAGATTGGCGATGAGCTCAGCGACTGGCAGGTTGATGAAGGTCAGAGTCACCGACCAGTTAGCCAGAACTGTTCTTCTTCAGGAGAAACAGATCAGGATGTCTCAGTCTTTTTCTCTCTATAATTCTCTCCCTGCTCCCATCAATACTCGAATTTTTCAATCAGATTGTTCCTCAGCATTCAGTTGTTGAAAAAAACCATTGCTTTACCCAGACTTTCTGACTCCCCTTTGCTCTTCTTCTTTCCCTGTTTCAACTGCCTATAACTTTTGCTCCGTGTACTATTACACAAGCGCTCTCTTCCTGTCTCTTCAGCTGTGTTCCCAACAGAACGAGAAAAAATTTACATGTCGGATTAGCAGAGAAGACACTTCAAAAAGCAACCGGGAGGACGTAAACTGACCGCTGTACAATGTTCAAACCGCTTGTTTTCATCACTATTTTGGCTATTCTAGCGGGAGAAGGGATGTCGGCTCAGGTAAGAATGTTTTTGATAGATCTACGGCGACTATTCTATTTGGAACCAGGTCCTGCTATCCTCAAAGTGAAATAAAAGTATTATGGCGATAAATGACGAATCAAAGACGGCAGTCGCCTCAGGATTTTGTAGTACACTATCAGTGAAACACAACTTTCTCTGCACGCTTGGTCAAAGATATTGTTTTGGACCTTCAGGACACAATTGTTTATCGGGTACTGGTACGCTTAGTGTATGTCTTCGAATAGTTGAACACTCCCTCACCAACTGTGGTCTATTGTATTGTATATCTTTTTTTGCTTCACCCATATATAGCAAAACAGTTGGACTACTTTAGTACGGCATGTTGGCTGATTAGAAGATTGAATTGAATAGGGAGAAGATGAAATAAAAGTGTCAGTTATTTTGTGAGATGCAGTTTTTTCGAATCTCAGTAAACCTATATGTTTCAGTGCTCGACAGGCTGTACCTGGGTCGGAAGTACTGATGTCTGTCTCCATCCCATGAGGGCCGATGGCTCCTGTGACTCTTGGTGCTCTCATCTTGCGCTCGCTTCTCCAAGCCCTCTTTAGTGGCCTACCATCGCCGTCGTGGAAAGAATTCCGGTCCCAGTACTGCAACACAGAGGGATCGTCACGTCAACACCCATGGTGCGAGGCCAACTCAACGTCTGTCGGGATCGTGTGAGGAATAAGGAGGTGGGAAGGAGGACAGAACTACCGAATTTTCTGGACTTGGCATGGACGAGGAAGCTGAAATGGGCGAGAAAAGTGGCCGAAATGGAAGGAGGAAGGTGGTTGAAAGCGATTACAGAATGGGTTCTTCTAGATCAGCGACGAGCTCTAGAGAGACCGTGGATGAGATGGGAAGATGCATTGACAAATTACGGCATTACAAATCTAGCAAATGAATAAGAAATTTAGAGGGGTATTTATAAGGGATACTCTTCCAAGTAAAATTAATGATAAAGAATGTGGAGTTTAGATGCAAGTAGAAGTGATGGCACACATTGGGTATGTTATTATAAGAATAATGAAAGGTGTTATTACTAATTCTTTTGGACAGGACCCTCCAATTGAACTACGAATATATGTGAGTACTGGAGCTATAGAATTTTCAATTTTTCAAATTCAAAAATTCAATGCACATCCCTATGGTTATTACTGTTTACTTATCTTTAATGGACGAGTCACAAAAACTAATTAAAATAAACATTTTATTGAGAAGCTTACAAATGTATACATATGTAGGAAACCTTATACGTCTAGAGTATAATTCCAGCACGTCGTCGGATAAAAACCTATAATTTAACTTTAAAAATGGTAAAAAATTATACAGTAGTGGTAATTTTATATTATAAACCGAGATTACATTGGTCGAAGAATATTTCTTAAGTAGACCGGGGGGCCATATCATCCATATTATTTTTTCTCGGAAGTCTCGGAAGAACTCTCGGTCTTCTCTGAAGAACTCCCGGTCTTCTCGGAAGAACTCTCGGTCGGAGTGGATGGATAGTCGATGCTTCCAAAGCCGTCGGAGTCAGAACTGTCCATTGCTGATTGTACACGATCACTGTATGGAACTGATGTAACTAAAAAATTAAATTGTGTTTCAAAATAAAGTACAAAGAATGATGAAATATGAGACATATATTGCATCAACCAACCCTGACAACTTCGCAAATGACATTTGCCAAAGCGACGATAATAAGCGGTATAATTTAATATCGACGATTTGATATATAAAGAAAGACTACGAGCTAAAGAACGAATTGTTTCAGAGGATAAGAGAAAATAAAACGGCGAAAACTTTGAAAATTTGAAACTACTCTTACTCAGGTAATACCAATAAAATTGGAAATATTTTTAATGATAAAATTATTCTTTAGACGAGAAGGAAAATATTAAACAATAATAGGATATTTTAAAGAATTTAGTATTGTAGAAGGTAAAAGAGATATACAAGAATTTAGAAGGTCGTTCGCGAAGCCTCAATCCTAAAGCGCAATGGTGTCCGTCCGTCCGTGCGTCATCGCGAAAAAAAAGCTGGCAAGTCATGGCTAAGATGACAAGTCAGCTTTAGGCTTTAGGGGAAACTTGGGAATTTAGATTATTGGAGAAGCGGCGAAGCCGCCTGTTGTCAATGCTAAGTCAAGACTAAAAGGCGGCGAAGCCGTCGTAGACGGCTGGTACAGTAACGATAATGCAGAATGGAACTGGAATCAAGACTGAGGAAGGAATGATAAAAACATTATTTATATCAGGAAAAATGACAACACGAAGGTTCTCGATTGCTCATCCAAACAAGGCGGTAAGACAAGCAGTATGGCGCCATTTTAGTTAGTTTTTGTGACTCGTCCATTAAAGATAAGTAAACAATAATAACCATAGTGATGTGCATTGAACTTTTGAATTGGAAAAAATTTTAGTTCTATATCTCCAGTACTCATAGATTATCATCGAAAGGAACTTCATGGCCAGATACTAGGAGACTGTAATCCGAGAATATTGCGATACTGTGAGTTTTCAGACCTGGAAGACTGTAGGTGCAAACTATTTTACTATATAATTATAAATCGCAATGTGTAACGAAACTTTTTTTTTGACCCAGGCCCTATAGATGGTATATGTAGGTAGTACTCAACGAGTGTTATCGATACATACCTTTTCCTATTTTTCCTTTAAAGCTGTTGACAAAGACAATGCAACGTGTCACTGCTTAGCAAGCATTAGCAATTGTGATAGCAACTCTGCTGACTACGTAGCGATCATTTCGAAAATTACCAACAAGAGCACAGATACAATAAACCGGCATAAACTTCGAGAATGACCATTTTAGCTGAAGATCGGATAATCTATTTGGGATACTTCACTGAGAATTTTTGAAACGAAATAGTCGACCAAGCAAAGATCGAAGTGCTAATTTTGAAATCGCTACTATCATCTGACCGAATATTTTTTCAATTAGACAAGAAACATTACTTCCAGGAACTTTTTCACTACTTGAGCAATCTCATCGCTCGAAATGGAAACACGGACAACACAGCCCAAGAAATCGACAGGGTATACATTGCTGCTAGTCTTGTTCAAAGCAACCAACATAGTTGGTCCACATGCAGGTTTTGGGGGATTTTTTTTTCTCTGGGATACTTGGGTTATAGGGGAGGGAAGGCCATCTATTGGTCGAAAGTTGGTCGAAAGGCGAGATTAGTGGCAAACATTGCACAATGCAAATCTTAGGAAGTGCTGGTAAGTTCTTAGTAGCGGTGGTGCCTTCAAATGAGTTAAGCTACTATTGCGGCTTCTTTCGGCGCTGGAAGAGGAGCAGCGGCACTGGCTAAAGCCTGTAACTGTCATCCGGTAACGATTGTCGTTATTGGAATACTTGGTAAGAAACAATTATGCGCGTAATAGTCGTCGTTTTAGCTAGCCTCGCTGAGCACTTGCGGCCAAAGCGGTTGAGCTCACCCTGCTCTGGTGTTTGGATCTTTCCAAGGATGAAGCGGAAGAAAACGCTTATAACTTCCCCGATGCAGGTTGATTCACAATTCTCGGCACACCCAGACAAGTATCACGAAATCGCCCATGTTGAATAGGTCACTACGCACGGTTTCAGTCAATTTCTCAAGCTAGACAAACTTTTTTTGTCTATCTTTCCAAGACACTACCAAACTCACGGGGGTAGAGGCGATAAAAACAGCGAACATCACAAAAACTTTTTACATTTATTTATTAAAACCTCAGAGTTGTATCCGATGAGGAGGTTCTTGCGACGAGCCACTCCGTCGCCCTGGAACCACTCGCGGCGGAACTGCTTGGCGGCTCCATCAGGTGTGTTGGTCCATTCGACGGTGATGCGATCATTGTTGGTGTCCTCTTGTCCGAAGGCAAAGGCATCGCAGCTGACAGCCATCAGGGTAGCTTCCTGGAATCGAGGATCGAGGACTCCACAGGCCGGGTCGACGCCGAGACGCTTCATGTTGGTCGTCTGAATGGTCCATCCGATGCGATGAGACGGGCTTATATAGGCAGAAAGGATTAGATTCGACGAGTTATGACTTGCTGAATTAGGTAAAGTTCTGTCAGAAAAGATCACGATTCATCTGGTCAAAACTTGTCAGAAAACAATACAAAGAAAACAAGCTCGAAGATCCAAGAAATTCTGTTCTTTCTTATTTCGTATTCATTTACCTAGCGAATTCACAGTACCAATTATTACCCTCCCATTTTGATTCTATAGCAAAAAAAAACTCACGCGAGGCATCAGCTCTGTAACGCAGCAAAACACCTTGGTTGTTCTGTTTTCCGCCAGAAACGCTCACTTGAATAGAGCTTTCCGTGAATACTCCGGATCTAGTGTTAGAGGAGCAATAAGCGTCTGTAGAACACCACTAGAGCCAGTAACAGTGATGTTAGCGTTCTGATAAGAGTAGTCAGCAATGCTGAAGACAAAAATAAAAGGTTCTGAAGAATTGTATATTTCCGGAGCATAAAAAGGATATTACCTCCACTACTGCTCATGATATAGTTGATGTTTTGATCCATCGAGCTATAGGAGAAGTAAGGAGAGCTGATGAAGCCTTCACGATGAGTTCCTTGGAAGAAATAGTAGGATGAGGCGATGCCAGTGTAGGAGAGGCCTGTATTTCCATTGGTGGTAATGACTGGGATGACGAAACTGGAGAGAAGCTGAGGCTCTTGGAAATTTCCCTAGAAAGGATATTTGGGTGAAAATGAGGGTCTCTCTTCAGCTGTGTTCCCAACAGAACGAGAGAAAATATTTACATATCGGATTAGCAGAGAAGACACTTCAAAAAGCAACCGGGAGGACGTAAACTGACCGCTGTACAATGTTCAAACCGCTTGTTTTCATCACTATTTTGGCTATTCTAGCGGGAGAAGGGATGTCGGCTCAGGTAAGAATGTTTTTGATAGATCTACGAGTGTGATGGCGACTATCCTATTCGGAACCAGGTCCTGCTATCTTCAAAGTGAATCAAAAATATTATGGCGTTAAATGACGAATCAAAGACGGTGGTCACCTCAGGATTGTAGTACACTATCAGTGAAACACAACTTTTTTCTGCACGTTTGTTCAAAAACACTATATTGGACCTTTAGGATTATTTATTGGGTACTGGTACGGCTAGTGTATGTCTTCGAATAGTTGAACACTCTCTCACTTACTGTGGTCTATTGTACATTTTTTTTCACTAAATCCATATGTAGCAAAAACGGCATGTTGGCTGATTAGAAGATTGAATCGAATAGGAAGAAAATGAAATAAAAAAGTGTCAGGGATGTAGTGTTTTCGAATCTCTCTAAACCCACATGTTTCAGTGCTCGACAGGCTGTACCTGGGTCGGAAGTACTGATGTCTGTCTCTGTCCCATGAGGGCCGATGGCTCCTGTGACTCTTCGTGCTCTCTTCAAAAACAATTTTGTGCGTGTTTTCCATTGGAATGAATCGTTTTTCATACAGATATCATTTGAGCATCTCTGATCAAAACAACAAAAACTATTGAAATTATGTACTCTTCTGCAATGGTTGAACCATTCTTTTTCTGTTTCAGCGGTTACTGATTTTATATTATGCATTCATGAAATAATGTACTCTTTGAGTCTCGAGAAAAAAAATCGGTTTTGTAGTAAGTGACATGGTATTGGGTTGGTAAATAAGTCTTTTCGCTTTTTGTAAATATGTCCCCTGCCTCGTTTACGACAACGGCCGAGCTATTGGTTATAGCACCTCATGTTGCTCACTCAGTTCTCTACCACCACCATGCAAGACACCACTTCCCTTCTTCTTATTCTCTATTCGTTTTGATCCGGACTATTGATGACCTGCCACCCTACGATCTGCGACATGAGTTCCTCAAAGGCACGAATGGAGCCCAAACGG
Organism: Oscheius sp. JU75; assembly: GCA_037178855.1. NCBI lineage: Eukaryota > Metazoa > Nematoda > Chromadorea > Rhabditida > Rhabditidae > Oscheius > Oscheius sp. JU75. The sequence goes on along the minus strand of JASJZC010000006.1, from coordinate 1,810,354 downwards.
CGGCTGATATCAACGATGTTTATGGCCAAGGGACGACGTCTACGAGGGTATGCCAGTTGTGGCTCTATCGCTCCCGGTCTGGGAACAAAAGCGTCGAAGATGAGCCAAGATCAACTTTTGATGAATCGAGGCTGCTGCAGCTCGTCAACGAGAACAATCGCCAGACTACCCGTGAACTAGCAGAGGCACTGTCTGTCAGTCATGCTGCAGTGGAACATCATTTGAAGCAATTGAGATTTATGAAGAAACTGGGCACTTGGTTGCCACATGACCTCAGTGACACCCAGAAGTGGCAGCGCATGTCCGTCGCCCATTCTCTCCTGTCCAGGTATGAGGGGAAATCCTTTTTACCATGCCTGGTGATGGGGAATGAGAAGTGGGTAACGTAGGTAAGCTTCCAAGAAAAGCGTCAATGGGTGGATCCAGGGCAGACACCAAGTCCTGATGTGAAACCTGACATCCATCAACAGAAGATTATGTTCTGTGTTTTCTGGGACATCGAAGAAGTAGTGCACTGGGAACTGCTGGATGCTGGAACTACCCTTACGGCTGCCATATACAGCCAGCAACTTGAAAAGGTTACCGTTGCACTTCGTCAGAAACGGCCGCTAAAGTCGAAAGTCATCCTGCAGAGGAACAGTGCGCGCCCCCATGTCACCAAACTCACTCGCTCCAGGATCCACGACTTGGGTTGGGAGATTCTATCCCATCCTCCATATAGCCCGGATCTTGCCCCTTCCGACTATTATCTGTTCCTGATTCTCAACAACGAGATTGGAGGACAATAGTTCGATTTCGACGGCGCACCCAAAACCTGGTTGACAAACTTCTTCGCATCGAAACCCAAGGTGTTCTACGAGCGTGGCATCCGTAAGCTACCCGTGAAATGGACCGACGTGGTACTTCATAATGGTATTGGGTTGACAGCTAAGTCTTTTCGCTTTTTCAAATGCAAAAATTTATTGACTTCCAAACAACTTTTTCATTCGTTGTAATCACCATCATACGTCCACCGTCAAAATTCTAATTCGAAAATCGGTCTCTCCGACAGCTAATTGGCTCGCCTTTTTTTTTTTTGCTAATTTTGTTGTAGTGAAGGTTTTCTCTATAGTTTTCTAATGGTTCTTTCCTTTTTTCAATACCTTTTTTTAATATTTGTTATGTTTTGTTGCGAAATAACATCGGAGAACAAAGAAGAGAGTAAGTAACTCTTTTTTCTCAAGATAAATGTTTAATTTTTAGGAGTACCCGTTTCCCCACACGGGGAACAACATTTGGGATGCCCGCTCGCCCCCCGAGCGGAGAATAACAGTTTTGGGATGAGAAGATGATGTCAGGAAGGCCATTCGTGCCGTCTACGGGAAGGACGGGGCCAGGACGAAAAGCGATTATATCAAGTTAGTTTTTTTTCTGCCGCTTTTGACTGTTGCTTTTTCACACAAAAAGTCAAAATTCAGCAAATCAACCAACCTTTTGCCAAACAAGATGTCTAAACACTCAGAAATGTCTATAATTGCAGCTTTAATTCCCAAAAGACCAAATTTTATTGTAGATTTATGCCAATAGAAACCATAAACTTAATCAATAACCGCATTTCTATGAACAACATTATAGTCTGTTCACAAAAAACAACCAAACGACCAGGCATCGCGGGCTTTTTTTGGCGCGGATTCAAAGGGCTAAAAATTAGCTTCAAGTATTTCGTTCACCAAACAATTTCATCTTTTCCCGTATTTTTAGCTATTTTTCCGTTTTGTTTTTCGTTAAACAACAGATAACATTTATTGAAATAACGTAGAAAACGAATTCGTCACTCATCTTCGTCCAAATCACTCTCCTCGGAAACAAAAGGAACAATATCTTCGGGGGAATCATCACTAATAGGAATATTGATCGGGGGAGTTACAAAATTGAGGCCTTCGTGGCGGATGAACTCTTCTTCGACATGAGAAGCATTGTTGTAGAATTTCTTCTGTATCGGGAGAGGAATAGAAGAGACGATCTGGATGAAGCGACGGCGCATCTCTTCTATCTTTTCGGTGCCTTTTGTGCTTTTACAGAGTGATTGCTTAGCAAACCCCCACACGTGCTCAATTGGATTAAGAGTACAATGATACGGGGGGAGACGCAGCAGTGTAACACCATGGTCTCGAGCCAGATTGGACGTGGAGAAAACTTTCATCTGGTCTCGACCACCACGAGATTCGTAGAAGCATTCAAGATCGTAAAGCAAGTCGGCTTTTGTTGCTCCGAGCTCGGATTCGACACCATGTTTCAAGAGAAATTCAGAAATTACCGCCTTGGTATCGCGGATTGTCGGCAACTATAAATCTTCTTTGGGTAAGCGTAACAAGTATGAGTCTAACCTTTTCTGCTTGCTTGTTGTGATAAGCGGCATTATCAATGACTAATATTGCCTGACGATCTCCAGCGGCCTCTTTTATCTTTGGCAAAATTTTGCTCAAATACTGATGGAATAGATCGCTGTCCATCGTCTTGTGATAGTCTTGATCTGTCTCTCTTCCACAGTTGGTCCAAACCTAAGAGAGTAATGGTTAGATAATAAATCTCTTCCACGGCGTTTTACGCCCATGCAAAAAGCGTCGCCACTTTTTCTCGCGCCAATTTCTTATTTCGAGGGCGGGAATTCAAAATAAGATCTCTTTTATTTCGTCAGCCATACTTTCCCACCTATTATTCTTTTTCTTTTTTCACAATTTTAGGCTAGATGTGAATAGTTCTGTCTGACAGGAGGCGTGATAAATTTGGAAGCTATCTCCGTCCACAAACTGACGCCTTCGCCTTTTATAAGGCGTGATGGGAGCGTCAACTGAAACTAACGAGTGACAGGTGGAGACGCTGTTGAGAAAAACGATTTTTAAACTTGTTATTAGCTCTAGGTTTTTCTAATGATCTGATTTCTGCACAGAATTCTTCAAAAATAAAGTAAAAAGTAAGAAACTGGAGCTCGAAATGGGAAATTCGCGCAAGCGCGCACTTTTTAGATTAATCTAGGTATGGTATTCTGTGCCAAAACCGATTTGAACCAGGATTTTTGTAGGATACTGTACTTAAGAAAACGAGCGGCGTTTGCGCCCAGTTTGAAAAAGTGGCGACGCGCGTAAAACGCCGTGCTTCGTAAACCTCAAATGTATCCAACATCAGTCCTGTCTCTGCAATACAGTCTACAACGATTCCTCTTTTTCCTCTGGAAGTGGACGGATCGAGTTCAATTTTCAGCCCTCTTTCGATGAACTCTTTTGGATTCTCTATAAAAGTTTGAAAGGAAAACTGCTCAGAATCGTACCTATAGCTTTAGTATCTACCCAGTCTCTTACGGATCTCATCCCTTCAAATATCCACGTTTCGTCCATGTAAACTATGAAACTATTCCCTGCTCTAAGGTCTTTGATCCGTTTCAAGTAGCGGTGTCTGAGCTTGACCAGGCTTGGTTTCTCATACAAAAAGTTCCTGTCGCGGACGACTCGATAGGTAAAACCTAACTTTTTTGTAGAGATTGGTCCTGCCCATCTTGAACCCGTCATCCTCAAAGACTTCAGACAATTTCGAGTGCAAAAGGCTCACGCTGAGCTTTGTGCGATCGGTGTACATTCGATGAATGTGCATCGAAATGTTTTCACACAACTCTTTGGGAAACCTTTGTGAGAACTCTTTAGTCTTCTGCTTCGAGGATTTGGGAACGACACACGGCTTACAAGAAGGGAGAGCCTTCGAGCGAGGAGAAGTAACAGTCGTTCCGGTCCCGTCAGTAGTATTTCGGTCCTCGATAATTTCCTTGATCTTTCTCTGTGAGATGCTGGTTGCCTTAGCTGCGAGGACAAAAGGATCGTTGAGCTCGGGACAGACTTCAGACAAGGAGGGGACGATAGCAGCAAAGAGATCGAAGACGTTTGAGATCATTCCACGAGTTTTATCACAGAGTTCGGTGCCTTTTACTCCTTGCGAAGAAAACGACCCAAAAGCATGAACCAACTCGGTACGAAAAGTCTCTAGTTTTTGCTGAAATAAGCAATGAACACAGGTTTTAGGATCTACGCTTTATTTTATCGTATACACTCTTTTTACAATAAAAATGCTGATCCTACTCGAAACAACCAAATTTTCAAGACGGTTACAAAACCAAACAATTATGGGGACCCTAACAAAATGAAAACAAAAAACCTTTGAATTATCTGGAGGAGGCGAAGGAGGCGGTGGCATCGGCGGAGGAGGAGGCGGTGGCAATGGCCCTGAGCTCCAGAACAGACGGCGGAAGATGGGACGGGGCGTTGAGTCCATCAGAAAAGGAAAAATTATTATAATCTTTACTATGAAAGCGCTATGATGTCTGTGGTAGACTCTGTGTGTTTGTTTGTTTGTTTGTTTGTGGAGTTGTCCGAGGCCACGAAACAAAAACAAAAGAGCTGTTTTTTCCATGTTTTTGTTGCAACTATTGCTAATTGAGTTGGACAATAACGACGATTTCTGAACCAAGACAGAAGCATACTTGCTACACTGCACAGGTTTCAGCTGTTGCTAAACTGTTTCTACCGTATGTTTTTCATTACACTAGCGCCTACTCTCTGCAATAGGACTCACATTCCTTCATGTTTCCGATATCGAGTCACCCGTTGCCTGCCACCGACCCGACAACCCTCTTCTGTCTGACCCGCTGAAGCCTTGCCAGCCTGCCGATTCTTTTTTTCGCAAGCGTTTACAACTCCAGCCAGCAGCTGGCAGATTCGATTTATGTCTGCATTGTGGACAATGTCGCTGAGCCGTCTGCGAAGAAGTCGAAGCGAAGGAAGATGCCTGCCAGCGAGCCGAAGGCCAAGAGGAACGAAGCCGATAGGTTGAGAAGAGCTCGGATGAGGACGAGCAGAAAGTTGCTGAAAAAGAGAGGAAAAAACGCCTCAGTCAGGTTCGAGATTTAAAATTCCAAAGTATTCCTGTTTCAGAACCTGTCTTATAAGCAGAAGACTACTGTAGCTGAGACAGAGGAAAAAAAGGCAAGGTCGAAGGGAGTACAAGTTGACTCATGAAACTCAAAGGCGATTTAAAGAAAGTGAAGACGAGAGACGGATCCGCCTGGATTATCAATCGAAATATCAGAGCCAAAAGAGAAGCAATGAGTCCTTCGAAGAAAGCCGTCAACACTATTGACCAGGTAATTCGCGAATGCTCGAACGTCATGGATGTGCCCTTTGGTGGAAAGAAGGTCCTCTCGGTGGAGACTTTCGGCAAGTTCAGCCAATCCCGAGCAAGGCCTACACCGCGGATGCCTATGTCTGTTCCCTAAAGATGTCGCCTTTGTTCCAAGACAGCAGCCGGGTCCATTTCAAACGCTACCAGCTCAACGACAATATGCGTGCTCAAGGAGAGACGGCAGAGTTCAAGGAGTTCCTCCTGAAGGTCGACGAAGACTGAGTTCCAAAGGATGACGAGGGAAAAATCGAGATTCCCCTACATCTGAGGAGCAACGGCAACATGATCGACGAGATCTTCCAAGGAGTGTACGACAATCCAGACCATTTGAACACGCGAGCCATTCTTTGCCCTACCAATGCTTATGTGGATGAAATGAACAAGCGTATATTGGATTTGATGCCAGGTTAGTCAAACTTCTCTTATTAAAAAACAAGCCTTTTTTAAGGAGATTCGCGAGTTTTTCTGAGCCACGACTCTGTTGTCCAGGACAATTCTCAGGACCGTCTCCAGCTTACAGACGAGTTCCTGAACTCAATGAATCCATCAGGACTCGCTCCTCATCGTCTCGAGCTCAAGATTGGAAGTATTGTCATGCTGATCCGGAACCTGAACATTCGCGAAGGGTTGTGCAACGATAGCCGTCTCCAAGTCGTCGGCTTCGAGCGAAGGAATGCAATCCTCTGTCAATTCATCAACGGAGCCCGAAAGGGTAAAAAGGTCATCATCCCTCGGATCGATTTGAAGTCAGAAAAGGGATGAGGTAAGCCATTGATCAGTTTCAAATTTAGCTATGCATTTTAGGAATGAGCATCGTGCTCAAAAGGAGACAGTTCCCGACGAAGTTGGCTTTTGCAATGACGGTCAATAAGAGCCAAGGTCAGTCGTTGGAGAGAGTGGGAGTCTATCTGCCAACCGAGTGTTTCTCTCATGGCCAGCTCTATGTGGCTTTCTCCCGTGCCAAGTCCGCCGACGGCCTCAAGATCCTGATTCCCGATGGCCGAACACGAGCTTTGAATGTGGTGGATCGACGTGTTCTCTAGATGGCTCTAATGGCTGTTCCTCTACTTATTCTGTTCGCTTCTTTCATCTCTCCCGTCTTTGCTGCTTCTCTCTTTCCCAAGGATCCTTCTGTCTCGATGTGCCTCTTCTTCTGTTCCATGGACTCTCAGATGTCCGTATTCCCGATGTCAGGACGAGGCAGGAAACATTTGCTTCTACTTCTGTTACCTCAATGGGTACAAGATGTTTTCTCCAAAGATTTCTTCCACTGCCCTCATCTTATTTCTGTTAGCTGGATCCGATGAACAAGGTGTTCTACCTTTGTCTCCCGCTCTCTAATGTTATTGTTTTATGAAAGAAATTCGTCTTTTATCAACTCCTTTTCTAGCCTTGAAGTACTTTTGAACTTTCGACTACTTTCAGCCATCCACTCTTTCCCAAAAGAAAAAACCTATAATAAGCACAGAAAATAGATGACCAGTAGCGGCGTCGCTAGACGGCGGAGCCGGCTGGTCGTTAAAGAAAGTAGAAAAGAACAAATCTTATATGACTGGTATTTAACGGTGGAAAAACGTAGCATGGTTCGGCAACATATATGATCGTCTTAAAACAGAATATTCCGGTTAAAACAAGCGAAAATGGAGAAAAACGATGTAAAAGACGAAGAAAAATGATTGAAAAGATGAACTTATTGAAATTCTAACCAATTTTGAGCTGTTTGATTCCGCGCCAAAAAAAGCCCGCGATGCCTGGTCGTTTGGTTGTTTTTTGTGAACAGACTATAATGGTTCTGTGTTTGAGGGTTTGCCCTTGGGCTTTGTTACAGGTAATCGCATAGGCTAGTCTGAGGGGAAAGCTGTAAAAGACTAATTTTTCAACGATAATCTTAGTTGAGAGCTTCAAAAAAAAATAGAAAAACATACTGCCAGCGTACGAATGCTAATTCTCGTGATGGAGCGCTCGTAATAGACATTCGCATTCAGTGTAAGATGACGGGATCATGCTTTTTGTGAGAAATGGAATCGTTCGTTACTGGATCAGCCAGAATAATCTTGAAAACGATATTTTAGATCACAACATCTAAAAAAAACTAACGTTTTTGCCCAGTTTCGTTATGATTAGTCTAGTTCCGTTTACAAGACCCTTGGAGACATTCAAGTTAACTAAAAGAATGACCACAGCCCCAACTTTTAGACGAAGACTATGCAAAGGCATTCCGGAGGGGGTAATTGTATTGTAGATGTCTGGATCCAAATTTTCGAAACCGTTGTCCGGATCGTACTCGTCAATACTTTTGTATTCGACTGTTTCTCCATCAAGAATACTAAGAATCTAAACAGATCTGTGTTTTTGGAAACTAAAAGCTTTGAACCTTGTCATTGAGAAGGAAAGCTGTACGATTATCGACTGTCATTATTGAGGTACTTTCGACGAGTTCGCGCTTAGCAATCTTTTTGTTTGGATCGTTTTTTTTTTGCCGAAAAGCTCAGTAATCAATTCTTCTTCCGAGTTCGCGATATACTTTGAGGTAAATCTACTTCTTGATCCGTTTCGCGGAGATTTTGATCAATATTTGATGTGCCGTCACTTATTTTTGTCAGGAATTTCGAGTATTTTGGGTCAGACGACAGGAAGAGTTTGACGAAAGTCTCCGCCGAAAAAGAATGGAATTCCAGCAAATGGTTTGCCACAAGCGGCTGGGTCATTTACGTGAATGTTGATAAACAACTCGTGAGCGGATTGCAAAGTTCGTCTGTCAGTCATAGGGGCCTCGTCCCACAGAACTGCATCTACGTCATGAAGATATTGTGCTAAAAGCCAACTAATTTGGAAAAACTTCTTTTTACCATCTGATGATTCGAGCTTCACTTTGCAGTGCATGCTTTTTTCTGTCAATAGAGGAATATGGAAGGCTCGGTGAGCTGTTTGACCAAAAGGGAGTAAAATATCTGCTACACCTGTGTGTGCACATGCCAAAACCTTTAAAAATTTTAATAGATTTGTACAAAAATGGTTACTTTTAGGCCTTTCGATCGGAAATAATACAGTGCGCGTCATAACTATAAAGGCACCCCAGTTTTTAGCTGTGGAGCCAAAACTACGCATTTTAAAAAAAATCTGACAATGCCATCTTTTTCTACGGTATTCAAAACCCTTGTAAAAAAAATCTACAGACCCATCGGATTATCCTTCTGCCCTAGATAAACAAAAAGGTCTCGACGTGTCGAATTCAGAAGCGTCAAAACTATAAAGGCAGACGGTCTTTAGAGTTTTTACTTATCGAGACATGTTAAATCATGCGTATAAAAGAATGGAAAAGTTGCTTCTGGCACTCGTTCAACACCTGCTCATCTCCGAATACCTTTGTGATGCCTCTAGGAGCCCGCCTAACGGATGTAGAGAGGGGACAGGTTGATGTCCTTGCTGGTCAAGGATTGAGCAACAGGGCCATAGCTACTACCATTGGACGTTCTCCTACCGTGGTGGACAATTATCGCAAGGATCCTGTTGGCTATGGAGCTAAAAACAGAGGAGGAAGACCAAGAAAGCTGACAATCAGGGACGAGCGAATGATCGCTCGAAGTGTCTCCAACAAAAGAGTGACCACTGCTCTCCTGAAATCCGATCTCCGTCTCAGTGTTTCGAACAGCACTGTTCTCCGCTCCATCCACAGGAATGCTCATTTGACCAGACAGAAGATGAAGTCTGCTCCCCGACTTCTCCCTCGTCACATTGCTGATAGGATGACCTTTGCGAGAAACCACTTCAATACTGATTGGACTAAAGTGAGTAAATCTAAATTTTTGTTTTCATAGCTTCTATAGGTCATCTTCTCCGACGAAAAAAAGTGGAATCTTGACGGTCCGGATGGGAACGCATCGTATTGGCGCGACTTGAGGAAGGACCCGGTTTATTTCTCGAAGAGAAATTTTGGCGGCGCTTCGGTTATGGTCTGGGCGGCATACTCACACGACGGTACTGTCTCGCTCGAGTTTGTTACGAGCAGGATGAATAGCCTCGACTATCAAGATGTGCTCCAGAACAACCTGCTTCCTTACCTCCATGCCAATCCGCAGATGACGTTTCAACATGATAATGCGCCGATCCATTCATCCAACTCCACTAGGCTCTGGCTGCAAAGCAACAACGTCAACACTATGCCGTGGCCCGCCTGTTCTCCCGATCTCAATCCGATTGAAAATCTCTGGGGAATTCTCGTCAGAGAGGTCTACAAGAGCGGCAAGCAGTTCTCAACTGTACAGGAGCTGAAGAATGCCATTCTTATCGCCTGGAGGACCCTGAACCCCATTGTTTTGAAGAATCTTTCTCTCTCGATGAACAGCCGTCTGTTCCAGTTGATCTCCCGCAACGGAAGAGCCACCGACTACTGAAACATTTAAAGTTAAGCTATTTATATGAATTGTTTTGTTAGTGCCTTTATAGTTTTGACGCTTCTGAATTCGACACGTCGAGGCCTTTTTGTTTATCTAGGGCAGAAGGATAATCCGATGGGTCTGTAGATTTTTTTACAAAGGTTTTGAATACCGTAGAAAAAGATGGCATTGTCAGATTTTTTTTAAAATGTGTAGTTTTGGCTCCACAGCTAAAAACTGCGGTGCCTTTATAGTTATGACGCGCACTGTAGTAGAGTGCTTTGTAGACAAACGTTTGGTAATAGTTTGGCAGGCGGCTCGGTTCATTCAAACGGGTTTTCGCGCGCATTTTTGAACTCGGCGGGATTTTGAAATCTCCTTCTCGTTTACGATTTCTACGCCTTTTCACTGCTTTTCTCAACTTTTTGCCTTACCTTTTACAGGGTGACGCATAATTACGGATACACGAAAAAGAGGTCGTGGCAAGTGACTCGGATCATTATTTGACTCTGGACAACAACAAGTATATTCATTGAACAGCTAGAAATAATATTCAGCATCAAATTTCAATATATCCTCCATCCGCATCCATACAAGCCTTGAGGCGCTTCGGGAAGGCATCCACTGTGGCGCGCAAGTACTGTCCGTCGAGCTCATCCCAAGCTTTTTGGAGGGCGTCTTTCAGCGATTGAAGTGTTGAATGGGGTTTTGAGCAGGCTTTGGCTTCCAGGACCGACCAGACGCTGTAGTCAAGTGGATTGAGATCAGGAGACTTGGAGGGCCACTCTTGACTTGGAGGGCCACTCATGAGCTGAGATGAATCCTGGGAAGTTCTGGCGACAGAAGTCTTGAACAATACGAGCTTTGTGAGCAGGGGCCGAGTCCTGTTGATATGTCCACGGCTTGTTTTGAAAGTGTGTTTGAGCCCACGGCAAAACTTCGGTACGAAGAAGGTCAAGATAGTTGGCATTGTTCACTTTTACACCTTGTGGCACGAAGATCAGTGGCGTTTTTCCGTTGCTTGTGATTCCTGCGAAAACCATGACGGATTGAGGATGAGATTTACGGCAAATGACGGTATGAGGTCTTGATTTTGCGTAGATTCGATCGTTTTGCTTGTTGAGAACTTGCTCTACCGTGAAAACCTTCTCGTCCGTGAAAAGAATCGAAAGATGAGCATCTTGACGGCATCTGCGCAACAATTCCTTGCATCTGTCTTTCCGCTGCTGTTTCATGGCATCAGTAAGGATATGGGCTTTATTTTTCTTGTAAGCTTTGAGTTTAAGCTTGTCCTTGACAATCCTTTGCATTGACCTCAGCGAAATTCCTATGTTTCGAGAAAGACCTCGGATGGAGCGCGCCGGGTTGTGACGAAGCCGGCCACGAACTAACTTGACATTTGCTGGTGTGACGATAGAATGACGCCTTCCTCGTCCAGAACGATCAGAAGTGGTACCCAGCTCCTTGAACCTTCGGATGGTGGTATATACAAGGTTTCTTGGGCAATTCAGACGTTTCTGGATCTCCCGCGCCGAACGACCTTCCTTGTGGAACTTGACAATTGATTCGCGATGGACAGAGGGCTTTGTCATTCTCAAAATTGCACATGTGATGACATAAGGCGGAAGAATATCATTCAAATAAATAAAGAAACTTCTAAAAACCACAAATGGAGAAGACTCTATCTCATAAAAAGTAAAAACGCGCCCGCGCATCGTGTATTCGTAATTATGCGTCACCCTGTATGTCTTTTCTTGTTCGCTTCAAGTAATATAAACTAGAACTGCCTTGTATAATGATAATTGACTCCAATTGGTTGACCAACAGACGGGAGCAGATTGTACCAACGAAGAACAAGGCAGTCTTAGTTTTTATTTCTTGAAGCGAACAAGGAAAGACATAAAAGGTAAGACAAAAAGTTGAGAAAAGCAGTGAAAAGGTGTAGAAGTCGTAAACGAGAAAAAGATTTCAAAATCCCGCCGAATTCAAATATGCGCGCGAAAACCCGTTTGAATGAACCGAGCCGCCTGCCGAACTATTACCAAACGTTTTGTCTGTCCCTCCGGCTCCATTTATAAAGAAACTCTGTCTTTTTTGGTTCATAACTGACTCCGAAATTGTTTCAAAAACACGTCTTTGGTAAGCATTGAGACGCTAAATTGTTTTTAAAAGCAAACAATAGATGGAAAGATTACGTTGATGAAGTTTTGAGCTATTTGAGTAGCTATTGCTGGGGTAGTTTGGTCTTCAAAAGCATCACTATACTCTTCGACATTTTCTGGCAAATGTTTTCGTCTAATTTCTAAAAATTGGGCTTAATAATAACCTTTTTTAAAAAGAAACCTGGCAAGTTGAGACGACTCAAACTCGTTCCGTGATACTCTAAGGTTTTGCCGATATGATAGAGAGCCTGGGCTTCTTTTCGCTCGTCAGACCAATCTGGTCTCGCTTCATAACAGTGTTCTTTCTGTTTTTCCCAAAAGTCTTTTGAATCCAATACAGCACAATAGAGAAGGATTGAGCTGAAGAGGCGTCTTATAGCCGGAGGTTTTTGGAATTCAGCTGCTTCGGCTATAGCGTCATGCCATTCTTGTTGATCAGTCATAAGTTTCAGTTTCTAGAATTCAAATTTGAACTGGAAGTTTGCCAAAAGATACCTTAGCGGCAGAAACAAAAGTATCACATATTTCACCGTCCACAGTTCTCAAATCGTCAAAAGAGGTAACTCCTTTTCGAGTAGTGGCCAGTAATCGAATAGCGAATTGCTCAATATTTCGGGGATGAACTGATTTGACAGTGCCGAGAATATGCTGACACAAATTTCTCTGTCGTTTTCCCCAGTGATCTTTTTCGTAGATATAATACTTGGGGAGCTCTTGATAATGCAGATTCTTGGCAGACTCGTCACTTTTGTTGAGCTCAAACCAGGCTTTGAGACGGCTAGTAACTTGGTTTTCTTGGGCCTCCTCATACATTTCTTCTTCTTCACCTCCGAAAATGTGTATCGGCTCTTCTTGAGGAGCATGGACAAAGAGAGTCTCGACAGTGTGTGTAGCATGTGTTCGTGAAAGACTGATTATTTCCCATGCTGCTTCACATGCTGTTAACTCTCTTTGATCTTCGATGAGATGATTTTCATCGTACACGAGCATGGGATTTTTATTTTCGTCTGTTCTAAACTCAATTTTAAGGCAAATCTAGTTAAAGTTTTTACGCTGAAACGCCATTCAGAGATAACATTTTTACAGCCTCTGCATTTCGCCTTTTAAGGACTCCTTGGGACATGTGGGAACTGACAGAGTGGAAAATATGGGCGGTTGCAGTCATGTCAGCTTTTACGTTCATTCCTCCCAAATTACTGATTGATTCGATTATCACTCTGTCATATCCCTAAAACGTTTTGTTGCCAAAATTAAGAAAACATAAGCACCTTATAAATGTACTTAAACAGATACTTGAACACTCTTATCTGTGAAATGACTTCGATGCAAATATGACATTCGAATTCGGATAAGAGGTCAAAATTTGTCGTGACGTCGTATCTGTTGTCAGCCCAGACTTCTTTCCCAGATGAATTTTTCATAGAGAATCCCTCGCCGTCATCTGGACGTCTCTTAACTGGGTAGTCTCGATCGTTGTAATGGGTGTGATCGGAATATTCTTGGGGAAAATGTTTTTTGCACTGGGGAGTAGTCTTATTGATATTTTGTCGACAATATGCCTGTGAAACAAAAGTGATTTAAACCAAAAGCATCTTACATTTTCGTCTCCTTCACAGGGTCTATGCGTCATGAATTGCTCGACTAAGTCGCGCAATCATTTAACTTTTTCTTGTTTTTCCGCTCTGCTATGAGAATCCATTTTTGGGAAATAGGCTTGGCATATGCGGTCAACTTGTTCGGCTGTTGTAACGTGCTCGTCGAGTGAGACTATTATGTGCGCGTGAGGAGGACCGCGTGCTTGAAACTCGATAGAGTAGGCGAACCATTTTACCATTCCGAAAATGCCTCAAATCGTTGTTTGTAAGAGAAGAAGAAAAGTCAATTCTACCAGGTTTTCCACGTTTTCTTTGAGTTGCTTGCTGCCCCCATAACCTTTCGAGAAAAGCTTTGAGTTTTAGTTCGAAAACTTCGGCAATCAGCTCCGGTCTATCAGCCCAACTTTGTCCTTTTTTCAAATTTTCCTCAAAACAAAATTTTAAAAAATGGGAAAAATATTACTTTGATTTCTCGCCAATTGACATTACATGTATAAGTGACGAAAAGGTCTGCATGACCGAGCTGGTTAGACATTGCAATAGCGTCCTCATACTTTTTCTGTAAGTATCGTGGAGATCCTGGAACAGTAACTGGTACTGTGGCTATGCATCCAATCTTGCGTCCGTACTTGTTAGCCCGATTTTGAATAGCCATGAGTAGTTCTTTTCGGGTAGGCCTAGTGTACTGTACGTTATGTTGACGTCTAGCACAGGCTCTCTGGTCCATAATTCGAGTGTAGAGATCAATTGTATACAGTTGGCCTAATTTTCCTGCGTTATGAATAGGATTATCTTGCATGTAACGCTGTTGTAACTGATACAAGGCATATTCCCGTAAAGTGGCGTGATTTCTGTGTTTCTAAAATTACAAAAAAATCATGTTTCTAAAACAGTTCTTCTTTTTGCATTTTGAGAACTTCTGCATACGGATCTGGATCGGTTTCAACTAAAAGTTGGGTTGAAGTTGGGCAAGAACATTCGTAATCAAGGACTTTTTTCATCTTCGAATGTCACAAGATTGTCGTTCGGTTCGATTGTTCGCCAATTGGGTACTCATCTTCTTTTGATTCCGTATTCAGTTCTGTGAGTCGACTACCTGGGAACTCTTCGTTATTTTCCGCACACTAAAATGACTCAAATTACAGCTAGCTACATAAAAGTTCTAACCTCCACATCTGGCATCCAGATTATTTTCCCCTCTTTTCCTTTCCTAGTTCTAACTGGATAAATATTGCCTTTTCTTTCTTCAAGTACAATGTCTGACTCTATTCCGTTATTCTGCAAATAAGGAATGTCAGAATTATATCCACTGAGTTGTTGATCATAGTCATTACATGATTTGCTTTGTTTTTCTTTCAAAGTCTCAAATATCCTAAAAAACTATAAATCAAAGCAACAAAATTTCTTACTGTTGTTGAAAGAGAACGTCATCTTTAGTGTAGTTTATGTCCCAAAGTTTGGCCTTTTCAGGACACTGTTTTTGAATCTCTTTCAGGCGTGCCAGATAAGGTGTTTCACGATTATGATAGTAGGGGAAAGCCTGCTTAGTGTAACCTGGTTCGCCTCTCAGAAATAAAATGGCGTAGCAGAGACTATCGATTCGAGAGTCCCATGAAAACAAAGGCATTGGGACATCCGAACTATGAGTGTAGATATTGAGACCGGGCAATTTGATATCTTGTTCGCGATTGGCATCAAAAAACACAGCAACAAACTCATTACTTTGAGGACCAACATAGGTGCTTGGATGCTGTTAAATAATTGGGAGTGACTGTGAAAACAAAACTTTACTTGAATTTCTTCTTTTTTAACAGTTCGAACGTCAATGATTCTAAAACGGAGCTCATCAACCGGGTCGCCTTTTTTGCTCTTTTCCTTTAGAAGTTCTCCCATTTTCCGATAAAAGGCAGCATGTGGATTATTTTCCTCAATCAACGTTAAGAGTACGCAAACAATCTAAAGTTTCGATCAGTTTTGACCTACTACAAAATTACGTTTTGATCGAGGTCGGAAAAAATATCTTGTTCTGCTCGTTTTTCTGCAGCTTTTTGTGCATCAAAAATGTAGTAATTTCCGAATCTCGATTTGTTTTCGTCCAAAGGTAAGGCTGCCAATGCAAAGTGATAAACGTGACCTCGACTTTTTGTTACCTAAAAACCAATTGTATTCCAAAAACCCCGATGTTTTTTTTCTTGTTGTCCAAATTTTGCTGAAGGAACCGTGTTATACTGGATGGATGCAAAGCTAAAGCAGCAGTTGTAGCGTAAGATATTA
Organism: Oscheius sp. JU75; assembly: GCA_037178855.1. Lineage (NCBI taxonomy): Eukaryota > Metazoa > Nematoda > Chromadorea > Rhabditida > Rhabditidae > Oscheius > Oscheius sp. JU75. Next base: position 1,794,742 of record JASJZC010000006.1, on the reverse strand, counting down.
CGTTTGAATTCGGAATTGCTGATCATCAGCTGTTTCAGGTATTGAGACATCTTGGGCCACGGTATGACAAAAACCTTTCCATTTTGACAGCAGCTGATCGGTGAAGACTCAAAATGTTCAGCAAAACGATATAGGCAAATTTTGGTCATCTGGCCAATAAAGCTTGGATTTGACATAGCTAAACCGAACAATTTTATAGATTTTAAGAATTTAAAAAACTTGTTTTCTCGAGAACGATGCTTTGTGTGCCTCCTATATTTTCTTCCCGATACTTTATAACCTTTTTTGGGTTATCAGAATCAGCATTTTTTTGGCGATAGGCTTTGAAGTAGGATGTTGCTTTAGGTTGAATATAGTCTGGGTCATTTTCTTCGTCTGTTTGCGAAGATTCGGAGTTTTCTGAATTAGGTTCAACATCTAAAAAAAGTCCAAATAGCAAAATATATTAAACCGAACCATTTTTGGATGTAGAAAGGCGAGGTTTCGAACTCGCGGACTGGAGGTTTGCGACTTTTTTTAGGAGCCGGGTTTTTGCTAGACTTGGAAATCTTAGCACGAGTTTGGCATTTTTTGTGATGTTTTGAAGAAGGCGGAAGCCATTCTTCATCAGTATCACTATTCTTTTTTGGCATTGTTAGACCTAAACTAAATTTTAAAAAATATGTCTGTTAATAAAAAAAAAGTATTGTTCGAGATACAACGTTTTTCATCTTTTGTTACAATAAGGATGAATAGTTTTTATCGGAAAAACAGACCCCAAATATGTACAACACGAAAGATCAATATCGTTTTACTCTAAATGAACGTGGGATCCTCGTATGTGAGGGGGGCAACCTCTTCAATCAATTCATAATTCTCAAGGTGGCAGACCTTCAGGATTTGATGCTCACCTGAATACTTTTTCAACAACGTCGACTCTCAAACTACCTTCTTTTTTTTATGAGATATTGAATTTTCAGCAACTGACTGCGCATAATTTTCGCTTCTTGTGATTGAGCTATAGCACAGAGAGGACCGTCGCTGCTACGAGAGCCATCAATAGCTTGGAACTGGTAGAAGCCAGTATGGAATTTGATGGGAGTAGTACCCGTTCTGGCTCGAACAACAGTTTCTAAAGCGAAAATATGACAAAGCTTTTGAAATTACTAACCATAAATACCGCTATATTCGAAATCGCCTACAAAGATTTCTTCAAAGCTGATTGGCTTTGCAACAGGCTGAGCGATGCCAGTAACTCTAGTGAACTTCATCAAGTTGTGGCCGATCAGATTCAGATCACTGAACTTGCTGAGAGGCTGTTTCTTGTAAGAAGCCCCCATGACTTCATACACCTGAGTTTCAATGTTTATAAATTTGCGAAAGCTTAACCTCATTGTTTCCCAGTCCGTGACTGACAATTGTCTCGTTGAAGAACGTGATACGAACATTTTGGTCATCAAATGTCAGAAAGTGGTAGACTTCGAATTCTCCCTTTCCACGATCGTTTTCATTGCTCTTTACTGGATCAACACCGTTCAGTTTAGCCACAAAGCTGGATATTTTTAGATACAAAAATTTAAAAAAAAAATATCTTACTGGGAGGGATGAAGCTTAACTTCATCAGTGTGAAGATTTTCTGATAGTCAGGAATCCTTTTCTGATCACTATCACTTCTCAAAGCCTCATAACCCGTTTGCTCATCGATCAACCCCTCATATTTGGTATTCAGGAGCGGATGATAATGACATTTGGATGGAGGGCTCTGTTTCCAGTCAAAATCGTAAATTTGAATCACCTGAATACTTCAAAGTTTTCAAAAAGGCTCACTATACATACTTCGCCGATTTTAATGTGTTTCCAGGCTTCAGCAGCTTTTCCATAGCAAGCGAAGTGGGTCAACTTGTCATTGGCATCTGCCAAGATCAAATTGAGAACGTTTTGTTGCAAATTGTTTCGGGTTTCGTAGGAAATGAACTCAACATCAGCTACTGCAAAATTTCCAGTGCTAAAAAATGATAAGAAGCAAACATTAAATTTACTTTTTTGTGTCGATTATCAAATTGTCGAGTGCTAAAAAATGATAAGAAGCAAACATTAAATTTACTTTTTTGTGTCGATTATCAAATTGTCGAATTTCGAGATTGTAACTCCAGAAATTTTCATCGAAAGCTGTTCACCTTGTTCGTCTTAGAACATTTTTAGCCGTTTACGCTTTTACGCTGAAAATAGAGTCGAAGGTTTTCAATAGAAGAATATCGAAACTTAGAGGCTTGGAGAGCATTTTAGAAGGGTTTTTGAGATAAAAGAATCGAAATTTGAAAAGCGAGTCAGACAAGAGCATTTTCGAACAAAAAAGAAATTGAAAAGGGCCCACTCTACTTGCAAATTTCATTTGAGCAGAAAAACATTCCAGCTCAAAAAAAAAATTAGAAACTTGCAAAGCTCTCAAGCTGGGAGGTTGTCCAAACAGGAAAACGAGACCGTACGGGTGTGACATCGGATGGGTCCGAGGCGCAAAGGAAGCTACATCGTAGAATTAGACATGTTGACATAGGAAATAAGGACGTTCCGTTCTAAGCTCGCCGCAGCCAAAATTAGCAGTCTCGAGCAGGTCCACATCGAACTCGTAAGCAAGTCGCTTTACCTCGGAACCGTCTCCGGCACAACCATATCTGACTATTCTGATTTCGTCGGCTCCGGTCGACGGTAAGATACGATTTTTTCTCTTTATTTAGGAAGTTATATTGTTGTCTTTGAATTTACCAGCAAAGGACACGACTTCATCGAAGACGCGAAGAACAAGAAGGAGGAAAACAAGGCTTGCGAAAGAGGCTTGTTATGAGGAGAGTTTTTTGTCTGTACAGTTTTTTTCTTTCATATATCTATTTTTTTTTATGAACGTTTTACAGACTTGCTCCCTTCTCTTTCTGCGTTCTGAAAAAAAGACGAAACTTGACGATGTGCAAGAAGAAGAGGTCAGTGTTTTCTGAAACAGGAACTATATACATTTATGTACAACAATTACAATTACAATTTATTGTCGGAATCAAGGGGTTGCTATCATGTCAGGGCTCCCTTGCCGCTCCCATAGCGCGAACTCGCTCGTCGTCTCCCTCTATTGTCTCTCGCATCCACATGATTGAAGTTCGTCCGAGGCGACCACAGGCTTTCTTCAGCTCATCTTCCCATCTCACGCACGGTCTCCCTAGAGCTCGTCGCTGATCTCCTTTCATCTCGGCCATTTTTCCTCGTCCATGCCTCCTCATTCCTCGCACGATTGAGTTGAGTTGGCTTCGCGCCATGGGTGTTGATGTGACGATCCCTCTGTGTCGCAGTGCTGGGACCGGAATTTCTTCTTTCCACAAACGGCGACGGCGATGGTAGGCCACTAGAGAGTGCTTGAAGAAGCGAGCGCACAGTTTGAGACAAGAGTGTCCATTGACTACTCCATATACCAAAGACTTGGGCCTCATAGGGTTCGAATATGAGAAGGCTGCCAACGGCCTTAGATCAAACGGTGTGAAGTGAATGATTTTTTTTTTTTTACTTTATCCGGGTTCGACAGCCAGATTTACTGCAGAAGATCCTCAGAGGGCGATAGAGACCATTGGCAGGATTCAAACTGCGAGCGAGGAATTCCCTGAAGACAAACTTCTGCAACTTGACCGTATATACCTCGTCTGAGAAGTCGAAAAGGTATGGGTGCATACCTTACGGAGACAGTTTCTTTTCAAGCCTTTTAGTCTTTAGTTTTTCCAAATAAACAAGAATGAAATGGTTTTCGCTGACCTTTGTTGACTGTTGGGCGCTTTTCATTTTTCTTTATTGCGATTTCAGCTCTGAACGAGTACAAAAAACCCAGAGACAAACAGAAAAAAACACATAGTTAGTTTATCTTGCTGAAGAATTGCTCGTCGCATCGAAAATGTCATTTACGTACTTTTTCATATTTTGGCGGAAAATTTAAAAGTTTAGAACAAAATTTTCTATAGTTAGAATAAAATAGTTTGCACTTACAGTCTTCCAGGTCTAAAATCTCATAGTATCGCAATATTCTCGGATCATAGTCTCCTAGATTCTCGCAGAATAGAGTTGATAGTAGGAAGACATGGATAAAACAATGAAGATATATACAATGATGACTTTTATTTGAAGTAATGAATTGGGTTATAGTTGTAGGATGTTTGCTCTTCTAAAAAACTAGTCTTCTCCCTCCGAACTTCTTAAATGCAAAACAAAACGGGCTCCATATTTCACTAGAATGGCCGCTACTTCGTTGTGACCTTCTTCTCGAGCATACACTAGAGGAGTCGTATTGTTTTTGTCTACACTATTAGGATTGGCGCCAGCTTGTAGGAGAAGATTTACAATGTCAACGTTTCCTTTACAACTGGCAATGTGCAGTGCTGATCGACCATCGTTATTACGGGCGTCTACATTGGCTCCATATAGGATGAGGATATTGACAACATCGACGTGGTTACTATAAGCAGCGTTACATAGTGCAGTTTGACCGCCATTGGCTGTGTTCGGATTAGCACCATGTTTAAGGAGATAGGTGACGTAGTTGATCGCACCTTTGAAGCACGCTGATTGAAAAGACCTTCCATTATTAGGCTCTAAATAGATCGAAGCTCCGGTGCCAAGAAGCACGTTCATTACTTGATCGTGCCCCTCCTGGGCAGTGAGCAGAATACCGGCACTTTCAATGTGATTTCTTATGGCAGCACAATGTAAAAGTGTCTCCCCATCTTCATTCTTTGAAGAGACCGAAGCTCCTGCTGTGATGAGCATTTCCACGACCAGATGATGACCATAAAAAGCAGCAACGTGCAATGGAGTATGGTGATCGTTATCTTCACTGTCGATGATAGCTCCATGTTTGAGGAGAAATTTCACCATGTCAACATGACCTTTTTGAGCAGCAAAATGAAGAGAATCTTCGCCGAACACAGTGGCTGCGTCGATTGGTGCGTAATGTTTGAGCAGGATAGCGGCACTTTCAATGTGATTTCTTATGGCAGCACAATGTAAAGGTGTCACCCCATCTTCATTCTTTGAAGAGACCGAAGCTCCTGCTGTGATGAGCATTTCCACGACCAGATGATGACCATAAAAAGCAGCAACGTGCAATGGAGTATGGTGATCGTCATCTTCACTGTCGATGATAGCTCCATGTTTGAGGAGAAATTTCACCATGTCAACGTGACCTTTTTGAGCAGCAATGTGAAGAGGAGTACCGATGTAAGCGGCTGCATCGATCGGCACGCGATGCTTGAGCAGGGTCCTGGCACATTCAACGTCATTATGTCCAGCAGCAAAATGTAAAGGAGTCCACCCATCTTCATCCTTCGAAGAGACCAAAGCTCCGGCCCCAAGAAGCACGTTCACTACTTGCTCACCATGAGCAGCGGCGTGAAACGGTGTATCATAATTGTTATCTTCACTGTCGACGATAGCTTCATGTTGGAGGAGAAGGTTGACCATGTCAACATTACCTTTTTCGGAAGCTAAGTGAAGAAGAGTACGGCCGAACACATCGACGGCATCGATTGGCGCGCGATGCTTGAGCAGGGTTCTGACAATTTCAATGTAATTATTCCAAACAGCATAATGTAAAGGAGTCGACCCGTTTATAGTTTTTGATGTGACCGAAGCTCCTGCTTTGATGAGCATTTCTACGACCAGATGATGACCATGACAAACAGCCATGTGCAGTGGACCGTCATGATTGTTATCTTCTCTGTCGACAATAGCTTCATGTTGGAGGAGAAGGTTGACCATGTCAACATTACCTTTTTCGGAAGCTAAGTGAAGAAGAGTACGGCCGAACACATTGACGGCATCGATTGGCGCGCGATGCTTGAGCAGGGTTCTGGCAATTTCAATGTAATTATTCCAAACAGCATAATGTAAAGGAGTCCACCCATCTTTATCCTTCGAAGAGACTGAAGCTCCTGTTATGATAAGCATTTCCACTATCACATTATCTCCCTGTTGAGCAGCAATGTGCATTGGAGTGGCGCGATAATTAGCGGCAACTGCTTGTAGAGAGACAGGAAGGAAATCGCGAAAGTCAGTAGGTTCCTGAAAAGTGATGTTTTGAGCGGGTAGCTAAAGGACTAGACGAGAAATGGGGGTCGCAAAACTCAAAATCCATTCCGGCTACTCGTTTTCGTATTGACACGTATTTGTTTATTTTCTCATTCAATTCGCATTTTCGTTCCTCCACTCCATTTGATTCGTATCTTCTTCCTTCGCCGAACTTGTTTTTAGGAAGATGGGATATCAAGTTGCAGCTAATGAGGAGATACCTGCGTCCAAGGACACAGGAGATGCCCCGCGCTTTACGGACACGGATATTGACGCTATTCTGGACGCCTACACCGCCCGTAGTCTAAAACGTCGAAATATGCAAACCAAGCATTTTGGAGGACGTTCGTAGTGGAACCCATTTGAAAAAAAAGCGTTCCACCGGGTGCTCATACCCTCGCAATGTTACTGTCCCTATGAATTAAATCACCTGCAGAACAGTATTCAGAGTATAAATGTAGTCCGGGAGGGAGCAGCGCTCATAAGGTATACCTATCCAAGATCTGAAAAAAGTAATTTTCTGAAAAGAACGTTAACAGATAGTCCCAAGACGGAGACAGAGATAGCTTAAATATATACTTTTCAATCAATTCGCGTATCTCCTCCTCCCAAATGAATTTCTCCATACTCGGACGTTCTCCTGCTTTTACTTTTTCGCATATTTGGACTAGTGATAAACCGTTGAAAGGCGGTCTTAATGCATTTTTTAACGAGAGAGTATAAAATCATACTTTCGATAAAGAATTTCCCAAAATGTCACACCAAGAGAGTAAACATCCGCCTTGTACAAGCTTTGTTCGTGAAGATCGATTTCTTCATCAAAGAGCTCTGGAGCCATATAAGCGTACGTTGCTCTTCTGAAATTTGTCTTTTTTGCAGACGTGAGACTGATCCAAACCTGGCAGTCAGTTTGGAAAACATCAAGTTTTTAGACAATCCGAAATCTCCAATCTTTACGCGAGTTCCCGTAGCATCCAATAGCATGCTAAAGAGCTACTGCTTCTTTGTTTTGTGGAACGTACTTCAAAGGCTTTAAATCGAGATGGGCGATTTTCTTTAAGTGCATATAGACCACAGCATGAGATATTTGGCGCATCCAATGATATGCTTGTTCGGGTTCATAGGGCTTGTCGGAGTAAATTGCTAAACAACGTTAGATACGTCTTGAGACTCTGACACAGGGACAGCAAGGCAGACAGGCAGAGAGCAACTACCTTCGTTAAGGCTCCTTCCAGCCATAAACTCCATAACATAGCCTCGATAGACATTTTGAGTATCGGGGTTAAAGCCTTCGTAAGTACCAAATATTTCCAGTATGTTCGGATGCTTTCCTCTCTAAAGCAGTGAGAAAATCTTGAATAATGCCTACCAATTTCACTAGCTTGTCCACTTCCTTTTGCTCACGTTTACCAAATTCGGGAAAGACTTTAACACAAACGGTTCTATAACTAATTATTTGCACCTGACTCACACTTACCTTTTGTCCCTGGTTTGGGCCGTGTAAACAGTCCCTTCACCTCCTCTCGACAGATAATTCAAAACAGAAATATTCTTTCCATGCTTGAATATAGGAACTTCGAAGTCATCCATGTCACTACGTTTCGAGTTTTCCGATCCCATCACGAAGAGAAACTATAACGGGGACGGTTGAACAGAGTTGTTTGGCAAAAAGCCGATAAGACGCTATAATCGATAGAGTTAGTAACCCGATAAGTAGTCACAGAAGGCTCGAAAATAGGATAGTTTGCAGCTTGCTCCGTCTCTCAGTCTCTCTGTCTCTTTGTCCCTCTGTCATATCCTGTTTATATCTCTTGAGGACGAGGGAAAACAACAATCCTGTTAAAGGTCACTGTGTGGTGAACAGAGAGACTGAGAGACAGAAAAGTCTCTCTGCCTCACGATCAAACGTTCTCCTACCGTGGTTGACAACTATCGCAAGGATCCTGTTGGCTATGGAGCTAAAAACAGAGGAGGAAGACCCAGAAAGCTGACAATCAGAGACGAGCAAATGACTCTCACGACGGTACTGTCTCACTCGAGTTTGTCACCAGCAGGATAAATAGCTTCGACTATCATGATGTGCTCCAGAATAACCTGCTTCCTTACCTCCATGCTAATCCGCTGATGACATTTCAACATGATAACGCGTAGTGCTTTGAAACTTGCATGGACTGATTGTGGTGTTACAGGCGCTTGAAAAAATCGAAAATCATACGGAATAAAAAGTAAAAATGTTTCACCGCTTGGACAACACCAAAGCTTTGAAAAATCAGCTTACTCAATCTGCCTTTGATATTTTGACAAAAATGCGTGTTTGAATTCCTTTTCTGAAGGTGGCAAATATTTCACACGTTGTTTATATTTCTTGAAGCCGGGTTATGTTCTACGACGGTTTCTATTTGAAAACAAACAACTGTTATATTGTACTTGGAGAGATGGCAATCTCAGTCAAGACCGAGATTGTCTGTGACTCTTCGTGCTCTCTTCAAAAACAGTTTTGTGCGTGTTTTCCATTGGAATGAATCGTTTTTCATACAGATATCATTTGAGCATCTCTGATTGAAACAACAAAAACTATTGGAATTATGTACTCTTCTGCAATAGTTGAAACATTCTTTTTCTGTTTCAGCGGTTACTGATATTATATTACGCATTCGTGAAATAATGTACTCTGAAGTAGTTTTCAACGAATCCCTTTCTTTTCTTCTATTTGAATGAGCGCACTTTTTTTTTCACAAAAATGAATAATTTCTAGTTGTCATTATCACTTTGAAAATTCTCTGCCAGAAAGAAATTCCCTATTTCTTTTACTCTTTGAACTGTTTTCATTCCTGTACTCGTTCAGAACATCCCAGTTCCCTGCTGTAGAAAGATGACTTGTGTCCCAGTCTGCATCAACGGAGACAAAAACACAACCAGAACTGTGTGCTACAACACCGTTAGCTCTGTTCCTAGAAGACTCAAGGTGAGCGACAGAGAGAGACAATTTTCTACTTTCAGTAACGTTAGCTTCTTCATTGTGAAGTCGAGGAATCTGATAGGAGGATTACTATTATGAGCACATTTTTGTACCGAATTGTAATGGTTTTTCTTCGTGAGCACCGCCTACAAGAGTTCTGCCTTCGCAGTGTCTCGGAGACGAACCTGTGTACACTATTAGCACTTGTGGACTTGTAGTGATTCCTATCTAATAAAGTTTGTACAAAACCAACCCAACTTCTGATGTTGTAAATAATGTGAGCGCAAAGATTGTCTGTTTTGCATGACCGAGTTGGCTTTCAAAGAATGTAAGGAATTCTGTTCACTGGGACGTTCTGAACGGGTACAGGAGTGAAAACAATTATTTCTTAGAAAACGGCAATACAAAAAATATTTCATTCGGAATCCTGTTCTGGCTGGAAAAGGCTAGATTGTACCAGCTGTCGGCGGCAGCTTCGCAGCCCTTTGGCCTTTGCTTAGAATTGACTACAGGCTGCTGCGCCACTTCCCTAGTAGCAGTGTCTTCTACAGCTGGCTTGTCCCCTTGTCTCTTGACATGAAATGGCTTGTCAGCTTTTTTGGGTATTAGTGTTGACATGCAATTGTGCGGACACCATGACAGACGGACGGATAAAAATGTCTCAGACTTTTCTTTTGCCATCAGTTTACATTGGCGGCTGCGCCGCTTTGTAGTTACAGAAACCTCCCAGTGACTTCACTGTGAAAAAAGCCAAGTTCTATAGCGCACCCGAAGTTGACCTGTCAACCAATCTAGGCAATAACTGTTTTTGAACAGTAAAACTTCTGGACAACTAATTGGCTCGCTTCTGTTTTGTGGCCATGGACAAACAAACAAACAGACAGAGTCCTCCACAGAAACAATCGCGATTTAGATAGTAGAGATGTATGAAGAGAACTAAAATGAGGCGTTTGTGGCTGTGATGCCGACGACTATGGTGCTGCAAATCACAACTCATTCTAAAGTACAGACACTTCCAACCGGTAGCCCTATTGACTCCAGTGATACGCGCCCATTTTTGTGGATTAGCCTTGTAAAACATCCACCCGCAAACCATAAACTGCGTGGTTTTTCACATCTATTTTTGATAAATCTTTTGGTTTCAGACTAGACAAGGTCTCTTCTCAAACAGGGTATGTGATTAGTTCTCATCTTATTTTTCTTAAAATATGTTGTTTCGAAGAGCTATAAAGTCAGTAAGTTTTGTTGCAAGAATCGAACTTTATCTTTTTTCTCTCAGTACCATCCTCTTTGTGGTAAATATTGGAGATGTAGCCTATCAATTCAGTTCGATGCTAGTTAGAGACAGCCATAATAAAAGCTTGTGATTTGAACATACTTTCACATTTCAAGTTAAGATCTCAAGGGGTACAGTGAAATCTGATGTACCTCCCTGGTCCAAAGAACACTTTTAGTTATGCAGCGTATGAGGGTCAACTGATTAACGGTTCTCTTATTACAGCGTCTTTGCAATCAAAAAAGCTTTGAAACAAGAAACATTGTTTAAATAAAGATTCAGTTCCAAAAGCCTACCAAAACTTCAACTACACATTTGTGAATCTCATTGCATTGCCTCAAGTTTATCACACAGACTACTTTGACCGGGAAACGACGACTATTTTGTTGAAACCGAGCCTTTCTAAGCATACAACCTAGTTTATACGCCTATATGGCATTCCTCCACACCTTTTCTTCCGAGGACGAAGAAATGAGATTTATTTCAGAAAACTATTAGCATAGCCATTGTCGCAGAAATCTTCCGCATACCAATTGTAGAGGTCCCGATAGATTCTCGTCTGCGGAATTGGTCTTCGCAGCCGCTCGCAGAGCAAACAGAAACCCTTGTTGCGATCGAACCTTGAGAATCTGAACAGTAAAACAGTTAGGCTTTTATCAAAAAGAGTCTCTAACTCGTAGCTCCGTCCCCAGTCGTGGTACTTCAAGTATCGTTCTTTGTCGTCTTTTAACTTGTTGATAAATGTAACCATGTCGGACATGGAGTGAAAATCGTCCAGGGCTATAAAAATGTCGTCCGGAATCTTGAAAATAACGATCATCGGTCAGTCTCAAGAGAGCAACAGTGTCTCTCTGACTCTCACGCACTCTCGGTTTTCATATTCCCTGTGAAGCATAATGCTGATTTACCCCAATATCCTGAAGATACTTCCTCCGTATAACAATAGGCACTGCATTGTAGAGCATTAACGAATTGTAAAACTTCTCGGTCACGTAGTCCCTACAGTTGCTGTTCTCGAAAGCAAAGTAAAACTTGTAGTTTCTAAATATTACGTAGTTTTCTCGACACTGCCAATGACTTACTTCAATGTCTGGGCTGCACACTCGTAGATTTTGGGAATACGGAAACTTTTCCGCTCACAGTTTGGCAATTTTTGTCCACAGCCACCGTAAATTTCAACTGCAAGTCCGGCTCTTTGAGCTGCTTTCACAAGCTCGTTCCTCTTGTTGAGACCACCACAGTTGGACACCATTCAGGCCGCAGTTAGGTTGTGGTTCTTTGAAGACCAAAGTTTGTCGATATTCAATGAAAGTGCTGAAAAGATCTCTGTCTCTCTGTTTCTCACCTTTTTCCCTCTTTTTCACCACCGCATACGGAAAATGAATATCCGAATCAGTCCGGTACGTCATTGTCCAGTTAAAGAATCCTACAAGCTCCGTTGTCTCAGTGTGAATCACGAAAACCTGGCTTGAACTTTTGGGCTAAAGTGCCGTAATGCGCCGGCGACTCCATGGTGAACATCACTCGTATTTGATCAGAGTTCACCGGATAGGAAGCAGCTGAAGGAACATATTGAGGTAGGTGATAGAGAAGAGCATCTGCTTGGTGAAGTTCAGCCTTGTTGCTTGTCAGGCGGCAGTATTTCTGAACAAGCTCTGTGATTTAGCCATTTTTGTGTCATGCATAAAAATGACAAAGCCCATTTATGTATTCATTGAACAGATGATAAGAATGTCTTATAAGGCTGTCTCTCGCGAGCTGAACTATTGGCTTAGTGTTTGTTTTGAGGAGGCGAAGCCACAAGAGAAGGTTTACCTTGAGTAACAGTATAAGTGCAGACTCTTTCCCAGCGACTTCTGACTAAAACTTTTCGGTTAGGCCAAAACACTTCCAAGCTTTGAGGTGTTTCACTTCGCAGAACATCATTGAGTGGTTGGAGTCTTCAACTTGGAACACGTGTGAAGTCTAGAATAAAAACAAGACAAAACTACTATCTCATTTTTGTGGTCACGATTGCACTTTTCAATTCTGTGTAGTTGTACCTCTTGATCTGCTCTACAACTTTACGGAACATCAGAAAACTCGAAGAGCTTTGGTCTACCCGAAACGTTAGTCAAAATGCGCGGACTTACGGTTCCACTGCTTAAAGTGCCCGTGGTATGGAATTTTGTCAGTTTTTTTTTTTTGCCATACCCATTCTCTGGAATAACAACTGTTATAAAAAAGGTTCCCCCATGCTAATCATGCTATAAAAACCACTGAAGTTGCCTGCTTTTCTGACTGCACTGGAAATTCACCTGTATTTCTTGAGGACAGACCCCCAAATAGCTTTCTTTGAGTATTAATAAAGGAGTAGGGATCTTTGTAGCGATGAAGATGAGTACAGAATCATTTAACCGCTTTCTGGGCAAAACAGTCGCCGTCACTGTTGGAACGGCAGAGGATGACGGGAACAGAAACATCGTGAAATAGTAGACTGAGAACGCACTCACGATCAGTGCTAGGAAAACAGATGTCTTTGGTACGTTACATATCCGCCTCTTTTCTTTTTCCACAAACATGATCTGTAAGCCTGGAAATTCGATAAATTTACTACGAAAAAGATTCAAAAGTGAATGCAGTAAGCAAGACGACGATCCATAAGAGGACAGGTCGGCTGGGACAGCTTATCAATAACACAGTAGCCTTTGGCTAATGAAGCCTTTATCAAGACTGTTGGAAGAGCCGGCTAGATTGCCGTAAAGCGGTCATGTGTAAAAACATGTCTGTTCTACTTGGGCGTCGGGTCAAAGACGCAAACCTCGTGCAGCAATTTTTGCAAGATCCTTTGTTGTTGTTTTCCCTTGTTTTTATTTCTTCCTTCTTGTTTGCGAGCTGTTTGTCCTATTTTTCACTACCATTACCCAAATTTTCGCAACAAAAATATTGACAAACCTTGGAGAAAAACGTGACACCAGGTATGCGCCAAGAAGGTCAAACTTCCGCGTTTTTCGTCAGGACTATTTATTATTTTTCAGTGAAACTTTGGCAAAACGTAAAAAAAAAATAAGGCGAACAACTTACAAATAAGAAAAAAATTAAAAATAACTATCAAAAATCGCAAAAATTGCTGCACGAGATTTGTGCCTTTGACCCGACGCCCAAGTATAATGTCTGTGTCATAAAAAAAAATACATGGAAACAAAATCGATAACAGAAAACTTGGGGTCGCAATTTGTAGCAATTTGTAAGATTGCGATCATATAGAAAACGTACGCTGAAGTCAAAAGAGAGTCTAAACGAGCTTGAACCTCATATTGAGGAAATTAGTTTCCACGTGATCCGTTTCATTATACTACTCATACTACTTGAGCTCATTATACCATTCTCCCATACTGATAATGGACGACGAGAGTATTCTTACCATAGGCATCTTCCGCTGAGCTGTCATCTGTTTTCTCATCATACTTTTTGTGGGACTGAACGTCTGGAAAAGTATGCTACGCTAGCTTGATTCACTCTGTTCTCCGTATTTCAGAAGCTGTTGATCTGTAACGGACTGTAGCAGGGATGGGCGAACAACAAAATTTTCCACCAAGCCGAGCAGCGACTTTATGCTCGGCTCGTGCATAAAATAATATACAGTTTTGGTGAAAGACAAAAAAAAGTAGCGTATGGGAAGGAACCCAAGCACCCCAGGTGTAAATAATGATCGATGTGAACTGTTCAATATGCTAGTGTGGAAAGCAGAAAGCTTCGTTTACATATTGACAGCCGGGGCCACATGCACTTGACAAACAGACGAAAACTATTCAAAAGTGGTGTTTTTGCCTATTCCATCTAGTGTATGTGCATAGATCGAGAAAGTACGAAGACGCAAATTTGTCCGGTCTTGTTTCTTGTCCTGGTTTCATCGACACTATAATAGTTCTCTAATTTGTCTTCGCCATTGTATTCTTAGTTTCTAGATATCTGCTTAATTGTCACTATCTGTTTATTGCTATTGTTACCGGTCTCGATAAAACATTCAGAGAGACAGAAAGACAGGGCGACTGAGAAACAATGTAATTCACTTGAAAACACTATTCCCTTCTTCCTGTTTTTCTCCTTGGACAGCGAGATGGTCTAAGTATGTATCTTCATTGTTTTACCCATATTTTTTACTCTCGACTCAATTCTGTCTTTCTGTCTCTTTGTTTCTTCAACCAAAACATCTACAAAACCTGTATTAGATGAAACTTTTCGTCTTGCTGCTCTCCTTAAATCGGCAGCGAGTCTTCTCCCACAACCTCGGCCGAATTCTGCCTATAGAATCACAATCATACTCCTCAGCTGGAGACAGAAGGCCTCATCGCAGCTGCTCCTCGTCTTGTTGGCGACAAACTTTTGGAGCCAACTATTGTATGTATCACTGCTTCTGAATAAGCACTGTTTGTTGACTACTCCAATGATTATCGTTGCGTCTTCGTACTTTCTCGATCTATGCACATACACTAGATGGAATAGGCAAAAACACCACTTTTGAATAATTTTCGTCTGTTTGTCGAGTGCATGGGGCCCCGGCTGTCAATATGTAAACGAAGCTTTCTGCTTTCCACAAGTCTTTCCACAGGGACTGTGATGTGATTATAATGAACTGTTTGTACAAAAAAAAGGGAGGGGGGCGATGGGGAGCTGGCGGTCAGACAAAAATGATCACCAGGCATCCATCATACATGTTTGTTTCAGGGCTTGCATAAAAGAAATCACCTCGAAAATCAGAAATCAAATTGCAAGGATGACGGTTATAAAGCCTCAAATATATGTTTCCAAAGCTGAATTTATTTGTGTTTCACACCTTTGACTTACTGAAAAAGTTGACTAGGTTATACCAACGTACACGCTAATATGAAAGCAAATTTGACAAGAGTTCTCCCTTCATCGTAACTTTGAAACACAAAATTTTAGTTTCTATACAGATCAAATAGTCATGTTCCACAACTCCCATACAGTCTAGACTAGGAAAAAAACTTTTCCTAGCTTTATTCTGATACTGGAAAATTATGGAAAATATTGAAAAATTAAACATGTTTATATTTCAAAAACATACAGTCTAGACTAGGTCAAAAAACTGTTTGAGACTGAACAGGCAAAATTCGCCCATTCTCTCCTGTCCAGGTATGAGAAAAAAAAAATTTTGCCACGCCTGGTGACGGGGATGAGAAGTGGGTAACGTACGTAAACTTCCGAAGATAGCGTCAATAAGTGGGTTTTTTGGAGTGGAACAGCTTAAATGCTGTCTTGAGGCAGCTCAAAACAGGTTTCGTTGTTGTGGATCTACTAATAAGCTATTACGCTAAAAACATGAACCCTGAAGAGTTAACACTGATAATGATGCCATCAAGATGGTTCTTAAAACAAGTAAGAGAAAAGTTGTAAACGAAGCCTTCAGATGAAACCAATTCCTATGATATGGGCTGAAACGGTACACAGTTTCTTATTATCTTTTTGACACGTTCTCTCTTCTTTATCTTTGTATTTATTCTGCCCTAACTTTCAGACTCGGGATTTCTTGTTCCTTTTTTGAACAAGCTCTATACTCTACACTTGACTGGCAAGGATGTCAGCAGGGGATTAACTGTGGTCAGATGTAGTTTTTCAAGGAAATGGGCTTCCTGATTCCTGATACCGACTCTGGCTTTTGAAACAGCACTGAGCTCACTGTCCCTGTCCCATTGTCCCAAAGCCAGGAACTCACCGAGAATACAAAAGCTGTTTATGGCTCTGGTTCTTCAATAACTGTGTACCCTTGTTGGACTTAAATAGTTTCCCTCCAATAGTTTGTTCCCAATCAAACTTCAAAGATGTTCTGTTTCAAAAATTTTAAACAAAAAAGTTCAATCGACAGACACGACGATGTCTTCTCAGAATGAACAACAACAAGACGCCGTTCAAGTTTCTCCCGAAGGAGTTCAAGAAGTATCTGAAGATGCGCCGGCTCCAGAAGCAAAAGAAGGCGAGCAAGGAGAAGAAGGAAGCCCAGGCGAAGAAGAAATCCTCGTCGGCCGAGGCTGCGAGCAAATCCTCGGCGAAAGGAGTCCCAAACATAGCGAAGGATTGAGGACGAGAAGGCCGAAGAGTTCGAGGTCATTGCCGGCACCTTGAGAGCCGGAAAGGTTATCGTTTACGGGTGAAATATAAAAAGAACCAATCTTATAGGTGATGCTGACCGCGCAGCAATTCCTGCCTCTGAACTGGGGTGGTGGAAAGATGGTCTCGCCGAAAGAGGACAATAAGTCCCGGCATGAGACTGTCAGTATCTCCCTGGCCGGAAGAATGTGATTTTTCTCTCACCCTCTCAGTCGATGTGAAAACGCAAAAATGCAATAAAGCTGACCTGAACTTTTGTGTTTGTATTTACCCTCAATGGCTGTCAGCACATTTATTCTTCTCTGGTTCTTCCTTATTTACATATTTTATTTATACCTATTTATAAACATATTTTGCGCCGTATTAGGAAGAGCAATTCAGGTAATTACAAAGCGAATTCTAGCTCTTCGAATAGATAAAATCTATTCCGAAGAGCTAGAACTCGTAGACAGTTTGCAACAGCCACCAGCTCGTAAAAATGGACAGCGCGCTACTTTTTTGCTCAAGCTGAATAGATGATGTTGACCCATGTCGATCGCAAAAGTTGCTTAGAATATTTTTCTGACAGTCAGATAGGTTTAAAAGCGACAAACTTGGTTCCGATGGCCATCCGGCTCTCATGGCTTCTTCTTTACTCCTCCTACTTTCAGCTTTCCCTGCAATGTTCCTGGTTGGTCGGGGATGCAATCCTTCAAACGATCCTACCAGCGGTCAGATAGTAGCTTTCAAAATGATGTTTGATGTTTTAGGTGACAAAACTGTCTATAGCAGCATGAAATTCACGATGAAGGATGTTAATCTAGATGCTCGTTGGACAGGAAATAAAGGGGCATCTACAGCAGGCCAATCTGTTGTTCCTTTGGAGCGAATTCGACAAGACATTGACCTATTCGTGAGTTTCTAGACTTAAACAGTAGTGTCATCGCAACTTTCAGGTAGACGGTATTCTGGGAGAACACAATTTGCCACAAGGAATGGTTTCGACCACTCTACCAAGCAGCGATGAAAATAAAAAAGTGACTCTTATCAAAATTAACGTTGATGGCAAGTGCGAAGGGACAATGGGCTACACAGTTGATTGTTAGTTTCAAAGTTTTTGTTTAGGAAAAGTCTGTTTTAGCGGACGGGACTGTTGTTGATTGCAGCACAAAAGATCCTGCAACCTTCACCATTACTGGCGATTTCAGATCCACTATGGTTCGGTATCTATCTTCCTGTCAAAGTCGTTTTTCAGGGTGGTACCCAGAGCATGTGGAACACACTGGCTGACAAGCTCCAGAAGAAGCTTACTAGCATCGGATTTGTTCAGTTTAACCAGAAGAACTTGACGGTCGAGCCTGTTACATCCGTCTAAAAAACGACCAAAAATATATATGTTTGGTGGCGATAACTAAATAAATTATTGCTAATCTTGTTACGGTTGGTTTATGGTCGTACTCATTCCCTCTCTCGATGAGGTCTCCAGGTGCACTTACGGCCACATCATGTTGAAAGTACGCCATCTCGTCCGATCTGACAAGCCAAGTAACGTTGGGCCCGGGTAGAATTTGGAGAGTGATCTAATACGCATATAGAGTCCAAAATATAAACTACGGACGAAATTTTATTGATAAACGTTGTTATTCGGTTAATGCAGAGCCATCTTACAGACAAAGGCACGCTTTGTTGCCTCTGCAATATCATTGACCCATGTATACTGATTTCCAGGAGCCTTTGAATAATCATCAGCAAATATCTAGAAAGAATTTGGGATGTATTAGTAAAAGTTTTACGTAAGTGTAATCATATGGTGGGTTTGCTGGATAACCAGGGTACCATGGTGGTGGCCAATCATACGCTGTACCATCAATCCATTTCCATTGTCCATTTGCCCTGTATAGTCCGATCCAGACTTGTTGCGGAACGTCTAGTGGCATTCCAGTTGATGACAGGTTAGCGACAAATTTGTTTTCTGCATCACTGTGGATTGAAACCAGATTAGAGTTCGTATTATGACAGTAATCTGCAGCATCGTCCCAGTTCACAAAGCGTTTCACAACGAGATAACAAGAATTTGTTGAAGGAAAACGCAGCCAACCATCAGGACATTGAGCTAATATAATACATGGATAAAATACGAAAAGTACCAGGTATTGGTGAACATGTCGAGGGCGGCCTTGTCGATAAAGCAGGGTTAGTAGCTGGACTTTGACTAGGACAGACTTGGCATCCACTATCTGTTACCAGGTTGGTCATACAGATGAACGGATGAGTGCTGTCACAGGCGAGGGCTCTATATTTTAAGCCTTAAAAACAACTGAAATGATTCTCGCCCCCAGGTATTAACTCCTCCCATTATTCCAACGCATAGTTTGTCAGAAGATTGACCAGGTGCCCAGTTTGTATATCCAGCACCTGTTCCATCCACCCAGGTCCAGTCGGGAGCCATGAGTTTGTTCAGCCCGATGTAATAGTAGTTCGAAGTTGACATAAGACCACCGATAAACGAGTTAGCGAATCCATTGATTACTGTAGCCAAGTTGCCGCCATCATGGTCACAAGTAACTTGGGCAGTAAAATAGTTAACAAAAGTGTTGTTAGCTTTGAAGCACCTTGGAAAAGCTATACAAATGGAATCTAACTCACTTCGACACGGATGGATCAAGACTGTAGCCTGGTGGACATTGGTCTGCTTTTACAAATGGAAGTAACGTTAGTAACAAGTAAACTGAGAGCATCCAAACACAGAGGGAAAGTCTAAACGAGCAATGCCTTCTCTTATCAGAAGTTGTTTACGACCAAGTCTTAAAGATTAGCCGAAAAAGAGGGACTGAGTGTGTAGCGTGTGTGTATTCGCAGAAACTACTTTTCCTTGTTAGTACGATGACACTACCAATAGTACAAACACTAGTCTGTAGTCCTACTTTAGCACTATTCCAAGAACAACGTTGTAGTAATCGTGTGTTGTTAGACCTCTTGAAAGATAGATATATTTAGACGCTGTGATCGCCCAGGAGCAGAGCCATGACGTGAATATGAGACCAACTTTCCTCCGTTCCTGTAAACGAGAACTCTAATGTGGTCACAAGCTTTTAGGGCGGGGCATACAGAACAGAATATTTGAGCTTGATCCCAACAAGGAAAAAAAGGTGACGTCACAGTAACCAGTTCAAGCTTAATACCCTAGTTTAAATATAGCTTTCTTCTCACGGAAGTTGGAATTTTTCCCTCTATAACCTCATTTAGGCTATTGTAAACCGCTTTCAGCTGTCTAAAATCGATTGAGCTTGTATTTTTACAGCTGTCTACAGGTTTCTATTTATGCTTGAACTAAGCATTCAGTAGTTATTAACATTTTTCTTCCACTGAACCCTCAGATTCGTTGAGTTTTTCAGATAAGCAGAATGTCAGCCTATGATCTTACCTACGTCACCCAGCAAAACATCGCCCAAATCCTCTCCAAGGTTAGTTTTCTTGCCAAAGTCTTTGTCTCTCAGCCCCTCCGTCTCTCTATCTCTGTCTCACTCCCTGTCTCACAGTCAAATATCATAATTCGAGCTAAACGATGCCTCCTTCTCCCGCTCCGTCCAGATATGTCGTCGTCTCCGAGACATCGCCTTCCTAATGGATTGGAAACGGTCGAGAATTTTCTGTCATGCCTACTTCCCAATTTTTGCCTACTTTGATGAAGAAGAGAAGAAAGTATTCTTCGATGCCCCGATTAAGGTCAGGGAGGAGATGGGTAAGATTTTTTCGTATCCATGCACAAGAGTGTGGTTCTCTATACTGTTATTGATAAGAGAGATAGTGGAGACATGAAAGTTTTTAAATGAAGAAACCTCTAGTAGCTAAAAGTAGTGCGACACTTTTTGTTCTAAGACGGTTAACCTAGACTGTCCATATTTTGTTGTTATTTGAACAAGACAGACTGTTGAAGAAGCGTGAAAGGCTGGAAGTTTGAAACTTCTAGCAAACGAGGTATTCGTCAGCTTTGAAGTGAAGAAAACCTGGTTAGTAGGCGATTCTTTTCGAAATTCCAATTTCCAGAGCGCTGGAACCAGATATCGAGAGACGGTATTGGTCGATCGTTGACTACCCATGCTTACGATTATCTCTTAAATCCGGAAAACTGGAATGACGATGAAGAAGAGGATGAAGATACGCCTGAGGACGGGAGTGAGGGGACTCCGAACACCTCAAGCTCTACAGAATCTTCGGATTCGGCCAATAGTGAGCAAGAGCAAAGGGCTAGGAAGGAACATGAGCCAAGGAATTGTCCAGATATCAGGATCTGTAAGAGGAGAGAGTGTAAAGGTGAGACAAGGACAAAATTTGGATGTGAGAAAAATGTTTCATGCTTTGGGTATAGGTGGAAGTCAGTATTTTTCATAGTATCATCAAGTTTCCCTCCTTTGCAGCTAAAAAATAAGTTTGTTAATGCATATCTTGATACAAAATTTGTTGGTTTTTGGGTCAAAGATAGTTACAACTACGGAAACATGATATTGAATGCACTCCCAGCTACTTTTTTTAGTCGCTGAAATACTCAACATGCTCAACAAAATTGACTATGAACAAACATGTTACAAACTTTTATATAAACTGAATGTGCTGAATACCACAAAACTCCTCTGGAATGAAGAACCAGTGTTGACCACCTTTCGAACTTTTACGCCTACTTGAAAACTTCTGCTTTAGCATAACCAACACTCCTTGTCATCAAAATCCGCTTCTTACAAATGCTTGCCTTCCGCTAATTTTCTCGTTTCTGATCCTCATCTGACCTTTTTTTCGCTGGTGCCTTCAACCTCACACCTAATGTTGCAAACGTTGGGTATATAGATTTTGGAATTCAAGGCAATGTTGCAACTTGAACAAGTCATTGAAAAACAGTATGGGACTATTTGGAGCATAATATACATCTTTTTTTTGTCGTGTAGCACGCCCAAACTTCAACCTGACTAATTGCTGCTGCACAACTTTTTACATAAGAGAAACAACAGCAACCTAAAAATTTCTACAGAAATCAACCGAAAAGATTGGGATCTCTATTTTCAGCACTCAAAGAGGAGCAAATATTCTTGATGAACGAGTCTGGAGAATGGTTAACCTCACATTTGAGCTTTGCCCTGTCTCGCCGGAAACAAGCCTACTACAGGAAGATGACTAAGGAAGAACTGGCTTCGATTCTGAGGGTCTTCTGCTTCAAAATGGTTTCTATTGTGAGTCTTCCTGGTACCAGCCGTTACATTCGAAAGATATAAGCAGGCTGCTATACAACCTAGTCTGGAAACATGAATAGAAATTACAGTATGCCAAAAAATGGAATAAGTAGGGGTAATGATTGGAAGTTTGCCAGGTTGTTTAGGAGTCCAATGACGAGAGAGCAGCGGTAGCAACTGAGCTATTTGTTATTTATACTAACATTGAAACATGATAAGATATTCAGACTCGTACAAATAGTGTAGAAATCGTGAAATCTCATTGAACGACATTGGTCGCATAAATAATTTTAGCGTGTATTTGAAGGGCAGAACGAGCAAACGCATTAGTAAACTTTGTATCATATTGCAGTCTTGAAGAAAACATTAAAAAAAGAGATTCAAAATTAGTAAAAAGGTGATCTTTGAAAACGACAGATAAAGAATAGCAGTAGCTAAGAAACGATTCGCACTATACAGCAGCCATAAAATATACATAATGCTACCGTGAAAACGGCAGAAAAATGATGATTAGAGTGATTGAGTTTCGAAAACGTTTAGTTTTGAGCTCGAACTTTTTGTTGTTCCACAGCTCGCATAAATACTGGCTTTGTCAGTGTTGTTCGCTACATCTGCACCACTCCTTCAAAAGAAGTGTATCATGAACTCATTGCCAACTAGAAAAAATACACATTGAACGGCAATCGGCCAACTTACTATGTTTCAATTCCGCTATCGTCGGAAATACGTTCTAACTACTGTTTGGATTGCTGATAACATGTTATGAGTGGAACTTTCAAAGGTTCAGTATTGAATTTGATTTGAAAACACTTTCAGCCCCAAGAAACAAAAATTGTCAATCTTTCTGGCTCAGAAACAACTAAGACTTCACTGATTTGATAATTTTTGGAAAAGTATATATGTTTCATGATTCACATAAGACCTGTGGATAATACGTGCTTCGCCTAGAAGAACCATTAAATATTGTGTTCACCTATTCGAAATACCCTCCCTACGAAAAATTTTATTTTCAGGACCCCTATCTCGACGAGGATCACCCTCCCAGTGAAAAACTGGGTCTCTGTGCCGACGAGACCCTTCTTCTCTTTCCCTCGATCCGAGCCGAGCTCTTTGAAATCGTCGGGAACAATGTTCCTGCCCATTTCGACAAAATCATGTCGGCAGCCTGGGAAAGTTTAAACTTTTCCTGTCTCTACATTCACAACAACGAGCTGAATGGGAAAATTCTTCAGATCCCAGAGAAGATCCATGGCTTGAGTCATTTCGAGGCCAAGATTGACAAAAAGAATGCCAATGGGGTCTTGGCTAACTTTATACAGGTTTTTCGGGGGTTTCCCTTCAAAAACTCTAGAACTTAGCGCTGGAAGAATGGAAAAACTGGCCTGAAACAGCTGAGACTGGAAATCGAAGAGGACCCGACCATCCAGGTAACCTTGGATCCGAGAGAAATAGGATTGGAGGAATTTTTAGGAGTTGAGGTAAGTCGCATGCAAACAACATAGTACCCTCAGAGGGAAAATTTACAGCATACACAATTATTGAAACATGAAAAGATTGAAATTACTGACAAAGTAAACAGCGGAACCTTTCACAAAAATCGTATAGTCTGAAAAAGCTGAATCTAATACTTGATGCTGGAATTGAATGTTCAGGAACTAACTAGGGTAGGATAAACTTTACTATATTCCTTTCATGAAACACTTTAGTTTTTCAAATTGGCAAGAAAATATGACACTTTTCCATCCTGACCTTAGAATTTTACTAACAGCAATTTCTTCAGTCGCTGTGATACCAACTTTCTTTGTTTCATTAAAACAGTACAAAATGGAGAAAGTTGTCATAGTTTTCTTTTCAATTTTGTTCCAAAACAACTATAAATGTTCCAGGACAGTCAGATCTTCTCCACCCACTCCTCTCACACCCTTCCTCGTCTGTCTCTCTTCTCTGGAGAGTACAACAATGCCAAATTTTTGGACGTGACCGACTGTGAGGGCTGTTTCTGTTCCACCGAGTTCTGTACTAAGAAACTACTAGAGTTTGTGACGGAAAACACTCTCATCCTTGGTTGGAAGGGTAATGTGATAGATTTTGGAACAGTTTTTGAGCATTGGAATGGACAGGATCTACAAGAGTTGGGAGAGAAATTGAAGCCGTATTTTGAGTGATTTTAGTGGTTGTTCTTATTGTAACTGCTTGAAAAATAAAGAGCTGAGACTGTATGGGAGAGACAAGTAGTATGCGTGATCCTGCGAGAAAAAGCTTTGTTTCAGGATTGGGGTAGGTGTAGGCAGGCAACCCCATCTTTATTTTTCTGCGCGGATTGCGCATGTCTTTCAAACAAACAGAAATTTTTTTCGCGTTCTGTAAGTCTTACTCTGCAAAATATTAAACATATTGATCAAATAGTTTTCTCAAACAGTCGCTCCCCCAACTGAATATCAATGGTCGCAAAACACCATGTAGTTTGATCAAAAAAAAATTTTCTACCGAAAGTGAGTGAGTGACGTCAATTGTTTTTTATTGTCAATCAAAGAGCAGGAAAAAAAAAGGAAGCTGGCTCGTGAACCCGCCACTTGCAAGCAGCCATCGAGAGATGGAGTCCATGCTCGGTCTTCCCGGTCCCCGGAGTGCTTCCTTGGACCCGCAGCGGTGTTTGGTACAGTCCTTGGGACCGCAAAGGACCATACGAGAAGACTGATGGTGCTCTGAGCCTACGCCCTAATCCATTTGTGACACAGGGATGCATAGTAGTAGAAACACATTTCAATTTGGTTGTTGCTCATGTCTTTTGGTGAAAATACGTTTGCCCTTTTTTACGCTAGGTCTTTTGATCACAATCATTTAAGATTTTAGAGAAAAGCTACCATGGTCCGTTTCTCACATCAGATCTCCTTCTCTTCCATTGCCAAGACGTCCATTTTCAATGGGAAGTCAGCTCTCCCTATCCGACCAACTACAGGTTCATCATTATTGGCAATTAAATTCCGCCGTCGCATCTTCTCTCATTTCCATTTTTCTTCCTTTGCCGCTCAACCCCCCCGGTCCGCACAATTGCCTGTCAACACTAACACCCCGATAAAGCTGGCAAGTCAAGAGACAAGGGAACAAGTCTTAAGGACAAGGGCAGCTGTGGAGGTAACTTCTGTTACTGGGGAAGCGTTGCAGCCGCTTGTAATCAATTCTAGTACAAGTTTTTTTTCTGTATTTCTTCGAAAAATATCCAAACTTCTGGTGGACTTTCTACTGCCTAGGCTGGCCCACAAGCGCTATTTTTGTCCGAATTCGGTTGATTTTTGGCTCTAGCTACTAAGCCAAGTTGACCCTGGATAGAGGGTCGACGGTCGATCGATTGCCATCACACCGAGACACCGAGAAATGATCGCAGCTTCTTTGGAGAAATCCCATTTGTCCGTCTGTTTTGAACTTCCCGAGATGGATTTCGACATTGCCTTCAAGAGTAAAACAGTCAAAACATAGGTCAGTGAGCAGACTGGTGTGACTGTTTATCTCTTTTTAACATTTTTGATTTTCTTCTATTCAGCTATGGACTCGACATGGAGACCGTCCCAAAAGAAGACAACAAACTTTATTGAACAGTGGGTTGAGGTTTCTACAAATAAATAGTATTTTTAGCAGCAATGCTGTGTATGAATACAATCCGAATTACCCTAACATCTGCAGAAGATACGAAGCTGAAAATCTGCCACGACAAAATGGCCGACAGATTTCGACTTCTTCCTCAAAGGATCGTGGGATAACGGGTAAGTTCTTTTTTCAAAAAGTGGTTAGGTCTTCCTTTTTTATACTCTATACAATTTGTGTGAGTAGCGTCTAAAGCCTACATTGTTTTTCCTTGATCTGGCCTTCGCCACCTGTCAGCCTAACGAAAGTATTTTCGGAGTTTTTTCTATTTCCATTAGTCTTTCCAACTATAGGTATTTTCCGTATTTGCATTTTCCAATCGAGCTTCTTTCTATGAATCACTTATGTGCTCAATCACCTGCTTATCACCAGAAACACAAAATACGAACCTTTTGATAACAAAATTGTAATCGCATAATGTGACTCACCTTTAGATCGATAAGTCACTGCAAATCTCCCATTCCCCTACCTTGCAGCATCAGATGAATGACCTGCGCTCTCTGGCTCTTAACGTTTCGAAACATCCGGAAGAAGGGGTTTTGTTTTGCAGCCGATCCGCGCCCTGTTTTCCTCCGCCTTTCTCGGCTCTCTTCCCTTACTCTCTCGCGCTTACTTCGATAGAGAGACGCCAATTAAAAACGGTTGCTTGACTCTTTTGAATCGCGTTTCAGATAGTAGATACCTCTGTTCAATGTTCCAAGAGGCACGTCCTCTTATAAAATATGGGTAACATCTTCCAACTACCGATTGGGTCCGACCATGAAGGGTTTCCAAGATGCATGCTGGGAGCTCATGACACGGTTGCTCTTTTCCCTCGCCTAGACTGTTAGTTCCTACTGCCGTTTTCGGTATTGATAAATTGTTATGCAGGTTTCTGCTTACTTTGAATTACGTAGATGTATCACCTAATAGTATTATTCTTGAAGCAAACTTTGCCCCGTGATTAATTGCCAACGATGTGAGCCAAAGCATGTGTCTTCCCAAAGGTGTTTGTTGTCTCAGTGCACCGCATAAACTGGATCTAGTTTGGTCTCTTCTGTTTTCTTTTGTTACTTTTGCTCAATTTACTCCAAGAAATTCCTTGGGAAACACCCCTCCCTCACTCGTGATCACGATAAGAGGACGTAAAACTTCTGGAACTGATTCTTGAACTCAAGGCCGAACTTATGCGCCTTTTTTAGTAAATTCTGAAGCAATGGTTGTTTTACAGACCCTGACAACGCTCCAGCTGTTGACGAACATCTTCTCTGGACCATGCCACCTCCGGTGTCCGGTCAACAGCAAGAGTTCGTCATTTTTTACAATTTGTCATCTAGTTTTACAGCTCATTGATGGAGAATCAGATCAAAGAACAAGTAATGAGAGAGGAAGATCATCAGTTCGTGTGAGTCGGCAGTTGTTTACGCGTATTTCTATTGAAAAAAGGGCTTCTGAATTGATTTTGTTGGGTTTACTGTCGTAATTAGTCGAATCTGAAGTATTTCACATTTGAATATCCTATTTTACAGGAACAACCAACATTCTGCTTATCAAGAGCTGAACACCCACTCACTTCCGAAATCATCTGGAGAATCGGTGAGAATATAAACACACCGTTTCAACTAGTATTTTTTTTAGAGCAATCGTCCTAATATATGTCTGCCAACAATGCCAAATCTCTCACATTCGATGACGGTGAACGAGATGTTGATGGATCATGGGTTAGTCTTTCTATTTCCATTTTTATAGCCAAGTTCGGAGTGAATTGGCCTATAATGCCCGAACAGAACAGACTTTCCACATAGAATGAGATCATAACTATGCTCTGAAGGTTCCTGTGTGTCCAGCGGATCCTTTTGACTGTTAGTCTTGAGCTCTTGACTGAAAAGTGTGAAGATAGGACGGCATACGCTTCGGAGATGCCTGTTGAACATTGACTATCGATGATTTTTAGTGAAATGCATTGAAAGCTGATCCGCAGTATGCGAGTTTGCAAGTGGCACGCCAGAACTTTTTATTTGGATGCCCAGCACGAAACCTTTCTGAAGATTTCACCGGGTCCTATTTTTTTCTTGCAACTTCTAGATTATGTTTCTTCCATCTATCATTAGCTTCACTGACAATAAGATTATTTCCAGACAAATCCGCGTGAACAGTGAAGTCGTAGCTCCCAAGATTTCTGTGGCAAGAGAGGAGAGATTTCAACAGATTCTGGCAGATAGTTTTCATCAGCCCCGACAAACATCACCGTCCGAACTCTGGACACATGCAGGCACTGATACTCCAACTTCCACGGGGCCAAGCGATCTTAAATCAATCTGTAAGTCAGTTAAGACACTGGGTATCATTTGTTTTTATAGCTTTTGATGAGCTGTGGAGCGCAGTTAATGTTCTGTTTATGATAATCAAGAAGGGGTCGTTGCAGCTGTTCTGCCTCGGCTGTGAAGGCTCCACTCACATCGAAAAAGACGATAGAGCGGCTGCTTCATTCTGTAGAGATCTGTACATAAACTTCAAGAAGGAGGGAAGGCTTGTGATCGAGGACAAAATCGATTATGCTGAACTTCTCAGACACATACCATGGGTTAAAGGATGGCTGCAGAAATCTATGAAGCGAATTCGTAAGGGCATAATACCAGCAAACACGCAAGTGAGCTACGATTTTTCATTGTTTCATTTCATTTTTTTCTAGAATCTTAGGAGCCTCAGCATCAGGGTTGAAAGAGAAGGACCTTTACCACCTGAAAGAGCTGGACAGCTTCCTGAGCCGTATGCGGAAATGATCATGGAGCGTGGCAAGGCATACGACGAGTCTGAAAGAGGCAAACAGAGAACGAGCAAAAAAAAATGAACTTTTTGAGCAGCAGGATAAAGTGGGTTTTATGAAAGTTTCTGTTTTTTTTTAATCCTTTTTGTTTTCAATTTGCATCTCACAGTTTCAGGATTTTAAAGCTCTCGGTGAGAATGTCGACAAAGAGTTCGGTCTACTCAAACATGAACTTGTAACTTCTAAGCGCAAAGCCTTGAAAGAAGGACTTGACGTAGTAATGGATAAAATTGGCGAATGGGTGGAGTACATTCAAAAGAGTAAGCTTTTATGTTCCTTCAATTTTGACCTTTTTAGATTGGAATGGGGTGCAGTCTGTTGTCAACGAACCGACTCATACAGGACGATCAGCCATCAAGGCTTTCAAAGAGAGGCAAGCAGTTTGCGCCAAAGCGGCTAAGAATAAGCCGAGAGTACAGCAGCTACTAAGCCTTATACGGCACCTCCGTGAACTGCTCTTACGCAAAAAATGCAGACTGACAGATCTGGGGGGTATTCCTGCACCCGTAAGTGTTCAGTTGCCCCGATTTATTCGTATCTTACTTTTTAGACTTCCGAACCAACAGGTTCTGCTTCCGAACTGGACGAGGTCTTTAAAAGCTGTCAGAGGCTTACAGAATCTGATCGGGCCATACTCATTCAACAGCTTCAAGGTATGCCTACGGGAGGAGAAAATGTACCAGAAGTAGTGCAAGCTTCTGCTCTTCCTAGAGATCGTCCGCAAGTAACACCACAGGTTCGAGCACTAAAACCGTTTTCCATAAATTTAACTTCAGAGTGTCTTTGAGGCAATTCATTTCGATCAAAGTAATATCCCGGTTCCTACGTACTTCCACCAACAGGCAGAGAATTCTTTTTCTCTCGGAAAGACATCGAATGTACCGCATAACCGCAAGAGAAACTCTGACCATGAGATGAACAACAGGGAAGGAGAGGAAAAACGTCTGAAAGTCAACAATCCGGTATGTCTTTATTTTGAACTACTTATAAATTCTATTGATGATGTTAAATGACGGGATCATGTGAACCATGGATAAAAGACAGTCACAGTTTTCAGGCCGCGCGTCACCAGCCTCCATCGGCTGAAGTCCGTTTACAACCACAGCAGCTGAAAAAGACAAGAGCTGATGTTTTGCAGAGACGGCAAGCTTCATCGCTCGTATTTCGCACGAACTCGGTTCCTCAATTGACTGCTTTTGACGATAGTCAAGATGATTGGGTACCGACAGTACCTATGGGAGGACAAAGTGGAAAGGGAACCACTGATCAACACTGCTACACTGCGTCTAATACTGAGACCACCGACCCGGACCAGGTAAATTGACTACTTTATGCAGGAAATCATAAAAATTAATTTAGCCTTCTTACTCATTAACTCAACCAGCCCAATCCACTGCCCCAGAACAACCGCCCTCTGAGGTTCATGATGTTACTTTGGACAGTTACGTCAATTTTGGTGAAATCGCTGTACATCGACATTTAACTACGATTTCAGGCCTTCCCATTGGAACGGATGGTCATATCGACTTCTTGGAACCCAAATAGTAGTATAGTACATGCGGCCACCGACCTGGACCATTTATAAAACTCCCTCAAGACAAACACCGCAATGTTGTATTCACTTTTTTCTTTTAATCATTTGAATACCGTTTTTCTGTAGCCTCCGTGTCTTTTTTTTGTTCTAGTCTAATTGTAAGTGCGGGTTTTATATGTCTTCAATAAATATTAAGCAGAGAGAGGCAGAGACAGGTATTTTTCTGGGTGAAAGAAAAAGACTTTTTTAAGAAGGTTTTATTATTTTCGAGCATTGTCTCTTGTCACATTTGCCGTCTTCTATTCCGTCTTGGTGGCGTCTTCCTTCTTCTTCTTTTTTCTAGTCTTCCGAACCAGTATCGGCTTGGGGTAGACTTCGAGCTTCTTGTGCTTCTTCTCCGGCTCGAGATCCGCGTACCAGGCGGAAAGATTGAAGGGCTTCTTGTGCAAAAAGAGAGAGCCACCGGACATGATGGCACACATGATAATCGGAAGGAGACGCTGCCAGTGGAGACCGTATCTCTGAAATTGGTGAAACACTCTGTCTTTCTGTCTCTTTGTTTTTCTATCTACCTGTCTCTCTACAAAAGCAAAAACGTACCAAGACAATTTCGGAGAGCATCTTGAAGAGAGCCCCAAAGCTCGTGATCGTCGCGTATTGTAGAGTGATGCAGATCGGCCGAATCGGGGTCGGGAAGTACTCGACCGTATAGAGCATCGACGTCATGACTCCGGCCCTCTTGCTCATCTCGGCCAACAGCATCAGTACGAGGATCATGTAGCCGACGGCATCGCGCGAGACGTAGCTACTTGTGCACGTGTCGTAGCTGTAGTCCCCAGTTAGAGCGTAGATGAGAACAAGCAGGAAGCCGCACGAGACGAAGGACATCGTGATCGTAAGGGCCCGACGACGTCTAAGGAGCAGAAAGGCCAGCAGAATACCGCCACAATTGTAGATGGCATTGCGAATGGGCATTTCGAAGATTCCCCAAGTGAAAAATCCCAGCTTCTGGACATTGATGAAGCTTCCAATCGAGCTATAAACAGTTTGGACGGCCATGATGATCATTAGACTGCGGACGACCTTGAGATTCGAAAACATTCGGATGGCTGCGTCTATCATCGTGTCGTTGCCCTCGAAGACAACGAAAGCCACATCGTCGATGGCGTCATCGACTGCGAGTTCTTCTTCTGGAGAGAGTTCCGTCTTTTGGTTACTGGCAATGGACAAGATGTCGAGGTGGAGATTGTCAATGTCGTGACGCATTAGATAGTAGTAGGGAGAATCGCGGTGGAAGCTGGAAAAGAGTAATTAGGTTATGAGAGAGTGCGAAACGAAGGAACAGAGAGATTTACATCAAGACTCCGACGCCCATGATAAAAACGACTCCGGCATAGATGATCAGAAGGTACGGGGTGAAGCTGTAGCTGTAGCGCACGATGAAGGAGTTGAGAACAGTTGACAGATAGTAGCAGGCTAACTGACCAAAGATAGCTAAAGGACGAGCAGCTGACGGAACCCATTCGAGCATGTTGATCAGGGTCGTGAAGTCCACTAGCTGAAAATCGGAGATAGTTTCTGCCTCTGTCTCTCAGTCTCACCTCTCTCCGTCCCTCTCTGTCATATTTTGTCTCTCTGTCCCTCTGTCTTTTTGTCTCTCCCTCTCCCTGTCTCTCTAGCTCTCTGCCTCTCGTCTCTCTTTATCTTCTTGTCTCTTTGCCCCTCTATTCCTCTGTCTCTCAGTCTCTCTATCTCTCTGTCACTCCGTCTCTCTGTCTATCCCATTCACCGTAATAGTCGCCGTCGAAATCAATACTGCCATCCTCGTATGGTAGACACTGATCTGAGCCAGCCAGTATATCGACACAACCGAGATCCCAGTGATCATGGCCGAGACTCCAATGACCAAACGACGTCCCCAGATGTTGGCCAAGAAGAGCAGTCCAAGTCCGATGAAGTAACCCCACTCGGAAGCTGACTCGTATGCCTTCGCGTCCTCATCAGGGTCTGCCCATTCCGCGAGCTTCGGGAAGGTGGAGCGAAGAGTTTCCTGATGGACGGCATGCTTGTTCTTGACACAGTGACAGTAGACGGTGGTCTTGCCCACTGGCGTCAGGGCACAGTCTCGCATGACCCCGATCAGGCCGTAGGACATGGCCGTGGCTAGCCAGACGAGGCAGCTGAAGACTATCTGGTGACGGTAGAAGGGATTCCAGTTGCCAAAACTGGCTAAGATCTCGTCCAGGTTCTGGTAGCGACGCTGGTCCTCGTCGGGGAAGCCGAGTCCTGTCACGTGTTTGGCCTCATCTGTGTACTCGCTTGACGGCTTCGAGGTGGCTCGCTTTAGAAGAAGGGGCGTCCTGGCAGCTGACTTGAGCGCGAAAGAAGTTCCTGGTAGATTTGCTGTTGTTTGGGACCTGGTAGGGAACCTACTCATTTCTGGAGGAGCTGGAGACGAATATGATTGTTTCCACTCTTTGAAACTTTAGTTCTTGTGCTTGCAAACAACAAAGCATTGTCTAATTGCTGCAAGCTAAATAGTCTTTCAACACAAGTGTCAGTAGAATAGTCCATTTTTTGGCCTGAAAATCTCATTGTCCAGCTTTGGCATGCTTTGCAAAGTTGTAGTTCTTTCAATTCTCTACAATACTGCAAAACATTGAAATGCTGAAAAATATGTTTTTGATCTGTTAAAGGGGCAAAAACAGGTTTTTCGGGTTACTGTAGGCTGCTCTGGTTTTTATTTATTTATTTATTGTTCCAAATCGTAGAATTATCTATGATGGTCAATGACTCGTTTCCAATCTTCACTTGGGGCATTCCACCAGCATCTATCAAAATTTTGCTTCAAAAAATCTCTCCATCTTGGCGGTGGTTGTCCTCTAAGTCTTTTCCTGTCGTAAGGAATCCAAGTCGTGGTAGCACGTGTCCATCTATCCTGAGGCATCTGCGTAATCCTGTGAGCCCAGGCAAGTTTCAGTCGGTCAGCTACTTTCACCCAATCTTTGACTCTGGTAATATTTCTCACTCTATCGTTATTCCATCGATTCATCCTTGTAATCTTCAGCATTCTTCGCTCCATTTTTCTTTGAGCGACTTTCAGACGTTCCCTATCTTGTTCCTTGAGCGTCCAAGTTTCACAGCCATAGGTGACCACTGGAGTGATACAGGAGTTGAAAAGGTGGCGTCGTTTGTCCATGGGAATAGTTCTATCTGTTAACCACTTTGCTTGTTGACTCCATGCCAACCATCCTCTTCTGACAGCGCAATCAATCTCCCTATGGTGGTCCAATGGGAGAGAAATTGAGACTCCGAGGTATTTCACTTCGTCTTTGAAGGCAAAGTTCAGACCATTGACTGAGATGGGTGTCCTTGTTGTAGTACAGTTCGTAAGCAGAATCGTCTTCTTGTCGTTAATTCGTAGGCCAACTTGCTCGGCTGCATCCATCAGTTTTCGGAGCATTTTCTCCAGTTCGGGTCGAGATTTTCCGACAATGGTAACGTCGTCTGCGTATTCTAGACTTGTCAGCCGTCTTCCATCAATTTTTATTCCATTCTCTTCCCAGTCGATTGAGCGAATAATACTCCTGAGTACGCAGTTGAACAACAGAGGAGAGAGAGTATCTCCTTGGCGTATTCCTTTCCGGAAGTCCACATCTACTTTTTCCTTGTTGACAATAACGAACGTGTTCGAGGATTCGTATATTCGTTGTAGCATAATCACTAATTCCTTTTTGACTCCAGCCGATGACAGTGTGCTCCAGACTGCATTCCATTCGATAGAGTCAAAAGCTTTGCAGAAGTCGACAAATGCGAAGTAGATAGGAGTTGAATATTCTGTGCATCTTTCGGCGATTTGCTTGACAGCATGAACATGATCCATCGTTGAAAAACCTTTGCGAAAGCCGCTTTGACTATAGTCTTCGAATTCATCAAGATTCCTTAGCATCCTCATCAAAATGGCTTTTGTGCACGCCTTCAAGACAGTGGATAGTAGCGATATAGGTCGAGAATTTCCCAATTCTTCAGAGCTTCCTCCTTTATGTATCAGTTTCATCCAAGATTCACAGAGTCCAGTTGGAACATCATCTCCACGTGAAAGGCCATTGAGTAAAGCAGCAACTACTGGAGAGAGTTGTTCCGATGCCAGACTCAACATGTCAGGGAGAATATTATCGGGACCTGGGGAGTGTCCTAACTTCAAGGATTTGAGAGCGTATCGAGCTTCCTCCGTTGTGAAAGGGGGCAATGATTCATCTGACGGTCGTATGTAGAGATTCAGTGGAATTGAGCTTCGGAACAGATTGTCGTAGTATTGTTTGACCATCTTACAGGTGAAGCGTTGTGACTTAGTACATGTTGCTGGATCCTCCATCATCAACAATGTCTTCTTGTGAGCCGTTGATCTTATTGCGTCTTTTATTCCTTTTCCATGAATGATAGCTTCTTTTATCCTCTCTTCTTTCCTTTTAGCAATGTCCTTTTGTAATTCAACCCGTGCTAGAGAACAAGCATTTTTGTATTCGTGAGCCATCAGAGGTTTTCCCTTGAAAAAGTGTCTTCTGGCCAGGAGGTCCTTGGTATGATCGCTTATCCATTTGATTTTAGGAATGTCTTGCCAGCAGTTCGAAGCAGCCGTTTCTGTATATGCACGTAGTATTGTGTATGAATTAGTAGCAGAATCTGCAAATGGGGTTTGAGGTTCACCAAGCAGCTGGACGTTGTTAACATATTGTCTCCTATTGAATCGTAAGTGTGGTTTAGGCATCCTCCTCTTCCTTTGAATTAGAGTAGTTTTGACGTGAGCAACGATAAGCCGATGATCAGAATCAAATTGGAAGGATCTATGGGTAAAACAGTTGACCACTTTGATTCTTGTAGACGACAGCATGAAGTCAATTTGATTGAAAACTTGTCCGTTTGGGCTCCTCCAAGTCCACAGTTTGCTCTTCTTCCTTCGAAACATAGTATTCCATATTTTCATATCATTTCTCATAGCAAATTCGGTAAGCATTGTCCCACGTTGATTTCCGTCTCCTCCACAGTATTTTCCTACTGATTTTTCATTTCCGTCACGTCGTTGGATCTTGGCATTGAAATCTCCTGCTATGAATGGGGTAGCGTTCTTTGGGCATTTCCTTATTTCCTGTTCAATTTGCTCAAGAAAACTATCGTACTCATCATCTGTATAGGTGCTTGTAGGAGCATAGCATCCGATAATGTAAACCTTTTCCGTTTTCAAATGAAGTGCGGCTATACGGTCGTTCCTAGGATAAAAATCAGCAGCCTTTCCGACTTCTGGGGTGGTAACGAAGGCTATACCATGGGCAGTAGTTCGGCCACCAGAGTGAAACACTATCCTTTGCGAAGATGTGAATGTGAAAGATCCTTTTCTGGTAATTCTAGCTTCCGATACAACGAGGATGTCGCAGTTGAACTTTTCCAAGGCCTCATCCAATTCAATCTGTCGTGCGGTTGAAGACAATGTTCTGGCGTTAATAGCTCCAATAGTGAGAAATCGGCTTTTGGTCATTGGTATGGGTTAGTCTACGCGTTCCCAGGCGTACCTCGTAGACGAAATAGATGGTTGCCCTCTAGTGGTGGAAAGTAGAAGGTATTCCACTTGCAAATTGTCGAAGTAGATCTTCTTCTTCAAATTCAGCAGAGCAATTAGGAAGCAACGTTCTTCTAGGCGAGCAACTCAGACTAAATGAGGCTGCTCTGGTACGCAATTTCATACCAAATAATTGGACCGCCCAAAAACCGTTTCTTTGGCATTTCTTCGAGTTTCTTGGTCATTTTTGTGCCTTTTTCAGCCGGTTTTTCGCCGGATTTGACTAAAACAAAATATCAGAAAACCGAGGAGAACATGTCACACTACCCTGGAAGCTTTGAAGATCTCGAAAATCTACTCCTTAGACTTTTTTCCCATCACATTTTTCCATTTCTCTTCCTTTTTCTCAAAGAAACGGTAAAATCATGCCAATTTCCCAGAAAGATGACCGGCGTTGACTCCTTCAGCCTTATCCAGGCTGAGCTGGAGAAGATCGACGTCTACAGGGACACGCCAATTCGCTACTTGGGTCAGTTTTTGCTCTTTCCTTCAGGCTTATGATGGCTTGCAATGTGTTTACTGGCTCAAAATCGTGTTTAGGGTACAAAAATCGGAGCTAGAGCTGTTTGCAAGGCTCTTGTGGCTCTCAAAGACGGAAAATATCGGTTTTTATCTCTGGAGGCCCAAAATACGTATTTTTCTGACATAAAGCAACTTTCAGGCTATGCCAACGAAATTGGCGAGGCTTTCCGCTCGATGTTGCACACGGCGGCAGTGAAGGCGACTTATGTCGTGGCTCTGGGCTACGCCTGCGCCGACGCGATGGATAAGAGCAAGAAGGTTCACAAGGCTCGTACGTTTCCTTTGCTTTGTCATGTTTTTCCGTGCTTTTTCCTTGAAAAACATCCAATAAAACAAGAAAATCGCTTTATTTTTCAGCAGCCTTGGCCCACGGCTGAGGAGAGACGAAAACGGGTGGCCATAGCAGCTGCTGATACCTTCCTCTGGCAAGCCTTGGCCTCCGTCGCCATTCCCGGCTTCACAATCAATCGCGTCTGTCATTACAGTGGAATCCTGCTCAACAAGTTCGTTTCCCCCAAGTTTACACAACAAAAAAAGGCTTCCAGAACGACGAGCTGGCCCGCGCCAATGCGCAAATGGATTGTGACGGCTATAGGACTCGGAACCATCCCCTTCATCGTGCATCCGATCGACTCTGCCGTCGAGATTGGCATGAATGAGACCGTGCGCAAGTACTACAGCAATCGTCAGCCGGTGGCCGAGAAGATGGACTAGGTTTCGAGGACTTTTTCAAGCACAAACGGGCCCATTTTCTAGTCCAAATTATGCAAATTGTTGTGACTTTTATTGCTTGTAACTGGCAGGAATAAGACTCTGTTTTGTTCGTGTTCTACTGTCACAATGGTTGCTTCAAGTCAATTTTATTCCTCTTTTCTCGTACTTTTTGCTTCAAAGGTTCTACTTATTGCTCCGAAACTTTTTTTTAGCCCAAAATACCGACTTTTACACGAGAAATCCCGGGAAAGATATAAATTCCAACAAGAGAAGCAATTTTACATCTTGCGCGCTGTTTAGCGCCAGTCCAAGCAGTGAATCCTTCAATTTTCTCGCTCTTTGTCTCCTTTTTCTTCGCTTTTTTCCCCTCGAATCCTGATAATTTTGGCATACACATGACTAAACACATTGCTGTGCAAGGCAGGCTTCTGTGTCAGGAAATCTTGAAAAGAACGCAGAGAAATGGCAATTCCGCTAGTCTTTCTATTGCTTCTTTTTTCCTCCTTCCACACTACTTTTCTTCTCGATAGCTGCTGTTTTTGTATAGGAGACAGCTACAGAACTTTTCTGACACCTAGAAAGATTTTGTGCTTTAAGAGAACTAGAAAAGGCTTACAAACGTTGACAACGTCATCTTGAATTTGTACTTGCTCTAATTTTCTGTTGTTTTTGTCTTGCTTTGACCGCTGATTTAGTGCTCTAGCCCAAAATACCGTTTCATTTCTTCAGAAATTACTCATTTTTCACCCCGAAAGCCATTGCAATTCATCATTTGACATCTCTGCCTATAATAGCTGTTTTCTGTCTTTCAAAGCCCTTGTAATCGGTTCTAGATGAAAGTTCACAGCTATACCTTACCAGTTTATTTCTCTTTATATCCATCGTTTTCGGCACTGAATGTTCTCTGAAGACCTCCTTCTATTTTCCGGCCTCGATCTTGACAACTTTTTACGCTCTTTTCCTTTCAAAAATCGTCTCATTTTCAGTAGAGAATCATGGTCGCCTGGAGAGCCGCCGGGATCAACTACGTTCGCTTCTCGCAGATCGCCGCCGAGGTCACCCGCAACTGCATGAAGGCGGTCAGCAAAGGAACCCCCAAGACCACCACCGGAACCACTCTAAAGGTACTTTTTTTGGCTATTTGCCTGCATAAAAATCGATCTAGATCACCAGCTGGGAAGCCGGAAAGCCCGTTAAGAAGAACTAAAGAAGAATGGACACGGCTCTCGTCTTTTAGGCCTCGTTTCACACGCGCACTTTTTGTCGTCGTTACATTCCATAAAGATGATGTAGATTTGTTCTCCTGGTCTCGGTTTTAAAGTTGTAGTTGCTTCCTAGCGAAATATTTTGAAGCTTGCAGAGATGTACGGAAATCCAAATCGCGGTAGACGCTACCGACAAAATGACGCCAGGGGTGTGCCAGTTCAAACTCGTGAAAATTAGCTCGATTCAACAAGTCGGAGAGTTTACCTCAAACCTGCACCTCTGGCGTCATTTTTGCTAGAGATTCATTTGGACCTTGAACAGAAATAACGTCAAGGGTGTATAAGGTAGATTTTGAGAAAAAGCGCTGCACCGGCTTTGCGCCTTTGACTCGAGTGCGAAAAAGTTGCCTTATTTCCCTATTTTTCGATACATTACAGTTTCCTTAGGAATCCACTACCAGTAGATAGCAGCCTAAAAATGCTTCCAACCTGACTCTTTGCTAGAAAATCCCCCTGGAAGCTTCCAGAAACTGAAACAACTTTTCCAACTTCTCTCAACATATCAGCTTGCAGATGTCCCGCGGCGAGCGCTACCCGGCCGAGGGCTTCGATGGCAGCCCGTTTTTCCTTGGCAAGCGGGCCAAGAAGTCACGAAGCCGCGAGAATCTCTCCGAGCCGGGCCGTCAGCCCTTGAACGAACGGAACCGGCTCCACGATGACGATGACGATGAAATTATCATAGAAGAGGCCGACTCGTCGTCGAGCACACGAGGACAGACCGAGAGACCGCCGAGAAAACGACCTATAGTCGAGACGGAACAGCCGAACTCTATCAACAGGACCAAGGGAACCTTCTTCGACTTCAGCGGCGACGTCCAAGTACAGGCGCTGAACAAGGCCGTCATGAACGTCATTGATCCGGTAAGCTTTTTCGATGGTTTCTGGGAGTAAGGAGAAAATATGAGTACTTTTCGAACTCAAAGCCAAATGAATAGTAGACCCCCGAGATTACCTGTGCTTATGAAGAAAAAGAAAAATATCAAGTCTATTTGAGCAAGAATAGTTGGCTTTTTGAGAAAAAACTCGTCATCTCAAAATTTCAGATCTTGCTTGCAGGACACATCTTTTTTATGTGTTTTAGCTTGCTCATATAACGCATATAGGCCATATTTTTAACACTCGGCGTGTTGGATTACGACAAAAAAAAATCACACCAATTCCGTCATTTCCAGGAAGGAAAGAACAAGAATAACGTGCGCCTGCAGCAGGAGTCGGCGGCTAACATATCGGAGAAGAAGGACCGCATCCTAGCCGCCCCGAAGAAGGACAAAAATGGTCGTGTGCAGATGCGCGGCTGGAATTTTGGCGATCTGGCGAACGATTTTCGGGCCGCGTCTGGGAGCAGCGTCGTCCGCGAGGTCAAACAGGTCGTCTCCGTCGAGGTTTCATCCATTTTTTTTTTCAGGCCGAAACCCATAATTTCAGTCCTCATCCCAGAGCGACAGCGGCCAGGCGCCGACTTCTCGATTCTTCGGCAATAAGCGAGTCGGTACGGGATCGTCAAGGAAACCTCCAGTGTCCATGGGAATGACGAATGATGGCGGCGGCCGAGATCAGAAGGGAACTGGAGGACTGAAGGCCGAAAATCCAACGCTGAAGAACTTTGACGATAATATTATATCGCTGATAGAGTCCGAGGCGGGTTTTTATGTTTTTTTTTCGATAGAAAGAGAGACAGCTAACGGACGTGGTAAAAAGTTACGAAGACTAGAAGGATAGAATGGATAAATTTATCCAGTTAAAGAGTGACTGCTTCTGGGAAAGAACCAGCTGAATAGAAGTGTGTAAATCAGCAGACAGGAAGTATATTTGGTCAGAGAGCTACTAAGGAAAGCGGATACGAACAAAAAAAAAGAGAAAACCGGAAGGTAGAAGAAATGAAGCGTTTAATTGAGAGAAAGGACTGATCGGAAAACAGGCAATATTACAAAGCAGCCAGCTGGAAGAGTCTCTCAAAGAAGAACAAACTGTTAAGTACTACTGGCCAAAAACTCACATCATTTCACAATAAGAGGTTGACCCGTCACTAGAGGGAGTAATAGCATGACCAAAGACAATAGCAGTGAGAGACAGAATGGACACCTGATGACCCAACGAATTGGAGAGATTGAACTTTAAAAATAAGAAACTGACCTGAGTCTGTATGAGAGAAATTGAAGACTGCTATTCTGAATGGGAATATAATAAGGACGAAGAGAGACTGACTGTATACGAGGAAGATGCTACTGTAGATGAAATGTGAACATGTTGCAGTTGAAATTGACCGGTCGTTGAACCACATGAAACATCGATAATCTACAAAAACTCAGAAAGGGCTGAGAAATCGAACAAATGACAATCTGCCTATAAAGAGAAAAGCAACTTCGTATGGGCCGAAGAAACTCTGCGACAGGAGAAAATATTCCAGCTGACTGCGGACAAACGCCAAGGGACTGAGCAAGAATCAGTAGAAACAATGAGCATAAATAGACAGAATAAAAGCAGAAGACATGTAGATTGGCAGAAAGACATCAAAAATATATATTTTCAGTTGTAAACTCCCTCGAAACTCCTCTTTTGCAGATCATGCACACGCACACAAATACCGGCTGGGCGGACGTGGCCGGTCTGGAGGCGGCCAAGAAGGCTCTTCGCGAGATTGTCGTCCTCCCCTTCAAGCGGCCCGACATCTTCAAGGGAATTCGAGCCCCGCCCAAAGGAGTCCTCCTGTTCGGGCCACCAGGTACAGGAAAAACCATGATAGGTACTTTTTCTGTTCTTTTTTTTTTGGTATGAAACCCTAAATTTCCAGGAAAATGCGTCGCCTCGCAGTCGCAAGCGACCTTCTTCAACATCAGCGCGAGCTCGTTGACCTCTAAATGGGTCGGAGAAGGAGAGAAGCTGGTCCGGGCCCTGTTCGCCGTGGCAAGAATAAAGCTCCCGAGTGTGATCTTCATCGATGAGGTGGGCTTCTTTTCTGACGTGTTTTTGAAGCGTTCTTGCTTAGAAAATAGTCTGTTTCATGCATCAAATTTCTGTTAAAAAAACATGATAGATTTTGATCTCTGAACCTCAAGCTTCGGTCATAGAGACGCTATAGGGTTTGAAGAAGTTGCCAGGACCTTCATTTTTGAATACTTTTTCTGAAGTTACCAAGTTTCGTAAAAAAAAAATACTAAAACACGGCCTTTCCGAATGTGAAACACATTATTTCTGACGGTAAAGTTATTAATTTTCGTGGATTTCGAGCTAAAATTTTTTAGAAGGAACTTGTTTGATTGACAAAGCAACTTTTGAAAGAGTGGAAGACTATCAAGAAAGCGTGAAACACAATGCTTATGAGAGAAGGAATGATTTAGCGAGGCAGACGCCAATAGGGCCGGGACATATTGACAGATAGAGACAGCTGGAATAGATACCAATTGCCGGGAACAGATGGGAAAGAAACTGGCCGACACGATCAGAATGACAGGCTGAAAATGTCAAGTTGACAGAAAAAGGGAGAGAGTTAGCTGAACAGAAGATGACAGCAAGGATTAGAACATATTGGCAGAGAGCTAGTGCAGCTTGAATCTATAACCTTTTCTGCTGTCAAAGCGTACAAGTTCATGCACTTTCGTGTGAAAAAAACTGAAACTCGCCATTTGTTATCAATTAATTTTATGATATTTTATTCCTGAAATCTCCAAATTTCAGATCGACTCCCTGCTCTCCTCTCGCTCCGAATCCGAGCACGAGTCCTCGCGTCGCATAAAAACGGAATTTCTCGTCCAATTGGACGGTGTGGCCACGAAATCCGACGAGCGCCTGCTCGTCCTCGGAGCCACAAATCGTCCCTACGAGCTCGACGAGGCAGCCAGACGCCGTTTTGCCAAACGCCTCTACATAGCGCTTCCGGAGGCCGAGGCTCGTCTGAAAATTGTCGAAAATCTCCTCGACGGAATGGAAAACTCGCTCGCGGCCGGGGATTATGAGGAAATTGGCAAGTTGACTGAAGGTCTGTGATTGATCTTAGCTGTTTTTTTCTGGAGAGGAAGGTTTAAATTATCACAAAAGTCGATTTTCGGAGAATCTCTATTAGACAGCTATTGTGTTTATTTTGTAAAATTCTGGACACAATTTATAGGTTTAGTGATACAAAAGTAGTCAGATTACGATAGTTCAGAGAAAAAACTTGTAAGAAGCAGTTGGAGCCCTTTTTAGGGATCTACATGAGAAAAAAGAGCTTATTATTACCACCTTTTTATAGCTTTAGACTGAATTACCCGTTTGAATAATTTTACTGTAGAAAAAACGATCAAAGATCGTCCTAAAATGAACATTTCCGAACAAATTGCCAGAAAACTAGCAACTTACGTGTGGATTTACTGTCAAAAAGTGCCAGATTACGAACCGAAACCCTCTAAAACCGTCCAAATTTCAGGCTATTCCGGAGCCGACATGCGTCAGCTGTGCAACGAGGCCGCAATGGGCCCGATTCGCGAGATTGACCAGATGGAGGACACGGACATTGAGACCATCCCCGCAGAGCGGATTCGGCCAATAAGCGGTCGAGATTTCACCGACGCGGCCAAAAATGTTCGAGCCACCGTCGAACAGAAGGATCTCGACGTCTACAGGAAGTGGGACAAGCAGTTCGGATGCCTACGTTGACTCTTTTTATAGAAAACTGGTGTTTTTATGCTCATAACTCTTCATTTTGGTCTCATAATCCTCTTCATCTCCGTCTGTATGATACTCTGACAGAAAATACATGTCTTTCCTTGTAAGACGGTTTTTTTCCGAACGCGAGAAATGCGCAGACTAGAAGAGTACAGACAGCTGAATTTTTAAAGGTAATGAAACATTTAGGCAGTTGAACACTGAAGATCTAGGTACTGGGCAAAGACAACCAGAACACTTTTCTGACTTTCTGCTTCCGCTACAGGATTACATTCCCTGCAACATTTAGCTATTTTGAAGGCTGTGAAACATTTCCAAGTCGCCAGAAACTGACATTTTGGAAAAATTATAGTTTCATGTAATCAATTGCTGCCAGAACCACAATTTCTAGCAACTGCTTCCAACAAAGGTAAAACAATCTCGAAAATATGAAAATTGGAAACAGCGAAGGAATTGATAGCTGCTATTTGTAGCTCTGTATGATACTCTGTCAGAAAAATCAAGTTTTTCC
Source organism: Oscheius sp. JU75 (assembly GCA_037178855.1). Classification (NCBI taxonomy): domain Eukaryota; kingdom Metazoa; phylum Nematoda; class Chromadorea; order Rhabditida; family Rhabditidae; genus Oscheius; species Oscheius sp. JU75. Next base: position 1,751,877 of record JASJZC010000006.1, on the reverse strand, counting down.
TTGTAATATGGTTTTCCACACGTAGTCATAGTGGGACTGGAAAGGCTACAGAAGTTTATGAAGAAGGTGAAACATTTTCGGAAATGAAACAAGCAGACTGGCAGCTGAACCAAATGAGCGCAATGATTTTCTCCAGTTCCTTTGTGAAAATTGCCAAAAACAGTATAATCGACTAGTTCAAAGCTTCTTTTTCAAAAAGATAATCTATCGAACAACTTTTTTCACAAACATCTGGCTAACATAACAGCTTTGAAACATTTTCAAAATATTATGACTTCCAAGATCGCAGCACGCTCGCTTTCAAGTGTCCTATATTGTGACAAGGGTGAAACATTTCCGAGGAAAAGTTTTGAAAATCTCTGAACTTAAAGCACCACCATTATTTTATTTCTCATCTGACACTTTCAGAAGACTGACTATTCAATTATCGTTTTTCTCTCCAAGTCCAGCTAAAACCGTATCCGGGAAATATTTCAGCACAAATAGGTATAAACAGCGTACCTACTGCAGAAACGCTTTGCGAATTTGTGGAACTTCGACAATACTACTGCCAGAAAATAGATTGCAGAGAATATCATGGTGACAATTGGAGATATCATTGACGTCTTCTACAATTCTTTACTCTTGTGATGAACGTGAAACATTTCAGATAGCCGTACAGTCCGAAATGTATATTCCCAAAGCTATTCCACTTTTTAATTACGTACCACATCGTCTTGGAACGGGTCACTCCAGTGTTTCCAAATTCCCCGAGAAGCGTTGGCCACCGGGTCAGTGTCAGCAGCGCACATTTTTTAGGGGAATATGAAAACCATAGCACACATTTGGAGCATAGGCTAGTTACGCTTTGGCGAGCTTATGTTCAAAAGAAGTATCATGTTTTCGTGGCTAGGTTGTGATCCCTCGAAAATGTGCCTTACTGGACTTTTTTAAATCGGGTCCCGTCACGAACATCACTGAAAGTCCATATTTTGCGTTTTTGCATTTTTTTGAAATTTTTGGTCCAACTGTTTCCTTTTTACGGCAAACTTGAAACATTATGGATACTGACAAGAGGCTTGCTAAGAATACCAAGAGGAGACTACATTAATTCCAAAAAAAAGAACACTGGACAATGTTGAAACAGTTTACGTTCCCAATTATCGTCTCTACCTCTCACTCTTTCCTAGTCGCTTCTCTTTGAGATCTGCGACTTCTTCTTCTTTCTAGCCTGCTGCTGGGTATCAGCCTCGGCCGGCTCCTCGTAGCTGCTCTTCTTCGTGCACGTCCTCTCCACAGGCTGCTGCTGGTAGGAGCTGCTCTCGCCGTCCGTCTTCAGTAACAGCTTCATCGACAACTTGTGCTCCGTGGTAGAGGCAGCGCTGCTGCTGCTCATGATCGTGTTGCTGCGAGCCGGCTTGTAGATCGATTCCGGATCGACTTCCGTGTCCGTGTCCGCTGAGACCTTCTTCTGCTGGCTTTTGCTCATCTTCTTGCGGTTAAACAGCGTCAGACTCGACTTCTTTTTCGGCACAATCTCCAACAGGCTGTACGTCTTCACGCGGTAGACCTGAAGATTGGAATGAGAGACAGAGACAGAAACTTACCTTGTACTGAAGACGCAGATTACTGTCGATGCGGATGACAGCCCCATTGTTGCGGTAGTTCATGTAGTTGGGAGCGGAGAATAGAGTGATCAGACGACCTCCAGGATTCATCCGATAGCCGAAGCGGTACATCTTCTCGGTGATCTGATGCCCTCTGAGCACAATGTCGATGTTATGTTTACGACAGAACTGCTCCAAAACGTCCTGTCCGAAGACGAAGCTGATGCCGCGATGACTGACCTGCCAGCCGGCCTGTGGGCCAGGATCCGACCACACCAGATCGCAGCCGATTCCGAAAGGCGGGATGATGCTAGGACGCTCGACGCTGTTGATGTCCTCGAGGCGGTTGATGAACGGCGAGATGCCGCCATGACAGCAGAAGATCCGTCCTCTCTTACCGGAGATGATCGCGGCCAACGGCATCCAGTTGAAGACGCCCAAGAAGGATCGCCACAGTTTCTCTCCCAGATTTGGGTCACAAAGGCAGCGGCGGAGACATTCCTCGTAGAAGCCACTGAAAAAGGGAGAGTTAGATTGAGAGACGGTGAGAGACAATGAGAAAAAGAGACAGAGAGACAAGTATAGAGAAGTAGACTTACTAGTTGAGGTTGGTGTTGACGTCTTCATGGTTTCCGCGTAGGAGAAAAACTTGGAAAGGGTAGCGAATCTTGAGACAAAGTAGCAGAACCATCACCTCGATGCCCTGCACTCCGCGGTCCACATAGTCCCCCAGGAACAGGTACGTCTCCCTCTGTGGTGATCCAATGGTCCTCAGCAGACGTAGCAGATGACTGACCTGTCCATGCAGATCGGCGACGACATGGATCGGGAGCAGCGAGCGATCGAGTTCCAGTAGAGTATCCTGTTGCTGGAAAGACTCCTCGGCCTTCTGGCAGATGTAGAAGAGCTCGTCGGGCAGTATCTCCACGTCCAGCCACAGTGTATGCTCCTTCTTGTCCTTGCACTGGGCGTCCTCGATTACGCGGGCCGACAGGATTCTGATGAGGACGTCTCCTATTATGTCGTCGTGTTCCACGTCCTTCGGATTGATGTCCATGTCGTCGTGTCGGGGCCGCAGCTGGTGGGACCAAAGAACTTCCTTCGTCTTTGAAGCTTTTGTTGCTAAAAGTTCTGTTTTTGAAGTTGTTTTAGAGCAATAAAAGTTTGCAAACTTTGCTGCAAAAAGTCTGAATATTTAAAACAAAACAAACTTTCAGAAGAGAAATTACTGCTCCACCAAAGGTGCTACTGGTACAGAGAGACAAGACGAGGCAGTGGAACAGAGAGACTGAGAGACAGTGAGACAAATTTTTTGGAACTTGCTATCGGTCTCTTCCATTCTTTTCCATTATGTCCAAAATCTTTATTCTTGCAAGGCTTAAAAGTCTTTTTGGTTTCATTCTTTTGGCATAAAGTTTCCTAAATAAGGCTTAAATTTTTGACGGAATTTTGTTTTGAGAAAACGCTTTCACATGCTCCCCCCCTCTTCTACTCACGCTATCCGTGTCTGTTTTCATGCTCAATATTTCATCCTCACCCCTCATCCATCAGAATTCTGTTGAGGTATCTGCGATCGTCATCCCTCCTCGTAGTAAACCAGTAAACAGAAGGATCCAATAGGATTACTAGATTTGTCACTCTGTGTCTCCCATATTGTCTAGGCTTTGGATCTCTTCCGCTCTGACAATGGGAGATGACCATATGGAGGCTGTTTACGTCTCCAGGACCCTTAGAACGGCTGTCATTGGCGCATAAAGTGAAAAAAAACATCGAATCGTGAAAAGACGATGAAACTGGGAAATGCATTGAAAGTGCACGAGAAAAAGTGTGACAAAAGACCATTGGTATTCAGAGCGGTCGATGGAGCTGCCGTCCTGGACAGATGTGTCAACGATTACTGCTACTTGAGACTATATGAAATGTTTCATTTTCTCAAAAAGACATAAAAGTATAGCACAACGTGATAATAAAATGTGAACTTTTTAGGTTTCAACATCTATACAAGAGTAACATTGTGCGAATGGAAACAGTACAATTGATTCTACTTGCACAAATTATTTTCCGAAAAAGTTTTCCAAACATTTTTTTTGTGGAATTTTTTTTAGCGCTTTTTGAACACTTTTTATCCTACTTTTATAATTTGCATACAAGGCGACGCAAGTCGACTCTAATCACGTTTGACAATGTTTGTGGCCTTTTCTGTCAAGTGTTATCCTAGATTAGATTTGACGAGACAAGTCAAGACAGTTCAAGTTACAAAATTAGCACTGACAATGTGAGTCGCTCCGCCGAGCGTAAGCGACTGCTTCCCCTCAGGTAACATCCTAAACCAGATTGTTTTATGGAAAATATTTTAATAACCATGCCATAGTTTTGTTGAAGCATTACGTCCTGAACGTTATTTTCTGTCTCGACGATACAAAATGAACGAAGTAGATACAAAGACGGGGTTTATACCTTTGGTGAAACAATTTTGTAGCCGAGTATGCGAAGAAACTAGTTGTTGCACTACTATATTTTGGCGAGTCATTTTTATATGCATCAGTAGTCAGTAAAGATCAAGAAAATATTTCGTGACTTGATCATTTGAGCATTCAATACAAAAAAAAAATTTCAACCTGTTTCTGACACCCGAAACTTTGTCATCCTCTACTAAACTGATTCAGAAACGTTGCTCCCCAGATGTCATCGACCTTGTTTCATGGAAACCATATAACCTTGAAGTAGGATGTTCTAAGTTTCAACTGCTGGAACTTGTGAATAAGCCTGTCCTAGACAATTTTTCTGATGACTTACATGTTTTTTGTTTCAGTAATCACTTGTCTGCTACCCAATCTAGTTGTCTTGTTTTGGCAAGGTTGATTTTCAGAAGAGAAATGTTTCAAGTCCTTTATTACATATTTTTCTACATTCTAATTCCTCCTCTGCGCCTACAACGGAAAATAAAATGACCTCTCTGTTTCTCAGTCCCTGTCTCTCTGTCACTCTGTCCCTCTGTCTCTTCTCTTCTGCAGACCACTGCTCAAAAAACTAGCATCATACCCCTTCGTGTCGTGTCCTCCAATCTCATTTTTCTCTCTGTCTCTCTCTCCCTCTCTCCCAATCACACATTGGCTTGGTCACGGCCAGCAATTACCTCTTTCTCCCTCCCCCAGGCCTCTATAATTTGCCGCCCAGAAACAAAACATCGAAAAAGAGAGAGCCGTCGTCGTAGAGTAGAATCGATCAGAGCCTCTGTGGCGACTTTTAGTCATCCAGTCAGCCATCACTCCCCTCTTCTTCGTCTAATTGGGCTGGCTCCAATTTTGGGGGACCCAGGCTCTCTCTGTCTCTTTGGCTCTCGGGGCTCTCTCTCTCTCTCTGTTCTTTGTTATTCATAGAAGGCCTTGGGAGCGATCGAACTTTTCGCTCTCTCTCGGGCTGGGGCCCTATTGAAACTGGCTGCACCCTCTGTTACTTACTCTTACTCTCTTGCGACCCAGTACTCTCTTGAACTGTTTGACCCTCTTCTAACTCGTCTTGTCAACTGTAGTCTGAGTAACACTTGACAGAAAGGCCGCAAACATGTCAAGCGTAATTGCATCTGTTACAGACAGACATCAAATGCCAATTGTAAGGTAGAAAATCTTTTTTTCGAACGGAAGTAGACTTCCCATTTTCCCAAGTAGTCATTCCGTGTCAGACAAAAAAGTATAAGGGTATGTTTCAGCAATATACCATAGTTAGATTAGATGAAAGTTTGTCGTTCTGACAGTGATAGCATCTTCTTGAAAATGTAAATTAAATTATTTTAAGGAAACTCTATAGTTACCCCAGGGTACTCCGTCACAATGATGTATCGCCGTCTTTTCAAGTTACTCTTTTTTTCGATAGTAGTAGACACCAAAAGTTTTTCCATTTCCGAATTAGTCATTCCGTCTCAGACAAAAATTCTGCGCGTATTTTTCAGCAACATCACTATATGTAGTTTGCGAAAAGTATAAAAGTGTTTCAAAAAACCATATAACTCTCTTGGACTTATCTAGAGCAATGTTCGGTTTGTATCGTGTAGTTTACAAAACTCTATAATTGTTTTGAATAGGAGCATATATTAAAGAGTTCTCGACTCCCTCAAATCTGCTCATGTAAAAGTAATCTTGTATGTTTTAGCTATAGTTAGGACTGGTTATGAGAGATTGCTTATTGATCTTGTAAGGCAAAACACTCAAAAAATGTTTCAGGGAAATCATGTAACCGTCTAGAACTTCTTGAAATGATGAGAAGACGATCTTTCTTCAAAAACTACCATACCTGTGTGAATAGTAGTCCATCTCCACACTACGTTATATTCCAAAGTCTAGTTGTTTACCTCTAATTCCCTCCTTTTTGGTATCCCTCCAAAACAGCCAAATATTCCTATTGGACTCGTTTAGAAACCTCCTCCATCTCAAATTGTATCCAGAGCCTGATTCGAACTAAAATTTATTTACGACTTTTAGAGGAGGGCGAAGGAGGCAAACGAATTTTTTAAAAGGGAAATAAAGGGGGGAAAGGCGAAAACTGTTCTGGAAAAGGATTCCTTTTGTGCTTCTAATTTTCGAAACCGCGAACTATTTTTAGTGTTTTAAATCACTACGATCCAACGTTTACAGTGCCTTTAACTTGCAATAGACTATTCTCTGAAACATTTTTGGTAAAAAAAGTGGGAGAGGTTAGTTCGGAAATAAAAGAGACATGTGTTTAGCTATTCACTGAAACAGCGAATAGAAGTTGAGAAGTTTTCTGGACTACAGTTGGGCATGCTGAACAATGTAGTATTTGTTGTTTGAAGGAGCGATGCGATGCGAACGATTGACTTCCTGTACTCTCGACTTGTACTAAGCTATTTTCTGAAACACTTTTTGAGTGGAAGACGTTTTTACAGTGACTGGTTTAAAAAAAAATTGCGGGGAGAAAATCGACTGAACTTTCCTTTTGGTGTACTGCAAATTTGAGATTTCTCTTACTGTAACGAAGAAGCAGCCAATCAGTCATCTTCTGAAATCATCTTGAATACTTGCTAAAACATGAAACATGCTATTTTCTCCTAATTGAAATGTAAAAGTAAGGATGCTTTAAACTAGTGGATAATACTGTTTTTGGCATTTCACAAAGGAACTCGAGAAAACAAAATCTTGTTAACAGGACAATGTGAATCAAATTCTCTAAATCTGGAACTTCTACCACCAGTATTGAAACAAAGCAAAAATTTAGGCAGTTTTCATTTTTTTTTTTCGAAATGGTGGCGGTCTCCGAACAAATGCCTGTCTCTTTCGATTCTTTTGACCAATTCTTGAAACATAGTAGGCGACGTGCAAGCGGAGGGAAGACTGCTCTAATTGGCTTCTTTTATGATAGTTCTGAAACAAGAAGCATCCGAGCAAATGTTTTTACCTAAGTTTTTTTTTTGCCCGTCCTCTTGTGTCAGACTTGAGTGGCTGGCCCCTGGCTTGCACATCCGGAGCCGTACCCCCTTCACCAAATAATCGGTCCTGTTGCGAACTCTTTATGAGGTCCCAGCCTTTTTTCGCTCGCTGCCCCGCTCGAACATTCTCAAGCACTTCAAGCCGAGGCCTCTCTCTCCAGGGAAGGATTAGCAATGCTACAAGCGCGCTTATCCCCTACATAATATGTTGAGCACATTCTTTGTATCCAAAGATGCTTTCTTCTTGGTTTTCGAGGAAAAGCTGGTTTCACTAGATCTTTATATTGAGAGCAAACGTTTCGGGGATAGTCTGTCTCTGTGTCAATCCGTGTCAATCCGTTATTACTGTCCAAGTTGAAAGATTGCCACTCTTTTACTTCAGACCTCCTCTTCGATCTCTTTATCGGACTTGCGTTTCATTGTTTTTGAGTTACCAAAATATTCCCAAAGACAAATGTTTCATCCTGGTGGAAGCGAGTAGAGGAAATAGAGGAAGATTTTTTTTTTTCACTATTGAAGAGACTTGAAAGCTTAAAAGCTTCTTCAATTCCCAATAGGTACCTTCCAGTTTTTTCTATAATAGCTTTTTTGTTTCAACCTGACTATTTTTGACTAACTAAGATCTCTTTCTGCTCACATCACTGTACGAAGCAAAATTTACAGGTACTCTACTTGAATCAGCTCATCGTACATCATCTTCCACCCTCCTCTTGCTCTTATTTAGGTTACCGCCAATCTCTAACTAATCTAATCAAGAACATTTTCCTAAATTAACTGCTCACTAAATGATTTCGTGAAACATAAGAAATTTGACTCTTGTGAGTTCTTGGCTTAACGATGGGGGTCTCTCAATTTGCGACTATCATCTCAGGACCTATCTCTCTGTCCTTCATCTCATGTTGCAAAGACCTCTTCCTCCGAGTACAAAGAGGTCCCGCCGGCTGCCCCGGGAAATGAGATCCGAAGCACTAATGAACCGCTGATGATCTAGTAGGATGAGGGGGTAGGGGTAGTGGAGGGTACCGTTGAGTTTTTAGAAACTAGAGGCAAGACAAATGTTTGTGCTGCGGTTGGCGCTCTGGATTGTACTTTTAGTGAAAATTGGGGCTATATGAAGGTGATGAGACACATTTCTGTTCAAACACTAGACTGGAACTTCTGCTACCCTTCGTCGTTTTCTAAAAGTTAGTGAACTTTCTGTTTAGTACCTAAAGTTTCGTAGTACAGATAGATTTGACGGTGCTGTGAAAACGCATACGATACCCGTGAAGCATACCTATTTCGATAATCCTTGTTAGAAACTTTTTAACTTTTTGAAGTCAAAAAGTTTCTTTTAGTTGTTGTCAAAACTATTAGGTTTCACTGTTTCGGTGTATAGACGATAGGACTGCAGAAACGATAAGCAGTACTCTTTGAATGAAAAATATTTTTTTTAAACTTTTTCAGCACATTTTCAGCCAGCATGAAGTCAAGCAATATTTTTGGCTTTAAGATATCCATATTGTGAACGAAAAAATACCTTGGCGATGGTACCACGTTAATGCAAGCCCTTTCTGTCTACCATTTCCAGCTGTTTTCAGTCAGATACCACACAAGAAATGCTTGTACCTGTCAATTTTTTTAGAAAGCAGAAGGTTTGGGCTATCCGCTGGAAGAAATGTTTTATGTTCCCACACCTCAAAACTTATGTTTATCGTATCCTTATGCTGACCTACTTTTCTCGTAGTCAATCAGACCGAGGAAGAAATGTTTTCGAGTTTTTCGTGTTTACAACTACCAGATATTGGAACAGGAACCATGTTTTCGTTTCCGAGTTCTTATCGACCATTTTTCGAGCCCAAAGCGCGATTTTCCATCATTGTGATATTCTGCAAAGTTGTAGATTTCGATCTGCTCTACAACTTTGCAGAGCTTCGCAAATCCTAAAAAACGGACATTTGATCCTTAAACTGTCTCCAAAGTGACGGACTTAGATGCGAGGAAACTTCAAACCTCTTGTCAGCTGTTTTCATCTCCTAAGTACCCCTCCCTCTCCTTCTTCCCCATCCAATCCCCTCAAGCAATCGATGATGTTCGCGATCTGGGGACCCGTCCCTTCAATCTCAAAGCGGTAGTTTATTATTCGCTCCAGGGGCCGGCAGCCAGCCGGCCCAGTTCCCGCTATATTAGCTTTGTTTGTAGGATCTGGGGCTTTTGGAGGCCTTCTTTGATCAATTATTTGTTGAGAAAAATCCTGGAAAAGGATGTGAAACTGCAGTTTGCTCGTTTGCCTTACTTTTTGTCTTTTCTCCTAGTTGAAATGCAAATGTTTCATAAATACTATGTATTCAAATCGAATTATCCTTCCGACTCTGGCTGTCTTCTACGCTCGACTCATTTGACTGTTTGCAATTTCTGAGCTCTGAACTGCTCAGGTTCTCTGCCAAGAAATTATAGTTTAGCCTGTTTTATAAATAAAAAGCCGCAACATTTCATCCGAGAACGATCAATGATCAAATTGTGAAACACAAAAAACTACAAAACTTATTCTAAAGTTTGTAGATACGAGAATGTTTCAACATGCATGTAAATAGGGAACTGGGAACGGTTTTAGCCTCATACTCCTTTCTTTCTACTTTGAATCCAACGAGAATTCAATAATTCAATACGAATGCATACGAAATCCTGGTTTTGCCTTCTTTTCAAAGTTGAAAAAGCAAATGTTTCACGAAGACTAGTTATTCAGCAGTTTTTCGGAGTTTTCGTTCTTATTTGATGATGTGACTTTTTTGAACGCTTTAGCGTATTGAACTGACATATTATACCAGAACTTCTAACTTCCTAATTCATATTGGTGGCCTGACCCACAATTTCTCAATTTCGATGCCGATAATTTCATCCAAACAGCATTTGTTCCAGAGCAGTGGCTATACACACGAAACAGAAAAAACTCTAAAAGTTTTATTTTAGTTTCAAAACATACTTGTATAAGTCTAACCAAATCCTTATTAGTCTCGTTCCTGAACCCAATCTAAAAACTCTAATACGTCTTCTTTACGGGAAGGCAAATGTTTCATGAAAACTACCTATTGAAGCAAGAATAGCAGTTCTTTACTTTGTCTGCCATTCAATAACCCCTATTTCTAGTCCTTTGGAACATTCTACCATTCTACCATTGAGAAAGTAGTTTTTTACGCCTTATTGGTAGCGTGAAACAAATTGTTCTTCATTTTGAGGAAGCTGAATTTGACACAACAGCTTTCATTCCTAGAGCAGTGACTGTTAGAAAGTTGTGAAGCAAAAGAATTTCTGAAAATTTACGAAAGCTAAAAAAATAGAATGTTTCATTGAGCAATGAAGTAGGGAACTGGAAACAGTCCTGTACTAATACGGCGCTTCAGTTCGAATAATGAATACTATGCAATTTATCACTTTTTTGGTTGTTTGGTGACTTTCGCTACTTTTTATTGTCGAATTTTGAATGTTTTTCTTTCGTGAACAGTTTCACTAGTTCAAGCTCGGAACCGGACTGTTAAAGCCAAAATTTTCTGTTTATCAACTACTCTCTACAGCACTTTCTTACTATTTTGTTTCACAAAATTCCTATATTCAGCTTGAGAAACACTTTCACGGATCTTACCAAAAAACGATTCTTACTTTTTTGTTTCACTAAATTCCTATATCTGGGTTCAGCTATATGCTCCTCGCTAAACACAAAAGATACTTTCCGTGAAACACAAAAGGTCCTTCCAGTTCTTCGTAGCTATATTTCTTCTGCTTATAAGATTTCAGAAAGTTTTGTTGTTTCACGGTAGCGTGATATTGTTTGTTGGTTAATGGGAGTTTTTGCTTTGATTCAGACGTTGTTCTTCTCCCATACTCTGTTCTCTTCGCTCCTCCCCATTTAGACTGCCCTTTTGATGGCTCACTAGACTAATAAGAGAAGAGCAGGCTTCCCCCTTCCTTTTGCTTCTCCGAAGATGAAGAAGAGCGGAAATCTAATTTTTCCGCTCGATGAGCCAGTCTCTCTACTTTTTTTTTTCTGTTTTTGGACCGAACATGTACTTTTTAAAATGTTAGGATTTTTGTTTAACTGTTAACTTATAATACCTGGTTAAAACATTAATTGATTCTGGGGTGCTTCAGGATAAAACAATACCAAAACTGTCGTCTGCTCCACTCACCAATGTCTTTTGAAACTAAGAATAGAAAATGCACCCCCACTGAAAAACTTTTTTGGATCTTTCGCCCTTTTTTCTCGGTTATTCATTTTGTTCTTTCACTAGTGTCTATTTTATACTGCAATAAAAAGAAGACCGAATTACTTAGGCAGACGGTGAAACAAAAAACGTTTCACTCATCATTCAAGTAACAGTAACGTTCCCAGCCTGTTACTTCTGGTTACTTTTTCTGATCCAAAACTAACTTTTTAGATCATGCAGTGCTCTACAAAGTTGTAGCTTTTGATCAGGTGTACAATTTTGCAGGAAGTTGCAACTCGTGAAAATCACTTTTTGATACGGAAAAGGCAAGTAGAACTGTGCTACTCTTCGAAAAAAGTTCTTGATTCTTGGAAAACTATTGAGATGACTGGTTTGTATACCCAGAACCCGAAGTTTTCCCTTTTTTTCCTTGCACATTTATGTTCCCAAAACTCTATATTACGCTCCTGCGTGACCATCAATCAACTGAGGTCGAAGGGGGGAAAAGAGCGGGCGAGGCTCTCTCTGGCCAGCTGGAACAGGTGTTTCATCCATTTTGCTACACACATATGCTTCAAAGAGGAGCTAAGTAACTAGGAAACCACGTTGACCTTCCTTTATGCCTTTTTATCTTCATAGCACCCGTACCGTCTCGGTAACCGCACTTGTCGTTGAGAATTCTGTTCAAAATTTGTCTTTCCAAGCTTTTCACTTTTTGTGTTTCATAGAGTGGATACAAGTTATAGCTTTGAAATTTTCCTCAGTGAGATTTTTCCGTGATGGCAAATTTGGAACACGGTTACAAATGTTTCAGCATTCAGGGTTGGGCGAATAGTAGTATGCAAAAGTACGTAAAGAACCGCGTAACTCGTGCGGTCTTGTATTTAGCTAATAGACAGTGATCGAGCTTTTTTTTTTTATCGGATGCACCGACCTCGAATGCACTATCCAAAAATATGAAACGAGAAAAAATTACATCCTGAAAGGCGTTCTCGGCTACTTCTCGTTCGGGGTACTCGTTAAACGTTCGTTCACAATGGGCTACAGTCATTTCATAGCCTTTTTTCTTGTCCAAAACCTCTTTTTTCAGTTTTCTGATGTTTTGCGAAGTTGTAGTTTTTTATCCGGTCTACAACTTTGCAAAACACTTTTTGTTTAAAAACTGTTTGAGATCCGAAAAATAGCTTCGAAGTGATGTCATTCAGCTCGGGAAACTCGTATTGTCTCCTCCATACGGCCTCGACCAGTGTTGTTTATCCTTTCCAAGGTATCCATCCTTCAGGACCGGGTATTCAACCCAGCTATCCCCCTATTTCGTCCATCTCCTAGGGATATAGAGTAAAGGGGCCCTCGGGCTAGAGAGCAGCAGCGTGTGTCATAAATTCACGTCGCCTCTCGGCCTATTGAATTACCGCAGAGGAGAGGAGAGAGAGGGAGAGAGAGACAGCAGCCGACTCTCTCTCGGGCCCTCAGAGAGAGGAGGGGCCCCTCCTCCCTTCCCCCAAACTACTCCCTATCGACTACCTCCTTATCTATGCTTTTCACTCTTTCTTGTCCTGAAAGCCCAAGTTTTAGGGGTTCTCCACTACTTTTTGACACATCTATCGGACTTTTTTCATGAAAAGTCAATAAGTTTAAGCGAAGATCTTCGCAAAACTAGGCTTCCTCTGTCCCGAAATCTTTTTATGGACAAGTTGAAACATTTTTATATGCTCAGAAGAATCGGGAATAGATGAAAACTTGTTTCACTTTCAGTATAATAATAAAGTCTTTGGCATTGATAGACAGTGACTCGGAAAGTAGTTAGAAAAACATCACTAAATTAGTTTACAATAACTGTATCTAAGACTAACTTGAAACCAGATTATGCTTTATACTCTTTCTAGTCTTTGTTTTAAGGATCTCAAGGTCACCCGGCTCGCAAGGGTACTTCAAGATGCCCTAAACTAGCTTGATTTGTTTCACTTCCAGTTCGCAGTTGCACAACAGTTTGAAAGTCGGTGTCATGTAGTTGCCCTAACCTATTTAGCTTTCAACCTTTCGGAAGTTCTAGAAGATTTGATTGCTCTACCGGAAATTGTTTCAACTTCAAAATAAATTAGTGAAAAATCATACGTATACAATTTTTCTTGGAAACATTAAAAGTACATAAATATTTTGCCCCAACCGGCTGGTCGTATTATGTTTGTTTGAAGCACCTCCAAATATGGAAGACGTGAAACATTTGTTCAATGTTCTGTAGCCTAACGACCTAGCATACTTTTAATGTTTCAACTCAACTCTTCTTAAAGGCTAAAAGAGTTAGCAGAATAAGGCTATAGAGAACACCCCGTCGTCTTGCAAAATAAGATAAAGTGAAAATCGTACCACTGGTTCTTGTCGAAGAAAGTGTCAAAGCTTGGGACTCCATTTTCCTTCTTCTCTCACATCTCTGGTTTTTACCTCGTGTTTCTGTCCTCCTTCCATTGTTCTTTTTTCCGAAATCAGCACCGAAGGATATTAGCAGCTAGGAGACTTCTTCATTCCACCTTTGTTCTTAGCTTTAAATCAAAACACTAACCAGAAGGTGACGTATACTTTTCAGCAGGAATAACATTCATTTTTTCCCTGATACCCCAGTACCTACTCCTTTTTTATTTCATTTCTCTCATTTACCTCTTGTCCCAGATTCTTATTCTCGGTCGCTTTGCTTTAACATTTTCTCTCATAACTAGATCACATTGTAGACCTTGATACCAGCCGAAACTTGGGGACATTCTTCCCTCTAGGACCAACTAAGCCCCATGTCCGGAAAGGATCGTCCGGAGCCACAATGGGTGGCCCCATCGTCGAACCAGGTATCATCGCAAGTATGTCACACTATCACTCACTCTCACTCTGTCGTGTTGTCTGAACTAAACATACTTTTGGAATGCTGGGGTTCTCATTTGAAAAAAAAAGTGAAAGAAATGAGATCCGGAAGGTGTAAGTTGTGTGTGGAACGCATGCTTGGCCTGATCTTGTTGAACCTTTCTTTTGAAACTTTGGTGGAATGGAGTATATAAGGGAGACTGAAAAGACGGCATACTTTTGTATCTCGCTTCACATTAGATGATTCTTGAAATTTACGAGGTCCTAAAAAGTGTAGGTTAGATGGAAAAGTCGACAAGTTGAAAAATCAAGCTTTGGGACCCATATAGATCAACTTTACAGCAATCAATTGTAGTTTTTCTGTGGTTCAACGCTTAGGTATAAAAAACAGCACGGAACGGAACCGTTTGGAGCCGCTTTTGGATAAGAAAAAGCATAGAAAATATTCGCATAAAATGTTTTTCAAGCCGCCCAAATTGGCTGGTACTTTGTTTCAAGAGTCAGGTAAATGGAATCAATAGGGAGCTGATGCCACTGGGAGGAAAAAACTTAGAAATTTGGAGATCAAAAAGGAAAAATGTCAGGCTTCGAAGTTTTTCTAATCGCACAGCTTCAACTGAATTCAAACACTTTATTTGGTCGGAAAAGTGATTCCCTATTACTCTTAGGCATTCGTTGAAACAACAAAAATTCCAGATCGGTCAACAGTTTTAAAGTCTGTGTTTGACCGCTAATTCCAGGATCGATTGGACAAGCTTAGTGTAAACTTCCAGAAAACACGGTTCTGGTTCAGAATATGAGTTCTAGCATCTTTACAAAGTTGTAGTTCTGACCAAAAGCAGCCTTGAAAAGTCCTTACTGCTCTTACGTACTTGTTGAAACACAAACAATAGACCTCATTCTTGCCTTTAGACATACCAAAAACATGTCGACACTTTTTTTCAAGAAACGAATAGGTAGGCAGCGGCGAAAACAGTCCCGCTTGAACTCCCTCAACGCTACATCAATTCCTTGAAACACAGATTTTGAAAACCGCTGAAGAGAAAGTATAGTTTTAACTAAAGCCACCAGATTTCCAACTTTTCGAACAACTTTTCCATTGCATGGTACCATAATTCTCAGTTTGCATGTCCCTAAGCTTCCTCGGTCTACACTAATCACAGCACCCACCTCTTTGCATGTTTTTGCATTTCCAATAGTTTTCATTTGGGTATTGTTGCAATGAAAGTATAAGAGTGTTGCTGTATTTCTGCTGTAATTTGGTCTCCATGACGCGACGAAAAACAAATTTCAGGACGTTCCACCGGACTACGAGACGATCGGCATGATCTTCGGCTACCTCCTTATGGCCCTGTCCTGGGTCCTCATCGTCCTCACCTTCCCATTCTCCATGTGCGTCTGTTTGAAGGTAGGGTTTTTGATGTTTTGAAATTTCAAAAAACGAAAGGAACAATTATATTATGAAAAATTATTGACCCTTTGCTATATGCAGGTTGAAACCGAAACCCAGTGTTTTAAGCTGAGCATACAGTCTTGCGTTTTGAGTTGAAACTCAGTAGGTCGGATTTTGGCTATATATATTACTGAGTTCCATTTGTTCCAACTTCGAACCATAGTTTTCCTCGTCACAAATACTAGAATTTTCGCGTTATTCACGCTCAGCAAAAAAGTTTGTTGGTTCGCCTTACACAATTTTTCAAAGAAAGGTTGTTTCAGGGCATCTATTAAGTCAAGTAGCGATTCTCTAGCCAATATTGATAAAGTTTACTCCATGTGCTGTCGAACTTTTCTTTTTGTTGAAAGGACGGTCATAGAGATTTCTGCTTCCAGGAAAAGATACAAATACGAAAAACTTGTTGTCTCGATCACTTTGAATGATTCTTGTTTCATCAATGATATAAAATGTTGGAAAACTGCAAAATAATACATCCCTCGAAGCATTGTAATATTTTCTCAATTTTCATATGACCAGCTCTGACAGCATACTAATGTTCCAACTTCTAGGTCATCAAAGAATACGAGCGAGTCGTCATCTTCCGCATCGGTAGGCTCATCTTTGGAGGAGCCCGTGGTCCGGGAATGATTTTCGTCATTCCTTGCATTGATACCTACAGAAAGATAGATCTTAGGTGGGTATTCTTAGACAAAGGTAGAGGGACAGAGAGGCAAAGACACAGAGAGACAGGGAGGCAAAAGAAACAAAGACAGTGACAGAGACAATCCATGTTTCAGGGTGGTCTCCTACGCCGTTCCTCCTCAAGAAATCCTCTCAAAAGATTCCGTGACTGTCTCTGTTGACGCCGTCGTCTATTTCCGTACCTCTGACCCCATTGCCTCCGTGAACAATGTCGACGATGCCATCTACTCGACCAAGCTGCTGGCTCAGACCACGCTGAGAAATGCTCTCGGTTTGTTTTTTGCTACCAGTTCTAATGACTAAAAAAACGGTAGTATAATGTACGTTCCGTTACGAAAACCTTGTTGAAGCAGAAGACAAATAGTCGAATGGAGAACAGAAGTTTACAGAGTATTTATGCATTCGATGGAACATACACCAAGAGAGTAACAAAAAATTGAAAGAACCGAAATTGAAATGAGTTAAAATATCCCGTACTAAGACAGCAACTGCTTTTAATCAATCCGTGAAACAAACAATGAAGCGCTTAAAAGAGTTACCATTAGTAACTACTTAATCCAGTCCTTCAAGCCAAAACCGCTCTTTAGGCTCGAAGATAGTGTCTTTTTCTTAGCCAGTTTCTGGAGCTGTGTGGATTTTGATTTGGTTATAGCTTATTAGCAGAATACGACAAATTTTCCTTCTCCATACCCACTAGAAGCTGCACAGAAAGTTAGGAAACAACTTAAAAATTCGTTTTTTGTTTCAATCATGAGAGATGATTCAGTTTTAGCTGAGAAACCATCTTCGAACAAAAAATAACACCTTGCAGATTTTCCCAGATGGCACAAGTGCTCTTGCGGACTTTTTGGAACTTGAATGTCTTAGTTATTTTATAAAGAAAAGTTCGAATGTCTAAAACACTTTCTTTTTCTTCTCTGCTGGCTCCAATACCAATTATTGAGTTTTTCATCCAGCGCAACCAGTTTTTAAAACACTACTTTTCCCTTATACCAAATCTCTGTAACTTATAAGGAAAAGAGCGAAAACAGCTTCGTTTAAGAGATGTTTACAAGTGTCCTTGGCCATCTAAAAACCGAGGTCCCTCGGGAGGTTCTAGATGGACGAGGGGACAAATTGAGTGACACGACAGCTAACATGAGAGAGGGAGGATCTCGGAAGATGAGGAAGGGGACAATTGTTGAGAGTTTGCACGTTTTATGCTTCGCGATCAACATAAACTTATAGCTTTTAGTGATTATTCACATTTGATGTAAGAAATATATACAAAATCCGAGCATTGGAGTTTTTTGATCGTTCATAGAGTAACTTCATCTTCTGAACCGATAACTGGTTTTGAAACTATTGGTTTCCTTGCACCCATACCATGAAACAAACAAAGACATGCCCCACTGGCCCAACTTTGTCTGTTACCATGTGAGATAACGAGAAAACCGAACATTTTACTTTTTTTCGAAAACGAAGTATTGAGAATTTGCTGAAACATATTTCCCGCACTCCTCAGAGACTGATGTTTCTTGTTTCACGAATTTTGTAAAGGTAAATGAACTTTACAAAGCTGCTGCCAATAACGTTTACATATTTTCAACAACCATTTTATATATTAGACCCTAAGAAGATGTTGAAGTTTGACTACCTTCATTGCTCTTCAATTCAAAAGTTACATGACATACGAAAACAAAAAAAAAGAAAGTTTTTTTTTGGTTTCACTGGAAGCATAAAGGAAAGTCTGTATTCAAAACTCGTAGAGCTTTTCCAGGTTCTGGTGAAAGTGAACATTAGTCTCTCGGGCATCCACTCTTTCATGCCAAAAAAGTATTTGTTCTGTTTCACCCTGTAGAATTGGAGTCAGTTAATGATCCGGTTATCCTCGATAAGAATTGGATCGTAGTACAAACCTGGCCTTCCATACACATATTTCAAATAAAATATTTTCAGGTATGAAGACCCTGACAGAGATGCTGACGGAACGTGAAGCTATCGCCCAGCTCTGTGAGACGATTCTCGACGAGGGAACGGAGCACTGGGGAGTCAAAGTGGGTTTTGGATGACGACGCCAGTCGATTGAAGTTACAAAATATTTGGCATATCAAGAGATCTTTGAAACAAAAAACTTTCTACGCAGAAACGGAAACTTAAGTACAGTGTCAACTTTTTTTGGTTTTTCAGCGGTTTCGTCTTTGTTCGGGTCAAGGATATGAGTTTTGGGAAGACGACCGGGAAGTTGTAACACTATTTTCTTCGGGGAAGAATCGCAACTAAATTGCAGGAAGAAGAAGTCTAACTTGGGTTTGGGATGAAACACAAAATGTTTGTTCAGTTGCAAGTTTGTTTTCGTACGAGGAAAAAGAGCTAGTGATTCTCATTACTCTTGCTATACTTGCCCAATTACTGAAACATAGATTTCTGTAAGAAGACTGGGATCTATATGAGTTTTAAAAGGCAAAATAGAAAGGAGACCTTGTTTTGGTATCCACATGTATGATTTTCTCGGTGTGACAATACAAGTGGTGTGGTAAGAATATTGGGTTTACAGGCTTTCGTTGAAACCGATCCAGTGACAAATCGTAGTACGAATTTGCGGATAGAAACTGTTACATTCACGCACGCAAAAACTGTTTCTAGAAGAAAGACAGAAGTTGGAACACTAAGTTGAGATGACAGATTTAGAGTACGCATTGTAAAAGTAACGAAGCAACAAAACTTGATAGTTGCATGAAACAAAGAAAAAACTCTTGATTTGCTTCAATCCAGAACAAAGATTTTGTTTGTTATATTGTTGGTATATCTCGAGCATATTGTTTGCCTGTATCCATAACCATTTTGGTCTAATTGTGAAACATTCACTTTTCTATGGCAAGTATGAGACTGACAGAGAGATTGAGAGGTATGAGGTTTGAGAGACAATGAAAGGAGACCACGTCTTTGGTATCCCTCGAAAAGAAGGATAACTGAGGTCAGATCCTCACAACAACACTGAGTTTTGACTGGGATCTAACAGATCGAAGGTTCCAATATAACATGCTGTTCCTGAAAATTTGCTTGATAAATGGTAGAGTATGAGTACAGGACTCTCACAGAACTGTCTTTCCTAATTTAGTGGTTTTCAAGTTCAGCTGTTTCGCAGAACTCGTATAGCTTCGAGAGTGATAGAAAAAGGGCATGGAGCACGGTGACTTGTGATCAAAATTAGTAAAACGTGTGCTTTGAAATTTTCTTGTATCACGGAAATTATATAGATTTGAAGGCGATGGACAAAACGCTGTAGCGGGGGAAATCATTTAAAGAGTGACAAACATTGAAATCAAAAACTCCCTCAATCTTTCAGGTAGAGCGAGTGGAAGTCAAAGACATTCGTCTCCCCCAGCAGCTGACCCGTGCTATGGCTGCAGAAGCCGAGGCGGCTCGCGAAGCCAGAGCCAAGGTCGTGGCAGCTGAAGGAGAACAGAAGGCCTCCAGGGCCCTCAAAGAAGCTGCCGATGTCATCCAGGCGAATCCAGTCGCTCTCCAACTGAGACATTTACAGGCTCTCAACAGTATTGCGTAAGTTTCGACATTTCAAAATTTTATTGTTTCGAAGCGCGCATAAGGGTGAAACCTTTGCTCCAATATACTATCATTAATTAATAATAACAGCTTGAATATACAACGTTTGGCTACAATTGGGCAATTGTAAGCCTTGATTGGAGAGGTAAACTTTTTTGTTTGTTTCATGACATTGTCATCAGAAAAATATTTATTTGGAACGTGACAACACTTTTCAACAGTAAGACAAAATTCGAAGGCGAAATGGCTATGGGGAAATCTAAGAAAGAACTATTTTAGAGCTGAGCACAACTCGACCATCGTCTTCCCCGTCCCCGTGGAAATGTTCGGAGCTTTCATGAAGAAGGACAATTAAAATTTTCCTTTTCCTCTCTCTTACATTTTTTGTGAAACCTTTCCCCCACACTGAACACAGAGCAATAATCTCGAACAATCCTTGTGTCTAGTCTCTCTCTCTCTCTGATCTTGTGTGCCAATCTCTCCATTTCACCTACCAATGATTTTGAAATACCTGTGCCAAGAAAATGGTTCTCCCTCTCTCGCATTCTTCACCCAAATACCGCTAAGAATGAAATTATGTAATAAAGATTCTGAAATGGTGTCGAACAGAGACAGAGAGGCACGAAAACAGAGAGATAGAGAGGGAGAGGACAGAGAGACAGAGAGATGGATAAGATAGAGAGACTGCGAGACAAAGAGACATTGTTTTCTTCAAAGGGATCGGAACTTGGGTTTCCGATATCTTCAATGTTCAAAATTGGGAATGCGGATCTGGAGACGCGAGCGAACTTGCATCTCATGTTTACCAAAGTTAGCAGTTCCGGGCTGACAGATCTCTCCAAAAATGCCTGTAAGGCCCATGGCCAGTGCTATGAGAGTAATATGAGCCAGGAGAACTGCGATGACACGTAAGTCTCTACCGTTTACGGATTTCTATCCCTGTTCCAGCTTTTGCGCCGGCCTGAGGAACATTTCGGCTCGATTAGAAGGAGACTGTGGTCTGGCAGATGCCTTCTGCGATGCTGTGAAGAAGTTCGGACATTTGGCCAAGAATGAAGTACAGCAATGGGTTGTTAAGCAAGACAAATAAAGTTCTTAAATACTTCATCGCCAATTTCTCGCCATTGACAAATTATCAACTCCGCCCAGCCCTAGCTGATCTATAAGTCTAATTTCTCTTCTCTCTCGCGAGCTCTCTCCTTGTCCGTTTCTCTTATCAGCTTTCCTCCAACTCTACTCACAACAAAGATTCCCCGCTGTTTCCTTACGTGTTTCCAGGACTTTGGGTCGTCTTTGGTGCTTCTTTCTTCTTTGGTAAAGATGAGGTTAAGGATCCATTTCGATTTTATTTGAGGCAATAGATAATCAGTAACGCCGTCGACTGGTTATCTATTTTCGCCTTTGGACTAACCTAAGGGACTCTAAAAAAGTACAAAAAAACATCCAGGATTATACTTGTCTTTGTCCCATACTCCTTCTTTTCTACTACAATATCAAATCGCAGCTGCCGGTTTCAAATTAATCAAATTGTTTTCTCGCTTTTCTCTCAAAACACTGACTCCTACTCTACCCGAAGAAGTGAAGAAGCCGGGCATTACCATGGTATGTATCAGATATTTGGAAAAAAAGAAGTTTCTTTTTGCTTGAAAAGACATACATACGTTGCCTGAAAAGCGTAGGTATATAGGTCTGAAGGTCATTTAACTGTTTTGCCTGATAGCTGCCTCTTTTCAGGAACCCACCGTCTTCCGTGATTTCCTTCCTGTTCCTCGACGAGCAGTTGTCAACCTCTTGATTGAACTGAAGAAATGGCCTATGCTGAAGGAATTCATCAGCGCTGAATCTCAAGAAGTCCAACAGGCCTTTGAAGTTTTTATGAAAAGTTTGGATAAGGTGGGTCTGCTTAGAAAATAGGTTCCAGGAAACGTCTTAAGAGCGGTGACCATGGCACAAATAGTGACAGCAAGTTCACTACTTCCACCGATCGTCACATTGCCGTTTGGAAAGAAGATGAGGAACTGGCTCAATCGTTGATTGATACAGAAGTCGATATAAACGGCACAGAGGCCGTTTATATTTCCACTCCTTTGCATGCTGCTGCCCTAGAGGGACATGTTGATACGGTCGAGCTGCTCCTAGATCATGGAGCTACTATCGACAGCCGCGACAATTTCCTCGGCACCCCACTTCACCTTGCTGCCCGAGAAGGACATGCTGACATCGTCAAGCTGCTCCTGAATCATGGAGCTACTATCGACAGTCTCGACTACAATCTTACTACCCCACTCCACCTTGCTGCCCGAGAGGGACATGTTGATACGGTCGAGCTGCTCCTAAAACATGGAGCTACTATCGACAGTCACGACGATAATCTCTGCACCCCACTTCACCTTGCTGCTTTTAATGGGCACGATCAGGTAATGGACATGCTTCTTGGAGCCGGATCTTCGATCTCTTCAAAGAATAAAGATGGGTGGAGTCCTCTGCATTATGCTGCTCACAGAAATCACATTGAAAGTGCCAGAACCCTACTCAAGCATGGCGCACCGATCAACAACGTCACTAGGAACGGCAGTACTCCTCTTCACATTGCTGCCCGAAAAGGTCATGTTGGTATGGTCAACCTTTTCCTCAAACATGGAGCTATCATCGATAGTGAAGGTGAAGATCTCTCCACTCCACTGCACATTGCTGCTCGCCAGGGAGATAATTTGATGGTGGAAATGCTCATCACAGCAGGAGATTCGATCTCTTCAAAGAATAAACATGGGTGGACTCCTTTACATTTTGCTGTTAGGCATAATCGCATCGAAAGTGCCAGAACCCTGCTCAAGCATCGCGCTCCGATCGATGCCGAAACTCTGATCGGCAGTACTCCTCTTCACCTTGCTGCTCGAAATGGTCATGTTGACATGGTCAAGCTTCTACTCGACGAGAATGCTGATCTTAATGCTTGTAATTGCTACGGACG
The DNA here is from genome assembly GCA_037178855.1 of Oscheius sp. JU75. NCBI lineage: Eukaryota > Metazoa > Nematoda > Chromadorea > Rhabditida > Rhabditidae > Oscheius > Oscheius sp. JU75. The sequence goes on along the minus strand of JASJZC010000006.1, from coordinate 1,729,163 downwards.
CACTCCCCTTCATATCGCTTGCAGCAAAGACATGATCAAAGTAGTCGAATTGCTGCTTCAATACAAGGCTACGATCGAAGTCACCAACGGATTGTCTCCCCTACAATTAGCTTGCTGCAAAGGTGCGATCAAATGTGTCATCAATCTCCTTGAACGTGGTGCTAGTCCGAACGCGACAGCCAACGATCTTCCATTTGCACTACATATGGCTACACGTGCTAACCACGCCGATGTTGTCAAAATCCTCATCCAATATGGAGCTAATGTAGACGCCCGTTCTATCAATCTTCAGTCAGCACTGCACATTGCCAGTTTTAAAGGAAACGTTGATATTGTAACTCTGCTCCTACAAGGTGGCGCCAATCCTAACAGTGAGAACAGTAACAATGAGACTCCTCTACAGGTTGCTCGAGAAAATGGTAACAACGAAGTAGCGGCCATTCTATTGAAATATGGAGCCCCTTAGACGACAAACAACAACAGTTGAATTGAGCTTCAAATAAAAATTATAGTTTATCTCTTTATTGTTTTATCCATGTTCCCCTACACTCGAGTCTTTTTTGTCTCACTGTCTAAACAAAACAAAACATCTACAAACCCTGTATTAGATGAAATCTCCCGTCTTGCTGCTCTCCACAAATCGGCAGAGTGTCTTCTCTCACAACCTCGGCCGACTTCTGCCTGTAGACGTAACATCCGAACTTTTTGCCGGCAGAGCAGAAGGTTTCCTGTACCTGGAAGCCGTCCTCCTCGTCCACACTCATACTAATCAGCTGAAGACAGAAGGCCTCATCGTAGCAGCTCCTCACCTCGTTGACCCTTTCGTAACAGCCATCGTGCTCTACACAGGCCAGATTGACATTCTTGTAGAGGGACGGGCAGGTGGTCTTGGTCAGCAGATTCTAATTACAGTTTCCCTCTAGCACTTTTCTTTTTTATCTGAACTGGCTGCTTTCTCCCTGTCTCTCCTTCCCTGCCGACTACAGTTCTACTCCAGCCCTTTTCTTTTCTGTCTGACTGTTTCTCTGCCTACCCTGTTCCTGTCCTGTCGGCTCATAATTCCCCTCTAGTCCTTTTCTTTTTCATCTGTAATCTCCAAGTTTCTGAGTTGTGAACATATAGTTTTGTAAAAACATAACATGATTCTACTGTTTTGAGAAGAACAGCTTGATCTAAACTTGCTTAGTAGCGACAGTGTAACATGTTTGACATATGATCTCACCACAACACTTATTGTTTGGGGAAACAGTCAATAGAATCAGATGGGATCAGTGCTGAAATTATTGTAGACTACGGTTATAGTGGGATACAGTTAACTCTCGATATAGTTAACACGCGTTTTGCACGAAAAACTAGTTTGTGAAGCCTACTAAACCGAGAGGGAAAAATTAACGGCACTCTACTATTGGAGCCAAATTTTTGTCTACTATATGGTGAATTCTACTATATCGGATATCTAAATTTGTTGCAGATTTTGGTCTGCTCTACAACTTTATAGAACATTGTGTACGCTGGAAATCGTGTTTTGAGACCGAAAACGGGTGCGAGAAGGTGATTCATGTGTATTGAAAGGTATTGGAGTGGAGAAACAGGTCATACAGTGTAGCATGTACTAATAGGAGTCGTGGAATGAAACGTTTTTGTCTCGTAAAAAGAAAGAAAATGCCGTAATACTGTTCTAAGAAAATATCTATATTTATACTTTTCGTGAAACCAAAAATGAACTGTTTTGCTTCAGCTCGTGAAATTTCCGTTCTGACTCGTGACGAGACCCTCGGAAGCCTGAATGCATGCCAATTGAGTTCATTTTCTGTTGAGTTCCACCCTCAACCCCTAAAGTTTCCAGTGAGCATGGCTTCGAATCCTGTCCATGACTGTCCATGATCATCTTAAAGGTGGTTTTCTCCTTCCTATTTCCAGTTTCTTGCTCTGCTCCCGACTATTGGGCTCCTTCCTTGTACTCATTGCTCTTCTTCTGGTCACTTTTTTTTTCAATATTCTCGGTAGATGAGGTAGATTCTGAATTTTTTGTAAGCTTCGAGGATGCTATAAGGTGTTAGAAACACAAGATTAAAAATTTGTGGAGAAAATCTTGATTTTAATGTTTGATCCTTTCTATAAAACTATTCGCTTTATACTTTAAGCAATATTTCCATGCCACGGAGATTTCACAACTGTCAAACTTCCTGACCTAGGTTCTGTCTAGGAAATCGGACCTTAGATCAGAATTTTTGTGATTTTCATGAGGACAAAACAATTTACTTATGTCACTATGATGTTCGTCATGCTTTGGGTAAACACTAGTTCTCATATGTTTTTCAACTTATATTCTTGTCACAACGAGAGTAGTCTGCAAATGTTGGTGCTGGTCATCAAATATTGTTTTACTGTTTCGATATAGTGTCATCCAAAGCCATTCAGTAGTTTCATCTCTGGATCATTTTCCTAAATATCATGAGACCTGGGGAGTCTTTTCAAAGCGACTAAAGTCAATTTGTGCTTTTCCCGGAAATATGCATGTTTCACTGCTTCGGTATAGTGATGTACTTTCATTTTCAACAGTGTCAGTTGCTTTTACGAAAATGTCAGAGCCATAATTCTAGATATTTTTGCCGCACGAACCGTGTCAAAAAGTGGCAGTTCGACTCGATGGCAGCCGTAGAAGACAAGCCGGTATCGGTGGTCCAGCAGAGGAATGACCGTCGCCAAATGGGCAATCAACTGTTCCACTAAGTAAACGGAGGAATTCGTCGTGGCCAGGTCCCTCAGGCTCCGCCACCGCCCCCGCAGGATCTCATCCAGCCTCCCCGACAGCCACAGAATGGACAGCCTTCAGCTGCCGGTGCTGCTCCTCCCGCCCAATGGGCTACCTTCGAAGGATGCCGAGCTGGTTCTGATCGCAGCTCTCCTGACATGGACCAAATCGACTGAGCAGGTCTGTGAAAAAGTCGAAAATAAGAGGCAATTAACTTTTTGGGAGAGAAAACCTACATTCACAAGTTTGTTTTTCTTGGCCTACCATTCAGTGTGTAAATGGTTTTCCATCTACCCACATCTCTTGAGCTAGTTTGTTCAGTCTAATCCAGTAAGACTTCTGAGAGTTAAGAAGACTTTCAACGAAGGCGTTCACAAAACAGCTCTCAACCGTGGCCAGAAGGGCTCCGTCTTTTTGGCTTTTATAGGTTTTATGATAAGCGAGAGAATGACTCGATTAGAGGAGAAATTGGACGAGAGATAAGACTGTTATTTTGCCCAACAGCCGGATTCCAGCATGCTGAAACACTGGATTCTTCTCTTTGTGACAGCTCAAACTGTCTTCTCTCAACAATGTCCATCGGGGTATAATCTTGACACACGCAACAACAGGTAAAAAATTTGTGCAGCAGCTGGATACTTACAAATTCCTAGATGCTTCAAGGTCTCAACAGACACCCAAAACTATGTAGGGGCAATGGCCTACTGCAATAGAGACGGAGGCTTCCTAGCTACTATCGAAAACGGATTTATCAATTCGTTCGTTGGAAGTTTGAATGGAATGGAGTCGGGGAAATCTTACTATATTGGACTGAACAGTTTGATGCAGGGGACTGGAGTCTGGACGTGGGTAGATGGGACAGCATATGCCTATAATAACTGGGCGCCGGGGCAATCTCAAGGCGGACAGTGTGCAGCTATACAGGGAGGAACAAATCTGTGGGGGTAGGTTGAGAGACTGGAAGACTGTGGCTAGACTACCAAGTTTAGAAATCCAAACTGTTCTACCAAGCTCCCGTATATTTGCATGACCGATCCGGTTTCCCAGACAATCCAGTCAACTCCCAGACACGGTTTGTTGACTATATTACTGTTGAAGATAGTTTTCAGCTCTGTGTGAGACTGGCTGGACGTACTTCAACAAAACCGATTCTTGTTACAGAACATTTATTGGACCTCGAGCCAATCGTGCAGATGCTGAAGCGACCTGTATCGAGGGCGCCGGTGGTCATTTGGCCTCTATTCACAGCTCTGAAGAGATCTATTTTGTCAGTGAACTATCGGGAACAGGGATGGCCCAGGAGGGGTCAAACCAAGTTATTATTGGACTCCTTTTACTGAATAATGCATGGTCTTGGACTGATGGGACTCCTTTCGACTACCAGGTTTGGGGACCGGGTGGGCCGTTACCTGGGCAAAACTATGGATATGTAAGTCCGATGAAGCAATAACAAGTTATGGGATTTTAGCTTTTTGTAGACGAGTACATTGCTGGCAAAGGCTACAGGTACAAATTTTACACTTATTCTGATGCGCAGGTAACTTTTCGTGCTTTCGTCTGCAAGAAACCTTCTCTGCCTTGATAATAAAAGCTTAATTACCGTTTTACAGTTTCGTGAAAGGATTCGACTCTTTGTCTTCTGTACCTCCCTCTCCCTCTTCCTCCCTCTCTCTGTCACCCCAGGAAAGTACAAAGACTCGGGAGAATTACGGTTATGCTATGGACTCTTTTTCTCTCCTTCTAGTTGACTACTTCTTCTTGTGTCGTCAACTGGTCTTCTTCGGCGCTTTTCCCTTGGTCGATTTTTTGGCTCTTTTGATTACTTTGTCTTGTCCTTCGAGCTCGAAGCGGTCTTCTTGCTCTCCTTCGCCCTCACCTCCTCCTTCTTACTGTATTGTGTGTGACTTTTTCTCGCTTTCCTTCGAGCCAAGCATCGACTTTTCGATCTTCTTGGATTCCTTAGCTTACTTGGTAGATGAGGTAGATTCTGAAACTTTTTGTAAGCTTTAAGGATGCTATAAGGTGTCAGGAACACAAGATTCAGTAGTCCAGGTGCAACACGTGGTATAAAAAAGCTGATTTTTCAGGTTCGATATGAGCTCTCGGGAACACAAGAATCGTTATGTGTCAATTATTCGCCCCTTTGGAAATTTGTAGAAAAAATCTAGATTGTTTCTATAAAAGTATTCGCTTCATGCTTTGGGCAATAATTCCATCCTACGGAGATTCTTTTAGGTTACATTGTCTTTACTACTACTTTTGTGACGTCTCTCTCTCTCTCTCTTCGTCTGGGTCTCTGTCTCGCTGAACCCTTTCTTCTGAGAAACATCGTCGACGTCCTTCTCCTCCTGTGCTCTCCACCCTCTTCAGAAGCTCGGAGCTCCAATGTCTCACAGCTATTATGACAACTGGAAATGGGCCTAGGTCAGCACATCAGGATTATCAAGGTATGATTGTCCACACACAACTTGTCTGTCTCTCTTTGCTGATTTTCGATATTTTGACCAGAAAGGATGACATGTTCTTGCAGAGACGAGTTCATTTGGGCAAGGATCTCGCTACAATAATCTGTCACGAGATTTATAGATATGTGGTAAGTAAACTGTCACTGTCGCTGTCACTGTTACAGAGACGTCATATCCCCATGTCCACTCTTCAAGACGTTCTAGCCTTCTGTCTAAGTCTTTATCGATGAGCCCATGTGCTTTTTGCAGAACGACATAATATTTTTGTTTTTACATCTTGACTCAAGCCAAAACAAAACCATGGGGCGAATCTTTTATCTTCTCTCTGATTATCGGTTTAGAAACGAACCTAACCAGACATGACCGTCAGTCCAACTTTCAAAATGTGGAAGATTGTACTACTTTTCCTTTTCAGTTGCAATTTTCTGTGTCATGACCAGGTAAAGTTGTATAATTTCTTCTGAAAAGGGCTTCTTTCAGGATAGGTGTGGTGGAGTCTGTATGAAAGATAACTGCATATGTTCCCGACATATTTGTATTGGATCTAGGATACATAAAGCACAGGAACAGAAGAACACACTCATGCAAACGCTTCTTCCGGTAAAGAAGCCAGAGCAAGAATGCTTTAATCTTCTTCAAAAAATAAAGACGTCAAAAGTGGAGGTAGTTTGGGATCTGGCAACGAGCTGCGGACACAATTGGCGGTGCGCAGTGTATCACAACTTCTGTCTACACATGCATTGGCAATGATGAGATGGGAGAAGAAGAAAAACAGTAGAATGCTTCACATGGCTAAAATTGAGCAAACTGATAGTGAAAGTTTCAAGTCGAAATTCTCACTTGTTGCCAGTGTGCGATAAGGACTTCTTGTGTTGCGTAAAGTTAGAGCAGCTAAACAAGCCAAAACACTTTGAACAAAGGCAGCTCGACTATTAAGAAAGATTATTGACTGTTCCAAACAATCATTCCTATCCCCAGGAAGGTTATGACGTAGGAAGGTTCGAAAATATTTCATGCCAGCCGCTGCCAGTTTTTGCATAGTAATCTCAACTTTATAAGCCGAAAAATATAAGCCGAATGACTAGATCCAAGACCAAATTAGCTGTTTTTCGATATCCCACTCAGAAAATTTGTGACTACCAAAAGGGTTATACATAGATTCCACACTGTATAATGATTTCAGTTTCTAGTCGAAGTACCAATAGATGAAAAGGGAGGCATAGGTCCATTTAACATCGTTTCCTCGTTTATGCATGACACTTTGAATTCAACTTAAATTATATTTATATTTATTTCTATGTACTGTACACAGGCATTGTGTTGATTGTGCAACGTTGGGTATATTACATGGGGGTGGAGATAATGATAAAAAAAACGTGGAGAAGGGGTAAAACACAACTAACATTGGGAGAAAGGTATACTTTGGCAAACTCTCATATCCGATCATGCTCTTAAGATACGCGTTATGCTATTTTGATATAAATTATACTCACTTCAACATTGCTAACAGCTTGTCATTTAGAAGTTGATAGCGCAGGCCCTCCATTTCCGTAAGATTACATAATGCGGTAATAATCGTGGAGCGGACTCTGAAAAGAGCAGACAAATTATCGATATCCCAATCGATAGTACATTGTATTTGAGCGCTAGCATACAAAACTTTGGCGTTTTTTTTTTTAACTTTTACAGTGTAATTTTTCGCACAAATCTTTCATGCTAGCAGGTCAACTCCGTGTATTAGTCTATAACAGTTCGAGGGAAGTTCGTCTATGAGAGTTGCAGCTGTGTTGCTCTATGTGTTATCTCTTTTTTCTTTGCATTATTTGTTTCACGATAATTCTATAGCCAGAGTGGCTTCTACAATGAGGTTGTCGTCCCATTTCCTTCCTAAAACCTATAACCTCCAACACCTGGATGGTAAAACTTTTTTGCCGCCTTCCAACTCGACAGCTTCCCGCTGTTAAAGAGACTGATCCGTCCGAAATTCTGTCGAATTGCTGGAATTTTTGAGTCCAGCTGGGCCTTATTGTGTGTGTCGGGTGCTCAATATAATACGTGCGCACTTTCTCTCTCTCCCTCGGTCCCAATATGACCGCCAAAAGCGTGTGTGTGTTTGGAGGTGAGAACACAATTCTTCTGTGGGAACAAGAGGCCGATAATGCATTTTATCGCACTCTCTCTCTCTCTCTCTCACATGAAGTTCTCTTTGTAAACTTTCATCTCTTCTACACGGTAATTGCTCTCTTACTGCTTCTCGTAGTTATAGCTACACTGTGAAACATTTCAGAAAAATGAACCGCTTCCCTGAACTCTTTTTAGGCATGCCAGCGAGCCGGGACAGCCAGGGCCCAGGTCTGAAATTTCAGGCTCGAATCAGGCCCGAAAAAAAACGTTGTACCGAAACCCAAAGGAGACTGACAAGACTTTTAAGTGTCGAAAATATCCAAATTTTCGTTTTGGAAAGTTACTGTATCCGTCGCAATTTTGAAAGTTCACTTTTTTGAAAAATTTCTCAACTTCAACATCAGTGACCAGACCGGTCTGGACACGCCCCGGCCTGATGACATGCCTAACTCTTTTCAAACTTTGTCACTTCTCCTACTTTTTTCTATTATGTCCGAACCTTTTAGTTTTGTTTCAACAGGACGGTACATATTGTTCATGTCGCTGGGGAAAGGATTTCAAGAGCTAGCTAAAGTTATCCTCTTTTGTTATCGGTCCCGTTCTTCATGATTTTCAAAAATGTAATACGGAACTCTCTTATCGACTGGCAGAAAATTTTCCTATGTCTTTTACCGGAAGTAATGCAGGGATCAATTGTAGACTTTCGAGCAAACATATAACAGAACGCTGAAACAATCAAAAGCTTGTACCGGAGATTTACCGACGAGTGCGACCATGGGACTCCGCCCATGGTCGCCACCATCATGGCTGCTGCTGTCTACTACTACCAGATCTTTATCTAATGAATTCTTGGTACTGATCCTTGTATTTTGCCTCTTCGATGTTGAGCAAAGCTATCTACTGTTTCAACTAAGAGAACTACAAAAAAATTTTATAGCACCAAAGGGGTAAGAGTTTTACATTAGCTTGTCTTCTCTTTGCATAAGTCTCACCAAACAGCTTTGATTCCAATTGTGGAGATTACATCTGCAGATTGAAACATTATAGAATTGTTCAGAGATCTATAGATATTTCCTGTCGTGAAGGACAACTCTATGACGCTTATAGAACTCAGTTTTTGCCAACTTATACTGGACAAAAATTAGGAATTTGATCGACAATCATGGCAATTTTCCGGTCGAGATAGCCATGCATATAGCCTAAAAGAGAAACAATTCGAAGTCTCTTCGAAACCTATGAAAAGTTTGTTTTGCAGAAAGTCCTTTTCCTATTTTGTACGTTTCAGTCACAGCACTGCACCCTCTAATCAGTTGTTTTCCGAATTTTTCGTGCCTTTTATGTACAGAAACATTGAATTTTTGCAAAATGGTTAGATTTTTAGTCGATTGTTTTGTATCTGTCTACGTGCCTGTCATCTCACTGCGAATAACTTTTGTCTCGTCTGTTTGAGGCAGTACTTTGGCATTGGCACGATCGAGATGCTCGTCACCATAGCCAGACAGTGAAACATTTTACAATAAAAAGGATAACGACGGCTACTTATAGATTTTTGTAATGCACCATCAGATTCCGAGGGACAAGTGACTTCCCAAATTTTCCTTTCTTTAAACAGAAGAAACATATGGGTCCATGAAATTATTCCGATTGTTATACCATACGTATAGTCATAAAATGAAACATTTTACGCTTCAGAAGGCACTCAGAATAGTTGTGTATTATTAGCTGAGGTACTCGATCGACCGCCTTCTCAAGCGTTTCTTTCTTTTATGAACAGTCTGAAGCAATGAACATTCCCTGAATGACGTGTCCTCTTCTTCCCCAATATGTCACCCATGAATTGTGGCTAATTATTGTCCGTTATTGTATTGAGTCGGGGGAAGGCGCCGTTGCCCAGGGTGATACCCAGGCTCAACTATTCAGGCTACCCCCTACTTTTAAACTTTTTTCTTCGCCTTTTTTTGGAGATTCTACCATGTTCCAGTTTTAATATGAAGGAAAAACTTTTGCTGATTGTATTGTTTCTCCGGCTTGCCAGAAAACAACATTACTTTGCTATTATTTCTCTTTCATTGTTTAAACTTTTTCCATTTTTTTGTGTTTCACTTTGACCCTAAGAATTGAAACTGCCAAAATAGGCGATCAGCGTAGTACGAAAACTTTATAATTAGTCTTTTTCCGATTACTAATCCTGTGGAAAAATTGTACTTCACCTCCATCGTAAGTGTAGATTTTTGTCTGAAGATGGCTGTGAATTTGTTGTCCAGCAAAAAGTAGTTGATTCGCCAGCTTTCGAAGGATAGAAATGACCCCTACCATACTCAGTTTTCTTGCAATTATTTCCCAGTCTCTCTCTCTCTCTCTCTTTCACTCTCTCTCATGAACGTCACACAATTAGAGCCATTCCGCTGGATGAACGGAAATTGGCTGGTCGGGGCACCAATAGACCATGAGACCATCTTTCACTTCATTAAGCCAGTCACTTGATTAGTGTACCCGCTCCTTATTGCAATCCGTTCTACGGAATTGGTTTTGTTTTAGTAAAAGATTACCGGTGTGTTACACTGTCAATTTCCACAAACTTATTTTGCTAAGCAAGCAGTTAAAATGTTTGAGGCAAACTGCATTTACAGTTTTTGTTTTGCTTCAACATTTCCATATATGAAAGGTGTTACTGCCAATACTAGTACTTCTTTCAATTTTACAACTGGTAACATATTCAGCAGCAACAGGCTAGCGGTCTTAAACCTCAGTTTGAGACTTCTCTGGCTTACAGATGAAAAGACGTATTAGGTACGGACAATTCCTAGTAGTGTAGGCATTAATCAAACTTGCTAGTTTTTTAAACAATTTTTTTTCCTCAGTTTCTCTTTGTGTCACTGTCTCCCTGAAACATTCTTGTCTCTCTTTCCATTTTTCGCTCGTCTATCTCATGTCTCGTACTCCTTATGGCAATCCATTTTATAAATATGGTTATGTTTCATGTTTTCCGTAATAGTGATAGAGGAGGTCTGCTGTACTAAGAAGAGGACGCGAGTTTTAAAAAAACACTGGAAAAGAAATAATCAGTCAGCATTGTCATTATCATCTCCACAACAAAGTAGCTCAAATCTTCACGACTAACTGTCTTCACAGTGATTTTTTGTTTCAACTGTTCCACATATCCAAAACTTTGATGGTTTATGCAATTTGTTCATCTTTTCGACCTGTACATTCTTGATATGAACTAGAAACAAGTCCAAGAACTTTCCATTAGAGACTTCACATTACCTAGCGTAGATATTTACGAGTAGCACATGCTGCAACAAAAGTTTCCTCAAGTTTTTCAGACTTACGCTTCAAGGTTTGTCCTGTTATAAAAAGCCATGGTCAAAAATGATACAAACTTGAAGAGCCTCAGAAAGATGGAAAATGTTTTCATAAGACTATAATGTACAAAGTGTGCGGCAATAGCTGGGCCACTAAGTAAACCTGAAACAAACTTCAAACTGTTTTTGTTTTGTTTCAGAGGTAAAATAGTCGAGACCGAAGTTGCTTGCAGTAAGAATGACCTTGCGTTCAAAACATTCAACTTGCATTTGAAGTTCAAACTTTTTTCTACCCTTTTCTACATCGAGTTTGTCTTCCTGCAACATTAACCTTCTTCTCTCTCTTCTTTTTTTCTCGCTCATCTATCTCATGTCTCGTCATCATAAAGTGATGAATGTGTTTTCGGCCACAGCCACTTTTCTCGGCCCCGCGTCTTCGTTTCTGGCGGGCTGTTCGTATCCATCGGCAGAACAATTGTCTTGACGCCGCTCCGATGATGGATATCTGTTTTCTCTTTCTTCCCCCTTCCCCATATCGTTTCTGGAAGTAGCTGAAAATATTCTGTTTTAATATTTGATCAAGATCGTTTGGTTTCGCACTCCCCCACTTGCTCGATGAGCTGAAATCCAAATTGTTGAAACATTTCTCAATTGTTATGCCTAAGCAGCTCTCTTTTTTGAATCAGTCCCAATCATAAAAGCAAGAAAATGGTAGAAATGGATTCTCCATGATTATTTTACCAATAAATAACGCTTCCGATTGTTTACTAGGCGTTTTTTTTTTATTTGGGGAGTCGCTACAGCAGTTCTCACTCTCCAACTCTTCTATTAGGCTAAACAAAATAAAATCTTCTAACCTTAGGAAGTTAGAAGAGTGTGAGGCTGCGTCCCTCTGGTTTTTGTTTTCTTTATTGCGTACCTTATTCCAGGTCTCTTTCTATGCTAGGATTGAAGCAAAAATATGCTATTTCCAAGTTCGAGAATCTCATAGATCATTTCGCACTTCCTTTTTTCTGCTTTATGCAAAGTTTTGAAACAAAAAAATGTCTACTATCCTCCCAGTTTTGTCGAAAACTCCAGCTGCCAGCTGTTCATACAGCTGCCGCTGGCAAAAGCATGGAGGAGAGAGCTCAAATGCAAACATTTCTAGGAGAGAGACCAAGTTTTGCCCTCCTTTGCTGGCCCAAATCGAACACTCCTCTTCCTCCTTCCTCCTCCAACAAACACAATTTATGCTGTTTGGATTCAACAAAATGTTTATCTTTGTGACGTAGATCAAATCTGTGGGTTACTTGAATAAAATGGGGGGAGGAGAGGACTAAACGAATATGTTTAGTCCTTTCGATGTCACTACCACACTGGCTTTCGCACATTTCCCCGAATGTTTCAGCTTAGGTAGAATTGGAAGCAGGTATAGAAGCAGCAATCACATGGCCACTGATTTTCGCTAAACATTGCATGTTTCAAAAAGTTGTAGCGTTGGTACCACTAGTTGTAGGTCCACTTAATTGTTTTACACCTTTTTTCTTTTCTTATTCCGTGCCCTCATCTGTCTCAATATTTTTACGTAGGCACGGAATAGAAAACTTCAAGTAATGAATATAGTTTAGGCAAATGATGAAGCTTGCTTTACTTTAAGATAAACGTCTATGAAACCAATCATTTTTATTCAAAGTTTATTGTATTCTCAGCGTAAGGCTTACAAAATTGGCTTCCCTAAAAAATCTTGGCCATTCTGCTTCGTCTCCTAGACCGAACCCTAATTGCCGCCATCCACTTCCTCTTCCTTCTCCCTCATTGAACGCAGTAGGACTCTCTGTCTCTCTATCTCTCTATCTTTCTGTCTCTCTCTGTCTATCTATCTGTATGTCTGTCTGTCTCTATGAGCAGGTGCCCCATATTGCGGATTCTGAGTTATTGGGGGACCTTCTTAGAAGCGGTGGAGCGGAAGCTGTCTCTCTCTCCCTCCTTTTCAAAGGGAACACACGTAAGTCTTCGTCCTCTCACTACTGTTCATAAACAAGAAAATCTTCCTTTCGAAGTAGTTCAGATGGGTACAATTTTGATTTATATGCTTCACTGGCAGTGTACTTTGACTCTCTCTTTGGTTCACACGACATATTGTCTCCACATACATGTTCCAGGTCTCACAAGGTCTGTTAGTAGCCCTATAATCTTCTGGTGTCTATTGACAGTAGACAAACAATAGCTTCCGAGATTGAGGAAGAGGAGGTATATTGTCAAAGAACAAGTTTCTTCACGTGCGTCCGCCAATTTTTACGTACTCGTTGGAATTCGCGCCAGTTTATTTTGTTGTGTGTCAACTATTAGGTATGAGGAACTGGGTGCCTAATATCTTGATAAGTCCGTTTACCGGGAAAGTCTGTATAAATTATTTTATGTAACCAGTTTTAGACGCCACCATTCAGTCTTTTCTCTAAGTTTGAAATGTGTCTATTTTCCAGAAAGTAGTTGACACAATTGATTGTTTCAACAGTTTCCTTTATATTCCGAACTGTACAAATATTAATGTAAGTCTCCGTTATCGAATTTTCCGCCGGAATTTTTTTTTCTTACCGAGACTGTTTCTGGCACATACCCTGAGTTTCGAGCAAAGCTGATGTTCTGCAGAGTTATAGAGCAGTTCAAAATCTTTAACTTTGTAAAACATCACAAGACTAAAAATGTTTATTAATTATTACGTTTTTCAAGTCTATGTGACTAGCGTAGATCTCAAGATTTTCCATTCTTCGGCATCTCGGTGCCACCAGTCCGTGCTGTGCCTACAATTCGAAGTCTCTAGGCTTCTAGTGAGCCAGAGATTTGTAGCATTTTTAGTTTCATACTCTGCTCTAATCAGATAGGTTTTGCTATTTTCTGATCGTGCTTCAGTTTCAACGAAAAAAAAGATTCGTCTTTCCAACTTTTGCTATGTTTTACAGTCTCGATATAAGGGTAGCAGGTTTTTTTTCTTAGCAAATCTTCAGATTTCTGCAACAAAAATCTCCAGTGTCTTATAGTACGTTTTGTTTGTCGGTTCTGGCCATACTGGACCCATGAAATCTGATCCCAGTGCACTTGGTCATACTCACAACTAGTCAGTCATTTGTCTCTCCAAATCCGAATTCAATCTTTTTTTGTTTTATTCGCTAGGTAAGCATAAATCCGTCCGACAGGTACAGTATGTGCGGATTCGCTTTTTGAAAAAAAAAAAGTTGAAAACCCTGCCAAACCGAATCTCCTGCACATCTTTTCTCAATAGTAGTCCAATATGAGAAAACAGAAAATCCCATGTATTTCCAGACAAAGTTGTTAGTTCCATTGTTTCGTTATATAAAATAGATAAGAAGCATCTGAAATGCTCGCACTATTTGAATATGTATGGAGCTCTGTACGCGTTCAAAATCTGAGAGCTCGGATATGAAGGGTTGTTGAAACATATTCTCTTATTTACTCTGCTGCCAGTGTGAAAATGTCCAACTTTGTTACAAGAAGAAGGTATATGGATGGAATACTAGATATTCTGATCTCGTCTCGAAATAGCTGAAAAATTCCTTCTCTGTTTCTGTTTCAGTCTCTCTTTCATTCTGTCTCTCTGTCTCTCTTCTCCCACCTGATAGTCCAGCTGTTTTGGGTCAGATATTTGGTATTGGTTCTCCTTATCAGTCTGCTTCCCCCCTCAGTGTCCCATCCTGCCTATGTCCTTCAGAACAGCTGCTTGTTTTGACCGCACATCTGTCTCTCTCACCCTCTGTCTCTCTGTCGGTTCATGCCGGCCATTTACACAGCAGCTCATCTGCTCTCCATTGCCTTTCTATTTAAAAACCCTTATATTCCTGAAACACTTTTGTTTCAGAAGGAAAGTTTGGTTTTGTCACGTCTCACTGAATACCTATATACGTGAAGATTCCAAGGTTACGGTGAGAATGTTCATGACAATTAGCACACCACTTTTGCGAAGAGAGAAATCTTACGAGTTTTGCTCCATTTATTAGCGAGAAACAGTTCATGCCCAGATATAACATTGTCAACTTTTTTTTTAGCTTCATGGATAAGATATAAGGATATGGGAATAGACAGATTTTGCCAAAGCTGGGCGAGAACAAGCAATTGAAAAATGGAAAGACGTAGTACACTCCAATATTCAAAGTCCCCGTCTCTCTGTTTGTGCAGAAATTGTTTCAAACGTTTGTTTCTATTTTCTTTTATTTCATCATGTCACCTTACTCTTGGAAGCTTTCCTGCAAGAAGTAAATTGTTGCAATTGCATGGTGTAGCCTCTAAAACTGTTCCGATTCCATGACCCATCTGGTTTCTATTATGCACCCTATAATCCCATGCCAAATCTCGTTTACTGCTTCTTTGGAAGGGAGAAAAAGAGAGACAGAAGGACAGCTGCAACTGGTTATGTTCTAGGAGTAATTGAGCGGGAACAGTGACAGAGAGACATAGAGACAGAAAGACAGAGAGACAGCTGCAACTGGTCTTTCAATCCCAATTGGGGGAAAGAGGCAAGGAACGGCGTCACAACCGACCGCCCAACCGATCACAACAACAATCCTATGACTCTCTGTCTCTCGGCTTCCATTTTACTCGACCGACTCTTGACTCTCGCACCCTCTTGTTTACACGCCTGTTTCAATCAGACCCCCTTGTGGACGTTTACCAATTTTGTTGTGTTTAGGAAAGGTTTCGATTTTTGTTTTGCTTTGTTTCAGTATCTTGGTACAGATGATAGGCTTGTCGGTGACTGAATTCGCAGCCATGAGGATTACAAAATCTTTCTTCTCCATTTTGTTCCAACCGCTCAATGGAGGATTTCACTAGTTATTGTTGTATTATTGTTTTCTTTGACTCTTTTGCTTCACGAATCAAAAGAGTCAAAGAATATTTTAGAAAGAATAGAAGAAAAAGAGTCAAAGAATAAGGTTCTACTCAGTCAGTTATGGTCGTTGAGAGTTTTCAAAAAAAAAAATAACTTTTGTGTTTCAAAGAATGCACATAACTGTGGAAGAAGTTAGTTTTTCGATTTTTCTACAGTAGTGAGCCTACAAACGTTTAGAACTAAAACGTTGCGGAACTTTTCCAACAACCTGGAAACTAATTTTTCGACCAAAAAAAGTTGCCGGAATCCAAAGTTTCATAACTTTCCCAGCATTCCTAAAGTGCCCTTCAGATTGTTTTTTATTGGTTAGCCATGATCGCCGGCAGCGATAAGATCAAATCACGAGGTTGTGACAGCATAGGGAGGGGGGAAGCGGAACACTCACAGTTTTTATGACCTGGTAGAGGGTACTTGTAAACAATCAATAGCTTCTCTCTTTTTATAACTTTTCCGAATCTTTCGAATCTTTTAGTGGATGAAATTTTGTTATAAAAAGAGGCAAAATAAGATTGTACCGAACATTTTATAACTAGAATTGTGTGGAAGCAGGATCACTAAATGAGAACTAGCCGTCTACGACGGCTTCGGCTTAGTCTTGACTTAGCATTGACAACAGGCTGCTGCGCCGCTTCTCTAATAGCCTAAGTTCCAACGTTCGCCAAAAGCTGACTTGTCAACTTAATATACCATGGCTTACCAGCTTTTTTCTCCTGATGACGCACGGACGGACACCATTGCACTTTAGTAGTAGAGAGAAATATCTCTTATTAAAGCCTCAGCTTCGACCTTGTGTTGAGAATTTTGGAGTGACACGAGGATCACAGAAACTTTAATTGTTGGAAATAAGAGACTAGAAGCTACTGTTTCTGTTCGAAAAATATGAACCAGGACAATTTTACTTTACTGTGTGGTCTACGCCTAAAAAGGTTATGTAAGTAAACGTGGCTATTTATCAAGTCAATGGGACGAAAATGCTTGGAAAGATGCTAGTTTTAAAATTTTCACCTGTTTTGTTTCACCAATGGGTCAAGTACGGTCCCATCTCTCGCTATGCTTATTCATTAGCGCCTTCCTGCGAAACCCTTTCGTTTGTATACTAGGTAACATCCTCTCCCCTTCTTCCTCCTTCCCCATTTTTGAGAGAAAACTCTTCCCAGGGGAGCTATTGAGGAGCCCCCGTAAAAATTACAAATCGCCTCTTCTCGCTGGACATTCTTTCATTTTTCTGTTCTTGCTCTGTTCGAAACATTTTAGGTTTTATATGTTTTGTCAATGATGTCAATAATGTAGCATACTGAGAGTACCAGTGCGGTAACCGTGAAATATAGAACTTTCTTCAACTATCTTTCCAAATTTTGCAACATTCACAGCACACTGTTTCTTTGAACTTTTTCATGCTCACCGTCTAAACATGATGCTCTAACCTTATAGCCAGCCACTGGTTATGCTGGCTCTACTTGAAGGTACAATATTTCCAAAAAGGCTTTGGTTTCATCGTCTTGATGTTTCAAATTTTCAATTTCCTAAGAATAGATTCCACAAATCGGCAGATCTATTCTATTGGCAATTTCGAACCGTTTAGCTACGAAGTCATAAGCTTGCGAAAAACAACTGTTCGGCTTCGACAGTGAGGAGCTGTTTCTAAGCTGGCAGTTATGTTTCACTACCTCTATTATTCAATTCTGTTCCATTATCTTCATTAAAGGCTCTTTTCAAGCACTGTTGTGTTAGGGTAAATTATCTATCCAAAAACAAAGTAGTAGAAGCTAGACTACCTTTAGATTACTTTGTTTGTTGGGGTATTGCCGTTTTTGCTGCCATTGCTGCCTTTTTCGGCAATTCCAGAAGTGAAACATTTTTGTTTCAGAAGATCGAATAGTGAGAAAAAGTGATCACGCTATGTATTCATACCACGTCAGCACCAAATCTGATAACCATGGGGGAAATTTATAGCCTTTGTCTTGAAGCTAGTATTGGTTTTTCCAATCAAATTTTTTTTTGTTTCACTACTAAAATCTAGGCAATACGTTTTGTTCCTTTCACTGCTCGAGGTCGAATTCTTCTTGGCTTACACATCTAAATATGCCTGGGACATCTGCCTAAGTGCCCTATGTGAAAGTTCACGCTCTCTCTCCCACGGTCTCTTCACACAGCCAGTGCGGTAATTGCTGTGATCGGTCGCCGCCGATGACTGACTGAGAGAGAGAGAGAGGAAGGCGCAAAGTCAGTCAGCCGTCTCGGTTTTGAGGTCGAGGCAATTATAGGTCCTTCCCCTAACTATATTTCACCCCAATCCGTTTTACTGACGTCCATATTTTCGTTTCGGTGACCTTTCAGGTTGCCATTGTTTTCGGGGCTCCGGGGAGGATAATCGGATCAGGGGGGATGTGGACAAGAATGACGTTGTCTCTCCTTTTTTTTACTGCTTTTGCCGACTAATTCGAGGCGGTTTTTTAGGAACTTGGAGGGTACAAGGTTGGCAGAGAACTGGTTCTTTTACTCTTACTCTCTTAGAATTTTGCGCGTTTCACTTGGTGCATATAAGAGAAGGGAAGGTGAAAAAAGCCCTTGCTTGACTTATTGTTTTTGGTTCAAATCTCTTGTTTTTGCTACGTATCAATTTTTCAGTAAATGCATTCTTTTCTTTGCTCTTCACTTGGGGTGTATATGATGAAGCAAAAAACCACCAGCTTGTGAAAATTGAAGTAATACAGGCTTAGTAGCCAAAAAGGTTTGAAGACTTTTATCTGATATGTCTTTATTTTTCCAGTGACAGTTTTGAGCTTTCTTTTTTGACTTGTTTCAACTTTTCTATATTTGCAACTCTTTCTTTGATATCCAGTTAGTTGTTATTGTTTGGCTGATGAAAAAAAACTGATATTTCATGGACGAAACAACTGAAGTCAAACAGATTCGGTAGTCGGTTACATTCCAAATTTCAAGCTGCTCCTTATTCGGCTCGTTCGTACCTTATTTTGTGCAAGTTTGAGTTTTGCGGTAACTTTTCAACTAGGTTTTATTTTTTCTATAAACTTCCTTTGTTATCCATTTGCTGCACCAAACCCCGGCAAACATCCAAAATTCACCCAGAAATCACTTACAGTTCCTAAAATTTACCATGTTTCATTGCCTACCAAAATAGCCTTATGACCCCTTCCAGTTTCCCACTCCTTCCTAATGCTTTATTTTCAGTGTTACTGTAAAGTTCAGTTCTCCAAGCCTCCAGAATGCTATCCGTGTCTCAATTCTTCTTCTAAAAGCGTTCAGTCCTTGTCTTTCTTCTCAACTTCGCCTTCGGCTAATTATAAACCATTTTTCAGTGACAGTTTGATCAAGTATGGCCAACGGCTTTTCATTTTGTGTTTCACGGTCAAGTCTTTTTTTTCTCTAATGATCTCTAATGATTTACCTCAATAGTCTTAGCTCACTTTCCCTTTTCTAAGTTTTCCTTGTATCGCTGTCTCTTCATCTACCAAGCTGTATTCTTTTTTATTTGGCTGTACGTTCTTTCTACAAACGTTCAACATTCACCCAGACCCCACTGTTAGTTGTCAAAACTTTTCATGTTTCACTGTCTACCCATATAAACATTTCTCCTTCTTTTTCAATATTTGTAGTTGCGATTTTTCAAAAAAAGTATTCAAATTTGCAGTGTATGGTTGAGCCCCGAACAATATGCTGCATCAAATGGAAGCTTCAGAAGCTCTGCATAGCTGTTTTGGTCAGTTCCTCTTTTCTCAATCCTACTGTCTCATCTTTAGATAGTCGAATCTCTGGCCGTCATTGGCAGTCTAGGCTTCTTCGTGCCTTCCCTGATTAGGGGGCTCCAAGGCTACCAGCAGCAGTATGCGTTTTTGTCAACTATCATTCTTTACCAACAGCTCGTCTACTACATTATTTTTCAGGTAGGACAAAGTTTAGGAAGAAAATATGTTTCAGGGGGAAGCTAAATAGAGTCAGAATGTTAGCAACCCGCTTGTATTAATGGTTTGTTCAAAAAAATGGTGATGACGAAAACTCGAATGGCTACAACTTTTGGGAAGTGTTTTAGTTACTGGGTAAACACAGGCCGCATGATAGGAATCTCGATAGTGTACTGGTGAAGACAGAAACTTTGAAGAAATAGGACCCCCAGAAGTAAGACGAGCTGGAAAAATGTTTCAAATACTAGGTATTCGAAAGGTTTTGAGCAAAAAGCAGAAATTATTCAAGCTGAGGATAAAGAGGGTCAGAATACTAGGAAACCACTAGTAGAATTCCATTGTGTGAAAAAAACGATAAAATGGGCATTCGAAAGATAACAACTCTTAGAAAGTTGAAATTTGGAAAACCCGCCCCTTCGGGGTTTGTTTGCCCTTCAGCAATTTTTCATGCTAGAGAGGTATTTGAACGTAAACAGTTTTTGGAAACTTTTCAGTCTTTCCACAAAGCAAAAGAAAAAGAAGTTTGATCGTCCAAAAATCTAATCGATTTGACATATTTGTCCAAAAATGAAAACTGCCAGGAGATCCAAACCATAGATCCCCTATTCAAAGAAACACGGACTCACCATTCGGTCAGTTGACGCTTTTTTCTAAGGAACTCTGCAAGCGTTTCGTTCTTGGCTCTTGGGAAAAAGAAAAATGAATACATAGCGAAACGGGAAATAACCATCAGCATAATAATTTTACACTGACTACTGTGGTGAAGTCCGATTTTTGATATCTGGAGTGCAACACTTCCCTAGTGAGTAGTTGCACCTTGGCGGTACCGTCTAAAAACTTTGATGTTCTTGGTATATCACACAGTTCATTTCTCAGTTTTCTCATATGGAATGTTTCAGCCAGCAGCAATAACAGTCCCTTTTAAAAAGAGAAGAAAAAAAGAGATACTTCATTCGCAGGTTATTAAATAAAAATTGTTTCAGTCTCTATGGCTCCTCTCCAATGCCATAGCTCTTCTGGCTGTCCGCTGTGTTGTGCCATATCTTCTTCTACCTCATTTTATTTGCTCAGCTGTTGCCTTCATCATCGGTGCCATATTACTAGGCTATACAAGTGAGAAAATTTCATAAACTCCTGCCTCCTTGTCTGTCTCTCTCTGTCTGTCTGTACGTTTCTATATCTGTCTCCGTTGCTTATACCTATTTTTCCAGTTGACCGGCTATCAACCTGGCCAAATGAATCCACAACGGGTATCATCTTCCTCGTTCTCCTGGCTGTACTAATTTTGATAGAGATGTACATAACAAGTATCAAACTACGATGCTTCCGACTATTGGTCAAACGGAAAAAGGTGAGGTTTTGTCAGTTCAATGTTTCAAGGAAGCCATATAAGAACTTGATAGTCTGAATACTGACCGTCGTTACGCATGTGCTCAAAAGTTGCAATATTTCAGGCAGTACAAGGGACTTGCGAGGACAAGCCAGCCGTCGTGGCCGAGCACGACACTGACAGCTCCTACAGTAGACGAAGTACTGTCATAATAACGGACGATTATTATGAGCCACCGCCAAAAATTTGATCTCAACGCAAGACAGCTTTACTTTCTAAACATTTCGGGTTAGTCTTTTCTCCTAACAGCCATGGCAACAGCAGAAAGTCACAGTTCAATTTCTTATATGAGACCGATAAAACATTTTTTGTCACAAAGTGCAGACAGTGTTTATGCTTTTGGTATGGGGGTACGATCCATTACTACTAGTCCGCACAAGTACCTATGTGCGTGCATGATATCCAAATCATTTTTTTAGAACCTGGAAAATCCGACAATCCTAGAAAAGCATAGTTCAAGCTCTTATATACTCGACATTTTTGGGTACAACCAGCTTGAAGGATAGCTAACAAACGTTTCAAGCTGCTGCTATAAGTAGTGCGCATAGTTTTGTTACATTATATCTTCTGCCTGCGCGATATCCAATAGTTAAGAACTTCAATTTACGCTTAGTAAGCACAAAAAGTTGGGTTGTGCATCATAAAATTAGGTAACGAACCTACTTGCTTCTGTATCTCCAGCTGTTCCTATTTTATGATCAAACTTTTTCTTTCTCTTAGAAATCAGCTACGAACAATACAAAGTTACATCTTGAGGTGTTATGTGTATTCGACGAAACACATTTTTGTAACCAAACGTTGCAAGCAAGATCGGAACTGGTATAATGGAGTCGTCAAACATTTTCAAGACACACTTAGAACGAATACAATCGTTTAGATTTAACTATTTGACAAAGCCATTTTATTGTTGGGGTGAGTGGAAATACAGCACTGAACGTAATAATATCTGTGTCTTGAAACCATAAAATTCACAAAAGTGTTAGGAACAACTTCCAAAAATCTAGACTTGTTCTGTTCTGGTGTCCTTATAGCTTTTTCATTTTTTGCAGAGACGTTGATCCTAGAACTATGTTCATTGATTTATTGAAGTCGTGAAACATATTTTGTCCTGTGAAATTTGTAACTATTTTATTTTGAAATTTGAAGTGCAGCGACGGATCATGGCATTGAAGCCCAAAGTAGAGCCTAGAGATAACTATCCATTGAAACAAGAAAACTTACTATAAACTTTCCAGGTACCTTCAAGGGCTTTGTTTCTCCTTCTACAACTTTCTCCAACAAAAATGGTCTCTTTTCCTCTCTCTGCTAGTTGCTCATTTCTTCTCCTCTCGACTGGCCCAGTTTGTATTTCTGTTCTAACTTTTTGTACACATGGTACCATTGCTTTTTTGTTTGAACAAAAATGTATGTTTTTGACATGCTTGGAGCCATAATCAACTTTATTTACTTTCTGAAAACCCTGCTGCCAACTCACTGAAGAAACCGAGATACTTGAACCTATATTGAACTGGTAAAGCACACAAAAAAATTGCGAGAGTGAATTCATGTTTCAAGTTCAGTAGGTAAAGAGAGAGGCTACTGTACACGGTCCGCCTTGAGACAGTGCCAACACAGCTGGACAATCAACTGTTCCACCAAGTGATTGGAGGAATTCGTCGTGGCCCGGTATTCTTCGGAAGTTTTTACTGGACACTCTTTACTGACTGTGCGTCTATGATAAGCAAGAGAATAACCCGATTAAAGGAGAAATTGGGCGGAAGATAAGACTTACTTTGCCCAACAGACGGACAAACAGCATTCTAAAACACTGGATCATTAATCGGAAGTTTTTACTGGACACTCTTTACTCTTTTCACTCTTTACTAACTGTGCGTCTATGATAAGCGAGAGAATAACCCGATTATAGGAGAAATTGGGTGAGAGATAAGATTGTTATATTGCCCAACAGCCGGATTTCAGCATGCTGAAACGCTGGATCCTTCTCTTTGTGACAGCTCAAACTATCTTCTCTCAACAATGTCCATCGGGATACAGTCTTGACACTCGCAACAACAGGTGGGACTAGTATTCTGCATGGTATTCACAAATTCCTAGATGCTTCAAAGTCTCAACAGACACTCAAAACTATGTAGGAGCAATGACCTACTGCAACAGAGACGGAGGCTTCCTAGCTACTATCGAAAATGGATTTATCAATTCGTTCGTTGGGAGTTTGAATGGAATGGAGTCGGAGAAATCTTACTATATTGGACTGAACAGTTTGGTGCAGGGGGCTGGAGTCTGGATGTGGATAGATGGGACAGCATATGCTTATAGTAACTGGGCGCCGGGGCAATCTCTAGGCGGACAGTGTGCTGCTATTCAAGGAGGAACGAATCTGTGGGGGTAGGTTGAGAGACTGGGAGACTGTGACTGGAATACCAAGTTCAGAAATCCAAACTGTTCTACCAAGCTCCCGTACATTTGCATGACCGATCCAGTCTCTCAGACTATCCAGCCAACTCCTAGACACGGTTTGTTGATTATATTACTTTTGAAGATAGTCTTCAGCTCTGTGTGAGACCGGCTGGATGTACTTCAACAAAACCGATTCTTGTTACAGAACATTCATTGGATCTCGAACTAATCATGCAGATGCTGAAGCGACCTGTATTGAGGGCGCCGGTGGTCATTTGACCTCTATTCACAGCTCTGATGAGATCTATTTTGTCAGTGAACTGTCGGGAACAGGGATGGCCCAGGATTGGTCAAACCAAGTTATTATTGGACTCCTTTTTCTGAATAATGTATTGTCTTGGACTGATGGGACTCCTTTCGACTACCAGATTTGGGCACCGGGTACGCCGTGGCCTGGACATCAATATGGTTATGTAAGTCATAAAAAGCGTAACACTTCTGTTTTTCAGCTGAATGTTGATGAGAGAACTGATGCCAAAGATTGTCGGTTCATATTCGATGCATATCTTCCCGTGACAAGTACTCTTCGTGCCTTCGTCTGCAAGAAACCTTCTCTGTCTTGATAATAAAAGCTTAATTTTGTTTTACAATTTCGTGAACGGATTCGACTCTCTGTCACCCCAGGAAAGTAAAAGACTCGAGAGAGTTTCGTTTTCTATGGGCTCTTTTTCTCTCTCTCCATCCAGTCGACTACTTCTTCTTCTGCGACGCTTTCGGCTTTTTGGCCGAGGTGGCCTTCTTTTCACTCTCTTTCGACTGCTTTGTCTTGTCCTTCGAGCACGAAGCGGTCTTCTTGCTCTCCTTCGCCCTAACCTCCTCCTTCTTACTATATTTCGTGGACTTTTCACGCTCTCCTTCGAGCCAGACTTCGACTTTCGATCTTCTTGGATTCCTCAACTTTTTAGTCTTCAATGAAGCAACCTCTCTCATCGTGCCAAAAAGCGGTCAGTCAAGAAGGAAAAGGGCTCATCTTTGTGCTCACTGTCCATGATCATCTTGGAGGCAGTTTTATCCTTCCTATTCTCATTTTTCTTGCTCTTCTTCCGACCAGGACTTGGCTTCTTTCTTGTACCTTTCTTCTTCTTCTCAACATTCTTGGTAGATGCAATAGATTCTGAAACTTTTTGTATGCCTCAAGGATGCTATAAGGTATCAGGAACAAAAGATACAGTAGTCCAGGTGAAACACGTGGTATAAAAATGCTGATGTTTCAGGTTCCTCAAAAACATGGTTAGTATTACATCTCTGAAACACAAGAATCTTTGCTTCTTGTTTTTTTTTCTGGTGCCTCACACACTGTAAATTTGAGATTCTGAAAAATTATGTTTCAGGGTAAGCCTAAGACTCTTCGTCACAAGATCTTTACCGTCGATTTCTCTTCCTCCAAATCGTAATTTTTTTTATAAACTTAATATCTGGTTGGCATCATCAACTCTCTACGTTCGATTTGGTTCAACCTTTTCTTCCGGGTTCTTTTCTCCAACTTTTTTTCACCAAAATACAAATTCTTCCCTGGAAACACTTCTGTAAACTCCCGGAGCCGATCTTTTACATCCTCCTTCCTCCCCTTTCACTAACTTTACGACGCTAGGATTCAGTTCGTTCCTTGCTCTCCTTCTCCTTTACACTCTCTGTTTCTCTGTCTCTCTATCCCTCTGTCTCTCTGTTCCCTTACCTTGTTTCTCAGACTCTTTCCGAAGTATTCACCAACTTTCTCGACCTCCTTATCACTCTTCTTCTCGTTTCTCTTACTGTCTTTCTGACGCTTCTCCCTTTTCTGTTGGCTCCTTCCTCTCCTGCTTCCTTTTGACTTTTCTCTATCTCGTGCTCTTTCTGCTACCACCATCAGTACCAGAGCCAGGAACGTACCTCTTCGAAGATTCCTTCTTCATGCTACGAGTGCTCCTCTCAAGTGCAAAACGAGTGAGATCTTGTACTGTCTGGCAACTATTGCCCTGTACCGTCTCGGAAATAAGAAGGTGGCTCACCCGTATCAGCCAAATCGACCTCAGCCACTTCTTAAGCTTAGCAAACATCTTTTTGGATCCTTGTTTAGAGCTCTTGTTCTTCTCATCTCGCATCTTTTCCTTTCTTCCCGTAGTACAGAAGCTGACCACGAGCTTTCCTGGGTAGAGAGGACCTAGAGAGTCTTCTTCCAATTATCCAGCTACTGCTTTTATGTACCTTTGGGACAATTTTGACATTTACGTTGGGTTTTCGAGGTGACATGAGGAAGTTATAGAACATTTGTTGCTTCCCAACTTTGCCGAAAGGCGAGGCCGAAAAATCATGTCATGGACCAGAAAAATGTATATTTTACTCGAAATTCTATAGGGAAGTTACTTGAAAGTACTGGCATCGACCTCAGCCAAGAAGGACTTCCCAACTGCCCATTTTCTTTATTTTCCAGCCTCGGTGATGCCGACGTGTTGACATGATAGATTGGTAGAAAGCCGAGACCGGAGAGCTGGATAGGTGGGTCGAGCTGGAAATGGTCATTTATCTTTCATATTTATCTGTTAGTTCAACGTAAAGTCAATAAAACCCAGGTTTACTGGGAAATTATATCTTTTTCTTGAAAAACAACAGAAAAAGTACTGGAAAAAGGGGCCACTCTTGTACACATACCAACCGAAATCGCCGGTCCAATGTTTGTTTCCACTGTCTCGACAGTTCATAAAAGGTTTGAAACAATAAAGCTTTTGATATATAGAACCACCAATGAGCAGGGTTTTGCTAGGAACATCTCTGTTGCGAAACAAGATGAAAACGTCTAAAATGGATCGCTACTATACTTCTTACAGACTAGTTCAGCAAAAGCAGTGCTATTTGGAAAACTTATGCAAACCATGAAACAATGCACTTTTCTTGTAGTTGACCGGTAGTTGAGCAGAAACGGGGACAGAGGGACGGAAACCATACCACTGCGTTTTTGTAAAGAAACATCATAGCGGTTTCAATGCTTCACACTAATTGTTTGCCTTTCAATAGCTTTCTGAAACACAATTTGTTTAACTTTTGTAAATTACCAAAGTTTCCAAACAAAAAGCAAACTTTCCAAAAAAAAAAAAAAAGAAAGTTCCAATTATTCCCTGCTGCCAGTCTCTCGGGACGTCGTCTGCTCTATCCAAGATGTCCAGCGATGCTCTCCGTGCCGTCTTCGACAGGATTCCTCTGCAGAAGAGACTGGAAATGGCCATAATGGACTCGGAGGTCTTCGAGCTCGCCGTTTGCCTCAACAAAATTAAAGCCGTCATCCTCTACGACAACTCGACTTTTCTGGGAATGGATGCGGACTGCTGCCAGGACGTCTGCAGCTACCGGACCAAGGAGATCGTTAGGAAGGAGGATGGCACCAAGCCCGGAGCACCGGTTAGTCAATTTTTCTTCTAACGGTGACAACAAGAAAACGTGGTTCTATCAAGGATCTCTACAATGAATTGCAGATGAAACAAAATTATTTTTAGGTGCTAGAATACGGGAAGTGATAGGGTTTGTTCAAAAATCCAAGAGCGTTGATGTTGTAATCACTGTACTACCAAGGTCTTCTAGTGTCTACAACTGCTGAAACATGACTTGATGATGTCAGGTTTCCCCAAGGAGTACTAGAAAAGAGATCTAATAAGGTTTTTTTTCTCTAGCGTATACTACAGCTGAAACATAACTTTTTTGGGCGCTAGAATACTTAAAGTGACAGAGTTTGTTCAACAATTACTTGAAACGGGTTCTGAGAACAATGGTAGGCAAAGTTGGCTACTCGTGAGAAACAAATTAATCGCGGTGCTACCAAGGGTTTCTTAGTATCTACTGCGTCGAAAACATTCGTTTGATATCAGAAGCTTCCAAATAGAACTTGAAAACTACCTAACAGTTCTGGTTGTCGTTTTTGGCTTTTTCTGATGAGCGAAGAGTAATTCACAACATGATTCTATCAAACTCTTCAATTGTCTACCGCCGCTGAAACATAGCATTTGGATATCAGAAATTTTCAAAAAATTGCTAGAAAACTATCTGAGTTCTGGTAGTCGATTTTGGGTTGTTTTCAGGAAGGAGCAGAAGGCAGTGGGGTTCCACTAAGGGGTTCTGATGTATACTGAAGCGGAAACATTACTATTTGATATCGGAAATGACAAAAATGTCTAGAAAACCATTCTTGAGACTTCTGATTTTCAATTCTGGGTTGGTTTGGATAGCAAAGATTGAAGAAAACGTTATCCTACCAATGATTAGGTTATCCTACCAAACACAACTTTCGCTATCCGCAACTACAGAAAAAAATAAAGAAAAAAAACTTGCTTAAGTAACCGTGAAAATCTTGGAACAAGAGTAGACAATTTTTTTGCTATTGCAGGGCAGCAAACAATAGTTCAGTCAAATTTGGTCATGTATATGATACAGTCGAAACATACTTAATTTGAAACTGACAAGCAATACAATTGGTAATCTTGAAACTTAAAAAAAACTGTTTATTCGGTATTCAAGACATTTCATCTGACCGATCACATTTGGAGAGCTTAGAGTAAAAATGATTGAATAATCATGGTTGCTCAGGTTGCGGAATCCGCTGTATAGGCTAGGCTGGCGAGACATGCCAGGGTAGACCACCTTCATGTACTACCACCCGGGATTGAACTGCGATCGCTTTCTTTGTAATCCATCATTCTATCCACTTGACTATCCGGGCCTCTTGACTTAATGATAATTGAACCAGCAGTAGTAACATCTGAATTTTTACTTCTACTATGGCTGAACATAGATGTCTGACCCGAAAATAATAGATCGGATGAATTTCGAAGCGAGCATGAAATCATAGGATAAACACCAAAGCTAGTGTATACTACAGGTGAAGCATACGTGCCCACTAAAATACAGAATGTGACAGTTTAGACTATCACATGACAATTTCGCTTTTTATCGTGCACCAGGTACAACAAGTGTGGCTTTTTTTCGTAACTACTACATCTGAAACATATTAGCTTTGAGCTAAACCAATAAAATGAGATACTGACGAATAATGAATGTTGTCTGAATCAGTAGCAGGAAGCATCAAAACTAGTGTATATTGCGGCTGAAACATACTTTTTTTTGATACAGGAAGGGGTTTGCCTGAAAACGGTTAGAGAACCATACTCGAGAGTACTGATAGACAGTTTTTTTGGATATTTTTAGAGACCAGAATAGAGAACTAGCGCTATTATAGCAGGTACTAAAAGCATATACTATCGCTGATATTTATAATTTTTTAATCTGAAGGCTTAGGCAGAACACCTAACCTAACTATAGTCAAAAAAGTAAGAAATTTCTAACCTTTCGGAATCCTCCACGAAAATGAAAATGAAACGATAAAGACACAATGCTAAGAAATCTACTATGTTGCATTTCTTCGCCTAGTGTAAAATATTCCAGAATCCGCATTACCTGGACAAGATCCTCGAGCACTGTCCGGCCATGCAGAGTCTCTTTGTGCAGACGCGTCTCTCCTCGGACAGCCTGCGACTCCTCGTGACAGAAAAGACCAACACGTTGAAGCAGCTTGTCATCTCCAATGAGAACTTTTCTTCCGACTGGCCGGCAGAGCTCCAGGAACACGGCTTCTGTCGTCTCAAGACGCTCAGGATTCTCCAGCGAGCCAATCAGTCTCTTCGAATCGGACCCAAGATCACGCCGCAGCGTATCAAGGTTAGTATGGTTTCTGATAATTTTTTGGGTTTCATAGTGTACCTGAATTAGGGAAGTTATTGAAAACAACAATTCTGTATAACAGCAAGACGGAATAATATATCTTTGAGAGTTAGGGTAACAAAAATAGTCGCAGGCTGTCCGAGGAGAGACGCGTCTTCACAAAGAGTGCATGAAGTTTCGAGCTGATTTTCATCTTTTTTTTTTGGTTTCGTTGGGAACTCGGTTATTGAAGCGTGTGTTTCTGCCGGAGAAGAATATTGGAGAGTCTAGCAATGAAAACGGTGAATTTTCCAGTAGATGAACAATTTGTGTTTCACCCTTTTATGAATACTAAGAGTTTGGTAGCTGTGATCCAAAGAACTCCTGAAAGAGATAAACTAGAAAGAAATGAACTTGAACGAATTTTTGAACATTTGTGTATCAAAACTGCGTACATACTGGCACTTGTGCACTTACTGTAGTACTCCTCTCCAATAGACTCACAAAAATGAAATGTCCCTGAAACTCGAAAACTTGTGACAAGATTTCATTCTTTTAGGCTTCTTGTATTTCTTGAATAGGCTAGCTGCTTGAAAGAAACTGTTGAACGGATACTTACGTACCAGCTGCTTGACTGCCTTTATAGATTCAAAGTTTAAAACTTTTAGTTTCTGAAAAGTTCCGTATAGTTCAGTTAGGGAACTTTTCGCCTTTTATGTTTCACCAATTTCTGAACAACAAATGGTCTTATAGGTAAGCATTTTCTTTTTTTCGTATTTGATATGTAAAAGTGTCGTCACCATTTCCAAACAAGCCATTTTCTGACTCTTTCGTCCCGAAAAGAGCCAAAAAGTTCACAAACAATGGGTCACTGTAAACAACCGGTTAGGCAAGGCAAATCAATCCTGTGTGAAACAAAAAATTATAGGATCATTGAAAGATACAGTTCTTGAAAGTACACATGGTACCCATAGGCACTCCAGTGACTGTTATTTTCTAATTTTTTCTTTTTTCGTTTTCGAAACCTAGTCAGCTTATCCTGTGAAACAGTAAAGTCATAGAAAAACTGGTCGGAATTTCAAGTATTGTCTACTGTAAGTTCATCCAAAAGTTCAGAAACCGGTTCCTAGACTCAAGGGTCGTTTACTGAGTTTGTAGCATTTCATGTTTCAGACAAGGTATGTAAGATTAATAGTTGGACTTGATGAACTGCGTGCGTAGGAAAAAGACCTAAACTATAATATGACTAAGAAGGAGAGGATTCCAATAGCCACAAAAAATTCTTCTTATTTTCAGCCCGTGCTCTCCCCGACCCTGGAACATCTCTCACTGACCGGCTGCTTCCTCGATCTCACGATACTGCAGCAGCTCTTCTCTGCCACCAGCCTGCCGCAGCTCCGAATCATGGATTTGATCGGATGTCTTGTCGACTCGACCCAAGCCTCGCACCTCGTCCCCGAGCTCCAGATGCCGCCCCGTCTCGAGAAGGTCACTCTGCCGCCGTCTCTCTTCTCTTTTTCCGCCACTGCAACCAGGGTCAAATTCGATCTAAAGTGGTTGAAGTGCCAGCAGCTCGGACTCTACATGGAAGCCTATCAAGAGGAAGTCTTCCATGAGGAGGTCGAGACTCTTCTGGCCAAGGAGACACAGATTCTTGAGGTCTATGGAAATTGGAGCAAGATGAAGGCTACGTATTCTTCTGGAAAGATGAAGAAGATTAAGGTGGGTGGAGTTTCGATATTGGAAGTTGGACGGCCTCTGTCTGTCTCCGTTTTTGTCTCTGTCTCTGTCCCAAAAAATATTTCAAGGAGTTGGTATAAGTTGGATCAATGTCAATAGGTGTTTGGACCGGACCGAAAACAAATTATTTCAACTATCTCAAGTATTAAGAATTGCTAATAGGCGCTTCACACAAAAGCCTCAAAATTGATTACTGTTTCATAATAGAAGGATCGAAAACTTGGTACTGAAACAGGATATGAAAAGCTTCAGTTTCACTGTTTTTATATAGCGACAATGGATTGCTCTATCCAATAACAGTCCGCCGTTCTTAGGTCCAAATTCATCAAATTTTTATCTATCAAAATGATGACGAGATACTGCCATAAGATTTTGAGAACTGATATGCTTCATTGCTCCTATAGAGTCTTGTCAAAACGAGAGTAGTCAATGAATGTTGGTGTTGGTCATTGAATATACATGTTTCACTGGTTCGATATAGTGCCACCGAAAACCATTCGCTAGGTTTATCTTTGGATTATTTTCCAAAATATCATGAAACCTGGGGAGTCTTTTCAAAGCAACTGAAGTCAATTTGTGCTCCCGAAAATATGCATGTTTCACTGCTTTGGTATAGTGACGTACTCTCATTTTCAACAGTGTCAGTTGCTCTTACGAAAATGTCAGAACCACAATTCCAGATATTTTACAACGACAGCTCGCCGCAAATTCTCGTCCCGGCCTGGGCCCAGCACAGTCACGACGACTCCCTTCTGATCAGACACCTCGTCCGTTCCTCGCCCTATACCCGTGCTGAGATGCGCACGAGCCGTGTCGAAAAGTGGCAGTTCGACTCGATGACAGCCGTAGAAGACGAGCCGGTAAGGGTGGTCCAGCGGCAGAATGACCGTCCCCAGCTGGGCAATCAACTGTTCCACCAAGTGATCGGAGGAATTCGTCGTGGCCAGGTCCCTCAGGCTCCACCACCGCCCCCGCAGGATCTCATCCAGCCTCCTCGACAACAACAGAATGGACAGCCCCCAGCTGCTGCTGCTCCTCCAGCTCAAAATGGACTGCCTCCGAACGACGCCGAGCTGGCTCTGATCATCGCAGCTCTCCTGAACGTCGAGCTTGACATGGACCAAATCGACTGAGCAGGTCCGTGGAAAAGTCTGAAACAAGAGACAATAAACTTTTTGGCGAAGTGAGTTTTTTTTAGGGACAGAGACAGAGAGAGGAGGCGATGAGGAAGTAAAGCAGAAAGACAGAGACAGAGAGTCGGATCCCTTCACGAAACTGTAAAACAAAAAATAAGCTTTTATTATCAGGGTAGAGAAGGCTTCTTGCAGACAAAGGCTCGAAGAGTAGCAATCGAATCAGTATTGTCAAATTTGTACCTGTAGCCTGGGATAAGATACTCGTCTGCAAAAAGCTAAATTTCTATAACTTGTTACTACTTCGTCGGACTTACATATCCATAGTTTTTCTCAGGCAACGGCGCATCCGGTGTCCAATTCTGGTAGTCGAAAGGAGTCCCATCAGTCCAAGACTGCATTATTCACAAAAAGGAGTCCAATAATGACTTGGTTTTGCCCGCTCTGGGCCATCCCTGTTCCCGACAGTTCGCTGACAAAATAGATCTCTTCAGAGCTGTGAATAGAGGTCAAATGACCACCGGCGTCCTCAACACAGGTCGCTTCAGCTTCATCTGCATAATTTGCTCGAGATCCTATGAAAGTTCTGTAACATGAATCGGTTTTGTTGAAGTATGTCCAGCCAGTCTCACATAGAGCTGAAGACTATCTTTAACAGGAATATAGTCAACAAACCGTGTCTAGGAGTTGGCTGGATAGTCTGGGAAACCGGATCGGTCATGCAAATGTACGAGAGCTTGATAGAACAGTTCGGATTTCTAAACTTGGTAGTCCAGCCACAGTCTCCCAGTCTCTCAACCTACCCCCCACAGATTCGTTCCTCCTTGAATAGCAGCACACTGTCCGCCTTGAGACTGTCAGTTACTATAGGCATAAGCTGTTCCATCGATCCATGTCCAGTCACTCTGCATCAAACTGTTGAGTCCAATATAGTAAGATTTCTCCGAAGTTAGCAGACTCCTCCAGACAACAAAAGAGTTTACAAAGCCTTTTCCCACAGTAGCCAAAAAGCCACCGTCTGAAAAAGGAATACAGTTATTAGCTTACGTGTTGACTTTAGGTTCCAGATAGTATCCGGGTTGGCATTGTTGAGAAAGAGCTGTGTGAGTTGTTACAAAGAGAAGGATCCAAAGTTTTAGCATTGTAGAGTAGATTCTTCAGGAATGGAGCCCTCAATCAGCTCGTGGCTCTCTTTATGTGCTTTCTCAAGAAGCAGTCAGTTTACGACAGTTTCATAAACCTTCTCGATAAGCTTTTCTACAAAGCAGATGTCAAGAAAAGTGCCACGGCTGACCCGGTGCCTAAGTCTAGTTGTCGAATGGGGTCCCGTCTGTCCAGATCCATTTGTTATTCACATTCAGAAGTCCAATCAGCACTTGTCCTGAGCAATTCCAGTAGCGGAGAACTAGCTGACAAAATAGTTCTCCTCGTTGGATAGATTGTGGGATAGCTAACTGACTAAGTTGGACTGGCCAAGAGACTGGATCGGTTCTACAGATGTACGGACGGGAGATTTGTTGGACAGACTGGATTCCTTTAATTGTTTTGTCTCTGTTTCTCAGTCTCACCCTACATCCACAAATACGTTCCTCTTTTAGTCTACCATACACTGTCTGCCTTGAGACAGTGTCGACGCAAAGTTCGTATAGGTAAAGAGTGTTCCATCTACCCACGTTCAGTCCCGCGTCTCTTGAGCTAGTTTGTTTAGTCCAATCCAGCAAGACTTCTGAGAGTCCAACGAAGGCATTCACAAAACCGTTCTTAACCGTAGAGAGACGAGAGACAGAAAGACAGGAAGACTACATCCATAAGTTTGTTTTCCTTGGACTAACATACACTGTGAAGAGTGTTCCATCTACCCACGTCCAGTCCCACGTCTCTCGAGCTAGTTTGTTCGGTCCAATCCAGTAAGACTTCTGAGAGTTCAGAAGACTTTCAACGAAGGCATTCACAAAACCGTTGTCAACCGTAGTCAGAAAGGCTCCGCCTTTTTGGCAAGAGACAACTGCTCCGAAATAGTTTTGGGTATCTGTCGAGACTTGAAAGCATCTAAAGTTCGATGTCTCTCGAACAAACCCGGTTTTTAGCTTACTTTTAGCTTTTTAGATTGAAATGCGGATCCAGGTGGTATCCTAACGGACACCGGACTGCTGAGTCAAACCTATGCGTGTTGTTGCAAAGACCGAGCAAAAACTCTAGAATAGGAACATTAATCGGAAGTTTTTACTTAAGGACACTCTTTACTCTTTTCACTCTTTACTAACTGTGCGTCTACGATAAGCGAGAGAATAACCCGATTATAGGAGAAATTGGGTGAGAGATAAGATTGTTATTTTGCCCAACAGCCGGATTCCAGCATGCTGAAACACTGGATCCTTCTCTTTGTGACAGCTCAAACTGTCTTCTCTCAACAATGTCCATCGGGATATAATCTTGACAAACGCAACAACAGGTAAAAAAGTTGTGCAGCAGTTGGATATTTACAAATTCCTAGATGCTTCAAGATCTCACCAGACACCCAAAACTATGTGGGGGCAATGGCCTATTGCAACAGAGATGGAGGCTTACTAGCTACTATCGAAAACGGATATATCAATTCGTTCGTTGGAAGTTTGAATGGAATGGAGTCGGAGAAATCTTACTATATTGGACTGAACAGTTTGGTGCAGGGGGCTGGAGTCTGGATGTGGGTAGATGGGACAGCATATGCTTATAGTAACTGGGCGCCGGGGCAATCTCAAGGCGGACAGTGTGCTGCTATTCAAGGAGGGACGAATCTGTGGGGGTAGGTTGAGAGACTGGGAAACTGTGGCTGAAATACCAAGTTTAGAAATCCAAACTGTTCTATCAAGCTCCCGTACATTTGCATGACCGATCCAGTCTCTCAGACTATCCAGCCAACTCCTAGACACGGTTTGTTGACTATATT
Organism: Oscheius sp. JU75; assembly: GCA_037178855.1. Classification (NCBI taxonomy): domain Eukaryota; kingdom Metazoa; phylum Nematoda; class Chromadorea; order Rhabditida; family Rhabditidae; genus Oscheius; species Oscheius sp. JU75. The sequence continues at coordinate 1,694,396 of JASJZC010000006.1, read as the reverse complement.
CCTGTTAAAGATAGTCTTCAGCTCTATGTGAGACTGGCTGGACATACTTCAACAAAACCGATTCATGTTACAGAACATTTGGGCTTCGAACCAATCATGCAGAAGCTGAGGCGACCTGCGTTGAGGGCTCCGCTGGTCATTTGGCCTCTATTCACAGCTCTGAAGAGATCTATTTTGTCAGCGAACTATCGGGAACAGGGATGGCCCAGAGCGGGCAAAACCAAGTCATTATTGGACTCCTTTTTGTGAATAATGCATGGTCTTGGACTGATGGGACTCCTTTCGACTACCAGAATTGGACACCGGATGCGGCGCCGTCGCTTGGGCAACGGTTTGGATATGGATATGTAAATCCGATGAAGCAGTAACAAATTATGGGATTTTAGCTTTTTGCAGACGAGTACACGGGAGGCCAAGGCTACAGATACAAATTTTGCAACAATGCGGAGATAACTTTTCGTGCTTTCGTCTGCAAGAAGCCTTCTCTGCCCTGATAATAAATGCTTAATTACAGTTTTACAGTTTCGTTAAAAAATCCGACTCTCTCTGTCTCTCAGTTTCTCTGTCTCCTGTATTTCCCTCTCCCTCTATCTCCCTCTCTCTGTCTCTCTGTCATCCCAGGAAAGTACAAAGACAAGAGAATTAGTTTATCCAAAGGCCTCTTTTTTTCATCCAGTCGACTACTTCTTGTGTCGCTCACTTTCTTCTGCGACGCTTTTTCCTTGGTCGACTTTTTGGCTGAGGTGGCCTTCACTCTTTCGACTGCTTTGTCTTGTTCTTCGAGCTCGAAGCGGTCATCTTGTTTTTCTTTTTCCTAGCCTTCTTCTTGGAGCCAGACTTTTTTCGGTCTTTTTGGCTTCCTCAACTTTTCAGTCTTTACCGAGGCAACCAAAAACAACTTTCTCGTGGCACTATGGTGTTCGTCATGCTTTGGATGATCACTAGTTCTCATTTGTGTTTCAAAGTGTCAAAACTTCCCCCTTTAGCCAAGTCTCTGTCCACAAATCGGACCCCCAAATCAGTCTCTGCCTTCTTTTAGGTTTCATCGTCTTCACTACTACTTTTGTGACGTACTATGTGCCTCCGATACTGCTTTTTTCCATAACTTCATTCTCTTCATGTTTTGGATAGTCGCTCATTTGTCTCAAAATTGTTAGGCTTCCTACTCAAAACTTTCCTTTTCCCACTTTCGCAGAATCCCGTCTGTGACCTTTGTTGTTTATTTTGACAATCAGACCCTGTACCAAAAATTGTGTCGTCACAGACCTAAAAACAGGTAGAAAACCACCGAGAAAACATGTTTCGTACTATTTTTCATTTGGCGGATTGGACAATGTAAACATTTCGAATAGAGATCGTCTCGAGCAGGTTACGGTACAAATAAAGCTCAGAAAACAATTGAATCGTGGTCTATTTCGGGTATTATGATAGTCGAGACGGTACAGCTGCACCCATTGGAGAGTCACAGACAGTTGAAAGTGTAGATGGGGATCCGAAACCTGTCCTGTATTCGGAATCTGACTCGAGGTAGGAGTCGAGACTTGGTACTATAGGTTTCTGCGACATCAGGAGATCGTAGACGTCGGAAGAGAACTGGGGATCGTTCAGGATCGATATACTCATCGTTGACTGGCAAAGAAGATGACAGAGCTGAAAATTAGGAATTGGTGAGGGAGTACGGGTGGAAAGAGGGAAAAAAGGGAGACAGAGAGAGACAGCGAGATAGTGAGACAGAGGGACAGGGAGACAGAGATAAGGAAACAAAGTGAAGAATGGTCACATTAGTTTTTGGAGACCCAGCAATCGAATGCTTCTGACTCACACTTTATACCAGAAGAGAAACATAAATATTTTCCTGCACAGCAGCAACTTTTATGGCCTTGTTTGACTATCTGGTTGGAATCTTTCTTCAACACTTGAGATGGAAACTTTTCAATGTCTGTTACAAAACTGGAGGACTCGAAATGTTCTATCATCTACCTGCATTAGAGAAGGGAGTTCTACACAAGCTCTCTGCGAACTATGAAGGGTCTTTGAAGCACGATTCAAGCCAACCGAAATGAAGTTTTTTTCAAGTCAGTAGCGGTAACGAATTGTAGATTGTAGATGTGTTAGTTCTTGGAGCTATAACTAGACAGTGCAACCAAAAAGCTTCGAACATTGAACTAGTTGCACTGAAACTTGTTACGGCATGTACCATTAGTTTGTTGTGCTCTCACAGTGGCTGAGAAAGTCTAGAGCCAAGACAATCGAATTCTTGAAGCAAAAAGAGGCACAGACTTATCCACCGGAACTGTATATGGTAAGGATGAAACAGAAAAAGTTCAAACAATTTAGAAGCAACACTACAGCTCAAAGGATTGATATCAAGAAAACCAAAGCTAAATATATACCTGAGATGAGGCAGGAAGTTTAGGAAGGATTTTTGAATTTCCGTTTGACGTCCGAGCAGGACTATGATCAAAGTCAACAACTTTCTCTTATACTGATCCTGAAACCAAAAATAATTCCGAAAATCTAAAGAGGGAAAGGAATTTTGAACTGAAAGTCATTCCAGTCTTTCCTAAAAATTACTGCCAGGTACCTGTCTTTATATATGGTCAGACGGTGGAACACATTCGGAGGAGTTGGTAGTACACAATCAAATCAACGCGTCGACTGACTGGCTGGCAGTGATACCTTGAGTTATTTTCTGCCAGTTTGGGGGCAAAAATAGAGTTAAGAAGGACTGGATTCAACACATGATATTATGAGAGACGGGGAGGAAAATAGGTGTGAGGATGATGTGAGAGTTTCGAAGAGTGAGTACAAGGTACTTTCTGGAAGGAATCTGGGGAATGTGGGGAAGAGACAGGACGACAGAGGGACCGAAAGAGTGGAGAAACATTCGCACCGGACCCGTTCATCGCTCACAAGGTCAATGATTTTCCTTCCGATCTATTTCTTTCAAAAATTTGAGTAGTGGTACTTAGCAACATCCTGAGAACCGTTCTCTAACAACAACTGGGTGAAACCTGAATTTTTCTGCAAGAATTTTTTACATCTCCTATGAGTTTCGACCGTTCGCTCAACTTTCCCCCCACATGTCATAAGATTACTCGTAAGCCGTTATGGATACCGTGAAAACAAAGAGCGAAAGTATGCTACTTGGGATTTCCAAAATGAGTTTAATTTTTTGCTCCGAGTCGATGAAGAATGGAACGGTACCAGTTTGTGAACTCCACCTTCAACTTTTAGTGTTACAAGAAAATAAAGAATTCCAGATGTGACAGTTATGCGAGTGCTAAAGATGAAAGTTCAGGAACGAGTTTTTTTCCTGTTTCTCGGCATTGCTATAAAGTAGTTTTGCAGCCAGCAAGAGCTTTCTGTATACAATATGTGAAATGTCTGAAAAAAATGGGGAAAGTCTTATGAATCCTTATATCAAACAAACAGAGCCTTTGCTAAGTTTATTCTATACCCCAAAGCTGAAACATTTTTTTTCTGGATTGTTCTCGCTCTGAACATAAAGCAGAAGTTTATAAATTTTGGAATAGTAGCATTTCCCCCACCCCTTCCCTCTCCAATCTGCCACGTGAACTAACAAGGAGTAAGTTTTGTGAACACACTTTGGAGGTGTGATCAATACAACTTTGGAAAACGGGGAAAGACTCATATTGAGAAGCGAACGTCTCGAAATACTTTATGATATCGTTAAAACATAGACTTTTGCATAGTTCATATTCTTGCTTAATCGTTTTAGTCGATTTATCTACAATATTGTACCAAGGGTTCGGGGAACATTTATGGTTATTAGCTAGAGTTTAGACGAAGCTTTCAAATCTTTCTTGAACGACAACTGGATAGAATTGAATTATTGTACTGATATCCTATGACTGAAACCTGATTTTTTTAAATCTAAGTTTTTAATGGTAAACTGCCAATACAATAGTAAATCCGATTCATTGGTCTGGAAAAGAGTACTCTTGATAACGGCACATCGATATTAGGTGTCTCTGAAAAACATACTGAATGCACTGATTGGAAAAAGCAAAACTTCAAACACTTTATCATAGCATTGAAACCTAAAGTTATACAAATACCTAATCTTCGCAAAACGGTTTCAGGCGGCTCATCTACAACCTTGTACCACTGTTGGAACATAAAAAGCTCTTCATTCGAATGCAAAACATTAGATGGCTTTGGAAAGAATCACGGTTGATCACTGAACCCTCGTTTTGAGAAAAATATTTCAAGGTTCATGAAAAATTCGTAGTAGGAAGAATCACATATCATGTTTTCAAAAGAAGCCACAAGGAGAATAGCTTATAGACAAACTGTTCTGTACTCAATCTGCACATCTCTAAGTCTACGTCTCAAAATTTCTTCTTGTTTGTTCCGCATGCTAACACATCATTACAGCTATTTTCTGGTCCAAAACAAGATTTTTCAACTTTTGAGGTTCTGCAATGCTGTAGCTCTTGACCTGATCTATTACTTTGTAGAACATCACTAAGCTTGAAAATCATGTTTTGAACCCGAAATAAGAGGCTGGACAGCAAGAAGAGTTCGGGAAGATCGTGCAACAAAACAGTCTGCTCCCTATATATAATCTTCGAGACGAAATGAATTCACAAAAATTTCTACCAAAGAACAAAGACCCACGTGAGAGAAGAAGTAGTTGGTCACTAAGAATGAAAGTTGTAGTAGCCGGTCTCGGAGTCAAGGTCGAAGCGGGCGGTCAACTTGGGGCGAGAACAAAGAAGAAACTGTAATATGTCAAAAATTTTGATGGGTGCAGAAGGGAAAAGATGATGGACGGGTTTCATCAGGGATAGAGGAAGTTGAATGGTTTTATCATTGGGATGAATACACGAAAATTGAGACTATCTGACCGTGAAGACGAAAGAGTTGAGAGAGAATATTGAGTAGACTGCTATTGGTTCAGTGAATGTACAAATGGTCGCCGAGTTTTTCGTACCATTTCTGGTAAGCAACCGATGGGAAATTAAATATTAACGCAAGGAATGTGTAAAAGTTGTTTCAAAGCTATCCGCTTCGTCACTATTTCAAGACCTCAAAGTGTCATATGTTGCCCGTGAAACACAACAGAAACAAGCCGGAAAATCTTATACAGGGTTGAGACGAACATTATTCTTTTTGTACGATGCTTTTTATGGTGATCAAGAAGCATAACTGAACCATCTATGTCCATCTGAATTCTTAGTTCAGTTGCAGACTGATCTCATACTATCTCAACAGTCCAGCAAATTCTCGTTCATACCTATCTGAAGAGTCGATTTCGATTTCCCAATCGTACCTTCTCGAATTTTATGAGGGATCTCATCCGTACAATCTTGGCAGCCAGACAGCTCCCACCCGTATCTTCTCAACAGCCAGAGGATTTCTCCCCGTAGCATTTCGCTAACCAAAGGAATTCTCACCCGTACCTTCTCAACCAGAACAGCTATAGCTTGAACCTATATTTCTTGCTTTGAAAACGAACCAAAACTATTATTTCCGGAACATGCGTCGAGTGCGAATACTCTCTCGAAACTCCCGCTCCTTTTACCAATGTCATGAAATCAAAATCTCTCTCTTGGTCCACTCGCACTCTTCAAAAACATTACAACCTACTGTCCACCACACACTTTTTTCGTCGTCGAGGCCAGCAGTCTATTGTTCACCGAAAAAGTCTTGTTGTGACCCTTTGTTTCTTTCCCCCTGCCGCCGTCTGCTGCAAAAATGTGTCCATTTTTAGACTGACGACCCCATGAAACGGGAGGGGGGCGACGACGTTGTGACGTCGTGGATTCATTTTTGATGAACTGGCAGCACGTGTTTTTAGGGACGAGGGAAGTGGCCTCTAGGACAGGAATAGAAGGTACAGAGGCTTGATGAAGGTGATGAGACCGAAAAATATGGTTTTTTTTGGATCGCAGAATGGAAAGATTGCCGGCATAATGCTATCTGGTAACTATAGATTACTCGAAGCAAAAAGATTGTCATCCCCTCTGTTGTAGATCGGTGCAAACGTGCAAAATTGAAATATAGCTAAAAGCTTTTGCAAGATTTATTTCGGTTTCAAAGTCTCCATATATTTGCATGTAGTGATACTCGTTGCAAGCGTCTCTACGTTCACTTTAGTAAGTTTTGCTTTTGTCTCATTGTCTCCAAATAAGCCAGGTAACAATTGTATTTGCTATCAGACTTACATAGAAAAAAACCAACAAAAAAGCCACTTCGCCTTGTCAATGCCATTTCCATGCCAAGGATTCGTTATTGTTTCATCCGCTCCAAACAATGATACTTGCTGTATCTATATTATTGTTTTTGTCAGTGTCATTATATTTTTTATGTTCCATCGTCCCCGTATAACTCCTGGATAACTCAAAGACGCTTTCGTTGGAGATATGTGAGAAAAATGATCAAACTTCTCAATGTTACTTTTGTAAGTTCTATTTACGTTTCGTCGTCTCAATAAAATCCATAGCTAGCAATCGCATTCGTTAAGTGTTTTAGATCCGTGAGAAAAATCGTCTCCTTATAACTCTTGGCTAACTGGGGAAGCCGTTCTATTGGTGGGATACCGACAAAAATAGCCAATTCTTGTCACAAACACTTTTGTAAGTTTCAGTTATGCACCTCTCTTGGTCGAACAATGGGACTTTATCGAACAAAAATAATCATCTTCTTAAATTCCACGACAAACTATCTAGAGAGACCATTTATTTTTTGACTCTTGTTTCATCGTCTACGTATAATAATATATAGCAAACATCTGAACTCGTTCAAGTCCCCCCTCGCTGAAGTAAAAATTCCAGACCTCGTCTGTGCCATTCTTGTAAGATATGGTTAGCTTTCAAATCCACTTTTGTAGTTTTCATTTTTGTTTCATCGCCTGCATATAACCCGTGACAAACAAAGGTACCTGTTACTATTTCGTTAAACTTCCTAATCTTGTCAATACGTCCTTTTGTTCGGTTTATGTTTTATCGTCCCAATATAACCATTGGCTAACAATCAAAGTTGATGGGCCGTTGGGATCCGGATGAAAACAATTATATTGTTAAAGTCAGATCTAAAAGATTTGTTTATGTTTCATTATCTCTATCTAATTCACATCAAATAGTTATACTTGCTGAGACTAAGGATTACTTCACCTTTTCTCTCTTTTGCGAGTTTTGCCTGTGTTTCATAGCTTACGTATATGTTACGTACTAGTGTACTTGTTTTAGCCTTGCCACTAACCGAAAAATCCCGTCGAATATTGTAAAAGTCACTATTTCAATTTTCGTTTTTTATTTTGTTTCATCGTCCCCTAAGTTTCTTGGCTAGCGATTTAAGTTAGTTCTCGAATCCATAAGGAAAATATTAACCAATTCGTGTCAAAAACCCGCCAAATCGACTACTGACCCCCCTCACTTCCAAAAACATTCATTGAATTTCCAATTTTGGAGGTCAACTAGCGGAGCTGCCGTGTTTTGCTGTATAAGTTTTGAGAACAACCGCCAGCAGGAGAGCGAGAGAAAGTTACTACGTAACTAATTTGATTTCTGGTCGCGATTCGGAGAGTCAATAGTCAGGGGGAAAGCAGAGAGACAGAAACGGCTGATAGTGTGTGATTAGCAAGAAGATGTAACTGGTTCAGGGGTCGGCTTACCATATGACCGGAACATGCAGGATAAGATTTCGAGCGAAAACCTGGGGAGTTCACCCACCGGAAAGGGACATTTTTAGTTTTGTTATTTTTTGGTTGAAATTTTCTTATTGCCCCCCAAACCTTCTGTAAGACTCTTACTAAACCGGGGAACATATGTACTTTCTTTAGGATTTAGCGAATGCAAAAAAAGGAATATATGTTTCAACAACCAGTAATAATAGCAGACAGATGTACTTTTTCAGTAGTTCTGTGAGTTTAGTAAAGCAAAAATTGTCAAAACTCAGATAGAATCTGCGAAGATCTTCTCTGCCGCTTTTTGCTTCAACAGAAGGAATACTGCAAAGTTCTGCCAAGTTCTGCGCTGCGAAGTTAGGCATTTTGAGGTGGTTTCCAAGATTCAGAAAGTACCGAAAGACATATGTTTCTATTCCTCAAAGAGGCTGTTAAGTCTGACACTCTACATTTTGATACTTTCCTATTTTAGTGTCATTTCACCATCTGTAGACAATGGTCCGGAATTGACTGTTGGTAATCACAAAAATTGCAGAGTCTTCATCCCATGACTCATCTTCTGCTCGTCTCTTGTCGGAACTTTTTGTGTTTCAGCACCTGCAATAGTGCTCCTGTCTCAATACTGTTAGTCTTACGATCTCGTACTCGAATCTGTAAATATTGTCTGACTGAAGCGTCCAAATTTCTAGGTGTTTCAGCATCGCTGTAAGTATTTGAGGGATTCCTTAATACTATTCAACAGTACGAACCAATACTTTAGGGTTTCATTCTTTTGTTGCAAATCAGTTGAACTTATTACAACTTTCTTCAGTTGCACCTTTATTACAATAGCTTGAAACAATAAAAGTTTACAGATAGTCGAGATCAACATTGACTCCTTCATTCGCAAGAAAGAGATATATAAAGCTACTTCTAGACCGGTCAGTCAAATGGATTATGGTAGTCGTCTTCCAGACTCTGTCACTGTCCTTGAACAGACACAAGATTCCGTGGATAAAGAGGAAGCTCCAAAAACAGCCCTGGATTCGGACCTGGACTCGAGGTAGGTCTGGAGACTTGGCACGGCAGGTTTCTGTGACATCAGAAGGTCGTAGACGTCCGATGAGAACTGGGGATCGTTCAGGATAGAGATGCTCATCTTTGACTGGAAGAAGGAGGAGGGAGAGAGCTGAAAATTTGGAATTAATGAGAGAGTACGGGTGGAAAGAGAGAAGCAGAGAGACTGAGAGACAGAGAAGGAGCAACTGTTCAATCAGATAGTTTTGTTTTTTCTAATTATGCCAAGTCAACAACTTACTTTGCATTTCCTAGCTATACACATTATCTGAAACCTAAAACAAGAAGGACATTCCTCTCAAAGTTCTCACAACTGTAGACGGGGTACAACCATTACACGAATTTTCTGGCCAAATCTATTCACACATAACATTTTGAGTAAAGTCTACTACGTCAAAAAAGTTTTGAAGCGAAACACAATAAGTGCGAATATTGGGTTTTGGGCTCTCAACATTTGTCGACTATTTCACTTTCTGCGCTGTTGATACATTATTGCTAAGCTCAATCAGTCGCCAGATACACACTCCGATCATAACGGAAGGAAACGTTCAATGTGATAATGGATGAATGAAGTACAGATATTGTATTTCATTCATTCATTATTGCTAACCCAACCCTCTCTGTATCTTACCTTGAAAGAGTAAAGTAGTTATTCAAACTTGGAAGAAAAAAAAAAGTTCGAGGAAGAATAGCTAAGAAGTGTCCACCCCGTGAAGAGGGTAGGCGGAATCTGAAGTCAAAAAAGAGGGGTCTTCCCCTTTTTGACTTGGGAGGGAGGACACCGTAATCTTCCCCGCCCCGTCTCTCCCTTGTGTGACGTAGCCGAAAACGGCTACGTCACACATGTTTCTCTGGAGGAACATGACTTCGATGATACTTGAGCTGCTCCTTGAGACTGAACTGTATTGCAGAGAATACTGAGAGGGTTCGGGAAAGGCTAGGAGAAAGAACGAATGAAATGAATTGAATGATTCTTGGTCTCAGTTTTGGGTTTTCATAAGTGTATCCAGAAGCTAATTTCACATACAAGCCTACACCATCCTTATGAGACCATGTTCTGGACATGTTCAAACTTTTTGTCTTTGCTCAAAGTTCTGGCAGTGAAAAAAATTCCTGGTAAAGCCTGTATAGCACAACAGTTCAAATGAGATAATAAATAGAACGTACATTGTTTCCCTTAGTTTTTTAGGCTTCATGTTACTCTCAAAGGCCGAGCTGAAACTGTACTGCCAATCCGAGCATGATATAATCCCGATAACACCAAAAAGTGCGCAGACAGTGTTCAATGCCTCAAGGTTTTCAAATATTCATGTTTTCAAGTTTTTTTGTTTCATTCTACGCTTAAGACACTGCCTAGAAAAAAAAATATTGCTAAGGTGAGATGTGACGGCCAAATGCTATCTTTTGTTCTGCGATTCCAAAGATGCAGTCTTCGAAGTTTCATTCTTTTGACATTTTCTGTTTTAACACATTGGTAAGAGTTCCCAAAAATTTTGACCAACGTTTCAAATTTTTACAGTTTTTATGTTTCATACTTTCAAACAATACAGGAAAATCTTGAATTTTTTGATTCTTCTGTCTTGTCCCGAGAACTACTGTAATAATTTCGATCTCTCTACTGCCTCTGTCTCACAAAAAGGGCCCCCCCTCCCCTTTTTCTGACGTAGTCATTCGGCCAAGATACCGTCGTCTGATAACCTCGGGACTCTCTCTCTCTCTCAGTTTTTGACTGACAGTCCGCTGACCGGGAACAATAAACATTTGACGTAGCGTTGATAAAAAAAAAATAAACCGTGAGTCAGTTCTTGGACAAAGATTTTGTACCCTGCAAAAAAAAGAAGAGAGGTGCTAATTAGAGCAAATGAGTCAGGGATGGAGATGTCAATGAGGAGGGTGAATGAGCATGAATAGGAGGGGGTTTGTGAGTCAGAAAGGTGAGAAAAGTTCAAAAATCGAGATGGGAAATGTTTCAAGTTGACGTCTTAGCAGCATCGTAAGACTTGCGGTGACGATAGGATAAAGATAAAGTTACCCGTAATCAATGCTAGAGCGAACTGAATTGCATGCGGGTACAACCTAAGCTGGACATAGCCAGCTCAGAAAACTATAAACAGGTGCCAAAGTTGACTCTAAGAACGCCGAGCAAGTTACTACCAATTTACTGACCTCTATCAGAGGATGGAAGCCTTGGTTGAGCCGAAGCGATGACGATATCTGTATCATAATTGCTGCTATGATATTTGAAGCATCTGGTCGAAAACTACAACTCAACCGAATGTCACGTAAAAACCGGTGAAATTTTTCAAGTTCTGTTGAGAAGGACCTTATACTTTAGTTGTACGTACTTTAGGTATCCTCTCAAAGCGTCTAAAATGTTTCAAGTTTAGTTCATAGCCAGCTCAGAAAACTATAAATTGTTATGGCCTATTTTCATGTTGTAAAAAATTAAAAGTTCAGCTCACGGTTCAGTCTATTACTTTGATGATTTTCACACTTCTTTAGCAATCTAGCCATACTGAAAAAACTCATCTAGAGTCTGTTCCAGCTTTTTTAGTTTCACTGTGTTTATAAATCTGGAAAATTGTGGTGATCAACACTCAATCAGTGAATTGAACTCCACCTGAATAAAAAAACACATTCTTCGTACTGAGCCACGGTAAAAAAGGACATCAGCGAGACAGAAACTGAACTATGGATAGCTCGCAAACATGCTTCAAGTTCAGTTGATATAAACAGGGAAAAGCTTCCTACAATTAGTTAGCGCGAATTGTTGAACAGACCAACTTTTCTTGTAGTCTCTAAAATGTTTTACGTTCACTCATATAAACAGATATACTGGCTATAATCTGCGACAGGTAGCTTTTCTTTTTCATGTAATTAACTTTAGTTACACAAAACACCTATCAGGCTATAAAATATTTCAACATAACTACATATCCTATTCTAAAAGAATTAAACACTACCTTTGTTGCATTGAACAACTCCCATTTACGACCATGTTATGAAATTTCTTGATATACGTTGCATCTCATTTTCAAAAAAAAAAACCAGAATGTTTCAAGTCCTCTACATGAGGCGATCTTACTCCAGATGGGAAAGCTGCCAGGTCTCCAAAACTATATCTTTCATACTTGAAACTTGATTATTTCAAGCTTACTTCACATACAAGATCAAAAGGTTTACAATAATGTAACAGCTGTAAGACAACGGAACAAATTTACTTAAACTCTAAATGGTGTTTCACATGTTCTACGGTTAGAAATGGCTGACATGTAGTTTCTCAGATGTTTCAAGTACACCTCATATCAGCATCAAGTGTCTCAGTATTTTTATCACGACTTCTTCGACATTTTCCACGAGACTAAAATGTTTCAAGTTTGCCTAATACCGTAAGCGATACATTTGTTTTCGTCCATCTGTTAACAAAAACCGGATTTCTTCCATTTTTTGGTACCAAAACAACTCACTTTTTCCAATGTTTCAAAGTTCTAATAGAAATATCTAAACGAATGTTTCAGTTTTTTTCTTTTTCAACTGCACACGAAGTCTAAATTCATTTCTTAGAAGTCCCCAAAATGTTTAAAGTTAACCTCATTGCTGCTTACAAAAGAGTGGATCAATTTGACTATTTCTTTCTTTATACACTAGTTCATGATCAAAAAACGTTTCACGTTTACTCCTTACCAACATTGAAGAGTCATCTTGATCATGGCGCAAGCCTTTTGTAACTAACATTTTCTAATAAGTATACTTGGCCAGAAAATGCTACAAGCTCACTTCATACGAAACACCCAAAATCTTGCAACAGTTGGTCCCAAACACATTTTATATCGCAGCGGACCTAGTCTTTTCTCTGTTCTGACAAAATTCTAAACCAAAAAATTTCCTTTACACTTTTTAATCAAAACTACTGTTACACTTTCAATGTGTCAAGGCTACCATAATAGGAAGCTTCAAAATGTTGTCGATGTGTACCTTTTTCTCCTTTCATGCTGCCGCAAGACACTAATTTTTGGGCATCCAATACCATCCTTCCCCCCGATATTTAGCGTCAAGTTTGGTTGTGACATAGCCCGTTGCGCTGACGTAGTTCCCGACCGAAAATAAGGAACCAAATGGGGGGGGGGGGTCGAGAGAGGCAGAGATTGTGGAACGAAATACTTGAAACACTCAGAAAATGTCATGAATTTTGCAAAGAAAAGTTGTAAAAAGGAAGCTGGCAGCCTTGAGGCTGCTAATGGGGAAAGTGGTTGCCCACTTTGAGGTTCAGTATTCTGGTTGTGGGCTGTACAAGAGAGGGGGCAGACAGATATTTTGTTACACTTTCAAGCAGTTTTTGAATGTTCGAAATGACAGGATCCTTCAAGGAAGCAACATTGGAAGAAAAAATTTCTTATATAAAGGAAAAAAAATATTCCAGATTGCCGCCACATCACAAAAATTAGAAAATTAGTGTACAGCTGAATGGGAATGTCCGCAAGCTACCTACAACTCTTTTTTTCTAGATCAGTATTGCGAGTGCACATTTTTTAGAAGAAGAGACGAAAAAAAAGAAGAGACTGAAACCAAAGCTTTTCAAATTTCAATCATCAGGAGGCCTTTCTTTTCTATCAGGTTTCCTGAGATTTTCCCCCGTTTCTGAAGCGCAAGTTCCTGCCAGTAATAGCGCAGCGTGGCATGCCTCAACTTCAAAACCGAAAACGTGACGCGCCCTGGCCAACCTAAAAATCACCGTTTAAGAATCATTTCTATTTGGAAACAAAGATGGAAAGAACCAATCATTGTTGTAAATAAAAGTGAGCTCTTATAAGCAGGAACTGAAAGCTAAAACATTCCCGCCCTCTATATATGCCTTTCCGTGTCAAGGGTGTGTCCCAATACTAAGGCGCCATCGCGGTAGGCGCCATTCCAGTCGGAAACTACAGAACTCTCCAAGGCGCCAAACAACTGTTCAATGGACAATGAAGGAGCAAAAGTTCGGGATGAATCGGAAGATTATCGGGCCCCGTTATAAAATCAGTGTTATCAGGTGTTTGACAGAGACAGACGCAATTTATAAGGGCGGTGACAACGCCCAGTGGCTGATAGCCAGGATTCAGAATGATTTGCAGGATGACGGAGACAGGGGACCGGAAATGGGGGGGGAGGCAGGGGTTTCAGATATAGGGCGTAGTGCGGAAAACTCAAGAATGATGCTGAAACTTCGAAGAAATGAATAAATGATGTTATTGCGGCGAGGGTTTGACAGTCTTCTACTTTTTTGACCTCTTCCTCATTGTGAAACTTGGAGCACAGAAGGAAACTGTCTTATGCGAATATTAAAAAAGAATATTAAAAAAACTGGACTTTAAGTTTTCAAGTTTTTTCTGTTATTTTGGGTATTTATATATTCTGTATCCTATAATGTATCATTCCACTGATTTGCAGAACACATGAAGCCGTGTCATCACCGAGAAGCCATTGCTCGCCTCGCCCAAAATGGAAAAAAAAAGAAATCCTCCATCTCGCGTCGAATGAAGATCCCTCTCCGGACGGTACAGCGGATCGTGAAGCAGTAGAAGTCGACTGGAAACGTCACCCCGAAGACATCTTCCGGTCGTCCCCGTTCTGTAAACACAAGAAGAGTTCGAGGAATCATCAAAAAAAGGATCACCAGAAACGATGCAGTCAGCATGAACTCGATTGCGAAGGACCTCAATATCGCATGATCCACTGTTCAATCGATCGTCAAAACATCCCTGGGATTTCAGAGCTATCGAGTTTTCAAAGGTCAGCACCTATCCGATGATGTGAAGCTCAAGAGACTGACAAGGAGCAAGGAGATGCTCAAAATGTTGAAAGTGCGGCGCATCCATGACATCCTCTGGACTGATGAGAAAATTTTCACTGTTGAAAAGGCTCATAACTCTCAAAATGATCGCCAATTAATGAGTGAAGAACTCCCGAAAGCGCAGAATTGCCACGAAAACCCTTTTTCCGAAAGGAGTTATGGTCTGGGGAGGAATCTCGGCGACTGGCAAGACTCAACTCGTATTCATTGAGCAAAACGTCAAAATCAACACTCACGTCTATCAAGAAAAGGTCCTGAAGACAGCTGTTATCACCTGGAAAAAGTGAAACAAGAAGATAATCTTTCAACAAGATTGGGCTCCAACTCATGGTGCAAAGACGACGATGGCCTACTTGCAGCAGCATTGTCCCGGTTTCCTCACCAAGGAGCAATGGCTTTCCAACAGTCCAGACCTTAATCCCCTCCATTGGATCATAGTATTTTTGTATCTGTAGTGGATGTCCCAATCTGGTTCTGGTCAAGTTTGGACTTCTCGGCAAGGCTCTGGGGGAAACTGTCTTTATCAATGACAGCAACTTTACCGTTCTGCATTAAACCCGGGCATTTGACTTGATGAAATATGTACACAACCTCAATCTCTGCTCTTCTCATCCTATTTCGAAATTTCGTTCTGATGCACTAGTTTGGTTGACAAGTCCCCAACAGATTGTGGATTGTCGCCATCATTTTTCTTTTCTCCTGAGCAATCCGAAGTAGCCTCAGATAATGGTTGCAAATAACGATTTTATGCTTCAAAGAGATACAGAGAGACAGAAAATATCAACTTTTTTTCTAAAGTCGGGTTCAATCGGTTTTGAATGATTGAAATTTAACAATTTCTTATAGCTTGTGGCTCCGGTTGTATACAACAGAAACAGACGGATTCAATAGCGTTCCTGCTGCTCTGAACTAACTGGGTTGATCCTTCCAATGTTGTTCTTAATCGTCGCTTGGGAAAATGACCAAGAATTTGCCCTTCTGCAAATCTAATATATTGATTTTGCTACCAAAAATGAGGGTTTGATCGGTCCCAACTCGTGAAGACGTCCTTCTGGTTCGAGATCCCTCGCCTTTTTGTTAAAGTTAAAACATGCGAGAAGGGAAATCTTTATATTCTGCTCAGCCGCCTGTGCCTCATTACCTGGTGCAAAAACAAGTTTTCCTTTTTCCCGGACCTGAAGTCACGGTTATAAATTCTCTGAGCCAACATACCGCTTAGTCAATCACAGCGTTAGATCTTCCCTGAACTTCGAACTAGAAGAGACGGTGGTATCCTTCCGGGGTGCACAGATATCTAGCGTCGAGATGTGACAGCGACCTTATTTGTCATTTCTCCTTTCGTTGAGCATTGTTTCCGCTCGAGCTTGAGCTTTGCCTTGTCAGAGCCTTTATAGATGTACTTATAAAGTTATTTTACTACCTCGATTTCTGCACAGGGTTGGACGCTTATATGATATTTCAGAAGAAGCAGGAAGATTCTATGGGACAACCCATTGATTGTTATAGTACTGAAAACAAAATGCTTTGTCTAGCTATAAAACAAACCTTTGTACGGTCTCCGCCGCCTATCCTACCCATCGTTCCAGTATTTCTTCTCTTTTAGACTGAATATACATACTGGGCTGATCCTGGAAGGCATATGAGAACTTTTTGAGCAGCCTGTTCCATTCCAACACAAAGACGCCGCAATCGCGGTGAATCATATGGCAACGTTTTCAAAGAGTTCAGGTTCTCGGTCGAAGACAGACAGTTTAGCACAGATGTGTCGATCGACATCAGCATTGGCTCGGAATTGGTCATCGCTGTGGAGAGTGAAGAGATATGAGGCAGGTCTCGCTTCTGCCACTCCACGGTGAAAACAAAAGCGATGACTCTTCCGAATAGTCGTCCTTCCGTGATATCTTCATTTCCTTCGAATTCATCCGGAAAACACGCTCGACTAAGTCTGGACGATCAGAGGCAGCTGTCCTGGATGGTTTTCCGTATAAGGTTTTCTTTCCCATCCCCAGAGTGAACGGGCAAATTTTGAAACTTGGATTCGTTTTCGGGCAAACGCAAAAGGTTTCGGACGTACGGAGACGACACCTCCATATATTTTAAAGAATAGCAAAGTGATCAACAGACTATCTCGTGTAGAAAGCGAGGATTCTAGCCAAAGTACTGGAAGCCGAGTATTCTGGACTTGGCACGCGCTATGGGAGCGGCAAGTGAGCTCTGACAGGATAGCAACCCCTTGATTCCGACAATACAATTGGAAATGAAATCTTTTTGTTTTGGTTAAATAAACAAAGATACAGACAGAGAGACAGAATAGAGTTGAGAGTAGAAAAATATGGGTAAAACAATGAAGATATTATAATGATGATTTTTATTTGAAGTCCAATTCCACTGTTGTTGGATTTTGTCTTAACGGGCTCCATATTGGATAAGGATTTTAACAACATCGATGTGGTTAGCATGCGTAGCGATATGTATTACATTTAAACCATCACTTGCTGCTGTATTCGGATTAGCACCATATTCAAGGAGATAGGTGACGCAGTTGATCGCACCTTCGAAGCAAGCGTATTGAAGAGGAGACCTTCCATCTTTGTCGGTGACTTCGATCGTAGCTTTGTATTGAAGCAGCAATTTGACTACTTCGATCCTGTCTTCACTGCAAGCGATATGAAGAGGAGTACGTCCGTCGCAATCACAAATATTGGGATCAACATTATCATCGAGTAGAAGCGTTACGATTAGGTCATATCGTCCTCCGGCAGCAAAATGAAGAGGAGTACATCCCTCGTAATCACAAGCATTAGGATCAGAATTCTTGCTGAGTAGAAGCTCTACCACTAGTTCTTGACCCCACCAGGCAGCAAAATGAAGAGGAGTCCACCCTTTTATGTCTTTTGACGTGATTGTAGCTCCTGCCCCAAGAAGCACGTCCACCACTTGATCGTGACCACCACAAGCAGCAAGGTGAAGTGGGGTGTAGAGGTCATTGTCGCAACTGTCGACGATAGCTCCATGTTGGAGAAGAAGCTTGACCATGTCAATATGACCATCCAGGGCAGCTAAATGGAGAGTAGTTCTGCCGAACAGAGTGGCTGCGTCGAACGGTGCGCGATGTTTGAGCAGGGTTCTGGCACTTTCAATGTGATTATTTTTAGCAGCAAAATGTAAAGGAGTCCTTCCATCTATATCCTTTGAAGAGACCGAAGCTCCGGCCCCAAGAAGCACGTTCACTACTTGATCATGTCCATCTTGGGCAGCAAAGTGCAGTGCAGTGGAGAGATCTTTATCTGTACTATCGATAGTAGCTCCATGTTGAAGGAGAAGTTTAACCATGTCAACATGACCATTTAGGACAGCGAAGTGCAAAGGGGTCCGCCCATCATTACCTTCTGAAGAGACCGAAGCTCCTGCTGTGATGACCTTTTCCGCCAGCAATTTATATACCTGAAGAGCAGCAACGTGCAGTGTAGTGGAGAGATCTTTATCTTCACAGTCGACGATAGCTCCATTTTTGAAGGGAAGCTTGATCATATCAACATGATCATCTTGGGCAGCCAGGTGAAGAGGAGTACTGCCGAACTCAGTGACAGCATCGATTGGCGCGCAATGCTTGAGCAGAGTTTTGGCACATTCAATGCGATTATACACTGTGGCAAAATGTAAAGGGGTCCACCCATATTTATTCTTTGAAGAGACCGAGGCTCCTGCCGTGATGAGCATTTCCAAGACCAGATGATGTCCATAAAGGGAAGCGGCTTGCAACGGAGTGACGTGATTTTTATCTTCACTGTCGACGAAAGCTCCATGTTGAAGGAGAAGTTTAACCATGTCAACATGACCTTTGTGGGCAGCAAGGTGAAGTGGGGTGTAGAGGTCATTGTCGCGACTGTCGATAGTAGCTCCATGTTGGAGGAGAAGCTTGACCATGTCAACATGACCTTTGTGGGCAGCAAAGTGAAGAATGGTTTTGCCGATCAGAGTGGCTGTGTCGATCGGTGCGTGATATTTGAGTAGTGTTTTAGCACTTTCAATGTGATTTCTTTCGACAGCAAAGTGTAAAGGAGTCCACCAATTTTTATCCTTTGAAGATACCGAAGCTCCTGCCCCAAGAAGCACGTCCACCACCTGATCGTGCCCATCTTTAGCAGCAAGGTGAAGTGGGGTAACGAGATCATAGTCGAAACTGTCGACAGTAGCTCCATATTGGAGAAGAAGCTTCACCATGTCAACATGGCCTTTTTCGGTAGCAATGTGAAGAGGAGTCACAAGAGCATCGGCATCAACCGGCGCGCGATACTTGAACAGGGTCCTGGCACTGTTAATGTGATTTCTTTCGACAGCTAAATGTAAGGAGACCGCCTTGAGGAGCATTTCCAATAGCAGGTGATGTCTGCCGATCATAGTGGCGCCATCGATCAGCGCGCAATGCTTCAGCAGGGCTCTGGCACTTTCAATGTGATTATTTCTAGCAGCATAATGTAAAGGTGTCCACCCACCTATATCCTTTGAAGAAACCGAAGCTCCTGCCCCAAGAAGCACGTCCACCACCTGATCGTGCCCAACTTCAGCAGCAAGGTGAAGTGGAGTATAGAGGCCATTGTCGCAACTGTCAATAGTAGCTCCATGTTGAAGGAGAAGTTTGACCATGTCAACATGATCTTTATTGGCAGCAATGTGAAGAGAAGTACTGCCGCTCGCAGTGGCTGTGTCGATCGGTGCACGATATTTGAGTAGTGTTCTTGCACTTTCAATGTGATTTCTTTCGACAGCAAAATGTAAAGGAGTCCACTCATCTTTAGCCTTTGAAGAGACCAAAGCTCCGGCCCCAAGAAGCATGTGCACTACTTGATCATGTCCATCTTGAGCGGCAAAGTGCAGTGCAGTGAAGTGATCTTTATCTGTACTGTCGATAGTAGCTCCATGTTGAAGGAGGAGTTTGACCATGTCAACATGACCTTTTTGGGCAGTATAGTGAAGGGGAGTAAGGTTCTTAAGGGCACGGGCATCAACCGACGCGCAATTCTTGAGCAGGGTCCTGGCACTTTCAATGTGGTTATTTCTAGCAGCAAAATGTAAAGGGGTGCAACCATATTTATCCTTTTGCTTGACTGATGCGCCTGCTTTGATAAACATTTCCACCATCAAATTATTTCCCTGTCGAGCAGCGAAGTGCAGTGGAGTGGCGTGTTCGTTATCTTCACTGCCACTAGTAGGGAGGAGAAGTTTTACCATGTCAACATCACCTTTTTGAGCAGCAAAGTGAAGAGGAGTAATGTTCTTAAAGCGAGTGTCCGACTACGAACTCATTGGCGCGTTTCTATTGCATTTTCAAATCTTTTTATTTCAAATCTCAAGGGGAAATTGATGGTAGTAAGGAAAATGGCACCAAGATTCGACTTGACGCAAAATTGCGTACTATAAGAATAATATTTTTTTTTCGATGCGTTTGAAACATTTTTTCGGCTTGAAAAGGTGATTACTCGATTAAGCATGAAATTAAACACATCTTCAAGTGAGTCAAACGCATCGAAAGACGCAAAAAATGCTATACTCATTCAGTACGCAATTTTGCGTCAAGCCGAACCATGTTGTCTCCTTCACTACTACAAAATTACATTATGTCTGATATGGTCGATGTTTGTAGTTCTAGTTACACTACTCTATTACAATTTGGAACTATAACAAACATGAAAAACCTGAATGAAATAGAAATGAGCTACGAAGATGGATATGACTTGAAAACTGCCATTCTGACCTATTTCCCTTCTTTTTTGGTTTTTTCTAACTAATTTTAACATGCTCTACATGATGAGTACCTTCGAAATCAGGAAATTATCGAAAAAAGGTAGGAAACCCAATTTACCAATTTTTGGTCAAATGATTCCCTGAATGCTGCTTATCGTGGAGAGCATGTTAGAGATAGTTAGAACAAACCAAAATAGAAAGGAAATGGGTGAGAATTGACGCTCCCGCAAATTATTTCAAACTGTGCGCATCAACTTTGGACACTTGGGCGCAATAGCCGGACACGCGCTTTAACTATGTCCGCTTGCTGCCTTACCAAATGAGATGTTTCAATGTGCACATCCTGGCCACAATAATACATAAGAGGGATTCCGGAACGAAGACAGTCTTCTATATGCGTAGGAAACTGTGTGGAAAACCAGAAAATCATCTGAAATCCTTGTTGAGAGAAGCATTTTTTTTTTTACCAACATTTCTATCGATGGGTATTCCTCTTTCTAATTCTCTTTCCCAATTTTCGATTATGGAGTTGATTATTTTCTCATAATAGGCTCTTACTGCTTTCAATTTTCCATGCATTATCATTCGGTAGACGGGAATTATATTCAAGAAGTACTCTTGTTTCGTGTTCCAATACAATGTGTATAACCTCTTTGTCGAGAAGGGGTTATCAGGAATTTTCTGAAACGGAAACTATTCAACGTCATAAGTCGAACAGTGTGATACAAAAATACATAGAGACAGAAAAAGTGAGAGACAAAGAGGCAGAATTTTCCACCAATTTGAAGGCAACAAAGACGTCACCTCCATTGCTTGCTCCAAAGCTACAACAAAATCCATGAGACACCGTTCTGATGGGTTTTCTTGCCAGGACCTCAATTTAAATGAAAGTGAAAAAAGAAGCTTCTTACCTTTCAAGCACCTCTTGGATTACCGGATCCCAAATAAAATTATCCATGCAGGGACGCACTCCTTCCGTAACTTTGTCTTCTGTCCAGTGTCCGTCGAAAGGCAACCTTGGACACTTAACTATTTTCAAAATGAATACATACTGTCGGTAGAGTATCTCCCAAAATGTTATACCCATAGAATAAATGTCGCACTGACGCAAATCGAGTGTATCTGTGTCGTTTTCTGCGAACAATTCCGGCGCCATGTACTTGGGAGTAGCGGTTCTATAAATGTATTTTTGCTATGAAATAGTTTGCTCGACCTGACAGTTAATATGGGGTGTTTCAAATTGGTTGAATGCCCGAAGTCTGCAATTTTTACGCATGTCCGCGTAGAATCCAATAGCAAACTAAACATATAGGATAACAATACCGTCTATTTGTTTTTTTTCCCTCTCTCTGTCTCTGTCTTTTTGTCTCTCTGTCTTGCCTACTTCAGAGGTTTCAAATCCAGATGAGCAATCTTATCTTTTATGTGTAAATATGCCACGCCATGAACTATTTGCAGCATCCAAAAGTAGGCCTGTGCAGGTTCATAACGGTGATCAGAGTAAATTGCTAAAAGTAATGTATTGTTGGATCTCACTAAGCTACCATCGTTCAGGGTGCCGCCACCCAAAAGCTCCATCACGTATCCCTCCTCACGATTGTACCTCACCTCATACGTACCGAAGACTTGCACAAAATTCAAATGTTTGCCTCTCTGAAGTATAGTAATAAAAGAGAGGTAGAATCTATACCAGGCTCAAGAGCATTTCCACTTCCTTCCTTGAGTTCTCGTCAAACTTATTAAAGCTTTTAACGCAGGCCTCTCTCAAATATTGATTTGAACTTTTGTTGAAAACAAACTCACCCTAAATCTGTCACTATGGCCTTAGAAACACTAGCTTCTCCTCCGTTTCCAAAGAAGTACACGTCAAAAATGTTCTCCCCGAACCGAAAGATGGATACAGGAGCGTCAACACTGTTGTCATCTGCTTGGAGTGCTGTGTTAAGGGGACACTGACATTACGGGAGCACGGAAGTACAGCGAGCGCTTTTTTTAAACTAATTCTGCAACGAACTTCCCTCAAAATGGATTTTTTGCATTTTCGGTGCGTTACACACATTTTTGTAACACGTTACACAATTCATGGAAATTGGTTAACGCATTTTAGGACCATTGGTAAACTGCGTCCATCAAAGAACCAAAATCACAACGGTCGAAAGTAGCTCCATGTTCCAGGAGCAGCCATATTAATTTTACCATATTAATGCGACCATATAGGACAGCAGGATGCAAAGGAGTGAAGTTAAACTTGCCTTCTTTGCCATTTACATCGAATTCTTTATCAATCAGCGATTGAGCCATTTTCTCATCTCCCTGACGAACGGCAACGTGAAGATGGGAAATAGTGAACTTGCTGTCATCCTTTGCGTCCTCTTCCTTCGCATTGTACTCCTTATATATCTCGTTGACTATCAGCAGGAACTCGTCTACTGCTAACGTTTCTTCAGACGTAGATCGAATCGAATCATGGTCACCGCACTTAAAACATTTTCTGAAGTCTATTTTCTAAGCAGACCCACCTGCTCCACGCTTTTCATAAAAACTTCAAAGGCCTGTTGGACTTCTTGAGATTCATCGTTGATGAATTCCTTCAGCACAAGCCATTCCTTATGTGTAATCAAGAGATCGACAACTGCTCGTCGAGGGACAGGAAAGAGATTACGGAATTCGGTGGATCCCTGAAAGGGGGCCTATATACCATCGCTTTTCAGGCAATGTTACGAAAAGAAACTTTTTTTTTTCAAAAATCTGATACATACCATGACAATGCCCGGCTTCTTCACTTCTTCGTGCAGAATAGGAGCCGTTTGCAGAATAAGAGACTTTTTTGACGTGGCTTGTCAGCCTGAAACCATGGCATTGCAGACTCTGTCTCTCTGCCTCACCATTTCTGATAAGTCTTAGTCACCCTCCGTCTACCACCATTAAATTTTAATTTTTAATAGTCTATATCGACTGAAAAATTACTGAGAAGTTCCATAGTTCAAGGACTGGGATGATCTATCACTGCCAGTGGTCAACATAGGTTTGACACTACATTGACAAAAGGAAACTCTCCTTCCCATCGACTTATGATACACGGCTTAGACAGTTTTATTTTGTTTTCCGGCTTTTACATATATATTTTCTTTTTTTTTACAATAAGGACCGACACAATGATTCCGGTACATTTGATTCGTCAAACTTTACGGATATCCAGTTACGAACATCAATAGGTCATGTGTTATTGCTATTATCGAAGAACTAAGATCACTACGGGATTACGTACCTCTTTCTAGCCTCGATCGATTTGTTTTCATGAAGAATCTGGAGCGGAGGATTCTCTCGTACAGGGCTTAGGAAACACCGAACAAATGATAAGAAGCTAATACGAGCAGTCACCTGATCAAGGGTGTGTATCTGAAGGACATCTTTCCTGGAAGGTACGCCAATGAATACCGTAAAACCTCTATTAGGAGCGCATGCGCTTCTATTTTTCAATCACCCCGTTTGAGTGCGCGTATAATAGAGGGTGCGCTTCAATTTTAGGATGAATTATTTTATAACAAAGATAAGTCTCTAAAAATAAAATCGATCGAGGCCAAGTTGGAGGAGATGACCAAGGACGATCTGTTAGCGCCTTCAATCAACCAGAGCTGTCAGACGTCCGGAATAGGTTCCTGACTCGATTGGAGAGAGATGCGAATATGACGGTGGATGACTTGAGGAATATTTCGCGATGAAGCAGTTGAAGACAGTCGTCTTTTTGAAGGACTTTCAGTGAAGTAAGTCCACGCCGTACAGTGTCATCAGAAACAGAAGAGACACTCGAGCAGGAAGGAACACAGTAGGCGTGACGACGTCAGTGACAAGATCAAGTGCTTCAACTGTGGCATTACAAGCGGAACTATCCAAAGCTGAGGTCGCACAATGCTGTAGGTGTTGTGCGACCTCAGCTTTGGAGTTGCCGGGAGAAGCCGAACGTTTGGATCGACTGGTACTGACTTCAGTACGGGACTGAATGACTCGCTAATGCTACACCAACACCCGTTACCAAAAATGGAAGAAGTCTGTGGAAGACTCAATAGGGGTGTCGTCTTCTCGACCCTGGATCTAGCTGATGCGTTTCTTCAATTCGAAGCGTGTTCGAAGAGACTCCTGACGGTTTCCACACACAGGGGACTGTTCCAGTACAACCGTTTGCCGTTTGAAGTGAAAAGCGCACCGGGAATCTTCCAACAATGCATGGACAAGATGCCTCTGCTGACTGGAAGGTGTCACCTGTTACCTTGACGACATTATTATCAGTGGAAGAACTATCGAGGAACATAACGCGAATCTGGACAACGTGTTGGATAGGAACAAGCAGTGGGGAGTCCACCTCAGATAGGAGAAGTGCAAGTTCACCAAGCCGAGTCTCACTTACCTGGGAATTATTGATGCCGAGGGACGTCGCCCGGATCCGAAGAAGGTGGCTGCGATTCAAGAGATCCGAGAGATGTTGGTCAAGTGAGATCCTTCCTGGGAATGCCCAACTTCTACGAAGGAGACTACAAACCATTGCTGTCAATCTTCGGAAGCAAGACGGGAGTTCCGGTGTACCCGGCAAATCGACTCCAGAGATGGTGTACCAAGCTGCTAGGCTACGACTTCTCGATCGAGTACCGTAACACGCTGGCATTCGGCCTAGCTGATCTGTTGTCGCGGCTAATGAAGTCACACTCTCTATCGAGGGAAGAATTCGTCATTGCTGCGTTTTCCCACCAACAGGACAAACGGGCACAGATGGAACGTCTTTAAGTGAACAACGAACAATTGGCTGGAGAAACTTCGAAAGATATAGTCTTGTCGGAAATAAAAAGATACATCGGACGTGGTCAATGGCCGAAGGAGATGGAGGACCCGTTGGTCAAGAAGTATGCCGCTCATAGGGATCACCTCAAGAACCGCCTCTACTTCCGCGATCGAATTGTGATACCTGCTGCTCACCAGAAAAAAGTACTCGTGTCATTACACGAGCGACACCCAGGTTAGTCGAGGATGAAGTCACTTGCGAGGGAGTACGTTTACTGGACCGAGATGAGTGATGACGTGGACCGATGCCAGGACTGTCAACTGGTCAGTAAGATACCCAAGAAGAACGAACTCCACCTATGGAAGAAGCCGGCTGGATCTCGGGATCGAGTCCATGCCGATTTTGTGGACCGTTGGACGGAAATATGTATTTGGTCGTGGTGGATGCCTACTCCAAATGGCCAGATGTATCGGAGATGATGCCGGCTACGACGGGATGAACGTGCAAGAGGCTGACCGAACTGTTCAGTGTCTATGGATATCCGAAGACACTGGTCACGGACAATGGAACGCCATTCACATCTGGTGAATTCTGACGACTGAGAGGAAAGGCATGTTTGCTCACCACCGTTCCATCCACAATCCAACGGACAAGCTGAAATCATTGTGAAAACGTTCAGGAGGACTCCGGCCATTCTCAAGACGTCTGGTAATAGTACAAAGTCTCTGCAGAAGTTCCTTGTGATTTACCGCTACATGCCGTGTGCTGCTACTCCAGAAGGAAAATATCCCCGCCGAACATTTCCTCGGACGGAAGATGAGGATTCCGTTAGACCTGATGAAACCCAAAATGCCTATCGAGGAAGGAGAAGGAGGCAAAAAGATGGCCAATAAGTTCAATCGCCACCACTACACGAAACCGAAGAAGTTTGGAGTTACTGATCTCGTCTGGACTACAGTCTACATTCGCGGAAAAGTGAATCGGTCCGCTGATGAAGTGATTCGACGCCTTGGAAATGCATGTTACGAAGTCAAGGTCGATGGAAAGATGCAGAAGAGACAAGTTAACCAGATGCGCAGCAGATCAGTCTCCGAAGAGCAGAACACCTTGATGGATAAGCGCAAGCTGTCGAAACAAAGATTCGTTAAACCAATCCTGAGACTCAAGAAGTACGAAGGAGACCTCCATCGACGATCTACACGTGCTCGCCACCAAGTTCGTTTCTTCGATGCCGCCACTGGTCTTTGAAGAAGGGTAGATGTTGAGAAGCAGTCATTGCTTCTGCCATCGATGTGATATTTATGTTTTCTTATTGTATTATTATTGTAGAACCAGTCGGCTATGCCGCCTGGTCGATGGTTTTATTGAGTCGTTCATTGCTAAGAAAGTGTCCAAGGAGCAAAAGCAATAAAGCAATGAAAACAGTAGCTTGCTAACTCAAAAAAGTTTCTTCTTTTGCATTAGCTTGTCTTGTCTCGACAGACACAAACATTGTCAATCCCAGATAAGAGTTGACTTGTGTCGCAGACAGACGCCTCTTGCAAATTGTAAAGGTAGGATAGGCCGAGATATGAAAAAGACAATTTGTTACCAGTAACGGCACCAACAGTTAGAGACTACCAGGACACCACTTTAAGTAGACTGTGAAACAAGAATAATAGTTCACTGCTTTTTGGAGTAAACTCTTTCATTGAAACCTAATGCAGCAAAAAATTAGATGTGAAGCACCATCCTCAACTCACATTTCACGCTAGACCGGATCTTCTCTGCTCATCGATCAGTAGTTTTTGTTTGGCTTACATGACATTTCATAATACAGTCAACTCTCGATATAGTAGACACGCGTTTTGCACGAAAAAAGTCTACTATTTGGTGAAGTCTACTAAACCGAGCGGGAAAAAAAAATTTTGTCTACTATATGGTGAATTCTACTATATCGGGTGTCTACTATATCGAGAGTTGACTGTACTTTATTGATGGAGAATAGTAGTGAACAGCTTTTCGTGTTTTCGCTTTTGTAAACAGTGAAATATGAAACGTTTGTAACTACTTTTTTCCATGCTGAGTTAGTTTCCAAACACAAGTCCCCAGTACCCCCTTCTTTCCAGCCTCTTCTAACTCAACTTGTTTATTCTAATCTTACCTTTACATTTTGTAAGGGACGTCTGTTACGCATGTCAACTTTAATCTGGGGTAATACTTGACAAATGTGGGTGGACCTTTTTGTCCCAGTTTAGACTTGACAAGACGAGTTAGAAGAGGGACAGACTTCCAAAGAGTACTGAATAGCCCTGCCAGGAGCGTAAGTGGCTGATCTGGGATAACACTTGACAGTAAAGGCTACAGAAACTGTCAGTTGTCAGATTAGACTTGACTTTTGTTACAGACAGGCATCAATCAGATCCAAGTGCAGTAGTAGGATAAACATAAACGATGCCTTCCAAAAAAAATCAAAGTTTCACTGTTTCTTTATAATTAGTACACCGTGAAGCGTTACTTGAGAAACTTCTATTCTTCATGCATACCCTGTAACGCTTTCGCAACCTTCCCTTACAAACCTTTCAAGTAATTACCTTAATATTTGGAGGTAATGGATACAGAGCTAGTGCAGTATTTTTGACATGTTAGCTTTATGCGGAAAGTGAAACATATTTCTTGTCACATGTGAAAAAAGGGCGTTTTGCATTTCCCATGTCCTTTTCCAGTTATTTGGTAGATTTCAGGCCCTCTTACAAGCTAATACAAAACTTTTTCTATTTATCCACACTTTGAAATGTACAAAGTTTCAGTTTAATACCTTCTAATTCCCCAAAAGGCTGTTTCACTGTTTGCGTTTTGGCAGGTTCCTATATGGCAGGTTCCAAAACCAAGAAACATTGGTCTATCCGCCTATCTTCGTTATCCATATCTTGTTTTTGCATTTTCTCCTTAAAAAATTTCCAAGAAAACTTGAACTTTGCCTCCGCCGATGACAAACCATTTCCGTCTTCCAGCGGAAAGTCCAGGTCGTAGTACAAGATTAATTTTCAGACGCGGATACTCATAAATCTCGTTACGCACTCATTGTGTCCTGCAGTCGGGATTTTATGACCTTTTCCCAGTACAGGTTTCGAAAGATCAGACACGGCTATAATGGGGACTGATTGAGGGTGGGGCTCGGTGAAGGGGAGGGCAGAGATCAACAGCATGTCTGGCTTTTGGGGGTTGTTTTAATGATTCCAGTATTATTTTCCACCCGTCGAAACGATTAGCAATATTGCCACAACTTCATAGCACTTGACTGTTCTGTAAAACAGGAAACTTACCAGCCGTCTTTTTGCCATCAGTTTACATTGGCGGCTGTGCCGCTTCGTAGTAACAGAAGACTCCCAGTGGCTTCACTGTGAAAAAGCAAAGTTCTAGAGCGCACCCATAGTTGACTTGCCATCCAATTTAAACAATAACTGTTTTCGAACAATAAAACTTCTGGACAACATAATTGGCTTGCTTCTGGCCACGGACAAACAAACAAACAGACAGAGTTCTCCACAGAAGCCATCGCCCTTTAAATTGTAGAGATGTGTGGAAAAAGTACCAAATTTGGAAATGTCAGGAAACAAGTTCACCAATTCTGTGAAACATATTTTTCTTAACGGAAAGAGCCTCTTCATATTTTTATGTGAACAAAGCAGCAAAAATCCAGCACATGCTATAAAGTCATCTCTACTCTATATATGATTTCAGTGAAAAAGAAATGTTCACTGGAAAAGCAGCAGCCATATAATAATTTTTGGTGAAACATGGAATGTTTCATGATTCAGTTCAAAGTTATCTCTGCCCTCAATGAATTGTTCCCATACATGAGAGACACCCTCGGTAGTATGGGAGAATCATATGCAAAATATGTACAATTTTGTTGGGAGAGTGGTACTGGATGGTACCGGCCAATTTTGACAGCACTTGTTCTTTCTCTCAATATCTATTTGTTTTTTTTATCAATGCCGCTCAATTTCAGTTTTCCAAATTTTATTGTTTCACTATTCCTCCAAGTATTCCAAGGTATACTGTCATATCAATACGTCTTTGTGATGTTGCACTTTACAAAAATTGAACCTTTCAGAATGTCCAACGCCACAGCTGCCTTATCAGTATCCTCCAGAAGCTTTGACAAGGCTGAGTGCACTCCAAACAGCCAAACTCTTCTGACGGTTCTCTTCATAATTAAGGGCTTCTATGGTTCAGTTACCGTAATCGTCTACTTCCTCAACGTGCAGGCCATGAAGTTCACTGGGAGCAAGATGAACAAGTCATTCAGGAAACTCTATACTACTGTGGCATTCTTAGTGAGTGAGGCAGAGCGTCAGAGCGTGTCAGAGAGTGTCAGACAAACAGAGAAAGAGAGAGACAGGCACAGAGAATATTTTACAGAGCTCTCTCTACTTCCTCGAATACTACTTCGTGAAGCAGTTCCCTACTCTGGGCTGGTTCTGTGACATAATCTGGAGAACTTTTGCCGAGCCGAACTGGATTATCACTCCGACGCGGGTCATTGCAGCTTACTGTCCCATTGCTCTTCTAATTTTTCACTACTTGATCTCGCTGCATCGACTACTGGCTCTGGTGTTGCCGACCAAGATGAGAGTGAGTAGTTCTCTGATTTTGTAAGGTTGAAAAATATATTACGAAAGTTTCACTATTTGGAAAGAGGTTCGCAAGCTTTACTGATTTTTTCCATAGGCTTAGTAAAATTTAAAAAAAGTAAAAAAAAATTAGGATCGCAGCTCTTTTCCTAATTACTAAGACGTTGAAATATACCCAAAACTCGGATAAGGTTCGAAAATCCCGGAGAGTTTCTATCCAGAACAAAATTATATTTGCACAGTTACCAGGAAATTACGTCGAAGGAAATACCTATGTGATACCAGTTGCATGAAACAAGGAATTTTTTCAACTCCGAACATTGAAACAGAACCTGTACCCCTTCTCGATACAAACAGTGAAACATAAACGCAATTTTTTTTATGTTCAATTGTGTTGGATTTCAATGGAGGTTCCTTCCCAAATTATGTTACCATAACCACAACCCCGTTGATGAGTAG
Source organism: Oscheius sp. JU75 (assembly GCA_037178855.1). Lineage (NCBI taxonomy): Eukaryota > Metazoa > Nematoda > Chromadorea > Rhabditida > Rhabditidae > Oscheius > Oscheius sp. JU75. The sequence continues at coordinate 1,664,259 of JASJZC010000006.1, read as the reverse complement.
AGACAAACGTCTCTACTCATCAAAAACTTCATGTTTCAGGTCTGGGACGCCCAATTCTGGAAAATCTGGCTTCTTGGCTTCCTTCTACCTTTCCTCTTTATGTGGTTCGTCATTCCTTGTCGCGGCTTCGTCTATGTCGATCCCCTAGGGGGTCTGAGCATGGAATACGAGGATTTTTACATTGTAGAGTGCCAAATTGACCGAGTATACCGAATTTTCAGATCTCAAACTTCAAACTTAGCTCAACAATGCTCAGCGTCATAGCCGCATGTGTTTTCGGGGGCATGACCATGCTGAACACTGTCGGTATTTTAATTCTGCTGAAGACGAGAGTGAAGCTCCCGGAAAAGGATTGCAGTCTGGTCTATTTCGAAATTCTGATGGCCTTCATTACACTGGTTTTTGCTGCCACTCAGGTAGGAATATTATTTTCTCTAGGCAATAGGAAAGGACGGTTGAAAAACAGAGGTCAAAATAAGTATAAGACCCGGCAACGAAAAATTGAAATTTCTAGACGTCAAACTTTGGAATTTTCAATAAGGATCAAAAAGTTCACAAACTAAAAGTCCAAAAGGTTCTCACCTAAGTTTGCAATTCAAAATTCAAATACATGACCAAGATTGAAACTGGTGGTTTGGAAACTACATAAACAAAACTTGGATATGCGCCACTGATGAGCGCGTTGAGTAACAAGATTAGGTTCATAGGACTAGACAATGAGACCTAAGAGACACAAATTCGAATAAGAAAATCTAAAGCGCGTACGAAACAGAATTCCTGAAAGTATATGACTAGTCAGTGATACATAAAAAAAACTTGTGCAACTTTAGAATTTGTTATGAGGGTTCAAAAAAGTTCATGTCCAAGACACATTCTATCTACCTTTTGCAATTTGCAAGAGGCGTCCGTCTGCAACACAAGTTGACATGGCGAGTTTGAAGAGGCAAACAATTCCAAAGAGTACTGGGTCGCTCCGCCAGGAGCGTAAGCGACTAGTGTTTGTAATAGAGAAAGATTCAAAGGTAGGGTCGGAAAGTACAAGTCTAGTCAGTGAAACATAAACAAGATTAAGAACTACTCGGATGGAGCAAGCATTGAAAAACAAGGTCATCTTCAATATATACCTAGTCAGTGAAACCGACGATGCACAAACTCGAAGATGAGAGTCTGGGACACAACTCTACACTTCAATTCCAGACGATTCTCTACCTCTCCAAGAATGTCATTAAAGACGATGCCATAAAGTACACCGTGGAATACATTCGTACCTACGTCGTCGACATTTTCATTCTTCCCAATGCATGGACACTGTTGATCTTCTCGAAGAACGTGAGGAAAAGTGTCCGGGATCTGCTGATTCATATCCTGAGATGCAGAAGAATGACCGTTCCTGTGATAAAAATCAATTTCAGTCATGTACCGAGCAGCATGTCGAAGATTCCTTCAAATTTGTGAGGGGGAAATAAAGTTTTTGACGACATATCAAAACAATGAAAACTGAATTACTAGCACTATGCACAGACTGTGAAACATGAATCAGAGACAGAGACATCGTCTGATGTCCGTAAACTCGAAAAGTCTACATGTTTATTATGAATCTAAAAGATGAGCTTTTTTCCTGACATGTGATTAGCTTTGTGGCTTTTGAGACGAACAACCCGTCGGGATGCAACAGCAAACCTGTTATCCAATTACTACAAGAGATAGGTGAAACCAAAAAGTTTGCTTTTTCTATTTTTCCCACTAACACGTTCAGAGACGGACTCATTTGGACAAGGATCTCGCTATGATAATCTATCACGAGGTCTATAGACACGTGGTAAGTTAGCTCTCACTGTCACTGCCATCTTTCTACAGGACGAGCAGGAGGTGTTTCAACCTTTTGGAGACTCCTGAAATGAAATGGAAACAATCAGGTAAGAGCAGTTCGTGAAAAGATTGTTTCAGAAATCGTGCGGACATCGGCCTGGCCTCTGGGAACTTTCAAAACGGCCAAAAGAGCAGCCAAAAGAAAGACAGCTGTGAAGAAAGAGAAAGAGGAGTGTTGTCAACAAATCTCGAACTGCCAAATGCGCACTCCTATTAAACAATAAATAATACAAAAAAATCACATAAATAATAGAAGCTGTGTGAAGTTAGTCAATCTCCTTCCTCGATTCCGACATGGCAAGATCGGTTTCTTTTTTCCGAACACTGGCACAGCGTTGTTCTTCAGCTTGGGCACTGCTTTCTTCACTGCAAAGCATTCCGGCGGCTTCTTGAAGACGTCGGCATGACTCTTCTTCAGGTGATTGGCTATTTTCCTCGAAATTTCAATGTGGTCCAGATCGACTGCCACAAGATCTTTCTTGAGTTCAGGAATTTGGCTCAGCCATGGGAGACCACAGATGTGGTGCTCATCTGTCACGTAGTAGTGTTTTTCTCCGTCGACTTCTGAAGAGGAGGAAACCTGTCAATTGCCTGAAACATTGATTGGAGGGGAGGAATATTCCTTGCTTCTGAAGAACCTTGCTCAAAAAATCGAGAACTTGCGGTATCTAACGATCCTCTTGTGGAAACCTCAGAAACTTAGGCATGAAAAATTTCTCACTGTTATAGTATTTATTGGTACTATCCCTTTAATTGATCCCCCAAATAGTCTTCTCTGTTATGATAACCGGGTATCTTATCAATTTGCCAGCACAGCTAGAAGTTTAAACAAAGCAAGCGGTACTATCACATACGAAAGTGATACCACGTGGATGGGCAGATATTCAGCAACAACTTGTTGCATCACTTAGATACCAAAGCTTCGACAAAAAGTTTTATATTATCAAGCTTTCAAGATCATCCAGTTAGAAAATTTAGCGGTAACTTGGTTTCGGTTCATGAGCACATTGTTTTCTTAGCTTCTGCGTTTCAGAGTCCAGATCACATAGCTTCCCCACCGAGTTCAATACATTAATAACCTAGAATCAAACCCTCATTTCTTTGTTCTTCTTCCCAGATGGTCCCCAAGTTTCCGAACAACTTCTAGTTTTCCAAACGACATCTCGCATTCTTCCACTATCGTACGTAGTTCTTATCGGAGTGCAGAAGAAGTTTTACGCATTTGTCGTGTCATCGAAACAGCCACGTAGCTTGACCGATCGGAGGTCCTAGTACAAACAAAAAGTGTTGATAGAGCAGTTGATTGAAACTTTTTTCCTAACTGATGAGGGCTTGTGATGTACAGGTTGTCAAGCAGGTCAACGGAATCAATGTTATCAGCAGGATATAGCAGTCTTTGCAAATTTCTCTCGTGACGGTTTTTTTACTGGATTGCGAAGGATCAAAAAACTGACCCCATGGCATCGGATTATTTATCTGAGGACAGATTTGCAAAACACACTCACTCCAAGATTCACGACCTAGGTTGGGAGATTCTGCCCTAGCCTCCTTATAGCCCGTTCCTTGCCCCTTCCGACTATTATCTGTTCCGGACTCTCAACAATGAGATTTGAGGACAACAGTTCGATTCCGATGGCCCGTGAAATGGGCAGACGTGGTACATCATAATGGTGATTACAATGAATAAAAAATTTGTTTGAAGTCCGGAAATGGGGGTGAGAGTGTTTGTTGTAAATTCTCGTTAATCTTTTGTATTTCCATGCTCTTTGTTTTAAAAAATGCATAACTAAGGTAAGTTGAAAATAATATCATTGCATCGGATAATTCTCCCCCGGAAACACAGCCTGACTATTCTAATAACCCACTCACACTTCGTATTCTTTTATTCTCTTCTTTTCTACAGCTTCTCTCCACCAAGTGTGGTTCGATAAATGCTTCCAAGCAGTTTCGAAGCATCTCAAACGGATGAGAGAGATTCTCCCGATTTCGAGTTCGTCTCGCTGCCAGCGTGGAAGATTTTAGAGTCAAAAACGTTCTAGGTCAGCTTTTTGTCACTTACTCTTCTTTCATTACAAATATTAGTGGTTTCATTGTTTGTTTGAAAAAAAACAGCGGGGACGCCATTTTCCTGCGTGCACGGGAAACGAACTTGCAATAGAGTCATGTGGTACTTGCCCGTGTCTTCCAGCACTTGCTTGGCATTTGTTTTGAATTAAGTTTTTCGAAATTTTTATACCACTACTAATAAACAAAAGTCTTTTTCTCGGTATTTGTTTACTCAATATTTATGTTTTGTTGACAAACACTTCGAATGACAAAAACAATTGCGTTCTAATTTTTTTTTTCGAATGTTTGCCCGTTTCCGTTGACACTCTCGGCCGGGCTTTCGCCAGTTGTATCTCTATCTAAAATTCCAATGACATAAATAGCAGTTATGTCCCTATAATCGCTTGAAATCCCTCAAACTTTCGAACGAAACAATCGAGCTAACTTATCAGTTTTCGCTCTGCCTATTGTTCGTTCACTTCCCTCCTTTTTGTACGTCCAATTTCTGCTATTCAGATGACATCTACTTACTATTCAACCAACATAGAACATGGGTCCCTTGCTAGCCTCAAAAACACGCTTAATCAGACAGAAAGAAAGTTAAAGGACGAAAAAGACAGCAACGCTAAGCTACGTACACAGGTTTGCTTTTCTTTGTAAAGAGTCTACCCCGACTTTCTGAAAAACACATTTGCCTTTTCGCGATTAACATTTTGATTTTGATTTTATCGAGGCTTATTTGAGCGGAATACGGTAAAAAGATTCATCTAAAAGTACTCTGTCCAAATTAACTCATTCATAACTCGCAGTTCTTTAAGATTTTTGACAGACATCCAAGAGCAAATTTGTTCACCAGGTCGAGCTCTACATCTTTGCTCTTAGGATTCCCTCAAAAATCTTAAAGGACTGTGTGTTATTGACGAGTCCAGTTGGATTTTGGGGGTACTATTAGAGGAAAATAGGGCATTTTCGTTAATGCTGGTAATGATAGAAGCCAGGCAATATATATGGAGAGCGAATATCAGTTTGTTCGTTTCGTCGTTCGTGTGAACCCCTCCAATTACGGCATGGCCGTAATTGAAGGGGTTCACACGAATGACGGTGGCAAGATCCTAGAGTAACCGGTCTTCTAGCCGGACTCTTTTATTTTTTACCAACTTCAGAAATAGGAAAATTAGCACTTTTTCAGCTTGCCGAGTTTGACAGAGCAAATCCAAAATTAGTTTCCTCTAATTTTCATACCGAAGCGTCAGTGGCTGATCTGCAAGAAACTGTAAGACGTAATGAGAATCTCAAAAGCGATCTTGAAACTGCTCATGAAATACAGCGGACTGAAAAAAGGGTAAGCTGTATTGCAATGCAGATACAATAGTTTAGCTGGGAGAGAAAAGAGAAATGTTGAAGAAACTAAAAACTCAACGGGAAAACAAGGAGCGGACTGAAAAAAGGGTAAGCTGTATTGCAATACAGATACAATAGTTTAGCTGGGAGAGAAAAGGGAAATGTTGCAGAAACTGCAAACTCAACGGGAAAACAAGGATAGAAAGCGAGCAAATGGCTTCTTGAAACCTATAATAGTGATGCAAGAGAATTATTAATCATACACTGAATGATAATTTTCAGACTTGGGTTTTTAATATCTTTCGTTCTCGGAAACTTATATCCTGCACTTTTATATGCGACCAGCCCTATAGGCATTGCGACGGGGATGATCATCGGCTATACTGTTTGGAAAGAAACCTAATGGTGGTAGAGTTACTACTCTGCTGCTCTGTATTTTTTGTATGTAAATATTATGTACTGATTGTTACTAGCAAATAGTTAATTGAATAAACAGTATTTTTCAGAACCAGTTTTAAATGGAGTTTTAACCTAATATCTTTTGTTCTATCTGTTCTTTAAAATAAATTTTAGATGCGATGGAATTATTTTTTGGGAACGAATAATTCGAGCAACCAATATGAAAAGGAAGAAACCAACAGGAACATAAAACAAGCGGAGGATAATTTGAAAAACGAAGAGGAGGAAGGAAAAAAGCTCAGAGCTGAAGTGAGTAAAAAATCCTTGGTCATCTCTCCAAAAATTCAGCTGAATGCAAAACTTCAAGCGAAGAATCGTTTGTTAGAAGAAGAGATTGAAAACTTAAAAAGGAATACAGATGCCCCTAGTGAGGAAGAGAGGAAAGTTTTGCAGGAGAAGCTGGACAACTTGATTGAAACAAGAGATAGAAAGCTGAATGAGGTAAATTCACTCATAGCTGTTAACAGCAGTTCAGGAGAGAGATCTGGATGAGAAGATTGCTGAAGAACAACAAAAAGCCTCCACCAGGATGTGATCCGTCAAAAAATTCGCATTGCCTCTCTTTACTGTCATTTTCTATTGTTTATCGACGTGAGAAATCTTCGCAAGTTTAGTCTCATCAGATAACCCAGTGCTTTTTAAGCGAGTGTCCACAATATCTTACAAGTGTCTTATTCGAAGAAATCGCTGTTTTTCTCAAAACATGTGGTGACCTGTTTCGATCGACAATTTTACAGACAGACAAAAACATTGTGGCCCTTCAGTTTATCCTCAGTTGGTTCTCTTTCGCCCAACAATACTTTATACTGTGGGTCCATAGAAAATTCGTCAAAGTCTTAGCTGTGGCTTGGAACACTTGAAAAAACAAATTTATTCGCAAGCACTATATTTACAATACTAAGACTTAACAAACTAATGGGAGAACTGTTTTAAAATTGAAGGGTCAATGTACAAATACGTTAGTAGAAAATGTGGATGTGGTGGAGAAAAAGAGCTTAATAGAGAACAATTTGGCAATTATAGCAATCCTGTAGCTTTACATATACAGATTACCAATACACATACACAGACACAAATGACTATAAGAGCTAGGACGGAATATTTGGCAATATGGTAGATCGTGTTGGAGACTTTCTCCTTAACATGATTGATTGTCCTGCTGACCCATTGGTCTGCTCCGCTAAAAAAATTACATAGATAGCAAGAACTTGAGCCAATATTACGCCAGCAGCGAATAAACAGGATTGAAGATTTTCTCCTTAACATGATTGGCTATCTCGATGAGTACACCAACGAATAGAAAGATAGGGTCTAAGAGGAACTCCCTTAATTTTCTAGTAGCTATTTTTCCTCAAAAAGTATACCATGAACCGATGGGCCCGTAAAGAAACGACAGTCCTTCCTGTTTGAAGATTGTAATGTCATCTTTGTATTCCGTGTAACTTTTTCCACGTGGAAGAGCTTTCTTCCATTCTATTCTCTTGTAGAAAGTCTGAAGTTTTACTGTCGTTGAAGACTGGATCGCCGTCATTTTAGTACTTTGTAGAATAGCTGATTTACTAACTACTCTATCCTAGTGTTCATGATTCTGCCGTTGTGAAGCCGGTATTTTCGGGAGAAGATTTGTTTGCCTGTTGGAATTTTCTGCTAGCTTTAGATAAAAACAGAAAGCGCTAAATCGATGGAGCTCAACACTGGGCTACGTGAGCCATCACCCGAGTTTTGGTCTTGCGCACAATGAAACAAAAGAGACAAAGTGAATTCTTCGGGAGGGAGATCTTAGTTATGTCCTCCACTAATGCCAATTGAGACCCCCACCGGTAAAGCCCCTCCACAACTCTTAACAATTTGTAATTTCATTTTGAAACAGGAATTCGGCAATTTTTTTAGGATTTTTGGGACAACAAATGTGCGAATTGTAGTTCTCACCGTGTTGAACGTCTTCACCTTTTTTGTACCTCCCTCATCTCCATTACTATCTCTATAATCATTGATTATACTAGAAAAAAAACCCACTCTTCAAGAAAGATTTTAATGTTAGACAAAATGAGGGCGATAATGAACATTTTCCTGTGTATCTGCTGAAGTAGAATCTTTGGCTTATTCCGGCCAATCACATGTTCGACATTTTCCTTCAACGCCTGGTACTGCTTCTGTTGACGTATCAAGCACTTTTTACACTTTTTGAAGCTGTCGATAGCTTTCGCAAGCCAGGATTGATCTTCTTTCGTGTAGCGATCAAGAAACAGGAACGCTTGGTAGTAATAAGCACTAATAGAGTAATATGGATCTAGTGCAATCGCTTCTTCTAAGAGAGAGAAACTCTTCTCGATGTTTTCACTGTTCGATTCCTTTAGAGTGTTCATGAAGAGGACAGCTGATGCAGGATTTGTGTGAGAGTCTCCCTGTTCTTGAAACTTTCTTTGAACCGTCTCTGCAGTGATAATTTTTGTTTCTGCTAAGTACCGACCAAATTCGGCGTTGAGGCTTCGAAAGCGGATTCGTTCAAGTTTGCTCTTCTTTTCATTGTCTCCAAAATTTTTCTCCTCTCCCAAATTTTTCTGGCGATATTCCACGAACATTTGGAGGGCATCATCTCGTTGTTTCATCTCTTCCAGCTTGCCAATATCAGTTGAAGCTATTCCTTGAGCAAGGTCGTCACGCTCTTTTTCTAGAATTCGAATCCGATCCTATAAATAATAAGCCAAATTTGCAGGCGAAATAAATTGGAGTCATTTGTTTTGGCTTAGCTTCCAAAGGAGTGTTCATGATTTCTAAAACGGCTAACTAGATTCGGTCTTCTCATCAGTCTTATTTAACCCCTATTACAGTGTTACGGCATCTCTCTGTCTGTTTGTCTGTACGTCTGGAGCCAAGGTACCGTATCGAGTGTTGCTTCGAAATTTAGGATACACGCGTAAAATCGGCACGAAATGGGATGAAAAAAACAATTGGTGCTAAAAACAAAAGTAGATACAACGCGTCCTTGAGCCGCTACAACTTTTCTTTCAGCTTGACATGTTTGAACGAGTCTGATCGGATTCTCGACAAACTTAGGCGTGTTCTCTATAGACCCAGTGTGAGGCTCTGGAGGTAAAAGACGAGAAAGAACACGAGTTGATGACAGAAGGCGAGGAAAGAAAGAGGCATGGGCATTTGCTGAAGGGAAGAGACATTAGCAAGAGGTAGATAAAACGAAAGTCTCTTTGAAAGCCGAAATGGACGACAGGAAATTGAGCTGGAATCTGAGAGAGACAGAGAAAAGAGGCAGATAGGGACAGAAACAGGCGGGCGCCTCTAGAAGGCTTGGAGGCGCCCGTTGCGCAAAAGGAAAACCTTCTTCTTTCAAAACATTTCCTCTTTTCAACGCTAATCCTGGGGAAGGCCTTTAGTAAGTGGACGTGTAGCTGGGGTGAAAACCTATAATTGAGAAGACTGAGGACCGTATAGTTGTACATTTAGTTTTACGCTAAAGTGTAGATTCTTCTTCGGTCTTACGATAAGAAAATAACTCACCGCAGTTGACGCTTCTGGTCCTGCTCTCTTAATCATCCTTGTCCAAACTTGTTCATTCACGTGCTCCTTATTGATAATGAGCTGACTCGTACCAGGCTGCCCATTTCGTGACGATCTGCCAATGCTCTGCTCCTGTACACGATCATTTTTCGGCAACACGGTGAGAATGACATGAAGACCACCCATTTCGAGAGCTTCATCGGACACTAGAATATCCGTTCCACGTCCAGCAATGTTCGTAGCCACAATGCAATGTCCAGATTGAATTTTTTCTGTGAAAATGCTTTCGTTCTTGTAGCCGGTATATGTTTTGACCCTCTTTTTTGTTTTCTCGTTAATGTACTGGGATAAGGATTTTTCTAGACTTTCCGCATGGGAAATGTATTCAGTGATGATAAGAACTGCACGACCGCCACGAAGCTTCTTCACAGCACTTTCTAAAATTTTCTTTTTCCAGGCATCGTCTTCATCAAGTATATAAGAACTGAGATTCTTGTGACGACGATTTTTGGAAGGTGGAATAAATACGAAGTCGACTTTATAGACATTTTTTAGGAACAGTCTTGAAGATTCTCCACCAATTGTCCCGGTTAGTCCGATGACATTTGCTCCATACTTGAGGAAAAACGTCACGTTTGTAATGAAATTAGTGGGCAATGACTCAGCGTCCACTTCAATGCCATGCTTCATTTGAAGGAACTGTTGAAGACCGTCATCATATTGCATTTGTGGATGATGGACGCCTGTGTAGGCCCAGTCAACTATGACCAACTTATTATCCTCGTGGATCACGTAATCAAAGTCTTTTTTCAGAATGAAGCGAGCCTTGACTGCTGATTCAATCCATTTTGGCAGTTGGACTCTGATGAGGCTTTTCAAGTATGTAGGGCTTGTCAAGGATTTCAGTATCATCTTCATTTTAGGATGAAGCCTTTTTTGACAGTAGCTGTGAAGAGCTTCTAATCCTTGAAGCTCAATATTTTCATCTCCATTTTTATAGTACCACACTCCATGCTTCTGGCTGCTCTGAAATGAGAAATGATGAGCCAACTGTTCCAATAGTAAAATTTCAAGAGTGACTCATAAGTTCTGCAGTTTTTTGATGTAACTTTTGATCAATTCTGTCTCCTTCTCTCTGTCAGTCTAAGTAAATCGACTGATCTAGATGGCGCTTTGAAGAGTATAACTTTTTTTAGAAACTTCAGTATTATGTTTTTGCAGAGGCTTAGCGAGAACATCGAAGTTCTCGTTGCCCAACAAAGCGCGAGCGATTTTAATTAAGGTAACTTTGTTTTATTTTAGCGTCAGGAATCAAAAGTACAGCTTACGGGTACCCGCAAATTCACTACAAGAGAGAAAAATCGTCTACTGTTAATATAAATTAGTGGGAAGATTTTTTGAGGGGATCAAGCCTCTTATTGAAAAAAAACATTACCATTTCCAGATTTGAATTGACCTCTTTCCAAATATACGATAGAGTACCAATCAAATATTCCATTCCGAAACTTGGGCTTGAGAGACGAGCAGAATCTTTTCTCCCATCGAGAAACATGCTATCAACCTGAACTCACAAGTTTTCCCGATTATTTAAGTTCTTTACCTCATCCACAATTGCAACAGAGTACTCGCGGTCCCATCGGAGATAGGTCTCATCAAAGTTATCACTCAAAATGTCCGTCATGAAATCGGCAGCAGATCCATAGACAATATCACATTTGTATACCTGACCTTGCTCTGTTTAGCGACTTCTATTTCAAACCTCATTCTTGGATTCGTAGGCTTTTTTCCCTTTAGCAACCCAGTATTTAAGTCTGTCATTCAGAGCTCTTTTATCGTCTTTTTCATTGCAGAAGATATGCATGGCACGGCCCACAGCATTGTGCTCGACCGAGATACCGATCTTCTCGTAGAAACTCTGAGTAATTCTCTATCCAAAGACGTAAAATTTGTTACTTTCATGTCCATCCATTGATTCTCTGCCAGCTCGCTGGAGCTTGTGATGATGTCAACACGTTTTTTTCCCCCCTCTTTTTTCCCCATTAGGACCTCGTAGACAGCCAAGGCAGCAACGACCAGTGTCTTACCCTCTCCCGTCTGTAACATGTTAACGCATCAGGCGTATTTCTTACTTTCATTTGGAGAATCCGAGCTTGTGATTTGCCTCGAGCATCCATTGCTAAGAGCAAGGCTAACTGTTGTGCAGTTGTCAACGTTTTTTTGGTGTAAGTATTGAGCGCATGAACAGCCAACGCCAAAACTTTAAGCTCATCTGAGGCTTCATTCGAAGCAACCTGGAACAGGTTGATAAAAATAACCTCAGTATGATGTATGAATCTTGCTCACGCATCTTTTCCGCTCAAAAAGAAAAGGCACTTAAAAAGTTTTTGCTCTGACCTATGGGCAATTTCGGACGAATTAAGTAGAAAAAAGTTGTGACCAAATTCTCACTACATAGGCCGCCACCTAATAATTCAATCAAGGGGTATCTATAAAATATTTGAAGGTAAAAATGATTGCAATAAACATGATGGTTTCTCTCACAGAGCCTCCAAATAAAGTGGTTTCCATTCTGCTTCTCCGAAAACTCCAACAGTTATAAACTCACTTCTTTTGATATAGCATCCATGTCTGTATATTTGCTTTTAACCTCGCGATAGCAACAATCAAACTGCTTGTGCTTTGCAGTCAGTTCACCTACTAAAACTATTATTTACCGGCACTAGTTTGCTCATTACCCACCTGTGATTTTGCAATTATCTCCAAATTTTGATTCCTCGCAAATTTTAGCAATTGCCTCCTCTGGATCAAGCAGTTTTTCCTGCTCGAATGCCTGAACTTGATTATCAGAGAGGATTTACCTTACTTACTGATTTTATCAGCTCAATCACACCTTCTTTGGTCCATCTTATTTCCTTTGAAATGTCAGGATTAATCATGTTCTCATTGATCATATCAAGAACAGTAAGTAGGCGCAGTAGTTCCTTATTATTAGGGGGATTTTTCGGAGTTGAGTTTTGACCGTTAAAATAATTGATGAGATATAAGAGGTCTTCTTTTGACTTGCATATCCTGTATTTAGTTTGGTAATATACTGGACGATCAAGAAGATTATTTTCGAAAACTGCCTGAAAATTTTTTGATGAGATAATAGCTTCCGTATTTTCTCTAATAGCACTCTCTGACTCGCCAATAACTCATAGATTTTTAGGTTTTTTGAAAGACAACCAAAAGCATGGTTGTGTAGCTGGATCTGGAGAACAACTTCGTTTTTGAGCATTGCTTGAAAAACTTGAAGGTCTGCGAGTTTTTGTTGAGTCAATGGAAAGTTAGGGGTGCTTCTCCTTGTTAGAATGAATACGGTTATTACCAAGAGCCACTCTTTCGTGATTTTGCTAGAGATTTCCGTCCAGATTTCTATTTTATCTATTGAATGTGTGAGACAGAATGAAATAGCAATGCTCTTCCAATCATCAGATGAACTTTTGTTTTCAATTTTATCTGCCAAATCATTGTCCTTGTCAATGACAGCTTTGATGTATTCGGCTGAATGTTTGAAGCCAGCGGTCGTCAGCTTATTATAGATTGTACTCTGGTCCATCCTTGGAAGGCTGTGAAGAAGCATGAAAAAACACATGTAGATACAAATGGAGTTAAATGGAAGAGCAAAGGCAGAGACAATGGAGCCAAGTCAAAAATAGCGTTTCTATTGCAACTCAGTCAAAGTTAGTGAGCATGGAAGGTGCTGCCTTTTGTTAAAAATGAGTAGAAGTGTTGCAAAACTCTGGAACTATTTTTCTAGAAATTAGAAAGAAGATGGCGTACCTTTCTGCTTGTTTGATTATGCGAATATTGTCAAAAATTTGCGAATCCGATTGCCCTATTTGTCAAGTAAATTAAACTTGGCAAGGTTGATTTGACAACTGATAATATTAACAGGTTTAACTGACAAGAGAAGCAGGACGTTAGAAAACAGGTGAAAATGCAGGTCATTTTTTAACCTTTTCTTTGCAAAATATTATTTTCATATGGAAGCAATCGTCTATCTATTTAAAATTGCGCAGTGATGAAAGAAACATATGGAAACGTATAGATGTGCGCCTCCAGTGGCACCACTACCACCAGCCAGCTGGACTCCGCCCAAATGCAGAGCGTTCTGGAAAGAGGCGTGGCTATCCCGAGATGTTTGTTTTGAAAAACAGAACCTCAGATTTTGTAGGGAAACGTCTCTCGTTTAGCAACACTGCCCTGCAGTAGAAAATTCGGAGTTTGAATGAGGTAACAGCTGGCAGAAAGAAATGAAGTGAGCCATCTTATCTGGGAAACACCATAATTTTCGATACCCTTTCGAATGGCATCCACTTCGTTTTGATATCCCGCGGCCAACTAAAACCAGCCCTTCCAATAAAAAGACATTCCTAGAAGTCTCACTTTAATTTTTTAAAAATAGGATCGCATGTCTTTTTGTTGCAAACTAGGTCCAAACAAATCTAGCCATTCTTCTTCCATTCAGCGCCATTTTCATCTACACGAACAGAGAATAGAGAATAAGAAGAAGGGAAGTGGCGTCTTGCATGGTGGTGGTAGAGGACTGAGTGAGCAACACGAGATAACCCATAGCTGGCCGTTGTTGTAAACAAGGCAGAGGACATGTTTACAAAAAGCGAAGAGACTTTTTTACCAACCCAATAAAAATGGGGTAAATTCAATCATTGTTGTTAACAGAAATTCAGGAGAGAGACCTGGATGAGAAGATTGCTGCTTTTAAAGCGAGTGTCCACACTATTTTAAAAGTTTATCTTATTCGACAAAAACGCTCACGACGTATTCTTATACAGTCCCTCCTGAAGCAGTATACAGACAACTCTTGATATAGTTACACGAAAAAAGACTACTAGTTGGTGAAGTCTACTAAACGGAGAGGAAAAATCAACTGTATTCTACTATTGGTGTCTACTATATGGCGAATTCTACTATATCTGGTATATCGAGAGTTGACTGTACTGTCGTTCATTCTGAGTTCTATTTGAACAAGGAGATCGGGACCATCGAATATCTTTTAAACGAGGTCAACAAGACGAGAATCCAGTCGCCGGAGATTCGTGAGAGCAGATTCTGCATTGATGTCCTGGTCCAGCTGACGTCACCGAATGGACATATGACTGTTCCAGATATTTTGGAACGTGAGGTGCAGAGACTGAACGAGAAGGAAGATCTCAAGTATCTGCACTACAGGTGCAGTTTCTCTTTCGCATCTCATTTCATCGTTTTGAGAAAGTGTAGTGGACCTTACGTATTCTGAAAATTCGTGCCGTGGGTCGAATGCGCGATAATCTACCACGGTAGTGTTATGAGAGAGACGCAGTTTAGTCTTTCCCAATTTGCCTACAGAATTCTATTGCCCTGTTTTTGCACAATCCAAATCACCCTTCTTTTTGCGCCACATTCTTGTTATTCTTCCTCTTCTCAAAGTAACTGTTCCGACATCTGGACAAGCATTCGATGTCTGTAGAATAGCCTGTAGAACATATGAGGGTATAATTTTAGGTTATCAATTTATTGAACTCGGTGGGGAAGCTAATTGATCCGGACACAAAACGCAGTAAATAAGCCGAACCTTGTTGTCGCATAGTTTTCTAACTCGACCATCATCATAAGAACCTGATAATAAACAAACTATTGTCTAATATTTGGTATGTGCATCAATTTGTTGTTGAATTTCAGCCCATCCACGTAGTATCGCTTCCATTTCTGTATGTGATAGTACCGCTTGAACATCTAGCTTAGCTGGCAGATTGATAAGATATTCGGTCGTCTCATCATAACAGAGAAAACTAGTTCAGATTATGCACCTTGTGTCCCAAAATGTCTGGAAGAGCCACATGTCCACTCTTCGGTGTCTGCTGGACCAGGATATCAATGTAGAATCTCCTCTCCCGAATGTCCGACAACTGGATCCTCGTCTTGCTGACCTCGTTCAGAAGCCATCCGATGGTCCCGATCTCCTTGTCCTAATAGAATTCGGGATGAATGACGATGTACTGCTTCAGAAGAGACAGTAGGAGAATACGTTGAGCACGAGGAAGAGAGGACGGTCTGTGGAGTTTTAACTCTTTCTACTTGTTCCAGAGATCCGGTTGAAACAATTTCTGGTAGAAGGGAACGATTTGCCTTAGCTCGGAATCGAACCCGAGACGTATGGGGCTGGCGGCGAGGGCACCTCATAGCAATTAAACCTGCCGGTTACAAAATTCCAAACTGATTACACACTTAATTTTGGAATTATACTTCGAGAAGTATTTAGAGCAAAAGACGACCAAATCTTTTGCACTTTGCACGTTTTATGGTGACGTACACACTGGCGGGAACAATGATCGGAGACATATAAAGTTCAACTGGAGTATCTTTTTAGGGACAAACTTAATCTCTTAGTACACTTGGAACCTTTACTTTCAAAACACTTTCCTGAGTCGTTGTCAGCAAAAAAATTTGGTTGCAAACTGTTGACTGCTAGAATCAGAAAAATAGCTAATCAAGTGGAAACATGATTTTTTCAAATTTTTTGAATATGTCTGAATAATAACTTGTGTCAGCCCCTTGCTTTCAAACTCTCCTGCTCGTCCTAGCTGATGATAACTCTAGTGATAAGAACTATTGACTGAGTAGGCTCAATCAAAAGGATGAGTGTACGATAGTTTATTGGTAAGACAACATCGTGGCTTGCGAAAGTCAACTTGTTAGAGTAACCTACGATTCATATTTCACTGATTTCAGCCAGAACCTCAATAGTGGTTAGAGAAGAAAGATGGTCAGGGAACGAATCATTGTGATGCGACGGTGTGGGCTTTGAACTACTCTTCTTCCGCACGATAAGAACATGTTATATCGGTGAGGAAGAACTAGTAACATCTTACAAGGCCTTGGACTACGGTGGGATAAACATTTGAAGAATTCTTATTTTCCCATGTGTTAAACTAGTTTGCAAGTTGCTGGAACCATTTCAATATTTTCCCTGCGTCTTTCTCTCCAAAAATGTCTATAAAATTGGTTAAACGATAACAATTAGCGACTTACAGTCTATAACACTGCCCTTGAACATGTATTCAAAAATCAGGCCATGAATTTCGTCCACGTCCTTGATCAGCATGATGAACAAAATTTTGACTATGAAGGTACGTCATGATATCGGCTAGTTGAGCAGCCCAATTGTAAACTCTTTGTGGATTGTTAATGTTGTTATACTTGTCCGATTCCTTCTTGTAAGTGTCTAAATCATATCGTCTATTCATGTTTTAGGGCTTCTAACAGTTACTGAAAGTTCCCTTGGCCAAGTATTCAATGGTGGAGTCGATGAGCCGTACGCCATTTGCTGCTTCCTTCGCTTGCTCTACAACTTGAAATCTAACTTGCTCTCTCAATAAGGTTGGAGTGCTTGAGGTTAAAGCATAAAACTTTGTGATTAGTTTGCGATTACAACGCAAAGTCTCTTCACCCTGCACTCCACATTCAAACAGAGGAGGAGAGGAGAGGATAGAGGAAAGGCCGAACGATATACGCTCGCTTTAGGTTACATTTTGGCAAGCACGTTGCGGCAGATTATACAACGTAACTTTGTTCGCCCCAATTGAAAGTTGTTAGTTTTATCTTGGTGAAGAAAAGTTATAGACCCGGCGGTTAAACAGGTGTTGTTTGATTACTCTAATTTTAATCTGACGAGATTGCACGGATGCGATGTTTTGACTGACGCTGGGACCGTAACAATGCTAGTTAGAAACAAATAATTTTGGCACCCATAGATTGTTCTCAAATGTGGCTTCAGAAGTTCCCCTGTGATAACGGTTCTTTCGAATCGGGAAAACGTTTCGAATTTGAAGCGGACATATTTTGCACTTCCGCGGAAACCTTATCTTCGAAAAAATTTCCAGTAGCTCTTTCAGTCGTTCCCTGTGCTTTGGCGGAAACACTCTTACTCCAGTTTCTCTTGAAACTTCCTTTCAATACCCGTGAGTAACACAATCTAATTATCGATCTCAGTTTTGAATAGTACTTCAATCATGCTGGCAAAAACAACTGCAAAGAATTGTAGAGTCTCTATACCAATTTGAGGAATTTTTGATGGATTAAGAAAAGATAGAGACCTTTTCCGCGAAAGTAGCGTCTCACGTCCCATAACTATCAACAACTTGCTTGGAATCAAGTTTTGTAGAAATAGGTACCAGTTTACGAAAATAAACCAGCTGAAAAGAAAAAAGAAAGTTTAATTTTTAACAGAAAAGTATTTTCGATTGGTCGTATTTTGTCCACCGCGTTGGTAAAGGAATGTATGGGGAAATTGGGTACGACAAGGCTCGTGATAAGAGACAGAACAAACACACCAGGATGCTTCATAGATCACAGCTGATACAGCCGTTTAGGATATTTTTCATTTTCAGAGGGCCGATGCACCAAATGTCTCCCTCAGTATCAGAAAGGAACATAGCTAATATAGTATACTAATACTAGACGATACAATAATCTGACGGGTAATATGGAGGCTGGCGGTGCAGCTAGAGGATAATCTGAGTCTCTTGGGACTTGGGTAGGACGAGTCATCCATGACTCTTTAATACATAAATGGGACTTGAGGATGCAAGGGACGCAAACGGGTATCACAATTGTGTTATTCAGGCATGGTTGTAATCTTCTTGAGGATGTCGTTGATCTGGTCCCATCTCAAACGCTCTTCTGGAGTGTGTTTCCAACAATCTTCAATCAGTTTTTTCAGACTTTCTGGATATTCATATGCTGCATGAAATTCCGGTCGAGGATATTTGCCATCTACATTTCGGTTGTTGATGTAGTTTCCAAAATCTCTAATGCGAGTAGTTATTCCTTGTTCGTTTGTCCTCTCAAAAGGAGTTCTACAAATTCGTATAAAACCGACGTTTAGTAATTATTAGCTTACTTGCCAACAGTCATGAAATACATAACCATGCCGAAGCTGTAAATATCAACTGTTGTCTTATAGTTAGCCTCCTCTCTTTTTATGGCAAATATTTCCGGAGCTGCGTAAGTATGTTCAGTGTAGCTGAAGTAAAATGAATTACAACTAAAGAGTAACCTTTACTTTGCCGTCATTAAATCTGCTGCCGCGCGAGAGTGCCCATAATCAATCAGCTTCACGTGTTGGTAGCCGTCCCTTTCAGAAACAAGAACACTGAATTTGGGGTTTGAAAACAAAATCAACAAAAAAAAACTTGTTGGGTTTCACATCTCGGTGGATGACTGGTGGAACTTGACCATGCATAAATTGAAGAGCAGAGGCAATCTGGGTAGCGATATTCACAATTGTTGAAGTAGTAATAATGCCATTTTGACGTTCTTCTGCTATGTAATGACGAAGTTCAATGCCATAATGCTCAAAAACAAGACCGGTAATCAGGTAAGCACTGTTTTTCTGTTGAACGTAAACTCCTTCCGGAAATCCAATGTTATCATGACAAAGTCTCTATATAAGACAATCATTATGCTATATGTTTAATCCTTACCAAATTGATTTCAACTTCTCTCGCACTATATTTGATGAAGTGTGGCTTTGTAAAATCCAAATAATTCATTTGAAATTTTTTCAGAACAAGGTCAGTTCTAGAGCATATGCAGATAAGAGATGAAATTGGATACCTGCTTGTATTCGACAGCGGGTGTTCGGAAATTAGTGTAGACACTACAGCATATTCCGTGTACCCGATGTAGTCGCAACCGTTTGTATTGCATATACGAACATCGTTCAAGTTCTGAGCACGAAGGGCTGTTGCATCCTCTTCAGTGCTACAGTAAACAGGCATGCCAATGTGTATGTTCTTCAGGAACTGGAAAAACTAAAACTGTCACAATCCATGCAGTTTTAATTTGTTCCCTGCTTACTAACTGACACAACGAAAAAAGATGCATTGTATTTGAGTAGCAGAGAGATTATTGAAGTCAAAAACATTGAACTTTTCTGAGATAGAAATTTACTTCTTTAAAAAAGAGGGAGCCGGGAAATGGCCAGAAACTAAAATATTGCTGTAGTTGATTTTTTTGGATGGGCTGGAAAAGTAAAGTTTTCTAACCGACTCTGCAGAAGAAGTAGCAGCTTGTTGGATTGCCATAATGGTTGTGTGAAATTGACCTCCTGCAAAAAATTTTTAGCTGTTGTGTAAAGAACGAGACACATCCACAAAGGGGTGGAAAAAAATCTACACTACTAGATAAGACAGTTTGAACAAGCGAACGTGTGCCAGGCTAGTTGATAACAGCAAAGAGAATTGAAGAAGATATCGAGTGATGCATGTAACCAAGCCGACATTAAGGGGACGGGCGCGAGCGACCGAGGGGTACGCATCTCGGGACCAAATTTCTTGTAAAGTACCATTTTGTAGAGAATTGTGTTCTGAGTGAGAACATATTGGGTTGGTAACTAAGTCTTTTCGCTTTTTTAAATGCAAAAATTTATTGACTTCCAAACAACTTTTTCATTCGTTGGAACTCATTATGATGTATCACGTCTGCCCATTTCACGGGTAGCTTACAGATGCCACGTTCGTCAAACACTTTGAGTTTCGACGCGAAGTGTGTCACATGGGAGCGTTTAATGAGCAAAGTAAGAATTGGTTGGAAGTAATCTGAGCACAAACCCGCAGTAAAATAGGTGTTTGCCGCGCTTTGATCGAAATTCCAGTGACAGCCAAAAATTTTTTAAAAGACAGGCTGAAGGGGTAATTTGGGAATAGGGAAATTGGAAAATGAGTACAGGCTACTAAGTGAGCGGAAAAACCATGGGTTCCGAGGATATGAGAATAAACAGAGTGACATCATAGAAAAAATTTAATAAAGATAAAAAGTGGGTTTATAGGATAAGAGAATGGAGAGGGTGGCAGGATAGGGAGGTGGATAAGTTTACATGACAAGAAGTGGATCCATTAAAAATGAAGTGTTTTCAAGGTCAGGTAAACAGTTTAGAAATGGACAAGATGTCAGGTTAAAATAAGAAGGGCCAACATAAAGTTATGAGATAAGGCGTCAAATTTGGGCATCCTCTGAAAACTGAAAAGCAGGTAAGGATGCGTAAACATCAGTACTTTGGAAACAGCTGCTTAGGACGACGAACCAATTAAAAACACTAATTTTATTTGCTTCTGCTCAGAAACTGATTACTTTTTTTTATTACGTCTTCTTTATTATTTATTATGTGCTTGACAAAGTATGAACTGACATAGTCTAAAACGAATTGCAATACGAGCGAGCTGATGTTACCTGTTTAGCGTAACACTAGCGATTGGCAGACTCGCAAACACCGTTCTCGTTAAACAATCAATTTCTGAACAAAAGTCTCAAGTTATAACCTCTGGGCTCAAATCAAGTATGTCGTTGTACAATCGACCAGCAATCTCGAAAGCACTCGGTCTACGTCGGGGGTCTCGATGAAGGGCGTTTTTCAACAGAATAAACAGTCGAGTACCAATTTCGTTTGCAGATTTTAATAGCAGTGAATGTATGAAATCTTCATCATATTTTGAGTTTCTCGAAATTTCCCACCTAAATTTTCTGTAGTGTTTATATGTTGCAGTTGGAATTGACCGGTCAACGTCAGCTAGTTGAAATTGACCGGTCAGTTTCAACTAGTTGGATCAATTTCAACTGCTTTTAAAAACCCAGTTTCAGTTGGAATTGACCGGAAGTAAAAAAATTTCATTTTTGTAATAGAAAAAGTGGTATATTGCTAAGGTGGCCGCTTTCCGCCCGAACAACCCAGGTTCGACTCTGCGTAGCGGTTTTCAACAAAAATCAATTCGAAATGGCTATGAAATATAGGAATGAGCGTTCTAATAACCTATTCTTGCAAATATTCAGTTGAAACTGACAAGAAGTAGAAATCTTCTTGTTGGTTTACCCTGTTTTAGTTTGCTCTTTCAACTTTTTCGACCAAATAACGATCAACTTTGCGGTGACCAGTATTTATTAATAGGAAACAAACAAAAACAATAAAGATGTCAAACAAATGACAGAAACAACATAATGTCTATTTGTTCCTGCAGGAGTTATTCTTGTGACAACGAGAATTGCACAGTAATTCACGTGACTTACACGAACATCGATTGGAATCATTTTTTCCGTAGCAATTGCAGTGCTTGTGTCCTTGTCCCAGTAACAGAGCCAAAAGAAATTGCTGCTCGAAACGTAGGCAGCTCCACATCGGGAACAGTAGACGGAAGAACAAACGTTTCCTCCAACGAGTCAACTTGATTTCTTGCGAAAAAGTTGGGAAGATGGGCGTTGCGTGTTCCTAGCCTAAAGAGAACTTATCAAAGAAGCTAAATGATTTGCTTACTTATAAAACCCGTTTTGTTCCTCGAGAACAACAGCCATTATACTTCGTGCGCCATTTTTTAAAGGTTACAAACCATTTTGGGGGATCTACATCGGGAATGGCTACCAGAACTGACGTTCCTACTTCGATCGCTCCGTATCTATAAAAACGATTTCAAGGGTAAACAATTTGAACATACCTGTTTTTTTTAAGCTTGTAGCATTCGATCTGCTTGCCGTTGTAGCGCCTGACCTGCTTGTTCCCGCTGATGACTGATGGTCGCTTCCTTGTCAGGCCAAGGGGTTTCCTCTTCATCGACGTACTCTTCTGAACGCCCGTAGGATCCTTGAAAGTATGCAGAATATGGAGTTGATCTGCATGGAAACTTCTACAGACGTCTTGGTTTTCAGCGCCCTTAGAACGACGAACTTCGTCAAGTGATCCTGGTAGTTTAATATGAACTTATGCTCTCCGTCTGGTACCGACTGTAGATCAATAAGATCCACCTAAAAATAGAAATAACTTTATACAGAACTAGCCTGACATCTTTCGTTATGCATGGTGCTGATTATCGGCTTTATTACCAGCCCTTTCTTCGCTTTGCCCTTCTTCAGTGGACACAAAGGGCAGCATTCACAAAGTTCTGCCTTTTTTATTTTGACCGATACAGGACAGCACAAAGTTCGGCCATTTTTATTTTGACCGATACAGGACCGCGTTCGCGCGTATATCGCTTGCGTTTACTTTGTTTCTTAGCAAACTTATTGTTAGCAAGGACAGCTTTATTAATGCTCAAGTTCTAGGGGCTTAGAATTTATATTTTGGAAAAGATTATGAGCGAATCTTGACATTTTTTTCAATCAACAGAGTTGATCTATTCAGATGTTGAAGGAAACACATTTTTACCACAAAGATTGGTTTGGTTGCATCAGTTAGCTTCGGCCTTGGGATATCTACACAAAAACAAGATCACTCATGGAGATGTCAAACCTAAGAAGTATGATACAGGGTGACGCATAATTACAGATACAAGAAAAAGAGGTGGTGGCAAGCGTCTCGGATCATTATTTGACTCTGGACAACAACAAGTATATTCATTGAACAGCTAGAAATAATATTCAGCATCAAATTTCAATATATCCTCCATCCGCATCCATACAAGCCTTGAGGCGCTTCGGGAAGGCATCCACTGTGACGCGCAGGTACTGTCCGTCGAGCTCATCCCAAGCTTTTTGGAGGGCGTCTTTCAGCGATTGAAGTGTTGAATGGGCTTTGAGCAGGCTTTGGCTTTCAAGACCGACCAGACGCTGTAGTCAAGTGGATTGAGATCAGGAGAATTGGAGGGCCACTCTTGAGCTGAGATGAATCCTGGGAAGTTCTGGCGACAGAAGTCTTGAACAATACGAGCTTTGTGAGCGGGGGACGAATCCTGTTGATATGTCCACGGCTTATTTTGAAAGTGTGTTTGGGCCCCGGCAAAACTTCGGTACGAAGAAGATCAAGATAGTTGGCACTGTTCACTTTTACACCTTGTGGCACGAAGATCAGTGGCGTTTTTCCGTTGCTTGTGATTCCTGCGAAAACCATGACGGATTGAGGATGAGATTTACGGCTAATGACGGTATGAGGTCTTGATTATGCGTAGATTCGATCGTTTTGCTTGTTGAGAACTTGCTCTACCGTGAAAACCTTCTCGTCCGTGAAAAGAATCGAAAGATGAGCATCTTGACGGCATCTGCGCAACAATCCCTTGCATCTGTCTTTCCGCTGCTGTTTCATGGCATCCGTAAGGATATGGGCTTTATTTTTCTTGTAAGCTTTGAGTTTAAGCTTGTCCTTGACAATCCTTTGACCTCAGCGAAATTCCCATGTTTCGAGAAAGACCTCGGATGGAGCGCGCCGGGTTGTGACGAAGCCGGTCACGAACTAACTTGACATTTGCTGGGGTGACGATAGAATGACGCCTTTCTCGTCCAGAACGATCAGAAGTGGTACCCAGCTCCTTGAACCTTCGGATGGTGGTATATGCAAGATTTCTTGGGCAATTCAGACGTTTCTGGATCTCCCGCGCCGAACGACCTTTCTTGTGGAGCTTGACAATTGATTCGCGATGGACAGAGGGCTTTGTCATTCTCAAAATTGCACATGTGATGACATAAGGCGGAAGAATATCATTCAAATAAATAAAGAAACTTCTAAAAACCACAAATGGAGAAGACTATATCATAAAAAGTAAAAACGCGCCCGCGCATCGTGTATTCGTAATTATGCGTCACCCTGTATTTATCTGAGACACAGGCGTCTCTGCAATATTTCTGGTGTTAATCACAATAACTAACTTCAGCATTCTGGTTGCAAACTCTGGCGAATCTATAATGTTGAACATGTCTGTGAACTCTGTTCATGAAAACTGTTTTATTCCACTGGACGAGGATATCGTTTTCAAACCACCGGAGCTTTTGTGTTGGGAAAAAAAAGAACTGCACAGAAAAAGCCGATTCCTACAGCTACGGAATAATTATGTACTTCTTAATAGAAAAGAAGTATCCTCACAAAAAACTTTTGGCTAGTGTGAAAGATGGCACATTACAAGTCTTCAGTACTCTTAAACAACTTCTACAAGCTGACCACATTATAATACCGGAAAACCCATTACAACAGTTGATAGAGAGAGCTTTGCAGTGGAAGTCAAACGATCGACCCTCTATGAAATCCGTGCAAAAAGAACTTGATGGAATATCTTGGCTGCGCGACGAGGATTTGAAAAAGGATGTAACAAACCGCGGGATGAACAGGTTAATCTTGACATTACTCACAGGCATCGATGTATTTTCTGGAGAAAATATTCAACGGCACACATTTTCGAAAACACCGAAAGGAGGTTTCAAATCACGTTTTCAGTTTAATTTACTTGCTAAAAGGGGGTAAATTTTGTTATGACTGCAACGGTACATAATTGCGTTAGCATACAAATGGAATTTTCTTATCATTTTTTTCAGAATGCAGCATGTCCCCTCTACATCTTCTATCCCTCTTCCGCAATCAAAAATTCCTCAAATTGATAGAGACATTAAAATTCTTTGCAGTTGCATTTGCCAGCATGCTTGGAATACTTTTCAAAACTGAGCCAAACAATGTGGAATGAACGAAAATGAATTTAAGGGAAGCTGGAGCAAGAGTTTTTCCGCCGAAGCACAGGGAACGCTTGGAAGAGCTACTAGTGACTTTCTCTAAGGTATGCAGAAATTAAAATCCCGTTAGGAATATTTCGAAATCACGAAGAAAAGGGTGATCTCCCCAACTGACTCGTTTTCACCTGACTTGCCAACAATTATTTTACCCACAAAGAAACTCACTAGATCGTTAGCAATATTGGCTTCAGACACACCGAGACTTGGGCATGTAGAATTGGAGTCGCTCACGCTCCTGGTGGAGACTTTTTGCATTAGTTGTGCTTTCTTCAAAGTCTTCTTGTCAACTTTAATCTGGGATAACACAAGTCAACACACATTTGCAAGTGTTATCCCAGATCAGAGTTGATATGTGTTACAGACAGACACCGAATGCCGATTTTGGAGATAGGATTAGAAATTTGTCGTTCAGTTTGATCGTATTTTGTCACGCGTACTATCTGGGCAGCGGAAATCAGTATGATCATGTGAATCCTGTTTGAACGGCGCGCCCGTAACTTTTTAAGATGAAAGTAACAAATTCCGCATAGATCAACACTAGTCATAATTGATGAGGCTGTGGGCAAAAAAAGTTACAAACTCTATCTAATTTGCCACACCGCGCTAACTAAAAGGAAAACCAGCCGTCTACGACGGCTTCACCAGTTCAAGAGACAGTTTGAAGTTGACTTGCAATCTCTTGGCCATTCCTAATTGACAATACATTTTTGCTTTTATTTCAAGGTCCGGACATCGAAATATAGTCTACCACAGTCACCATTCATAGGTTAGACCGTTTGAAACTGAACTTCAACGATTTTGGTCGCAAAAACTATACTTTCAGCTCAAGCACCCCAACCTTATTGAAATCTACGCTCAAGTATATTTTTGCTTTCGTTTCGACGTCCCGGACAAACAAACATCGAAATATAGTCTATCTCAGACACCATTGCGCATTCATAGGTTAGATCGTTCGAAACTTAACTTCAACGAAATCGGTCACAAAAACAATACTTTCAGCTCAAGCATCCGAACCTTATAGTGATCTACGCTCAAGCCGTAGAGCAAGCGAAGGAAGCAGTTAATGGCGTACGGCTCATCGGCTTCACCATGGAATACTTGGCCAAGGGAACCCTCAGTAACTGTTAGATGTCCTAAAACATTTGTAGACGATATGATTTAGATACTTACAAGAAGGAATCGGACAAGTATAACAACATTATCAATCCACAAAGAACTTATAATTGGGCTACTCAACTAGCCGATGTCATGACGTACCTTCATAATCAAGATTTTGTTCATAAGCGCGTTTCTCGCCAAAAGTAAGTGAACCCGATCAATAAAATAACACTTGTTCAGTATTTTCGTTTCAGAAGACAAGACGACAGTGAAAATTTGTCCAGTGTGTGCTAGCACAAATCCATCAAATGATGTTACAACATCCGAATGGCTCAATATTTTTGGGTACATGGCTCCTGAAAATTTGCAAAATAGCTAAGCGTGTACGTCCATGGCTCAAATTAGCAGAAAAGGATTGCCCATCTGTAATAGCATCATGCTTTTCGTCCGCTACGATTTCAGACTTCCATTCGACGGACAAGATATCAAGCTCAGTAAATTCGGAGAGCACATAAACAACGATGAGAGTCGCCCTCCATTGAAGAAAGACATGAATCCTGTCCTCAAAGACATCGTCAAATGTTGGAAATCAAACCCTAAAGAGAGACCATCAATGGATCAAGTGTTAAAGTCCCTGAAAGACAGAGAGCACGAGTTGGCCGGAGCTGATATTCCAGTTGTGCGAATGGAAACCATCGTCTACACCTCCAGATTAGCTTTATCCTATGGCTCGATGACTTTTAAGGGAAATATTCCTGACCATAAGGAAAGTGTCGCCATCAAGGTTCTCGGTAGTCGAGGAAGAATCCGGCATATTCGAAGAGAAGTCAACAATCTGTGGAAGGTTAATATAAAGAAGCAGAGAGAATTTCTGATGTTCAGATCAATCATCCCAATATTCAACGCTTCATCATGCTGATTAAGGACGTGGATGAAATTCATGGCCTGATTTTCGAATATCTGTCCAAGGGCAGTGTTGGAGACTGTAATTCGCAATTTTCTAGCCCTTAACCAATTTTACAGACATTTTTGGAGAGAAAGACAGATCCAAAGACGTTTGCACGCCTGGGAGAATTTTAAAATGGTTCCAGCAACTTGCAAATGCCGTTGCTTACTTTCACAACCTGGAGATCATTCACAGGAATATCAAGCCTAATAAGTGGGTTATTTATACTCTTCCTGTCTAAGCAATGAGTTTTAGAATGCTTCTTACCGATGACTTGGAGTCTATCAAACTGGCCGATTTCAGCATATCCCGTGAAACTGGCGAGTCGATGGCTAACCAGTAAGTTTTTGTTTTTAAAACTTTCTCATTGTACACTTAAAGATTTTATTCAGAGCTGGCTCCCGGGAATATATGGCCCCAGAGTGATACGTATACTGACAAATGTGACGTCTACAGTTTTGGAATGACTCTCTACGCTTGTTCCAACACGGAAAGAAAGTAAAATCCGTTTACCGATGAAATCAAAATACCTTCCAGAAACCCCTTCGAGGACGAAATTGAGGAGAAGCCAAATTTGAAAAACAGGTAAATGCGAATGTTCGATTCTTGAAGGCGGGAAACCGACCTCATATTCCTATACGGGGACAGCTTTTGTATCTAAAACCTTTGTTTGAGAAGTGCTGGCAAACCGAAGCAGAGCTGAGACCTACCATGAAGATGGTGGAAACTGAACTTCTGGCCTTTGACGGCAAACCAATGGAGCACTGAAAAGTCAAATCATGAAATTCCGACAAGTTTTACTGGTTAGCTCAGCAAGTGTTAAATGCTAATAAATTTTTTGTATCCTAATTTATAGCACATGGGAAAACAAGAACTCTCCGAATGTTTACTCCGCTGTAGTCCAAGTGCCTTAAACAGCAAAAATGGTTTTATTAAAGTCGGAAATCGCTACAGAAGCATTAGGGAAAGAAATTGTCAAATCATCAAAAATTCTAATTTCGCGCGGTGAGTGAATTCGAAGATTTCTGCCGACTGAGAGGAATTCGACGCGTTCGCTCTCCACCGTGTTTCATCCACAATCCAACGGACAAGCTGAAATCTTTGTGAACACGTTCAAGAGAACTCTGGCCAATCTCAAGACGTCTGGTATTACTACAGAGTCTCTGCAGAAGTTCCTTATGACTTACCGCTACACGCCGTGTGCTGCTACTCCAGAATGAAAACCTGCCGCCGAACATTTCTTCGGACGGAAGATGAGAAATACGTTAGACTTTATGAAACCCAAAACGCCTATCGAGGAGGGAGAAGGAGGCAAAAAGATGGCCAAGCAGTTCAATCGCCACCACAACGAGGAAGTTGAAGTGACTGATCTTGTCTGGACTACAGTCTACAGTCGCGGAAAGGTGAATTGGTCCGCTGGTGTTCCGACGTCTTGGAAATACATGTTACGAAGTCAAGATCGATGGAAAGATGCAGAAGAGACAAGTTAACCAGATCACTCTCCGAAGAGCAGAATATCTTGATGGATGAGTACAAGCTGCCGAAACAAAGATTCGTTAAACCAATTCTGAGACTCAGGAAGTATGAAGGAGGTCTCCATCGACGATCTACATGTGCTCGCCACCAAGTTCGTTTCTTCGATGCCGCTACTAATCTTTGAAGAAGGGGAGATGTTGAGAAGCGGTAATTGCTTCTGCCATTGATGTAATATTTATGTTTTCTTATTGTATTATTATTGTATAACCAGTCGGCTAGGCCGCTTGGTCGGCGGTTTTTTATTGAATCGTCCATTGCTAAGAAACTCTCCAAGGAGCAAAAGCAATAAATTTCTTTTTACAATTAAAGCAGTCAAAACAGTAGATTGCTAACTCAAAAAAAATCTTTCTTGCATTAGCTTGATTTGTCTCGGCAGAAAAAGTCCACAAACACTGTCATGTGTTGTTCCAGATTAGAGTTGACTTGTGTCACAGACGGACGCCTCTTGCAAATTGTAAAGTTAGGATAGGCCGAGAAAAAGACCATTTGTTACCAGGAACGGCGCCAACAGTCAAAGACTACCAGGACACCATTTTAAGTAGACTGTGAAACAAGAATAATAGTTCACTGTTGCTCGGAGTGAACCCTTTCATTGAAACCTATTTCAGCAAAAATTAGATGTAAGGCACCATCCTCAATCCACATTTCACGCTATACCGAATCTTCTCTGATCATCGATCAGTAGTTTTTGTTTAGCTTACATGACATTTCATTGTTTCTGACTGATGACTCTTGCTAGATATTTTTTTGTTTTGTTTCAGTTTTTCACACAAACAAGTAACTTGGGGCAAACCATATCGATGCTTTGTATTAAGCCACACTATGTAACACCAGTCGTGTACGCTCCGCGTGGAGCGACCCCGTGAACTGTTCGAGTCTCTTCTAACTCAACTTGTCAGCTCTAATCCTACCTTTCCAATTATCAAGAGACGTCTGTTACACATGTCAACTTTAATCTGGGGTAATACTTGACAAATGTGGGTGGACCTTTTTGTCAAATGTTATCCCAGTTTAGATTTGACAAGACGAGTTAGAAGAGAGACAAACTTCCAAAGAGTACTGAGTAACCCTGCCAGGAGCGTAAGTGACTGATCTGGGATAACACTTGACAGTAAAGGCTACAGAACCTGTCAGTTATCAGTTTAGACTTGACTTGTGTTACAGACAGACATCAATCAGATGCCAAGTCCAGTAGTAGGATAAACATAAACGATGCCTTCCAAAAAATTGTTTCACTGTTTCTTTATAATAAGTACATTATGAAGCGTTGCTCGAGACACTTCTATTCTTCATGCATACCCTGCAACACTTTCGCAACCTTCTTAACAAAACTTCTTATTGCTTTCTATTTATCCACACTTTGAAACGTACAAATTTTCAGTTTGTTAACTTCTAATTCGCGAATAAAAGCTGTTTCACTGTTTGCGTTTTCCTATATGGCAGGCTGCAAAACCAAGAAACATTGGTCTATCCGCCTATCTTCGTTTCCATATCCTGTTTTTGCATTTTCTCCTTCCAAAACTTCCAAGAAAACTTAAACTTTGCCCCGCCGATGACAAACAATTTCCGCCTTCCAGCGAAAAGTCCAGGTCATAGTACAAGACAAATTTTCAGACGCGGATACTCATAAATCTCGTTACGCACTCATTGTGTCCTGCAGTCGGGATTTTATGACCTTTTCCCAGTACAGGTTTCGACAAATCAGACACGGCTATAATGGGGACTGATTGAGGGTGGGACTCGGAGAAGGGGAGGGCAGAAATCAACAGCAAGTCTGGTTTTTGGGGGTTTTTTTAGTGATTCCAGTATTATTTTCCACCCATCGAAACGATTAGCAATGTTGCCACAACTTCATAGCACTTGACTGTTCTGTAAAACAGGAAACTTACCAGGCAATAACTGTTTCCGAACAACAAAACTTCTGGACAACATAATTGGCTTGCTTCTGTTTCGTGGTCACGGACAAACAAACAAACAGACAGAGTCCTCCACAGAAACCATCGTGCTTTAGACTGTAGAGATGTGTGGAAAAAGTACCAAATTTGGAAATGTCAGGAAACGAGTTCACCAATTCTGGGAAACATATTTTTCTTAACGGAAAGTGCCTCTTCATATTTTTATGTGAACAAAGCGGCAAAAAACCGGCACATGCTATAAAGTCATCTTTCCTCTATATATGATTTCAGTGAAAAAGAAATGTTCACTGGAAAAGCAGCAGCCATAGAATAATTTGGTGATGGTTCAGTTCAAAGTTATCTCTGCCCACAATGAATTGTTCCCATACATGAGAGACTCTCTCGGTAGTATGGGAGAATCGTGTGCAAAACATGTACAATTTTGTTGGGAGAGTGGTACTGGATGGTACCGGCCAATTTTGACAGCACTTGTTCTTTCTCTCAATATCTATTTGTTTTTTTTCAATGCCACTCAATTTCAGTTTCCCAAATTTTATTGTTTCATTGTTCCTCGACGTATTCCAAGATATACTATTATATCAATACGTCTTCGTGATGTTGCACTTTAGAAAAATTGAACCTTCCAGAATGTCCAATGCCACAGCTGCCTTATCAGTATCCTCTAGAAGCTTTGACAAGGCTGAGTGCACTCCAAACAGCCAAACTCTTCTGACGGTTCTCTTCATAATCAAGGGCTTCTATGGTTCAGTTACCGTAATCGTTTATTTCCTCAACGTGCAGGCCATGAAGTTCACTGGCTGCAAGATGAACAAGTCGTTCAGGAAACTTTATGCTTCTGTGGCATTCTTAGTGAGTGAGACAAAGCGACAGAGAAGCAA
Organism: Oscheius sp. JU75; assembly: GCA_037178855.1. Taxonomy (NCBI): domain Eukaryota; kingdom Metazoa; phylum Nematoda; class Chromadorea; order Rhabditida; family Rhabditidae; genus Oscheius; species Oscheius sp. JU75. Next base: position 1,633,138 of record JASJZC010000006.1, on the reverse strand, counting down.
AGAGACAGAGAGACAGAATATTTTACAGAGCTCTCTCTATTTCCTCGAGTACTACCTCGTGAAGCAGTTTCCTACTCTGGGCTGGTTCTGTGACACAATCTGGAGGACTTTTGCCGAGCCCAACTGGATTATCACCCCGACGCGGGTCATTGCAGCCTACTGTCCCATTGCTCTTCTAATTTTTCACTACTTGATCTCGCTGCATCGACTACTAGCGCTGGTATTGCCGACCAAGATGAGAGTGAGTAGTGATTAATATAATAAAAGAAGCAAAAAATTAGGATCGCATCTCTCTTTTCCTGCTTACTAAGACGTTGAAGCATATGCAAAACACGGATAAAGTTCGAAAATCCTTGAGAGTTTCTATCCAGAATAAAATTGTATTTGTATTTGCATGTACCAGGGAATTACGCCGAAGAAAAACTCTGTCTAATACCAGCTGTAAGAAACAAGAAAGTTTTTTCAACTCCGAACAATGTAACAGGACCTGTACCTCGTCTCTATACAAACGGTGAAATATAAAAGCAATTTCTGTGATAAATTGTATTTGGATTTCAATGGAGGTTCTTTCACAAATTGGGTAACCACTACCTGCTTTTGATACTACCGGTGTATCTACTGTCCTGAAGGAAACAAGGTTTTCGTTATTACCAGAGCCACTTTGTGGGTCAGAAATGAAGCATTATTGTTTGCAGCAGAACGTGTTCTTACACATGCATTGAAACATAAGCAAAACTTTGTACTTGTAGTACTGATTCGACGTCAAATACCTTTGTAAACCGGGAAAGAACTCATTTTATGACTTCTCATGTTCTACAAAGTTGTTGCCCTAGACCTGTTTTACAGCTTTGCAGAACATCCCAAAACTTGAAAACCAACTCTTGGACCCGAGAAACAGCTTTAGAGTGATTGAGAAGAGTGTACCTATTATTCCAGCATTTCTGCCCCAAGGAGCAATCCAGGCAAAGACAAACGTCTCTACTCATGTTTCAGGTCTGGGACGCCCAATTCTGGAAAATCTGGCTTCTTGGCTTCCTTCTACCTTTCCTCTTTATGTGGTTTGTCATTCCTTGTCGCGGCTTCGTTTATGTCGATCCCCTAGGGGGTCTGAGCATGGAATACGAGGGTTTTTACATTGTAGGGTGCCAAATTGACGGAGTATACCGAGTATTTGCAGGTCCCAAACTTCAAACTTAGCTCAACAATGGTCAGCGTCATAGCCGCATGTGTTTTCGGGGGCATGACCATGCTGAACACTGTTGGGATTCTGATTCTATTGAAGACGAGAGTGAAGATCCCGGAAAAGGATTGCAGTCTGGTCTATTTCGAAATTCTGATGGCTTTCATTACACTGGTTTTTGCTGCCACTCAGGTAGGAATATTATTTTTTCTAGGCAAGAGGCAAGGACGATTGAAAAACAGAGGTCAAAGAAAGTATAAGACCCGACAGCGCGTTGAGTAACAAGGTTAGGTTCAATATAGACAATGAAACCTAAGAAGCACAAATTCGAATAAGAAAATTTAAAGCGCATACGAAACAGAACTCTTAAAAGTATAAGATTAGTCAGTGAAACATAGAAAAACTTGGAAGTGCAACTTTAGAATTTGTTGTGAGGGTTCAAAAAAGTTCATGTCCAAGACACATTCTATCTACCTTTACAATTTACAAGAGGCATCCGTCTGCGACACAAGTCAACTCTAATCTGGGACACTTGACAATGCTTGTGGACTTTTTTGTCAAGTATTATCCCAGATTAGAGTTGACAAGACGAATTTGAAGAGCCAAATGGTACCAAAGAGTACTGGGTCGCTCCGCCAGGAGCGTAAGCGACTGGTGTTTGTAACAGAGAAAGGTTCAAAGGACAGGAGAAGAATTGAAATAGGGTCGGAAAGTACAAGTCTAGTCAGTGAAACATAAACAAGACTAAGAACTACCCGGATGGAGCAACCATTGAAAAACAAGGTCAGCTTCAGTATATGACTAGTCAAATAAAACCGACGATGCACAAATTCGAAGATGAGAGTCTGGGAATGAAATGCTTCATAGCAGACACAAAAGTGTAAAATTTATTCTGTACTTGTTTGATGTTGACCTTGGTTAACTGCTACTATTTGAAACAGCTCTACATTTCAATTTCTTTCCAGACAGTTCTCTACCTCTCCAAGAACGTCATCAAAGACGATGCTATGAAGTATACCGTGGAATACATTCGTACCTACGTCGTCGAAATTTTTGTTCTTCCCAACGCATGGACACTGCTGATCTTCTCGAAGAATGTAAGGAAAAGTGTCCGGGATCTGCTCATCTGTATCTTGAGATGCAGAAGAAGGACCGTACCTGTGATAAAAATCAATTTCAGTCATGTACCGAGCAGCATCTCGAAGATTCCTGCGAGTTTGTGAGGGGAAATAAAGTTCTTGGTGACAGAGATAAAGGATACCTAGACAATGAACACTCAATGACTATCACAATAAGCACACTGTGAAACATGGATCAGAGACAGAGACATCGTCAACGACTGATGCCTGTAAGCTCTAAAAGTCTACATGTTTGTTGTGAAACCAAAAGATTAGTTTATTCTTGACATGTGATTAGCTTCGTGGCTTTTGAGACGAACACCCGCCGGCATGCAACAGCAAACTTTGCTCTCCGATTTCTATAAGAGATAGGTCAATAAGAAGCGAACCTACAGTATGAATAATTCTAAATCATTTTTGCTACTAACTTTGGTAAAGAAAAATTCTTCGAATATTTAGCAAAAAGAGACTATTACAAAAAAAAGCGATGGCGAAAAGAAGGGCGGTATGGTTTGTGCAAAAACGGGACAATAGAAAATAGTGCAAAAACAGGGCAATAGAATTCTGTAAACAAATTGGGAAAGCCCAAACCGCGTCTCATTTCATCGTTTTGGAAAAGTATGGTAGATCTTACGTATCCTGAAAATTCGTGTTATTATCAACTAGGACGAGAAAAAACGCGGGCGATGCATCAAGTTGTTGCTGAATTTCAGCCCATCCACGTAGTATCGTTTCCACACAACGGAAGCGATAGAACCGCTTAATCTTCTCTCACAAATGTTCGGCGGCTGGAACGTCCTCTTGTTGACCTCGTACAAAAGATATCCGATGGTCTCGATCTTCTTGTCCGAACAGAATTCGGGATGAACGACGATGTACTGCTCCAGGAGAGACAGTAGGATACGTTGAACACGAGGAAGAGAGGACAGTCTGTGGAATTTTGACTCTTTCCACTTGTTTCGGAGATCCGGTTGAAACAATTTCTGGACAATGTAATTGGCTCGCTTCTGGTTCGCACTTCTCACACAAGGGTTTTAGATACAAAAGCTGTTCCCGTATAGGAATATGGGGTAGGTTTCGCGCTTTCAGGAATTCGAACATTCGCATTTACCTGTTTTTCAAATTTGGCTTCTCCTCAATTTCGTCCTCGAAGGGGTTCCTGGAAAGGTATTTTGGTTCTGTCGGTAAATGGCTTTTACTTTCTTTCCGTATTGGAACAAGCGTAGAGAGTCGTTCCAAAATTGTAGACGTCACATTTATCAGTATAAGTTTCACTTTCAATGACTTCAGGGGCCATGTATTCCCGGGAGCCAGCTCTGAATAGAAACATTAATAGTACAAAGAGAAATACCTTAAAACCTAAAACTTACTGGTTAGTCATCGACTCGTCAGTCTCACGGGACATGCTGAAGGAGAATGAGGTACAATCTCCCAACCTAGGTCGTGGATCTTGGAGAAAGTGACTTTTGCAACATGGGTGCGCGCGTTGTCCATCTGCAGGATGATCCTCGACTTCAGCGGCCGTTTCTGACGAAGTGCAACGGCAAACCTTTCAAGTTGCTGGCTGTACATGGCGGCCGTAAGGGTAGTTCCAGCATCCAGCAGTTCCCAGTGCACCACTCCTTCAATATCCCAGAAAACACAGAACATAATCTTCTTTTGTGAGTGTCGGGTTTCACATCAGGACTTGGTGTCTGCCCTGGAACCACCCATTGACGCTTCCTTCGGAATTTTGCATACATTACCCACTTCTCGTCCTCCATCACAAGGCGTGGCAAAAACAATTTCCTCTCATACTTGAACAGGAGAGAATGGGCGACGGACGTGCGATTCAACTCGGCCTGATTGTCGATCGGATCCACGAGGATTGTAGCTCTGAGATCGGGAGGAGGAGGAATGAAGTCTTCGAGACAAAGAGACGCATTGGTCTTTGACAGCGTAGTAGATCAGATTGACGGAACGATAGAGGTCTTGTGCTGAATAATCTTTTTCAGAGGTTTTGAGCAAAAAGCTCACTACGGTGGAAAGCAAGTTCAGCTTTGAAGCTGTTCCAGACCTGCTGGGCATCTCGCGTCGAAATTCTCTCTACGAAGATGAGAAAAGAGGCAAAGAAGGATCTAGTTTGGGAGGCCATTCCACTGGTAGTAGCTTCAGTCATTGATGCCATCGGATGGTCGACCGAATTCAAAAGTCCCATTAAATTGGCAGCATCCGAGAAAGTTGCGGCTCTGCGATTGAATACAACACTTTGTTGCTCATGTAGATCTAAAGACATCTTTTTTGGAACAGAACAGTACTTACAGCCAATATGACGACAGAGTGTGATTTCCCTTGGATCGGAAACTCGAGGATGCGGTGCATTCCTTCCGACGGACAAATGTATCTCTGTATCCCGATATTTTCTAACCCTTTTTGGGTTATCAGAATGGCTTAAAAGTTAAAACTATACCACTGTTAGACGGTATTTTCAAAGATTTTCGAACCCTAAGAGACGTTTGTCTCTTTCTATGTGTTTGTCGCTCCCGACTTTTTGACCAGATTCCCTGCCTCCAAGAGGAGGACCCTTTTGACTTGTGTGTTCGCGTGTTCGTATGTAAGTGTGTGGCTTCCTCGCTGTAATTATGTACCACCTCCTATATCCCTCTATACCCCAACCAATCAACTATTAGTGAACGGTAATATATTGTAGGATAGACGCATACAGACTCTCAACTCGCAATAGACTATCTTCTTATAATAGCCGTCTGCCTTACGAATAGTGTTCGTTGCAAAAACAGCTGAAGCCATTCTTCGTCAATAGCGCTATTCTTTTTAGGCATTATTCGCCTAAACTGGCAGTTGAAATCACACAAGTAATAGCTAAAAGTATACTTCGAAAAACGATGTTTCCATCTTTTGAAAATATAATGTTGAAGTTTTTTATCACCAAAAAATGCCCGAATTATGTACAGAACAAAATCCATCTTTCATTTCAGATAAATGTGAGGGGGGCTACCTCTTCTTCAATAGCTTCATAATTTTCAACGTGGGTGACTTTTAAGATTTGTTCGCCTAAACTTTTTTCAATAAAGTTGGCTACCAAACTACCTTCACTTTTGATACTGTATTGGATTTTGAGTAGTTGATCGCGCATAATTTTCTGCTCCGAAGATTGTGCAACAGCACAGAGAGGCATATCATTGAAACGACTGCCATCAACAGCTTGAAATTGGTAGAAAACAGGATGGAATTTGATTGGACTTGTACCCGTTCTAGCTCTAACGACTGTTTCTAAAGTGAACATAGAACAAAACTATCAAAATATCCAACCATAAACGCCATTTCGTTCAAAATTATTCTCGATAATCTGGCCAAAAGTAAGAGATTCCATAATAGGCTGAGGAATGCCCGTTACTTTCTCAAACTTCATTAGATTGTGGCCAGTGAGATTCAGATCAGTGAATCGGCTGGGAGCCTACTCTTTGGATGAAGCACCAATGACCTCATAGACCTAAGATTTTTCATAAGTTTGAACAAGCAAAAGTTCAACCAACCTCGTTGTTTTCTAACTTGTGCTCAACGATTGTTTCGTTGAAGGAAGTAATGCGGACATTTTCATCGTCGACTGGTGGACCTTGTACTCTCCCTTTCCGCGTTCATTCTCATAGCCTTTGGCAATATTGGAAAGTTTAGCCACAAAACTGAATACTTTTTGATGCTTGTATATAATTTATACAATTCAAGTAATTACTACGCTCCCGGGACGTTGCCCCCTAATTGGCTCTACTCCGTTGAGTTAAAGCTACAACAAAAGGAAGCTACCAAGCAGAAGGAGAAGACGAGCTACCAAGTCCGCTGCTGTCTCTCTATCGCTATACTCCTACTGTTGCCGCTCTTCTTCAACCAAGACCAAAAGGAAGCACGGAACAACTGCTGATAGAAGAACTTGAATTCCGTCCGAAGAAGCCTTGGGCAAGCCGGACGTACTCTGCCCACTAATCTCAAGATCTCCATGACGCCTCAATTCGCATGTGCCACCTTCAACGTCCGCTCTCTACTCGGGACTTCCAGGCAGGTCGAACTACAAGAGGCCTTACGAACGGTCAAATGGGATGTCTTAGCTCTTAATGAAGTCCGTCTACGAGGCAAGGGAAGTATAAAGTATCTCGAGTCTAAAGATGTGCTGTTCTGGAGTGGCCACGCGCAGTTATCGCAACATGGAGTAGGCTTTCTGGTCAAAGAATGCTTTTCGAACGAAGTCATCTTCACACCATATTCTGCCAGATGTGCCTCACTCTCTCTGCCATCGCTGAAGCTCTACATGGTAGCCGCATATGCCCCAACTTCAACGTCCACCGATGAGGAATATGATGAGTTCTTGGCATCTATCGATCTTCTGCTGTCCCGATCGCCGAGAGGTTTCTCACCATTACTCTTGGGCGACTTCAACTGCAAGATCAGCAGAGATGATGCAAACAACGACATCGTTGGCACGGCTACAATCCATCATGGTAACGAGAGAGGGAAACTTGTGGTCGAACTATGCCGTGCTCATAACCTGCGACTGTGGAGTACGATATACGAAAAGGATCCCAAAAGGCTCTGGACGTGGCGAAGCCCTAATGGTTCTACTTGGAACCAAATTGACTTCATTGCTGCCAGAAGGTCTCTTCCCGTCAAAGATGTCCAATTACTCAACAAAGTAGACTACAACTCCGATCACAGAATGCAAGGATGCTGTTTTGGAGGAAATGTCCGATGAAAGCCAAACGAAAGCAGAATCGGAAGCACAATCTTCATCTAGTTCCTGCCCAGTTCAAGGAAAATCTTCTCATACTTGGAAATGCAGAAGAAAGAAACCTGGACAGTGACATAAGTGTTGAAAGACAGTACGAGGAGCTGAAGAAGAAGTTGAAGAATGCCGCGCGGAATGCAATGAGGATAGACACGCTGCCGCCAAAAGTTTCGGCTGCAACAAAGGCTATACTCTCGGCGAGACGGATGGCTAGAGACGACAACACGGCAAACGGAAGGATCTCATACTCTACTCTCTCCCAACAGGCAAGAAGAATGATACGAGACGACCTGACAGCGAGGAAAGAGGAAGTCCTGAGGAGGACAGTTGAGAAAGGAAAGAGCGTGAGAAATGCAGTCTGGTCCATACGAACAACAAGAAAGAGGATGCTGGCAGCCAAATCGAACACCAACGACTACTCGCAGAAGGCAACCGTCGACAGGTTCAAGAACTTCTTCGACAACCTATACTCCGCACAAGGTCCGGTCAGGCCAGCAGATATTCGCGAATTTGAAGATCTTCCGCCATTCGAGCCTGATGAAGTAATCAGCGCTATCTGTCAACTAAGAAGAGCTGGGGCTGCTGGATCAGACGGACTCACGCCTGCCATGCTGTTCCATGCTAAGGAAGAGGCTGGAACAATTATCTGCAACATTCTGAATCACTTGGTGAATGGAGGAGAAGTTCCTAGAGGGATCACGGAAGCAATCGTTACTCTACTCCACAAATCGGGCGACTCAGATGATCCAGCAAACTTTCGACCGATATGCCTGGTTCAATCATGTACCAAAGTTCTATCCCGAGTACTCATGAGACGAATGGAAAAGTGTTTGGAAGAGCAAGCAGACGATTGGCAAACAGGCTTTCGCAGAGGATACTCGACGCTGGACAACATACACTCTGTCAAGGAGATCATCGAAAAAAGCTCACAACACAACCTCAAACTATGCCTGGGATTCATCGACTCCAAAAAAGCCTTCGATACTATCAGCTGGCAGTCTACATGGAACGCTCTAACAGAGATGGGGGTTCATTCTTCTCTGATCCAACTTCTACAACGTCTATACCAATCCGGATCTACATACCTTCTGGTCAACGGCAGTCGAGTCCCAATTGATGTGAAAAGAGGAGTACGTCAAGGAGAACGCCACTCTGAGCTATGCCATCAACAGGATCAACTGGGAAGACGAAGGGATCAGAATCAACGGGCAACATCTCCATACTTTGGGATACGCTGACGACATCGTGCTGTTCTCTAGAAGCCGACCAGGAATGGAAAATGAAATGCTACATAAGTTGATTGGAGCACTGGGCTCAGTAGGTCTCGAAATTAACACCAAAAAGACCGTACTTCTTTCCAACATCGTGAACAAAACCCCAATAATCATCAACGGATCCAATATCAGCTTTGTGGATAATTTCGTTTTCCTTGGATCACAGATCTTCATCCCATTGGACGATTCTGAAGAGGTCAAACGAAAAATGGGACAGGCGTTTGGTGCCTTCAACAAGATCTCCAACCTCCTGACATGCAGGCAGCTGACCATGAAGAAAAGAAAATTACTCTTCGATTCATGCGTTACTCCTGTAGCTCTCTATGCAGCAGAAACATGGACACTGAAGGAATCGAACAAGAGATACATCGAAGTAAGCCAAAGACGGATGGAAAGAAGAATGCTACGAATTACTTCTCTTGACAGATGGCAGAATGAGAGGATAAGAGCAAGAACAAAGTTGGTGGACTGGAGAAAGAAGATACTTTGTCTCAAGATGACCTGGGCGGAAAAGATAACACAGATGAACGGGAACAGATGGGCCAGGACTATTACCGAATGGACACCACTTGAAGGCAAAAGATCTAGAGGCGGGAGGCGTCAACGATAGGAAGACGAGATTCGAGAGTTAGCGGGTACGAACTGGTGGCACCGAGATGCCGAAGAATGGAAAATCTTGAGATCTACGCTAGTCACATAGACTTGAAAAACGTAAATAAATAAAAAAAATAATTTATACTGAGAGGGATGAAGCTTGACCTCCATTGCGAAAAGTTTCTTGTAGTTCGGAACCCATTTCTGACCAAGACTACTTCTCAGACCCTCATAGTTTGTTTCGCCAGTAATTATTCCCTCGTAATTGGTATTCAGAAGGGGATGATAATGCATTTTTGTAGTAGGCTTCTCTCTCCACTCAAAGTCATATACTTGTTTGACCTACATTTTGGTATCACCGTGAAAGTTTTCTAAAGATACATCACCAATTTTTACGTTTTTCCAAGCTTCTGCGGTATTTCCGTAGCACGAGAATTGCGCGAATTTTACGTTTACGTCTGTCAAAATCAGATTCAAAACGTCCTGTTGAAGATTGTTTCTGGTTTTCAAAGTGCCTATATTCTATGTCTGTGACCACAAAAATTCCGGTGCTAAAAAGATAATGAGGTACAAAATGTAATTTACTTTTTTCCTTCTTTCAGCAAATGATTGAAGTCGGTAATTGGAATTGTAATAGAGCCTTCAGGATCATTTCTCACAGATTTACCATCGAACATTTTTAGTTTTCACTAAAAATATTGGGTTGGCAGCTAAGTCTTTTCGCTTTTTCAAATACAAAAATTTATTGACTTCCTAACAACTTTTTCATTCATTGTAATTACCATTATGATGTACCACGTCTGCTCATTTCACGGGTAGCTTACGGATGCCACGCTCGTAGAACACCTTTGGTATCGACGCGAAGAAGTTTGTCAACCACGTATTGAGTGCGCCGTCGGAATCGAACTGTTGGCCTCCACTCTCATTGTTGAGAGTCCGGAGCAGATAATAGTCGGAAGGGGCAAGGTCCGGGCTATGGATGGGATAAAATCTCCCAACCCAGGTCGTGGATCTTGGAGCGAGTGAGTTTTGCAACATGGGGGCGCGCGTTGTCTGTCCATTTGCAGGATGACTTTCGACTTCAGCAGCCGTTTCTGACGAAGTGCCACGGCAACCCTATCAAGTTGCTGGCTGTACATGGCGGCCGTAAGGGTTGTTCTAGCATCCAGCAGTTCCCAGTGCACCACTTCTTCGATATCTCACAAAACACAGCATAATCTTCTTTTGATGGGTGTCAGGTTTCACATCACGATCATTTCACATGCCTGCTCTGGACCAATCCATTGACGCTTGAAGTTTACGTACGTTACCCGCTTCTCATCTCCCGTCACCAGGCGTGGTAAAAAGAATTTCCTCTCCTGGACAAGAGAGAATGGGACATGCGCTGCCACTTCTGGGCGTCACATGCGACAAACATGTGGCCAGTTTCTTCATAAATCTCAATTGCTTCAAATGGTGTTCCACTGCAGCATGACTGACAGACAATGCCTCCCTTTTCTGGAACTCTGTTACTGAGACCCAAGCTGTTGTTTTGCCGAGAACCCAGTGATCGTTGATATCGGCGAGAAGCGCCTTGTGCTTCATTCTGAAGACGCGAGCACCATTTTGTAGAGGCTACCCTTGTCTTGAATTTTGAACCCCGGTCCCTCACGTCCAACCGCTTAGTGTCTACAATAGATCACGCACTAACACACACACACACAGATAGACAGACACCGTTGCGCTTCAGTAAGAGAGAGATTACTCGAAAACAGACGTATTGGGCTTGGTTACATGCATCACTCGATTTCTTCATCGATTCTCCCTGCTGTTATCAATTTGCCTAGCACACAATTCGCTTGCTCAAACCTTTTCCACTTCAAACTGTCTTATCTAGTAGTGTAGACTTGTCTTCACTCCTTTGTGGATGTGTCTCGTCCTTTCAACACCAGCTCAAATTTTTTTGCAGGAGGACAGTTTCAAACAACATTTATGGCGAACCAACAAGCTGCTGCTTCGGAGTCGGTTAGAAAACTTTTTACTTTTCCAGCTCATCCAAAAAAAAAAAATGATCCACAGCAGTACTTTAGTTTCTGAGCATTCCTCGGCTCTGCCTTTTAACTAAACTTTGACATTCAAAGAGTTCAATGTTTTTGATTTCAATAATCTCACTGCTACTAAAATGCAGTGCATCTTTATTTCCTCGTGTCAGTCTGTGAGCAAGGAACAAAGGAAAAGTGGATGGATTGTGACAGTTTTAGGTTTTTCAGATCCTGAGGAACATACACAGAGGCATGCCTGTTTACTGTAGCACTGAAGAGGAAGCAACAGCCCTGCGTGCTCAGAACTTGAACGATGTTCGTGTATGCAATACAAATGGTTGCAAGATTTTCGACAATTCTCCGGAATATGCTGTAGTGACTTCACTAATTGCAGAATGCCCGGTGTCAAAAAAACAGAGGTCTTCAATTTCCTTTCTCATATACAATGCTCTAGAACTGACCTTGTTCTGAAAAGATTCAAAAACAATTATATGGACTTTTCAAAGCCACACTTTATCAAATATAGTGCGAGAGAAGTTGAAATTAGTTTGGTGAGGATTAAACATGTAGCATAATAATTGACTCATTTAGAGACTTCGTCATGATAACATTGCATATCCAGAAGGAATTTACGTTCAAGAGAAAAACAATGCCTACATGATCGCCGGTCTTGTTTTTGCCAATCATGGCGCTGAACTTTGTGATTACATAGTAAAAGAACGTGAAAGCGGCATTATTAGTACTTCCAAAGTTGTCAAGATTGCTACCCAGATTGCCTCTGCTCTTCAATTTATGCATGGTCAAGTTCCACCAGATATCCACCGTGATGTGAGCCCTAACAAGTTTACTTTTGTTGATTTTGTTTGAAACCCCAAATTCAGTATCCTTGTTTCCGAAAGGGACGGCTACCCCCACGTGAAGCTGATTGATTTTAAGCTCTCTTGCGCGGTAGCAGATTTGATGACGGCAAAGTAAAGACTACTCTTTAGTTGTAATCCAATTTACTTTAGCCTCACTGACCATTCTTACACAGCTCCGGAAATGTTTGCGACAGAAAGAGAAGAGACTAACTATACGGCAACAGTTGATATTTACAGCTTCGGCATGGTTATGTATTTCGTGACTGTTGGCAAGTAAGCTAAAAGTTATTAAACGTCGGTTTAATGAAAAAATTTTCAGAGATCCATTTCCAAGATTTCAGACACGCACTAAGGATTTTGGTAAGTACATCAACAGCCCAAATGAAGGTCGTAATTATCCTCGACCGGAGTTTCATGGAGCATATGAATATCCAGAAAGCCTGAAAGAACTGATCGAAGGTTGTTGGAAGCACACTCCGGAAGAGCGCTTGAGATGGGACGAGATTAACGACATTCTCAAGAAGCTTGCCTAAATAACACAATTGTGACACCCATTGTGTCCCTTGTTTCCCCAAGCCCTACTTTTGTATCAAAGAGTTATGGATGACTCGTCCTAGAAACTAAGTCCACTCTCTAGCCGCCAGCCTCCCATCTTGCCTATTACCCGTCAGATTACTGTATCGTCTAGTATTAGTAAACTATATTAGCTACGTTCCTTTTGGTACTAGGTAGTTTTTTATGGCCATGCGAGTTGCACTGAAAGTTACGGATTTTACTGGAACAACGATTTGTCTCATATTTGCCCTTGCAGTTGCAATCCTGATGCCCCTGGCAGCCGGTCATAGAGTCATGTGCTACAGCTGCATGGAAAGATTGACATCAGTAAGTACAAGGTTGAGTAAGGGACAAAACTAACCAAACATTGCTTTGAATGGCGTTCTGAAAATCCCTCGACGAATCTTGTGTTCTTCACTTGACAAGCTGCCGCAACGCGCTTGTCATAACGTAACTTAAAAGCGAGTGTATAGTGAATGTATGCTTTTGTCACAAACTGTTCGTCTCTCAAGCCGACTGCCAGTTTCCGTCGCGCGTCTATCCTGTCCTGTTTTCATTCTGTCTGCAGGCACAAAACTTGGAGAACTTCTTGGTCAGAAGTGCTGCTACCATTGTCTTTGGTTAGTCTTTCTGTCCTTTTACACTCATCTGCTTTCAAGCTTACTTTATTGTGTCACAAAGCCCCGCAAACTGCTTCTCTTCGTCCTAATCGGTGGTCCACGGGATCTCTGGAACAAGTGGAAAGAAGCAAAACTCCACAGAATGTCCTCTCTTCCTCGTGCTTAACAAATTCTCCTACTGTGGGAGATGTAGAGTCTGAACGAGAAGGAAGATCTCAAGTATCTGCACTACATGTGAGCAGTTTATCTTATCTATTTTAAATTATCCTCGTGTCTGTGTGTCTGTCTGTCTGAAGCCATTATTGCAAATAGAGTACACTACTTTGTGTGCACACTAATTGTCCCAATAAGATCATGAACTAAGAAAGTTGATATAAAATTGTTATTCTTTTATACAATCGCTGCTTTGTGGGCCGGCTCACCAACTTCTTCGTCTGATTTGCAATCCAGTAGGAAACCGTCACGAGAGAAATTGGCAAAAAGTACTGTGCCCTGCTGATAATATCGATTCCGTTGTCCTGCTTGGCAACCTGTCTATCACAAGCCCACAAAAACTATCAGTTAGGAAATAAGTTTCAACCAACTGTTCTATCAACACTTTTGTTTATAGTAGGGCCTCGGATCGGCCAAGCTACGTGGCATTACGCCATGGCTGTTTCGATGACACGGAAAATGCGTAAAGCTCCTTTCGTACTCCGATAAGGTCTGCGTACGATAGTAGGAGAATGCGAGAAGTCGTTTGGAAAATTGGGGGGCCATCTGGGAAAAAAGAAATGAGGGTATTCTGTATAGTTCTGTATGAAAGCTGTTTGATGCGAATTCGAAAGTTCGACCATAGTGAGAACTTGATAATATACAAAGTATTGTCGAAGATTTGGTTTTGGGGTGTTCATCATGTTGTTGTTGTATTTCAGCCCATCCACGTAGTATCGCTTCCGTTCGACAGAAGTGATAGTACTGCTTACTTTGTTTCAACATCTAGCTGAGCTGGCAGATTGATAAGACATTCTGTCGTCTCATCATAACAGAGAAAACTATTTGGGGGACCAATCAAAGGAATAGTTTATTACCAAGATATATTATCACAGAGAAAATTTGCTAGTAGAGATCACAAGGACAGTAAAAAAGAATACCTAAGTTAGTGAGCTTTCTACAGGTTCAAGAAAGTCGCTAGATATCGCACTTTCTTTTGGCTGCTCTCTTGGCCGTTTTGAGAGTTTACAGAGGCCAAACGGACGTTCACAAGATATCTGAAACGTTTGCAGTCTTTTCACGAACCGCTCTTACTTGGTTGCTTCCATTTCATTCCAGGAATCTCCAACAGTTCCAAAACTCTTTGCATGACCTGATCCACTTTTCCATGAACGGCAAGATCGGCTCTCTTCTCCTGAAATGCATAGTTTATTCAGACAAGGAAGAAGATCACATGGTTACAGTAAAGCACTTCCAATCCAACACAGAATCCACTAGTTTTCCTCTACATCCGGTTGTTGTTCCTTCGCAGCCTCTTCCTGTTACTCGGTAGTACGGACCAACTGTTCCAACAATCTGGTCTCGGTAGTACCGACGACTGCAACGTTCACAGTACTCACAGAAGACGTTTTCATGAAGTTCTGCCAGCCGAACAAACTACGAAAAATCTACAGTTCTTGTTTGCATGCAAAAAGCCTCTCTTCCGAAGACGGCTAGTCTTCTTCAATCTCGAACATTCTTTCGGCATGGACATCATCTTTAAATCAATGTGAACCTGATGGCTTCACCATAAGGGGTTCAATCTGAAAACTCACTTTTTTTAAAAAGCAAGCTTGAACATTTGAATATGATCCTTGTATAAGGCTTTTATTAGACGTCATACCGAGATCATCGTAGGTGTATACACCGTATATGCTGTCAGGCGAGTACGGCAATTTCTGCAATATTTTTGAAGGGCTTTTGAATTATTGACATACCTGCGTTATTGTCAAAGAAAAGTTCGGGACCACTAAAACATTTACATTGCGTATCATCATCGACCAAAATGATGCAATCTTGATTGACTGAAAGATGCAACATTGCGCACAAATGTTTTACCTGGAATTATAAAACCTTGTTTGTGAACGTGGGTTTATGATGAGCCGTATTTACCGTGAGCCGGCACTTTGCAAATTGTACGCTAATTATAAAAGCTCAAGCTCTCAAGGTGGCTCGCCACGTTTCGATTTTTCGAATAAATAATGATCCCAATTAGCTTTTCACATCATACTTTACGTAGCGCAAGGCCTAAACTCTCCTATCTTTACAATCAAAAAGTAACCGTCTGCTACACATGTCAAGTATTATCCCAGATAACTCTTGATAAACCCCGTGTAGCTCTTCTGTCAAGTGTTATCCTAGATAGACAAGGGAAGTCAGGATAGGACAAGTTACAAAAAAGCATTGGTTAGGTTAGCGACTGGTGCCGCCCTCTTGCTAGCCTGTATGTATACAAATCTTTTCAGTGTATAACGGAGGAAAGTTTTGATTCACTCAAGCATCAATCTTCGGATTACATGAAAATAAACAAATCACAGTACGATCGTCTTACAGGCAAATTTGGATTGAACACGATTTACCTGGAAACTGGAGGGCAATTTCTGTATAGCACTACTGTTACAGACCATTTGTAGCGAATGTTATGTGAAACATTTGATGAACGAAGCAGAAAGTTCGAAAAGGGAATATGACTTAGCGATGAGTGTAAGTTGTCGCTGTTCAGCTAAACATTTTAACAGTCGTGTGATGAGAATATCGTCGAATACTTCGTGTCGTACAAATCTGAAATCAAAGATACTAAATTAAAAAAAAAACACCATCTTATAATCAAGTATTTCGAGATGAGAACTCTAGACGAAGGTAAAGTTATTTACCTTCCCCTAGTTCTTTGTTACCCACTTTCTTGTCTTACTGTATTACAATTCCAATTTTTTTAATCAAGTCGATTTCTTCATCAATGGTTTTTCAGTCCTATTCCATACATCTGCAAAATCGGCAACCTCACGAACAACTTTCATACGCAGCTCAAGCTGCTCAAGCTCTGGAATTCTGTCATCCGACACATACTACCTCTTTTTGTTCACAACAACATCTTGCCATCAAGGTTGCTATTCCCAATTTTAAAGTAGTAGTTTTTCAGCTTTGTTATTGGTCCTAATATGAGATATATAAAACTTTTCGGTTTTCACAATGTGGCCCTTAATCTGCTCTACATTTAAAAACACTTCAGATTAGAAGAGATGGTCTTTCGGGCTCCAGAACCTGTTCGTATCACCGTAGAGGAAATATTGGAAGACAGGTACACTGTGTTACTCAATCATCTACGAAATGTACGAATTCTTTTAAAAAACTTAAAGTCGTGATTTTAGACGGCCTTATAAAAATTATTACGACAGTATGAAAAAAAAATAAAGAAAGCATCAACTGGCTTCGACAGAAAATTGCCGAAAATTACCCCATATTTCGGAAATTTGGTGATAAATCAACACGTCACTCGGTCAACTTGATCATGTTGGATTGCCTCGATAAACGGGCAAGCAAACGCCATAATATAAATGAAATCATCGACCAACTATAACACTTTAGTAGTCGTTTTCGGCTTCGATGAACTTTAGAATGTTTGTCCTTGGTCGATGCGCTATCTCCAGTCTGATTTAATACCAGTCAACGACCAACAATACATTTTCCATCTGTTTATAAAGCCCATTGATATTTGATTTTAATTTTGATAAAACCTTGAAATCTCAATGGTCTGTTTGCTTACTTGATACGCAATACTTTACTCCAAATTTCCTGCCGTGTTGTTGGAAAATGATGATAAGACACAGCGGTTTTTCCATTCCTCGAAACGTGGCGAGCCACTTTGAGAACTCGAGTTTTTAAAGCAAAGATCCTAGACACAGAACTGTGTGAAGTGCAAAAATGTCCGGCCAATCTACGTGGCATTATACTATGATTGCTTCGATGACACACGGCAAATGGGTAAAACTTCTTCCGCACTCCGATAAGAACTGCGTACGATAGTGGAAGAATGCGAGAAGTCGTTTGGAAACTTGGGGAACCATCTGGAAAGAAAAAAGAAAGAAGAATAATAAATGAGGGTATGATTCTAGGTTACAAATTTATTGAACTCGGTGAGGAAACTATTTGATCCGGACACATAATATAATTTTAATTTTGTTATCAGCGCTTGGCCACCTTCAGCCGCCCTTTGCCTCTCGACTAAACATTCTCCTGCCAAAGGATAGGTCTTCGTTTAAGGTGAGTACCGTCCTCTCTATTTTTCAAGGTAGTTATTGGCTAAAAGTAACAAATAATCTTCGTGAAAACCTCTAAAGGTAGGATTGAGAATAACTTTCCAGACGTCAAATGCAATAGTTTCTTACAAGCAGCTGTAAAATCATGTCTAGGCAATAGGTCGAAACCAACGACTTGGGCTCTAAAAAAAAGTGTTAAAAATGTTGAGAAATTGTTTTAGACCATGTCAGGCAATCATCGTGATGATTTTTTCTGCAGTCTCGTTAGTCTTTTGCATTTCTATGCTCTTTGTTAAACAAAATGCATATCTAAGGTACGTTCAAAAATAATCATTGATCTGTTTTGCTAGAGCTGCTAGAATTTTTCCGTTCGTTAGCACGGTGCTATTATGTGCTTGTACTCTAGTAGAGTGTTACTTCACAAAGAACAGGTTATACTACTCACCGGATAACTACTTCTTCGCTTTCTTATTCGGATAAGGTTTTTTTCTGTCGTTGCTACAAAAATTATCCGAATTGGGACTGTTCGCTGTTGGATCTGTTGATTTATTTGTTATTCTGAAATTGGGTTACAACTTTACTCAGACTATGAGCACCGAAAATTCATAGCTAATCTTCGTATTTCTAGAGTAAGGATTATGTTCGGGAGAGCACTGCGAAGGAATCTGTGGGAAGTATCTCTGACAATCAGCTAGAAGAACTTAGGAGGCTCATTAAAAGTAGTCCGCAATACGAAGAAAACATTACTGTGCACTCCACCGAAAACGTAGATTGTGATGCAATTAACGTGGAAGAAGATGGAAAATACTATCTGGACAAAACAAAAACGTAAGTTGTGTACTGAAACATTCATTGATTCACAAATGATGCAGTAAAGATGATGGTTGGTGAGAAGAGTGATTAAAAGTGATCTTTTGATAATGCTTATTTTACAGAAGAATCTTGAATTTGCTAAAACCAATAGAAAAAAAATATAGAAGAGACGAAAAACGGCATGCCCAGATTGTTAGAAACTGTCTCTAAGGTAAGTAAGAATCCTGAGAGTAAAACTCTTTAAGGTTTGCCGTTCAAGCATTGTACTCCTTAAAGCTATTGGAAAATACTGGGAAAACTGGCGAAATTTAAGTTACATAGCAGGACGGATTGTTGAACACAACGACAGCTATCAGAAAATGGAGGGTAACACTTTCTTTTCTAAGTTTGCACATAGAGGATTGAGGAGGGGGACTTGATATTTTAAAGCGGATAGTATATGAAAAATGTTTTCAGATCTGTCGAGCAAACGCGGACAAATATCAGAAAATCACGTTCTCCAGTGGTCATTGCAGTTAGCACGAGCAATCATGGCTTGTCATCAGGATTATTCGATATCTGGACTCTCGTTGTCATCTGACAGGTTTTGTCAAAGTAGCTTTTACGTTCAGCATAGCTCAGAGTTTCAATAAGCAAGGATCTAGAACAACTCAATGTTGATTTTTTTTTAAATGTTTTGAGGTGAGTGTTCCTTCTCACTTCGATGGTGAATGGACTATGACTGTCTTTAAACTATTTCGCAGTTTATTAATAATGTAATTTTTCAGTTATGAGTTTACCAAGGACATCCTCTACGTGAAATCCCCAATGTATGATGCTCATCGCTTGAACGACCTCAAAGATTATGGAAATATCATTAAAAAATTCCTGAACGTTACGTATAATAGACCATAGGTTCATTAAGTTCTGTACTTTAGCGATTTAAAGTCTGAACTTTTGGAACAAGTTGTCAATGTTTGTAAATGGTGTTTAATATGGGAGTTGCCAAACATTGTGACCATGCTGGACACAAAAATCAGTGGTAGGAGAAGACCTTTTGACACATCTCCTTTTAGGCATACGCACAATTATGGAGGAGGAAGGAAAAAAAATATAGATGTAGAAATTGGAGACTTTCAGAATGGTGAGTCCAGAATGTTGCTTAAAGGCACAGTCCAGTTATGGTTGAACGAATAAACGGCGCGCATTTTGTCAAACGGGAACCGCAACGAAGTTCCCTGAAAATCAATCTTTTGCATTTTACGGTGCATTACACTCATTTTCTTGATTTCTAAGTATGCTCAATTGATTTGTCGTCAAATTTCACCCTTGAGTAGCCTACAGCCTACAACGAAATGGCCGTATAAGGTCAAAACAGCGTTTCGTCAACATCCTCTTTCAGCGAAAGTAGACAATTTTAGAGTGAAATTTGATGGCAAATCGATTTATCATACTTAGAAATAAAGAAAATGAAAATGAAAGCACCAAAAATTGCAAAGGTTGATTTTCAGGGAAGTTTGTTGCGGGACCCTTTTGACAAAATATGCGGCGTTTATTCGTTCAACTATAACTAGATTGTCCCTATAAAATGGTGAAAAATGAGAAAGCTAATAAAATATCGTTGTGGGATATTTAGAAATATATTCTATAATACATACTTGTTGTATATACAGTGTGTCAAGAAAGTATAGATACCACTGCAATTTCACCCGTTTGAATGATTCTTTACGTTTTCAAAGTTTGTGAGTATGTCAGTTTGTACTTAAAATCGTGATTACCTCGGTCTATAACCGATTGCTCCGTGGGATTCCAAGCAATCGACTCCAAAATTTTGTGGAAGATTCGTGATATTATAAGTGACAAAGGCCCAGAACTTAGTTCTTCAAAATGTTAAACCCCTTCCCTCTATACATGTTCGTATAGTGAGATCCCATTTTCAATACTAATTTTGACTTGATACGAGTCCGCAGGAATAAAACATCTGTAGCAGAACGGTTTTGCCTCTGAACAAGACCAAGTACTGGGCCTTTGTCACTTATAATATCACGAATCTTCCACAAAATTTTGGAGTCGATTGCTTGGAATCCCACGGAGCAATCGATTATAGACCGTTTCCGTCTTGATCAAACCGCTTTTCAGGTGAATCCGGGTAACGGAAAACATCCAAATACCCTTATATATGTTGGATATCAGCTTCGTAGGTGCATAAAGACGGGCAAGGATCAGCACACTTACTCTATTGATCTCGTAAACGAACTCATCATGGAACACCTCGAAAAGTCTAAACGATACAGCGACATATAAGATTTCGGTTAGTAAAAGAATGTTTCTCCATAAAAGTTCATTATAATCCAGAAGAAGATCTGGAATCTTTTTTGACTATCGATCGTGTACACGAATGGGCATCGCAGCTTGCTGCTGCATTAGCTCATTGTCACGCTAGGTCTATAATGCACAGAAGCATTTCACCAGAAGTGTAAGTAAATTTTAATCATTATTTGTTTTTACTAAAAGCCGAAGCTCAGTTGTTATTCTATTGTGTCCCCAATTTCAGACCAGGTTCGCGTATACTGCCGGTATAGGTAGAAGCAGCTGCTAACAATGTCGCAGATCTCTACTATCTAAAGCGCGATGGTGTCTGCAGCGAACTGTTTGTTTTTGTCCATGGCCACGAAACAAAAGCAAAGCAAAAAAGCTGTACATTTTGTTGTAAATGGTTGCCAACTAATTGAGCTGGACGATAACTAAATGCGACGACAAACTCTATTGCAGAGAGGCAGACTGAGAAACAGACACAAAGATATAGACAGAAGAGAGTAAAACAGAGAGAAGGAGAGAAAGATGGCTGGTGCTATTAATAAAATGGGATTTCTCATACAGGAAAAATTTTAAAGTAATGCTATCACCCTAGGGGCTCAATGACATAATCTCATTCCCCTTCCCTCTCACTTGTTTCCCCGTCAGTCGAGCTACCACGACAGAAAAACGTTCTCCCAAAGACGCTATGTCCCCGACCGACTCTATTTGACTTAAATTGCCGACTTGATTAGTGTGCGCACACAGTAATTGGCAGAAGTTAGCAATTAAAATCTCAGACAGATACACAGACACAGACGCGAGAAAAATCTAGTTCTAAATGCCCAAAAGTCTGTGTGTGTGTGTCTGTCTGTCTGAAACCCTAATTGGCAATTCGTCACAGAAACTTTGTGACAGCAATTACTTTTTGCAAGTCAAGTCAGTTTGAGAGTGTCTGGGAGAACGCTGCTCCTGTCAGGGTAGCTCGACTGGAACGTCATCTAGCACGAGCCCCAACGGGGCATCAGCCAAAGCTGTGTTTATAAACTAGATTACAGACTCTTGTTTGAAATATCTGGTGACAAATACATTTTGAAGCTTACTGACTTCAGTACGGCCAGAATTGAAGCTCCCGACCTCACTAGCGAGTATATTAATTTCGTTTAAAAACAGTTTTTTGCGCAACTGTATTGGAATAACACACTACAAAGCGCCGGAAATGTTCAACTCTAACGACTATGATCACAAAGTTGACTGCTGGAGTTACGGTGCTGTTGTTTTCACGATGCTCTTCAAGCGGTAGGTTTATTATTAGTACATATCAAAGCACAATGAGTTGAAGAAAACCATTTAAAGACGTGCATAAGGAAAGAGATGCGATCCGTTCCTACGCAACGAATCCTCCAAGTTTCGTTTCCTAGCTGAAATGCTCGAATGGGACGAAGAAACGTTAAAGAGACAACAGGAAATTTTCGAAAAACAGTCAGACCAACGGGAACTTGTAGTTTTTCAAGCAATACTGGATTGCCTTTGCATCAATCCGAAAGACCGAAAGGAAATGAGCGAAATAGAAAAGGCACTGTCTAGATGAATATATAGTTGCTGTGTTTACACTCACCATCGTAACAATCTACTGTTGTTAATTATTTTTTTTTTAGTAATACGTTTAACGTGTTATTTTGTTTTCAGTGCTCTGCAGATGAAACGAACATATTTTCCGAGGCAAGTTTAACCTTTTCACTTTATGCTACCGGATCCAGCACATTTTTTTAGATGGTTCTTCTTGAAGTTAGCGACATGTCTGGCCGTTACAGCTTTTTCCCTTACAACAATGATATACTCGTATTTACCGGAAAACCAAGAGAGTCCTGTCAATGATACAGATCTAGCCGAAAAATACGAAAAAGCTAATCAAAAGCAGGAAGAAGCTCTTTTGTGTCTTTCGTAAACACCATACTTGAAAGATTCCAATGCGGAACTTTAGCACAACTGTCCGGGTAATCAACATGATACAGTCATTGGTTATGCTGGTCTACTGTTACACTCAATTGGAAATAAACACATGGAGGATTGCAGCTTTTGTTGTCTGTTTTGCTGGCAATTTTGGAACCATTTTTGGGAAAGATAAGGCTGACAATGTGGGACTCTTCGTTACTACTATTTTGGAAAACATTGGATGTATCCTAGAGCTGGTTGAAGCAATTGGTTTGACAAATTTGTACGAGAAACTTAAATGGAGCAGTATTAAAAAACATTCTAGCCACATCGCTCATTTCTTCGTCCTGTAAGTTCCCAAAAAATGGAGATCGAGACAAAAATTGCAGCATTTTCCTCAACGTTTTTATCTGCAAAGTTGTTGTTTCCATCAATAAGAAAAAGGATTATTCGTGGGTAGTTTGGACGTAAAACAATTACCAGAAAAACATCAAATTAAGTTTTCAGCGGGATGATCTTCTATACGTCATTTGTAGTCTTCCATCCATTTTTGTATGCTGAAAAGTTTACTTTTTGGCGTAGGATGAGTTCCTTGGCTGTAGGTCTTACAATAAGTGTTGTCGCTTTCTGCACTACCTTCCTAATATTACAACAATCCCTTACCATCTTTATGATTCTTCTGGCAGCTTTCCTTGGAATATTGAACACTGTTGTACTAATGCTTCTCATGGTGTTGAATCGTCGATGCTCGTAGAATATTTCCTATTTTAGAAGTGGGCGCCATGCAATGGATGTTTACAGCAATTGGAAAAAAAACACTACGTAAAACCCACTTGGCCTCCACTGGAATCGGCCATTAATTCATTGGTGCCTGAGCCAAACGAGGAGATGCGATATGTAAGTTCGTTGGTGGAATAAGTCGCCTCGGGCTTTATCGGTTTGCTTTTGAACTCAATTGCTAAAGTCGGAACTACAGTGTGGGTATTTCTTTCCGAAATATGAAGATTTAATATCGCATTCATACATAAATCCAAACGTATTTGTAAAATTTGCTTTTTGACTCAAGTGCCAAAGTCGAAACTGTGGGTATTTTTTCCGGACAAACAAACAAACAAACCAAGCAGAGTAAACCATACCATTGCGTTTTCATAGTTTAGCTGCTTGACATCCACGTTGCAGGAACTTTCCAAGTTCCTCTTCATAGAGCTGCAATCACCTGACAACATTAGTAAAGGAGCATTCAAAATGCGCCGAGCATGGACGGCAACAACTGGGTAGATCTCTATACATTCATGTAGTTCAGCACATTTAGAAACTGTTATGTCCATAAGTTGGATCCCCGGAAAAAAGATGAGCAACGAGAGCTAGCGATTGCACTTTTCGCAGTACGCCGAGCACTTACTGCCAATATTCAATTATTAAGGAAAAATCTAATAATTTACCCCGTTACTCTCATTATCTTTACGACGATGAAAACTATTGTTACAAAGGATTACTTCTGGAATTTTCGTCGCTAACCTCAATCGACGACTGTGAGTAGATTTAGCAGTTTATACGAAGAAGAACAAATTTCCAGATCTGTTCAACCAAAGAAGAGCATTATCGGATTCACAGAAAGTTACATTCATAGCCTCCGCTGCCAGAGCTTTAAGTTACATACACAAATCTCTAAAAGTTGTTCACAATAACGTACTTCCATCGAAGTATGTTTCATGAAAACAGCGAGAAAAGAGTTTAGCCTTGTTATACGAGACGACGGGAGAGATGTCGAACTACATGGTTTCGGCAACGTGAAAATCGATGGTGAAATGATTAAAGGAGAGACTGAGTACTTTTTCGTTCCAAATTTATGATTTCAATCATTTTTTCGCTTTGTAACTTTCGGCCTTCAGTTTTTCACTCAGGCAGAAAAAAGTCTGCGTGATTGCGACATCCGTTTCGCTCCAGCACCATTAATTACTGGACAGTCAATGGTGCTGGGGCCAGCAATATACGGCAGCTAGCTTTGTGTTTCCTCCGTTTGCACGCACGTTAAATTGGAGATGATTAACTTACACATTTTGCGAGCAAAACATTACTAAACCAAGACTTTGTTTTTAGTCAATGACAATCATCGTTTTTTAAACACAGTGAATTCTGCAGTTTATACGTAAAGTGTACTCTTTCTAGATTTGAAGAATATCGATATCGTGCACCGGAGAGTATTTTCATAAACGAAACAGCAGATCTAATAAGGTGCTTTGTAATCAATTATTTGAGAAAAGCAATTTTTTAGCTCTTCCAATTCAAATGCTACGTATTCCATAGTCAACATGGAGGCTTCAGATAATCTCTATGACTATAAGCAAGACGTTTATGCTTATGGAATGTTATGCTATTGCATTTTGTACCAAAGGTTTGCTAATGATACTTTACTTCTGAGTTCACTGTCTAGGAAACCATATGAATCTCGATATGCCAAGTTTTCCATTAACGATAATACTTCCCTTAATGATAAGAAGCAATTGAAAGAAAGCATTTATAAGAGCTATCCAAGATTATCACCGTTCAGCGAGGACAACGTTCTTCGCCCAGCTTGTCGAATCATGATGGAATGTATTGCGAAAAACGCGGCAGCAAGACCAAACATGGAGGAAGTGGGACAGCTCGCAGGAAATAAAAATGTCAAATAATTTGTGTCTCTAAATTGCATCGCACCCCGCGCCGAGCGCACGATTTGGCTTTGTCTCTTATTAGTGCTAGCTTCGAAAGGACTAAAAACGCGCGTAGCGCCCGATAGAAGTATTTTCAGGGTTACCATTGGATTCCTCGTTAAATTTGACCCCTAAACTCATCTTTCGGCCTACCAAACATTCTCTTTCGTCTCGACGGTCTCCACTCTGAAATACTTCGTACAGCATTTTCTATTTTCGCGATTTTCCAGACTCATATTCATTTTCGTCTCACCCCTTCCTTATTGACGTAATTTGACCGTTTCCTCGAGCCATACGTTCATTCTTCTGTCGAGCAGGGTTATTCTAACCATTTTTCGTATCATTTTTCTCTAAGCCTTCATGTTTGCAAGGTCCTTCTCACAATGTCGGCACGTCTCGGAAGCATACAGTAGGCATGGTTCGACACACATCTTGTACTTTCTTCTCTTTTGTTTAAGATGAGTTCTCCGGTTGGTGAAGAGATCGTAGACAGCTTGTCGGGAAGCAGATCAAATTAAAATGTCAGAAATTCGATAAGTTAGGGAAAGTTTTGTGTTTACAAAATGTCCGCCGTCCGCGGTTTTCCTACGTCTTTTGATGCTTTTGTCTGAAGCTTTGTACAGCGATTCAACTCGGACTATTACAGTACAGGCATCTTTCCGATTTTCGGTTTCGACCCGGATCATACACCTCACCTCTTAGGGTTTTTGGAAGTCCTTTGGAATGCCCTCAATCGACAAAGTGTGTCGGAGAAGAGGATCCGCGTCCTCCAGCTCATCTACAACACAACTAAGACCTATGTGAACAAGTGGAAGTTAAAAATAGACACTGTCTTCCTTCTCTATTCACTGAAAATGTAGTCCAAAGATACGCCGACGATACGGCCCATTACTCACATACGGCGGGGTGGTCCAACTGGAAGATAGCAAATATGAAAGACGAAAAATGGACGAAATGCATCACAGAATGGAGACCGTAGAAGAGGAGAAGAATGTCTGGTAGAGCGAAGTCCAGATGGAGGGACAAATTCACAGATCAGTTAGGAGAAGTATGGATGAAAACTGCGCGGATGAGCACACAAAATCAACTCCATTGACCCGTACATGACACTGTCTTGAGCTCTCGAACCACAGTCCACGGTTTCTTCGACCACTGTCTCAACATAATGGACCCAACTCACGCGATCTCTGCTAGCTTTTCTCTCATGATGACGGCGGGAAGTTTATCTTTTCTCCCCACAATTTCCATAGAAACTTTTTTTTTCTTATACCAAATCTATGACAATAATTTGTTTATTATCAGGTTCTTAAGATGGTTGAGTTAGAAAGTTTTGCGGCAACGAGGTTCGGCTCATGAGCACATCATTTTCTTAGCTACTGCGAAAAATAGAGAGGACGGTACTCACCTTAAACGAAGACCTATCCTTTGGCAGGAGAATGTTTAGTCGAGAGGCAAAGGGCGGCTGAAGGTGGCCAAGCGCTGATAACAAAATTAAAATTATATTATGTGTCCGGATCAAATAGTTTCCTCACCGAGTTCAATAAATTTGTAACCTAGAATCATACCCTCATTTATTATTCTTCTTTCTTTTTTCTTTCCAGATGGTTCCCCAAGTTTCCAAACGACTTCTCGCATTCTTCCACTATCGTACGCAGTTCTTATCGGAGTGCGGAAGAAGTTTTACCCATTTGCCGTGTGTCATCGAAGCAATCATAGTATAATGCCACGTAGATTGGCCGGACATTTTTGCACTTCACACAGTTCTGTGTCTAGGATCTTTGCTTTAAAAACTCGAGTTCTCAAAGTGGCTCGCCACGTTTCGAGGAATGGAAAAACCGCTGTGTCTTATCATCATTTTCCAACAACACGGCAGGAAATTTGGAGTAAAGTATTGCGTATCAAGTAAGCAAACAGACCATTGAGATTTCAAGGTTTTATCAAAATTAAAATCAAATATCAATGGGCTTTATAAACAGATGGAAAATGTATTGTTGGTCGTTGACTGGTATTAAATCAGACTGGAGATAGCGCATCGACCAAGGACAAACATTCTAAAGTTCATCGAAGCCGAAAACGACTACTAAAGTGTTATAGTTGGTCGATGATTTCATTTATATTATGGCGTTTGCTTGCCCGTTTATCGAGGCAATCCAACATGATCAAGTTGACCGAGTGACGTGTTGATTTATCACCAAATTTCCGAAATATGGGGTAATTTTCGGCAATTTTCTGTCGAAGCCAGTTGATGCTTTCTTTATTTTTTTTTTCATACTGTCGTAATAATTTTTATAAGGCCGTCTAAAATCACGACTTTAAGTTTTTTAAAAGAATTCGTACATTTCGTAGATGATTGAGTAACACAGTGTACCTGTCTTCCAATATTTCCTCTACGGTGATACGAACAGGTTCTGGAGCCCGAAAGACCATCTCTTCTAATCTGAAGTGTTTTTAAATGTAGAGCAGATTAAGGGCCACATTGTGAAAACCGAAAAGTTTTATATATCTCATATTAGGACCAATAACAAAGCTGAAAAACTACTACTTTAAAATTGGGAATAGCAACCTTGATGGCAAGATGTTGTTGTGAACAAAAAGAGGTAGTATGTGTCGGATGACAGAATTCCAGAGCTTGAGCAGCTTGAGCTGCGTATGAAAGTTGTTCGTGAGGTTGCCGATTTTGCAGATGTATGGAATAGGACTGAAAAACCATTGATGAAGAAATCGACTTGATTAAAAAAATTGGAATTGTAATACAGTAAGACAAGAAAGTGGGTAACAAAGAACTAGGGGAAGGTAAATAACTTTACCTTCGTCTAGAGTTCTCATCTCGAAATACTTGATTATAAGATGGTGTTTTTTTTTTAATTTAGTATCTTTGATTTCAGATTTGTACGACACGAAGTATTCGACGATATTCTCATCACACGACTGTTAAAATGTTTAGCTGAACAGCGACAACTTACACTCATCGCTAAGTCATATTCCCTTTTCGAACTTTCTGCTTCGTTCATCAAATGTTTCACATAACATTCGCTACAAATGGTCTGTAACAGTAGTGCTATACAGAAATTGCCCTCCAGTTTCCAGGTAAATCGTGTTCAATCCAAATTTGCCTGTAAGACGATCGTACTGTGATTTGTTTATTTTCATGTAATCCGAAGATTGATGCTTGAGTGAATCAAAACTTTCCTCCGTTATACACTGAAAAGATTTGTATACATACAGGCTAGCAAGAGGGCGGCACCAGTCGCTAACCTAACCAATGCTTTTTTGTAACTTGTCCTATCCTGACTTCCCTTGTCTATCTAGGATAACACTTGACAGAAGAGCTACACGGGGTTTATCAAGAGTTATCTGGGATAATACTTGACATGTGTAGCAGACGGTTACTTTTTGATTGTAAAGATAGGAGAGTTTAGGCCTTGCGCTACGTAAAGTATGATGTGAAAAGCTAATTGGGATCATTATTTATTCGAAAAATCGAAACGTGGCGAGCCACCTTGAGAGCTTGAGCTTTTATAATTAGCGTACAATTTGCAAAGTGCCGGCTCACGGTAAATACGGCTCATCATAAACCCACGTTCACAAACAAGGTTTTATAATTCCAGGTAAAACATTTGTGCGCAATGTTGCATCTTTCAGTCAATCAAGATTGCATCATTTTGGTCGATGATGATACGCAATGTAAATGTTTTAGTGGTCCCGAACTTTTCTTTGACAATAACGCAGGTATGTCAATAATTCAAAAGCCCTTCAAAAATATTGCAGAAATTGCCGTACTCGCCTGACAGCATATACGGTGTATACACCTACGATGATCTCGGTATGACGTCTAATAAAAGCCTTATACAAGGATCATATTCAAATGTTCAAGCTTGCTTTTTAAAAAAAGTGAGTTTTCAGATTGAACCCCTTATGGTGAAGCCATCAGGTTCACATTGATTTAAAGATGATGTCCATGCCGAAAGAATGTTCGAGATTGAAGAAGACTAGCCGTCTTCGGAAGAGAGGCTTTTTGCATGCAAACAAGAACTGTAGATTTTTCGTAGTTTGTTCGGCTGGCAGAACTTCATGAAAACGTCTTCTGTGAGTACTGTGAACGTTGCAGTCGTCGGTACTACCGAGACCAGATTGTTGGAACAGTTGGTCCGTACTACCGAGTAACAGGAAGAGGCTGCGAAGGAACAACAACCGGATGTAGAGGAAAACTAGTGGATTCTGTGTTGGATTGGAAGTGCTTTACTGTAACCATGTGATCTTCTTCCTTGTCTGAATAAACTATGCATTTCAGGAGAAGAGAGCCGATCTTGCCGTTCATGGAAAAGTGGATCAGGTCATGCAAAGAGTTTTGGAACTGTTGGAGATTCCTGGAATGAAATGGAAGCAACCAAGTAAGAGCGGTTCGTGAAAAGACTGCAAACGTTTCAGATATCTTGTGAACGTCCGTTTGGCCTCTGTAAACTCTCAAAACGGCCAAGAGAGCAGCCAAAAGAAAGTGCGATATCTAGCGACTTTCTTGAACCTGTAGAAAGCTCACTAACTTAGGTATTCTTTTTTACTGTCCTTGTGATCTCTACTAGCAAATTTTCTCTGTGATAATATATCTTGGTAATAAACTATTCCTTTGATTGGTCCCCCAAATAGTTTTCTCTGTTATGATGAGACGACAGAATGTCTTATCAATCTGCCAGCTCAGCTAGATGTTGAAACAAAGTAAGCAGTACTATCACTTCTGTCGAACGGAAGCGATACTACGTGGATGGGCTGAAATACAACAACAACATGATGAACACCCCAAAACCAAATCTTCGACAATACTTTGTATATTATCAAGTTCTCACTATGGTCGAACTTTCGAATTCGCATCAAACAGCTTTCATACAGAACTATACAGAATACCCTCATTTCTTTTTTCCCAGATGGCCCCCCAATTTTCCAAACGACTTCTCGCATTCTCCTACTATCGTACGCAGACCTTATCGGAGTACGAAAGGAGCTTTACGCATTTTCCGTGTCATCGAAACAGCCATGGCGTAATGCCACGTAGCTTGGCCGATCCGAGGCCCTACTATAAACAAAAGTGTTGATAGAACAGTTGGTTGAAACTTATTTCCTAACTGATAGTTTTTGTGGGCTTGTGATAGACAGGTTGCCAAGCAGGACAACGGAATCGATATTATCAGCAGGGCACAGTACTTTTTGCCAATTTCTCTCGTGACGGTTTCCTACTGGATTGCAAATCAGACGAAGAAGTTGGTGAGCCGGCCCACAAAGCAGCGATTGTATAAAAGAATAACAATTTTATATCAACTTTCTTAGTTCATGATCTTATTGGGACAATTAGTGTGCACACAAAGTAGTGTACTCTATTTGCAATAATGGCTTCAGACAGACAGACACACAGACACGAGGATAATTTAAAATAGATAAGATAAACTGCTCACATGTAGTGCAGATACTTGAGATCTTCCTTCTCGTTCAGACTCTACATCTCCCACAGTAGGAGAATTTGTTAAGCACGAGGAAGAGAGGACATTCTGTGGAGTTTTGCTTCTTTCCACTTGTTCCAGAGATCCCGTGGACCACCGATTAGGACGAAGAGAAGCAGTTTGCGGGGCTTTGTGACACAATAAAGTAAGCTTGAAAGCAGATGAGTGTAAAAGGACAGAAAGACTAACCAAAGACAATGGTAGCAGCACTTCTGACCAAGAAGTTCTCCAAGTTTTGTGCCTGCAGACAGAATGAAAACAGGACAGGATAGACGCGCGACGGAAACTGGCAGTCGGCTTGAGAGACGAACAGTTTGTGACAAAAGCATACATTCACTATACACTCGCTTTTAAGTTACGTTATGACAAGCGCGTTGCGGCAGCTTGTCAAGTGAAGAACACAAGATTCGTCGAGGGATTTTCAGAACGCCATTCAAAGCAATGTTTGGTTAGTTTTGTCCCTTACTCAACCTTGTACTTACTGATGTCAATCTTTCCATGCAGCTGTAGCACATGACTCTATGACCGGCTGCCAGGGGCATCAGGATTGCAACTGCAAGGGCAAATATGAGACAAATCGTTGTTCCAGTAAAATCCGTAACTTTCAGTGCAACTCGCATGGCCATAAAAAACTACCTAGTACCAAAAGGAACGTAGCTAATATAGTTTACTAATACTAGACGATACAGTAATCTGACGGGTAATAGGCAAGATGGGAGGCTGGCGGCTAGAGAGTGGACTTAGTTTCTAGGACGAGTCATCCATAACTCTTTGATACAAAAGTAGGGCTTGGGGAAACAAGGGACACAATGGGTGTCACAATTGTGTTATTTAGGCAAGCTTCTTGAGAATGTCGTTAATCTCGTCCCATCTCAAGCGCTCTTCCGGAGTGTGCTTCCAACAACCTTCGATCAGTTCTTTCAGGCTTTCTGGATATTCATATGCTCCATGAAACTCCGGTCGAGGATAATTACGACCTTCATTTGGGCTGTTGATGTACTTACCAAAATCCTTAGTGCGTGTCTGAAATCTTGGAAATGGATCTCTGAAAATTTTTTCATTAAACCGACGTTTAATAACTTTTAGCTTACTTGCCAACAGTCACGAAATACATAACCATGCCGAAGCTGTAAATATCAACTGTTGCCGTATAGTTAGTCTCTTCTCTTTCTGTCGCAAACATTTCCGGAGCTGTGTAAGAATGGTCAGTGAGGCTAAAGTAAATTGGATTACAACTAAAGAGTAGTCTTTACTTTGCCGTCATCAAATCTGCTACCGCGCAAGAGAGCTTAAAATCAATCAGCTTCACGTGGGGTAGCCGTCCCTTTCGGAAACAAGGATACTGAATTTGGGGTTTCAAACAAAATCAACAAAAGTAAACTTGTTAGGGCTCACATCACGGTGGATATCTGGTGGAACTTGACCATGCATAAATTGAAGAGCAGAGGCAATCTGGGTAGCAATCTTGACAACTTTGGAAGTACTAATAATGCCGCTTTCACGTTCTTTTACTATGTAATCACAAAGTTCAGCGCCATGATTGGCAAAAACAAGACCGGCGATCATGTAGGCATTGTTTTTCTCTTGAACGTAAATTCCTTCTGGATATGCAATGTTATCATGACGAAGTCTCTAAATGAGTCAATTATTATGCTACATGTTTAATCCTCACCAAACTAATTTCAACTTCTCTCGCACTATATTTGATAAAGTGTGGCTTTGAAAAGTCCATATAATTGTTTTTGAATCTTTTCAGAACAAGGTCAGTTCTAGAGCATTGTATATGAGAAAGGAAATTGAAGACCTCTGTTTTTTTGACACCGGGCATTCTGCAATTAGTGAAGTCACTACAGCATATTCCGGAGAATTGTCGAAAATCTTGCAACCATTTGTATTGCATACACGAACATCGTTCAAGTTCTGAGCACGCAGGGCTGTTGCTTCCTCTTCAGTGCTACAGTAAACAGGCATGCCTCTGTGTATGTTCCTCAGGATCTGAAAAACCTAAAACTGTCACAATCCATCCACTTTTCCTTTGTTCCTTGCTCACAGACTGACACGAGGAAATAAAGATGCACTGCATTTTAGTAGCAGTGAGATTATTGAAATCAAAAACATTGAACTCTTTGAATGTCAAAGTTTAGTTAAAAGGCAGAGCCGAGGAATGCTCAGAAACTAAAGTACTGCTGTGGATCATTTTTTTTTTGGATGAGCTGGAAAAGTAAAAAGTTTTCTAACCGACTCCGAAGCAGCAGCTTGTTGGTTCGCCATAAATGTTGTTTGAAACTGTCCTCCTGCAAAAAAATTTGAGCTGGTGTTGAAAGGACGAGACACATCCACAAAGGAGTGAAGACAAGTCTACACTACTAGATAAGACAGTTTGAAGTGGAAAAGGTTTGAGCAAGCGAATTGTGTGCTAGGCAAATTGATAACAGCAGGGAGAATCGATGAAGAAATCGAGTGATGCATGTAACCAAGCCCAATACGTCTGTTTTCGAGTAATCTCTCTCTTACTGAAGCGCAACGGTGTCTGTCTATCTGTGTGTGTGTGTGTTAGTGCGTGATCTATTGTAGACACTAAGCGGTTGGACGTGAGGGACCGGGGGTTCAAAATTCAAGACAAGGGTAGCCTCTACAAAATGGTGCTCGCGTCTTCAGAATGAAGCACAAGGCGCTTCTCGCCGATATCAACGATCACTGGGTTCTCGGCAAAACAACAGCTTGGGTCTCAGTAACAGAGTTCCAGAAAAGGGAGGCATTGTCTGTCAGTCATGCTGCAGTGGAACACCATTTGAAGCAATTGAGATTTATGAAGAAACTGGCCACATGTTTGTCGCATGTGACGCCCAGAAGTGGCAGCGCATGTCCCATTCTCTCTTGTCCAGGAGAGGAAATTCTTTTTACCACGCCTGGTGACGGGAGATGAGAAGCGGGTAACGTACGTAAACTTCAAGCGTCAATGGATTGGTCCAGAGCAGGCATGTGAAATGATCGTGATGTGAAACCTGACACCCATCAAAAGAAGATTATGCTGTGTTTTGTGAGATATCGAAGAAGTGGTGCACTGGGAACTGCTGGATGCTAGAACAACCCTTACGGCCGCCATGTACAGCCAGCAACTTGATAGGGTTGCCGTGGCACTTCGTCAGAAACGGCTGCTGAAGTCGAAAGTCATCCTGCAAATGGACAGACAACGCGCGCCCCCATGTTGCAAAACTCACTCGCTCCAAGATCCACGACCTGGGTTGGGAGATTTTATCCCATCCATAGCCCGGACCTTGCCCCTTCCGACTATTATCTGCTCCGGACTCTCAACAATGAGAGTGGAGGCCAACAGTTCGATTCCGACGGCGCACTCAATACGTGGTTGACAAACTTCTTCGCGTCGATACCAAAGGTGTTCTACGAGCGTGGCATCCGTAAGCTACCCGTGAAATGAGCAGACGTGGTACATCATAATGGTAATTACAATGAATGAAAAAGTTGTTAGGAAGTCAATAAATTTTTGTATTTGAAAAAGCGAAAAGACTTAGCTGCCAACCCAATATTTTTAGTGAAAACTAAAAATGTTCGATGGTAAATCTGTGAGAAATGATCCTGAAGGCTCTATTACAATTCCAATTACCGACTTCAATCATTTGCTGAAAGAAGGAAAAAAGTAAATTACATTTTGTACCTCATTATCTTTTTAGCACCGGAATTTTTGTGGTCACAGACATAGAATATAGGCACTTTGAAAACCAGAAACAATCTTCAACAGGACGTTTTGAATCTGATTTTGACAGACGTAAACGTAAAATTCGCGCAATTCTCGTGCTACGGAAATACCGCAGAAGCTTGGAAAAACGTAAAAATTGGTGATGTATCTTTAGAAAACTTTCACGGTGATACCAAAATGTAGGTCAAACAAGTATATGACTTTGAGTGGAGAGAGAAGCCTACTACAAAAATGCATTATCATCCCCTTCTGAATACCAATTACGAGGGAATAATTACTGGCGAAACAAACTATGAGGGTCTGAGAAGTAGTCTTGGTCAGAAATGGGTTCCGAACTACAAGAAACTTTTCGCAATGGAGGTCAAGCTTCATCCCTCTCAGTATAAATTATTTTTTTTATTTATTTACGTTTTTCAAGTCTATGTGACTAGCGTAGATCTCAAGATTTTCCATTCTTCGGCATCTCGGTGCCACCAGTTCGTACCCGCTAACTCTCGAATCTCGTCTTCCTATCGTTGACGCCTCCCGCCTCTAGATCTTTTGCCTTCAAGTGGTGTCCATTCGGTAATAGTCCTGGCCCATCTGTTCCCGTTCATCTGTGTTATCTTTTCCGCCCAGGTCATCTTGAGACAAAGTATCTTCTTTCTCCAGTCCACCAACTTTGTTCTTGCTCTTATCCTCTCATTCTGCCATCTGTCAAGAGAAGTAATTCGTAGCATTCTTCTTTCCATCCGTCTTTGGCTTACTTCGATGTATCTCTTGTTCGATTCCTTCAGTGTCCATGTTTCTGCTGCATAGAGAGCTACAGGAGTAACGCATGAATCGAAGAGTAATTTTCTTTTCTTCATGGTCAGCTGCCTGCATGTCAGGAGGTTGGAGATCTTGTTGAAGGCACCAAACGCCTGTCCCATTTTTCGTTTGACCTCTTCAGAATCGTCCAATGGGATGAAGATCTGTGATCCAAGGAAAACGAAATTATCCACAAAGCTGATATTGGATCCGTTGATGATTATTGGGGTTTTGTTCACGATGTTGGAAAGAAGTACGGTCTTTTTGGTGTTAATTTCGAGACCTACTGAGCCCAGTGCTCCAATCAACTTATGTAGCATTTCATTTTCCATTCCTGGTCGGCTTCTAGAGAACAGCACGATGTCGTCAGCGTATCCCAAAGTATGGAGATGTTGCCCGTTGATTCTGATCCCTTCGTCTTCCCAGTTGATCCTGTTGATGGCATAGCTCAGAGTGGCGTTCTCCTTGACGTACTCCTCTTTTCACATCAATTGGGACTCGACTGCCGTTGACCAGAAGGTATGTAGATCCGGATTGGTATAGACGTTGTAGAAGTTGGATCAGAGAAGAATGAACCCCCATCTCTGTTAGAGCGTTCCATGTAGACTGCCAGCTGATAGTATCGAAGGCTTTTTTGGAGTCGATGAATCCCAGGCATAGTTTGAGGTTGTGTTGTGAGCTTTTTTCGATGATCTCCTTGACAGAGTGTATGTTGTCCAGCGTCGAGTATCCTCTGCGAAAGCCTGTTTGCCAATCGTCTGCTTGCTCTTCCAAACACTTTTCCATTCGTCTCATGAGTACTCGGGATAGAACTTTGGTACATGATTGAACCAGGCATATCGGTCGAAAGTTTGCTGGATCATCTGAGTCGCCCGATTTGTGGAGTAGAGTAACGATTGCTTCCGTGATCCCTCTAGGAACTTCTCCTCCATTCACCAAGTGATTCAGAATGTTGCAGATAATTGTTCCAGCCTCTTCCTTAGCATGGAACAGCATGGCAGGCGTGAGTCCGTCTGATCCAGCAGCCCCAGCTCTTCTTAGTTGACAGATAGCGCTGATTACTTCATCAGGCTCGAATGGCGGAAGATCTTCAAATTCGCGAATATCTGCTGGCCTGACCGGACCTTGTGCGGAGTATAGGTTGTCGAAGAAGTTCTTGAACCTGTCGACGGTTGCCTTCTGCGAGTAGTCGTTGGTGTTCGATTTGGCTGCCAGCATCCTCTTTCTTGTTGTTCGTATGGACCAGACTGCATTTCTCACGCTCTTTCCTTTCTCAACTGTCCTCCTCAGGACTTCCTCTTTCCTCGCTGTCAGGTCGTCTCGTATCATTCTTCTTGCCTGTTGGGAGAGAGTAGAGTATGAGATCCTTCCGTTTGCCGTGTTGTCGTCTCTAGCCATCCGTCTCGCCGAGAGTATAGCCTTTGTTGCAGCCGAAACTTTTGGCGGCAGCGTGTCTATCCTCATTGCATTCCGCGCGGCATTCTTCAACTTCTTCTTCAGCTCCTCGTACTGTCTTTCAACACTTATGTCACTGTCCAGGTTTCTTTCTTCTGCATTTCCAAGTATGAGAAGATTTTCCTTGAACTGGGCAGGAACTAGATGAAGATTGTGCTTCCGATTCTGCTTTCGTTTGGCTTTCATCGGACATTTCCTCCAAAACAGCATCCTTGCATTCTGTGATCGGAGTTGTAGTCTACTTTGTTGAGTAATTGGACATCTTTGACGGGAAGAGACCTTCTGGCAGCAATGAAGTCAATTTGGTTCCAAGTAGAACCATTAGGGCTTCGCCACGTCCAGAGCCTTTTGGGATCCTTTTCGTATATCGTACTCCACAGTCGCAGGTTATGAGCACGGCATAGTTCGACCACAAGTTTCCCTCTCTCGTTACCATGATGGATTGTAGCCGTGCCAACGATGTCGTTGTTTGCATCATCTCTGCTGATCTTGCAGTTGAAGTCGCCCAAGAGTAATGGTGAGAAACCTCTCGGCGATCGGGACAGCAGAAGATCGATAGATGCCAAGAACTCATCATATTCCTCATCGGTGGACGTTGAAGTTGGGGCATATGCGGCTACCATGTAGAGCTTCAGCGATGGCAGAGAGAGTGAGGCACATCTGGCAGAATATGGTGTGAAGATGACTTCGTTCGAAAAGCATTCTTTGACCAGAAAGCCTACTCCATGTTGCGATAACTGCGCGTGGCCACTCCAGAACAGCACATCTTTAGACTCGAGATACTTTATACTTCCCTTGCCTCGTAGACGGACTTCATTAAGAGCTAAGACATCCCATTTGACCGTTCGTAAGGCCTCTTGTAGTTCGACCTGCCTGGAAGTCCCGAGTAGAGAGCGGACGTTGAAGGTGGCACATGCGAATTGAGGCGTCATGGAGATCTTGAGATTAGTGGGCAGAGTACGTCCGGCTTGCCCAAGGCTTCTTCGGACGGAATTCAAGTTCTTCTATCAGCAGTTGTTCCGTGCTTCCTTTTGGTCTTGGTTGAAGAAGAGCGGCAACAGTAGGAGTATAGCGATAGAGAGACAGCAGCGGACTTGGTAGCTCGTCTTCTCCTTCTGCTTGGTAGCTTCCTTTTGTTGTAGCTTTAACTCAACGGAGTAGAGCCAATTAGGGGGCAACGTCCCGGGAGCGTAGTAATTACTTGAATTGTATAAATTATATACAAGCATCAAAAAGTATTCAGTTTTGTGGCTAAACTTTCCAATATTGCCAAAGGCTATGAGAATGAACGCGGAAAGGGAGAGTACAAGGTCCACCAGTCGACGATGAAAATGTCCGCATTACTTCCTTCAACGAAACAATCGTTGAGCACAAGTTAGAAAACAACGAGGTTGGTTGAACTTTTGCTTGTTCAAACTTATGAAAAATCTTAGGTCTATGAGGTCATTGGTGCTTCATCCAAAGAGTAGGCTCCCAGCCGATTCACTGATCTGAATCTCACTGGCCACAATCTAATGAAGTTTGAGAAAGTAACGGGCATTCCTCAGCCTATTATGGAATCTCTTACTTTTGGCCAGATTATCGAGAATAATTTTGAACGAAATGGCGTTTATGGTTGGATATTTTGATAGTTTTGTTCTATGTTCACTTTAGAAACAGTCGTTAGAGCTAGAACGGGTACAAGTCCAATCAAATTCCATCCTGTTTTCTACCAATTTCAAGCTGTTGATGGCAGTCGTTTCAATGATATGCCTCTCTGTGCTGTTGCACAATCTTCGGAGCAGAAAATTATGCGCGATCAACTACTCAAAATCCAATACAGTATCAAAAGTGAAGGTAGTTTGGTAGCCAACTTTATTGAAAAAAGTTTAGGCGAACAAATCTTAAAAGTCACCCACGTTGAAAATTATGAAGCTATTGAAGAAGAGGTAGCCCCCCTCACATTTATCTGAAATGAAAGATGGATTTTGTTCTGTACATAATTCGGGCATTTTTTGGTGATAAAAAACTTCAACATTATATTTTCAAAAGATGGAAACATCGTTTTTCGAAGTATACTTTTAGCTATTACTTGTGTGATTTCAACTGCCAGTTTAGGCGAATAATGCCTAAAAAGAATAGCGCTATTGACGAAGAATGGCTTCAGCTGTTTTTGCAACGAACACTATTCGTAAGGCAGACGGCTATTATAAGAAGATAGTCTATTGCGAGTTGAGAGTCTGTATGCGTCTATCCTACAATATATTACCGTTCACTAATAGTTGATTGGTTGGGGTATAGAGGGATATAGGAGGTGGTACATAATTACAGCGAGGAAGCCACACACTTACATACGAACACGCGAACACACAAGTCAAAAGGGTCCTCCTCTTGGAGGCAGGGAATCTGGTCAAAAAGTCGGGAGCGACAAACACATAGAAAGAGACAAACGTCTCTTAGGGTTCGAAAATCTTTGAAAATACCGTCTAACAGTGGTATAGTTTTAACTTTTAAGCCATTCTGATAACCCAAAAAGGGTTAGAAAATATCGGGAAGAGAATATAGGACGCACACAAAGCATTGTTATCGAGAAAACAGGTTTTTTAAATCCATAAAATCTATAAAAATGTTCGATTTAGCTATGTCAAATCCATGCTTTATTGGTCAGATGATCAAAATTTGCCCATATTGTTTTGCTGAACATTTTGAGTCTTCACCGATCAGCTGCTGTCAAAATGGAAAGGTTTTTGTCAAACCGTGGCCCAAAATGCCTCAATACCTGAAACAGCTGATGATCAGCAATTCCGAATTCAAACGTAATATCTTACGCTACAACTGCTGCTTTAGCTTTGCATTCATCCAGTATAACACGATTCCTTCAGCAAAATTTGGACAACAAGTGAAAACAAGTTTTTGGAATACAATTGGTCTTTAGGTAACAAAAAGTCGAGGTCACGTTTATAATTTTGCATCGACAGTCTTACCTTTGGACGGAAACAAACCGAGATTCGGAAATTACTACATTTTTGATGCACAAAAAGCTGCAGAATAACGAGCAGAACAAGATATTTTTTCCGACCTCGATCAGAACGTAATGTTGTAGTAGGTCAAAACTGATCGAAACTTTATGTTGTTTGCGTACTCTCAATGTTGATTGAGGAAAATAATCCACATGCTGCCTTTTATCGGAAATGGGAGAACTTCTAAAGAAAAAGAGCAAAAAAGGCGAGCCGGTTGATGAGCTCCGTTTTCGAATCATTGACGCTCGAACTGTTAAAAAAGAAGAAATTCAAGTAAGATTTTGTTTTCACAGTCACCCCCAATTATTTAGCAGCATCCAAGCACCTATGTTGCTCCTCAAAGTAATGAGTTAGTTGCTGTGTTTTTGATGCCAATCGCGAACAAGATATCAAATTGCCCGGTCTCAATATCATCGTTCCCCGGATATCCCAATCCCTTTGTTTTCATGGGACTCTCGAATCGAGTCTCTGCTACGCCACTTTGTTTCCGAGAGGCGAACCGAGTTACACTAGACAGGCTTTCCCCTACTATCATACTCGTGAAACACCTTATCTGGCACGCCTAAAAGAGATTCAAACAGTGTCCTGAAAAGGTCAAACTTTGGGACATAAACTACACTAAAGATGACGTTCTCTTTCAACAACAGTAAAAAATTTTGTTGCTTTGATTAATGGTTTTTTTTTAGAATATTCGAGACTTTGAAAGAAAAACAAAGCAAATCATGCAATGACCAACAAAATATGATCAACAGCCCAGTGAATATAATTCTGACATTCTTTATTTGCAGAATAACGGAATAGAGTCAGACATTGTACTTGAAGAAAGAAAAGGCAATATTTATCCAGTTAGAACTAGAAAAGAAAAAGAGGGGGAAACAATTTGTGACAAAGGATACCAGATGTGGGGGTTAGAACTTTTATGTAGCTAGCTGGAATTTGAGTCATTTTAGTGTGCGGAAAATAACGAAGAGTTCCCAGGTAGTCGACTCACAGAACTGAATACGGAATCAAAAGAAGATGAGTACCCAATTGGCGAACAATTAAACGAAAATCTTGTGGCATTCGAAGATGAAAAAATACTTGATTACGAAAGTTCTTGCCCAACTTCAACCCAGGTTTTAGTTGAAATCGCTCCAGATCCGTATGCAGAAGTTCTCAAAATACAAAAAGAAGAAGAAGCATCTTTGTTCTGTTTCCATCAATTATGGTTGCTTCCGAAAATCGCTTCACAAAAGAGAACGCTTCTACTACTACAAGGGACCCAGATGTCGCTACCAAACCAGCCACATAGGAAATCAAGTCAAAAGAGGATCTTAAAAAGTTCTGCAAGGAGTTCAACGGTGACTACGCTGCAGCCTTCATGGCCATTTGTTCTGCATTGATGGTTCTTCTGCCGGATACTCCTGATGTGAAACCAACTGCAACACAGACTGTCATGGAAAAGAAAGAGGAAACATTCGAGCAGATCGAGAGACGTCGCTCCCTTGTCATAAGTGGTTTCAAAGAAGATACAAACAAGTCCGCGCAACTTCAGTACGAAGAGGATAGGAATCGTCTTGGGTACATCTTCAACAGTCTCAATCTTCCCTTCCAAGTGACCTCCTTCTACAGAATGGGTAAGGTTGGCTCTAATGGTGGTTCTAGATTGCTCAAACTCGTTCTTCCCTCCTCTTCCTTACAAAGGGAGGTCCTGGCTAGGATTCGCATCTGCGCCAAACAGGCCAAAAATGAAGGGAGGAAGTTGTTTGGGAATCTTCATCCGGACTTTGACCTATCGGGAACCTTCATTCGTCCCTCTCTCTCGCTCAATGATCGTATCAAAGGATTCGCTCTTCGACTAAAGAGGACAAACTTGGCTATTAATGGAACGACAAAGATGGAGCTGTTCATCAACTACAACGAAGGAAAAATTGTCAACAAAAGGACCAAGGAAGAGTTCATCTTGACTGACGAGGAGTTTGACGAGGTCAAGAACAAATGGAACGAGCAGATCACAGACAAACAGACCTATGCCAACGTAACGAAGCGTCGAGGAAGGAGAGACAACTATCAGCAGGTTAGTAAAAAATCTTTAAACCATTGATAACTTCTGCTTCTCAATGTAATCTTAACTGCCTTTATTTAAATGCTCGTAGTTTAAAAAACAAATTTGATAGTTTTCGTAACATGATAGCACATCACAAAAGTGATGTAATAGCCGTAACTGAAACATGGTTATCGAGTCATTTTTCTGACGGTTTAGTTATAGAGGATTTGCCGTATTCTGTGGTTAGGTGTGATCGTAACACCACAGGGGGTGGTGTTCTTTTTCTAGTGAAAGATCTTATTTCGTACACGGTGGTAAAAACACTTAAAGAGACCTGTAATGTCTTGGTAATTGATCTTTTTGTCAATTTAAGGAGAATTCGATTAGTTTTGGTCTATAGGCCTCCTAATACGAAAGTTATTGATTGTAACAATCTAATTGAATTCATTCAAGACATGGTTAGTTGTGGGCCTTCCTCTACTGTAGTTCTTGGTGACTTTAATATTCCCATAGGACATCCTAGGGCCTTAGTTTATTTCGATCTATTGAATAACCTGATCTTAAAAAATAACGTAGACTTCGTTACGTGTAATAATAATATTCTTGACTGGATTTGTTCGTCGGAAGACTGTGTAGTTTCTAATACTATAAAATTAGCCCCGATTGGAAATTCTGATCATTGCGTCATAAAATTTGACGTGGTTTTGTCCTCTGAATTGACTGGTATTGACCTTCCCTTTGCTAATTATAAAAGGGCAGATTTTGACAGTATAAACAACGAACTTTCTATTATTGATTGGGAAACTTCACTCTCAGGTTTTAGAGATGTCGATGAGTTGTATTCAAAGTTTAGTGCGATTGTGACATGCATAGTAGATAGATTTACGCCTACATGTTTCAAAAAAGACCCCCTTAAGACCCTACCTGTCCATATTAGGAGATTGCTCTATAAAAGAGACCGACTTTTTAATGAGACTACACCACATGTTGGTGATGCTTACTTGAGGGTCAGTCATAAGCTGACTAAAGCTATGCATAATTATTCTGTTAAGAAACAAGATAAGGTTTTAATAAATCTTCATGGTAAAGCTCTTTACCAGTACGTAAAAGTAAAACTTGCTTCTAAGGCTAAATCATTGATTATCTCTTCCGAGGGTACAGCCTATCGGAAGGATGACGATATTGCTAACGCTTTTGCCTCGTATTTTGAGTCGGTTTTCTGTGATGATCGCACACCAGGAACTAATGTTGGCCACTTCAGTGGTCAAATTCTTTCTACTTTCACTATTTTCCCCTTCGACATTATTGGTGAAAGTAGATCCCTAAAGTCTAGCTGTTCTGTCACTGCCGATAAAATACCACAGATTGTATTCAAAAAATGTCTAAATAATCTCGCAGTCCCTCTTGCACACATTTTTAACTTTTCCCTACGCCTAGGTCAAGTACCCTTGATTTGGAAAAAAGCAATAGTTACAGCTATTCCTAAAACCAATTCAGCCAATCACGTAAATGACTTTAGACCAATATCTATAACGTCTACGTCCTGTAAGTTAATGGAAAAAATAGTTAAAAGACACATTGAAAAATGGGTCAGAGCTAATAATATCATTCCTAGGCAACAGTTTGGGTTTAGGGCAAAGAGTGGCATTGACAATGCGTTGTGCGCTGATATCGCCGATTGGCAGTATGAACTGAGTTCTAAAAAGTCAGTAGATGTGGTGTACTTTGATGTTATGAAGGCTTTTGACACAGTTAACCACACTATTCTCCTTGAATTATTGAAAACCTATGGAATCAGAGGAAATTTATTCAGTTGGCTAAAATCCTTCTTGACTGATCGCTTGTTTTGTGTTAAGTTTAACACTTCCTTTAGTGATTGGCTTTCTATAAAATCCGGTGTTCCTCAAGGGAGTGTTATTGGTCCTATTCTATTCAATCTCTATGTAGCAAACATCATACGATTCTCAAACCTACCACGTGAGGTAAAGCTTACTCAATTTGCGGATGATGTTAAACTTTATATGTCATACGATGAAAAAAGTAGTTTGGAGTATAGCTCCTTACTTCAGAGGTCCATAGATAGCATAGTTTTGTTCTTTAGTAAGGTAAAACTGAAAATTGCTGAAAACAAGACTTTTGTTTTGCATCTGGGTTCTAAAAACCTCAAGCATCTGTATCATGTAAATGGTTTTCTCATCCAGAGTAGAGATTCTGTACGCGATTTAGGTATACGTTATGACAGTTCGTTATCATTCAGACCCCAGTATGTTCATATGGTTAAATCTGCAAATATAACTATGTTTAGAATCTTCAGAATATTTCTAACCAATGATCCAAAGTTGTTAACAAAGCTCTTTGTTACTTAAGTTAGATCAAGATTAGAATATGGTTCTTTAATTTGGTGCCCTCATCTGAAAAAAGATGTAAACGCAATAGAAAAAGTCCAGAGAGATTTTTCACGAATTCTTTGGCTGAAAAACCATCATGGTGCGTCATATAGAGATATGCCAAGTTATGATTCTCGCCTATGTAGCTTTAAACTTTGCCCTCTTCAGACTAGAAGACTAGTCAATGATCTCCTTTTTGCTCGAAAAATACTTTTAGGTGTAAGTCATACTCTATTATCTGATCTGTTCATCTTATGTCCTACAAATGGACGTACATCACAGTTCAAACTTTTACCTAAAAGGGTCCCAGTTAGGTCCACTTCAAAATACAAGTATTCCTGTACTTACAGAATATCACGGCTTGTAGAAGAGAATGATATTTCTTTGAGGATAGTTTCAGGGCGTGCTGGCTTAGTCCAGTACGCAATTCTCCATTCAGAAGTTTTATCAAGGACTATCAGGGATTAAGAAGACCTTCCTGTGATATCTCCCCTTCTCAAACCCCCCACCTTAGCATGGTTTACAGGAAATTCTTGGTTAATATATAGTCCCTGTCCCACGTAGAAAGGGTGGAGCGCAGCTCTGAAGGGTAAATGGTTTACGACCTCTACCTCTGTTCTGGAAGAAGACCAGTATCACGTATGTCGATAAATTCATAGCGCA
Organism: Oscheius sp. JU75; assembly: GCA_037178855.1. NCBI lineage: Eukaryota > Metazoa > Nematoda > Chromadorea > Rhabditida > Rhabditidae > Oscheius > Oscheius sp. JU75. The sequence goes on along the minus strand of JASJZC010000006.1, from coordinate 1,588,633 downwards.
CCTACTACGGCAGGGGGGTAGATTCTCTGCGACCCAGTTAGGTGTGATTGGAGCCTAGCTCTCACAGCAGAGTTTCTACTAGACGTCCCGGTATGTAGGCACAGCCTCGAGTGTTTCAAACTATATTATTCCTGTAAGAAAATTCCTGAAACCCTCTGCTACTCCCCAATTTTTTCCCCATCATATTGTATATAACCAATGTTTGATCCATCTGGACAAATGAATATTCTAATCTAATCTAAGCGGTTTGAGCTGCTTTAGAAATAAATGATTTTTTTGTAATTTAAGAAACACAGAGATCACGCCACTTTACGGGAATATGCCTTGTATCAGTTACAACAGCGTTACTTGCAAGATAATCGTATTCATAATGCAGGAAAATTAGGCCAATTGTATAATTGATCTCTACACTCGAATTATGGATCAGAGAGCCAGTGACGTCAACATAACGTACAGTACACTACGTCTACTCGAAAAGAACTACTCATGGCTATTCAAAATCGAGCTAACAAGTACGGACGCAAGATTGGATGCATAGCCACAGTACCACTTACTGTTCCAGGATCTCCACGATTGGCGAGAAATCAAAGTAATTTTTGTCCCATTTTTTAAAATTTTGTTTTGAGGAAAACTTGAAAAAAGGGCAAAGTTGGGCTGATAGACCGGAGCTGATTGGCGAAGTTTTCGAACTAAAACTCAAAGCTTTTCTCGAAAGGTTTTGCGGGCAGCAAGCAACTCAAAAAAAAAAAACGTGGAAAACCTGGTAGAATTACTTCTTTTCTTCTCTTACAAACAACCAGCCGTCTATGACGGCTTCGCCGCCCCTTAGTATTGGCATTTACAACAGGCGACTTCGCCGCTTCTCCAAGTTCCCAAGTTTCCCCCCCAAAGCTACCTTGTCAACTTAGTTCTTGACATGCCATGACTTGCCAACTTTTTTCTCGTGGTGACGCACGGACGGACGGACACCATTGCACTTTAGTAGTAGAGAGATGATTTGAGGCATTTTCGAAGTGGTAAAATGGATTGCCTATCGAACGAAAATGTAAGATACTTTTGGTTTAAATCACTTTTGTTTCACAGGCTTATTGTCGACAAAATATCAAAAAGACTGCTCCCCAGTGCAAAAAAACATTTTCCTCAAGAATATTCTGATCACACCCATTATAACGATCGAGACTACCCAGTCAAGAGACGTCCAGATAACGGCGAGGGATTTTCTTTGAAAAATTCATCTGGGAAAGAAGTCTGGGCTGACAACAGATACGTCGTCACGACAAATTTTGACCTCTTATCCGAATTCGAATGTCTATTTGCATCGGAGTCATTTCACAGATAAGGGTATTCAAGTATCTGTTTTAGTACATTTATAAGGTGCCTATATTTTCTTAATTTTGGCAACAAAACGTTTTAGGGATATGACAGAGTGATAATCGAATCAATCAGTAATTTGGGAGGTATGAACGTAAGCTGACATGACTGCAACCGGCCATATTTTCCACTCTGTCAGTTCCCACATGTCCCAAGGAGTCCTTAAAAGGCGACTGTCGAGACTCTCTTTGTTCATGCTCCTCACGAAGAGCCGATACACATTTTCGAAGGTGGAGAAGTAGAAATGTATGGGAAGGCTCAAAGCAACCAGATTACTAGCCGTCTCAAGACTTGGTTTGAGCTCAACAAAATTGAGAAGACTGCCAAAGATCTATATTATCAAGAGCTCCCCAAGTATTATACCTGATCACTGGAGAAAACGACAGAGAAATTTGAGTCAGCATATTCTCGGCACTGTCAAATCAGTTCATCCCCGAAATATTGAACAATTCGCTATTCGATTACTGGTCACTACTCGAAAAGGAGCTACCTCTTTTGAAGATTTGAGAACTGTTGACGGTAAAATATGTGACATGACGCTATAGCCGAAGCAGCTGAGTTCCAAAAACCGCCAGCTATAAGACGCCTCTTCAGCTCAGTCCTTCTCTATTGTGCTGTATTGGATCCAAAAGACCTTTGGGAAAAACAGAAAGAACACTGTTATGAAGCGAGACCAGACTGGTCTGACGAACGAAAAGAAGCCCAGGCTCTCTATCATATCGGCAAAACCTTAGGGTAAAGCTCGAATCATCACATAGTAAAAAGAAGTTTTTCCACAAATTAGTTGACTTTTAGCACAATATCTTCCTGACGTAGATGTAGTTCTGTGGGACGAGGCCCCTATGACTGACAGACGAACTTTGCAAACAGTTCACGAACTGTTTATCAACATTCACGTAAATGACCCAGCCGCTTGTGGCAAACCATTTGCAGGAACTCCATTCATTTTCAGCGGAGACTTTCGTCAAACTCTTCCTGTCGTTTTGGGAGTAAAAGGAGCAGAAGTGTTGAGTTACAGTTTGCTCAGAAGTGACTTATGGAAAAAGCTGACAGTTTGTACACTTTTTAATCATGTCAAAAGGCTACTTTAGGTCTGTCATCTTAAAGTGAATGTTCGTGCACAATCTGACCCAAAACATTCGAAACTCCTGACAAAAATAAGTGACGGCACATCGAATATTGATCAAATTCTCCGCGAAACGGATCAAGAAGTAGATTTACCTCAAAGTATCATCGCGAACTCGGAAGAGGAATGATTACTAAGCTTTTCGGCAAAAAAACGATCCAAACAAAAAGATTGCTAATTGAACTCGTCGAAAGTATCTCAATTATGACAGTCGATAATCGTACAGCTTTCCTTCTCAACGACAAGGTTCAAAACTTCTAGTTTCCAAAAACACGGATCTGTTTAGATTCTTGGTATTCTTGATAGAGAATAGTCGAAGGTATCGACGAGTACGATCCGCACAAGGGTTTCGAAAATTTGGATCCAGACATCCACAATACAATTACCCCCTCCGGAAAGCCTATGCATAATCTTCGTCTAGAAATTGGGGCTGTGGTCATTGTTTTAGTTAACTTGAATGTCTCCTAGGGTTTGTAAACGGAACTAAACTAATCATAACGAAACTGGGCAAAAACGTTAGTTTTTTTTGAGATTTTATGAATTAAAATATCGTTTTCAAGATTATTCTCGCTGATCCAGTAACAAACAGAACGCGAATGTCTACTACGAGCGCTCCGTCATGAGAACTAGCATTCGTAGGCTGGCAGTATGTTTTCGATCTTTTTTGAAGCTCTCAACTAGGATTATCGTTGAAAAATTAGTCTTTTACAGCTTTCCCCTCAGACTAGCCTGTGCGATTACCTGTAATAAAGCCCAAGGGCAAACCCTCAAACACGCGGGGCTGATTCTTAGGACACCATGTTTACCTCACGGCCAATTGTATGTTGCGCTCAGTAGAGTTCGAAAAGCCGAAGACATCAAGGTCTGCATCGCCAACTCGGAAAAACCTAACAGAACCATTAATGTTGTAATATTTAGCGAACAAAAGATGTTTTCACAAAAGACGGTCGAAGAGCCTGGAGTATATCATGTAGTGTACCAAAGAACACTTATAATTGGGAAGGAATCACTACTCCAGAAGAAGAAGCCAGTAGTTTTTTCCGTTCTTCTAAATTTCGCATATTAAAATAAAACCCTTTACCTTGAAGTATGACGTTGATTTCTTCCATAGTAAAACGGTCTTTCGGGTCAAAATTTGTACACACAACGACTATTTTCACAATAAATGATTGAGGCTCCAACTTGGTAAGTCTGTTCCTAAGCTCCCTGACTTTTAGCAAGTAAGCTGCTCGATTTGCGCCGTGTTCGAACGGATTTCTAGAAAAACAATATTTATGTCAAAAACAGTGCTCTCACTTTTCAGTCTCAATAAAATGACATACAAGTCCGAAGCTGAAAACGTCGGCTTTTAGACAGTAGAGTGCAGTTCTAACATCTTCTTGGAATACTTCCGGCGCCATGAAAGGGTGAGTTCCAGCACTGAATCAACAATTTGCAAACAATTTACTTTTTTGGAACTAACCATGAAGTCATCACCTGTCGAGACATACCCAGGTCAATCAATATTAGACGCATATCGTTTGAAATCATCAGGTTAGATGGGTTCAGATCCCTCAAAATGACACCTCGGTTATGTAGGAAGTCCACCACATTTGCTAGTTGTGCCACCCAGGGAAACTTGTATTGGTCAAAAGAGCCTCCCTTGTCATTTACGAAATTTTCCAGAGTATATTCGTGCCTCTCCATTAAAAAACCTGACAGGGCACCCTCTTCATTGATGACTGCCGTTATGTAACGAACGAGATGGTCATGATGATGGAACTATAAAGAATTGGTTACAAACGATCACAGGGTTGAGTAAAACAGTGATAAAGGAAAAAAACCTGCCTGTAGTAAATAAACTTCACGGTAATTCGGTCCTCTATTCCATATTTTTGCTGCGATTTGGGGAAATTTGGCAAGTTTCCTTGAAATTGCTCCTTCTGTTGGCTTACTCAGATCACTAAACCATAAAAAAAGTCTTTTGAAAGGGGAGGGTAAAAAGTAAGAAATGTTCTTGGGACGATCAAAGTGAATAAGAACCATTGCATCGTTGGAGCGCTTGGCTGTCACAAAAAAATACTCACGGTTCATAGGCTACATCAAAAACGATTCCGTAATTGTTCCTTCCTAGCATATTAGATACACGCAAGTCAGTCATGCGAACGAAATCTCCTTGATCCAGCATGTTCTGTAATAAGTATCTCAAATGCTTGCTAGTTATGTCACCTTTTTAACGTACTGCTCTTCAGGCAGAGATGGCCCTGACTGTTGTCCTTCATGTTCACCAATGATTCTTCTGTTGGTCTCAAAGTAGTCTGATGCATCTAACATACACTTTGAAAATTCTAGACCTACAACACAATCCATCTTCCACTTGATCAACTCCCTCTTCTGTGTTAGAGAGATTAATCGATGCCTATGATCACTTTACAAAAATAGTAAAAACTGAAATTACCAAGCGCCTGTAAACATCATCGTAAAATGTGCTTGATAATTTCTGTGGTTCTCAACTCTGCACAAAGTAGCGCACACTAATTGCAATCATGGCTTCAGACACACAGACACAGACTTTTGGGCATTTTGAACTAGATTACGAACGAGCTGATGTTGTATCTTTAGCGTAAAACTAGCGATTGACAGACTCGCAAACACCGTTCTCATTAAACAATCAATTTTTGAACAAAAGTCTCAAATTTCTGACCTCTAGGCTCAAATCAGGTATGTCGTTGTACAATTGAACAGCAATCTCGAAAGCACTCGGTCTATGTCGGGGATTTTGATGAAGGGCGTCTTTCAACAGTATAGACAGTCGAGTACTAATTTCTTTTGCAGATTTTAATAACAGTGAATGTATGAAATCTGCATCATATTGTGAGTTTTTTGAAATTTCCCAGCTAAAGTTTCTGAAGTTTTTATATTTTGTAATTAACTCACTCTCTAGTTTTTAACATGAGCAAAAAAGCGACCAATGCAAACACGTCGCTGGCTTTAGAATACCGGTTCTCGGTTATGCATTCAGGAGCAAGACAGCAAATCCGCGAAAACATTTGTGAATTAAGATCTTCTAGATTGGTACGAATTGAAGGCAGTGAGAGCGACAACTTCAGTCTTGTGAAATTGTCCCATACCAAAAATCTCAAAGTATAGTCATAGTTATTGCGAAAATGATAACCCTTACTTGGCAAAACAAATGTCTCTATGGACATAGTTTTTTGTGTGCAAGTAACAAACAGCAGAAACGGCGTCAATTTCCCATCGCTTCCTGTATGAAGCAAAGTTAACATCCTTTGCGTTGAGATCTGCCTATAATTTCGAAAAGAAGTAAAATGCCGTACATTTGTCGAGGCTAGTTAAAGGAAAATAATCCATCCGATATCCAAGAAGTTTGAACGACACTTTCCCGGTTACACAAACAAGGCCCTGGATACAGACAATATTTTCATGGCGAAGCTGGAAATTCCGAGTAAATGTAGTCTCCCAGCTTACCACAGCTGCCTCTCGAACAAAGCCGATCAGTTCGTAGCGCTCGATGTCTTCCAAAATCTTAATTGCAAAGGTTCTGAGGCATCAATGAGTGAAAAACAGAGAGCTGTTCAACCTTCCATTATAAGCTGCCTTAAAACAACATCCAAACGTTCCATGGGATATTAGTTCCAGCAGACAAAACTCTTTTAACGGCTCTTTCGGAATAGTTGTGTCCATTCTAGGAAACGGCTCTGAAGCACCGTTTATGATTGTATATTAGAAGATGGCAATGAGTGGTATTGATCTTTGAGCGTGATCAGAGGGTTGGCAGCTGTGAGTGATAGGGAATGAAAGTGGACTGAAGAAGACAAACAACCGCTATCGTCTTCTTTTATAATTTAGAAAGAAACTATCTACATCTAAATTTGCAAAGAGCTCTTTAAGCAGTAAGTATGCCGATGAAACAAATGAAAATTGAATGTCAATAGTAAAAAGCTTTATGGAATAATTTTAATTTCAGTTCATAAACTTTGTCAAACGAATTATCAAGAAGAAGTAATAAAGGAGGTAATCAGTTTCTGAACACAAGCAAAGAGAATTAGTGTTTTTTAATTGGAATTACTCGAAAACAGACGTATCGGGCTTGGCCACATGCATCACTATTTCTTCATCAATTCTCTCTGCTGTTATCAACTTGCCTGGCGCACAATTTGCCTGTTCTAATCTTTCCAGTTCAAACGGTCTTATCTAGTAGTGTAGATTTTTTTCCACGTCTTTATGGATGTGCTCGCCCTTTACACTAACTCAAAATTTTTTGCAGGAAGTCAATTTCAAATAACGTTTATGGCAATCCAACAAACTGCTGCTCCTCCTCCGGAGACGGTTAGATAACTTTTTGCTTTTCCAGCCCATCCAAAAAAAAAAAATAATCCACAGCAATATCTTAGGCATTCCTCGGTTCTGCCTTTTTAGAAAAACTTTGAAGAGTTCAGTAATTTTTATTTCTATAATCACCCTGCTACAAAAATGCAATGCATCTTTTTTCCTCGTGCCAGTCCGTGAGCAGGGAACAAATGAAAAATAGATGGATTGTTACAGTTTTAGTTTTTTCAGATCCTGAAGAACATACACAGAGGCATACCTGTTTACTGTGGCACTGAAGAGGATGCAACGGCCCTTCGTGCTCAGAACTTGAACGATGTTCGTAAATGCGATACAAACGGTTGCGATTTTTTCGACGGTTCTCCGAAACATGCTGTAGTGTCTTCACTAGTTGCAGAATGCCCGGTGTCAAAAAAACAGAGGTCTTCAATTTCCTTTCTCATATACAATGCTCTAGAACTGACCTTGTTCTGAAAAGATTCAAAAACAATTATATGGACTTTTCAAAGCCACACTTTATCAAATATAGTGCGAGAGAAGTTGAAATTAGTTTGGTGAGGATTAAACATGTAGCATAATAATTGACTCATTTAGAGACTTCGTCATGATAACATTCCATATCCAGAAGGAATTTACGTTCAAGAGAAAAACAATGCCTACATGATCGCCGGTCTTGTTTTTGCCAATCATGGCGCTGAACTTTGTGATTACATAGTAAAAGAACGTGAAAGCGGCATTATTAGTACTTCCAAAGTTGTCAAGATTGCTACCCAGATTGCCTCTGCTCTTCAATTTATGCATGGTCAAGTTCCACCAGATATCCACCGTGATGTGAGCCCTAACAAGTTTACTTTTGTTGATTTTGTTTGAAACCCCAAATTCAGTATCCATGAGTTTCAGAATGCTTCTGGCCGATGACTTGGAGTCTATCAAACTGGCCGATTTCAGCTTGTCCCGTGAGATTGACGAGTCAATGACTAACCAGTAAGTTCTAGCTTTTATACCTTTCCCTTTGTACTATTACTATTAAAGTTTTTATTCAGAGCTGGCTCCTGGGAATACATGGCCCCTGAAGTCATTGAGAGTGAAACTTATACTGACAAATGTGACGTCTACAGTTTTGGAATGACTCTCTACGCTTGTTCTAACATGGAAAGAAAGTAAAAGCCGTTTACCGATAAAATAAAAACACCTTTCCAGAAACCCCTTCGAAGACGAAATTGAGGAGAAGCCGAGTTTGAAAAACAGGAAAATGCGAATGTTGGAATTTCTGAAAGCGGGAAACCGACCTTATATTTCTATACGGGAACAGCTTTTGTATGTAAAACCCTTGTTTGAGAAGTGTTGGCAAACCGAAGCAGAGCTGAGACCTACCATGAAGATGGTGGAAACTGAACTTCTGGCTTTTGACGGCGAACCGATGGAGCACTGAAAAGTCAAATAATGAAATATCGACAAGTTTTAATGGTTATCTCAAAAGATTAAATCCTAATAAAATTTATTTACACTAGTTTATAACACATGGGAAAACAAAAACTCTTCAAATGTTTATCCCGCTGTAGTCCATGTGACTTGTAAGAGGTTACTTGTTCTTTCTCACCGTTCATTTAACTTATCGTGCGGATGAAAAGCAGTTCAAAGCAAACATCGTCGCATCCCAATGATTTGTTCCCCCGACAGTCTTTCTCGTCCAACCACTGTTTTGCGAATAATTTTCAGGCACAGTTACAAATGGCAAGAGAGCAGTTGAACGAGGATATTCCGTTGATCCCATTGACGAATGTCAAGTTCTCTAACAATAAGGTGAATCGGTGCAATGTCAAGACAAGCTCCTTGAGCCAAATCAAGTTGTGAGACTTCCTCTTTTCCATATTAATGTTTTCGCAGAAACGTTTTTGCTGGGCTGAGATTCCGGAAGATGGCTGAAAACAGCGAAATGTAAATCGTAGATTACTCTAACAAGTTGACTTTCGCAAGTCATGATGTTGTCTAACCAAAAAGTATCGCACACACTTATCTTTTTGCGGTGTTTTCGTTTTGATTGAGCCTACTCACAGGCAGTCAATAGTTCTTATCACTAGAGTTATCCCCAGCTAGGACGAGCAGGAGCGTTTGAAAGCAAGGCACCGACACAATTTATTATTCAGACATTATATCAGCAATTACGGATAAACAAGTATCCACAATGACTATCTTTTGGGAGTGAACAGACTATCTGGAGAGGTGGAAAAAGCTACGGCATTGACTTTATTTTAAAACAAGTTCCGCTTGGAGCGACTGTCACCTCACTGTGTCTCATTGTCAGCAGGAACAAAACAGGACGAGTCATCCACGACTCTTTAATACAAAAATGGAACTTGGGGATACAAGGGACACAATGGGTGTCAAAATTGTGTTATTCTGGCATGGCTGTAAGCTTCTTGAGAATGTTGTTGATCTAGTTCTAAGAAACCATTGCAGAGTCTCTATGTCAATTTGAGGAATTTTTGATAGATGAAGAAAAGATGTAGACGGGACATGCTGCATTCTGGAAAGTTAGTGTTCGATGCCGATAAGAGAGAATAAGGAAACTAGGCTTTAGTTCCGCGGAACCAATGTCCCATGGGCGTTAGTTCCGCGAAAGTAACGTCTCACGTTCCATAACCATCAAAAACTTGTCTAGAATCAAGTTCTGTAGTAACAGGTACCAGTTTTCGAAAACAAAGCATTTGAGAAAGGTTTCCAAAAACAGTAAACTGAAAGTAAAGACAAGAAATGGTATGGTTATACTGTACAGACCTTCAATTGGTCGTATTTTGTCCACCGCGTTGGTGATTGAATGTATGGAGAAATTGAGTACAACCGGGCTCGTGAAGAGACGCACCAAACACAGGATGCTTCATAGATCACAGCTGATACAGCCGTTTAGGATATTTTTCATTGTCAGGAGGATGATGCATCAAATGTCTCCCCCAGTACCAGAAAGGAACGTAGCTAATATAGTTTACTAATACTAGACGATATAATCTGACGGGTAATAGAGTAGAAGGGAGGCTGGCATACAGCTAGAGAGAGGGCAGACTGAGTCTCTGGGAACTCAGGCAGGACAAGTCATCCATGACTCTTTAATACAAAAATGGCACTTAGGGAAACAAGGAACACAATGGATGTCACAATTGTGTTATTCAGGCCAATGAAAATGGTCCCGGATCCTGAAAATGCTTCTATCGCGTGCTTTTAGTCTTTTCGAAGCTAGAGGCAAACTCAATTGGGTTCAGTTTAATTTTGAGACACAAATTATTTGACATTTTTATTTCCTGCGAGCTCTCCCACTTCCTCCATGTTTGGTCTTGCTGCCGCGTTTTTCGCAATACATTCCATCATAATTCGACAAGCTGGGCGAAGAACGTTGTCCTCGCTGAACGGTGATAATCTTGGATAGCTCTTATAAATGCTTTCTTTCAATTGCTTCTTATCATTAAGGGAAAATTGCTTCTTATTGTTAATGGCATATCGAGATTCATATGGTTTCCTAGACAGAGTACTCAGAAGTGAAATATCACTAGCAAACCTTTGGTACAAAATGCAGTAACATAACATTCCATAAGCATAAACGTCTTGTTTATAGTCATAGAGATTATCAGAAGCCTTCCTGAAACACGATACTTGTGATTTCAAGTAATATTTTGGCCACTAAAAACTAGCGCCCTAAAAACTTTGTATTATCGTAGGGGAAAACTCAATCAGCTAAGCTGGGATCTGAAATTCCCAAGTTCTTACTTGGTCTGCTCCTTCAAGAGTTGCTCTCCTTGGGATTCAATGTTGACTTTGTCTTTCTCGCTTGAATACGTAACAATGAAATTGAAAGGTCTAAAAAGTGCTTTTATTGAATAGTTGATTACAAAACACCTTTCCCTAATGAAAATACTCTCCGGTGCACGATATCGATACTCTTCAAGTCTAGAATGGTACACGTTACGTATAAACTGCAGAACTGTGTTTAAAAAAAACGATGATTGTCATTGACGTTTCGAAAAACCAAAAGGTTTTGGGTTAGTAATGGTTTGCTTGCAAAATGAGTAAGTTAGCCATCCCCAGTTTAACATGCATGCAAACGGAGGAAACACAAAGCTAGCTGCCGTATATTGCTGGCCCCAGCACCATTGACTGTCCAGTAATTAATGGAGCTGGAGTGAAACCAAGGTCGCAACCGCGCAGACTTCTTTCCAACTCAGTAGAATACCGAAGTCCGAAAGCTACAAGACAACAAGGTATTGAAATAATAAATTTGGAACGAAAAAAAGTACTCAGTCTCTTCTTCAATCATTTCACCATCGATTTTCACGTTGCCGAAACCATGTAGTTCGACATCTCTCCCGTCGTCTCGTATAACAAGGCTAAACTCTTTTCTCGCTGTTTTCATGAAACATACTTCGATGGAAGTACGTTATTGTGAACAACTTTTAGAGATTTGTGTATGTAACTTAAAGCTCTGGCAGCGGAGGCTATGAATGTAACTTTCTGTGAATCCGATAATGCTCTTCTTTGGTTGAACAGATCTGGAAATTTGTTCTTCTTCGTATAAACTGCTAAATCTACTCACAGTCGTCGATTGAGGTTAGCGACGAAAATTCCAGAAGTAATCCTTTGTAACAATAGTTTTCATCGTCGTAAAGATAATGAGAGTAACGGGGTAAATTATTAGATTTTTCCTTAATAATTGAATATTGGCAGTAAGTGCTCGGCGTACTGCGAAAAGTGCAATCGCTAGCTCTCGTTGCTCATCTTTTTTCCGGGGATCCAACTTATGGACATAACAGTTTCTAAATGTGCTGAACTACATGAATGTATAGAGATCTACCCAGTTGTTGCCGTCCATGCTCGGCGCATTTTGAATGCTCCTTTACTAATGTTGTCAGGTGATTGCAGCTCTATGAAGAGGAACTTGGAAAGTTCCTGCAACGTGGATGTCAAGCAGCTAAACTATGAAAACGCAATGGAAGGAACCACGAAGCAAAAGCGGAATTATATTGGCAGTAAGTAATTGTAATTGGGGAAACGTTGCTTCTTAATTGCTCTGCTGGATTTGAAGAAGAATATCTACCTCGATCAATTTGAAGTGGACTACTTTTTACCTCCCAACATCTACCAGAGGGCAAGAACATCGTAGCCTGGACAACCGACTAGCAGTTCGTCTATCATGCTAAACCTCCGGATAGGGACCTTAAACTGCCGAACTCTGCGGACAGATGCTCGTTTGGCCGAACTCGAATGCGGACTTGATACCATAGCCCTTCAACGTCATTGGTCTATTAGAAGTGAAGAGACAAGAACGGCACTCAGTAACTCTACAACAATCTGGACATTGCCTATTCACTCAGGACAAGTTGGTTTCTTGGTCAACAAACGATGGACAAGCTACTCCGCCTTCCGCGCCATCACGAGTCGCGTAGCAGTACTCGATGTCCAAACTCCAGCTGGAACAGTAAGAATGGTCCAAGCCTATGGCCCCATTTCGACCATCTTCAATGAAGAATACGAAAACTTCCTGGCAAGCGTCAACGAAGGCTTGAATTACCGACAAGTACGTCGTGTTCGGCTTCCGGGGGGAACGTCGGTTTTTCAAACACGTTGTTGGAGACTTTAATGCCAAAGTGGAGAAGGCGACGAGATATTTATCGGGAAACACCGTCTTGGTCATCGCAACGAAATAGGTCAAATGCTAGCAGAGTTCTACTCCGAAAACAAACTCCTCGTCATGAACACAAAATTTTCAAAGCGACTAGCTAGGAAATAGACCTGGATCTCGCCCAACATGGAGACAAAAAACGCCTTAGACTACACCCTAAGTCAGAAGCCGAACATCTTCACAGATGTAGACATAATTGGCCGTCTTCAATTCAACACACTGACCATCGTCTTGTGCTCGGATTACTGACAAGAAAACATGTCCCGAAAAAGATCCAGAGGACAACATCGACTTGATAGAGCCCTATTCCAATACGCCACCGAAGACCAACTTCAACAGCTGAATATGAGCACGTATGATACGATGAGAGAAATGCTTCTCAATTCATCTGAAATCGCCTCCCCGTACCTGTCTCAAAGCCCAATACTATCTCGCAGAGGACACACAATCTATTCCGTAAGAGACACGAACTATAACATCGACCTGGGACCAGAAGTAATCGCGTGGAATTCAGTCTAGTCAATAGGGTACTTCGTGAATCATTGAAGCAGGACATTCGCGTAAACCTCACAACCGAGTTAAGGGAGCGCTGGAAGATGGGAGAAGTATAAAAAGAGCTCTAAGAGAAAACATGACTACAAGGTAAGTTTTAACTCAATTTAACGACGGGAATGGTAGCATTATTCCCTCTCCGGATGATGTATGTGCTGTGGTTAAAGAATTCTACGAAGGACTATACCGATCTCAAGTGCCTGTTCTACAGCCTTCCCTACATAACGATGATGCTGTCCCGGTAATCCTAAGATGTGAAGCGAAAAAGGTGATATCAAAACTGAATAAAGGGAAAACACCTGGAAGAGACCGTATCATAACGGAGATGCTCATCTGGTGCAAGGAAAATGTGTCTCAACCGCTGGCAGACATTTTAAATCGGATTCTCGAACACGAAACTCTACCATTCAAGTTTACAGATTCGATGGTATCGCTGCTGTTCAAAAAGGGCGACCTACTGGACATCAAAACTACAGGCCTATTGCACTCCTGTCCGTGATTTTCAAAATCTTCAGTTCAATTCTACTATCACGAATACAGAGAACTTGAAAAATCAAAAATCAGCCTCCAGAGGATTCAGGAAGACTATTTTAACGGCTGACCACTTGCAAATTATGAACGAGCTGATAGAAAGGGCAGTCAAGTACAACTACTTATCTTTTTCATCGATTACTCCAAAACAAAACATAGTTAAACAGGCGCCCCGACTCGATTTTACGCGAAATTGCGTACGACGTACGCAAAACTACGTCATGGCGCGAATTAATATTCCTTTTCGTATTTCGTCGTTTTTTACCTTTTTCCTCGACTTTTTTAAAAACATTTTCTATCTTTTTTATAATGTTGTTCGACTGCTCTCAACGTACCGCACCTTGAAATCAACAGAAATCAACGGCCCCACTTTTCTTGAAGTTGCCGACCTCACGAAAACTGAGTAGGTTTGTCTCGCCTACTGTCAGGAACTCAGCTTGCTTGCTACTCTTCCGGTTATCGGATTCATCCACCAGAATTCTTTGGTGGTTCACCATCAGAAATGTAAAAAAACAGTCGAGGAGAAAGGTGGAAAAAAACAAAAAACGAAAAGGTAAATTAATTCGCGCCATGACGTAGTTTTGCGTAAGCCGTACGCAATTTCGCGTGAAATCGAGTCGGGGCGCCTGTTTAACTACTACCGACGTCTCTTGCTTACTTCAGCTTTCATCCAATATTTCATTATTCCAGCGATGTATTCGCAAAACGCACCAAAAGTCCACGGAAAAGACGAGCACAAACGCCCATTCAGCCCGAAACTAGAAGAATACGTCAGCAGGAGGAAGAAAACAAAAATCAAGAGTGAAGAAACCTACAAGACGATCAAAGAAGTCGTTCAGAAGCGACAAGATGGAGGGAATTTCGTCGATACTCTACGTGGCTCATTCGACGGGTGCATGTTGTGGACGCGATACAATGTGGGAGAAAGTGAAGCGGTATTATGGAATCACACAGTCAGTAGTTTTTTTACCAATACGTAAGTTAATTTAGAGAGCTTGTAACACTATTCGTCTGCTGCTGTTCGATCTGCCCTCTGAAGAAAGAAAGACCGGAAGATTCTAAGATTTTTTGATTTTTTGGAAGATTTTTTGTTGTTATCCTATTTTTATGTGTTGTTTCAGCCTAGGAACTTTGAAAGAACATTTGGCCCAGTGGTACGCCAGGAATGGTTCCTCTTCAAAAATCGTTCATCACGCCGTCAGATGTCCCCGTGTCAATCTACAGCCTTTCCGTGCAGCTGTAGCAGATGACTCTATCACCGGCGGAATATGGAAGACGAGTTCGATCTGGTTGGTTTATCCTCAATAGATTTTATGAAATCTTCACCAACAAATGGATCAGCCTGGACCAGAAGAGAAAACTCTACAAGATGTGTGTTGTTTACTATATGCGTCCGAAACATGGAATACTCGAGAAAAGTACAAACTACAAACAGCTCGGCACAAGATGATAAGGAGAATGGTCGGAGTAGATAGTAGATAGAAGAACAAACGGATGGCTAGAAGGAACAGTGAAATTGCCTGACATAAGGAAGGAGTTTTTCAAGAAAAAATGGGCAACCAAAATAGCTAATTGGAGCGACGACAGATGAATGAAACGAAGTCGAATGGAGACCGTGGAGATATAGAAGGACGACAAGTCGACCGAAGACGAGATGAAAAGATAATTTCGCAATGCATGGACGAGGACAGCGTGGACGGATTTCGATCAATGGAGAGCAAGTATGACACGACATATAGAAAATATATGATTATTGTGAATAAATTAATAACTAATTGCCAATAAATTTCTAGCCAAGTTCAAACTGTCTCGTGCGAACTGGGGTGTGAGTTTAAACAGGCTGGCCGCTGCTAGTATTCCAAAGGAGTACCTATGGTAATGATCGTAGCCTTGGTGTGATGTCGTCGGGCTATTCTTTTTTGGATCGAGAACTGTTTCGTGAGCTCGAAATGGGTTTCGTAATATTGGTAATATTTTGAGACTCAAGCGTGGACCAAGTCGCTCTACAAATACGTTTGGATTTATGTATGAATGCGATATTAAATCTTCATATTTCGGAAAGAAATACCCACACTGTAGTTCCGACTTTAGCAATTGAGTTCAAAAGCAAACCGATAAAGCCCGAGGCGACTTATTCCACCAACGAACTTACATATCGCATCTCCTCGTTTGGCTCAGGCACCAATGAATTAATGGCCGATTCCAGTGGAGGCCAAGTGGGTTTTACGTAGTGTTTTTTTTCCAATTGCTGTAAACATCCATTGCATGGCGCCCACTTCTAAAATAGGAAATATTCTACGAGCATCGACGATTCAACACCATGAGAAGCATTAGTACAACAGTGTTCAATATTCCAAGGAAAGCTGCCAGAAGAATCATAAAGATGGTAAGGGATTGTTGTAATATTAGGAAGGTAGTGCAGAAAGCGACAACACTTATTGTAAGACCTACAGCCAAGGAACTCATCCTACGCCAAAAAGTAAACTTTTCAGCATACAAAAATGGATGGAAGACTACAAATGACGTATAGAAGATCATCCCGCTGAAAACTTAATTTGATGTTTTTCTGGTAATTGTTTTACGTCCAAACTACCCACGAATAATCCTTTTTCTTATTGATGGAAACAACAACTTTGCAGATAAAAACGTTGAGGAAAATGCTGCAATTTTTGTCTCGATCTCCATTTTTTGGGAACTTACAGGACGAAGAAATGAGCGATGTGGCTAGAATGTTTTTTAATACTGCTCCATTTAAGTTTCTCGTACAAATTTGTCAAACCAATTGCTTCAACCAGCTCTAGGATACATCCAATGTTTTCCAAAATAGTAGTAACGAAGAGTCCCACATTGTCAGCCTTATCTTTCCCAAAAATGGTTCCAAAATTGCCAGCAAAACAGACAACAAAAGCTGCAATCCTCCATGTGTTTATTTCCAATTGAGTGTAACAGTAGACCAGCATAACCAATGACTGTATCATGTTGATTACCCGGACAGTTGTGCTAAAGTTCCGCATTGGAATCTTTCAAGTATGGTGTTTACGAAAGACACAAAAGAGCTTCTTCCTGCTTTTGATTAGCTTTTTCGTATTTTTCGGCTAGATCTGTATCATTGACAGGACTCTCTTGGTTTTCCGGTAAATACGAGTATATCATTGTTGTAAGGGAAAAAGCTGTAACGGCCAGACATGTCGCTAACTTCAAGAAGAACCATCTAAAAAAATGTGCTGGATCCGGTAGCATAAAGTGAAAAGGTTAAACTTGCCTCGGAAAATATGTTCGTTTCATCTGCAGAGCACTGAAAACAAAATAACACGTTAAACGTATTACTAAAAAAAAAATAATTAACAACAGTAGATTGTTACGATGGTGAGTGTAAACACAGCAACTATATATTCATCTAGACAGTGCCTTTTCTATTTCGCTCATTTCCTTTCGGTCTTTCGGATTGATGCAAAGGCAATCCAGTATTGCTTGAAAAACTACAAGTTCCCGTTGGTCTGACTGCTTTGACTGCTTTCTCTGTTGTTCCTTTAGCTTTTCTTGGTCCTCCTCGAGCATTGCAGTCAGTATATCAAAACTTGAAGGATCCTTTGCATAGTTATTGATCGCATCCTCTTCATTATGCTGGTCCCCAAATGGTCTTCTTCAACGCGTTGTGCTTTAAAATGTGCGAAACATAAATCTACCGTTTGAAGAGCATTGTGAAAAGAACAGCACCGTAACTCCAACAGTCGACTTTGTGATCATAGTCGTTAGAGTTGAGCATTTCCGGCGCTTTGTAGCGTGCTGTGCCAACACTGTTGCAAAACAATTATTTTCAAACGACATTAACATACTTTTTTGTGTGGTTTTGAGCTTTAATTCTGGCCGTACTGAAGTCAGCAAGCTTCAAAATATATTTGTCGCCAGATATTTCGAACCAGAGTCTGTAATGTAGTTTTCTAGTTCATACAGGATTGACTGATGTCCCGTTGGGGCTCATGACAGGTGGATGACGTTCCAGTCGGGCTACCGTGACAGGGATAACGTTCTCCAAAGACGCATCTCCCAAACTGATTTGAATTGCAAAGAGAAGCCCTAATTGCTGTCCCAAAGTATCTGTGACATTGCCAATTAGGGCTTCAGACAGACACACAGAATTTTGGGCATTTAGAACTAGATTATTTTCGCGTCAGTGGCTGTGTGTCTGTCTGAAGTTTTACTTGCAAACTTTTGTTATTTGTTATACTTTGTGCGCACATTAATTGTTGGCTAGTCAAGTCAAATCGAGTCAGTTGGAGAGATAGCGTTTTTGGGAGAACGTTGCTCCTGTCGTGGTAGCTCGACTGTCGGGGAAAGAGGGCCAGGACAGGAAAAGGCGAAATAAAGGGAAAGTATTTACTTACACTTCTGGTGAAATGCTTCTGTGCATTATAGACCTAGCGTGACAATGAGCTAATGCAGCAGCAAGCTGCGATGCCCATTCGTGTACTCGATCGATGGTCAAAAGAGATACTGAAATGAAATGGACTCCCACGAAGAAACATCCTTTTACTAACCGGTATACTCTAGTATCTCGCTGTATCGATCAGACTTTTCGAGGTGTTCCATGATGAGTCCGTTAACGAGATCAATAGAGTACGTGTGCTGACCGTTGCCCTCCCGTATGCACCTGCAAAGCTGGTATCCAAAATATTTGAGGATGTTTGGATGTTTTTCGCTACCCGGATTCACCTGAAAAACGGTTTGATCAAGACGGAAACACAACGTCCCTCTATTGATATTCGTAACTCTCTTGCTATGTAGCGACCCTCATTCGTAGACTTCACTTCATAGTTGATCTTTTTGACATTATATTTTCTGAAAGTATCGTACTATATTAACAAGTATTCTTAAATGTCCCCCAACGATATTTTTTTATCTTTCTCATTTCGCTACTTTTAGCAAGATTCTGGACTCACCCTTTGGGGAAGTCTCCAATTTCTACATCTATATAGTTTCCTCCTTCCTTTTCCTCCTCCATAATTGTGGGTATGCCTGAAAAGAGTTTTGTCAAAAAGTCTCTTACCACTTATTTTTGTGTCCAGCATGGTCACAATGCTTGGTAACTCCCATATTGAACACCAGTTGCAAATATTGACAATTTGTTTCAAAAATTCAGACTTTAAACCGCTAAAGTACAGGACTTGATGAATCTAAGGTCTATTATACGCAACATTCAGGATTTTTTGAATGATGTTTCCATAGTCTCTGAGGTCGTCCAAGCGTTGAGTATTAAACACTGAGGATTCCATGTAGGCAATCTTCCGGTAAAACTCATAACTGAAAAATTACATGATTAATGGACAGTCATAACTCGTTCACCAGCGAGGTGAGAAGGAACACTCACCTCAAAACATTTTCAAAAATATCAACATTGAGTTGTTCTAGATCCTTGCTTATTGAAACTCTGAGCTATGCTGAACGTAAAAGCTACTTTGACAAAACCTGTCAGATGACAACGAGAGTCCAGATATCAAATAATCCTGATGACAAGCCATTATTGCTCGTGCTAACTGCAATGACCACTGGAGAACGTGATTTTCTGATATTTGTTGGCTTGACAGATCTAAAAATATTTTTCATATACTATCCGCTTTAAAATATCAACTCCCCCTCCGCAAACTTAGAAAAGAAAGTTTTACCCTCGATTTTCTGATAGCTGTCGTTGTGATCAACAATCAGTCCTGCTACGTAACTGAAGTCTCGCCAGTTTTCCCAGTACTTTCCAACACCTTTAAAGGGTACAATGTTTGAATGGCAAACCTGAAAGAGTTTTACTCTCAGGATTCTTACTTACCTTAGAGACAGTTTCTAACAATCTGGGCATGCCGTTTATCGTCTCTTTTATATTAATTTTTTCTTTTGGTTTTAGCAATTTCAAGATTCTTCTGTAAAATAAGCATTATCAAAGGATCACTTTTAACCACTCTTTCCACCAATCTCCATTTTTACTGCAGCATTTGTGAACCAATGGATGTTGCAGTACACAACTTACGTTTTTGTTTTGTCCAGATAGTATTTTCCATCATCACAGTAAATCGCATCACAATCTATGTCTTCGGTGTAGCGCACAAAAAAGTCTTCTTTGTATCGCGGGCCACGTTTAATGAGATTCTTAAGTTCTTTTAGCTGTATGTCAGAGATACTTCTCGCAGACTCCGTCGCAACGCTCTCCCGACCATAATCCTTACTCTAGAAATAAGAAGATTAGCTATGAATTTTCGGTGCTTACAGTCTGTGTCAAGTTGTAACCCAGTTTAAAAATTACAAATAAATCAACAGATCCAACAGCGAACAGTCCCAATTCGGGTAACTTTTGTAGCAATGACAGAGAACAACCTAATCCGAATAAGAAAGCGAAGAAGTAGTTGTCCGGTGAATGATGTGATCTGTTCTTTGTGAAGTACTCTGCTAGAGTACAAGCACACAATAGAATTGTGCCAACGAACGGAATAATTACCGTAGCAGCTCTTGCAAAACAGATCAATGATTATTTTTGAACGTACCTTAGGCATAAATTTTGTTTAACATAGAGCATTGAAATGCAAAAGGCTAACGAGAGGGCAGAAAAAATTATCATGATGATTGCCGGATATGCTCTAGAACAATGTTTTAACATTTTTAATACTTTAACAAGTGTTAGAGCCCAAGTTGTTAGGTTCGACCTATTACCTAGACATGACTTTACAGCTGCATGTCAGAAACTATTGCATTTGACTCCTGGAAAGTTATTCTCAATCCTAACTTTAGAGGTGCACGGAGATTATTTGTTACTTTTAGCCAATAACTATCTTGCAAAATTGAGTGGATGGTACTCACCTTAAATGAAGACCCATCCTTAGGCAGGAAAATGTTTCTTCGAAAAACAAAGGGGGCCTGAAGGGTGGGCGTTAACAAAATTATGAACAATGTGGTTTGTGTCATTTGTTGTGGACTGTACTCAAACAATGTTTTGTTCGGGTTTCCAAAGTCTGTTCGGCCCAGAACATCAAACATTTTCGATTTTCATGTTCGTCATGCGAACCGAAAACGAACGTTCGGTTTGTTCTTCTGAAAAACCAAAATAGTATTGGCTGCCACTCTGTAATCTGAACTGTATTGTCATCAACTCATTCTGTAAGAAGATATCCAGAAATATACAGACCAAGGTTATGGAACTGAAAATGAACACAAATGTTCCAGGCTGTGTCCTAGGATATATACAACCCGATGCCATGGAGTTAGCTTGTTAATCATTTGTAGAAAACTGTCTGCAGCAGTTTCGATTCATCGAAACTTGGTGGTCGACTTGACCTTGGCTCATCTTCGACACTTTTGCCCCCAGACGGAATGCGATAGAGCCGCAACTGACATACCCTCGTAGACGTCGTCCCTTGGCCATAAACATTGTTGATATTAGCCGCCGTTTGGGCTGCCTTTGAGGAACTCATTTAACATGACATGTCGCAGATGGTGGGTGACAGGTCAGCAATAGTCCGGATCAAAGCGAACAGAGAATAGAGAATAAAAAGAAGAGGAGTATTCGGACGTTGTCGTAAACAAGACAAAGGACATCTTTACAAAAAGCGAAAAGACTTAGCTGCGAACCCATACAATCCGATGCCATGGGTAGGTTTTTTGTTCATTCGCAATCCAATAGGAAACCGTCACGACAGGATTTGGCAAAGAGCACTATGTCCTGCTGATAGCATCGATTCCGTTGACCTGCTTGGCAACCTGTTCATCACAAGCCCACAAAAACTATCAGTTAGGAAATCAGTTTCAACCAACTGTTCTATTAACACTTTTTCATTGTTCTAGGGCCTCGGATCGGCCAAGCTACGTGGCACTACGCCATGGCTGTTTCGATGACACGGCAAATGCGTAAAACTTCTTCCGCACACCGATAAGGACTGCTTACGATAGTGGAAGAATGCGAGAAGTTATTTGGAAACTTAGGGACCATCTGGGAAGAAAAAAAGAAATGAGGGTATGATTCTAGGTTATTAATTTATTGAACTCGGTGGGGAAGCTATGTGATCTGGACTCTAAAAAAACAATGTGCTCATTAGCCGAATCCTCGTTACCGCATAATTTTCTAACTCGACCATCTTAAGAACCTGATAATAAACAAATTATTGTCAAAGACTTGGTATCTGGGTGATGCAGCCCATCCACGTAGTATAGCTTCCACTTCCGCTCCACGAAAGTGATAGTACTGCTTACTTTGTTTCAACATCTAGCTGAGCTGGCAGATTGATAAGACACTCGATTTTTTGGGCAAAGATCTCCAGAAGCAAGGGTATTTTCCTCCTCCAGTTCTCCAACCAAAGTTTCAGGCGGTTGACAGGTTTCCTCCTCTTCAGTATCTAGGCCTCCTAGTTGACATTCGGTCACTATAAAAGTTGCCTTGTTTGTGCGAAAGAGTCTTCACGTGGCCCAGACACTTGATTAATACAGACGCATGATTTCTACTATCTAAAGTAAGCAACCATTAAAACAAGTATTAATGTACGTTTAGCCCAACAATTATAATTCAAAGCAAATTACGAGAATACATTTTTAGGTAAGATACAATAATACAACGTCGAACATGGCACCTTCTCACGCTATTGTATTTTGAAAATATGTCTTCAAAAAATTCAGTCATGTGGGCCCAAAGTAGTGATTGGGGTGAGGGTTTTTTTGTTTTTCGTTTCTGTTGGCAATAAGACGCAGTGTCTATTCCGGGAGTGTCTATTCCAAGCGGAACTTCTCTATAAAACTGTTTTAAAGTAAAGTCAATGCCGGAGCTTTTTCCCACCTCTCCGGATAGTCAGATCTGTCCCAAAAGATAGTTATTGTGATTAGGATCCTAGTTTTTCCGTATTTGCTGATAAACTGTCTAAATATGACTTTTTTTTCGGTCCCTTGCTTCCAAACGCTCCTGCTCATCCAAGCTGGTGATAACTCTAGTGATAAGACTATTCACTGCTTGTAAGTGGGCTCAATCAAAACGCAAACACCGCAAAAAGATGAGTGTGTGCGATACTTTATTGGTAAGACATCATTGTGACTTGCGAAAGTCAACTTGTTAGAGTAATCTATTATTCATATTTCACTGATTTCAGCCAGAGCCTCCTCCTTGGTCGGCCTATCTTCCGGAAACTCAAACCAGCACTTTTCCATCAAAGCTTGAAGATTTCCCCTTTTCCTTATGTCAGTGAACATATCATCGATAGGAATAGTTATGCGATTTCCGGCTCAAATAAAATCACGTTTTAGAACTGTGCGTTCGTCTTTTTTTTTGGCGCGGATTCAATTTTTCTTTTATTTTTCAAACTTTTCCCATCACTCATTTTTGCTATTTTTTTTGTATTTGTCTCGTTTTATCACTTTTGTCCTCAACAAATGGTCTGCTATGCATCTAGAAAGATAAATGTAGTAGCTACAGCCCGTTTTAAAACCCTTTTCTTCGCATTTACAGACAATTCAAGAAGAGCGACGCGTTGTTTTGAAACGTTGTTTTACTGATAAACGGCAGAAATGACCGACAATAAAATAGCAAAAATGGGCGATAAAATTGGGGAAAGCTTGAAAAATAAAAGAAAAATTGAATCCGCGCCAAAAACGAAATTGCGCGCGAAAAAATTCGAATGATGCGTGTTGCCTGCCGAAGTATTACCATGACACCCACTGCGAAGGATGGATGTTTCTGTGGAAAATTCCTTTTTTTTACAATAGGAAATGGCATTGGCTAGTTGTGTGAACCAGCTGAGAACCCTCGATGGGGAAACAACTTCATTGAATCCCCTTTTCCGGTCTCCCGTAACATCTGAAGAAAAAAAAACTGTAAACAAAATGTCGATTTACAGCCGCTACCAAAATTGACACTACGTACTTTCGATTACGCGAAATTGCACGGATTTTATTCGATTTTGTGTTGAAAACTGGTACGCAATTTCGCCGTGACACTGATGAGTAAGGAAACCTGGATCAAGATTGGTTCTACTGAGCTGAAATTACCTGGGAAGCAATTGGAGACTGTAAATGATACCTTATTGTAAAGAGCGTGATTCGATGCGTATTCGACCAAGGATGTGGTGATGCGTTTGTAGTGTCAAAGTTGTGACCTACTGGGATTGAGTTGTTTGATGCAGTTCATCAAAGTGGAAAGAGAACTGGATAGTTTTAGCTTTGTTAAAGAGTTAGTCTGTGGCATCAAGTCAACTTCGTGTGACAACACGAAATGATCGAATTTTGCTCAGGCTTCCTATTTTGCAAGGAAAATAGTTGGTCAAAGGTGAAATTTTAGCCTACTTTGGCAGAAAAAAACGGTGTTTCCGTCGTAAAAATTTTTCTAATGATTGGTGAGCGAATTATCATCCCCGTCGGCTTGAGAACAAAGATTCAACAAGGTTTCTGCCGCTCACTTTCCTCCAACTCACTTTCGATGCTCAACAGCCCAAAGACTCATCTGTCCACCGCTGTCAACGACCCCCGGTGTTCCGCAACGTCTGCTGTTTCCAAGACGATCGACTTTAGTTCTTCGATGCCACCTAGACCGTGATATTCCTTTTCCATTCTCATATGTTTCTATCCTCAAGAAGCGTGTTGTAGTCTTGTATTTGTATTCTCGCGCATCCGTAGGCCCCGCCACAATTACTGTGTTTGTCCGCCTACGCGGCCTTATTCAAATTGACTAACTTTTGTCTCTTTCTTCTCGTGTTGTGATAGAGTAATATGCATTCTTTTCTCTAATAAATATATACACGCAAAATAATTGTTGCATATTGTTCCTTACAACAATTATTTTGTTCCTTGAGAGCCGAGGTACATAACACTTACCTTCGAAAAAATTTCCAGTAGCTCTTCCAGTCGTTCCCTGTGCTTTGGCGGGAACACTCTTGCTTCAGTTTCCCTTGAAATTTCATTTCAATACCAGTGAGTAACACAAGCTTGTTATTAATCTCAGTTTTGAATAATACTCCAAGCATGCTGGCTAAAACAACTGCAAAGAATTGCAGAGTCTCTATGTCAATTTGAGGAATTTTTGATAGATGAAGAAAAGATGTAGACGGGACATGCTGCATTCTGGAAAGTTAGTGTTCGATGCCGATAAGAGAGAATAAGGAAACTAGGCTTTAGTTCCGCGGAACCAATGTCCCATGGGCGTTAGTTCCGCGAAAGTAACGTCTCACTTTCCATAACCATCAAAAACTTGTCTAGAATCAAGTTCTGTAGTGATACAGCTGATACAACCGTTTAGGATATTTTTCATTGTCAGAAGGCCGATGCACCAAATGTCTCCCCAGTACCAGAAAGCATCGTAGCTAATACAGTTTACTAATACTAGACGATACAATAATCTAACAGGTAATAGGGAAGATTGGAGGCTGGCGGTACAGCTAGAGGGTGGACTGAGTCTCGTGGGACTCGGGCAGGACGAGTCATCCATGACTCTTTGATACAAAAGTGGAACTTGAGGATAAAAGACACAATGGGTGTTACAATTGTGTTATTTAGGCAAGTTTCTTGAGAATGTCGTTAATCTCGTCCCATCTCAAGCGCTCTTCCGGAGTGTGCTTCCAACAACCTTTGATCAGTTCTTTCAGGCCCTCTGGATATTCATATGCTCCATGAAACTCCGGTCGAGGATAATTACGGTCTTCATTTGGGCTGTTGATGTACTTACCAAAATCCTTAGTGCGAGTCTGAAATCCTGGAAATGGATCTCTGAAAATTTTTTCATTAAACCGACGTTTAATAACTTTTAGCATACTTGCCAACAGTCACGAAATACATAACCATGCCGAAGCTGTAAATATCAACTGTTGCCGTATATTTAGTTTTTTCTTGTTCTATGGCAATTATTTCCGGAGCTATGTAAGTATGATCAGTGAGACTGAAGTAAAATGAATTACAACAAAAGAGTAATCTTTACTTTGCCGTCATTGATTCTGCTTCCACGCGAGAGTGCCCATAATCAATCAGCTTCACGTGGGGGTAGCCGTCCCTTTCATAAACAAGGATACTGAATTTGGGGTTTGAAGCAAAATCAACAGAAGTATACTTGTTAGGTTTCACATCTCGGTGGATGTCTGGTGGGACTTGATCATGCATAAATTGAAGAGCAGAGGCAATCTGAGTAGCAATCTTGACAATTGTTGAAGTATAAATAATGCCGCTTTCACGTTCTTTTACTATGTAATCACAAAGTTCAGCGCCATGATTGGCAAAAACAAGACCGGCGATCATGTAGGCATTGTTTTTCTCTTGAACGTAAATTCCTTCTGGATATGCAATGTTATCATGACGAAGTCTCTAAATGAGTCAATTATTATGCTACATGTTTAATCCTCACCAAACTAATTTCAACTTCTCTCGCACTATATTTGATAAAGTGTGGCTTTGAAAAGTCCATATAATTGTTTTTGAATCTTTTCAGAACAAGGTCAGTTCTAGAGCATTGTATATGAGAAAGGAAATTGAAGACCTCTGTTTTTTTGACACCGGGCATTCTGCAATTAGTGAAGTCACTACAGCATATTCCGGAGAATTGTCGAAAATCTTGCAACCATTTGTATTGCATACACGAACATCGTTCAAGTTCTGAGCACGAAGGGCTGTTGCATCCTCTTCAGTGCTACAGTAAACAGGCATGCCAATGTGTATGTTCTTCAGGATCTGGAAAATATAAAACTGTCACAATCCATCCAGTTTTCATTTGTTCCCTGCTCACGGACTGACACGAGGAAAGAAAGATGCCTTAATATTTTGTAGCAGAGTGATTATTGAAATCAAAATATTGAACTCTTCAAAGGTAAAAGTTTACTTTTCAGTAAAAGGCTGAACCGAGGAATGCCCAGAAACTAACATATTGATGTGGATGATTTTATTTGGATGAGCTGAAAAAGCAAAAAAGTTTTCTTACCAGCCCCGGACAGGAAGCAGCAGCTTGTTGGTCTGCCATAAAGGTTGTTTGAAATTGATCTCCTGCAAAAAAAAATTTTGAACTGGTGCGTCAAGGAAGAGGCACATCCATTAAGACGTGGAAAAAAGCCTACACTTCTAGATAAGACAGTTTGAACTGGAAAGATTAGAACAAGCGAATCAATTCTCCGTATTATCAACTTGCCTGCGGCACAACTCGCTTGTTCTAATCTTTCCAGTTCAAACTGTCTTATCTAGAAGTGTAGGCTTTTTTCCACGTCTTAATGGATGTGCCTCTTCCTTGACGCACCAGTTCAAAATTTTTTGCAGGAGATCAATTTCAAACAACCTTTATGGCAGACCAACAAGCTGCTGCTTCCTGTCCGGGGCTGGTAAGAAAACTTTTTTGCTTTTTCAGCTCATCCAAATAAAATCATCCACATCAATATGTTAGTTTCTGGGCATTCCTCGGTTCAGCCTTTTACTGAAAAGTAAACTTTTACCTTTGAAGAGTTCAATATTTTGATTTCAATAATCACTCTGCTACAAAATATTAAGGCATCTTTCTTTCCTCGTGTCAGTCCGTGAGCAGGGAACAAATGAAAACTGGATGGATTGTGACAGTTTTATATTTTCCAGATCCTGAAGAACATACACATTGGCATGCCTGTTTACTGTAGCACTGAAGAGGATGCAACAGCCGTTCGTGCTCAGAACTTGAACGATGTTCGTAAATGCGATACAAACGGTTGCGATTTTTTCGACGGTTCTCAGAAACATGCTGTAGTGTCTTCACTAGTTGCAGAATGCCCGGTGTCAAAAAAACAGAGGTCTTCAATTTCCTTTCTCATATACAATGCTCTAGAACTGACCTTGTTCTGAAAAGATTCAAAAACAATTATATGGACTTTTCAAAGCCACACTTTATCAAATATAGTGCGAGAGAAGTTGAAATTAGTTTGGTGAGGATTAAACATGTAGCATAATAATTGACTCATTTAGAGACTTCGTCATGATAACATTGCATATCCAGAAGGAATTTACGTTCAAGAGAAAAACAATGCCTACATGATCGCCGGTCTTGTTTTTGACAATCATGGCACTGAGCTTTGTGATTACATAGTAAAAGAACGTGAAAGCGGCATTATTAGTACTTCCAAAGTTGTCAAGATTGCTACCCAGATTGCCTCTGCTCTTCAATTTATGCATGGTCAAGTTCCACCAGATATCCACCGTGATGTGAGCCCTAACAAGTTTACTTTTGTTGATTTTGCTTCAAACCCCAAATTCAGTATTCTTGTTTATGAAAGGGACGGCTACCCCCACGTGAAGCTGATTGATTATGGGCACTCTCGCACGCAAGCAGATTTAATGACGGCAAAGTAAAGGTTACTCTTTAGTTATAATCCATTTTACTTCAGTCTCACTGATCATACTTACATAGCACCGGAAATATTTGCCATAGAACGAGAAGAGACTAGCTATACGACAGCAGTTGATATTTACAGCTTCGGCATGGTTATGTATTTCATGACTGTTGGCAAGTATGCTAATTGATGACGTCGGTTTTATACAAACTTTCAGAAAGCCTTTTGAGAGGAATAGTGATTTTGGTAAGTACATCAAAAGCCCAAATGAAGACCGTAATTATCCTCAACCGGAGTTTCATGGAGCATATGAATATCCAGAAAGCCTGAAAGAACTGATCGAAGGTTGTTGGAAGCACACTCCGGAAGAGCGCTTGAGATGGGACGAGATTAACGACATTCTCAAGAAACTTGCCTAAATAACACAATTGTAACACCCATTGTGTCTTTTATCCTCAAGTTCCACTTTTGTATCAAAGAGTCATGGATGACTCGTCCTGCCCGAGTCCCACGAGACTCAGTCCACCCTCTAGCTGTACCGCCAGCCTCCAATCTTCCCTATTACCTGTTAGATTATTGTATCGTCTAGTATTAGTAAACTATTGGGTTGGCAGCTAAGTCTTTTCGCTTTTTCAAATGCCAAAATTTATTGACTTCCAAATAACTTTTTCATTCGTTGTAATTACCATTATGATGTACCACGTCTGCCCATTTCACGGGTAGCTTACGGATGCCACGCTCGTAGAACACCTTTGGTATCGACGCGAAGAAGTTTGTCAACCAGGTTTTGTGAGAGCCGTCGGAATCGAACTGTTGGCCTCCACTCTCATTGTTGAGAGTCCGGAGCAGATAATAGTCGGAAGGGGCAAGGTCCGGGCTATGGATGGGATAAAATCTCCCAACCCAGGTCGTGGATCTTGGAGCGAGTGAGTTTTGCAATATGGTGGCGCGCGTTGTTCATCTGCAGGATGACCTTCGACTTCAGTGGTTGTTTCTGACGAAGTGCAACGGCAACCCTTTCAAGTTGCTGGCTGTACATGGCGGCCGTAAGGGTAGTTTCAGCATCCAGCAGTTCCCAGTGCACCACTCCTTCGATATCCCAGAAAACATAGAGCATAATCTTCTTTAATGAGTATCGGGTTTCACATCAGGACTTGGTGCCTGCCCTGGACCCATTCATTGACGCTTCCTTTGGAAGTTTACCTACGTTACCCACTTCTCATCCCCCGTCACCAGGCGTGGTAAAAAGGATTTCCTCTCATACCTGGACAGGAGAGAATGGGCGACGGACATGCGCTGCCACTTCTGGGCGTCACTGAGGTCATGCGGCAACCAATTGCCCAGTTTCTTCGTAAATCTCAATTGCTTCAAATGATGTTCCACTGCAGCATGACTGACAGACAGTGCCTCTGCTAGTTCACGGGTAGTCTGGCGATTGTTCTCGTTGACGAGCTGCAGCAGCTTCGATTCATCAAAAGTTGACCTTGCCTCATCTTCGACACTTTTGTCCCCAGACCGAAAGCGATAGAGCCACAACTGGTATACCCTCGTGGACGTCGTCCCTTGGCCATAAACATCGTTGATATCAGCCGCCGTTTGGGCTCCATTCGTGCCTTTGAGGAACTCATGTCGCAGATGGTAGGATGGCAGGTCATCAATAGTCCGGATCAATCAAAACGAAGAGAGAATAGAGAATAAGAAGAAAAGAAGTGTTGTCTTGCATGATGGTGGTAGAGGACTGTGTGAGCTACACGAGGTGCTATATCAACAGCTCGGTCATTGTTGTAAACAAGACAAAGACAAAGGACATGTTTACAAAAAGCGAAAAGACTTATATGCCAACCCAATAGAACCGAGAAATATCATTATGCTGTTCTTGTACATTTATAGACGAAGTTGACATTTTGAAACAAAAGTTTATTCGCTAAAACATTCTTATGACAGATTCAAATATTGATCTGTTTTCTGCATTCTTCTTCGAACAACAAATCATGCTTTGAATTTTCACAGATTCAACGCGGAATTCTTTAAAACTAGATGGTAGAAAAACCGAACCGCATAGTAAAATTTCGGTAAAAATTTTCTTTTTTCTCTCTCTTTAACCCATCAGCAGACTTGGCACGGCAGAAGGCGACATACATCTGTCCATGGGAAAAGCACTCGATAGGCAGATGGACGCCAACTCGTTCCAAGAACTATTCCTGACTTTTGTTGATAGTCATCGCGAATGTGAGTTTAAACGGGAACTGTCGCCTCTTGAGGATGAAGCTTATACCTAAGGAGTATTCTTGATATATGAAACGCTGAATTGCTTACCTCGGCTCTTGTCAGAGTTCAAATCGATCCTTGGCACGATTACCGTTTTTCCCTTTCGGGCTCCGTTGATGAAGCGGCCGAGGATGGCTGTCCTTCTTTCGGACTTGACGATTTGGAGTCGAATGCCATTACACATTCCATCTCGGACGTTGTGATTCCGAATGAGCATGACGACGGCTCTAATCTTCAATTCCAGGTGGCGCGGGGGCAGTCCAGATGGATTCACTGAATTCAGGAACTCGTCGGTGAACTGTAGCCGGTTTTGTGTCTCCTGTACGATTGAATCGACACTGAGAAAGATGCTTGTCCTAACAAAGTTGTTTACATGTAAAGAGTTTGACTAACCGGCCATGGAATCCAATATTTTTTTGCTCATTCTGTCCACGTGAGCATTGGTCGGACAGAGAATAGGCCTGGAGTTGAGATGGTCCGGATTGTCGAAATTCCCTTGGAACACTTCTTGAATCAAATCGCCGGAGCTTCGCAGATGAACAGGAACTTCCATTTTTCCCTCTTCGTCCTTAGGTACTCTGTTCTCCCCAACCATGAGAAGAAACTCCTTGAGCTCGGCAGAGTCTCCTTGGGCTCGCATGTTGTTGGAGAGGTGGTAACAGAAATGTGAACTCGGCCTCGATTTCACTCCAGGAGCTGCAGATGACCTTTTTTCCTCGATGAGAAAGCAGATGGTACAGGGTCTCGTAACAAAAGGTCTTGCCAGTGCCTCCTGGCCTGTCTAAAAATACCAACTGCTCGCGTCCCAGAAGAATCGAGTCCACGGCTTCCTTCTGTCTCGAATTCAGCAAGTCGTACATCTGATTACCGACTGCTTCGTGATCGACATTGGCATCGTTCATCGGAGCCGGACGCGGGAAGGGAGCAGTCAGAAGGTGGCCAAACAGCGGGAACAACTCGAGGATGTGATAATAGGCCAGAGCTTCAGCATCTTGAACTGTCCTTCCACGAAGAACATAGTCCTCGGACATCGGCTGCTTCCATCTGTTCCAGAGATCCTCCACTTTGGCTGGCTCATCGAAGGCTAGGAGACTGGCAAAGACACTTCTCAAGGCATGAGGCATCCGAAACAGGTTAGCATCCTCCATGACCTGGTTAAAATGATTGTCGTGCTGGATCAGTCCCATCTCCTTGGCAGTGTCTTTGGCAGTGTTGAACTGTCGAACATCAACTCGGAACAGAGCTTGGAACGAAGTGGCCTTATGTAGCGTTCCCTACTTGACCCGCATGGAGACCCGTGCAGATTTCCAGATTGCGGTGACAGTCGTACTTCTGGAGGATGTAGGTTGTAAGGGACAATCGATCTTCAGAGTTTTAGTTAGAAAGATGGTTCGAAAAATGTACCTGCTGTCATTGGCTTCTTCTCCAACTCGGATCTGAGTTCCGCTGTTTCTCCTCTTGTATTCTGGATATCCTTGGACATCCATATCCGTCTGGGCTCGAAACGCCTTGGGAAATCGCTTGCTGCAGACATCATCCTTCCAACAGGGAGATCCTGTGGATCATGTGAGAGGAGACGCGATTGAAGAGGGAACCGGCATCAGGAATCTCGGCAGAAATGAAGCGATCCACGTCATCGACTGTCCTTGGTTTGTCGTCCGAGTGGAGAGTGATGAGCCAGTGCGCGTGTGGCAGCCCTCGCTTCTGCCATTCGACAGTGTAGATGTAGGCAGTGACTCGGCCGAAGATGTTCCTCTCGACGATGTCCTTCTTCAGCTCGGCCAGCTTAATTCGGAAGACCCTGGCCACCAAATCCGCTCGATCCGATGCTAACTGCCCAGGAAGCAGATTCTGCTGGATTTCCGGCCATCTTAGATTTGACGTCATGGTCAGAAAGAGGTCTGGCTTGCCGTAGCGACTCGTGATGCTCATCGCGTCTAGGTAGGCAGCTGTCATGAAGCGTGGAGAGGAGGTGAAGGTAGCTGGGAGAAGAGCACGCTGTCCCGCAACACCATTCGATCCATCAGCAACAAAGTTCCTGTGATCCTTGTAGTACTCTGAGCGAAGAGTGCTCTGGCTTCTCCTGACCCAGTCCAGTCTGCACTGTTCGATGTTTGCCCAGCTTCCCACACAGAACTGCTGGAACAGCCTTCGAACACGATGAATGGGGCTGAACTCGTTGCGATAGCAGAGGTAGTAGGAGTAATTCATTTTCTGCGTGAGCTGCTTCTGAATACGTTGTCGGCCTTGAGCGACTTCTCTCTTCCTTTCCGGGTGCCAACCGTAGTCGCCTCCAATGAAGAGCAGGGGATAGACGCAAGGGTACAGAGCCTTGTTGATAACCGGAATTCGCAGGAGTTCTCATCCTCTGGCTCGGATGGTGTAGTCTCTGGGCGACGGCTTCCTCAGCAACACGGGGACGACTGTAGCGTCTCGAATCCGACACTTGGGTCTCGTACGTTAGTCGGACTTGGTGCATGGGCCTGTGGTCAGCTCGGGCGGCTTGTTCCTCCTCGATGTAAGCCTCTTGCAGCATCTTAAACCCACGGGCGTACTCATGTCCCCTCCTCATAAAGACAAAAAGTTCCCGAAGGAGAGCTGCATTGATAGACTGGTTGGCAGGATGATCAATTCGGGCTTGGGCAACTACAGACTCGTCGACAAAGAACAGTTGGTCGTAGGTGGGAGCAGAGTCGTCAGCAGCAATAGCAGGAGAAGTTTGGTAACAGATTTCGCCATGAGCCTTGAACACGAATGGACGTCGTCCGTCAAGAGGTTGAAGAGTGATGTTCATCGAGGCCACAACGAGTAGAAGTTCCGGGTGGCGATGTGCTGATTTTCGAGTTGCCAGAGATACGGCGGGTAGTTCTCAAACTTGGCCAGTGTGATCGACCCATTATGACAGTAGACGCTGAATGTGCCATCAGCTTTGCGCGAGAATTCAGGGGAAGAAGACGGCGCCACAGTGAGAACAGCAGATGTCCAGAGGTCCAATGAAATGGGGAAGCGGTGGCGGAGGCAGAGGATGAGGAGCATTGGGGTTAGACAAAGCAGCGTAGTTGTTGGCGTTTCGGTTCTGGCGGTCCACTCGTCTGTCGTGGTTCGTTTGAGCCTGCTGTTGTGATGGCTGTTGAGCACGGGCGGCAGCGTGGGCCAAATGATCCCGCAGACGGCGTTGAGCTCGGGTCTCGGCGTCTTCATCATCGGCTTAATCAAATGACTTTTTGAGCAGCCTGACAGCTCGATCCTCTTCCACCTCATTGGACAGGAACTGCCCGTGAGCGAAAAGCGTGCTCTTGAGCCTTTTACTTCTTTCTAAACATTGATTGTAAAAGTACTCAGGACAAAAAATTTACCTTGTTCTTCTTCGTCGGCAATCTTCATGGCCCTTCAAAGGCTCTCCGCGTCTCGCGTTCCTCTTTAGTCTTATCCTCCTGAACTCCCCTCTGATGAATCCTCTTCTTCTCTAAACGATCGGTCGTCTCCTCGACAAATTCGTTGGCTGTGGACTCGGCTTGATAGAGTAGCTGCATGTCGAGTCGGGTACGTCCCCCTACAACAGTCTCACTGGCTCTAAACTCTGTCTGGTAGAGAATGTGCTGGTCTAAACAAAGACTTTCCTGTTCTTCGGTCTCATGGTATCGCATCTCCATCTTGCGCATTGAATCAAAGTACTGGCGCAAACGGGTTTCTTCTTCGGTCTCATGACTTAGTTTCGTAGCCTGCCTGATGGCTTGACAGTCTAGGCAAGCCCGTCTTTCGACTATTGTCTCGTTTGAGAAAACAGTCTTGCGATGGGAGTGGACCTGAAACAAAACCATTTTTGAAATAAGAAAAAAATCGTCCATTCGAACTCTTCTGAGTCGGCCAGCTGCGTTCCTCTTTGCCTTGCGCTCGGCATCGGACATCTTACTGCGCTTCGACTTCTTCGTAATCAGCTCCTCGATACCGCTGAGACCACATTCGTTCATAGTCTACTGGTCGTTCATAGTCAACTGGTAAGAATTCAAAGCACCTCCGAGTGAACACAAAGATCCATTGAGGGATTGTCGGCGCTTCGTCGGATCGGTCAGGATATGGTCATCGGGACAATATGGCTCGGCGGCAGGGACGATGGGGCAGGTGAAGAAGAGTACGATCCTTCGGAACATCAGCATCGTGAGATAGAATTTCCCCGCTTCCTCGCCTTTATATAGCTCCCGAAGATTATTAGAGCTTGCATATTTAGAGAAAAAACTTTACATAGCTTTGTAAGCGAAAGAAAAAGTGACAATCGCTTTGTTGCTTTCCTTGTGAGCACGATAGTGCATCAGCATCCTCTTTGTTTTGTCATACTTCTAGGCGTGATGACAAACCTTTTGGGAAAACTTAGACAGCCGCCCAGAATGCACCTGTCTTCAAAGGGATGAGGTGTTGATAAACATGTGGCTCTCAGGAATTGAAGGAACTATTGGATTTGTCATGTTTTGAGCTCAGAACTATCTGTCTGCCCCCCCCCCCCCCCGTTTCTCACTACCTCACTGTCTCTTTGTCTCCCTATCTCCGTCTTTTTGTCCCTCTGTTTCTTCTCTCTTTCTACAGTCTGTCGTTGGTAGTAACAAAATTCGTCGTCCCATTTCTGAGGGACTCAATTAGTTGCAACAACAGCAAAAAGTTTTACAGTTTTTTGTTTTGCCTTCGTTTCGTGGCCTCGGACAAACAGACAAACAAACACACAGAGTCAACCACAGACACCATTGCGCTTTCATGGTTTAGGTTGTTCTTCTGTTAAATCATGATAGTATAGGCTGCCATTCTGTATGCAACCTGAACGGCTTCGTCATCAACTCATTCACAGAAATGTCCAGCAGACCAAAGTTATGGAACTGAAAATGAACACAAATGTTTCAGACTGTGTCGTAGGATATATAATCCGATGCCATGGAGTTAGCTTGTTAATTCGCAATCCAGTAGGAAACTGTCACGAGAGTAATTGGCAAAGAGCACGGACAGGTCAACGGAATCTATTCTGTTGACCTGTCTGGCAACCTGTTCATCACAAGCCCTCATCAGTTAGGAAATGAGTTTTTAACCAGCTGTTCTATCAACTCTTTTTGTTTGTACTAGGAACTCGAATTGGCCAAGCTACGTGGCTTTACATCATGGCTATTAAGATGACACGGCAAATGCGTAAAACTTCTTCTGCACCCCGATAAGAACTGCGTACGATAGTGGAAGAATGCGAGAAGTTGTTTGCAAACTTGGGGGACCACCTAGGAAAAAATAAATGAAAGTATAATTCTAGATTATTAATTTATTGAACACGGGGGAGAAGCTATTTGATGCGGACTCTGAAACGCAGAAGCTAAGAAAACAATGTGCTCATGAGCCGAAACCTCGTTACCGCATAATCTTCTAGCTCGATGATCTTGAGAACTTGGTAATATACAAACTTTTGTCGAAGCTTTGGTGTCAGAGTGATGCAACAAGTTGTTGTTTAATTTCTGCCCATCCACGTAGTATCGCTTCCACTTCTGTACGTGATAGTACCGCTTGCTTTGTTTAAACTTCTAGCTGAGCTGGCAGATTGATAAGAGATTCGGTCGTCTCATAAAAGAGAAGAGGATTTGGGAGACCAATCAAAGGAATAGTTTATTATCAATAAATAAGGCACTTTGGTAATACACGGAATACCTTTTCGACTTGTGGAGCGTATTGTTATGTAATTGTAGTTAGCAAAAGATACTAGGGACTTCATAGTTTCTAGTTTGTTGTCTTGTACCATGGAATATGAGGAACTTTACATAGTAAGCTGCCAAATTGACTGAATAGAAGAAATTTGCAGGTGCCAAACTTCAAATTCAGCCCAACGATGCTGACGATTTCGCTGTCATGACCATGCTGTACACTCGTGATTCTGGTTCTGCTGAAGACGAGAGTCAAGATCCCGGAAAAGGACTGTAGTCTTCAAAGTTCTGATGACCTTCATAACACTGCTTTTCGCTGCCACTCTCGTGAGAATGTTTTTGGCCAACATGGAGAAGTTTTAACAATTGAGAAACAAACGTCAGGAAAGTATAAGACCCTACAATGAAATATAGAAAGTTTTAGACGTCCAACTTTGAAATTTTCATCAAAAAGTCATAAATTGAAAGTCCAAAAGGTCCTAACATAAGTTTGCAATTCAAAATTCAAATAAGTGACAAGTACAGGTCCAAGATTGAAACTGGTCGTTCGGAAACTACAGCGTGCGCCATAATTACGGGCGCCCAATAAGACGGGTGAGTCACGGAGATCGAAAAACGAAATCAAAAATAGCTGGACACGGTTGGTATCATTGAAAAGAGCATAAAAATTATGAGTAATGGAACATTCCCACATTGGTTTGTATTCCAAAATTGGGAAAAATCATGCAACCTGTGGTTCGTCGCGCAGTAGTTCCAAGTAAATCATGGCTTTCTCGAAGTTCTAACTCGGAAGAAAGGCGAGCAAGTGTTTTTCTCGCTACATTTTGTATAAAGTGATGATAAACTGACTTCGTTTTCTATGGTTTTTATTTGCTTATTTTCGACCTCCGTTTCTCACCCGTCTCAATAGGCGCCCTAGAAGTGTTGGTTACCGAGCCTACCTGAATCAATTGTGAAAGTGTAATTAATTATCTGAATCTCCAGTTTCTGAGGTACATTTATACATCATAGATTCAACATTTAGAAACGGAGTTATGAGCGATATGGCGCGCGCCCGTAACTATGGCGCACCCTGTATAAAGGTAGTCAGTGATACAATAGCAAAACTTGGATATACTCCGCTAAAGAGTGCATTTAATAACAAGGTGAGCTTCAATATATGACTAGTCAATGAAACCGACGATGCACAAATTCAAGTATGAGTATGAGAACGAAATGCTTCATATCAGAGATAAAAGTGTAAAATATATTCTGTTCTTATTTGACGTTGAGATCTCGGTTGACTGCTACTATTTGAAACAACTCTACATCTCAATTTCCAGACCGTTCTCTTCCTCTCCAAGGACGTCATTAAAGACGATGCTATGAAGTACACCGTGGAATACATTCGTACCTACGTCGTCGAAATTTTTGTTCTTCCCAACGCATGGACACTGCTGATCTTCTCGAAGAGCGTGAGGAAAAGTGCGAGCATAGAAATGCAAAAGACTAACAAGACGGCATACAGAATCATCGTGATGATTGCCTGTTATGCTAAAACAATGTTTTAACATTTTTAGCACTTTAACAAGTGTTAGAGTGAGGAAAAGTGCTAAGCGCTAAGCGTCGAAACAAAGCCAAGGTTTGAACAAAATTGCCCCACGTTTTGAAGGGTCCCCGAGAGTCAGAGTTGTAGGCGATTTATAAAATTTTCATTGACCTTGGCAGTATTCAATAGTTCATAATCATAGCACCAGAATATTAAGAGAGCGAGTATCAGGAAAGGAATTCTCTGGGTGGAAATACTTAAAATAAAAATTACCAATAGTTTACAATAGGTTACAATAATTAGCAGGACCCAGCATTCAGAAGGGCCTTCAACTGGTCTTGAGCATCAGCATCTCCCCAAAAAGTATCCTCGTCGTTGTGCATACAGTAGGCTCCGGACTCATGGAAGCCTTTAGGGCATTGGGAGACTGAAATGCTTCTCTGTATCTCTCTCTCTCTCTCTCTCTCTCTCTCTCTCTCTCTCTCTCTCTGCGTATCTGTCTCTCTGTCTTTCTCTCCGTCTCTTCCTCTCTCTGTCTCTCTCAATCTTTCTGTATCTGTCTCTCGGTCATCCCCAATGGGACTGAAACTGACAGCATCGTCCGTACAGCAGAAGTCCCTCTTGACATTGACATTGCGCCACATTCTTATCACTCTTCCTCTTCTCACAGTAACTGTTCGGGCATCTGGACGAGCATTCGATGTCTGTAGAACAGCCATATTCTCCTGGCCATAGTTTCCTGAGTTATGGATAAAATAGATATTACTTTTTTCAAGACAGTTCTCTTGTACGTTTTCGTTGAAACATGAAGTTTCAAATTCTATTGTTGTTTCAAATTGATCTCAAGAATGCTATATAATGTTCTTGAAGCTTTAAGGTTTCGCGTGCACAATTGCTTTTTCAATGAACTACTGGTGTTTCAAGAGCAACATATTTTGCGATTGTTTCGATTTCCTAAAAATGTCTAAAACCAACATTCTGCACTCTCCATTGATGCACTTCTCGTTAGGGAGACATGTACTGTCTGGATCCATTTCCAGATGTGTGGCGTTCGCCACACATTTTCGGACCTGGGCCACGTTGAAGAACACTAAATATTTTGTTCTTTCTGTCCAGAATTGGTACTTACATGGTGTCTCAGTAATGTTTCCAGTCGGGGCGAAAAGGGGGCGTCTTCTGGCTGTTGAGAGCATGAATCTGAAAGTTTGCTTATTTTGTAGATAGACACACAATAGAAATTAATATCATTTGTATTACAATTCGAAATTTTCCACCTTTCTTGTCTTCACAAAATGCATACTCCTAAGGATTCAGAACAGTAATATCTATCGTATCCTAAATATTGATTCTTTCAAGCGGTATTGGTACAAAATACATACTACTGCTGGATAAAATACGGTAGATTGCCATAGAGAGGTTTATAAGCTTGATTTACATAATATCCACATTTCAATAAATGCTCATCTTGAAACACTAGAAAAAAAAACTGTTGGACTCACTTGCACGGCGATCCATACTGGTCACACCCATTTCTGGCCAAGCTCAGCACATTCATGGGCATCTGAAGACAGCTGGCTCCATTGGAAGCGGCTCCATTGGTACAGGCACAGATTCCCTGGAATGGTCAGTTTTGTTTCAGAAATGGTTAGTTATTGTGAATTGACATTTGCTTTCACTTCGCAGCTCACAGACGGTTGAAGAATACAACTATTGCACAATTTAGTTTCGACGTATTGCTCTTTTCAAGTTTTCGGTTTCACTGCCGAATGAAATTCTTGAAAATGACCGTTTTCCCTATCAATCTATCCATGACATCAAAATGCAAAGCCTTTACTGTTTTTACAGGTGATGTGATTTCGTGGATTGCTTCAATTGTTTGCTGCCAGTCGCTTACGCTCCTGACAATTTGTCCTTGACCAGATAGTTTTTTGTTTTCCGCTTGCTAAAATTTATGTTTTATCAAATCTAGGAAATGAAAAAGATTTGTGACCAGATGCTGCTTAGATTGATGATAAATAGACGAAATTTAATATAAAGTTTCTCAGGAACATTTAAACTTTCTAAATAGCCTGGTCCAAGTCCGACCAATTGGTTGGACTTCATTAGGATTCTGCTTCATGTTTCGTTTGTTACGTTTTCCCATTCTGTCACTTTTGTCTGTTTCATCAAATCCAACTGATTTTGTAGTTAGGCATTGCTAGAGATATGGGGATTCAAAAAATGACAATGTTCTTATATTAAAAAAGAGAAGCTTGCTGAGGAATTCAAAGTTGTTTCAGAATCTCTGTATATCAAGCTTTATTCCTAATTTACGAATTACTGAGCATGTGGGAAGGAAAAAATACAACGAAAGTACCTGTACACACTGAGCACAGTTGCTGTTGTAACCATTGCACTGTGTCGAAGCTTGACATCCAGTTCCAGGGACTTGGTTGAATGTTGCCACGCCTGAAAATGATACTGTTTACTACTATGTAAAAAAATATGTACCACAAAACAAATGCCAATATAGTGAAAGCATTAAACATAGAAATTTCATCTTAGACTCGTGTTTGAATTTAAGTATGGCTGTCTGCACCTGTGAGTGATCGAAAGGATTTGATCGACTAATAGATGAAAATATGAAACCAAAATATTTATAATCGAATTGAAAACTGACGATTACAAAAGTACAACTATTTTCATAACCAACTTGTGTGTCTCTGATTCATAAAAAGTAAACACTAACTTTTGGGAATGATGTTAGCAACTATCTATTGACTACAGAATTCAGTCCCGAACTACTAGTAAGGGTGAAACAAAAAACTCACTCGAACTGCAACAAGTTCCCATGGCGCAAGACGATCCGGGTGGACATGAATTATTCGGAGAGCACTGACAGATAGCGTTGGATCTGGCAGGGCAGACGGGTTCCATCGAGAGAAGACAGCAACCACCTGAAAAAATAAATGTACTGTTTTTACATATCTAAACTGTTTACTTCTTGAGTCGTACGGTACGCGAAGCTTGTAGGTAGCTTGACTACGTTACGATTTTTGTGAAACATTTCTAAGGACAATTACTAGAAGCAGAGAAGCAGCGAAACGCATGAACGCCTTGACTATGACCTCAAAACTAGAGGTGATTTTAATGGGACAGTGTTTAGCCTATTTTCCTCATCTTTCAAAATGTGTCATCGCATGTCACAAAAAGTGATGAATAGTTTTTTTGCTTCAAGAAATCCATAAAGTTGCTATCTTTGGCTGGATACCACTTGATAGTAAGCTGACGATCCAAACTGTATTTCTAACGCTTCCTACCCTTGCCCCCGTTACATACTAAACAACTGAACCTGGTTTCCTTTTTTTCCACAATTCTTGTTTCATCAAACCTTCAAGACAGGAGGTGTAGTCAAAGGGACAGTTTTTTCATTATTTCAATCGAGTTCTAAACGACTGGCCATGTAAAAGTACAAGACTTTCACTTTTTGTCCAAAAGTACTTCAAAACCAAAATTTCTCCACCTAGAGGCGTGCAGCCATAGCCTGGTGGACATTCAGCTCCACGATTGCATCTCTGGGCTGCTCGTCCCCCATTTGGACAGAGAGGCAGGGGCTCCAGGCAGCAGCCACGACCTGAATTTGTCGTTTTTATAGTGGTGAATAGGGAGATGTGACCTTCACAAATATAGCCGATGGGACAGGCATTGCCCATTCCACAGACTGACGAGGCAATGGAGCCGGTAGAACACATGGGCATCGGGCAGCAGACTCCGCCTTCGCATTGCTGGAAATGGACTTTTCTTGTTTTAAAATCCATGTTTTCGTGTTCCGAAGAGAATATTTGATTCCGATAAGAAATTGGCGGTATGATTCAGAGACAAGTAGTTTTGTACCTTTTTGGTTCCATGTAAGGCGTAAGAGAATGTCAAGCTGGAACTCTACTAATGTATGTGTTTTGGTGCTTTGACAAAGTAAAAATTTGCAGATTCAACTTTTAGAATGTTCTGTTTCACTTTCTGTATATAGTCTAACCCCGCGCATGTTGCTAATGGCTTGTGGACAACCAAATCAAATGTCACCCAATACCATTAGTCTAGTAATTTCTAACTCTCACTTGAAAGCATCCATAGGTCAAGTTTTGAATGTTGGAAACTATCTTCCTGTGCCCTCATCTGAGATGTCATTATGGCAAAAGTGATTCTTTTGCTTTTTTCGTTTGAAAGATGGGAAGCTTCCGACTTTGTTTTATCTTTTCTATATATACGTTCTCTTGACCATGCAATCTGAAGCGCTTTTTCTGCGAGTACATTTCCGTTTCAAAGTAATGGTGATTAGGGAAATATGACCTTCATGACCGTAGCCGATTACGCTACCTTGGTGGAAACTAGCTAATTACAATAAGCTAGATAGCAAAACAATCTCTTTTCACTTGTGAGGTGTAATATGTATCAACTTTGTCACCTAACTGAATCTGGTGAAGCTGTAGATACTGGTGATCCTCCATCGGGTACAACATTGCATCGCTTACCGCAAGTTTTTATGAAAGATTCAAATACCAAAATAGTCAAACTCAAATTTTTTGATTACTGCTTTTTGCTTTGTAGTGCCTAATGTTTCAAGGTCTTACAAAGTCAGGACAACTGAAGCAATAGCGGTTTCGGATGAATATGGCTACAAAACACAGCCTTATGACTCGACCAACCAAGTCTTTTCTTCTAAAAACGACTGCGAATCGAATTTGAAGCGTCCGTCAGAAATGTTTCAAAATTCCAATAAAGGTAACTGAAGTACTTACGATAAGGATTGGTTATCGTACTTTCACTCCTACTCCCTGGGCACCAGGAAGTGACTGTATGTATGGTAACAAATTGGAACCTAAGTACCATGGTACAAAAAAAGACACACAGTCTCAAAGCTACCGAAGTTTCAATGTGTCTAATATTTTCACCTTCCTATAAAGTATTAAACAAGTTCGAAAGTCGGAGCGATTTGTAGTTCAAAAGTTTGTATCAGAAAGCCTGGAAACATCACTTTTTTTTTACCTAGAATTCGGACTTCTTGTGGTTTCCTCTAGGTAGTAGGTAGTAATGTTCAAGACAGAATGTTCCTAACAATGGCGCTGAGAAGGAAAAAGGAATAACTCACAAAACCTGGAGAACACCCAATTCCCATTTGACAGCGTCTAGTGGCAGCGATACCTGTTGGACATCTGAAATTTGAACTTCTTTAGCTTCCCGGGTGAAAAAAAGTCACCTTGGTAGTGGACAACAGCCTCCATTGATGCATTCAGCTCCAAAAATACAACTGTTGGAACAGATGGACAGGGCGATGAGACCTGGAAAAGTTGCAAACGTTTTGCGTTTCGGGAAGTAGTTATATCGTAGCTCGAGGAAATTCGTAGTTCGTTGTAGGTCATTTCTTTGGAAAACTAATGTATTTTGGCTATGAACAGGCAATTCCCAGTATATTTTGTTGACGTTACGAAGGCGAAAATGATTCTACACTACCTCGCTGTTCAAGTACTGTCGAAACCAAAAAAAGTAATAGCATCATAATGCGTTCCATTTTTGAGCGTTACTGTTTTAACTGTTTGTCTAATAGCGAAAGACTTTGAGATGTGCGCGGGATGTCTCCTGGATACCAAAAAAATCTCAAACGATTTTCGCGAAAGACTGGGGAAAGTTATTACGTTTTGCTTTTCAATTAGTAGTTGAATTGAAGCTGGAGAAAAATCGTAGTTCATCGCATCGCATTAGGAAAAGTTTTGACTATCTAGCGCGTTCAAGAAAACGTTGACGTGACGAAAACGTGACGTTTTAGTTGTTTGACTTATTAAAAAATAGGAGGTCCAAAGCATTTGACTCCATTGAGCACGGAGCTCTTTGGAATGCTCTAAACCGACAAGGAGTCCCCGCCAAGATCATCCGCGTACTTCAGCTCATCTATAAAACAGCCAAGGTCAACATACGAGTCTGTGGGAAGCCGGTGGATATCGACATGCATAGAGGAGTTCTACAAGGAGATATAATCTCGCCATCTCTCTTCAGCGCGGTAGTTGAAGAGGTATTCCGGAGTATGGACTGGCACACGTACGGGGTGAACATCAACGGAAAGCTGCTGACCAACATTCGATATGCTGATGACACGGTCCTCTTTGCTCACTCTGCCGGGGAACTGGAAGCAATGTTGGAGGATTTAGCCTATCACAGTACTTCGGTAGGACTTTCGCTGAATTGCCAGAAGACGAAGCTGATGACCAACTGCAACCAGAACCCAATTGCTGTCAACGGCCAGATCATTCCGTACTGCAAGGAGTATATATCTGGGATCAAGAGTATCGTTTGACCGAAATACTACGCTGGAAGTCGGAAGACGAATTCGATCTGGTTGGTTTGTCTTCAATAGATTCCACGAAATCGTCACCAACAAACGGATCAGCCTGGCACAGAAGAGGAAACTCTACAGGATGTGTATTGAGCCTTGTTTACTATATGCGTCCGAAACATGGCCTACTCGAGAAAAGGACCTATCCAAACTACGGACAGCTCAGCACAAGATGATGAGGAGAATGGTCGGAGTAACTTTGTTAGATAGAAGAGCAAACGGCTGGCTAAAAGGAACAGGGAAACTACCTGACATAAGGAAGGAGTTTTTCAAGAAAAAATGGAAATGGGCAAAGAAAATAGCTAATTGGAGCGACGATAGATGGACGAAACGAATAGTCGAATGGAGACCGTGGAGATATAGAAGAATGACAGGTCGACCAAAGACGAGATGGAGAGATGATTTCGCAGTGCAAATGGGTGAGACATGGACAAGAACAGCGAGGACGGATCCAGATCAATGGAGAGCAAGCATGACACGACATATAGAAAATATATGATTATTGTGAATAAATCTAAATCTAAATAAATCTAAAGGGGATTTCGTCCATGTTGAGTAATGGGGAAGACCTCAAAAAAAAACAACTAACCAGTTGGACACTTCGGCAATGGACAGCAGCCTCCATTATTACAAGTGAACCCTCCAGGGCAGCAGTTGCTACAGCCAGAAGAACATCTGAAGGGTTATATAGTTTTTTTTGCACTCGAGGTGAAGAAAATAGTGTGAAACTACTCTAACATTCAAAGTGCTATCAGTCACACGTGTTGAACAAACTTTCGTAAAATATCCTAGCTTTACGTAGTTCTTGAAACAAATTACTAGGAAAACTAGCTGGTCAGGGATCGCAAACCTGACCAGGGTACAGACCAAACGTGCTCGCATTTACAAGCCGGGACTGGCCGTCCAGGCCAGGGCGCCCTCTGCGAGCAACCCTGGTCGACGCGAACATTTCGGCCAGGTTTATGTGATACCAGATTCCATTTTGGCGAAATTATCTGTTTTTGACAAATTTTGAACAATTAGAGTATCAAAGGTCAAAGTATCAAATACCCGAGAAAATCCTTCCATTTGCGTTTTTGGTGAAACTTAAAAAATAAACCTTACCTCTGAATAGAAACGACATTTCCTGGACAAGTGGGCAGCGGACAACAGGCTCCGTTAGAGCATTCGACTCCGGCTCGACCACAGTCCAATGTTCTTGTGCAAAGTCCTGAAAGTTTCATGTATTCCCGGTTTCAAGCTTGTCAGTCTAATAATTTGTGGTATTTGAAAAAGTATGTTTCAAGTTTCACGTTTAGTGCTTG
The DNA here is from genome assembly GCA_037178855.1 of Oscheius sp. JU75. Taxonomy (NCBI): domain Eukaryota; kingdom Metazoa; phylum Nematoda; class Chromadorea; order Rhabditida; family Rhabditidae; genus Oscheius; species Oscheius sp. JU75. Next base: position 1,543,647 of record JASJZC010000006.1, on the reverse strand, counting down.
TGGATACCGCTATTGCTAATTAACGTAGGCTATAGTTTCTCGTGACTACTAATTTTGTGAACGGCGGACAAAGCTAGAAGACTTTTAACCTTACTGAAAGAGGCAAAAGATCATGTTTTGAACCTGCGACAAGACTGTGATGGTTTTGGATAAATCAAGAGATTTCTGAGATATATTTTTCGTTACTAAATTTTCATTACTAAAGCACAGTGGTGTCCGTCTGTCTGTCAGGGTGTCCGCACAATTGCATGTCAACACTAATACCCAAAAACTCTGACAAGTCATTTCATGTCAAGCGACAAGGTGAAGAGTCGACTGTGGGGGCAACTTTCAGTTACTAGGAAAGTGGCGATGGCGCCTGTTATTAATACTAAGCCAAGACCAAACGGACTGCAAAGCTGCCATCGGCAGCTGGTCTAGTTTAAAAAAAAGGCAGCTTTTGAGAGAGCTCTTTTAGGGTATGGAAAACTATTTTCTTGCCCAAGCCCAATACGAATTGTGGTTTTACCAACTTATCACTATACAACTGTCGAAACATTCGATGGTTGAACAAGGGACAGATTGCAAAACTTTTCAAAACATTTACTTTTTAGTTTTTTTCGCAGCTGTTAGACATACCAACATTTTCCAAACCCCCTGAACTCTTACCTAAAGTATGAAACATTCGAAAATCTTAAAGTATATGTAACAGGTTTCATAACGTTTGCAGGAACATTTTATTTTTCTTTGTTCAGGTGGACCAAAAAAAGCAGTTTTCGAATGACATTGACTAACGTGTGAAAACATTCGGAAATCTTATTGCTGATAGCATATTACTATTTTCTTGCAGGTCCGCGAGGGAATCGTGGACCCTCAAGAGAAACAATTGCCTCTTGGAACATTCCATGGTTGAACACGGAACCACAATTTTTCCAGCAACATATGCTTTTTTCTTTTTGATTCCAATTCAGAAAAAAACGTTTGTTGCAACCCTTTAGGGTTTTTGACTAAAGTATGAAACGTTTAGGAATCTTATCGTTGCTATAACAGAGTGCAAAACTTTCCAAGAACATCTGATATATTTTTCCAATTGGCCGACAAAAAGCACTCACCAAGACTTTAATTAACATATGAAACGTTCGAAAATCTCATTGTTCATAGCCTTTTGAATACCAGCAAACTCAATGTTATATGTTTCAAATTTCGGTTATACTGGCAGGCGAACTTTGAACTACGCTAAAGGTTTGATAACAAATCAAAAACTGCAATTTCTAGTTCCACTCACCAAGAGAAATAATCCCGTTTGGACACCTCGGAAGAGGACAACAGAGTCCCTCCATACAAGAGAAGCCAGCCACACAGGTATTCCCAAAACGGCACCGGCTTGAAGCCTAAAAGTATGGAAATCTGGAAGACAAGAAAAATCAAACCTGTACTCCAGTCGGACAGAAAGGCATGGGACAACAGCCACCGTTGGAGCATTCCATGTTCGGACCGCATTCCTGAAAAACCGGTATACCTCTAAAAGTGACTCTCCTCGAATATTCTATACTGTATAGGGACGAGGAACATTTTCAGTTTGATAGTCATTTTGTAAAAAAAAAAGGTGAAGTTTAGTATCAGTTCAAGATTTCAATACATACACGTCATTGGTGAGACATGAAACATTGTATTGTGCACTATTATTGTTTTTCAAAGTTAAGGAAGTGCACGAAATTGAGGCAATGCCTGTGTCAAGAACTGTTTGGGTTTGTTGAAACATATGTTTAGTAGCCAGTCAAACTAAACGCACGAAATACCAGGAAGTTTCAAGGACCGTGTGTAAGTTTTGAAACATGAAAAATGTGTTCTTTCCTTATTCCAACCTCGGAATAGGGGCTGTCGCTTAGCCTCCGGAGGCACAGAAGACTACCGCTGGATTCTTTTATCCCAATTTCCTCATTTACACCTTTTCAATAAGATCGATAGTAGTAAGTTGATGATTTTTCGGAAAGCATACGCAAAATAAATATTATCAAGTTTCACGATTTCCAAATACGTCAGGGTTGAAACATGAAGCTTGGCTAGATACTATTGAAGATGTCATTATTGGCTGTTATGCAAGAACTAGAGTAACGAGGACAGGCAAAAATTCGGTTATACCTGCATAATAAAACTTGTTGATATTTGAAACCAGGATTCAGGTGAAAACTGCACGAGGATAAATCAACTGGTAACTTGGAGCTAGGAAATGTCTTCTACTCTCTTTGAAATACGAAAGGTTTCCTACTGTGGAATGATAGTCTTGAGAATAGACTCACCGGATCAACAGAACATCTCTTCTGACTCTGTTGACCATTGCTACAGACCGGTAGCTTGATGATCTCCTGACAACAGCACCCTGCTTGCTTATTACATTGACCAGTTCCACAGCCCCCGGAAGCACAGAATCCTATCGCTGTCTGGAAATTGTAGATATTATTTTTTCTGCAGGAACAAGATGGAATATTGTGTGGTGCTTGAAATCGTTATTAAACATATTGTGAAATGCAAAAGGCTTTTGTTTCGGAAAATAAACAGACAGAAAGACAGAGAGACAGTACCTGACCCATCGGGCAGGTCAGTGGACAACAGGCTCCCTGGAAACATCCGTATCCTGAAGAACAGCCAGAGGAACAGGGTGTAGTGGCTGGCGAACCGTCTAAAAAGTAAGGTTTTTGAAAGTACTAGCAGAAAATATGAAAGATTGGATCACGTAACTAATAGCAGATTCTGTTGATGTGACTGAGTGTATTGAGTTGTTGAAACAAAAACATTCCCCTGGTAAAACTCTTCCTCAAATTCAAGGGTCCTATAGTTCTGCGGAAACATTTGTTTCCAGGACGACGACACTAAGAGTTGTTGAAAAAGAGATAGCACACTGGGTTAATGAATCAATGCCTTGTCAAAAAGCCATAATTATGTTTCACAAAGTTGATATAAACACTGGATTCACTATGCTTCACGCTCTTTTGGTCATCGGTTCCCCAAAACACTAAAGCTCTAGACTCAAAAGTAAGATCTATCACCCGAATAACGACAGAAAATCCTAAATATGTTCCACAGAAGTATTACAAGAACTGGGATCACTTTGCATAACTATTCAGTAGCCAGTCCTCAAAAATGTAGTCCTGCACCCAAGCAACTCGTGCGCAGCAATAAGTAAAACCCGGTTACCAAAAATTACTGAAACCTACTCGGACAGAGAAGAACAACATTGTAGACGATGTCCGGCGAGGGCTGATTGTACTGTGGACAGCACATGTTGAGCTGTTGGTTGCAGTTGGTCCCAGATGGACAGCTGCCACATTGCCCAATTGGGGGAGCGTAGGAGCCGGGACAGAGAGCTGAAAGATTGTTTTTTTTTCAAATGAAAAAGACCGCGCTTTAGATGTTCGGTTGAAACATTCTCTGTCCATCCAAAGGAACACAATGCTAGAAACTTCAATGAGAAAGGTGCAGAAGTAAGGAAAACATCCAACTAGCAATGTATATGATCAGGTGAAGAACGGAAAATTATTCCATCCAAGTATGTGTTATGGTCAACAGTGCTTCTAACGAAAGTATTTTTTGAAGTGCAAAACATTTTCGCTCGTCCAAGCACCGGAAACTCACAGATCTGTATTAGTGGCTGGTTGACATTGCCGACCGGAACTGGACAGCAGCCGATTCCTTGGGTACAGGAAGAGTCTGTAGGTCGAAAAATTGAAACTTGGACAAGACACTTACATTGGGGGCATTCTTCATTGCAAGAAGCCAGTGGAGGGACATTGGAGCCTGGACATACTAAAATTTGGATTGACAGAGACAGAGAGACAGCAAGACACAGAGCAGAGAGGCAGAGAGAAAGAGAGAAAGACAGAGACAGAACTTACGAGGTGCCTGATTCTGGATAAAGTTGCCAGTAAACACATCCGTCTGCATGCAACAGACGTTCTGAAAAATTTAGTACTTTTTTGGCGGAATCATGGAAAGTACCTGCTTACAAGTAGTCACTCCAGGACAGTTGTTCGGAGCAGTAGTGGAAGCACAGTTACATACTGCTACCTAAAAAAGTAGCTTTCTTTTTTGTTTCAAATCTTAAAATAGAAACGCTTGCGATAACTTCAATGGTAGTGCCCGATTTTTTTCAAAACAAAAACCTGTTGCTCTCCACAAGGCGACGACTTCTGTACACTCGACGGTACACAGAGAGAGACAACCGTGTCGAAGACTGTATTCGAAGCACAGGGAATTCGTTGCCATTCTCCGCAAGAGGCTCTGAAGTTGGTTTTATCTCTGTCTCTCTATCTCTCTGTCTCTGTGTTACTCCGTCTCACTGTCTCTCTGTCTTTTTTGTCTCTCTGTGAAAAGGGTCATACCCTGCTCCTTGAGCAGCACACATCAAAAAATAGCTGCTACTGGCTGGATCGCGGACCAAAGAAGAAGACATCCAGTTACATGGAGCTCCAACGAGGGGAATACTGCTCTGGGCTAAAAGTATAACCGATTAGTTCCAGGTTCATTGAATCTTTGTTTCTTTTGAAAGACAATAAAACAGTCCAAGTAAGCTGCAGAACTTGCTCAGCTTATATTCAACATGTAAAACATATGAAAAAAAAATTTCCGGATTTTCGGAGAACTTTGTCAAAAATTTTGAAGAAAGAGCTTGGGCCGGAAAGAGAACTAATTTCTTCTCCATCGTATACCAAAGTGGTGGAACATTTCAAGGATGAAACCATCGATATCCGAGTATATTTTGAGATATTTTTTGCCTCATCATCCCCGCGCCTAACGCGCACACCTTGGTCGGTGGCCTTATACCACATTGTTGAAACATGGATTGTTCTAATTCTTGAGCAATAAACATTTCTCTTATATTGGGTTGGCATATAAGTCTTTTCGCTTTTTGTAAACATGTCCTTTGTCTTGTGTACGATAACATCTGAACTATTGATATAGCACCTCGTGTAGCTCACTCGGTCTTCTACCACCACCATGCAAGACACCGCTTCCCTTTTTCTTATTCTCTATTCTCTGTTCGTTTTGATCCGGACTATTGATGACCTGCCACCCTACGATCTGCGACATGAGTTCCTCAAAGGCACGAATGGAGCCCAAACGGCGGCTGATATCAACGATGTTTATGGCCAAGGGACGACGTCTACGAGGGTATGCCAGTTGTGGCTCTATCGCTTTCGGTCTGGGGACAAAAGTGTCGAAGATGAGGCAAGGTCAACTTTTGATGAATCGAAGCTGCTGCAGCTCGTCAACGAGAACAATCGCCAGACTACCCGTGAACTAGCAGAGGCACTGTCTGTCAGTCATGCTGCAGTGGAACATCATTTGAAGCAATTGAGATTTACGAAGGAACTGGGCAATTGGTTGCCGCATGACCTCAGTGACGCCCAGAAGTGGCAGCGCATGTCCGTCGCCCATTCTCTCCTGTCCAGGTATGAGAGGAAATCCTTTTTACCACGCCTGGTGACGGGGGATGAGAAGTGGGTAACGTAGGTAAACTTCCAAAGGAAGCGTCAATGAATGGGTCCAGGGCAGACACCAAGTCCTGACGTGAAACCCGATACTCATTAAAGAAGATTATGCTCTATGTTTTCTGGGATATCGAAGGAGTGGTGCACTGGGAACTGCTGGATGCTGAAACTACCCTTACGGCCGCCATGTACAGCCAGCAACTTGAAAGGGTTGCCGTTGCACTTCGTCAGAAACAACCACTGAAGTCGAAGGTCATCCTGCAGATGAACAACGCGCGCCACCATGTTGCAAAACTCACTCGCTCCAAGATCCACGACCTGGGTTGGGAGATTTTACCCCATCCTTCATACAGCCCGGTCCTTGTCCCTTCCGACTATTATCTGCTCCGGACTCCCAACAACGAGATTGGAGGACAACAGTTCGATTCCGACGGCGCACTCAAAACCTGGTTGACAAACTTCTTCGCGTCGAAACCCAAGGTGTTCTACGAGCGTGGCATTCGTAAGCTACCCGTGAAATGGGCAGACGTGGTACATCATTATGGTGTTTACAACGAATGAAAAAGTTGTTTGGAAGACAATAAATTTTCGCATTTGAAAAAGCGAAAAGACTTATATGCCAACCCAATACTAAAGTAATGAAATTTTCTAAAATGAAAACTTTTACCTCTCCGAAGATAAGAAAAATTGCACAGATTTTTCAGTACACTGTCTATGAAAACTTTGAAGCGTCTTACTTTCAACTCCTGCCATAGAGTCAGTGTGCCAAGCATTGTTCTAAACAGCCATAGCCGACGAAAGAGAATCACAAACTTGTTTCACAATATCCTAAGTTGTATACTAGAACTTCGCTCTGATGATCGGTTCAGATGCTAACAATAAGACTAAACTCACCCTGACATGGAGCACTGCAACCAGTAGCTGTCGGATTGGCTCCACAGGTGGCTTGCTGTCGGCGGAAGGTTTTCCGATCCACACATTTCTGCTTCGTTTCGTCAAACTCGTGACTGGCGGGACAATCTCTCAACTGCCAGACACCAAGGTAGCGTTCGGAGAGCTTGTAGCCGGAGACCTGGAAGATTCCGGTCTTTGTCTCTCTGTCCCTCTACCTCCTCTTTTCCGAGTGCAGAACATTCGTAGAACCGCGAACTGTTATCAGCCTGTCTGAAGGGCTCCACTGTCATACAAACATTTCCGGCTGTCGGAGAAGAATTAGCTGAAAATTCTTTGTGTTTCACTAGGGAACTATGAGAAATTGTGTTTTACTGAGCTCTATACTCGACCGGAGGTTTGGTCTCTACATGTTTCAACCTTATAGTTATAGTTGAGACTGCCTGTTCCAATAAATCCAATGGGACCCACAATAAGCAATACGGATTTGTGTGGTTTTCTACCCACTTTTTGTGACAAAGTTAAGTTTACTTCTCAATCCGAACTCTTCAACACGCTTGGTATCCTTGGAAAAAAGAGTGGGTTGAAATCGAAAAGAGTCTAGACAACCGACGTTCGAGGGTGGCTTCCCAAAAGTAATTTTTAGATTTGAACCGTTGACCAGGAATACGAGTACCAGAAAAACTAGCTCTCTTTTTACCAGCTGGTGAAAAGTAAAGTTAATCAAGAAGTTCACCAACTTTCGACTTCTAATTATTTCGGCTACTCTTTTTGTGTTTCACGATCTCATTGAATATGTAGACACCAAATTATTATATCAAACTGACATGAATTCGCAGTAGCTGAAGGTCGTTGCCAACAAAAATACAACGTTTCGAAATCTTCTTTCCTGTCTCTCTCCATAGTTCCTTTTTTTTCTTCCCCAGAAAGACCAAACTTCTTCCCAGAAGGAAGAGAACCCGACCCGACGGTCAAGTGAGGACTGTTTTCTCTAAGTAAACAGTCCGGGAGACGCAATATTAGCCATTGAGGCAGGCGCGAGAGCGTCTGTGCGCTCTCCTTTTGTTCTCGGGAACACAACAAAAAGTGACCGGATGTCTTTAGGCAGTCGTTTTACTGGAAGGGAGAAGAAGTTCTCTCATCCTCACGAAAATCCCAAGGCTGGGAAATTTTTCAAACTTTTCGTATAAGGGCAAAGATCTAGGCTTGTTCGCTGAACAGAAAGACGATTTCTATAACAAATTTATGAAAAGCAGAATTGCAGCAGTTCTACGTTTTTAGGGGTATAATATGCTAGGCTGAAACATTCAGAAAAAAAACCCCATTTTTATCAAGCGAGTCAATTTGTCAGATGCGTCACTGAAAAAACGCTGCTCCTGTCAGAATAGCTGGACTCTACCTGTCACGAGCCCCAACGGTCCATCAGCCAAAGTCGTGAAACCAAAAGTTTGACTAATTTGAAAAGTGGCGTATAGAAAATCTAGTTTGCTTCAATAGAATCATATAGAAATGAATGACAAGACAATCGCTTTTGATAAAGTGGCGTTGGTTGAAAAATAGAAATGTCAAAGAATGGAGGACTCGCTACAACAACTCTTCTGGAAAATGTTTCAGACTGGGAGCGTTTACAACAAGTGTTTTTCTGAAGAAAAATGTTTCAGCAATATCGTATTGGCATGAGATTCCAGCCATTTCTGTTACACGTTGATAGCGGGCACTATAAAATAAGCAAATATAGGGAGAACCTGTAACTACGCATCACATCTCGAACATAAGCTACGGACAAGAAGTCTCAAAAATCAAAGAATGTTTTATCGAATGTTTATATAAAAGCCCTCGAGTTTTTCATACTATGTGGATGGCATGTGAATATACTATGGTTCTTTATCAGTTGTAGAAATTAGCCCAAATTCAAATTTATGAAATGAGGTTTCAACAGGCGTACGGGTGGATTCAAAGATTCAAAGTTGCTACGGCAATGTTGTGTTCCTAACAAGACAATAAAAATGTTTCAACTTATTCATAAGGCCAAAAAGAAACTGAAAATGATGATATTATCGTACATACCTGCCAGAATAAAATAATTAGCTACAAATAACAAAATGGTCGTAGTTCTTGTTTGTTGTAGAAAAGGAGGAGGTGATCCCATTTCGGCTGAGACTGTTCCGGACCGCCGACGGCTCTTTTGTACTCAGCCCCTGGGCATCTCACCCTCGCGAGGAGGGAGCCGGTTGCTCTCCCTCTTCGCGTGATTCACCTTACCGCAAACGATTGTCTGCTTCGGGGAAAGTCCGGAGGGCAGAGGGGACACATACGTCATGGATCCGGGAGTTATGAGTCAAATGCAGAGAGACAGAGACACTCAGAGACGGAGAGATTAAAAGATAGAGAGACAGGGGAACAGGGAGGCAGAGAGACAGAAATACTCAGTATTGACGAGCTTCTTATTGTCCAAACTATAAGGACGACCTGAAATATTTGCATTTTCTACCAAACTACTCAAAAATCGTCGAGAGTTTATAAATCGAAGCGGAGCCTTTCTGGCTACGGTTGAGAGCGGTTTTGTAAACGCCTTCGTTGAAAGTCTTCTGAACTCTCAGAAGTTTTACTGGATTGGATTGAACAATATAGCTCAAAAGACGTGAGACTGGGCGTGCGTAAATGGAACACCGTTTTCTTATACCAACTTTACATTGGCACTGTCTCTCAAGGCGGACAGTGTGTGAGAGTCCGAGGAAGACTGAGCTTGTGGATGTACGTTGAGACCGAGATAGTGACAAACCAAATTTAAGAAAATCCAGCCTGTCCAACAAATCTCCAGTACATCTGTAGAACCGATCCTGTCTCTTGGCCTGTCCAACCAGTTAGCTGCGCCTTTAGAATAAACTCGAACGTTCAAAACTATTTCGGGGCCAGCGTGTCCTGTAACAGGAACGGTGGCTTTTTGGCTACTATGGGAAATGGCTTTGTAAACTCTTTTGTTTGGAGTCTGCACTTCGGAGAAATCTTACTATATTGGACTCAACAGTTTGATGCAGAGTGACTGGACATAGGTAGATGGGTCAGCATATGCATATCGTAACTGGGCGCCGGGACAGTCTCAAAGCGGACAGTGTGCTGCTATTCAAGGAGGAACGAATCTGTGGGTAGGTTGAGAGACAGGGAGACTGTGGCTAGACTACCAAGTTTAGAAATCCAAACTGCTCTACCAGGCTCCAGTACATTTGCATGACCGATCCGGTTTCCCAGATAATTCAGCCGACTCCTAGACACGGTTTGTTGAATATATTACTGTTAAAGATAGTCTTCAGCTCTATGTGAGACTGGCTGGACATATTTCAACAAAACCGATTCATGTTACAGGACATTTATTGGTCCTCGAGCCAATTATGCAACCAAGTTATTATCGGACATCGTTTTCTGAATAATGCGTGGTCTTGGACTGATGGGACCCCCTTCGACTACCAGATTTGAGCACCGGAAGCGCCGTGGCCCCAGGCAGGGCATAACTATGTCCGATGAAGTAGTAACAAGTTATCGGATTTTAGTTTTTTGCAGACGAGTACAGCCACAGCCAAGACTACAGATACAATTTTGATAATACTGATTCGACTAGTACTTTTCGAGCCTTTGTCTGCAAGAAGCCTTCTCTACTCTAATAATAAAAGCTAATTTCGTGTTAGTTTCGTGAAGGGATGCGACTCTCTGCCTCTCTATCTCTCTATCTCTCTGTCTCTGTCTTTCTGTTCCTCTGTCTCTCTGTTTTGCTCTGTCTTTTTTGTCTTTGTCTCCCTGTTTCTCTCTCTCTCTCTTTCCCTCTCTGCCTCTGTGTCTCTCTATCTCTCCATCTGGCTCTCCTTCGAGCCAGGCTTCTACTGTTCGGTCTCCTCAACTTTCTTAGTCTTCACCGAGGCAACCTCCCTCATCGTGTCAAAAAGCGGTCAAGAAGGAATTCTTCTTTATCTCTTTTTCTCCCTGTCTCTCTGTCCTCTTACCTTGTTTCTCGGACTCTTTCCCTGACTCTCCCTATCAGTCCTCCTCGAGCTCGTCTTCTTCTCACTGCCTCTTCTCTCCTCCTCCGTCCTTAATCTTCCTAACCGTAATCTTCCTGTTCACATACAAGGTGGATGACTTTCAGTTTTCGATTTTTGTAAATTGCAGAACTCTGGCTGAAAGCCCCCGTAGGTGTACACCAGTTTGCTGAAACTTATTGTGATGATACATAAGGGAGTACTGCTACACACGCGTAACTAATTGCGGCAATTCTGTAAAGAGCAGAGCGCGCTGGGCAGTGATTCGTAGCAATCTAGGTTCAATTCCGTTCGATGTGCCATTTTGACCAGATGTAAGTCCGTCATCGTGAGAGCAGCCGCAAGAGTAGTCGTAGCAGAAGAGCTGAGAAGGAACGTAGTGGCCGCATCAGTAGTCGCAGAGCATCGTCCAAGAAGAGAGACAGCGGGAAAGAGAGAATTCGAGAGAAAGAGTGAGAAGAAAAGTCTCTAATGGAACGGCCAACCCAGCTCGATACCACCATGGTTATAGCTATGGAACAGAATGACGATCAGATCAAGATTTACTTTGTGGAGGAAATTTCTGCAGCTCGACCAGGGAGAAACAAATGGACTGGTTGACTTGAGAGAGGTTGACAGAAGGGAATAAGAACCGTGCAGAGTTTAGAGGAACAAGGTTATAACTGGCACAAGAGCGCTTAAGGGGCGATACGCTTCAAGCTCAAAGTATATAGAGATCAGTATCAGAGGAAAGACGTGGATTTGAATTTTGTTCGAATTATTCTTCGTTTTTTGTCGCGTTCTTACTTTCGTTAATCTTGTTCAACTTTATCGAACACCTTATTGATCACTTTTTGCTCGGTTAGCCATCTCCCCCCTTTCAGAAGACTTCCAACGAAGGCGCTCACAAAACCTTTCTCAACCATAGCCAGAAAGGCTCTACTCAAGTGCTTGCAAAGAGAAAGACCCAAAAATTCAGCATGGCCGAGTGGAAAACTCTGGAATAGGAACATTGATTGTAAGTTTTTATTGGACACTCCTTACTGACTGTGCGTCTATGATAAACGAGAGAATAACCCGATTATAGGAGAAATTGGGCGAGAGATAAGACTGTTACTTTGCCCAACAGCCGAAATTCCGTATGCTGAAACAGTGGATCCTTCTCTTTGTGTCAGCTCAAACTGTTTTCTCTCAACAATGTCCTTCGGGATACATTCTCGACACACGAAACTCCAGGTACGAAAGTTATCCAGTTGGGTTTTTACAAATTCCTAGATGCTTCAAAGTCTCAACAGACACCCAAAACTATGTAGGAGCAATGACCGACTGCAATAGAGACGGAGGCTTCCTCGCTACTATCGAAAACGGATTTATCAACTCGTTCGTTGGACGTTTGAATGGAATGGAGTCAGGGAAATCTTACTATATTGGACTGAATAGCTTGGTGCAGGGAGCTGGAGTCTGGGCGTGGGTAGATGGGACAGCATATGCCTATAGTAACTGGGCGCCGGGACAATCTCAAGGCGGGCAGTGTGCTGCTATTCAAGGAGGAACGAATCTGTGGGGGTAGGTTGAGAGACAGGGACACTGTGGCTGAACTACCTAGTTTAGAAATCCGAACTGTTCTACCAAGCTCCCGTACATTTGCATGACCGATCCGGTTTCCCAGACAACCCAGCCAACTCCTAGACACGGTTTGTTGACTATATTACTGTTGAAAATAGTCTTCAGCTCTATGTGAGACTGGCTGGACATACTTCAACAAAACCGATTCATGTTACAGGACCTTTATTGGTCCTCGAGCCAATTTTGCTGATGCTGAAGCGATCTGTGTTGAGGGCGCCGGGGGTCATTTGACCTCTATTCACAGCTCTGAAGAGATCTACTTTGTCAGTCAACTGTCAGGAACAGGGATGGCCCAGGACTGGCCAAACCAAGTTAATATTGGACTCCTTTTTGTGAATAATGTATGGTCTTGGACTGATGGGACTTCTTTCGACTACCAGATTTGGGCACCGGATGCGCCGTATCCTGGGCGTAACTATGGATATGTAAGTGCGATGAAGCAGTAATAAGTTATGAGATTTTAGCTTTATGCAGACGAGGTCACGGGAGGTCAAGGCTACAGGTACAAACTCGGCACTCATACCCTTGCGGAGACAACAACTTTTCGTGCTTTCGTCTGCAAGAAACCTTCTCTGCCTTGATAATAAAAGCGTAATTTTCGTTTACCGCTTCGTGAAGGGATTCAACTCTTTGTCACCCTATGAAAGTAAAAGACTTGTGAGAATTATGTTTATCCTATGGGCTCTTTTTCACTCTCCATCCAGTCGAGTACTTCTTCTTGTGTCGCCCACTGGTCTTCTTCTTCTGCGACGCTTTCGACGTTTCGGCCGAGGTAAAGAAGGAAAAGGGCTCGTCTTGGACTGGACGTGGGTAAATGGAACAGGCTTCTTCCTCTTCTTCTTGTCACTTTTCTTCTCAACATTCTTGGTAGATGAGATAGATTCTGAAACTTTTTGTATGCTTCAAAAATGCTATGAGGTGTCAGGAAAACAAGATTGACAGCCTGAATTTTCTTAAAATTGGTTTGTCACTGTCTCGGTCTAAACCTACATCCAGTAGTTCAGGTGGTATAAAAAAAGCTAATGTTTCAGATTCAGTATAAGCTCTCGGGAACTTGAGAATCGTTTTTCGTTACTCTTGGAAAATTGTGGGAAGCATAACTGGATCATAAGCCCTTCAGCTGAAAATTCTGAACAGACAGGTTTCTAGAAAAATTTTCCTGTTTCAGGGTTACTATTATATTTCTCTAAACGCAAGATTCTTTGCTTCTTGCTTATTTTCCGGTGCCTCACAGATTATATATTTGAGATTCTGAAAAATGATACTTCGCCGATTTCTCTTCCTCCAAATCGTAATTTTTTTAATGAACTTAATCATTCTCTGGTTGACATCATCAACTCTCTACGCTCGATTTGATTAAATCTTTTCTTCCGTGTTCGTTTCTCCAACTTTTCTTCACCAAAAGAAATTTTCCCCTAGGTACACTTCGGTAAACCCCCGGAACCAACCTTCAGCATCCTTCTTCCTCGTCCTTTCACTGACTTTATGGCGCTGAAATCCGGTTCGTTCCTTGCTCTCCTTCTTTTTTTCACTCTCCTTGTCTCTTGAGCCTTTTCCCTGCAGATAGAGATATTCTCTGTCTCTATTTGCCTCTCTCTCTTCCTCTGACTCTCTCTTTCTGTCCTTTACGGTCTTCCTCTCACTGTCTCTCTTCTCCTCTTCTCCGTTATCAGCCTTACTGACAGCGATCTTCCTTTTCATTTCCTCCACAAAACAATGACTCTTGATTTGACCGTCGTCCTGTTTCATAGCCGTCACCGTAGTATTATCCAGCTAGGTGGGCTGCTCCATTTGGAAGGCTCGACTCTTTTTCTCACTCTTCCTCTCGGACTTCTCTTTCTTCTCGCTTTCTTTCATGGATCCGGAAATTATGTGTCAGATACAGAGAGACAGAGAGAGAGAGAGAGACACTCAGAGACGGAGTGATTGAGAGACAGTGAATCGGAGACAGAAATATACTCAGTATTAACGTATTTCTTATTGCTCAAGCTATAAAAGCGACCTGAAACATTTGCACTTTCTACGAAACTACTCGAAAACTTTTGAGTTTCAGAAAGTAACCCTAAAACAGAACTCAGATGGTCTATTTCCTGAAAGCTTCGGATAAATGCATGTTTCCATCGATTGCCTGCAGATGAGTATGTATTCTATAGTGTGTCAAGAAAGTATAGATATCACTGCATTTTCACCCGTTTGAATGATTCTTTACTTATTCAAAGTTTGTGAGCATCTCAGTTCGATAGAAGACGACAGAACCTCCATAAAAACTTTAACATTGAGCACTTACGGTTTGGTGGCGCCATTCCAGGCGGAAGTTCAAAATCCTCTGTCAAGAAAGTATAGATACTCTCGCAAAACCCTAAGTATCTTGTTTCGAAAATGGCTAATATTGTAGACAAAATCTCTAAATGGATCCATCAATACAGTTGCATCATCCAAACGTCAAAAAAGTTTAGTTTTGAGCACTTTGAAAAAAGTCATTTTGTACTGTAAATTGTAGTTATCTCGGTCTATGGCCGATTGCTCCGTGGAATTACAAGCAATCGACACCAAAATTTTGTGATAGATTTGTGATATTATAAATGATAATCCCACTGAATCTGGTCGTGTTAAGAGGCAAAACTGTTCTGCTACAGATGTTTTATTTTTGCGAGCACGTATCAAGTCAAAATTAGTATTGAAAATGGGACCTCAATAATCGAACGTGTATAGAGCGAAGGAATTTAAAATTTTGTCCAGTATAAAACATTTTCATTGCAATAAGTTTCCCACAATAGCATGCACATAAATATTTGATACAATAACAAATTGGACCCAGTTCTCTGGAAAGTTTTCAAGAAAAAGGAGGGAAGGACGATCAAAGGGGGGAGGAGAGAGTAAAGTAAAAAATCACAGGCCGGCAGTTTCAAAAAAAATTTGTAGAGGGAGGGTTATGAGCAAAACTTGAAACAGAAAAAGTTGAGAAAGAGCTCCGGCAGACAGGCACCAGATCCACATGAAATTTTTTCACATTGGTTATGAAAATTTCAAGATACCCGCTGTTTCTTTGCCTGTCTGGGGGAGCTCTAGAACTTTTCAAATTCTAGCAACTTTTTGGCGTTTTCGGACAAAGGTGGACCTGAAGAGGGTTTGGAAAGAAACAAAATTGGCTGGGGGGTAGAAGGCAGTGTCTTACATTGTAAGTACAACTTTGGGGCTCATGAATGGCGGGATATGGTAGAATAAATAGTGAATAAAATAGAGAATTCTGTAGAGAACACGCTTCAGGTGAAGTTAAGAGACTTCTGGGAGGGTTAGGAGAGTGTCCGAATCTGCAAAATGCACAGTTTAGTAGTAGAAAACTGATGGGGTAAAGCGGATTTTGTACACCTCCAGATAGTCATTTATATAGAGTCAGCGTTTCCATTTAACTTGTTGTGAAATTTTATGTTTCGTCGTGGTGGTAAGACCTCGGAAAGTAGGAGCCACGTAGTAGTGCCTGACAGGTAAAAGTGGATATTGTAATGGGTGGCCACTTTTTTGGCTGTAAAGCTTTTTCAGCTCTCGATGTTTCACTGTCATGGTAAGTGCTGGAAACCAAAGAGTTTGCAATCGCTTGAGTATTCGCTATTCGCAATAGTATTAGATTATTTTTGCAACAGATCTGGAGAAGACATGGTGAACACAGCGGTACGAACAGAATGAAACAATAAGTGAACAGGTCCGAGTACTAACTGCTCTGTTCTGGCGGGAACAGCTATATTTTTCGGGACAAAAGTAACGGAGGTAAGAGTAGAAGTAAGGGGTAAGAGATTCCATTCGGCATTTTGGAGGGGTTGGCAAAGGTTATGAATAGACTCTCTTCCTAACTTTTCCGATCGATCATACGAAATGTCATCTTTAAAAACTGTAAGCTTTCATTCTTCTCGTTATTGTGAGTTTTTTCTCGTTTCAAGATAGACTGTCTGCCAAATGACCGTTCAGTTCGATTTTTCTATTCAATCCTCATTACTAAAAAAAACTCACCAAACCACAGCCCATCTCTGCTCATCCTCCGGCTCCGAGTCACTCAGAGGAATCGAAGCAGGCTGTGCCTGAATGACTCTGGTCCTCGGACCCGTATCCTGTGCATAGACCACGGTATTCTGGGGCTGATACCGTCTCGGAGACGCGTTTCCTCTTCCGTAGCTGAACATTGACTGGAATGAGACCGTTTTTCTAGACGGTACGGGTGAGACAGACCTCATTTCCAGCCGGACTTGGACTCGGAATGTCGTAGTATTGAGAGCCTCTGGGAGTGTAGTATTCGGACCGGGGAGAATGAGCCGTTCCCTGCTGATATGAGGCCTCACGATGAGGATTAGGAGCTGGTTCGCGGGGATAGGCACCTGGGAATCGATTAGTTTGTCAAGAAAATCAAGGCCAGAGTAGCACAATATCAAACGGGGGCTAGCTATATACGGTTTTTGAAACATTCGTTTTTGAGGCCAACGCATGCTTGATCGATTCAAACAATACGCAATGAGATTTGCTCCCGAAAGAAAATCTAATAAGGAAGCTGAAACAGTATAAGGACAGACTAGAAAATCGATCTACTCTCGATGAAAGGTTATCTAAATAAATCTTTTGGAACGTTTTACATACAGGTATATGGATATTGAAAGACTCAGGAATGTACGCAGCATATGGCGCAACTTGAGAGCAAGCTCTGACTATACAGCTCTTAAAATATATTTGATCTGTACCGAATGTAAATGATACTTTGTAGAAAAGAGAAGACCTAATAGGGAAGATGAAAAATAATAGTAGCTACGACTCACTCTGATAGTTGTGGTACTGTTCCCTGTAGTTGGCATGGTCAAACGGTGTGGAAGTAGTGGTCAGACTACCAATCAGTGGCAGACGTCTCTGTCTTACAGACTGCGGCATCGGCTCCTCTTCCTCGCTCAAGTTTCCTGGAGAGGCGTCTGGAAAGCAGTTTTTTATTCCATAGCCTTGGTAAAGGGGAAGAGAACAGAACTTTTTACTGTCATGGTGCCTCAATGGAATTTTTTTTACAGCTTTGACATACCGCGAATGTTTCAAAGGAATGGGATAATAAATGAATTGAACTTAGGATACCCTCAGCAGAGCTTTCTAGTCACAATACATACCAATGGGCCGCTAGCCAACCTTCGGACGTCAGCTCAAAAAATTTATGAAACACTCCATTTTTCCAATGAACACAAGGTTTTTTTTGCTCACGGCTTATAGCTAATAAAAAGTTCCTGGCGATTCAGCCCTGGCTAATGGTTGTAAAAAGTTGTTTGAACCGAAAGGTTGTGTTGCAACATAGCATACATAAGCAAAGAAAAGTCAGAATTTCAGTCACAGACATGCACTCTTTCCCCAGAATTCTATTATTTTGTTCCTTTAATGTTTCAACGTTTTAATATGGGCAAAGATTACAACTTTGGTCGCCGCTAGTTCGTTTTCTCCTATGACAATCATGAATGTTTCAACGCCTTGGTTTACACAGGTTTCATTGATTTGCTATACAGGAAAGAATAATAATACCCGCCTACTTGAGGAAGTCATGAAAACTACCAGAATATCGTCTGCAGAGCTGCAATTAGCAGTAGTCAAAGGAAAAAACTCACCAGGATACCCACTATACGGTCTCCTGTAGCTGTCAACACTTGGACTCTGATCCGAGTATGGACTACGGTAGCCGGCCTCCCGGAACGGATAGGTCCTGCCAGTCGTCCGATCGTAGTAGAGATCGTTCGGGCGACCACGACGCATCAGAGGCTCCCTCACGGACATCGGGTAGTCAGAACGGGAACTGGGTGGGGAGTCTGACGAGTTTTGTTGGGAAATGTTTCAATGAATTGCCATATAGTATTCTCTACTGTCTAAAGCGCGGTGGTTTCTGTGGTAGAAACTGTAACAGTTGTCACCAGAAAGCGGTCGTCTTGCAGAGGAAAAAAACATACCATTCCTGTACCCCCTTACTGGGGGTCTATCAGCCGGACTGGGTGGACTGCTCCTCCCAGGAACACTTCGGTACCTCGGAGAGTTCGATCTGGATCGATGACCGGCCGGAAGAAGTTGTTCCGTCTAAATTATGTCTTTTGTTCCCTACGGTAATAGCGTAATTACGCTACAAAAAGCGTCATTGCAGTCACAAAGACAACATCAAAAAGCAACTTTTGTGGGGGGGCTTTTGTATGCCTGCAGTGCTTTTTTTCTAGACTGGTTGTTACAAAAAGTGTTGGTAGAGACGTGCTAGATAACAGACACAGAGACGACGTGGAGGAAGTGGGAGGTGGAGTCTTTTTGGAGGGGAAAACTAAATCCTAAGAATGTATTATTTGGGGAGAAAAACTGAGGAAAGCGAATAAAAATGGTAAAATCGCTATGTATATACCCTAACAGTGGAACACAGAAAGTTTCCAGATTACTGACGATGATACTTGAACTTTGTATGTGACTGAATGTCTGTGGGTTTTTTTAAAAAGAAACAAGAACTTTTTAGCTACAGAAGAAGAAAAACCAGAATCCTAGCTTCAAAAATAGACAACTATTTGTGAATATTTTTGTTTCAAAGTGGGAATATACCTTCCCAGACAGAATCTTATTTTTCCTAGCCTCTTGCAGAAATCCATAAAGTGGCTTGCCTTCTTGTCTCATCCGTACTGTTCAAGAACTTACTTCTTTCACAACGTTAGACACCACCATCCACATCACATGCACTGTATATAGGCAAAGACATGACAAGAAACGACTATAGATGGATGCAGAGACAGAAATAGAGACAGTCAGAAACAGGCAACTACCGTACCTCCTCGTATCGGGAGTCGTTGGTGCGACCGTAGAAACGGTGTGAGTACGGCTAGAAAAGAGAAGAAAAACTAGAGGATAGATAGAGATGGTGGGGTTAGTTAGGGTGATAAAGTGTGCGGAATGTGTTTTCGAAAGTTTTTTTTTTGGTTCAAGAAAATAGTAGTAGGTATGTCTTTGTTTTCTATCTTGCTCGGAGGATGTCCTTATTTTCAATACTTTTGTTACAGACAAGTTATATATGGGAATTTTCTTTGCTTCGTATAGTTAGTTAAATACACTTCGAACCCACAAAATTTTTTTTTGCTTCTCCAAACTACTGTATTGTACAGTGTACTCGAGGTGTCGAGTCGAGTAGAAAATCTCGAGTCGGAATTGAAAAGCTGTGGTTTTTTTGCTTTTCCAAAGCAGTGAATAAATATGAATAAAGCATGCATTGCCCAGACTAAGAGAAAATCGGTCGTTCACTATTGTAGAAACACTATATTAGGGCATTTGGCTCGGTTTGACTCGAGTCGAGTAGTCCAAGTATATTGTACAGTTCTTGTTCAGGCAAGTTGAATTAAACTTTTTTGCTTCACCAAACTTATGCATAAAAAAGTTGATCTCGTTCATGCTCTCTCTCTGGAACGGGTCTTTTCGAAATTAACTTTTCCATTTCTTGTTTCACTAAACTTCTATATTCAAACATTCAAACCAAGATTGATGGCTCATCTAGATGGTGCGAAAGTCTTATATATTTTTGGTTTTCCCGTTTCCACAAAAACTAACCATGTTACACATCATTTTTGTCTTCACGAGACAATTTGAAATGTAATAGGAAAAACCGTTCCGTTCACTATTTTTGTCACACACGCCTTTATATTCGATCATTCCAACCAAAATTGGTAGTTCCTCATTTGGCGATGAAAAGCTAATATATTTTTGTACCACTGCTTGTACCACTACTAGACCTGGTAACGTTCAAGCGCTAATCTTAAGAGACATCATCCAAACTTTGCTTAAAAACAGTTACATACACTTGTTTGTTTCCCCAAACATATATATTCATACATTCGAGCAGAAAGTAATTTTGCTCAAGATGGTTGAAATGTTACTTATAGTTTTCTGGGTTCCATCGTTACAACAGGGCTTGTTGATGTTCAAAACATTGGTAGTCTGAAGATAAATTCGAAACTTTGCACAAAAACTTTTTTTCCACTTTCACTAATTCTTTATATCAGAGCATTCAAACTAAAAGTGATTGATTGTTGATGTCTGCGCTCCAAAAAAGTTATACATTCTTTTTTGTTTCATCTTTTACCTAAGACCTGTACGTGCTCATTGTGCTCATTGGATTGTTGCTTCAGTCGGTCAATTTTTCAAAAATTTCAAAAAGTTACATGAAGAATAAGCGATAGAGACCGTACTTTCTTGCAAAGGAGCGCATGCTCATTTTTATGGGCTTCCATCCAAGAAAATACGGTAGGTGTGAGTGTGAAAGGAACTCAAAACGGGCAAGAAGAGAATTATGAAAGACAATGTTACCTGGTGATGTTGTCCCTCGGTTCCACCCCTCCTAAACTTGGAGAACATGTCCGAAAGACGGCGGCCAGTCGTAGCTGCTCGGACGTCTCTAGAACTTTTGTTTCATTGAACTGGTATATTGGACTTCGCTTCATGTTCTGATCATACTACAATCATGTTTTGGTTTCCAAAGGAAAATATTTTTCTGTCAAAAAGATTTAAAGCCTTGTCTTGTTTGCAATATGGGATGCTTGTGTCCATCTATTTCCAATTGAGCGAGCGAGCTCAAATTCTCCAAAGACATTCATAGATCTAGGGAGGAACTAGAGTCACGTCTTCTTTTTGTTTCATTGATCTAATATACTGAACTACGGTTTATTCACTGTACTACCAATTCTTCTGCTGAATTGAACGAATAAGTTGGAAGAGACCCAAAATGGGCGTATCAACCATTTCTTTGGTTGTTCTTATGTTTGAAGAAACCATTTAATGCAACCAACAACTGCTAGCAACAATAAATATACTCCGGTCGAAAAAGTATAGTAATGCAACATTTGTTATCTACAAATCTCTGAGACTTTTTTGTTACTTCCAAGGGATATAGAAATTCCACATCTATGTCCGAATCTTCCTTACCGGCTTTGTTTATTGTTCGAACTTTTGGTACTAAAATGTTTAGTACCAAAAGTTCGAACAAATCAAGTAGCGTTCATAGTCTCTCCAATGGCAAGAACTACTACTTCCTCACTTTCGGATGGAGCACTAGCAGTTGACAGAAAACTTATCCTACAACATTTTTCTTCTGATTCAAACTCACAGGTGCTCATTTTGGTGAGGAACCGGTGTCGAGTCTCCTTCATCACTGCTCTTGTTGGCTTTGATTGTGTCAACCAGTGTGGAGAGGAAGTTGTACGGCCTCTGGAATTTTGATTTTACTACCTTTTATTTTACATCCAACTCAAGAGCGAACGTGTTAGCTCTGCTTGGTTATGGTAAGATATTGAAACACAGTACTTTTAAAACTTTTAAAAGACACTGTTGAAACAGGGCAGCCTGATTCCATGTTTCCTTTTTTTTTGCTTTTCTGGGACAATTTAACATCAAACAATCTATGACCTGTTTTCAGGTAGATAACAAGATGATAAAACCTAAGAAATCTTTAAAAAGATGTGAGAATACAGTGGTGGGTCCTAGCGCTTTCTTAATAGGACATTATACCATGGAGCAAGTTGCGATTTTGAAAATACAGCCGAGCCAGGAAAGTTCTAAAATTGAGGTTCTTTTCCAAAGTATAGATATTTTTACAGCAAAGACGAATCAAAGAGCGAATGTATAGCTCCAGTCAAAATATAAAAGGACATCGAAACATATTTGCTCCAATTTGGAAGAACAGCTGGCTTTGGTTCCGAATAACACAACACGGAGCATTAGGCCAAAAAGAGAATTTATCCTACCCTCTCCAAGAAAAATGATACCTGTACCCCATTCATATTGGTAGTCGCTGTCGTATTGTTGTTGTTATTCGGTGCCGTCGTAGTTTCATCCTGTTGCTGATGTTGGACCAGACTCATCGAATTTGAGTTGTTCTGCTGAGCCTGGGCACTCTTGGCAGCACTGACCAGCCCTCTGAGGCCGCCAAGAAGTCCGAATCCGCCTCCGATCTAAAAAAAAAATCTTGAAATTTTTCCACCAAACTAGGCAAAAACTGTAGCATACGGTAGTTTTCGAATAGTAGCACTCTGTCTATCTGTCTCTCTGCCTCTCTGTTCCTGTCTAACTGTCTCTCTGTCTCTCTCTCTGTCTATGCTACTATTCGAATAAGTACTAGGGAATCAGAAGAAAACAGGGTCTGAGGGTGATACCATGACAAAACAGGGTAGTCTACTCGCAAAACTCTCTAATCGGCACCTGTTCCTGACTATGATGACTCTCGGACTGCACCGAGCTCGCCCACTTGAAGAGGGCACCTCGACGTCGGTGCAAAATCTGGTAAGTACGCTCCTTTTTGCGTATCTCCAGCTAGAATTTTTCTGAGGAATAGACTAGAAGGGAAATAAAATTTGTAATGTACGAGTTTCAATTCAAGCATTAACAAAACAGAATGGTTTTCGTTTTAGCTTTTCAGAAAAATATTTTCACATTTTTATTGTTTCAAGGAAACCTTCCATGATCTAAGATTGTTCTGCAACGTTATGTGGGTAGATCGCTTTTAAAATCAAAAGTTTCTTCATTGAGAGGGTGAGTAAAACACCTTCAAGCTGCTGCAAAGTCCAAACTGTTAAAGGAACAAACAAATTTGTCGGTTTCTTAGAACTCCTTTTTTGTTTCACCAAGATTTTATGATGTCAAAGAATCAAAGCAGACTGCTGTTTTTCTTGCTTCTCTTGTTTCACGTTTACCTTACACCTTCAATATGGTATTTCGCAAAAAAAACTAGTTTCACTGTTTCTATAATATTTTTCTGCAGACGTACCAATAGTGTGAGCCACTTACATTGCAAAATACTCAAATTGCACTCATTTCCTGTTTCCCTTATTTGTTTCACCAAGTTCTTATAACGAAAATCAAACAAAAAAGATTACGTTTACTGTCTTGGTCACCTAGCAATATTGTTTCACGTTAGGTATTTACATTTCTACAACCGATAAAAATTGTTCGAATCTCGTAGCCATTGGGTGAGAAATATAAAGAGTAGGTTACCTCGGTTCCACTCTTCTTGGCCCTCCAGTTCTCCAGAATCAGCATTCCCGCGTAAATTTTTCCGACTGTTAGCTTTTGGAAGGAGAGCTCTGAAAATGATTCTTTTTCGGTCCACTCTGACTATGAGTTGGGAAATGTTTCATCTTCTCGTAAGTTGTATACAGTTAAACGATCCACAAAATAAAGATTAGTCCAAATTCGAAAAAAAGCTAAAAAAAAAATCCAAGCAATCGGAAGCTGTGAAAACTATTGTAATTTTACTAAAAGTTCGGCTGCCAACAACGCATCAACGTCGCAAGCTTCTATCCTTTATCATTTTAGATGAAACATTCAAAATCTTTTAGACTCTTAAGATAGAGGCAGAGAGACTGTTCAATAACCCACCATTATCGGGAGGCACGACCAAATCTATCATGTTCTTTTTGGCCTTCAGAGGCCAAATCTTCTTCAGCGTCATTCTCAGCTCTTCGTCTGCCTGATCCATCTCGTCCACCGGCCGCATTTTGATGCTTAGACTCTCCCGGATCAGACAGAACAGAGTCGTTGTAAAGTGGACTGTCCCGTCCTCAGCTACCGGCATATTCATTCGTATCAAATGTTTGTAGGCGAGACGGTACGGACACTTCCGACCAAAGCCGACTGGCGGGGCAATGTTCCGGAGCATGTCGTACATGTCCGTGTGGTGGATCCGGCCACTGAAATTTATAAAATTGTCTTGTACGTCGTTTCCAAGAAGCATTTATCAAAACAAGTTAGCCGTTTTAGGTTATCAGTGGAACATTTTCTTCTACCAACGATAATAACTGTTTTTCAGTTAAGTTCGACTCATACCATTGGTAAAAATTTAAGTGTCTCCTATATTTGAGAGCACAGTGAAACATTCTCAGTCACTAAGGGGCAAAAGTTCAAAATAGGTCTGGTTACTAGAACCGGTCATTTTAGGGATCAACCATTGGGGTTAGTACACCATTCCAGGCCAGGTAATCTCAGAACGGAAAACTTGTTACCGTCTCCAAAGAAAATGGGAAACGGTTCTAGCTTCTAGATGAATAGATCTAAAGGAAGAAAGGTAGATGAGACACTGACAGATTCCTGCTCTCGGCTGATAGGACGACTGAAACTTGTTATATCCACCAGGCTTATAAACGAGTGTTTTTTCTCACGAGTGTACGCAGCAAATTTTCAACTGAATCCCCTAAAACTACTTTTTGCTGACGCTAAGTACTTCAAAGTGGAAAAGATCTTCCAGCCTTATGTTTCATCCTTGAGACACGATGGAAAATACTCACACTGCTCCAGGATCATATTCCGACCAGACCCTGACAAATTCGTCCAGATGATGGGGTCCGAGGATGGAACTGTCTCTCGTCAAGTAATCGAAATTGTCCATGATGACAGCAACGAACAAGTTCAACATCTAAACCTCTTTTTGAAGGTTTGACGCCGAAACTGTACCAGGAATGAAGAGAGAAAAACGAAACTGGTAAAGTAGACATAGCTGACGTTGCTTCCACAGGTCTGGCCCTGGAAATTGGTTTTTCAAGAGCCAAAAAGTTGTTTCAAGAGTACTAGTAACAAAAGAACACGTTGAACTGTCGTACGAGGTTTTTTTTTGTTTCGTCAGGGGCTCTAGTACTGGAAAGAAGCTGATCGAGGTTAGCTTTTTTCAGTTGATTGATAAAAAGGAATGTGTAACAGTTTTTTCTTTCATCTTCTTTTCTATGTGACTTGATAGACTTCGTCACCTGAAGTCTGCCAAAATAAGTTTCCCGAAACTGTCTTCTCTTCGAACGTTTACACATAGCTACCTTTTTTCGGGAGAACATAACAAATTGTTTATAAGATATAATATTATTTATGTGCTTCCTAGAGTTTTAGGGAAAAAAGTCATAAAATTTTCGGCTCCAAAACTAATTTTCCAGTTTTGGGACGTTCTACAAGACTCTTGAAAAATGCTACGTTTTGCAGAACATCAAAATGTCGAAAAATCTAGTTTTGGACCCGAAAATGGACTTGGAACGGGATACTAATCAGAATAATGTAAGTTTCAATCTCATCTTACCATCTAATGCAAGCTACCTATGGCTTTTATCCTCCGTTTAAAACATATTTTTGCCTTTATACTCTGCCCGAAACCCACTTTTTCATAGTTGATCTCATCCGAAGCCGCTCTAGCACAGTCCTTGTTCGCGACACAAGCCATCATGATGTCTTGCCATCCCTCTCCAGTAGCACACCTGTAACTTATGCCACTTTTTGACCACGTACCATCGAAAACCTGAACAACAAGATGACAGAATTGAAGAAGGTCTGGAAGTTGTTGTGTCTGTTGACTTCAGTTGCTGCATTAAGCCAAATGTTCCCGAAGACCTGCATCCCGACGATGGCGTAGATGAAAAAGAGCATGCCGATGAGGAGACAGACGTAGGGCAGAGCCTGGAAAGTATTGGGGTTTCAGAACTTCCAGAGGAATTAGAAAAGATGAGAATCTCAAGGAATTATAAATTATGAAAGTTTGGGCTTTTGCTAGTTTCGTGAAACACAACATTTTCATCCCCTTTCCATCTCATACAAACCTTGAAACTTTGCACAAAAGTCCAGAGCAGAATTCGAATGGTGTATCCCTGTTGTAGGAGTCGAATGAGTCGAGCCGCTCGGAACAGTCTCAAGAATCCAAGGGAGACGAAGTGACCTGAAAGTTTTTTTTTGTCATTTCCACCAAATCCACGGCTTTTTGAACTCAAAACAAAGCATTTGAGGGTACACAAAAATTAGGAATGAAAATTAGGCAACGTCGGAGGAGAAAACAGTAAGCTAAAGACAGGACAGAGAACACCTCTCTCATTCTGATCAAAAAGGATACCATTCTTCTCTGCAATTTGATCATTTTTGGGGATTTTATAAGTGGGAAATAGCTAAAAACATATAGGGAAAGAACCTCCGAACTCGGTGACCAGGGCGTCAGTGATGGAGCCGACCACGGTGACAAAGTCGAAACGATTCCAGCCGTCGCGGAAGTAGTTCTGGAAAGATACATATTGATCAAAAGACGCCACATGTAACATGTTTTCTTTTTTGGTCACTATATAGCGTCAGTTAAATACATAAAATAAAAATTGAAGGGAAGAACACACCCTGACACCGAAGGCCAAGATCTTCAGGATACTTTCCACAGTGAAGACGGCTGTTAGGGCAGTGTTGAAGAGTCTGGAAAAGAGTTTGCTGATATGGAAACCAGATGGAATTGTATCATGTCAGTCAATATTAGTTTGTGGTTAAAATATAAAATATTGAAATATAGTCCTGCTCGAATGCTGGGGGCCAGTTTGGAGAGGTCAACATTGTAACCTTGATCTGCTACGCTGGTCATCCGCTAGAAGATTCTCGCAAACTGTTTGGGGATATTTTGTTTTGATCTTTTGATCATATGTCAGCGGCAGAAAACCAAATCGCTGAAGCATTTCATAGAACTTTTTCGGAATCACGAGGCAGATTGTAAGACACACTTTCCAAGTTGCTACGGCAGTACCTTTTGGAATAACTCTGTCTACATAGGTGATACGGGTGAGGATGTCCCCAGACAGAGAGAGATAATATAGCTAAGAACAAGTGCCCATGCAGAGACAGTTCTGATTAGAAATGTTAACCAACCTCAAGATCTTCTCATAAAACTCTGAATTTCCATGGAACTTCATCATTAGAATTATCGTGTTGCAACAAATCATCGCCATGATGAAATACTCGAAGGGTGTCGAAGTGACCAATCTCCAGATCCTGTACTTAATGGAGTTTTTGTCTTCTGGCATGAACAGCGACCGCGGACGGGCG
Source organism: Oscheius sp. JU75 (assembly GCA_037178855.1). NCBI lineage: Eukaryota > Metazoa > Nematoda > Chromadorea > Rhabditida > Rhabditidae > Oscheius > Oscheius sp. JU75. The sequence continues at coordinate 1,516,817 of JASJZC010000006.1, read as the reverse complement.
TTCAGGGCAAAGTCGATGCATTGCTTCTGAACATTTAGTATGTTTCTGTCGTTGTTTCATCAAAAGTATTTATCCGTTTTTTTTTTCGCGTCTTGGTTGTTCGGCTACAAAAAAACGAAAATGTACCTGATTCTTGTCCAGATCTCCTTCTGACAGCTCTGCCTCTCCCTGTTCCTGGAAGGTGATAATGATCAGGGCGACGAAGATGTTCACGAAGAAGAAGGGGAACACGATGAAAAACATCACGTAGAAGAGGGCTACCTGAAAAAATTATTTGTCTTCCAATGCACGAATTCAACAAATAAGCATCCAAGTAATAGGCTAGGTTTTGAGGAATCGGTGCATCCAAATAAGTGCATTTACAAACTATTTTAAGCATAAAGATTCGTATGAGTAGTCGAAGGAAATCACGGGTAAAGACTGTGTTACGACTTTCGTTTTAGAGAAGCGGTAAAGGCAGATTGTTTTCACAAGCGCAGAAGGAAAAAAATACCCAAAATCTTTAGGGTAGACCTTTTATTATGTATTTGAAGCATAAGAATTTGCACGCTTTATTATTTCACCGCATAAAGAAGCACAAGGCTGATGGATCTTTTGAGGCGTAATTGAAACAATAAAACGGTCAGGCAGATACACGGGAATGTAATAAGATCGTACACATAAAAATAATTTGTTGAATAAGATTCTGTGGGTGTTCTTATCGAGGAGAAGCGCTTCACCGCGCTAAGCGAACCTATCGAAGCACAAAAGATTAGGACAAGTCTCACTTCAAATCTATGAAAGAGCGACGGTATCCAGAACGCTAGGCTTCATCATAGCCACAAAAGGATCGAGGAATCAGGTATCCGGAATACTAGTCTACCTTATATTGCCTTTTTGAAACAATGTTTCGTATTACAAAACTTGACTTGCGTTTTTTGTTTAAAGATAATGTTGAAACACAAAGTTTTTGAAAAGATCTCACCTCAACTCGATAGAAAGGCGACGGTCCCTGAGCTTCATATGTAGTGTCCATGGAATTTTGACGGATCCCTGGCCAGCCTAAAAGAATGTTTTTGGGTCAAGAGATGAACAGTAAGGGCATAGAAACTTAGTTGTTTAGAAATGTATTTTGTCGAACTTGTATAACCTGGTTGAGGACAGGGAAGTACTCCGTGAACGCACTTGTCGCCAGTTTTTTTTATATCTCCTAACTTTATACATTGTTTGAAACAAAAAGTATCGGGACCTTCTTCCTAACACTTTGACTTCGTAGCATTACCAAATGTTTCATCGAACACGATATAATCTCGTGAAGCGCTTGTTGGCGGGTGTTTACTATGAAAAACTCAAGATCGTCTTAGGCCCAAATTTTGTTTTGCCACAGCTCGATAGATAACACTTCGGAAGAAATACTGCAGTTTTATTATTCCGGTATAACATTGGGCAGTATTGCAACAGTTTCTGGTCTTTCACTTTAACTGTTATGAGTCGATGAATAAATAAATACTTTTGGCTACTGTTACGATAGTTTATGTCTAAATTGGATCCCACTGCCATCAAGTGGTCTATCTAAGTTCACTTTACTTTCGCACCATTCACCGTCCTAAAAGTTGCGGACCCACATCGTATTGTTATCGAATCCTGTTTTCGGCACTTTCATTCTGAAATCTTTCACCGTGCTGGTGTAAACTGGTGGTAACGCTGCTTTGAGTCGTCATAACTATGTAAAAACTAACCAAGATCGTTCTTTTGAGTTCGAAATTTATCAGACATGCATCGACAGAACCCATTGATACAAAAGAAATGTTTCAGTTATTAGCATCTGGTGAAACATGGGGAGGTATCTACGCTGTTTCAGTTCCGTCACGAACTGCGACACAGTAAGATTCTTAGGCTTTGGCGTTAAATATATCGTATTTTTCGCTCCAGGGCGCCCTCCCTAAACCCCAACCAACCTTCTCCAGTTGTAACAACAAACAGCGTCAGCATGGCATTCAACGTGTTGTCATAGTTGAAGGGCCTCAATTTCCATTCCCTCTGTTCGACTCTCGGCGGGTCATTCTGGTTGTCGTAGATGAAATACTGCCCATGGCACTCGTGGGCAAACTTCTTCGTCTTGTCCGTACAGAAGAAAAATTTTCCGTTGAAGAGCTGAACAGCTATGACGCCAAAAATGAATTGGAAGAGGAAGTAGACAATGAGAATGTTGAAGACGTTCTTGAGCGAGTTGACTACGCAGTCGAAGACGGCCTGGAAATTGTTATACTTTCCGATGGGATCTAAAAAGTGATAATTTGCTAGCCCTGAGACCTGCGACCTGAACTGATGACACTTTTTTGAATTGTGTCCGAAGCTACCGGAAGTTCTGGATATTTCAATAGCTATAAAAATCGACGTGTCTCTAGCTCTACTACATAGTGATGAAACGTATTCGTTTTGACTTTTATCTTTACATATTTATGCATCAGGACGAACTAAAGTTTTGCATTCCAAGGTAAGATAACGAGCAGATGAAACATTTCTTTTTTGAATGGAGAAAGCAGTTTCCCAGATCACGATGTTTATGGAACTGATAAAACATTCACATAGATGGGAGTTTTTTTCCCAAACTGATTGGATATCAGATTGGAACAGTACAGCTTTTTTGGCATGCGAGATGAAAACCTTTGACACTTTTTAGAGGAGAGTCCGATCAGCCTAGCAGCGTAATAGATCAAGTACTGTTTTCTCAATTGTATTATGTTTAAGTGACTGGCGAAACATTTTCAAATGTGAAAATTCCTGTCAAATATATTCAAAACGAAATATTAAAACTTTTTTATTTTGATGTTGGTGTCTTGTAATAAGCAAAATTCGAAAAGTTCCACAAACCTTACAGTGCGACTGAAACACTTTTCAATGTCTGAAATTTTTGTCCAACCATGAGAACAATAAAAACGGCTATTGTTTCCCAATTCACCTCTATCCAAACTTTGAAACAAAGAAGCACCTACCTTGAGTTTCGGGATCCTCTTAATAGTCTTCAGTGGTCGAAGTACTCTCAAGACTCGAAGTGACTTGATCGTATTTAGGTTCTTTCCAGCTCCGTCGGTTCCGCTGAAAATGACGATATTTTCGTTTTGGAGACCCAGAAAACTTCCTAGGGGGTGTAAAAAACAGAATATGGGGGGTGAGAGTGATTAGAGAGGTGCTACCGGAAAGATTTTCCAGAAAACAATGAAATTTCTTGGTAAGCTTTTCCAGAGAGCCCACACTCAACTTTTTAGAGCCTCTTACCTGCTGTTCGGATTCAAACTGGACTCTGTTCTAGAAATGTGAGAGTTTTATTATTGGTCTCTGTCTCTCTGTCTCTCACTGTTTCTGTCTTATAATGAAAAATACATTTTTCAAAGCCAGACTCTGAATTTCTAATGGGTAGTTCCTTTGAGTAGCACAAAAATTGTTGAAAGGTTCACTGGTTTCCTCGCCTTCTCTTCAAAAAGGTTATAACCGTGAATGTAGAATTGCTAGGACTGTTTTTGCTTTTGTGACGCTGCAAATAGTGATTCACAGATAGATTCTGAGTATGACGACTCTGTAGCAAAAATAGTGACCCCCTCCCAACCCTTCTACTACTCAGAGCACAGTGATATTGTTCTGCCAAATACAATGCTGAAACTTTTGATGTTTCACGCTCTTGCTATAAGATGCCAAAGCCAAAAGAACACGTTCTTTCAATTCTGCTGTATGTTTTGAACTCAAAGTTGATTCTTGCTTTGAGTGGTGTATCCGATCAGGATGGAGCCCGAAACTGGCATTTTGCCACTTTTGTCTTTTGTACAACAGCGCCATCAAAATGGATAGAGACTTTTTTTTACGTTTTTATGTTTCATAACGCATATACAATGCTATCTAACACGTTATAATGACTGTTGCATCACAAGTTCCACTTCTGTATAAAAATAAAAGTTCTATCTGTATCCGTTCATGTTTCACGTTCTTGACATATGATTCCAAAACTGTTTGAAATTGTTCATCTCATTTTGCCAATGCTATAGCAAACTCCTTTCTCGTATTTCAAGTTGTGTGTAATTTCAGATAAGAGAATCTCATACTTGCGAAGCACATTTCTACACAATAAGTGGGAAATTGGTGGGTAGAAAGCAATGCTTTCTGGCTTCAATCTGACTACAAGTGGATGTTCTGATCCGATTTGCGCGAAGTACACCTATTCGATTAGCTATTTTGTTCAGTGCACCTACTTTTTTTAGTTAGGCTGGAAAAAGAACTAGAAAAACCAACGCGAATCCAAAGGCAAAGAGAGCACAAGTGACGACGATTCCGTCCAGAATGTTCCAGAAGTCTCTGCAGTAGCTTCCCGGGTGGAGAATGATGCCCATGTCGATCAGTTTGAGGATCATCTCACAAGCGAAGACGCCTGTGAAGCAGTAGTCCATGTACTGGAGTACTTTGTTTCTGAAATATAACGTGTTTAAGGAAAGATTTGTATTGAACAGCACGTTGCAAATAATGACACAGATGTATTTGATGGCTCCAAATGTTCTTACTTTCTTCATGTTTTCCTGTACAAAACTTTGAACTTGAAACCGAAACGAAAAATCTATTTTAAATTGTTCTAGCGTCTCTGTCTGTCTGTGTGTGTGTCTGTTTTAGGTTTCTTGAATTGTCTCTTATTGTTGAAACCAATGAGTCATCTCCATTAGGGCAAGAAAAGACAAAAACCTACCTAGGATTTTCCTCATCCACCGGGTCCTCTGCAGCCAGGGAAATGGACGAGAAGCAGATGACGATCATGATTGCCATCTCGAAGTACTTTGTTGAAACGATTCCATGGACCAGGACTCGGATCCTGTAAAGTTTCGAATTTTATGTGAAGTCAATTAGGAAGATGGCTTCGCTGGGGGAACGCTGTTCATGGTAGCTCAACTGGGACAGCATCTACCTGTCACGAGCCCAACGAGGCATCAGCCGAACTTGGGTGAATAAAAACCTAGTTCTAGAGCGCACCCAAAATCGACTTGCCACCCAATTTAGGCAATAACTGTTTCTGAACAGCAAAAGTTCTGGACAACATAAATTGCTCGTTTCTGTTTCGTGGCCTCGGACAAACAAACAAACAGAATCCGCTACAGAAACCATCGCGCGTGATGTACCAATTGCAAAACTTTCAATTGTTCCGCTATTGTAGAGACAGTGAAACAAAAAAAAAACTGACGGATTGGTGGGGGAGAGGAAGAACATCGAGGTGTAGGGGACCATTGGTTTTGGACCACCAAAAGGTGACTCCTCCTCCTCACACTCTTCCTCGCCATCATCACGATCGCCCATCTTTTCGTCATCTTCGCCTTCCTGAAAAGCTTGGGTGAATAAAAACCTAGTACTAGAGCGCACCTTCTGTTTTGCGCAGCGAGAATCTTCTGTTTTTTATGTTCACGATTAAAATAGATTCCGCGCATAATGGCTCACCGATACGTTAATGTAGCCGAATGCTTTGCACGATATAGTGATTGCTGTACTGAGAGAAAATGGAAGTGACAGACAAACTCGATTTATGTTTCACTCTTTCTATACTGCTCGAGCTATTTGTTGTTTTTCAGTTTAGAAGTAACACCAGCTGTCTACGACGGCTTCGCCGCCCCTTAGTATTGATTTAGCATTTACAACAGGCGACTTCGCCGCTTCTCCAAGTTCCCAAGTTTCCCCCCAAAGCTGACTTGCCAACTTAGTTCTTGACATGCCATGACTTGTCAGCTTTTTTTTCTCGTGATGACGCACGGACGGACGGACACCATTGCACTTTAGTAGTAGAGAGATTGTTGAATTTCAAACCTTATAGTGGAAAACTCTAGAATAGGAACATTAATCGGAAGTTTTTACTGGACACTCTTTACTGACTGTGCGTCTATGATAAGGGAGAGAATAACCCGATTAGAGGAGAAATTGTGCAGAAGATAATACTGTTACTTTGCCCAACAGCCGGATTCCAGCATGCTGATACACTGGATCCTTCTCTTTGTGATAGCTCAAACTGTCTTCTCTCAACAATGTCCATCGGGATACATTCTCGACACTCGAAACAACAGGTAAGAAAGTTATCCAGCTGGGTATTTACAAATTTCTAGATGTTTCAAAGTCTCAACAGACACCCAAAACTATGTAGGAGCGATGGCCTACTGCAACAGAGACGGAGGCTTCCTAGCTACTATCGAAAACGGATTTATCAATTCGTTCGTTGGAAGTTTGAGTAGAATGGAGTCGGGGAAATCTTACTATATTGGACTGAACAGTTTGATGCAGGGGGCTGGAGTCTGGACGTGGGTAGATGGGACAGCATATGCCTATAGTAACTGGGCGCCAGGACAATCTCAAGGAGGACAGTGTGCTGCTATACAAGGAGGAACGAATCTGTGGAGGTAGGTTAAAATACAGGGAGACTGGCTAGACTACCAAGTTTAGAAATCCAAGCTGTTCTTCCAAGCTCCCGTACATTTGCGTGACTGACCCGGTTTCCCAGACAATCCAGCCAACTCCTCGGCACGGTTTGTTGACTATATTACTGTTAAAGATATTCTTTAGCTCTCTGTGAGACTGCCTGGATGTACTTCAACAAAACCGATTCTTGTTATAAAACATTTACTGGATCTCGAACCAATCATGCAGATGCTGAAGCGACCTGTGTTAAGGCTGGTGGTCATTTGACCTCTATTCACAGCTATGAAGAGAATTATTTTGTCAGTGTACTGTCGGGAACGGGGATGGCCCAGGGCGGGACAAACCAAGTTATTATTGGACTCCGTCTTCTGATTAATGCATGGTCTTGGACTGATGGGACTCCTTTCGACTACCAGATTTGGGCACCAGGTGCGCCGTGGTCTGACCAAAGCTATGGATATGTAAATCCGATGAAGCAGTAACAAATTATGGGATTTTAGCTTTACGCAGACGAGTGGACGGGAGGCGAAGGCTACAGATACAAATTTGACAATTATTCCAATAGTGGGACAACTTTTCGTGCCTTCGTCTGCAAGAAACGTTTTCTACCTTGATAATAAAAGCGTTTTTTTTCAGTTTTGTGAAGGGATCCGACTCTCTCTGTTCTCCGTTTCTCTGTCTCATGTATCTCCCTCTCCCTCTACCTCCCTCTCTCTGTCTCTCTGTCATCCCAGGAAAGTACAAAGACTCGAGAGAATTAGTTTATCCAAAGGCCTATTTTTCTCTCTCTCGATCCAGTCGACTACTTCTTCTTGTGTCGCTCACTTTCTTTTGCGACGCTTTTCCCTTGGTCGACTTTTTGGCTAAGGTGACCTTCTCTCTTTCGACTGCACCAAGTGCGCCGTGGTCTGACCAAAGCTATGGATATGTAAATTCGATGAAGCAGTAACAAATTATGGGATTTTAGCTTTACGCAGACGAGTACACGGGAGGCGAAGGCTTCAGATACAAATTTAATAACAATGCGGAGGAAACTTGTCGTCTAAATTCTAAATTTCCAAGTTCCCCCCAAAGCTGACTTGTCAACTTAGTTCTTGACATGCCATGACTTGCCAGCTTTTTTTTCGCGATGACGCACGGACGGACGGACATCATTGCACTTTAGTAGTAGCGAGATTTACTTTCAAAAGTTCCAAAAAATTTTGCTTCACTTTCAGTATAAAAAAAACTAACTAAAGACAATGTTTTCCTGCGTGAATTGTTCTGACAAAAATACAAAAAATTGCCCACCTCTCCCTCCATGTCCTCGCTCTCATCATCCAGATCCTGGTTCTTCTCGTCCGCCTCCTCGGCAGCTGTCAGCTCCTGAGCATTGGCCAAGTTGTCGACGGCAATAGCCAAGAACACATTGAGAAGGGTATCTGCCAAATTTTTATTGATTATTTGAAGAATATGGGGGTCTTACAGTTACCGAAGAGCACCAGAATGATGAAGTAGATACAGTAGACCATGCCGCCGCCATAGATTCCTCCCTGGGACTCGATAGCCAGGTACATGACCTCGTTCCAGTCTTCTCCGGTCAGGATCTGGAAAGGATTGGATTTTCTTAAGTTTGGTTCCAAGAATTGTACAAAACGGAGATCCTTCACGATAAACCAGTGAGTATGACCTTTGGTTCCATTTCGAACATTTCTTCACACAGAAATCGGCGAAGTCTATATTTCAAAGTTTTCAGTCTTCGTTTCACAGAATCCATTTGTTCCGGCATAGAGTGCTTGACTCATTCGATGCATGCTTCTTGTTATAGAAAATAAAAAATGACTGAATTTTTTTTGTGTTTCACCCTTAGTCTGTATACAGAACGAAGGTTCCCCAATGATCTTGCCAACACATAGTATCAAAAAAAAGCCTTGGATTCGTTAAATCTTTCTTCTACTGGTTTTTCACTGAGTTTTTGTTTCATAAAGCGCTCTTATTCTGATTCAAATGTCCCCGATCACTCTGAAAGCCTTTTGTATCAGTCACCCTTCAACCTAATGGCTCAACTAAAACAATCTCTACCCTATTATACTAAAGTCTTGGTCTGTCCTAGCCTTGGTCAAAACCCCCTTCTCTGTGAAAAAACTATTGATTCCAGGGGGTGCGACAACTTAGCAAAACTGTTTAGACAATTTTCACAACATTTTTTCACTATATGGTTATATTCTGGTCACAGGTCCAATTGATTTGCCGCTTGCACTCGTACAATTGATTCGATTCTTGCGAACTTTTGTGAAACCAAGTTCTGCACTTTTTTTCGAGCCAAAGACCCACCTGAAAAACAGTAATCAGCGCCACTGGGAAGGTGTCAAAGTGTGTGTAGGGATGTTGACTCGGGAAGTTGAACTTTCCACCGAAAAGCTGCATTCCCAGGAGGGCGAAGATGAGGATGAACAAGAAGAGAAGGAACAGCAGGGAGATGATACTCCTCATGGAATTCATGAGTGAACGGACCAGGTTTCGTAAAGAGACCCAGTATCTGAAACACAAGTTATTGAAGCGTTCCGATGTGTAAATGTTTCAAAGTTTCTAAAAGTTCCGAGCAGGGAATGATTCTCAGTTTAAGTGTAAAATGTAAGACAAGGGTTATTGCTGAATGCGACCTCCTAACAGGCAAAACGTAAAGAGGGACTGAGTTCACTGGTACAGTATTACAGCCTAGGCATGTCACCATGCCGGGCCTGGCCCAAATATTTGGATTAGCTTGTTGGCATCCCTACTACAGCTTATGAACTGAGAAAACGGAACTCACGATGTCAACTTGAAGATTCTGAGAAGACGAAGAGCTCTCAGGACGGAGACACCAAAGGAGCCACCTCCCAACTGAGCCCAGACAACCTCGAAAGCTGAACCGACGATAACGATGCAGTCGAAGCGGTTGAACTGGAAACTTTTGGGTCACATGAGATGGAAGCAGCCTCTCAAAAAATTCTTGCTGTTTAGTGGGATCCGTGAAACACAAAAATACTCTCCATACTTTTCTCCTATAGAAACTATTGTCAAGACGAGACAACGTTGGTTTACTGTATCTAGATCTCTAGAAATACCCATGTAGCACAAAAATTTCTCTCATCTTTTTGTAAGAGACTTTCAACAGAACAGTCCTTGTCAGACTTGGTTACACAGAGTCTAACCCACAAGAAACACCGTTTTTTTTCCTGTAACAATTTTTTTTGCTCGTAATGCCATTGCATTAATGTAATCGCCTAAATCGTCGTTGACTAGGTGCATATGTGAAACATGCTATAAACAAAAAAAGGCGAATTTCCTAAAAAGTCTTTTGATTCGTACATAAATGTAATCACATGACTTCAAATATTGTAGTCTAGAAGAACAGGCGAGGCGCAAAAAGTTTCGTCTGTTCTACTTGTATCAGTACTTTGAAGAACTGTTGCTATTTTCACATTTGCTGAAACAAGAAAAGACACACCTTTGAAGCAAAGTATGTCCTGGAACCCATTGCAAAGAGCTTGAGTACCACTTCCATGACGAAGATTCCCAGGAAGACATACTCGGCGATTTCTGAAAATCGAGGTTATTAGCATGTTTTGTGTTTCAGCTCCCTATGAAAAGGTATTTGGGGAAAAGGGGTTTTGAAGGGAGTATTTTCTTCAGCGGACCCCAACTCACCCAAAAAGTCCGTAAACCACTGAGGCTGTCCATAATGTTCGGAAGCTACACAGGCAGTGTTGAGGAAGACGAGAGTGATGACTGTCCAGTAGAAAACTTGGGTCTTGACCATGATTCGTATTCGGACTCTGAAAAATGGGGAGCTTTGTGGATGAAACTGAAATTTGGTGCGTATATATCACCAGGTGAACTAGAGACAATACTAGTTGACTATCTAAACTAGAAATGAAACATTTCAAAAAACAAAAACTGAGCTCACCTGAGATGTCGGACCTTCTTGCAGAAGATTGCGTAGCATCCTCGTTTTCGTTCTGAAAAATTTATGTTTTTTTTTGGCTTGTAAAAGTACCAGAGAAGGAACGGGTATACCAGAAAAATGTTCATATAACAACGTTTAGAAACATTAACATTTCAGGAAAATCTGTCACTCACTTTCCTGGTTATCGAATTTAGAATTTTTCATGTTTCGTCAATGAATAAAGTCAAATAAATCAAGCGCTTTATGATTTTGTCGATAAGTAAGGCGCGAATATAACAAATTTTAACAACAAGCTCACCAAACTCTTCCGCATCCCCAGCCTCATCACAGTATTCCTCGTCCAATTCATCCTCTTCTTCCTCTTCCAGATCCTCTTCTGTCTCTGTCGACTGCTGTTTCAGTCCCGCCTTGATTTTTTTGTTGGCTGCCCGTCTTCTGGCTGAAAACGAAATTTACCGTTGAGTATGCTTTTGTTTTCATCTCCTGATTGTAAGCAAAATACTGTATGGACTGCGATATTAGTGAAAAAGCTTCCCACCTTCCATAATAGCCGCCTTCTCCTCCTCCGTCGTCCTGTCCTCCTTCAAGATGACTTCTTCCGCTGTCAGGATCCATTCCAGGTAGCCATTCAACTCTCTTTCAATCTGTTGCTGGCGTCTCAATTTCAAAAATTCCCGCCGGTTCTCGACTCGTTCTCTCTCCTTGGCAAACTCTCTGAAATATGGAAGGTTGGAAAGGGTGGTATTGTCTTTCTGTCTTTCAGTTTCTCTGTGTCTTTGTGTCTCGCTGTCTCTTTGTGTAAAATACCCGGACAAGACTCCGAGAACGAGGTTGAGCATGAAGAATGATCCCAAAATGATCAAAGGAATGAAGTAGGCCCAATTGTAGGTGCTTCCGAGAGAGTCGTTAGTCTGGAAAAGAGTACAGTTTTGAATAGTAGTTATCCGAGGCATATGCTTCACTTGTCAACGCCGATTAGAGAAAAAATCAACAAATATTCAACAAAAATGTTTGACCTACTGTTCAGAGTCGCTAGCTTTCAGTCGTCCGAAAATTTCTTCTCTAGATTTGTTTCAAGGCTCTTAGTAAATAGTGGTGTCAAAGCGCTGTGTTGCGCCCAGTTTTTTTTCTGTTTCAACTAGACCTTATAGTTTCGAAGTGTAGTTTTTTTTTCCATATTTGGAAAGGATAGATTTCTGAATTTGTTTGAAAACAACTCACATAGTACATGACAGTGGTCCAACCCTCCATGGTGATGCACTGGAAGACGGTGATCATTGCGAAGGCAATGTTGTCAAAGGAGGTGATTCCGTAGTTGGGACCGATCCACTTGCTCAGGCAAACAGTCCCCGCCACGTCGCAGTTGTAGACACCCACGGCTGTGGACTTATTTGTGCTGAAAAGGATATTCTTCACGGATCGCTAAAGCATGGTGAACAAAGCTAGCATTGTTAAAACATAAGTTTTGTTCAAGGACTCACTAGTACAGCTGAACGTTTTTGAGCAGTTTTTGAGCAGAGAAATTATCGTTTCATTTTGTGGACTTAATTTTTCAACTTATCATGTTTCAGGCCTCCTTCTAACTGTCCGCATAATAAAACCGTAGCTCCGCGACCATCTATGGCACGAAAAAAAGTTTTCTTACCACGGTGACGGCTTCTCCGAGACGTTCTCAATCTCTCCCCGTTCGTTGTAGCATGCGGAATGGAAGGCTCCCGAATAGAACTCGAGACCGATGATGGCGAAGATGACAATAGCGAACAAGACCAACAAGCCGATCTGGAGAAGAGGCGCCATGGCGCAGAGGATGGACTTCAAGACGACTTGTAAACCTGAAAAATTTGGCAACTTTTTTATAAGCTAACGTCGATTGACTCTCTGATTTATGTCCCACCTTTACGTGAACCATAAAACCTTTAAAACAAATATATCGTCAAAGGAAGAGTTGTAACTTTGAGAAAAACTTACTGGGAATTCCGGAGACCAGCTTTAGAGGTCGCAACACTCTCACAGCTCTCAGAGTACGAAGATCCACCGTCTCCACATTTCCTTGCGCAGCTGGAGAAATTGGCAGCATTGTCACCACACTGAAATGGGTATGTTTTACTATTCACCAGCTGCAGGCGGTTTAATCTTGGCTTAAAATTGATCTCTGTCAAAGTGTCTGAACTTTGACAGAGACAGTAACAGTGAGTCAGAAACAGTTCCCACAACTTACCCCGAGACGACTACAATGAAATCCATGATGTTCCATCCGGACCGCAGATATGATCCTTTATGCAGGCAGAAGCCAAAGGCCACAATCTTGAGAAGACATTCGAGACAGAAGATACCCATAAAGTACGGCTCCGTGAGCTCCAGCATTTCCGAGAGGGGCTTCTTGTCGTTCTTCGGTAAATGCTGCTCCATGGCCAGGACGACGCAGTTGCCTGAAGGATAAGGAAATGTTTCAGCTATATCATAACAGGAAAATTGTACTGAAGACCCACTGGACTGAATGTGTCTGTGGGCCTTATAGTAGTAAAATAATCGGTTCGTAGAGGTTTCGGTACATTTTGACGCTTTTCAAGCAGTCCGGGTGATAATCTGCTTTTTGTTTCAAAATTGTCATAAGTCTGGCATGCAAGCGTGATACCTCATTCTTTCTGCGATTTTTATTCCAGAAAACAAATTGATAGTAGTACGCAGTACTCAACCTTTTTCTATAAGAGCAATAAACTATAGAGCTTTACTCCTGTCCGAACACACTGAGCATACTTTGGTACATTACTCATCTCACAAACTTAGACATCTGTCAGATGGTATCTCAGACCCTTCTACTTGTTTTCTCACATCTTACAATTGTCTGATCCTCAGTTTTTATGACTTCTTTTCGGTAATTGCCCAATCAAATGTGTTGACCTCAATGACTCTTTCCATCGTTATCTCAACTCTCTCACATGTCTTACAGACAATATTTTTTGTTTCAACTTTACTCTAAGATAGTCAAAGGATACGGGAATTCAGTAGACTTTTTCCAGTCAAAAAAAGTAATAAGCCTCTGTTCACTAGGCTTTTTCGTGTCAAAATAGCAAATAATTTTATTTCAAATTACGGTCCAATAAGGTTATGAACTTTGCTCCAAAGGGTGTGCTCTTGTCTGGACCTGAATCTGACCTTTTTTTGTGTCAGTTCCTACAATCACCAGACTCAGATCTCTAGCTGTATACTCTTTTTGTTTCAATCTTGTCATAATGCTGTCTGATGAAGTCTTGCTAGCGAATAAAAATGTAACAAACCGATGATTGTGAGCAGGATGAAGTACTCGAAGGGACCCCATTCTATGAAAGCCTTCGCGTTCCTCCTTATCCAGTTGTCTTCTGCGAAGATGAATAAGGATGTTGGACCCTGAAAACAACTTCCTGAACTTTTTTTCAACACTTTAATTTTTATGTTTCACCCGTACCATATAGGCAATCAGATGTTTTCGGAATACTTACTCGGAGCAATTATCAGCCGGTCCCCCTAAAAATTTCGAGCCATTTCTCCGCCTTTTTGGCTGTCCCTTCCACAAAAACGTATCCATTTCTGAGCAGTTGGACCGGAACAAAGGACAGCGGAGCTGACTCGCCAATTACGAGCGAGCCAGTCCAGGCTCACTAACGTCGTTGCCATGTTTCGCATTTGGGCATATGGCAAAACGACGGAAAATGGTGGCTAATGAGAGGGAGAAAGACAGAGATAGAGGGACAGAGAGAATGAGCTATGATTGAGACAATCTTCAAAATGACAACTTTTGCTCTAAGACAGCCGCAGAGCAGAAAACGGGGCTAGACAGGCTCCACTTAGCGTTTTCTTATTCACGAAAAGAATAAAACAATTAACAACCAGAACCAGGATTGGTGTTGTTGAAGGAAGTTCTTTCACAAAGCAAACGAAGCCTACAAAATATGGTCACTTTATAGAGAAAGTGGAACAGAAACCTTTTTACGAGAAACCTTTTTACGTTCTCATTTTTTTTCTAGGAAAGTCAAATATTGCGAAAGAGACAGGTTCTAAAAGAAACGTGAAACATCGAAAGGAAAAACTTTAGCCGTTCTCAATTTTTCAGTACTCTTGTGTTGAATGCAGAGTTTTTTGTTCAGCTACAAAGAGAAAAGAAAGCAAAAGAGCCAAGGTTAGTTTTATAAAAAATGTGGAACGTTTGAAAATACAAACATCTCATTGCTAGTCTGCTGCATGTGCTGTGATCCAAACAAAGCTAACCTGTGATCTGTCAGTTGCTATAAGAATCGTGAAACATTGGAACACGCTGCCCCAAATTGTGACTATTTGGAATGTTTCACCACTCAAGCAAGGAAAACTGTTCACGACTTTCCGATTCTATCCAACTCCAAAAATCCGTCGCTTTCAACGTTTTCGGTCAAAAAAGTCCTATACCCACCCAAAAAAGCACTTAACACCCCCTTTTCCTCACCGGAAACTGGCTCCTGGTCACCTTTTCCCTGACATCCCATCCCACGTCGTCATCCTCGAGACTGTTTCTGCGCCTCCGGCCCCAGGATCTGGACAAAACCACCATATTTCAGTGTTCCAATGGAGGTGGAGATACAAAAATTACCCCAAGGGACTAGATGGAACGGCTGAGACGACGAGAGAAGCGAAAGTGATGGTGCATAATAAGAAGACGAGACTGAATTTTACCCTCACCCTTACTCTATCTTCACGCCAATTGAGGGCCATTTTGAGGGCCCAAATTGGCGCATCAGTCGAGGGAAAATGACTCGTGGGAGGTGAAGAAATAGCTGGCATTTTTCGGAGCAGAGACTATAGGTCTTGGAGGGAGTATAATATTGAAATTTTGATTATTTTTTCTTGGGAAGTTTTTGGTTTCAAACAGTTTAGAAGAGATGCTAGACAACGAAGAACTTTCTGTTTCGAATGAATCATATGTCCTAAGTAGACATAAAGTATTCGAAAATTGAAAGTTAGAAAGTCTTGCGCAGAAACTGTCTGTCACTGGTGGGATTTGAATACGTCCCGACACAGTTGTGTTTCAAGGAGAAGATAATACCACAAAATTTAGGCTTACGGAACTTACGGAAATGAAAATAGGCAAAGGTCGATACGGTGAAAAAAACATCATTTTTTCTAAAGAAAGCATATATCATTGGGGATTGTTTCAAGGAGGAGATGCAGATTTAAAAACTCCGCAAATAGCAGTCTTTCCTTGGCATTGCAGGCGTAACATAAAGTAACCTATTTCTACCCGAAGCATATAATGTAGAGAAGAAGAGGAAAGCGAGTATCCAGGCACTAGTCGACATTATACGGTCATGTCGAAAGATGATCGTACTATTGCCAAAAAAGACTAAAATTAAAGCAAGGATATGTTTTTCCCTGTTTAGGTGTGTAGTTGGCTAGCCATTTAAGTTCTACTGGTTTGTAGAGGATTGTTCGCATGCAATTCTGACGAGAAAGTAATTTTACTTCCGACAGGAACCTTTTTATCTTAAGTTTTTTTTTTTTAAATACAGACCCTATGCAAAGTTAGAATTTCGAGCTGATCATCTAGTATAAAATGTCCTCGCGTCTCTGTCTGTCTGTCTGTCTGTCTGAAGCCCTAATTGGCAATTAGTGTGCACTATTTTGTGCGCACACTAATTGTTTGCAAGTCAAGTCAGTTCGGGAGATACCTTCTTTGGGAGGACGTTGCTTCTGTCATGGTAGCTCGACTGGCGCGGAAAATGCGAACAGGGCGAAGTGAGAGAGAAGGACCAGTACAGGCTGACAGAAGGGAATAGAAACCGGGCAAAATTTAAAGGTATCAGAGGATATAACTGTCATTGTGCTCCCCAGGGACGATAGCAATACTTGGACAGGCAGTTGGGTCTAGAAATCGGAAAAATGGGTTCAAAGAGTGAAAGGGAAGTGAGTTTGAGGGATAGGAAGTAGAGTCAAAGAGTAGGAAGTGGGTTTCACTGATTAGAAATGGTCATTAGCAATCGTTTTTGCTGGGGAAAGGACAAGGTAGATATGCCTCAAGGTGCGCAACAAGTTAGGCTACCGCCCCGAAGGGGCGGCGGCCTAACTTGTTGTTATAAGAACTCCCAGTCCGGTAATGGTGCCTGTTGATGAAGTTTTTGAATCTCTTCAATTATTGCACTGTAAGTCAAATTTTTTGTTTTTGTTTCTTGAACAAAATAACAATTCGAACCTTCAGCAGATAACAAAAATTGAACTGTCCACTGAAAGTTACAAAAGTACCTACCACTTTTTTCTTCTCTTTCATCAAAAACAACTCTTCAAGTACTCTATGTTATCTGGACTCAGCTAATTTGATACTGCATTGTGTCTGTCTTTGAAATATTCAACTTTCCGCCCTTTCTAGACGAGTCAACATTTTTTCCACTACTTACTCTTCTCTACATATTTATACCCCGACCCCTATTCCAGTCACTGACTGGCCAGTCAGTCAGGACACCAGTAGAACTCATTAGGCTGTCCTCTCCCCCCCATGTAATTTGAGAGCTGCTGTCACCTAACGTGCATCATTCAGTCTCTCTGGACCGCCCCAAAACATGTACTGCTTCCGGAAGTTATTGGAGTAAAATGGCCAAAGGTGACATGATGATTGTGAAAACTGCATACTTCTATCAAGACAGACGATTTCAGAAGTACACCGTAAAATGTAAGGGTTTATAAGGTGTGTGAAAATAAAAGAGTCTTCTAATAATTCGAAACGTAGGTGATAAGAATGCAACAAACTTCTGTTCTTTGAAAACAAAAAGAGGGCAGGTTTTCTAAAAAGAATTGGCCTAGAATCTGCCTTGAAGTGATGAAACTGCTCGTATTTTTTATGACTATCATTTTGTTGCTGGAACGTGAAGTAGGGATTGGAAAAGAGTATATTGTTATTTTTCTGGAAACAAAAGCATGATCCGATCTAGGACACCATGGACGTTTTGGCCTAGGAACATGAGCGTTTCTTGCTGGAAACAGGAACTGGAAGAGTATACTTTTTTTTTATCGAAAGGAAGATAATCAGCTATCATGGAACTAGTATATTGAGTGTTTTTTCTGAAACATAAAACTTAGGCTTAGGCTTAGGTTTCAGTGAGGATGAGACTGAAGAAACGAGTTCATTCCAAGTATTATAGAGACTTAGAAACAAAAAAAGTGGTAATCATAATCTATGAAGTCTTGGTAACTGGACCCATGATGGTGCAAAATGCAAATTCGTGGTAAGATAAATTTTTAGAGAACGGAAAACCGGACCGAATCACAGTTACCATAAAAATTGATATTTACGACTACTGTGAAACAAAATAGTTTGAATGTACGAATACTTTCTCGAACTAAACTGTCTTAGTATTTTGTTCGACTGTACACTTTTCTGGAATGAAGAATGTGAAAAGCGAAAAAACTAAAGGGAAATGGAGTACAGGTGGAAGAAATGTGGCTGAGGATCCCAACGGCACAGAATTGTCTCAGGAAAAATGGAAAATTTGGTTTGAACCCGTATGATATCGACAATTTAAAGATGGTGAAGGAGGAGGTTTTCTACCTCACAGTACCGTGAAACAAACAAAAAAACCCAAAGCAAAACCAACCTTTTCCCTGGGAGCAGTTCCAGACGAGGTAGTTGTCTTTCTGGCCGCGAAACCACCTCCCAAATCCGACTTCTGTTCTCGACGAGCCTCCTCGGCCGCGAGTCTGGAAACTGTATTGATGAAATTGGTCCAGCAAATGGTTTGGAACACTAATATTCCCCCCGGCTCCTATCTTTGGAAGACCCAAAGGTGTGCTGACCTTCTTCAATTTCAAATTTTGTATATTGTCCCAGTTTGAATCATTAACGAAGCCAGTTATATAAGAACAGAGTATTTCGAAAGATGGTTATACTGTCACTACGTCTATTTCACTGCTAGTATGCATGTGATACTTCAGGTCCTTTTATGCAATCAGTGGGACAAAATTGGATTCATGAGTTCCAAAAATCCATATAACGTTTTTGTGTTTCAGTACGCTAGTATAGCTTAGTAAACTCCAACTTTTCACTTACACCTTCTTAATGGCTGCAAAAACGTAATATTGTAACAGAACATTCTCTACAACGAAAGGCATATCTTTTTTCCCAGCCATCACAGCGTTTCCAATCTCGCATGTTTCAGCATTTACTCAAGACTTGTTCCTCGTTCCAATTAGTCAGTCCAGATTAAACAGACACCGGTTCAATTTTCTTTCAAACAGTAGCTTTAGCTTCTTGTATCTTCTTGTTGCCAGAGGACCAGTGATTCTCGTTTTTTTGTCTACGCTTTTAAATGGGCAGAGAACAAGAAAAACTATCAAGAGACCCCCATCCGGTAAGTCTCTTCCATACAAAAAACACTGTCATGTGTGAAAAGATGATAAGTGTTTCACGGGATCTGTAAAGCTCTAGGTCTTAGTACTGTGGTGATCTGGTTTCAGGATAAACTTAAGTGCGGAACAAACAAGTTGGACTCTTTCCTACCCACAGCTTTATGAACTAGCACCTTTTTCACTTTTCCATGTTTCAACATTTCCTCAAAGCAATCGTACTGTCTGAATCTGCTAATAGCTCTACAAATGATGCAGTTTTCGATATTTTCCCCTGACAATAGTCCCAGTGTGGTGCGTGTGACCTCGCCGTCAGGATAACCTCTGGTCACTCTCTATGTCACTTGTCTTTTCCGAGTCAGAATGGAAATAGAGCCAAATGAGAGACGATTACTAGTGTGGGGATAGGGTTAGTCGAGCGGAAAAGGGCAAGAATTACTGGGAAATTTTAAGTACTAGCACTCGGAATAAGCACGATTGCGTGTTCCTACAGTTGTTCGAAAATATGATTATTTTACAACCGTGAAACATCTAGCAATTAACTGAAAAATGGTGTCTTTGAGGACTTGCCGAAAAAAAAAATTGTAGGGATCGGAATACCAGAGAGGAAGGTTCTCAGGACAATATTGGACGTTTTGCAACAAAGGCCAGAAGAATTGAGAAGTTTGGCGATAACCTTGGCTATGGCATAAAACCAGAAAATTTGAAAATTTGCGAAACTATATTTTCTTCTAACCGTTTTTCATGGCCTTGTCTGTCAAAACTTGAATAACACTGGTAAAACCAAGATGGTACGAGAGAGAATACATGGATTGGGGAGTCATGATAAAGAGAGTGACTGTTACTAAAAACCTTGTTATGGTCTCAAAAGGGGAAATGGTGTGACATGAAAGGAAAAGAGAAACTAGAGACGTCAAGAATCAAACATGTATTTTCCAGATAGTACGGTTCAGAACTATAACACTTTTTATGTTTCACCCATATTATATAGGCTTTATGTTCAGTGTTCATCGGATGAGACCCCACGAAAATAGCATTTTCGAAAATGACCCCCTTTCCCTCCAATTACGCAAAATGATAACAAGAAAAAAAGTCAAACCTGGCAATTTGATCTATCCCCAGCATGCTTCTGTGCTCATCTCAAGAGCTCGAAAAATGATAGCTAAAAAACTTCTAGACACAATACGAGGTAGTACGGAAGCGACGCCCAGAATAGAACTCGAGCTTCTGCTAAAGACACAGCGAGGGTTATTCTCTCGTTGTCGTCGCGTCAGTGTCCGGCGATCGATGGCTCGCCGGAGGGGGGCTCTGTGGGCTTCTCGCTCTCTGTCTCGCTCCCTTTGGCGATTGTGTCAGTCAGAGGGAGTCAGCGAGAAGTGGAAAAATAGGGGGAGACGAACCGAGGTGAAGACCTCCCCAGGGAAAAATGGCTCACAGGAGCAGCAGCCTCTCTTCCCCCTTCTTATTTCCATGGAATTTTAGTCTTGGGGAATGCTCGGAGACCACCGCATGGGGAATTTTTATAGGCCAGATGGTGAGAATAATTTCGAGGAGGTTAAGGAGGGCCAATCTAAACCATCTTTGACTTGCCTTTATAGATCTTTCAAAGAAAATTGTGAGTTGTCGGGTTAGGCTACGAGTTAGAGACTGGGGATAGGAGAACCTGAACAGTTCTCGTCCATCTTAGTTTCTTCTATGGATCGTGTGAAACAAAAAAAAAACAGGTTTGAGAAAGTTTGTAAGAAGTCAGGAAAGAGGCTTTATGACCACCGGGACTAAACCTCTTTATTGCCCAGATGGTAGAAGTGATTTCGAGTGGGTTCCGGGGTCAAAATGAAATATATGAGAACCAAAAAACACAACATTTTGGGATGGGAATCGACCTGGAAATTCTACTATAAAGCAGGCTAGTCACGAAGCGTACGTTTGACAATGACGACGACGTATGTTTCTTCAGTCAGCCTGGCTTTATTGAAAGTGTGAAAAAAGGAAAGGAAAGGAATCTACCCTGAGCCTAACACTTTCTAATCACTTTGGTATCATTTAGGAGTAACGTGAAACAAAAAGAACATTTTTTTGACGGGAAGTTAGAAGGAACACTTTTGAGACCGCCGAGGAACGAACATTTCAAGACATTTGGAGCAAGGATTCGAATCTGGGACCAGGATTGGATGATAGACAAAGGGACACGAGAAATGAAAGGTCCATGAAGCGAAGTGAATATTTCGTCTTTATAGTGTTCTTAAAACTATCTTTTGGGTGAAACAAAAAAACAGGTTTTTGGTAGAGAAAGTTTTGTAAAAAAAAAATCAGGAAGAGACTTTGAGACTGGACCTATTGGCCAAGTAGTGAGAATTATTTCTAGGGGGTTCAGGTGTCAAAACGAAAAGTATCCTAACCAAAAGCACGAAACTTTGAGCTGGGAACCGATCTGGAATACCTAATATGAGGAAAGCGGTGAAAAATTAGGATGAAACTATGAAACAACATTGTTTTGAGGTAATAAGAGTCTTGGAAGACGATGGAAAAAAAGACAAAAAACTTGGGAATTTTATAGACCGGCTGTGGCGAACGATTTTGTGGGGACCAAGGATAAGAATAAAACATTCTCAACCAGTTTTATAGTATGGTCGAAACACAAAACATGGCTTTTTAATGCGAATCGAACCTGAAAGCTTCTATTTCGGAATGATGATTCCCAGAGTGTCTTTGGGTCAAAGAAGAAACGACCTCTTACCGACGTTGTGAAACCAAAATAAATCACTGAACACCTTCTGTTGGACATTAGATTGAGAATTTCTCATTTCTGTAAACGTTATCAATAGGGTGCCCTAAGTTTTAAACCTGTCCGTGGAACCTAAATGTTTAGCACAAATATCATCGTCTACAACGTCAAATTCATAACAAATCCACGAACTTTTGTGTGAAGCCCTTCTGTGTATTCTGTGAAATCTAAACGATTCTCAGTGAAAAACTGAAGTATTTTTTGTAACGTACAATAGCAAACTAGGAATCTATCATTTCCGTCTATATATCTTCTTTGTGAAACCCAAAAAAAGCGAACCTATCTCTCCTCTTCCAATGATAGCTGTAGTACATAAGGGCCAATGTTCCTGGCTTGTCATAAGCCTTGAGGGCCTTTGACTTCCGCCGGAACATTTCAGTTTTTAGGCTTTTTGGTCCAAAATATGCCCAAAATGGAGGAGAAGAAAAGTAGCTGAATTAGTTGGAAAGCTGTGGCTTTCCCGGGGACGGGAGCCTAACCTGTCCAATGGAATCAGCCAATTATCTAATTTGACAAGTGGGAATTTGGGGGGCTTTGGACCAGATTTTGGTGTGTTTGAGAAGTTCGGAGAGCAAAACTGTTTCAATGACGTCCTGAAGACAAGTTTGAGAATACAGTGGTTTTCTATTGGTAAAAACGAAAACTACAGCCTAACTGACTTGGAAATAGCTAGCAAGTTCGTCCTTCCACAACAACACAACTCAAAATCAAGAGCTACGCTCTTTTGTTTCACCCTACCTTCAAGTATTGAAATTTGCCCAAGTTTCCAACCATAAAGTATCTAGCCTCTATTCATTTTCATAATGTCCAAGACTACCGTATCACGAAAGAAGAACAATGCGTTTTGCTTTACCCATTCTTCAATATGAAGTTTTACTAAAATCCCGCTGATACAAGGTCGGTACATAAAAAAAGCATGTTTACCTAGGCGGTAGAGCCGGCCAGACAGCCATCTGTGCTGCTTCTTTAATCATATCGGCCGGCCTGGGTGTATAGTTTTCGAAGAAGCGATCCCCGATGGACAGTTTTCGAGGCTGTATGGGTGAGGCGAGCATCTCACTGGCAGCTATGGGAATCATCCACGGCTGCAGCTTGTCCATACTGGGCAGGAGGCGAGCCTGGGAGCTGGATAGCGGGGCTGACTGCCCCGCCATCAGTGGAAGGAGTGACTTTTTCAAGGCTTGAAAACTGGTGATATTCGGGAGATTGAGATGAAAAAAAGGAGGCAGAATGCAAGGGAAGGAAGGGGTGAAAAAAAGTAAAAAAAAAAAGACTTTTTTGGTATCCAAGAACTTTTGAAAGGAAAGGACTTTCAAGGCTTAAAATTTGGAATATTTGGTGATATCCAAAACTAATCATCTACAGAGAATGAGCTTTTTGGGGAGCGAAGCGCAGAAAATATCGGAAGCAAAATTCAGATCCGAGATTTATGAAAGGGATGAAATATTTTTTGAGAGAAAACAGTGTGAGGTAGAAAAGTGGCTTTCAAGGATTGAATTTTTGGGGACAACCTAAGCAATAGAATTGAAAGGAAAGATAAAAGCTATTATTTATAGAAGGGAAGAAACATTTTGTACCAAAGTAGAGGTTTCGACTTTTCAGCTCGTCGGATTTACACTTGTTCATGACTGAAAACAGTACTTACAGAAAATTAGGGCTGATAGTCATAAAACGGGGCTGAAACATTTTCCATGTTACCATTTTCCGCTGTGTAGAAGAAAAACGTTACACTATAAATTTAGTATTTTGAGCTGGGATTCATGCTAAAGATGAAACATTTTCACCGAGCTAAAGTGTGGAAGAAATATTTATCGAAGAGAAGCATAACAGCTAGTGTCTATAGTAGAGATGAAACATTTCCGTGACTTTCAACACTTATGGAGTTTTTGGCAAGAAACGTACTGCAAAGTCAGGGAAAGACATAACGACGATCATATGCTCTACACAGGGATGACAAACCTGGCCTGGCCGAATCTGGCCGACGCGAATATTTCGGCCAGGTTTGTGATGCCTGCTCTGGAAGTCATTTGCTCTTCTATAATTTTCCTCCATTTTGGCGACAAACAGTAAAAACTACGGGCAGTAAAAGAACTTATGCAACTCTTGAAACATTTCTGTGAAAAAACTACGAATGATCGAGATTTTTTTGTAAAGTTCCAAAAGATTCTCATCAGATCTTAGTTTTAAGAAGAAGAGGAAGGAATATCAAGTCATGTACAACATGATCGTAAAGAGTAAATGAGAAATTTTGAGATTCTATGCAAAGTAGTTCTCCAGCTTCCAGCGAAAATTTTTATGTTTCACCTCCTGGTAAAAGCTCTTAGGCTCATAAGTTCGAGTTTTCGTGCTGGCTTTTGTTTATTCATATCTTTTGACAGTTATAAAAAAAGAAATAGCGCCCGAAAATGATGTGCAAGTGACGAATGAGGCGGCATAATGAGAGGCATTTAGCCCTCTTTGACTTCTAGCTTGGGGCGGAAATGCGGGCAGGCGCCCGCGCACGAGGCTCAGTATTCGCTTGGAAGACGGACTCCGAATAGTTTTTTGGGTTTCAGGAAGAAAAAAAGATAATATTCAAAAAGGGGAGCGAAGTTTCACATAAAATGTTCTGAAACCTCAATCCAAATTTCTGACATAACCGAAAACGTATTGAGATGTTTCATGTTTTGTTTCAGGTTGTACTTACGATCAGGTAGATGAAATTGGTCATGTTACCTTTTCTTAGTATTCTCCAGCAATTATTAGAATAAAGCAAAGGTTGGCCTACAGAACTGCTGTAATAATGACCAAGCTGCTAATCGTAAGAGATCAATTCTGTTTCAATATTGGAATAAAGGTGGAGTAAACCTTGAGCATAGCTTTCTGGATGGTAATCGGGGCACGTCCAGTTTTAGTCTCAAAAATGAGACGTAATGGATCAGGAAACTCATTTAGATTAACAAACTCGAGAAATATGGATCGACTTCAAATGGGAAGCAAAATGTTTTACCTAGTACTTATGACATACACAGAGTTTGTGAAACTGTTTCCGATTTGAAACGTATTTCGAAACAAGCAAATGTAACTTTTTTTTGGCAAAGACAACTTTCAGAATAATCTCTTGTTCGAGGTCATAACCGCATTCGGCTAGAAATCTTTTGCTACTGAGTGATCAGTGTGAAAAACTAAGGTAGAATCTAAAAAGCCGTTGAAACAACAAAAAAATGTCAAAGTCAAACTTTTCAGAGTTTTGATGCTTCAAGGATCCTATAACTGTGGAACAATACATGAACATTACTTCATGTAGGGAATTGTTACAAATATGAGTCTTGTTTGATCATTTGCAAAAAGAAAGGCAAGAAATGTGGATCAACTGCCGTGGTAAAGAAAATGTTTCAGTCAGTGATAATGACTCAATCAGTTACTCGCGGTACGAGACTGGAACCAAATAATAAAAATAACATTTTGGCTGGCTAGGGTGGTCTTCTGTGCGAAATTTGTCGCAAAATGTTTCAGGATTTCAATGGGTTCTGACTAGTAGCTGACCAGCGCTCTATTGTTCATAAGCTCAAACGCCCTCTAATAAACTGAATCCAAAAGTTGCTAGACGAGCAGGGTAATAAGGAACTGGGCAAGAGTCCAAAATTTTCAAAAGAACGCCCAAGAAATGGTAATATCTTGAATATATGTTTTGTATATAGAAATTTGCTGAAACAATGAAGAAAACAGCGCTCTAGAGGTTCAAAAAAAGTGAGTCATCTTTGGATGGTATAAGAAAAATGTTTCAGTTAGTGCTTATGACTAAAACAGTGATTGGAAAACTACGAACAAGAACATATTCGAAACATGAAATAATAACAACAGTCGTTTGCTGACTATGGCCTACGCGGATAGCTATCCCCTTTGGAAATACATAGCCCTTAGTAGGGTCCTACTGAAACCAAAATAAATAGCAGACGTTTCCAATTTCCATATCAAGTTCGTGTTTCAAAATTCTTATAAAGCTGAATTGAATGAAGAAACTACAGTCGTATAGGGCTCTGTGATCGAAAGTATGTGAAAGTGACTGTAACAGATGGACGGGAGTCAAAGTTACGACCAGATCCACAGAGGTTCCAATTCTTGGGAGAGAGAAAGAGAGGATTAGCGGCTCAGCGTATGAGAGCCTTGCTCCCCTTAGCATGTCTCATAACGAGTGGGAGAGCCTTTTCTCACGCGGCATACCAGGAAAACGAAGCTCATCTTTCATGCATTTCAATGGCCAACAGTGATCTGCCAGACCAATGGGCTCTACTCACGCCAGGGAGACCCCCGCTTGTGGTAGAGGTGATGTATGGGATAATTACAATTTTGAACGTTCATATCGTAACAACGAAAGCAGGCGAACAGTGGAACTATACGTTTTCCGTGAATCATAATAGAAAATTTGAGAGTATGAATAGTGAGCATCATTTTGGGTGAAATTTAATGGAACATTGTTTACAAGGATGAGTCTGGTTGGTTTGAAGATGTCTTTTTAGCAACAGACACCATGAGAAGAAAGAATAGTTAACAGTAAAAGAATAGCACTGTTTTCAACAATACAGAATGTTCCAGAGTTCTGAGCTGATATTGTTTCACGCCTGTCATAAATAGAAGTTGTTACAATGACAATTTATTGACATCAGCTCATGATGTATCAAAAAAAATACTACGCCTTGAACCTTTGTGATAGCTCCTACGTTGCGTTTTCTTTATTTCAAAAGATCAACGTTTCCCTCAACCTCTGTCTAAAAAAGCAAAGTCAAAAAAAGGTTATTCACGCAACGGTATCTAAATTGGCTACAATTTGGTCAGAAACTACATGATGAGCAATGTGATCAGACTGCAAAGGAATCTCTCTCCAAATTTAGAAAGTATTTATATTTTTTGGGTCAAATAGACAGACAGAGCGGCGGAGAGACAGAGAGACAGAAAGAAAAAACAAGAGTAAAACAGTCAAAACAGGCTACTCCTGCCTATAGAATCAGCTGAAAAAGGACTATTTCAGGGGGCAGAAGGGGGGCATGGCATCCATCAAAAAAGCCCTCGACTGACAGCTCTAAATGTCACTCAATTTAGGTTTTGAGGGTGGCTCTTCCCCCGTCTCTTTAGGAGAGCGAGAGGAAATTGAAAAATAATAGTAATCCATAACTGGCAGTAAGCGAGGCTCGAAACCCCTTTTCTTTCTCAATAATTGTCGCAAAAATGTAATTAGGCTCTCCTACTCGAGCTGGTTATATACAATGAGTGAGACCTTTGGAATGATGTGACGATCGGATGAGGAAAATGTCATTTTGTTTTGTTTCAAACATACTATAGAGGAGAGTAATTCTTATAAACTATGATGCATCAATCATTTCCTTGGTAAAACATTTTTGATTCAGTTGTTACGAAAACGATCAAACAAGGCCAGAACATACCAAGACTTTTGAAGGTTCGATAAAACACAAAAGTTTCCAAAAAGACGGAAGTGAAAATACGGAGTTTAAGTTTTTGTAGGTGATTTTTTTATCGTAAAAATGTGTTAGAGAAAAATAGGAAATTTGAATTGCCGCTCGGAACTGCGGGACCAAAAACGGACCGGACCGAAACGCAGTGGAGCAGATCAAGGTATACCTTGAAACACCAAAGAATGTTTTGCTGATCATGCAATGCAAAAGCGACTGGAATTGTCGAAAAGTGCTAATCTTCCTATTTCTAGTTGTTTTGAAACTAAAACAGTGTTCGGTTGCTTACAGTAGTAGTCTTGAAGCAAAAGTAGAAACAAAAGTATAGAAGAGCGCCTGGAATGAAAACTGTGTTGGATTTAGAAGTTTTAGGTGCCAAACATAGTATTTCGAAGATGTGAAGCGAGACCCAGGCAACACAAAAAATAATACTCCGGAGTTTGCTTTGAAAGATTTGGTGAAACATTCAGGTTTAGAGACTTCAAGAGGTGTCGAAAAAGAACAAGCACAAACTGAAACAGCAATTTTTCGTAATCTTTAGAAGGTTTGGCGAAACATTCAGTTTTCTGAATACAAGAAAGTCGACAATCAGACTTATAGATCTTTCAAGTTGACTTAAAGCAAAATCTGAAATATACAGAAAGAAAGGATAGGAGAAGTTTGAAAGAAGAAATGTCTTTGAATCTAGGACTGAACCTCTATTAGGGCAGCTCCCAAAACAAGGCCCTCGTCACTTTCTACAAATAGACACTTATGTATCAGAGTGTTGAGAAAATAGCGAATTTCCGGGGGAGCTTTGAGAAGGGAAGCAGAGAGCAATTTTCGCTTCTTCTAGGGAGAGGAGAGAGAAGGCCTCCTTACACGCTGTACACTGAGCAGTTAATTGAAAATCACGTCTTGAGAGGGGGGCAAAGCAGCTATCATTTGCATTTTGGGTTATTTGGAGAAATAGGATATGTTTTTGGGACTGGGAAAGATGTTCGGCTCTAGCAAAAGTTGTATGTTTCAAGTAGAGGGTAAGAGAAAAGTTGCTATAGTAACCTACGCATTGTACACTTGATCCGCACCAATATGTACTAGCGGTGTTTTGAGGCTGAGGATGGTTACATAAGTAAATGGGTCTCAACACGAACGAAAATACTCAACTTTCTGTTGGCTGAGCAAACAAGATTCGTTCGTGCTTCAAGGATACCATATAACGTAAAGAGCAGATGAAATCTGATTATGTGCTTCTGGGATAGGCTAGTAAGAAAAACCGTAACCGGATGATAGATGGCCGTGTCATGGAGAGGATCCTGGTACTACAAACTATTGACCCTGTCTTAGGAAAACTATACCGTGAACTTAAAACATCGGATGCTTGAAACATTGGAATATTGGAAAAAATCCAGTTTATAAAGACAAAGAACTTTTCAGTCTGCAGCCCAACTAATCCCCTTTCCCCCAAATAGAGATCCTCCCCCTATCCATGTGCAGTTTGAGTACCACACTCACTACTCGAGGGAGTCCCTCGGTTCATATATAATTGATGGATCGAGCTTCCCTTATTTGAAAACAGAGGACGAACTAGAGACTATAATAGGCGCTCGAGTCGAAAGCGCAAAACTGGTGCAGCGTTTTTGTTGAATTTGAACTGGTACTCGTCGGTGTCATTTTTGTCGGAGCTTCTTTCGATGCATGCCTATCTTGGGCAAAAAAGACGCCAAGAGTGTATAGGTTGATTTTCGAGAAAACGCTGCATCAGAACTGCTTCGTACTTTTCATTGAGTTCCTAGAACAATTTTTCTGTGTTCCAGTAATGCTCTCGTACTGGCGTTCTTTTTTGTTTCTATCCAAATTATCATTTCAAAAACAAACTAGTGACTGAACAAACTGGGTGTTTTTTTACCGGAGGTGTCATAAAGAGGGATAGCACATCATAATCGTTTGTCTTACAAACACTTCGTGAAGCTAAAAAAATGTCAAAAGACAAAAATTTAACATTTTCATGGTTCTATTGCCCTTCATCGAAACTAAAAAATCCGAAGTTCTATCTAGCGACGACTAGCACACGGTTTTTCTTATGAACACTTTGTGAAATGATTAGACTGGAGCAAAAAAAGCAATGCCTTACGTTACAAAAAGACGTTATTTTTCAGACTTTCTGATGTCTGCAAAGCTGTAGAGCAGACCATGGGCACTGCATCGGAAAGTCAGAAAAAGTCGTCTTGACCCCGAAAAACGCGAAAACGTAATTGCGTGTTGCTTACGGAAGGAGGTGCTTATATAAGAAGAAATAGGGTAATCTATTGACTACACCATAGGAATGCACTGTGTTCTACTATAGGAAAGCTACAAAACAATGGGTCTGCTCCAAACTTTGTATCTCGTAAAATGCCATCCTTCTTTTCCAAATGTGTTTTAACGACTCTATAAACCATCGAGCTGCTGTCATTTTTGGTTCCACGTCGATTCGGGCTTGCACACATAATCTAACAGCTTCGATACCTTGGAAAGACTAGTACAGTATCCTGGTTGACGTTGTAAGTCCAGACCGAAATGTTAGCGTCGGCCAGTTTTGTAAACGGTGCGCCACCAGGTCTTACCGGCCGAGTCTTCTATCCCTGGTAAGTCGGTATTGGATAAAGAGAAGCGGATGGTAGCGACATGAGATCTCTTCATCTTCATTTGTGGAAAACACAAACGCTGTTTACTGCATCACCTTTCGAGGAACGATCAGAAAGGCTTAGTCTCTGTCATATACCACCTTCTTGACACCCAATTGTCTTCGACATTTGTCCAGTGAAAATAAGGGTAACACCAAGGGTCTTTAGGACAGAAAAGAAGCTAGAGGTTGACACCGGTCAACTATGCAAGAACGTAGTTGAGCTCTGGGGGATAAATAAATTATCGAACTCTGATTGCTTGGAAGGTCTAGGCGAAAGCGAACACACACGTCGTTTTCGACGCATTTAGACGTGACATAATTCACGAGATATCGCGTTATTTGGTGGGGGGCATTACTTAAAAGGGAGAGGAGGGAAAACAAGGCGAGAAATGTTTCAAGGTGGTGGGATAAGACGTTTTGAAGAATCTGTATAGTACATCGTCGTTCCAAAAAAAAGCGATTTTTTTTAAAACGAGAGGGGAGAAGAACGAAAACTGTAAGCAGACTTGTTGACGCGGCGCCACAATTTATGAAGGATAATATCTAAATTTATGCAGGAAACAGTCTAAAGAACATTGCAGGCTAGTGGAGAATCATATTTGTTCCCACTCTCTAGATAGACCGACAGAAAATCGTAAACCTTGCGAGGTATTACAGGAAGGAACCTTATTCGAATAAAGGAGATAATACGGGAGAGTGAGTCGAAGGTACCAAGTAGCGATCTTGAAACATAAAAAGTAAAAAAAGAACAGAAATAATATAGGGAACAGATTCCGGTCTCCCTGGGGAACAATGCTGCAATGCAGGATGGGAGGAAATATAACGAGAGAGGTCGCCCCCAGCCATCCTTTTTGGATAGAAAAAGAGAAAAGAACATCGTTAGGCCACCCAAAGGTCTTTGATTGTCTCATCCCACGTGGTTTTTTTTTTGCAAGAAGGGGCATTTTTGAGGATGCAAAGAGGTGTGCTGTCCTTGAAAAAGCATGAATCTAGGCAACACACGGACACCTCGAGCCGGAAGAAGACGATTAGGGGAGGAGGGAGAAAATAGAGGATGTGAACGTGGTACTCTTTTTGGGAAAGCACGTCGTTTCTTGAATGTATAGTAGATGTTTACGAATTTTATGAATATGTACCAACCGGCTCCGCCGTCTGTCGACGGCCCTACTGGTCATTTAATTTCCATGTGTTTTGTTTCAGCGCCAAGTAGTTGAAGGTTCCAAAGCCTTCAATGATAGAAAAGATGATGATAAAAGGAAAATTTCTTCCTCTGTTTATCTCGCTCGCTCCCTGGCTCTTTGTTTCTCTTCTTGTCACCTTGACTTTCTGCCAGATTTGAGCTCTATTGAAGCAAAAGAAGAATAGGTTGAAAGTGAAAGGTTTGTATAGATCTCTTTTATTGGGGGAAATCACATGTTTTGTAACCGGTTTCAAAAAAATTTGTGAAACGTTGTGCTAATAGGAGAAGTTTTTTCCTACATGCTGGGAGGGGGTACCAGCAAAATTGAGACAGAAAGACACGATGACAGTGATAGTATTCGTAACTATTACCAAGATACACTCCTACAAACTCGATATGTCGCCTATTTCAACGACCGAGGGAATGGTTGGCTACTAGTGCCAGGAATTTCATTGTCACAATATTGAAAGAACCAGGACATCTGTAACTGAGCTCAGAGATTGCCAGTAAGGAGACGATGCAACAAAAAAACCTACAAAATGTGGAAACACTCCGAATGTTTGTAGTATATCTGTTGCGTGTTTTTTTGTTGTGAAACTCAGTCCAGGTTCTTAGGACCTTTTTATAGTTTCTCGCAATTTATAGTCCCAGTAAAACCTAACTTCAACACTTTTCACTTTATACCTTTTCAATGTTTGATGTTTCATGGAACTGTGAAGACTTCATCTTTTACAAGGATTCTACTATACGTTTCGTCAGGCCGAAAAAGAAATAAACCAACCCGCTAGGAGAGGGCAGCTGACGATTGGCTTCCTTCATTCTGGCCATCAACAGGGCACATGTCTTGTGATCAGAGACATCTACGA
Source organism: Oscheius sp. JU75 (assembly GCA_037178855.1). NCBI lineage: Eukaryota > Metazoa > Nematoda > Chromadorea > Rhabditida > Rhabditidae > Oscheius > Oscheius sp. JU75. Next base: position 1,485,210 of record JASJZC010000006.1, on the reverse strand, counting down.
CTCTGAAAATGGTAGGGCCTTTTTGGTACCATAAGTTATCTTCCCGTTCATTCGATTTTCTCAGTTCTGGATAGCTGAACTACTCAGAATCAAGAGTTTACGTCTTTGAAAAGTATTACATCGCCGGTTTTACCTATTTGGCTTTTCTTGTTTCATGGAAGGAATAGATATCGGAAAGGAATATGACTCAACAATTGGTTGATGACCTGTGCAGCCTTATAAAAAGAGCCCATGAGTCATAGATGGTAATTGTTTGAAGACTCTAATACTCCAATAAATTGAAGCTCTGTTGCAGTCAAACGTTTGAAGGCACAGTGAAACATTCTTGATCCTCAACTACCAGCTTTATATATATTCGCGACAAGCTTATGTCACCTGCTTCGCTAATAGCGTCCTTCACAAAATTTGAACAAATCTTTTTTTGGACTATCAGGACTGCCGTTTGATTCGGCCAAATCTCTATTTCTGTACCAAACCCACCTTTCATAGCCCGGCGGCGGTAGGAATAGCAATTGTGCCGGATTGAGACACCCGAGTACAGGATTGACAAGTCTCTGTCCTGGATTTTCTTCCAGTCGAGAGTAGCCTGTCCTCATTTTTGGTGGAAAAGAGAGTGCTCTCTCATCAATTTGGGACTAAGACAAACATAATAACGAGGGCGAAGAGAGTGCCGAAACTGGAATCAATGGCCTGAGGATTAAAAGATGCCTATCGGCGATCAGTTTTGTTTCGAGTTGAGGTAATGGCGAAAAGAGGGCTAGGATTAGGGTTCGGGGGAAGTGTGGGAGCCTGCGACAGAAAGGCAGAGAGACGGAAAGACAGAGAGACAGAGAGACAATGATCACAGTGGGCGAAAAAGGCCTGGATTTAGGCGAGAGGGCTTGCAACAAACAACTTGTTCGATTTCACTGTCGAAGTTACGCGTCTTCTTTCGAAGCAGCAAGCATACTGATTCGAGCGAGGCAATATCTTTTATCAGATTGTCTAGAACATATACCCACACAATAAAACAAAGAAAAATGATGGTCTAGTTTTTCTTGTACCCCTTTTCCAGATTTCCCTTTGAAAATGCATTGTTGTGCAGCTAGCGGACATTGCAACATTTTTGCTCACGAAATAGACTAGAACCTATATCCACATCTTGAAACAATAAAAGGTATGCTACTTTTCAATGCCTTTCAGGGAGTGCTACTACTCACTACGAAAATTGTAAAATTCCATGTTCACCCTTATTCACCCTTTAAAGATTTTTCAACACCCACCTTCTTCTTTGTGGACTGGTGAAGACTTGACCCTGATCTTCTTCCTGCTCAGGAACGGAATAGTGCTGCTGGTGGTAGGTGGGGTAGAGAGAGGCTCGGCGGGATGCCTAAAGTTGTTGATAGAAGGGGTGAAAAAAAATACAAAACGAAAAACTTCCAATTCTTATAGATTGAGCGAAAGCCAAAGTTTTTGGAAGGAGACGAAAAAAGGGAAACGAGAAGAGCACGAAATATTGGACGAGAGATGAAGCATTAGTAACATTTTTGTTTCAGCCTTTCACTGTTTTCGCTCATAAAAACGGTAAACGAAACGATTTCAAAACAGCCTACCTAGCTCCCCCCACCGGCTCCCAATAGTACACAGTTTTCTTTGTTGGAAAATCTACGTTGAAAATCGTGTACTCTGACTTTTTTGCTTCACAGTTAGTAGGAGACTGGACTGAGAGCTCGTGTGCTAAACTCGTCGTTATCGGCATAAAAAAATGGAAATAGATTCCGAGCACTGTTTTAGTCTTCTTTGTTTCAAGTAATACTAACCTAACCTCACTGTCTCGACTGACTGTGATCCGGGTCTTGTTAGTTGATGAAAAATACAAACTGAAACATGAGGGATGGCTACTACCGTACTTTAAGTTGTAAAATTCCAAATTCATATGGCCTGTTTTCTAACCTAAGAAATCAAAAAATAGTGAAACAATAAAGACCCGAAAAGGTACGCGGCAGCTGGAGAGAGAGGGACGAGTACGCATGTGGCTCGAGGGGAGAGACTCGAGTTGTTAGTCAAGGATCGAGTTTCCACATCCACTAATTGACAGGCAAAAATTGATATCCGGGGAGCAGGAGGAGACGAGGAAGGATTCATTTTTTGGAATGAGTTAACTGGGTTTTGGGGCGGGGGATATCGATGTGTTTCAATTATTGATAATGGGCCCATCAATACATTGAATCCGTACAAGACAGTTGTATAAGAGCAACGGTTGAAACAATTTTTTTAGTTGCAACTTTATTGATTGTTGGGATGGAATATAGGCAAAAACGACTAAATTTGAAAAGATGCACTATGTAAAAAGCTGAAGGTGGAACACCCGATTCCTCCTTGTCAGAATGGAAATGTAAGGTGCCAAAGAAAACTTGTGGAAATGGAAGGCCACTCAAAACTGAGAAAACTTTTGAAATCTCCGTTTATAGAAAGAAGATGAAACGCAAAGTATTTCGCGAAGACTACAGGATAACTTATCAATCAAAACCCGGAGAAAGGTGTCATTTTGATATAAGTAGACACAAGTAAAAAAAAAAGCCCTGTGGGGTGGGGTGCTATACGTTTAAACAAGATTCTTGCATTGTAGATAAAAAAAGTTTTTGGAAGCCGGAACCGAAGAACAATCAAAAAGTTCACTCAAGAACTTTAGATATAGAAACAGTGAAACAAAAACTGATTGAACCCCAAACAGTGAGAACTGAAACTGTAAATTTCGAAACTTTCTCGCCCTAAATGGCTAAAATACATCTTCTCCTACCTCCAAATTAATAGAGGAAAGTCCTGGAAGAGTCTCGGAAGGGGGCTATGAAATGGAAGGAGGACGCATATTTGAAAACACGAGACAGTGAGAGGGATGTCCCCCTCTCTCTCCGTTCTTCATCCCGCCGTCTATGTCCCAGGAGAGCAATTTGAAAGTTGTAACGGGAGGGCCCGGAACGTCACACAGAAAAGGAGGGGCACAGAGAGAAATAATAACGAAAAGTAGTGGAAGCTCTTTGGTATTGTTCGAAGGGACATCAAATGTTTTTTTGGAAACAACCTTGGTTCACACTGGAGTAGGAGAGGGTGATGGCGAAAAGATAGATATTTTCTACCAGAAAGTAATCTGGTGCTGTCACATTTTTGAATTTGGTAACTTCATGGCTTCAACTTTTCTATATACAAGCTATTCGAATAGTAACTCACTGCAAGTGGAGAAGAAATTGAAATCCCTTTGAATATTTTCTAGCCGAAAAATTGTTTTAGGGTTGGTTGGTAACAAGAAGTAGGTTTGAGGCAATGATGGAGTGCAACAATAAAAACGTAGATCGGAAAAGGGTGTAGAACTCGAAAACTTATAAAAAAAACTTCCTACGAAAATGGAATGGTAAATATTGGGTTGGCATATAAGTCTTTTCGCTTTTTGTAAACATGTCCTTTGTCTTGTTTGCAACAATGACCGAGCTGTTGATATAGCACCTCGTGTAGCTCACTCAGTCCTCTACAACCACCATGCAAGACATCACTTCTTTTCTTCTTGTACTCTATTCTCTGTTCGTCTTGATCCGGACTATTGATGACTGGCCACCCTACGATCTGCGACATGAGTTCCTCAAAGGCACGAATGGAGCCCAAACGGCGGCTGATATCAACGATGTTTATGGCCAAAGGACGACGTCCACGAGGGTATGCCAGTTGTGGCTCTATCGCTTTCGGTCTGGGGACAAAAGTGTCGAAGATGAGCCAAGGTCAACTTTTGATGAATCGAAGCTGCTGCAGCTTGTGAACGAGAACAATCGCCAGACTACCCGTGAACTAGCAGAGGCACTGTCTGTCAGTCATGCTGCAGTGGAACACCATTTGAAGCAATTGGGATTTATGAAGAAACTGGGCACTTGGTTGCCGCATGACCACAGTGACACCCAGAAGTGGCAGCGCATGTCCATCGCCCATTCTCTCCTATCCAGGTATGAGAGGAAATCCTTTTTACCATGCCTGGTGATGGGAAATGAGAAGTGGGTAACGTAGGTAAACTTCCAAAGGAAGCGTCAATGAGTGGGTCCAGGTCAGGCACCAAGTCCTGATGTGAACCCGATACTCATTAAAGAAGATTATGCTCTCTGTTTCCTGGGATATCGAAGGAGTGGTGCACTGGGAACTGCTGGATGCTGGAACTACCCTTACGGCCGCCATTTATAGCCAGCAACTTGAAAAGGTTGCCGTTGCACTTCGTCAGAAACGACCGCAGAAGTCGAAGGTCATCCTGCAGATGGACAACACGCGCCCCCATGTTGCAAAACTCACTCGCTCCAAGATCCACGACCTGGGTTGGGAGATTTTACCCTATGCTCCATACAGCCCGGACCTTGCCCCTTCCGACTATTATCTGTTCCGGACCCTCAACAACGAGATTGGAGGACAACAGTTCGATTCCGACGGCGCACTCAAAATCTGGTTGACAAACTTCTTCGCGTCGAAACCCAAGGTGTTCTACGAGTGTGGCATCCGTAAGCTACCCGTGAAATGGGCAGACGTGGTACATCATAATGGTAATTACAACGAATGAAAAAGTTGTTTGGAAGTCAATAAATTTTGGCATTTGAAAAAGCGAAAAGACTTATATGCCAACCCAATAGTGTTGCAACAGGTCAGCTTGTTTTACAAAAAAAAAAACTTTAAAGCGCAAATACCATTGACTGTTATCGTCCGATATACCGTTGTGTTCAATATTGTAGTATGTACTAGCATAAGTTTATATGAATACCAGCGACCACCATCAGGAGATTGCTCACGTCTACTTCAGATCGCTATCGCTGAAGGTCAAACCAAAATGCGAAATCCAGAGCCGTGGACTATGAATAGATGAGCTGCAGGACTGGGAAACAAATAAACAAAGGCGAAGAAAAGTCGAGATTTGGGTAATTTTCAGAACCGTGGGGATGTCTATTGGCTCCCTTAGTCCAAAGTCTTGTTCCAGGAAGAGAGACAGAGAGAAGACTACATGAATATGAATTCTGCGGTGGAAGGTAAGGGTCCAAGGACGACGGCTCCCCTCCGGAATCAATTGTGTCTCTTCAAGAGCTACGTCTCCAACAATGGCGACAACACTTTGCGAGGCTCCCGCGCCCTTCCGGTCGAGCGGGAAAGGCCCCCGAAAAGGGACAAGGGGGGACAGGTGGGCGACTACGATTTGATGAGCGACGCCAGTCGTATTAGGCGTTTTATAAGGACAATGTTCACTTTTCGAATCTCGACGAAGGTAGCGACAATTTTGGAAGTGGAAAGACATGTATATTGAAACATCAAAGTTTGGACACTTGTTTGTACAACATGGACGTAGCTTTTAGGAAAAGGTGAAAGTGAAACTATCTAAACTAATTTTGTGCTATTCAACCAGTATGACTCGTTTGTGAAACACGAAAAAGTGAATGGATCGGGATACGAGAGCCAGCTATAATGTTTTCGGTCGTAAGTTTTGAAGTAGAATCACTTCGATAGACTGAGATAGCTATCAAGATTATTAGAAAAATATACGATTAGCTAGTGAAACAACACATTTTGCAACAAAACGTGGTGGATATTACAGTATACGAAAAAAAGAAAGTTGCTGCTCCATTTCATAGCGTTCAAAATGTTTCTTCTCAATCATGATCATCTTCTGCAGTTTTCTCTCACGTTGATGACCTCTTCTTCCGAAACCGCAATTCGGAAAGAGCTACAACTTCGATTACGCGTTATGTTTTCAACACTAGAGATCGCGTATAATGCTTACCACGCTGAAATGGTATCTATACCATCCACGTGAAACATTTTAGACAGAGACAAAGACCGATAGCATAATTGGAAAAAATTACTTGTCTGCGCATTTCCTACAATCGACTCAGTCTCTTTCTTATTATTTCTTATCTCACCTCCTACGAAAAGAGTCATGAAATTCTTTCCCTTGATTCACATTCCGACAATTACTGCTAGAAGATTAGAAATTTGTGCCATGAGAACCGAATCTTTACGGGTGAGACAGAGAGCAGGGAGAAAGAGAAACAGAGTTCGAGGGACAGGGAGACAGAGACATTATCGAGACAATTACCTCCAGGACGATGGAAGGAAAATCGTAGGCCGTTCTGGGAGCTTCCAAAGCCTGTGGTTCGGCGTGAGCAGTCGAAGTAGCTTCCTCATCTGTATTTGTTCGAGATTTCGGGGCCGGCTTGTCTGAAAATAGTACACTTTCACTGGAAAGTTTCGTGTTTCAATTTTCTTATCCATTTATAGCTTACGTGAAGCCTTTCTCTTCGGCAACGGCTTCAAGTTGGCTTTCGATGGGAGACGGTTCAGGGGTCGACGCATCGATGTTCGGATCATTTTCTTTTGGAAATTCTAGTGTTTTTGGAGACGAAAACCGCAATCGAAGTGGTTCACCAAAGACCAACTTTGTTTTATAGGAAACACGAAACATTCGGAGAAAAAGGATAATCTCGATCCCGGACAATGATGTTGTTGAAATGAAGTTTTTAGGGCTTTTGCTACTCGAAAACTAAGGTAAAATTGTTAGATAGAAAAGTTAAAACATTCGAAGTAAACAAGAATTCATTTGACTACGTTTTGTATCCAAAATGGCAAGGCTATCTGTTGTGTTTCAATAAAAAGATAAATACCTGGCAATTACATTTCAGTGTTTGGAACTTCTTCTCAGCTAGAATTATCTACAAAATGGTACTTTACGAAAATTTTGGCTCCGGGCAGAATCCGTACCCCCGGTCCCTCGCGTCCAACTCCTTAGCGTCTACAATTGGCCACGCACAAACAGATAGACACACCGTTGCGCTTTAGTAAGAAAGGAGTTCGATGTCGATATGGGCAGCAAAATTAGTTTTCTGAATGAAACTCTTCTCACGAAGTATAATTCGATCCAAAACTTTGCAAAAATTTCCGCGTCAAATGTTTCACTTGTGACTGAAGTATTGAAAAAAAAAGTTACTCGCTCAAGGTGGATCTGAAAAAAAGAAAAAAAATTTAACATAGAATGATAGAAAGCTCCGTAGAAAAAGCCCGATCCCGTGACATTCTGAGCCTAACCCCGGAGTGGAGTGGTCTGTCCATGGATATGAGCCTCTTCAACGGGACTGGCAGATGAAGGACGCGAGATAGGAGAGAAATGGAGACAATAGTAAAATGTTTCAGATTATTTTGGTGTTGACACCTGACCGTTGACTCATGCTATGTACTCGCTCTAAATTCTGTCTCATATTAGAACGCGCAGTTTCAAACAAAAAACAAAGGCTGGCATGAGTTTTACGGATTTTTTCCGTGAAAGGATATAAAAAAGAGCTGGTACATTTTGGACTATCAAAAATAGACGGAAACCTCACTAATGGTTCACCAATGCAGGAAAAGTCGAAACTGATAGAAAAAAATCTTTCAGATTTGCTATTGACCGGAGACTATTGAGTCAATAGTTTTGACCTCCGCTAACGAGAGCACCACTGTTTCGAAATTCAACTCATGTTGTCCTAAATTCTAGGTGAATTTTAGAAATTCTAGATAGTGTTTTGAATCTATTATCTAGGTACTTTCCCCATACTATCACAGCTTGCAGACATATAGGTGGCAGCAGGTTATGAGAGCCAAAATGTTTCAAGCACGGGTGAGTCAAAAGACCAAAATACTCGATACATTTGTTTCAAGAACTTTTCAAATAGGGAAAGTTTTGCAATATTTTGTTATCGGTATGCTACGGTTGCAAAAAACTCCATGTAAAGGAGTGAAAGATGTTTGACACAGTCAAAACCAAAAATGAGCACTTGACCTAGATATGTTTCAAGTTTGATTAGTAGATAGCGGCCGAAGCAGCTTATCCCTAATGGATAACACGTTTCCTCAAATATAATTCTTCCTTTATACATTTCACGTTCTCTTACTGAAAACTACCTCTTCTCCTTCAGGAAAAAGTTGTTTCCACTTTTGTTTCACCATATGAATGGAAGCCAGACAGTCTAGGAGATTTGTTTGTGTGACGTACAGTAGAAACAATTATTTTTCTCTCCCCTCTATTTTCTTCTAACAAAAAAATATACCTACCTCTTCTCTGCCTCTGATGTTGCGCCGTAGCGGCAGATTGGCGCCGCTTGGCAAAGGCACGACCGACCAGCATCACATCTGAAAATTATATGCCTTTTTTGTCAAGGAGATGTACGTGTGAACACCTCCCAGCAAAAATGAAAACCTATATGTATCCTTTGAAACACGCTAAATTCAGCAGGGTGAACTAAAGAGAGTCAGAGCTAATTAAAGAATCGTGGATTGTTCTGGCAAACATGCCAGACTACGAAAGGAGAACGGGAGAAAAAAGGTTGACCCTTTGCTATGTGAAAGATTGTTCAATCTTACCACCATGACCAATCTCCTGATTTTCTAATTGGAACACCCGGATACCTTTATGGGTCGTAAAACGAGGGAACGAAAAAGGATTGGAACACATGTTCTGTTGGATTTTCATACTTTCTAGGAAAGAAAAGATTGTGTTTCAGAGGTTTTTTTATAAGGCTAGAATAGTTGGCTTCTTTTCCAAATTGTGTGAATCAAGCCCGCTGAAACGGTACGGGCGGGTATAGTTATAGATAGGGGAGGAACATGTCCGGCTGTAGAATATACGGGTGAGGGCTTATCAAGCAAAATAGACAGTAAATGGGTGAGTCTTGGTAAGTAAACTTGGTATAGAGAGAGTATAGGGGTGAGACAGAGTCTGGTTGCACATTGTCAGTATGTGAGACGGTACGCGTGAGAGGATATTGGGCCACCGATACAGTATAAGCGAGAACTTGTCTGACTGTCGAGAGTGTACGGGTAAATATATCTCTGATCTATCTGCCTGAAGAGATGGTACGAGAAAGAACATGGTAATAGTTCGGTAGGCGGCTCGGTTCGTTCAAACGGCTTTTCGCACGCATTTTTCTTCTTTTTTTTCGATTTCTTTGCTTTTTCACTTTTTTTTTTCACCTTTCTGCTGGTTTTTCATGAATAATTTATCGGTAGCGGAAAACAACACAATACGCATATAAAACACATAGAATACTGTAAGTAGGCAAGAAAGAAGTACGTTGTAATAAAATTGGTATCGATCTACATGCCAAAATGAAGTAAAGGACTATCAAACTGATTCCAAATGTAGGTCCCATAACGAAACATACAGGAATTGACAATGAAAGAGATAGAAATCGACTTGACACAATCATTGACAACGTCAATTCCATCAACTATGGTTCCCCGTTCCGATCCGTCGCTGATCGCTCTCTACGAGGAGCTGCGGACCCCAGAGCTCGCTGCTGCCTTTCTCCGTCGGTACAATCTGCTCCCGTCAGTTGGTCAACCGATAGGGGTCAACAGAAAAGGTAGTCCCTACATGGCTCTCTGTTCGTCGAAACCCTTCAATACGAAGAAACCCAACTGCACGGGCAAAATCACGGAAGCCATCATCAACGGAACGCCGCACTTCCAATGTACTGTGTGCCGCAGCCACAAATCCGCCCATCACGGTCCGTCTGTCTACGACCCAACAGCCCAGCCAAGCGGGATTACCATCTTTAATGTGAGAGATTCTGCTGGTCGCCCGAACAGAAAAGTATTTCTAGAATTTTTCCTTGTAATCTTCTTGTTCTCTATAGATGGACCCGAAAGACATTCTTTACATCGTGTACTGTCTTGCAAAGGACTTCTCTGTCTCTCGCTTGTCCGATCTCGTTGATCGTCAGCTGAGCAAGGGATCCCGAGTCGCTTGGTCGCAGTACATCCGCGAGGTTATGATCGAAGAGCTCACCAAAGCACCGAAGATGGGAGGGCCCGGAGAAATTCTCGAGGTTGACGAATGTTATTTGAAGGGAAGAAGAAAGTCAAACCGAGGACGATACCTCCAAGGCAATCGGTATGGACATCAGGGCCACCGGACAAATAATCTATCTTCGCAGATCCCAAGGTAAGCGCAATCATTTCTGAAAACTTTTAATAATTCCAGGATCTTGGCTCTTTGGAATGATCTGTCGTAGCACGAAGGAATGTAGGATGTTTTGGGTTCAGGATAGAACTGCCAGCACTTTGATGCCAATTCTGGAGCAGCATGTGGCCGCTGGAACTACCATCTTTAGTGACGAATGGCGAGCCTATCGTCAGTGCATTCGTCATGGATTCCTTCATCAAGCCGTCAACCACTCTCTCAATTTCATCGATCCAACCACTGGCTGTCATATACAGACGATTGAGAGGCAGTGACGCAAGATCAAGCTACCTCTCCTCAAGATGGGTCCAGGCGTTCGTATGTCCACTCTTCCGTCCAAGCTTGCTCACCACTGGTGGCAGTCCAAAAACGGCCGTCATGTTTGTACTGATCCGTTCTTACGTCTTCTGGATCTTGTCTCTAAATATTATGTCGCCTAGGCCTTTAAGGCTTTGATTTGTTGCTTAGATCTAAACACCTAAGATAAAACCTTTTGAACAGTTAAACGCTTACTTGCTTTACAATGAAAAAGTAGTAAACCGACAGGTATTTTCTGGAGAAGATCGCTCGTGAAACATGAAATATAGCAGGATTACTTCGAAAAAGCGACGGATTTGTAAATTTGCCATTATACGAGGTAGTCCTCGTTTTTATTTCTTGAAGCGTACAAGAGAAAATATAAAATGTTAGGAAAAAAGATGAGAAAAGCAGTGGAAAAGGTGCAGAAATCGTAAAGAGAAAAAGATTTTTCTGCCTGCAAAATTCTGCCGAATACAAAATGCGCGCGAAAACCCGTTTGAACGAACCGAGCCGCCTACCGAACTATTACCAAGAACATTTTTGCCGAGGATGTACGGGTAAGATTTTGTGGGACAACTGGGCCAGTGCGGGAGAAAAACACGCGACAACCATGGCGGTACGGATGGGAAATACTCTGAGAGCCGAAACGGTATGGGGGTATAAACTAGGCTAGCTAGCTGTCGAAAATGTACGAGTGAGAGCATATCTGACTATAGAGATGGTACGGGTAAGAAAGAACCTTATCCTTTCGGGACGGTACGGGTAAGAATGCCTGGAGAACAAGGCTGTAAGGCTAAGAAGGTCTCCAGTATCGTGTCTGTACGGTTGCGAAGAGTTATGCTTCAAAGTTTCTATAAAGCTGTCGTTTTTGAGGTTTTATTATTTTTGGCTTGGCTAGTACTATTCAAATAACACGATAACCGATCTATCAACAGAAAAAGGTGATGAGCATAAGGGTTCCGAGAAAAGTAATTAGTGGCTGTGGGCAAATAATATCCCCCAATCCTGTGCTCTCGCTCTCTTTTTAGAAGAAGACGGAGAAAGAAAGTCCTTTCTGAGAGTATGGGTGAAAGAGATGACACAACTTATAATAGGTAACAAGCCAAATTGGGATGGGCTTCCTCCTCTCTTGGATAAACCTTACACGCGCAGTTTGAAAATGACGCATTTGTTAATTTGATACCTGTACTCGATTACGAAATCTAAACCATCAAGCGCTTCTACTTTCACATTGTGCTTGAAACATAACGTTTTTCAAGTCTTTCCCGGAGCAGGGTTTTATGTTCTTCTCTCACTCTGTCTCCCTGTATCTTTGTCTCTCTCGCTCTCTGTCTATCTGTCTTTCTGTCTCTCTGAAGGCGACTGTCCACAGCTTTTCAGGCATGTTTCAACTTTTGGTGATAATGCATCAAATAGACGGCCGACAGTGTTCACAGTGCGTTTGAGGATTGATAAAATTTTTTAGTCCGTATAATTTTTCTATCTGAATCTTTCGAGTCAATTCAACCAGACGATATGTGCTACAGGAAACTTCCAACCAAATATAGCACAAGAGCATCAACCTACCATCCTGAGGGTCCATGTTGAAGTCAGAATGATGCAAAACCTCTGCGCTAGTATGATTACCCCAAAATTAGGGACTCTCAAAGACGCTACTAAAGAGCAGACTATCATCATTTCCACGGAGAAGATGGGTTAAAGACCATATTTTGAGAAGGAGATATGGGAGGTTCAAGAACCTGTCAATAACTAAACGCGTGCTTATAGTACTTGTTGGATTTAGGTGCAGGGAGCTGATGATACTAGATTGGTCCATTTCTGCACGTGTATACAGGGGAGGTAAAACACAGAAAGATTGTGGCATCGAAATCAGTCAAAAAAATTAGCATCCAACTGATTAAATTGTGAAGACACCTCTAGGCTCATAATGAGACAATACAAACTCTCACCTTTGTTAGCCTCAGTCACATGAATACTGGGCATGGTTCTTCTAGGCACACGTGATCGGGCGTGCATCTTGTCGGGAGATTGAGAGTGAGAGGGAGTCTATTGGAGTCGAGGCGCGATATCCTAACCATTACCAGATGTACCGTTGGGGAGAGAGAGGGGACGGGGTAGAGAGACAGGTCACGAGAAGAGGGATAACGATTTTTGGAAGCAATATTTAGCCAAAATAATCACATTCAAGACATTCAGTCGGTTCTATAGATAGTCTGAAACATTTTTGACTCCGAAGTACCGAGCTGGTAAGATTTAGATTTCAGGTTCCGGCTATAAGGTAAAAGGGCTGATGAACTTTCATTTCCTGTAGCCCCGATTTTCTAATTATAAATACTTTCCTCATAACAAGTCCTTCAGAAAGTTGCCTTTCCTTGTCGAAAGTTTCACTATTTTTGGCCCCGAAACACATTCTCTTCAAGTCTTGACCCCAAAAATGTATAGTTGATGAGATGCATGTCTTTCACAGATAGTATAAGTATACTTGTAGTACTCTCTTTCACTCAACAACAACTCAAGTCCATTTGTATTCGCTAAACGGAAAAATTCATATCTTTGCGGGCCAGCTTCTTTGTGTATCTTTTGTTTCACAGATTCCATAAATTGGCTGCATCCTGTAAAACATTGCTTCTCGCATATACAGTGCGCGTCATAACTATAAAGGCACCCCAGTTTTTAGCTGTGGAGCCAAAACTACGCATTTTTAAAAAAAATCTGACAATGCCATCTTTTTCTACGGTATTTAAAACCCTTGTAAAAAAAACCTACAGACCCATCGGATTATCCTTCTGCCCTAGATAAACAAAAAGGTCTCGACGTGTCGAATCCAGAAGCGTCAAAACTATAAAGGCACTAACAAAACAATTCATATAAATAGCTTAACTTTAAATATTTCAGTAGTCGGTGGCTCTTCCGTTGCAGGAGATCAACTGGAACAGACGGCTGTTCATCGAGAGAGAAAGATTCTTCAAAAGCTTCTGAATTCGACACGTCGAGACCTTTTTGTTTATCTAGGGCAGAAGGATAATCCGATGGGTCTGTAGATTTTTTTACAAGGGTTTTGAATACCGTAGAAAAAGATGGCATTGTCAGATTTTTTTTAAAATGCGTAGTTTTGGCTCCACAGCTAAAAACTGGGGTGCCTTTATAGTTATGACGCGCACTGTATTGTCTGGCAAAAAAGATCGTCAGTGAAAAGAATTGTCCTATTTGTTTCCCAATGGCTACAAGGTTGTGAAATTTCATAGAAAGGAGTTCCAGCAAGACTCCGATCAATATAGTAGCACATCCAAAGACAAGAACTAGCTGGGTCTGCATCAGGCTCAAAACCGAGTCAATCTCAACTTTTCTGAGCTTTTGTGTTTCAGAAACTGCATAAATGTAAAATTATTCATGGAACATCGCTGCGGCGACGTTTTCATTGTCCATCCAAGGTTTCTCCCCTACGGTGATTTCACAAATACCTCTCGTGACCTCCCAAAAGGTTCAGCACGGTTAATGCTCCCCCTGCCCCCATTATAGCTCTCGGGTGTAGCGCATGGCCCTCCGTTTCCGGCCCAATAGGTGGCTCAACAAATGTCACTCAATCTAGTGCGTCAGTAGTATTGAACCCCCCCCCCCCCCCCCCTTTTAAACTTACATTTTCTTGCATTAGGCTTCTGTGTTTCATCATTTACGTATAGTACGAAAAGATTATCTGTCAGTGATAGAGTGATTCTATAGAGCTTGAAAAATGATCAATATAAATGAAGAACATTTTTTGAGAAATTTAATTGTCTGAAACTAGTTCTCAATGTTCAGCCTTCCAATATATCTAAGTCTTATCCAGAAACTGCTCTATTTTGGATCCTGTTTCTTCGAAAAAGTGCTGACCACCATGATTCAACGTCCTCTCTCATCATCCTTCCTAGCAAAATACTAATAATAGGAAGTTTTTTGATTTCAGAAAAAAGTAGACTATGAAACTGTACCATACTCCGAGTTGCTGGTTCATTCTATAAAAAAACTGAAGATTCATTGGACAAAGCATATGACACTTTTTCATGTTTCCAGTTCCCAGCAAAAGTACTGCTGCACGTGCATTACTCTTTGAAGTGACTAACTTTTTCGTGTTTCAGCACCTCCTCTTATACCCTCTTTTCCTAAGAAAAATACTGCCACTGTTGTACTGACCCCCGCCCTTGATGATAAGTTTCACTGTTACAACATTCCAATGTATTCCAACCTTTTCTCGCAAATACACTGATTCGATGGCTGACTTTTCATAAGATAATGGTAGCAAGAAACAGTCTTTTGGTCTACAAACAATTTTTACTTGTTGTTCTGTTATTATTGTAATACAGGGAAAACAATGTCCTTCTGCAGTGAGCACCTCCAAGACATCCCTACTGAAGATCTTCTGGAACGGTTTGGCAGTGATCCAAGGGTGCTTTTGACCCAAAAGAATTCGCAAAAAAAGTATATTTTAGCCGCCAAACCGCCCCCAAAAACTGTTTTACAAAAATGGGGAAATGTTCATTCGGGAGCCGGAAGAAGAGAGTTATGGGAGTTTTCCGAGGCAGAGCAGCTTTGTTCCTGGACAGTGGTACGGACGGAGAGACAGAAGGACAAACAGCTTTTTTCAGTAAAGGAGAGCTATTCCATTCCTTGGAAGCCTGGGACACGTCAGCTCTCTGCTTCAGCTGCTACACGGAAGAGGATGGCTGGGAAGAAGAGATTCATCGAATTCGGTGAGAATTTGTTTGAAAGATGAGACGGTAGGGGAGGGAAACTTGTCTGACAGTCGAGACAGTATGAGAGAGAACGTTTCCTCACGACTGATACGGTACGGAGTTGACACTCGTTGTTCCAGATCCTTCAAGCTCTATTATCATCTTGCAGACGACACTATTTCTCTTTTCGAGCCACAAGTGGATAATAGTGGTCTTCCACAGGTCAGTAAGTTGTCCTATTTAGGATACGAATGTAACTTTCGACTTTTATGTTTCGCCCTTTCAATAAATACCTCGTCCTGGTTTAGAAGAGAATGCCTACATGCTAGTCTCACAATACATTTTTGGCTTCACGTAGTAGCAGGTACCGCAAATCTGGCCGAAATGGTCTGGTCAGGCTCGCAGAGGCATAAAATGTCTTTCTTAGAATTTTGCTCGGTGGATGGACGGTAAGTGATTCCTAAATACAGTAGACTTTTGTCGAGTCATTTTGTTTCGAAATCCATCGAATAGTTCTCCCTCTGCTTTTATTTTTGGTTTCACCTTGTTATAGGAAAGCGGTTGTTGTATAAACAATGACGTGATGGTTATTGCCCTAGATACGATCTGATTGACCTAAATTGAAAACTTGCCAGAATTTGTTATTGCTACCAAAACTTTACCACTTTACCTATATTCTATGTCTACTTGATTGGCCAATCAAATGGACCAATATACTGACTTCAACAGTTTTTGGTTTCACATTTTCCATATAAGATTTTCTCTAGACTTGCGCAGCGTTGTGTCCTGGATGGTACCATGCCATAAAAATATTTCCAGGGCAGAATCTTCCGCCACCAGAAGGTCCCCTCCATGAATCGTCTCGGCGGCCCGTATCTCCATTGGCGGGACCTCAATCTCGGGATTGACGTGGAAATTTTCGGCAGGAGGTACCGAATCACCTCATGTGATGATTTCACTAGGGTAGGGGACACTGGAGCAATAAAAAAATTCAAAGTTTAGAAGTTTTTGGAAGAGCATGGGACGAAGTTGAACGAGCCGGAAGCACATCCGGAAGATCCGTGGACTGTGAGACGGAGACCCAGAGAGAGGGACAGGGTGGAGAAAGAGACTGTTCCTGTAAGAAATTGGTTTTTTGAATTACATTTTTGTTAACAAAAAAGAAATTGCATTACGAAAAATGATGCGACTTATAGAAAACCTGTTTCAACTATACATGAAAAAAATGGTTTAGTGATCAAGTTCAATCTTCCTTGGGTTGCTCCCTCGTTCGCAACATAACTGTAGTAATCAAAATTGTGAGTTGTCGACAGCTGGATCAGTTCCTACCTGTACACTGAAAAATGATGGTTTTATAGTTTTGCCTTCAAAGTTGTCAGACTAAAAGTTGATCTCGTATAATTCGTTGGAAAATGACTGAACGAACACATGCTTTAGGTCTGTCAGTTTTTTCGCCGTGTATTGAAAAAAAAACATCTCTACTATCCGTTTGTACTCGAAAATGTCTCCCAGTGGCTTCATTGGGACAAAAACCAAGTTAAAAAGCGCATCCAAAGTTGACTTGCCAACCAATCTAGGAAATAACAGTTTTTGAATAACAAAACTTCTACACAACTAACTGGTTCGCTTCTGTTTCGTGGCCACGAACAAACAAATAAACAAAGTTCTCCACAGAAACCATCGCGCTTTAGATAGTAGAAGAAATGTTTCATTTTTTCGGTATAACTAACTGAAAATAACAAAAATTGATACATGGCGATTCATGACGAAAAAACTGCCAAATTCCAGCGCCACTTCATCCCTCGACCACCACTGCTCCATTTCCGGTGCTGTTGGCTGGACGGCTCGAATGATTTCCATGGCTGTCGACTGAAGAGAATCTTCAAGATTACTGTCTTCACAGTGGATGACACTGTCTCTCTCACCGAGGAAACCAAAGAGTACGAGGGACAGCTCTTCTTGAGGAGGATACATCTTCCCAAGCCGGTGGAACAAGGTACTTTTGGGGGTTTCTGACAGACTAGCTATTGAATTTGGGTTTTGTTCCAAAGGATACTTATAAAACACAATCTTTTGATTTTTTGTATTAGTTCTCTCTTAGTGATTCTGTATTTGCTGGTAGAAATATTATACCATATACAGAGAATTCTTCTCTTTTTCCGTTCGGTACTGTTCTTTCTTTCGAAATCCATGTGTTTCAAACTGTATAGAAGTTTTTATCTGCTAGCTAGTTTTCAGTTTTTCTTCATCTGAGTTTCTGAAAAGTTGTTGGAGCACTTTGTGGTGGTCTCAAAAGCTACAAAATAAGAAAATGTTTCAGACAGTCTCAGAAACTTCACTCACACAGGAGCCAGTAATGATCCGATTGTTAGGGGTAATAAAAACTGTTTTACTAGCTCTCCCTCTCTTCCCACCACATTTGAAATAGCAGCAATACAAAAGTGCATACGCAATTTCCCGTAACTGAAAGTGCGTAAGGTGGAAGTTTGGCACGAGCTATACAATTTCCAAGACTTTAGTCACACTGGAGCCAGTTCTCATCAAAGTCTCCAAGACTTCAAAAAGTATAATATTTCAAGGAATCCTTATAGGTTCATGGCACTGCCACCAAAATTATTATTTTCAGACGGGATCCATCGCCACTACCATAGCTGGGATATCCGTCCTGGGGTCTGGATCGATGTCTTCTCTCGTCCCATGTTTGTGTACGAGTGCTGTGGAGAGCCGACCCGAGAATTTATGACCCAACAGTATGGAGAAATTGACTTCAGGAACTGTACCAACGATGTAAATTTGGTATTTTCTTTTGAAAAAAATATGTTTCAGGTTTTAATGCATGGACCACCTCCTCTCACATTCGAGAGGGCTCCGAATGTACTGAGGTTCTATGCCAGAATGGTACGGGTGGGACTAGAGAGATTGTTTGGGCAGAAGAACAACTATTTTCGGAATGTTTTATCTGGCACTTTAGTAGTTTTTCAAAGCCATATATAACTCTCGATCAGACTCACCTTTCTAATCGTAGACATGTCCTAAAACACATGAAAGCGGAACGAACAGTGAAGAAATTGTGAGTTGAAAAACCCAAGCAGAATTTTTGTAGTGTTATAGGGTGTCTATCTTAGCCACATTGCGTTCAAAATACCCAGTCTGACGGAAATTATGATGAAGCAAAAAAAAAAGCTTCCTCGTTCATCCATAATCAGAATGTTTTAGTTTGCCTATAAGACTAGAAAAGAAACTTTTGGATGTTTTGGAGTCGGTTTCTTATCCAAAAAAAGAAGATTATTTGTAGCACCACATTGAATAGACAGTCTTGACACCAAACTGTCACTGTCACACGAAACGGGGATCTGTTGGAGGTACAACTTTCGGCTTCCTATTAAATGAACAAAAAAAATACTAAACCTTCTTCCCCAATAGTATTTTTTTTTTGTTTTCTTTCAAGAAAAACAGTTTCCTAGCAAAACAGGGTTCTGTTGATTTTATGTTGAACTGACGGATAAATATAAAAAATATAAATGACCATTTCCAGCTCGACCCACCTATCCAGCTCTCCGGTCACGGCTTTCTACTAACTTATCATGTCAACACGAAAAAAGTCGACATCACCGAGGCTGGTAAACAAAGAAAATGGGCAGTTGGACGGTCCTTCTTGGCTGGGGTCGATGCCAGTACATTTAGGTAACTTCCCTATAAAATTTCGGGTAAAAAATAGATTTCTCCTGTCTCGCTGAAAAACATTTTTTGTACCCGAAAAAGGTCGATTCAAAGTGGAAACACCTCCATTTTTCAGTGAAAACCAGTTCGCCGTTGGACAGATTGTCCAGTTTTTCAAGTGGAGGTTTCAACTGATTGAGGGAGACAGAGAGACGGCAGAGTACCTTCACTGGAGAGGAATTAAATGACTTTTCGCAGCCGAAAGAGATTTCGAACACAAGCCTAGAAGCTTCTCCACATTTATGTAATGAAAGAAACATAAAAGCTAGCGAAATGTGCTTCTATCATAATCCGATTACACGAGCACATTTCCTTTCAACACTTGGTTGTATCCTTAGCTGTAATGATTGGATGGTCAGTCTTCCTTCATAAAATGAGAAACTTTCTTATTTGTTCCAAAGTATGTGCAAGTTTTTGGATGGCCAACAAACAGAGAACATCTTTTTGTTTCAGGATTTGGTTATACACTGGAACTGTTTGGAAACAGTAACTATTTTTTCTATCACTATTTATGTTTCCAAAGAGTTCCAATGTATAACCAAGTCCTGAAACAAAAAGTTAAACGACCTGGACGGGAGCTGTGGCTACTACCAGCCTCGTGGGCAGCTTCTGTATTACGGGAAGAAATGAGAAGATACGAGATGACAAGGACTAAAGCCCTAAACAAGGATCCAAATAAAAGTTGGCTAAGCTTAGGAAGTGGCTGAGGTAGATTTGGGAGAGGGAGAAAGAGTAGCTGACTCTGTCTTTGTTTTAATCTCTGTCTCGGTCTTTGTCTCTGTATTCTATGTTTTAGTGAGTATACTCGCCCCTGACAAAAGTGTTGTCTGCAGTAAACGGAGATCTAGATTTACCAAAAACACTACGTTCTGTATACCAAACTTTCGAACAGTTGAGGATATTGTAGGCCACAATCCTTGTATCAGAAATTTCTCCAACTAGCTCTGTTGCAAGAATTAAAAATCTATACTGACAAGCGATTATAAGCACCACGGTGGATAGACAGTCTGTGACAGTAAAACACAATAGTGACAATTTCGTGTCAAGACTTTATCCACCGTGGTGCTACGGATAAGAGCCAGGCTTTCTTAGTGAGGCGGTATGGGCGGAAAACCGATCTGGTAACCAATCGCTACTCGAGAAAAGGAATTTGACCACCTAGACGGTATGTGCGAGTTCTTCTAATATCCAATGCGATTAGGGGAGTGGAAAGCTGAACTCACAAGCGTTTTTCAACCACCCACTCTTTCCCAACTCAAGAAACGGCGTTTACAAAAAGCACGGAAAATAGATGACCAGCAACGGTGTCGTCAGACGGCGGAGCCGGCTGGTAAGCTTTTACTATCAAGGTAAAGAAGGCTTCTTGCAGATAAAGGCTCGCAAAGTAGTAGTCGAATCAGTATTGTCAAATTTGTACCTGTAGCCTTGGCTTCCCGTTTGCTCGTCTGGAAAAAACTAAAATCCCATAACTTCTCACTACTTCATCGGACTTACAAATCCATAGTTATGCCCTGCCTGGGGCTCACGCGGTGCCCAAATCTGATAGTCGCAAAAGAGGGGGACACAAGAAGAAGTAGTCGACTGTATGGAGAGAGAGAAAAAGAGCCCATAGATAAACGTGATGGCCCTGAAAGGAAAGGGAGAGAGAGAGAGAGTCGGATCCCTTCACGAAACTGTAAAACGAAAACGAAGCTTTTATTATTACGGCAGAGAAGGTTTTTTGCAGACGAAAGCACGAAAAGCTGTCTCCACATTATTGTCAAATTTGTACTTATAGTCCTGGGCTCCCGTCCACTCGTCTACAAAAAGCTAAAATCCCATAACTTGTTACTGCTTCATCTGATTTACATATCCATAGTTTTGCCCAGCCCACGGCGCAAGCGGTGCCCAAATCTGATAGTCGAAAGGAGTCCCATCAGTCCAAGACCATGCATTATTCAGAAAAAGATGTCCAATAATAACTTGGTTTGACCAGTCCTGGGCCATCCCTGTTCCTGACAGTTCACTGACAAAATAGATCTCTTCAGAGCTGTGAATAGAGGCCAAATGACCGCCGGCGCCCTCAACGCAGGTCGCTTCAGCATCTGCAAAATTGGTTCGAGATCCAATGAATGTTCTGTAACAAGAATCGGTTTTGTTGAAGTATGTCCAGCCAGTCTCGCAGAGAGCTGAAGAATATCTTTAACAGTAATATAGTCAACAAACCGTGCCGAGGAGTTGACTGGATAGTCTGAGAGACTGGATCGGTCATGCAAATGTATGGGAGCTTGGTAGAACAGTTTGGGTTTCTAAACTTGGTAATCCAGCCACAGTCTTCCTGTCTCTCAACCTACCTCCACAGATTCGTTCCTCCCTGAATAGCAGCACACTGTCCGCTTTGAGACTGTCCCGGCGCCCAGTTACTATAGGCATATGCTGTCCCATCTACCCACGTCCAGTCACTCTGCATCAAACTGTTGAGTCCAATATAGTAAGATTTCTCCGAAGTTAGCAGACCCCCAACAAAAGAGTTTACAAAGCCATTTCCCACAGTAGCCAAAAAGCCCCCGTCCCTATTACAGGACACGATGGCCCCGACATAGTTTTGAACGTCTGTCGAGATTTTGAAGCAGCTGAAGGTTGTAAAAAGAATACAGTTATTAGCTTACGTGTTGATCTTGGGATCCAGATAGTATCCGGGTTGGCATTGTTGTGAAAGAACTGTGTGGGTTGTTATAAACAGAAGGATCCAAAGTTTCAGCATTACGATTTTACTTGATGTTTCGGGAATGGAGCCCATAATCAGCTCACGGCTCTCTTTATTTCCTTTCTCAAGAAGCATAGTCAGTTTACGACAGTTCGATAAACCTTCTTGATAAGCGTCGGCTCCGATTTTACTTGAAAACAGACTGATACCTCAGTAGATATACAAATCCAGTTGTATCCGGGCAATGGCGCACCCTGGCTGGCAAAATAGTTCTCCTCGCAAGAATGAATCGAAGTCAGATGACCGCCAATACTCTCGGCACACTTCAACATCACCATGGTTTTTGGGACTGATAGTGAAAGTTCGGTAGCAAGATTTTGTTGAACATGCTGTTTCTTTTTGGACTCTCATACACTGTCTGCCTTGAGAGACAGTGTCAATGCAAAGTTGGTGTAAGAAAACGGTGTTCCATCTCAGTTTAATTCTTCTGAGAGTTCAGAAGGCTTTCAACAGGTAAGAAAGTTATCCAGCTGGGTATTTACAAATTCTTAGATGCTTCAAAGTCTCTACAGACACCCGGAGCAATGACCTACTGCAACAGAGACGGAGGCTTCCTCGCTACTATCGAAAACGGATTTATCAATTCGTTCGTTGGAAGTTTGTATCGAGTGGAATCAGGGAAATCTTACTATATTGGGCTGAACAGTTTGGTGCAGGGGGCTGGAGTCTGGACGTGGATAGATGGAACAGCAAATGCCTATAGTAACTGGGCACCGGGACAATCTCAAAGAGGACAGTGTGCTGTTATTCAGGGAGGAACCAATCTGTGGGGGTAGGTTGACAGACTGAAAGAGAGACAGAGACCAACTTCAGAAACCCAAACTGCTCTACCAAGCTCCTATACATATGCATGACCGATCCAGTCTCTCAGACTATCTATCCAACCCCTCGACATGGTTAGTTACTAAGTTGCCACTGAAAGTCTTCAGCACTTTGCGAGACTCGCTGGACCTACTTCAACGAGACAAACTTTTGCTATAGAACGTTCACTGGAAGTCATAATACTCATGCAGACGCTGAGGTCAATTGCGTAGAGGGCTCTGGAGGACACTTAGCTTCGATTCACAATTCTGATGAGCTTTATTTTGTTAGCGAACTATCTGCTACAGGATATCCTCAATAAGATTATAACCAAGTGCTAGTAGGACTTCTATAAGTAAGTAATGCATAAGCTTGGACGGATCTTGGACTTTCCGCAGTATTATCAGATTCTGCTCTTCTAGCAACATTTCACTCTGAAACTTTACGCTGAGATCTCTAAAATATCCTTTTCATTTCTTTCAAAAATAGTTTATGTAAATTCAGGGATTCTTACATTATCTCTTATTTGCCAACTTCAATGGCCGATTTCGTCTGCGCAACGGATGCTGGTTGATAAGCAAAAGTCCTACGACATTTTTCATCACACCAGCCTGTCAATTCTGGATATATGCGACAGAGACGAGCGCTTACACCACACGCCAGAGGGAATGCGAAATACTTGGATTCACCCCCGGTCACAATTTCTTCTCCAAAAAAAATTCCAAAAAAAAACCGGATCTTCATGGCAAAGCACAACTGTTCTACATGAACGCAATGACTTACCAGTGTGTGGAAGCTGGAACTACAGGCGTGAGTACTTGATATAAGCAGTCTAGCTATTTAGAACATCGTACTATTCCTAAGAAGTCCGAGTCTTGAAACGGCTTGTCTCATCATTTTGACCAATGAAGAGCCTCCAGGATTAGTGGAGATGGTAAAGGATCGCTGGCCGGGTGGTGCACTAAGTCTTCCACCTTCGAATAGGCAGCATATTATACGAAGAATTATGTGAGTTTAATGTTTCTCTGTCCTTCTATTGTCTGGATGCTCCTGGACAAATCTGAATTTAATGATCCAACTTTCAGAGGAGGTGGATAAAATAATCAAGATGCCGTTCATCCTCATCAGCCGTTGATCTGCCCAGCCATTCCGTAGACTGTGATATTGTTATCTGCCCAGCCATTCCGTAGACTGTGATATTGACCCGAAGCTTCACTAAACAGATATTAGCAGGGAAAGCAAGCGGACAAACCTTTGGATACCGCCACTTTTTTCAGGAAGGGTGATAGTAAACAAGTTGTCATTTAGCTGGATGGTTACTCTCAATGCTTTTCCACGTATTGCAAAGTTCTTGGCTTCAAATTTATATATAGGTTTTAGATTCCGAAGAAGCACAAAATTATAAACGTTGAAAAGGAAACCACGCTCGGTGAACAAATGGATGACTCCTTTAAAGAGAAGGGATGCTGAATGGGCAGACATAGGATAGTTGTACTTGATCATGTGTGCCAAAACCCCTGGCTTGGTTTCCGTGAAGCACATTTTGAGGAAGATGTTGTGGAGATCTTCGTTCATAAAATCCGATTTCTGATCTTGAAACAGACGCTCTGCACTGTACTGACAACTCTTGTTCTGAAGAAACTCTTTGTCGGGACCATTGCTGAGAATATCTGTCGACAATGAAGCCCGTCTCACAGCCAGAAACTAAAAATTGACATGAAGTAGTTCGTATGAAGAGTTCTGATTTGCATATCAGCTCTTACGAGTGTATGTTTACTACCCAAAACGCCGAAAAATTGATGCCTACCTCATTGCACAGCTGTTCTCCCTTCGTTTCTACAATGTCGTCAACGATTCTTCCAAGCACGACATGAAGTTTCGAATTGAAGTCGCCATCAACTTCTGCGGGAACCTGTTGTCCGTTTACAACTGCTAACAGTTCAGATTTGTTAAGACTCGGCTCATAATATTTTCCAGTATATCTTTCAGTTACTGGTATCAACTTATTTATGTCGGCCACAATAGTTACAACGAAAGAAACAATCGGGTCGAGAACATCAGCTTCAAAAAGCGCGGTTTCGTTTTCCTGAAATTACTAGAAAGTTTAGTTCAAAAACTCACAAGATGACGCTTTATGTGTGTGACGATGTAACAATCCAGGAACTTTTTCAAATCAGGCAAAATCTGACTTTTGCCAAAGCATTCATCAACTGTATCCTTGCAGCCTGTGAAGTGAACATTTGTCGCAGAATGACCAAGAATAAATTTTCGAAGAGCAGCTATGTACTTGTTCTTCCTACGTTGAAAGTTCTGCAATAAAACATACTACGTACAAGCATTGATTCAAACCTCGACTTCATCCAATCTAGCCGCATATTGCTTTGCATTGTTCACTGCAACCTCATGACTAGATAGCAATACACTGATCTCTTTATGTTCGTCAGCTTCGAATTTAGCAAAATGCTACATATTATTCAGTTTTTAAACAGATAAACACCTACTTTTCGGTTCTCCGAGAACATGTTTATAAAGTAGAGACCACTCCCGACTACTGCAAATATCATAATACCAGTTATAGGAGTCATAAAAAGAGGACATATTATAAGAAGAGCAATAGTGAAGACACCGAAGTACCATTTCCATTTGTTAGCTTTCTCAATATAAGCTATTTGTCTCATACCATTAGTGAAAACGCGCCTTATTTCAGGACTAGCAGGTACATTTTTCTCTCTGAAAACCATTTACTGTTTTAGGTTTTGAGAACCTGAAATAATCTGGACTGCTTCTTAGTTTGCAGGAGTTCACTTTGATCCATGGGGATTTGTCTCGCAATCTATCGTAAAGCTCTGGTGAAATTCCTTGGACTTTCTTGAAAGGATCCATGTTATCCTCATATTCTTTGAAAAAATCGTTAAAGTATTCAGTGACTCGATTGTCGACCAATATTCCGTGACTGATAAGACTGTGATAAAGGTCCTTGTACGGATTGAGCGGAAGCAGAACTTTGTGTTTCACGTCTTCTCCATCGAGACATCTTTCCACTGTCGATTTTATGCATTTTAATGCATAGCCATAGCAGAAGTGTCGATTGAACAGTAGCTCAATAGCTGGTTGAATATTCTTTGGAAAAATTGAGAGATCCAGTGAATTAACAAGGCTGAATACTTCCATGGTGTTAGTTCCATTTCTAGCTTTAATCTTTGTCAGTATTCCTTCCTTTTCCATTTTCTTCAAAATCCACTGTGCCTCCACTTCCATAATTCCCAGCTCAATCATCACCGTCTCTTTGGCTATGTAGTCAAACTTGCTCAACATTTTTGTCTGTTCCAGCATTGGAAGATTGAGTGCTCCAACAATCTCAACGTAAGCTTGACCAGACTCCATAGCTTCTACCACTTGTCCCTCGACAGCTGCATTGTTTATTTGCGCCATCGTACATTCGAAGTAGACATAATTCTCCGAGTTTCTGGACTCTCTTACGAGATCAAACAGTCCGACTTGCAGGTTTGTTTTCTTGAACGGGATTGCAGGAATATTCTTGAGCCGTCTGTCAATCGCGATGAAAAAACGTTCGGAGATGAAGCAGCCACTTGTTCGAAGGCATTCCCAGAATCCGTTAACACTCGTCAAAGGTAATGCCTCCAACGACTTCACATCCATCAATTTTTGACCGTCAAAAGCTTTCTCCTGTGTATTCTGAATCCAGTTGAGATATTGATACAGCATCTGGACGGGAATTGCATTCATAGAAGCCGGCTGATGCAACTTTGACATGCTCAGCTGAGTTGTTAAAACCACAGGAGAAATGAAGCCAAGTTGTTGGCAGTCTCGTTTGCGAGCAAACATTCGGTCGTAGTCGTCAGTTTCGAGTGAGAAATCGGAGATAGTAACAGTATGTCCAACAATGTCTTCAATGTTTCCAATCACAGCTTGGAAAACAGCTATACATTCTTCATGTTGCACTTCATAACCTCTAAAATTAGCAACAAATAGGCCTCGAGCAGAAGTTCAGCTCGATCGGGTACATTTCTATCATGTCTAATAATAATTTGTAACCGCCCCCGATTTGCTTTTTCCATTTTTTTTTACTTTTCGTAGTTAGACCTCGTGGCACTCTCGGACCCGCAAAATTTTTTGTGGTTAGTTATTCGGAACGCGGCATAGCCGGAACGAGTGTTTGAGAAAACTGCCTGGTTGATCTGAGTAGTATTTTGCACGGTTGTACGTCCTAGATCTATTAATCCTACATCTGGTAGGCTTACTAACATTCCACATACCTAACTACAAAAAATTCTGCGGGTCAGAGAGTGCTGCGAGTTCTGAACCCAAAAAGTGAAAAAATGAACCTAGCTCGACGATCGAAAAAATCAGCCGAAGCTTGGTGTAACAGGAGAGCTTAATGTGACCTACTTTCACCCAAAGTTTGGTGGTGTTTCGATAGAAATTCTAATTTTTTTACTGTTTTATTATTATTCTGTATATCAAAACCGAAATACGGTCTAGCCAATACCCACCTTGAAAGTAAATGTTGATTGGCACTCTGCTTTAAGATCTGCACCACATCGTTCAACCTTTTTTTCTCCATTATTTTTGCCAAGAATGCACTGCGAGATCTGATAAGAAGATCCATAGCTTCCATCGTACTTTTTTCGTCGTATTTAACTTGATCATTGGGAAGTTCTTCCAATGTACCGTATGTTTGCATTATTTTAAAAAGGCAGTTTTTCGCTCCAGTTAAGGCAATTGGAATTGGACGAGTGATGTAATCCATTTTCTTCTCGAAAACAATTTCTTGTTTGAACTCTTCGTACTGACGGATCCCTTGTTGTGTAAGAATTCCTTTGTAGTACAACGCTTCCGCCGAGTAGTCCGGATGAGCGGTCAGAACTGTATCAAGAAATGAAAGAGCCAACGTCTTGTGATTCGTTGACATCAAGCTCAAGGCAATGTTGATAAGCGGTTGGGGAGACTTGATCCATTTTATGGAATCTAATATTTCGATCATGTTGTTGTTTTTCGGTAGAGGGTGTTCTTTCAAAAAGTTCTCAGCCATTTCAATGATATGGCGTTTTTCTCCCTCATTAGCACTTTTCTCACAGAATTTGATGTTCTCAGCTTGTTCATCTAGCCAAAGAGCCCATTCGTCCAGTAAGGAGAAATAGATGATCTGCTGGATCGAAGGTAATTCATCTTCTTTCAACGCTGATACTTCTTGCAAGGCGTCACTGCAATGATCTTGAAAGCGGCGTAAACAAGTTTCCTCCACATCTATACGGAAATCGTAGATTTTCTTCAAGGACTGCAGACGATGGAGTTCGGCATTGTCCCGAAACTGTTTTAGTTGGAAAATGTTTTTGGCTCCTCGAGAGCTTTTATCATTCAAACAGATTATCTGACCAGATCCAGGATCACCACTTCTAGCTGATCTTCCGAATGCCTGTGCCTCGATTCGGCTATTTTCAGGAAGGAAAGTTATGATTACATGAAGACCTCCATTGGTCTTCAGCTTTTCAGATAAGATAATGTCGGTCCCTCGGCCAGCCAAATTTGTTGACAGAATAAGCTGACCAGGCTTCAGACCTCCACTTACGAAATCAAATTCTTCATAATCTCTCGTGTACAGTATTGCTGCCTTTATTAGTTGAGCATACTGAGGCATCTCTTTCTCCATGTAAGCCAGCAAGTCTTTCTTCAGATTTTCCACAGAATCAATTGTCTGGCAGATGACAAGTATGCTTCTGTTTTCTTCTACAGCAACTTCTATGAGATTTTTGACAATTGCCTCAATCCAGAGCGTCGAGGTAGGACACAGAACAGGAACTTTTTCATAGAAATCCTTTGGCCTCCACGTAGGTATTCGAATAACGTCAGCATTGTAAAGTTGTCGTAAACTTCGGCTTTCCTCGTCTGATCCAAGAGTGCCACTGAAGCCATTGATTTGGGAGTACTTCTTCAAATAAGTCACATTTGATATGAAAACTGCTTTCAAACTGATAGGCGACAACCGGCAGCCATGTTTCAGCTGCAAGAATTGATGTAGTCCTTCACTCCACTGGGAATTAGCCATTGAGGTCCCAGTTCCTTTGTCAACAATTGTGACACTGGGATGCAGATCGGATCCTGTCTTATTCCTATCCAAATCTACAATAAACTCGTCCTTGTTTTTCAAAAACAGGCCCTTGAACGCATTGTTAATGAATTCGTCCAGGAGTATGTACGGTTTCAAATATTCCGGTACGACGATTTCTCTCTTTCTGTGCTCCACAACATGAATCATAGCCAGCAGCGACATTGCAACAGTTTCTCCGAAGTTTGATTTTATCTCTGTTGCAAATGCTTGCATCTCTTCTGACGGCTTCTCAAGAAGAATTCCATCTTCTCCAATAACTTTGTGCTTTGACAGTAATCTCCAAATGGCGTTAATCTGAGAACTGTCCTGCTCGTCCCCTAGCTTGGCAATATCATCTTTTGTGACTGTCCCAAACAGATCTGATAAGACTTGTTTGCGTAGTGCTGAAGTCATCGATGCAAGCTTGTCCGTGGTCCTGTTCGAATAAACTTCCTTGTGAATGAAGACGAACAGAGATTCCAGAAGATCCAGTCCGGGGACTACATGAGACAGATACAGCATGTTGTTTCCATGATCCAAGCACATGCTGTCGCTCTCGTCCACAATGACATGCTCCTGTTTCCTGCTTCCCAAAATGTTCTTCTTGTAGTACTCATGAAGAAGATAATCGCGCTCAAATTGAGTGATATCCCCATAAACAATGTTGCACTTGTAGGCTTCCTTCCTTTTCTCGACGTCGGCATGACAATTATGACCAACAGTGATTTTAAATCGAGCATAAAATGGCTTGAGAGCTTCCGAATCCCTAATCGCCAAAACGGAAGAGCTTGTAATAATGTCCACGTGAGTCATTGGGCCTCCAGCAAGAATTTTAAGTGTTGAGAGAGCTGCAATAATAAACGACTTCCCCTCTCCGGTGTTGATCTGAAACAGTATACTAGCGAGATGCTTGTTTTTTATAATCATCTCAATTCGGTACTGATTCTATCAGGTTGATTTACATCAGTATTTGAGAACAATATGGTAATGTTTTCACAAACTTTTTTAAACTTATAGTTTTCAAACGTATGCATCTAAAAACCAACCTGAGCAAGAAGATTCTTGTCATGAAAATAAGCAGACAACACGGCTAGCTTTTGTGTATCCCTGAGCATTTTAGCTTCGCCTTCATTACTACGGGTCCATTCAAACAGAGCAGTGTCGATTTGGCCCAAATAGTCTATAATTTCTTCCGTTCTATCTCCTCTATTCAATACAGTTTTCACAAATGACGAAAGTTGAGCAGATTCAGAGCCAGGATAAGTAATCCTAACCAATTCGGAAAAAGTTCTTTCTTTTGACGGGAATATGGAGTCCAAACACTTTGAATGAGACTTCCGAACGATATCCATAACTTGACTTTGCGTTTTTCCACATTCAATAACATGTTCTATTGTGTTTGATTTAATAAAGGAGCCAGCAACTGATGATAAAGTTCTCAGCAGATTGCACAGTGAGTCTTGATATATACTGTCAAACCCAATGTCCTTGTAGAGAATCATGAAAGTGAGCCGAGATACAACCTTTTCGAGTAGAATTCTTGGTTGTGGCACACGGTTGATGACTGTTTGCAGTTGCTCGCTAGTTTCTTTTAGTGCTTGTCCTTGAGCAGATTCCAGTAACACGAAGTAGTAGCCAATGGAACCGTAACTTTGCATCAGATCATCATAGTTCTCCCATTGTTGACACTTGGAGATGTCGATCCATTCCGACAAAGATCGCTGTTCGAGTTCGGAGAAACAATCTTTGGAATGAGTAAGCAGCTGTACTATTTTTGATATATCTTCCGATTCCACTTTCTCCCCTTGCAGTTTTGCTCCAAACAATGCTCTTAAACGACTGTCTACTATTGGTTCCAACATGTACGAAATTTCTTCCAATGTAGAAGAGCAATTTTTCACAGCAGCAATTAGGCGCAGTGGAAGAGACCACTTCCTTAGATATCCATGTTCACCCAGCACATCTGGTCCTGGGAAATGCCATAGTTGCAAACAGCTTCTATGAACGTGCTAATAGCAAACTGTAGTTCGGTCAGTGTTTCGGAACATCCACGAAGTTCAAAGAGACGTCGCAAGAATCTCAAAAAGAGAGTGGAGCCGGTTGAAGCGGTCACAGCATCTGACCATTCGGTGATTTGAGCATAAAAAGCGGAAACAACAAACTCGGACAAGTCAGTTTCGTCAGAGAGCAATAGGTTTGGCTCGTGTGAATCGATTGAATCTCGGAGTTTACGGATATTTTCATTGGGCACTGCTTTGAAAACTTCACCAGATGTGCTAAGGATCAAATAGTGTTTCTCCTTGGCTTTAGAATTATTGTTTTCCACCAGTTTGACTTTCGCGAAGCCGTTTTGACTATAGGCTTGGACGTTCTCATTCGTCTCTTCAGCCACCAATAGTCTGTATGCAGATGAGGTTGCTCCATTCTTCCTGAGATCATCGAAGAACGACTTGCTGGGTGATTCATATCCAGACGTATTAATTGTATCACGAAATATCTCCAAGCTTTCGCTGCTCGTATCCTCCACAATCCAGTCCTCAACTCTGACCTTCTTTCGGTACCGGTACACCTTCATATTGAACTCCAATATCTGCTTAGAGAAAAAGTACATGTGAATAAGAGATGATGCAGTCGTTCCAGCAGGCTTTGAATTGCCACACATGTCATGTTCAAAAGTGAACCGTTTTTTCATGTACGGTGAATCGGAAATCAGTTCATTGAGTGAAGAGAAAACGTTAGTTGTCCCAATTCTATGCTCAACGTCTAGTAATTTGTCAATATCTATGAAATAATTCTCGGACAAACTCTTCAAGTGTGCTTTCACTTGTCCAAAATCACTCCAATTGATTTTTGCATAATACTTTTTAAACAGTTCTTGGCGTTTATCCAAATAGGCATGAATATTGCATAAAGCAAGCAACAGATCACGATCTGCTCCAAAAGCAGCAGCTTCGCTCTCCATCTTGTCGACAAGTTTTTGCCGAGTTTCCGCAAAATCATGCACCCACTGTGTTCCACAGGAGACATCGATAAGTTCTTGTTCAATGGGTTCAATCTTAGAAAAATTCCTAAACTCATCCTGAGTATGTTTTCTTGTACATTCGTCTCCACTGAGGCGCATTTTATCCTTGATGTTCGTCTCAAGCTGAAGCAGATCGGGATAGTTTTTTCCTCCGTTTTTACTGTCTCTTAAACGTTTAACTTTTTCCAACATAGTAGTAATGGCCTTTGCGTGGTCGTTCATATTCAAAGGAACCTGCAATATATTTGACAGCACACTGATGCAACTTTCTGCTACAGTTAGATCTGCTTTTTGTTTCCAGTTCACATCTTGAATCATCTTGACAGCCGATTCCGTAGTTACTTGCATTTTTAGGAGGTTTGCCTCGTGCTGAGATACATCTTCAACTTGCGTTCTAGCAACGGAAATTTCTTCTTTGACTTCATTTACTTCTACAGCATTTTCGACTTTGCTTCCTCCAGTTTTTATATTTATGTCCTCCACAATAAAATCAATATCTACTCCTCCATAGTATATTTTGAACTCGTTGACGGTTTCTTCTTGAGAAATTGTTTGCTTGCTGACCGCTTTTGAATCCGAATTCCTGTTACTTTCCTCGCGTGCTTGCGTTTCCCCCGTCTTCTGTATCGGTTCGATTTGTACCTCTTCAAAACCACAGTAATGGTTGATCTCCCTCCTTCTGAATTTGTAAAAACCATTTAAACGAGTCCTTGGCGTTGTTTGGTTAGTAGGATAGAAGACAGCTTTTAACTTTGAATGACCCGCTTCTCCAGGGAAAAACATATGGTTTCTGCTTCCTCGGCTTCGATCAATCATCGCCATATCATTTCCATCAGTTCCCGATTCCCCAGGCTTTCCACACGTGCCATGACATCCAATTGTGCCCTCGACCGACTTAGTGTGCCCGATAGGTACCGTTTTTCCGGTATCCATGAATATGGCGGTGAGCTTTCCCGCCTTTCCTCCTTCGCCACCAAGACCATTCCTTCCTCCGGCACCACCAACGGATCCATAAACGACAAAATAAATATCATATAGATTCCACGTAATACTGTCGTCACCGCTATAGGAAAATTCAATTTTCCTGCCATCTTCGTTAGTGAAAGAATTGTAGACCCATGCATTCCTGAGTCTATCTTCGCTTTCAGAATTCCCACATAAAGTGAAGCCGTTTGGCGCAAAATTGATCATGTAGCTATCGTCCGCGTGGTATAGGGAAGTATATTTTGGCATCAGCTCTTCAAGTTCTGCTTTTGTCACGGGCTTTCCGCTGGTGCCTTTGGCGCCGTTTCCTCCATCTTGGCCGCCTTGTCCTGTTCCTCCGTTTAGTAGAACTGATAATAGATTGGGATGCACAATTCTGTTTACGAACAGAAAAAGATTGCCACTGGACTCGCCCGGCTTGCCATCAGTACCATCGCTTCCAGGCTTGCCATCAGTTCCAAGCGCAGACGGAGCGGGGTCACGCAGTTTCCGATTGTGCGAATCTCCTACACTTAAATCTTTTTTTTAGAAACGAGCCTGTCTACCTGACAAGTCAATAAGAACATTGGTTTTTACCACAAGCACTAATGCACCAAAAATCAAGTTCATTCCATGAAAACTTCTCTGTTCGAAGTCGCAATTAAGTACCAGTAGTTTACTTCCATAGATCCGTATTTCGTAAATGTTCCAGTGTCTGAACCTGATATTGATATTAAAGGAAAATACTTACGAATCAGCAGCTTGAGAAATTTTATCCCTAATCTTTGTCATAGCTTCATTGCTATCGCTAAGAAAAAGAATCTTCTTCGAAACGGTGAGTACAGCTCCAAAAGCATTTTTGGAGAGGGTTACATGAAGAGTGAAAATGTCGTGAAGATATGTATACAACTTTGTGGCAGTATCGACAGTGAGTGTGGAAAATGGGATGTTTTCCAAAACATCAGCAAATTCCAGATATTCCCGTGTTGATTCCTTAGTCCAAACAACTTTTTTCAACTCTTTAAGATTGATTGAGTTTGAGGAATCTTGAACCAGACGTGTCCACTTTTTATCGTTTTCTTCAGCGAACTTTTCGGACAAGAGCCAAGCTTTGATAGTCCTGAAGAGCTCTTTTTCTGCGGTTTGTGATGAAAAATATGGCAGAAGCCGCTCGAGACGGGTTGTCCAAAAAGAAAACAACGACTTTTGTTCTTTGTCTGGCAGGCACTGAAGCTGCTTTTCAAGATGTTCCCTGCAATTCGAAAAGGAAAATATATCAAATGCTCAAATAGCTCTGTGAATTTAGAATGTACAAAATAATGTTCAATCCAGACTATGGACTCACATTGACGTGTTGTTTATATCACCGTTTCCAAATGACATTATGTCAAGCCAAAATAGATAATCTTCCTCCAAGTTTCTTTTTGCGATGAGTTCGAAGAAAGAAGGATTTTTCTCCAAACATCGACTAGACATTCCGGAAATAGAAAGCTGATTCAATTTGTCGGTTAGTGTCTTGTTATAGTGCATTGCAACTCTGTCACCAATCATCTACAAAAGACAAGTGAGTTTGAATGCTAAAATTAGTACCGGATAAATTCTTTCCATCTCTCCAAGCAACTTGTTCTTGGTTTCGTTTAAAGAACATCCCTTCTCAACGCAATGAAAAACTTCATGGGCATATTCTTGGTCCGTTTTGACTTTTTTATTTGATTCTAAAAATACTGAAAAATGAGGCAAAGATATCCAAAGAAAATTACGCAATGAATATATACAAACTCACGCATTGGCTGTGACGAGGATACTGCTTTATCGTCTACCATGTTCGGTTGCTCAATTGCACTAAATACTTAGTTAAAATTCATTATGAGCACTAGAAAGCTACAGCCCTATATATGCAAAAGATAATAAAAGCTGAACAATTCATTTTATATTTTAAGTATATTGCTTATATGGCAAAAATGGGCTCAGACACACGGACACTGACGCGCGAGCATTAAAATAGATTGGTAAATGCGAAATATTTTGATAGATACAGAATATTATTCGAAATGCTCAAAGAAAAAAATAACAACAACTGGAAAATAAAAAGTAGTAAAAAAAACAGGATAATAGAATTCTGTTGGCATATTGGAGAAGACCATACCGCGTCTGACTTCATCATTCCCAGGAAGAGTACAGTTACGCGATTTTCAGGTAGTGATAAAGAACCGACGTGGTTTAAGCTTTCCCAGTTTGCCGACAGGATTATATTGCCCTGTGTTTGTGAAGACCAAACAACCTTCTTTCACGGGCGCTTTTTTTAATCATGAAGTTCTACAAATTATTTTCTGATATCGCTTCTTCTGTCTTCAGAGCAGTGATCTGATAGGAAAGAGAAAAAATGGGAGCGTCAGCAGAGATAAGCTTATCAGAGTATCTCACTGAAACAAAGTGAACTACATGGAACTGGTATAGATACGTATTAAAACACGCAAACTGTAAATCCCTTAGAAAACAAACTAGTAGAATTGGAAAGCTAAAATCCTTTTTTGTATATTAAAGATAGGAAGAAAGTTTTCTAATCGTCTTTGGAAAAGTGATGGATAAATGTGCTTCTTAAGGTGACATTCATGTTGGGAAATAAAAGCAAAAGATTCGTAACACAAAGCAAAATTATAACCAAACTGTACTTCACTTGAGCCAAACAGCCTTTGCAGTCCTTCTGGCTCGAAGTAAAGACGTATGTAGTCATCTTAATAGCGGTCCTTTACTATATTACCTCATGTCATCAAACTTAGACATGAATTGCAAACAATAAATATTCTAAATTGGGTACATTCCAACAGCAAATAAACCACAACGATGATATTTGTCGCTTTTCATATTAGTCACCGTGGAGAAAGTAAACAATATTATCATGCACTGCTCTGTCACACAGCTTAACAAGAATGGTCATTTTTCCTTATCCTTTTCCTTTAACAGTTGCTTTTTTCTAAGCAAACTATTCATCTTGTTTCTATAATACCTTGTTATAAAATGTATCTTTTCACAGCCTTTATACTTCAAGCTTCAAATACTCACATACAGTTTTCAGGATGCGACTGAAGAAAATCAAAAATTTCATTCAAAAAAAAGAAACACCGCACACAAAGTAGGTTTTTTCCAGAACAAACTGAATAGGTGAAAATGTTTTTAACTATGAGACACTAACTGCCAATACGCTACAATACGGCCAATTTAGTGACGTCAAACATAAAGGAGCCGTTTTGCAGGCCAAATTGGCCCGAGCTATTATAGCAGGCATATGTCTAGCGTGCCCAAATAATTATCCATATTGGTCATTTTCCAGTTACAGTGCATGGCTGCGCGTTTGGTTGTTTTTTTTGAGACCTTGAGACCATGTTTTCTTATTTTTGGTTGCAAGCTCGTCTCTGCGGCTTTGACACTCAATGGTAGAACAAGTTCGGACTATACTGGCCCGAATTGAGTGACTGTTCCGTTTCAGACAAAGCTCGACAGGCGGCTGCTCCGCGCGTTGCTAGCGCTGAAATCAGAGCGTCTAGAATTTCTCTCTTGCTTTTTCTATTCTAGGCATGTATAAATCTAATTGACAACAAAATTAGGAAAAGACGTATAAGAAAAATGTTGAAAATGGTCAAAATAGGTGAGCAGAGCCCCATTTTCGGGTTTCACGCTTTTTCAGGGGTTTTCTGATAGTGATCTTGATCTTTTTTTTTTACAAATTTGTTGCCATGTTTTCTTGGGCCCGGAATTCGATGCCAATGTCATAACGACTGAAAAATGTAAACACTTTAAAGCGAAAATCTTCAGCCCGAGTCAGGGTTACTGTAATTCTCGCGAGACCTTTCGCACTCTGTGTCTACAGGGTAGCCGATAAGTATTGGCACGCTTACTCATATGGAGTCCTTGTTTCCCACAGTTCATCTTAAAGACCTGTATATAGGCTGATTTAATACTAGTTTATACTCTATCCGACCAACATAGTCTCATGTTATAGAGTTTTTCGGTTTTTCTAGCAAACGATGGATACCGCTTTCACCCCCTTGGCAAAATCAATTTAAAAAAGAGACCCAAACAATCCACCAAAGAAAAAACTTTGCGTTCTTTTAATACCGAAGACATCATAATTGATTTAACAATGTAGAAACTTAGGCTCAGGCTATTCGAAACACACCGTATAGGGTTTATACGTAATTCGTTTTTTGACATGTCACTTGCGCCGCACAAGCTGTTCCACGGTCGCACAGTTTCCACCACTGTGCAAATTTAAAAGTAAATCTCTCGATCTGACCGAAAATATAAATTTGCGAGATGTTTTCCATCATATCTAGCCACCTAAAGTGCAAAAAGTTTTCTGATTTCGAAGAAAAACGCATTTTTTACGCGCCAATACTTATCGGCCACCCTGTAATCGATTCACCATCAAGTTCTGCTTTACAATAGTTTACCTTGACAGAAAAACTACCAAGAAAAATGGAGGAAATGGCCGTACAGAAAAGAGCGTTTTGCCGAATTTCACCATTTTTCTTGGTAATTTTTTTGTCAAAGTAGACTATCCGGAAACGTCTATTTCGAGGTCAAAAATGGCCAGAAAATCGTAGAAAATGGGAGTAGAGAGAGAAGAACAGCATTTCCTCAATTTTTCTTTCTTCCCATTTTTGACGTCGAAGTAGACGTTTCTGGAATAGTTTTCAACGCTAACTCAATTAAACACATGTAGAAGACATGAAAATGTGTGTAAAGCAACGAAAAATGCTAAAGATTAATTTTTCGGGAGGTTCGTCGCGGGACCCAATTTTAAAACCCGTTCGACCACCCTTCTACGCAAAATGACAGCGTTCCTTTAAATAGTTGCAATATTGAACTTTTCAGGGAATGGAAAAAATTAGCAAAACTGCTGACGCTAGATGCGTGCAAACGACAGACGCAAGACTGGTACCACTACGATAATACGCAAACTGCAGCTCTTGAACAAGCCATTTTAGGTAACTTATTCCGAATGGACGTACGTGTAGTAAATTGAGGAAAATGAACAGTACCGTTCAGGAAGAAGGCGCACGAAAGGCCAATATCTCCAACAGCGTTCATTTCGGCTACAGTAAAGAGCAAAAGAAATATGCTACAAAGATTCGAATGATTTTTCAAAGTATCGGCGGAGATGTTTCTGTAGATATGCAAGTAGGTCTCATTGGTTTCCATAACATACGCACAGGCCGTTCCAATTATTTATTGGCCTCACGCTATGATATCGGCTAAAAATCCCATGGGTTTTTGTACATTAACAGGTCAGTGTTTTGAAGAGTCTATGATAACATTCCGCAGCTTCAGACTTGCATTTAAAGCAAGCGTACAGAAAATAAATTGACGTGCAATCTATTTTAAAATGTGCCACCATATTTTTGTGTCTCTCGGCGTTGCGCTGTGAAATTGACCAGTCAATTTAACTGCTTTTAAAAACTTAGATTCAGTTGGAATTGACCGGAATGAAAAAAATTCCATTTTTGTAATAAGTATTTATATAAATATAACTATTGGCAATCAAACAGAAACAGTAACGATGTCTATGGTCGTTGCGTGTTTCTAGACTAAAGAGAACTTATCAAAGAAGCTAAATGATTTGCTTACTTATGCAATCCGTTTTGTTCTTCGAGAACAACAGCCATTATACTTTGTGGGCCAGCTTTTAAGCGATCTACATCGGGAATCGCTACCAGAACAGATGTTCCTACTTTAATCGCTCCGTATCTATACGTTGTATCTCCGGTAGAACCATTGTGGTAGAGACGACAGTAGGTAGACGAGCAAAGGGTCACAACCTTTATTGGGACCGCTACTAATCAAGACTGTCTCGCTATTGAATACGAGAATAATAATACATATACTTTCACAAAAAGGGGCAAAACAACAACAAAAATAATATTTAAATCAACGGTTTCCTCGAAAAAAAAGTTCACTTTTTCCTTTCAGGTCAATTTAAACTAATTTCCAAACCAGTTCAAATTGAACTGCCGTACGTTCTAAATGCCTTACATCAGCGGCTGTATTTGTCAATTTAGTGTTCCG
Source organism: Oscheius sp. JU75 (assembly GCA_037178855.1). Lineage (NCBI taxonomy): Eukaryota > Metazoa > Nematoda > Chromadorea > Rhabditida > Rhabditidae > Oscheius > Oscheius sp. JU75. The sequence goes on along the minus strand of JASJZC010000006.1, from coordinate 1,446,789 downwards.
GGTAAGGAACAGCAAGAACGGTGCTCAATACGTCGATCACGATGGCCGAATTTACAAAACGTGGGATGGATATTTGAAGAAAAATAAGTTGGACAAAGGGATGATGTGTTACCCCAAATCTGGATATTTACGTGATGTGACACAGGTCGGATTTAAAAAACCGCCTTCGTGCACGGTTGCGGCCAAGGTCGATTCCGCCGTCAAGACTACACTTTCTGTCGTCACTGTAGCAGCAACAGCAACATTAGCTGTTGGTTCTTTTTTTACCTTTGGCCCTGCTGGCATCATAGTCATGAACGCTGCTACAGGTGCTTCTGCTGTAGCGGCAGCCTTCAACGTTATCAGGTGCAATTTTTCAATCTTTAAAAATGAATGATCAGATTTTAGACAGGGATTAGACGTTCACGATAAGGTGACCCATGGTCAAAGTGCTGCATCTGAAATTTTTAATATTGTGACAATTATTGTGGCAGAAATTGCCACTCGTGGTTTCAAATGGTACGCAAATAAGATGGCCAAAGCTACTGGCCGAGCCCTCAGTGGCATTGAACGGATCTTTGGAACTCTGGCAATAATAGGAGTGAAAAGCATGGTTGTATGCAATTTCCTACAATTGCTTTTCACGATTGCTAACAAGGAAACTCTAAGTGCCCTGGACATCCTCAACTTTGTCCTATCTTGTCATCAAATGTACGGTATAGTCATGTCGCCATGGACAGCACAAGGCTACGTGAACAAGGCTAAGGCGGAACTGGCAGCACAAAAGTCTACGGAACCGTCCAAAGAACAGACACAAAACCAAGAAACAGAAACAAGTAAGGGCAGCCCAACAACTAAGCAGTCAGAAAAGAATCCAGGTCAAAACACGGAGTGTACATCTCAAGAAACTGGCAAACCGGATGGGATCAAAGACAGTGAAGCTGGCAAAGGAGAGACGACGATTCTGAAAAAAGTGGGCAAAACCGTCGGTGGCATAGCCTATAAAAAAATACGGGAATTGTGTAGCAAGAAAAGAAAGAAAAGAAGAAAAAAAGAGTCACAATGTAATGAAGATGAAGGCAGTCCCGGCCCACAAGGAGCACATAGCACAACAGAAAACAGCAATCAGACTGATGATCAATCCGCAGAACAACAAGAACGAATCACTTTAGAAAGAGAGATAGGAAAATTGTATTCAAGACACCGAGCAATGCCCAGCGATAACCCGGAAAGAGAAACATTGGCAGAAGAACTACGAATCAAAGACAAAAAACGTGCCGATATGGATTTTGAGAGAATTTTAAGAGAAAATGCTGGAATGAAGGTAGGTTAGGAAGAAAAAACTAACGTTGCATTTCCAGGATGACGCGTATAAAGAGTTAGAGAAGTTTATTGACACAAGAACCGCTACTGAACAACTTAACAGCAAAACAAGTGGTCGTTACGTTCAAGTTGGTTTCGAAAGCATGAAAATTATCGCGTTTTAGGCCATACAAGATATGGATGCTCCTAGTGTTTTCGAAATAATTTTGGAAACTAAAACCAAAATTTCTTTTTTCAATGGAGAGAGCACTGAGCTGTTGATAAATGACGAGCTGGTTGTACACCCCAAAGCTCTGAAGCTGTTAAATAGAGCGACGGATGATGGGCAGAACCTGATGATGTTCCTTTTTGATACTACCAAACGCTTCAAAGAGGAAGATTTGGGTTCTGCAGATTATCCACAGAAGAAACAGGAATATTTAACACAAATAAGAAAGGTGAGATGGTCATCGTAGTAAAGCTCGCACGAATCCTCAAGCTACCCGTATGATTTACTAATACTCCTTAAAAACAAACCTTTTTTTGCAGACTCTCGACCCTGTACGATTTCTAACGCAAATTGAAATACAGGACTTTAGTAATCAGCTTCTACCATTTATTGGGAGCTTGTCAAGCAGCCAACAGATCGAACTCAACAATTTATCTGCCGGAGAAATTGTGCAGTTGAGGCCAGCTATAGAGAAGATCAGCCCCACGACTCCGCCATTCAAAGCAGAAGATCGAGCTATCATTTTAAAAATGGCTTTAAGCTTAGATGTGCTCGGAAATAACGGAAAAATTGACGGCTGCATTTTGGCAAAGAAGTTAAAGTTTGTCCTGTTCAAGTTGGAGGTGGACGTGGGACACATGGTTATCCTCTAATAATAACGATTTGCAGATAACTGAATGGACGAAAAGCTACAAAAGCAGGAATCCTCTTCCGAAAATGGACCCTCCCAACGATCAGATAGTTGATAATTGGGTAATTGAAGAGTGTCTCAATTATTGAAAACCAATATTTTGCAGACCAGCAACTTCACCAAAGCGCGAGATACTTTCTTCAGAGGAGACGATATTGGACTTTTAAAGCGGAACTTGACAGGCACAAATTTGAAAGATTTAAAGGCTTTGTACTTGACACATGTGGTTTGTAGTAGTGCAAGTTTAATATGGTATTTCTTGTTTTCAGCGCAATACCGGGACTTGTGACGACTGCCGGAACGAGGTCTTCATGGATCAGAATGGACAACAACTGATGAATATTGAAATTCAACCAGGTCTACGCGTTGTGGAGAAAATCTTGAAAGAAGACCAGCAAAACCAGTGTACGTTTACTGTCTGGGAGTCGTCTAGTGGATACTTCGGTGTAACGAGAGGTTAATTTTTCAAAATGAAACACACACTACCGGCTCTTGTTTGAATATATACAATAAAGTGCATCATCGCTCGCGACTTGCTACTGAATTTCACCCGATCCTCTCGCGAGCGTCGATTTTTTTATGACTTAAAAATCTATATTGTTCTCCAGGCCACGGATGCGCATAGAAGTCCTACTAGCACTTGATTAATTCCATCTTGAGGGTTTCCTGTAGCAGATAGTTCGCTAACAAAATAGAGCTCATCAGAGTTGTGAATCGAAGCTAAGTGTCCTCCAGTGCCCTCTACGCAGTTGGCGTCAGCGTCTGCATGAGTAGTATGAATCGCTTTAAGAGGATATGCTCTAATATTTTTACCAGCAAATACAAAATCTGTGATTTTGTTGTAGACACAACTAAGAGAGAACAAATACAAAAAATCAATAGGTTCTTCAAACTTCCCACGAACGAATTGATAAATCCGTTTTCGATAGTAGCTAGGAAGCCTCCGTCTCTATTGCAGTAGGTCATTGCTCCTACATAGTTTTGGGTGTCTGTGGAGACTTTGAAGCATCTAGGAATTTATAAATACCCAACTGAACAACTTTCTTACCTGTTGTTGCTAGTGTCAAGATTGTATCCCGATGGACATTGTTGAGAGAAGACTGTTTGAGCGGTCACAAAGAGAAAGATCCAGCGTTTCAGCATGCTGAAATCCGGCTGTTAGGCAAAGTAACAGTCTTATCTTCCGCCCAACTTCTCCTCTAATCTGGTTATTCTCTCGCTTATCATAGACGCACCGTTAGTAAAAAGTATTCAGTAAAAACTACCGATTAATGTTCATACACTGAATAATTAAAAACCGGTTTTGTTCAAGAGACATCCAACTTTAGGTGCTTTCGAGCCTTGACAGATACCCAAAACTATGAGAGAGACAGAGAGTTCAGTCCAGCCAGTTAGCTGTCCCTCCATCTATCCAAAAGTATTAGCTGTAGCGAAAGTATTGGCGGTCATCGGACTTCAATTCATAGCTCCGAGGAGAAGTATTTTGTCAGCCAGCTCTATTCGCAGACGAGTTCGCGGGAGGCCAAGGCTACAGGTACAAATTTGACACTTCTCCCAATGTGCAGACAATTTATCGGGCTTTTGTCTGCAAAAAACCTTCTCTGCCTTGAGAATAAACTTTCCTTGGTATCTGTTTTCTAGTAAAATCGGAGTCGGCGCTTATCAAGATGGCTTATCGAACTGTCGTAAGCTGACTATGCTTCTTGAGATAGGACATAAAGAGAGCAGCGAGCTGATTGTGAGCTCCGTTCCCGAAATTCCAGTTTAAAATGCTGAAACTTTGGATCCTTCTGTTTATAACAACCCACATAGTTGTTTCTCAACAATGCCAACCCGGATACTATCTGGATCCTAAGGTCAACACGTAAGCTATTAACGGTATTCGTTTGACAACCTTTAGTTGCTTCAAAATCTCGACGGACGTTCAAAACTATTTCGGGGCCAGCGTGTCCTGTAACAGGGATGGTGGCTTTTTGGCTACTGTGGGCAACGGTTTTGTAAACTCCTTTGTTGGGAGTCTGCTAACTTCGGAGAAATCTTACTATATTGGACTCAACAGTTTGATGCAGAGTGACTGGACATGGGTCGATGGAACAGCTTATGCCTATAGTAACTGGGCGTCGGGGCAATCTCAAGGCGGCCTGTGTGCTGCTATTCAAGGAGGAACAAATCTGTGGGGGTAGGTTGAGATACAGGGAGACTGTGGCTGAACTATCAAGTTTAGAAATCCGAACTGTTCTACCAAGCTCCCATACATTTGCATGACCGATCCAGTCTCTCAGACTATCCAGCCAACTCCTCGTCATGGTTTGTTGACTATATTACTGTTGAAAATGGTATTCAGCTCTCTGTGAGACTGGCTGGACATACTTCAACAAAACCGATTCATGTTACAGAACATTCATTGGATCTCGAATCAATCATGCGGATGCTGAAGCGACCTGTGTTGAGGGCTCCGGTGGTCATTTGGCCTCTATTCACAGCTCTGAAGAGGTCTATTTCGTCAGTGAACTGTCGGGAACAGGGATGGCCCAGAGCGGGTCGAACCAAGTTATTATTGGACACCGTTTTCTGAATAATGCATGGTCTTGGACTGATGGGACTCCTTTCGACTACCAGATTTGGACACCGGGTGCGCCGTGGCCTGGGGGATATAACTATGGATATGTAAGTCCGATGAAGTAGTAACATGATATAGAATTTTAGCTTTTTGTTGACGAGTACACGGGAGGCCAAGGCTACAGATATAAATTTTGCAATACTGATTCGCAAACTTTGCGAGCCTTTATCTGCAAGAAACCTTCTCTACCCTGATAGTAAAAGCTTACAAGCGTCGTCTGGGGACGCCGCTACTGGTCAACTATTTTCCGTGCTTTTTATGTAAACGCCGTTGCTTGAGTTTGGGAAAGAGTGGGTGGTTAAAAGTAGTTGAAAGTTCAAGAGCCTTTCAAAGCTAGAAAAAGTTGATTAAAGACGAGAGAATCACTCGCTTGGTAGATTTAATTTAATTTAATTTATTGCATTTAACACGTTTGTAACGAGTGCAGATCTGATGTTGTGCCATTCTTGCGCAGTTTTTCTCCACCATGTGTGTCCTATTGACTGCTGCACTTCGTCGACCCATCGTAGACGTTGTCTACCTCTCTGTCTTCGACTCTCGAAAGGGATCCATTCGGTCGTTATTTTGGTCCAACGGTTTGGTTCCATCTTTATCGTCTTCTCGGCCCAGCGAAGCTTCATCGCGAGTGCCTTTTTCCTCCAATCAGTCAGTTTCGTTCTTTCTCTGATCCTTTGGTTCGTCCATCTGTCGAGGGTGGTTATCCCGATCATTCTTCTCTCCATTCTTCTTTGGCAAACCTCGATGTAGTTCTTCTCAGCTTCTCTTAAAGACCAGCTTTCTGCTCCGTACAATGCTACCGGAGTGACGTAAGACTTGAACAGCTGCCTTCGCTTCGCCATTGGGAGTAGACGGCATGTTAGTAGACTGGTCACTTTGTTGAAAGCTCCAAACGCTTGACCCATCCGTCGTCTGATCTCATCGTAGTCGGAGAGTGGGATGGAGATTTGCGATCCGAGGAAGATGAACTTGTCCACAAAGTTGGTCAGTTTACACATCATCCTTTCCATTCCCGGACGGCTTCTGGAAAAGAGTACCAAGTTGTCCGCGTAGCCGAGAGTGGCTAGCTGTTGTCCATTGATTCTCATCCCTTCTACGTCTCAGTCGATCTTGTTGATGGCATGGCTTATTGTTGCGTTGAAGAGCTTCGGGCTGAGAACATCACCTTGTCGCATTCCTCTTTTGACATCAACTGGAACACGGTTACCGTTGATCAGAATGAATGTGGAGCCAGATTCGTAGAGCCGTCTGAGCAGCAGGATGAGAGTGGAGTGCACACCCATTTCTGTGAGCGCATTCCAAGTGGATTGCCAGCTAATGGTGTCGAAAGCCTTCTTTGAGTCGATAAAGCCCAAACATAGTTTGGGGTTATGCTCTGTGCTTTTCTCGATGATCTGCTTGACGGAGTGCAGATTGTCAATCGTAGAATATCCCTTTCGAAAGCCGGTTTGCCATTCGTCCTCTTGGTCTGCCAGACATCGTTCCATTCTTCTCATTAGTACACGGGAGAGCACTTTAGCACAGGATTGTAAGAGGCAAATGGGTCTGAAGTTCGCCGGGTCATCGGAATCTCCTGATTTGTGAAGAAGAGTGACAATAGCTTCTGTCAGTTTCTTGGGCACAGCTCCTCCGTCTACAAGGTGATTCAGGATGTTGCTGATTACTATTCCGGCTTCTTCTCTCGCATGGAACAGCATAGAAGGTGATATTCCGTCTGAACCAGAGGCTCCTGATCTTCTAAGTTGAGTGATGGCGTGAATGACCTCGTCCGGCTCAAAACGGGGAAGACCCTCAAAGTTCCTGACTTCTGATTGAGGGATAGGTCCCTGATCAGCGTATAAGTTGTCGAAGAAATCTTTGAATTTCTTGGCCGTGTCCCGTTGTGAGTAGTTATTGGTGTAGTTTCTCGCAGCCATCATCCTATTTCTGGTTGTGCGAATGGTCAGCGCTGCATCTTTCAAGCTTCTTCCTTGTTCAACGGCACGTCGCAAAACTACTTCTTTCCTTGCCACTAGATCGTCTCTCAGAGCTCTCCTTGCTTGCTGAGTGAGAAGGGAGTAGGAGATTCTGCCGTTCGCCGAGTTATCGCCTCTTGCTAGCCGTCGTGATTGGAGGAGGATTTTCGTTGCAGCTGTAACCCGTGGTGGAAGAGTGTCGATTTGCATTGCCGTTCGGGCTGCAGTCTTCAGCTTACTCCGCAAGTTCTCGTACTGCTTCTCCACATTGTGATTGTCTCCGAGAACTATAGTGCTTCTTTCCAACTGCAAATTCCTTTTGAAAAGAGATGGAATCAATCGCAAATTGGCTTTTCGAGAGTGCAATCTCCTGTCCTTCTTTGCGATTTTGTTCCAAAATTGCATCCTGATCATGCGATGGTCCGAATTGTAGTCAAGTCTGTTGAGAATCGAGATGTCTTTTACTGACAGGAATCTTCTTCCAGCTATGAAGTCGATTTGGTTGTGAGTGGCTCCGTTTGGGCTCCTCCATGTCCACAGCCTCTTACTAGGGAATGTTTTTAGTTGGCCGTGGGATATCGAAACGAGATAGGTGCCATTCGAAAGAGCATCGAAAATGATGGTGTTTCCCAAATTTTCAGCTGCGGAATGGATGTCTGCTGTCCTCTGGAGCTTTTCCCGTTTCCAGATTTTGAGCTGAATTTGCGCTCTTAGACTTGGATATCCAGTGCTTCTTTCAGCGCAAGTGACCAAGTGGTGCAGCGACTATAGATCTAGCTTTTAGTAGTAAAAAAAAAAAGCAATAATAGAAGCTAAATACTCTTGAAATGAGTAAATAAAAATGTTTTCCAAAGAGAGGATTCGTACCAAAAACCAAAAGTTTTTCAGCGGAGCGCTTAGGCGCTGCACCACTTGGTCACTTGCGCTGAAAGAAGCACTGGATATCCAAGTCTAAGAGCGCAAATTCAGCTCAAAATCTGGAAACGGGAAAAGCTCCAGAGGACAGCAGACATCCATTCCGCAGCTGAAAATTTGGGAAACACCATCATTTTCGATGCTCTTTCGAATGGCACCTATCTCGTTTCGATATCCCACGGCCAACTAAAAACATTCCCTAGTAAGAGGCTGTGGACATGGAGGAGCCCAAACGGAGCCACTCACAACCAAATCGACTTCATAGCTGGAAGAAGATTCCTGTCAGTAAAAGACATCTCGATTCTCAACAGACTTGACTACAATTTGAGAATCGAGATGTCTTTTACTGACAGGGATCTTCTCCAGCTATGAAGTCGATTTGGTTGTGAGTGGCTCCGTTTGGGCTCCTCCATGTCCACAGCCTCTTAGATCGCTTTTCGAATACAGTACTCCAGAGACGTAGATTGTGGGCTCGGCATAGTTCAACGAGGGCTTTCCCACGGTCGTTTCCTTGCTGCAGCGTAGCCATTCCCACAACGTCCTTGTTCGAATCGTCCTGGCTGACTTTTGCGTTGAAGTCTCCGAGAAGGATTGGAGTGTGTCCTCTTGGAGTACGCGTCAGCATGTTGTCGAGTGTGGCTAGAAACTCATCGTATTCTTCCTCTGTAGATGCGGATGTTGGTCCGTAGCCTGCTACCATGTAGATCTTCTCGTGTGGCAGGGACAAAGTTGCACATCTGGCAGAGTGAGGATTGAATACAGCTTCGTTGGCGTACTGTTCTCGAACCAGGAACCCCACTCCATGCTGCGAAATCTGCAAGTGTCCACTCCAGAAAAGGACATCTTTTGATTCCAGGTACTCAGCGCTCCCTTTCCCTCGAAGCCGCAGTTCGTTGAGAGATATGACATCCCATTTTACAGTTTTCAATGCTTCCTGCAGTTCCACTTGACGTGTATTTCCCAGGAGTGAGCGAACGTGGCACAGTCGAACGTAGCAGTCATGGTGCACTTCAGATTGTATGGGCGGGGTACGTCTGTATTGCCCAGGTATTCTTCAGAGGGATCCTCTGCTTTCTTCTTCCAGTAGCGGTTGGCGAGCGGACCGGCGGCCTTGCTATTGGTGTCGCCTCTTGTTTCTTGGTAGCTCGTTTTCGTCTTGGTAGAGCGCGATCCGGAACAACCTTCTACTAATCAAAGAAAACAAAAGATGGTAGATAGACTACACAAAGCAATAACATGATCCGGAAATCGTTTCTTGTGCCGCTTGGAGCACTTGGGGAGCGGGAGACAAAAGTAGAAACAACTTGTCTATCGGATTCAGCTAACAGAAAAGAGAGTGGTGAAAGACATCTTAGAAGCAAACGTATCCTGCCGATTCAGCTGACGGATGTGAAGAGAGACAGCAGTAGAGCATGCCCTTTCAGATTCAGCAGATAGGAGTAGGAGATGAAGTCATCCGTCGATTCAGCCGGCAAACTGGAGGAAGGAGAAACAGGAAGTATAACAGGAGACGGCTTGCGAGAGTGTGCGGGCGACATCTTGAGAAAGAGAAGACATCAGAGACAGCAAACCGCTCTTGCAACACAAGAAAAGGCACCTCGGGGAAGAAGGAGGGAGCGTGAGACTGCCCTTGGAACAGCAGAAGGAGACTTGTCCTGATATCAGAAAGTCGGACATCTGAGAGTTCATGAAATAGAAGAGGACACATGAGGACAGAAAGAGGGATCCTTGCGAAAGAGAGAATCAGCAGAGACGGGATAGGTGAAAGAAGCGGACAGGATAAGAAGAGGAATAGCCATCAGAACCATCTAGAGTACGCATCGATCCACCACATTCGAACTTCGTGTGGGGAATCAGGATCTTGAGGCCGTCGGCGGACGTGGCACGGGAGAAAGCCACATAGGGCTGGTCATGAGAGAAGCACTCGGTTGGTAGATAGACTCCCACTCTCTCCAACGACTGCTCTTATTGACCGTCGTGGCAAAAGTCAACTTCATCGGGAACCATCTCCTTTTAAGCACGAAGCTCATTCTTAAAATGCATAATTAGAGGGATCAATGGCTTACCTCGTCCCTTTTCTGACTTTAAATCGATGCGAGGAATGATGACTTTTTTACCCTTTCGGGCTCCGTTGATGAATTAGCAGAGGATTGCATTCTTTCGTTCGAAGCCGATGATTTGGAGACGACTATTATTGCACAATCCTTCGTGAACGTTTAGGTTCCGGATCAGCATGACAATACTTCCAATTTTGAGCTCGAGACGATAAAGGAGGGTATCTTCTAAGAATAATAGGCTTGGTTTTGATAAAAGAAATCTGCCTAGCCGGGCATCGAATCTAATATACGCTTGTTCATTTTATTCACATGTGCATTAGTAGGGCAATGAATGGCTCGCGTATTCAAATGGTCCGGATTGTCGTACACTCGTCGGAAGATCTCGTCGACCAAGTTGCCGTTGCTCCTCAGATGTAGCGGAACCTCGACTTTTCCCTCTTCGTCCTCTGGAACTAGGTCTTCGCCGAATTGAAGAGGGAGAGGAGAATAAGAGAAACAGTGAGAAGAGGATGAGCTCAAGGAGGACAGATAAGGAGAGTCAAAGGAAGAGTCCGAGGACCAAGGTGAGGGGAAAGAGAAACAAAAAGACAGAGAGACAGAGAAACAAAAATAGAGTGTCTCTATTTGTAGGGAAAGAGCTCGAGAGACAAAGGAGAGTGAAAAGAAGAAGGAGAGCAAGGAACGAACCGGATCCCAGCGTCGTAAAGTCAGTAAAAGGACGAGAAAGAAGGATGCAAAAAGTTGGTTCCGGGGATTTATCGATGTGTATCCAGGGAAGAATTTTTGTTTTGGTGGAAAAAGTTGGAGCAAAGAATACGGAAAGTAAGGTTGGACCAAATCGAACGTAGAGAGTTTATGGAGCCAATCAGAAAATGGATGAAATTCAAAAAAAAAGTTACGCTTTGGAAGAAGAGATAGCGACGAAGAAGTAAAGATCTTGTGACGAAGAAGTCTTACACCATTGCATCCTTGAAGCTTACAAAAAGTTTCGGAATCCAGCTCACCTACAAAGAATAGTGGGGAGAAACGTGATGAGAAGAAAAGTACGGGTTAGGGGTTTCAGAAAAGTTTGGGTTTCTAAACTCGGTAGTCCAGCCACAATCTTCCTGCCTCTCAACCTACATCAACAGATTCGTTCGAGTACTGAAAATACAAGAAAGAAGCCCAGTCCTGGTCGGGAGGAGAGCAAGAAAAATGAAAACAGGAAGGAGAAATTCGCCTCCAATATGATCATGGACAGTGCCAAAAAGCGGTCAGAGAAGGAAAAGGACCCCAAGACGAGCCCTTTCCATCTTGACTGATTGCTTTTTGGCACGATGAGGGAGGTTTCCTCGGCGAAAATTAGAAAAGTTGAGGAATCTAAGAGAACCGAAAAGTCGAAGCCTGGCTCGAAGGAGAGCGAGAAAAAGTCCACGAAATACAGTAAGAAGAAGGAGGTTAGTACGAAGGAGAGCAAAAAGAACTCTTCGAGCTCGAAAGACAAGACACAGCAGTCGAAAGAGAGTAAAAAGAAGGCCACCTCGGCCAGAAAGTCGACCAAGGGAAAAGCGTCGTAGAAGAAGAAGACCAGTGAGCGACACAATACTTGGGGTAACAGAGAGTCGGATCCCGTCACAAAACTGTAAAAAGAAAATTAAGCTTTCATTATCAAAGCAGAGAAGGTTTCTTGCAGACGAAAGCACGAAAAGTTCTCTCCACATTGTTGTCAAATTTGTATCTGTAGCCTTGAGATCCCATGTACTCGTCTGCAAAAAGCTAAAATCCCATAACTTGTTACTGCTTCATCCGATTTACATATCCATAGTTATATCCCCCAGGCCACGGTGCACCCGGTGTCCAAATCTGGTAGTCGAAAGCGGTCCCATCAGTCCAAGACCATGCATTATTCAGAAAAAGAAGCCCAATAATAACTTGGTTTGGCCAGTCTTGGGCTATCCCTGTTCCTGACAGTTGACTGACAAAATAGATCTCTTCAGAGCTGTGAATAGAGGCCAAATGACCACCGGAGCCCTCAACACAGGTCGCTTCAGCATCTGCATGATTGGTTCGAGATTCAGTGAATGTTCTGTAACAAGAATCGGTTTTGTTGAAGTATGTCCAGCCAGTCTCACAGAGAGCTGAATACCATTTTCAACAGTAATATAGTCAACAAACCATGACGAGGAGTTGGCTGGATAGTCTGAGAGACTGGATCGGTCATGCAAATGTATGGGAGCTTGGTAGAACAGTTCGGATTTCTAAACTTGATAGTTCAGCCACAGTCTCCCTGTATCTCAACCTACCCCCACAGATTTGTTCCTCCTTGAATAGCAGCACACAGGCCGCCTTGAGATTGCCCCGACGCCCAGTTACTATAGGCATAAGCTGTTCCATCGACCCATGTCCAGACTCCAGCCCCCTGTACCAAACTGTTCAGTCCAATATAGTAAGATTTCTCCGACTCCATTCCATTTAAACCTCCCACGAACGAATTGATAAATCCGTTTTCGATAGTAGCTAGGAAGCCTCCGTCTCTATTGCAGTAGGTCATTGCTCCTACATAGTTTTGGGTGTCTGTGGAGACTTTGAAGCATCTAGGAATTTGTAAATACCCAGCTGAATAACTTTCTTACCTGTTGTTGCGAGTGTCGAGAATGTATCCCGATGGACATTGTTGAGAGAAGACTGTTTGAGCGGTCACAAAGAGAAGGATCCAGTGTTTCAACATGCTGGAATCCGGCTGTTGGGCAAAGTAACAGTCTTATCTTCCGCTCCTCTTGCTTCTTTCGCTTATCATAAATGAACAGTCAGTAAAGAGTTTCCGGTAAATACTTCCGAATAATGTTCCTATTCTATAGTTTTCCCATGCTGAATTTTTGGATCCATCTCTTTGCAACTTTAATTTAGCAATGTTCGTTGAGACCGAGACCAAGACAGAGCCAGACCAATTTTAGGATAGCCAGCCTGTTCATTCTCGTACATCTGTAGGACCGATGCTGTCCCTTGCTCTTTGGCAGCCCAGCCAGTTATCTGTCTGACTATATACCCCATTCGACTACCAAATTTAGGCGCCGTAGCCTGGGTACAACTATGGATTTGTAAGTCTACTGAGGCAGTCAGTTTCCTGTAGCATTTTGCAGATGAATTCGCGGGAGGTCACGGCTACAGGTACAATTCCGCAAATAATCCCAAAGTGGATACAATTTATCGGGCTTTTGTCTGCAAAAAACCTTCTCTGCCTTGAGAATAAACTTTTCTTGATATCCGGTTTCTAGTAAAATAGGAGTAGGCGCTTATCAAGATGGCTTATCGAACTGTCGTAAGCTGACTATGCTTCTTGAGATAGGACATAAAGAGAGCAGCGAGCTGATTGTGAGCTCCGTTCCCGAAATTCCAGTTTAAAATGCTGAAACTTTGGATCCTTCTGTTTATAACAACCCACATAGTTGTTTCTCAACAATGCCAACCCGGATACTATCTGGATCCTAAGGTCAACACGTAAGCTATTAACGGTATTCGTTTGACAACCTTTAGTTGCTTCAAAATCTCGACGGACGTTCAAAACTATTTCGGGGCCAGCGTGTCCTGTAACAGGGATGGTGGCTTTTTGGCTACTGTGGGCAACGGTTTTGTAAACTCCTTTGTTGGGAGTCTGCTAACTTCGGAGAAATCTTACTATATTGGACTCAACAGTTTGATGCAGAGTGACTGGACATGGGTCGATGGAACAGCTTATGCCTATAGTAACTGGGCGTCGGGGCAATCTCAAGGCGGCCTGTGTGCTGCTATTCAAGGAGGAACAAATCTGTGGGGGTAGGTTGAGATACAGGGAGACTGTGGCTGAACTATCAAGTTTAGAAATCCGAACTGTTCTACCAAGCTCCCATACATTTGCATGACCGATCCAGTCTCTCAGACTATCCAGCCAACTTCTCGACATGGTTAGTTACTAAGTGACCAATGATAGTCTTCAGCACTTTGCGAGACTGGCTGGACCTACTTCAACAAGACAAACTTTTGCTACAGAACGTTCACTGGAAGTCATACTACTCATGCAGACGCTGAGGCCAACTGCGTAGAGGGTTCTGGAGGACACTTAGCTTCGATTCACAACTCTGATGAGCTCTATTTTGTTAGCGAACTATCTGCTACAGGAAACCCTCAAGATGGAATTAATCAAGTGCTAGTAGGACTTCTATACGTAAGTAATGCATGGACTTGGACGGACGGGACTGCTCTAAACTACCAGCCTTGGGCACCGGCGCGCCCGGTGCCAGGACAACAATATGGATATGTAAGTCATAAAAACGTAGCACTTTTGTTTTCTAGCTGAATGTTGATGAGAGACCTGATGTCAAAGGTTATCGATTCACATTCGATACATATGCTCCCGCGACGATAACTCTTCGCGCTTTCGTCTGCAAGAAGTCTTCTCTACCCTGACAATAGAAGCTTTATTTCTGTTCTACAGTTTTGTTAAAGGGTCCATCTCGCTATCTCTCTATCTTTCTTTCATCTTGTCTCTATGTCAAAGCCTCAACAACCAGTTTAATGAACAATAGAAAGAAATAACCATGAAGAAGCGAATCATGAACCAGTAGCAAGACAAGAAGAAAAGCTGACACCGGGGCTCGTTAATAGTATGATCTCCTACACATCTAAAGCGAACAAGACCTGAAATGTTCATGCAATAAATTTTTTGGAACAAAACTTACATCGCCTGTTTTGGGCTGAAAATTAATCGTGATCTGATCATTCTCCTCGGTGATTGCATTCCACCAGTCTGCTCTTTCAAAGATCTCCGCAGGATTTCGATAATCCGGGGAGATGACCGTTTGAATATAGCTCCACTAAACGTTTTTTCATGGTCAAGAAGCACAGATAACAAACTCTGGTCTTGTTGTTCGGCATATTCTTGTCCATTTTCAGGTAGAGCACGATGAAGCCAATAAAATTCTTTCTGTCCTCGGAACGATCCACGTTCGAATAGGAGATTGGTCTGAAAAATACGTTAGTAGACAGAGACACAGAGAAATAGAGAGCTAGATATTCACCCTCTTCCTGGATAGTCACCCGTCACGGAACTGGTGCGGCTGCCCCCATCACCGCCGTAGTAGCTCCCCTGGTTCGATTGCGGGTGGAACATCCTAGAAGTCTTTCCATTATTTGAAATATGATCAAATCCTACGTGTTCTCTCGGGAAGGGCCTTGTCTATATCCTCCTTCATTCTGGGATCCCGTCGGCACATTTTGGAAGCCCCTCTGACTGTACTGGTCCTGTCTGTATTGGTCCTGTTTCTGATGATGCTGGTGATAAGCGGGACGATAGGGTTCGAAGCCATGCTCACTGAAAATTTTGAAAGATTGTAACTCAATAGAAATGAGTGCAGTTGGCATGCATTCAAGCTTCTCTGGGTCCCGTCACGAATCTGGACGGAAATTTCACGGACTGAAGTAAAATGGTTTCACGAAAAGCATAAATATAGATATTTTCACAAAACAGTATTATGACATTGTTCTTCTTTACACGAAATCTTTCATGTGACCTGTTACTTCATTCCAATACCTATTCCAAACACAAGTATCACCTTCCCGCAAACTTTTCTTTCTCAAAACACGAGAACATAGCAAATACAAAAAACTTAATCTTGGGTCAGAAAACTGTCTGAACAATAACTGTGGCTGTCTAGCTGTGGTGTCAGGCTAAGCATGCTGAGTGAAAAAGCAGGCTTTTTCATGCTTCTGAACTCACTAGCCAGAGGGAAAGTCTCGTCGTCTTGACGGCAAGCCACGTCTGTGGTCGTACTCCGACTCGGTGTCCGAAAAGTCCCCGCGATTGTAACCGTACCTTTGAGGCGGCGAGACTTGACGGGAGGGCTGCCATTGGCATGGTCGGGGGCTACCACTGTTCTGGCGATTGAAGCCGTAATCTGAGTGTTTGGATTGGAAGGAGGGAGTCCTGAAATTTGCAATGTTAAGACTTCATGTTTCACTGTCACTACTAAGTAGGTTCAGAACAAGAAGAATGCTCAATCCAATTCTTGTTCTTCTATAGTTTTCAATGAAAAAACAAACTCACGGCGAAGTATCGAAGTTCTCTCTGTTCTGCTTCTGGAAGCCTCCTCTATTTCCTTGATTTTCAGGTCCAAATCCTTGTCTGCTGCCAGGCTCGGGCCCTCGGTTGAAGGGGGTCCTGGAACATAATTCTTTGTTATTTTTTTCAGCAGTTTTCAAATGTTTTATTGAAGTATCACTAGCTGCGAATATTCCGTGGACGAATAGCAGAACAAAAATATTGATTTCTGTTTTCAGCCCGCAAAAAGTTTGTTTTTGGTTTCGGACAACTTATAAAACTGCCTTCGTTACTTTTTGCTTCGCACATTCTATGCGTAGTCCTTGTTTTTAGTTCTTTACTTTCTTCTTGTCATATTTCGTTTAAAAAAAACCCTATTTATCGGACCACTAATCGTTCGATTGTCTTACTGACTTGAAAACAAACAACAAATGTTTCACTTTTACTATAAAATCTTATCCCAAATTCTTTTCCTATTCTTCCTGTGCTCGACGCGTTTCAACCAAAAATAAACTCACTGTGACGCTTCGATACCCTGGCTCTGGAAGCTTCCTCTTCTTTGATCTGGTACCATGGAGGTTGGTCTCATGGGGCGCTCGATCCTTTTCGACTGTTCCGGACCAGTGACGAAGCTGGCCTGCCCGTGTCTCTCGTTCCAGTGGTCAGATTGACCCTGTCCTTCATTCCATAGAGACTGATACTGTCCTTGTCTGTGTCCGTCTTGGTATGCAGACTGCGGGTGTCTCTCATTCCACTGGGACTGAGAGTGTCCATGTCGCTGCCCCGGTCCCTCTCTCTGTCCGTCATGGAATCCAGACTCTCTCTGTCCATCTTTTCCCAGTTCCTGTCTCTCATTCATCGGTCTTGGTTGATCAAAGATACTGTACGGCTTCCCCTGGTACCCATCTGGGGAAGGGAATCTTCCGGACTCCGATTCAGATCCCTGTCTCCTTCTGTGTCTATTGAACATCTCGTCCAGGGAACTGTTCTGGTATCTCTGGGCTACCAGTCTCTGTCTCTCTTTCTCTTCCTCCTCTCCTTGACGTCTATTGGCTTCCAGAGCCTCTCGCATGATCCTCTCCTCGTTCAATCGCTTCAATCTCAGCGTCTCTTTGACGTCTGCGACCTTCTTGTCCTCTTCGGCCTGCTTTTCTTGAAGTTTTCGCTGTCGGTCAGCTTCCTTTTGGGCGGCTTCCTGTTCGGCCTTTTGTCTCTTAACCTCTTCATGGCTCTGCCAAATCCGCAGTTTTCGTTGAGCTTCTTCACTCTGAAAATGAAGAAGAAGGTTTCTGTCTCTTCTGCCTCTCAGTCTCACTGTCTCCCTGTTTCTCTGTCTCTCTCTTTAAAACTTACGTCTCTTTCGTCTCTTATCTTCTCCTCCAGCGACTTCTGCATATAAGTGTGTAGAGCATTCTTCTCGTTTGGCATCTGTGGACGATGGTTCACCTGAACATTTAACGTTTCATGGGTAAGTCAGGCAGCCGAGGTTGTTCGGGAGACTCCTCTGGCTGCCTAACAGTACAGGAGAGCGGCGTGTTCAGACAGCTGAGATCGAACTGGAGAGAACATTCAGTTACCGAGACCATACGGGATAAAGACATCGCAACACCTCACCAAATTGTTCGGGTCCCCTCTGGATCTGATGTTTGGTGGTCCTTCCACAATTTCAGGCTTGACTTCCGACTCCTTCTCCTTGATCTCGTCTGAATTGGCTCTGTATCTCTGGCTGTCCCGAGCGTATGCTTCTACACGTCTCTGAAAACTTCTAAGTAAGTTTCGAGCAATTTTGTGCTTTTCTGCATAGAAAAATTAATGACAATCGTTGGAAATGAGGTAAGAGTACCACCCATTACATGAAACCTCTATTAGTAAGATTCAGTGACGGTTTTTTGGTGCTATAAATTTTATGTTTTTAAAAAAATCTGTGGTTCTAGGCCAGGTCTACAACCATGGTAAAATGGTGGTGAAAACGTGAGGTGAAGTGGCTTGCAAGGGTGCGATACCATTTGAAATAGTTGAAGTTGCTTCTAACAGAGGTTCTTGGCAGCCAAACATTCACAGAAACTTACGTTTTCCGAGAGGTGAGAAGATGTCTAAAAGAAGTTTGTTTTCCTCGATTTCGTGTGTTCAAAAATGGGTACATAACGGTTTCAGACTTTTTGATTTTCGCTCTGATTGTGGACTACTGGGCATTGACTCCTCGAGACAATGCCAGCCTAGTTTCCTTACCAGATTTGGAAGACAGGAGAAGATTCGAACCTCCTCCTACACGTTTTCTCAAAGCATTCATTTTCAGCTTTGACTCTCGCAACTACAATTTTCTAGGCTAAAGAACAGTATATTGAAAATGTACTTAAAAAAACTACACTTTATTTTTGTATCTATCGAATAGTAACACACTGGCCGCATCCCAGCCACATTTTTTGGTCATCATTTTGAACTGGAAACTTTTCAACTTCACGTTCTCAAATGTTTCAGGGAACTTATAAGTACTCACCAAGAAAAAGCTTTCTGATTCGAGTCTTGCAAGTTTTTGGAAAATACAACTTATTATCAAGATTATAATGATCGTACATCTGCGGAACGTTTCTACGCGTGATCCCATTGTTGATCGATGCTTATACGCATTCTTTAGTATAAGAGAATGTATGAACTGTCCTTTTTTAATGTTGTCTCGCTTGACTTGCTGTCGTGAAGTGATGAGAACTGGACGCAATCATGGATTTATTGTTTCACCGCTAGGTTAGTCTACAGGTTGTGTCATCACTTTTTTTAGCGTACATGGTTTTCAAAATTTTGACGAAAGTTCCAGCTTTCTTTTCTTCTTTTGTTTCACTGCTACCATAAAATCTAACAGGGAAATCCCCCCAGTCGTAGTTTTTCGGGCTCGAAAAAAAAAGAAAATAACGAGGAATAAAACTCACCTCCTTCTCATTCCTGGTCTCCTCTGGAGCAGGTCTGTTCCATTTCACTGACTGTCCCCTTATCTCTTCTTCCTCCTCCTCATCCTTCTCAAAAATGTTCCTAGCTTTTTGACACGGATCCGAACGGCGATGAGGGTCTTCCGATGAGCTCGTTTGACTGTCTCGTCTCCTATCCTTATTCTTTCGGAATTCTCGTTCCTTGAACGGCTCGTCTTCATCGTCCGAGTAACGACCGTGTTCCTCACGGAGTTCTTCCTCGGAACCGGAGTCGGTGGCCTGAAACCTTGTCATTTATAGTGTTTTTGAGGGAGGTGGATGGTATACTTGAGCAACCCAGCTTGCTCAAGTATATCTCGGGTCGACCCGGAAAAAAAACCAGGCTCGACCCGAAATTTTTGACTTGACACTTAAGAATATGATAACCAACGCTTCGAAAACCAGTTTTTGTCTCACTGTGAGGTTAATAAGTACTAAATTTGCTTTTGCTAGTCCTGCTGAGCTTCTGGCTCCAATCAAAAAAGACAGTTCGATTTGAGAACAAAAAGTTATAATGTTTCACTGTTAGTGGAGAGCCAGTCGCAAAGTATGTTTTCAATTTCAGTTTTTCCATAAATGATCGATAGTATTCAAACAAAGAGCCCACCTTGTCCTCCATTGGTCTCTTGTTTTTTTCTGCAGCAGCTCTCTCATTCCATTGCCGGATTTCCTCCTCAGTCTTCTCGAAATAGTGGGCGGCTTTTTGAACGGGAACCTGTGGGTGCTGGGACGAACTTCCAGTCCTCTGGGGCTCTTTTTCCTCCTTCTTCGACGGAACTTTGGTGTCAGTTCTCTTTCCCTGTTCCTCTTCGTCGTCAGTGTACAAGACTTCCTTCACTCGTTTTTCTGTATCCGAATCGGAATCGCGATCCTAAAATCATGGCTATTTAGAAGAATGGGGTCAAGAAATACCTGAGGTCTTCTTTCGGGAGGTGACTGGCTGCGGGAATCGGCTGGGGTAGGGTGCTTAAAGGGAAGTTTCTCCTTCTCTGGAGCCAGCTCGACTGGCTTTTTGGGAGGTCCGAAGTTGCCGAATGAGAAGGGCTGAAACATAACTTTTTTTTTTGGTCGGTTCGAAAAAATGTTTCAGTGGGAAAGTAAAATGATTCTAAGCAGATTGCCGGAGATGTGCCCCGGTGACATTGCACATTTTCTGAGGAGCATCTGGAAGAATGAATGTGTTTTAAAACTGTGCACTTTTCAGTCCCTTAAGCTCCTCGAAATGACCAAGAAAATTACTTTTTCGAGCTTGAGGGGCTCCCCGTCCTCTTTCAGTTCCGTCTTCACGAAGGTCTTTTCCCTCTCCAGCCTCTCAGCCACCTGCTTGGCCTTCTTTTCCAAAATTTTCCGGTCCCATGGCGTTGGCATTTGGGAACTGGTCGGAGCGGCTTGAACTGTCGAAGATTCTTCTACAGGCTGTCTTTTTTTTATCTTGTCAGATTCCTTCTTTCTCATCTCTTCGAGCTCTCGAATCTTCGCCTCTGCTTCTTTAAGTTCTTGGTTGGTGTAGACTGAAACTTTTTTTTTGTTTGCTTTGAACTGAAGTATGTTTCAAATTTAGGGTATAGTGGGAAGGATTTTGAAAGTGTTTGCTTTCAAATCCAATATCTTGCGTAATAGGTCCTGAGCGAGTCTCATTGTCAGACATTTGCGTTCGGCTCAGAGCAGGTGCGCCCGACTAAGGACGCCTAAAACCGGGCATTTCGGGGCCAATCATACATTTTTCGAAGTTTGTTAGTAGCTGTCAGCACGTGTCCAGCAGTAAAAAAAATAGTTGCACATAGGTATATTTTTCGCCAGAGTATTGGTGCGTTTGCCCTGATCAATCAATACCTGGCAAAAGTTAGCTTAGTTCAAACGCAATGTTCCATCTAAAATTGGACGACACAATTTTTCGATGTATGCAAAGCTGTAAATTTTTCCAAGCTCCACAACCTTGCAGAATATCAGAAAGCTGGAAAATGTAATCTTGACCCCGAAATAGCTAGTTTCAGCTCCGGAATGCTCATGTCGCAATGGAATTTACCGGAGCGATGCTAATAATCGAAGGTCTTTGTCAAGGAATCTCGCTATTTCCATGTTGTAGCAGATTGGAAACAGTTTTTTTGTGGCAACGTTTGCAATTACAACTGTAAAATGATGTAAACCGACACATGTGGTTTGCATCCTGACTCTCTGTCTCTATGTCTCTCTTACTCTCTATCGAATATCGAAGTGAAATCGAATAACTTGTTTGTTTTAAGCCTTCTCGCCTAAACCCAGTCCTCTTTTCGCCTACTGTGCTCATTGTCTCCCTGTCTCCCTGACTCTCTGGCTCTCTGTCTCTCTCAAAAACTCACGCTGATTACTCTTCAAGTAGACCTGGATCTGTCCAACCTGATTTCCAGGTTCCGCTCCCGGATTGATATAGCCGATCTTCTCGGCGAAGACCGAACTGCTAAGGAACTTCAGGGCTCCACTTCTTCCAAAGAGGTCTCTGCAGGTCTGAAACGGAATATTGCCGAGTAAGAAATGATAAAAGTACAGTCTTGTTGAGGATCTTGTAGTTGTCCAATTGAAGATGTTCCTTGTATATCTTGTAGATGGGATGACAGAGACTGTCCTCATTGAACATGGCCTCGTAGTGTTGACGTACATAGTCCCAGCTGAACTGAAAAGAGAAGAGGTTTTATCCTACCGTCTGTCTCTGTAGTAATTGAGCTTGCAAGACTCTTACTGGTGTTTTTCGTTTCTTCATGCATAGAAAATTCTTTTGTTTCTCTATATAAATTTAGCCTGACTCTATTTCGGAGAACAACCTATTCAAATTTTGGCGATCTTTATTTTTCAGGTCGTCCTCTTTGACAAACAACAGCAGCTTCAAAGTACAGTTCGCTGTCGAATTGGACCAAGAAAAAATAAACATACCTTTTTCTCCCTGCGGTCATTCCCAACCTCCAAGATCAGCCTCATCAGGAAGTTACAGCTAACCATGTACTGTAATTTTGATCCCTCTCCCGCATTCGGTTCCTTCTTATCACGACGCTCTTCCTGAATCAGACATTTTTCAACCTCTCTCCCTCTCTCACTTTGACCTACCCGTTTCTGCTTCTTCTTCTCATAGTCGGCCTGTATGTGCTTGTGCAATTCCTGTAGGCAGTTCTTGGGGTACCTCGGTCTGAAAACTTGGTAAGAATGCTACAGGTTCACTCACTTGAAGGTTCCCAATCCCTGATCATAGCTAAGGACATCCTTGAACATGGAGTTTTTGAAAAAGTTCTCCTTGTCCCTCAGACAATTGGTCACCTCAGCTGGGTCGCCCAGGAAGGATCGAATCAAATCGTCCAAGTTGATGTCCAGGGCCTCGTGTTGTCGATTGGCCACCTCTCTGAAAGATGTTCTGTCTCTCTGTTTCTGTATCACTCCATCTCTACGTCTAGTTTTTGTTGATTTTTACTGTTGAATCGAATTGTACAAAAAAAGTGAATCGAACTTTGTCTTCCCAGTATATAAATTTCATGAAACTTTGGCCCTAGAATCAGAAAATGGTCCCGTCGCCAAAATTGTAACCACTTATCATACTTGGCATGGGAAATACATTTCTACCTAGTTTCTTGCCTTTTGGTACAGATTGGAAAAATAGCAAATTTCTATGTTGGCCGGACCTTACACGATGGAAATCGATGGCTTTTAATAGTTTTTTCGACCAACATCCACTCCAAAGGTTCCGAAAACGAGAAAATGTCAAATGGCCACACGATTTCGGTCACTTCTGCGTTCATTTTCAATTTCTCGTGTAAGTTTTTTTATCATGTTTTATCTTCAGTGTATGGTGCCAGTAGCCAGGGGGTAACAATCATTCCTGCTTTACCTGTCTTGTAACAATTTTCGGCTCTATGGCCCTTTTTCTACGAAAATAAGCATCTTTCAAAACTCACTGGTTGAAAACCGACTCCAGCTGACTAAAAGTCATTCCGTTATTAAATTCGGATCCCTTGGCCATGACCATTCCAAGAACAAAAGTCTTGGCTTCGTCCTAAATTGATAAGGTTTTAGAAAGTAATTATAAGTTACCTCCTTCGTTTCGAAGAAATTTCCAGGTCTGACGCCAATGCTGGCCATGTGCAGCTCTTCCAGGACAATCTTCTAGAATTGTGACTGTGACTGTTACTGTCAAAACTCACAGATCTCTGTTTCTGGCTCTCCAAGTACAGCTCCCTCACTTGGGGCTCGTTCTGGAACCTGTCTTTCTCGCTACATCTGTAAGGTAAGTTTTCTTTCTGAAATTATCGAAGTACCCACTGGTAATCGTCCCTCTGAAACACTGACTCATCATCTGTATCTCCTCTGTATGAGTTGTTCTCCTTTGGCTCTGTACTGGCATCTACGTCGATTCCGTCCTCAGAGTCACTCTCTTCTTCAGAATCATAGAGTTGGTTTGCTCGATCTAAACAACTTTTTATTAGATTGAAAACAGTCTCTTCGGAATTGTGGTAAAAAATGTTACAATGTCTGATCGTATAGTTAAAGGAAATCTTATAAAGGTCTAACACTATCTGAAACATGGAAAATACGTTAGAGTAAGACTAGACATTGTTTCAGTGCGTATTCGAATAGGAACTCTGTCACAAAGTAAGCTGTCTATGTTTCATCGCATCTCTCTCTCTAACTCATACCTTCCTCCTGCACCCGACCATCAGTTGCTGAAAAGCAGTTGAATCCGCCATTTACTGGAGCTTGGTTTTGTGTGTCCATGTTCTGGAAAATTGGTATATTTGAGAACGGAAACAGAAATAAGAGTACATAAGAAAGTGAAAGAACTCTTATCTTCGCAGTGGAACATATTACATGGAATTGGGAAGAATCTACTGCTTTTGGTCTTTTGTGGGAAACTGACAAAGGATAATTGGAAGCAGCATTATAGGAAAAGAATTGGGTGTAGATGATATCAGTGGAAACGAGAAACCCGATTGAGAACTTTTTAAATCCAGTTTTATACCAGTAGTGAAACTACCACTATCGCTGAAAGCAGAGAATCTTCAGAGGTAAGAATTTGGTGTCTGAGTCTATCGACTGATTGCAATCTTGGAAGCGTTCTGATAGCGATTCTGGAAGTGAGAGAGGCATGTAAAGCAGACTTGGGATGCGGGAATCCATCTCTGCATCGTTTTGGGACCTGCACTGGCTTGAAAAGTTGATAAGCCGTGATTGTTATAAGAATACACCAATAAAGAAGAAATGTGTCGTTTTTGTTTGGGACTAGTAAAAGACTACGCCTTCCGATAATTATACCCATCATAAACTGTAGCAGTTTGTAGCAAAGTTCAATTTGTAGAGTAACAAAAAAGTTTTCTCATTCATAATCGAAAATGACCGAAAATACGATACGCAACTGCGTACTCTCCCGATAGGGGGGGCTTGTTTGAAGCGTCGCGTGACCTTTCCTCACTTTTTATCGATTCCCAATCAGTTTTTCAACATAATTTTAAGTGATGGTGGAAGACGAAGAGCCACAGCCATGTACCAGCTCAACCACCCAGATTCTGAGGCTAAAGATCAAGGCAAGCGACGACACAATTGTCGAGGTGGACGAGGATGTGGCCTCGCACAGCAACTACATCAAGAATAAGGTCAAGGTGGGAGTTTTGACTACTTTTTAGTTTGTCATTGGCGAATGCGATTGAACAAGCCCAAGGACCTCTAGAGCATGGTTTTTTTCGACACTGTTTATCACAAAGAGTCAAGCTATATACGAACCCAGTGAAACATAACAAGTAGAATTTTTAACTGATAGCATTCCTCCAACTACCTCTTCTCTTCTCGTGTTTCACATTTTTTTGCGTTGTCAAAAGGTCTAATCAATGACATAGAATATGAAGAACCTACTAGTAATCAGTTTGAAGCGCGCAAAGGTTATCGTGGGAACATATCGAAACGGGATTCGTGTATGAAGCTACGAAGTGATTGGTACGGAGAGTATGTACTAACACAGTGAAACACATAAAGTTTGGGTTTCTTCTATCAGGAAGATTTATGAGCTTTTGTGCTACTAAGAAAATAAAATAGTTTCACTCCTATTTTCTGCTATGAAAGTTCAAATTTGTTATCGGACCGAAATATATGAAAACTTTCAGAGACTGAAGAAGGAAGAGCCTGACTACACGTGGCTGGACAGACCTATTCCTGTGAGGAAGGTGGATGGGAACACGATGAACAAGGTTCCAATTCTGCCATTTTTTTCTTCAACTTTCTCATTTCAGATCTTTGAATGGTGCACCAGACACCGACATCAGGTCTATATTCCGAAACAGCCTCATGAGGATCCAAGGATTACTCTGACCAAGGATGATCATCAGTACATGGACATGAGTTCTGAGCAGCTTCTGGCAGTTTTAAACGTGGGTGACAGAGAGACAGAAATAGCGCACGTTTTAGGGAGCCAACGATCTCGGTGTGCCCGGTATCGTAGACATCATCACCCAGAAAATTGCAGATATGGCCAAGGTTAGTGATATCTTTCATTTCAGTTTTACTTCTTTTTGTTTCAATGAAAGTCCATAAGTAGAATCTGTTCGGAAGTGTCCCTTGCTCTTCTTTAAAAAAAGAAATTTTCATTTGTTTTATCAGGTCCAGTATTACACGGCGTATATTGCTCTAGTGACAGTACTAACGATAGAAAAATGAAAAAGGGATCCCTGCAGTCTAGGTCGGATAACAGCAGAAAATGACGCCGGAAAACAAATTTATAATGGGAGGTGGGGGGATGGGAATTGCCTTTCTTCATCTGAAAATTATCTTCCTTTCTTACTCAGAAACAGCTCTAACTAACCCATACAATTTTGTGGTTTCATGAAAACTATATAACACGACATTTTTTTTTTTTTTTGCAAGATTCGTTCTTGTGGTTTCACCCGTCTGGAAATAACATAAGCATTGCAGCACCCCTGCGTTAGCGGTCACAGAGTCGCATTCACAAGTTCGTGACCAATTTTGTGACAACATAACTTCTTGTTTCAGGGCAAGAGCGTCGAGGAAATCCGGGAGATCTATTGCCTACACGACGATGACGAGGATCCTAAAATAACGAGGAAAAAGAACAAGAAGAAGGTTGCAGCTGCCTTTGCCACTAAATCAACGCCAGCAATTACAAACAATTCTTAATTTTTCTTGTCCAACTGTTTTTTTAACCAAACAACGAAGTTTTGTGTCTTATTTCAGCAATAAAAGTATGCTCAAAATGATTCTGCTGTATTGAAGGATTTTTCACGAAACTTTTTGAAAAAAAAAAAATTTCCCTGTCTCTGCCTTGGTCGATCATTTATCGATTTCTCAGCCTGTTCCTCTACCCTGGCGTCTTGTAAAACACTGCTCACCACGTCCCTCTTTTTCCAATTCCTTATCACCGAAATCGATAGCGACAGATTGATAGTAGGGAGAAAGAATAGTACTCCCTGTGCTTCAAATATTCTGTTTTGTTTCATTGCTTGTTTATATTGGTACTAATCTTTTGCCCTATAATGTTAGTTAGTATTTTTATTACAAAAGTGAAATGTTTCAACTATTCCATATACCGTATTCTTTAAACTTTTCACCACTAACTCTTGCTTGCCATGTAGCACAACATTTCTTCACTGTAGCTGTTTGCCAAGAAATCGAAAAGTTCAACATGTCTAAATCTTATTTTTCAGCTGCTCTTTTCTCTCTGTGATGGAATAAAGTACTGAAACAAACATGGTCAGTTCAGAACGAGGAAATTCGGTACAAAAAACTGTCAGAAACTTGTCTTATTCCTCGGACTCATCATTCAAACCCTCGCATACGGAGATGTCATTACGGGATGTGATTCCAGGTGCTCCATCGTTTTTGATAAGGTAACTTTTCCGCGTGGGTACTGGAACGATTAGTTTTACATGAGTATCGTTTGCCTATACGTTTTCTGTACATTAAGCTCGAACAGAGAGAGAGAGAGAGAGAGTTTGACAGTGACAACTTTCCAGAATCCAAGCTGTTTTACAACTGCCGTCGACTACCACACACAAATGCTCTTTGGGAGCATGAGAAACTACGTCTCGGCCCAGCTGAATGTCAGGAAATCCAGTTCAAATTCTGTCCCCCTGACCAAAGAACAACTAGTTCAGAACACTGTCTCTGTTATGGGCACTGTAAGTCAGTTCCTTGACAGAAAACCGTGCTCAACTGTAGGTAACTCCCACAGATCAGTCTGACCAAAAAAATGTCCTCAGCGCCTCGGAGGCCCAGCCAATTGTGGATGCGCTGGTGGATAATGTTGAGGTCAGTTCATTTTTGGGTGAGACTTCGGACCAACAAAAGACTGAGAGAGAGAGAGAAGTATGTGATTTCAGGCCCAAGATTCCTCGAAGTTCTGGCCATTCTTCTGTCATCAGGGCTGCGAAAAGAGCAGTACACTCTTCAAAATTCTTACCATTTGCTCTCTTGGACTCAATGGCTTCTTTTTCCTGCTAGGAGGGGCCTCAGTGGTCTTGAAGTGAGTTTCCTGTTCATTTAGCTATCAGCGAACCTCCGACCGATTACAAATCTCTAGCCGAATCCCTCTATATGCTAAGAATGAAATACACGAAGTTTTGATATGTGTAAAAACTTTTAACTTCACAAGCCAGCTGCTTTTCCAAAACATGATAGTCCAAGAGAGCAAATGGTAAGACACATCTGACAATACCATGCAAAGGTGTGGTTTTTCATGGTTTAGAACGTTGTAAGACTTGGCTAAGCTCCAAAATCACTGTTTCCCCAAAACTGGCTTCGGAGTTAGGATTTGGTTCGCAACCTAGATCGTGAAGATACAATGTTACATGCCTGACTTATAAGGACTTGATGTAGTTTCAGGTCACACTAGCCTTTGGGATCTTCATACTATATGAACTTTTGTCTTCATTTCGAACTCTAGCCTGTCTCTCTGCCACGCAAAGACCACAAAGAAGGTGGACTGTTTGGACAAGGATTGGTGTTTTGTCGGTCTTTGACCCCAAAGAACAGTTATTTGGGTCTAAAATATCCACGTCTTTGTACTGTTTTACAATTTTTGGTTTCCGTAAAGAATATAATTCTAATGTTTCAACTCGAATTAGTGTTTTCGCAAAACTATCTGGTTTCAGCTAGAAGTAATATAATTCCTGCCGTTTTTCTGTCACTAGGCTGGGACCATCCAAAAGAATGATTGCAAACCCAATACCAGTCCTAGATTTCCCGAAAACAAATATTTTGGTTCCATTCGGAGCTTAGAAATGAATCAAACATGGTCGGATAGTTCCTGCGTGGAATCTCCTGGCTAAAAAAAGCCAAAAAAAAAAATTCAGCTACTGGAAAGATGTGAAGTATGCGAGAACGAAGAAGGATCTGACCTCGGTGGCTCCAACTTCAAATGGACATACCAACTAGATATTTTGATCTCGCAGATAATAAAGGATTCGTCAGGGAGAGACAGAGATAGAGAAACTGACCCGATTCTCGATAAAACTGTTCATTATCACACCCGAATATGTCTATTTTTGTACTGGAACTCGCTATAATTTCCTAGAAGAGAACACAATCCTTCCTTTGAGGTTCTGACATTCTCTATAGTTGGACGGAGTGATGGCTCGTAGAATGTCCAGCTGAGACTTGGAGACAATCATTGGCTCGAAAAAGACGGTCCAGATGACACTTTCACAGTATGGCGGCGTGGTCAAGGAGCCAAGGTAGGTGGCGAAATCGCGGTAGCCTGAACTTCCTCCCTTTCTCTCTCTCTCTCTCTCTCCCTGCCTTTCTATTTCTCTGTTCTCTGCCTTTCCGTGTCTTCGTCTCTCTATCTTTCTGTCTCTCTGTCTCCTTACCTTCTTTAGGAATTAGTTCATCCAATGCAAAGTTTGCTGGCAATGTAACCGTCTTTTTTGTCGAGTTGGCTCTCTTGATAACATCAAACAGGGACTCGTAGCTCGTGGAATGGGCACCCTCCTGGAATAGACCAAAGTATGAAAGTCGCAAGTTAGTCCAAAAAGTGGTCAACGGTCCGCCAATCCCCGATATACCTCCAACAAGACTCCTAGGACAGCCAGTCCATCTCCTTGCTCTAGAGCCTTCTCGAAACTTCCGTACTTCTTGTTCCAGAAGACGAAATGTACCTCGCCGGCCTTCGACATCCCGTCTAGGAGGTGTTCAGCGCCACAGGAACAGTCCCGTCCCCAATGAGCATGGAATTGGGCGAGCAGATAGGTTCCAGGGAGGTGTTTAGCCTTCAGAGCTGAAAAAGTTCCGTCACTATCACACTGTCCTTCTTGGAAACCCCAAAAGAACTCACTCGAGGAGCACTTTTCAGCCACGTTCACACGAAATCCGGTGGGACAGGTCAAGACGTCAGTACAGTCTCCGAGTGTGTAGGAAATTTTCAGGCAGGACGCCTGTAAATTAGGTTTCCTTAGTTGATTACAAGTCGAACTACAAAATTGGTGAACGAAAGCTAAACTTATATGTAATTACTAGGTGAAGCATTTGATAGTACTACAGGCCCGACTTGATTTGACGTGCTATTGCGTACTGCACGAAAATAGGATTTTTATAGTTTTTTTATCACTCTCACCCTAGGGCTGTAAGTGTGTTTAGTTGTCTAAATAAACTGAACAGAGACAGATTTCACTGATGGGCTGATTAGACACACTTACATCCCAAGAAAAATGGGTTAGAAAGGTAGAAGTAAATTGCAAAAATCCTATTATCATGCAGTACGCAATAGTGCGTCAAATCGAGTCAGGGTGCCTGTTATAGTACTGTAAACATTTTCGTTTGGGAACCAGACGTGTCTTTTTCGCGAATTCAAAGTTGTGGAACTGTTTTACGAAATTGGAGGAAGGGATGTAACGGATAAAACATATCTGTGTCTACAGATTCAGTGAAACATTATCAGTATGTATCTTGCCAGCTTACAGTGACAGTGATAGAAACCGACTCTCATGTGTTCGATCTTTTCCCGAACCCCCAAAACTGGGCCAATCCATCAAAATGGGCCCTAATTTGACTGGTTCCCGGAAAATATTGTTGTTGACGCCGTCCACAACCAATTAGATTTGGCTGCTGACAGAACCACAAAATTATACGAGATATCGAGGCGATATGAGCGCAGTAAACAGCAAAAAAATGTGTTCTTTGTCTCTGTCAAATTGACTACAGGTACCAAAGCGTTTTTAACTTGTTTCAAAGTAAACTTATAACAAACGAATGGAGATTTTTTCGTTTTCTCCTAGATATGTTTACAAAAATTCTGCTAAAGCTTTATTATTGCCGCAAAAAATGGAGGCGGGGTATAAACATTGACAGTGGTTCAAAATTGGTCGTGGAGATGTGTAGTAGAGATTTCTTTCACTTTTGGTCACTTGGTTAGATGGTTTTGCTCTGAAAACTGGATTTTTGATAGGCTAAAGAATAAGCGGGAGTAAAGCAAGAGGACATGCGAAAAAATGGCTTTTTTTGTTTCATTCTCGGTTATATTCCGTTTTCGAAACAGTAAAAGGGTTTAGATTTTGGTGGGTCTAAAGCAAATCCACTGTTCTTATGTTTCTTCACTTCCTGATATGGAACTGTTTGAAACATTTGCTAGACTCGCAACAGTCACTGTCTCTCTGTAACTACTACAAACAACCAAAGAGTAGAAAAAAAACAAACCTGACAGTTCTTGACATCCTCCTGAACAAGCTCTTTTCTGATGTCGATTGGGGACTGCCTCGCACCTAGAACCTTCTTCTTCCCCAGTTTCTTCGTGACTTTCGGGTGGTCCTTTCTCCTAATAGCACCCTGTCTCTTCAGAGGACTACTTTTCTCAGAAACTGATGACTTTTTGGGGCTCTTAGAAATACTAGGTCGCATGGGTGTGAGATTTTTCGAGGCAAGACGGGCACTCTTTCTTGGGGCCATTAGTGCAGTAGTGGGCATGACGCAGGCGGCTCGGGAATCGATGTTTACGCCTTTCTTTCACTCTACGGGAGGCTAGGAGGCAGGGGGATTTGGTGGTGACACACGAGCCGTGACGGGGGAGGAAACTGAAAACTGGAGGTGGAGAGAGACAGAGGCAAAGAGACAGAGAGACAGAAACAAAAGTAGACCGACTGTTGTGGGAAGTTGTTTGCGACTGTCTCCCCTTTTCTATGACCTTCCTCTCGCGGCAAAAACGTGATTGATAGCAACAGGAAGGAGCAAATAAATATAATGTGACGGTTTGTTCAAATACAGACTGACCAGGAGAAAACCGTTATGGAACGAAGTTTTTACTAGAACAAGAATGTAACTGACCTGTCTCCTTCATTATTTCAGTTTTTTGGAGACTTGCAGCTTAACTAAGCACAATTCCTCCAGAGCTTGGGCGAGAACGAAAACAGCAAAAATCAACTAGGCACAGGGTCACTTGGACGAAGGAGAGACATAAAGGTTCCCTTGGCTACCTGCTGAAAAAATGATGATTATGTCGTCTCTCTGTCTCTCTATATCTCTCACACTTTGTTCTTCTGTCTGTGTCTCTGTGTCTTTCTGGCCTAAATTTTTTTTGACCCTTTCCAGACATTCGAGCTCAGTTGACTAAGTTTTGGCCAGATTTCCCTTGCATAATAACTCCATAAAGGAACAAACAACATGTCTGGATTCAGAAGATCGGTCTTTTAATACTTTTTAATTTCATGAATCACTTTATACTTCAACAGTTCTAAGAAACTACAGTATTCAGTTGTAAGTATTGGTACTACGCAAATGCGTTCTCCCCATAATTTCTACGTTTCGCTTATTGTTTC
Organism: Oscheius sp. JU75; assembly: GCA_037178855.1. Lineage (NCBI taxonomy): Eukaryota > Metazoa > Nematoda > Chromadorea > Rhabditida > Rhabditidae > Oscheius > Oscheius sp. JU75. Next base: position 1,415,265 of record JASJZC010000006.1, on the reverse strand, counting down.
GTGCCTTTTTTTTAGATTCTGTAAAGGATACATTGAATAGTGACAGTTCCGTAAACGTAATAAGTGTTCAACACAGTAAATATCCACGACATAATAAAAATTCATAACTTTTCCATACTATTATGCGAGCCTTGAAACCCAACAACTTTTTTCTCTCAAATAGTCACACAATTTGGAATCAAAGAGTTGCCGAGTTTTCACGTTTTTTTTTCAATGATTGTGGGGTGATTTCAAGAATGTTTAATGAATATTCCTTACTATATAATCGTTCGGCGAAAGTAGTACAAATCTAAAAAAAAAAGTGCCAGTGACAGGGATCCAACTATCAGAAGACCAAAAGATCCCTTGGCAGCTTTTCCCTCCCCAAGCAGTAAACAGGAGGATTTTCAAGCCTAGAGTACATGTTTATCTGCCCTTTTGTTATTCCTCGACTCTAATTTTCTCGAAGACTCCGCCCCAAACATGTTTACGTTTCAGCTTCTGGTATAAAAGAGAAGCAGAGCCTAAAATATCCCAACCAGTTTCGACTAAAACTCTACTGTTCAAGCAACTATGTCTGATGTGAGTGCTCCTTTCCTATAATTTTTTACGTACAAGAGACAGAGACTATATTTGAGGGTCCGAGCTTCTTTTTACCGCGTTTTCGAATAGTAAGGAGCCCATGTTACATCTTCTACCTTATTTTAGGGGCTCTAAATAAAACTTTTTCGTTTTGCAAGTTGTAGTTTTTATCTGCTCTATAACTTTATAACACATCAAAAAGCCGGAAAATTGGATTTTGGATCCGAGAAAGCAGCTAGCTAGTATCAGAGTGGTCCTATTTGAGAATTGTAGGCAAATAATGCAAAAAAACATGGAATGTGACCATTTTCAGTCCAAGGGAATGATCCAGAAGGCCGTCGACAAGACCAAGGAGGCCGCTGAAAATGTCAAGGAGGGTGCTCAGAATGCTGCCAGCTCTACCAAGGAAGCCGTCCAGAATCTCGGCAACAAGATGAAGGGAGGCGCTGAAAAGTGCAGTGACAAGGTGTGTAGTCGGGTTTTCGACTTGACCTGGGACCTCAATTCTTGAAGTCACTGCCATTTTTCAGGCCCATGATGCCAAGGAGTGCATGGGAGACAAGCTCCGTGGAGCTGGCCGTACCATCGAAGGCCACTAAGCCGTCTGACGATCTCAACTTCAAAACCGCTTTTTTGTGTACTTAACCATGCATTCTTTATGTAGATAATTGCCGGCAATAGTCTTTGGACTACTAATAAACGCTCTGACCGAATTTAGAGATAGAGAGACAACCAGTTTTATTGAGAGAGTAGTCGTTTGGAAATTATCGCTATTTCACTGGAGGGGTAATGACAACATTAATTGTTGCTATTAAAGCCAAATCCCCTGGCTCTGGCTCGAGGAGAAAGTATTTGTCACATTGGACCTCTATTTCCTTATCCTATTCACAATCTATTGGAAACGGATCACTTTACTGTTTCAGGAATTCTCAAAACAGGGACCAACAATAATTCTTAGACAGCCCTACTTGGAATTGCTAATTGCTGCTATCATGAGTTTAGAAGTGATCGCAGTATCCGCGACTGTTTTTTTTCGAACTCACGCTCTTTAATCTCTTCGGTGATTTGTCTTGGGTCGGTTTGGCGAGAAAGTGAGAAATGGACAGAGAAACAGAGAGACAGAGAAATAGAAAGTGAGAGAGAGAGAGAGAGAGAGTGAGAGATACCTTCTCGCTTCCAGGCATACGACATCACAGCCTACACTCCTACAGTCTTCCATATTACCGTTCTTCTTGTTCACATTTACTGCTACGGGATAATTGTGAAAAACGAAAAAGTCGAGAGCATTCGGCTGTGGTGACACGGGGGGTTCAAGAAAATATCCCGAGTTCTCCTCTACAAATCCTTATGAAGACAAGCTAGTGCCAAAACTTTTTCTTATAAGATTAAGATTTGCTCACTTCGCCGTTGACCTGTTAGTGTGTATCGGGTCTGCTGCTACCAAAGAAAAAAGTGAGAGAGATAGACGACTGTTTTTAACGAAACCGAATCCGTCGGGAAGCAGTTTGGGGAAAAGAAAGGAAAAAGTCTCCAACGTTTAGTAAAGAAGATGTTCAGTATTCCTAGACAAAGAGGCAGAGAGACAGGTTTCCTTTTGCAGGAACAGCACATTCTGCTTCGACAGCAAGAGTTTTCGTTTCCTCTGTTGCAGGGGTAGATTCATTCACTTCTCCGACTCAGAAAAAGCGGTTTTCGCTTAGAGTTGGGAGATCTCGACGAGACCTTCCATCTCTTGCACAGCATCAAAGATCTACAGCCACATCAAGGTCATTATGAGCGTGAACAATATCCGTGAAATCGTCTTCACTCTGTCTAAACTTATTGGCGAACTCCGGAAAAACATTGAAAGAAAGAGAAAGTGGTTGAGAAGAATCTTCTAGAGGTTGAGGCCTTGCTAAAGGAGAAAGGCGATCTCGCTCAACTGGACCTCTACGTCGACTAGAATAGTGTCCAGAACAGAGAAGTTCCTTACCCTATGACTGTCTGTGCTGGAGCAAGCTGCACAGAAATGAGAAAGAGAAAGTTTTGCATTCGTGTGTTTCGGCTGTGGCTCTCATCCTGATCGCTGTCGCGAATTTAACCGTGATTGGAAGACACATCTTCACATTTACTATAAATTGGTCCACACAAGTGAGAAGGTACGCTATCTCTGTGTCTCTATTTCTGTCATTGTCATTTTATAGACAGTGGTGAGCTTTCAGGTGATAAGAATCTAGGCCAAGCAGAGTTTGGAAAACAACGAGTCCAAGCAGGAGGCTGCTGAGCTGTTTGTCTTGACCGAGAGAAAGAAACGCCGAGATCTGGATGCACTATTGAACCAAATTTGGAGATAGAGCGACAACCAGTTTTATCGAGAGGGTAGTCGTTTGGAAATCGCTATTTCACTGGAGGTAGAGAGATGAAGAGAAAAACACAATGAGGATCGTGGTAGTGAAAGCGATGGTAGACGAGCCTGAAATTCGGGTACATTTTACTGAACATTCCGGTTCTAAGCCACGAAATCGGAAATCAAAAAGTACCCGAATTTCCAGTTCCGGACTTCGAAGTTCCCGGAAGGTCCTCCATTCTTAGGGCACACTGACAAAGGAAGGAGTTGGTCATATAGGTTGTTGGATCGACCTCCTTCACTTGCATTCCTTCGAAAACTACAGCCTCGTAGTTACAAGCCGAACTACTGTTTCGATTGGCAGTCAACTGGCCATTGGCGCCCTCATAGTACCAGATGCTGCTACAGTTGTCGCCTCGTACCATTCCGATGTAGTAGGTCCAGGCGGCCTGAGAGAGGAGAACTGACAGAGATAGAGGAATGAGAGAGACTGAAACAGAGAGACAGAGAGTTAAAGAGACAGGGAGACAGAGAGACAGGTACAACTCACACTTCGAAGTCCAGCTTCCGCATACTCGCTGGTAAGATTGTAATCGGTGAAGACGGGAAGCTGACATTCTACTAAATTTTAGCTGCTCTCTCTTTCAAAATCCCTTGAACCTACCCGTTTTCAGATCATAGAAGCTAAAGTACTCCTTGCAACGTTTAACCGTGTTCTGAAAAAGTAGACCTTTCTACAGAGAGAAAGAGAGCCGGAGGGACAAGGCTTTTTGCCTTTTAACCCAATGCGAGGGGTCTCGTTCCATTTTGGACACTCAAGGCATATCCAAGTAAAACTCACATTAGCATCGTTATGGTCGGCCAAAATGAACAGTTTGGAGCAGAAGGGTTCAGTATACAGATACCGAGTGATGGCTGTCAGATTATCTTGCTTCGTCCCCACGCACGCCTGACATAATTTGTCCGAATCAGTGCAGTTTTGACTAGCTGCTAGATGAAAAAAGCAGAAGAGGAGCAGAAACCACCTCATGACCGAGGCAGTATGCGGTTGAGAGTTGGTTGCCACGACTACAACTATTCAGAAGGAAAGTGAGGGGGAAAAACAGACGGGTTGAATGGGAGCGGTGAGATGAGAAAAAGAGAGAGGGAGAGAAAGAAGTGAATAGAACATAATGAGGTAATTCTTGGGGTGGAAATTGTAAATTTTTGGAGAGAGACAGGAGCAGAGAGACAGTGAGAGAAACAGACAGAAAGGTGGTAAGAGCTAGGAGAAAAGAGACGGAGAGAATGACAAATATAGAAACAGATAGATAACGAGAGACAGGGACGGGGACAAATCACTAATAATCCAGGAACAACAACAACAAATAAACACAACAGTAAGCTAGCTCGGAGCCAGAACTACGTGAAGATGGCTCTTTGGGAGATAGTTTTCTCAGGCATTCCAACAGCTTCCTTCGAGCAGTTCCCCACAGCATGCAGCTCGTCTTGGCATCTTAAGACTCTACAAAAACTCGACAAAAGCGAAAAGAGCAGTGAAGAAATTGTGAGTTCCAAAACCCAAGCAGAATTCTTGTAGTGTTATAGGGTGTCTATCTTAGCCACATTGCGTTCAAATACCTAGTCTGACTAATCGAATTATGGTGAAGCTAAAAAAAATGTTTCCTCGCACATCCATAAACAGAATGTTTCAGTTTGCCTTTAAGACTAGAAAAGAAAACTTTTGTATGTTTTGGAGTCGGTTTCTTTTCCAAAAAAAGAAGATTCTTTGTAGCACCATGTTGAATAGACAGTCTTGACACCAAATGCACTGTCACACGAAATGGGAATCTGTTGGAGTTACAACTTTCGGCTTTCTATTCAATGTCATTATGTGCCAACTTTCCAAAAGGTCAACTAGACAAAGACCGCGTGTCTCCAAAAAACCACAGGTATAGTGTTTCACATTGTGTTTCATGGTTTGCATAAGTTTTCCAAATAGCGCTGCTTTTACTGGACTAGTCTGTAAAAGCATAGTAGCGAACCATTTTTAGACGTTTTCATTCGTTTCACCACAGAGATGCTAAACCCTGCACATTAGTGAATCTATCGGATGTCTCAACAGCTTTATTGTTTCAAGCATTCTATGAACGGACGAGACATTGGAAACAAGCATTGATTTAGCGATTTCGCTTGGTTTCCTCGTCTTGTCTCCGACGGCTTCGCTGCCTTTTGTAGTAAAACAGGCGGCTGCGCCGCTTCTACAATAGCAGTTCCCCGGTTTTCCCACACCTGACCTGTCAAATAAATCCTTGACATGCCATGACTTGCCAGCTTTTGATTCGTGGTGACGCACAGACGCACAGACGCACGTCGTTGCGCTTTAGTAGGAAAGAGATGTGTATAAAATAACCTCCTTCCTCAATAGTACTTTCTATTGTTGACTTTATGTTGAACTGACGGATAAATATGAAAGATAAATGATCATTTTCAGATCGATCCACCTATCCAGATCTCCGGTTTCGACTTTCTACTAACCTATCATGTCAACACGAAAAATGTCGACAACACCGAGGCTAGTAAACACGGACGTCCTTCTTGGCAGGGGTCGATGCTTTTAGGTAACTTCCCTATAGAATTTCGGGTAAAAAATAGATTTTTTTGGTCTCGCTGAAAAAAAAATCTTGTACCCGAAAGGTCGATTCAAAGTGAAAACACCTCCTTTTTCCAGCGAAAACCAGTTCGCCGTTGGACAGATTGTCCAGTTTTTTCAAGTGGAGGTTTCAACTGGTTGAGGGAGACAGGGAGACGACAGAGTACGTGGAGAGGAATTAGATGATTTTTCGCCGCCGAAAGAGATTTTGAACATCAGCCTAGAAACTGTAGGCTACAGTCCTTGTATCAAAAATTTCTCCAACTAGGTCTGTTGCAAGAATAAAAACCTGTACTCACAAGCGAATATAAGCTGTGACAGTGGCAGTTTTGTATCAAGACTGTCTATTCACCGTGGTGCTACGGATGCGAACCACGTTTTCATAGTGAGGCGGTATGGGCGGAAAATCGACCTGGTAACCAATTGCCACTCGGGAAAAAAAAAACTTAACCACTTAGACGGTATGTGTGCGAGTCCTTCTAATATCACATGCGATGAGAAGAGTGGAAAACTGAACACAAGCATTTTGGCCACCCACTCTTTCCCAACTCAAGTACCGGCGTTTACATAAAGCACGGAGAAAATTTTCGCTCAGTCAGAGGAACGTTGCTGTAGACTATTTGAGTTCAGTTTCAAGATACTTAGAAGTTCAGTTATAGTGGGAGGATTTCAAGAATACATACTCATCCGCAATAGATGGAAAACATTCATTTATCCGAAGCTTACAGGAAAGAAATCACCTGAGTTCTGTTTTAGGGTTACTTTCTGAATATCGACATGCAAATGTTTTAGGCGGCCTTTATACTTTAAACAATAAAAAAATTCGTCAATACTGAGTATACTCATGTGCAAAAGTTTGGCAACCCCCAACTTTTTTTGCAGTAAAAGATAGTATTTTAGACATTCGGGACCAATCCCAAACGATTTCTCATGCCTCAAAACCCCTATAAAAAAATTTTGACCCTTATTCGAGTCTGCTGGGGGTCAGGGGATCAATTTTTAAAGAAATTAGTATGCACAAAAGTTTAGCAACCTCAGAGAACTTCGTTCGAAACGATGGCTGAGTGTAAAACATGTAAAAACTTTAAGTAGAAATGTTAAAACGTTTCGAAGCGAACGTTCTTACTCTTCTTCGTCTTTATGCCGTCGGCTTGTCGACTTTCTCTTGAGGAACAAGTCTCCATTCGTGCCCTGAAGGTTGCTGGACATCCGAACATCCGAATTGCGAAGCAGTTAGGAAGAAGCAAGAGCTGTATTGCACGTTTCTTGAGCAATCCGAACTACGGAAACAAGCCGGTTCCTGGGCGCCCCAAGGAAATTGGAGATCTGGCTCTTCGCCAGATTGGACGCCTCGCTCCGAATTCATCGAACAACTGGAATCAGATCAAAGCTGATCTGCGTCTTGATGTTCACAGGACGACCGTCCTCCGAGCTGTCCATTCTGTACCGTACATCGACCGGGAACTGAAAGTGTTTGCTCCTAATCTCAATGCACAGCACAAGGTGAATCGCGTAGCTTTTGCTCGGAATAACATGGTCACGAAATGGCACAAGAATAGTCACTAAGGTTGTCTGCTAGTTTTTGCAGGTTGTGTTCTCGGACGAGAAGAGATGGACTCTGAACGGCCCTAATGGCGATAGTGGCTAATGCAGAGACAGCCGCAAGCCGGCTGTTCAGTTGCCGAAACGCTCGTTCGGAGGTGGTGGCGCCATGATTTGATCAGCGTTCCACAGTGGTGGAGTTCTGGATCTTCACTTCGTTACGGGTCGACTGAATGGTCCAGATTATTAGCAGATTCTGGCTCAACAACTTCTTCCATTTGTGAATACGCCCCAGGAAAATGGATACTCACTCGTTCAAGACAATGCCCCGTGTCACGTGAGCAATGGAACAAAGCAGTGGATGGCTGCTGATGATATCAATACGATCGACTGGCCGACTTGCTCTCCCGATTACAATCCAATCGAGAATCTCTTTGGAGTTTTGACTCAAAAGATCTACAAGGATAACCGAAGTTTTATCAACCTTGCTGAGCTTCATCAGGAGATCCAACGCGCCTGGAACGGCATCCCGGCAACAGCTCCACTATGGTGATAGCTATGGAACAGAGCGACGGTTTGATCAAGAGTCGTTACTTTATGGAGGAAATTAACAGGAAGATCACTGTCAGGAAAATCGAAGAGAGAGAGGCGGATAAAAGAAACAGTGAGAAGAGGACGAGTTCGAGAAGGACTGATAGGAAGAGTCAGAGTAAGCTTCTGAGATATAAGGTGAGGGGAAAGAGAGACAAAGAGGCAGTGAGATAGAGAGGCACCAAGTCGGATCCCTTCACGACACTAAAACGAAAATTAAGCTTTTATTATCAGGGCAGAGAAGGCTTCTTGCAAACAAAGGTTCGAAAAGTTGTATCCACATTGGGATAAGTGTCAAATTTGTATCTGAAGCCTTGAGCTCCCGCGAGCTCGTCTGCAAAAAGCTAAAATCTTATAACTTGTTACTACATTATCGGATTTACATATCCATAGTTTTGCCCAGGCCACGGCGCACACGTTCCCCAAATCTGGTAGTCAAGAGGAGTCCCATCAGTCCAAGACCATGCATTATTCAAACGGAGGAGTCCAATAATAACTTGATTTGCATAGTCCTGGGCCATCCCTGTCCCCGACAGTTCACTGACAAAATAGAGCTCTTCAGAGCTGTGAATAGAGGCCAAATGACCACCGGCGCCCTCAACACAGGTCGCTTCAGCATCTGCATGATTAGCTCGAGGTCCAATGAACGTTCTGTAACAAGAATCGGTTTTGTTGAAGTACATCCAGCCAGTCTCACACAGAGCTGAAGACTATCTTTAACAACAATATTGTCAACAAACCGTGTCTAGGAGTCGGCTGAATTATCTGGGAAACCGGATCGGTCATGCAAATGTACGGGAGCTTGGTAGAACAGTTCGGATTTCTAAACTAGGTAGTTCAGCCACAGTCTACCTGTCTCACAACCTACCCCCACAGATTCGTTCCTCCCTGAATAGCAGCACACTGCCCGCCTTGAGATTGCCCCGGCGCCCAGTTACTATAGGCATAAGGCGTTCCATCTACCCATGTCCAGTCACTCTGCATCAAAATGTTGAGTCCAATATAGTAAGATTTCTCCGAAGTTAGCAGACTCCCAACAAAAGAGTTTACAAAACCATTACCCACAGTAGCCAAAAAGCCACCGTCCCTATTACAGGACACGCTGGCCCCGAAATAGTTTTGAACGTCCGTCGAGATTTTGAAGCAGCTAAAGGTTGAAAACCGTATACAGTTATTAGCTTACGTGTTGACCTTAGGATCCAGATAGTATTCGGGTTGGCATTGTTGAGAAAGAACTGTGTGAGTTGTTACAAAGAGGAGGATCCAAAGTTTCAGCATTGTAAACTGGAAGCTTCGGCAGTGGAGCTCACAATCAGCTCGCTGCTCTCTTTATGTTCTATCTCAAGAAGCATAGTCAGTTTACGACAGTTCGATAAGCCTTTTTGATAAGTACCGACTGCGATTTTCCTAGAAAACAAATGTCAAGAAATGTTTATTCTCAAGGCAGAGAAGGTTTTTTGCAGACGAAAGTACGATAAACTGTCTGCACATTGGGAGAAGTGTCAAATTTGTACCTGTAGCCTTGACCTCCTGCGAACTCACCTGCAAAACTACAGTAAATTGACTGATATCTCAGTAAACATACAAATCCATAGTTGCCGCCAGTCCACGGCACACCCAGTGCCTACATCTGGTAGTCGAATGGGGTCCCGTCTGTCCAGATTCATTTGTTGTTCACATTCAGAAGTCCAATTAGCACTTGATCGGAATAGCAATTCCTGTAGCAGAAAGCAGGCTAACAAAATAGCTCAGCTCAGAGCTGTGAAGTGAAATCAGATAACCGCCCATAGTCTCGGCACAGGCCGCTTCAGCATCACCATAATCCTTGCGGCTGTCAATAAAAGTTCGGTAGCAAGAGTTGATTTTGTGTACATCCAGTCGCAAGCAGTTGAAGAATATTAGTGGTCACACAGTCAACATACCGTGTCGAGAAGTTGGATATATAGTGGGGACAGGTAGCTGACTGGACTGCCCAAGAGACAGAATCTACAGATGTACGGAAGATTTGTTGGACACGTAGGATTCCCAAAATTGGTCTGTCTCTATCTCTCTGTCTCACGTTTCGTACCTCTTTGGTCTATCATATACTGTCGGCATTAAGATAGTGTCGACTCAATGTTCGTATAGGTAAAGAGCGTTCCATCTAGCCACATCCAGTCTCTTCTTGTCTCTTGAATTAGTTTGCTCAGTCCAATCCAGTAAGACTTCTGAGAGTTCAGAAGACTTCCAACGAAGGCGTTCACAAGATCGTTCTCAATCGTACCCAGAAAGGCTCCGCCTCTCTGGCAAGAGACGACCGCTTCGATATAGTTTTGGTATCTGTCGAGATTCGAAAGCGCCTAAAGTTCGATCTTCAGCACTATGCGAGACTTGCTGGACCTACTTCAACGAGACAAACTCTTGCTACAGAACGTTCACTGGAAGTTATACTACTCATGCAGACGCTGAGACCAACTGCGTAGATGGCTCTGGAGGACATTTAGCTTCGATTCACAACTCTGATGAGCTTTATTATTTCCGGGGAGATGACCGTTTGAATATAGCTCCACTAAAATTTTTTTTAGGATCATGAAGCACAAATAACAAACCCTGGTCTTGTTGTTCGGCATATTCTTGTCCATTTTCAGGTAGAGTACGATGAAACTAATTTTTTTCTTTTTGTTTCTTCTTGTCTTTTTGTCAGATCCACGTTCGATGAGATTAGTCTGAAAGATACGTGAGTAGACAGAGAGGAAGACAGAGAAATAGAGAGACAGTGAGAGAAAGAGACAGAAACAGGGTGGTAGAGAGCTAGGAGAACAGTGACTGAGAGAATCACAAACATAGGAACAGATAGATAACAAGAGACATGGCTAGGTTAGCCAACCAAATTGAAATGTGTCTCTGCTTCTGTCCATCTCTGTATCACAAACAAATTTGAACGCAGGTTCAGAGCACTATCAGTTTTTTCGCATGGTCCTTCGGAGTGCCGAGAACTGTACCAAGGACAGCTGTGCATCCAAGAAAGCACCCTCAGGACCGCGAAGCTGAACATGGACTCCATCTCTCGATGCTACTGGCATATGGCGGATTCACGAGCCAGCTGTCTACGTGGCGGTACTGTTCGCAACTGTTTCGAGGCTTCTTCTAGACTGGAAGCTTCGAAAGCGGAAAGGGAAAAGCGCTCCAAGTTGCCCTTAAAGTTCCAGAAATTTCGTAGTTTTTCGTCGATTATAACAATTGTGCTTTTGACGGAGACAGTAGACAGTTGCAAACCAAAACGCCACAGATTTTCTCGCGTCTTGTTATGGTCAAGAGCCGGCAAAGTGTACGACTGGCTCGTGAGCCAGCTATTTGCCAGCAGCCGAGCCAAAAACCCGGCCCGAGCCGAAATTTTTGGCTCGACACCCACGTATACATGCCAGTAGCCATGAAAAGATAGGATAAGCTCGGTGTTCCCGGTCCCGGAGGTGCTTCCTTGGATCCACAGCGGTGTTTGGTACAGTCCTTAGAATCCCAAAGGACTATGAGGGAAGACTGATAGTGCTCTGAACCACTTGGGAGCGAAATATCTGGGGCTCTTGCTGGAATTCTGAACTGTCATTTCAGCAGGTGTAAAGGCCCTATCTGTGCTTACCCTGTGTTCTGTTCTCATAGCTCTGGCTTTGCGCTATTTTGCTGAGTCTCTGTCTCTCTATTTTGTTAGCGAAAATTAATTTAAGATCTATGGAAAAGCGGCTCAGAAGCGTAGCATGGCTTATGCATATTCGTTCATCGCGCCAAAATTCAACCAGCGCGATTGCGCGCGGAACCCGATTTTCGAAATTTCTAATCAGGAAATTCCATTCAGCCAATTTTCCAGGCTCTCATACTACAAACAGTCGATTTCCGCCGGAAAATGACACGGAAAACAAGCCGAGACACAAAACTTCTGGGATGTTGTCCACTTCCTTCTTCTCAGCCTTTTTCGCCTTTTTAAAGCTCTTTTCTCCTTTTTTTGCCTTAATATGATGCCAATGAGCTAGTTTACATAGACTGTTACTTGAAAACAACTAACTTTGACGCGAAAAAGGTTCAAAGATGCTCGAAATAGTGATAATTTTAGCCATTTTGACCATTCTCTTGATTCACCTTATCGAGCGTCAACTCCTTCAATTTTTATCTTTATCTAGCAAACTCGATTTCATTACATTCGGCTAGAAAACAGCCAAGTAATAAAATGGCTCAAAGACACCTCAAAACTGGAAAATCTTGACTATTTTTTGTCATTTTTTATTTCCTGTAGCCATCTCTTCCTATTCCTTATCTTTTTCCCCGACTTTTTGATTAAAGAAAAAAACACCCGTTCGAACTCAAATTGACCTTCTATCAGCCCCCGACTCTGCGTCTCTGTCGCCAGTGTCGACAAACACGCCACCGACTGACCTCGGTCGCCCCGAATTTCGCCTTTCATCGATTTTTCTCGATTATTCCTTTACTTTTTTTTGCTTTTTCTATAAAATTTGATCTTTTCCAGAAAGATGAATCTTAATTTGGAGGGAATCTATCACCAGGAGGACGAGGAACCGGGTCCTAGCCGTCAAGTAAGTTAATTTTTATGCTTTTTCCGCCTTTAAATCGTCTAAACCCCTTCAGTTTTCAGGCCTACAGCACCAGACTACAGATCAAGCCGGAGCCGGTGGATTTCGATGACATTTCGACGGAAATTGTGAGTTTTTTGACTTAGTTGACTGAAAATGAACTTGTAGAGCACGATCCAGAGCCGAATCCAGTCGCTGGAACAGAAGTCGATGCTGCTGGAGGGGGAGGATGAGACCGTCGAGGAGTGGCATCAGGACGACCAGAGCTGCGAGTACTCGCTGGCTATCAACGACGCTATGACACATCTGCTGACGGACATGATCAACAAGATCGAGAAGTGTCTCGATGCCAACAAGCAGAAACAGGTGGGGTGGTTGTGAGCATGGGAAGTTGACCGAATCAACAGTGACAGAAACAGCGACAATAACAGTGTGAGATCCAGAAACAGTGACAGGGACGGACAGTAAATAGCAGAGATAGCGACGATGAATGATCACAACAAAAAAGACAATGACAGTGACCGTGACAGTGTTTGACTGACTGATAGTAGGAATAACAGGGATGGTAAGAGAAGCAGAGACGGACTGACTGAGTGAGAGAGAGGCAGCAAGCGACAACGACTCGTTGGACAACACAGACAGAAATATAGATCTTGGCAATGACGGAGATTGGTAAGAGAACGGTGAAAGTAACAGATGGTAATTGACAGGGGCAGTGGTAGCAGAGACTGAGAGTGACACAGGCTGTCAGAAATAGAGATAGAGACAGTGAATGATAAATATAGACAGTGACGGCTACAGTGCTTTTGTGTTAGTGATAGGAACAGTAACAGACAAACTGACAATAACGCCGAAAGTGAGAGAGACAGTGACAGTAAGAGAGATAGACCGACGATGGCAATGGTATAGACAGACAAAGGCAGTAGGGATAGAGGTAGAATCATAATGTCTTTGCAGAAAGCCGTCCAAAACCGTCTGACCATCATTCACGAGCTCTTCTACAAGAAGAAAACCGTCCCGATCCAACAATATCTGCCCCCGTACTTCAAAGATGAGCACAATATGTGTGCCCCGATGTCCGACGAGGCCCGCATGAAGCTCATGGTCACCGAATACGATCCCCTGGCCCGCGAGGAGAAGAAATGGAACGGCACGGAGGTCCAGAGGCTCAAGAGCTACGTCCGCAAAGCCATGATCGAGGTTCACGTGGCACCGCTGGTCAGAAAACGAGATGAGCTCTACGAGAAGGTCAAACACGCTGGGGCAGAGACGGATCAGGCCCAAATACATCTCTGGAGAGACGAATGGGATTCGGCTGTCAGGAAGATCAACTATCAGAGGTTGGTTTTTAGACCTTTTTTTTGGCAATACAAGCATGAGAATGGCGATTGGTATAAAACAAGGCGTGATTTCTATGTAGGGTATCACGTTGTAAACTAGGCTGCGTATCGGCAAGTTAGCGTAGTCGATTTTAGATACGCAGCCTGCATGCTATAAGAGTTGGTGCGTACGCCAAAGCCAAAATGACACCTCCGAACTTAGTCATGCATGATACGCGTTCACAACACGATACCACACGTAAAAATCACGCCAATACTTCAATGCTACCGTCGTTTTCGATCGTCTAGTAGACAAATTTCGATACGCTACCAGATTCGAGAGGCATTTCTTGTTTTCTGGGCTCTGGTCTGAAAAATTGAGGTACACATGCGGACAGGTTGAAGTGAGAAGGAAAGATCGAGGAAGGAAGGGAATAGAAACAGCACAGCTCAACCGAGTCAGAGGTTATAACTCACACGAGCCTCCTAGAGGCGATAGCATTACTTGTCCAGAACAATAAGCTTCATTTTATGACTGGAAAGCGTGACTAAGTGAGCAAAAATTACAAAGAGCTCTTCTTTTATGCTCTCTTACAATTTTCTACCAAATTACTGTCGGAATCACAATATTCGGAAGGTAGAATGTAACATAGCCTGTTTTAAAACCAGCAAAGCTCAGTCATTTTTCAACAGAAATCCCTACAATTTTCAGTCAAATGTCGCTCGAAGACCTCGCAGCCACCGTGGATGCTAACGAGATCGACTGGGCCAAGATGGCCAACATTGACGTGAGTTCCTTTTCTTCTGTTTCCCGCCAATTTTTGTAACAAAAAAGGTTTCAGTTTGGCGGCCAGAGAAGCCCATTCTCGTTGCGCCTGAAATGGTTCAATGAGGTCAGTCCGCGCTGGAATCAGAAGCCCTGGACGAAAGAGGAGGCCGGAAGACTGAAGCAGCTAGTAGAGAACGAAAAGTTCATCTCGTGGCCGGTAGTGGCGGAGAAGTTGGGCTCAGATAGGACGCCGTGGCAGTGTTTTGAAAAGTACAAGACTGATGTCTATCAGGAGCCGAGGTACGTGTGCTTTTTTGCTAATATTTCAGCAAAAAAAAGATCGACTAGGTTCCACGCACATTTTAGCTTAGAAATTCGCGGGCTTTTAGATCCAAAACAGCGTGGTTTCCCATGGCGTAAATCTTGCCAAAAATGCTAGGTAATGAGCTCTCATCAACGGATTTCTTTTAACTTTTTGAGAAGAAGAACGGAGCCATAACAGTATCGAGTTATTTTAGTCTGAGACGGTCCTAAAATTCATTAGAAACCGGAACTTGTAGTCCCGATACTTGGATATTTTGCCGAAAATCGCTTTCACTTTCAAACTTGAGTAAATTTTTCAAAGAAACAATAAAAGAAAAGTTTTTATAAAGCTTTTCTGAAAAAATATAACTGAAAAGTCATTGTTTAGAAAACCATAGCCCTCTTTCTATATTTTACTTTTACAGTAGAAATTTTTCTATGAAAGTAAGTTTCTGACAGCTAAAACCCATGAAAACGCCTCAAAAAGTGCTAAATCCTGTTTCATACGATATGAACGTACTGAGACATCCTCCGGAATCGTTTTAAAGCAAAGACAAATTGAAGCAAAAACACCAAATTGGAATCATCCCACCCGAGAACGGCCTTTTCTTTAAAACACGAATCTTTTGACTCTGAAAAATACAGAAAGCGCACGAAATTTACGACTTCTAGGCTTGCTTTTGTCAAAACGTTTCAAGAGAAGTATGCTGAAAGTTCCGTTGAAGTGACTGACAGTCTTTTTCTGGCTTGCACGCAAAATTTATAAATAAAAGATGGCGATCTTGAATTTACCTTTGCCAATCTCTCAAAAATATTTTTTCATGGAGAAAGGGGAAAAAACAGGCCGGAATCTCCGGAGTTGTCAGCTTTTTAAACAGACACAAGTAACTTCCCGGAATCTTCTCGAGAAGTTTCCGGCTCAGAAAGGTGATCATATGACTCTAATTTTTGTCTAAAACTTTTCCAGAGCGTTTTCTATTTAAAAATGCTCATTTTTAGTCCACAATCTGGAAAAAATCATATAATTTCCACCTAAAATAGCTCAGCTTTCCAGAGAATGGACGCCGGAAGAGGACGAGAAGCTTATCACGCTGTGCAACATTATCAAGATTAACGGGCAGATTCAGTGGGACAAAGGCTTGTGGTTATTCCCGCCTAAAATAGCACAAAATTACAGTTACCTACTACATGCCGGGTAGGACCCGAACGCAGGTTCGGGTGCGCTTCTCGAGAACCCTCGACAAGAGCGTGAAACACGGAAAATGGACGGATCAGGAGGATCTTCTGCTGATGTGTGCTGTGAACAGATATGGGGCTGTGAATTGGAAGCGCGTCGCGAAATCAGTCCCCGGGAGGACGGACACCCAGTGTCGAGAGCGATGGACCGGCGTGCTGGACAAGAGACAAATCGCGAGGGAGTGGACGCTGGAAGACGACGAAAAACTCATATATTTGGTCAAGATGATCGGAAGACGTGGGTTTTTTTTTGGAGAGAGATTAGAACCGAGACAGACGGGATAAGTACCAGTCGTGTAAAGAGACAAAAGACTGGGAGAGATCATTTCCTGAATGTCCATCTATACCCGTTTTCTGACTCCTGGACGAGATTGACAAACTGATAGTCAGAGGAAAGTTGAACAGGATTTACAGCTGGATGTCGTTTAGGGACTGGGAAAAGAGGAAAATTTGAAACGAGGGTTGAGTTTGAATGAAGTATAGGCAGTAGCTAGAATCGGGCCTGGAAAACCGTATCCTACCTTCGAGTACAACGGCAAAGACGAGGACAAACATCTGACAGGCTGTTAGTGACAGTACGACAAACAAAGTGCTCAAAAAGAGAATGAGTCAGATATTTTGAAGAGAAACAGGGTGATGATGCCAAGGGACTGGTAGAGAGCGTTGCTGTGCATTGTCAGAGACATAGAGGGGGTTTCATTTGATTTTTTTTGGGCTAAAATACAAGAATCTAAACGCCTAAATATCTCTCTGGAGAACTGGCTTCAAGTCTGAAACTACATTTTTTGAGTCTATTTTGAATGCTTTTCAGACTCCTGGGCCAAATTTGCCCAATTCATGAACCGAAGCGGAGACCAGTGTCGCAGTCGTTTCTTCTCGCTCATGAACACCAAGATTACTGTAGGTTTTTCACTGATTTTTGGTTATTTCCGGTCCACAAAAAATCCTGCCGAAACCAAATATTTCAGCTCCTTTCAAGTACCCGTCAGAAGCTCGGCTCGAATCAGATGAGCGACTACGAGATGCGCAACACCCTGAAGAGACTCCGCCTGAATAGAATCTACCGCAAATTCAATAATATGATGGCCTCGATTGACGGACAGGAGGAGCCCGTCGAGTATGAGGGAATCGACAAGCTGATGGACGTGGTTGAGGCGAAGGAAATCGAAGCCAAGCAGAAGGTTGCCAAATTGCCGCAGGCTAGCTATGTACGTTTTTTTTGTGACTTTTTTGGGCTCTTTTGGACAGAAACATCCCAAGCCAGAAGTGACTCTTGACTAGCGGTCTTTCAACTGAACTGTTCCTGGGCCGAATACTGTAGAAGTACTAAGCCGAAAGCAGTACCAGAAGATAGTTTGTTGGATAGCCAAGTGACGAAGTTCATAGCCTTTGACTCAAACCTTACTCCTCAGATCCAGGATGCCATTCCACTGAACCCGTAGATCTCAAGACCACTCGACTACCTGGTTGCACTCGGTCTCTGCCCTGGATTCTTTCCAGAACAGTAGTGAGACACTACCGGTGTCTCTTGACTACTTTGACCACCTTTTGAAACTGGTCTCGTTCTCAGACTGCCTATAAAATTCACATGACTACCTGCTGAGCTTAGTGACTTTCTGCCGTAATATGCTATCCTGGTCTGTGAAGCTCTTTCTATCTCTTGACTCCATTACAAAACCTTTCTGTTTCAGCGCCGAAAACTCCCGCTGGACGTCGTGGCCGACATTACCGCCGGACTGGCCGCCATCTCCCAGCGCTACGCCGACAATCAGCTGCCCGAAATGAATGATCTCTTGGCTCAGATCCCCGTCGAGGAGGCGTAAGTCCTTTTTTGTAATTTTCCCGTTTTGGCACCAAACCCGATATTTGAACTTTTCGGCGCCAAAAGCATTCAAATTTCAGCGACATTCACTACCATAATAGACGCAAGCTGACGCAGAGACATCAGAAGGCCAAAAAGAGACAGGTTTTGGGCGAGAGCATGCGTAAGACAAGGAAGATCATCCTGAGGAAGGCGCTCCACGAGGATCCGGACGTTCAGGCCGAGCATGACCAGCTAATGGCCGGCCCGGCCACCGAGGTAGACGAGCTAGTTTATTAATTTTACTTTGTGTGTGACTCTGCTCTTTTTTTATATTGAATAAGTTGTCATTTTTTTAAGGGTGTTTGTAGCAGAGTGAGAGAGACAGACAGACAAGATTTCAGGCAAGAAAAGTGGAAGGGATGACCGAGATTCTAATGGACGCCGTCAGTCGTCTGGATGCACACGAATACGCCTCTGATTTCGGCAAATATTGGCAGGAGACAGGAGCAACTATTGCTAGGGATCTGGGCAGAGAAGTGGGTTGTTTTAGAGGGGGGACAGGACAGGAGATGGTCAGCAGATCTGGACAGTTTAGTAGTTCAGTAGTCAAGCAGGTAGTCAAGTGACCATGATTTTTTTTAGTCAAGATAGTTCTTTATGTGATCGAGTGACAGAGACAGTTGCAGCAGGTAGTCTATTGACTGATAGACAGAGTAGTCAAAACACTGTAGATGGTCCATTGACAGACATGTTAGGTAGTCTATTGACACCATCAATTGGACAGACAGAGAAAGAGAGAATCGAGTGCTCTGAACCGTTTACAGATGGAGGTTCCAAAAAACAGTAGTCGAGTCAAGAGCGAACCATAAAATACCCATGAAACAAGAAGATTCAAAAATGAGGTTGAAAAAATTGAACCGAAAAAGGCAAGAAGATTGGTTTCCTCGTTTGGTCGGTCAAAAACTTCATGTTCCTCTTATTCCACACGAGAGCATGCTTTTTGAACAGTAATCGAGACAGTAGTCAAGTGACTCTCGAGGTTCTTTGGTAGTCTGGTAAAGGCTGTTCAGCGAAAATGAGACAGTGCTGTAGGTAGTCAGCTGGTCAAGTGACACAGAACGGTTCAGTCAACTCCGGACAAGATGTAAAATTTAACAAAAATTCTTCAGATTCTTACCCACAAAATCGACGAGGATGTTGAAAAGTCTAAAAGGGGTGAGAGTCTGGGCTTCGAATCCACCCTTCCAGTCTCCTACACGAATTCAGACATGTTCACCAGCCTTCAGGTTGGTTTCAAGGCCATTTTTGGTCCGGAAACTGAAAAATGTTTAGAAAAACCGGCCTCTCCTGCTCAAGAAAGCTCTGGAGTGCTTCCACAGAGTGGAGAGCAGCATTGACGATCCGAACCAGAGGGCTGAGGATAACGGCGAATACAGCAAGACTCCGGAGGTGAGTAAATGGGTGGGGAAAAGAGGAAGAAATAGTGAAACAGACAGGAGTCAGAAGAGTCCGGATAGGTAGACAAGTGACCGAGTACAGTAGATAGTCAAGAGACGGTAGTAGAGCGGTTAAAATCTACTAAAAGGTAGTCTATCAATCAAGAGTCAGTTCAAAAAAGTCGTCGAGAAAAAGAAAGAATGGGTAGTCGAGTAGTCCAGAGACAGTTCCAGTAGGTAGTCAAGGGACAAAGTGCAATAGATAGTCAAAAAATCAAAAAAGGCTTTTGTATTGTCGAGTAAACATGTAGTCAACAGTTTCATAGGTAGTCAAGTGAGCAAGTTCTGTGAATAGTCAAAAAGCAGTTCTATCAAAATGTGGTCAAGATAGGGCAAGATACTCGTGAGAGTCACAATCAGTAGATGGTTGAGTCGGGAAGATAGATATAGTCAAGCTGCAACATGTATGTTCCTCGCTAAAACAGTACAATTATGCCAAGAACAGTAAAGCAGTACCTCTCATAGTTGCTCAATAATGAAGTCAACAGTTCCACCTCTTTCAGTCCACGAACCGTCTAGTGATCCGTCTAACTCCACAAGTTACTGACTCCGATGAATATCATAGGACCAAGGTCCTTCTCCGAAATGTCATCATTGAGCCAATGATCTTCGAGGCGGCTAGCATGAGCAGACATGAATATGCTGTCTGTCAGCAGAACAATGAATTAGCCGAATATAGACGTCAAGAGGAGGAGGATCTGTTGAATAGGAGGAGAATCGTGAGTCGAGCTACTCTCTCTGTCCATATCTCTGTCGCTCTCTGACTCTGTCACCCTGTTTCTCTGTAGCTCTGTCTGTCTGTCCTATCCCTGTCTCTTTGACTCCGTCCTGTCTTCGCGTCTCTCTCTCTTTTTGTTCTTGTCTATCCCTGTCCCTCTGACTCTGTTTTCCAGATGCCTGTGCCCAGAGTCCCTGACCCGACAGAACCAGGCTCTAGTAAGCGTCGTCCTCACAAACCGTTAAAACCGGTGGCCAAAGTAGAAGACGAAGAAGACCCCGAACTGGAAGGGGAACCAGCACAAAAGAAGAGAAAGGTGACAGAGATAGGGAACGATAGTCAAATGGTCGAGCCGAAGCCGGAGGTGGAGAAGAGGAAGAATCCTGCTAGGGGTAGGTTTCAGAATGCAATGCTCAACCGGGGGATACAAAAACTGGAAGTTCTAGTCATAAAATTTGATTCTTATATACTTCGAGTAACCTGTCGACGTCAATTGAGCGCAGCTAGGATTCTGTAGTATAAGAGAAGCTTGAAGTAAAAAAAACTCCTGAAATTGTGCACGGATCCAGCTTTGGTGGTAAAAAAGTAGTGTTTGGCTTACACAAGAAAATGACAACAATAAAGCAACAACCAAAAAGTTGGACCCTTTATTCGGCTTACAATAAAGTGTGACAGGTATTGTATCATTTTCTGGATATAAGGATATTCTTTAAAGATACAAGAAACTATCTTTAATAGTTACTCAAAAGCAATTTTCAAAGAGAGGACCCAAGATTACAATTTTGTTTGGTTCAGTCAAGCCACAGTTATTTCAAAACGCTACACAATAACCCTCCTACCTGTGGCTATGATCTGAGCTAAAACGTCTTTCAAAGTATTCTTTTAGCTCAACTGTTCAGTACCAGATGGCACCGACCACTATTTTGATCCTGTAGTATACAGGCATTTTAAAGCATAAAAGCTCTTATACGGAAACTTTTCCTGGGCTTGAAAATTGTCATGAAACTTTTTGATTAGAGGAAACACTATCTGGATCATCTCTGTCCCTATAAGAAAACTGTGAAGCATAAAAGGTCGAAATCCTTCAACCATTTACAAATACCAAGGTTTGAAAACGAGGCTATTGTGCTTTAAAGGAGTGACCTTCAAAATAATAGATTTTTATTTTACGCTACAAGTCATCGGAAAAGTGGGCACCATTTTGATCCTGTACTGTATAGGAATTGTGAAGCATGTAAGTTCCAGTTATAGAACTTTTCCAAAGAAAGAAAGTTACCATGCGTATCTCGTTTAACGGCATTGAGTCAATGGGGGAATCCACTCTTTCTCATACCAAAACGATGAAACATCCCTGTTCATAGAACTGAAATCCTCGAGATTTTTCCTGAAGTTTCATAACATTTAGTTTCAAGACCAATAATGTTTCACCATCTCGGTATAACAAAACCTTTGCATTGAGCCTGCTTCCCCTCAAGCTCTTTTAAAACTATATTTTAGGAAAGATCCCCGGCTCTCGTGTCTCTTCGCGCCAGTCTAGTCGGCCGACTTCTAGACAGTCCCAAAGAACTGTCCAAGCTCCTCCTCCAGAGAAAGAAGTGCTGTCTTTGAATCTCAAAGGATCAGCAAAAGGCTCCGAGACGATCGAGGACACTGTTCAAAATGTCGAAGTGGACGAGGAAGTCGAAATCGAATGAGACAATTTATTATGTTACAAGCTTTTTTCCCACAAACATGGGTCAATAAAAAGTGCTCTGTTTGTGATCAGAGAGGGGATACTAGAAGAAAAAAGGGGGAGGGGGTCACAGAAAATACCAGCTTATCTGCATAGGGCGAACTCTATTTTGTTTGGGGATGAGTACAGAGAATGGGACTTTTGTTTCAGGTAGAGAGTATAAGGGGGTAGGAGGAAATGGCGTGTTTAGGGATTTTGGAGGTGGGTTGGACAGGGGATGGGCCGAAAGTGTTAAATTTTAGAGAGAATACAGTCCGAAATGTTGCGAGTTTTCGAACTTTTCTGTTTCAAAAACTGTTGATAAGGTGACCGAAACTTTTGAGATGTTACAGATGCTTTCGTCTTGAAAAACGCATATCATATTTGAAATGTAGGCCACCAATGGATTGATACTCCGACCAGACTGAAAACAGTCTGTCTCGACAGTACTTTTCGTCTTGAGACCCTTTTTCTGTTTTAGCGGCAAACTGGAATTGACTTTCTGGTACCCGCGGAAATCTGCTATTTAAAGAGTCAAGGCCACATTTTTCCGAACTTAATATTTTTTGGAAAGTTGTAGATCTGATCAAGGACTACAACGTTGCAGACCATGAAAAAGTCAAAAAAAAATTGTCTTGACCTTGCAATGAGTGATTTCAAAAGGAATAAGCTAAGTTGTAAATCTATCCCGCCAAAAAGTTTCAAATGGGTCTCGAAGCGAATAGATAGGTCTGGACACAGACTTTTCAGCCATCCCTTTTTAAATAGAGGGGGGAGGTACTATTCAATTACGGTACCGGGCTTGAAATTACATAAAATCATAGTCAAAATCACTGGAAATATGTGTGTTGGGAACCGAGACTGTACGGGGAGACTACAGGAAACATTGTGAAGAATAGTGAGATCTTAGAGAACAGGAAAGTGGATATGGGAGCTAAAAACACTAAGTTTTTGAGGGATCAAATTAGCTCAAAAGCTGCATGACAAGACATTTGGTGCTCTCGTTGTCCATGTCGAAGCCACAGCCGCCGACCAGCTTCCAGTCGAAAACCGTGTCTAGCTCAGCGTCCATTAGGCTCCCGTCACTGTCTTTCAAGACAATGTCCAGGTCGAAACCGAGACTATCGGCCCCGATTCCCGGAGCGGAACTGGATTGCGAGGAGTCATTGCTGACAGGGGCAGGGACGTCGAGGGGGATTGGTTGGCGTTCTGAAAATGGGAATTTTTAGGTTTTAGTGAGTTATGATAATGAACTTTTTTTGGCTCCGTGAGTGTCAGTGTTGCACTGAGTCAAACTTTTGAACTTGATCAGAGGTGACCATAAGTTTTATTATTTCCTATATGAGAACTTTTAGATTTCACGACGGATATATTCGAGATCCTTACAGTAGTACATTATCGGCAGGTGCAGTATTCCCACCAATGAGTCGTTAGAAAAGGTGACCATTCTGGCGCTCGGAAACAGGCCACTGTTTTAGAATAAAGATACTTATTATGTTTCACCTTCTCATTATACTTCAATCTTTTTAGTTTTGAACAGTTACTTATTGCTACGTCGCATGCTTTGTACATATTTCTTTCAGCATAAAGACTTCGTCGTTTCGATTTCCTAACAAACAAACAAAAAAACTCACGCTGATTGGCTACCTGCTTAGCCTGAAGCGAATTTCTCAGCTCCATCCTCACAATTTCCGATCGGGAAGGAGGACGACCACCGGCTGGCCAGTAGGGAGAGCCGGCAGAGCCGGGAGAGTACCTGTAGGGAGACAAATGACCATTCAGTTGAGGCTGCTGAAGTCGGTAGTCGTCAGCCGGGGTCATTGAAGACATCGTAGTAGGGTCGAGGTGGGCTGTAGGGGCGGCCTGAAACTTTTTTTTTGCGGGAAAATGGGCAAAGCGCCAATGGTATGTCAATTAGAACATAGCCTATACGCTAGTGGTGAAATGAGAAACTTTGGAAAACTAATTTTTACGGCAGAATCTTGATCATGGAACACGCAAAAGTCTATAGCGTGAGGAAGCTTATAAATCAAAAGTCATACAACGGCTAAATAAAGTGTAAGCTATGAAACAAAACTTTTTTGAGCCTGGCGCTTATACGGCTTACAATGAACTTTTCCGAAACCTGCTGTCTTTCGAACACGTGTTATATCAACGATTCCAGTTTCAGTTTTGAGTGAAACAAATTGACCCAAAAGTCGAAAGTAGTCTATTCGCGAAGTTTTCTGGTTTCAATATATTGAGAGACATAAAGTCTACCTGAGAAAAGGCAAACTGGGGCGTATGATGGTTGTATGGCATCTTGTTAGGTCGCTCGGAATTGTTCGTGGGCTTCCTCTTGACTCCTTTCTGCTGCTGGACCTGTTGAGCCTGTTGCTGCTGGGCATAGGCCTGAAAATTAGCTTTTGTTTCTGCGGAAGAATATAATCGCCCAAACTTTGTGGACAGTAGTAGTTTCGTCTTCTTGTTTGAACGGATTTACAGACAGAATTATAACAAATCTTAGCTTGTTCCGAGGTGCACACCAAAAAAAAACCAAAAAGAAAAGTTTGCTTCAATACTTTGCTAAATACGGAACATGACTATTTTCCACATTTTCGACATACTGGATATTGATAGAATGTTTCAGAAAACTGCCGAAACTGTCGCTTTCCACTCAACTGCAATGGAAAGGCTTTGTTCGAATAAACTTTTGTGTTTCACTAGGTAGGCTTCAAAGCTTCCACATTAGACTCGAGACATAACGCTTCAAATTCCATCTTTTTCTACTTACGACTCTATCCTGTCTCTCTGTCTCTACTTCTTTGTCTCTCCCAATCTCTTCGATCCCCTCTCCTGTTTTGGCTATAACAATCCGGAGAGGATGGACGAGTCCTTCCCGGCCAAAAACATGCGGAAAAACAAGCCTCAGTTGTTGACTGTTTTTGCCGGATTTGACCACTGGGCTTGACTCTCTCTCTCACTACTGGTTCACTCCTCTATCACGTCAATTTGACGACTAGGGGGGAAGCGGAGGGCTGAAAACAACTACCGTGCCACCGAGGTCCACAAAACAACTTGTCTTCCTCGAGTAAATATTTGTCACAACTATGATATAGAGGAGGAACTGAAACCGTTAAGCAGTAGTATTAAACGAAAGATATGAAGTTTTGGCGATTTTTCCGGGACGAAACGCGAAAAGTGGGGAACTTTAGTATTTAGCAAAGTGGTGAAACAAAAATCGATTTAGGGAACCTCTTCTTCAGTAAAGTTAGTGCTACACACTTTGGGACATATTGAGGAAGTTGAGAGTGAAACAGGTAAGGTTCGAATGCCTGATAGTGAACAAGAACTACTTGTAAGCTTCTTGCCATTTCCGCAAGCTATCATACCAATATGTTTCAAAGTGCCAGATCAATTCCCACGAACTATAGTACTTTTTTGTTTCACTGATACCATTTCTGCCTCAATCGTACCAAAACGCATTCAATACCAGCTTTAGACCGCAACAAATTGTCACAAAAGTCCCCCATGTTCGCATTTCTATTTTCCATTCATTTCTGTCTGTCTCTCCTAGTTTCATTCACCTATGCGCGTTGCACACAAAAGGGCTGAGAGAGGCTGTGTGGCTATTCAAACTTGCAAGCTTGCTTTCTGTTCCCACTATTGAAATTGGAGGAGGGGAGAGGGCAAAGAGTAGAGAGTCGGACGACGAACAGAAGAGAAAATGTGAAAGATTCGGAGATATTGGTAGATCTCGAGCAAATTTTTGTAGCGGGTAGAAATCTTATGGGAACAGTGAAACAAGAAAATTGGAAAGGAGAGAACTGATGCAGGAGAAAAATGCTGAATTTTGCGGAATATTTATATAGACTGTGAAACAAAAAAAACTCAAGAAGTCATTTTCCAAAGCATGTAGCCTTATGGAGGCAGTGAAAACAAGAAATGTAAGTGAACAGAATGGCTTCATCGGATCAAAAATTTTCAAGACTAGGTACTACTTACGAAGACAGTGAAACAAGAAAACTGGAAACGTCAAGTGAGGAGCAAAAATTTGTTTCCTGGGAATAAGCAAAAATTTGTATTCTCTCATAGTCCCATAAGATTTATGTAGTAAGTGAAACCGTTAGATGATGAAAACTATTAGATGTTATCAACGCTGTGAAACAGGGAAAGGCATAAATGTGAGGTAACAGGTAAGGCGTTTCATAATCTGCCAGAACTTTGCACATGGGCTTTAAAGTTTGGAAAATGGAAAAACGAAGAAACTTTGTAACTTTTCAACTAAGAAACTGAATCAATCTATTCAGAGGATTGTTACTGGGCTTTTGTCTTGTCAGGAAAAAGTTTGTTTCAATGAATACCGAGTTTTGTAAACTCTACATTGACCCTCTGGTTTATCACGCTATCTACCTGATGCTGCTGTTGTTGATAGTAATCCGCCGGATTCCAATGCTGCATAGGATGGGTCGGGTGCTGCTGCTGATGCATGGCGTAGGCCTGGGCCGCGTCAGCTCCTCCTCCCATGGGCATACCGTACGACGAGGTGCTGAAATTTCCTTGTTTTTATTTTGACCACACACACTCGGATAGAGGGAGAGACCGCCGGCAAAGCATCAGAACTCGTTTTATTTGTGGCCATGTCGCGCGTCCAGCCACAAACACATACGGAGCTGAGGGTAAACAAGAGTCTGGGTGACGCGGAAAACAAGCTAGAGAGAGGGAGAGAGTCTCTGTCACTGTCTCTACCCTTGTCTGGATCCCTAGATCACTGAGCCCTCAAATAAGAGCAAAGGGAGAACTTTGAGCGCCTAGAAATGTGAGAGAGTGAGAGTGCTTTCCGGCAAGAATGCTAATTGCTTCTAGAAATGGAGCAAGCAGGTGGGAAATTGGCTATAAATGTATCACAAAAGAAGCTCGAGTGCATCCGAACATTTGATTCGGTTATAGGAGAATAGTGAAACCAAATTGTACCAAAAGTTTACGGTTGAAAAAGTTACTGACTTTTTCATCAACGGAATAAGGCTAGGACCCAATGGTGTAGAAAGACTGCGTCAATCCCAAAATCAGATAATAGCAAGACATGTTTTCACCAATCGATGGTTCTATCAATTTTTTGCCAACACAGATGTCTTTCACTGAAGTTTGGTAGTTTGACTGAAAAAAACATAAATCTACTGACAGTAACCTAGTATTTGACCTAACGTGATATGTTTCAAGCTCACTATAATATCACAGTCTGTGTAGACGGAACAGTGGGCATTCCATTTGACTGCAAAATTAAAAAACTTTCAAATGTTTCTGCTACAGAAAAATTATGGCTAGGCCACTTAAAAAAAAACTTAAAAAAAGACTATAATTAGCCTTATCCAACCTACGATACGTTATAAAAAATTGTGGATTTAGTTTAGTGAAAACTTGTTTACGAGAGAGAGACGGGACGGGCGAGCTTTGAACGCCTATAAGAGTGACCACGGGCTACTCTGCCTGGGTGGTCGTCTATTGATCCCCGCCCCTCCCACCCAATTCGTTTTGGCGTCATATCTGGGATGTCCAGTAGACAAAAACAAAAACAGGAACTTCCGAGAAAGAGGAAACAGTTACTGTACTCTCTCTCTCTCTGTTCACTATAGTACCCTCTCTCCTGGGGACAGTTGTTTTTTTGCGCGTAGGAGATAGGTAATTGATGAAAAGAAAGTGGTTGACCAGAGCCGAGTCAGTAAACAGGAAGGGTGGACACGGAAAAATAAGTAGAGGAGAGGGTCCGGAAGATCAGAAAATGGGCTATTCAAAACGTTCGAGGAAACAACAGGATAGTTACCAACAATATACACAAATTGTGAAACACAAAAAATTGAGATATGTTTGAAGAGAATTGTAAAGCTCTTCATTACAAGGGCTTTGAGACAATGCCAAAATTGATACCAAAAGAAGAGGAGGACAGAGAGAGGTTGTGTAGTAAGTCACTTTTTACGTTTTTGTACGCACAGAAAACTGTCGGAAAAGTGTTTCGCCAGAACTTTGTTTCTTCATACTGAACTTGAAAACATAACATTGTTTCCAACTGCTGTAAAGTCTGGCATCGTGTTCCACACTTTTGGCAAGACTTTTTAGCTTCAAGGTGGTTTGTTGCAGTGATTGCGAAATTTGAAAAAAATCTAATAATATCCTACAATGAGACAGGGAGGGGGAAGAGAAAGTAGCGAAAGTAATGAATAGTAGGGTGGGAAGGGGGTTGGGTAGGACGGAGCTTAGTCAGAGGAGAGAAGGCTAACAGACAAGGACGGTGCCAGTTAGTCATTTTTACGGTGTTGCAATGTCTAGTCAAACCCGAACGCCTACTCATTGTGTTGTATTTGTTACGACATTATATTTGAAACATAAAAGTTTTCTAAAGTTTTGTATTTCTTTTTGGATGTGAAAGATTTGCAACCAAGGAACTGGCTGCTTCTAAACTCTGTCTCTCTGTCCCTTGTTTCTCAGTCTCTCTGTCTCTAAATATCTCTTTCTGTCTTCATTTTTATCCAAAACCTTCCAGGTCTCTCTTGCCGTTCTCTGCCCCTCTTTCTCCCTACTAATTAATAACTGAGGCCTTCCGGGAAGCAGTTGACTCTGTGCCCACTCTTTTTGTCTCTCTATCTTTCTCTTGTCAGAGACAGACAGGTCAGAGGCAAAAAATCAGAAACTAAACCAACCTGACATTCTGCTGATATGCCATGGGATTGACTCCATTTGGGTTCATATAGTGGGCGCCTGACATAGTCGAGGCCGAGTACATGCTGAAAAATTGAGATATGAGAGATGAAGATTGTATACGTGAGGTATAGATAAAGCTATGTGAAGGTATTTTTAAAACTATCATGAGAATAATTTGTTGATCTGGGTAAATGATAAAGACTATCTGATACGGGTGTAACATGATTATTCATTGTTTTCAAAACGAGACAGAAAAACCAGTTGACCTGGGGCAAGCTCATAAATTTTTGGATTTCGATTAACTTGAATGGCAGCATCATTCAGCGCCATATTTCTTCTACTACATATTTCGCGTGAAACATCACTTGAAATTTAGCTTTTGCACACTCGAGAAATTCCAAATCTCTTCGGATTAATGTAATATGTTCAAATGACGATGGCTATGGGGATGGGTTCAAAAAATCAACGTGACATGCACCTGAGTGCATATCAATTACTGTCTTTGGTTCAATTCGTTTTTTTCCTTGCTCGGAGGCGGAAATCAGAGAATAGACGAGGAAATGAGGAGAAGGTGGGGACTGGAATAAGAATGAGATGATATGGGAGAGACTGAGAGTCAGGGAGACAGATGGAAAGAGTGAGGATTGAACTGATTTTGGACAGAAGTCGGGCTACCCGAAAAGTTGGGAAAAAATGACAAGAGATCAATTTATCGATCAGTAGCTCCAGTTTTAGACTTGAGACGAAAACATCTAAACAGGACCATTTTTACGTGCTTGCTATCTAGGTAAAACATAAAAAGTTTTCAAATATTCACTATTGGTTTTCCATGTCTTCTTCAAACCGAACAGAAAAAGTCGAAAAAAGTTTTTGTATCTCCATTAAAACCAACAAAAAATTTCCATAGCAGCTTTTGAAAAAAAAAAACTCGCCGTCTGGAAATGTACATTATTCTTCTGTATAATGCCAGAAGCAACAATTTCTCTCGCTCTTCTTTGCTATCAGAGTTCGGTGAAACACGATAGGTTTCAACGTTTTTGAGCCCCAAGAAAAAAATTTGTTCCCCAATTATTTCATTTAATCTACTTCTTTTACCTCCACGTTAAAACAACAACGTTTTTACAGTAGTTAGAGATAGTGATGTTCTTTGAAACACTTTTGCATCCCGACCGGACGCACTTATTGAAATATGAAATATTGTTTTCTATAGGAGCTGTACGGAAATAATTTTTTGTGGAAAATGAAATGTTCAAACTGAGGAGGAATCGTATCATCAGAATATCAGTGAAATCTGAAACATGAAACATTTTTGTGTTTCGATCAGACTACAAAGGCTAGAGAACAGTTCAAGAATCGATGTTGAGCAGGAATGATAGGGTTCTATGAGTGTGTTCTGTGGGCAGTGGGGAGAGAGAGGATAAATGACGTGCGTGAGAGATTTCTCCCTGTCCAAAAGAGAGAACAGAGAGTCAAGAGAGAGCATAAAGGCAGGCGGCTGGCTTGCATTAGAAGAACGAGCGAGAGGCCACGTGAGGAGAGTCTCCTCTTCAGTGGAAAAGGGGCGGAAATTCGTCACTTTCAGACATGGAGACATGACTTTTGCAAACAAAGTGACCAGACTCCGACCGTAAAACTTTGAAGCATAAGAATAGCCAGAAACCAATTTGGAACTAAGAACACTCCACAGATCATGTGAATTTAAAACATAAATGTTTCACTGTTTTGCTAGATCAAGATGTTCAAGATAAACAAACATCAGTATTCCGAGAATTTGAAAAGTCAACTCTTTCACAGGCCTCGAAGTTCTGTTAGGATACGAAAGAGTTACTCTAAAGTGAAAACAGCAAAAAATTTATGTGATTGGATGTTTCATTCAGTGTTTATAGTCTGAGAAGAACTAAAAACTTAGTTTGCGGTAAGCGGTTTGCAAAATAAAAACAGGAAAAGAAGAAATGATTGGGTGTCGTCCACAAGTTCCTAATGTGTTTTTAATACCGTATGCTTCATTTCCTGCTTATAGCCTGGAAGGAATAGAAAAATTAGTAAATAAATTGCTTGAATCACAAAAAAAAAAATTTCATGTAGCAAGAGAAAAAAAATTGAAAAGAGGATGAAATACTACTATCTTGGATTGATTTTGATCAATAAAATGTTTAGTAGTTCTACTATTCCGAACA
The DNA here is from genome assembly GCA_037178855.1 of Oscheius sp. JU75. Taxonomy (NCBI): domain Eukaryota; kingdom Metazoa; phylum Nematoda; class Chromadorea; order Rhabditida; family Rhabditidae; genus Oscheius; species Oscheius sp. JU75. Next base: position 1,384,846 of record JASJZC010000006.1, on the reverse strand, counting down.
CCCCCACACTTTTCTCTACAAAAGTGGAAGAAAATTGACCCTGATCAAAGGAGAGAGGTTCGAGTCTGAAAAAAAATAGCCGGATTAACTTCGTCACCTTTCCCTCTTTTCCCCTCCCCCTGTTTTCTATCTCCAAACTTCATCTTCAAAATAAATTCGCTGTCAAAACAATGACGAAGCAAAGAGAGAGAATGAGCACAAGAAAACGCCTTTGACTTCTTTTTTATCGGCTCCTGATTAGCAGAGAGATCATGGGAATGAGAACCTGATTCACCTGAAATGATGTCAACTGGAGCCAAATTGCATCGATGGGGGTGGGGGAGTAATGAAACGGACAGAGAAGGAAAAGATCGAAATGATATTCTCTATTTGTCTTAGCAAATTGCTTTGTCAAAGTAGGCTACACTGGGGTGAGATTTGACGACGATTGATTCAACACATATAAAAACCAAGGAAATGAGTGTAAAGCATCGAAAAATGCAAAAGATTGATTTTCAGGCAACTTCGTTGCGGGACCCGTTTAAAAAATAGCGCGCCGTCCACACGTTCACTCATAACTGGGCTGTCCCTTTAATAAAAAAAAACATAGTGAAACAGTATGGGTTTTGAATATGGGCATCGCAAGCAACATGACTGGCGGCGGCGACTGATCCTAAAAATATTACTTTTTGTTTTATTAGCTGATGAAATATAGAATAGCTCAAAATATTCTGGTGGACGCTGTGTATGCTTGGGAAACTTGTAAATTTTGGGTCGAAGAAGAACGTTCCATAGAATCTCTTCACCCCGTCTTCTATATCTCTTAAAGCCAAAAAAATTGAAAAAGTGTTAGAAATCGTAAAAACGGAGAGGCTAAGACTGGCTCTTTTTCTCACACACAGGGCACCAATCCCTCTGGACGCAAAAAATGAGCACATTTCGTTAGATAAACATTAGCCGACCGGGAGAGAGAACAACGGGACGCAAAAGGTTTCGCTTTCAGTAGTAGCAAAGGCTAAGTTTGCAAAACCATTTTTTATTCAGTTTGACAGTGAAAGATTTTCTTTAAGAAGAAACGGATTCCATCAAAATAGTGACGATAGTGACGAGTTGATGAGTTTACGCAGAAACTGAAGCAATTTTGTTCTACTGAAATGGGCATTGGACAGCATGGACAGTCGAAAGTAAGTTTCCAATCCAAGTTATTCTGTCTTACAAAATGTGAAGCATCGAAAAATACGTATATACGGTCAAGCGAAAATGCAATTTTTTTTCTGAATATATGCTGGACTGAAACATTGATAGAAATATTTGTTTTTTTTTTTAATTTCTACGAAAACTGACATTAATACAGGAATAAATCAAAGCAAGCTGGAGCTGTCACTATGGCTGTATACAGAAGCTGACAAACGAACATACAAAAGAGTATGTGAAAACTGATTAAAAAGCTGAAACACTTGTCGAACTCTGGAAGAAAATCAAGAAAGGTCATATTTTTGAACTGAGGATATCTGGAAATTGAAACACTGGAAGAAAAGGTTACTCAAAACATGACCAAAGAGGCCAACAAACTGAGCGTCCTGCCCACAAACAAATGAAGTTTTCAGTGGTTCAAATCGGTCAGCTGGCGCGTGTGTGTGGAGAGAGCGAGAATGTCGTCCGCCTCTCCTACTCCCACGTGACGTCATTTTTCAGCGCTCGCTCGCTCTATGGTTCTGGCCTCTCCTCTCCCCCCGAACCAGAGCAGTCCACCCCGAATCAATCGCCAGCACCGGGGCACATAGAACCAGCGAACGGGCGAGCGAACTTGTGTGTGTGTGTGTGTGCGGGAGGAAAATTGCTGACAGCAGAGAGCACACATAACACAAAGTAGGTGCGCATGGACGGAAGAGAGACTGAGACTGAGAGAGAGAGAGAGACAGACTTTTTACAAATTTTCCTCCTACCAGCATGATGAATGCTGACAAAAAATGACAATATTCCTAGATTTGGGGAAATACTTCTAATGGTGTTATAGGAAGCTTGCAAATAGATGCGAGTCTTGTTGAAAGTTGGAAACATAAATTTTTGAGAACAATGTCGAAAGAAGAAATGTAGTGAAACCTTGAAGAAATGAGTATTCAGAAGTTCGGGGAAACATGGAAGAACTACAAAAAATATGAGAAGAAAGAGATGACGTGAATCCTTGATTGAAAGAGCAAACTTCTTTGTAAACCATTTTTTTTTGGGGAATAAACCATCTTCTGAAATGTTATAGCGTCGAGGTCCAGCATCTATGTTTGGCTTGAAACATGTTTTGTGTTTTAGCACTAACAAATCGCAGTGAAGAGTTTTGAAAGAACAATTCTCTGACGTGAGGCGTTGCCACCTTTACATGCCTTCTTTCATATAATTAATGAAACAAACTCACTTTCACACCCTCAAAAACTGGAAGACTGGAAACGGAAGCCAAGAGAAAACGTGTGAAAAGTCCCCGCGAAACTGATTGAATCAGCATCGGCATCATCATCGCCTTATAAATTCAAAGAGCGGGAGAAAGGCAGCTGACGTTCCTATCGGTGCCAGTGCGGTGTGGGAGGCTGTTTTCCTGTTTGTGGTAGAAGGCCTAACTGATCTGGACTGGAAAATTATAGGAATTGGGTTATGGACAGATGCTAGGTGGTACAGGGTGAGTCGTGGTAAATAGAGCTTTTGTGCTGCCGGGTTTCTGTAATAGGAATGTGAAAAGTTTGACTGTGCTACACTAATGCGAATATTTTTGAACAGGTAAAAGTAATAACGCGGAGAAATGTTTCAAACTCTACATAGAAGAAAGTAGTATTCCAGAGTTTGGTTCATGTTGCGGATCATTTTGAAACAAAAAACAGCGCAAATGAAAGCATGCTCTGATTACCAGGACAAGGTGTCAGTGTTCCAAACTAGCTATTAAAGCCTAAAAGGTTACACACTTTTGCTACAGGCTTTGCGAATAGATCTGTTCCGAAAACCGTTGTTGAGAACATTGCCTTGCCTTTATATTGTGCTCAGACTAATAAACCACAAAAATCACTGTAACGGGTATATAGAGGCTTTTATGTTTCACGTTTCCTCTAAGAGATGGCTGAGCAAGAAAGAGGCAGTAATGCTCGTAAGACTTGGAAACATTTCCACATTTTAAGGTAAAAGGATACGTTCGAAAAATGAACAGAGAACATGCGGGACAAAGAACTATGAAGCTGTTTGGAACCTACAAAAGCTCTCTCAGGGTTGGCAAAGAATTTTTTTTTTTAAATGTTTTGCCTTCTCCATGAAGTAAGACTACACTAGGGAGACCTGCTGTCAGAACGTAACAATAAGAAGGCATATGGGAAAAACTTCCATGTTTCACTGTTTCTATAAAAGTAGACCTAGGGTATTGCTTCGTCCTTTTTCATCACTGAAAGAAGTTGCAGTTCTTTCATACAATCCGTTTCGAAAATGTTTCAAGCTCCTTGTAAAAGGTATCTTCGAACCCTATGTTCTTTGGATCGTTTTTGGCGAAAAAGTTACCATAAACTGTAAGAAAATTTCAATTTTTAGAGAGTTCCCAGCTCTGAATTGACACTTGTTGAATCTGCAAAAGATGGAGAAAAAAGGGTGGAATGGGGTTTACTACTATTCCAGTAATGACTATTTTGTTCCATATCATAGACAGGTTGTGATACACATATATGGCCTAAGCTCGAAATATAAAACAAAAGTTTCTGTCTTGTCTCCAAATGAAACGCAAAAAAAAATTTTGATGCAATTGTTTCAAGGTGTGCATAAAGGGTGGTTCGAACCTAAACGTTAGTTCATCTGCTGGTTATCCTCTTTTCAAAACTAAGATGACTTCCTTTTCTGGGAACTTGCCAATCCCAAAATCATGCAAAATATTTTTATTTTCGTCGATGGTCATGGGCGGGAGGGGGATTTGTGAGTGAATAGAGAGAGAGAGAGAGAATGTGAGGCAAAAACAAGTATTTAGGCAAGAAGAGAGTCACGGGTGGTTAGTCGTCGCCTGTGAGTGAGGGGGGCGATGACTCCAATGAAATTAGCCTACGCGCGCCTTTAGGCGTCCTCCCTCCCCGTACCAGGAGCGATTGGCGGGAGATACGGAAGGGAGAGGGTGGTAATTGTGTGGGAGCCCGCGAAGGACAGTGGGGGAGACAGAGAGACAGTGAGACAGAGAGATAGTGAGACAGTGAGACAGAGAGACAGAGAGAAAGTGTGGAAGAGTAGTTTGCTAGGATTTGAATATATGTTCCACGTTCATTTTCCATTCCTATTTAGCTGCAACCTGAAACACTAAAGTTTCAGAGCTATTAAACTATGACGTTACAGCAAAAACTATATATGCACAGAGAAAAGAGGTAAGATCGAAAATAACCATTTTGCTAAAGGAAAACATTATTCTGACCTTGGATACGATAGTGAAACTCGAGATCTGACAAAGTGCATAAGACCATGAAATTGGACTCGCCCTATGGCTAGATATTCCATAGTGAAGATGAAACCAAACTACTTTTTTTCTTAGGAGAAATTCCCAAAACAGAACTTCCAAGAGAATTTGTTTTGCAGCAGCAGCTAAGATAGAAAGCAGGATCTGTATCCCATTTGGTTAACAAGAAAAGATGACGAGGATGGTACGTAGGCAAAACAATCTGGTTTCTGTCTCCCTGCCTCTGTCTCTCTGTCCTTCTATTTTTTTGTCCTTTTGTCTCTATCTCTTTCCTCTCTTTCTCTGTCCTTCTGTCTCTCTGTCCTTTAGCCCCTCTGTCCCTCTATTTCTCTCCTACTGTCTTTCTGTTTCTTTGTCTTTTTTGTCTCTCTGTCATCCCGTCCCAGTAGTCAAGACCAGAAAGTAGGCGCCGCCTTGTCAAGAACGAAAAACAAGCGTCAGCAAGTGTCCTGTCTCTCCGGATCATCCGTCCAAAACAAGAAAACGGGAAGCAGCAGCTGAGATACACACATTGCGTGTAATGAAGTGTCTCTCTCAGTCTCCCCGGGAAGGCGGATCTCGGCCCCGAAATGGAATCGGGGGTTGGGCCTCTCTCTCTCTCTCTCTAGGTCCTTGATTGTGTGTATCTGCTTGGCTACTGGACAAAAACAAATTGTAGTAAAGGGAAGAGAGGAGTAAGTCATCAAAACAAGAGGGGGAAGGAACAGATGGGTCCCGAGAAGAGGATAGTTCAGAATCTTGGACTTGGATCTACTCCCTGTCTCTCTCCCAGTCTCCGTCTACAATTTTTGGTGCCTGTGTTTCTTTCAGAACGTGCAATTTTCTAAAAGGAAGGAACACGGGAGTATAGCTGGTAAAGAATGATTCCCTATAAGAAAAAGGTGAAACATTTATTCAAAAAATTTGGTGAAAAGTTAGAATTTACCCTCAGTTGCTCATTGTTACCAGACTTGGAGTCCAATTCACTGTTTTTCAGTCTCATTGTCAGCGGACTAACAATAAAAGAGCTGAAGAACCTTTCCAAACTATTATTGTTTCAAAAATTGTATAAAAAGAGGAAGACTACATCCAATCTGTTGGTGTGATTGCTATCAAAAACGCTCTTTTCGTTCTTAGTCTTGTAGGGTCTACAATATGGATCCAAACACCGTCCCTGAGGAAAAGAAGAAAAAAAGTATGAAAAAAATGTGAACTGTTCAGTTTGAATCAAAAACTTGACTAAACTTTTGTATTCAAAATTTCTTCTTGTTGGTACACGAAACAGGAGAGCAATATGTCGTCTTTATCCTTACGTTTACATGAAGTTTTGTGAAAGTTTTATACATCGCAGTTGCTTGTCCATGTCAATTATCAGTTCCATTTTGTTTCATACTTTCTAGATAACTGGGCTGTAGTAATATTAATGCTAGAGATAGCAGTATGTAACATGACCGGTGATATACGAAACTGAAATTTTACATACAGGATCCGAAAAGTGTTAGTCAAGTGACTTGCTACCCAACTCAAAGCTTTCATGTTTCAACTTTTTGTCTTATCTCTGGAGTATACTATAAAATTTGCTCGCTCTGCTTGTGAGAGAGGAAAATTAATGACTAAGTGCTTTTGAATAGATATTTGATTTGTAGTGGACTTAGAAAAATGGGGCAAGCTTTTATTGTTTCACTACTTCTATTCCTCTACCTTATAATTATAAACGCCAATCTGTGCAACTCCCTTTGTTGCTCTCAGATTTATGGATAATTTATATAAGTAGTATTCAACAAGTGTTATCGATACATACCAAAATTACCCGAAGATGGAAAGCAGAGGCGTGACGGGCGAAACTTACTTACGACTTTACTAAAGATCCGAAAAATAATTCACTACCAAGCTTTGAAAATGGAAATTTTTGTTTTAAACGTTTGAACTTCCTGTCAAAATTTGAAAATCTTCTGGTACGAAAGTTTCCATTCTATGCCTTTGTCTCTCATACGAAAATGTCAAGTGTCCAGTGATGCTATTCAAAACGTTGTATGTTTCAGTGTTTTGTCTTAGGTCGAGAGGAAAAGCACAAAGTTACGGTCCTAGATCGAGTAACTGCCCGGAAACTTTTCTTTCCTCATTATACATCGAAAAATGGAGGAACCTACAAGTGTTTCACTCCTGCTACATATCGTCTGAACATGGGAGAAGCTTCCTCACGTTGTACAACAAAAATCCAAAATTTAGTTTGTCACACAAGGAAGTATGTTCAGAAAAAAGGCCAGAAAGTGCCCATCTCCCTACGAATCTTCCCGGGAGATCTGCAGATTTTGAGGGGTGAAAGTGATCCCACTTTCACTCCTTCGAAGGCAGAAAAAGAGAGGGAGACCTCGGAAAGGGGGTAGTAGAGGAGGAGGAGAAGAAGAAGAAAACACCTGTTCAGAACCAGAATCAGGTTCGATTTGAAGGGATTACAGAGACTTGGGAGGGAAATTTTAAAGTTTTTAGTCACTTTTCAAGCCCTGCAATCATTGTCATTCGGTTTCAATTTACTGCTTTACGCAAAAAGTCAAACCTAAAAAGTTTGAAACTTGTATAGGAGGAAAAGAGGTACTTGACTGTCTGTTCTGTTACTCACCTTTCAGAACTAGGTAACACGGGATCAGACACGAATGCTTGTTCCTGAGCAGAACATATTTCTTTAGTTCGGTATTCATTAGTTCCAGGCAAAGCTACGTAAAAATAAATTTGTACAGCAGAGAGAACCTTGATACTATTTTTAGACCTTCCGAATTCTCTGGGACCAGGTGTTTACTTGCGTTCTACTAGTCTCTCTTCCTCTCTCTCATTTCTGACCTCACAGCGATCATGAGAACCCGCGTTCATTGGTCTCGAGACCAAGACGAGGTGACCAGATTTTCCGGCCAGTTGAGTTCAAATTCGAGCGTGAGGACTGGGTCTAAGATTAGAAAAGAAGGAGGGGGAGAGGGTATTTTTGAAACATTAGAGACCCTAGGTTTCGAGGTAGGAGCTCTTGTGTTTCATTGTTCACATACAAATTATAGGATGATCTTGAAATCTGATCAGAAGTAGGTTGATGTGAATAGAATGATAAAAAAGAAACTGTTTGGAAACGTCGTGGAAGTCCCGAGACATATTTGGAATAAACAAGCAGTATTTGAGATCTCAATATTGAAACATCCCCTTTTGAGAAATTGATTGCGCAAAAGTGATCGTGCAACTCTGCTTCGAACCCCAGAAATCGGCAAACTTGGGAAAAAAACATGACAAGACCAGGACTGATTATTTAGCATTTCTCTCGCATGGACTGTTTTCCCTTTTGTCTCACAGTGAAACAAAAAAGTTTGCAAAAGATTAAATGTTGCTGAAATATGTTTAATTAGTATGGAAAGAAGGTTTAGGTGACAAAGGGTAGGAGAAACACAGGACAGTTCTTGGAAGGGGACTAAAGACGCGCGTGACCATGGGGGCTTCGAATCTCTTCGCAACACGTGAGAGAAACCGGGAGAAAACCACTGGAATGTGGTCTCCATGTACCAATTTGGATCATGAAGGGGCTATATTGGGAAATTCGAGAAGGGAAAGAAAGGTGACAATGATGTATTATTCAGTTCTTTTCACTTTTTCTGTTTGCTACCAAAAAGTCAGTTTTGAAGTCTAATAGAGGTGATGAAACAAGAACATTAGAAATTGTGGATCAAGTACAACAGGAAGAAAGAGAAAGTATGCATACGGTATTCGATACGTGGAACTTTGCTACTCTTTTCAAAATTCAGTTTTTTTGGAACCCACACCACTTCGAGCATGAAGCAGATGACAATCGACATTGTATTAAGTACTGAAACAAAAGATCTACACCGCATAATAGAGATATTTTTTTTGGTATAGGACAGAGAGGGGCTCAGAGAACTTGTAATTTTTCTGGTAGCCATTTCATAAAAGTTGAAATCTACACTTTCATAGCGACAAATAAGTAGGATGACAACGAAGAAAAGATGACTTTTAGAAAAACTTTGACGGACCACTAGAAGAAATGATGAAACATAGCTTTTTACAAAATGTTTATTTTTCTTTCTTCCTTTTCTCCGAAAACTGGTTGCATGCGACTGTTATAGGCTCTCCGAAGCAGGAAAGTATATATAAAGTTTTTCCGTAGCATCAAAATTTTTCCATTTGTGAATAGTAAACATCGTTCAGAATCAAGAAATTGTGACCAAGAAAAGCTGTCTTGTAGCAAAAAGGGGACAGCTGGAGGGTCGAAAAAGACGACCCGAACTGACTCTGTTTGCTCAGAGTGGCCGGCAAAAAGAGGCTGGAAGGAGAGCACAAGAGAGATCACGCAGGTGCAACTATAGGGGGGAGGATGACGAAAGAAAGAGCACGGAATATGGTGAAATCAATGGTTCATACAAAATCAGTACTAAGGTAAAATAGTGAGAATGGGAATGGCCCTGGCGCCACACCCTCTCAAAAATCTTTTATGTTTCAGAGCCTTTGTATAGTCAGAATGAGATAGGTCTCTGCAATTTATTGGTTATACCAGGTAGTTTGTATCCATGTAACGACGTTTGTTTCAATAGAACAGTGGTAACTTTTTGTTTTGGTCAGTTGTTTCAGTGGTCAGTTCTTGTACTTTCTTTTTTTCTTTCGCCGATTAAAGGATGACAGTTCGGTTTGAAGGAAAATAAAAATATCTGACGTATGCCTTTTCTTTACCAGATGAGTCCGGGTTCAACTTTTTCTAAATATTTTTTCTCGAATGCGAGACCGACGCATTGTTCTCATTGTAACAGTACCAGTTATACCGCAAAACTGAAACATTTTTCAAGATTTGCTTTTGCTCTAACTATTAAAGTATCGGTTCTAGTAGGATACTGAAATATTTCCCGATCATATTTCCAAAGTATTGCTCGAAAATTGACGCTGACTGATTAAACCAGCGCTTGAAACATCTTTGTTCCAATTCGAACTAGACTTCGAGTTCCAGAACTGTCTCTCTATTCTCCTGTCTCAATTCTCACCCTCCTCGAAAAAAACAAACGGGCTGGATCGGGCACGTCCCGTGCCCGAAAATAGCCCTTCTTGGACAAATAAAGTTCGCCAGCTAGGGGGGTCAGCGCGCACGAAACCCAAGCCACACGTGTTGCGTGCAAGGGGAACGGAATTCGGAGGGTCTATGAACCAATCTGTTATTTTTCACGGCGTCGTTGCGGACCGAAAATATTTTGACTGTATTTTATAAAGGAGTGAGGCCAAAAGTTCTTGAATTTAGTGCTGATGGTAAAAAAACAGTAGTATATTTCAACGGAGCGATAAGAAGAATCAAAAAGTGAGACTTCAAACTTCTTAAAGTGAATGTATATACTTGAATGAGAAACGTAAGTTAGGATAGTTCCAATGGAGGAAAATCGGAAGTATGTTTCAGCAGAATAGTGTAAGAAAGTAGGAGAGCGCAAATCTAATGCACCGATTCTTCATTCGCTAGAACACAAAATTTGACTTGAATTTTGTAAAAATAACAAAACTTATCAAGCAATGGACAGAGGTACCGTCTTTCCATACCCCGATCTCTTTAGGTGCTATACTATATGTTATTGATGAGATTCAAGAAAAGAGTTTAACCAGAAGTTCTGAAAAGAACGCGTTATAGAAACATGGGATGCACGTAGCTTCATATCAACGCTACAAAGAATAATGAACTCTACTTCACAGAAGAACGAGACAAAAAAAAGTATCCGCTAGTTCAATAGTTCCCATGGTAGTAATTCAAAAGTATGTTTCAACACGGCGATAGAAGGACAATAATGATAGAAGCTACTGGTTGACTGTTGTATGTTGTTGGAAAACTGTTTTCTGATATAAGGAAACTGACACACTCAATGGAAATCAGATCCCGCACATTTCTGGCTACGACTCGCAGTTTTTTGGTAATTGGGTCTGACCATCAGCACCATCAGTACTAAACTCAAAAATTTTTGTCTTCATTCCTTTATGAAGTACAGTCAAAATGTTTTTCGGTCCGCTAGTTTGAATACAAACGCTAGATTTGAGGAAAATTCTGGTAAACATGTTTCAGCTTCCCTATAGGAAACAGTAGCATTTCCAATAGTTAGTGAGGATTTTCGCAGATTTCGAATTGTTGCTCGTAAAATATTTTGGCTGATCTCTATCTATTGGGACAGAATCTCTCCGCTAATTTTATCGCAATTTGAAACAAAATTGTCGCACTTCATCGGGCACACTGCAAAAAGTCTATAGAGAGTATGGTAGCCCAAGAATTTGTAGTTTTCCAACCCCCCTCCCCACTAGTTGTTATTGTTGTTGTTGTCATGCTGTCTATGTGACGGCTTTCACAAGCTGCTCAAGTTGGCAGGAAGTGAAGGCGGGAGAAAACAAGTGAATGAAGCAGACTAGTGGGAGTAAACAAAAATAATGCAAAGCGAGAGTATTCCTTGAAGATAGACAGCTGACAGCTGTATGTGTAGCAGTACGTCCTGACGAGGGAACGATCTATAGTCACTGTTTTTCAAAACTGTAGGGAAGACTCAAAATTTTAGGTTTAACTTGTAGGTAAGTAGTGTCAATCCTGAAATAACGTTCAATTTGCGTATCTGACCGATCTCAGTGTTTGTTGAAACTGAAACGGTACCAGGAAAACAAAAAGAAGAAATAAGCTGGATTACGGGTTGGGGTCTAAGATTCACTTTAGGTTCAGTTAGCTTAAAATAGTGAAAATTTGAACGTGATGTTATCAGCGATACATTGATAGAAAGTTGGCTGAGAGTTGGTTATAGGGAACCTGAAACAGTTTACCCAACTTGCACGAAGGACTTTTTATAAATTCACGGAAAATCGAACTTGTTTTTTTCAACTTCTTCATATAGGAAGCTAGGCTACAAAATCAATGTGTTTTCACAGTATTTATAGCAAGTTTGAAACAAAGCTACAAAAGCTCTATTGGAAAAACCAGTATGACTGCTTTGGTTATAGAGAGCCTGAAACATTTTAGCTTGAACATACCTTAACCGAAGAGCTCTGATTATCAAACTTGGTCGTCAAAAAAGTTTTCCATGCAACAAGAAGAATATTTTAGTTTGATAGAAAACCCAGGCCTTTATGTTTCAGCCTTGATTTAACCAGTCACAATTTTTTTTAGTTGTGGACATTCATTTGTCATTGCGGATTTACCAATTGTCTCTCTTATAGGAAGATCGTGAAACATAAATTTCTAAACTGTTCCCACGATCACGACATAAGTTATGCAATATGTTCTGGGTCGTTCAATAGCTAATTATAGCATTTAAACATAGTAAAACATGTTCTACACATTCTCATCCTAGCAAAGGAAAATCTTTAGACGTAAAAGTTTTAATAAGAAAGCAGCGAGACCTATTCCCGGTTATTAAGCATTCTTATATTGTTAGAAAAATTTATTCTTAAGCAATATCTAACTATTACTAACTGGGTAAATAATTTTTGTCTTTTGGTAAAAAAGAAGGTGAAAAATTTTTTCTGGAAAAGAGAAGATACCAGAAGGCTCGTAAAAGGAGATGTAATTTTTGTACACAAACACAACACCTTCAATTAACCAACCAAAAGTTTGTTACATGCCAAAACAACATGAACTTTTGTTATAATAACCAAAAAGCAAATACAAGAAACAAGTACAACATCGAGTTCTTTTCCTTAGTGTTGTTGTCTACAATTTTCTACTCTTTCCTTCTTATAACAACTTTCTGAAACATACGTTTTTCCAAGAAGCGTATCTATAGAACACTTTGGCTAGTTCTATGTTATTCTTCCTGTTCCCATTCGAAAACAACACAAGAACGTCTCCTATATTTTTCGTGGCAACACTTATGTTTTCGTGCTTCTCTACAACATAATCTCTGTGCCTCACTCCCAGATACTAATAACAAAAACATTACGCGCGTCAATCGAGGAAAAAAAAGAAGAAGAGAGGGAAAGGAAGTTGGGGGTCTAAAGAAATAGAGGGGTTTGGAATGAAAATAAGAACCGTATGAGGATTTGTGGAAAGAGAGGCGCCATACAGCAAACTTTTGAGGACACTATACTGAAACGGATGAAAAGGGGCAGCAAATTTGAAAATTATGTAATTTTTAAATTTGAAGAGATCCTTTCCCAAAACAGTGAAACCTAAAACAATGTAAAGGATGGAGAACAGTTTCGGGTCAAAAAGTAAGCATTAAAAATCTTGAATTTGGAAGAAAACTAGAGGAAAGAATCGACTAGCTTTTTATTTGATACGGTATATATTTACTTGTCTTATACAACTTTTCTCGCATAATCTATCGTCAGGTTTCATATTTCACTAGCTTGGTAAACAGGTAGAACTTTAGTAGCTCTTGTTTCGACCTCCCAACACGACGAAATTGAAGAACCAAACTCTATACGCGTATGCAAACTTTTTGACAAGATGGACGGAAAACATTAGGGAGAGGACAGAGATACAGATAGATAAAGACATTTAGGTTTCATAACTTTTGTGTACTTGCATATTTCTATAAACTCTTCATTGGTTTCCTACAAACTCCATATCCCCGTCTCGTTTCACCTTCTCTCCCATTCCGCCAGGTGCCATTTACCCACGATCCACCCCCGGAGTAGTTCCAATAACCCGGGGCAACCGGGAGCGAGAGAAAAGGGTACCAGTCAGGTTCCAATACGCACACCGACATTATCACCTGTGTGCCGTTTCCGTTTCCTGGGCGACCGGGAGGAGAGACAGAGAGATTGGCGTCTCTGTCTATCCCGTTTACTCTCAATTGATGACTACCAGTAGCCGTTGCCTGCTTGTACTATTTCATTGAACTTTGTGCTACTTTACCCCGCTCCCCTTTCTAGCCTTCTCGCTACCAAACGTATAGTAGCTTCAGACTTTCTAAAGAAATGTTTCAAAGTTTGTATGAAAGAATAATAGTAATTTGGTACCTACCATGTTCCCAAAAATGTTTCAAAGTTGATATGTAGGAACAGACAGTGATTCTACTGTGTCCACAGTTGTTTTGATTTAGAAGTGTTTCACGAAATTCATAAGCAAACTTGTTATTCTACGCAATGTTTAGTACTTGAGAACCACAACAGAAACTGGTCGAGTTCTTGCAGTATTCGATTTCCGGAAGAAGAAAAAATATTTCTACAGCCATAAGAAAACAGAAATCCTTTGGGTACGATTGTATGGTCACTCGTATAATAGTGTTTTTACCGGCCTTCCCATTGATATTAGGAACAAAAACAGTAGTACAGGTATGAAAGAACATGGTAGCTACCAGATTCATAAAGGTCAATGTTTCAAAGATAGTATAAAGGAGGAGACTTGTCAATAATTGTAGTTTGATCGCAATTATGTTGAGGGTACTAAAATGGTTCACCGACTTCGTAAATAAACTACTTCTTTGGGAGTACACTAGACTGACGTAGCTGAAGATAATAATATTGAGGAGCTTTTAGAGACCGAATAGTTACAAACCACTGAATCAGCTCAAAGAAACATTCAAGGGGTCATGTTTTCCGATATCAAGCTAGCTCAAAATGTTGCATTTTGAATTTGTTTATAACAAGAATGTATCAAGAAAAGATTGCCCTTATTCACTAACTGCGGTTTTTAACGACCTGGTGAAACCTTTTTGTTACGAAAATAAACCATAGCTACAGTACTACACAATCGTATTGCTCGAAAAGACTAGTTTGAAGGTCCTTCATCTCAAATATCTTTTTCAAGCTCATTATTTTCCAGATCACCAATGCCAGGAGAAGTGAAGGGAGAAGCTCACATGAGCCTTAAGACCCAGGTACGTGGTTACTATAAAGTTACTGGGCAAGGAAGGGAAGGGGGCGGCGGGAGCAAAAAAGTAAGTTGAATACTTGGTTTGTGTACAAGGACAAATGGTAAACCGTAGGTCAAAAGCTAGGCAGTATACAGCTAGGAACTGAAACATGAATGAAAAGTTTAGGATCGATTAGATTGAAAATGTTTCAGTGGATATAGGCAAGGAAAGGGCTTTATAGCAGGCAATTAGATCCTGAGACAGTGATTTGTCGAACAATGAATTTTTGTGACGTCCTATACAAAAGTATGAGGAAGATGTTTTGTTTTTTAGAAAGAAGGTAAAAACTGGATCATTCGGTTTTAAGCATGACCCTGTTTCAGACAATGGTGAAGCAAAATGGTCTTGTGTAAGATCGAGAAATGTTTCAACGATTGTACATAAGGAATAGGCACGTAATCGCGGTACTTCTCCCAACGAAATCAGATATTCTCAAACAACGAAATTATTGAAACATTATTTTCAGAAGTATGAGAGAGAAAATTGATATGACGTCCATCACTGTTGAGCTTGAAGCGCATCCTGTTTTCAGTCAGTGCTGAAACATACCAAACTTTTTTCATCCAAAAAAGTTAACAAAGTGCCTCAAGCTCTGCATAAGAAAAAAAAACAGTAGGAGAGATTTCAATTCCACTTCAAAGTTACGATGATCCAAAACTCCAAGGTCTAAAACTGCCAAGGAAAGTTCAAGAATGTTTCAACGATAAAGATAAGGAGAGGTCATTCTCACACATGTAGTTGTTAGTGTTTCCCAAAACCTCCTGTTCTTCTGAGGTCACTTTGATTACATTTGAAAGGAACAATATTTGTGGCGAACTGGTCAATGAACACATCGCTGATTGCAATGCAAACGGTCCTTTCAGTCAATAGTGAAACACAAAAAGTTTCCCAAATAGAACCAAGACATGTTTCAAGGTCTACATAAAAAAGAGCCAAAAATGAGGTACTTAGTTTTTGGTAGGATTTCTTCTCTAACTTCTTGTTCTACACGAAGGACTGCCAAGGAAAAGTCAAAAATTTTCCACGTAGATAAGAAGGAGACAAGAAAGCATGTCAATTAGCGAAGCTTTTGTTCTCAGAAAAAATAGAACTTTTGTAATGTAACTTTGTAGAGCAGTTGAAAATATTGCAGAGTCTCGGGGATAGAAGAATTATTAGAAGTTGTGGAACACTAAACAGGTTGAATCCATAGTGAAACAAAACTTAAGATTAAAAAATGTTTCATGAACTGTATAAGAACGATACAATGGACTGTATATTGGTATCTAGATAGGCGTGTACCAAAACCCATTTTCCTCAAAACCTTCTTTTTCTTTTCTTCAAAACCCACCATAGAAATTTTTCAACAGTAGTAGGTAAGGTAAGCGATATGGCTACATTTTAATATGCAGGAAGTAGATAGCTGTCGAAAAAAGGTATGAAGTCTCTTCAAAATGTTTTCTGGCTAGGATCCTATTTTTACCATGTTTCGTTCACTTGATTCAGTTCAATCAAGAAAATCAGAAAAAAAGAGCCGGTTTTTTTAATGTATCTGATACAGTGGGTAGAGCAAACTTTCTAGAACTTTGGTAATTGTCCAGAAACGCGCATTCAAAAACCAAAAGGGCTCATTTGTTTGTTTCCCAGAAAATTACTCTTCTAGGTTGAGCAGCTTCGTCATGAGGCTGCCATGAACCGCAAGAAGATCTCAGAGACTGCTAAAGAGTATGTCCACCCTATTTTGAAACAAACCCGGAAAAAAAATTTCAGTCTGATGGAGTACTGTGAGAAGAACAAGGCCGGAGACACTCTGGTCAGCGGCCCGACTGATGGACACAACCCATTCCAGGAGAAGAAGGGCTGTGCCATCATCTAATCTCTCTTTTTGAGGAGACAAGTGTTGTGAATATATATATACTCCCCCTCTGTGATCTCTAAGAATGAATTTACTCACTCTACGTAGAAGTCGTCGCTGGAAGCAGATTCTGGGAGGAGGTCGGGAGCACGAGTGGCGAGGAGTCGCTGAAAATAGGAAAGATTTAAAAGGGAGAGAGACAGAGACAGAAAAAATCTATCCCTTACCATCTCTAGAGTGAGGCTGAGGGTGAGATACCCGTACCACGGCTAGAGAGAGTCTCTCACCCGTCAGAAGTTATTCTACACCTACTTTGCAACTGGCCATTGAAATGTATTTGATCTCTGGATTTGCTGTTATCGAAAACGTAAAACCTTGAACTTCTTTGTAAGGGTCTCTCATGGTCTAGAATAATCTTCCAAGATGCCATTGCAGGGTTATTCACCTAGCTTCATGTTAGCCTTGAAGCTTTTCCCAATTTGGCCGTAGAGCTTTGCGCATCTTTTTGGAAGGCTCCACAAAGTATCTGACTCCCCTTGAAGAAACACTTTTCTCTTTTATGATCATGGTCGCCTGGAATTACCTTGATCCTCCTTTTGAGAACAAACTAAAACATTTCAATTCTTCCACTTTGTTCTCTCAATCACCATCATCGTTTCGACTCGGCATTTAATTTCTATTTTGTTTCATCCCTTCTTTAAGTGCTTGCTCACTTTCTTCTATTACTAGTGCAGTCTGTTCTAAAGAAAGACAAGAAACTTCCGTAACAATAATGGTTTTCGCCTTACAAAAAAAACATGTAATAGTTTGCCAAAAATTTGGTGACCTTACAAAATGAGTCACCAACCTTCAAGCAAGAATCCTTCTCCAACAGCTTCTGTTTTTTTACTTTCTGCTTTTTCACCTTCTTCGGTTTCTGTGAGGTCGAGGGAAGTTGTATCATAGGCTGAAGGACAGGTGGGAGGCTGGGAGAGGAACAGTACAGGGTCTGAAACATAAAGATTCAATGAAAAAAAACATATGTTTCAAATCTTATTCGTGTTGTTCTATCAATATTTGATCCGGGCAGTTGCCGAAACAATTTGTTTACCAAAACTTTCATGTTTCAAGACATTCATACATACAAATCTTTACAAAAGGATGTGTTAGAATGTTGTTGTTGAAAAAACTAATATAATAGTTCTCACCAATGAGCCAGTAGGATGAGCCACGTCGTCGTTGAAGACTGAAGAACAGATCTCGGAGAGGGTGTCATTGTTCGAGACCACACTGACACCATGGCCTCCAATAGAATCGGAGAGTGGCAAGAGATTTTCGATCCTAAAAACAGGCTTTTTTTTTATCATATAGCCACAACATAATAGCTCAAGCAAGACAACAAATTTCAACAACAATTTGAAGTCGTCTGCTTATAAAATATATTTCCACCATACTGTCACAAAACTGCAGTTTGACATGCTTTGAAGTGAAACTTAATGTTCAATTTCCAAAATGGAATGGAGACTTAGAGATATGAGATACTTTCGGGCCAAGAAGTTTGAAGTCGTAAAAGGTCACAAATTCAATGTGCCGGTTTCCACACAGTAGTGTCAACAACTCGCGTTTGGAGTAGCGTACCATTGAAACATTATTAGTTGTTTTCCACCACCATTACTGTGAAACGATCAAGAAAAGAAAGTAGTTGCTCTTATAGAGTTGGTGAAACACTGAGGTAGCCAAACATTGGTAAACTTCTATCGCATCCACTTTTTCCTATGCATATCAAAGTCGTCCTCCTTCTCCTATCATCCAGTACTAGTAGATTCTTGGTTGAGATTATCCCTAGTTTGTGAAACAAAAACAATTGAAAGAAATTAATCTTTTTCGAAAAGATTTTTGAGAAAGAAGAAGACATTCATAAAAAGTGGCTCTACAGTTTAGATATGGTTTGATAATAGTTCTCACCAATAAGAGAAAAGTCGACAAATTCAATCCCGACAAGACCAAGAAAAGATCAAGCAACTGTACTTATAAAATTGGTGAAACAACGAACGAGCCTGAATTTATAACATTTTTCGTATTCATTATTTTCGATGAATATCAAAAGGCGTCACCCAGTACCAGCGGATACTTGGTAGAGATTAATTATCACCAGTTTGAAACTAAAAGAATGGGAACGTGAAAAAAGCTACGATATTCCCAAGGACAGCGAAGTGATTTTTGGGTAGCTTTTTCGTGTTCACTTTTTTTTACAAGTGAAATAAAGAGAATTGGAAAATGCTAAAGAATAGCGTATGGCAGAACTATTGTTTTTCAAATTACCAGTGGCCTGGTGGTGCACCTAAGTCGTCCAAAAAAGAAGCGATATGTGTTGCTGGATACCAAGGCAATATGGTGTCTTTTTTTCTTCAAGAGAATCATTTTTGTCATATGCAACCATTTCTGTATATCAACAAGAACAACTTAGAGGTTAGGTATTCATAGAAGAAGTGAAACCGAAAAGTATCTTTGAAAGTTGGGTAGAGTCTACCGTATAGTAGTGACCTATTAGATATGACTTGATTTTTTTTAATTTCAAGTACGTTGGTATAATGCCCAGCATAGAAGGCACCGGAACTCATAAATACCTTGAAACAAGGAAAATATAAAGTTTTGGGGGACAGTGAGGTAAAGAATAATAAGCTGAAACCCACTTGTTGATCTCACAATGTAGTATCACCACGCCGCCATCTAGATGAACTGATCTGACCATAGCTCCGGCAGTAATGCCGGAGAGTTGGAGAGACAGCTGGGCACTGCATTCAGAGTCGGAAAATTTGTTGTTTGGGGTTTCAAATGTTTCAAGTTCATAATAAGTTACTTCTTTCGAGTTGTACGAATGATGCGTTATTCTTGTACTGTACGAGTAATATGTTCTTTACATTGCTTTCACCAATACGAATTTCACCTTGGACAGAACTTTTCAATCTCTCTCCTCAAAGTAGGCAGAAAATGCTCAAAGGTTGGCTTAGTGTAAGTACCATAAGGTCTAAAGAGTAAACCACGGCAAGAAGACACGTTAGCCTTAGGAAAAGTGGAAGGTTTCACTTTTTTTCATAAAAGCAAGCCCCAAAGCTCTGTCTTTTATTTCAAGTTTTGTGTCTCTACAACCTCTGATGGATGCTACCTGTCGCAGAAAAACCCTGTTCCTATTATATTCTCCTTCCAGAAAACTAAAACTTTGAGCTTTGTTTTAGGAGCTATTCATTAGATACTCCTTTGTTTCAACCATTGTGTTTATACCATCTGAATCTCTGGTGGACACTACACATTATATTCGTAGCCGGAAAACCACTTACTTGCTCGGTTATTGTTTGTTCCTTTCGAGGGAATTCATTTCTGTTTTGGTAAATGTTTCATTTTCTTGGCAAGACCAAAGCCTTGTTCTCAATTTTTGCAGCGTGGTGCATCGAAAAATTTGTTCTCGCCAACATTTAGCAAACAGCCTCTGTCTCTTACGTCATACACTCTTTGTTTAGTCATTTTTCAACCACCTTCCCCGAAACTTTCAAAAACTCACGAGCTTCCAGCAGTGTGTCCAAAACTGCGGCATCGGTCTTAACCACGAGCTCCGAGATGTGTCGGGACAGAAGAAGACTGGTGTTTATGGGAAGTTCGGACCTGTAATTTGGTCATTTTTTTCACGGGAACATATTGAAATCACTTATTTTCGACGTCGATGACTCGGGAACAGGAGTCGAGTTGGAGGACAACCTTTCCGTGACTGATGGGAATGGCTCGGGCAACACAGAGGGTGGCGGATCTTTCTGGAACTTTTTTCGTGTTTCACTGTTTCACGCGCCCTGTCCTTCTGTCTCTCAAATCCGCCCCCGACTATGTCCTCTTCTGGTTTTCAGTAGAAAAATGTTTCAGTGAACTCATAAGGCTTGCTAATCTTTAGCCTATTGATGCCTTCCTCTTTTCATCGAGTCCCTAATCTTGACTCAATTTCCATTTTAGTGTTATTTTGGAACAAAAATATTTCAGTAATACCTAAAAAAAAGTTTTAAATGATGCCTGTCCTATTTCTTTGAGAAGGCAGTTTCCTATAATAGACGATAACAGCCGATATGAAACCCCCCAGTCCCAAATTAAACTTTTTTATTTCACTCTGTAAAAAGTTGTATGTTTCACAAGAGGATATAACTAATCTTTTTGTCAGTCTTGCTCTCACTGCTCGTTATCACTCTTTCTTGAAACTAAAACGATTCAATGGAATGGTAAGACTTTTAGTCTCTTACTAACAGTTGTTTCTTTTTCTGTTAAATACTCGAAAACAATACGGTCAACTCTCGCTATAACGTACCCCTTAGGCCTGCTCCAGGGGGTACGTTATAGCGCGAATTTGACTGTATTGTGTATAAGCGCATGTCCCTTACTATGCTTTTTATGTTTCAAACCTTTTTTTATATGCGCACTTCGCGGTTCCTAGTTCACAAGGTGATTGTCCAATACTTTACACCCAATACCCAATACAGTAGTTTGAACAGTGTAAAAGAGCGAAACTCATCTAAATCTTCATTTTTTTTTCGATTTTGAATGGAACCATGTAATAATACGACGAGATATTAGCAACAATGCATTTTCGAAGGGGACTGTCGCCATGAACACTACCTTGGGTTTTGAACAGTTCTCTGCTTTTCATCCTCTTTTTGTTTTCCCATTCCATATAAGTTCCCCAGAATTTTCCGTTCACTGTGTGGCAGATACAAAAAAAAAATAAAACAACAAAAATCCAGTCCTACTTCGTCTCGGCGCTAGCCTAAGGACCCAGCCGGAGGTGTCCTCACTTCTCTGCATAGCAGGTACAGATGGCAGAGCCACCATCCTTGAATTGATCAGTAAATTTGAGAGTCAAAAAGGATCGAAAATACAGAAAAAGAGATTTGGTAGGGAAAGGGTATAAGGAACAAGATGGACCCGAACCGGTTTAGCCCCTAGAGGGGACGTGACTGGATAGGGTTTGGGATTACGTGACTGGAAGTAAGGGTGAAAGAAAATAAGAACACCATGGAATTAGTGTAATTCAGACTCTTGTACAGATATAAGATCCTTAGATGAAACAAAAAGATTCGAACTTCCAAAGCTGTGAACATGGAAAATAACAAATTTATTGGGTTCAGAGG
The DNA here is from genome assembly GCA_037178855.1 of Oscheius sp. JU75. Lineage (NCBI taxonomy): Eukaryota > Metazoa > Nematoda > Chromadorea > Rhabditida > Rhabditidae > Oscheius > Oscheius sp. JU75. Next base: position 1,363,600 of record JASJZC010000006.1, on the reverse strand, counting down.
GAAGAGTCAGGAAGTAGTGGAACTCCACTTAAATGGAACAAGTGAACCAAAAAGATCGAATGTTCCGAAAAATCTGACAAGGAAAGTATGCAATATATTAGGATGCTCGAGATAATGGAGCGCTGATTTTTGCTCATATATAGACCCTAATGAAACACAAACATAAAAAAAATGCTCCAAAAATTGCGAAGATAAACTTCTACAAGAGATAATTCTTGTATTTTTCCAAAAAAAAAACGTAAAAGTTTTATGGACTAGACACAAGGAAAAGTATGGAAGGTAGATAATTTTTATAGATTGGAACCGGGGGGAATCCTCTCTTTTTCTTGGTGGGTAAACAACTGATCGCCGGGCGGTCTCAAGCAAAAAGAACGCCGGGTTCGAGCATTCGTCAATCTTTCTTTTTGGAACAGCTGTCTTTTTGCAAGGGATAATCATTGGAACAGGCAGAGACAGAAACAGAGACAGATACATTGCCCTGGCTGAAGTGTTTATGCTGGAGAGACAACTTGTGCAGGTGAGGGGGTCTTTTGAACAACAACACTGACATAAACTGATAATGATTCTGGTCTGTTTTCGCACCCGAAATACTTGGACAATGCTAGATATTATGCTTCTTTACGCCTCTTGAGAATTCTATTGAAGCAAATGGTTTACTGGTTGTATAGAAAGTTCAAACTCTGACGTACGTGGTCTTCTGATGTTTACTTATTTTGGGCCACTATTACTCACCTTTCTCAATATCCGAATTCAGTTGTCTTGTTGATAGTTTGGCGAAGGTTACCTGGAAGTCTATATTTGAAAAAATAAGTGCACACACCTGAACTTTGTGTTCTATCTAGCAACCAGTGATCATTATTGGATTTGGTATCCGAGCTCAATGTTTTGATCAGTGAAGAAAGACAAATGTTAGCAAGTATGAAGCGTTTTGTCTCAGATACTCGTCTTCAAGCACTAATGTTTTAGCAACAGTACATAAATTCAGAAAAATATATTGCTCATTGCTAGGTGTAAGGATGTTAGTCCAAAAGACAGTTATCCCAAGTTCCATACTTCGTTCTTGTTTTTTTAGCTTCAATCACTGTATCTAACCATTGATCAACATTTTTTTTCGTACGTTGCTGGGTTACTTATCGCGAAAAACACAAAACTTACATCAAAAGGCACCTCCTGACTTTCCTTGAGCAAATGCAGCCTGCAGGACATCGAAGTGCATGGTCCCACACTAAGGATCGGGGGCAGGATGTGGTGATCGCGGATGGCCACGATCGAAAAGGCCGACTTGTGACGGAGCTCACTCTAGAAATGTATGATTTCCTGCTTTATGTGACCCTTTACCCTCTGTTCTTACAGGTTTTTTCCCCGATACGTTTTGTTTTTTATGTTTAATTTCTTCCATTACCTGTCCTTGACTGACAAGAGAAGCCTTTCAACTTAAGTTGGACTTTGGCAACGAACAAGGTGCCATTCGATAGCTCTAAATATGGGTAGTCAAAGCACAACCTATGATATACAAATGTAACTGTGAAATTTACCAGAAACTTTGACTTTCAAGTTTGTAGCGTCATGTTCTTTCGAGCTATGATCCACGGCTGTGGTAAAAGGTATGGTCAAGGAACCATTCAGGCACAATCCTGTCAGGGCAGACGCTACTGATATGTCAATAGATTTCCAGCAAGAGGTTGTTTGGAAGCTTTATGATCCGCTTTATGATTTATGATGACCGCTTATGAAAAGAGACTTATAAAAAAGAACAACTTTTAAATTCTTAGTTTGTTCCAAATATGTTTCATCGTCATGCCAAAGGGAGAGAACTTTCGAAAATTTTACTCACAAGGGAAGCCTTTCAACTTAAGTTGGACTTTGGCAACGAACAAGGTGCCATTCGATAGCTCTAAATATGGGTATAACGGGGTATATTGCCGAATTCGCTTAACCCCTCTCTGTTCCTAGATACGACGTTTTTAAAAATGGCGCCCCCGTATCATCTCGACACCTAAGCCGCAGGACCCGCCGTGATAGACTTCGAAGGCACCAAAAATCATGGCAACGTAGTATGGTGGTGAGCGCGGTGAGCTAGGATGCAGTTGCTTGCTGGTTCGGATCCGCACGAGTTTTTTTTTTACTTTTGTCCTTCTTTTATCTGTGACTATGTGCTTTGACTATGAAGCTTTGACTTTGACTATGTGACTATGGAGCTGTAGTGCCGGACGCCCTTTGGCCTGGAATGCATAAAACAGATGTCTGCATTGCCTTTTTTGGAAACCAGGTTAGTTTGAACAACTTCAACAGGAAAAACTTTGTTTTTGTGAACGAATCCACTTCAACACCAATGATATTGGATAATGTAGTGCAAGAAACAGAAATATTGGTCACAGAAGAGACAACGTATAAAACCAAACCCTTGACAATTTGCAATCGAGCATATCTGGGGGGTAGTTGGGAAACAAATTTGAATAGGGATTTTGAAAGGCGGAGGGTGAAGAACCTGGCAGCCCGACGCATTCCAACTATACTGCCAAAATGAATGAAAAGCGTGATAAGTGAACTATCGCTGGGTCAAAGATATTACCTGAAAGAAATATGACTTCATTTGATGGAAAAACTGACCTTGAGTAAATTATCCCTTGCCGCTACCTGGAAATCGATTTGATTTGCCAGAGCAAAGCTTGTGGCTCTCTTGACAAACTTTTTCACATGGTAAAAACCATAAACATCGAGTGGCTGGATCATGGATCGAGGTGGCTCCGCCAGGGATATGGCGTAGTTCAAAGTCCATGCCAGGTGGAACAAGAGAATGGATCAGATCCGTATCCTTGAATGACGGGAATCCAACAGCAACATCTTGTTTGGGGGAGAGTCGAAAACGACATTCTCAAACCAGTCCCTCATGAGGTCCTTGTTCATGATGTGCGTCTTATTGGCACGGACGACAAGGTTTTTGGTTTGGAAGATGCCATTTCTATAAAAAAGGCTGTTAATTTTAAAAAGATCGCTAACTTGGGGAACAATCCATTAGGCTCTTGGAGCACCACATACAGCTTCTCACGCAAAACCCCGTTACAACTGATCATAGGAAAAACAGTGTAAAAGTGAGTGAGAGCAGAAGCTGTCTGAACGATGCGTTCCACACTCCTCTTGCCTTTGATGTCGAGAGTTCTAGCAGCCGTGAATTCCTTTGTGAATCCGGTTTGGTCAGCATTCCAGATTGTCAGAGAACCTGACAGCTCCAGGAGAATCTTCAACTGGATTGGGCATACGAGTCCCTTCATCCTCTACACAGTATTCATCGTCGGATTCTTCGGAGATGTTTAGCTCTACAAAATAAAGATTCACCAACACTTCACTAACCTTCATCTTCTTCTTCAATTGTCATAGAGCTGGTGACAGAACTTTGCAAAATGACTTTCAATCGACTTGCCAGACGGCGCTCATCTCGACTCAATTCGGTATTTTTTTCCAGCCCAAATTCTTCAACCAGAAATCCGAGGATTTTAGATGGGTTTATGTGGAAACTAAAAAGTTTGTGTCGTGACAACAAACATAAAGAAAAAGCACATAGTCACAGATAAAAGAAGAACAAAAGTAAAAAAAAAACTCGTGCGGATCCGAACCAGCAAGCAACTGCATCCTAGCTCACCGCGCTCACCACCATACTACGTTGCCATGATTTTTGGTGCCTTCGAAGTCTATCACGGCGGGTCCTGCGGCTTAGGTGTCGAGATGATACGGGGGCGCCATTTTTAAAAACGTCGTATCTAGGAACAGAGAGAGGTTAAGCGAATTCGGCAATATACCCCGTTATACCCATATTTAGAGCTATCGAATGGCACCTTGTTCGTTGCCAAAGTCCAACTTAAGTTGAAAGGCTTCCCTTGTGAGTAAAATTTTCGAAAGTTCTCTCCCTTTGGCATGACGATGAAACATATTTGGAACAAACTAAGAATTTAAAAGTTGTTCTTTTTTATAAGTCTCTTTTCATAAGCGGTCATCATAAATCATAAAGCGGATCATAAAGCTTCCAAACAACCTCTTGCTGGAAATCTATTGACATATCAGTAGCGTCTGCCCTGACAGGATTGTGCCTGAATGGTTCCTTGACCATACCTTTTACCACAGCCGTGGATCATAGCTCGAAAGAACATGACGCTACAAACTTGAAAGTCAAAGTTTCTGGTAAATTTCACAGTTACATTTGTATATCATAGGTTGTGCTTTGACTGCAATATGATCATGCTTTACACGTCCTGACTATCAAAACTTAGCTCAAACGAACTTGGTTTTCAAAAGACTTTTCGTATTCTGACGTATTTTGACAATTTGTGTTTCAATTTTTTTAGTAAACCGCAAGCTTGTAGGCTTATAGCTTATCTTTGTGGACGTAAGTATACGCCAAATTTCGTATAGCATTCGTATAAGCTATGATACCCACCGGTCGGTATCCAAGAAGAGGTAGACAGGTCTCAGAAACGTAGTCGATTGAGCCCGTTGAGGATAGGAGAAACCAAAAAGAGGTCGAGGAAGATGGATGAGAGGTGGACGAAGAGGAGATGCTTTCTTCCTGGACGGGGTTCGAACCTGAAAGATGTGTTTTTATAAGATTACTGGGTAATACTTGGACAGTCACCACCCTTCATTCAAATTTTTTGGCGCAAACAGGGTCTCCAACTCCCAAATTGTATGCTACAGCATTACAGGGCACTTTCGTATCTTTTTGGGTGTCCTAAAGACTATTTGATGACCATTTCACAAACGATTGTGAACAGAAGTTACGTTTTGAACCTTACCGTAACTTTTGTTCACAATTTTTCAAGCGAAAAACGGCTCCCGCGTAACTTTTGCTCACAAAATTTTTGAAAGAAAAAAGTTGCTAACGCGAAATGTCCCCCTTTTTACATTGTTTTTCGTATCCAAAATACATCAATATTCCATCGGTATGTCAGTATTATCAAAAATTTGAAACTATTTTTTCAGATGAGACAGGAATTATTGGTATTGGTATTGGTTTGAAGTGAATGCACTGGCTATAATACAGAACTTGAAACATTTCTAATCCAAGCTTTCAAGAGTCACTATGACCTGGTTAAGTTGTGGCTATCCACGAGCAGACTACCACAAAAAATTCTGGACCTACCCTTGGTCAAGATACTCCTCACAATGTCGATGACCTCATCGACTTCAAAAATCGACAGCCTGTTGCCTCCAAGTTCAAAGACCGACCGGACGACATCCTCAGCTATAGGCGGGGTAGGAGGTGATGTGTCCAAGGTCAGCATCCTGGAAACTGTTTCATGGGAGCAATATGTGAGCAATAATATAAGAGCAATACAGTGACGTTGAAACATGAAAGACATGTTCAATGAGGGAAACTTGAAAGAAAAAGAAAAAGTATCGATGTTGGAAGACGGATAGTGGATAATCTGTGCAGCTTCTTTTGTGGGAATGACAGTCGTGTATCGACAAAAAAATAGGGTATTTCTCTCTTTCTAAAGCGTCCGTACGTGCGTGGCATATTCTAGACACTACGGTTTGGACGCGAGGGACGGAGGTTCGGATCCTGTCCGGTTGCGTAGAGAACCATTTTGTGGAGAATTTTGAGCTGAGTAAGAATATACAATAATATTTAGCTGTACCTCAGCTTCGAACAAGGGTACAGAGCTTGAAAGTTTTGGCGCAAAGCTGGTGTATTGCTAAGAGGTGCCGTTAGGTTTCGTAACAGTGTGATATAGCAGCGATCTATCTAATCTGCAAGGAATATCCTCAGAAAACAGCTAAAACTTTGAAAAGATTTGCCGAAAAACGTTTCAATACTATGAGATATGGCTAGAATTTTTCTTTAGACAATAGAAGAACCCCAATTTTATTTTGTTGACATGATAAATTCTTAGTGAAGCAAGAAAAGAAAATAATCAACGCGTTTTCTTCGCCACTTACGTAACAAAGTGTTTCCCTATTTGAGACAATCGCCACCGCTGAACGACCTTGGCTAACAGGTGACTGGCGATCTAGACACAGTTTTTGTGGCGGTCAAAAGCAGTTTCAAAGATACTTTTGCTAAAAATTCTTACATGGTATGAATGAAACAATGAAATTTAGATGGTATTTTTTACTCTGCTGGATTTTTACTTTGCTTATAGTGCTTGTAGACTTACCGAGTTTGTTATACGGTACGGGTGAAACAACAAAAGTTCTTGAGCAGAAAGCTGAATATTCCAGGCGATACTTTACACCATCAGATTTGGTAAGAACCATTCGAGAACTCAGTACTTGAAGATTTCATCAGCTTCTCACACCATACGGGTGAAACAAAAAGGTTCGAAAAGAGCTAGCCTTCTAGATCGAGACAGTATGTTAGAGCAGAATTGAAATCTGTTTCCTATTCTTCTTGTATCGCAGTAGTGAAGCAATAAGTTTGGAATAGAATGTGGGATAGATACAGTATTAAACAATTTTGATAGCAAAGGACGCATGCTGAACTCTTTTTCAACACCCTTTATGGTAAGGGTGAAACAAAATCAAACGGAAAAAGATTGCGACTACTACTTTGGCGGTTTGTCATACACTACAGTTGAAACGCAATTTTTTCTTTTTGGGTCACTAGACATGTAATAAAGTTGTAACAAAGTTCACTGATGCTCGCTCGCATAAGGTCGACAGGCGTACTAAACTCAGTATTATCTTCAACTCGTTATATGGTACGTGTGAAACAAAAAAGGTTTCCCTACTAGAACTATTGGATACTTTACTCTTAATTCTATTGGCTTCTTTCCCGTGCCAAAAAGTGCTCGGCACGGACCGAGAGAGATAGAGAGACGTTCAGTTTATACGCGGTCTCTGTGTGAACAGTCGGCTGATGGATAGCCATATCTCCCCCCTCCCCAAGGGACAGGGAGAAAGACAGTACGTAGTAGTAGTAGTAGCATAACGTTTTCCCTAGAAACTGAGCACAACAATCTTACTCGGACCAAATAAGACCTGTACTTTTGAAGGATTTCAGAGACATGGCGAAAATGTTATAAGAAGGTGGACTGTACTGTTTTAGTGTCTGGCTATGTTAGTGTAATCTTCCTGAGATTCTAGGTCTCTTGAAGCAAGTCTGGTGAATCCATTCTCTTAGTCATTGTTTGTTTCAAAATACAACGAAGTACTTCACGAACTGTTCTGTTCTGTTAGGAGCTTGTTGTGTGCTGTTTAGGTGGAACTTTTGAAAAGGGGAAAACTAAGCTTTGTGTTCCACTGACAACGGAGAAGAAGTTGAAAGGTTTCAAAGAAGGTAAAAGAATGTTTGGCAAGTTGTTCTGCTAATGATTGTCTGCCTCGACTTGAAAAGATTCGAGTAGTTGTTAGAAGATTTTTCCAACGGCTTATAAGTTCAGAGATCTCCAATAGGGAGAAAGCATAATGTGTGTTTCATCGCCAATATTAATGCTTCTTTGCTAAATGTACATGGAGTTTGTGCTTTTATCTGTAGAAGTATACAAAAATTATTTTTTAGTGATTCTTAGTTTGTCAGAAAATTATGTTCTTTGGTGCAGATGCTGGTATTGTCTCAAGTTTAAAACTGGTATAACCTCAAGGAGAAAAGTTACTTTTTTGTGTTTCGCCGTCAGTACGAATTTTTCCTACTGAAACCTAGATGTTCAGTGAAAGGTATCCAGTGTCAAACATACAAAAAAAAAACCTTTTTTGTTGCTTTTTTCTCTTGGCTGCGTAGCAAAACTTTAAAAATTTCGAGAATTTCTTTTTCGGAACAGCGTTTTCATTATTTTGTGCTTCAAAGTAGTCAAGAATCTGGCAGATTTTTGCTGAGGCTCAGTTTTCTTTTTGTCGCAGACCAAAACATTATGAAACCACAAAAAAAAGAAAAAAAAATTCAAGTTTCACTGTCAGTATAAGTACTTTCTCTGTTGCACATTCTCAATAGTACGTTGCTCACGATTTCTTAAAAATGAAGCATGAAAAAACCTGAAGCCACTGCATATCCACTTTTCTCACTCTTTGTTTCCTATAAATGTGACACTATTGTGTAGACATGGACCCAAAAAGTAGGATAAACAGTGAAACAACAAAGTTCCAACTACCAAAAACAGCTCAAAACAACAAGAAACGACTGGTAGCGACTGAAGAGATAGAGAGAGAGAGAGAGCGGAATTCGGGTATTGGGTCACCAAGGTCACACAACAAGAAACTGGCCGCCGGACTGGACAATTCGAATAGCCCGCGGTGGGAAAAAAGTGATGATGAAATGACTTTCCGGGCAGGGTTTAGAGGTTTGCTAAAACAGAAAATCTATTTCTTTTGCAGATATCTTCCAGTAATTGCTCAAACAAAAAGACTTGGACGGTCTTGTAATCGAGATGAGGTGCTGCAACAAACAATTGATCCAGTTCAGAAATCTATGGGCTCATGAAAAGGTCTGGAAAAATGTTTCAGTGACATCATAAGACGGATAAATTTCTGAAGTTTTTTTTTCTAATTTTGTGACAAATGCGGATTGCTTACCATTCCTGGTGTATTTATAGGTGCTAAAACATTAGGATATCGGCAAGCGAAGGTTAGCTTTCCAAAGTTTTGTTTGTTGGATGAATAAGTGATTATGATGTTCCGTTCAGGGGAAGGTTTTGATGTTTTGAAACATAAGGATTGTATTTTGGAAGTTTTACTGAAATGTTTTAACACCCAAGTAAAAAATCTTGATAGGCATACAGTATCAGTAGCCTTTCTATTCATACAGCCTCAAAAAAGTGGATACTGAATAACGGAGAACTTGATACTTTTTGAATGGAGAATGTTTCAGTGACACCATAAGAATTTAAATTTTCCAAAGCTGCTGTTGTACACATTGTCACTATGGCTGTGAAACTTGGACGCCGACGGAGTAAGACAGGATCGTCTGAAAGTCGTTCAAAGGAAATGGAGCGAAGAATGCTGAAGATTACAAGTATGAATCTATGGAGTAACGATAGAATGAGAAATATTACCAAAGTCAAAGATTGGGTGAAAGTGGCTGACCGACTGAAACTTGCCTGGGCTCACAGGATTACGAAGATGCCTCAGGATAGATGAACATGTGCTACTACAACTTGGATCCCTTACGACAGAAGAAGACTTAGAGGACCATCATAGATAATTCTACGATTTGTGCCCAAAGTTGGTGCGCACAGTTAAAAAAATTTGGTAATAGTTCGGCAGGCGGCTCGGTTCATTCAAACGGGTTTTCGCGCACATTTTTGAATTCGGCGGGATTTTGAAATCTTCTTCTCGTTTACGATTCCTATGCCTTTTCACTGCTTTTCTCAACGTTTTGCCTTACCTTTCATGTCTTTTCTTGCTCTCTTCAAGTAATATAAACTAAAACTGCCTTGTATAATGATAATTGACACCTATCGGTTGACCAACAGACGGGAGCAGATTGTACCAACGAAGAACAAGGCAATCTTGGTTTTTATTTCTTGAAGCGAACAAGAAAAGACATAAAAGGTAAGGCAAAAAGTTGAGAAAAGCAGTGAAAAGGTGTAGGAATCGTGGTAATAGTTCGACAGGTGGCCCCGTTCGTTCAAACGGATTTTCGCGCATTTTTTCTTTTTGGCGGGTTTTGAATTTTCTTCACGATCTTGATATTCTCCGCTGTTCTTCGTCATTTTTTATGGTGTTTTCCGCCTTCTCTCCTATTTTCTCTGCATTTTTTTTATATCAAAAACAGTAGGAGGATAATAGAAGTATTGGTATCGCGTAAATTCTGGGTGGTTCACGGCTCGGGGGCCTTAATCCATGGAAACTATTCGGATAAATCTATACACTACCCTGGGTCCGTCGGAAGTAATTATTCAAACGATGTCTTTACACTTTAATCTATATACCTTTTGATGCGTTCTCTATTTTGCCTCGAAATATTGTTCAGGAGAGGAGAAAACGTTAGATCCTAGCAGAAATGGTGAAGAACAGGGGAGAATATCAAAATCGTGAAGAAAATTCAAAACCCGCCAAAAAGAAAAAGTGCGCGAAATCCCGTTTGAATGAACGGGGCCACCTGCCGAACTATTACCGGAATCGTAAACGAGAAGAAGATTTCAAAATCCCGCCGAATTCAAAAATGCGCGCGAAAACCCGTTTGAATGAACCGAGCCGCCTGCCGAACTATTACCAAAAATTTGGCAGGAATGACGAAAAAGCTGATAAACTCGCGATTTTTACGTTTTGCTGTAGCTTTTCAGCTCTCGTATGCTGCTTAATCACTATGAACGTAATGGAATAAGTTAGACCAAACCAAAAAGAGAAGAATGTCAGCAAGCCAGTGCCAGTCCCCATTCTACTCTTGTCCTTCACAGTTCCTCTCGCTTCCCGCCCATTCGTTATTTCAAACCACGTACGTATTTTCTCGTGCACGCAAAATTTTGGCTCTCGGTGGTTCTGTTCTCGGTTTTTCGGATCTCCGTAATTTATACACCTTGCTCCATTTATTGTTTTTTTTCTCGGATAAACTTTGATCAAAAACATTACTGTTCGTTTCTTTTCGATTTAATTCCTCCAGAAAATCTCTTTTCTGTGATCAAAAGCTTCGAGCACGTCTTGGATAACCGCTTTTATCGGTACCCATTCCGATAGACATTCACTTGGGGGCCGAACCAACACGGCTCTTCCTCCACATTTCTTTGGCGTAAAACCCCAAGAAGTGTGTGATTTCTTCAGGCTTGTGTTATAAACCAAGTCTGATTGCTTCCAGTGGTGATACACCACTGCGTTTTCGGCTTCGGATACGTCCAACGGATACCGCCTAAAAGCCGGTCATTTGGCGGATTTCCCATCATAATTCTTCCACCCACGTCAAGTAATCGTACGGGTGCTACTATTGTATTGTTCTTCTTCTATAATTCTTTCACCCACGTCAAAAAGGAGCTAATCTGTGATTCTTCAGCAATATATGGCTGACCAGACGGTTCCCGTTCTCACCAACGCTGGAAACTCCGGAAAAGATCCAAAAGTAGGGGGACTCCCCCTGTCGGAAGAACAAGAAAAGCAGAATCAGGAGGAGAACGACATGGAGGAGCTGCTACTGGGGCACTTGAACGACGGCAGCGTTCAAAAGGTTGGCTTTGTTCTTCTTCGTGACACGGTTAAAAGAACACTTGATGATTATGACAAGCTTAGTCAGTATTTGAAAATTGGAGGACAACGTGATAATGTTCGTACCGCTATTAAGAGCGCTTGCACAGAACTACACAATCAGATGAAGGCACTTGAACGCAAGATGAATCGATTGTCGGAATTCGAAAGCTCGCTAGCGCAATTTGGTATCGAGTCACCTGAAAAACTAGTTACGCTCATTAACAAGGCTGGAACTCAACACGAGCTGCTGAAACACGTAAAGCACGCTCTCGGTGTGCGAAACGATAAGGAAGTCTCTGAGAAATTGATCAAATGGAGGGATGAACGCGAAAAGTTGCGCATAAGTCTATGCTGTGACGATTCTGAGCTGGAAATAGCTGCAGAAGCACTAGCTCACTCCCAAGAACAGTTGAAAGGAGATATCGCAACATTGAGAGAAACGATAGCGGAATTGAAACAACGTACCAATTTACAGGTCCGCGAAGATAATGAAGACGTGAATACGACAAACTCGACCGGAAGATTCAGCTCCTGGAAGGTCTCTCCCAGGCTGAACGCGGTAAGCAGTTAAATTCGCCTGCTGTACAAGGATTCCTGGATGATACTGACGATGAAATTCAGATGCCATCGCCACCAAGGAGGCAAAGAACGAGGAGCTCACACAGATGGCCGAGGAATATGAGGAGGATCTCAGACTCGATAGAAAGATGTATGTCTGTTTACTCGGACGTTGAGTTTGATAGAGAAGAAAGAGATTTGGCTAAGCAAAATATCCTAAAGTTCAAACATGCACCACCAGTTGAGCCGTTCACAGCCAAACGAGTCCTTTGATAGGTTCTTAATGATGTTCCGTAACAAATATCCTAGGGAAATTTATGGGGAAGAAGAACAAAAATAGTACTTCATCACGTTGTTGAAAGGTCGTGCAGAAAAGTTATACACCTCCCTAACCGTAGCTAGTAAGAATGGACCGCTGTCTGGAATCATCCACGATCTTATGTGTGAGATGGAAGGTGATAGACGCATTGAAGCGATCTCAGCCACTGAAAAATTCCCTCATATGCTATTTGAATCTGGCAAACTCGAAGTTTTCTGTCAACAGCTGGTCCCTGAAAGCTTATCCTAAGTGTGATCATTCCTCATAGAGATAGACCATTTAACAATTCTCGTTATGATTCTCGCCCGCCTAGGGTTGAAAGTCCTCGTAGGAACGTCCAACCGACCGCCAACAATATTCTGAGTACGGGGCATACTCCCGCAAACCGTACAAAGACGCTCAGAAGGGTATGATTCTGATGGAAGGACTGTGTCGAACAGATTATAGTGGTATTGCTTGGTGTCTTGTCACAAACACTACACCTGGAATTCTTATCCTTCGAAAAGACCAAGAATTAGGTGATTGGAGTCAAACTGAATCGGTTTTCAGCGTAAATAGTCTTACAGGAGTCGCTGAGATGTTAGAGTCAAACAATAGGGGGAGCGATATCAGTCTAGAAGCGAAAAAACAAGCTCTTCGTCAAATGTTAATGGAAAATGCTGAAAAGGAGCCAATCGGGGATATTATCGAAGCCTTAGTAGAAAATTTCAATGACATTCTGGCCATTTCGGATAATGAGCTGCGTCAAACACATTTAGTACAGCATAACATTGAGGTAGGAGACGCCAAGCCAATAAAAAGAAAGTTCGTCCTGTTCCGGCGGGTGTTCGCAAGGAATTTAAGGAAATTATACAAAATCTGCTAGATAAAGGTGTGATAGAGCCTTCGAGATCCCCCTGGGCTAGTCCTATCGTTCTTGTCGTAAAGAAAGATCTAAGGCTGTGCATCGATTATAGGGAACTAAACAAAGTAATAACGTTAGATTCTTATCCTTTTCCGTCCATTGATAATATCCTCCAGTCTCTGTCAGGCAAACGATTCTTCTCTACCCTAGATTTACACTCTGGTTTTTGGCAAATTCCACTGACGGAGTCGGCCAAAAAAAAATCAGCATTTGTAACAAGTGAAGGGTTATACCAGTTCCGTGTCATGCCTTTTGGCTTAGCGACGAGCCCGTCATCATTCCAAAAACTACTAGATCAAGTGCTGTCAAAATTCAAGAATGATAAGAATGAAGTCTTCGCTTACGTTGATGATATACTGATTTGTACGGAAACTAGGGAACGACACATGGAAATGTTGAACGAAGTGCTTCAGGCTCTGAGGGAGGCAAATCTTGCGGTAAAAGCCAAAAAGTGCCATATTCTGAAGGAAAAGGTCCAGTATCTAGGACACATGATCGATCCTAAAGGTCTTCACGCTAACGATGACAAGATTCTAGCCGTTAAAAATTTTCCGACACCGAAAAATATATCCGAATTGAGAACTTTCCTTGGACTCTGCGGGTACTATCGCCGGTTCGTCCTAAAATTTGCTTCCTTAGCGAAACCGCTCTTCAATTTGACCAAAACAAACAATAATTGGGCATGGACAACAGAATGTGATCAAGATGTCGAAAGTTTAAAAAATGCTTTGATTTCTTCGCCGGTCTTGGCCCAGCCAGACCTAGAGGGAGCTCAGAATGGCTCAAACCCCTTCATAATTTATACAGACGCAAGCTGTCAAGGAATCGGGGCAGTGTTATGTCAAAGAGGGCCAGATTCTTTCCTCCATCCCTTGTCATTTACCTCGCGTGCATTAACAAAAGCTCGAATAAACTACCACATCACAGATCTAGAAGCTCTTGCTGTGATTCACGCTCTAGAGAAATTCAAGTTTTTCGTCTTCAACATGAAGAATACAGTCATTAGGACAGATCACCAGCCATTGACAAGTCTTTTCAAAACTGATGTCTCACCGAGGCTTCTCAGATGGTCAATGCTCATTCAACATTACAATGTGGAAGTAGAATATGTCAAAGGAGCAGCGAATGCGGTTGCTGATGCTTTATCGAGAGGTTCCCTAGTCAATGAAACAGAATTGTCAGAAGATCTCAGCACAAAAGTCGTCAATATTGTCGAAATAGCAGAAGATTCAGGGTGGCTGAAAGAGCTCGAGCTGGATCCCGTTTTTAGTCAAATAATTCAAAGTATTCGTGGCAAATCAAATGGTCACGAGGTTTTTCTACGTGACGATAACAACAAACTTAGTAAGGACGATCTTCACCTTGAAAACGGTGACCTTTGGACATTCTCCAAGGACATGAAGTTTCGCAAAGTCGTTCCTCTCTCCGCTAGGAAGAAAGTTTTCGATGACTATCATGCTGGCACGTTTGCAGGTCATTTTGGCTTCAAGAAAATGGGGAAAATGATTCGTTTCTTCTATTACTGGCCACATATGTCTGCAGATATCTTAAAGTTCTACCGGGATTGTCAGAAATGTCGAATGGATAATATGAGATCGGCGGTGCCTTCTCTAAAACCTATTGTAACTACCAAGCCTTATGAGCTAGTAGGAGTCGATTTGATGGACCTGGGATCCACAACTTCTGGAAATCGTTATGTTTTGCTGATGATTGATCATTTTTCGAAAAGGATAAGTGCATACGCTATTCCTAACAAGAAAGCAAAGACCGTAGCAGAAGTTATTCTATCGCGTTGGATTGGGGAAGGAGGCCGCTGGCCCTTACAGTTTTTGAGTGATCAAGGAACCGAGTTTCTGAATGAAACCATTTCTCACCTAACTAAGCTGACAAATATTGACTGGATAACGACTAAAGGATACTGTCCTCGCGAAAATGGGTTGACCGAACGTGCAAATCAAACAATTCAGTAAGCTCTTCGAAAGAACGTTGATACTCCGTCAGAATGGGATAAAATCTTGCCCCTAGTTACTTATGGGTACAATTGCGCTCCACACGAAACATGCATCATTCGATACAGTCTACTGGTGAAAGCCCGTTTTATATTTTACATGGATTCGAGCCGAAAATACCGATTACAGACGGGAAACTAGAAGCTGCGCCTTATATTATTGATTCGACGATTACAAGCATGAAATGACCATAGCGATGAAGGCTTGTCACAACCTAGTGAAGGTTAGGAACGACATAGAGCGAGAAAAACACAAAACATACTATGATAAGGCCCACAAGACTGAAAACAAAAGCTACCCTAGAGTAGGCGATCGCGTTTTTCAGCGTATTCCAACCGAAAAACAAGGAGTAGGGAACCATAAACTTATTTTTGATCTAGCAAAACCATACAGAGTTCTTGACACGAGTGATAATTCTGCGTTAATTTCAGAAATTGGTAAAAAGAAGGAACCTCTGCGCATTCAGTTCGACATGCTCACAAAAATTCCATCACACATGAACGTCGAACCTATTATGACAAAAAAGAATAGAAGACAGAAAAAGATTAAAACTGGAGACTTGAACGCGAATAATATCTCCGTTTTCAGTATATCCATCATCAACCCAGTCCATCCGCTCTACAAATGTGAAAACAAACCCTTGCCAATGGATCCAAATGAGCCGACAGACTGTACCTCTAAGAATATTACCGTCGCCGACATCTGCAAGCTCATTGGATGACCGTGTCCCGAAAACGCTGAAAACCTCAAGGCCAACGGAGTCTACAAAGTGGCCAAGACAATCGGAATCATTGAGGACAACAGTTTTTGGCCATCAGACAAGACTAGCATCCTTCGTCATTCGGAAGGATACCGTGTGAAGCCCGATGACCTCACTAGAGCATATCAGCTTGTCCATAACAGGTGCATCCATTTAGCGACCTACGTGGTAGGGTGCAAAGGCAAACCCTTGGCCATCGAAAGGAGCCCAATCGGAGGCCTGACTGACTCACAAATCGGCGCCTCACTCAAGAATTTCTCCAAGCTCTCGCTGAAGTCTCCCAAACTGCAAGGCTCGGATATCTTCCTGTTTCCCTCTGAATTTTTCGGCCTCGCCCAGAAGGTTCCCGGATATCGTATGGAGACCTACAATATGCGGAACCTACTCGAAAAAGATGTCTCCAAGTATCGAGCTGGCTCAATCGCGTTGATGAGAGTTGATATAAATGGCAAAGAGGGAGAGTTTAAATTATCTCCTTTGCATTTTACTGCCCAAAATGGTCGCATTAACATAATCGATGCTCCTCCAGTAGGCAACTGTTTTTGTGGACGTTTGGAAAATAGCGTCCGTGTAGTATCAAAGTGCCGCGATTTCGACCTCAGGGATGCAACTAGTAAAGAAATTATCCGCTGAGACGGATCGTAACAATGATGCTGTTCAAACTTGGAGTGTTAAGGGACAAGAAATGGTTTGAGGGACACTGACATTACGGGAGCATGGGAACCCAGCGAGAGCTTTTTTCAAACGGGTCCTGCAACGAACTTCCCTCAAAACAAACCTTTTTTTCGGTTCTTTACACACATTTTCATGACTTCTAAGTGTGTTTCATCGGATCAGGGCCAAAAACTACGCTAGAAACGTCTACTTCGATATCAAAAATGGGGAGAATAATGAAGAAAATAGTTCTTATCTTGCTTTCTTATTTTCTTCATTATTATAGTTATATTTGACATTGAAATAGACGTTTCTAGGATAGTTTTCGACGCAGAGTCGATGAAACACATTTAGAGGTTACAAAATGTATGTAAAGCACCGAGAAATGCAAAAAGATTCATTTGAAGGGAAGTTCGTTTTGCGTAATGTCAATGTCCCTTTAATCCAACATTCCAATCAGATGACGACAGTGTTGACGCTCCTATATCCATCTTCCGGCTCGGGGAGAACATTTCCGACTTGCACTACTTGAACCAAGGAGGAGAAGGTGGTATTTTTACGGCCAAAGTGACAGATTTGGGGTGAGTTTGTATTCTGCAAAAGTTCAAATCAATATTTTAGAAAGGCTTGCGTGAAAATCTTTCACAAGTTTGACGAGAACTCGAGAAAGGAAGCGAAAAAGCTCTTGAGCCTGGTATAGATTCTGCCTCTCTTTTATTTCCACTTCAGAGTGGAAAACATTTGAATTTTGTGGAAGTCTTCGGTACGTATGAGGGGTTTAATCCCGATATGCCCATATTGCGGCATCAAGGATATGTATCAGGTCTTGATGTGAAACCCGACACTCATCAAAAAAAGGTTATGCTCTGTATTTTCTGGGATTTTTCGCATTTGAAAAAGCGAAACGACTTTGTTACCAACCCAATACATTTGAAGATCATATTCTTTTATTGAGGCTTAGGGTGGGAAAGGTCTAATTGGAGTTTTGAGCGAAAAATCGTGATTTTGTTCTGTAAAATTTAGTGATCATAAGAAACGTCTTCCCCTTTACAGTACAGTTAAAACATATCATGACATGTAACCTTTAATATGCTTATTCCGATAATACAGTGCGGTGCAAAATTATAGGGCCACCCAGTTTTTTGTGCATCCTGGCGCGGGATGGCGTTTTGAGGTTTCGGGAGTTGCACCAGCGGATTCGGCGGCTTTCAAAACCCCTGGGTAGGTATGCTTCAACAATTCAGACGTTTTTTTAAGATCAGGCGGGCATTTTTACTAAAAGAGTTGCAGAAGCCTTGGTGCAAAATTATAGGGTCACTAGACAAAAACGCTTAAAATAATTAACAAATGTATATTAAATAAATCAGAAGAGATCTAATAGTGCGTAACACCACCATTTCTCTGAATACATTCAAAAATACGACACGGCATCGACGTAACAAGAGTTTTCAGGAAGTTGGGGTTCATTCGGGTCCACTCGCGGTAAATCGCTTGCTGAAGCTCTTCAATAGTGTTATACTGCTTTCCATTTGCGTAGATGTTCCTGGCTAGCATTCCCCAAACGTTTTCAATCGGATTGAGATCGGGACTGAGAGCGGGCCAATCCATTGCATCCACTAATTCGTCTTTGAGCCAAGCAAGGGTCGCTCTGGAGGTGTGAACCGTGGCATTGTCTTGCATGAACTGTAGACTCTGCTGGCTGGATTGATTGTAGAAGGGCAGGAGACGCTTATCCAAAACTTGCTGATAGGCCTGGCTGTTCATTTTGGTCGTAATGAACTCCATCTCTACCACTTCATCGTTGCAGAAAGCACCCCAGACCATGACGGACCCTCCTCCAAAGTTTCTTCTGGACATCATGCGTGGATCTTTCCTGAGATCTCTCCAATAGTAGCCAAAACCGTCAGGTCCGTCCAAATTGAACTTCTTTTCATCGGAAAAGACGACCTGTTGGGTGAAAATAGGACAGAAGACAAAAGTGACACACCTTTGCCCAATTGGTTATCATGTTATCTCTGCAGAAGTTGAGCCTGGCCACTTTGTGATGTGCTTGAAGTCGAGGAGCTGGCTTCATCTTTTCTTGCCTCAGATTCGGGTTACGTGCGATGGAACGAAGGACGGTCCACTTGGAGACAGCAAGATTCAGCTCAGTGATGACCTGACGGCAACTGACAGTTTGCTTGGATACACGTCTGAAGACTCGTCTCTCGTCTCGCACCGACAATTTCCTGGGCCGTCCAGTGTGTAGAGCTGTTCCATAGGTTCCGGGATTGTGTACGTAACGGTTGATCACATTCCTGCTCCGACCCAGCTTTTCGGCAATCTTCCTGTTCGAGAACCCGACATCTTGAAGAACGTCGACTTGAGCACGCTCGTCGCTGGACAGTTGGTTACCAAGAGGCATGGTGACTATCAGAGACGAACTGTCTTACCCCCATAGACATCTTATGTTGACGTGTAAAAGTTTTTAAAAGCGTTTTTGTCTAGTGACCCTATAATTTTGCACCAAGGCTTCTGCAACTCTTTTAGTAAAAATGCCCGCCTGATCTTAAAAAAACGTCTGAATTGTTGAAGCATACCTACCCCGGGGTTTTGAAAGCCGCCGAATCCGCTGGTGCAACTCCCGAAACCTCAAAACGCCATCCCGCGCCAGGATGCACAAAAAACTGGGTGGCCCTATAATTTTGCACCGCACTGTAGTGTCTTCAAGAGGCTCTGTTCTCTGTTCTTCGGACGACATGGACTGGTGCTGTGGCAGCAAGAAAATCGTTCTCAGCGAGGATCTGGCCAATCTGCTGGCCAAGACCATCTGTCCGTCGCTCTACAAGACGGTCAATCTGGCCTGTGTGGAGCACTACGGCTGCGACAGGGTCAACGAGACGAGGAGTAGCTGCGATGAGGCCTTTCGTCTCCAGCTGAGGAGCAAGATTGTGGACGAGGAGGACGACTGCCAGATACAGGAGACCTTCTACTTAGCCGTCAAGAAGTTCGGACGCTAGGTCTATAGGCAGAAGTCGGTCGAGCCGATTTCAGAAGAGCAGCGAGACGGGAAGTTTCATCTAGTGCAGGTTTTGTAGATATTTTGTTTTGTTTAGACAGAGAGATAGAATGACAGAGAAGAGTTGAGAGTAGAAAAAGATGAAAAAAACAATAAAGATATACACAATGATCATGTTTATTAGAAGCTCCATTCAACAGTTATTGGATATGTGTTCGTCTAACGGGCTTCATATTCCACTAGAATGGCTGCTACTTCGTTGTGACCATCAATTCGAGCAAACTGTAGAGGAGTATTATTGAACTCGTTCGCACTATTAGGATTGGCGCCAGCTTGTAGGAGAAGAGTTACAATGTCAACGTATCCTTTAAAACTGGCAATGTGCAGTGCTGATTGAAGAAAGATACAACGGGCGTCTACATTGGCTCCGTATTGGATGAGGCTTTTGACTACATCGACATGGTTAGCATGCGCAGCATTATATAGTGCAGTTGAATTATCATTGGCTGTCGTGTTCGGATTAGCACCACGTTCAAGAAGATAGGTGATGCAGTTAATCGCACCTTTGCAGCAAGCTAATTGAAGAGGAGACATTCCACTTTTGTCAGTGACTTCGATAGGAGCCTTGTATTGAAGCAGTAATTTGACTACTTCGATCATGTCTTCACTGCAAGCGATATGAAGAGGAGTACATCCATCGCAATCACACGCATTAAGATCAGCATTCTTGTCGAGCAGTAGCTTTATCATTAGCTCGTGACCATCCCGAGCAGCAACATGAAGAGGAGTACTGCCTAACACAGTGGCTGCATCGATCGGCGCGTTATGCTCGAGCAAGGTCCTGACACTTTCAATGTGATTATCTCTAGTAGCAAAATGCAGCGGAGTCCACCCATTTTTATTTTTCGAAGTGACCAAAGCTCCTGCTTTTATGAGCATTTCCACGACCAGATGATGTCCATTAGCAGCAGCTTCGTGCAATGGAGTTAAGAGATTATTAGTGCAACTGTCGATAGTAGCACCATGTTGGATAAGAAGTTTTACCATGTCAACATGGCCTTTTAGGGCAGCAAGGTAAAGAGGAGTCATCCCGCACACAGAGACTGCATCGATTGGCGTGCGATGCTTGAGCAAGGTTTTGGCATTATCAATGTGGTTATTTCTAGCAGCAAAATGCAAAGGAGTCCACTCCTGGTCCCCCTTTGAAGTGACCAAAGCTCCTGCTTTTATGAGCATTTCCACGACCAGATGATGTCCTTGAGCAGCAGCTTCGTGCAATGGAGTTAAGAGATTATTATTGCAACTGTCGATAGTAGCTCCATGTTGGATAAGAAATTTTACCATGTCAACATGACCTTCTAGGGCAGCAAGGTAAAGAGGAGTCATCCCGCGCACAGAGACTGCATCGATTGGCGTGCAATGCTTGAGCAAGGTTTTGGCATTATCAATGTGGTTATTTCTAGCAGCAAAATGCAAAGGAGTCCACTCCTGGTCCGCCTTTGAAGTGACCGAAGCTCCCATTTCGATGAGCATTTCCACGACCAGATGATGTCCTTTAGCAGCAGCTTCGTGCAATGGAGTTAAGAGATTATTATTGCAACAGTCGATAGTAGCTCCATGTTGGATAAGAAGTTTTACCATGTCAACATGACCTTTTAGGGCAGCAAGGTAAAGAGGAGTTATCCCGCGCACAGAGACTGCATCGATTGGCGTGCGATGCTTGAGCAAGGTTTTGGCATTATCAATGTGGTTATCGCTAGCAGCAAAATGCAAAGGAGTCCACTCCTGGTCCCCCTTTGAAGTGACCGAAGCTCCCATTTCGATGAGCATTTCCACGACCAGATGATGTCCTTGAGCAGCAGCTTCGTGCAATGGAGTTAAGAGATTATTATTGCAACAGTCGATAGTAGCTCCATGTTGGATAAGAAGTTTTACCATGTCAACATGACCTTCTAGGGCAGCAAGGTAAAGAGGAGTCATCCCGCACACAGAGACTGCATCGATCGGCGCGTCATGCTTGAGCAGGGTTCTGGCATTATCAATGTGGTTATTTCTAGCAGCAAAATGCAAAGGAGTCCACTCATTTTTCGTTTTTGAAGTGACCGAAGCTCCCATTTCGATGAGCATTTCCACGACCAGATGATGTCCTTGAGCAGCAGCTTCGTGCAATGAAGTTAAGAGATTATTAGTGCAACTGTCGATAGTAGCACCATGTTGGATAAGAAGTTTTACCATATCAACATGACCTTCTAGGGCAGCAAGGTAAAGAGGAGTCATCCCGCACACAGAGACTGCATTGATTGGCGTTCGATGCTTGAACAAGGTTTTGGCATTATCAATGTGGTTCTCGCTAGCAGCAAAATGCAACGGAGTCCACTCCCGGTCCTCCTTTGAAGTGACCGAAGCTCCCATTTCGATGAGCATTTCTACGACCAGATGATGTCCTTGAGCAGCAGCTTCGTGCAATGGAGTTAAGAGATTATTATTGCAACAGTCGATAGTAGCTCCATGTTGGATAAGAAGTTTTACCATGTCAACATGACCTTTTAGGGCAGCAAGGTAAAGAGGAGTCATCCCGCACACAGAGACTGCATCGATCGGCGCGTCATGCTTGAGCAGGGTTCTGGCATTATCAATGTGGTTATTTCTAGCAGCAAAATGCAAAGGAGTCCACTCATTTTTCGTTTTTGAAGTGACCGAAGCTCCCATTTCGATGAGCATTTCCACGACCAGATGATGTCCTTTATCAGCAGCTTCGTGCAATGGAGTTAAGAGATTATTATTGCAACTGTCGATAGTAGCTCCATGTTGGATAAGAAGTTTTACCATGTCAACATGACCTTTTAGGGCAGCAAGGTAAAGAGGAGTTATCCCGCGCACAGAGACTGCATCGATTGGCGTGCGATGCTTGAGCAAGGTTTTGGCATTATCAATGTGGTTATCGCTAGCAGCAAAATGCAAAGGAGTCCACTCCTGGTCCCCCTTTGAAGTGACCGAAGCTCCCATTTCGATGAGCATTTCCACGACCAGATGATGTCCTTGAGCAGCAGCTTCGTGCAATGGAGTTAAGAGATTATTATTGCAACAGTCGATAGTAGCTCCATGTTGGATAAGAAGTTTTACCATGTCAACATGACCTTTTAGGGCAGCAAGGTAAAGAGGAGTTATCCCGCGCACAGAGACTGCATCGATCGGCGCGTCATGCTTGAGCAGGGTTCTGGCATTATCAATGTGGTTATCGCTAGCAGCAAAATGCAAAGGAGTCCACTCCTGGTCCGCCTTTGAAGTGACCGAAGCTCCCATTTCGATAAGCATTTCCACGACCAGATGATGTCCTTTAGCAGCAGCAAGGTGAAGTGGGGTGCAGAGGTGATTCTCACGACTGTCGATAGTAGCTCCATGTTGGATAAGAAGTTTGACCATGTCAACATGTCCGTGGAAGGTAGCGGCGTGCAAGGGAGTGTCGTGGTCGTTATTTTTACTGTCGACGATAGCTCCATATTGGAGAAGAAGCTTGACCATGTCAATATGATTTTTTAGTGTAGCGAAGTGAAGAGGAGTATGGTTCTTAAGGGTACCGGCATCAATCGGCGCGCAATGCTCGAGCAGCGTTTCAGCGCTTTCAACGTGATTATTTTGAGCAGCAAAATGCAAAGGAGTCCACCCATCTATATTCTTTGAAGAGACTAACGCTCCTGCGCCAAGAAGCACCTCTATCACTTGATTGTGCCCATCTTGAGCAGCAAAGTGCAGTGGAGTAGAGAGAATTTTATCTTCACTGTCGATAGTAGCACCATGTTGGAGGAGAAGCTTGACCATCTCAACATGACCATTTTGGGCAGCAAAGTGAAGAGAAGAACCGATCACAGTGACTGCATCGATCGGCGCACGATGCTTGAGCAGGGTTCCAGCACTTTCAATATGGTTGTTTACTGCAGCAAAATGTAAAGGAGTCCACCGATCTATATTCTCTGAAGAGACCGAAGCTCCCGCCTCGAGGAGCATTTCTACGACCAGATGATGTCCATGAAAGGTAGCGGCGTGCAATGGAGTGGCGTGATTGTCATCTTCACTGTTGACGATAGCTCCATGTTTGTGGAGAAGCTTGACCATGTCAATATGACCTTTGTGGGCAGCAACATGAAGAGGAGTATTCCCGATCACATTGGGTGCATCGATCGGCGCGTCATGCTTGAGCAGCGTTCCGGCACTTTTAATGTGATTATTTACTGTAGCAAAATGTAAAGGAGTCCACCCATCTTTATCCTTTGAAGAGACCGAAGCACCACCTTCAAGAAGCATGTCCACTACTTGATCGTGCCCATCTTGAGCAGCAAGGTGAAGTGGGGTGCAGAGGTTATTGTCACGACTGTCGATAGTAGCTCCATGTTGGAGAAGAAGCTTTATCTTGTCTATATGACCATTTTGGGCAGCATAGTGAAGAGAAATACGGTTCTTAAAGCGAGTGTTTCGCTATTGTGCACAAGCGCCCAAAGTTGGTGCCCAAAGTTAAAAAAATTTGGCAGGAATGATGAAAAAGCTGATAAACTCGCGATTTTTACGTTTTGCTGTAGCTTTTCAGCTCTCGTATGCTGCTTAATCACTATGAACGTAATGGAATAAGTTAGACCAAACCAAAAAGAGAAGAAAAATAGTTAGAAATAACTATTGGGTAGGTAAAGAGCCCTTTTCGCTTTTTGTAAACATGTGCTTTGTCTTGTTTACGACAATGGCCAGGCTATTGGTTATAACATCTCGTTTTGCTCACTCAGTCCTCTACCATCACCATGCAAGACACCACTTTTCTTTTTTCTTATTTTCTATTCTCTGTTCGTTTTGATCCAGACTATTGATGACCTGTCACCCTACTGTCTCCGACATGACTTGTTAAATAAGTTCCTCCAAAGGTACGAATGGAGTCCAAACGGCGGCTAATATCAACGATGTTTATAGCCAAGGAACGACGTCTACGAGGGTTTGCCAGTTGTGGTACACTACTTTATAACAATTTGGACTTATAACAAACAAGAAAAACCTGAATAAAATGGAAATGAGCTGTGAAAATGAATATCACTCGTGTAATAGCCATTTCAAATTTTTTTTGGTTTGTTTTAACTAATTTTAACATGCTCTCTACGATAAACAGCATTCGAAATCAAGACATGACCGAAAAAAACAAAAAAAGAAAACTCAATTTTTCCAACTTTTGGTCGCTCCCGCTAACTTTTTCAAATTGTGCGCACCAACTTTGGGCGCAATAGCCGGACACTCGCTTTAATTATGTCCGCTTGCTGCCTTACCAAATGAGATGTTTTAAATTGATGATCCTGACCACAACAATACATAATACGGATCCTGGAACGAAGACTGTCGTCTATATACGTATACAATAGTCGCCTAAAATCGTGCCACTGAAAACTTCTCTGAAACCTTGGTTGAGAGAAGCATTTATCTTTGACCAACAGATTCTATTTCATCGATGCGTTCTTCTCTTTCGCATTTTTCGATTATGTAGTTGAGTGCTTTCTGATAATAGGCTCTTACTGCTTTCAATTTTTCATGCATTGACATTCGGTAGACGAGAATTATATTCAAGAAGTACTCTTTTTTCT
Source organism: Oscheius sp. JU75 (assembly GCA_037178855.1). Classification (NCBI taxonomy): domain Eukaryota; kingdom Metazoa; phylum Nematoda; class Chromadorea; order Rhabditida; family Rhabditidae; genus Oscheius; species Oscheius sp. JU75. The sequence continues at coordinate 1,338,680 of JASJZC010000006.1, read as the reverse complement.
TGTTCCAATACAATGTGTATAACTTCTGTGTCGAGAAGGGATTTTCAGGAATTTTCTGAAATAGAAACTATTCAACGTCGTAACTCGAACAGTGTGAAAATACAGAGAGAGAGAAAACGTGAGAGACAGAGAATATCCAACAATTTGAAAATAACAAAGATATCACCTCCATTGCTTGCTCCAAAGCTACAACACAATCCATAAGACAGCGTTCTGATGGATTTTTTTGCCAAGACCTCAATTAGAATGAAAGTAAAGAAAGAAACTTCTTACATTTCAATCACCCCTTGAATTTCCGGCTCCCAAATAAAATTGTCCATGCAGGGACGCACTCCTTTCGTAACTTTGCCTCTGAGTTCATCTCCTGTCCATTTTTTGTCGAAAGGTGACCTTGAAACTTAACTATTTTCAAAATGAATGCATACTGTCGGTAGAGTATCTCCCAAAATGTTATGCCGATTGAATAAATGTCGCACTGACGCAAATCGAGTGTATCTGCATCGTTTTCCGCGAACAATTCCGGCGCCATGTACATGAAAGTTGCTCTTCTATAAATGTATTTTTGCTATGAAATCGTTTGCCCAACCTGCCAGTTAATTTGGAGTGTTTCAAGTTTTTTGATAGTCCAAAGTCTGCAATTTTTACGCATGTTCGCGTAGAATCCAATAGCATACTAAACATATAGAATAACAATGCCGTCCATCTATCTGTCTCTCTTTGTCTCTCAGTATCCCTGCCTCTCTGTCTCTCTATCTCTCTGTCTCTGTCTTTTTGTTTCCCTGTCTTGCCTACTTCAAAGGTTTCAAATCCAGATGAGCAATATCCTTCATGTGTAAATAGGCCACGCCAAAAACTATTTGCAGCATCCAAAAATAGGCCTGTTCAGGTTTATAACGGTGGTCAGAGTAAATTGCTAAAAGTAATGTATTGTTGGATCTCACCAAACTACTATTGTCCAGGGTGCCGCCACCCATAAGCTCCATCACATATCCTTGATGCCGCAATATGGGCATATCGGGATTAAACCCCTCATACGTACCGAAGACTTCCACAAAATTCAAATGTTTTCCACTCTGAAGTGGAAATAAAAGAGAGGCAGAATCTATACCAGGCTCAAGAGCTTTTTCGCTTCCTTTCTCGAGTTCTCGTCAAACTTGTGAAAGATTTTCACGCAAGCCTTTCTAAAATATTGATTTGAACTTTTGCAGAATACAAACTCACCCCAAATCTGTCACTTTGGCCGTAAAAATACCACCTTCTCCTCCTTGGTTCAAGTAGTGCAAGTCGGAAATGTTCTCCCCGAGCCGGAAGATGGATATAGGAGCGTCAACACTGTCGTCATCTGATTGGAATGTTGGATTAAAGGGACATTGACATTACGCAAAACGAACTTCCCTTCAAATGAATCTTTTTGCATTTCTCGGTGCTTTACATACATTTTGTAACCTCTAAATGTGTTTCATCGACTCTGCGTCGAAAACTATCCTAGAAACGTCTATTTCAATGTCAAATATAACTATAATAATGAAGAAAATAAGAAAGCAAGATAAGAACTATTTTCTTCATTATTCTCCCCATTTTTGATATCGAAGTAGACGTTTCTAGCGTAGTTTTTGGCCCTGATCCGATGAAACACACTTAGAAGTCATGAAAATGTGTAAAGAACCGAAAAAAAGGTTTGTTTTGAGGGAAGTTCGTTGCAGGACCCGTTTGAAAAAAGCTCTCGCTGGGTTCCCATGCTCCCGTAATGTCAGTGTCCCTCAAACCATTTCTTGTCCCTTAACACTCCAAGTTTGAACAGCATCATTGTTACGATCCGTCTCAGCGGATAATTTCTTTACTAGTTGCATCCCTGAGGTCGAAATCGCGGCACTTTGATACTACACGGACGCTATTTTCCAAACGTCCACAAAAACAGTTGCCTACTGGAGGAGCATCGATTATGTTAATGCGACCATTTTGGGCAGTAAAATGCAAAGGAGATAATTTAAACTCTCCCTCTTTGCCATTTATATCAACTCTCATCAACGCGATTGAGCCAGCTCCTCATCACCCTGACGAACGGCAATGTGAAGATCAATAACGTCGGAAATAATTAACTTACTGTCATCAGACGGTAGCTCTGGAGATCGAATCGAAGCATGGCCATAGCTCTTGAAACGTTTTTTGGAATCTATTTTCTAAACAGACACACCTTATCCACGCTTTTCATAAAAACTTCAAAAGCCTGTTGGACTTCTTGAGATTCAGCGCTGATGAATTCCTTCAGCACAGGCCATTCCTTCTGTTTAATCAAGATATCGACAACTGCTTGTCGAGGGACAGGAAGGAGGTTACGGAAGTCGGTGGGGTCCTGAAAAATGGCAGCTATCAGGCAAAACGGTTGAATGACCTTCAGGCAATGTTAAAAAGGAAAAATTTCCTCTTTGTTTTAAAAAATCTGACACATACCATGGCAATGCCCGGCTCTTTCACTTTTCGTGTAAAATAGGAGCCAGTGTTTTGACGTTGCTGATCAGTCTGAAACTCTGGAATTGCAGACCTGTTTCTCTGTCTCCGAGTCTCTCTTTCTCGCTCTCTCTGTCTCTCGCCATGAAAGAAGCACCAAAGAAGACCCAAAGTTCTGGAAACACGAAAGGAAAGAACTGAGAATTTTTGTTGTGAGTAGAGTTGGAGGGCGGCTGATAAGAGAAATGTTATGGACAAGGAGAGAGCTCGCGAGATAAAAGAAGTACTTGTCTTATTGATCAGCTAGGGCTGGGCGCAGTCGCAAAATGGAGATGAAGAATTTAAAACAGAAAGCCAAACTTTTATTTGTCTTGCTTCACAACCCATTGCTATATATTATTCTTCACCAAATGTCCGAACTTCTTCACAACATCGCAGAAGGCATTTGCCAGATCAGTCTACATCTATTTGAGCCGAAATGTTCTTCAAGCCGGCGCAAAGGCTGGAACAGGAATAGAAATCGGTAAACGGTAGAAACTTACATGTCATCAGTTTTCTTGACTCATATTACTCTCATAGCACTGGTCGTGGGCCTTAGACATTGTTGAAGAGACCTGAAAGAAAACTTTGAGAGGCAGAGAGACAGAGAGACAGCCCTTGACCCCCTCCAAACTGCTGATAAGAATCTGGTAGTTCTAGCTAATTTTCCCCACTTTCTTTTACAGCCGTTCCCACATGCCCTAATACCATTTATTACCAAGAGACAACCTTAACCACTGTTCAGATTGATCATGCGCCTAATCCTCCTGGTAAACTTTCTATAATTGTCTCTCTACACTCTTCAGCTTCGTCTACTATGATCCCGGGCTCTTCCCTCTCTCATCAGAGATTTGAACAATATGAACGAAATGGAGGCTAAGGAGGAGAAGAGACAGGATAACTGTACCCAAAGTATCTCTGACTATGTCATGGGGCATCGATTAGATTGGGATTGGAGACATGGATAGATATGAAGGGTTTCTTTGGGATCCTATTCGGATATGTGAGAGACAGGTAAGACAGACTTGATTCGGAAACAATAACTTTACAGAACATGAGCTCTAAGCTTCTCGCTTGAATTTGAAGGATTCAGAGGATCATCAAACTATCTTGGTAAAAAATGTCGGCGGTGTACGAAAGTATTTCTGGCATCTGGCGGTCAGAACGGAATACGGCAGTCAGCTCTTCGGAAGAGCAGCATCTGTGAAGGACATTCACTAGAAGCTGTCAGAGACAGTGAAAACAGCTGACTGTCACACACCCTGTTTCGAGCATATGCCTTCTTCAAAATTCGTGTCTCGATTCATCATTTTCCAACCTTAATGTTATGAAGGAAAATAATGTGGAATCGCTCGCCAACAGGTTCAAAATCTGACAAAATAAGAAGATGACGGATATCTGCCTGGACCGTCTCTTCCAGGTTTGTCTGTACAGCAACGAAAACATTGTGGCACTATGTAGGGAAAAGAAATTCAAAGCTAGACTATTCAGAATAGTCCAAGAGCCTCTGATGAATGAGGATGTCATTGAAGCTAAGGTAAGCCTCTTTCTCTCTATCTTTGTCTCTGTCTCCTATCTCTTTCTTTGTCTCTGCCTTTGTCTCTGTCCCTCATATTTGCTCCTTTGGTAACAAAATACATACAAACTCCAAGTGACGAGCTCCCAGACGCATCAAAACACTCTTCCTCGCGTAAATAGGATGTCCCTGTCCCCACTGAGTCATGACCAGAATCCACGCGTGCCGACGAGAGAGTACAGGAGCGGCGGAGAGCAGCAGTCTCAGCATTAACACAAACCAACGCGCAATATATTTTGGGCGTCCCTTTCTGAGCCATTTATTGACCATTTTTGCTTCATTTTGGATATATAATCAGATCCAAACAATATTTTTCGATTCTGCCAGTTTTTTCGTGATCATTTCCTTTTTTTTTTATGAAAAATTGAATAAATACAAGTTTCAGATAAGATGGGTGGTCTGTTCTTCTTGAGAAACTCTACAGCTGAAGGAGGCGCCTCGGTTTCAGGTTGGTAGTAGCTTTTTCATTTTTTGGGTTGAGAATGTTATTTTTTTTACATCCCAATTGACCCTAGCAAAGAGTCAGGAGTACGTATAGACAGATTGAACAAAGAATAGACTTTGCTTGTTCAGGAATTTTGAGTTTTGATTTAGAAGCATGATCGAGTACTAGTATTGGAGCTTCCTTATTTACAGAAGTTGAAACATTTTTGCTCAGAGAGCCGTACACAATGCGTAGAGAGAGACGGCCATTACAGAATTGATCGTTTTTTACTCACCAACATCGTTGACTTTATAAATCCTTTGCTTTATCAGATCAGTGAAACACAAATGTTTCTTACATGAAATATTACACACCGAGGTCATGGATATAGAACTCTTGAACTGTTTTGATAAGTGATTATTGAGAAATGAACCAGTATGGATAGTTTTGAAGCTTGTTTACATACCGAAGTTGAGCCATATTGTAGGCTGGTCGTTAAGCATTATCAACACCGCTAATGCTTTCTTGCATAAAAATGCAACCATCCTCCGTGTGAAAGACATAAGGTAGTTTTGGTATATGAAGCAGAACATGACGAATGCACTAGAGATGAAACACAAATTGCGTAATTATCTGGACAGTGAAAACACAAAAAAATTATGTCTATGGAACCAACTGCTTCAAAACGTGTTTCAATCTCTGGACAAGAGATATGGACAGCATTGCTAGATCCCTGTTTTCTTCCTTGAAAAAAATTAGCATTTCTTAGGGAAAAACTTCGATGAAGTCCTTTGCTTTCCGACGTCAAGGATAGTATTAGTAAAAAAAACATGTTTGGCGGTGAAAAGATACGAACACTCTAATCTAATGGTCCGCTGTTGATATAATATGTTCCATGGTTATATCAAAAGATATAAAATATTTTCAGCTCCACTGTCAGGGGATTACCGCTTTTGCAAAGAAAATATGAATTGAATTTATAGATTTTATGTTGTTTCACAGTCTGGTCAATAAGAATCCACTGTAGAAAATACCCAACAAACACACCAACTTTTGCCTTTACTCACAACTTTTCAGGCCTGGCCGTCTCCTGCTTCACCACTATGGAAAACTGCTTGGAAGCCTGCCATATGGAGTGTTACTTCACCCCGAACTGCAACGATCAGCCCGGGGATTTTGTGGCCTGTGCTCCCGGAACATGGACGTGAGTTTTTCATCCTTTCCCTGATTTTTCCCGCTCAAAACATTTAAAATTGACACAGAATGACTCATGTAGGCAAACATTGAGAGAGTCCTACTGGGTCTCTTCGATACCCTCTCATTTTCTGTCTTACCTTCAAAAAATGGAGAATCCGACTGTCCAGACCGTTTTGAACAAATTCCTAAAGTTGGGAGCTGACTGTCTTTTGGAGAGACACCTTCTGGTTAGAAAACTCTATGTTTTCGTGGAGACAGAGGTGTCAGGATGTGGACTGGAATGATACTACGTGGGTATTCTTTTTATAGGTTTTGTTGGTAATGGTTGTAGTTTTACTGGTTTGCCAAGAAAGATAGATGTTTCACGGTTTTAGTGAAACATGTCGTGCTGTATCCTTCAAAACTTTTTGTCTTTCACAAATTTGTTACATATAAAGCGGAAGGCTTTCGACACACTAGTAAGGACACAAAATACACCAATCTCTTCATGTTTCATCAGCTTCTCTTATAATTTGTTTCCCTATGAACCGAAACTGATATGTTTCACAGAATTCTTATATGCAAGCTTGAATTTTGAGCATGTTCCGCGATGAGTAGTCCTAGGTATTGTCAAAACAAACGTTTTACAGAATTGTTATATACAAGGCTGAACTTATGAGCATGTTCCTCGAATGGTTCGCGTAATTCAATTTCAGCCCAAAATACATCGGTCTTTTTATGTTTCATCAGCTTCATTCTCTATTTGCTTCCCTAGTTACCGTCAAAACACAATACAATCCCCTTGACTATTTCAACATGCTCCAGCTGTCCAAACAAGCTCCCGCCCCTAATCATGCTCAAGAGACTATGACTCACCCTCTTTGAGCCAGAAATTGAACTTTTTCGACCCTCCCCCACCCTCAAGTGGTAAAAAGAGCCCGAAGACCGTCGTGCCTCCACATCGATTTTACGCAGAGAGAGAGAGCTTATTTTGACCCACGAGCCTCCTCCTTGTTTGTGTGTTCTATTTACACGTCGAGATGTCCGATGACATTCCTCAAATCTGGGAGAGTCTGTTGGCACTAGATTGGTACAATATTATGCGATGGATTTGGTACTATACGCCGTTTGAAATCAAGAGCTATGTTTGGTGAGTTTTTGAAAAGACATTGAAAAATGCTAGTGAACACGCAGGTTATTATTAGGACTTATTTGAAGGTTGAAACATATACAGAGCTCATCTTTCTTTCCACAATAGTGAGAAACCCATCTCATCTTTGGGTTTATGCTGAAGACTAATCATTTGAGGAAGGTTCATCCTGAATTACTAGATTTGTTTGAAGACAACGAACCTCCAAATTTTCTTTCTCATTAGGTCAAACTTCAGGCATTTCTAAAGCTCTAGAACTTACCCACCCTAGGATTTTGCAAGTTGTAAGCTTTTGGTGTCTTCCGTTTTTCTACCAACAGTTTTCAAATCAGCCAAAGGCACCCAAACTTTCTGATTCGAACTGAAAATATGACTCGATTAGCTTCTCAAATATATCAGTCTTACGTTTTAATTGAAACCACAAGGAACTATGAATATGCAAAGTTTAGTTCTTTTGGAATGAAGAATAATAGAAGACAGAGCGGCACTTCTCAAATGTATCTAACTCTTATGCTAAAGGTGAAATTTTTAGACTCCCTTTTTCTCACGCTTTGGTTTTTGACAACAATGATAACAAATGTCTCGTATAGCGTTCCGTCTAATGTTCGTAGCTTTATCTTCCAGTTGAAACAACTTTAATTCTGTAGGTTGACTGTTACGGTTTTTAGGGTTAGTTAGTTTAGAAAAAGAAACCAAAGACAATGGAACTTTCTTATTGAAACTAATGGAAACTGTCTCAGCTTATGTTTCATCATCTCCAGTCTTATGTTTTAATTGAAACCAAAAGAAACTGACGAGGCAAAATACGAATGCGCAAAAATAGCTTCTTTGGAACACCAGAGCCTCACCAGAGCGATCTCTCAAATTGTTTCTACTTGCTAAAGATGAAACACTTGTACTCGTTTGCGTTTTTGGCAATAGTACAAGTCTTCAATAAGTTTTCAGGACTCAACCCAATGCTGGTAACTCTTACGTTCCGGCCGAAACCACAAAAATGCTGAATAACTCACTATGTAGTAAGAAAATACTGGAAATAGAAAGATGTTTGTTTTTGGCATATTTGGTATTGGATTAATAGTTCCTAGGTGTCTCTCAGAATTTATGTAATCATTAAGAAGAGTCAAGCGATGCCTGTAAATTACCCTGACTCTTTACGTATAAATTGAAACATTGTGGGTTACGAAAAAATGGAAAGGGTCCTGTCAGAAATGTTCACCAATGGGTCCCGCCACGAAAATAACATTTCAGGATGATCGTGTTGACCGTGCTCTTCGTCCTCTCCCTGTGCTGCTGCTGCTGCGCCATTTGCTTCTTCTCCCCGTGCTGTATCTGCGCCGTCTGGTGCAAGAAACGTCGTGACCGACGGAACCGTGCCGCCGCTGAAAGGACCGTCCCCGAGCCATATCCAACAGCTTCAGCCCCTCTCTACCCACCCTCGCCTTCCATTTATCCCAAAGTTTGAATATTTGTCTATCTTCGAAGACGAGGTTCATACATTTTTTGATGTGTCACTTCGACAGCATAACCAAGGTCAAATTCTGCTATAGTATTTTTGTGAAACATAGAAATCTTCGATAACTGTGGAACACATATCATTGACTACTTCACCTGTCCTTGAAACAACAAAAAGAGAAAGTCCCAAAGTTCGATACGATTTTAAACTCAAATTCTGCTTTAGAACTTTTTGTGCGATAGATGCAAAACTATGAATCTCATCTCATAAGTCCAACCACTTACCTTGCCCTTGAAATAACAAAAAGTAGTAAGAAAAACTTTTAGGTAGGACCTTGATACTGAGCGTTGTTGATACGTTGTCATTCTTTGAAAGTACACAGTCCCACCGTCCCTTAGGTTCATAAGATTTTTGTTTCCGCGCAACTGTGCCTCTATCACAGGCAAAGCCTTGTTCTGCTCTAGTATAATTTGTGAAACAAATAATACTCAAAAAACTATGTAACTCTCGTGATCTACCACCTACCTTGCCTTTGAAACACAAAATGTTCTGAAACCCTTTTGTATAGCAAAAACACCGAAAGATTAGATATACACAGTATAACTAAACTTTTCGAATAGTAGTTCACAATTTTCGTATCTGACCTTGCCCTATTCGCCTATGTATTATCCGTGTATGTTCTCTTTATTGGAGCTCCCTCTTGCCAAGCTTTGTATATTCTTTTTTCTAAGTTCAAGCAACAGACGCATCGTCTTCCCCTGCTTCGCTTCCGCTTTATACAAATTTTGAAATATTTTTAAGTTCTAAAGAACAGCCATATTGAGGGATTGTTTTGCTTTCTACCAAAGAGATTATGCAGAATTCGACCTCCTATGTGCCTTTTTGTTTCGTTGCTACTTTATATCGCTCTATTTTATTGTACATATTGATCTCTTGTCTTGCACTCATCCTGCTCCCAAATTCTTGATCATAAATCGTTTTTCTCACATCAAAATCGGAAGGAAGCACTAATCAAATAGGATAGTGGCTTTGGTAGCAGCGGTGAAACCAAAAGGAAATCATAAGTCTACGAAGTTCGATGTGTTTCGTGTAGTCGATGAGGAATTGCTATTGCCGACCAAAGATTCTGGCGTATATATAAAACCATTGACTAAAATGAAGGCGTAGAAAGATCACTTGGCCTATACTCTACTCATGCAGATCTACTCCTGTGGAACAGTCTTAAGGATACTGTCCGGATGGTTCGTCATCAATAGGTGAGTCGAGTCCCTCTGTCTTTCTATTTTCACTGTTCTTCTCCGATCAATTAAAGTGCATGCTTGCAGTTTCAGAGCCCATTCTTTTTCCAACGGTCACACTGTCATCTTCTCCTGGAGTACTGGTGGTCTGGTCCATCCCTACATTACGGTCATTGTGTTTAGCTTGTCATGTCAGGTGCGACTGTCCTCCGATCTCTGCATTCTAATCTGTATGGCAGACAGAGCTTTCGTTCTGTACAACAAGTAGTACGTGGTCGTTTCGAGTTTGGAGTCTTGACATGAAGTTTATGATTTTCAATCTACAGAACCGATACCAAGAAAGCAGTTAATGTTCCCCAAGCTGTGCAACTTTCTGACGCATCTACCTAACGAAACTTACTGTCTCTTGATGACGGATACTCTTCAAGCGCGGGAGATCAAACTTTTTTTTAGGGCCAAGTTTCGTGAGTGCAACACTATTTACAGCGATAATTCGCAAGAATGGAGCAGCTGGTCTTACGCGAGAGTAGAGATCTTTCCGGATGGTTCTTGTCGTATCCTTTATAACAAAAGCGGGTTTCATCGTTGCAATTTCTAGTTGGCAGGTAGGGATTGTTTGTACCAGGGTATCTTATGAGAAGACGTATGTCAACATCATCCACATCAACGGTTTTTTTTGGATATCTGAAAGCTAATAATCGACTCATCGTCGGACTGTTCGAATTATCAAAATTGAGTTTGGCTGTTCAAAACCAGCCGTCCTTTTGCTTCTAGTTTGCATTGACAACAGCGATGTTTTGTAGCAAAAAAAGTCTCCCAGTGGTTTCACTGCTGCAAAATCAAAGTTCTAGAGCGCATCCAAAGTTGACTTGCCTCCCAATCTCTCTACTACTAAAGTGCGATAGTATCCGTCCGTCTCTGTGTGTCATCACAAGAAAAAAGCTGGCAAAGTATGAGATGTAATTGACAAAGCACACTGAAAACTTAAACTTTTTGTATGGTATGCTGTTTTGAAAAAGTTACAGAACCCAAAAAGCTGTTTTTTTCCCAAACGTTCTCAGTTCTATCTCCTATCCAAACGGTTTACGATAACCGCATCGCAGTTGGTGCGCAGCACGAAGAGTCGTCGACAGGCAGTCTCCCAGACGCTCCCCATCCTCTCGAATCCCGTCACCACGGCCTCAGTCAAAACTAATGCTACGACTCACCCATGTTCTGCCGAACATGACAGTCATGGGTGGGTATTTTTCATGAATTTCCTGTAACCCTTAATCTTAGGAAAGTCTTTATGAAACAGTTTGTTTTTGATGAAAATAAAGAGTCTAGCTGTTCTGCTAAAAGTAAGTGTGCTATGCCTCTTCAATTTTTCCAGCTTCCACCCGACGAAAATCTCATCCGACTGTTCGAAGTCTTCGAAAACCTACCGGATCTTGTTTTCCCGTTCACCAAACCGACTCTGTTTGCAGAATTTCTGGCTGGAGGAAACTTGGACGATGGTAGGAAATTCGGTGGTTAATACACTCAATTTCCAGCAATCAAATCGAAGGACAAAATTGCGGAGCACAATTCCATGGATCATCCAAATAGCATCTGGGCTTACCTTTTAACACGCGCAGAACGTGGTTCATGGGTACCTGAAGCCGCAAAAGTGAGTACGTACTATCGTTAGCCTTCAATAGCTTTTCGGTGTTATCACCTTATCAGTCTGTTCTGCCTAAAAATTTCCCTCCGTTGTCAAAAAATAGTTATTGCCAATATTGGGTGGCAAGGCAACTTTCGCTCTAGAACTTGGATTTTGTCTCAAAGCCACTGGAAGCCTTTTCACTAGTGAGCGGTGTAGCCGCCTATGCAGCCTGATGTCAGAAATGGCGGCTTCACGTACAGTCCAATGAAAGAGCGCCAGAGCGGGTTGCTATAGTCTATTTCTAACAAAGAGCGGCATGTTAAAGGACTAGCTGTTTTTGCGACACTTTATTCAAATGAAAATGGCGCGAAGAGCGTAAAAATAAGCTCCAGTTTTTTCTCCTGTTGTCAAGTGTTTTCGAGAGCGTTCGATGGCAAGCTTAAAACAGTAAAAACGCCTCCAAAATGGCTAGAATAGCGAAATATAGGTTTTTGGAGAAGTTCGTGACGGGACCCGGGGCTTTCTTCGGACCAGCTGCCGCTCTTTGTTAGAAATAGACTATAGCGCAGTGGAAGAGGAGTGGAAGTAGTATATAAATGGTGTTTCTGGCACACCCATTTTCTCCTACTCTCCAAAACCCCCCCCCCAATTTTCCCATTTTCAACATATATTCCTACTTTTATCAAGTACCCGCTCTAATGTGGAGTTGTAAATTTAGACATAAGTAGAAATACTGACACTCATTGGGCGTGTTACTACCGCATGAGCGATCAAATAAAAAACAAATTTATTCGTTCATGAACACTCATCGAATCAATCAAACCATTTCCAAGGGTATTTAATTCCCACTGAGCTTCCCAGAAATTTGACTTCTAATCTTTCCGAATTCGCGTCAAAGCCAGTTCCAAGCACCTCGGCTTTGAGCCCATCTTTTGTGTCAATGCCGCAGGACGCCGAGAGTCCCAGCTTGGCATTCGCTGGACCAACATCGACATCCACAAACTTTGCCTCTGCTTTAAATCCAAGTCCGTCACCGTCATCGTAGCCTCCAATTTTGCCTTCTGCACCCATACTGGCTCTCGCCAAATTAGCGACTCCAACACTTACGAGTTCAGCGTTTATACGCTCCTCGTCGCGACCTGGCGCACTTTCGTGGACAGTATTCAAGCCGAAAAATTTGACGTCAACAGGTCCCAGATTCGGTCCCCAAACTTGGCTACATGCATACTTATTGCCGTCTTCGTCTACATATTCCGTGTGGTTGGGAGACTGCTTGCACACGCTGATTCCGTAGCGACACCAGTGAGCGAAGTGTTCGCAGTTGTTTTCGAACAAGTCGTAGTCCCACTCTTCATCCACCATCGATTCCGCTCGTCGAATGATTTCATTCGCATTGAATGGTTTCTTGACTTTGTCGAAGTTGTTGTTCACCGACGCCCAGCAACCTCCTAACTCCTCGACAGGCGCTTCTGCAAACATATTAACCTCGATCCATAATTCGAGGGGTAGTAAGTTGTCTTTTAGATAATCGTCAAGTTTCGTTTTCGCAATGATCACACGTCCTTTTTTGCCTCCATCTGGTGCTTGCACATGGATGATGTATTTGTCTCGAACGAGCACTGCCCAATGCTAAAATATTCGTTCAACGAATGAAATCAATGTGGAAACCAACTGTGTAATATGTTTTTTGAAACTGAATAAGATCACCCGGTTTTGGGAACAACACTGACGACATCTCGGGTATTTCTCTAAAAATAAAAATAAATTCGCTTTGTAAAGGAATCACATCGATACAGAAACAATAATGCAGAAGTAGGACTGGTATCAAGACTGAAGGAGAAGGAACTGATAAACGCAATCTATATCAGAAAAAAACGATTCGAAGGTTCTCTCAATTGCGAAAGGCCTATTTGTTGTCATCATGACCTATACTGTTCGGCTTATTCCCTTGTTTGAATGTTTGTGTGCTTGCGAATAAGAGCGAAGTATGAACGCCCCCTTAGAATGTAACCTGTGATTCATCATATAATCCCTCACAATGTGGGCGTTTGCTTTCCGGAGTATTTTATAAAATCTTCGTAATATCATCAAATTTTATAATTAAGTAAGACTAGGGATAGGCGGTTGTTCGAAAAATTAGGGAGATTCCGACGCTCTTATATTGTTAGTTTTGTTGTAGTAAAGGTTTTCTAATGGTTCTTGCCTTATTCAATACTTTTTTTATATTTGTTATGTTTTGTTTCGAAATAACATCGGAGAACAAAGGAGAGAGTAAGCAATTCTTTTTTTCTCGAGATAAATGGCTAATTTTTAGGAGAACCCGTCCCCCCACACGGGGAACATTTGGGATGCCCACTCGCCTCCCGAGCTGATAATAATAGTTTCGGGATGAGAAGATGATGTCAGGAAGGCCATTCGTGCCGTATACGGGAAGGACGGGGCCAGGACAAAAAGCGATTATATCAAGTTAGTTTTTTTTCTGCCTGATGCCTGCTTTTGACTGTTTCTTTTTCACACAAAAAAGTCAAAATTCAGCAAATCAACAAACTTTTTGCCAAACCAGATGTCTAAACACTCAGTAATTTCTATGATTGCAGCAGTGATTGGGGATTTAATCCCATAAGACCAAAATTTGTTGTAGATTTATGCCAATAAAAGCCATAAACTTAATCAAATAACCGCATTTCTATGAACAACATCAATGGTTCTGTTAGGTTTTTCCGAGCTGGCGATGTAGACCTTGATGTCTTAGGCTTTTCGAACTCTACTGAGCGCAATATACAATTGGCCGTGGGCAAAACATGGTGTCCTGAGAATCAGCCCCGCGTGTTTGAGAGTTTGCCCTTGGGCCTTGTTACAGGTAATCGCATAGGCTAGTCTGAGGGGAAAGTTGTAAAAGACTAGTTTTTCAACGACAATCTTAGTTAAGAGCTTCAAAAAAGATCGAAAAACGTACTACCAACGTACGAATGCTAGCTCTCGTGACGGAGCGCTCGTAGTAGACATTCACATTCTATATAAGATGACGCGAATTTCTAGACGAAGATTAGGCAAAGGCGTTCCGGAGCGGGTAACTGTATTGTAGATGTCTGGATCCAAATTTTCGAAACCCTTGTCCGGATCGTACTCGTCGATACTTTTGTATTCGACTACTTCTCCATCGAGAACACCAGAAATCTAAATAGATGTGTTTTTGGAAACTAAAAGCTTTGAACCTCGACTGTTATAATTGAGATACTTTGAACTCGTTATTGTACTCGTCGAGCTCTACAAGATAACACCACTTAGAACCCGAAATTCGACAAAAAAGCGCCTGATTTTTTGGGAAGTTTTGACCGTCGGCCTCGGATAGTGAATATTTTCGGGTAATTTTGGTATGTATCGATTACACTCGATTAGTACTACCTATATATACTATCCATACATCTGGGAGCGACAAAGTGGGTCAGACAGATTGACATTTATAATTATTCTTAAAAACATAAGAGTTTATCTTGAACATACACAAAAATTTGCAAATATTTGCAAATAAAATGCCATGGGAATTATGTGCTGGTCAGCTCTAAATCGTTTTTGCAACCGTACAATCTTCGCAGGAATCTGGAAGGGAAAGACTAGGAAGGAAGACTAGAGTTGTAATCTAGGACCACAAGACGACGTGCTTCACTTTGTCACAGCTGAGGAGACCTCGACCACAGGGATTCCAACGGACGGCCAAGGCTGGATTCCTGAAATTTAGGCTAAAATACTAAGAAAATTATTTGCGTTTCAGTCTCTTTTCTGTATTTTAATGCTCCAAACATCCTATAAACAGAACGCAAACCATTTTCCATAGCTGCTTCTTCTTCGTCTTTTCTTGTTTTGGGACTACTTAACTTAAAATGACATAGCAAACTCCATTTTTTTCAGTATCCGATACGTTATGTGATGTGAATGGCTCTAGCAGCCGAAACAGTACGGGAGAGATTTGGTGACTCCGCGTTCCGAGTCCCAAGAGGGGAAAGGGAATGATGACGGTAACCTTCGTGGCTACAGAGGCAGTACAGGAAAGTACAACAGACTTGTCAAAAACTCACTCATGTCCTCCTCTGCCCAGAACCTTCTCCAACTTCGTGCTGTTCAAGTTCCAGATATAAACATGTCCGTCCGAAGATCCAGCCGCGACATAGTCCATCCCCGGGGAGATTATGCATCTTGAAAAGTCGGACGAGGTCCTGTACTGTTCAGCGCTGTAAATGTGAAGGGTTCCCAGATTTCTGATATCTAAGAGGGAGAGGGTATCGTCTCTAGTCGAGCAAAGAATCGAATGACCGTCTGTTGCAATGTCAAGGGAAGTAACTTTCCCAGCCATCTCGAGAGTCTGAACAGGCTGCTCGGCACGGCCGTCATAGACTCGAATCTTCTTATCGTAGTGGCCTGAAAAATGTGGTTTTGCATAGCATCTATGGTTTTTTTTTTAGACAAATTTCAGGTATGATACAGAACTTTCTTGTTTCAAGAACCGTATAACAAGCTGCGATTGTCGAGCGAAGTCAACAGGGACCCCCGAAGATTTGCTGTTTACGAAAATACTTTAGCATTTTTTGTTTCAGGCCCATAAGAGATTCCCTTGGATCGTAAGAGTCGATCAAATAAACCCTCTGATACAAATAAAACATAAATATGTCAAAGTTGTTTATCAGAAGTACAACTATTTTGTTTCAAAGTCACTAGAAGAGTGTGTTTGTTCTTAGAGAAGGTGCTGTATTGTTCATACCGTATACTGCTGTTTTTGTTTTTTGAAACCGCGGTAAGAGATTCTTGTGGACCATAAGAGTCGATAACCTCGACTCTTATGTATCACTAAAAAACCACTAATCAAAACTCTGCATCTTTTTTTTGTTCCTTTTGGGAACGCTTCTAACTTTCGTCTTTGGCAACTTTATTTCAAAAACACTATTAGAAGTTGCTAGTGCCAGAGGTAGTCCATGGCTCTTCTTCGTCATTCTGTTTTCAAAAATGCAACTTGTTAGGTTTCAGAACCTACGTAATAGGCTTCTGGGAATAGGAAAATTTGATAAGTATGATGGCAGCACAGTCATAATTTCCAACGTTTTTGAATTCAGAACAGTCATAAGAGAATCGTTGAGATCGAGGAAGCCAATCGACCGTTGCCTTTGCGAAGAAACCCAAATTTTTTGAATTTTTTTACGACAACTGTTTCAAAAGTCTTATAAGAATTGATGGTGTCAGGGAAAAGTTTTTCCTTTTTTATAAAAAAGTAGGACTTGGAAAACTTTATAGTCTTGTTTGCACTTCACAACTTTTCAGAACTGTCATGAGTTTTTTGGAATCGAAAAAGACGATTGATTGATTCAAGCGGTGTCAAAAATCAAACTGTTATCTAACTAAAACCAGTCCCAAATTATTGTTCTTATTATGCAAGTTTTGAAATTCCTTCACAACTTTTTTTCTGTGTCAAATCTAGTCCAAAAAGCTCAAAAGTTTCTGTATGTGGGTAGGTATATCTGTCTGTCTGAAGCCCTAATTAGCAATTTGTCACACATACTTTGTGACAGCAATTACTCTTTGCAAGACAAACCAAATCGAGTCAGTATGAGAGATGCGTCTCTGGGAGAACGTTGCTTCTGCCACGGTATCCCTACTGGAACGGCATCTACCTGTCAAGAGCCCCAACAGCATGTGAGTAAAAGTATTCTACCTTCGAAAATCACAACAATCATTATGTTTGTTTCTCATCTTTTCGAATGACTTTCATCACGTATGAGTTTCGCGTTTTCGATTCAACTTTTTTTGTTTCAAAACTTTGACAAGAAAGTCCTGGAATTGGAAAATGTCGAACAGTAATTTGATGCTGTAGAGAAAGAAAACCAGCACTAGAGTAAACTCAGTTACATGTAGTCCCTAAATGTGTTTCATCGTTTCTATTAGAGTTTCGAGAATCTCAAAAGTTTATTACTTGATCGCGACGCTTCACAAAAATCTAGAAAAGTGTCAGTCGACTATCTACTTTCCCGTATCAACAGTGAAAGATATGTATTGAGCAAACCCATTACAAACTAGAAGAATCACCCAGAGCTTATGTTTGTAAGGGTTGATGCCAAACAAAATCCTAGTTTCTTGACCCTGCAATTTTGTATGCAAGCTAACGTTTTCAGTTTTTGTGTTTTTCCCTCTTTTCATGTTTCATCTATCCTATAAGAGTTAGAAGAATCTCAGAAGACTTGTTCCGTCAGCAAAGAAACTGATATACAAAAAGTTACCCGAAATCCAGGCGTTCCCTCCAAAAGAGACTCTTCCAATCAGATCATGAATAGTCGAGCCGGGAAAGTATGACTTAACACATCTTTCAGCCTTCAGATCCCACAGCTTGATTGACCGGTCATTGCCTCCGGAAACTGCTTGAGAAGACGAGTGAAACTTGGCCACTATGACCTTTTCGGTGTGATTGCGGAGCGTGGTCTGGAAGTTTGAACTGTCACTGTTACTGTTTCTGTTTCTCTCACCAACAGTCTCTGGTTGTCTACATTGAAAACCCGAACACTGGAATCGTTGCTCGATGCCAGTAGATGCTTCAACTCCGAGTCATAGTCCAGTCTAGTCACGGAATTATTGAATCCTGTTAAGGTGCTTCTAAATCATATTTTTGTGAAAAGTTGGAGCCAAAAACCAACATTTTGGACTGTCTCCCATTGGGGTCGACCCTCCAAATACGGATCTTTTTGTCCTGTCCAGCTGTGGCAAATTGGTCCGGATTTAACCAGCAAACGTCCAGAAGTTCACTGTCTGAAGCTTCCTGTAACAAATTTTATTATTTTCCTAACTCGACCATCAAAGAACTAATGCATTGATAGTCCTAGCGGTTTACCTAGCTACTGAAACATAAAAGTTCCAGCGTTTGCTTTTCCCCGTTACACACAAGCAAACAAGTATATCATAACACGTTTCCAGGCGAAACTACTGAAACGCAAAAGATTTCATGGAAATCTGCTCACTGTTGGAATGGAGCTTCTTGTAAAAGTTAGTCATTTTTTCGTCGCTTGCTTTCCGGGAAACAGCGTCTAGGCAGCTCTTGTGGTTTTTGTAACTACTGGAACATGAAAGGCCGACCTAAACCTTCCTGTAGTTTGAGTTTTCTTACGACAAATGGATCGCTTAGTAACAAATAGATTGCAACAGTATTTTGTGTAACTAGTGAAACACAGGGTGATACAAATATTTCGGTACATTTTGTTTAAAAAAAATGTCTACAGTGTCCCGAAATGCCTAGGTGGCGGGGCTCCTGGAATTGCGGGAATTCAAATTTAGACTTTTTTCAGATTTTTTGTCAACGTACAGTCTTCGTTTTCGATTTGAATCCCCGCCACCAACATATTTCCATTTTTGTAGGCACTTTTTTGAACATATCATCAAAACGGGCAATTCCAGCAGTTTTATTCCTTGCTCAAGAAGATTCAAGAGTAATTCTTAGAGAGCTCTCATGGTTTACATAATTACTGAAACCTAATTTTTTTGAAGTTTAGTCCCAAAAAGGTTGTGGGCACTACAAATGTTCAGTGTACTTTTGGCCACTGCATAAGCTCAAAGGGTGGAAAAGAAGACCTGACTTATTCCAAAATACTGTGAACTAGAGAATGTATGGATTCTGGTACTATTTTTACGAAGTAAATTGTTCATGACAACTGTTCATGTTCCAGAAATCAAAAACTGCTCCTTCCAAAGATCATGTAGTAGCCGGGAAAAAAACAAGGGAAATGAACCTACAAATTTGAACTGCGCGTGTGTTGGGAGCATGTCTCCGTAGTTGACCTGTCCAGTCTGGCCTTCGCATTGGGAGAGAAGGCTGTTTCTGAAAATAGAAACAATAAAAAAAAATTGTATTTCGCATAACGTTCCACACGCTGAACAACTCATAAAAATTTCAACTCTTATAGTTTGTCTGAAACATGAATGAAGAAAACCTAAAACCTCGAATATCCAAATTTGGTCTCATATGCTTTGTAGAGACTGTCAACTATTCAAATTTTGTGTAAACTTTTGGTGTTTCAAATTACTCGCCATACGTCACGCTCGGAAAGAAAGTCAAAACTTTAGTCGCTTTCTGAAACAGTAAAAGTAACAAGAACTCACGCTCTCTCATCCCTGCTCGTATCAGTCAAAGCGCTGGCTATCAAGGCTGCTACTTTGGCTTGTTGACGTCTGAAAACGTCTCTTTTATGGTGAAACACAAAAAAAACCTACGCAGTCTGCTGCTCCACCTCGGCATTCATCACTGTGGCCAGTTTCTCCTGTAGGTCTCTGACTGTATTGATGAAATGCATCTGTTCCATTTCCAGTTTTTGGATTGTTTCCGTCTGTTTCATGTGGGCCAAACTGAGAGAGACCTTCTCGTCCCGCACCAGGTTCATATCCTCGGTGGCCTGGAAAAATTTGAATGGGAAACGTTCTGTCTCCGCCACTTTTGAAGCACGCTTATGTTCACTTTTCAGGTTTGAAAATGACTAGCATCGAAATGCTGTAGTCTGTTACTTGTTCGCTTCTAACCTTCCAATCAATACTGACCATCAACATTTGACAGAGGCTAAACATGGCCATCTTGTGAACTTTGATGTTTTCGGAATATGTTTCGGAAGAGCTACAAAAGAAGAAGGTTATGGTTTCCTCATTACTAATGTGTCTTATGCCACACTACCCCTAACACATAAACAGCTCTTGTTTGTTTCAAAATTAACATATTACACTAAATTCTTCATACAACTAATAATACTTCTGGACAAGGATGAACAATAACTAAATCGTTTGAACATTTGCACCGGTTTTGTAATCGTTTTTCATACTTCGTCGTAGTTTCAATTCCTGTATGTTTCAAAATTTTCATACAGGGATTTTGCATTGTCACCCACCTTCTTCAATGCCTGTTCCAATTCTGCGATCCGAGTCTTGAACTTCTGTTGGCCGCCTTTGAGAGCATCACGTCTGGAATTATTTTTGTTTTGCCAGTCTCTTCGCCCGCAGGAGTATCAAAGTCTTTTTCGTCCAGACTTTATACGTCTTTTTTCTTTTTTTCCTGGACGGAGACAGAGACAATGAGACAGACAGACGGTAGACAGAGGACAGAGGGCAAGTGGGAAGAAGTAGTGAGAGGTGGAGACAGTAGTGTGACCGCAGATTTTTTCGGTTTGAAATTTTTTTTGTAACGCTCGGCTATATCGGATTACTGCCTCTTTTGTTCACAATTCATAAGTGTTGAGACATTTTTTGGTTAGAAACTTTGGAAAACTTGGATGGAAGAAGAAGGCCCTGTAAAAATGGTTTGTTATATCAATGGAACTTATTTGATTACCAATCATTCAGAAATGTCTATAACTAATCGGTGAAACATTTTTGGTCCCAATAGTCCTATTCAGCGCGTAAAGGTTTCAGAAAGTGCCAATAACTTCTTTGAGCTGACTATATGAAACTGTTGGAGCATTTTTTGTCCTAAACGGAAACTTGTCGTATTATTTTTTTCAAGTTGCTAGCCACGCAACAGCAACTCGCTCCTCTGCCGCCAATGAAACTTGGTCCTAAGAGTTATATTATGGAACTTTGAAACAAGAAAAGTTGAGAGAAAAGTTTTGGCGGCTTTTTCAAGGAAAACTTGACACCTCTTATCTTAGGGACTTTCTCTTGTATCAATCTTTTACAACCTCAAGCTCTGCAGAAGTCCAAGCTTTTGGTACAGAACTATAGAAACTGTTTGAAACATATAACTTTTTGAGAGATGTCTTTCTGTCTTTTTGTGAAATGTAAAAAGTACTAAAAAAGATGAAAGAACTCACTCTTCAGTGACTTGTTTCATTTTGTCTCTGATCTCCCGGACGGATCTCTTGGCATCCATGTATTCCATGGCATTCATGTTCATCTTCTTGTGAATCTCCGCCAGCTCGTCCTTCATCCTCTGGTACTCTTCGGCCATCTCGGGACGCATTTCGAGGGAGGCGCTAAAAGAAAATGGATTGTTTGAGCGTAACCTATATATCAAAATTTTGTTTGCTTCCCTCTCAGTACAGTGCATTAGATTTGAAAATTGATTTCACTTATAAACACTCACTGAAACAATAGAGCTCGAACCTGACAAAGCTTCTAACTTGAACAAGATATCAGATTGGTTTTTGTTTCACGAGAAGGGTATAAATCGCTGTCACTGGTACCCTATGATCAGTTCCTGATGTCATCGAATGCTTGAATACGAAACTATTGAACTCTGACTGATACTTTTAGTCTTCCTTTATCTTCGACATTTCCAAGATTCAAGTGCGACATCAGCTAAAATTGAGGCATGAGCGGAAAGATACTTTTCGTGTTTCACCAAAGCAATATGACCGCGCTTGTACTCTGAAAAATTATTGATTCATATTTTTGCTGTCAAAACATGATGTAAATATATATATATATATATATATATATATATATATATATATATATATAACCTGGCTCACCTCTGACTCAGAGTCCTTGGTCTTCCTGTTTTTGCTTTCCGGAGAGCGTCAGCCAGGTGACAATCTAAAAGAATCATTATGTTTCACTATCTGGCCAAGAGTTATGAGTGTTGGGTCAAGATAATCCCTCCCTCCGACACCTCAAGATAAAAAATGTTTCGTCCTTTGAAGAGTTTTGAGCCTCTGACTGTATTTATGTCTCTGTCTGTCTCTTGAAAAAAAAAACTGAAAGATGGAATGGTAAACTCACAGCTCTCGAACATCCTCTCATAGGGCCTCATTTTATCATTCCTCTCGTCCATTCTCCGAAGAATCTCGTCTCGGAAACCGGCTGACGTCGATGGAGACATCATTTTCTGAATTTACTTTTCAAGACAAGATTGCTGGTAAAGCCTATCAAGAGAGAACAGTGAATATATTGAGCTTTGTCGAAATATGAAAGTTACCAAAAACTAGTGCCAATTTTGCAAGGTCAGAATGATGTCTTCATTGCATAGGTAAAAGAGCCTGGCCTTTGTAGAATTTTTGACACCAATGAATTGAATATACGATGTTCTATTTGGGATAACTTTTTGGAAAACAGGATAGAGCCAGCATATATTGCAGTGAGCTAACTCAGCCTAGATAAAGCAATTTGCTGAAACAAAAAGAGTGAAAAGGGGATAGTTGTTATACTCCAGATGCTCACGAAATTAAAAATTGTTTGGACTATTTAATTTTTGCGAAATTGATAGTGGATACGTTTTTTTTTGGATCTGAAACCAACGCCGTCACACTGCTGCAAAGAAAACTGTTGAGACGTACACGCATCGTAAAACAAAAAGTGCTTTTAAAGTCTGAGAGTATAGAGTTTTTTAAACAACCAAAGCTTGAAAATAAGTTGCGATCAAGAATTGCAATACAGCGTCGGAACTATATAGAGTTCCTGAAACAAACAAAAAATAAACAGTTTTTGAAGCGAAAGGGGTGCCGATCTTAGTTTCACATTGTAAAGGTTTATTTTGACGCTGTACTACCATTAAGGAAAGGTTTTGAGGTATATAAATTTTGTTGAAACAAGAAAAGAGATGAAATAACGAACTTGTCATATTGTTCAACAACAACACCTCAAAAAACCGATGAGCAACTCAAAATTCCAGTGTCTTGACTATATAAACAGCTCTTGAAACAAAGAAAAGAAAATGGAACTAACTTGAAATAAAAAAATTTTGTCTGAAGGTTATGAAAATCGTAAATTTAAACAAAACCACAACATGACAAGACGCAAAAGTATATAGATGTATTGAAATCAAAAAAGGCAATATTGAACCAAGCGCTACAGGGTTTCTCGATTATTGAACTGAAATTGCGTCCGCCTTTTATAGAGTTCTTGAAACAACCAAGAAACAATAAAACTTTTTTGAAGTTGAAGGCCTACCATTTTACTACAAAAACTTTAAAAACTACTCAAACACAAATCCCCTGGGGTATGAAGATTGGTTAAAACAACAAAAAGAAGTGGAAATATGAAATTGGCAGATCGACGGAAGATTGCCGATTAGAAGAGCCTGTTTATATCGAGTTCTTGAAACAAAAGGTGAACCAATTTCGAAAGCGCCAAATACACCAGATAGAAAAGCAGGAGGTGACTGTTGCTGATAAAAGCTTGTGTACGTCCTTGTGTTTGTTTTTTGACGGCAGGACAGGGGGAGAACTGCCAGTTTGGGCGCGGTTATCGGCACCAGGGGGGAAAAGATCGTGGCGAGGCCCTAGGAGTGGGTCAGCTGAGAGAGTGCTGGGAAAATGGGACAGGGAAAAAGAGTGAAGGTTTTGAAGTTTAGAAATATGGCAGTTCACCCTATTCTTGGACCACTAGTGGATTAGTTGAGAGAACTGGTAAGATTGGAATAGTAAGAACAGTGAATGTTTCGATAATTGTATTCTGCCGAAAACATAAAAACCGTTGAAAATGAATTCTATGGTTGTATTTGAAGTATAGCGTGAAATATGAAGTAGTTGAGAAAACTGGCATACCAAACTTTAGATACTCTCTCTGGATAAAGTTTCGGTTAAGTTTTTGAAGGCAAAAGAGGCGTAACCATCAGTGAGTCAGAAAGGTTCAATACTTTACGAAGATTCTGAAACATACAAGCTGAAAAATGTAGCCCACCAGCTGAAAAGTACTACAGCTCTACCTGTTTTTTTGGATTTGCAAATGTTATGCCGAAATATAGGGTTTCCCAAAAAGGCCAAATACAACTTGGGATAGCTATTGACGATGCTCTGCAGAGAATAATTCCAGTCTAAAACTAAAGAAGACCCGTTTACCCTAACGCTGGGGCTGCAGGGGGTCAATTGATGACAGTGAATGTTACAAGAACTTCGTTGCTTATGAGACTTTCCATTGGAAGTTCTATAGCTGTGTTTGAATTTTCTTTATTTTCAATTTTCTTTATTTTCAATTTTCTTTATTTTCAATTTTCTTTATTTTCAATTTTCTTTATTTTCAATTTTCTTTATTTTCAATTTTCTTTATTTTCACAAACTGTGCGCTCGCTTCTTCAAGCACTCTCTAGTGGCCTACCATCGCCGTCGCCGTTTGTGGAAAGAAGAAATTCCGGTCCCAGCACTGCGACACAGAGGGATCGTCACGTCAACACCCATGGCGCGAAGTCAACTCAACTCAATCGTGCGAGGAATGAGGAGACATGGACGAGGAAAAATGGCCGAGATGGAAGGAGATCAGCGACGAGCTCTAGGGAGACCGTACATGAGATGGGAAGATGAGCTGAAGAAAGCCTGTGGTCACCTCGGACGAACTTCAATCATGTGGATGCGAGAGACAATAGAGGGAGACGAAGAGTGAGTTCGCGCTATGGGAGCGGCAAGGGAGCCCTGACATGATAGCAACCCCTTGATTCCGACAATAAATTGTTTGAAGTGAGCGTGAAACAAAATAGGGAGTTTGGGAACTGGAACGGTAAACCAGTAACTCATTGGATCAATTTTATGTTAACTTTATAAGGGAGACGCAAATACCGAAAAACCGATCATGCACTAAACAATACTATATCAAAGTTTGAAACATTGTAAAGTACTTACGACGTAGTGTTACTGTAGAAGCTTATGTTTCACCAAATTTTATATTCTTTTTCTTTTATATTTTCACCGTTCTGTGGACATATTGGATCAGATGAAACCACCTTATAGACAAAGTTCTCCGAACTCCGTCCACTCAGGGTCATCTTTGTTTTGCTCCCCTCCATACTCTTATCAGTTTCCAAGAGGCCCCTTCTGGACCATCCAATCCCCCTTTTTCCGGCCAAAATGCTCAACATTTTTCTCCTGTTTCACTTATTTTCTGGCCTGGACTCTCTAACTACCAGTACTTCTTATGGAAAGATTGAAGGATCAGAAGTTTTGGCGTCGAATGGAGCCAAGATTCATCTTTTTAGAGTACGTTTGCTATTGAAAACAACGAGTTTTTCATAGGGCATACCTCAAATCGAGCCTCCTGTAGGGGAGAATAGATGGAAGATGCCAAAGAGACCGAAAGGATGGGAAGGAGTACTGAAGGCGACAGAGTATAGGTGGGTGTCTCTGTCACTGAGGGGAAAGAGCCAATGACTACTTTTTTAACGAGCGGTTGGCGCTGGTATTGTGAAAAGTTAACGGCGAGCTTTATTTACCGCTTAGGTGAAACCGAAATAGTTAAGAACTTTAAAAAACCACGAAGCCAATCCACTAGAAAATGAGCAATGATCAAAAAGTTTGACTTCTGTCTTTCGTCTTACGTTTTTTCTCATCACCACAAACAGAGCAGAATATACTTGAAGTAGGTAACTTGAGTTTTTCGTAAAACATTGACTTTCACAAAAGACCAACTTCTAAAGTTTACAGAAGTTTTTTACATTTTTGTGTTCTCAGTCAAAGACGAAAGTAACAAACACTTGCAATCTGAACTTTTGTGTTCACCATAAAACATTTTACTTACAGAAAGTTGTTTTAGCTACACAGCTCCAGCGATAATTGAAAATTAATACTTCTATGAACTTTTATAAACCTCATGAAAGATTGTTTTCGAATTTCAGGTGTCAAAATCACTGGGATTGTAATCTTCTGGGAAGAAGCTCCGAAATGTTAATAGCTAGATATAACTTTGAGCAGGATACCGCGCTTGGTTCAGGAGAAAAAGACATAAACGGAAGACATGTTTCAGACCCGCCTGTCCCTCCAACTCCTCCACCACCTCGTCTCCTCAAGAGGACATAGACGAGGACTGTGTCTACATGAACATTTTTACCAGTGACAGTTGTCTCACTGGAATCTTGGACTGTCCAGTTATAGTCTACCTCCATGGCGGATCCCTGAGCTATGACTCTGCCGTGATGTTCAACACTACCTTCTTGGTGGAGCAATATGTTTCAAAGGGTGGGTAAGAGAAAATTGAGAATTGTGATGTTAGGTTGTAGCATTGTGCGCAGTACGAAAACGGAATGTAGAAAATTTCGAAATCAAAGCTCTGATAAAGTAGAAGAATCATGTTTCACGCTCAGGATAACAACCTAGGTATGAGATTTCTATGTTTCGTGTGTGATATCGTTCTTGTTTCAGTCTATTGGTAATAGTGAGAATTTCAAGTTTCATGGCTCTGGGATTTCCAAAGCTATATCCGTAGGCAATCAATCCATTGTAAGCCTTGGCATTGTAAAAATAGTTTTTCTAGACATCGTCTTCGTGATTCCCTCCTTCCGCCTGGGATCACTTGCGATTCTTCATTTTGAGAACGAGACTTTTGTACCAAGCAATCTGCCTCTGTATGGTGAGTCAATGTTTGTGTATTTTGTGTTTCAACGCTGAGAAATATGTCTTTATACTTTCAGAGTAGCACTGCTGCATCCTTCTTCAAATCGAAAAAAAAATTCCAGACATAATCCAGGGTCTCTACTACATACACAATGAAATCCACAGCTTTGGAGGAAATAGTTCCCGTGTGACGCTTATGGGACATTCTATGGGAGGCTGCCTCGCCCTAGCCCTGGCTTTTGCTCCGTATTTTCATTTTTTAATTTTTGGAAAAAAAATTTTAGGAATCTGGATCCTGGAGCAGAGCTCTTCCAACAGATGATTTCTCTGAGCAGTCCACTCTACTACCAGACGTCTAAAAGTCATCTGGATATTAGTAGGAAAATTTTGGAGAAGGCTGGGGTAGGTTAGACGGAGAGGCAGAGATAGAGAGACAGAAAGACAGAGTGAGACAGGGAGATATACAGGGTGGCCGATAAGTATTGGCGCGTAAAAAATGCGTTTTTCTTCGAAATCAAAAAACTTTTTGCACTTTAGGTAGATATGATGGAAAACATCTCACAATTTTATATTTTCACAGTCAGATCGAGAGATTTACTTTTAAATTTGCACAGTGGTGGAAACTGCGACCGTGGAACAGCTTGTGCGGCGCAAGTGACATGTCGAAAAACGAATTACGTATAAATCCTATATGGTGTGTTTCGAATAGCTTGAGCCTAAGTTTCTACATTGTTAGATCAATTATGATGTCTTCGGTATTAAAAGAACGCAAAGTTTTTTCTTCGGTGTATTGTTTGGGTCTTTTTGAGATTGATTGTCTCTTTTTTAGATTGATTTTGCCAAGTGGGTGAAAGCGGTATCCATTGTTTGCTAGAAAAACCGAAAAACTCTATAACATGAGACTATGTTGGTTGGATAGAGTATAAAAACTAGTGTTAAATCAGCCTATATACAGGCCTTTAAGATGAACTGTGGGAAACAAGGACTCCATATGAGTAAGCGCGCCAATACTTATCGGCTACCCTGTAGAGACAGAGCTACAGAGAGACACAGACATACAGAGAGAGAGAGAGAGATTTTACATTTTCAGTGTCTCCTACCCTCCGAAACCGACTCCTTCTCCTGTTTCTCGAAGCTCTCTTGGCAGCAGATCCTACAGGCACAGCGACAGGCAGAAGAAGATGGCTTCAAGCTGGAAGGAATCACCTTCTCTCCCCCAATCGGAGAGATGAACGAGAATTTCGGAACCAGGATTGAAGCTGCTCCTAAAAGAAACCTACTTATTGGAGGAACTCGCAAGGAATTCAGTCAAAAGATTGACTACTTGGGTCTGGAAATCGGGAGATTTGTTGGCTTAACCAATAGCGAGGTTTTGCTGAAAAAGTTCCAGAGGGATAAGGCTAATCCTGAACACCGTGAGTATAAGAGACAGAGAGAGACATAGGGACAGAGAGGCAGTGAGACAGAGATAGAGGGACAGCGGGTCAAAAAGACAGAGAGACAGCGATAGTTTTCTCGTTACAGCAGCCTCAAAGTTCCTCTCCTACCAGTCACAAGAAATCTTTGTCCCAGCGCTCTACTACGGAGCCATCTTGGAGAATAAAGGAGGCAATGTGTGGCTCTACGAATATGAGTGAGTTGAGAACGAGAATCCGCAAAAAACATTACAATTTAAACAACGAAAAAACAACGATCAAGTAGAATCGGTGAATCATTAGAAGAAGGATGTGCCTATTGCGTCGTCGAATTTCTGATCCACGATTCCAATCGAATACGTAGAGTGTTTGAAACATTTTTTGGCCTCTTCTCTCTGTACTCAATCTGTCTGTCTCTCTCTGTTTTTTGTCGAGTCACCGTTGTCTTTGTCTGTCTCACTTTGTTCGCTTCCAGACATAGACAACGGTGACTTGACAAAATTACCCACTGATAATAGTAGATGTTGAAACACAACAAAAACTATTGGAGCTCTCCTTTCTGAGACAGGTTTTGAGGTCCAAATCCCCCTGGTCATATTCCTATCTAGTAGTTTCTCTCTTCAAATAAATGTGTCATACATTCTGAAGAAGATACGGACTAGGTATCACTCCTCACTATTCAAATTGCATAAGAACAATCATTGAAACATTTTTTTAACTTTTCATAATTGAACCTTGCAAAATTTTATAACAAAAAAAAGTAGGAATCCGTGTACACTGTTTGAACACAAAAGCGTTCGCAAGTACTTACTGCTAAAATGCAAATAAACAGAATAAGTAGAATTGGTGAAACATAGTCAATTTTTGTGCTTTTTCAAAAAATAGACAATGACATCGCACTTTTACAGAACAATATGGAAATGAGGATTGTTTGAAACAAACTTCTGGTGCGAAGGACCTTCTAACAGTAACCGGTCAAAATAGAGCAATCATCGACTGCTCATGCTTTTCATCGGACTAAATAGATGTAATGAAGCATCCAAAAGTCGTGGCAAAAGTCACTTGACAAACTGATTATGCTTTACGGAGTTTGTTGAAACATAAAAGAAGATCAGAGTTATGATCTTTTTATTATGAGACATACAGGAGAAAGAACAGGCTTGTCGTTATCGCAACACCTCTTTGTTATACCAACGTCTACTAACCAGAAAAGATCGTTGAAGATTCTCACCATTACACATTTTCGCTATTCAGCAAAAGGATTTTGTGATTCTTAGGGAAAAAATTAGTGCAGTACTCAGCGCCGATGAATTGCTGAACACGCAACTGTTCCAACTATATTGAAATGTGAAAACAAAACAATATTCCAGCGGTGATCAGCCCCGACACGCCGGTGACATGATGTACTTCATAGGAGTCCATCCTCGACCCATGACCCCGGATCGAGAGACCCTTCAGACTGTCTACAATGACGGAATTGTGAACTTTATCAAGGGAAGGAGGCCTCAGGAAGGTGAGATTTTTTTTTTTAGAAAACGAGAAAACCGGAAAATTAGAGGAATATCGGGTTTCGAGGAGATCGAAGAATTGTTCGTAGTAGAAAGCTACCGAGTTCAACCAACTGAGAAACATAAGAGCTCCACATTTATGGGCGATTGAGTGAGAAAATGTTCGAATACCTACTGTACATGTTCTAAGAGTTCAGATAGAGAAACGTTTATTTTTTAAGGATGATATTCAACTAGCTTCTATTGTTCCTCAGGGAAAATGATCATTATCAACTACTTATGAAACATAAAACTTTTCATAAAACTAAAGGGTCGTTCTTTCGTTTCACCTAGCAAGTATATGTGTGCTCACTGATTGTTATACTGAACTTTGCTGAAACCTGTCCTTTCACACAATTCGTGAAACAAAAAATATCCAAAACAACAAACCTCAACTTTTTTCGATACTACCGTAAAACCTCTATTAGAAGCACCCCTCTATTATAAACACCCCGCTAATATAAGCGCACCCAAACAGCGCGATTGAAAATTAGAAGCGCACCCTCTAATTGAAGCGCACCCTCTTATTGAAGCGCACTTGGAACAGTACCCTAATTTCGGCGGTTGTTGCTTCAAATTGCTATCATTTTTTTTTGCTTTCTTCCCATGTTTGTTGCTCTCAACCTCTCTTTATATTCGATTGTATCACATTTGTATTGCTATTGTTTTAACTTCAGACATAAAATGTCGTCGCGCGAAAGCAAAGCAGAAGATTATTTTGAAGAGCCGTCGCTTGGAGCTGAACACGTTAGTTTTTTTTTATATTCACAGTGTTTGTTTTCTTTTAGTTAGAAAGCGAAACGTTTGAGCTGACTAAAGCAAAAAGGAAGTGCTACGGACTCGCCTTCAAGACTGAAGCCATTGAATACGCCGAAAGGCACTCAAATCTACAAGCCGCCAAGCAATTTCGGGTCAACAGGCGACAAATTCAACAGTGGCGAGCACGTAAGAGCTCTCTAGCCCTTCAAAGGTATGTACTTTTGTTTTTGTACATCGATAATTAAGAAGCGAGCAAAGCGGACTCGGAGGAAAGCGTTTACCCGGCGCAGGACGACCACTGAAAGACTTGAAGTTGGACAAATTTCTCCTTGAATGGATCAAGCTTCAACGTGCTAAAAAACATTCTGTGAGCCGCCGAATAATCAAAAAGAAGGCGAAAGTGCTGTCAAGCGATGAGAGCTTTAAAGTTAGTGACTTTAAACATGTTTGTCATTGTTTGTTTGTTTGTCAAGACTATTGATCTGGGATCAGTATGCTGTTCACAAATCGAAGGCTACAATGAAGAAGCTCGATGAACTCAGGATTGATTCTACTTTAGTACCAGCGGGCTGTACTCCTTATATCCAGGTAAGGGTCAATTCAAATTCTTCTAATAATGGCTCAGGCCCCGGATGTATCATGGAACGCCCCATTCAAAAAAAAAAATTCAAGAGCAATATGAAGACTGGCTCACTCATGAATCGAGAGAATATACAAAAGCCGGAAATCCGAGAGCTCCCTCAATGGACAAGAATCTTGGATGGATAGCCCGAGCCTGGCACCAGCTGACAAAGGATATGATTGTGGGATCATTCAAATCCTGTGGAATTTCAAACGCACTGGATGGATCAGAAGACTCACTCATTCACTGTTTCAAGAGCGATGCATCTATATCAACCGGACTGTCACTTCTCCAGAAGCGTCGCGAAGAAGAAACAGCAATGGAAGAGCTGAGTGATTTGACACTTGAAGAAAACGAAGAAGATAGCTACTCGCCAATAGACTTTGAAGAGTAATTTTTGTTGTTATTGTTTGTTTGTTGCCTTGGCTTGGTTATAAAGTGACTCTGATTCGTATCTTCTTATCGAAAAATTGAAGCGCACCCTCTATTAGAAGCACACCCTCTATTATAAGCGCACACAGACGGGATGATTGAAAAATAGAAGCGCATGCGCTTCTAATAGAGGTTTTACGGTACCAGGTTTTTCTTAGAAACATATGGCCCACAGACGATTGGGTTTGTTCACTAGCTCTAACCTAGTAGGAAATTTGAAACGTTCAAACATTTCTGAAACATTAGAAAAACTACGGCTCCTTATTTTGTGGTCACACGCTGTAGAATATTGTGACTTGCAACGGTTGGTAATGCATCACTGAACTTTTCAAATTTGTTCCCTTTTACACATTCTGTGAAACACAGTAGTTACTAAATCGGTTAACAGCTTGTTCACAAAAGAACTACTGTGTAATCTAAAGTTTTAAGTTTTCCAAAAATTTCCTTTTTTCTTATTCAAAACCTGGATTACGAGTATTGCACGTAACAGAGAGAAACTAGTTTCAACCATTTGTGAAGCAGAAAACTTCAATATTCTCTATGTTGTGTTTATGCCTGTATTATATAGGGAGTGAAATACTCATAGAAAATAGGAAAGTTCTAATGGACATGGCCGGCATCTGTCTTTTCACACAATCCGTGAAGCAGAAAAAAAGATCGAATACTAATCATCTAGTCTGACTATCTACAACATTTTTTTCTTCGATTCAGTAAACCCGCAAACACCGCTTATAGAAATTCCCGACCCATCAAACAAAGCAAAGAGTTTTTGAATTTCGAAATTTCGACAACCTTTCTACCATCTTTCCATTCCATCATTCTAAAGCCTGCATGTATTCAAAGAAAGCCATTTCGTTCCAGGAGCCTTCTCATTACAGTTCCTTCTTTCAGACTGGCTCCCTCTTAATGGAACAGATGCCAATTACTACCTCATCCAAAGCAACATCTCCTCTGGTCTCGGTCCAAAAATGATGAAAAACTATCATCGGGCCGAGTTTGAGTATTGGACGAGGGAAATGACAGACTATGACATGATGATCAGTCATCAGGTATAAGCTCTTGGGGTAAATCCAACAAATTTAGAGTAACACGTCTTGGGCTCTACCTCTGGCTATTGGAATAGTCCTCCTCACTATAATTGTGGTGACGAGTATAGTTTTCTGTCTGAATAATAAACCAGTCGCTCCGGAGAGAAGACCTTTGTTGGGAGAACAATAAAGTTTTTTTGGTTTCATTCTTTGGCAATATCATTTTTGTACAAGACACTGAAGCTATGATCTTTATCCAATCCCTGAATTATACAAGTATACAGTTTCAGATTTTTTGCCTGAACAATAAGCCAGTTGCTTCAAGAAAAGGCAAGACACCTTCTTGTATGTTTTCTGTTTCAATGGCTGACTAACTGTAGGTCAATCATGAACCATGTAGTCTGATTTTGTTGTAATTTAGAGCAGCCCTGAGAACAGACCGGTCTGGCCCAGTCCGAAACCTAACATTGGTCATTTCGGGGTCAGGGATGCATTTTCCGGCATTATGATGTTCTGCAAAATTGTAGAGTTTAAAAAGATCTATAAGTTCACTGAACATGAAAAAATAAAAAATATCATTTTCACCCCAAAAAGTGCGATTTTAGGGAATTTTGGCCAGGGGTTTTTTGGCAGACAATCGAGTGATTAAATCCATTAATCTATTCTTACGTCACAACTGAAACAGAAGACTGTACACATTGGGCTTTATCCCCCAGTAGAAGCACAAAACTAATGAAACTATCCTGAAAATGTGTTGTAACCTTTCTTGTTTCAAAACCAAGCTATCGGATGCTGTGTTGTGTTTGATATAATAGTCCGACTCTAATCTGTCTATCATTTCATAAAACAACAAATGTAACAAAGCTGAGATCAAACATCATCAATTCCCTTGATCATCATCTTGTGCAGGACAGCCTCATGGATATTCCCTCCGAGCATTGTTTTCACCCGATTCACCTGAAATCTCCCTCTTTTCCAAAGGTTTCAAGCCAAACCTGTCTTTTCCTCGCCATATGCTCGCAGATGAACCATGTCAAGCACATTGGAATAATGGCCAGAGCTCCTAGAGGACCGAGGAGGAAGGCCTGAAAAAACATAAAATTTTGATGTGGAAGAGGCGCACTCAAGAATTACAAATTGATAAGTGTAATCCACTCTTAGTCTTACGAGTAGTATGAAAAAATTTACTTTTTTACCGTCGGTCATCTCGAAGTTTTTCACATCCTATTACGACCACATCCAGAGTAACATATCCACTGGTCTCCGTCCAAAGAGACCAGTGGATATGTTGCCAAAACTGACGAGTTGGAAGTGAAAGAAAAATCAGAACTAAAAAAAAACTGGTACTTCTCATAAAAGTAATACAGCGGTATTTAGACATTTTTTCAGCCCAAACATCCGTGGAATTTCTTCCCCTTGAGTGTTTCAAAACTAGCAAAAGAAGATAGA
Source organism: Oscheius sp. JU75 (assembly GCA_037178855.1). Taxonomy (NCBI): domain Eukaryota; kingdom Metazoa; phylum Nematoda; class Chromadorea; order Rhabditida; family Rhabditidae; genus Oscheius; species Oscheius sp. JU75. The sequence goes on along the minus strand of JASJZC010000006.1, from coordinate 1,305,034 downwards.
CTTTTATTGGAAAATTATTCCAAAGTGGCCGTGATTGTTCTAAAACTACCATAAAGCAGAACTTCCCTTGGAAAATTAGTGTAGTGGGTTGGAAGTGAAACAAAAATCAGAAGCAACATAAGCAAATACGGATGAATGAGATACATAGGTACCCTACTTTAGACGTTGTTAGAACCCCAAAGATGCAAAGGAAGTTTTCGTTTCTCCACGTTGAGTGTTTTAAAAATAGCATTAGAGAGTAGAAGCTCGTAGGAAAGTAGTGCAGAGCCGCTATCTTTCGGAACCTGTTTCAAGAAGCAGCAGAACTCTCTTGAAGGTGCTTGTATCGAAGTTTGGAGCTGATACCAAAAAAAATCAGAACATAGGGAAATACAGAACTTCTCATGTAAGTGCTTACCGCTGCACCCTACTATAGATACTTTTTGAACCCCAAAGCTACAAAGGAATTTTTTTTCTTCATCATAAAAAACCCCAAAATCAGATCTACCTTCCTATTATAGTAGCTGTACACATTGACAGTTTTCAGCTTGTTGCACAGTTCCCCGTCCCATGGCCGTTCACAGACACATGCCGTCCCCTTCTTGTTCAGTTTTCCGTGCTCACAATTGGCGATTTCGCAAAAAGGACCAGAATAGCCGTCCTCACAGGCAGTACACCTAGAATTTTTAGTCGAAAAATGTCGAAAATGAACCCACGATCCGTTCATGAAGCGTCTAAAAGTAGCACAGTGCTTCTTCTTCTCGCAGTGGAGACCCACGAAATCCTGGTCACAAACGCATTTGTGCTTTTCGACGATTCCGTGGACACATCTGCAAAGTGTATATTTTTGAAAACGGAATGTTCTACGAAACGGAACATGCTCCAGCTACGTTGTATATGCAGAGTTCGAAAAATTCCACTTTTTATTTTAGACTTTCCGGTTCCACGATTTGTGTAAAGGGCAAGCAAGAAAATACGCTGTGATCAATCATCTTTGTTGCAAGCAATAGTCTACCGAGGGAACAAAGCGCAGCGTCATGCTTTGTGGAACTTTTGAACCTATGAAACTTTTTTTTTGCTTCTTACTGGATATAAAAGTCGGCATTGAAAGCCATCCTGATATGCAGAGGAGCAGGTTATAAATATAAAACTCATTCAAAAGTAGATTGAAGTTCTCTTCTGGGAAAAAGGAAAGGATCCAGAACTGAAACTTTTTTGTTTCAGCCATTGGGTTTAAGAGAATGGTGAATGGCTACATATTCTCTTTTTCGATGTTCTACTACTAAAGCGTCGTGGACGGCTGGTCTAGTTCTAAATGCCCAAAAGCCTCTGTGCGTATGTATGATTACTTTGTGCGCACACTAATTGTTGCAAATCAAGTCAGTTTGGGAGATAACTTCTTTGGGAGAACGTTGCTCCTGTCAGGGTAGCTCGGCTAGAACAGCATCTACCTGTCACGAACCCCAACGGGGTATCAGCCAAACTTGTTGTAGGAAAATTAACATGTTTCGCAAGACAATATGCGAAAGTCATGAAACAAACCGGGAAAAAAAGAAAGCAAGGTAAAGACTTCTTTATTACATCATCACTCCGGACTGGAATTCAAATTTTCGCATAATAGTAAGTGGGAGACATGGGACAAGCAAGTCGTAACGTCTCCAATGTAACGCCTACCGTACTGCTCTCTGTTGGTATCCCAAAATTTTCATGTTTCAGACTTTGAATATTAGAAGAAGAATGAGTTTGCTACCTCTGCTCCTCTACTTCTTACAACTTACATTTTTTTACTTTTTCTGATTAACAAATATGAGTCATTCACTACAAAAGTCCGCATTGGATTCCATAGGGCTGTCAACCACAAAGCAAAACTTGTCCCAACTGTTCCTCTATACCCAATTCTTGAAACATTTGACTTCTAAAATTCTCTAAACCTTAAAAAATATTACACCACCTCATCACAGCTCTTTCTGCACAACCATTCCAATCCAATTATCTATTACACCCTCTAATTTATTGACACTGAAAGACCCCCGCCCCTCAATAGGTCATTGTAAACGTCTCAACCATTTGGCAAAGGGCGATTATGGCCGAGGAGGGCAGAGAAAACTTGTTTCAATTTCTATCTGTGTGCCTGCACAAATATTTTGACAGGGCCATAGTACGGCAATAGTAGTTTTTGGTGGTCTTCCAAGGGATTCGGAAGGAGTAAGATGGGCAAAAAAGGAGCCAGGAAATTTTGCATGGAATAAATACATTTCAGAACTTCTGTAAAATCAACTTTTCGGCAGAAATATTTCAGAAGAAATGTTTCTAAAAGTTTCGTAACCTTTGTTCCCATCACTGTTTAAACTGATCTCCGAAAACCTAACTGTGAAACGAAAAACAGACGATGAAAGACTCACACTAGTACCTTCAAAAAACTGTTCTGGGTTCAAGTGCAGACTTTTCACTTTGCAAAATAAGTGAAGTGAGTCTGAGAATCCAGCACATTGCTGAACGAAGCTGATTTAGTCCTATTTTAAAGGCTGTGCTTTTTTTGTCATTATCTACCGGCATACTGATTAAAAAACTTGCAAAGTTGTCCTATACAAACACAAAGAGTTGGGAAAATGAAGGAGTACAAGAGACGAGAAGCTATTGCTTCAACATATGTACAAAATGGAAATGCATCAGTATCACGACCTTTTTTTTCTATCAAGGGTAAGCGACTATTCTGAAAAGAAGTTATAGCGGCCCGCAGGTGACTAGGAACTCCGAAAATTCAGGTATAGTAACAGTGAAACACAAAACAGTTTTGTCACTCCGTCTTTCTGTCAACCTAAGCCTAACCAGAAACCATAAAATGAACTCACACTGGCATTCGTCTCCTATGAATCGGGTGCCTTGAGGCCACCTCACTGTCTACCAATCCAATGACTCCTACCAGTACTAACAAAATAGTGAAAAAGGACCAATTCTGAGTCATTTTCACGTCCAGAAATGCAGAAGAAATGCCTAAAACAAGAATCACCAAAAGGGTGGGCTGGGAGTGGCGCGAAGAACAAGAAACTAATAGGACGCGTACGGGACCTATCTTGAAAAAAATTGTGATCACTGGTGACCGCGAAAAGCCAATTTTAAAAAAGTTCCTGTCTCTGTCACTGTTTTGGTGAAGTTTGTGTGAAGTTTGCCGAAAGAGAACGACGCGACAGTTCATCCAATTTGCAAGGATGAGGCACTGTCGCGATTTGGTGATCTTTGGGAAATGATTTTCAGAGAGAAAGATCACGAATAGAGATCTTCGGAGACAAGGAGACAGAAATACTACTTCAACCAAGTTTTGGGAAAAATGTATTGTTTTCTCAAGCACAACAAACCACTGAGTACGATATATAGCCTATGACGCCATCTCTCTGTCTTTCTGTCTCTCTGCCTCTCTGTTAGATTGCAAACGTCAGTGGTCCCCAAAGTATAAACCCTCTGTCAATAGAGAACGAAAGTATTCTGTTTTGAAGTTTTGTTAGCTACAAAAGAACAACAATTCTAGGGAGCCAGTTAAGTTAAAAAATACCACGACTTTTTCTAAAAGGTAAAAGATTGTTTTCGAAACCAAGTAGTCTACTCTAAATGAGACCTCTTCTTCAGGCGCTGCTCCTTCTCCGCTCTGCCGCAGCCCTAGAAGTCTATAGGCAGAAATCGGTCGAGGTTGTGCTCCATATTCCGCTCAATATTCCACTCCATATTCCTCTAGAACGGGCTCCATGTCCCTCTAGAATGGCGGCTATTTCGTTGTGACCATTTGCTCGAGCAAGCTGTAGAGGAGTATTATTATACTTGTTCGCCCTATTAGGATTGGCGCCAGCTTGTAGGAGAAGAATTACAATGTCAATGTATCCTTTAGAACTGACAAAGTGCAGTACTGTACAAAGATCGATACGATGGGCGTCTACATCGGCTCCATGTTGGAGAAGGATTTTAACAACATCGACGTGGTTAGCATGCGTAGCGAAATATAGTGCAGCTGAACCATTACTGTTTGTCGTGTTCGGATTAGCACCACGTTCAAGGAGATAGGTGACGCAGTTGATCGCATCTATGAAGCAAGCGAAGTGAAGAGGAGACCATCCATCTTTGTCGGTGACTTCGATCGTAGCTTTGTATTGAAGCAGTAATTTGACTACTTTGATCCTGTCTTCTTTGCAAGCGATATGAAGAGGAGTACGTCCGTAACAATCATAAGCATCAAGATCAGCATTCTCGTCGAGTAGAAGCTTTACCATTAGTGCGTGTCCACTAAAAGCAGCAAGGTGAAGAGGAGTACTGCCAAACACAGTGGCTGCATCAATCGGTGCATGATAACTAAGCAGGGCTCTGGCACTTTCAATGTGATCATGTCTAGCAGCAACATGTAAAGGAGTCTTCCCATCTACAGGGTGGCCCTACGTTGACAAGGCGCGCTCGCGCGGTCAATCGTCTCACTTTATCATGAGGAAATTCCGGCATGCGTCATTTCGAGGCGACTTAATGTATCCAGGCAACTTGTATCGGCGAAGATTTCAAGATTCAAGTCTTTGGGAAGCCATTCCGACCGAACCGGACGCGGAAGATCTGTATCTGTTTCAACCAAAGCAGCTATCAAGAACGTGCGTAAACGTCTTCGTCGCAACCCGGCGCGCTCTATCCGCAAGCTGTCAAAGGAGTCCATTTCCCGAACTTCGTTGCAACGAATTGTCAAGAATTGTCTAGCGATGAAAGCGTACAAGCAGACTAGAAGTCAGCTTCTTTCTGTTGTAAAAATCAAGAGAAAAGTCCGTGCCAAGGAGTTGCTTAGACGTTTCAAGAATGGAGATCACCAGACGATTCTCTTCACAGATGAGAAAGTGTTCACCATCGAACAGGCTCTGAACAAGCAAAATGATAGAGTCTACGCAATTTCTCAGCCAAATGTGACCGTACAGCGAACTGGTTATCCGAATAGTGTGATGGTCTTTGCCGGAACCACCTCAGATGGAAAGACGCTTCTCATCTTCGTACCCCAGGGAATCAAAGTCAATGGAAACAATTATCTCGATATGCTGAGGACTCAACTTTTGCCTGGGCCAAGAAACACTTCAAGAAAAAACATTGGTGCTTCCAACAAGATGGGGCGCCCGCCCACAAGCATAACGCCGTCCAGAACTGGTGCCAGCAGAACTTCCCGGACTTCGTCTCTTTCAATCAATGGCCACCGTCATCCCCTGACCTCAATCCTATGGACTACTCAGTCTGGAGTATTCTCGAGTCCAAGGCATGCTCCAAACCCCATCTGGACATCGATTCGCTGAAGAAATCCCTGGAAAAGGCCTGGACTGAGCTCGATGATGACTACCTGCGTGCCACCGTCGACGCCTTCCCCAAACGTCTCAAGGCCTGTGTCGATGCTGACGGAGATATCTTTGAACTTTAACGTACAATTATGTTCAGTTTTTTGTTAAGAATAAAACCTTTATGGTCGATTTTCTTGTTCTGCTCTTTTTTTGTTTTCACAGAACTTTTTACCTCGTCAACGTAATTATGGGCCACCCTGTACAAGTGGACGCACTTCACATTTCAAACTTTAACCTAAAAGGTTCTTCGATGTCCAGATGGGGTTTGGAGCATCCCAGTTAGGTCCACTTCAAAGTACAAATATTCTTGTATTTATAGAATATCACGGCTAGTAGAAGAGAATGATATTTTTTTCCGGATGATTTCAGGGCGTGCTGGCCTAGTCCAGTAAGCAATTCTCCATTCAGAAGACTTATCAACGACAATCAGGGATTAAGAAGACCTTCCTGTGATATCTCCCGTTCTCAAACCCCCCGCTTCTCCATGGTTCACAGGCAATTCTTGGTTAGTATATAGTCCCCGTTTCACGTAGAAAGGGTGGAGCGCAGCTCTGAAGGGTAAATGGTTTACGACCTCTACCTCTGTTCTGGAAGAAGACCAGTATCACGTATGTCGATAAATTCATAGCGCACCTACTACGGCAGGGGGGTAGATTCTCTGCGACCCAGTAAGGTGTGATTGGAGCCTAGCTCTCACAGCAGAGTTTCTACTAGACGTCCCGGTATGTAGGCACAGCCTCGAGTGTTTCAAACTATATTATTCCTAAGTAAGTCAATTCCTGAAACCCCCTGCTACTCCTCAATCCCTTTTCCCATTTCACATTGTATATAACCAATATTTAATCCCTCTGGACAAATGAATATTCTAATCTAATCTAATAAAGAAGTGTACAATAGTGATTTTATTTGAAGCTCATTTCAACTGTTGTTGGATGTGCTCCTAATTCTGCTCCATATTCTTCTAGAACGGGCTCTAAATTCCACTAGAACGGTCGCTACTTTGTTCTGACCATGTCCTCGAGCCTCGCATGACCGATGCTCCGGCCCCAAGAAGCATTTCCACTACTTCATTGTATCCCTCTTGAACAGCAAGGTTAAGCGGGGTGTAAAGGTCATTGTTGCAACTGTCGATGTTAGCTCCATGTAGAAGGAGCAGCTTGACCATGTTAACATAATCATTTTTGGCAGCAAAGTGTAATGGAGTCCACCCATTTTTATCCTTTGGCGTGGCCGATGCTCCGGCCCCAAGAAGCATTTCCACTACTTCATTGTATCCCTCTTGAACTGCAAGGTGAAGCGGGGTGACGAGATTTTTGTCGCTCTCGTCGACGATAGCTCCTTGTTGGATAAGAAGCTTGACCATTTCAACATGACCTTTTTTGACAGCAAAGTGAAGAGGAGTATGATTATTAGGAGTACCGGCGTTAATCGGCGCGCGATGCTTAAGCAGGATTGTGGCACTTCCAATGTGATTATATTCAGCAGCAAAATGTAAAGGAGTCCTCCCAAATTTATCCTCTGAAGAAACCGAAGCTCCGGCCCCAAGAAGCATTTCCACTACTTCATTGTATCCCTCTTGAACAGCAAGGTGAAGCGGGGTGTAGAGTTCTTTGTTGCAACTGTCGATGTTAGCTCCATGTTGAAGGAGCAGCTCGACAATGTTAACATAACCATTTTCGGCGGCAAAATGTAAAGGAGTCCACCCATTTTTATCCTTTGGCGTGGCCGATGCTCCGGCCCCAAGAAGCATTTCCACTACTTCATTGTATTCCTCTTGAACAGCAAGGTGAAGCGGGGTGTAGAGTTTTTTGTTGGAACTGTTGATGTTAGCTCCATGTTGAAGGAGCAGCTTGACCATGTTAACATAACCATTTTCGGCAGCAAAGTGAAGAGGAGTATGATTATTAGGAGTACCGGCGTTAATCGGCGCGCGATGCTTAAGCAGGATTGTGGCACTTCCAATGTGATTATATTCAGCAGCAAAATGTAAAGGAGTCCTCCCAAATTTATCCTCTGAAGAAACCGAAGCTCCAGCCCCAAGAAGCAAGTCCACTACTTCATTGTATCCCTCTTGAACAGCAAGGTGAAGCGGGGTGTAGAGTTCTTTGTTGCAACTGTCGATGTTAGCTCCATGTTGAAGGAGCAGCTCGACAATGTTAACATAATCAATTTTGGCAGCAAAATGTAAAGGAGTCCACCCATTTTTATCCTCTGAAGAAACCGAAGCTCCAGCCCCAAGAAGCAAGTCCACTACTTCATTGTATCCCTCTTGAACAGCAAGGTGAAGCGGGGTGTAGAGTTCTTTGTTGCAACTGTTGATGTTAGCTCCATGTTGAAGGAACAGCTCGACAATGTTAACATAACCATTTTCGGCAGCAAAGTGTAATGGAGTCCATCCATCTACCTCCTTTGGTTTTTTGGTACTTTTGTACTATACGGAATAACTTTTCCAAAAGCCTAAAAATACTGTATAATTGTTCTTTCGAAGCTATATATTTGTAGTAGCAATAAAACATATCCCTTCGAATGGATATCTTCTCCCTGAATCTTGTAAATTTTCGTGAAACAAAAAATAAAGTTGTTTCCTTGCAAATGCTCAATTGCTTCAAACAATAAAATATGGTTTTTAGAAAAAGTATTCCGTATAGTACGAAAGTACCGATTTTTTTCTATACTTCCACTAACTTTAATGGCTTTAGATCAAGATGAGCAATGTCTCTCATGTGCAAGAAACAAACAGCATGAGCAATTTGACACATCCAAAAGTATGCTCGTTCTGCCTCGTACTCCTTCTTCGAATGGATGACAGCATCAAGACTTCCTCCGGCCATGAGCTCCATAACATATCCTTGTTTTATTATATGGGGAACTAGACAGTTATACCCTTCGTAGGTACCAAAAATTTCGACTATATTCGGATGTATCCCTTTCTGGAAAACATGAAATCGTAGCAAACTATTTCAAACCAGTTTTAACAGTTTTTCTACTTCCTTCTTTGCATGATCACCAAAATTACGAAAGATTTTGACACAAACGTCTCTGAAATCCTTGAGGGTCTGTACGGTTCTGAGGCCTACCCTATGTCTTTTACCTTGCCAGTGTAAGTAATACCTTCGCCTCCGTCCGACAAACATTCCAAATCTACAAGGTTCTCTCCCCTCTTGAAATGGGGAAATTTGCCATTCTGGACACTTGAAAAGCCACTGGACGATGGTTGTTCGTTTTGATATTCCATGTGTTTCTTCATATTAAGCCAAGGTAAGCTAGACATGTAATGGCTTACCTTTTGACTGCTTTTCTCCCTTCACAGCAAAAATAGAGCCGGTCGAAAAAAAATGGCGACAACAAGGACCGATAAGAAGCACTAATCAATTTTAGCAGTCACGCGAGCAGCATTTGTTTACCAAAAAATTGACAAGCTACAATAATGTACTTCTAGGCCCCTCGTCGGAGAAGGGCTTACAACAAAAGCGAAATTGAAAAACAGAACTTGAGAGCAAAAGCACCGCGAGTTGACAGGAAATAATACGGTTTTGTGTTTGTTTGTTTGTTTATAAGTTTATTTATTGCAAAAGATAATAAATACAACAAAAAAAAAGCAAAACTGAGAGGAAACTGGATGCGACAAACGCGATCAGCGAGAACAAGAACCCAATTTAGAAATGCTCAAAAGAAAAACACAATTTGAACGATAGGGAAAGGGCGCGCGAATTTTTTTATTTCAGCGCGAATTTCAAATGCAATAGCTAGGCAAACAAGGGGGAATACAGCTTTGTCGTATTTGGACAGAATCCTGTCACCAATAATAATGATATAGTCTTTTTTCGTGTCCTCTTTCTGTAGATTTGAGGCCACACATCTCAAGACTCTATCGATCGGCGTCATTGTGTCACTGTCACTCTCGAAACGTTTGGCAAGCAAGGCACAGAACTGGAGACTGAGAGAACAGGACACCAGTTCAGAATCGTGATCTTCAGAGAGTCGGCCGAGGAGAGACAGAGGCAGCTTCAGAAGCTTCTGGGCATATTCACTGGGATTCTCGTCCTGGAGAACTTTGTTCCTTCATGGTATAAGAGGCTCACCAGGTAGAAGGAGGATTTTATGATAGTCACGATCTAGGGAGAGAGTCCTTTAGTCTGGCAAAGAGTCTGGAAGCTGACTTTGACATTGACAGAGACAGTCACTCGGGGGGTGGCTATGAGGCAGTACTAGCCCGTTGACATTTCCCCTTAACTTCTGTTCAGCGTTGAGCATAGGTGTGCACTGGGAAGTGATTGAAATGTGTTCCTATGAGATCTTAGCTTTTGATATTCTAATAATTGATGTCTCTGTAGCACTATCTAGAGCCACGAAGACTGCTGGCCAGAAACGTGGGGCAAGAGAGTATCCATTCGTCACTCTTGCACGGGGAAATGCGACGCCAATAAGTTGTTTTGTCTTGGAATCGAATATCGGCTTGAAGTTGCTTAGAAAACGCTGTGAAAGTTCTTGAATAAAAAAAGGCCCCATAACCTGTGGAAGTTGCCTCAGAGATTAGAAAAAACAAAAAAATAGTCCCATGACCGTTCATTGTTCCGGCACCTCTTTTGAGTTGACTACTTGACCTACGACAACTCCTGCAAAATAATTTATAGTCATTTCTCATCTTTTTTTAGTCTTTTAGTCACTTATTTGCTAAGGTTTGAAAATACTCTGAACCAACTAAGTTATTTGTATTTGTGAAAAAGAGAATCTAAAAGAGGGGTGATTTGATTCAAATATACCCAGCAAAATGTGAACAATACAAGTTAACAAAAAGGGTACGATAGAGAGTCTTACACTGAATTTCATCAGTCAAATCACCGCCTCAGTGGAGCAAGTAGACGAATTTCAAAAAGAAGACTTTTTATGTTTTTCAAATGCTAGACATTTAGGGTTATCAGCTGAGGGAAAGGGTTTGTAGGAGTGGGCAAGAGACACATGAACTACTTTCAACAAGGTCCTTGTAAAAAATTCGTTAACACCGTCTTTTAAACTTTATCGCCTTCATTGTTTTGATCCTAGTCAGCCATCAGTTTTTCACTGGGACGGTCGAGAGGTACAGGGTTTGTTCCCAACAAACTATTCCCAAAAAAACAGACAAATGGAAGATGTTCTCGCATTGGCCCTAGGCTGGTTCTATCGCGGATCTGTCCATTGCACTTTAGTGGTAGAGAGATCGAATCATTATCGTAGTATTGAATTCATGAAGGCGAAACAGTTTAAGGAGTAGGTGTAACCAAAAAGTCCCGAACTCACAGACCTATCGAAGCAGGTAAAACCTAGTTCCAGTATACGTATACGGATAAAACAAAAAAAATGTGAAGTGTATGAAATCTTTTGACTGCCCCCAGAAGCAAAAGAACCGCAATTTTCTCCTCTTTCCCAGATAGCGTTTTTTTTATAACAGAGGTACGACGAGGAATTATCAACACTGTTACCAATTCTTCTTCTTAGACTGTTTTTTCGAAGCCAAACCAAACATTGCAATTGATAATCATGAAAATGGCTTTAGAAACAAAATACCCATTTCTTCCTTTTTCTATCCAAAAGAGCTTACATTTAGCGAAGTGGAAGACAAAGCAAAATCACATCTGAAACATAAAACACAAATATGAAACAAAAAAGGTTCCCGATTTCGCAATTGATGCCCTTCTGAAGATCTATCTCTTTGGTGGGGGAGATTTTGCGGATGGTTATCCTGTCAAGACTCTTCATGTCTATCGGCTTCTACAAGTGATACTCTTATCGCAGTTGCTTGTAGTTTGTGCTGGAGTAAAGTCTTGGACTGTTGGCTCGCTTCTACACACTCCGTGTTACAACACAGAGAGACAGAGATAGAGAAATACTTCTTCAACTCTGGATTTCTGTAAACAGAGTTTGAAGGGACATGTATATTCCAGAGATCCACGAAACATTTCCAGTATATTGAATAATATCCGTTGGAATCGAACCCAACTAGTTGGAATTGAACGTTGAAATCCAACTCTCCTGCTGACGAATTCTTCTAGTTTCTGGCTGAATCGGCGTTTGTGCTCTTTTCCGTAGACTTCTGGAGCGTTTGTGAAGTCGTCGCTGGAATAATGAAATATTAGATGAAAGCGGAAATGAGCAAGAGACATCATCTCTCCATCTCGTCTTCGGTCAACCTGTCTTCTATATCTTCACGGTCTCCAAATCTCTACAGTTATCCTTCTAGAGCATTTCCTTCTCATTCCTAAGAACCAAGCACAAAACATTCCAAACCTTAAAAGTAAAACGAGGCTTATCAATATTTGGAAAAAATATACTTTTGTTTTGTATGATCCTCAATAACTGATCGCTCTCAATGTCAGCTTTACGTCTTACAGTTGCTAGAAATACGAAAACGTTCGATACCGTAACTACACTTGAAAACAAGTTTTCCAAAACATGGCTATATACCAAATGTGAAATCAAAAAGGTTTGTCGACTCTCTAGAATAGAACTGTGTTTTCTATTCCCCATCTACCTCAAAAACAGTCTAATACCGTTGTTTGCTTCTAGAGTCTGTGGACACAAGAGTAGTCAAAAAATGTGTACAGTCATGGAAAATAAACCTAGTAGCCCGACGCGGAAACATCATTTCTGGTCGTGTTTTGGTCACAAGCAATATTTACACTGCCAGCTCAGAGTTGGGGAGAGAAACATGTGAAGAGGAGGAGGAGCTTTACTGTTTCAAAGTTAGTTTCATAAAGTTTTGCTTTATTCTTTACATAAATTGTGTTACATGAAGTATTTTTAGTTTTAAAATCTTTCTTGGCACAATTCCCATTCTCTAGGGGTACCTAGCATTTTGATTGTTCCCGAATTCACCATCATTTCTCTCTCTTCCAAAAAGTGTTAGGACGGATTGTTAGCTCAGTGGTAGAGTAGTGGATTTTGAATGAGACGGTCCCAGGTTCGAATACCGGATGATCCAAAGTTTTCCCTTTCTCTGTGACAAGTGCCTTACAGACATATGAACTTTAACTGTTCCCTAGTATAGCAAATCTGCAAAAACATTCTGGTTTTATTGCTAGTTGAATGCAGGGAAACAACTACGTCTTCTTTTCCAAATGAACCATATTTCAACTCAAGGCATCGTGGCTCTGGGCATCTGAGCAGTGAAACATTTTCCTTTCCGAAAACTTTCAACACAAGTCGAGAAACTTTCTCTTCAATATAATTCAGTCTTTGATCACCTACTCGGATTCCAAAAATCTGTAAGGTACCTTGGACAAAAACCGGAGCCTTCTCTGTGTCCCTTGCTTTGATAATGTTTTTTGTTCCATTCTTTTCCGAACTCAGTGGAAGTTGAACTGTGGAACGAGATATAATACACGCTAAATGCACGTTAATATCTAACTAGTGAGAGAATTTTCATCTTTCCGCACTTCAAATGTCAAGAAAACACCTATATCGTCCTTACAGCTGGTGAAACATGAACTTTTTCAGTTTACCGAAAGGGTTAATGTAAAAACTTTCTGTTTTCATTGATATTTGAATTATGGAAAACGGCAGGATACACGCTGGTAGAGAATCTAGGTTATTTTCAAAGTAGAAGGCGAAAATCACTGATGCTCAAAAAAAGAGGACTCTGTCTGTTTGTTTGTCCGTGGCCACGAAACAGAAGCTAGCCAATTATATTGTTCAGAAGTTTTGTTGTTCGGAAACAGTTATTGCCTAAATTCGTCGGAGAAGGCTGGTATTTTCTGAAAATTATCAAAGGGATTCCCCAAAGGAATTCTGTTCTTTTTAGCTATCACAACGGCAAGTTTCAAAACAATCCGAGTCTTTGGTAAGTTCATTGAAACACAAAAGTCACTTTGAACAGGACAGAAGCTTTTTCAGCTATTCTTGGCTTTTTTGACCAAGTCTTGAACTTGCTACTATTCGAAAAGCACATAGGTTTGCTAGCACAGATCTGTTCTTTACCTGATCCTATCAGTCGACAAACATTGTCGAGCATTGAGACCGATTCGTTCTTCTGTTTATATTTGACTATCAGGCTTACTCGAACCTTGAGACGGCGGATTATTACTCTGTTCATCAAACAGCAGAAGGGTACACTTTGGGAACAAAAGGAAGACTGCATTTCTGTCTCCGTCTCTTTTTCCTACCATTACTTCCTATTTCTCTCTCTCTCTCGTCTATATGGCTCATGCCAAACCTTCATCTTGCGTACTTTCAGTTACGCGAGATTGCGTACGGTGAAGATTTGGCTCAAGCAATCAGCTCAGATAAAACAACATGATGGGATAGCATAAGACTGCGAGATCATTTTTGACGGTCTTATGTATCTTGTGATGAAACTTTCAAATTTCTTAGTTACTGTTATGGTCATCGATACGCAGTACTTTCACACAGGAGGCTTGTTCCTTTTATGCAATGTTCGAAACATTCAAAATACTTGTCCGGAACTATTGAAAGCCCTACCAAATCACAAAATCCGTGCGAGTCACAGGTCAATTTAACCAGATAATTGGTCTCTCTGTGCCTCAATTCAATTTTGGTTTCATCTTCCATACTTTGCCAGGCAAATATCAGTCCCCATTCGTCCCTCTCACAACCGGTAGCAATTTTCGGCTTTTCTCGTGTCATTAACCTGTCTCTCCCCCTTTCATAGTGACAAATCTTGTTCAGCTCGAGGGGTCCAACTTTAGTTTTTTCCATTGCAGAGAGCCCAAAATGTTCATTTTACAGCAATCACGAGCGTTTATTGCTTCAATGACTGTTGAGGACCAGAAGACAGGTACTGGATTCATTAGTATCGTGATGACTTATGTGAATTTTGCCAGAAAGTCGCGGATAGTTGATGCTGTTTATAAGTTTTGGGGCCGCTGTGAGAGAAAAAAGCTCTAAAAAGTGGGGGGAACGCTATTTTTCAAACTTTAGGTATAGTTCCGATCATACAGTCAATTTTCACTAATGTGGTAATCTTGTTGGAAAAATACCATAATTTCTGAAACAGTGCTACATGCTATTACTGCATATTCAATCTTCATAACTTCTTGGAGTGTTTCAATGGCTGCTTATAAGAAGAAAGTCACTCAGTCAGTAATCCTTCTCCTTTTTTCCGAGCAAAAAAAATTGTCTTCGTCTCCCAATTCCATCAATTTTCTAAGTCATAGACAATATGGCTTTATTGTTTCAACGACTTCCCATAAACCCATGGATACTGAAAGAAACGTTCTTTTCCTGATCGGTATCATTTACGTTTTCTACAAAAAAAAAACAATTGAAACCCCCCAATTTTCAAAGCACAGTACTTTTTTTCAATGATATTTTTAGCAATGCTTATATGTCTGAAGATAGAGGTTTGTTTTTCGATTCCATTGGCTGTGGACAATGTTCTTCGCCCCACTGTTCCAAAATCGACTGTTTCATGCAAATAGACACCGAGATCCGATTATGTAGTGACGTCTATCTGTCCAAATAGTCAATCCTCTCAATGAACCCCCAATGGTTCTTGGGTCTAAAAATATTCTATTCCTGTCACTTCATGGGCTTATGACACTTTCATCAGCTTGAGCGGACTTTGAAAGTATCATTGTAATGAAACAGCGCGTGAATTGCTATTATCCAGGTACTAATTAGTAGGTGCTGTATGTCCATACGAACTAATGAATACAGTGAGACAATTCTTATTAGTTCTGAAACAGCCAACAGGGTTCAGTGTTCTGTGAGTAACCCACTGTTTTTAGTGTTTTATGACTCATGTTTTGGCGTAAAATAATATCCCAGGGGCTACCTTTTTCACCAATTTGTGCTTACTTCGATAATATTTTGCTTTTAACATCTGTCTATTGACTTACTGTTTTCAGGAAAACAACTGAGGGCTTAGAAGAACCAGTGAAACACTTTTATGAAATCAGTTGGGGTAGGACATAGAACTTTGGCCCAAAGGAGTTGAGATCTAAAATAAGCTAGTCATTAAACTCTTATACCACTATTGATACAACATTTTCATGTAATTGAAAGTATACAACTAGTTATTAGCGTTTGTCGTAAGACAGCCCATCCTCACAAAAACAGTCAAACATTTTTGTAATCTTTTTTTAGTCCGCAGACTCTTGTACCACTAGTATAGTTCCCGGTGCAACTCTGTAAAAACTAATAATATCAGTGAAACATTCTTTTTGAGAAATTTTTTGGTTTCAGTGTCTTTGGAATACGATGTAGGGCACAAAATGCATCGATTACAACTTTGAGATGGGCTCAAAACTTTTATGTTTCCCTGATCTGTGATAGCAGTGGAGTTTTTCGTGGTTTCGCTTGAGGAGGGTACACCAAATATTGGTAATCATGTTTCCCGACCAAAACTCGTACATTTCACTCTGATCTTTCCCCCTTCCGCCTCTCTTTTTCGGACCGCTGGTCATGAACCTGTTCCCTCCCTGTCCTTTCTCGTATCGGTCGCTCGTTTGTCAAAATAGCCCCCTTGCCCATTGGCATCGAAACAAAAATCGAGTCTTGTCCCTTTTTTGTTTCGTTGTTACGATAAGTTCTATGTAGTTTTAATCATTGAACCATTTGAATCAAAGTAATCTTTATCTTGCGGATTCTATGACCATTCTCCACAAAATATTCATTTTACTTGTCAGGTTTCATGGATATCTTGAATAGGTTGGTGTCTTTGAAAAGTCAATACCAGGTTTCCAAGCCTTTCTTTCATTGTTTCAACTGTCTTACAAGTATTGACTAAAACCATTTTATCGTTCTTTGTGTCCGGGTGCCTCAAAATATACAGAACATCCAAAAGTTGGACGTTCCAGCATTATTTTGTGTTTCAAAGCGGCTCTCGATATTCCGTTCTGTTCCAAAATGTCAATAGCTCAGCTATACGCGTGTGAGACACTGTTATCTCAAGCTATTGCAGTCTGGAAATCACCATTGTGTAGCTGAAAATAACCTCGCGAAGGTCATGGCCGCCTCAAAACAAGGTCCGCCTTTGACGGATTCTTGTAGTAGTCTAAGGTTATTGAAAAACTGGCTGACCATCTGAACCTGCTATTAAAATTGTTTTTTGTAGCCAGAAATAACGGCTCCGAAACCAATAGTACTGCTGGAAACCTCTTGTAATCTTTATTATTTCAACTTGTATGGTCATTTCCCCTATTTTCTTAATAGTTTTCTGTCGAAGTAGGCTACTCTAGGGTAGAATTTGTCGGCGAATCGACTAAACACATATAGAAATCAATAAAATGAGTGTAAAGAATCGGAAAATGCAAAAGATTGATTTTCAGGAAAGTTCGTTGCGGAGCCCGTTTGAAAAAAAAGCGCGCTGTTCACCCATAACTGTACTGTCCCTTTGAAAAAAAAACCTAAAATTATTGTAGTCTATCAGAAACGTAGTCTATGATTTTATACTTTCGTGCCTTTTTCTTTGAATGTTTCATGATCTTCCTATAAGCATTTGTTTTTTCAACTTGGCGAAACTTCACAATTTTTCACTTACAGTATCATGGGCACCATAAGTAGTCCAGAAACTTCAATAGTTCAATAACTGCATGATTCTCCATTGAAAAAAAGTCTTTGTTGCTACCTTATTGTCTCTCGCCACATACCTGCACATACAGGATGGATTTTCCTCTACAAAGAGCTCACAAGAGTCAAAGTTGATATGTTTCACGGATACATTTAGTGGGAAAGAATTTAGGAAAATGTTTTTTGGTTAGCTCTTTTAGCGACTTGCAAAAAGATGGTTTTTTTCCCCGACAAACACACGCAGTGTGGCTCGATACATTTTTTATGTTTTACGACCTCAATATGTAGTCCAGGAACCTCAAAATTTCAATAGACTGAGCTCTTCTCTCGCACTAATTGGAAAACTGTATTTGTTGCTACGCTATTGTTTCTCCCTCCCACATACCCTCTCTTTTGTGTGCTGTTCACACACTGATTGCCTTTTCGCGACCATTGATATGGGAAAATAATGATCTGGCTGGTATTGTTCCCCCCTCTCTATGTGTGTCAATGCGAGAAGAACAGAATAATGATCATGCTTGAAAAGAATGGAACTTCCCTGTATTTTTTCCCGCTCTTATTTGGCTCAAATCCTACCATTTTCCTGTTCTGCTATGCAAAGTTGTAGAGCAGATCAGGGGCTACAATTTTGCAGACCATCGGAATACTGAAAGATGTCGTCTTCGACCAGGAAAAAGGCAATTGTATATTCCTTTTCGTAATCCTGAATATCTATTTGAGAACAGCTGCTGTTTCTTCTTCTCCCCTTTTTCGTAGCCACTTGGCCAACCCTTATCGGCGCCAGGAGGGAATAGGGAGAGAAGGTGATAAAACTGATCATTTTCTGTCTCCTTGTTACATAACCATTGCGGCGTCCATTTGAAAAAAAACTACGGTTGTGTTTAAAAAATTGTATAAAAGCAGACTAGACCTTGAAGGGTACTACCAGAATTTTTCGAACGAACACGTATTACTGTAAAATTCGTAGTCCTTGCTTCTATTCAATTTTTGAAATATTCAATGTCTTTTTGTATTTTCAGTGTCTGTTACCATCCATACTGATTATTTTTTGTCTTTGCTGTCACATTTTTGAAACGATCTGAGATATTATGTAAACCTTGAAAAAAACAAAGAACTATTTAATAGGGTAGCATCGAGGCAAAAATGGAATAAAACAAGGTGTGAAGCCGTGAGATTGTTATACAGAAGTTTTGAAACCTGAAACTTTTAATGAAACTCGTCTTTCATCCTTTGCATTGGCCTCATTTACTTTTCAGGATTCTTTACGGTACGACTAGGAATAGGTTGTATTTTGTAGTGGACATGTTTACGACAGTCATCTCTGTCTCCAAAAATGGATGGGTAATGCGTGGGGGAGAATGAGAGTGAGACAGTTGTTTTGTTTCCTGACTAACTATCTCTGGAGGAGATCAGGGTCTAATAGATAACTCATTTCACCCTCTCTCACAGTACTATTACGTTTTTTTGAATCTAAACTTCGACAACACACTTTTCCTAAAGCAAAAAACCTTTTAAAAAGTTCTGCCAGGCGATTTTAGAATTTTTTGTGTTTCACCAGTGTATGATATTAAGCCAGTGAATTTGCTATGTTTTCAATGTCGCTTCAAATTTCAACAACTCAAAGTTTCTTGATTTCCTAATGGTTTGATCGCCAGCGGAATCCATTCTCCTATCTCTCACCCCTTTTCGTTCGTTCATTCTTTTTGAATGATGTTTGATATACTTTTATGTTTCGACTACAGGCTTTATGCTGTTTTGTAAGCTTCTGCTGTTTGCAGAAACGGTTATAGCATACCGATATAATCCAGTACTACAGATTACGAAGTTTTTTTTTTTTACAAAACCTTCGAATAACCTGGGATTTGCGGGTCTTCATCCTCCTTCGGCTTTCAAAGCCAGGCATTCGTTTTTGTTTTTTCATTATGAAACGATATGAGTTCGAAGAGCTGTTTAGTTGCTGTGTTAGGGTGTTTGACAACAATAATTATTGGTATGACGTTAGTTCTTTTAGGTTTCAGCTGCCTACATCCCTCTTCTCGTTCTCTGAATTTAATGGCTCTCGAGGTCTAGTTATTCAATAAGTTCCGTCTATATTCCCTCTTTTACTACTCATTTTCCAGTAGAGGAAGTTCTGCGCTATAACTTTTCCACCCGTGTCCGAAACCTCCCCTACCCGCAGCAAAATGCCTGGCCTTGATCGGAACGCTCACATTGTTTTCGGCGATTTGGACACACAGAAACCGAAAGGCACACGCTCGAAGAATTTAAAACGATAGGTCACTTTTTAGTTCGACTTTAGCTAGTTCTTTGCCTTTTTTTCTGTTTAGAATTAGCTGAGTAACACTAACTCTTCCAGTAAATCTTCTCTTCCTTTATGCTGGCAGTGTAACACAATTTTCGTATGACAAACTTTGTACGATTCTTGGCAGTTCCCGTTCGATTCCGCATTCTTTAGAATTGTGAATGACGTGATTCTTGGTCTGCCAAGAGCCCACGAGCCTGTACTTTTGCTTATCTGACTCTCTCCATATTGGCTTAGTCATCACTATGTGGGGGCTAGATTGGACTACTGAACAAACAGAACTATTCAGTAGTCAATCTCTGTCTCTGTATCTCTTTACCTCCTTTTCCCCTACCTTGACCACCTTTTGAACATCATTTTCCAGACAACCCTCTTCTCTCCCGCCAATATGGTTGGTAGGCAGCCGACAGCCTTCAAGAGTCGGCTGTCCTACCTCTTCTCACAGCTGACCGTCGAGCCCATCATCTTCCTCGTCTACCTGGGCTGGGTCTTCGGCAACACCTTTCAGGCTCCTGGTGTCTACAGGAGGATCTGTCAAATCTACTACGAAGGGGATGAGGCTGTCAATTGTTATATGATCAAGTGAGAATTCTTTTTTTCCGAAGTCATCAGTGCTATGCCAGCTGAATGTCAGGTAGGTAAAAGGACTTGAAACAGTTTAGTAGCAGCGATATTCGTGTTTTAGAGGTGATTGTCGCAGCTAGCAGGAAATTGAAAAATATTATTGTCCTCGGAAAAGATTCTGCTAAATGTTGAAAAATGTGATTATACCATCTTGACGGCAGTAACTGAAACCTTATCGAGGTCGAGAGGCATCATTATTTGGGGAAACTTCAAATTGAAACATCTCTGTTTTCTAAAGAATGTAGGAAGAGCCCACTGTTGAAACTGTTTCCTAGCACGGTTGTAACGTGTCGGGAAAACAAAAATAGTGGGTTGTCAGTGAATCGAAAACTGTAAATTGCTGGTCCAGCGTGAGTCTAAAAACTGGGGAAACGATGTGACAGTGTCATTAAAGGTTTTCCGTGAAACAAAAAACTGTTAGATCTTACAAAAAAAATTTTGGTTGCTCCAAGACCGTTGAACTGCCAGGACCTATGCAAAGCCTATTCATACAAAGCCTAAAACATAAAAACGTTTTCAGAAATGCCATAGTCGAAGACACTGTCCAAGAACATGCAGCAGAATGGACTCTCTTTAACGCCTTGGCCTACCTCATACCGGCAGTTTTCGCCGATATTATTTTAGGTAAATTTGTATGTTCCGACAGGGAAACAGAGAGATAGAGAGATATATGTTTCAATGCTCTCATAAATAGCTGCCATGTTCTTTTTCTAATATCGCTTGTGATTGTGTTAAAAAAATAACAATATTTCAGGAGCCTACGGTGACCGCTACGGCCGAAAAACCAACATTTTACTCGGAATTTGTGGTCTAACCTTAGCGGAACTGGGCTTCTTACTGACACTGTCAACGTCAGTAGCCACCCCCTACTGGACGACGCTGATTTTTGGAGCGGTCTCAGGAATGACCGGGTTCATTTCCATGGTAGGTTTAGAGAACTGAATTAACGAACAACTAGGGAACACACAGCACGGCCAAAATGAAGAAAAGACTCTTAGGGAACTGGTGAAATATTGAACATCTCCTCCACTATTGTGATTGAACAGGGGTAAAAGGACTAGAATGG
Organism: Oscheius sp. JU75; assembly: GCA_037178855.1. NCBI lineage: Eukaryota > Metazoa > Nematoda > Chromadorea > Rhabditida > Rhabditidae > Oscheius > Oscheius sp. JU75. The sequence goes on along the minus strand of JASJZC010000006.1, from coordinate 1,284,213 downwards.
CTTTTTTCAAATACCCTGACTTTCTTCCATAAGTTTCAAAAGGACTCGAAAACTATGCGAAAATTGAAATTGTGGGACTTTATAACCGGGAACGGAATCTAATGACTGAGATATTCATGTTGTGGTTTACCAAGAAGGTGAAACTTTCGGAGTTGGACCAGGGAAAACCCATATTCAAGTTGTCGATAGTTTTTTAGCGCTTTGCTCGAAAAACTAGCGTCAAGCGTTCCATTTACTTGGTTATAATGATCTCATGAAACATCCCCAAACTTTTCAAAACTACATGTTTTACAGATTCCCGTCTCTTGCAACTCCTACCTGGCTGATATCACTGACGACCCGAAGCTTCTTACCATCCGGTCGGGAATCTTCAGCTCGTTCCAGATGGGAGCCAGTGTAATCGGGGCCTTCTCGGCTGCCGGTCTGGCCACAGCTGTACGTTCTCGGCTCTTGGTTCTTGTAAAAAAAAGTTTCAGTTCTCGATCCCGGTGGCAATGGACATTGAGATATTCCTCTTCCTTCTGGCATCCATCTACACGCTGTGGAAAATTCCTCAAAAGCCTGGACTGCAAGAGATTGACAGAAAGGCTAACGGTAAGGGATTTTTTTTTGTACAATCAACGCAATCGAATAGTGTAGAAAAGCATAGAAAAGTGCGTATATCCATCTGGAAAAGGAATATAGATAACCTTGGACACGGGCAGCTAGTTTGAAGTCTACCCTTCAAATTTGCGGTAGTTCACAATTATTTTTCATTACAACAGCGAAACAGTGCCAAACTGTGTCTTATACCCACTCTGAAACACGATATTTTGCTTTCAAATACTTCTAGGAACCATGACATCTTCCGGTATTCCCTTGAACTAAAGTCTTTTTTCAGCCCGAGCCATCCGTCCCGTGGGCATGGAGCCGAAGAAGAACATCCCTCTGGGACAGCGATTCCGTGAATTTTTCGGAGATATGGTCGAGTTGGTAACCTCAGGAACCGAGAGTTATAGGTAAGCGTAGGTTCTGGCTGTTGGGAAGAATGACAAGCCAGTATTTCCTACTTTGCTGAAACAATTTAGTCACTATTCGTGTTTTGGTACACTTTTGGTTTCACCTGCTTCTTACACACAGATAAAAAAAATCTAGTAGTTAATATCGTGTATCTGGAGAAAGGTTCTGAAAAATAGACAGGAAATGTTTCACTGAATCACTAAATATAACTGGCACTTTTGGTCAAGAATGAGTGGTCTGTGTCTATTTCAAAGTTTCATCAAAGTTTGTCCCAGTTACCCTCTGGATCATTGTATACCCACCCCTACATGGCCATTCTTCCCGAGATCTCCTATCTTTTCAGAAAACCCCGTGAAGGAAACAGACGAGCCTTTATGTTCCTGACAGCTGTGACCCTTATGGTCAGTTATACGACGGCTGTGGAAACCAGAACTAGTGAGTTTAGGGGGAGGAGTGGTAAGGGCTTAAAAACTGGGAATAGAGCGGTATTCAAGTGTAGTTTTGAAACCTAAAAACTGAATATTTTTACGCTCTATTCATAACGACCTATCGCCTGTACACAGCAGCTAGGTGATATAGGAATGGGATGAAACATGAAAACAAGCAGTTGATGATGTAATAAAACTGGTAAAGTTTTGTGTTCCACCCTTAGTATATCAGAAGCATCACAGTATGAGAGAACTCGTCCTTGTCGTCAACATATAGTGGAGAGCAGAGTTTCACTAACGGTATATAGTCTTTTAGAAGTGCAAAGAAGACTTTGCAGGTGATTAGTGATAGAAAGTGATATTATGCTAATCCTTTTTTCTAGGGAACTTATCCATAATTACAACTTTCAAACTTTTAGAGTTCTTTTAGAGACCGTACGTTCACTGCCAAAAAGTATCCTTAGGGCATATGATTTCTAGTATTATATGTTTCACAACAGGGATATTTACTATTTTACTATTTCATTGCACTGTCACATTTGGAACTAGTGTTGCATAAATCTGTAGAATATCACCTTGAACCGTACAGCATACGGTATTGGCGCTGTAGTACCATTATTTTTCTGCCTGATTTGTGCATAAATGTTTTGTTTCCCTAGTTGTCTATTGTCATGGAAAAGTATAGCAATTGCTTTCATCTAGTTTCAAACTTGCAGTTTCACGTTTCCTCTTTTTTGTCCCCACATCCTCATTGAGATCTCTTCCAGGCGGCCTAATCAATACCTTCGTCTTCCGCCGAACCGATGAAGGCTCTCTCGGCTGGTCCAGCCGAGACCTAGGCTTCTGGAATGGCTGTGGCTACTCTTTACGTGAGTTTTTTTTAAGACCACCGAAAAGATGGAACGGTTTCAGTTCTTATTGGAACCCTGACAGGGCTGGTCATCTTCAAGAGGATCATGAAGTTGAGGGAGACGACGATCATACTCATTGGTATGTGACAGTTTTGTGATTTCGTAGAAGGTTGACAAATTGAGAAGATGAGACAGGAAAATGTTTCAGCTGGGTCAGCAGCATTTTTTCACTACTTGAAGCGGAGGTAGCGGAAAAAATCAAAATTGTTTCAAGTTGAGAGTATAAGGCATTGTCTCTCATATTAACTAGTGGAAAGTAGAAAAGATATGTTGGCCTAAATTTCCCCATTCTTCAGTTGATATCTTCCTTATGACCCATTGCGGAAATTGAACAGTCAGTACATACAGCTGGTCTCTTTCCATCCTCTATTCATGCAAAGAAAAACAGTAATAAGCTTCAATGGTGACATATAAGAAAAGTATGGTTTCATATTTCGGGCAGTTGACAGTTTGAAAATATTGTAATGTTTCAATTACAGCGGATATAATCTGGTTGTACAGTTTGTACAATCTTAGGATGACGAGTAGTGAAGCGATTTTAGGAGTTTCAATAGATAGCATGTATCAGCAAAAAACGGTTATATCCAATTCCTAGGGTTCACTCTTCACTCCAACACCTCCTCTGATTTTGGGCATCGAACCTTTTATTCTCTTTGAGCTGTATCTGTTACGGGACCTAAACAAACAATCTTTTCATCTACGAAAGCAGTGAAACACAAAAAAGCCTTTTTCTGCTTTGGAGCCAAGTGATTTTGAAGTTTGTTTCACTATCAGAACAAGGAGTGGAAACGTTAGTTATTCAGCATTAAATCTGTTCCAGAAAATAAGCAAGAAAACCTAAGTACTTTAGCTAAGACTGCTACAACTTTAGGCCTCTTCTCAGCCTGTCTCCGGACCCTCCTCATCGCTGTGGCCACCAGCGACGTCATGATGTATGTGGCCAACGTGGTCGGACTCTTTGCCGGTCTAATACAGCCAGCTGTTGTCTCTTTCATGACTCAAGTAAGTTTTGAGCCTTTTGTCTGTAAACGGTACCAGTTCACCAAAAAATAGTTATAACCCCTAGGTGAAACATTTTGAAGTTGGTGACAACAATTCGAAGCAGAATTTGGTTTCAACATCTAATAAAAGCCCGATATACAAAGATCCGTTCGTTCTTCGTTTTGAACTTCTCTATGTAGAAAGTCTGAAATATTTGAATATCTAAGGACTTATCAGTTTACCCAAGATAGTCAAGAAGAGGGTAAAATGAGAAATGTCATGAGACAGTTCTGTGTAGAAAGTTTGAAACCGTCACAAATAATAACACAAGTCGGACATCGGACCATACTGGCCCGGATAGATTAACTTTTCCGTTTCAGTATGGCTATATCTAGACAACTTTAGGCGTGAATTTGTTTTCAATTTTTAATCATCTTTATGTGGAATGCCTGAAACATTGGAAGATAGGGGAACTTCAGTTTGACTAGATTGAGGGTCATTGAACTTTCACCAAAGTTCACCTAGGTTATAAAGAAAGTTTGAAACCTTCACAAATGGAAAACACGATCGAGACAGAGAAAGAGAGAGAGATCACCTTGCGAGCAAGACATTTTTTCTTGTCAAAAACCTGAAACATAAGGAATCTTCTAAGCAGTCATTTTCCCATTGTCCCGAGCAAGAAACTTTCATGTTTGACCAAGAGTGAAACATTTGAGAATCTATTGCCACTATTTTTTCCCCTGTGTATTCAAAAACGAGCAAATTGCAGTTGATTCCATCCTACGAGATCGGTCGTGTCTTCTCCCTTTTTGGAATCGCAGCTGATCTGGCTCTGGTCGTGGCGACACTGGTCTACAGTCTACTGTACACGTAAGGATGACAAAATCTTTTTTGTTTCACAGTGGAAAGAGATTCGCCTTCATTCAAAAATAACTGTATTGTTCTAGCAAAGACGTTATGCAATGAAGGTGATCCCCAAGCGGTCAAAGCAAGCCCGGAGAATATTTCCAGATGCGTTGGAAATCTGGTTCCACAAAAAATTGTAATACATTTTGTACCCCCTGGTTTCTTGAAACAACATAGGATGAAGCAAGAGCGCAACCTCTGGATAATATAAAACTGCTGGATTTTTCATACCAGTTCCTTTCACAACTTTCACAAAGAAAAAAACAATTAATACTACAGTGCAAATCAGTTTCAGTGTCTCTGTCCCCTGGTCCCCAGCCTTCATCTTCTTCATCATGTTCACTCTCCAAGTCGCTGTCTTGGTCGTAATGCTCTGGGTCCACTGGCAGTCAAAAAAGGAAGGAATCGGGAATGACCCTCTCCCACCACTGAATCCGAAAAGTATTCAGAAAGTAGGGTGTGGAAAACTTGTTTGCATACGAACTCAATTCCAGGCAATCTCAATGATCGGTGAGCCACCAACATTGGAACCAACTAATGGATCCTCGTTGAAAAAAGGCAGCAGACCGAAGTTTTCTTCGAAGAAACAGGTAATTTAGACAGAGAGGCAGAGATACAGAGAAACAGAGACATCCAGAAAAATTGCTTCGTACTATGTGTAAAATGCTGTTAACTGAACGAGGATTGATATCTTTTTTCAACAATCCTATAGCCTAATAGTCACATTGAAGTAAACTAAGTTGCTCGTTGCATCCCAAATTGATTGAAATTTCTAAAAAAAAAAGCTATCTTATAACCTAACACAAAGCTTGAAACTGCTGGGTGCAACGACTCTGGAAAAAATTTTGAGAGTTTCTCAACAAGATGTTTTTTTCCCTAGTATTTTTGTCAAATCTACCATACAAGAAGAGACAATGAGTTAAGCTACTATAAGCGAAACGCGGTTTTGAAAAAAAAAAACATTTTTCTTCCAGATCTCAATAGTCCAACACGCCGAAGACCTGGCCCATCAACAGAGTCAAGGAGCCCTTTGGGCCAGTATGGAAGATCTCCGTCGTGGTAGGAATAGTCAAGTCACCTTTTACTAGGTCCTTCTCATCCGTACCACCTAGCCACGTGTATTTTTGTCACTTTGCTCAAGCATTTTCTCTCCTATTCCCCTCGCGGTTTAGTGTGATCTCAGAAAATGCATTATAATAAAGTTTTAGTGAAACTGTCACTGTCTCTGTTAATTTCTCTCTCACTGTCTCTGTTTCGCTTTCAATCCGATAACCACCAATTTATAGAAAAATTCCACAAAATGTACAACAGGAATGATGTTTTTTTCCGATCTCTCTGCCTAGATCTCGATGCCGACTTTTTTCTCGACAAACTTCTTGATCTCTTCAAAAACGTCAGCCTTCGCCTTATGGGGAAGAGCCATTCTGGCTGAAGACTTGAGCATATTGTAGAGATCAGCCTCGGAAATTTTGTTCACTCCCTGAATTTGAGTTTTAGTCGTGAGAAAATGTTTGAATCTGTGGTGTTTCTAATGGTCTCGCTCAGTGAAAAGGACAAGATGTGATAATCATTTTGGTACGGAAGACTGGATAGTGGTTCTCAAGCCATTCTCTGGCTATAAGCAAAAGATGAAACAAAAACAAAGCGGATTTTTCAAACAAAGTTTTCTATGAAACCGAGCAATTGTTGAATGTTCACATGACAAATTGAAGTCATCTGGAAGATCCCATATTTCTCCACCGATGAAGTTATAACTTTTGAGAGTGATCGGTCACTCAAAAATGCTCAATAAACAAGAGAGACGTGGACAAAGAGACAGGGGCAGGGATGGTTTGAGCAGTTGCAATTAGATACAGGAGCACCAACAAAGTCAACAGAAACTAGCACGAGCCAGAACTACGAGAGGTAGTGTCTAGTGGTGAAACATTTTAGTTCATTTCGTATTTTCGACAAGAAAAGCGGTATCTAAGGATTTCTGTCATTTTTAGTTTAGTAAGATTTTTTTAAGAACCAAATAATACTTACATGCTGTCTAATCAGTTTATAGGCATCGGCCTTGATTATCTCGACCCACATTCTTCCATCGTCAGTTGGAGTGTTGTACAGAAGGTTAATCAGGAGGTCCTGAAACTTCAAAATGCCTCACTTTAGAGAAAAAAAGCAAGGGGAGAAGAGTTTCGCTTACATTAATCTTCTCCCTGGCTCCACTCTTCTCGAATCGGTCCTCGAGGACCTTGAACTTGGACTCAATGTCGTCCATCTGAGGGATCTCAAATTGTTATTGGGTTGGTAACTAAGTCTTTTCGCTTTTTCAAATGCAAAAATTTATTGACTTCCAAACAACTTTTTCATTCGTTGTAATCACTATTATGATGGACCACGTCTGCTCATTTCACGGGTAGCTTACGGATGCCACGCTCGTAGAACACCTTGGGTTTCGATGCGAAGAAGTTTGTCAACTAGGTTTTGGGTGCGCCGTCGGAATCGACCTGTTTTCGTCCAATCTCGTTGTTGAGAGTTAGGAACAGATAATAGTCGGAAGGGGCAAGGTCCGGGCTATAAGGAGGATGGGATAGAATCTCCCAACCCAGGTCGTGGATCCTGGAGCGAGTGAGTTTGGCGACATGGGGGCGCGCGTTGCTCATCTGCAGGATGACTTTCGACTTCAGCGGCCGTTTCCGACGAAGTGCAACGGTAACCTTTTCAAGTTGCTGGCTGTATATGGCAGCCGTAAGGGTAGTTCCAGCATCCAGCAGTTCCCAGTGCACCACTTCTTCGATTTCCCAGACAACACAGAGCATAATCTTCTTTTGATGGATGTCAGGTTTCACATCAGGACTTGGTGTCTGCCCTGGATCCACCCATTGACGCTTCCGTTGGAAGTTTACCTACGTTACCCACTTCTCATTCCCCATCACCAGGCATGGTAAAAAGGATTTTCTCTCATACCTGGACAGGAGAGAATGGGCGACGGACATGCGCTGCCACTTCTGGGTGTCACTGAGGTCATGCGGCAACCAAGTGCCCAGTTTCTTCATAAACCTCAATTGCTTCAAATGATGTTCCACTGCAGCATGACTGACAGACAGTGCCTCTGCTAGTTCACGGGTAGTCTGGCGATTGTTCTCGTTGACGAGCTGCAGCAGCTTCGATTCATCAAAAGTTGATCTTGGCTCATCTTCGACGCTTTTGTCCCCAGACCGAAAGCGTTAGAGCTACAACTGGCATACCCTCGTAGACGTCGTCCCTTGGCCATAAACATCGTTAATATCAGCCGCCGGTTGGGCTCCATTCGTGCCTTTGAGGAACTCATGTCGCAAATCGTAGGGTGGCAGGTCATCAATAGTCCGGATCAAAACGAATAGAGAATAAGAAGAAGGGAAGTGGTGTCTTGCATGGTGGTGGTAGAGGACTGAGTGAGCAACACGAGGTGCTATAACCAATAGCTCGGCCGTTGTCGTAAACGAGGCAAGGGACATATTTACAAAAAGCGAAAAGACTTATTTACCAACCCAATATGTGTCAACAGTGACGCTAGAATTTATGTGTCAACAGTGACGCTAGAAAGTAACAAATTAGACAATAGGGAAGGGAGAACTAGATATAGGAATTGTGAAACTAAAACTGTGTACGTTTTCAATAAGCTCCAAGTTATTACGATATGTTTCATGCTGGAGCTAAGATAGCCGGAGAGAAAAACGCGTTTTAATTTAGGAGTTAGAAAAATTGCCTTTTTGTCGGCGTGCAAATCGCAAATTTTCTTTATTTTCACAAAATGTGCTCTCACTTCTTCAAGCGCTCCCTAGTGGCCTATCATCGCCGTCGCCGCTTGTGGAAAGAAGGAGTTCCGGTCCCACCACTGCGACACATTGCCACGATGGAATGGATACCCCTGGATCAGCAACGCGTCATCGGAAGGCCCCGTATGAGATGGGAGGATGATCTAAGGAGAGCATCTGAGAGGATTGGAAGACCCCCTGCAACGTGGATGCGAGCGGCAAGACTGGACGACGAAGAGTGGGTTCGAGCCATAGGAGCGGCAAGGGACCCAATCTAGGCACCCCCTTTGATACCGTCAAATAAATGTAAATCGTGGCGGGACCCAATTTTTCGTTTTCGAAAAACCTTTAGAGAATTGGCTCACTATTCGTTGGAAACAGATCATAATCTATCCACTTGAATGTCCGGACTATTTGACAAAGAATAAATTTAAACGAATGTTCAAAGCGAACCATCTGTGTTTTTGTCATTTCCATATAAGAAGACGAGCACAGTAAACCTGTAGTTGCGGAACATTGCAGAAATTGAAAGACATGTTTTGAACCTGAATGTCTCCAGAGACCCCCTCACCTATGACTAATGGACTGTATGTATAATGTGACCCGTGGCTGTTGCACCTCAGTCCTCCTCCTTCACTCTCTCTCCTCTTAGCGACCTCTATTTTTCTTATTCTATACGCTATAAACATACAATCCACCCTACTGGTTCCCCGTCTGCCCCCCACAGTAAGTAAGGCAGGGGGGAGAAATTGGTGCATCGTCCGTACAACCTGGATAAGTCCCGCGTGGCAGTGGCAAATCAATCTACGTCGACAACCTTTCTCTTCATGCCACTTCAGGTCATGAAGTACGAAGAGTCCAAAGCAATCTTCAAGAAACTTGAAATGCGCCTTCATGACTACCAATCCAATTCTGCTCTGGTGAACGCTCAAATTCTTCAAGAAGATCTGTCATCATCCACAGTGCTGTCTATTCTAGGTATACAGTGGACGTCAGACAGTGACACTTTCTTTTTGAGCCTGAAATGGAAGCCGTTCACGCGACTCACAATGATAACAGTACTTTCTCAAGCGAATGGTGCTTGTTACGATCCTCTTGGCCTCATGTCACCGTTTTTCCTCTCCATGAAGTGCTTTCTGCAGTCTCTTCACAAGAAAAAGAAGAGATGGAACGATGAACTGACTGACGAGGAAACAGAAGAATGGAACAGTATTTTAGACAAGACCACTGGAGTCGAAGACACACTTTCCCGAAGGGTCTCTCAACAAGCGGATGTGAAGCACCGCTACCTTATGATCTTCTCCGACAGTTCAAAGCGAGCTTACTGTGCCGTCGCTTACATCACCACGGTCACGTCTTCTGGGTACGTATTTTTTCGACTATACACGGGAAAAATGAAGATTACACCCATCAAAGAAGTCACCATCCCAAGACTAGAGCTGACTGGAATTCTCGTGGCATCCACTTTGGCAGACTCGATACTGTCAACTTCTGGACTACAATTTGACGCAGTTCACTTGTTTAGCGACTCCACAATCGCCATTGCTTGGGTTCAATTGCGGAAGCTTCTCCCACCATTCGTGAAGGAATTTGCTAGTAACCCTAATTGGACTGTGGTTCTGCTGCTGCCGAAAGGCATAGTACAAGCTCCAGGGAAGAATCTACGGAGTTCTCACAGCCTGCGGGTCCTGTTGTCAATCGATCGCCGACAACCGCTGCCGAAAGCAGCCGAAGAAGAATCGACGCGATCAACTTACTCTCTCAGAGTCTGAGACCAATGAGCTGTTTTCGCTCGTGGTCGTAGAAAAGGACGTCAGAAGAAGAATCCAACCGTCGACCTTTGTAATCGTTCCGTGTGTCCTGTTCTGCGCCTTCCTCCTTCTGCCCAACGTTTCGGCCTCTCAACGCATCTCTAAGATGGAGGCCAACTTTGAAGAATGCACCGGAAGCTCGTCTTGCACACAAGTCCACTCTGTTACAGTCACAATGAGTTCTCTTCGTCGAGAACTCACCATTCGAACTCAGTGGGACGAGCAAGTTCACCGCCAAGTTAAGGTTCAGTTAGAAAATTTGGCAATGGAATGTCTACCGTCTTCCTTGTACTACACAAGGGACATACAGCTAGTCACACATTCCGCGAAACGATGTCCTCTGAACGGATCCTGCGACTTTACCTTCTGCAACACAGTCTCTTCCCGAACGGACATTCCAAAGTTCTCTCATCTACGCCATCTCCCAGGAATTTCCCAATGCTCCGAATCCTGTGGAACTCTTCTCTGCGGATGCTCTTCCGCTGCCAGGCTGCTTGTTCTCACGAGCAGTAGCTAAACCGACGTCAGAAGCCATCTGATGACCAAATGCAACTACTGGATACTGTATGGTCGCCTACTTGTCGAAGAGATGGACGAGACAGGAAAGGACCGAAAGTATCTTCTTCGCGTTCGTCAAGGTCAGACAGTCACCACGAAGACACTTAATGTCACATCTACCCAACCTCAGATCTCTACCATCACCTGCTAGCTGCAGTCATTCGCAATCCCATGCTCGCCCAACGGGAAAACATCGACCGTTATCGTTCGCAGCCACCGAAGATCGTTCCGGGCAATTCAATCCCTGGTTCAAGCCCGTCAGCGACTTCGTGAACTTCAAAGGCCTGACCGGAATCCCTCGTCAAGGACTGGTGGGAAACGACCGCTCTGCTAGTAGTAGCGCCCCTGGCCGTAGTTGCAGCACTCACCATTGGCTGCCCTATCTACTGTCAATGGAAGTTCCAGCGAGCAATCAAGAAGAAGGTTTTCTGAAACTACGTACGATCTAACGTTCCTTCCTTATTTCTAGTAACTATCAACCTCTTTCTTACTGCCTGGCCCCCAATGTCTCCTCCAGAGACCCCTCACCTATGAATAATGAACTGTATGTATAATGTGACCCGGCTGTTGCACCTCAGTCCTCCTCTTTCACTCTCTCTCCCCTTGGCGACCTCTATTTCTCTTATTCTATACGCTATAAACTTACAATCCACCCTACTGGTTCCCCCGTCCGCCACCCACAGTAAGTAAGGCAGGGGGAGAAACTGAAAATGACATCTGACGAACTTATCTTGAGTAGAGAGACGTTGTTATTGGGTTGGTAAATAAGTCTTTTCGCTTTTTCAAACGCAAAAATTTATTGACTTTCAAATAACTTTTTCATTCGTTGTAATTACCATTATTATGTACCACGTCTGCCCATTTCACGGGTAGCTTACGGATGCCACGCTCGTAGAACACCTTGGGTTTCGACGCGAAGAAGTTTGTCAACCAGGTTTTGAGTGCGCCGTCGGAATCAAACTGTTGTCCTCCAATCTCATTGTTGAGGGTCCGGAACAGATACTAGTCGGAAGGGGCAAGGTGCGGGCTGTATGGAGGATGGGGTAAAATCTCCCAACCCAGGTCGTGGATCTTGGAACGAGTGAGTTTTGCAACATGGGGGCGCGCGTTGTCCATCTGCAGGAGGACTTTCGACTTCAGCGGCCGTTTCTGACGAAGTGCAACGGTAACCTTTTCAAGTTGCTGGCTGTATATGGCAGCCGTAAGGGTAGTTCCAGCATCCAGCAGTTCCCAATGCACCACTCCTTCAATATCCCAGAAAACACAGAGCATAATCTTCTTTTGATGGGTGTCAGGTTTCACATCAGGACATGGTGTCTGCCCTGGACCCACCCATTGACGCTTCCTTTGGAAGTTTACCTACGTTACCCACTTCTCATTCCCCATCACCAGGCGTGGTAAAAAGGATTTCCTCTCATATCTGGACAGGAGAGAATGGGCGACGGACATAAGCTGCCACTTCTGGGTGTCACTGAGGTCATGCGGCAACCAAGTGCCTAGTTTCTTCATAAATCTCAATTGCTTCAAATGATGTTCCACTGCAGCATGACTGACAGACAGTGCCTCTGTTAGCTCACGGGTAGTCTGCCGATTGTTCTCGTTCACGAGCTGCAGCAGCTTCGATATATCAAAAGTTGACCTTGGCTCATCTTCGACACTTTTGTCCCCAGACCGAAAGCGATAGAGCCACAACTGGCATACCCTCGTAGACGTCGTCCCTTGGCCATAAACATCGTTGATATCAGCCACCGTTTGAGCTCCATTCGTGCCTTTGAGGAACTCATGTCGCAGATCGTAGGGTGGCAGGTCATCAATAGTCCGGATCGAAACGAACAGAGAATAGAGAACAAGAAGAAGGGAAGGGGTGTCTTGCATGGTGGTGGTAGAAAATTGAGTGAGCAACACGAGGTGCTATAACCAATAGCTCGGCCGTTGTCGTAAACGAGGAAAAGAACATGTTTACAAAAAGCGAAAAGACTTATTTACCAACCCAATATTTTCTTCACTTTTTATGTTTCACCAGGTCCTCTAGACTGAAAGAGACTCGTTTGCCTTACTTCTCGCTCTTTGAACACAATAAAATGAATATGTGGTCCAACATTGCAACCTATAACGAAAACAAGTTGGAACATGTTCTATGTGATTGCTGGGGGAGATCTGCCAAACCATTGGACATTCGCTATTGCAGCTTCACTTAGTCATTTCAAAAATACAAAAAAACACTTCATTTCAACAGATCTCCCCCAGTATTTTCTTCCTGCCAGTTAACGAAAAATTTCGCCAGTCCCTGTATCAATCCCTCTCCCGACACAGCAGCTCTGAATTGCCCATTCCCTGTTGGTAATGGAACAGATTCCAAGTTCCGAGGCCACGATGGAAGACGGCTTACTCATGGGAAAGACGGATTTGTTCAGGACTAGCAGTTTGGCTTCTGGAAAGTGACAGTGACAGAGATAGGCACAGCTTATAAGGATACTGTTGAGTCTGGCTCAGTTTGAATGCGCGCTAACGAGTGGGCCCCGCCACGAGTACTACCGTATCTCGCGCGGACCCTCGTTCGCTTCCCTATTTTTGGGGAATTGTTCTTGTTTCTCTTGTCTCCTTTTTTTCCCCGTTCTTTCTAATATCCTTGCCTGAATAAATATATAGAACCCACGCTCTTTCTTTCTAGAATATTCAGTTTGTGTCCCCCAAAGACACAACAGATACAAACCCTTCAGACTTTCCCCCTTAAGCATTGTCTGAAGCTCTTCCTTCACTTCATCGAATCGAAAGTAGTCTGTTGAATCCACGACAAAAATTATAGCCTGGAACCGCAAAATTAACGAAAATGGCTAAAGATACCTGACAATTGAAGCAGTAGTAGTGCCAAAGGACCCTGATCTTTTTCTGACCACTCAAATCCCAGACATTGAATGAAACAAAGCGGTAATTGACAGTCTAAGAGAGATAGAAAAACAAATGAACAGAAACATAGACACAGTGAGAGAGTAAGATTGATTAAGACATTCTCCTTAACAAAAGGCTCCCAGTGATTTCACTGGGGGAAAAAGCAAAGTTCTAGTGCGCACCCAAAGTTGGCTTCTCTCCTTAATAATTAGGCAATAGCTGCTCCTGAACATTTAGACAATAACTATTTCTGAACAACAAAACTTCTGGGCAGCATAATTGCCTATGTCCTATGTATCAATGCATTTATGTTCGATTTTTTAATGTATGCTTCATGAGACACTTGTTCAAAGACGTGTTAGAGCAAGAGATTTATTGTTAACAAGTAATGCTATCGCCCTTTGGGGCTCAATGCCAGTAATGATCCTTCCAAAACTGCTCGATTTCTACATCCTTCTGTCCAACTGTCGTGACCCTTTCCTCTCACTACAACCTGTCCGCATTCCCTCCAATCGAGGTAGTGTGACGGAAACAACGTATCCCAACGAAGCTATCTCCCAAACTGACTCGATTTGGCTTGACTTGCAAACAATTAGTGTGCGCACAAAATAGTGCACACTAATTGTCAATTAGGGCTTCAGACAGACAGACAGACAGACAGACAGACAGAGACGCGAGGAAATTTTATACTAGATACAGAAATGCGACAATGGTTACAGCATATTTAGTTCTCTTGCATTCGAGCGTGCACTGCAGCTCGGAGGGAACACTGACGTGGATCTTTGGTTTCCTTTCTACGAATACAGTGAGTCTAGACGGTCAATCTGGCCTGGAGCACGATGGCTGCTACGACAGGGCCAACGAGACGAGGAGTAGCTGCGATGAGGCCTTCTGTCTTCAGCTGAGGAGCATGATTGCCGACGAGGAGGGCAACTGCCAGGTACAGGAGACCTTCAGCTTCGCCGTCAATAACTTTGGACGCTTCGTTTACAGGCAGAAGTCGGCCTTTTTTCCATAACCAATTTGGGAGAAAACTCGCCACCGATTTGAGGAGAGCAGTAAGATGGGAGGTTTCATCTGATACAGGGTTTGTAGATGTTTTGTTTAAAGAAACAGAGAGACTGAATAGAATCGAAACTAGAAAAACATGGATAAAACGATAAAAATATTATTATGATTTTTATTTGAAGCTGAATTCAACTGTTGTTGGATGTTTGTTTGTCTAACGGGCTCCATATTTCTCTATAATCGCCGCTATTAAGCGCCGGCCTGTATGAGAAGAGTAACAATGCCAACGTTTCCTTTAAAACTGGTAATGTGCAGTGCTGACTGAAGATCGGTACTGCGGGTGTCTACATTGGCTCCATATTGGATGAGGATTTCGACAACATCGACGTGGTTAAAATACGTAGCGATATGTAGTGCAGTTGAACCATTACCGGCTGTCGTGTTCGGATTAGCACTATGTTCAAGAAGATATGTGACGCAGTTTATCGCACCTTTGAAGCAAGCTAATTGTAGAGAGGACCATCCTTCTTTGTCGGTGACTTCGATCGGAGCCTTGTATTGAAGCAGCAGTTTGACTACTTCGAACATGTCTTTATTGCAAGCAAGAGGAGTATATCCGAGCAGTGTTTCGGCATCAATCGACACGCGATGTTTGAGCAGGGTTCTGACACAATTTGACTATTACTAACAGTATAATGTAAAGGAGTCCACCCATTAATATTCTTTGAAGAAACCGAAGCTCCTGCTGTGATGAGCATTTCCACCATTAAATTATCTCCCTGACGAGCAGCAAAGTGCAGTGGAGTGTTGTGATTGTTATCTTCACTGTCGATGTTAGCTCCATGCTGAAGAAGAAGCTTGGCCATGTTAATGCGACTATTTTGGGTAGCAACATGCAAAGGAGAGAAGTTTTACTCGGCCTGTGCCACAATTGAATGACCTTCAGGCCTAAATAAAATCGTTTTTCAGGCAATGTTACGATAAAAAACTTTTCTTATTTTGAAAATTCTGATACATACCATGGAATTCTCGGCTTCTTCACTTCTTCGTCTAGAAAAGAAGTCAGTGTTTTGATGTGGCTGATCAATCTGAAACTCAGGAATTGCAGAGAGATAACAAGCCAAAGAGACAAGGTGACAGGAAGAGGAAGAAAGAGACAGGGAGACAGCGACATAAACAGAGAAAGAAAATTTCCTTTTATCAACCTCTTCTCTAGCCTTGAAAAACTTTCAACTACTTTCAACCGCTCACTCTTTTTCTAACTGAAGAAACGGCGCTGTAATAAAATGCAAAAGAGATAACCAGTAGCGCCGTTGAGCCGGCTGGCGCCTCAATTAAAATCTAAAGTGATTTTTGGCCGCATCCTTAGAAAAAAGAAGCACCAAAGAAGACCCAAAGTTTAGGGAACACGAAAAAAAAGAGCGGTTGTTGTGAGTAGAGTTAGAGGGCGGCTGATAAGAGACGAGCAAGGAGAGAGCTCGCGAGATAAAATAGAATTTGGATATATTGGTCAGCAATTCAAGTAATTACTACGCTCCCGGGACGTTGCCCCCTAATTGGCTCTACTCCGTTGAGTTAAAGCTGCAACAAAAAGGAAGCTACCAAGCAGGAGGAGAAGACGAGCTACCAAGTCCGCTGCTGTACCTCTATCGCTATACTCCTGCTGTTGCCGCTCTTCCTCAACCAAGGCCAAAAGGAAGCACGGAATAACTGCTGTCAGAAGAACTTGAATTCCGTCCGAAGAAGCCTTGGGCAAGCCGGACGTACTCTGCCCACTAATCTCAAGATCTCCATGACGCCTCAATTCGCATGTGCCACCTTCAACGTCCGCTCTCTACTCGGGACTTCCAGGCAGGTCGAACTACAAAAGGCCTTACGAACGGTCAAATGGGATGTCTTAGCTCTTAATGAAGTTCGACTACGAGGCAAGGGAAGTATAGAGTATCTCGAGTCCAAAGATGTGCTGTTCTGGAGTGACCACGCGCAGTTATCGCAACATGGAGTAGGCTTTCTGGTCAAAGAATGCTTTTCGAACGAAGTCATCCTCACACCATACTCTGCCAGATGTGCCTCCCTCTCTCTGCCATCGCTGAAGCTTTACATGGTAGCCGCATATGCCCCAACTTCAACGTCCACTGATGAGGAATATGATGAGTTCTTGGCATCTATCGATCTTCTGCTGTCCCGATCGCCGAGAGGTTTCTCACCGATACTCTTGGGCGACTTCAACTGCAAGATCAGCAGAGATGATGCAAACAACGACATCGTTGGCACGGCTACAATCCATCAGGGTAACGAGAGAGGGAAACTTGTGGTCGAACTATGCCGTGCTCATAATCTGCGACTTTGGAGTACGATATACGAAAAGAATCCCGAAAGGCTCTGGACGTGGCGAAGCCCTAATGGTTCTACTCGGAACCAAATTGACTTCATTGCTGCCAGAAGGTCTCTTCCCGTCAAAGATGTCCAAGTACTCAACAAAGTAGACTACAACTCCGATCACAGAATGATAAGGATGCTGTTTTGGAGGAAAAGTTCGATGAAAGCCAAACGAAAGCAAAATCGGAAGCACAATCTTCATCTAGTACCTGCCCAGTTCAAGGAAAATCTTCTCATACTTGGAAATGCAGAAGAAAGAAACCTGGACAGTGTCATAAGTGTTGAAAGACAGTACGAGGAGCTGAAGAAGAAGTTGAAGAATGCCGCGCGGAATGCAATGAGGATAGACACGCTGCCGCCAAAAGTTTCGGCTGCAACAAAGGCTATACTCTCGGCGAGACGGATGGCTAGAGACGACAACACGGCAAACGGAAGGATCTCATACTCTACTCTCTCCCAACAGGCAAGAAGAATGATACGAGACGACCTGACAGCGAGGAAAGAGGAAGTCCTGAGGAGGACAGTTGAAAGAGCGTGAGGAATGCAGTCTGGTCCATACGAACAACAAGAAAGAGGATGCTGGCAGCCAAATCGAACACCAACGATTACTCGCAGAAGGCAACCGTGGACAGGTTCAAGAACTTCTTCGATAATCTATACTCCGCACAAGGTCCGGTCAGGCCAGCAGATATTCGCGAATTTGAAGATCTTGCGCCATTCGAGCCTGATGAAGTAATCAGCGGCATTTGTCAACTAAGAAGAGCTGGGGCTGCTGGATCAGACGGACTCACGCCTGCCATGCTGTTCCATGCTAAGGAAGAGGCAGGAACAATTATCTGCAACATACTAAATCACTTGGTGAATGGAGGAGCAGTTCCCAGAGGGATCACGGAAGCAATCGTTACTCTACTCCACGAATCGGGCGACTCAGATGATCCAGCAAACTTCCGAACGATATGCCTGCTTCAATCATGTGCCAAAGTTATATCCCGAGTACTCATGAGACGCATGGAAACGTGTTTGGAAGAGCAAGCAGATAATTGGCAAACAGGCTTTCGCAGAGGATACTCGACGCTGGACACAACATACACTCGGTCAAGGAGATCATCGAAAAAAGCTCAGAACACAACCTCAAACTATGCCTGGGATTCATCGACTCCAAAAAAGCGTTTGACACTATCAGCTGGCAGTCTACGTGGAACGCGCTAACAGAGATGGGGATTCATTCTTCTCTGATCCAACTTCTGCAACGTCTATACCAATTCGGATCTACATACCTTCTGATCAACGGCAGTCGAGTCCCAATAGATGTGAAAAGAGGAGTACGTCAAGGAGACGTACTCAGTCCGAAACTCTTCAACGCCACTCTGAGCTATGCCATCAACAGGATCAACTGGGAAGACGAAGGGATCAGAATCAACGGGCAACATCTCCATATTCTGGGATATGCGGACGACATCGTGCTGTTCTCTAGAAGCCGACCAGGAATGGAAAGAATGCTACATATGTTGACTGGAGCACTGGACTCAGTAGGTCTCGAAATTAACACCAAAAAGACCGTACTTCTTTCCAACATCGTGAACAAAACCCCAATTATCATCAACGGATCCAATATCAGCTTTGTGGATAATTTCGTTTTCCTTGGATCACAGATCTCCATTCCACTGGACGATTCTGAAGAGGTCAAACGAAAAATGGGACAGGCGTTTGGTGCCTTCAACAAGATCTCCAACCTCCTGACATGCAGACAGCTGACTATGAAGAAAAAAATTACTCTTCGATTCATGCGTTACTCCTGTAGCTCTCTATGCAGCAGAAACATAAACACTGAAGGAATCGGACAAGAGATACATCGAAGTAAGCCAAAGACGGATGGAAAGAAGAATGCTACGAATCACTTCTCTTGGCAGATGGCAGAATGAAAGGATAAGAGCAAGAACAAAGTTGGTGGACTGGAGAAAGAGGATATTCTGTCTCAAGATGACCTGGGCGGAAAAAATAACACAGATTAACGGGAACAGATGGACCAGGACTATTACCGAATGGACACCACTTGAAGGCAAAAGATCTAGAGGCGGGAGGTGTCAACGATGGGAAGACGAGATTCGGGAACTAGCGGGTACGGACTGGTGGCACCGAGATGCCGAAGAATGGAAAATCTTGAGATCTACGCTAGTCACATAGACTTAAAAAACGTATATTAAAAAAAAATATATATTGGTCAGCAAGGACTGGGCGGAGTTGATAATTTCTCAATGGCGAGAAATTGGAGATGAAGCATTTAAGACAGAGGGTAAAGAGATCCTATAAGAATCTCTGTATATTCTACACTGGGCATGGACAAGACACATGACATAATTGAATTGGACAATAACACAGAAATGGGACGATGATTCTGTTGCTACCGACGACCGACTGTAGAGAGAGCGAAGAAAACTTCATACAAGGAAACAGGGAGACAGAGGATAGAGAGACAGAGACAGTCACAGCTATTCTTACAGGCCGACGTCTTCCAAGACATTGACAACTTTGGATCGGAACTGGTGTTTCTGACATCTTAAATGCTCAATGTTTTTTACCTGCTGCGTCTCGCTTCTGTGCTGTTGGAATTTAATTTCCTCCGCCAGTAGCTCTACAAGAGGCAAGGCGGTAAACTACCGTCGTCCGTACCTTGGGCAACCCTTCGACGTAATCGCCTAACTATGCTGACATCCGACTGGGAAATCTGAACTGCCGATCCCTCCGTTCTACAGTCTGATTTGCTGAACTGGGAGCTGCCTTCAGTGAAATCGACTACGATGTCTGCGATCTGACAGAAGTAAATAGGGACGGAAACGAATCCTTTCAATTGCATCAATCTGGACATCAACTGCTGCTACACTGAAAGACTGGCTTTCTAGTGCAATGGTTGTCATCCATTTCCTTCCACCCAATATCGGACCGTGTGAGCTACCTTAACCTCGTGCATCAGAAAGTCTGCCTCCGTGTTGTTTATCTCTATGCACCTACTTCCGCATACGTCGACCAGGACTACGAAGAATGCCTAGACAACGTGATTCGAGCTCTAAGATCTCCTCATCGACAACGGGTAAATGGTCTTCAATCATACAAGGTCATACTAGGCGACATGAATGCAAAAGTGGGACTACATGAAGATAAAGAGTAGCAGTAGTCACGACATTTCCATACACATCGGACCATAGGCTGTTGATGAGTACGCTCCAGTTCAATGGAAAAAGAAAATTCACACCGCAGCCCAACAGGAAGAGCAAGTTGTACAAGCAGCTCTTCTCATACACCATGGAACAGATGTCAGTCAACAAAAGATATCACTATCTACAAGACTCTGCAGGAATCATTGAAGTTAGCTGCCGAAGTTGCTACAGTTTCTGCTACAGGCTCTCAAATCTTCGTTTTGCGGATGATATAGTATTAGTCTCTACTTCCGCTGCTGCAGCTGAACAAATGCTTCAAGAACAATCCGATGCCAGCAAAACAGTAGGATTAGAATTGAACATGGAAAAGATATTCGTTATGTGCAACAGACGACTAGCAGTTATCATTTTTCTCTTGTGACGAATGGAACGGTCTTGCTGGTAAGAAGTCGGTGGAACATGTTGAAACATCCCCAAGCAGCACGGATCCTTCTTGAGATTTCAAGGGCTGGGTCTCGTATTGGATCCTCACTCCTTCTACTTTGGCGAATGAATTTGGCCGGAACTCCTTGTGTGTAAAGCGAATTCCAAACGGCTGGATGCTCAATCGTGTCGAATGCCTTTTTGTAATCAATGACGACTAGGGAGAAGGGTAGATTGCCGTCTGTACCTTGTAGATTGTGGACTCATCAGTTATCAGTAATAAAAGACTCTCAGTGACTTCACTGAGACAAATTCAAAGTTCTAGAACGTACCCAAAGTTGACTTGCCACCAAATTTATCTTCCCTGTCTCATTTGGGTTTGAGAGAGGCAGAGAGACAGTGCAAAAGCATACATTCCGACTCAGTTTTTTACCAAAACACCATTTTTCGGACTGACCATGTTCTGCAAAGTTGTAGTTCGCATCGAAATCTAAAACTTTGCAGAACATTGTATAAGAAAGTTTTTTCCTGGACCAGTTCAGGTCTCCCGTACTAGCACCCGTATGCTCTCGGGTACAGCTGGGACCCCCCCCCCCCGTGTCATCTCCTTATCCTCTCGCGCCGGTCAATCCCTATATATATCCTATATATAACGCGGCGCCTCCAAGTCAGCTTTCGGGCTCAAGTGGTCGTACCAGCCTTCAGACCATGATCGTTGTAAAACGAGTATACCGAAGTAGCTTCCAGGGGGTGATCTAGGGAAAATACTGCTTTTTGCAAGGAAATAATGCTCTCGCCTGACTTTATGTTAGGCTAGGGCCCTTTTTTCTGCAAGTCTTTTGAAAACACTTTATACGTTCGATAAGTTCAAAACACTGTATAGTCATGACAATTTCTTTTCCTACGCAGGATACCCCGATGAGTCAAAGTGCACCGGACTTGGCCAACTTTGGGGGCCTGTTTTTCGAAAATACATGTCAATAGCTCTGAGTATATCTGATCACGTTTATAGGTATTTCTCCACGGTTTCGAAGTAAGACAGCATGCACTGATTCAGACAAAAATTTTAAAAATGACGAAACTCTCGGCTTGAGCTGCCTACGTATAGTCCAGAGTAATCTCTTTAAGATTACATAGCTCGTTTTGGTCAGTTAGGTTTGGCTAGAGCTGTACAAGTGCTCAAAGCTGAAATATTCTGTTTTTGGACTGCCTGTCCATAGTGCCACAGGAGCTGACAGAGTATGGTTGGAAAAAAACGGTCGATTTTCAGAACATCGCTCCCATCACCGTCCGCTCGAGCCCGTTATACAAGGCTATGCCAGTGGATATTGGAAAGAGATGAATGGACAAACTTAGAGCAGACTTGTACTGATTCCCATTGTGCTACGATTACTTTGTACGTTGAAATCTTTGAATTGTGCGCTGAGAAAACATACAATGTTCTGTTTCCCCTCTCTTTCTATAGAAAGTGCTCTATGAAATGCTTCTCCTCACTATACAGGTGGTTTGTACTCGCCCGTCAGAAGGTTGGAAATCTAAACCTTTTTCTGCCCGGTTCCGGTTCGAATGAATTCCTACCTAAGAAGGTGAATCAGTCATCCCCCTGCATTAGAAACCGCCGACCATCAACAAAGAGTCAAGTCGCCAGCATTCTTATCGGTCCGATCCACCTGCCCAACCTCTCTATAGACTTATGACCAGCAGTCTCCGACGGCTTTCGCCATCTTTTTGCTATCAGTTTGCATCGGCTCCGTAGTAATAAAAAGCTCTCGTCGGCTTCAATAGGACGGAAGCAAAGTTCTACAGAGCGCACTAAGTTGAGTTGCCACCCAATTTAGGCAATAACTGTTTCTAAACAACAAAACTTCTTAATAGCATTAATTGGCTCGCTTCTGTTTCTTGGACTCGGACAAACGAACAAGTAAACAAAGTTCCATCGCGAAAAGAAACCATCGCGTTTTAGATAGTAGAAATGACTTGCCAAAGTATGTCAAGAGTAATCCTATCCATTTGGAAAGCAACCCGAGTCTATTCCACGCTGCTCCCGCTATGTGGTTGGCCCGTTACATCCTCGTCTTTATGCTTCTACCAGCTATCAACTCCATTCGTCAGGAAACCATTAAACTTGGAGACTTGGAAGTCCTCCAGAAGGATTCAGAATTTTAAACCTTTTCAAAACAGACAAACAGATAGTTACAATGTAGAGCCACTGACTAGAGAGTACCGGAGAGACAGAGTAGGAACCGCTAGGATTGTTCTGTCACTTCCGTACTGTCTCGTTCTTATTAGAAAAACTATTGAAATGAGCCTACCGAGGGTGATTCCCAAAAGAAACTGACGGGGGAAATTTTGGTGTTTCATGGAAGCCGCGAGCTGATGGGCCTTTGTGTGAAAAATCTTTGAGCTGACAGTATTCCAGTAGTTCAATACTGTTCCCATCCGTACTGTCTCTTGTCCTCGAGTTCTTGGAAATCTTTCTTGTCTCACCTCTTCAGTATAGACAAAGAGTTCCCGTGAAGATTACTTCGTTGATGTAATCAGGATTGATAAGACAACCAATAGATTGGCTTCATGGGTAGCTCTTTTTCCTAGAAAAGACAGAAGTTTTTATTTCTTCATACAAACAATTATTGGAAAATGTAGTAATATACAAACACAATAAGAAAAAACTTGGGAAACTAGTGACTCTACCATAACCCAGTCCAGAAAAAGACCTGATATATCTATCCCTCTGTCTCTCCATCTCCATCCGTCTATCTCTCTGTCTCACTTCCATCTTTCAGTGGTACAGTACATGGTTGGCCTCGAGATGGTCACCTCGTTGGAAGCTCTAGAAGGAATTTGTGCCAATGGAACAACTGTCACTTCTAATTCGGCCAGTCCAGCTGAAGCCACAAACGGGACCACAGTCCAGCCCAACTCGTCTACCGGAATTCAGACGGAGACGAACAAAACTACAGTAGTCGTTACTATTCCTACTTCTACCACCACCACCACTACCAGTACTACGATCATTACAAATGAGGCTTCCACAACTACCGGGAGGAGTACGGTTGCTCCGCCAGTCCCGGTCGTCTTCTCGACTACGACAAAGGATACGACGAGGACGGGAACTGTGTTCCTTGTATCCCCCAAGTCCCACTTAGTATCAAAGAGTCAGGAATGATTCATCTTGCCTAAGTCCCAAAAAGACTCAGTCCAACCTCGAGCTGTACCGCCAGCCTCCCTCTCTTCCTTACCGCTAATCCGGCTATTGTACTATTTAGTAAACTAGCCATCGTCGTCCTGGTCTTGATCACAGGCGTCGTCGTCGTGGTCATTACGCACCAAGAAGGCCGAGAAGAAGGTTGAGAGAAAGAAGACTACGCCAGAAAAGAAGTCCGACAAGACGAGCACCTTGACCTTGAAAAAATCCTAACAGCCAATCACGGGCTGATCGCCAAGGCTGCGTCAAGGTGGCGGCAACAAGCAGCATGCGAAGAGGAAGCCGGTCAAAAAGCCGATTGAGAGGAGTGTGGAAGAGCCGGAGCAACCTGAGCTGGAGCCCAAGAACATGGAGCCGGGCAAGATCGACAAGAGCAGTTCATGGGTCCGTTGACGCTGGAAGCCGGACAGAGGGAACCGATTCGACACGGGACGAAAGGAGCCATGAGTAGGAGTTTAAAGGGACCTCTGGAAATCGATATCACAATGGACAAGGTAAGATAGACGCGAAGTAGAGAGACAGGGAGACAGAATGACGGAGTCGGAGAGACATGGAGACAGAGAGACGGAGAAACAGAGAGACAGATCGCTCATTTCCAGGTCTACGACATTGGCAGCCTGGTTGAGAACCTGCAGCCGGACGAGAACCTAACCGGCGGCAACTCGGCCATCCTGACTGACAACAACACTTATCGGAAATCTCAAAGCCGGCAGCAAGAAGGCCAAGGAGGAGAAGGCCCACTAGGTCGTCCGATAAAGCGCTAAAGTTATTTCTGTGAGAATAAAAAACCTTGACACGATTATCTTGTTCTATATTTTTATTGTTGGCGGGGAAGGGGTGTACAAAGCGTTGTGCATTTGTTTACTTGTGAAAAATGGGAAGTTCTGTACATTTTTCCGAACTTCACCCTTGAAAGAGTAATGTTACAGATATAAAGCAACACTGTCAAACAGTTTTCAATGTTGACATTTAATTTGTGAATTTCATTTCTTTCGATTTTCACTTTTGATTGATTGTTTTCTGTGATTGCTATTTTCACTGTCGACGATAACTCCATGTTGGAGAATAAGCTTGGCCATGTCGAATACGATTTTCACTTTTTATTTTTTTACGATTGAAAGCCTACCCACACTGTGTCCCATCTGCCTACCAGGGATTATGCTACAGCTGAAACCAAAATAAACTACGCTCAAATAGTTCAGTCACTTCTCGAGCAGCTGTCACTGGTCTTGTGATGCAATAAATTTCCTAGATAAACTGAGGTCCCAAACACAGTCTGTTTTCAGCCTGCTGTGCAGGAGCTGGGTGCTGTAGTCATCAAGCAACATACGGGTCCCATCATACTCGTAGCTTGCCTTTCTGCAAGTTTATCCATTTGCCCACGGTCGAAAATATAGCTTTTTTTTTTAGGAAACAGAAGCTTACAGAGATTGGAAACGATTTTAACATAGTGCTTTACCATGTCTGTGAAACAAAAAGATCTAGAGCCAGAATTTCGATGTTATAGCAAAACAGTAGTGGAAGTTCTAGAAGCAGGCTCATAGATCAAATTATGTCGGTAAGTGGATTTGGCCTTACCTCTCACTAGTGCAAATTTCTAAAACACTGAAAATGTGCTTAACGCGCGATAGAAGCATTTTCAGGACTTATTCCATCGGATTTCTCTTAAAATTTTACCCCCTAGAACCAATTTTTTTTTCAATTGCAAAGATAGTAAATGGTGCCTAGAACGTTTTTTTTTTACGTTTTGCTGAGCACCTTTGGTTTTTCATGCTAAAGAGGCGAAAAGTTTTGAGCAGTTTTTTGGGTTCAAAAGAATTGATGAAATTCGGAAGGTGACAAAGTTTCGGACTGGAACGTGGAAATAAAACGAAATTGTGAGGGTGAGTTAACATTTGATCGAAATATCAACACATATATATATCAACGGAAGTGGACAGTAAATCCCAGTAAATACAAGTAGTACCAGTAAATTCTGTGAATTTCGACAAAGGGTGAACAATCTGGATTTGGGAAAAAGTGGATTCTTTAAAGTAAAGGAGTTTGACTTTCTGTCGACCTCATTCTAAATGAGCAAAAAGTGAACAATAAAATGTCCGCTGAAGTCAAACAAACAAGCCAAAAACAGAACGCGACGAAAAGTGAACAATACTTCGTAAAAAAAAAGTCAAATCCATGTCGTTCTCGTTTTTCGTTGTTTTCGTTTTTCTTGGTCGAGCTACCGCTGCAGAAGCAACGTCCGCTTAAAGACGCGATTTCCCGAACTGTCTCAACTTTCCTTGGCATGCCAACAGTTACTGTGCGCAAAAGGTATCTCACTACTTGGCAGTGTTGTCTT
This sequence comes from Oscheius sp. JU75, assembly GCA_037178855.1. Classification (NCBI taxonomy): domain Eukaryota; kingdom Metazoa; phylum Nematoda; class Chromadorea; order Rhabditida; family Rhabditidae; genus Oscheius; species Oscheius sp. JU75. Next base: position 1,258,443 of record JASJZC010000006.1, on the reverse strand, counting down.
TGAACTGCAGGACAAAACTCTTCCACTTGGAACCTTTGATCCTGTATCGGAAATTTATAAACCACGTGAATATAGCCCAAATATGACCTCGCCTCTTGGACGTAAGGATTTTAAGTGAGTCCGTCTTAGAGGAAAGACGTGAATTTTGACCCTTGTACAAAATATTGCTCACTTTTTGTCGCGTTCTATCTTTGGCTTGTTTGGTTGACTTTAGAACGAGCTCAAAAGAAAGTCAATTCCCTTTACTTTAAATCCACTTTTCACAAATCCAGATTCTAATTATCTGGTTCACTGTGTATCCGAAGGAGTTATTGGTTTTATTGGCTTTTATTCTTCGAAGTGACCGAAGCTTCATGTTGGAGGAGCAGCGTGACAATGTCAAAATGACCATTTTGAGCAGCAGCATGAAAAGGAGTCTTCCCATATTTGTCCGTTGAAGTGACCGAAGCTCCATGTTGGAGGAGCAGCTTCACCATGTCAACACGACCCTTTTGAGCAGCAGCATGAAGAGGAGTCCATTTATCATTATCCGTTAAAGTGACCGAAGCTCCATGTTGGAGGAGCAGCTTGACCATGTCAACATGACCACTTCGAGCAGCAGCATAAAGAGAAGTCTTCCCATATTTGTCCGTTGAAGTGACCGAAGCTCCATGTTGGAGGAGCAGCTTCACCATGTCAACATGACCCTTTTGAGCAGCAGCATGAAGAGGAGTCCATTTATCATCATCCGTTAAAGTGACCGAAGCTCCATGTTGGAGGAGCAGCTTGACCATGTCAACATGACCATTTTGAGCAGCAGCATAAAGAGGAGTCTTCCCATATTTGTCCGTTAAAGTGACCGAAACTCCATGTTGGAGGAACAGCTTGACCATGTCAACATGACCATTTTGAGCAGCAGCATAAAGAGGAGTCTTCCCATATTTGTCCGTTAAAGTGACCGAAGCTCCATGTTGGAGGAACAGCTTGACCATGTCAACATGACCATTTTGAGTAGCAGCATGAAGAGGAGTCCACTTATCATTATCCGTTAAAGTGACCGAAGCTCCATGTTGGAGGAGCAGCTTGACTATGTCAATATGACCATTTTGAGCCGCAGCATGAAGAGAAGTCTTCCCATCATAATCCGTTGAAGTGACCGAAGCTCCATGTTGGAGGAGCAGCTTGACCATGTCAACATTACCATTATAAGCAGCAGCATGAAGAGGAGTCCACTCATCATTATCCGTTAAAGTGACCGAAGCTCCATGTTGGAGGAGCAGCTTGACCATGTCAACACGACCATTTTGTGCAGCAGCATAAAGAGGAGTCACCCCATATTTGTCCGTTGAAATGACCGAAGCTCCATGTTGGAGGAGCAGCTTGACCATGTCAACATGTCCATTTTGAATAGCAGCATGAAGAGGAATCCACCTATTATTATGCGTTAAAGTGACCGAAACTCCATGTTGGAGGAACAACTTGACCATGTCAACATGACCATTTCGAGCAGCAGCATAAAGAGGAGTCCACTCATCATTATCCGTTGAAGTGATCGAAGCTCCATGTTGGAGGAGCAGCTTGACCATATCAACATGACCATTTCGAGCAGCAGCATAAAGAGGAGTCCACTCATCATTATCCGTTGAAGTGGTCGAAGCTCCATGTTGGAGGAGCAGCTTAACCATGTCAGCATGGCCGTTTTGAGCAGCAGCATAAAGAGGAATCCACCTATTGTTATTCGTTGAAGTGACCGAAGCTCCATGTTGGAGGAGCAGCTTGACAATGTCAACATGATCATTTTGAGCAGCAGCATGAAAAGGAGTCCACTCATCATTATCCGTTGAAGTGACCGAAGCTCCATGTTGGAGGAGCAGCTTGACCATGTCAACATGACCATTTTGAGCAGCAGCATGAAGAGGAGTCTTTCCTTCATTATCCGTTGAATTGACCGAAGCTCCATGCTGGAGGAGCAACTTGACCATGTCAACATGACCACTTCGAGCAGCAGTACGAAGAGGAGTCACCCCATGTTTGTCTGTTGAAGTGACCGAAGCTCCATGTTGGAGGAACAGCTTGACCATGTCAACATGACCATTTTGAGCAGCAGCATGAAGGGGAGTCCACCTATCATAATCCGTTGAAGTGACCGAAGCTCCATGTTGGAGGAGCAGCTTGACCATGTCAACATTACCATTATAAGCAGCAGCATGAAGAGGAGTCCACTCATCATTATCCGTTAAAGTGACCGAAGCTCCATGTTGGAGGAGCAGCTTGACCATGTCAACATGACCATTTAGAGCAGCAGCATAAAGAGGAGTCCAATTAACATTATCCGTTAAAGTGACCGAAGCTCCATGTTGGAGGAGCAGCTTGACCATGTCAATATGACCATTTTGAATAGCAGCACGAAGAGGAGTGAAGTTAAACTCGGCCTCTATCCCATTGACATCGACTCCTCTATCCATTAGCGATTGAACTAGTTTCATATCTCCCTTAATAACGGCAATGTGAAGATCAACAATGTCGGAAATAGTGAACTTGCTGTCATCCTTTGTGTCCTTTTTCTTTACATTGTTTGTCTTATTGACCACTTTCAGCTGCAGTAACTGGTTTGCTGACCTTTCGATAGCAGGCGATAGCTGTTGAGATCGAATCGTAGTATGATCACCGCTCTGAAAGAGACAGTCCAGTTATAACGGGTAAAAGGCGCATTTTTTTTTCAAACGGGTCTCGCAACAAATTTCCCCCAAAAAGAATCTTTTTCATATTTTTCGGTACTTTACACACGTTTTCAACATTTTTAAGCGTGCTTAACCATTTTTAAGTGTGCTTAACCAATTTTATATTAGACTCATCTATTTTGACCAAAAATACCCGAAAAATGAGGAAATGAGTGGCGGAACCCATTTGAAAAAAGCGTTCCACCAGGCGCTCACACCCTCGCAATATTACTGTCCCTATGAATTAAATCACCTGCTGAACAGTAAGCAAAGTATAAATGTAGTCCTGGAGGGAGCAACGCTCATAAGGTTTACCTATCCAAGATCTGAAAAAAGTAAACTTCCGAAAAACAACCCATGGGATGTTATCAGGCAGTCCCAAAAACGAAACAAAGAGAACTTATTTACTTTTCAATCAGTTCGCGAATCTCCTTTTCCCAAATGAAGTTCTCCATGCTCGGACGCTCTCCTGCTACTACTTTTTGGTATATTTGAGCTGGTGACAAACCGTCGAAAGGTGGTCTTAATACATTGTTTAACGAGAGAGTATAAAATCATACTTTCGATAAAGGATTTCCCAAAATGTCACACCAAGAGAGTAAACATCGGCCTCGTACAAGTTTTGCTCCTGAAGATGGATTTCTTCATCAAAGAGCTCTGGAGCCATATAAAGGACCGTTGCTCTTCTGAAATTTCTCTTTTGCAGAAGTGAGACTGATCCAAACCTGGCAGTCAGTTTGGAAAACATCAAGTTTTTGGACAGTCCGAAATCTCCAACCTTCACGCAATTTCCCGTAACATCCAGTAGGATGCTAAAGAGCTACTGCTCCTGTTTTGTCGAACTCACTTTAAAGGCTTCAAATCGAGATGGACAATTTTCTTTAAGTGCATATAGATCACAGCATGAGATATTTGGTACATCCAATGATATGCTTGTTTGGGTTCATAGAGCTTGTCGGAGTAAATTGCTAAACAACGTTTGATACGTCTTGAGGCTCTGACACAGGGACAGAAAGACAGACAGGCAGAGAGCATTTACCTCCATCAAGGCTTCCTCCAGCCATAAACTCCATAACATAGCCTCGATAGACTATTTGCGGAGCATGGGGGTTGAAGCCTTTGTAAGTGCCAACTATTTCCACTATGTTCGGATGCTTTCCTCTCTAAAGCAGTAAGAAAATCTTGAATGATGCCTACCAATTTCACTAGCTTGTCTACTTCCTTTTGCTCACTTATACCAAATTTGTGAAATTCTTTAACACAAACTGTTCTATAAATAATGATTTGCACCTTAATCACACTTACCCTTTGTTCGTGATTTGGGCCGTGTAAATAGTTCCTTCACCTCCCTGCGACAGCTTATTCAGATCAAAAATATTCTCCCCTTGCTTGAATACGGGAACATGCTCATCCGATGTAACAGGCTGCACTGTCTGTTTTTTCACTATAAATCTAGTGGAAGTAAAGTCGATCAAGAACAGCACTTACGTTTTGAGTTTTCCAATCCCATAACGAACAAAAACTAGAACAGGGACGGTTGAATAGAGCTGTTTGGCAAAGCTGATAAGACGCCATAATCGATAGAGGTAGTCACCCGATAAGTATTCACAGAAGGGTCGAAAATTGGAGAACTTGCTCTCTATCTTTCGGTCTCTCTGTTTCTGTGTCTCTTTGTCCCTCTGTCGTTGCCTGTCTGTACCTCTAAGTATAGAGTCTTCTTCTAGTTGGGTCAGTTCTGGCTGTCAGAGAGAGTACTATACATTGACCGAGAACAATCGGATTCTAGAGTACAGACCATGTGGTAACGGCTGGACAGAGTTTAATGGGAACTGCTACAACTACTACTACAATGAGACGAACCAGCAAATGTTTGACGGAGTGAGAATGCAGTGTGCTACCTGGGAGGAGACATTGGGGTAAGAATGGATGAGAGAACATTCCTGTTCAGTGAGTGACAGAGACAGAGACTATGACCTCGCGACAATACAAAATCCATAGACTCTTCACTCCGAACTTCTTGACAGCGCCACAGAAGGCATCTGCCAGAACACAGTCTCCTTCCAATCAAGTCAGAATGTTCTTCAGGCCAGCGCTAAAGCTAAAACAGGGATAGAAATTGATAAACGGTAGAAACTTACGTGTTATCGCAGTTCTCCTGACTCAAATTACTCTCATAGCACTGGTTGCGAACCTTACAGGCATTGTTGATGAGATTGTCACCCCGAAATAGCTGGCTTTGGTAAAAACAAGATTTTGATTTTGAGCATAAAGATGTCGTAAACCCAGGTTCCGATCCCTTTGAAAAAATTGCCAATGTCTTGGAAGACTATATGCCCCAAGGCAGCGCGAGCGAAGGCACAGTACGGGTGGGTCTCTCTGTCTCTCTTACAGGTGCATTATTTATGAAACCACGTACCTGGTCCACCTCAGACGCGCATTTTTGAAACAGTATAACGCTCTTTTCCGAAACCGACAGTTTTAGTCAACCCTCAAGAATTCCTCGACCGAGGTCTCAAGATCGGACCGAACCCAACGCCATCTCGAGGAAAGCGAGTCATTGTCATCGGCCTCCTCATGGAAAAGGGAATGCTGCCCGGAGCGACCAAGTTATTGAACTGAGAAATTTCTTGATAGACAGATTCTGTCTAGATTTGGCAGAACGCTGGGAACGTCGAGGATGGTGATTATCATCACACCATGAACTCCGACCTCTTCTTGGAATGGATGGAATGTATGCTACCAAAAATGAAAGCTGCAGGGGAGAACAGGAAAGCTGTGTTCTCGGACTAGGGAGGGGTTAAGCGAATTCGGCAATATACCCCCGTTATACCCATGTAGCTATCCAATTACACCTAGGTCGTTCCATTTGGTGACTTATTGAGAGCTTGTTTGAACTTTACGACGAACCTTTCAGCTTGGCCATTCGATTGTGGATGATATGGCGGACTTCGTGTGATAGATTCCTCTCTTCTTACAGTAATCAGCTCTTTGGAAGTAAACTGGGTGCCATTGTCGCTGACTAATGTTTTTGGGTATCCAAGCTGGGAGAACAGTCGATCCAGTATCTTCGCAGTAGTAGAAGTAGTAGCAGCATTCAAGGGGAAAATTCCCGGCCATTTGGAATAGGCGTCGACGACGATGATGTGCATCTTACCATTTATGGGTCCAGCAAAATCCAGATGAATCCTTTCGCATGGCTCGTTCGGTGTGGACCAAGGCGACAGAGTTGTCTTGATCGGGGCCTTGGCAGCTAACTGACAGTCTTCACAGAGTTGAACATACTCGTCGATGTCCCGATTGACGTTGATCCAGAAGACGTCTTTTATAGCTAGAGACTTCATTCTTGTAGAGCCGGGATGACCATTGTGCAGGACTTGGAGGACACGCTTCTGGAGTGAAGCAGGAATCAGGTCCTGGAAGAAGAGACAGCCATCGCGCAGGAACGGATGGAGCTGTACTTCTTGAGATCCGGACTTGGTTTGCTAGGTGCTTCTTGATGTAGTGTACCAGCTGCGAAAGAACGGAATCCTTGGCAGTGGCGTTGGAGACATCTTCAGTAGAGATGGGCATCTGCTGGATGATGTTATTGTAGATGAACTTGGCATCCCTTTTTTCCAGTTTTTTTAAACTTTGGTCAATTATGGTTGCTTCTGAAAATTTTTCCAAAGACTACGCTTCTTCTACTACAAGTAGCGCGACGACGCCATCTATAAGGACGAAGAAGGACATGCAGAACTTTGTGGAGAACTTCAACGGCGACAAGACAGCTTTCAAGGTGATTTGCACCGTGCTGATGACTGTGCTTCCCGACTCTACAGCTGCAACCCTCACTGAGGACAAAACGCTGAACGCAATAGACAAGAATTCGTATGAAGATGTTGAGCGTCGCCGATCAGTAGTCATCTCTGGGCTGCTAGAAGAAAAGGGACAATCACCTCAGGCCCAATATGAGCAGGATCATCATTTTCTAGCGGGTATTTTCTCTTCTCTGAATATGTTTCAGATAACAAGCTTCTATCGACTTGGTAAATTCTCAACTAACGCGGGATCTAGGCTGACCTGCTCTTTTCAGCGCGAACTGCTGGCAAACGTTCGTAAAGGTGCTAAAACTGCTAAGCATGAGAGAAGGAAAGTCTTTGCCGGGATACACGATGCACTGGACTCTTCTAAAGTTTTCATCCGCCCGTCCTTGTCCCTCTGTGACAGGATCAAAGGTTTTGCTCTACGCGTCAAAAGGGCCAATCTGGCAGTCCAAGGAAAGACAAAAATGGATTACTTTATCGACTACCAAAATGCAAAAGTGATCTGCAAGCATACTAAAGAAGAACCTAATCTATTGGATGAGGAGTTCAATGAGGTGAAGGTGAATTGGAATAAGCTCAAACCGAACTCGTATGCCTACATCACTCACAGGAAGAAAACATCAGGTACTACAGGTGGGTCCCAACATTCAAATAGTAAACAGCCGAACCCCTACTTCTTTAAACTAAGCCCTATATCTGGTAATTTAGGTTCTCTTAACTTTATGTACATTAATGCTCGTAGTTTGAAAAACAAGTTGAATGACTTATATAATGTTATTTTATATCACAAAAGCGATATTTTTGGTGGTGTGTTATTCCTTATACGTGATACTGTAGCTTATACTAAAATCAGTGAGTACAAAACTTTTTCCAATGCTCTAGTAGTCGACTGATAATATTAGCTGTGGACCATCAAAGGCTTTGATGGTAGGTGACTTTAATTTATCAAATGGTAACTATAGATACCCTCTGTTTAGTATTCAAAACTTTACAAAAGCTATACAGAGGCATGTTATGCTTAAAGAGGAAAAGATTATTAGGAATCTTAATGGTAAAGAACTGTATCAGTTTATTAAATTCAAACTCTCATCTAAAGCTAAGCCAGTGGTTGTATCCAAAAACGGCCAACAATGCCTTAATGATATTGATATAGCCAATGCATTTGCCGAGCAATTCGAATCGGTTTTCTCTAATGACCAAACACTAGAAACTAATCTTGGTTGGTTTTGTGGTAATACTCTATTATAATAAAGTTATAGTGAAACTATCTCTGTCTCTTTATCTTTCAGTCTCTCTGTCTCTTGAAAAGGCTGGCATAGTTTCGACAGAAAGACGGAGAGACAAAGAGAGAGCGACAGAGGGAGAGACAGGGAGAGCTGTAGCGACAGTTCTAGCTGTTTATGAGTAGAGCGTTGATTGGCCACTTTTTGAAACATTGTTCTTGCTCAGTCCATTCACAGTCAAATCTCGTTATAAAGCCGCTTCATCAGAAGTTTCGATCCTGGAAGAAGATTGAAAAGAGCATAGCAATCGTGAACTAGGCTTGTGTTAGGGCTGTCAAACTCTTCAGCGCAGGCCTTTTTTTCTGTTCAATCAAGAGATCGATAGCTGGTAGTCGAGAGACAGGAAGAAGCTCACGAAATTGGGTGGGTTCCTGAAAAGAGGTAGCTATCAGGCAAAACAGTTGAATCACTTTCAAGCGTATATGCCATCCCATTCTGGGCAACGTTCATATAGAACAACTTACAGCAGTACTATATATGAAACCAACATCGGCCAGAACGACCGGTCCTTTTTTCTTTTCTATGGCCTCGTCCAGTGTGGTATATCGTGAATAGTTCGCGAAATTGTTAATCAGGGTAGTCTTTCCAGTGCCTGTCTCCCCAATGGGAATCAGGTAGAGTGGCTCTTTGGGCCGTGAAGGTGATACAGAAATCATTACTGAAAGAAACATCAAGGGATTGAGAACAAAACATCTAATTCAAAATGCCCAAACGTCTGTGTGTGTCTGAAGCCCTAGTTGTCAGTTACTTTGTGACAGCAATTACTCTTTGCAAGTCATTCAAAGTAAAATCAGCTTGGGAGATGCGTCTCTGCGAGAACGTAATTCTGGTCAGGGTAGCCCAACTGGTACATCATCTACCTGTCAGGAGCCCCAACGGGGCATCAGCCAAACTTGTAAATGCTAAAAGGTACAACGAGATTGGACTTCGCATAGAATAGGAACCAGTGTTTTGACGTGTTTGATCAGTCTGAAACTCTGAAATTGCAGACTCTGTCTTTCTGTCTTTCACACTCTCGCCAAGAAAGAAGAGCCAAAGAAGACTCAAAATTCAGGAAACACGAAAGGAAAGAACGGAGAACCTTTGTTGTGAGTAGTGTTGGAGGAACGCTGGTAAGACGGGCAAGGAGAGAGCTCTGCGAGATAGAAAAGACATTAGGCTTATTGATCAGCTAGGGCTGGGCGGAGTTGATAATTTTTCAATGGCGAGAATTTGAAGATGATGCATTTAAGACAGAGAAGCAAACTTTTATTTCTCTTGCTTCACAACCCGTTGCTGTACATCGTTCTTCGTTAAATGTCCGCACTTCTTGACAGCATCGCAGATGGCATCTGCCAGACCACAGTCTCCTTCTAATCGAGCCGAAATGTTCTTTAGACCTGGAACAGGGATAGAAATCGGTAAACGCTAGAAACTTACGTGTCATCGCAGTTCTCCTGACTCATATTACTCTCATAGCACTGGTCATTTGCCTTACAGGGGCCAGCCCAGACTCCGATTCCTTAGAAGAAGTTGCCAATTACTTGGAAGACGTCGGCCTGTTAGAGTTACTATCACATTATCTCTGTCTCTGTTGTCGTATCCTTCATAATGTCTCTACCTCTCTTTAACAATAACATTTTATAGCAAAATCTCACAAATTGTACAACAAAATCTTGCCCCGGTCTCTTTTTCTGTCTAGACCTCGATGCCGACTTCCTTCTCGACAAACTTCTTGATCTCTTCAAAAACGTCAGCCTTTGCCTCATGGGGAAGAGCCATTCTGGCGGAAGACTTGAGCATATTGTAGAGATCGACCTCGGAGATCTTGTCCACTCCCTGAATTCGAGTTTTAGTCGTGAGAAAATGTCTGGGTCTTAGGTGTTCCAGTATCTTTTTCGCTGCTCTTTTGTCGATTTTTGCAGACAACGGATACATCAAGATCTTTCACCAAAAATCATCTCCTAGTGGGGGACATTTCCAAATTTGAAATATTGTCTTGTGACATAGACGGAACAACTGAAAAAACCATCTAAACTATGAAAGCGCTATGGTGTGTGGGGTTGACTCTGTTTGTTTGTCCATGGCCACGAAACAAAAGCAAAGCAAAAAGCTGTACATTGGGTAGATTGTTGCCAACTAATTGAGTTGGACAATTCAGAAAGGTGACGACGAACTCAGACGCTCTTTGAAAGTTGTTACCTCGAGGTAGTTCATTGATCGAGAAACAGAGACAGAGAGATTAAAAAAAGAGGGAGACAGAGAAACAGAGACAGGCAGAGACACAGAAGGACGGACAGAGAGCCACAAAGAAAGAGAGACAGAAAGACAGGGGACAGAGAACAGAAACAGAGAGACAAGAAGACAGACAGAGACATAGACGCACGGGGGAACTGACAGAAAAAACAGAAACAGTCTGAGAGAGAAACAGAGAGACGAAGAGACAGGAAGACTGAATGTTTTTCAAACTTCTTTGTGTTTTTGCCAATCTTTCGCAAAATGGAACTCAAAAGTTTCCTACCAATTTCAGCAACCAGTTTTGTCTATCTCACTGTCTTTTTCTCTCTAAATAATGTAACCAAATAGTACTTACATGCTGTCGAATCATCTTATGGGCATCGCCCTTGACCTTCTCGACCCATACTCTTCCATCGTCAGTTGGAGTGTTGTGAAGATGATTAATCAGGAGGTCCTAAAACATCAAAATGCCCCATTTTAGAGAAAAAGCAAAGAGAGAAGAGTCTCACTTACACTGATCTTCTCCCTGGCCCCGCTCTTCTCGAATCGGTCCTCGAGGCCCTTGAACTTGGACTCAATGTCCTCCATTGTGGGGAAATTGATATTTTTGTGTCAAAAGTGACGCTAGAAACTAACAATTAGAAAAGAGGAAAAGGAGAGCTAGATATAGGAAGTGTGAAACAAAAACGGTGTAACTTTTCAATTAGCTCCAATTTGTCACGATATATGTTTTATAGCTGGAAAGAAAAACGCTTTTTCGCAAATTCCAAGCTACCTAAGTTTGATAAAATGTCGTCTAATAGTTCTTTGACCGGCGTTGGGAAATGAAACAAAAGCTCCGTTTGAGAAAGCGGGCGTGTTCCGTGCGAAGCGAAACATTGTACGTGGCAGGGTTTCGGCAGAAAAATAAAACCCGGTGGGAAGAATCGGAACAGTAACAAAAATGGAAAGATTCTTTGTCTTGTACTATGTCTGAAACATTTAATTGTACTATTAAAATATGTTTCACCAATAGGGTTCTGAATCTTGCGAATTTCTGAATCCTGACCAGATTCCCCGCCTCCAAGAGGAGGACCCTTTGACTCGTGTGTTCGCGTGTTCATATGTAAGTGTGTGGCTTCCTCGCTGCAATTATGTACCACCTCCTATATCTCTCTATACCCCAACCAATAAACTAGTATTCGAGCTATTAGTGAACGGTAATATATTGTAGGATAGACGCATACAGACTCTCAATTCATAATAGACTATCTTCTTATAATAGCCGTCTGCCCTACGAACAGCAACAATATTTCAGTAAAAATGTAAGTGGCCTCGAAGTTTTGAAAGTCAATAGTATCTTCTCCATTACTTTTTGAGTTCAAAACATCTTTTTCCAGTACAGACATGTTCTGCGAAGTTGTAGATTTGGATTCCTGCTACAACTTTGCAGAACGAGACAAAACTTGAAAGACATGTTTTGGTCTTGAAAATAGCATGTGAAGGGATAACAGTTCCACTCTAAGCTGTGTTTTTTATTTTTTATGTTTCACTAGGTCCCCTAGACTGAAAGAGGCTGGAACGCTTTACTGCTCGCTTTTCGAACACAAAAAAAAATATGAAGTCCAACACCGCATCCTGTAACGAAAACAAATTGGAAAATGTTTCATGTGATTCATATAGTCAAGTCATTGGACATTCGCTATTGCAGCATCGTTCAGTCATTTAAAAAATACAAAAAAAACACTTCATTTCAACACATCTCCCCCAGCATTTTCCTCCTTCCGGTCAATGAAAGATACAGTTTTTCCAGTCCCTGTATCACTCCCTCTCCCGACTTGGCACAGCAGCTCTGAACTGCCCATTCCCTGTTGGTAAGGGAACAGATTCCCAGTTCCGAGGCCACGATGGAAGACGACTTGCACATGGGAAGGTCGGATTTGTTGTTCAGAACTAGCAATTTGGCTTCTGAAAAAAAGAGAAAGTAACAGACAGAGATAGAAACAGCATATTAGGATACCAACCTTTGAGACTCTCCTCCTTAAGCATTGCCTGAAGTTCTTCCTTCACTTCACCGAATCGGTAGTAGTCTGTTGAATCCACGACAAAAATTATAGCCAGAAACGGGAAAATTGGCAAAAATGGCTAAAGGTACCTGACAATTGAAGTAGTAGTAGTGCCAAAGGACCCTGATCTTTTTCTGACCACCCAAATCCCAGACATTGAATGAAACATTGCGGTAATTGATAGTCTCCACGTTAAAACCTAGAGTCTATCTCTCTGTGTCCCTCTGTCTCCCTGTCTCTCCTGACCCCCCTGACTCTGTCTCTCTATCTCTCCGTCTCTCTGTCACTCAATGCCTGCCCAGGAAAACTAACCGATCGTCGGAATTGTATGAATTACTTCTCCTAGGGACAGTTTGTATAGCATAGTCGTTTTCCCAGCATTGTCTAGTCCGGTCATGAGGATCCGAAAGTCTTGTTGGCCGAGCCACCAGTCTTTCAAAAATGAGAAGGATAGGCCCATGGTTGAATTTGACAGTCACAGCATTGTCGATTTAGACTTGAACAAATAAAGGACAGCTGCGTCAGCTGCTGGGAAGAGTGACGTGGATTGAGAGAGACAGAAAGGCAGGGAGACAGAGGGGCAGAGAGAGACATCTCTACTATCTAAAGAGCGTGACTTTGTTTGTTTGTTTGTTTATCCGTGGCCACGAAACAACGAGTACGACAGATAGACAGAGACAAAAATATCTGCCCAGTTAGAGAGTCAGAGGAACAGAGCGACACACATATAGAGAGACAGAGAAACAGAAGGACAAACAGAGATATAGAGACACAGTGAGAGAGAAACGAATAGACAGAGAGACAGATACACATATAGATTGGGGGACAAAGGAACAAGAAGACAGGAAAACGCTTAGAAGTAGAAGGACAGAGAGACATAGGGAAATATTGAGACAGAGGGCATAGAGGTGGCGTGAGAAAGACAGTTACCGGGGCAGAGAAACAGGGAAACAGGTAGACAGAGAGATAGAGGGGCAGGAGACAGAGACAGATTCTGAGACACAGAAGTACGGACTGAGAGGCAGAAAATATAGAGGCAGAGAGAGAGACGCAAAGAGAGAGACAGACATAGACGCACAGAGGGAGTGACAGAAAAACATATGACTATTTAACCGAAAGAGAACCTAAATCTTTTAGATATGAGGAGAAAATGACTCACTGTGTTCCTAGAAAGGAAACCACTGATTATATCATCTCACAAAAACTCGCTTTTATCTAGTTGGATATGAGAATCTTCCACAAGAAGATGTACCTAAATTAACTTTTTATCATCCTCACTCCTCGCTGAACTGTCCGACGTCAATGATGTTGCTCGTGTAGCAGCCGCCGTGGAGAAGAGGAAAGTCGGCAAAAAGAAGGAGCGAGAGGGTCAGCGACAGACGCAGTCTCTTCTGTCGACACAAGGACAGCCTCGAAGACCGCACTGTCTCGCCCCTTGCCTTCTTCTCGCCTTGTTCCATAGCCAATATGTGCTTTTCGAGACATTTCATCCGATGTCCTCTTCCGAATAGTCTTTTTCGGAGACTGATTGGGATCGATATAGAAGACGACCAACACTTACTTGCTCACATCTCTTTGAGTCTTGCAATTTCGAAGTAAAAACTTCAAATTATTGCAAAAATTTTCATTAAAAAGGGTTACAGAAGTTATTATTGTTATCTGTTGTTCACATCTTTGGCCAATCTCTTAATGGATTGAAGAGCCCAATGTCTCGTAATAATGTCTAAATGTCAGAAATAATTATCTAGAAGAGCACCCATCCCATCATTACAGTGATTCAGGCTATTACACTCATCTTATCTGTAAACTTCTTCACTCCGAAACGCTGTTTTTAATGACGTCTGATAAAGCATCAACCATTTTTGAAATACTTTGACGACAAAGAGCCCGATCTCCGTATTACCAGCTCCATACAAGCTGTTCACGCGAGTCATGTTGGCCAAATGCATCGGAGTTTGCAATTCAATCAGCCAGTGGAACAAGCCGGCTTCCGTCGGAAAGCCTATGACATAATCGAGTGGGACGCCGTGTGGAATTCCCTTCAACAACACGGAGCGGATCAACTCTACGTCGAAATGCTGCGGAAGGTCTACCATCAAGCTGGCTGCAAGATCAAGGTGCACGAGGACCTAGTGGAGATCGACATCAAGCGTGGAGTTTGTCAAGCGTGCTCTCTCCACTCCTCTTCAACGCTGTGCTCGAAGACATCTTCCGACGACTCAATTGGAGACTTAATCCTACTTAAAGCACTTTAAGTAGGATTAAGTCATTGGTCCGTGCTCTGGGAAGTTATCAGCCTGGTGTAAGGGCTATGCAAACACTGATAACACTGCTTGTATGAAAAACGATGACTGATAACTTCCTAGAGCACGGACCAATGACTTAATCCTACTTAAAGCGCTTTAAGTTGGATTTTATAATCAGTATTTATGTCATTGATCCCCTACCGCTCCTATGGCTCGAACCTACTCTTTGCCGTCCAATCTTGCCGCTCGCAATCACACTGCGGGGGCTCTTCCAAACCTCTCGGATGCTCTCCTTAGATAATCCTCCTATCTCATACAGGGCCTTCCGCGTCGCTGGTCCAGGGGTATCCATTCGGTCGTTGCTCTCGACAATCTCAGCTTTCTCTTCCAAGCCAGGTTCAGGATTTCGGGGAGCTGGGTCATTTTTCGAACATCTTCGTTCCACGCGGTCGAGAAGAGTAAGGCCGAGCATTGCTCTTTTCTGTCGTCTCTATGCGGCTACCATTTTCTTCAACTCATCAGTTCACAGGCTCAAAACTTCATAACCATATAGCAAACTTGGCACGATACAGGTCAGATAGATTCGCCTCTTCATCCTTGTCGGCACGGTCCTCTTGGTAAGGAACAGACGATAGAAGCAGATTAAAACGCTTTAAGTAGGATTAAGTCTCCAATTGAGTCGTCGGAAGATGTCTTCGAGCACAGCGTTGAAGAGGAGTGGAGAGAGCACGCTTGACAAACTCCACGCTTGATGTCGATCTCCACTAGGTCCTCGTGCACCTTGATCTTGCAGCCAGCTTGATGGTAGACCTTCCGCAGCATTTCGACGTAGAGTTGATCCGCTCCGTGTTGTTGAAGGGAATTCCACACGGCGTCCCACTCGATTATGTCATAGGCTTTCCGGAAAACGACAAACACAACATAGAGGTGATTACAATAACCGTAGGCCTTATCGATCAGCTGCTTGATGATATGAAGATGTTCCACGGTAGAGAAAGTTCGACGGAAGCCGGCTTGTTCCACGGGCTGATTGAATTGCAAACTCTGATGCATTCTGGCCAACATGACTCGCGTGAACAGCTTGTATGGAGCTGGCAATACGGAGATCGGGCGGAAGTTGGCCAGATTGGTGTGGTCTCCTTTCTTCGGGATGAGCATGGTAATCGATTCGTCAAATCCAGGAGGGACCAAAATGTTGAAGCATTCGAGTGAAGAGACGTGCAAGAGGAGATACCATCTCAGTTTCCGCAACTCGGAGCTGCATCGTCGTACTGGAGTGGAGATCCGTCCTTCTTTTGGAGCTGTCCGATCGCAGGAGTCGATATGTCCTTCAAGAGTCGCTGGGATGTTGACTGAGAACCTTTCAGTGCGTAGGATCATTTCCGTAGCCACAGCACGGGCTTCATCAACGACTTCGCAAATGCCACGATACTGGATTGTTGGATCGTGATTCTCCATTGCTTCTCTTCTCTCTTGGATGCCATGACGGAAGAGAGGTCAATTCATCTTCTTCTGCGTTGCCTGTTGTCTACGTCTTGGAAACTTAGCCTCCAGGGAGAGATCGAGAGTGAGACGGACAAGGCGATAGTCGCTTCGGAAGTTGAACTGGTTGATGATATGAACATTCCATACTCTGGTGGTTCGTCTGACGAGAAAGACGTCATACTGGTCCCATTCGGCGATCTCCAGGCCCACTTTCTTCCAGATCGTTGCTTACAGGAAATGCTAGCGACATCCCAACCATGTTGTTGACAGAAAGAGACGAGCTGGTCTCAATCAACGGTTTCGGTTGTCCTAGCCTTAAGCTCCGATCGATGGTTCCAGTGGATGGAGACGCGTTCCTACCGAGGCATTCCAGTCTCCGAGCACTATTGTACACCTCTGATGTTTTCTGGGAAAGCTCGACTGGCTCATGATTCCAGCACTCTGACCCTTACTCACACCATTGACGCCAAAAGGCAACCCCTGTTTCCATAAGGATCCACCCTTCGAGTTGTAAGCAGCTTTCTGGATCTTGCTCAGGAAGTGGTCGTAGTCGGCATCATCGACGTCTCCTGTAGGGGCGTAGCCCATGACGAAAAGGTGACTTCAATTTGGCCCGTGTAACATCTGTCGTCAATCGGTGTGAAGCGTTAAATGCCACAATGAAGCCGACGCTGCGTCGGCTGTACAGTACACTGTTGAAAAGATGGCAGCCAGACCTCCTTAACAGCTTTTGACCATTTCCGGACTTCTAGGTCTTGCTCATGCTCATGATATCGAGAGAGATTCATAAGCGCTTCCTCAAGTTTGAGTAGACGCCTCTTCGAGAGGATGGATTGGCAGTTGAGCTGGCAGATGTTGAGCAGGCCTCAAACCACAGATGGTGATATGACGATCCCTCTTTGTCGCAGTGTTGGGTCCGAAACCCCCCTTCTTTTCCACAAAAGGTAGATCCGCTGGTAGAGCGACTTGGAAAGCCAGCGCACGGATTGTGAAAAGTAAAAGTAAATGAGTAAGTGAGTATCCGCTTCTGTCACACCAGTCATTCACATATTTTTATTACTCCCAATCATCTCTTTTTTCTAATAACTGTTTTTCAGCTACAACTTCATTCTTCTGACCTGTGAGAATGAGTCAGTCGAACAAACTGGAAGCGTGAGTTATGACTGGAGTGATTCGATATGTTGTTTAGTGACATAGACTCCGGGAAAGATGAAGTCGACCAGCTAGCTAAGGAGTTTGGCTTAATCTCACCATTGGCCTCCCCTGCGAGTGTGTCTTCTCAAGAACAGGCTGTGGAGCAGCCTCAAGTTGTGGAAGCGGAGCGCCGAAATGATGGAGAAGTTGCGCCTGTTCAGGATAAGAAAGAAGACAAAAAGAAGATTAAGCCGTAGTTTAGAACATTTTATAGCATTGCGTTTTTTAGGGCTACATACGTTTTCATGAACCTGAAAACGACGGCTAGTTATATTCCTGGGCATAATGACAATTTGAAGGAAAATAACCCCGTTTTATACGATAAGTTTTGGGGAAATTTTACCAAGCTTGCTAAAAGTTCCAAACGAGAAGACTACAAAAGTCACTTTGACTGTTGGAAGAAGCATCGTGAGTTTCCCATGCAGAGCTGGTGTGAGCCATTTAGTTGACGAACGCTGGACACCGACTGTCTCTGATATGGCCTTCCTTGCCGTTTCTGCAGAAAAGTTGGAAGGCCTTCTCTCTTTGAATAAAGTGGTAATAGATTTTCCTCCTCTCTCGCAAGTTTCTTCTAGGAAATTCAGAAAGAGGTGCAAGGCCTCGAATTTAAGGAGTACGCACTCGTTATGGATGTGCCAAAAAACATGCTTCAAGGCTCGCAAGATAACCCAAATAGTCCGTATCGTAAGCTCAAAGTAAAACGCTTGCTACAACGATTACAGAATACCACTACCGCGTGGAAGCGATGGTGAAAAATGTCGAAGAGAAGGTCTCGTTTCAAGAAGCCTGGAACGGTGAAAATGGACTCAGAAGTTGGCTGGACACGCTTCCAAAACCTGTCTGCCTGGGTAAGAACAACTGTAACTAGTCGCTTAGGCTCCTGCCGTTTCAACTCAGTGCTTGTTTTGCAACTTCCTGACTGTCCTGTCTTGACTTGTCAACTCTAATATAGGATGACCCTCGACAGAAAAGGCTACTGAGACTATCCAGTATTATCCCAGATTAGAGTTAGTTCAACCGTCTTCGACGGCTCTCGTCGTTCTTTTGTCTTCAGCTTAACAAAATCCTCCCAGTGGCTTCACTGCGACAAGCGAAGTTCTAGAGCGCAAGTTGACTTGCCACCTAATTTAGCTTCCAATTTTTTCTGTACAACAGAACTTCTGGAAAACATAATTTACTAGCTTTTATTTCGTGGTCACGGATGGACGAACAGACAGGCGTCGTTGCGTTTAAGTAGTAAAGAGGTGTGTTGCAGACAGATAAAATGCCAATTATAAATGTTGGATAATCAAATTCAGTTGCTCACTATGGCTTCTTCCACGAATTTTGCGTCCTCTACTGCGAACTAAGACGTATCGGCGCCAGCGTTCCGGATCACGTAAGAAAAGCAACATAACGACAACGTTTATGTTTAGCTATACTATGCCGACCTCATGATTGGTATTCGTAAATATTTTGACAAATTTTCCAAAGGATCCGGTCACGAAAAGGAGAAAGAGTTGTGCCACCAGACAGACAATCTGCTTGGATTAGTGGACCTGCATTGGAGGGTGAGTACTTTTCAGATCTTTTTTGTGTAATAGTTCGGCAGGTAACCCCCTCAGTAACACAAATTTTTTAGCGCGAGCTCGCTGAACTTCCCGAAACCACGTTTCTAAGCTCTAAGCTATTCAAGCAAAACGAAAATTCCCGAGTATGAATGGTGCGAGGCAACATCCAACCAATTTCCCCCATATCTCGTAATTTGCCTACACTTGGGTCCTTAAGCTCCTTAAGCTCCCCCCCCCCAAACTATTATTCTTTTTTGTTTTTAACGTTTCCTGAGAGGGTGAACATTATCGTCACAACTCTTTACGACCTAATATTTATTTAAGATTCTCGACGACAGAAAGACTCGACCTTTCAATAAGTATAAGACTGTCTTCAACCGAGCCCAAAGGGGTTGCGGAGCTACTCTTGAAGTTATGAGCAGATTTGGTGAACCTATGCTCCATTATATTAACAACGCTGCTGTTCAACTAAACATGACGCCACTAGACTGTGCCGACTCCGCCTCTTACGTTTTTGATTCATTCTTCGCTGACGTCTTCTCCGTGGACATTTTCCCTCCGAATAATAGTTCTCAACCATGAATACGATATAGAAAGTAACTACAAGGTATTTTCGACAAAAAAAAACAAGTAAAATTATAAGAAAAAAAGGTAGCAACAAGTTAGGCTACTGCCTCCAAGGGGCAGTAGCCTAACTTGTTGCGCTTTTTTGGGCGCACCTACCTTGTTCGTTCCGCAGTTAAAACGAGTGCTAAAACTCACTACTAATCAGTTAAACTCACTTCCCACTCTTTGATCCCGTCCCTCGAATCCACCTTCCTTTCACTCTTTGAACCCATTTCCCATCCTTCGACTCAACTTCCTATCCAAGTAATGCATTTGCCCCTAGAGGGGGGCTAATGTCGGTTATTCCTAATTTCTTCGAACTTCGCCCGCTGTTTATTCCCTTTTATCCACCTGCTTGGTCCTTCCCGTCCTTCCCTCTCGCTTCAACTCGCCCGCAAGTTTCCCTCCAGTCGAGTTACCGTTACAACAGCAACATTCTTCTAAAAAACTGACTCGACTTGCAAACAATTAGTGTGGGCACGAAGTAGTGCACATTAATTGCAATATTGGCTTCAGACAGACACACACAGAGAAGCGAGAGTATTTTAAAATAGAAACATACAACTGGAGCTGCTTTTAACTAATTGCTATGAGCTTCTATTTTCACCACCGCACATAGGAACAAAAAAGCAACGCTTAAAAGACCACATACGTAGGAAGGAGAAGAAGCCAAACAATATGCTTTCGAACTTTTCCTATTTCTTTTTTTTTGTGAGAATGGCGCCAGTTTTGCCAGACAGTGCTGCAGTGAAAAGCTGGTGTCATTCTCACAAAAAAGAAATAAGAAAAATTCGAAAGGATCCGAACCAGCAAGCAATTGCTTTGCAGTTCGCCATTCTCGCCACTATATACACCACGCCGCCATATTTCGGCGCCCTCGAGATTGACGACGTCACCTAAAGCAAAGCGCCAAGATGGCCAAGAGCAACGTTTTTAAATCCTAGTAGGGGGTCGTCAGCGATTTTGGCAATATGTCCTGTAATACCCACCTCTAGGGCTATACAATAACACTCTCCGATACGAAAGTCGAACCTGACTCGAGAAACTCCCCTTGATTAGGCCCCCCATCCCTTCGCCCTATGTTTTCCTCTCTCCGCTTTCCATGAAACTCAATAAATGAATTCCAAAGATTTGTACTGTTTGTAAGTAAGCTAGGGATTCTCATCTGATAGGTTAAGAACTATAGGAAGGAGTTCTAACATGGTGTATCAGTATCGATTACCACGGGTTTTGAGGCTCGCAAAGAAGATTCCACGTCTCTAAAAGCCGAATAAAGAGTTTACCAGGAAAGTTAATTCCCGAAGCAGCTTTGATCCATCGAAAGTTGTTGGTCGACCTGACCTTGGCTCATCTTCGACGCTTTTGTCCCCAGACCGAAAGCGATGGACGCACAACTGGCATACCCTCGTAGACGTCGTCCCTTGGCCATAAACATCGTTGATATTAGTCGCTGTTTGGGCTCCATTCGTGCCTTTGAGGAACTCATTTAACATGACATGTTGCAGATGGTAGATGGCAGGTCAGCAATAGTTCGGATCAAAACGAACAGAGAATAGAGAATAAGAAAAAAAGGAGCGATGTCTTGCATGGTGGTGGTAGAGGACTGAGTGAACTACACGAGGTGCTATAACTTATAGTCGTAAACAAGGCAAAGGACATGTTTACAAAAAGCGAAAAGACTTAGATGCCAACCCAAATAGTTCCAACAATACATTATTTTTAACAATTTATTCTGTACCGTTATAAGCCTACACAGGCTTACTTTTGGATACTGCAAATAGTTTTTGGAGTGATCTATTCACACATGAAGAATATTGCTCATGTGAATTTGAAACTTTTGAAGTAGGCAAAGAGAGAGAGAGAGAGAGAGAGAGAGACAGAGACAGAGAAATAAACGGTATTGTTATCTTATATGTTTAGTGGATTGTATTGGATTCTATTGGATTGTACGCGGACATGCGTAAAAATTGCAGACTTTGGGCTATCGAAAAACTTGAAACTCTCCAAATTAACTGGCAGGTTGAGCAAACGATTTCGTAGCAAAAATACATTTATAGAAGAGCAACTTTCATGTACATGGCGCCGGAATTGTTTGCGGAAAAAGATACAAATACACTCGATTTGCGTCAGTGCGACATTTATTCAATCGGTATAACATTTTGGGAGATACTCTACCGACGGTATGCATTCATTTTGAAAATAGTTAAGGATCCAAGGTCACCTTTCGACAGAGACTGGACAGAAGACAAAGTTACGGAAGGAGTGCGGCCCCTGCATGGACAATTTTATTTGGGATCCGGAAATTCAAGAGGTGCTTGAAATGTAAGAAGCTTCTTTCTTCACTTTCATTTCAATTGAGGTCCTGGCAAGAAAACCCATCAGAACGGTGTCTCATGGATTTTTTGTAGCTTTGCAGCAAGCAATAGAGGTGACGTCTTTGTTGTCTTCAAATTTTTGGAAAATTCTGTCTCTCTGTTTCTCTTTTTCACTTTCTCTGCCTCTTTGTTTTTCTGTCTCTCACTCTTTCTGTCTCTCTGTATTTTTCACTGTTTGACTTGTGATATTGAAATTTTTTGTTTGAGGAAATTCCTGGCAATCTCTTCTCGACACAGAGGCTGTACACATTGTATTGGAGCACGAAAAAAGAGTACTTCTTGAATATAATTCTTTCGTCTACCTAATGACTAGGCATGAAACAGCAAGAGCCTATTATCAGAAAGCACTCAACTACATAATCGAAAAATGCGAAAGAGAAGAACGCATCGATGGAATTGAATCTGTAAATGCTTCTCTCAACCAAGATTTCAAAGGAGTTTCCAGTGGCACCATTTTAAAATCGTACTTTCGATAAAGGATTTCCCAAAATGTCACACCAAGAGAGTAAACATCGGCCTTGTACAAGTTTAGTTCCTGGAGATGGATTATTTCATCAAAGAGCTCTGGAGCCATATAAAGGTACGTTGCTCTTCTGAAATTTGTCTTTTGCAGAAGTGAGACTGTTCCAAACCTGGCAGTCAGTTTGGAAAACATCACGTTTTTGGACAGTCCGAAATCTCCAGCTTTCACGCGAGTTCCCGTAACATCCAGTAGTATGCTAAAGAGCTATTTCTTCTCTGTTTTGTCGCACTCACTTTAAAGACTTCAAATCGCGATGGGCGATTTTCTTGAAGTGCAAGTAGATAATAGCATGAGATATTTAGTGCATCCAATGGTATGCTTATTTGGGTTCATAGAGCTTGTCGGAGTAAATTGCTAAACAACGTTAAACACGTCTTGAGGCTCTGACACAGGAACAGAAAGACAGACAGGCAGAGAGCAATTACCTCCTTCAAGACTTCCTTCAGCCATAAACTTCGTAACAAAGCCTCGATAGACTATTTGCGGAGCGTGGCTCACACTTACCCTCTGTCCGTAGTTTGGGCCGTGTTCCTTCACCTCCTTGCGACTGTTTATTCAAATCAAAAATGTCCTCCCCAAACTTGAATACGGGAACTTGTAAGTCGTTCACGTCCCTCTCATCGATGGACATTTTGGGAGTTATTCTTTGCTTGTTTTGAGCTCATTCTTGTTGTACCTATTCACTCTGCCTTTATATCTACATCTCTCTGAAGATCACAGTACTTTTCCTCCTCGTCACTCACCCTCTCAAGGTCCCTACCACCCTCCCTGTTCTCCCGGAGATCAATGTGCCAATAAGAACTGTATGTCCCGCTTCCCGTCAAGAGTGATGAGAATCTACTACGACTGCAGTCTCTGTGAGATGAGCAATCCTCCGATCAGATACTGTAAGACTAACTGTGGATGGGAGGATGATCAAGATACCGTGAACAATGGAAAGTTGTAGTCGAGTAAATCTTGCAACTCGTTCTGTTGTGAACAGTTAGATACCTTCTATGTTTCACAGTTATCATAATGCCACCTAGCTTTATAAATGCCTTACTCAGCCTTGTGCCCACCGAACAATCTGAAATTCTCTTTATGCACAAAGTAAAATATCTCATTTTCCTATGCAGAATCTCGCAAAAGGCACTGGAAAGAGGATGGACTGGAACATCGACAAATAAAGGGGGAAGAGGGTTAAAAATTCTCGAGATAACTGTACTCGTAGAGGTGTGGATGTGTTGGGGGGCTTTTCTGACTGTGTACAATATATTTTTCACATAAGTTTGGACTGGAAAGTGGTGGTTTGCTGAGATCGGGTACCAATCAATATGGGGGAGGTATGGCAGGGGCTGGAAAAGAATTAGCCTCTCTCTTCTTCAGAAAGCTCCTCGACGTAGGTGAGGGGGAAAAAGCCGACCTGAAAAGGGTGAGAAATTGTTTGAATTCAGAAATTTTTGAATCTCTCAGTAATACCACATACATATTGCTCGCAGGAACCTTGTTTCACATACATGATAGCAATAGAAGCGGAATTTTCATTTTGAGTGTATGTGTTGCAGTTGGCCGTTGAAATTGACCAATCGATTTCATCTAATTCAAGTCTTTTTCAACTGCTTTTAAAAACATAGCAGAACATTGACCGGAAGTGAAAAAAAAACTCAATTTTGGTAATAAGAAATAGTGGTATATTGATAAGGGGGCCGCTTTCAGCCCGATCAACTCGGGTTCGACGCGGTTTTATGAAAAAAAAATCAGTGTGAAATGTACGATTGAGCGTTCTAATAGCCTATCTATTTTTTGTTCAAGTTTTTGCAAATCCGCTAGGTTTACGATATTCTTTCAAAAAATGGTTATGGTATGCTTCAGGTTCTTCATAAAGTGGCAAAATCTTTGCTTTTTGGATCGCTTCAGGTTTGGTGACACGCTTCACACAAAAAACATATGAGAGTCAGGGGACTATTATTCAAAACGAAAAAAAAACTGTATTCACTCGATTATTGATGGTTCCCTTCCACCAGCCGCGGTCCTCCCCGACCGTGTCGACCAGCGTCAAAATGTCGCCGGTCTTGATCGAGAGGAACTTCTGCTCGTCCTGCTCAAAATCATGGATGACGCGGAAGACCTTACAATCCCGGTAGGGGTTTTTCAATACGGTGTTCAGCGAGTTGAAGCTCTCGCACAGATTGTGGACCTTGTAGTAGTTGACGAGTTCCTGAAAATATTTTTGCCAGTAACTGAATGGGTGCAGAAAAACAAACAAATATAGTATCTATGGCAAAAATATAGGGGTAAACTGATATTGTTATGAGCCATATACCTGTCGCTTACGCTCCTGGCAGAGCGACTCACACCTTCAGTGCTCACTTTGTAACTTGAGATGTCCAGACTTGTCTTGTCAACTCTAATCTAGAATAATACTTGACAGAAAAGGCCACAAGCATTCTCAAATAGTAGTAATGTGTCGCAGACGGACACCTTTTGCTAATTGTAAAGATAGGATAAACTTTAATGTTTCATCAGTTTCATAACACGCAACAATTTGTTTTGTGACGTTGTATAAAGATATTGCGTTGAAATCAAGTTTGTCACTTATAAAATCTTGGTGAAACCCGATAGTTTTATGTTTCACTCTGGAAATGTTGTCCCATCTCTCTCACAATCAATAGTCTTCTTGAAACAAAGCTATGGTACTTTTTCTCCCGAATGTTCACTAATTAATTTTTTATACTATCTTTGGAACATTTTTTTTCTTTATTTTCATGAAATCTTTCAATAATTCATGAAAGAAACTCACCACAATGCTATTGAAGACGAATCCCTCATCCAGGAAGTACTTGCCCTCTTCGCTCTGTTCAACCACCGTGTGTTTCACCTCGCCTTCATAGCTGGAAATCCTTGAATTTTGCAGTTTGATTTCGTCCAGCTACCTAATACTGAGTGCATATCTCTGTCTGTTGTTACTGAACCGGACGAGGAAAGTCCCATTCGGCATCGGCTTCAACTTCTTCTCCGACTCCTGGCGCTCCATGCAGCCCATGTACCAGATCTGATTGACCACCTCGGTGTTCATGTAGTCGGCGATGGGAGTGCTACTGGAAAATTTAGTGTTTCCTTGTGTAATAAAATACGGATACACTCTCTGAACCATAGTAACTCTTCCTTGAAACATATACAATCGAATCTTGAATTGTAATCCATATCATCTCTTCAAAGCCATTTTCAGGCACAAAAAGTGATTTTTAGGCAAAATGATATTCTGCAAAGCTGTAGCTCTTGATTCCGGCTACAGCTTAACAGAACAACACGAAGTCGGAAATGTTAATAGTGAGCCAGAAATAAGGGTTGGAGTGCACATGATCAGGTGTTGTAAGAAGAAAAACTACAATGCTTCAGGTTGTGGGCAAACCCAAGAGCTGATATAGGTGACTGCTAGACGCTTGGGTGTATCCGCTTAGTTCTCTAGTTTATCTTTCCACTCTGCTGTAATACAACTGGCGTACCACTTCCAGAGTTTTGTATAAGTACTAGTTGAAAAACAAAAACTTTGTGAAAGTCTGACTGTTTTCGAGGCGAAGAATTGTTTTTCATGTCTCACAAAGTAGGAAAAGTATCGGAGAGGCAAACTTTCA
Source organism: Oscheius sp. JU75 (assembly GCA_037178855.1). Lineage (NCBI taxonomy): Eukaryota > Metazoa > Nematoda > Chromadorea > Rhabditida > Rhabditidae > Oscheius > Oscheius sp. JU75. The sequence goes on along the minus strand of JASJZC010000006.1, from coordinate 1,232,803 downwards.
ATTATATCGAAAGCGTGCAAAAAACTTTTTGCAAGATTGAAAATCAAAAAAGTTTTCAAGGAAAACGAATAAAGCGTTGATGCCCGAGAGATACCAAAACACTGGCCAGAGCTGAATGTTTCTCTCTTGGCCCGAATTCATTACACATCGATGAGGCTCCTCTGATTCATCGGCTTTTTCGTCTCGAGACCCATTTTTTATAAATAAGCATCAAGAAATCACGCACCGAACATTATTTTGAACCATAAGAATAGTAACAATCCGCCTGTACACCGCTTATTACAGTTTTTGAAGGTCCTAATACTCGAATGTAAACATTGCTGAAAACTTACTGTTTCAACCATTGTGTATAGGTAAAACGGATTTTGTAAGAACAATACGAAGATGATTCACAATCGTCGATAACTTTTTTTGTTGCACTTATTACTTATGCAGAAATTGGCTCAAGATAGCTGTTTTTATTGACCGAAATCTTAGTTGTTCCAATAAACTCTTCCCCTCCCCCAAATTGCATAGGCACAACGAGATTTGTAAAGACAGTACGTTTGTAACCACTTCAACTTTGGATAATATTTGTGTTTCACCTATTACTAATGACGAACCCGACCCAAATGACTTGTTCGTTCCATTTTCAAAATCTGAAACTTAGGCCAAAAATGTGCGCTACTTCAACTAAAAAAAGTAGTCGCGTACCCATGTTCAAATTCTACCTAGTTATTCGTTCAGAAGACCAGATTTTTTATGTTTTCAATGTTCTGCAAACTTGTAAATTTCAACAAGTTCTACAAAATTGCAGAACATCGCAAGGCATGAAAATCATTATATGAACCCGAAAAGTCTACTGTCGATGAAGGAAGAAAATTTGAAGAACTAGAACATTGAAACAATAGCGCGAAGAGTCAGTGAAACATTTTGCAACTGATAGAAAAGGGTAAACACTTGAACTTACGGTGTGTTGACAGGCCTTCTCGGCAAGACAGTAGACTCTTTTCGATGAATCTTGTCAATGGGAGTGCCCAGATTGGGGTGACGAACCTTCCGAATGTTGCTGATGTTCACCAAGCCTTGACGGGTACGGTTGTTGGAGGGATGGGCCTGGAAATAGGTTTTTTTTTCTGAAACACAAGGTCTGCTGAGTATGTAAACGTTTTGAAAGACTATATGTTTCAAACACTGTATAGGAAGGCAAAGTAGTTCTTTTATGTGTTACTGTCTTTGAGTGAAACAATAATCCCGGACCTCGCATGCAAAGCGAGCGCTCGTACCACTGTCCGCACATCCACATTTTGACTGAAACTCACCAGTAAGAGTCCCTCATCTGTCACTGAGATTACTTCCAGGTTGTCACCTGGATTCAGGGGCAAGAAGGTCGAATCGACTGGGCTGACCGTAGAAATGGCAATGATTTGGTCTCCTTTCCCGACTGAAAATGAGATAATGGGTATAAGAAAAAATCCTGCACTTTTTTGTGTTTCATAGTTTAGATATATTTTAAGCGAATTTGAAACTGCACTGCCACACGCTTGTAGCTATCTCTTACTAATGTCACAAAGCAAAACTTTGACTCTATCCTCTTTTACTCGGACCCTATGATCAATCTAAGTTTTTTTGTTTCAGTTACTGGCTCTATACTTTTGCTAAAGTGGACACAAATAATTGATGACGCTTGTTTGGCATTCCAGCAGTATCTATCCACCTTTCTCATATTCTCTGTTTCACACTTCCTTGAAATATCCCGAGACAGCCATCTTTAGTTTCTGCCTCAGTTCTATTTTCTGGATAAATGTTCTTATTTCCAAATGTGTCCATATCCAACAAATGTATCGACCAAAAGTTCCTGGTGCGCTGAACAAAATGATTTACTTTTTTGTTTCAAAACATCATGATATTCCTGACATTACACACAATTCTTATTAGTCAGTATACTCTTTTTTCCTTCAGAATACTGTCAACAATTTCTCCATACGGCCCGCAAAGTACTGTCTATCTTTTTGTGTTTCAAGGGCTTTATATAGTATCTCGGCTTCTTTTTCAAACTGCTTCGTAGCGGTATGTAGCCCTACTGCTGACTGTTTCCAATTTTTCTTCGATTCAAAAGATCTTGATAATCTCCAAATGCGTTTCAAATAAATTCCTTTATCTGGTGTGTCTTTCCAAAAACTTTTTCTCGAATCGATCTCGACCAAGTCAAAAAGTGTCACCGATAGTATTTTTTTTCTCGTTTCAAGTTTCCTATAGAGTCTTTAAGATCGTTTGTCAAGACACTTCCCTAACCATGTCCATTTCCCGAAACTTGTCATGATACCCACTATCAAATCATTCATGTTTCAAAGCTCCTTCATATCCTCAAACTTCTCAGAAATCTCATTCATTTACGGCAAGCGTCGACACAAAACTCACATTGTTTCGGTATCTTAGAATGCGTCGTCATCACCCGTAACTCCTCGGCATCCTCAAAACTGACCCAGTTTGAGCGGTCAGACAGAGGCACAACCAGATTTTCGAAGCTCAGAGGCCGATTCAGATCTGAGGGCCTTCGGCCCCCAGACATAAGAACTTCCAGCGGATTGTGGAAGGACATTGGGGTCGAGGTGGACATGTATTGAGAGAGGGATCTAAGGAGTTTTGGTGATTTGAAAGACGCAAGAAGGCATAGCGGAGGAAACATTTTGAGGAGAGTTCAAGGCGTACCAGTGAAATAGAAAAGTTCTGGACCTTATGAAAACTGGAGAGGGTCAGAGGAATGGAGCTTTCTGGGACTATTCGAACGGTAACACGGTTGGAGGTATGGGAAAGGGTTGATAGTAAGATAGTGTGTTTTTACCGAGAAGCAAATCTATCAACTGTCAGAAAGCCAGTAGAGTCTGTCTTACAGAACTAGTAAAACACAATATTTTCCCTTGGAGGGAAGAGAACATTTTGTAATGTTTGTGTTTTACAGGTTCTAGATATGGATGGAGAAGCTCGAAACCGCAAATCGGAACTTCGTTTTAGCACAACAATTCATCAAAACGGATGACTAATATAGATGAAGACAGTATGTAGCATGAAAAAACGAACTCTTTGTTTCAACGTCCTTATAACAAAGTAGGAAAAGACCAGAAAGACCGGAAAAGTTATGAATTCCAAGCAATCAATTTGTTTTCCTCTCTCTCTCTCTGCCAGCTTACAAAATCGATGGCGCAGCAAAAGCTGGATAAAAAAAAAAATGTCTCTGATAGGATGAGTCATCAAACGGATTTTTTTTTCAATAACCACGGAGCAAAAAGAGGCTCTGTATCGTAAAATTTGAAGAGAGAAAATGGAACAGACGTTGATGGGAAGAGGAGGAGAGAAAGAGAGTCGACGAAGTTTTATAATCTCTTTGGCTAAAAATTTGGCAGTTGTTTAGGTAACTGTCAAAAAGAGCCACAAAATAAGTTTCAGATTCACCACCTCCCAACATACTATTCGCGTGAAACATTTTTTCGCAAGCTCCCAAATGCTGAGAATCGTATATTCTAAATACAGAACCCCTTACTATATATTTGAAACCAAAAAGTGGTGAATACACATTGACTACCAAATTTTGATAGTATACATAGAGAAGCAAGTACGAAATACCAAAAGGATCCATCCCTTCATAGGAGTTTTGAAACAATATTTAATGTCTTTCGAGTCCGATGACTCAGCAAGATTGACAATTTTGAACGTTTTTTTTCTGTTTATAGGATTGTAGAGAAACTTAAACAGTAGAATATCGCGAGGCCTCTCAAAAAGGGACGAACTGTTTTTTGGCTAAAAGCTATGGTATTTTGTATGTTTTGTATGTTGTTGAGCTGTCATCTACATACTAATAACATTTTAAATAACATTTTTTCAAATTCCGTTGACGGTGTACCAAATACGTTATATTCGTTTCCGAGCCATTTACCATACTTTAGAAGCTAAAAAAGATCGTCAAATGGAGAGGAACATGGGGGAAAGAATCAAGCAAGCTTCAGCTTTTTGGAGGTTCTTTGAAATTCTGAGGGTCTACGAAACATTTCTACTGGGTCTCTTAGGATCCGAATAGTTTTTCTTTGTTTCAACTGGTAGAGACACTCTAGCCGTTTTGGGTACTCTCGCTGGAATGATTGTAATTAGAGCAAATGTTTTTTGAGTTATTGAAGCAAGAAATAAATATGTTGACTATTAAGTTTTAGACTGTCTTATGGAAAAAGGGATCCCAAAGAGAACGCATGGAAACCTTTCATCTTATAAAAACTTTGAAACACAAGACTACCAAACTTACAAGCAAAGATGGAAATGTTCCTGTGATCAAGAATATTAGAAATACCCATGGTTTCCACTAGGGTAGGTGAATAGAGGGCAGAAAACTGTCTAAAGACTGGGTCTCATCGATGACGAAATGTGTTAGTGTGGGTGTAATTAGGGAAGTTCTGATCACAGCGATCACCTTATTGACGCGTCACAAGGTGACAATGAACGGAAGTCGACCAAGGAAAAAAGAGCCTAGCATGAAAATACTGGATATTTTGCTAATATCTTCTCAGCATGCACTGTATGCTTGAAGCCGCACTATACCCCACCGGGAAACACTAAAAATCACAAATACTTGCAAGGTATTGGAAATCTGGAAATGTTTCAACAGAACATCTTATAGCTGAAGATCCATGAGATTCAAACTTCCCCAATTTTGACAAAACTGTTCTTTTCACTTTATAGGATGTTCAAGATGCCAGGGTGCAGCAGTTTTCAAATGTCTCAACTGTTTCACCCGAACATTTTATAAGTTGGACGTTTTGGTAAGCACTTGCGCGTTGTTGCTTATTCTGCCGGAAAGAAACGTTTGCCTTTGTCTTGTAAGAGAGGATCGAGAAAAAAAGTCAAAACTTTACAAACAGGTGGAAAAATGTGATACCTATGTTTTGATTGATTCGTTTCAAGGTAGTTCTCGTTATTTTTGCTACTCGAACGTGGAAAATGTTACCACCGATTAATCGAACCTCCACTGCATATCCCCGTCATGAAACAATAAAAATCCAAAAAGCTGAAACGAAAGAAAGACGAGGAGACACCTCTTCCCATGATTCATGGCCAAATAAGTTCCGCCCCGGCCTCCAGCCAGCTGAATAATCAAAAGTGTTGAGGGTGGCCTGCCAAAAGGTCACCGGAAATGGGGAGGCCCAGTCATAAAAGGACCATCTCCGCCACAGTCACTTGAAGAAAATTACGGTCTCTCGGGAGTGAAAAGACTAAGAGAGAGGAGGCTAATTAGATACGGGGAGGTAAGAGGTCACGGTTATGAGAACAATGAGACAGTTTTTTGGATGGTCTCTGGCTTGAGAAAGTTGCAACAGTTCTGCACTTGAGAGCTTGGAAAAGACGGTTTTTCGTGTGTTTTAAAGTAGTCTTGAAGACCAGTATAAGTGTCAATAAGCGGTTCCATCCCATGAAAGAAACGCGAAAAAATATGTAACAAGAATGATAAGAAACGCAATCCCCTCCCCGCAATGTGCCATACCTGAAGGCGGCTTGAAACAGTGCGTCTGTTTCCGTCTTTTTTGAGTTCTCACTTTGGAAAAGTTGGTATTTTCTGTGTTTCAAGCTAGTGGTAAAACCGTGGTAGATGCCAAGATCCGAGGAAAACATCGTCCAGCGTTCGAAAATCTGTTTGCTGTTTTAGAAGGATATAGGCTATAAAAAATTGTTACAAATCTGTTTTCTGGATTTCAGATATTAGGAAATGGTATTTTCTTTGTTTCAAGCTAGTAGTAAAAGAAGGCTCTGTGACTCATCACTAATTAACCGTAGACAGAGGATTCAGTTAGCTCCTTCCGCGGTAAACAAAATCAAAAGTCCATCTAAACTTTGAGAAAAGACCAGATTTAACCGCCGACTAGACGTTGATCCATTCATCCACCAAGTATGTTTCAATCCTACTTGATATACCTGTTCTTCGTCAGGGAATCAATTGTTTGAAGACACAGCGACAAATTTACTAAAATTCAAAAACGACCAGGAAGGAAAGTATTTCATCATTACACTAATAGCCCAAACTGGCTCGGAACGTCATTGCTAGAACTCCAAACTGGTAAATATCATAATTTTGAATACGATGAAAATCACGAAAAGCTTCGAATGAGATGAATAATCTCTTTTCGATTCGGAAATTTGATAGCCTGGTCAAAGAGAGTGAGAGACAGAGAGATAGGGAGAGCATGTGTCATCAGCATCGATATTTGTGTCCCCACACTGGGTCTCTCTCTATAAATCACCTTTCGAGCATCTAAACTATGAAAGCGCAATGGTGTCTGTGGTTGACTCTCTGTGTTTGTTTGTCTGTTTGCTTGTCCGAGGCCACAAAGATGGCAGGTAAAGAATTATTGACAATTAAGTGACAAGTCAGTTGTAAGCGGAAAGGTGTATAGATATCTCGCACAAGCGTTCTATGTTTTACGAAGTCGGTAACTTTTTTGGGATAGTTGTGAAAGGCAATTCACAGCGTTGCAAAATGTGTATGATGTTTTATAAACTTGATATATACCTCACGATTAGGGTATCTTGTTAGCTTTTGAAAAAATTCAAGACTTTGTACTTTTTCGGTTTCAGGAACTTGGGATGTATTTACGGTGGTTGTGACAAATAATACGCCTTCAATTGTTTTGAAAATTCCAAAATTTATCTTCTTATGTTTCAAGAGCTTGATGTGTACTTTGGGAAAGATGTGAAAGGTAATAAAGTCATGTTCTTATCTGGCAAATTCAACTGTTGAGCGTTTTGTGTTTCATGAACTTGTTACTTTGACTTTGAGATAGTTGTGACAGACAATTATTGCTTTCCTCATTCCCTTATGGATGTTACATCCATAAAGTTGTGCGTTTTTAAGTGAATTTTTAGTTTCGAGAACACAATAAACCTTTGTTCATATTTTGCAAAACATTGTGCGTTTTTTGTTTCAAGAACTTGGTATATGCTTTAGGATAGCTCTGAAAGTCAGTGTAATGAGCGTCTGTACGAGCAGTTCAAAACTGTGTTCTGTGTTTCAAAAGATCCATGTATACTTCGGATGAGGGTTGGAACAATGTTGCGGCTTCAGTGAGGTCAAATATCAATCAAATAAAACAGAATTGCGTGTTTGTTTTACGATATCAATGAAACAACAAAAGTTTAGATCTTTTCTACATCTTCATCTCCCTTATGACTCATCAGCCGCACACACATGTTCCATTGGGCAAAATGTTATATGGGACCTAGGCTGTGAGTGTTCTCACAGCCCCGACGGCTGACCAGCCCTCTCTGATTCATTGGTGCCGATTGGAGGAAGGAAATAGCGTAAGGGTCTCAAAAGTAGCAGGAACTTGTCTGGTATGTTTCAAAAAGACGTTATAAGGCAAACAGCACAGATTGGGAGCTCTGCGCGTCAGAAAGTTCTCACAGTATCTCTGTTTTTTGTAGCTATTGAAATACTAGGGTTGGCCAGGTACAAGTGGATACCAAAGTCTGCTCTCTAATGTTTCAAGTCTTTGGTAAGAGATAGGTGCAGTGGAAACACAATGCTTCGTGAAAATACGCATGTTCAAAAAACAAAATGTCTGACTGATACTGTCCTAAGAATTTGCTCTCCTCAATATTTCAGGCTTTGGGTAAAAGAGGAAGGTTTCAATGCAAAACAATCGACTGGACCTGCTCGCAAAAAAAGCTGTAAAGGTCTATAGAATCCCGTTCTCAATGCCTTTGCTTCGTTTTCCTACCCGTGGCATCTTGTGACAATATGTCATGTTTCTGGCTTCAAATAAGACCCAGCAGTTACACGGAAGTTTCAATAAAGACTTGCCTTCTGCTTCATTAGTAAAAACTAGCTTTGCTGGCCTTTTCCGAGCTTAATAACCCTTCTTTTAAAAAAATCAGTCGCTTTCAAGCAATTGTGTATTCTATATTCTAGTTTTTATGTTTCACCCTTTGGGTGAACCCCAAAGATATTTTGACGATATGTTTTGTTTCAAGTTCCAGATGAGAGTAAATAGGTATAAAGAGGTTAGAGAGCCTCAATGTTCCATTTCTTCAGTTACGGTATATCATGGGAAAAAATATGCTTCCACTCCTTTTCTATTCTAATTTTTCTTTTCCCATAACGAGTCCGTTCGAATCCTTATTCATCAATATACCCTAAACTTTTATGTTTCAGATCTCAGGTATACACAGTTTCTTGGCTGGCGTTTCATTCAAATGCTGCCGTATTTTCGTAAATTCTAATTTTTCCACTAACCCCCTAAAAAGACTCACACATGAGAGAATTCCTCCTTCTCGGGTCCGCTTGTCCAAAGCTGGGTGATGGGGCGACGGAGCGTCGCTGGCCAGGACAGGGACGCAGTGCCAGACAGTCCCGGTGGAAGATGTTCCCGCAAACTGGAATTTTTTGTCTGTCTTTGGAAGAGAGCATGAGTCATGATGTCTCATTGTTTTGTTGGATATCTAATATAGACAGCCTTCAGACTGTGAGTAGGACACTGGAAGTGGTTAGGAGTGAGAGAGAAAATATATTTCAACTGTTCTACTAACCCAATGATCAAGATGGTACTTTATCTGTCTTTGATATACGCCGAGTTTCTACCAATTATGTCATCAATTAGTCTTTTGGTAGTTTCTTTTAAAGGGTTTACTCTTTTACTTCAAGTGATAGTCTTCTGAAACTGTTTGGAGTTTGAAGATTATGAATGTTTCAACAGAAAGTTATAATTTACAGCTTTTAGTGGAACGCAATTATTTCTTTTCACCTGGAAAACAGTAAAAACGACTTAAAGAACCACAGAGGGATATTGCAGTGCGGACCAGTTGTCTAGCTATGGGGTATTTTAGAATTAGAAAGAGGAATAGTGTTTCAACTTGCTACAAGTATGAAGCAATCGACGATAGACTTCAACCGAAAAACTAGGCTATTCTCTTCGAAAACTATATGTTCCTATCCATTTTTCAGATTTGGTCTACTTCCTTTTCCAGCAAAAAGATTGGTTTTCTGTTTCCTAGGTTGCATTCCCACTATTTAGCACTAAACAGTGTTCAATTCCACTTCATATCAGTTTCTCTTCTTTTTATTTTTCACCTCCACATCAAGAACCAGAGCAGGCGATGAAATTCAATAGTTCTTCGTGTGGTCAATGCAAAAACCTTCGTAAAAACCTTTAGTTGCTGTTGCAGGAATTAGGGAAGATAAAAGGTTTAAGTCAAACTACTTATTCAGGTTTAGTGGCTGAATAGCAATCCGATCTTCTTTACACTCACTAGACCAAAAATAGATAGTTTGTGCTTTCAAAGCCATAATTCTATTGATTTCACAGGCCTCTTCATAAATGTTTCAGCACCGTTACTGTTATGACAGACAAAAACAGAGCTAGTGCGACGTCTACTCATTCTTCATAAGTCCACTTTGGTATTGAAAATGCAAATTTCTGTCAATGCTATTTCTTCTCACTGTTCCTAGTTGGATTTCTTATTTTTTGTATTGTTCCACTACCTCATATTACTGAATCTTCTTGAGCTCTTCTTATCAACAGTGCTTGAAACAAAAATTCTTTCAGCGATAAATGATATGGACTTTGCGAGAAAACGAACTGCTTGTTTTTTCTCTTCGTTTTTGACAAATCTATCCCTCGAGAAGCACTCCAGTACTTTAGGTTACTTTATGTTCTCGTGATAACCGTCATCTAGATCTGGTTCATGTTTCGCAGACTGTATATAGCACCAAAACTTGGACCACTGGTACGAAAACATGTATGTTTCAAGTACCTCCTAAACCAAATTGTTTTGTCTAGAGATTTCTTCATCGTGTTTGATTTCTTTACAAAAAAATCATACCTTCACACTTGTATCCTTGAAAAATCAGCCCCCTCAACAACCGCTCACAGATGCCGCATTTGTGGCTCGTGGTGGCCTTGAAGGTCTGGTAGTGTACCCTGTGATTTGAATGATCCGGCGGGTTCACATTCTCTCTGAAAAATGTTTTAAAAAGACTATGAAAGTCAAAAATACCTGGCTTTTTTGAACTGATCCATCCACTTTTCCATCAGGGGCTTCGTCTTAAAGGCCAAGGTAATGAAGCGGATCTCCGGGTTGTTCATGGAACGAGGGTCTCGAGTCAGGTATACCATGTTTTGACCGGCTAGCTTTCTGAAAATATTGATTACTGTCTTTCTAACTGTCACTGTCAGACTAGTGAAGAAAACAAGATTTGAAATTTCTACCAATACGAGCAGTTCCGAAACAGGCTATGGGTAGGGTGTGAAACACCAAACCAAGTGAGAGATAGGGAGACAGAAAGACAGAGGGAGACAGAGATAGATAGGCAGAGAGCCTTCACGAAATGAAACTCTGGCAGTTTAATCAGAAGGCAAACTAATGTGCTTCACAGCTTTGATACATAGTCAAATGCTTGCGACACTGGTAGAAGCATGGTACCTTTCCCCAAAACAAAATATCAAAAAACCAGGGTTCTCTCGAAATAATATGATTGCGAGTATTTTCTAAGGACAACGCCCAAAATGTGATCCTGAAATGGAAACGCGAACTGTAACGAGGAGAGAGCGAGAATTTATGCTCCAATTTGTTTTTGACATTTTTCAACATCTATGTTTCAACAAGATCCTAAAACCAAAATCCGTGCCCGACAAGTTATGTCGTAGCGGTGAGAATATAAAAAAATGTTTCCAAACTCACTTGGTAATGGTCCCAAATTTGTTGTCACTGTGGTCAAAGTCTATGCTCAGCTCGTTTAGGACGAAGGCTCCCTTGTAGACGTAGGTGTTGTTCTGAAAAAAAAAATCGACCATGAAAAAAACTGGAAAAGTCTCAAAGCTCTCTGCTTTTATAGTCAGTTTGAAATCAAAAAAAGGCCCACCTTTTTGCTCTGACAGATGATGAGGACCTTGTCAAAGACGAAGACATGTCTCTGCTTCATCTTGCCAGAATCTCGCTCGGCTCCCTGGGAGAGTCTGACCTCACAATCGGTATTGAGACGACCGTAGTCCTGGAGAGTGAGGCCCTCGGGCTAAAAAGGTAATGTAATCAATGATTTGTTGAGAAATTTCAGATATTTATAAAATATTAGAAACAAAAAAGTTCACCGTGTTTCTAAAGAATAATGTTACAAGTTCCAAATATAATGTTTCACCGGTTTGCTAAGGGAGTGTCTATCAATAAAATGGCAATTTCGTATAAGGTGGGTTTGTTAGGAAACATACAAAATTTGCGAGTTAATTGGCACATGACTACCAATTTTTCCCAGACGTTCAGCTGAAGGTATTTTCGGAAGCCTCATTTAGGGAAACACACCATCTAAACTATGAAAGCGCAATGGTGTCTGTGGTTGACTCTGTGTGTTTGTTTGTCTGTTTGTTTGTCCGAGGGCACGAAGCAAAGATGGCAGGTAAAGAATCATAGACAAAGTGGCAACTCAGTTGTAAGCGGAAAGTGTATAGGAATCTCGCTCAATTTGTGGCAGCTCGACTAGAAAGTTAACCGAAACCCAAACGACTGTGAAGCAGCCATAGGCCGCTGGTATCACTGTAAAATGGTAACATATCTTCTCTCTAAACTGTTATTTAGACACTGTTTTCATTGAGAAACATTCAGATTTGTTTTACGACTACTGCTGTCAAAAAACTTTATTGTTTCACAAAAATATGACTAGCGTAAAAAAGTTGGAATACTCAATGTCTTATACTCAATGTCTTACGACAAGCTGGTTTTTGTTTCAAAATTATGTTAAAAGCTGAGCTGCTTTCATTTCAATGTTTACGTCGCATAGATTTCAAACTACCTGACTCGAATAAAAGCTAAACTGATAAACAGGAGTGTTTGTTTCAAGGTTACTTATAGCTAAAAGGTTGAAAACAGAATATTGTTGTTTATGGGCGCACTAGAAAATGATGTCTTCTTTAAGATTTCTACTCTTTGAAGTTGGAGGAGAAAAAGAGCTTTAAGTTTTTATCTTCAACAAAATAAAGATATGTTTCACGCTTGGGTGACTACATGAACAGTACCAAAATCCTCCATTTTTGGATTGACTTAACGAATATGGAATTTTTATGGATTTCTCTCTAATGCTTCATCAGTAACGTAAGAAATGATGAAACCAGGGGAAGTCTCAATAGATGTGACGTAAGCTACTGTGGTATCAACGAAAGTTGTGGAGCAAATGGGCTCTTGTCGACATGGGGACCCTTACTTTTCTTGTGTTTCATGGTTGTAGTATAAGGATGTTTGCTACCAGAAGCGTTCATTTGTATTCTCAAACTATTTGCTGCCTGCAACAGGTTATGAATTTTATGTTTCATTGTTATGGTAAAGCGAGAGCAAGAGCCATTTAAATGCTTCCTTTGTTTCTTTCCATATATAAACTCCTTGGAAGTTTCCGTAAGCTCAACTTCTACCCACCATGACCAGATCCGTAATACTCCTCTCCACATCCCGTATCAATTTGCAAGTCTCGTCGTCCCTTTTCATCTCGTTGATGTAGGCATTTACGTCTTCCATCGCATCCTTGGCCATTTCCAGGGATTTCCGGTCCGGACTTTCCAAAGGAGTCGCTTTGATCAGTTCCTGAAAGAGGGTACTTGTTGGGTTTCAGGGATTTTCTCAAGTTGCGAACATTCCACGGTCTCGAAGTACCAGAGCCTGTATTTTCTAAAATCTAAGAGCATTTTCGCCAAACCAGTAAAAGTTCTATTTTTCGCAGCACTATTTTGTGCCGGTCGATTTCACTTCACTAATAGTCCGGTTAAAACAATAATAATTTCAAAGTCTACTTGTCTCATTTGTAGTTTTCAACGTTTTGACTTTTCTTTGTAGTTTCTTTGCAAAGTTTGAGAAATCGTCCGAGTCGCGCGAAGTTCCAAAAAACTACCCAGCTCACTCAAACTGAATGCATCTATAAATGGTCAATGTGAGACAGTTTGGAGGAGCAATTGTCTGTCTCTCTGTCACCCTGTCTCTGTAAAATGACCCACCGACAGAAGAATATGGTACTTGAGAACCCTCTGCATCGGTAGACAGAGCAGATCCTGGAGCATGAACTGATTGTCGTTGACCTTCTGGGTACATTCTTTGATCTTGGCTCTCACCGCCGAGTCATTCTTCTCCAGCTCGAGGATTTTAGCTCTGGACCCGTCCAAGCCCATGCAATAGGGTCCGTAGGCGATGAACTTTTCCTTGTGACTGAAAATTTTTGTTATTTTAGCTAGTTAGTTCTATCTATTGCGCTTGGAGAGATCCCAATAAAGTATAAAGAAGTTGTGAAACATTTAAACTTTGAGAAGTTGCGCCTACCGTTTTACTGCAATAATGGCAAGAATAAGTCGGCGATAAAACATTGGGATCGAAAAAAAAATCAAGGTTCCATTTATTTTAAAACTAGTGCTCAAAAGTTCTATGTACCACCACTCTTTATATCCTCCCAACTTTCACTTTCAAGCACTTTCAACTATCGCAATTCAACAAGCCTCATAACTTATAATGAACTGTTGATACATAAAAGATTTTAAGGATCGAGAATGATCGCAGTTTTGCGGCTCATGGAGAATATCAGGAACTAATAAAATTTCATTTTTTGGAGTGAGATCACCAAGAAATTGCGAAAATCTTAAAAGCAAGATTACTTTTGTAAATGGCCTGCGTATAGTTTCAAAAGATTTATGTTTCACCTAATGCTCATACGCTAGTGGACTTTTGTTCAAGTATGCGATTGGTGTATTCAATATTTCTCTCTACTTGAGCACACCTGAATTGTACTTCGAGCTACTACTATCCACTTCTTTTTTACCAAAAAGAGCAACTCACTTCCTGAAAACATCCCCAATATACCATCCGGAATTGAGAGACTTCGGGCGGCCATTGGTCGTCTCGTTCAGGTGAAGAGTTCGGAAGACGGCTTCCTGGAGATCGGTTTGGAAAGAGACGTGGGTGTTCCAGAGCTCCTAAAAGTTGTATTTTGTTGCGTAAAAAAATCAAGACATCGGTGTTTTGCCCAAATGCTTTTGTCCTATATGCAAAGATTGAAACATTCCAAAAGCAAAATTTCAAAAATTGGCGAGACTCACCGAGATGTTGAGAAAAATAGTATCTCTGTCCTTCTCCTTCAGTACTGAAGACATCGGGGCATGAAAAAAGTTCATGATCATGGTCAGAGCCTTCTCCACGTAGTTCTTCTCAGTATCCAGGAGCTCTTTGATGCAATGTTCTCTTTTAGTCGTGGGGGAGAAGAGGGACCAGGGCTGAAAAGCAGTAACTGTCTCTGTCTCTCTATCACTCACATCTGTTTTAAACTCCCTCCTGCTATCCTGTCTCGCCACGATATGGTCGTAGATTTTCGTGTTTTCCTCGTCCTGTTCGTACCTATAAGTCATTTTGTTATTTTCAATGCTCCAGACTCTTACATGTTCCTATAGGGACCGACGTCGTAGATTGCCGAATCCACTTCCACATTGTCTACGTCATCTTCGAGGTGCCTGGAATTTTCACATATTTTGTATACGAAGCATCCGCTCTCTACAGAACTACCCATTTCTATATACTGGCCTCTTACGGTTATTGTGAAACATAAAAGCAGTGAACATCTTTCTGTTCAAAACTACCAAAATTTCGTCACTTTTTTGCTCCCAAAAATTATTCAAGCCCACCTATAAATGTCCTCCTCCGGAGCAGGAACCACATGAGGGACGATCCTGCACGTTTCGGTGCCAGTCTGTGGTGGAAAAGGTCTGAAATTTTCACTTTTGAGGCATGAAAAACTGAGAGACCTACTGAATCCCCCGCTTCAAGCTTGGTTCGGAGTAAGAGATCAAGGAGAGAGTGTCGAGAACCTTTGAAAAGTTGGTGGCCTTGTAGAGCTCGTAGGCGACAAAAAGATCCTCGTCCTTCAGGTTCAGGGACTTTTGACAGGCTCCGAGAAAGAGGCAGATGATCTTTTGGCATTGAAACTGAAAAAGAAGAGAGGTGGACAGGAAGACTTTTCTTCGTACTCAGAACGGGAAAATGCAACAGTCCACAATTAATGCTGTCCTTTTATAGATTTGGTGAAACCGAAAGGAGAAAAACAGTAAACTGAAGAAACATTTTGAAAACTTGTTCTATTTCTCATTTTCTTCGCCTGCTGTGACTGAAGCCAGTGGGCAGCTTCTCAATTTTATTAAATCCCTTGAAATACAAAATTGGATCATTTAAACTTTGCTCGCCATTTTCTCTAACTACATAAATTTATTGTTAATCTTAAAGGCGGATTGCGGTACCTACACAGTAAACATATCGTAAGCTAGACACATACAGACTCTCAATCTAGAACAGACCATCTTCTCGATCTATCCCAATCGTCTTGTATTAGCCGTCTGCTCTACGAACAGTCAGTACCATTCTCTGGACATGTTTTATGTAGAAATTGAAACAAAAGTACCATACTTGACTTTCCGGAAGCCACATCAAAAGTGTTTTTAAATATCACTTACGCTCTTCTTCAATGAGTGAGCATTTCGGTTCTGCTATGAACTCTAGAAGAACAAGATGGAAATTTGGTTCTGGAATAAAAGAATCGAGTACTCTAGGTACGTCTGATTCACTTTTGTTTTAAGAGTCAATGATCTGGATGGTGATCGGATAGGGTCAGTAAAATCTCGATCATGTAAACATTTTGTCAAAACACGTTACCCCAAAACACCCAGCGACCATCGGCATTCTATTGCTCTTTCCCTTTTTTTCCTGTTTTAAGTAGAAACTGAAACAAAAAAACTCTCATTGCTTCAAAATATGCGTTTTTGCTAACGATGTGTTCGGCAGAATAAACCGTAAGAACTAAAACTTTACATATCCAGTCACTGAAACATTTCCCACAAAAAAAAAGTTTGTTACCTCGGAAGGGAGAGTATTGAGAGCCTGATGAGGCAGTTCCTTGACGTCGACAGAGCCAGGAATGAGCTCGTTTATTAGGCGGCACAGCAGGATTCCATCTCTACAATTTGTTATCGGTTTTTGGTAGAAATCACCTCGCAATCACTCAGTTAGCCTTAGGATTTTAGGTTACGGTGAAACATTTTGACTTACTCTAGGTAGGTTCTTTGTCTATAGACAGAGGCCAAACAGGTTCCATAATTTTGTTCAAATTTTTTCCTACTGGTGATCTACCATTAAGCTACCTCTCTTCAACCATAGATGAAACACTTTTTATCAGCTATACTGAAGGAAAAAAGTTACACATTAAGGAATTCTAACGAAGGAAGTGAACCAAAAGTTGGGCAGCTCAAAAAGAATTTTCTTCGCAGAACGCTGACAAGAAGCAGTACCAGCCAACTATTTTGAAACTTTTTTTCCGCTTTTTTTCCATGATAGAAATTTCTTTTGACTATACTTTCAAACACCCAAACAAATCTATTCTCTTCAATCCTAAATTCGATATTTTGTTCAGCTATATACCAAACCAGTAACATTCGAGGCACCAGCTGTCTAACAGTGAAGCACAAAATTTTTAAAACCTATTCCTACCTTAGAAGAAGAGCCAGCTCGACTGGAGTTCCTTGTGGCTGTGCCACTTTGTGATTCGGAGGGAGGATGCCGACGTCCACCAGCCAGCGGACGCATTCGCGCCACAGCTCGCAGCCATCGGCTGCTGCCGACATCTGGAAAAGTTCGTATTATGGAAAAAAGAGGGAGAGTGATGAGACAGAGTGACAGTGTTATAATAGGACAGGAAATCTACGTCTTTTGAAACGAGTAAGAAGCGTAAATTTTTCAAGGAACTATGAGATGGCCGTTCTCAGAGAATACAGACCTGCCGTTGCCAAGCAATGGTTATGCCTTTAAAGAAGTGTACAAAAAGTATTGAAGAAGGTGGAAGAGTAGGAGATTCAGGCCATCCGAGAGGAACTTTTACGTTTCAGGAAAAGGCAGTATGGTAAGATAATTATTGACAAACACTCCTATTTGGCGTTTGAATAAAAAAAGACACTAAGTTCAGAATACTGAAAGTTTTGCATGGTTCAGGAAGATCTCAATGGAAATTTCTTGTGTTTGAAGGAATGATGATGTAATAAATCTCTTAGGGAACTCTAGATCAGCTGCTTCCCTGATGTGATAACAACTCAAAATTCAATGACAGGTATTTCAGAGAAAGTTGATATAAAGAGGTTTTCAAGAGACTGCAAGTACTTGGACGCTCGGAAAAATCAGAAACTGTAAGACGGTTCAAGATTCCCAGTGTTTCAAGAAATGCTTATATGTTAGAACCATTGCTGCCCAGCGGTCGCAGCCACATTGAACGCGGCAGACAAAAAGTAATGAAGAAAGTGGAAAAGTGGGGGTTTCAGGCTATTCAAGAGGAATTTTCGGGATCAACGTTCGTTTCCTAAATTTCTGAGTGAATAAGACTAAAATAATGTGAAATCGATTCAGAAGGAGTCGTCTCATGTTTCACTGAATGGTAACGTATTGAAGCTCTAAGGGAGTAAGCCGTCATCATGCTGAACACAAAATACTATGTCGCATGTTTCAGAGAAAGTTATAATAGTGGGGATTTCTGGGAACTTCTAAGGTGTTCACGTAGAAGATCAGAAACTCAGATTTTCAATGTCTCAAGAAATGGCTTTGTACTATTTCCAGTCATTCTAGAGGATTCTGTTATGTTTCATGGAAAGCTAGTAACGTTAGATCGCTACTTAGGCTAATGTGTAGCATGGTCCCATCCAAAAAAAACAAAAGATTGGAATTTTTGCCCATCTCGGAATGATTTTTTTTGTTTCAAAGAGTGGTATTATAGTGGCTCTTTGAATTTTAGCGTGGCGGAACCACAGCGAAGAACAAAACAAAATACAATCTTATTTATGGCATTCAATGCAAGAATGGGATGAATTTTCTTTGTTCGGAGAAAGTTTTAATGATCAAGCTTTCAGGAATCTACAATACTTCGGCGCACAGCGTTTCAACAAGTTTTATGAGGACACACAGGGGAAGTCGTGAGATTTTCCAATGTTTTAAGGAATGATAGTATATGGAGCCAGTAGATGCCATGCAGTGGTTCCCTGCAACGATGATGAAAACAAAAAGTCAAAATATTGGAGGCAAAGACAACTTTTATGACAGATATGTTGAGACCTGATACCTTTCAGGAAGAGGTTATGTAGAGAACAGTTTTTGTCATACAATCGTCAGGTGGATAGACTTGGAAAATGAAAATAAATTGAACGAAGAGAAGGAATTGGGAGTCGTTGAATGACTAGTAAGGATTTTTCTGTTTCAAGGAACGGTGATATGTTAAAACTTTCACGAACCTTGGTGCAGACTTCGCCCACAATAAAAAAATGCTAGCTTGAAATTTCTACGTCATCTGCCGTGCAGACAGGAGATCCTTCCATGTTTCAGAGAAAGTTGATAGAGGGAAACATTCAGAGTGTGGACTTTACAAAACAAGAATAAACTGAATTATTTCGAAGCCATGACTTTGCATGACTCAGACGGAGTCAATTTTTCCATAGTCTGCCGTCAGTGCAGGGAGTACATTGAAAAAACAGTAAAAGGTCTGAGATTTCCTAATGTTTCAAAGAATGATAGTGTACGAAGCCGGTAGATAACAGACAGTCGACGATTGTTACTTTGGAGAAAAGCATAAAACCAAAATGTTGGAGGTATGGGTACATGTTTGTGGAAAATATATTGGGCTCGGATAAGTTTAGGAAGAAGTTATGTAGCGAAGTTATTTTTGCATGCAATAAATGCCTCCATCTTTATGAAACAAGAAAAAAGTAGACTGCTCTCTCGGAGCCGAGACCTTCCATGGTTCAGAAATGTAGGCGTGAAAGATTCTTCCATGTTTCAGAGAAAGTTCATATAGTGGAGCTTTCAGGGAATTTCCATACTGCAGTTGCACGCCGCTCCAATGAGTTTCATGAGGACAAACAGTGTAAAATGTTTCAAGGAATGCTAGTATACGCAGCTGGTAGATGACATATAGTCATTCCATACAATAATGAAGAAGAGTAGAAGACCAAAATGTTGGGAGCAAATACGAATCTTCGTGTCAGATTTGTTGGAACCTGATATGATTCAAGAAAAGATTATATAGTGAACAGTTTTTAGCATACATCGTTAGTTTTCATGAAACAAAAAGAAATTGACTGTTGGTTCGGAACCAATATTTTACATGATTCAGAAGGAGAATGGTTGTATAATGAATCTTTCACAGAATCTCGGTACGTACGAGCCTTGCTGCTAGTCCGCCAGTATATCGACCTATCGGAAAGATAGACAAGTGTGCTAAAATGATGATGGCGTCGGAATAACATGCCAAAAATGTCGTGTTTCATTGAAAGCTTATATAGTGAAGCTGAATTTTATGGTGATATATAGGATATTGTGATGCTGCGTTGGAATAAATATTTAAAATGTTTCATACCAAGAAAAAACTGAAAGGCTCCAACTTCTGACTAAACACCCATTGCTGAAATCAAAAAGTCTCTAATGCAATTGGAACAGAAAACTTCCCCCAACAAACCGGAAAGGGACAAAAATAACCCGAACCCATGCCCTGCGTTTAGGTACCCGGGGTAGGTGGAAAAAATCGATCAAGATCAGCAGCGAGAGTCCATCGAACTCGTTCTCTCTCTCACGCTCACCCAGAGCGGCCGCAGCCCCTTTCCCAAATGACTAATGACCTTCATTCACTTTAGCTACTCTCTTTCTCACTTTCTCATATGTTTCAGCGTTTTTTTTCTGAGCAAGAACGTGGTGGTAGAGAAACGGAAGTCCAGTTTTTTTGCAATTGGTTAAATGTTTCAAAAGTTTTTGAATAGAGATCGGGGTTTGGAGAAACTATGCGGCATCCTTCTTGTTTGAAAAATAATGAAACAACAACCTTTTGAGAACTGTGAAAGATTCAGAAAATAAATATTTCAAAAGTTCTATGAATAGAAATCCGGGGGTAATGGAAAACGATGGCTACACTTTTCTGTGGCTTCAAAATAACAGTGAAACAATAGTTTTGACGAAGTTTTGGTTAGATGAAATTTGAAAGGGGAATGTTTCAAAGCGTCAATGAATATAGGTCGGAGGCTTGAAGAAACAATGAGATTAATACTGACTGACGTCAAAAATAATAAAACAGTAAACATTTGGCAGAAATTTGAACTAGGTGGATCGGCTTTTGGGAACTATGAAAAGTTTTATGAGAAGTTGTTTCAAATACTGTGTACAACGATATTTCCACTCATTTCAAACCTCATACTAGCAGTGAAACAAAAAGTTTTTGACGATGTTTGGTTAGATGAAAAGCTCGAAAGGCGAATGTTTCAAAAATGCTATGAATAGAGATTGGCAATGGAGAAAAACAGTGGTAGCTTCAAAATTTCGGCGAAACAGTACACTTTTAGTAACTTTGAGACTTACAGAAGTCAAATAGTCAAATGTTTTTTGAAAATGTTTTAGTGATGCATGATACCAAATTTTTCTTATGTAAAAATGCTTTACGAATGATACCACAGGGATGCATTGAGATCTACTGCCAGGATCTTTTCTTTTTCCACAAAGATTAGCCCAAACCGCCATACATCTGGAGAAAACTGTCCAAAATGGGTAAAGGAAGTCGAACTATTTGGTGAAGCTAGCTAGCCCCGGGTTTGGATGGACGGCAAAGGCAAAAAGTAAACACGAGAGGACACAGAGAGGGGGACGCGCGCGCGAGAGGAGGAGGACCGGGGTCAGTCAGCTAGGCCTCGAGTGGTAGGACAACAGCTGAGAGACAGTTAGCCATAGTGGGAGAGGGGGAGGGATATAAAAGGAGAGAGAGGGCTTTACGGGCGGGAGGGACAGAATGTCGGTGAAGAGATGTTTTGGATAGATTAGCGGAAGAGAGATGGTTGTAGGAACATGCGTGTTTGAAAAACTAAATCAGACTGAAATAGAAAATGTTTCCCCAGAGCGGTTATAAGAAGCATGAAAACTTTGCCATTCGAATGATCAAATCGGGTTCGTTGAGTAAAAGAGTTTTTGTGGATCGCTTATAAAAGAACCGGTGAAACATGAAGAAACTAGACAAGGTGAGGGTTAAAGAGCTTTTCAGAATTCTGGAGATTGAACCTGGATGCCGTATGTACGGAAATAGTATTTGACATCGACAAATTCAGGACGGAGCAAAATAGTTTCACTGGACTGGCTATAAAGAAATCGAAAAAAAAAACATAAATAGTAGTGCAAATGGCTTCGTCATAAAGTAGTTTTAAAACACAAAAACTATTCGATAGGAACAGTAATTTACTGTCACGGTTTGCCTTAGTCAAAGGAGGACAAAAAAGAGATCTGTGAATTTTGGACTAACTATTGGACAAATGAAAAGGCCCGTTCTACAGAAATAGATAGTAGTAGATACGAAGATTTGAGAAACCCCAAATAAACAGGAAAAAATCTCTCTGGCCTAGATCAAAGGAACTTGTGAAATACAAAAAGTAGTTGGAAGTCTGTATCTTGTAGAGATGTTTTGGATAGATCAGTACACAGGATGGGAGAGAAGGAGAGACATGAAGAGAGATAGTTATGGGAATATTGGTACTTGAAATGTGTGAAAAAAAAAGTGTTTTAACATAGTTGTAAACATAAAAAAGGAGTATTCGACAAGAAGAGTAGCAGAATCTACAGTCTTTTAGGATTTGAAACACAGATGAATATTGATCACAGAACTGGTGGTACACAATACTTCCGAAGACCATAAAATGTTTCACTTGGGATTATTATAAGGAACAAAAGAAATGAAGCATAAAAAAGAACCAGCCAAGAACGTTTCAATGGTATCTGACCAAAGAGCTTGAAAAGTTTTTTTTTCGTTATAAAGTAGTTTTGAAACACAAAAAATTCCATAGGAAGCAGTTCAGGTTTGCAAGAGTCAAATGCGAACAAAATAGAGGATCTAGGATTTTTGAACGAACTAGTGGACAAAAAAATAGGCCCGTTCTGCGGGAATGGTAGCACGAAGTTCTAGGAAAGATTTTTGAACACAAGAAAAGAAAGCGAGAGCAGAATGAAAAATTTTCTCTGGTCTATACCTAAAGAAGTAGTGAAATACAAAAAATAGTTGAAAGTCGATATCTTGTAGAGATGTTTCGAATAGATTAGCATCACAATATAGGGGGGAAAAAGAGAGACAGTGCGAATGTTGATATTTGGAAGACAATAAAACAGAAGAATTCCCGAATAGAAAATGTTTCATCAGAAACTTTTATAAGAAACTTGTGAAACATACAAAAATCAAGTATTCGATAAGAGCTCTGGAACTTTTCTAGGGTTCGAACTTTGATGAAAACAAAGATCTAAGAAACAATTTTGAAGAGATCTACAGAAGGTCCTAGTAAAGTTATTTCACTGCTCTGCTTATAAAAAATTTTTGAAACATAAAGTGTAGTTGAACGTCTAGTAGAGATGAAACGCAAAACTATCTGGTGGAAAGGATAATGGCTTTTATTTCATAGAAACGCGTAAATATGGGAAACATTTTTGAAACCATTCATGGAAGAAATAGGAAAAGTTTCACTGGTCTGGTAATAATAAACTGGTGAAACATAAAGAGTGATTGGAAGTCTATATCAGTAGAGATGTTTTGGATAGATCAGCACAGACGACGAGGGAGAAATAGAGAGGGAGAGAGAGAGAGACAGATGGTTGATGAGAAATTTTTTGCTTAGATAAGTTCTTGCTCTTTCTAGTATAGCTGTTTTCCCTGGTCTGATTGTAAGGTCCTGTTGAAATATGAAAACTGAGATAATCAGTGGAGAAATTAGAGCATTACTAAAATTTCTTAGGACCAGAAACTCTGAAAAAGGATATGATATGGTATATTATTTTAGCGTGAAACAAAGACGAGACTATTGAAACAGTTCCAATGGGCTTGTTATACGAAACTGGTGAAACGCACAAAAAAGGAACAATAGGCAGTTTGAACAGAGCTGACGAAGATGAAACTGCAACTGCACTGTCTCAGTTATATCACTTTTGAGTAACAAAAAAGTTTGTTCAGACGAGACGGATTTCAAGACTTCAAGGAAAGTTGAGGTAAGGTTTCAACAA
Source organism: Oscheius sp. JU75 (assembly GCA_037178855.1). NCBI lineage: Eukaryota > Metazoa > Nematoda > Chromadorea > Rhabditida > Rhabditidae > Oscheius > Oscheius sp. JU75. The sequence continues at coordinate 1,209,739 of JASJZC010000006.1, read as the reverse complement.
ATCTATATAGTCAGACTTTGGGAGAATTTCCAATCATTCAGGTTTTCCTAGACAGAACAACTGGGAGGAACTGCTACAAGAAGGAAAGAATATTCTGTAGATTCAATGGACAAAACGTGCAACAGTTGTCATTCCTATTGACACAGAAAAATAAACGAAAGGTAGTTGTTTTTCAAATGTCTCACAAAGCCTAGGTATATCGTTGGTTTAGAGACAGTAGGTACTGGTTTTTGATAGTGTGCCGCAAACAGCGAATAAAAGGTAGTAAAGAGCTGAAATTAGAACCCGTAGTCACAGTGAGTAAAAAATTGGATATTGGGAAAGTAATTTTGGGGAAAACCAAATTTCAACAAAATAGCCTTTAGAAGATTTTCGATCATTTAACGACAACTCGATCTGGGCCAAAAAACTGAAGGATAGGTTACAGAAACATCTTATACCTTTGGAAACAATAGGATTTTTATTTCAAGTACTAAAGATACCCGAATTGGATCCGACTGTTTCGGTCGATTTTTGCACCTGGAAACTGATACTGTTGCAGTTTTGCATTCTCTAGAAATAGATAGTGAGAGCATTTTGTATTTTACCAAAAGCAGCTCTATATCAAATGGATTGCTTAGATGGGGAGTTGCGTATGTTATGAGCCAAAAAATGACTGAAACAAAAAAGAAATCTAGAATCAATGAGGACGAGCCATACAGTTAGAGGATAATGAGGCTGGCAATACAATAACACCCAGTAGGGTGTCCTGTTTAGTTTGTGGTGGTCGAATCGGGGGGAGTGGGGGGAGGTAACCTTCGACCGGGCTTCCCCGCTCCGACACCCGAAAAGAGAGTGCAACAACCGGATTTACAGAGACTGCAAGAGAGACAGAGAGACTAATGTGAAAATGATAGGGTAACTGGTGAGAGAGTGACAGGGAGACAGGGAAACGGAGACAGAGATAGAGAAGCAGAGAGACAGAGATACAGAGGGACTGAAAGGCGGAGAGACAGAGAGACTAAGAGACTGAGAAACAGAGACAGAGACAGCGACAGAAAGTATGCCTTCTGTTATCTTCCAGCTCCGTATGGTTTCAAACAGGGGGCCCCCAATCGATTTAGGGGGCTTTTGAAAGGCGACTGATACGAGAAGGAAATATGCCGAGTGAGAGGCGCCAAGAGGGCGGACTACAAAAACGTGTGAAAAAGGACACAGGACACAAGAACACCTGCAGGAATGAAAAACTAAAAGGAAGGAGAGGAGAGAATCTGCTTCATCATGCGCTTGAAGGGTTTTTTTTAAAACGAACAATTGGAAACGTTTGTTCCTGCGAAACTATACTGAACTGTTGAAACACAAACATTTAGGGTTGTAGTATAAACCCATTCAGTTCAAGGAAGGATCGAAGAGTACTAGTTTAACGCTGTAATAGTCAGAATAGTATTGAAAAGCAAGCAAAGTCGTGCCTCTATAAGGAGATCTTGAAACACAAAAGAGAATTGAGAGACTTCAATGAACAACAGACATCTGGAGGGTAGAACGAGGAAATTTGACCGACAAAAATGCGCGTCGTCGAATTGTTTGTTCAGGTTTCCTAGTTCTTATATAGTAATGTTAAAACATGAACTGGAAGACGTTTAAGACTTGGACTTTGTTCTCAAAAGAATTTTAAAATGGAAAATTCACAGTTCAAATAATTACTTTTCCCTGTGTGTGAATAAAAAGAAACCTCTACTCTTAGGCTGCTGATCTGTTCAAACACAAACATTTAGAACCGTAGTACAACCCCACTTCAGGAAATGTTTGAAAATCCGTGGCCACGAAACCTAGACAATACGGAAAAATAGATGACCAGTAACCGTCGCCAGACGGCGAAGCCAGCTGGTTGTAAGTCTTTTAAATGGACATCTATTATCTGGAATTGTGTTCTCAACGGAATTGGGAAATGACGACTTTGCAATTCTATAGCTACTATACTCGTCCGACATAAACTAGAAATCTCTGTTCCTGGAAACTTTACCTGGTATCCCTTATTTACACTTACAAATGTACTGTATTGACGGTCCAAAGGCGTGGAATCATTGAAAGGTCACCATAGACTTATAAAAAAACGCAAAAAAGTAAAAGAGCTTTGTTTCTGAAGGAATCGAGAATTTGTGCTTCCCAAAATAGAATTAAAAAGTTATTACATGAAGAACGGTATTGCCGCTGGTGATTGGCGAATTGCTGTTCCAAGAAAACTATGCTGAACTGTCGAAATAAAAAAGAAATAGGGATACTCAATGAATCACTGGGTTCCAGGAAACGAACACTTAGTCGAGGAGAGAAATGAGAGGCCATTGGTCAGCCAGCCTCCAGATGTGTCATCTGATCCCACTTCCAGTTTTTAGAGGGCCCAAGAGACCAAACAGCTGTTCAGGTATGAGGAACCCTTCAAAATACTGGGAATGGTAGAAGGACGCAGGATCAATCAACATTAGAGGAAGCTAAATGGCCCGAGAGGAGGAGAGGAACCAAAGAAATCATAACAAATGATCCTGGCCCGGATTTTGACTGCAGAGAGGGGAAGGCGACCGACTGGCGCCCCTCACCCTATGGAGTACCAGGGGAGGTGTGAAGAGGACCGATTTGTCAAGGAAAGTGGGATAGAGAAAATGAATGTTTTCAGACTGACCCCTCCCGGAAATGAGTCAACCGAAGGTCTTCCAGAGTGTAATGGAGGGGTTTTTGGGAGAGGAATTTTGGATTTTTTGCTAGTTAGAGCCTCTAAGCAAAGGAATAATCATTGAAGTCTTGAAGAAAGCTTGAAAAAAAAAGCTTAAAACTTGTAAATAGAGAGAAGCTTGAGGTACTGGTCAAATGGATATGTTGGGTTGGATAAATTATGGAAAGACTAAGGGAAGGATTTTTTGTTTTATACACACCTAACAACAAGAGCAAAAGCAAAAAGAAGCACTTATACTTATAGTAAGAGTGAAACAAAAATTCTTCTTCTTTTATTTGCGAAAATGCTGATTGCTCGTGCAAGCAGCGCTCTGATGAGTTTTCAGAAGAAATAAATGAATAATTACTATCTACTAAAGAGTTTTGGGAACTGGTTGACATTAAAAAAGAAAAGAAAAACAAAGTAAAAACGTCGCATGAAGGCTAGTAACTAAAAACTATAAGATCTGGGAAATGGGGAGAACTTCCGGGAATTGGGGTTTTGGGTGTGTTATGAAGAAGGTTTATCGAAGAGATACTTCAGATTTTTGCGAACTCGGATCAGAAGAGCAAGAAAACAGATGGCTTTCTAGAAACGGTGAAGCACAAAAGTGAGAACTTCTAAACGTTTGTAGCAAAATTGGGTATCTTTGCAAAGCCCTGAAACATTGCAAAATGTTGCAAGTTTTTATTGTTCGTTGTTTTTAAAAAGTGTAATTAGAATCCAGAAACAGAATATCTACAGTACTACTAGTCGTCAGAGGATGTCCTTCGTTCTACTACACGTGAGTAGAATCTCTGTCTCTCTCACCCTCTCCATTTTCAGATCACAATTCTCCTGACCACCGTCGCCCCAGCCCCGTCTTTCTGTGCCTGCCTCAAGAGAAGAAACTGTTGTCTCCGACCTGAAAGAGCATCTCTAAAAGACGCCGGACGGAGAAGATCACGATAGATAGTGTCAACAACATGCTACGGGTGAGCATCAACGCTTTATCGCATATCAATTGGCTTAAAATGTCGGGGAAAAAAGATTGAAAAAAAAGAAAAGAAAAAGATAAAAGAAAGACCGCTTCTGTAAGCGACGATAACTTGACGTCTCGAAAGCCAAAACTGAAAGTGGCAATTCAAATCAGGTTTTTTCAGCCATTTTTAGTTACCAGTTAGCGGTTCATTTTTCCTATTTTTTTTTGTTTTTCTCTTCATACGGCAGGCAGTACCACTATTTACTAAAAGTAAAGCTTTCGTCAAACTGTAAGCGGTATTCATTTTGAACAGACTGTAGCCACCTATTCAACTGGCAATGCTGAAGAATTTTTCTAATCCCTGCTCCAAACGAATTTTTTTTCAACATACCTTCAGCTCTAAGCTATTGTAATGAAAAATTGATTTTTCTTTTCGGAATTCTTTCAAAAGCCGAAAAGGTCAGTTATTTTGAAGGAAGGATGTCTACAGGATCGGAAACTTGTTCTATACTGCTGACACATTTACTTAAAGATCCTATATACGGTAATACATTTTTGAATTGAAAATGTACTCGTAAAACTGCAATGTTTCATTTGACGAGGTTATCCAGGGCATTTGAAACTTAATAGCTCATCATGTTTTGGTTCATCGTGAAAGTAGAGAAGAACTTAGATGTGACGAGTCACTCACAGAACACTATGAAAACTACAAGAAAGAGCGGTAGTAGTTAAACAGGCGCCCCGGTTCGATTTTACGCGAAATTGCGTACGAACCTTGGAATCAACAAAAAGCTATCATTTGATGAAAATATTGCCTAAAAAAAGGGAAATTTCTAATAAAACTTCGGTGCGGTACGTTGAAAGAAGTCGAACAGCACTATAAACAGACAGAAAATGTAAGAAAAAAGTCGAGAAATGGGTAAAACGACAAAAAACGAAAAAAAAAAAAGTTAATTCGCGCCACGCCGTAGTTTTGCGTTCGTCGTACGCAATTTCGCGTAAAATCGAACCTGGGCGCCTGTTTAACTACTACCGAAAGAGCAATGTTAGGAATATATAAAGGGAGTAAGCAAAATTTTTCAAGGATTCGAGTTTTGTTTAGTGTATTCTTTGGATGTGAAAATGTTTCAAGGAACAGGTGAAAGTTATCAGATGAACAGAAAGTTGATAGATCTTAAGAATTCTTAGGAAGAATAATGAGTTTTTATCCAGTTAGGAGCAGATCTCTCAAAGTTTTAGCGTCTCTGAAGAAAAAGGTTTCAAGAAGTGTGTAAAAAATATCAGGGTGAAATGGAACCTGATAGTGTGGCCGTCTCATTGTCAGAACAAAAAAGTATTTTTTTATGCAGTCCTAGAAAAATTTCAGATTAATTTTAGAAAAAAACAAAACAGTAAGTCGTTGTTCCGATGTACTCAAAGTTGTGGTAATAGTTCGACAGGCTTGGTTCAAAAATTACGGTAGCCTCCTCCCTTTGTCCGTAAACGGATACTCTGAGAACTCATTTTTCAGTTTCTTACCGTGTTTATTGATTTCAGCATGCATAACAACCCCATAAAACATGCAAACAGCCCGATATGCGCTACGATATTGGAAAATCCTTATGTTGGACAAACAACGGTAAAAATCGCTCATATCGGCATCTTTTCTATGTTTCTCACATTATAAGGGGTTTTTTAACACGCTGAATCCGAAAAATGCATTTAAAAACGCTGTGAATGAGCGAATTGCATCAGAAACCTCGAATTTAGGCGTAATCGCAAAAGGGCACCAAAAATTCAAACGAAAGCCGAACTATTACCCAGAAATGAGAAATGTTTATTTATGCATGTCTCTTTCTTTCGTGAGCGAAACGAGAAAGTTTTTTGGTTTCACTACTGGAATGCAAAGGAGCTGTCATGGAGCTGTTTTGAGTACACGCTCTTCAAAATATGAACCTACCAGAGTGGGAATACTGTTTGTATAAATTGTGTGGTTTTCCAGGTTCATTACATCAAAAATGTGTTTTGTCTCTTTATAAAACAAAAAACTTTATGATTCTCACTTTCACATACGGTTCCTGCCTCGCAACGTTTCAAAACTACTAGGTTTCAAGAGAAGGATCGTCGCATTGGGCAATCTTTGCGTTATTGTCTTTGGGCAAGAGTTGAAACAAGGAAAATTTGATATCGGAGAAAGAGTGAATCTCGAAACATTGTTTTCCAAGTACTTACAAACTTAAAAAAAAAACGTGAAACATACAAAAAACTCGAAATTCTGACTAAAAACTAAAGAAAAAGGCTGGAACAGACGTGAATCATTCCCAGTTTTGCAACATGCCCTCTCCCTCTATCATCTTGAGAAATTGAGGGGGGCAGTGGCAACAAATGACACTCTAGGTCGTGGTCGAGAGGAGGAAGGATGAGTCAGCCCTCAGGGGCCGGGCCTCCCTAAAAAGATGTGTGGGGCGGCTCCCACGCCCCTTTTCTGTGTCTGTGTGCAAGGACAAATGTTATGACTAGGCCTGACATCTTTTGTTGTCTGAACTGAGAAAAGGAAGACAAGGGTTACCGGGAAATACAGAGACACAGAAACAGAGAGACAGAGGAATAGGAGGACAGAGAAACAGCTACTGCATTTCAAGTCAACTTGTCAAAAAGATACTGGGTTCACCTAGAAATAAGAATAAGACCGTTTTGTAACTAGGCTGTGTTGTGGACCGAGAAGGTTATGAAGAAAAGTTTTGAAAAAACCATCGCAAGTAATTGGGAAGAAGTTCAAAATTATAAGCGTTTCAGCGTCCTAACTTATCATTTTCCAGTCAAGGCGTCTCTAGGTGGTGAACAAGCCATAAGGGTGTGAAATCTAAAGTTTCTTCACGCTGAAAACTTAAAGGTTGGCAAGATTTGTGTTTCACAAGCCTGGTGTAATAGGAAAACAGCTATTTAGCTACTATTATATATTGCGGGAGTAAAAAACAAGAGAATGCTTGAATGATCCCAAAAATAGCCGTTATACAAAGTTTCTCTGAAATTATAAGGTTTGACTACTGAACTCAAAAATGATGCGTACTCGGAACTATTAGAACAACCAATAGAAGAATGACTGTCTCTGTCTATGATAAATGTTTCAGAAGAATGCCGTATGTATCTGCTCTCCAGGCAGTGAGAAAGCTGACGATAAAAAATAATGATTCCTCCTGGCAAAGTCAGAAAAAAAACCCGGAAGATTATGCTTATGGTAACAGGAAATGTCTAACGGAATTAGTATAATAGCAGAAAAATATTTGAAGAGCTAATGTAAAGGCGCAAATGTCTGGGTGAAAAACAAAGAAATTGAAGAAACAAGTTAGGCCGCCGTCCCTTCGGGGCGGTAGCCTAACTTGTTGCGCACCTTGAGGCATATCTACCTTGTCCTTTCCCCAGCAAAAACGATTGCTAATGACCATTTCTAATCAGTGAAACCCACTTCCCACTCTTTGACTCCACTTTCTATCCCTCAAACCCATTTCCCTTTCACTCTTTGAACCCATTTTTCCGATTTCTCGACCCAACTGCCTGTCGAAGTATTGCTATCGTCCCTGGGGAGCACAATGACAGTTATATCCTCTGATACCTTTGAATTTTGCCCGGTTTCTATTCCCTTCTGTCAGCCTGTCTTGGTCCCCTTCCCTCTAACTTCAAGCCGCCCGCATGTTTCCCTGCCAGTCGAGCTACTATGACAGAAGCAACGTCCTCTCAAAGAAGGTATCTCCCGAACTGACTTGACTTGCAAACAATTAGTGTGCGCACAAAATAGTGCACACTAATTGGCAATATTGGCTTCAGACAGACAGACAGACAGAGACGCGAGGACAATTTAAAATAGACAAGTAATGCTAACGCCCCTTGGGGCTCTATGCCAGTAATAATTCGATTCTTCCAAAACTGCTCGATTTCTACTTTCTTCTATCCAACTGTCGTGACCCTTTCCTCCCACTTCACTCTGTCCGCATTCCCTCCAATCGAGGTACCGTGACAGGAGCAACGTTTCCCCAACGAAGCCATCTCCCAAACTGACTCGATTTGGCTTGACTTGCCAACAATTAGTGTGCGCACAAAATAGTGCACACTAATTGGCAATATTGGCTTCAGACAGACAGACAGACAGAGACGCTCAGATGCAAGTTAGGCTACGCCCCTTCGGGGCTCAGTGATAATCTGATTCTTCCAAAACTGCTCGATTTCTACTTCCTTCTGTCCAACTATCGTGACAGGAGCAACATCCTCCCAACGAATCTATCTCCCAAACTGACTCGATTTGGCTTGACTTGCAAACAATTAGTGTTCGCACAAAATAGTGCACACTAATTGGCAATATTGGCTTCAGACAGACACACACACAGACAGAGACGCGAGGACAATTTAAAAAAGACAAATTAGGCCGCCGCCCCTTCGGGGCGGTAGCCTAACTTGTTGCGCACCTTGAGGCATATCTACCCTATCCTTTCCCCAGTAAAAACGATTGCTAATGACCATTTCTAATCAGTGAAACCCACTTCCCGCTCTTTGACTCCACTTTCTATCCCTCAAACCCACTTCCCTTTCACTCTTTGAACCCATTTTTCCGATTTCTCGACCCAACTGCCTGTCCAAGTATTGCTATCGTCCCTGGGGAGCACAATGACAGTTATAATCTGATCCTGTTCGCATTTCCCGCGCCAATCGAGCTACCATGACAGAAGCAACGTCCTCCCAAAGAAGGTATCTCTCGAACTGACTTGACTTGCAAGCAATTAGTGTGCGCACAAAATAGTGCACACTAATTGGCAATATTGGCTTCAGACAGACAGACAGACAGAGACGCGAGGACAATTTAAAATAGACAAGTTAGGCTGCGCCCCTTCGGGGCGTGCCTAACTTGTCTATTTTAAATTGTTTTTAAATTTTAAATTGTCTATTGTCTTGTTTCACAAAAACAAAAATGAGCCTTAACACTGTTTACTTCTCTCAGGGGAAATATGTGGGGAAACAATATAATGCACTCTGGTAGTAGGAATCTCAAATTTCAGTTGCTCAAATTGAGGGGTAGGGAAGAGAAAAAGTGAGAAGGAAGGGAAAGAATCAGGCATAGTTGTAGAGAAAAGAGAGAGATCGAAGGAGAGTAGAAGAGGTCCATCAGGTTACAGCTCGAGGATCCACGATATTCCGAGTTTTCGGGTTCCTTGCGGGGGTCAAGATCTTGACTCCATGTTGCGAGGTGGCGCGGGACAGAGCTACATATAGCTGCCCGTGACAGAAAACACTTTCAGTGAGATCCACACCCACTTTTTCTAGGCTCTGACCCTGGGCCTTGTGAATTGACATCGAAAAGGCTAGCTTGATTGGGAATTGGCGTCTCTTCAGGCGTACTGAGAGACCTAAAATATGAAATGGAAACGGAGTTTGTACTCTTACCTTGATCGGAGTATAGGTCGTATCGACCAAGAATGACTTCGGCTCCCTTCCGCGGTCCCGTAATTTGTGTGCACCTAAGAATCCTTTCGCCGAATCCGGTCACTTGAAGGCGACTTCCATTACAAAGTCCTTCCTTGACGTTGATGTTGCGCAGGAGCATGACAACGGCTCCTTTCTTCAGGCGGAGTGTGTGAGGAGGGAGATTGGAAGGAATTTGCTTATTGAGGAATTCGGTTGGATAGTAATTGTGTCCATCCTCGTCCACATCGACACTATCCGCACTATGGTAGGTTTTCGTCTCACCTGGAAAAAGTGTGCAGTGTATATCGAGACGAAAAAAGTAGCTACCTGTCATTCGCTCCAATATGCTGTTGTTGACTCTATCGACATCCTTATTCTTCGGGCACAGGATGGCACGCTGGTTGATCAGATTGGCGTCATTGAATGATCCCTCGAAGATCTCCTGGATCAAATCACCATGACTGAGTATTTCTGGTATCAATGCGATTCTTCCGGATTCGTCATCTGGTAGTGTGCCGTTTCCAACTTGAAGAATGTACTGCATCCAAGCTACTTGATCCTGCTGAACCCTCATATTTCGAGTCAGCTTGATCTGATCGAATAGACGAAAAAGGGGACAATTCTTGAGACTGATCTCGAAGGGTTGGAATCGACCCACTTTGGGAGGAATTGGCAAGACCTAAAAAAGTTGAAAAGTGTTTAGAATTGACAAACTTGTCTAAAGTCGCCGCCGAGTAAAATTGACTTTCCTCCGAACGGTGTCGTGTTGCCATGAATGTCTTGCAGGACACTATCCATCGTAGTGAGCATCGATCCAGATAGCATAGAGGCCTCGTCGATGATGAAGTAGTCGATATCCTTCAGAGCTCTTCCTTCTTTGGAATTTGGCTTGATGTTCGATGAGCGACAATCCTGTTCAATGTTGAATTTGAACGCTGAGGCGAGAGTCTGTCCCTGTGGAAGTAGATTCGAAGCAATGCCAGTATATGCGGAGCAAAGCACTTGCTTCCCAGCAACTAAATTGCGTGAGAAAAGGGGAGAAAAACTGACCTTTCAACATATGGTAGAGACACCTGTAGAGGAATGTCTTTCCTGTACCTCCGGGACCGTCAACAAACGCCAGCTTCACGACCCCGTTGAAGATGCGGTCGATTGCATTCGACTGTTCAGGGTTAGCACGAAGCAGAGGGAGCATGCGATTCAACTCGGCCTGATGGTCGACCGAATCTAGCATGAGGATTGTTGCTCTAGGACCGGGAGGAGGAGGAATGAAGTCTTCGAGACGCAAAGAAACGCATTGGTCTTTGATAGCGTAGTAGGCCAGGTTGAAGGAGCGATTGAGATCTTGTGCTGAACAATGTTTTTCAAAGGGTTTGAGCAAAAAACTCACTACGGTGAAAAAAGTCTCCAGCAAGATCAGCCTTGAAGCTGTTCCAGACCTGCTGGGCGTCTCGCGGCGAAATTCCCTCTACGAACATAAGAAGAGAGGCAAAGAAGGATCGAATTTGGCAGGCGGTTCCACTGGTAGTAGCTTCGGTCATTGATGCCATCAGATGGCCGGTCGAATTCAAAAGTCCCATTGACTTGGCAGCATCCGAGAAAGTTGCGTGAAGGACTCCTTGGACCTGTCGCAAGTCTTCAAACTTCGTGGCTCCTTTGATATGGAATAGAAGAAGCCGAAGAGCGTATCGCTCCACTTCGCGCGGTGAGGCCATCATGACTCTGCCGATGTTAGAGTTTGAAGCTCTCTTCGTCTTCCAGCAGCCTTTGCAACTGCGTGCATTCAAGATGAACGTCTAAAATTGACTTGAAAGAATAACAGAGGCGTTCTTACGTCATTGTTCTCGTATGTAAAGTGCTCCGGCATCTCATTGTAGTAGACGGTTCTCGGATCAACTGGACCCAGATCCTCTCCTCTTGCCTCTTTTTCTTCCCATTCTGCACAAACGTTGAAGTAGGCCATGAGAGTGCTGTTCTTCAGGCACTGTAGAGCGGCGTCGGCTCTGTTGCGATTGAATACAACACTTTGTTGCTCAGGCAGATGAATCTAGAGACATCATTTTTGGAACAGAACAGTACTCACAGCCAATACGACGACAGAGTGGGATCTTTCCTGGATCGGAAACTCAAGGATGCGATGCATTCCTTCCGGCGGACAAATGTATCTCCCATCGATGAACTCTTTGATCTCGTCGACGACTTCCACGTGCAGCTCTGCCCTGTCGTTGCCCTTGAACACGTACTTGAAGATGTAGCGGCAGGCGGTTACCATGACGCACATCTCCACGTTGAGATGGCAGTCATATTTCACAGACAGGTATTTGCAGTAGGCGACAACGTCTCGGTTGTCGTATATCTGAAAGAGAGCAGTAAAATCAGAAACAGAGACATACTGTGGAGTTGCCTCGTACGTCGATGATTCGGGCCATGGCTCCGTTATTCCGTCGCATCGTCTTGACGAATCCATCTTCAGGTATCGTAGTAGCCTCGATCCAGGGCTTCGGGAATTTCTTGGTACAGATGTTTTTCTCACGATCCCAGCAGGGCGATGTTGGACTACATCTTCTGTGAAGCATATGGCTGCTGACAGCTTCGAAAACTGGATACATGGGATCATTTGCATCGGCACACAGTGGTAGTTCAGAAGAGATTATGGCGTCAACTGATAGAACAGTTTCTGGGAGAGAAAAAGTTGTTATACTTACCAAGATCGACCGTGTTCGGCTTGTCCTCCGTGGCCATTGTGAACAGCATGTGGGCATGCGGCAAACCCCTCTTTTGGAACTCCGTTACTGAGACCCAAGCTGTTGTTTTGCCGAGAATCCAGTGTTCTTTGATATCGGCTAGAAGCGCCTTGTGCTTCATTCTGAAGACTCGAGCGACCAAATCTGGAGCATCTTGGGCTGTTTGGCCAGGGAGCAAATTTTCCGATATTTCCCGCCATTTCGGGTTCGAAGTCATTGTGATGAAGAGGTCGGGCTTCCCAAATCGTGTGACAATTGCCATCGAATCCTAAAAGAAAGTTTGAGAAGAAAAAAGCTGATATACTCTGTATGCCGCCTGCATGTATCTGGGCGAGTTCACAAACGTTGGCCCGAGAACTATCCTTGTTCCGATGTTACCGTTGTCTCCGCTAGAGACAGCGTCTTGAAGCTGCTGATAGTTCTCGGCTCGAAGTTGGCCCTGATTGTTCCGATGCCAGTCTGCCCTCTGAGACTCAATGCGCACCCAGTTGTCGACGATGTATTGATTGAATAGGCGACGGCCATAATGAATTGGATTGAAGATCGTGTCTCGACGCATCAGATGATAGCGGATATACATCAGCAATGTACACTTCCTGTTTTGACGACCATTACGAACACACAGCAGTCTCTCCTTGAACCACATGTTTCCTTCCGACTGATTATAGAAGAACAGTGGGTACAACATGGAGTCAATTCCCTACGAAAATTATTTTAAAGAAAGAAATGAAACATCTTACCTTCTGGAAAGCTTTCACAGTTTGTAGGCCGCCATTGGCGTTCCTCGCTCTAACAGAATACTCGCATTCGGGAATGGTTCCGTCCAGATCCAAAACAAAGACAGCCGCAATTTCGTTCGTAATGGGAAGATTGTACCGTCTCTTGTCGACGTTTCGTCCGAGATGGAAGAGGAGCCGGACATCCGGACATTCTCGGCCTTCTTGCTCTGCAGCCGCTCTCTCCGCTTCGTAAACTTCTCCCAACATCCTGTAGTTGGTCGCATGGATGTAGTTTGCACTCATGAAGCGCGAAAGAGCCACCATCAGCTGAGGATTGCAATTGGAATTTGCCACATGTCCAGATCGCAAGCTCCCTGCTTCCACGGGATCGATGATGTAAAGCTGGCCATAGACTGGTGACTGTCCATCCTGTGGAAAAGCATTTCCCACAGCTCTCGTGACTGCTCCGTGAACTCGGAAAACTTGTACTCCAGGTCCTCGAGGCTGTGTAATCTGAGCCGAAAGTCTCGAAAAGTTTGATACTGTTCTTACTTTGCAGTTCAAAGAAGCTACTGCTAGAGAATTGTTGTAGGATCGAAGATTCTCGAGAAAGTTCTTGGAGGAGTTATTGGTGCCCTTGTAGAGTTCTCTCAATCCTCGGTCAAAATCAGGGAATAGCGGAAGCCGAATCATGCCATTGACACAACAAATGTTATAAGTGCCGTCCCTCTGTCGGGCAAACTCTCCTTAAACAAAAAGTTGATCAAAGTCTGGGATACAAACCTGAGAAGAATTTGGAGTGACACTGTGTGCAATATGAATCCATGGCTCCGATGTAATGTTTAGGCGGGATTGTGGAGGTAAAGGCAATGCGATAGAGAGGCTTATCGAGAGCATTCCTCGCTCTTCTGGCAACATTGAATTCCGACCTTTCAGCATTGGTCATTCTGAGCCGTAACTGTAAAAAGGAGGGGAACTAACTGGTTGTAGGCCTGTTGGTGGCGCTCTGCATCTGATAGTCTACGGGCTTCTGTCTCTTCCGAAGTCTCTCGAGCTCTCTGATTCTGATGTTGAACAGCATCGGCCTCTTGCCTTCGAGCAGTCTCTTCCGAGGTCTCTCGACCTCTCTGATTTTGATGTTGAACAGCATCGGCCTCTTGCCTTCGAGCAGTCTCTTCCGAGGTCTCTCGAGCTCTCTGACTCTGGTGTTGAACAGCATCGGCCTCTTGCCTTCGAGCAGTCTCTTCCGAAGTCTCTCGAGCTCTCTGATTCTGATGTTGAACAGCATCGGCTTCTTGCCTTCGAGCAGTCTCTTCCGAGGTCTCTCGACCTCTCTGATTCTGATGTTGAACAGCATCGGCCTCTTGCCTTCGAACAGTCTCTTCCAAGGTCTCTCGAGCTCTCTGATTCTGGTGTTGAACAGCATCGGCCTCTCGTCTCCTTGCTGTCTCTTCATTTGTTTCCCGAGATCGAACTTCTTGTCTGTATAGTAGATCGGCTTCTCTACGCCTTTCAATTTGCTCTTCCGTATAACTAAAACATGCTTGCGCTGTTCAAATAAAAAGACTTACTTTGCTCGACGAATGCGCTGCAGCTCATTCCGTCTTTCATTCTGAGACTGGATGTGAAACTGTTGAGCATGGGCAAACATTGATGGTGGAGCAGGGAAGAGTTGTACAGGCATCATCGTCAGTTGTGGAGAAGGAAGAGGCCACATCGTCGAATGAGGGAAGGGGATAATTGGAGCAGGGAAGGGCGGCTGCTGCGGGACGTAGTTTGCCATCGAGTCCGTGGCGGTGATAGTTCTTGCAATGGATTGTCCTGGTCCATGTACTTGGCTGGCTCGGTGCCTCGCGGCCCTCATCCGCTCTCTTTGACGGCGTCTTCTTTCGTCCGGATCCATTGTGCAACTTAAAGGTGAAGCAAAAGCGCAAGCTAATCTTTGTCTTTGCAAAAGTATTTGCAAAAGTAAATTGCGTTCTTGACCTTGTTGCTTTCTTGAGTGAGTTCGAACTCGATTTGGCTTGACTTGCAAACAAACCAACAAAACCCTTCGGGGCGGTAGCCTAACTTGTTGCGCACCTTGAGGCATATCTACCCTGTCCTTTCCCCAGCAAAAACGATTGCTAATGATCATTTCTAATCAGTGAAACCCACTTCCCACTTTTTGACTCCACTTTCTATCCCTCAAACCCACTTCCCTTTCACTCTTTAAACCCATTTTTCCGATTTCTCGACCCAACTGTCCAAGTATTGCTATCGTCCCTGGGGAGCACAATGACAGTTATAATCTGATCCTGTTCGCATGTTTCCCGCCAGTTGAGCTACCATGACAGAAGCAACGTTCTCCCAAAGAAGGTATCTCCCGAACTGACTTGACTTGCAAACAATTAGTGTGCGCACAAAATAGTGCACACTAATTGGCAATATTGGCTTCAGACAGACAGACAGACAGACAGACAGACAGACAGAGACGCGAGGACAATTTAAAATAGATCTCTCTGACAAGATATGACAATATCGATGAAACATGAGTCTCCGGAACAATTTGTAAGACTGAGAATTTGCCAAATAAGGGGAGCAATATCACAGCGCCTGCAACTGGAATGAGGGAGAAGGAGAGCAAACACAAATTTCACTGCGAGCTCTATGGTGAAACTGAAGAGTAGGAGACATTTTTGAATGTGATGGCAAGGTTATTCAGGTAATGGTTGAATGACTGAATAGGCAATTTTGAACGGGGATAGAAAGAGAGATGGACAGAGGGACAGAGAGACAGACAGAGAGACAAAGAGAGACTGAGACACAGAGAGACAGACAGACAGAGAGACTTGTTGACTGTCTGAACCTACCTCATTATGAAATTGGTAGAGCTGCAAATAGCTTGGATAATAGCGCAAATTCATGTCCTCTTCGATACAGTCGGACGTAGGACGAAGTGATTAGGCTATCCATTAGCTGGATTGCGATTGCGCAACCTTTGGGTAGGAACTCGCTCAGTCGTGAAAAAGGGGAGTCTGCTAATGGGACAGGAAAAACTGTTTGAAGAAGTTGTTGGAGGTGAACTCAGTTGCGGCCTCCATTTTCGGGTACTAGAACTAAATTTTGACTTTTTGATGTTCTACATAATTGTTGAAATTGTCAAGGTCTACAGTTTTGCAGAATGCTGCTAAGCTCAATGATCAGTTCCTGGGTCCCTAAAATGGTATCTAAACTTTTCCCATGCCATTTTATGAGCTCCAAGGCTAGAAAAGTTGTACATTTTTCTTTTGGAATGTATATTATCTCCTTGATGTTACTTTATACTAATGTAGCTTCCCACATTGGAAACACCAAAAATATGCACGGATTACCACCGAAGCTAGCCGAGTTCCCCAAAAGATTAAAATTTTAGCCTTGGCGCACTGTTTACAAGTTGCCGGCTCTCAAATGCCTTTCCTTTCTAGCTCTCCGTTTTCCTAGTCATTCTCGCTCAAATGTGCTGCTGTTTTTGTGCATTTTTCCTACCTTTCATGTTAGACGATCTCTACAAGATACTAGAAACAAAACCTGACCAAACTTTAAAAGTAGGAAAGCTACAAGCTGAAAAGGTCTTTTTTTTGCCATTTTCTTCCCCGTTTCCTCTATTTTCTTGATCTTTCTCTCCCTAAGAGGTCCAAAAACAGCTAGCGATCCCTTTGACTACAAATTTAAAGGAAAATCAGGCTAAAAATGGCCAATTTTAGTTCTTCTTGGCTTGTGATGTGTGGCGTCATGTTCTAGTCTATTTTTGGTTCCTTTATTTTCACAAATTTTCTTGATTGAAACCTTCTAAAGTCTTAGCAATAAACGTACAGAACTGCTTGTCACCGAAAGAGGGCGTGAAAACTGGAAAAATTTAAATGTTTTGACTAGATTGTAGCGCAGTCCTTGTTTTCACTCCTCTGACCATCCTTGACATCTTTCTTGCTCATTTTTGCGTGATTTCCTAAGTGTTTCTTGACGAAAAAGCTTCCAAGTACTCGACAATAGGGGTAGGCGAATGTTGCTAACCAAGAAAACCTGGAAAAGTTCGATAAGCTGGCCATGGATCTTGAACCCGATCTATTCTTCAAAGTTCATTCTTGACCTCTTTTCCTCTTTTCTTTCACAAATCTCTAGTTTACAGGCCACCAGCTGGCCCAGAAGATGCAGACGGCCGTCTATCGGCGTCTAGCCACGCAGCTCAGCTGCCGAGCAGCCTGCAGCAGTACCAGCAGTCGTCCGATCAGCACCTCGGTCCCGGACCGGTGGCAGAATTTCGAGAACGAGCGCCACTTTGAGCCCGGCGAGGATGTGATGAAGCGCGTCTGGCACGGACTGACCTACGACTTCAGGCGGTGGAAGAGGCGATACGATGAGGTCGGTTTTGGAAGAGGTCTTTTTGTCCGACACTCCTATATTTTCAGGCCCGACGCGACGCCTTCCAGCGCCGCCACCCCATAGCCCACATGAAGCATGGCACACTCGACTTGGAGGTGTTTCCTTACCGCTGCGAGGTTCTCATCATTGGCGGAGGCCTCACAGGCAGCTCTACGGCCTACTGGCTCAAGCAGCGCTTCCGGGACGAGGATCTTAAGGTTCCGCATCTGTTTTCCGGGAAAATTTAGTGTTATTTAGGTGGTGGTCGTGGAAAACAACGATAAATTCGCGCAGAGCAGCACAATGCTCTCCACCGGGGGTATCAGTCAACAGTTCAGTTTGCCGGAGCACGTGGAGATGTCCCTCTTCAGTGCGGAGTTTCTGAGACATGCTGGGGAGCATTTGAGGATATTGGGTGGGTTTTTAGAGGGTCTGAAAATGAGTGAAATTGCAGATAACGAGCCCCCAGACGTGCACTTCTTCGCAACAGGCTACCTACATCTGGCTACAAATGAGAAAGAAGTCGAGGAGATGAAGAATAACTGGAAAATACAAGTGTAAGCTACATTTTATTAAATTTTTGTAACAGTATTCGGAGATATTAGATGCCCCGCCAAACTGGCAGCCACGCAGCCTCCGGAAAGACGCAATAGTTTGCTGATAAAAACATGAGCACGTTGAGCAGAAAGTTTACACCAAACATTCCAAATACCCTCTAAAACTGGTACTGTTTTCCAATGACAAGTGACACCATCTTTACCGGCGTCAAAGTCTTACAAAAATGGCACAAAAGCCTTAACAAATTCGGCTATTATCGAGTGAACAGATCTATACTCTGTTCAAAAGGAAGACGGCTCAAAGTTTGGCGACAGTTTTACGTCTCGAGACCCAGAAGGCGCGCGGATTCAAGCCGGTGCTATCCGAATTTTCTTCCCTGTCCTCTTATTTTCGTCTTGTTTTGGGTTTCTCAATATTCGATAAATAGTGAAATTGTCCGCCGCATGAAGACAGTGATGCCAAAGACCTGGGAAAAATAAGGCGCTGACTGTTAACTAAAAATAGTCAACAAGTCTAATTTGTACTGCCGCCTGAAGTTTTGGGTTTCGAGACGAAAATCTCGCCAAACTGTAAGCAATCTTCCTTTTGAACAGAATCCTTTGTTCATTCTTCACTTTTATTTGCTATACGTTTCCCGTCAAATGCCACCAAAATCCACCCCAAACACCCCATCTTTCAGTGACAAAGGTGCCCGGGTGGCCCTGCTCCAAAAAGAGGACCTCCAGCAGCGTTTCCCCTCGATGAACTTTGACGACGTCCTGCTCGGCTCCTATGGCCTGGAAAATGAGGGAACTATCGACACGTGGCAGCTCCTGGCAGCCATCCGCGAAAAGAATATCACTCTGGGAGTTCAGGTACATTTTTTGGGTGTTTTTGGACCAAAAACGGTTTTTTGACCAAAAAAATAGGTTGGAATGATCATGTTTTTCAGTACGTGAAGGGCGAGGTGGAGGGCTTCGAATTTGAGCGTCTTCGACCCAAATCGGAGAATTTCGCCGCGGACGAGGAAGCTGGAACCGCGGACGACGCCAAATGGAGATCTCAGAGAATAATTGGAGCCTACGTGCGAGCCCAGATGACGGATGCTTCGGCCAGGCCGATCCGTGCCTTTCAGATCGTTAACTGTGCCGGACCATGGGCTGGGAAAGTGGCGGAGATGGCAGGAATTGGTGGGTTCTTCTTGTTTTTTGAACTCTGGTGGCTCTAAGACAACGTTTGCCTAAAAACGTGGACATTTCCGTCACAGAAACCATGAGAATCCGGTTTGGAAGGAGAACCGAGGAAGTTGACCGGTTCAAGAGTTTTGAGAAGCATCATCTGACTTGATTTCCTGACCTGAACGTCGCAAAAATCAATCGAGCTTCTGTACCACGTCAAGACGTCTCTCCCGTATCGTCTAGCCACTTATAAAAGTTTAAAAAAAATCAATTTTCGGGCAAAACGAAAGAGCGTGCTTTTTAATCCCTAGAAAAAAAAATAAAAACTTCTCATGGTGCTAGTCGCTTCTAACTTGTTTCTTTTTTAAAAAGTTTTGTAGACAATGGTTCGTACGCATATTGTAGCATTTTTTTCCATTTTTCTCATTTCAAAAATAAGCTCCATCCACCTCAAATATTAACAATCATCGATATTCACAACCTTGTAAAGATTCTAGAATTGTTACGCCAGGTCCAGTTCGATTTTATAACGAGAGATTCTTGTTTTTTGAAGATACAGGCTTTCTCATACCATCTTGGCATCCATCCGACGCAGAATTTGCAACTTTTCTGACGATTCCTTGTCCAACGCGTTCTGTTTTAAATTCTGCATAAAAGAATGTGACGTATTTGGGCCGGTATCAGTATGATACCAATCTCGAAACAAAAGCTAAAATCTGAACTCCAGGAAAAGGAAACGGTCTCCTCGCGGTCCCCGTACCTATACAGCCTCGCAAGCGTCAAATCTTCGTCGTCCACGCTCCAGACGTCCCGGCGGATCTTCCCTTCCTCATCGACCCCTCTGGAGTACATTTACGCCAGGACGAGGTCGGGAAGACGTTCCTGGTAGGCAGGAATCCGAGCAAAGTAAGTTTTTGTCATCTTTTTCATCTAATTTGACCCACAAAAGTTCGATTTTTCACCCAAAAATTTCAGGAAGAAGACGACAAAATGGATCATAGCAGTCTCGAAGTGGACTATAATGAATTCTATGACCGAATCTGGCCCATTTTGGTCAAAAGATGCTCGGGATTCGCGACGGCGAAGATCAAAAATGCCTGGGCCGGCTATCAGCCCGTGAACACCTTCGATTCGGCCCCCGTGATCGGCGAACATCCTCTGTACCAGAATCTACATATGATCTGCGGCTTTGGGGAGAGGTTAGTTTGTTTTTGGGAACTTTTTTTTGCGGGGGGAAGAAGAAGGAGAGGGAGAGTAAGACTCGAACTTGTCCTATTTTGACGATCAAGTGGCAGCGCTAACTGACTGAGCCATTCGGGAAACAGTTTTTAAAGTTTTGGGTGGTAGCCAGAGAGAATGTTCTGAAAAGAGCGAAATGGGACAGTTGGAGGAGAAAAAAGTGTCTCTGAGACTAGATTTTCGTTTTAGAGCATGGAAAAATGTTTCAGGAAGGATAAAAAAAGGATGTGAGATCCCAAAATAGTAATATGTTAAAGACATCATCTAATACAGTATTTTGGGATCAAGGATGTAAAAACAGACCTATTAGCTGATGGTTTAGATGCCTGTTTCAATGCGAAATTGATCAGTATCTCAGTAATTTCTTCCTAGCTCTTTTTCAAACATCCAAAATGTTTCAGTAGCTCTATAGGACACTGAGAGATAGCCATAAGGCACCGGTCTGATGGTCGGGAAATCATTGAAAATTAGAGCACACAGGAATTCAAGTAAATTTCTAAAACATGAAAGATTTTTGAACAGTTGAAAAGCTTGTAATATGCCCAAATATTGAAATTAGCTTTTAGAGTCTTCTTGTAACCTCAAAAACATTTTTTGGCCATTTTCCCTATTTCTACCATTTTGACCAGTACAAACTTCATGTTTTAGAGGTCCAATGCACAGCATCGCCGCGGCCCGAGGCTTTGCCGAGCGTCTCTACGACGGCGCCTACATCAACATCAACATGCGCAAATTCGATATGCGAAGAATCGTCAAAGCCGACAGGATAGAGGAGAAAATGAGGGCATAGAGATTTTAGATAGTTTTTTTGTTGAGTTTCATGCTTTTCTTGTTCAAAAATGAAGTTTTTTTTTGTACTTTTACAACCTTGTCGTCGTGCGTAAACGTTTTTCGACTGTTTGTGCCTTGAAAACTCCATTTCGATGTAAAATTTGGTCGTTTTTTCCAGGAAAAACAAGACGATGTCGGACGCAGACTTGCCTGCTGGATGGGAGAAGAGAATGAGCCGTACCAACAGTTAGTTTTTTAAATACTTTTTTTTTTAAAGAAGATACTGAATGTATAGTACAACTATAACAGGCTCGAGACGCACTATTCCGTACTGCACAAAAATAGGATTTTCCGCTTTCTATCTACCGTTAACTCATCGACTCAAGATTACCCTAGTAACGTCTAATCCAACACGAAAATTACGCGAAAATAGAATTAAGTGTAAAAAGGAAATGTGTCATTGTTGGTTGAGTTTTTAGATATTTTTGACGACCAAACAGATGAAACAACTGGAGATTTCTGTGCTGAGTTCACAGATGTGCTATATAAACACAATTACAGCCCTAGAAAATGAGTGATAACAGTATAAAGATGTAAAAATCCCAGTTTCGTGCAGTACGCAATAATGCATCTCGGGTCGGGAGCCTGTCAAAGTACTACCAAATTTCACCAACCGTTTGCATACCCATCTAAATTCAGTACAAAATAAAAAGTGGAAAATGGAGTAAACATCGAAGATTGTAACTTTCTGGAGGAATATATGATTTTGGTGAAACATTTCTTCGAAAATTTCGAGAAACAATAAGGGCAAGGAAGATTTTGAGCACTAGGACTATCAAACTTTGAAAGGGATACGATTGTTTCGTGAGAAAAATGAAAAAATAAAAACCGAAATCGCCGACATAGTGTTGAATCTAAGCTGGCTATATCTAGCTTCCGTGAATCATTTTAGCTCTACAAACCTTGATAAAACATGAAATTTTGAAAAAGAGGTCAAAACCAAAAGTGCAACAGTAAACTCGTGGCTATATCAGGTTTTGGTAAAAAATTTCACTTGAAATACCCTCGAAAACTCAGTTTAGAGCCAGGAAAGTACGGTAAGAATTTTCCTTGCAAGAGAAAATAAGATTTGAAGCCAGAAGAAGGATTCTCTGAAATCGAGACCTTGCCTGGCTATATCAGCTTTTGGTGAAACATATTTTTGTAGTAAATTGCTGACAAAGTAGTGAAACGTAGCAGCTGTAAGAAATTATGCTTTTTAGGGTGAACTGTGGTAAAAAATAAGCTAGTGTCCGATTTTTTTAATCATAGATGAAAAGTCGACATTACTGTGGCTGGAAATACACGATTATTTCAAGTTTTCGTGAAACATTTGTCGTTTTTCCTGAGAGAGAACATATTCAGTACATGTAACGATATCGTTGTACTTATAATACTCTAGTAAAACATTTCAAGTCGAATTTTGAAGCAATCATAAAAATCTCATTTTCCAGACACGGTCTACTTCTTCAACAACGCCACCGGCCGCAGCCAGTGGGAGCGCCCAACGGAGCCAGCCTTCGGCAAGGGATCCGATCTAAACGAAGTCCAGGCAGCTCACATTCTTGTCAAGCATTCTGGCAGTCGTCGTCCGGCCAGCTGGCGCTCGGACAAGATTACCCGATCCAAGGATGACGCGAGGAGGATTCTGGAAGGTTAGTTACTTTTTTGTTGCTTTTTGGACAAATTTGGGAAAGACTAGTGTTTCAATGACATCGTATAAGATCGAAATGGTAAAAAAAAAGTTCTGAACAGGAATTGGAATTTTTTAAGTCGACCGAAACCTTTCAGAGAAAAACAGACAGAGAATGTGAAAGAGTACTGAAATTGTGAGATTAGACGGTCCAGCTTACGGACTAAAGTCAATGTTTCAAGAGCTCGAGATAAGGTGGAAATGTTCTAAGCGACAGTCATAATTTTCTATTCATCTGCTTCCCAAAAACTTCTACCTGTTTATTATACTTGCGCACTCGAGTCAAAGGCGTAAAGATGGTGCAGCGTCTTTGTCAAAATCTACCCTTTACACCCTTGGAGTCATTTTTGTCCAAGGTAAGAGCGGCCCAATCTCCAGCAAAAATGAAAAAATCGAGTTTCTTTGAAATTCTTCCAGTGTCAGAAAATCGCGGTAATAGGTTTCAAAGACACCTTATATCCAAAAACCGTCCAAAATATTTTATTCCATCCTGTCAAATAACAATCATATTTTCCAGAATACATCGAGCAGGTCAAGTCTGCCGACGACCCGCTCGCCAAGTTCCAGAAGCTCGCCTCGGAGTACAGCGACTGTAGCTCGGCCAGGAAGGGAGGAGATCTCGGGGTGGGTTTTTAAAAAAAAAATTTGTCAAAAATAGTCGGATGGTAGATGACAAGCTGTCTGCGGCAGAGTAGCATAGAATCGTTAAAAGGCTGACAGACATGAAATGACAAAGTATTATTTGCCAGACAGATGTGTTCAGTCAGGATATCTTGGAAATTGACAAACTGATCAAAAACTGGTAGTACTGAAAGTCTGGAATACTGTAAGTTTGTAGAATGAGTAATTTTCCAAAATCACCGTAAGGTAGGACGTACCTTACGTTTTGTGGCGTGATTTCTAGTCATTAGGAGCTTTTTTATCCAAAGCCTGAAATACATTAAAATTTTCTAGCGATTTTATACTATGTGTGCAACAAAAACGAGACAATTTTCAGACGTTCGGCCGCCGCCAAATGCAGAAGCCGTTCGAGGACGCCAGCTTCGCTCTGGACGTCGGTCAGATGAGCGACATCGTGGACACCGACTCGGGACTCCATATTATCTGGCGCCTCGCCTAATTTTAATTTCAATATCCCCTACACTCCCCTTATTTCTGTACCTAAATATACCTTCTCACCCGTATCATCTCACGCTTATTTATGTGTTTTGCTGGAAGAATAAATCGGTCTCTCTCACTGATTCGATGAAACGGAAGGATAAGATCGGGGTCGTGGGTCAAGGACACAAAGACATAGACCGTTTTCGTCCCTGTGACTTTCCCGTACTGTCTTGACTACTACTTTTTTCTTTGGAAAGGATCGAGAAATGGCAGTTCCGGAGGTGGAGAAGAGATTCAAGGCCGAGATTGAGACGATCCAGAAGATTCCGGATCTGAAGGTCATCAAGCCGAAGGTGAGTCGAAAAAAAAGGGAGGGCTTATAATTTAGAAGCCTGATTGTCAAGGGTGGAAGATATGGTTTTTCCGCTAGGAGGGCGTAACAACTGAAGATTTTCCCAAAATGCTCAAAAGTTATAGTGATTCACCAAGTAAGGTCGTTTCTCTAGGAGTGTATATGTTGCAGTTGAAATTGACCGGCCGTTGAAAAAAAAAAAATTGTAACCAGTTCCCTAAAAACTTGCTAACTTTGAAAGGAAAAGACGGCTTACTGTGCGATTCCGAAGTATCCTTTAAATTTTGACCACATCAAATCGCGTCCGATACATCCTCCGGTAACATGTGTGACGTAAAGTATTTCGAATATTCTTGATTGAGAAACAACGACTTTGCCGTCGTGTAGAAGCTCCTCTCGGCCATTGATATTTCCTATGCAGAATCTAAAAAATAAAGAAGTGTATTAGGGAAAACCTACCTTCTTCCGTAGTTTCGTCTCATCGCGTCATTAGTAAATTTTTCGCCGGTTTCCCATCTTTTGACGGCTTCAACGATCTCCTTGTAGTTGTCATCTGTTCGGAGTGTAGATGATTTCTTGCTAGCGACGTATTCTTGCAGCTTGACATTGAATCGCGCTCTGTGATCTTCTTTCGCACGATCGTGGAGATTCTCTTCCGACATTACACCACCTGTAACAATGGCGTGCTCAAAATAAAGAGAAATAAAAAGAAGAAGAGAACGCGAAAAACAAAGTAAACAAACGATGCAAAGAGTGAAGTTAGTTTTGGCACTAAAATAGCTCCTGAAGTTTTTTTCAGCTTGTTTTCGTGATAAAACATTAAAAATGTTGTGCCTGTGACCAATTAGACAAAGAATAAACCGTAAAACATGTAAAGAAAAAAAAAGTAAAATAATTGTAGACACCCCAAATAAACTTTCCGGTCAATTTCAACTGAACCTGATCAATTTCAACTAGTTGGAATTGACTGGTCAATTCCAACTAGTTCCGGTCAATTTCAACTAGTTCCGGTCAATTTCAACGGCCGGTCAATTCCAACTGCAACATATAGAAAGGGTGAAGCCTTTTAGCCCTCTTCTGGTGAAATTTCAACTGTTTTACATGGCCCGCGCAGTGTCGTTATTCGTAATTTGGCCTGTTAGTGAATTGGTGAAACAATATAGAATCTGGAAACCGAAAGAGCGAAAAATTGTTTCACGTTTTTGGCAAATGTGTTTCAATTTCTTTCTGATATAACCAGTAACTACTTATCAATGACACAGATATACGTTGTCTATTACCGATTTGGTGTAACCAAGAGTTTTCATGATTCAGTAACGCTATACGGTTTCGATACGGAAAGAGTTTCTTAGATGTTTCAAGAACGGACTAAAGATAGAGCTGGTTAGAGAAATGTAATATTGGCAATATAGGGTGGAGGGATATGGTAAACAATACTATGGAAGCATAACTAACACTCTTGGAAAATACGGCATGTTTATTCAAAAAAATTGTTCTTTTCAAACCAAACTGTTATAGTGAGAAAAAGCAGCTAGATGACCATACAGTGTTTCAAAAATGAATTATAACAAAAGAGTGAAACATGTTTTTGAGAAAAGCCGTTGACAACATCATCAGTGCAAAGTCCTTATTTGCTTCTTCGTGAACTGGTGAAACAAACTTTTTGCCATGTTTAGTTTTATTT
This sequence comes from Oscheius sp. JU75, assembly GCA_037178855.1. NCBI lineage: Eukaryota > Metazoa > Nematoda > Chromadorea > Rhabditida > Rhabditidae > Oscheius > Oscheius sp. JU75. The sequence goes on along the minus strand of JASJZC010000006.1, from coordinate 1,184,222 downwards.
TTTTTGAGTAAATTATCAGTACCAAAATTATATAGCGGTTATTACTATTATTATTATTATTATTATTAGAATTATATTGTGGGAACTTACTTTTTCATAAACATCTTTGAAATGTTTCGAAATCAGACACTGCTCAACAGCATAAGCTGAAGGCTGGTCAAGACTATTGCAGGACATGAAACATAAAAAGTACAAAGCTGTTGACGTCAACCATGTGTACTGTTCCGGAAAAGATCCGATGACTTTGACAAAATGTCCAGAACAATGTTTCAAGATAAAGGTGTTGCAGAAGTGTAAGATGCAATTGACCGCGCTTTGGATCGTCCACATATTTCAGGCGAAGCTCATAAAAGACAAGCCTCTATGGATGACTTATCACTGATAACCGCGTTGTTACCTCTAACAGGTAAAAAGTGAAATAGAATAGAGAAGAAGCTCATCTCTAAAGGTCTAAGATTTCATTGATTGCCTTGTGGGAGGGGGATGGGTCGGATCAAATTTTCTCCATTAAGTTACTTCACTACAAAAAGTTCAGGTCTTCCCCGACGACCGCGGTTTCTTCTCTGAGACCTTCAACGTGGTTGAGTGGGAGAAGGAGCTCAACTTTAAGGAGGAATTCAAGCAGGTCTGGCTGTCTTTTCTCATCTGTATTCTCAGTTTTCAGGACAATCATTCATTCTCTCGTTTCGGAGTGGTCAGGGGTCTTCATACTCAGCCAGGAATGGGGAAGTTGGTCTCTGTGGTAGGTCTATTATCCGTCATTTTGTCTCTGTATCAATAATAGTGAACGTTCCACGGAAAATGATCAAAAAAGACCCCTATGAACAATCAGAATCCTCTTGTCCAAGTCTCTCTGTTCCCGCGACTCGCACCCGTATTATCTCGTAACCCGCGACAAGGGACTACTCTCCAACAGCCGCCCGCCAGCACGGGCCGTGAAGAGAAAACCAATCCTGACAAATTGTGGGGGTTTGTAGCTTTTTAACCCTGATGCCCAAGCAATAATATGTAGTTGAATTTGGTTGATTTAATGAGGAACTTCCACTAGTGTTTTTGGATCGTTCCAAAGGTCATGTGCATTCGTTGAAGCCGGAATTTCTTGAACTTTTGTTATGTACGGCAAGAAACAAACGAAGATAGGAGAGAAAATGATAATGATGCGGTTCTTGGGTTATACTAAAAATGAATATGTGAAATATTGGATGAGAAAGGCCCCCTCGTTCAAACGTCTTTTCACGCGCATTTTTCAATTCGATGCGATATTTTATTTTTCTTCTCTTTACCGGTCTCTGTGTTACTTTCGTCGCTTTTTCCCTCATTTCTACTGGTTGTTCGTGAAGTTCAAATAAATGTAACTGAGTAAATATTGGGTTGGCAACAAAGTCTTATCGTTTTTTGTAAACATGTCCTTTGTCTTGTGTACGACAACGTCCGAGCTATTGATATAGCACCTCGTGTAGCTCACTCAGTCCTCTACCACCACCAGGCAAGACACCACCTCTTTTCTTCTTATTCTCTATTCTCTGTTCGTTTTGATCCGGACTATTGATGACCTGCCACCCTACCATCTGCGACATGTCATGTTATACGAGTTCCTCAAAGGTACGAATGGAGTCCAAACGGCGGCTAATATCAACGATGTTTATGGCCAAGGGACGACGTCTACGAGGGTATGCCAGTCGTGGCTCCGTCGCTTTCGGTCTGGGGACAAAAGCGTCGAAGATGAGCCAAGGTCAGGTCGGCCAAGAAGTTTTGATGAATCGCTGCTGCAGCAGCTCGTGAATGAGAACAATCGGCAGACTACCCGTGAACTAGCAGAGGCACTGTCTGTCAGTCATGCCGCAGTGGAACATCATTTGAAGCAAATGAGATTTATGAAGAAACTGGGCACTTGGTTGCCGCATGACCTGAGTGACATCCAGAAGTGGCAGCGCATGTCCGTCACCCATTCTCTCCTGTCCAGGTATGAGAGGAAATCCTTTTTACCACACCTGGTGACGGCGGATGAGAAGTGGGTAACGTACGTAAACTTCCGAAGGAAGCGTCAATGGGTGGGTCCAGGGCAGACACCAATTCCTGATGTGAAATCTGACACCCATCAAAGAAGATTATGCTCTGTGTTTTCTGGGATATCGAAGGAATGGTGCACTGGAAACTGCTGGATGCTGGAACTACCCTTACGGCCGCCATATACAGCCAGCAACTTGAGAAGGTTGCCGTTGCACTTCGTCAGAAACGACCGCTGAAGTCGAAGGTCATCCTACAGATGGACAACGCGCGTCCCCATGTTGCAAAACTCACTCGCTCCAAGATCCACGACCTGGGTTGGGAAATTTTACCCCATCCTCCTTATAGCCCGGACCTTGCCCCTTCCGACTATTATCTATTCCGGACTCTCAACAACGAGATTGGAGGACAACAGTTCGGTTCCGACGACGCACTCAAAACCTGGTTGACAAACTTCTTCGCGTCGAAACCCAAGATGTTCTACTAGCGTGATATCCGTAAGCTACCCGTGAAATGGGCAGACGTGGTACATCATAATGGTAATTACAACGAATGAAAAAATTGTTTGCAAGTCAATAAATTTTTGTATTTGAAAAAACGAAAAGACTTAGTTGCCAACCCAATAGATAAGAAAAAATTTATTAAAACCAAAAATCGGAAAGAAAGGGATGTTCAATGGTCAATTCGAGTCAAAAGACTGTCAGACTCGTTGTGAATCGTCCCATCACGAGTAATATACAGTACCTATCAAATTAGGGAAAGAGACTCTACCTGGACAAAATTATTGACAGCGTCAATTCGTCAAGAATAGCTCCCTGCTCCGACTCTCATCTCACGCTGCTCTACGAGTACATAAGGACTCCGGAGCTCGACGCTGCATATTTTCGCCGATGGAATCTGCTGCTGGTCATTGGGTAACCGATGAGAGTCAACGGGAACGGGACCATCTACCTGGCTCTCTGCGCTGTCAAGCTGTTCAACTTGAGAAAGACGAACTGCATCGGAAAGATTAAGGAGGTTTTGGTCAACGGTATGCCTTACTTTCGGTGCACTGCAGCAAACATAAGTCTGCTCACCATGGACTATCCGCGGAAATCGGCTTGGACATCAGGATCACCAAAACAATAATTATTTGAGAAGATCCCAGTATATGGTTATATCAAAACTCATTCATCTAATATCCGTGGCTCTTCGGTCTCTTCTCCCACCGCACAAAGGAGTCTCTGGGTTCCTGACCGTACCGCTGCCACGTTGATGCCGATTCTGCAGATCCATCATAATTTGTTTTGTCAGTTGTCGATCCTTCTTGACACTTCTCTTAGTAATATGATGCGTAGGCAGGTTGCTAAAACGAGGAATACAGCAAAACAACCATCCATGCGGAAGAAACAGCGAGAACGTTATGATTTTAGTTCAATTTACTTGTTGCTACCTTATAATCTATTAGACAGACCGTTAAGAAGGTATAAAAGGAAAAAAATAAGTGGCAAAAATGAGAAAAAAAGCGACGAAAATAACAAAGAGCTCAGTGAAGAGAAGGAAAATAAGAAAATCCCGCTGAATTGAAAAATGCGCGTGAAAACACATTTGAACGAGGGAGCCGCCTGATGTGAGTACCTGAGGAGAGATTCATCAATTCGTTTCAAAATTTATCACAATAAAGAACTACTGAAACATTTCAGGTCTCTGGAGAGATTTTTGACGTTGCTGTGGATCTTCGCAAGGAGAGTCCAACCTACGGACAGTGGCATGGAGTCTACTTGAGTGGCAAGAACAAGCATGCTTTCTGGATCCCTGACGGATTTCTTCATGGGTTCCAGTGCACCTCTCCCGGGGGGGCTCATGTGACCTACAAGTGCACCGGGGTCTATGATCCGAAAACTGAATTCGGTGAGTAACAGTGACAGTCTAGGAATCACAAAATACAGTGGTAGTGACAGTGACTTTCAGGTATCAACCCCTTCGACACTGACATCTCCGTAGCTTGGCCCATAATGGACCAGGACAAGATCATTGTCAGCGAGAGAGACACTCAGCACAAGGACCTGAAGGATTTGTGAATTACTGTACTGTTTTCCGGGAATAATTGTGCAACAGCAATAATAAACTTTCTGTAAAATTTTGTTATTCAACAGGCTCTCTACCATGCGACTGTCTTTTCTGGTACAAATCATCAATGGGTACAGCAGGAGGACCGGTATAAGGAGATCGAAAACGATTCGCAAGTTCCGCTGATCAGGAGGAGGATTTTAATACGAGTTGGCAGCATAGTGTCAATGAGACTTTCAGTTAAAGCGGCAGCAAAAATCGTCAAATGCAATTTCAGACTCTTTGAACATATAGTTGAATTGCCACCTCATAAGACAGAAGACCCTAGGAGTGAATAGTCTAACTAGGGAAGGGTTTTAGTTGCCCGCGGGATATCGAAACGAGGTAGGTGCCATTCGAAAGGGCATTGAAAATTATGGTGTTTCCCAAATTTTCAGCTGCGAAATGGATGTCTGCTGTCCTCTGGAGCTTTTTCCGTTTCCAGATTTTGAGCTGAATGTGTGCTCTTGGACTTGGATATCCAATGTTTCTTTCAGCGCGGGTGACCAAGTTGTGCAGAGCCTATGCGCTCCGCTGGAAAGCTTTTGGTTTTTGGATCGAATCTTTTCTTCGGAAAACAATTTATTTACTTATTTCAAGCGTATTTAGCTTCTATCATTGCTTTCTTTTTTTCTGCTGAAAGCTAGAAACTTTAGATAGTCGACCTTCTCATTTCCTAACTTTTTTCTGATATAGCTCGCGCATTCAAATTCGTTTTTCAGGTCGAAGAAATGCTTTTCCGGCCTGGCTATGCTTTGCAAAGTTGTAGAATGGATCAAGAGCTACACCTTTGCAGTACATTGTCGCGTAAAAAAAACTTTTCTTTAGTCAAAGTGGCTGTGAAATTGTGCAATACTGGTCATCACAGTGCTATCCGAAAAAGGGATTTCGTATTCAGTGAGTGAGAAAAGGCAATGATAGAAGCTAAATACGCTTGAAATAAGTAAATAAATTGTTTTCCGAAGAAAGGATTCGAACCAAAAACCAAGGAGATTTCGAAGGAGATCTTCAGTAGCGCTACCTCAAGTTCGAGAAGACGCCTCTTCGAGTGGATGGATTGGCAGCTGAGCTGGCAGATGTTGAGCAGGCCTCGAACCACGGGTGGTGACATGACGGTCCCTCTGTGTCGCAGTGCTGGGACCGGAACCCCTCTTCCTTTCCACAAAAAGGTAGATCCGATGAAACAGAGAGACTAAGAGATAGAGGGCAAGTTCTCCAATTTTCGATCCTTCTGTGAATACTTATCGGGTGACTACCTCTATCGATTATGGCGTCTTATCAGCTTTGCCAAACAGCTCTATTCAACCGTCCTGTTCTAATTTTTGTTCGTTATGGGATTGGAAAACTCAAAACGTACGTGCTGTTCTTGATCAGCTTTACTTCCTCTAGATTTATAGTGAAAAAACAGACAGTGCAGCTTGTTACATCGGATGAGCAAGGAACCTTCTCAAACAGCCAAATTTTGGACTTTTCACATTCAGATGAACTGTAATCAACTTCAGATGTGAGACTATGATATTCAGAAAGCTCGAAGTCATCGATGGGGGTGACGTGGATGACTTCCAAGTTCCTGTGTTCAAGTATAGAAAGAACATTTCTGATTTGAGTTATCTGTCGCGAGGAGGTGAAGGAGCTGTTTTCACGGCCCAAACCACAGACAATAGGTGTGAGTAAGTGTGAGTCAGGTGCAAATCATTAGTTATAGAGCCGTTTGTGTTAAAGTCTTTCACAAATTTGGTATAAGTGAGCAAAAGGAAGTGGACAAGTTAGTGAAATTGGTAGGCTTCATTCAAGATTTTCTCACTGCTTTAGAGAGGAAAGCATCCGAATATACTGGAAATATTTGGCACTTACGAAGGCTTCAATCCACATGCTCCGCAAAAAATCGATCGAGGCTATGTAATGGAGTTTATGGTTGGAGGAAGCCTTGATGAAGGTAACTGATCTCTGCCTGTCTGTCTTTCTGTCCCTGTGTCAGAGCCTCAAGACTTATCTAACGTTATTTAGCAATTTACTCCGAAAAAAAGCCCTATGAACCCAAACAAGCATACTATTGGATGTACCAAATATCTCATGCTGTGATCTATATGCACTCAAAGAAAATCGCCCATCTCGATTTGAAGCCTTTAAAGTGAGTTCGACAAAACAGAGAAGCAGTAGCTCTTTAGCATGCTACTGGATGTTACGGGAACTCGCGTAAAGATTGGAGATTTCGGACTGTCCAAAGACTTGGTTTTTTCCAAACTGACTGCCAGGTTTGAATTAGTCTCACGTCTACAAAAGACAAATATCAGAAGAGCAACATTCGCTTATATGGCTCCAGAGCTCTTTAATGAGAAAATCTATCTTCAAGAACATGAAGAACTAAACTTGTACAAGGCCGATGTTTACTCTCTTGGTGTGACATTTTGGGAAATCCTTTATCGACAGTACGATTTTATACTCTCTCGTTTAATAATGCATTAAGACCGCCTTTCGACGGTTTATCACTAGACCAAATATGCAAAAAAGTAGAAGCAGGAGAACGTCCGAGCATGGAGATATTCATTTGGGAAAAGGAGATTCGCGAACTGATTGAAAAGTAAATACGTTCTCTTTGTTTCGTTTTGGGACTGGCTGATAACATATCCTGGGTTGTTTTCGGAAATTTACTTTTTTCAGATCTTGGATAGGTAAACCTTATGAGCGTTGCTCACTCCCGGACTACATTTATACTTTGCTTACTATTCAGCAGGTGATTTAATTCATAGGGACAGTAATATTGCGAGGGTGTGAGCGCCCGGTAAAACGCTTTTTTCGAATGGGTCCCGCTAACAATTTCCTCTTATTTTCTCGGTTATTTTTCGGTCAAAATTGATGAGTCTAAGGTGATTTGATGATGAATCGGTTGAGCAAACTTAAAAATGTTGAAAACATGTGTAAAGCACCAAAAAGTATGAAAAAGATTCTTTTTGAGGAAAATTTATTGCGGGGACCCGTTTGGAAAAAAAAACGCGCCCTTTACCCGTTAACCCATAACTGGACTATCCCTTTCAGAGCGGTGAACATGCTTCGATCCGATCTCCACAGCTATCGCCTGCTATTGAAAGGTCAGCAAACCAGTTACTGCAGTTGGAGGTGGTCAATGAGACCAACGATGGGAAGAAAGAGGATACAAAGGATGGCAGCAAGTTCACTATTTCCGACATTGTTGATCTTCACATTGCCGTTCTTAAGCGAGATATGAAACTGGTTCAATCGCTAATTGATGAAGGAGTCGATGTAAATGGCAAAGAGGCCGAGTTTAACTTCCCTCCTTTGCATCCTGCTGTCCGAAAAGGTCATGTTGACATGGCCAAGTTTCTCCTCCAACATGGAGCTTCGGTCACTTCAACGAATAATAAAGGGTGGACTCCTCTTCATGCTGCTGTCCGAAAAGGTCATGTTGACATGGTCAAACTGCTCTTCCAACATGGAGCTTCGGTCACTTCAACGAATAATGATGGGTGCACTCCTTTACATTTGGCTGCTGAATATGGTCATGTTGACATGGCCAAGTTACTCCTCCAACATGGAGCTTCGGTCACTTCAACGAATAATAATGGGTGCACTCCTTTACATTTGGCTGCTGAGAATGCTCATGTTGACATGGCTAAGTTTCTCCTCCAACATGGAGCTTCGGTCACTTCAACGAATAATAATGGGTGTACTCCTTTATATTTGGCTGCTCAAAATAGCCATGTTGACATGGCCAAGTTACTCCTCCAACATGGAGCTTCGGTCACTTCAACGAATAATAATGGGTGGACTCCTTTACACTTGGCTGCTCAAAATGGTCATGTTGACATGGCCAAGTTACTCCTTCAAGACGGAGCTTCGGTCACTTCAATGAATAATGATGGGCGGAGTCCTCTTCATGCTGCTGCTCTAGGTGGTCATGTTGACATGGCCAAGTTTCTCCTCCAACATGGAGCTTCGGTCGATTCAATGAATAATGATGGACGTACTCCTTTATATTTGGCTGCTGAATATGGTCATGTTGACATGGCCAAGTTTCTCCTCCAACATGGAGCTTCGGTCGATTCAATGAATAATGATGGGTGGACTCCTTTACATTTGGCTGCTCTAAATGGTCATGTTGACATGGCCAAGTTTCTCCTCCAACACGGAGCTTCGGTCACTTCAATGAATAATGATGGGCGGAATCCTCTTCATGCTGCTGCTCTAGGTGGTCATGTTGACATGGCCAAGTTTCTCCTCCAACAAGGAGCTTCGGTCGATTCAATGAATAATAATGGGTCGACTCCTTTACATTTGGCTGCTCTAAATGGTCATGTTGACATGGTCAAGTTTCTCCTCCAACATGGAGCTTCGGTCACTTCAACGAATAATAATGGGTGGACTCCTTTACATTCGGCTGCTGAGAATGCTCATGTTGACATGGCCAAATTTCTACTCCAACATGGAGCTTCGGTCACTTCAACGAATAATAATGGGTGGGTTCCTTTACATTTGGCTGCTCAAAATGGTCATCTTGACATGGCCAAGTTTCTCCTCCAACAAGGAGCTTCGGTCGATTCAATGAATAATAATGGGTCGACTCCTTTACATTTGGCTGCTCTAAATGGTCATGTTGACATGGTCAAGTTTCTCCTCCAACATGGAGCTTCGGTCACTTCAACGAATAATAATGGGTGGACTCCTTTACATTTGGCTGCTGAGAATGCTCATGTTGACATGGCCAAGTTTCTCCTCCAACACGGAGCTTCGGTCACTTCAATGAACAATGATGGGCGGAATCCTCTTCATGCTGCTGCTCTAGGTGGTCATGTTGACATGGCCAAGTTTCTCCTCCAACATGGAGCTTCGGTCGATTCAATGAATAATGATGGGCGTACTCCTTTATATTTGGCTGCTGAATATGGTCATCTTGACATGGCCAAGTTTCTCCTCCAACATGGAGCTTCGGTCACTTCAACGAATAATAATGGGTGCGCTCCTTTATATTTGGCTGCTCAAAATGGTCATGTTGACATGGCCAAGTTACTCCTCCAACATGGAGCTTCGGTCACTTCAACGAATAATAATGGGTGGACTCCTTTACATTCGGCTGCTGAGAATGCTCATGTTGACATGGCCAAATTTCTACTCCAACATGGAGCTTCGGTCACTTCAACGAATAATAATGGGTGGGTTCCTTTACATTTGGCTGCTCAAAATGGTCATCTTGACATGGCCAAGTTTCTCCTCCAACAAGGAGCTTCGGTCGATTCAATGAATAATAATGGGTCGACTCCTTTACATTTGGCTGCTCTAAATGGTCATGTTGACATGGTCAAGTTTCTCCTCCAACATGGAGCTTCGGTCACTTCAACGAATAATAATGGGTGGACTCCTTTACATTCGGCTGCTGAGAATGCTCATGTTGACATGGCCAAATTTCTACTCCAACATGGAGCTTCGGTCACTTCAACGAATAATAATGGGTGGGTTCCTTTACATTTGGCTGCTCAAAATGGTCATCTTGACATGGCCAAGTTTCTCCTCCAACATAAAGCTTCGGTCGATTCAATGAATAATGATGGGCGTACTCCTTTACATCTGGCTGCTCAAAATGGTCATGTTGACATGGCCAAGTTACTCCTCCAACATGGAGCTTCGGTCACTTCAACGAATAATAATGGGTGGATTCCTTTACATTTGGCTGCTGAGAATGCTCATGTTGACATGGCCAAGTTTCTCCTCCAACACGGAGCTTCGGTCACTTCAATGAATAATGATGGGCGGAATCCTCTTCATGCTGCTGCTCTAGGTGGTCATGTTGACATGGCCAAGTTTCTTCTCCAACATGGAGCTTCGGTCGATTCAATGAATAATGATGGGCGTACTCCTTTATATTTGGCTGCTGAATATGGTCATGTTGACATGGCCAAGTTACTCCTCCAACATGGAGCTTCGGTCGATTCAATGAATAATGATGGGCGTACTCCTTTACATTTGGCTGCTCAAAATGGTCATGTTGACATGGCCAAGTTTCTCCTCCAACACGGAGCTTCGGTCACTTCAATGAATAATGATGGGCGGAATCCTCTTCATGCTGCTGCTCTAGGTGGTCATGTTGACATGGCCAAGTTTCTTCTCCAACATGGAGCTTCGGTCGATTCAATGAATAATGATGGGCGTACTCCTTTATATTTGGCTGCTGAATATGGTCATGTTGACATGGCCAAGTTACTCCTCCAACATGGAGCTTCGGTCGATTCAATGAATAATGATGGGCGTACTCCTTTACATTTGGCTGCTCAAAATGGTCATGTTGACATGGCCAAGTTTCTCCTCCAACACGGAGCTTCGGTCACTTCAATGAATAATGATGGGCGGAATCCTCTTCATGCTGCTGCTCTAGGTGGTCATGTTGACATGGCCAAGTATCTCCTCCAACAAGGAGCTTCGGTCGATTCAATGAATAATAATGGGTCGACTCCTTTACATTTGGCTGCTCTAAATGGTCATGTTGACATGGTCAAGTTTCTCCTCCAAAATGGAGCTTCGGTCACTTCAACGAATAATAATGGGTGGACTCCTTTACATTTGGCTGCTGAGAATGCTCATGTTGACATGGCCAAGTTTCTACTCCAACATGGAGCTTCGGTCACTTCAACGAATAATAATGGGTGGGTTCCGTTACATTTGGCTGCTCAAAATGGTCATCTTGACATGGCCAAGTTTCTCCTCCAACACGGAGCTTCGGTCGATTCAATGAATAATGATGGGCGTACTCCTTTACATTTGGCTGCTCAAAATGGTCATCTTGACATGGCCAAGTTTCTTCTCCAACAAGGAGCTTCGGTCGATTCAACGAATAATAATGGGTGTACTCCTTTACATTTGGCTGCTCAAAATGGTCATGTTGACATGGCCAATTTTCTCCTCCAACATGGAACTTCGGTCACTTTGAAAGAATGATGAGCCACAGTCGGACTGGTATCAACTGCTCTGTCAATAAAGATCAAAAGTATTTTGTTTTGAAGTTTTGTTAGCTACAAAAGAACAACAATTCTAGGGAGCTAATTAAGTTTCAAAAAAGTCTCGAGTCTCTCGCGCACCACACCGGCCAGATTGTCCGTCTTGTAGAGCGCCGGACAGGTGGTGTTGGTCAGCAGATTGGCCGGAATTGTTGCTCTGTTATAGCTAAAAGTTCAAAACAAAACACTTTCGAACTTTATTGACAAACGATGTGGTATCTCCACTTAAGGGACACTGACGTTTGTAATTCAACAGTTAGACAGAGGGAAATATAGTAGGTGACAAAGAGACATTAAGACAGACAGAGAGACAGAATGTCAGAGAGGTATTGAACATTGGGCGGTAAATACAGTCAACTCTCGATATAGTAGACACCCGATATAGTAGAATTCACCATATAGTAGACATAAATTTTGCTCCAATAGTAGAATACAGTTGATTTTTCCTCTCGGTTTAGTAGACTTCACCAAATAGTAGACTTTTTTCGTGCAACACGCGTGTCTACTATATCGAGAGTTGACTGTAGTTCATGTTTCACCAAATACATGAGAAGAAGAAGAATTGGCAACTAACAGTTTGAAAGAGTTACGGAATTGTTTCAAAGCTATTTCTGAAGATAGCAATATACGACAAAACAATAACTCCTTTGGATACGCAGTGAACCAGATAATTAGAATCTGGATTTGTGAAAAGTGGATTTAAAGTAAAGGGATTTGACTTTCCCTTGAGATCGGGCTAAAGTCAACCAAGCAAGCCAAAGACAGAACGCGACAAAAAGTGAGCAATATTTCGTACAAAAGTCAAATTCACGTCTTTCATCTAAGACGGACTCACTTAAAAACCTTACGTGTAAGAGGCGAGGTCATGTTTGGGCTATATTCATGCGGTTTATAAACTGGGCATTTCCGATACAGGATCAAAGGTTCCAAGAGAAAGAATTTTGTCTTGCAGTTCAAAGACAACACTGTCAATTAATTAGTTTCTGCAGCGGTAGCTCGACCAGGAAAAAACGAACTTGGATTTGACTTTTTTTTTTTTTTTACGAAGTATTGATCACTTTTTGTCGCGTCCCTTTACTTTTAAGAAATCCCTTTACTTTAAAGAATCCACTTTTTCCCAAATCCAGATTGTTCACTCTTTGTCGAAATTCACAGAATTTACTGGTACTATTTGTATTTATTGGGATTTACTGTCCACCTCCACGGTGTTGATATTTCGATCGAATGTCAACTCACCCTCACAATTCCGTTTTATTTCCATGTTCCAGTCCGAAACTTCGTAACCTTCCGAATCTCATCATTCTTTTAAACCCAACAAACTGCTCAGAACTTTTCGCCTAGCATTTTGTCCCTATGGCAAATGCTGATAAACCAAAGCCTAAAAACCTTAAAAAAAGGCCCCAGCACCATTTACTTTGCAATTTTTGCAATTGAAAGCTTTTGCCAATAATGCAGTTTTGCGGAGTCGCTACGAGTACCAGAAAAAAACTTTGCGGCCTAGCACTACGGACTCATTCTGGTTCATGGGGTAGACGATGTAAAGAAAGAGGACACAAAGGATGAGAGCAAGTTCACTATTTCCGACATTGCTGATCTTCACATTGCCGTTCGTCAAGGAAATGAGAAACTAGCTCAATCACTTGATTCAATCGCTGACAGGAAGAATAACAATAAGACTCCTCTACAGTTGGCTCGAGCAAATGGTCACAACGAAGTAGTGGCAATTCTAGTAAAATATGGATCCAGTTAGACGAACAAACGTCCAATAACATTTGAATTGAGCTTTAAATAAATATCGTCATTAAATATTTAAAAAAAAAATCTTCATTGTGCTGTCCATGTTTTCTTACTCTCGACTCTAGCCTGTCCCTCTGTCTGAACAAAACAGAACAAAACATCTACATATAAGATAAAACCTCCGTCTAGCTGTTCTCCTCAAATCGGCAGCAAGTCTTCTTGCACAATCTCGGCCGACCTCTGCTTATAGACGTAGCGTCCGAACTTTTTGACAGCTGAGCAGAAAGGTGTACCTGGCAGTCGTCCTCCTCATCCACAATCATACAGCCACAGGCCAGATTGACCGTCTTGTAGAGCGACGGACAGGTAATCTTAATCAGCAGATCCTCGCTAAGAACGATTTTCTTGCTGCCACAGTGGCAGTTTATGCCGTCCGAAAGACGGAGCCAGCTATTGAAGCTGCTCCAGCCGGAAGAGCGTCGTTCCAAGAGGGCATCTCTTCGAGCGTATCGACTTCTAGGACTGCGACAGAGGGGAGAAAGAGTAGCTCACCACTCCAACTTCAGACCCCAGACTCTCTATTCTGTCTCTCTGTCTTTCTGTCTCTCTATCTCTTTGTCCCTCTCAAATAAACCAGCCGGCTCCGCCGTCTTTCGACGCCGCTACTGATAATCTATTTTCCGTGCTTTTTATACTACCCTGTTTTTTTCCTTTTGGGAAAGAGTGGATGGTTGAAAGTAGTCGAAAGTTCAAAAGTACTTCAAGGCTAGAAAAGAAGTTGATAAAAGACGAATTTCTTCCATAAAACAATAACATTAGAGAGTGGGAGACAAAGGTAGAACACCTCGTTCATCGGATCCAGCTAACAGAAATAAAATGAGGGCATTGGAAGAAATCTTTGAAGAAAACATCTTGTACCCATTGAGGTAACAGAAGTAGAAGCAAATGTTTCCTGCCTCGTCCTGACATCGGGAACACGAACATCTGAGGGTCTATGGAACAGAAGAAAAGGCACATCAAGGATCCTTGGAAAAGAGAGAAGCAGCAAAGACGGAGAGGTGAAAGAAGCGAACAGGATAAGAAGAGGAATAGCCATTAGAGCCATCTAGAGAACACGTCGATCCACCACATTCGAAACTCGTGTTCGGTCATCGGAAATCAGGACCTTGAGGCCGTCGTCGGACCTGGCACGGGAGAAAGCCATATAGAGCTGGCCATGAGAGAAACACTCGGTTGGCAGATAGACTCCCACTCTCTCCAACGACTGACTTTGGCTCTTATTGACCGTCACTGCAAAAGCCAACTTCGTCGGGAACTGTCTCCTTTTGAACACGAAGCTCATTCCTAAAATGCATAGTTAAATTTGAAACTGATCAATGGCTTACCTCGTCCCTTTTCTGCCTGAACAACAGAGTCGTGGCTCAGGAAAACTCGCGAATTTCCTAAAAAAAAAAAAAAGGCTTGTTTTTAATAAGAGACTAACCTGGCATCAAATCCAATATGCGCTTGTTCATTTCATCCACATAAGCATTGGTAGGGCAAAGAATGGTTCGCGTGTTCAAATGGTCCGGATTGTCGTACACTCCTTGGAAGATCTCGTCGACCAAATTGCCGTTGCTCCTCTGATGTAGCGGAACCTCCACTTTTCCCTCGTCATCTTTTGGAACTCGGTCTTCGCCGACCTTCAGGAGGAATTCCTTGAACTCAGCCGTCTCTCCTTGAGTACGCATATTGTCGCTGAGCTAGTAGCGTTTGAAATGGATTCGGCTGCTGTCTAGGAACAAAGGCGACATCTTTAGGGAACAGGCATAAGCATCCGCGGCGTAGGCCTTGCTCGGGATTGACGGATTTGACGTCATAGTGAGGAAAAGGTCCGGCTTGCCGAATCGACTCGTGATGCATATCGCGTCCAGATACGCAGCGGTCATGTATCTCGGAGAACTCGTGAAAGTGACAGGAAGGAGAATTCTCTGACTGGCATTGATTGACTGGTTGGCCGAGTGGTTGATCCTGGCTTGAGCACCGACAGTTTCGTCGACGAAGAAGAGTTGGCCATATGTTGGAGCTACACCATCCGCAGGAACAGCTGGGCCAGTCTGATAACAGATTTCTCCGTGTGTCTTGAAGACGAAAGGGCCTCTTCCATTCGTCGGACGAAGGTTGACGTTCATCGATTCGACGGCCAGCGAAGAGTTCAGCTGCCGGATGTTGTCGTAGAAGTTCCTCGTCGCGATGTGGTTGCTCTCGAATAGATCCCAGAGGTATTGGGGATACGTCTCGAACTTGTCCAAGGTGATAGATCCATACTGACAGCAGACGTTATATGTCCCATCAGGCTTTTGCGGGAATTCGGCTGGGAAGAATACAGCACCGTAGTGAAAGCAGCTGATGTCCATGGCTCCAATAAAATGAGATGGAGGTGGAGCAGGCTGTCCATGTGGAAGATTAGGGTCATTCAGAGCGGCATATACATTGGCGTTTCTAACAAACAACGACTCGTCTGTCTTGATTCGTTTGAGCCTGCTGTTGTGGTGGCTGTTGAGCACTGGCGGCATCATGGGCCAGATTGTCGCGCAGACGACGTTGAGCTCGGGTCTCTGCATCCTTGTCCACTCGAGCCATGGCTTGGAAGAAGGCTTTCTTCAGAAGACGAACAGATCGATATTCTTCCGATTCGTTGGACAGTATTGCTCGTGAATGTAGTGCTTGCTCTTGAGCCTTTTACTCCTCTCTAAAAATTGACTGTAAAAGGATGGAAAACATTCTTTACCTTGCTTCTCTTCTTCTTCCAGCTTCATGGCGTGGCAATGAGCATCGAAGGCCTTTCTCATCTCTCGCTCTTCTCCCGTCTCGTTTTTGCGAACTGTCGCCTGATATGTCCTCTTCTTTTCCAATCGACCGAAGGTCTCCTCGGCTGTCCCGCTGGCTCTCAACTCAGCTTGATAGAACAGCTGTTTGTCCAGTCGGGCACGCTTCTCCTCGACAGTCTCAGGGCACGCTTCTCCTCGACAGTCGAAGTTCTGCTTGATAAAACAGCTGGTTCTCCAGCCGCAATCGTCTCTCTTCGGCAGACTTGTTGAATCTTAACTCGGTTTGATAAGTCAGCTGATTATCCAGTCGGCTCGTCGTTCTTCGACTGACTGGCGGGCTCGCTGCTCGACTTGATACATCAGTTGAGCATCTAACCGCTGACGGCTTTCTTCCTTTTCCAAGAACTCATTGCTTCTCTTTTGGCTCTGATATGTCAATTGATAATTCAGGCGGATCCGTCTCTCGTCTTTCACTTTCTTTGAATCGCCTTTGAGTTTCATAAGTCAATTTGTACTTCCTTTGACCTTGCCTTTTTTCCTCTGTCTCAGCTACAGTAGTCTTCTGCTTATAAGACAGGTTCTGAAACAGGAATACTTTGGAATTTTAAAGCTCAAACCTGACTGAAGCGTTTAGCCCTTGCTGCCTCATTCTCCACCGCTCTTTGGCGTTTTTTCCGCTCTTTTTCAGCAACTTTCTGCTCGTCGCTCATCCGAGGTCTTCTCAACCTATCGGCTTCGTTCCTCTTGGTCTTGCGCTCGCTGGCAGACATCTTCCTTCGCTTCGACTTCTTCGCAGACGGTTCAGCGACAACGCAGACATAGATCGAATCTGCCAGCTGCTAGCAACATGAAGGAATGTGAGTCCTATTGCAGAGAGTAGGCGCTAGTATAATGGAAAACATACGGTAGAAACAGTTTAGCAACAGCTGAAACCTGTGCAGTGTAGCAAGTTTGCTTCTGTCTTGTTTCAGAAATCGTCGTCAAATTTCTGAGTTATTGTCCAACACAATTAGCAATAGTTGCAACAAAAATGAAAAAACAACTCATTTGCTTTTGTTTCGTGGCCTCGGACAACTCCACAAACAAACAAACACACAGAATCTACCACAGACATCATAGCGCTTTCATAGTTTAGAAGATGTTTTTATTTCAGCACCTCACATAAAGTCGCTTCGACTATTCTACTACTTCTTGTTCGGTTTGGTTGCAAATACAATTTATTCCTCTCAAAAAAAAAAGAAAAGGCCACTTTTATGCAAAAGGAAAACAACAAAGTATAGGGATGTGAAAAAATCTTGATCACTCGGGCGAAGAATCTCTAAAAGACACCAGGAGGAAAATGCATAAAGACCGGGCTCGAAAAATACTCTTTTACCGGACTTTTTCATCCAAAATGCACCCTGTTTTGTATGGCCAGATAGGGGTAAAATGCCTTGAGGAAATGCCACCGGAAAATGCGGGGGGAAAATTCAAAAAAGAAGTCAACAAAAAACCTGAGGAGGGGGTAGAATCGGGAGGAGGAGGAGGCACACGGGGAGTTTTGGGACCCGAAGAGTTCGAAAATATGGGTAATTTCAAAACTAAAAATGGATTATTGGAAGGAAGTGGCCCGGACCGTAGAGGCTTCCTGGAAGAGTCAGGGCTGCGGCTCGGAGGAGGAAGAGTCGCCTTGGGCGATGGCCTGAAAGTTTTAGTGTTGTTTTCTCTCCCTGAGGAACTGGAATCGCAAAGCCCAATAGTACAGAGTCTATAAGAATGTCTTGAAACATTTCTGTTTCCCACTTTATTCAAACCCAAGAAGTGACCATTACTGCATATGTGAAAAAGTTCCAGTATATCACAGCTTGAAGCATGGAAAAACAGCAGTTTCAGCTCCAAAATATTACAATTTTTAAAAGAGTATTTAGGTGAGTAATGTTTCATTTTTTTCGATGTCAAGGTATTTTCGGAGTAACGGAATCGTCCACCCTAGTCGAGGTTATGACGATTGTTTAAAACAATTCTGATTATACTAGTTTTGGAAACATCGAAACCAAATACCTGATATCTCTTGGATATGACAACAGTGTAAAACAAAAACAGTAACATATTTGGAATAGGATACTAGTCCGAAGTTATGAAAGGTTCAAAGTTTCAAACAGTGTCTTCTTGTCATGGGTTTGTAGCAATCACAAATGTTCTATCAACTGAGTATTTCTAGTGAGCTAAAGTGATGAACTCGTACTGAAACATAAAAACTTTTTTTTGTCGTAAAGAACTCTTTGTGTTTATACTAGGGTTGAAACATTTGTACACTTTCAAAAAATACGTTACTGTTTAACAAACAGTCAACGAGAGGAATGCATGTTCATTGTTGCTCTCCACATAAAGGCAAACATGGTATCACAACTCTCAACAGTATAGAGGTTATATAGATGCCTTGAAAATTTATGTTTCTGTTCGAGTTTTAGATAAACGTTTGACGAAGCTACAAGCGTAATTTTGTGAAAGGTCGCGAAAACAGCATTTGTATAAAACGTATAAGTTTTCCTACACCTGTCTCTTTGAAAATACAGTAAAACAAATCTTGCCATTGTTTTCGTCTGTTCTCTATCAAAAAAGTTCTTTTATTCGACCGCACGCGCTTCCACGATTGTTGCTCTCCCAAACTTTTTCATTTTATGCTGTGAGTGAAACATTTGAACTGTCTTCAATAGAAAACACTGCTATGACAAGTGTCGGGCATTGCTACATAAACTTTTGTACTTTCTAATGCTCCTAGAAATTTCCGGAATGAAGATGTTTTACTGAAACATGTGAACTTTTGTCAACATGAAAATTTGAAAATTAGTCTTATTCAAGAAGAGCATCAGGATCAGTAGTTCAGATCCTCAGAAAGAGAATCTTTCATTGAATTCTCTATATTTTCTATGTCTCTCCCTCTCTCTCACTTTGACAACTTTCTCTCCACTCGGCCTCTCCGACGACCCAGAGCCACTCCGACGTCGCCTTGGGTGAAACCTGTAAGACTTCAGTAAAATTCTCGATTAGAAAGTACTAGGATTTTGTTACAGCATAGCCAAGGATTGAAAAAACAGAAAGGGGGGGGGGGGGCTACTTTCAAGATGTTTTAATCCCGCAGAGGTCGTATAACAAACGACAATCAAATCCAAATACTTCTGTTATACTTGAAACATTTTTACATTACCAAAGTATTTTGACAGCAATGAGAAGGACACAGTCAAAAAAGAATACTAATCTGGCTTTTATAACAAAAAAAGTCTTTCAATAAACACAAAACAGAACCCATTATTGGGTCATACTTGAAACATGTCTCAAATACAGGAGTCATCATTTATATGAGGTAAGTACCGGAAACTAGTATCTGCCACTAGTAGACCCCTTGAAATAAAAACAGAAATAATCTTTTCGAAATGAAATGAGGCATAGCTTCATTTCATTTCGCAGTTTCTGTAGTCAAAATGTCAAATTTTCCCTCCCACAACTTGCTCACAACAAACGACAATCAAATCCAAGTACTTTGGGTCTACTTGAAATATTTCTCGACTACGATTTTCAACTCCCCAAGACATAAAGTAGTAATAGTAGGGGTTTTTGGTTTCTTGAAACAAAAACACCCACTAAATTTGATCCTCTGCTTCTTGAACATCTGTGCAAAGTTTTTTTTTTCCAGATCGTCCAAGTCGATCCGCTCCTCTTTGGTGATGCCCTGACCCATTCCTCTCATCATCTGAAGTCTATCCCGTACCGTCTAGGCTATTCTGTACTCACGTCTTGACTACTGGAAACAACTTCCTCTTGACAGGACCTTTGGAATTAACCAGGGAGGAGGAGGAGAGGGTGGGGGTTCGGAGTCGGTCCTGAATTTTTTTCATTCTCGGTATGCCAACTATACATTGATAACGAACTTCCTAGGCGTCTTTTATCTACAGTTTGGAACAACAAAAAGTTTTGGAACTTCTGACTACTGGAAACCAAGGGAAGAACCCATTTCCAAGATTTTTCATTGCCTACAAAGTTGTTATCCTTGAAAGGTTCCACAACTTTGCAGAATATTAGAAATGGAGCTAGAATCTTTTCTTGCTCCTCTTATATGCTCATTAAAACAACAATGCTTGACTACTCAGAAAGCATGGAAAGGTTTAATCTCTGCCTAGATCCCTTCATACTTTACCGTAATGACGTAATGAAAACTATCTACAGGACTAGGATACTAATACCTAGTCTTGTAGATAGCCTGGAATGTTAGGATCTTTGTAACTTTTTAGGTATCCTTATTCTAGATGCACCGTCCCCTCCAGGGATAGCGTTACCCATGCTTTTTAAGAGTTTGTGAAACAAAAAAGGACGAAACTTTTTCGACTCAGCAGGTGAAGCAAAACAGAAATGAAGCATTTTCAATTGGAAACTATTCGATACACCCATCTTATTCGTAAGAGACAGTCAATTACTGCTTGACACTATTTTTTACTGTAAAGGTAAAACAAAAAAGTTCAAACGACATGTCAGTTTTTGTTCTGTTTCCATCAATTATGGTTGCTTCCGAAAATCGCTTCACAAAAGAGAACGCTTCTATTACTACAAGGGACCCAGATGTCGCTACCAAATCAGCCACACAGGAAATCAAGTCAAAAGAGGATCTTAAAAAGTTCTGCAAGAAGTTCAACGGTGACTACGCTGCAGCCTTCATGGCCATTTGTTCTGCATTGATGGTTCTTCTGCCGGATACTCCTGATGTGAAACCAACTGCAACACAGATTGCTATGGAAAAGAAAGAGGAGACATTCGAGCAGATCGAGAGACGTCGCTCCCTTGTCATAAGTGGTTTCAAA
Organism: Oscheius sp. JU75; assembly: GCA_037178855.1. Taxonomy (NCBI): domain Eukaryota; kingdom Metazoa; phylum Nematoda; class Chromadorea; order Rhabditida; family Rhabditidae; genus Oscheius; species Oscheius sp. JU75. The sequence continues at coordinate 1,163,744 of JASJZC010000006.1, read as the reverse complement.
GAAGGTATAAACAAGACCGCGCAACTTCAGTACGAAGAGGATAGGAATCGTCTTACAAGGGAAGCCTTTCAATTTAAGCTGGCCTTTGGCAACGAACAAGGTGCCATTCGATAGCTCTAAACATGGGTATAACGGGATATATTGCCGAATTCGCTTAACCCCTCCCTGGTCCGAGATATGACACTTTTAAAAATGGCGCCCCCGTATCATCTCGGCGCTTTGGCTACAGGATCCGACGTGGTAAGCTTCGAAGGCTCCAAAAATCATGGCAGCGTGGTATGACGGTGAGCGCGGTGGGCTGGGAAGTAATTACTTGCTGGTTCGGATCCGCTCAAGTTTTTTTCTTTTTTTTTTTGTCTATTATCTGTGATTATGTGCTTTTGTTCTTTCATTATGTTTGTTTTTCATAACGCGTAAACTTTGCAGTTTTCACATGAACCCATCTAAAATCCTCGGATTTCTGGTTGGAGAGTTTGGTCTGGAAAAAGATGCCGAATTAACTCGAGATGGGCACCGTCTAGCAAGCCGCTTGAAAGTTATTTTGCAAAGTTCTGTCACAAGCTCCATGACAATTGAAGAGGAAGATGAAGGTTAGTGAAGTGTTGGCGAAACTTTATTTTGTAGAGCTAAACATCTCTGAAGGATCCGATGATGAATACTGCGTAGAGGACGAAGGGACTCGTATGCCTAATCCATTTGAAGATTCTTCTGGTACTGTCAGGTTTTCTGACAAGTACCGAACGATTGACGATGTCCGATCGGCTATTGCTTACTACGCTCTGCCGTAACCGGAAGTCGTAGCTTGGAAGGAATGAATAATAGATTCAAGTGGATTACTACTCGGAATCATCTTCAGAAGGTACGACAATTCGAAGCGGCAGGTACGAGTACTTGTTTATCAATAAATCAGTTTAGATCTCGTGAAAGAAGACCGGAGAAAGGTTTTGGGTTTGCTGTCAGCCGAACTGTCTGATTGGGTCAAAGAGTCTATCTCCAAAGGCATTTCTCTTCACGACATTGACCTCAAGCAAAAGAGCATCCTATTGAACTTGACGAAGTATCATCTGCCCAACTTCACCGCGTCCGACTCCTGGCTAGACTCTTTGAAAAAGGTTAGAATTCCTGAAATAAGTTTTACGTTTTTTAGAAACATAACATCGTGAGTCGAAGAGTTACCAAGTTCGTTAGCCGTGTTTCCTTCCGAAACTCTGCAGCGATCAAGGCCGCAGCTGAGTCCTTTGTGGCTAAAGTCCGATATTGTCGCCGCTAACTATATGCTGGATCACATCTGGAATGCTGACCAATCCGGATTCACCAAGGAACTCACGACTGCTAGAACTCTCGACATCAAAGGCAAGAGGAGTGTGGAACGCATCGTACAGACAGCTTCTCACTCACTCTTACACTGTTTTTCCTACACCTCTATGATCCAACCACTCGATGTTTATGGTTTTTACCATGTGGAAAAGTTTGTCAAGAGAGTCACAAGTTTTGCTCTGGCAAATCAAATCGATTTCCAAATAGCAGCAAGGAATAATCTACTCAAGATCAGTTTTTTCATCAAACAAAGTCATTTTTCTGTCAGGTAATCTCTTTGACCCATCGACAGTTCACTCATCACGCTTTCCATTCATTTTGGCAGTATAGTTGGTATGCGTCGGGCTACCAGGTTCTTCACCCTCCACCTTTCAAAACTCCTATTCAAATTTGTTTCCCAACCACCCCCCAGATCTGTTCGATTCCAAATTGTAAAGGATTTGGTTTCATGCTTTGTCTCTTCTGTAACCAGTATTTTTGTTTCTCGCACTACATTATTCAATATCATTGGTGTTAAAGTGCATTTGTTCACAAAAACAAAGTTTTTCCTGTTGAAGTAGTTTAAACTAATTTCCAAAAAAGGAGAATACAGACGTCCACTTGGTGCCTCTCTAGTCGAACAACTTAAGCCAAAGAGTGGCTCTTCCTCTTCAATTGTCATAGAGTTGGATTTTAGATGGGTTCATGTGAAAACTGCAAAGTTTACGCGTTATGAAAAACAAACATAATGAAAGAACAAAAGCACATAATCACAGATAATAGACAAAAAAAAAGAAAAAAACTTGAGCGGATCCGAACCAGCAAGTAATTACTTCCCAGCCCACCGCGCTCACCGTCATACCACGCTGCCATGATTTTTGGAGCCTTCGAAGCTTACCACGTCGGATCCTGTAGCCAAAGCGCCGAGATGATACGGGGGCGCCATTTTTAAAAGTGTCATATCTCGGACCAGGGAGGGGTTAAGCGAATTCGGCAATATACCCCGTTATACCCATGTTTAGAGCTATCGAATGGCACCTTGTTCGTTGCCAAAGGCCAGCTTAAATTGAAAGGCTTCCCTTGTTAGTTGGATCTTCGACAGTCTCAATCTTCCCTTCCAAGTGACCTCCTTCTACAGAATGGGTAAGGTTGGCTCTAATGGTGGTTCTAGATTGCTCAAACTCGTTCTTCCCTCCTCTTCTTTACAAAGGGAGGTCCTGGCTAGAATTCGCATCTGTGCCAAACAGGCTAAAAATGAAGGTAGGAATTTGTTTGGGAATCTTCATCCGGACTTATCGGGAACCTTCATTCGTCCCTCTCTCTCGCTCAATGATCGTATCAAAGGATTCGCCCTTCGACTAGAGAGGACAAACTTACTAACATTAGATTACTAACAAACAGACCTATGCCAACGTAACGAAGCGTCGAGGAAGGAGGGACAACTATCAGCAGGTTAGTAAAAAATCTTTAAACCATTGATAACTTCTGCTTCTCAATGTAATCTTAACTGCTTTTTTGGTAATTGATCTTTTTGTCAATTTAAGCAGAATTCGATTAGTTTTGGTCTATAGGCCTCCTAACACGAAAGTTATTGACTGTGACAATCTAATTGAATTCATTCAAGACGTGGTTAGTTGTGGGCCTTCCTCTACTGTAGTTCTTGGTGATTTTAATATTCCCATAGGAAATCCTGGGGCCTTAGTTTATTTCGATCTATTGAATAACCTAATCTTAAAAAATAACGTAGACTTCGTTACGAGTAATAATAATATTCTTGACTGGATTTGTTCGTCGGAAGACTGTGTAGTTTCTACTACTATAAAATTAGCCCCGATTGGAATTTCTGATCATTGCGTCATAAAATTTGACGTAGTTTTATCTTCTGAATTAACTGGTATTGACCTTCCCATTGCTAATTATAAAAGGGCAGATTTCGACAGTATAAACAACGAACTTTCTATTATTGATTGTGAAACTTCACTCTCAGATTTTAGAGATGTCGATGAGTTGTATTCAAAGTTTAGTGCGATTGTTACATGCATAGTCGATAGATTTACGCCTACATGTTTCAAAAAAGACCCCCTTAAGACCCTACCTGTGCATATTAGGAGATTGCTCTATAAAAGAGACCGACTTTTTAATGAGGCTACACCACATCTTGGTGATGTTTACTTGAGGGTCAGTCATAAGCTGACTAAAGCTATGTATGATTATTCTGTTAAGAAACAAGATAAGATTTTAAGAAATCTCTATGGTAAAGCTCTTTACCAGTACGTAAAAGTAAAACTTGCTTCTAACAAGGGAAGCCTTTCAACTTAAGTTGGACTTTGGCAACGAACAAGGTGCCATTCGATAGCTCTAAACATGAGTATAACGGGGTGTATTGCCAAATTCGCTTAATCCCTCCCTGGTCCGAGATATGACACTTTTAAAAATGGCGCCCCCGTATCATCTCGACGTCTAAGCCGTAGGACCCGCTGTGATAGACTTCGAAGGCATCCAAAATCATGGCAGCGTAGTATGGTGGCGGGCGCGGTGGGCTGGGATACAATTACTTGCTGGTTCGGATCCGCACGAATTTTTTTTTTACTTTTTTTCGTCTTTTATCTGTGACTATGTGCTTTGACTTTGACTATGAAACTGGTGCCGGACGCCCTTTGGCCTGGAAAGGCATTAAATAGATGTCTGCATTGCCTTTTTTGGAAATCAAGTTAGTTTGAACAACTTCAACAGGAAAAACTTTGTTTTTGTGAACGAATCCACTTCAACACCAATGATATTGGATAATGTAGTGCGAGAAACAAAAATACTGGTTACAGAAGAGACAAAGCATGAAACCAAATCCTTTACAATTTGGAATCGAACAGATCTGGGGGTAGTTGGAAAACAAATTTGAACAGGGGTTTTGAAAGGCGGAGGGTGAAGAACCTGGTAGCCCGACGCATACCAACTATACTGCCAGAATGAATGGAAAGCGTGATGAGTGAATTGTCGATGGGTCAAAGAGATTACCTGACAGAAATATGACTTTGTTTGATGGAAAAACTGACCTTGAGTAGATTATCCCTTGCTGCTATTTGGAAATCGATTTGATTTGCCAGAGCAAAACTTGTGACTCTCTTGACAAACTTTTTCACATGGTAAAAACCATAAACATCGAGTGGCTGGATCATAGAGGTGGCTCCGCCAGGGATATGGCGTAGTTCAAAGTCCATGCCAGGTGGAACAAGAGAATGGATCAGATCCGTATCCTTGAATGACGGCCACGAATCGATCAACAGCAACATCTTGTTTGGCGGAGAGTCGAAAACGACATTCTCAAACCAGTCCCTCATGAGGTCCTTGTTCATGATGTGCGTCTTATTGGCACGGACGACAAGGTTTTTGGTTTGGAAGATGCCATTTCTATAAAAAAGACTGTTAACCTTAAAAAGATCGCTAACTTGGGGAACAATCCATTAGGCTCCTGGAGCACCACATACAGCTTCTCACGCAAAACCCCGTTACAACTGATCATAGGAAAAACAGTGTAAGAATGAGTGAGAGCAGAAGCTGTCTGTACGATGCGTTCCACACTCCTCTTGCCTTTGATGTCGAGAGTTCTAGCAGTCGTGAGTTCCTTGGTGAATCCGGATTGGTCAGCATTCCAGATGTGATCCAGCATATAATTAGCGGCGACAATATCACTTCGGACTTGAGCCACGAAGGAATCAGCTGCGGCCTTGATCGCTGCAGAGTTTCGGAAGGAAACACGGCTAATGAACTTCGTAACTCTTCAACTCACGATGTTATGTTTCTAAAAAAAAACCGTAGAAGTTGCGGGAATTCTAACCTTTTTCAAAGAGTCTACCCAGGAGTTGGACGCTGTGAAGTCAGGTAGATGATACTTCGCCAAGTTCAATAGGATGCTCTTTTGCTTGAGGTCAATGTTGTGAAGAGTGATGCCTTTAGAGATAGACTCTTTGACCCAATCAGACAGTTCAGCAGACAGCAAGCCCAAAACTTTTTTCCGGTCTTCTTTCACAAGATCTGAACTGATTTATTGATTAAAAAAAGTAATCTTACCTGCAGCTTCGAATTGTCGCAGCTTCTGGAGATGATTCAGGTTAGTAATCCACTTGAATCTGTTGCTCATCGCCTCCAGGCTACGACTTCCGGTTTTGGCAGAGCGATAATAAAGAACAGCCGATCGGACTTCGTCAACAGTTCGGAACTTGTCAGAGAACCTGACAGTTCCAGGCGAATCTTCAACTGGGTTGGGCATACGAGTCCCTTCATCCTCTACACAGTATTCATCGTCGGATCCTTCGGAGATGTTTAGCTCTACAAAATAAAGATTCACCAGCACTTCACTAACCTTCATCTTCCTCTTCAATTGTCATAGAGCTGGTGACAGAACTTTGCAAAATGACTTTCAATCGATTTGCCAGACGACGCTCATCTCGACTCAATTCGGTGTCCTTTTCCAGCCCAAATTCTTCAACCAGAAATCCGAGGAATTTAGATGGGTTCATGTGGAAACTAAAAAGTTTGTGTCGTGAAAACAAACATAAAGAAAAAGCATAGTTAGAGATAAAAGACGAAAAAAAGTAAAAAAAAAAATTGGACCAGGGAGGGATAAAGCGAATTTGGCAATACACCCCGTTATACCCATGTTTAGAGCTATCGAATGGCACCTTGTTCGTTGCCAAAGTCCAACTTAAGTTGAAAGGCTTCCCTTGTGAGTTCTAAAAAGTCAGTAGATGTGGTGTACTTTGATGTTATGAAGGCTTTTGACACAGTTAACCACACTATTCTTCTTGAATTATTGAAAACCTATGGAATCAGAGGAAATTTATTCAGTTGGCTAAAATTCTTCTTGGCTGATCGCTTGTTTTGTGTTAAGTTTAACACTTCCTTTAATGATTGGCTTTCTATAAAATCCGGTGTTCCTCAAGGGAGTGTTATTGGTCCTATTCTATTCAATCTCTATGTAGCAAACATCATACGATTCTCAAACCTACCACGTGAGGTAAAGATTACTCAATTTGCGGATGATGTTAAACTTTATATGTCATACGATGAACAAAGTAGTTTGGAGTATAGCTTTTTACCTCAGAGGTCCATAGATAGCATAGTGTTGTTCTTTAGTAAGGTAAAACTGAATATTGCTGTAAATAAGACATTCGTTTGCATCTGAGTTCTAAAAACCTCAAGCATCTGTATCATGTAAATGGTTTTCTCATCCAGAGTAGAGATTCTGTACGCGATTTAGGAATACGTTATGACAGTTCGTTATCATTCAGACCCCAGTATGTTCATATGGTTAAATCTGCAAATATAACTATGTTTAGAATCTTCAGAATATTCCTAACCAATGATCCAAAGTTGCTAACTAAGCTCTTTGTTACTTATGTTAGATCAAGATTAGAATTTGGTTCTTTAATTTGGTGCCCTCATCTGAAAAAAGATGTAAACGCAATAGAAAAAGTTCAAAGAGATTTTTCACGAATTCTTTGGCTGAAAAACCATCATGGTGCGTCATATAGAGATATGCCAAGTTATGATTCTCGCCTACGTAGCTTTAAACTTTGCCCTCTTCAGACTAGAAGACTAGTCAATGACCTCCTTTTTGCTCGAAAAATACTTTTAGGTGTAAATCATACTCTATTATCTGATCTGTACATCTTATGTCCTACAAATGGACGTACATCACAGTTCAAACTTTTACCTAAAAGGGTCTCAGTTAGGTCCACTTCAAAATACAAATATTCCTGTACTTACAGAATATCACGGCTTGTAGAAGAGAATGATATTTCTTTGAGGATAGTTTCAGGGCGTGCTGGCTTAGTCCAGTACGCAATTCTCCATTCAGAAGTTTTATCAAGGACTATCAGGGATTAAGAAGACCTTCCTGTGATATCTCCCCTTCTCAAACCCCCCACCTTAGCATGGTTTACAGGAAATTCTTGGTTAATATATAGTCCCTGTCCCACGTAGAAAGGGTGGAGCGCAGCTCTGAAGGGTAAATGGTTTACGACCTCTACCTCTGTTCTGGAAGAAGACCAGTATCACGTATGTCGATAAATTCATAGCGCACCTACTACGGCAGGGGGGTAGATTCTCTGCGACCCAGTTAGATGTGATTGGAGCCTAGCTCTCACAGCAGAGTTTCTACTAGACGTCCCGGTATGTAAGCACAGCCTCGAGTGTTTCAAACTATATTATTCCTGTAAGAAAATTCCTGAAACCCTCTGCTACTCCCCAATTTTTTTCCCCATCATATTGTATATAACCAATGTTTGATCCATCTGGACAAATGAATATTCTAATCTAAAACTTCATTTCTTCCTTTTTAGAGACGGAGGTTGCCGTGACAGGCTACGGCAGTGTTTGAAGATTTTTTCGTTTCAGATATAGAGCAAAAAACTTCCTCTCACAATGAGTTCAAACAGTTTATTTCAGTTTTTTGACACCTGATTCACCATTATGCAATTATTTTATCTGGTAACGACTAGCAGAAACCATAGGGTCAAAATCCAAGAAAAAGATGACAGTGTGGTGTCAGATCTGACGAGCTAGTGAGACAGGGCTTCCTCATGACGCAATTTTACGATAACGTAACGTTGTGTAGTCAAACTGCAGGATGAAACAGTTCGATCTGTGAGTCAGGGTTGGAGGAACGATATGTTTGCTATTATTGTATTTCCCAATATGGGAACAGAATTTTGATTACAGTTTTATCATGGACAGAAAATAAATATGGATCACAGAAGAGAAAACTGGCAGAGTACAGAGATCTCAGTTCATACTGCCAATCGGCGATCTCCTGCATCTTGTTTTGTGCGAAATCTTGGGGTCTGATGGCGTCGCGACCTGTGTAACCAGGAATCGCGTTCTTGCAATTTCCTTTGTAACCAGGAGCGATTCCTCCAAGATCGTTGAGATCGCCCTTCAGAGCGGCCGGCATGTTACGTCCGATGGGTTCCCCCTGATAACGTGACCGCTCTTCAAAGTCAAAAAGACCAACATCAATCTTCTTTTTGTTCTGTTCCATTATTTCTGACTTTTCCGGTTCATCCTGAAATCGCGAGTGTTTTTTTAATCGGAGTAGCTAACCTCAGGTTTTATCTGAACCTTTTTCATTCAAAACCAATTCGCGCTGAAATCATAAATGTATTTTTGAGTTGAAGTAACTAACTTCGTACTTCTTCAGCTCCAATTGTTCCATTACGAAGATGTTGCCGATCAAAAACGTAAATGCTATATGAAACTGCAGATCCTCATTTTATAGCGGTGGAGAGAAATTGAGACTGTTTACAACGGCTTTAGCTGTTATTAGTACCACTGTCTGGGGCTTGTGCACTTAGTGACAAAGTGACTTCATAGAACGATATAATCCTACAAGCAGAAGGTTTTTTTTTCCAAGGAGGAATAGTACCAGTCAGACTGGCCACGGAAGACGCTCCAAGAAGAAGTGACAGGAGGAAATGCATCCTCTGTGTTGGAAATCTCCCTTTTCCAGAAAAACTTATATATCAATGAACTTCCTCAATAACAGGCAATGTTTTGACCTTAGATGAACGTCTAGGAAAACAGTACAGTGCCACTGATCGGTCTCTGATCATTTATTCAGAAAAATACATCCCAAAATTAGTCGCCTTGCTTTTGGAAATCTTCTTCACTTTCATTGTTGTCGTCGTTAGGCCTAAATAGTTTTGAGCTCAACAAACACCTTAAACATACGTAGTGTAGTCGTATCCTTCACTGTTCGCAAATTCCTGTGGTGACAGGCCGTCGTTTTCCCTATAACCAGGGATCGCGTTGTCGATGTTCCCTTCATAGCTAGGTGAACTTCTAACACCAACAGTCTTCAGCTAACCTCTTCTATCAAGGGCAGCTATCATGTCAGATTGCAAAATGAACCTCGCTGCCTATCTCCTCACCCTTCATTCCATAACTATTGTTAATCTTCCAATCGGAATTTTAAGCCTGTATGTCATCTACAGACACAGCCCGGGTTCTATGCGTAAACTGTACAAAAGATTGCTTCTCATTCACATAACTATGTAAGTTTTGGCTTGAAATCGTTGAAAAGGCTTCAGGATAATGTTTTGTGACCTCTGCATGACATTTTTCACGACTCCAATAATGGTGGCTCCAACAATTGGCTTCTACATGAGAGGAGTACTGGATTGGTTCAATATACCAACTTTTGCTCAGTTTTCCATCCTCATCTTCTTCATAATGGGTAAGTGTTTCTGTCAGTTACTGTTTTTTTAAAGCTTGACAGTTAGAAAAAAAACTGAACTTTTGCATGAAAAATGTGGCGGTGCACGCATAAAAACTGACGGTAGGGCTGGTTTTACAGCACAGATGAAAAAACAAAATACAAATTTGTTTACTGATTTAATTGCATTGCATAGTATTTTGAGCAAGATTATACACAAGATACTGGCTGATTCTATTGAACTCATCAACGGTCTGAGCCAACTGCAGACATTTCGAAGAAAACTGTCTCAGTTGAAACATATTCGCTTGGCCACCATAGGCAATTGGAATGAATTCCACATTCATCTGAGCATAACAATTGAGCAAAGGATAATTCCCTACCTCTTTTAATCTATCAATGTTCTGTGCAGGGTTGTTGTAACCCATTTCGTTCATTCCACCCATATCCCAGCCAAGAGAGCTAATGAAAACAATGACCTTAAAAATGTTAGAGAAGTTATTATCTCACTGACCTTTCGAACATCTCGTCTAAACGGAGTTGCGGGAATTGTTGTGTTAATGATGTAGTTGAGAACGCTAAATTCAAGAGTTTTCTTGCTAGCACTTTATGAATTACTCATCGATGTTGTTTCCAGATTGGCCCGTGTATCCTATTAGCGTTAGATCTATCCAATTCAAAGCGTAAGTGTTAGAATCCACAATGCTGTTGAAGTTAGAAACTAAAAGCTAGAAGAAGTGAAGAATACATGCCTACCAACAAAGTTAGGAGTCTGATCGTAAGCAGCTAGTATGATACGAGATTTGTTGAATGTCATGTTTTCGAACGCTAGGCGAATTGGTGTAAGCGTCTGTTCTCGTTTTATAAACTTAGTACTACCTTTACCTCTTCGTATTCATATGGACTGAAACTGTCTGAAGAGTCCGCAACAAAAATCATATCGAATTCGGCTTTGCTGATATCCGTTGGTGGGTAGAGAGTAGCAGGCTGGGTTGTTGGTTTAGTACTAGTAGTCGACCTTGGAGTGCCTTAACAGTTATAGTGAAAAATTAGTAGTAGTAGTAGGTTCGTAGTAGAAAAATTAGTAGTAGTAGAATCTCTAAGTTCACGGTAAGAGTATTACTTTTTGTAACGCAGCTATCCAGGTTTTGCTCCTTCGGATCAAGAGAACAGACAAAAGGAAGGGCAGTGCTGCATGCTACTGACCTGAAAACTTGTTTTTTTGCCAATTTCGAAAATTCCTACACCCAAGTAAAGTCAGCACCGCTCATCAGTCCACAATCACCTACAGACGGATTACGAACGGCCCAATTTGTGTAGGTCATCGGAACATTGTAAGTCCAGGCCCAAGATGAGGACATGAGCAAATTGGCACCAATCCAAGTATTTTTGGGGACGCTTGATGCTCCGCTTATAAGTCCAGACACGTAGCTGTTTTCAAAGCCGTTTTGTGGAGCTACAAGATTGCCACCTAAGGAATTGCACTTTTTCTCAGCTGCGAGGAAGGGCAACGGCGTTGAGAAGTAGCCATAGCATCTAGAATAACTAGCTATTTTCCTCTAAACGCCATACCGCCCAAAATTGGGATCATAAACAGTTCCGATTGGACAACTGGCATGAATTAAAGAGACAGTGAAGAGTAAAAAAGCGAGTTGTAAGAGCATTCTTCTGGGCAGCTAGGAGTGATAAGACGTGAGCGGAGCAGATATCTCAGCGATAGCAGAGTCATCGAAAACCCACTTCACAACAAATTCAAAATCTAATATTTCAGCTCAAAAAACCGCTCAGTTTTGATGGCGGTCAACTTTTTGTTTTAAGGAACGTGTACCACAGTCGGCCTGTTATTCCACTTCCTTTTCGACGTCCTTCTTCACCACATTTCCACTTGCTTTAATTGATGAAACAATGATTCCGTCCCCGGTCCCACTCGACATTTTCTTCCCCAATTTCACATGCCGCATCAAACAGTCCGGCCACGAGTCTTCTCAGTCTCTTAAACTTTTTGTCACCATCTAAGATAGTGTCTGATATTATGTCATCCAGGGAGTCCTCCCCTCATTATTACATACTTTACCGATCCTGATCACAACTTTTCAGCTTTTTCCAATGCCGTTCAAGGAGGAGATACAATATTCGGAAGAGGACCAGCACGTTGAAAAGAACCTCTAAGTTCTTCCGTGTGGATTCGATAGCAATAATGATGACGTTTACTATCACATTTTCGTTCATCGTTTTAAGCTCAGAAACAAGTCCAAATACCTTTTCTACACTTTGTCAGTCACAGTCTGTGGGATCGGACCGTCTCCCGTCCTGTATTTCATGTTTCCCAGTCAGGAAGACATGAAAATAACAAAAATTAACCTCTCTCTGCAGTATCCAGAGCTAGGAGAAGGACTTCTTCTTGAGCAAACTATAGCCACATCTTTAACCCAATCAACCTACGTAAATCTGGTTTATATCACAACAGTAATTGCAATAGTCATAATTGTGTCGACTGTCGAATTTTTCATCTCATATTCTTTCCGTATGGTGAACAGCCTCTCAAATCACATGTCAACGGTCACGAGGAAACAATCCCGCCACTTTCTTCGAGCATTAATTGCTCAGGTGATCAGAAACATTGATGATTATATGGTAGTTTTCAGTCACTAGTGCATCTACCGGTCCTCGTGACGTCGTTGGTATGTGTATGTGTGATTCAGATCTGATTTGATTACTTTAATCGAGGTTGGACACTAAAATATGTGAGAGAAACATGTATGATTTAGATTTAACCAACGGAATGGTCTGTCTGTTCTCTATTCATCGGAATATCGGAGCTGGAAACGAATTGTGGCTCCCAGCCATGCCGTGTATACCTTCAAAATGCTTCCTGTATTAAGGTTTGTACGAATTGTTTCTTTTTGTTTTTATATTACGTTGTAAACAGTAAAGAAAACTCACGGTACGTTCTCCCAAAAGATCCCCGTATCAGTCTTATTTTCTGCAAACTATTCTTCGAGCCTTGGAATCGCATGAGATTTTGAGAAAGTTCCATGGAAAATTATAGCTTTCCTCTCCTTCATCAACTCTTCCAGATCCTTTTTGTTCTCCGGCTCCTTTGTATTCTCAGAAATTTCAAAAATCCGATAAACCAGTAGATGTTTGGAGCCCTTCTGGAGCATTGTCTTGCTAATTTCTAGCACATTCCTCTCAAAATTCTTGCTGAATTAGTGTTAAAAATCAGCTATGAGAGTGGAATTGGGTGGAGAAAACTGAACATTGTGATTTTTACGAAAGAGCATATCCTTACCATTTTGGCAGTATTGACAGGATAACTGGCCAGTTCTTGATGAGTCAATTTCGAAATATTGCAGCTGCTTTCTTTAAATTCCGGCTGACAAGTCTCTGACCACGATGTGGGAAACATTAGATGGACTCGGAGATACCGTTGGAGAAGATTGTTGTTGCTCAAGAAGTCTTTTAAAGCGAGAGTCCGGAGATTTTTTCGACTGTGTGTTTTGATATGGGTCTTGTAGAGAAAAACGCGCTGATTACGGAGGTGTACCTCTTTTTTGTTGTATCATCGATTATCACCGAAATATAAGCCCGCAAAGTTGCTGCCCCAGAACAAAAGTTACCACTTGCCGAGAAACTTTATCGGCAGAACTTGTCAGCCTTGTCTCGACAAGTCACGCGCTTTTTGACAAGTCAAACGCAGTGCTTTCGTTTTGTGAAACGAACTTCTGCATCAAAGCTACAAATAACAACGATACAGACGGTTTACTATAACTCTTCATTCATATTTTGGAACATGCCTTCGAGATCAAAAGCTGGCTCCTTTATTGGCGTAACTTTGTCGAACTCCTTTGACAATTGACTTCTTCCAGTGATTTGTAGGGCGCTCGTATTGTTTGTATTCGAAGTACTGCTTTCTGGTGCGAGAGAATTTCCTAACAGTTGGAAAAGATTCAGCATACACTTGACGGTCCTGCCGCTCCTTGAACTTCTCGATTGCGTACTCGTTGTTATGAAAAACAGCGAGACGCATAAAGTGCTCGCTGCTCTCCTTATTTTGCTTCTCTTCTCTCCTGGATACCATGACAGAAGAGAAGCCAATTCATCTTCTTCTGCGTTACTTATTGTCTACGTCTTAGTAACTTAGACTCTAGATCGAGGGTGAGACGGACGAAGCGCTTGTCACTTCGGAAGTTGGACTGATTGATGACAAGAGCATTCCGTACTCTGGTGGTTACTCGGATGAGGAAGGGCGTCTCTTGTAGTTGCGTAGCCCATGACGAGAAGGAGACACCAGTTCGGCCCTCTCAGTTCCAATGTGCATCTATCGGCGTGGAGCGATGGATGTTGGAGACGGGATGCGGTGCTACAATGAAGCCGACGCCGCGTCGGTTGTGTAGGCCTCCACTGTAAAGAAGATGGCAGCCAGACTTCCTCAGCAGCTCTTGACCATTTCCGCGCTTCCAGGTCTCGCAGTCCCTCTGTGACGCAGTGCTGGGACCGGAACCCCCTTCCTTTCCACAAAAGGTAGATCCGCTGGTAGAGCGACTTGGAAAGCAAGAGCACGGATTGCGAAAAGTAAAAGTAAAGTAGAGTAAAGAAAAGTAAAATAAAGTAAAAGTATATTGTCCAGCTCCTCATAAATATGCTCCTAATTCACAGTGTAATGCCAATTGCAAATCATCCAGCGTTCATCTCGTAAGGGGAAGATTGAATGCCTTCGCTACTCGTATACAGCAACCCGTTTTTGTCTTATTCAGCTTATGACCATCATTCTTCTCAAAATTCGGCCTCTAGAGGAACCCAGAGGCGTTGTTGGAAACTGTTTTGTTTCAAGAATAATAGAAAGCTTGACGGGAAGATTTTCGGCACTCTTCTCAAACCAGTAAAACTTGTTTGTCTTCCGGTCTGTCTGTCTCTGTCGCTTTGCCCTTCTGGCTAGTCATCATCCTCTGTCTCTCTGTCTCCCTGTGTTTCTTTGTCTCTCTCAAATACATTTTTTTGTTTCAGCACCTCACATAAAGTCGCTTCGACTATTCTACTACTTCTTGTTCGGTTTGGTTGCAAATACAATTTATTCCTCTCAAAAAAAAAAGAAAAGGCCACTTTTATGCAAAAGGAAAACAACAAAGTATAGGGATGTGAAAAAATCTTGATCACTCGGGCGAAGAATCTCTAAAAGACACCAGGAGGAAAATGCATAAAGACCGGGCTCGAAAAATACTCTTTTACCGGACTTTTTCATCCAAAATGCACCCTGTTTTGTATGGCCAGATAGGGGTAAAATGCCTTGAGGAAATGCCACCGGAAAATGCGGGGGGAAAATTCAAAAAAGAAGTCAACAAAAAACCTGAGGAGGGGGTAGAATCGGGAGGAGGAGGAGGCACACGGGGAGTTTTGGGACCCGAAGAGTTCGAAAATATGGGTAATTTCAAAACTAAAAATGGATTATTGGAAGGAAGTGGCCCGGACCGTAGAGGCTTCCTGGAAGAGTCAGGGCTGCGGCTCGGAGGAGGAAGAGTCGCCTTGGGCGATGGCCTGAAAGTTTTAGTGTTGTTTTCTCTCCCTGAGGAACTGGAATCGCAAAGCCCAATAGTACAGAGTCTATAAGAATGTCTTGAAACATTTCTGTTTCAACTTCACTAGATAGAACTCTGACTCTGGCTCTGCCTCCAAAACTCTTGTACAATACACTGACTAGCGCGATTAAAAAAAATTTGTACTGTCATGGAAAGACTACAGTAGGCTACTACTACGTTTCGGAGAGCAAATGTTTGAACCCTGCCATGTAGCTAAGCCATGTTTTTCTCCGACTTTGAATCTGTGCGATCCATGAAATCTGACCAGACACCGCTTACAAAGTATGAGCACATTTTTCTTTTTAAAAAAGTGGCTGTATTGGTTTGGTAAATAAATGTTTTCGCTTTTTGTAAACATGTCATTTGCCCTGTTTATGTTTTTAAACTTCAAAATGAATGCACTTTTTTTGATGACTGTTTTTTTCGACAATAGGTTTTTTATGCTATCGTCGTTTTTTGGAGTATGAGCCTAGCTATCACTGAACCTCAAAACAAAAAATCTTTTGCTTTTCTTTAGCAAAAAATCCTTTGCTACAGAAAGTGCTATGTATGTTTTTGAGGTGAACACTCGTGTGGATATTGAACTTCTAAAGATTTGCCTGTAGATAAAGGGAGCGAGAAACAATTGGATTCTCTTAGAACTTCGTCAGAAAGCAGAGGAAAGTTGTTTGAAAGAGGATAAGACTAGTAGCACCGAAGATAGAAGGAGAATTATAACTTAAACAGTCTTATCGAAAAGATCCTTTTCAGCTTGGCTAATACGCATCGGTGAAACAAAGAAGTTTTGTCTTTTTCCTACAATACTTTTTCTCTTAGGTGATGACTCTGATTTCAAGATTCTCAACAGTTTTCTCTTAGTAAAACATACCCTGAGAGAGGTGAGAAGAGCATCTTCGGGCTGATCCGGCTCGTCAGTACGTCTCATTTTCTGGCGTCGGTTGCAGAACCAGACGCGAACCACCTGAATGTTTTTTTTGTTTCAATAACCGTGCTTATTCAAAACACTTTAAGTGGCTACGCTTATTTATTTTTGCTTTATCTATACCAAGGATTGACCGCTCTGTCGGTGACTCTCTTATCCCGTAAATGCTCTCATCCTGACTCACATCCCTGTCCAAGTCGAGAAGATTGGCGATTTCGGTCATTCTCTCATGATCGGGACGAGGGTTCATGGCAAAGTAGGCATCAAGGGTGGTCCGCTGTGCCACATCCAGATTCGTTCTCTTCCTGCGTCTCTTAACCATTTCTCCGCTGAACGAGTTCGGATCCGAAAGAGGCGTCGGGGAGTCGTTCTGGAAATTTGGACGCTTTTCAACTACAACTACAAACTGCTCATTTTTTAAAGGTACTGGTTTTGTGTCATGGGTGAAACATTTGAAGACGTTTTCGAGAAAAGAGTGTGTTGGAGTATTTATAACTTCCGTACACCGTCTATGACTTTGTTTCGAGGTAAGAGTCGAAAAAGCGTTCGATTCCTTTTTGCTTCAAGTACGATTGTTGTTCTCCCAAACTTTCTCACTTTATTTATTGTGCGAAACCTATCTATTGTTGATCAGTCTTCAACAGAAAATGACAAGTGTCGGACATTGCTACATAAACTTTTGTACTTTATAATGTCTCTAGGCGTTTCTGGCTCCCTGTCTCTTTGTCTCTACGTTTCTCTCCGTTTTTCTATTTCTCTCTCTCACCTTGACAACCTTCTCTCCACTCGGTCTCTCCAGCAGATCATTCAACGACGCTCCATTGGCTATGGCAGCCTCCGCATCTGCCAACCACTCCTTCAGGAGAGGACGAAGTTTACACATGTTCTTAAACGAGAGGTTCAGAGCCTCGAAGCGCGAAATTGTGGTCTGTGAGAAGTCGGTACCATAACGACGACCCAGAGCGACTCCGACGTCGCCTTGGGTGAAACCTGTAAGATTTATAAACATCCTCTATTTGAAAATACTAGGGTTTTGCTACGGTATAGCCAAAGATTGAAAACTGAAATTAATGAAACTATTATTGTTATTATTTATACGTTTTCAAGACTATGTGACTAGCGTAGATCTCATGATTCTCTAATCTTCGGCATTTCGGTGCCACCAGTCTGTGCCCAACTCTCACTCACCAAATGAAACTATTATAGATTCCTTGAAACAAAAAAGAGACATCTTTGAGGACTGACCAGGTTCCCAGCAGAAGAGAAAGGGGTCTACTTTTAATATCTTCTATTGCTACATTTCTATCCTGGAGGAGCCTTTCAATGAACCATGGTCAGAGCCATATACTTGAACTGTACTTGAAGCCTTTCCCGAACGCAAACTTCAAAACGCAATAGGAAGAAAACAGTGAAAACCACTATCAAGCTGTCTTTTTTAGGTTTCTGGGAAGAAAAATTTTTTGTTGAAGGCATTTCTTGAAACAAAAACAGACACAATCTCTTCGAAATGTAATGTGATATAGTAGTACAGTTTACTGTAGTCAAAATGTTGAATTATCTTACAAAGATATGGTAACAAACGACAATCGATTCCAGATACTTGGGCCGTGCTTGAAACATTTCTTAATTACAAAAGTATTTATGACTTCATGAGATGGAATCAGTGAAAGCCAGTATCAAGATGTCTTTTGCAGGTTTCTAGAACGCAAAAAGTCATTGTTGAACTCACCAAGACGTTACGGAAGGGACATGTTTCTACTGTTGTACTATTCGAAATTGCAAAAACATAATTGCGAGCTGATCAGAGTCACATACTTGTACTACACTTGAAACATTTCTCAGTTACCCAAGTATTTTGACAGCAATAAAAAGAAAATAGTCAAAATAGGGTGTGCCTTTTATACGCTTTTGAAACAAACAATGAAGACTTTCAATGAACACAAAACGGAACCCATACTTGAAACACTTTCCGACTACAAACGTTTTTCAACTCCATGAGAAATCCGCAGAATTAGTAGGTTTTTATAAGTTCCTTGAAACACAAACACCTACCAAACTTGATCCTCTGCTTCTTGAACATCTGTGCAAAGTTTTCCAGGTCATCCAGGTCGATCCGTTCCTCTTTGGTGATGCCCTGACCCATTCCTCTCATCATCTGAAGCCTCTCCCGTACCGTCTTGGCTAATATGTACTCACGTCTCGACTACTGGATTCAAACAACTTCCTCTTGACAGGACCCTTGGAATTGACCAGGGAGGAGGAGGAAAGGGTGGGAGTTCGGAGTCGGTCCTGAATTTTTTTCCTTAATCTCATTCTCGATATGCCAACTATAAATTTGTAACAAAGTACCTACAGTTTGAAACAACAAAAATTTGTTGAAAGTTTGGGATTTTTGACTACTGAAAACCGAGGGAAAGACCTATTTGCAGGATTTCCCATTGCCTACAAAGCTGTTAGCCTTGAAAAGTTCCACAACTTTGCAGAATATTAGTAGGAAACTAGTATTGCCAGAATGTGCTTCTTTTTGGCCATACGTAGACGGTGAAATACAAAAAGTTTGAAAAAAAGAGGGAGCGGTTTCAAGAAGAGGGAGAGGAGATTGTTTGTCTACCGAAAGACGAGCACAAATATAATGCTGGGAAATTTTCTTGCTCTTCTTATACGCTCATTGAAACAAAAATGCTTGACTATCCAGAAAGAAAGATTCAGTCTCTACCAAGATCTCTTCATACTTTGGTGTAATGACGTAATGGGAACGATCTACAGAACTAGGATACCAATTGTTTGTGCTTCACCGCCCTCGATTGTCTAAGCTGGTGAAACAACAAGAAACGAAAAGTTGATGTAGTCGTTCTGATAAAATATATCAATTTTTTGACCTGCGTTCTTCAAGTACCTATTTTGCCTCTTACTAAGGAGATGAAACCAAAAATGTGTCTAACTGGAATGTTAGAATCTTTGTAACTTTTTAGGTTTCATTATTTTAGTCTAACCATTTCTATTCTAGACGCTTCTAGACGCCGTCCTCCAGCGATAGTGTTATCCATATCATGCTTTTCAAGAGTTTGAAACAAAAAAGGATAAAACTTTCCGACTCTCGTATCGATGGTTCTGGACGTTTCAAGCTATAGGACGCTTAATAGTGCCTCTCGGGGGAGATAAAGTTCAACAGAAAGTACACAAAAGATTTCCCGATTTTATCAGGTCTGACAGTATGCTCATGTTTGAGAACCACTTCAGACATCGAAAGTTGCATCTTGAAAGAGGTGACAGCAAGCAGTTCATGGAAGCAAAAAGAGTAAAATTGAAAATTTGTTCATCACAGCAATACAAATCTTTTCGCCGGCTTTTACAGAACTGTTGAAACCAAAGTAAGTAAGGAGGGAAAGTGAAACAAACAGATTGCAAGTGTTTTATTTATTTTTTGTAACACAGTCAGAAATCAATATTTTCAATGTCATGTGGTTGTCAGTAGCAGGTGACAGGTGGGGAATGAAGCGTTTTCAATTGGAAACTATTCGAAACACCCATCTTCTTCGTAAGAGACAGTCAAGCACTGTTTGACACTGTCTCTTACTATAAAGGTGAAACAAAAAAGTTCAAACGACTTGTTCATAAACATTTCATGTTTCTCTAGACTAACAACAAGCTTTCATTCCCCCGCTCGATCAAGAGAACGATTGCCTCATTTGTGAAACCAAAACGAGAAAAATTGCTCATTGGAAGGGTGCATGCACTGCCTACTTTCTTGCTCCCAGAACTATACCTTTTGGTTGAAACCAAAAACCTTTGTGCTATTATTCAATGACCTACCGTAATCTGTGAAGCAGAAGGAATCACTCCAGAGAGAGTCGTCGGCGTCGAGGTGTTGATGGCTGGAAACTTGATGTTCTCAGAGTCTACTGGTTTCCGGCAGTAGCTCACTCATAACAGAGTACCAATGAAGCAATTTCGAAAACTGAACTCACCGAGAGCTGGAAAAGCCACATTGCCGAGAAGACTGACCTGATTGTTGTTGGTAGCAGTCGTGTTTGTGTCCCCGTTGGATTGGAAGGCAGAGAGATCTAGAGTACAACCTGAAAAGAGAAAATCAGTGAATGAAACTGTTTATATCCTGGTATATGAACTCTCAGTAAAACACGCAACATCTTCATGTACTTCGAATGGCTACAATCCTACCTTTTTATCAGAAATGCTCAGCAAAAACGTTGGTTTCATCACGGAATCACGTCAACGTAACGTTGTAATGAATAAAGCACTAAGATTCTGCAACGTTTTCGGGATATGACCTTTTCGTGAAACACAAAAATTTTAAAAGGTTCCGTAGCAAAAAAAAAGTATAGCTCCTTCCGTTCTATGAAACATAGTGTTTTTGTGGTCTGCTTGAAACAAATGTTTATGAAATGTTTCGGCGTTTGAACATAAAATAAAAAAAATTCCAGTAATCACTTATGCGACCACTGAGGTCTCTAGAAAAGAAGGCTGAAAAACGCAAAAATGGTGCCACGGAAGGTCATCAAGGCATGTTCTCTTAGGTTTTTTTGCATATCAACATCTCCATGACTTCATGTTGAAAAAACGCCCAACAGCAGTTATTAGGTCAAAGTCTTGAGCCCGAACAAGCTCAAAAAAAGTTCAGATGGTCTTACCCGTATTGGTGAAGAGAGGAAACGAGGCTGGAAAGAGGGTTGGTGTCGTCACGGTAGGCATCGGGAACTGTCCTCCCAGAAGCTCCGTCAACTTCCTCAACATTTCTGCCTGATCCATGGCTGCTGGCTTGACTGCCTCCTCCAGGTTCCTGCAAAAAATTCGATTGTGATAGAACATTTACATAAAGATTAAAAAATCTTGGTAACTTTTATGGTCTTATAGTAGGTTTGAAACAAATATAGTTAGGAGAGACAGAGACAGTCAACTGTACAAAAACAGAGAAAACTTGACAAAAAGAGCTCCCCGAGAGCGACAGAGAGACCATAGGGACGGATGCATACATAAACCCTGAATAATTGCACTAGGCCGATTATATTGGAGAGTGAGGGAGAGAGATCAGAGCCATAACTATCAGTCTGACACCCTGTCGTGTCAGTCAATTATGGAAATGGGCCGGGAACGGCGGTGGAATGGAATATTGGGCAGTGAGTTGGAAAGACTCTGTCAATGTCTCTGTCTCGTTTTCAGTGAATGAAAGCATGATTGGAACAGTCTATCTGAAACCAGATGATCTATAGTCGAGCTGGAATACTTTTTTCATGGGCATACTTCGAAAATTAAAACTGGAGTTTTCGATATCTACTTTCTGATCAAATCGGATAAGGAGCATCGAAAAAGAGAGAATGTGAAGTTTTTAGTCACCATAAAGTGAGTTCACTACATGCATTCAAGTCAGTTGAAATATGGGCATAGAATGGAACAAGTTACCTTGAAAGTTAGTCGAGATGTGACAGTTTTGAACTCATAGCTGAGACTTTATTTGTTGGGAAAATAATTGGTTTTCCAAAAATGGCCTTCGGCACATGTCCATTTTGGCTATGACCAAAAGTTGAAACATAACCTCTACCGAAAGAAAGTTAACTTTTATGTATTCTGAGAATAAAACCAACTACTGAAACATGCTGAAAAAAATATTAAGCCTTGAACAGGAATGTTTGAATTTCACTTCTGTCACCGACTGATACATATTCGGTGATTCACAAATCAGCTAGACTAAGATAATATGGTGAAACAATAAAGAAGATAAAGACAGAGAGAGAGAGAGAGAGATCCATACTGTTTTCCCACCTGAGTAGGGGATGACTATCCTCTTTCTCAGGCCTTTGTTACCGCGAAAATGAACTCCAGTTCGCGTGTGCGCGAGAGCCTAGTCATCCCCTTCTTTTCCGTCCGATTCACCTCTCTTCGCGTGCTCAAAACAAGTACAAACTGACCAAGCAGGTCAGTTTGTACTTGTTTTGAGCTGGCACTAACCTCGAGCTCATGAAAGAATTCTGGAGTCCGCTTTGGTAGAAGCTCCTAGGGAGCGTTTTGGCCCGAAAGATGGTGGACTAGCAGAGGGGCCGATAGTGATTATGTGGGAGAGCTGCCCCCGTCTAATTTCAAAGTCATCAGATTCTGCCAATACGAATGATATTAGGTAATTGTTCCCACGGGCATGAGCGATTGTGAGCGCCAGCCGTTAAAAAACAGATTATGATCTGGGTGTCGAGACAGTACGGAAGAGGACATTGTTTCTAGAACTGAATCAACTGTAGCTACTTTTGGGTGAAGAAGAGACACTGCAGTAACGGAACGCATTATGTAGCTCACATTACGAGAAATATGAAAGATCGATTTGACCGCAGGTTGGCTGACGCAGAGTTTTATATCGTTCATTAAAGCCAAAATGAAAAATTTTGCAGAAAAGAATCTGGCTGTTTTCCACCTTTGGATGCTTCAACTTATTTTCATCGACACGAGCAAGGGTCGAAAGAGTTCCAAACACCAAAACATTTTCGTATTTTGAACAAAATCCAATGATTGCCTAAATTGTATTTTGTTCTAGAGAAATTTATCTAGACAATACGGGTTAGATACCGGGGGGCAAATAGGGCAAGAAATACTTCCTAGCTATCATTACAAGCATTACACTGCGAGCTACATTTAAAACAGTTACATATGTAAAAAAAATGAAACATGTTTCGAGCCCAGTTTCACACCAAAGTCAGAAAAAGAGGGAAACCCACGTGATCTGCTCTTCCTTGACCTGCTCCCGGAGCTCGTCCGTCTCTTCTGTCTCCTCTGGTCTAGCTGTCTCGGCAGCCGTGCCCATTACCGGGCTGTTACTGCTGGGAACCGGCTCCTCGACAGTCTGAAACTATTCATATAGTTCAGTCATTTTTTGGGAAGAAAGTCAGGCTACGATCGGAGGACAGTGAAGAAAGGTGCTTATAAGGAAAAGGTAAAACGTTTTGGAAATTGTTGGATTCTTTTAGCAGGAACCTTTTGAGAATAGGGTGTTACTGTACGTCAACCAAAACATCAGTGCGTAGACTGAATGAATTGAACACTTTGGCAAGTATAGGGTAGTTTTTAAATAGCAGCATGGTCTAAGATTGCTCTTAGTACTTGAACATACGAACAGTGACAAATTTTTGAACAATAATCTGTGAGACGGATAGAACAGTTGAAAAACTAAATGTTGGAAATAGTTTTGAGACATAATGCGCCACTGGAGCACTTTTCAATGTAGCGGTACCAATAAAGGAGACATGAAACCAAAGATTTCCAAAGTTTCGGTGGTGAGGAGATGTAGAGGGTTTCTGGAAAAGTGGAGTCAAGGATACGATATATGGCAATGGATAGTGTCTACAATAGTTTATCGGCAGAAGACTATTTTTTATCCATCTATTGCTTAGTTTCGTCAGCAAAAGCATCTTTTTTTTATTTGAAATGCTGCATTTTTCAACCAAAAACTTCTGAAAAAAGATTTAGGATTTCAAGATGTGAAGCAGGATTCTGGAAAAGTGAACGGAGAGTCAAGCAACCGCTTTTATGGCAGGGAAGTGCTTGCAAATGTTTCTACACTAATTGAATAGTGTTTTTACTCATCTTTTGCTTTGTTTTAAACACAAAACTGACTTTTCTCTTTTGGAATGTTGCAAGTTTTAACTCGGCCATATAGTCTTGGCTTCTACTTGTAAGACGCTGACATCCATGCAGTTTTCATTCTCAATATGACAATTTTCAGCTCTCCGAAGCTCTGCAAAGTTGTAGCTTTTGTCAAGCCCTACAACTTTGTAGAACATTCTAAACCTCGAAAATTATTGCTTGAAGCCGAAAAATTCGAAATTTCACATGGCAACACGCAGCGGGAGTCTCGTTATACTAAAAGAGAGACATATAGAGGGAGGGGGAGATGGGGGCCATGGCCTCCAATGAAAATGGCAATGGCCGACGTCAATAGGCCGGGCAGAAAAGGAGAGATGGAGAGACACCGCTCTCTCTTTATTGCAATTTTATGCTAATAAGCCATGCACTGGTGGGGGAGGAGGAAGCGATATACAATTGTTTCTTAACTGTGTGTAGGAAACCTCACAGGTCGAGTGACTACGATGAAGAAGCTATTGCTCTAAAGGAATAGATTAAACACAAAAGTTTCAAATCTTTAGTGCAAAGAAATTTTTTTGTCCTAATACCTGTACTTCAAAATTGAAAAGGACAATCGCATCGGGGCTTTGCAGGGGTCTTGAAACACAACACAAAATTTCACCAAACTACGGATTCCCTGTTTTGAAGTCACGCTTATGTAGGATAGTAGAATCATTTGTTAGGACAAGTCAGTCACAGTATCACAAAGAGCGAGTGAGTATTTTGTGCATAAGATGTTTCGTCAATTGCTTAGGTATGATACATTTTTGAGAGAGATGAGAATAGAATCTGACAACAAGGATAATCGAACGCAACATGAAGCTAGGGAATTATAGAACAGATGAAACACGACTGTTTTAAAGCTTCAACTCAAGTCGAGCAACGTTCTCAGGTGTTGTTTAGAAAGATTTGTCAATACTTCACATTATAATCGGAAAAAACTTTCAAAAACATCGCACAGAGCCAATGGTTTATGAAAATCTTGAAACAAAACTGTTTTGTACCTTCTTTCACTTACACTTTCTCATTGCTATAAAAGCTCTCAAATGAGCAGAGAGTTCAACAGGGGAACGTATCTATAGATTGCTTGAAGCAAAAAAAAAGCATCAAAACCATACACTTTTTGTTTTAGCTAACATCGGACTTTTCATCGCAAAGTGGACCGGACTATTGGTTACCTTTCATTTTTGAGATGTAGTAGTAGGCTTGAAACATGGAAGATTTTGAAACTAGAGAAGAACAATTGAGTAGGTTTGTCCCCCAAAGAACGAGGAAAGAATGAATCACTTCCAAGAGTTGGCGATTTATAGTAGTTTTGAAGTTCTCTAGACGGGTTCTTCCTTCTTTTTTTTTTCTTTCGTTCTTTCAGGAATTTCGAAGACAAAAAAGGCTGAACAGGAAAACGAATTTACATCCAGGGAAGAGTATCAAATAGTGAGCTTGGAACAAAATGAACCTCGAAGCTTGGGGAAACCCAGGTTTTTTTTGTTGGCTAACATAATACCTTTTCCAAAGAAAAAAGAGACTATATGGCAGTACATACATGAGAACTTACGGAAGACATGAAACAAAAAAGCTTCTCAAAATTGCGGAAGAGTATCATCTTTGTAGGGATGTCGCTTTTCCGAGAACATTTGAACATAGACAGTAATTACATATAGCGTGTAGTTTATACGTAGAATTACTAAACAATTTTGTTTCTAAACATATTTCTTGTGGTTTCATTTTTTTTTATCAAACGGAAGTTCGTGAGAGCAAATGGAAGACCGGAAGAGAGCACCAATAGACTGCTTGAAACAAAAAAAAGCACGAGGTTTTTCAGACTGCTAACACAATGTGGAATATGGGTTACTGAAAAAGCACGACTGAACGTTTGCGAGTAGAAGTATAATAGAAGGGGTAAAACTAAGAAAGAATTCTTTTTTGAAGTTGGGAGGTGTTTTTTGAACTGATCCTTTGGCAATACGGGAATAACGAAGGTGATAGAGAAGGGTTTTATAGAAGTTTCGAAACATTTCGTGACCAGGAGTTCTGTGAGAGAGAATGCTTGATTTGTGTCATGAAAAACACGACAGTCTGGCAAGTAGTAAGAGCTCAATTCTGGAGCGATTTGTAAGGCAGAGAAAAATAATCTAATGTTTCGTTGTTAAAATTTTGTCCTACATCTCTTCGAGTAAATTTTGTGTTTCAAACTTACTGTAAGGTAAGGGAATCTGACCGAAAATTTGATCCAGAAACGCAAAACAGACGTTAGAATGTTTCCCGTTTCAAAAATAATATGAGTATTACTCTAAGAAAATTGGTGTAAATGACTTCAACTTCCAAAAATAATTTCAATCAGCGATATGATGTGTTTCAAGAAAAGATAAAATCTAAGAAATTATTGATCTGAAGCGGTCTTCGATTCCAAATGAAAATAAAGATGACGAAGCGGTTCAGCTTTTCCCCGGTTTCACCCCTCGTTTATATTCAAATAAACACTGAGAGACAGTGAGGGCACTCAGAGTCTTACACACACCCTGCGGAAGGGAATTGAATTTTACGCACCTGGGAGGTCAGTTTGTTCTTTTGGATCTGGATAGGGCTCCAAAGTTGACATTTTTGGCCTGCAGAAAGATCAAAATGACGTTTTTAAGGGGTGACAGAGAAAGGTTTGGCGCCCTTTTTGAAACGGACTTCCGGTCCGGGAAGGACTACAGTGGATTTGGAAAAAACATGGGGGGGGAACAAAAAAACGGTTATAGGTGTTTTCACACAATTCTTGACAAATTCTGGAACAGTATCGAAATTTGCCGTATCGGCTTGTCCATATCCATCTTTGCTTCACGTACAGTTGAAGTATACAAAAATCCAAACTTCCTAAGGTTTTAGCTGTTTTTCAATTAAAAAAACTCGTGAGGAAGAAGTAGGAGAAATAGTTTCTTATTCAAAAATTGGCTGCTAAAATTATTTTCTCTAGCAGTTGCATATATCGGTATAGTGAAATGGTGGCGTACATATAGGAGCTGCGAAACAAAAAGAGTCTCAAAAATATATACAAGAAATAGGATTCTGTGCTGAAACTTGTTATATATGCTTTCTAGAACTCTGAGATAACTCCAGGACTTAGTAGAGTAGTTGAAACATGAAACAGTCTTCTGTGGTATGGGGGTTTGAACAATATTGTTTGTTCTATTGGTTAGATAAAAGACACTTGCTTTTCAGAGCAATCGTTTTCTGGTTTCTCACAATCAGTCAAGGGACAACAAGAGTCAGTCGAGGTACTAGGACAAACCGATCGATTTTGATCGACTGTCTCTGTTTCTCTGTCTCAAAAACTAAGGAACAGAAAATGAGGTCTCTCTTTGAGTTGTGGGTGATTATGCAAAAGCGCATATCGATTCTCGGCCACTTAGACATACGACCGAACAACAAACGAGAGAGAATGAGCGGGAGAATTTGGGGTCCCATGTTTTCCGGCAGGGTAATTGTCAGAGGCAGAGTGTGTGTGCTTGCTCTTTGTATCTCCCACGAAATGAGGAAATATGGGTGTGCCTCTATGAGCGAACTCACCACATCCACGATTCGCTTCACCGGTTTGGACTTGCGTTTCGAGGAACCGACTGGGCTAATCCGACATGCTGCTTGGGTGGTAGGAGTGCTGGGAGAGGCTGAAATTGTGTATGTTTACTAACGACGAAAGCTTATCAAAATTCCAAAGTATTTGAATATATACCAAAGTCTGGAAACACAAAACTTCTGAGTTACCAAAGACCTTCAAAAATGGGGTCGCAATCCTTTTCAGCCTCATCCTAGGCAATTTTATGTTTCGAAACATAGTATTTCGTAGATTTTCTTGTAGTGCCATTCAAAAAAAGATTATAGCGGATTGCCGAATGTTCCAGCAATCAACCAGGGATGTGAGCAACCAATTTTCCTCTTTATAATTTTTATCCGAACCCGCTGCCTTTTGCTCATCCCAGTAGTTTCAGTTTTTGCTTTACTCAAAAGGTGAAACATTTCTGTTTTTTGCAGGCCAAACCGATTGTCATAGTAATAAGTTTCGATGTTCAGTTTCAAGAAACTCGAGAAATCACTGACGGCTAACCGGTTACCTCTTTACCAAAAACAATGAAATCTTTGAATTGAGTTTTGAAAATTTTATATTTTTTTCAAGAATGCCCGACCGAGTGGTATTCGGGAACTGCTCACTGTTATACCTAATCTTTGAAACATAAAACTTTACAGCTAGCCTGTGCTTTCAAAAAGAAGTACCCTCTTTCAGCCTCATTCTAAACAGTTTCATGTTCCGAAACGCGTTTTTTTTCTAAGTTTCAATCACATTGAAGCTCAAGAAAGTTGTAGCAAAAGTGAGACATAGTTAAATGTTTTAACAATGATACATACAAATATTCTTTTAGGTTTCCAATCATGAAGTGACCGGATACGGGGAAACAACTTTTCTGTTTATGTTATTTATCCCTCCAAGCTACATTTCCAATATCACGGTACTATTTCAGATGTTCTTTACCTAAAAGGTGAAACATTCTAAGCCTGTTCCAAAAATCAGAGTGCTTGTTAATTTCAATTTTTAGGCTGGCGAGGAAGCACAGAATGAAATCCAAAAACAGTGAAATCTTTGAGCCTTTCCGACCAGCCGGCTCCGCCATCTGCCGACGACGCTACTGGTTATCAATTTTCCGTGCTTTATAAACGCCATTTATTCAGTTTGGAAAAAAGTGGTTGGTTCAATAGCCTTTCAAGGCTAGGAAAGGAATTGGTAAAAGGTAAATTTCGTTATCTCTCCATCTCTGCCTCTTTGTTTTTCTGTCTGTCCCTCTCTTGCTTTTTATCTCTGTCTCTATGTCTCTCTGTCTCTATGATTCTATGTTTTCTCTGTCCCTCTGTTTCGCGCTTTCTCTTTCTTCCTATCAGTTTCTCTGTTTCTCTGTCTTACAGTCTATCCTACACATAATTTGAAACATTTTGCAATATCCACTAACTCACCCAGATTGTACGGAGAGACGGAAGCAGCATCCATCCCTGGGCATCTGCTGGGAACTGCAAACATGAAACATTTTCCAATGGCAAGAGTGGTAAAAGAGAGAAAAATTGAGAGAGGGACCGTGTAATACAGCCGCCCAAATTAGGCAGATGTGGAGGCAGGAGAGACTGATTGACATTGATGAAATCGCCTGAGTCAGATTTTTTGGATGACACCGAGGGGTCTATATGCCGAAAAAGGATCGTAAATAGGGCAAATCATAAACATATTTGTGGCTGGAAGTATTTGGAATTGAGGTGGGAGGGGTACTATTCAAAAAACCAGATAGTTTGGGTATTGGAAGTCCATCGACTGTTTTGGAAAGAAGACTTTTTTTTTTTACTTATAAAGTCATGGTGAAACAAAAATTTTGGAAACAGACAGTTTCACAAGAAGTCGCTTACTGTTCTTTTAAAACGTCTGTAGCTTATAAATCTATCTCAACTCCTCATCAAATAAGGACACTTGGGTGAAATGAACGGATTTATGAAAAGTTGCCCTCAATAAAATATTTTTGTTTCAGTCAAATGACTCTTCGGAGGCAAGTCTTGTTACTGAGCTTAGGACCAAACTAGTAACACCATCTAGCTAACTCGACATTTTTGCTTTATCAACCCAGTCAGAGCCAAAGTACGACCTCAAAATGATTAGCAAGCAGCTCGAACTGAACTCAAACAGCGATTCAATTTTACAATTTCTCTTGTTTCATTCACTAGCTAACTGAGATTATTTTCGAATTTTTCAATTTGTATACTACATTAATGCTAATAAAAGCATCTTGACTTGTATAACGTTTTTAAGCGATCGAGCCACTGAGCTTGGAATATGTCTGTAGCTTATACAGTTTGGGTGAGACTAAAAACTTTCGGTTTCACCAGCTTTGTAACAGGCAAGTATTTGTTTTGTAATGTTGATTTTAACAAGTAAAAATTATAAAGGCTTGGCTACCAGTTTATCTCTATGAAGTTTTTCTTGTTTGGAAGGGAAGGATACAGTTTTCTAGATATGCTCGTCACTAGGTATCTGGTGAATCATGATATCTTGAATGGTTGAAGTGTTTAGAAATGAGTAGGGGCAGGGGGTACTACTCAAAAACTAGATAGCTTCTAGCCAAAGAAGTAGATATTCTTTTGGAAAGAATTGCCCGCCAGTCGATCATTTGTCGGTAACGACGAAACTTTTGCTACAGTCAGAAAGTCTAGTCTTCTGCATAGGAAAGTTTGTCGTTGCTGAATTTCTGTGTCCAAACTACACTAGTTTGAAAAGTTTTCAAACGTCTTGACTTTCGAAAGCTGGTCAGAAAAGTTATGCATCTCAACAGTAAAAAAACGGCTGTCACTTTTTAAGTCTTGTCTTGATCTAACTTAAAGTTTGAGTTATAGCTTACCAGTCTCTTACGCTTTTGGCGCAGTGACTCACACCGTCAGTGCTCATTTTGTAATTTGAACTGTCCTGACTTGGCGTGTCACCGTTAATCTGGGATAACACTTGACAGAAAGGGCTACAAGCATTGTCAAGTTTTATCCCATGTTAGAGTTTCCATGTGTTGCAGACGGACACATAATTGTAAAGGTAGGGTAAACTTTCATGTTACATCAGTTTTGTAACACGTAACAAAGCGTTGCATAAAAATATCGCTTTGGAAACAAGTTTATCACCTATAAAGTCTTGGTGAAACAAGATGGTTTTTATGTTTCACTACTTGACCAAAGGGAACACTGAACACTATGTCGAAGTTACTACCTTGACTGACAATGACTCATACCAGTTTCAAAAAGTTTACAAACGTCTTGACTGCCAAAAGTTGGTCAGAAATCCAATCTCACTATGATTTAGATCTGCCGACATTTTTTTGTGTTTCCCCAATCTCATAAGACCCAACGCCTTCTGTATCGCTGCTACAGACCCATAAACGTTCGTTCCTTCAAAAATGAAAGTGTTTCACCAGCAAGCATTCAAACTTGCCCCTATGATTTGCAAACTGCCATGTGTCGAAAATTGGAATCGCCTATTGATGACCGACTTTGATTGGATTTTTGTGTAATGTACGCACACTGCTTGAGACTACGAGGGAGGGGGGCAGCGCATAAAATTCCGCCATGTCATTAGTCTTTTCTCAATCGCCGCGGCACTTTTCACTCTCTTTGCCTACAGTTTACACTCGCCGCAATGTGAATATGATTGGATAGGCAGGGGACAAAAAGTAGCAAATGGCTGGAAGAAAACGAATCAAAACTTGAATCTTTCTTTTGTCATTCGAGATATTTAGTCAGACAGACAGGCTCTCGCGTAGTCATTCCACGCAGATCCTAAACTAACAATAACACGCTGGCAAAAGTAAAAATTTCTGAAAAATTTGTCAAAAAAAAAAAAGTTGTCAAAGACCATTATATCACAATGGGTTCAACATCAATAACGAAGCTACTGGAAGGGCTATAGCTTTCTGCTCTTATACCATTAGTGAAACAAAAGAAAATAAGAAAAGTTCTGATAGAAAACAGCCGGAAGACACAGAAGCATAACCAACAAGGATTGTAAACGGACTGAGGTACCATCTAAGGAGAATACTTGAAACAAGAAGAACCGCACTTCGTTCCTTAGGAACTTTTGTTTCAGCTTTTCAACATAGACAGACAGAACGTGCTTGGCTGGTACCTGGCTTTGTGTTTCAATACTTTTAATCGTAGGAAAACACAAACTCAGATATTTTTTTTTGTAATGTCATCTGCTCAAAAAACAATTTTTTAACTTAGCCATGGTCTGATCTTATTCTTCGGGTCTCTTGTTCCCTACGCTCCCCTACCCAACTCCCGGCAGTCAGTTCATTTCCCTAAAGCCTCTGCAAACAAAACGGGCGGTTTGTCTCTCACGAATTTCCATGCTCTCTGGCCCGCGATCAGTCGATAAAAAACGACAGCGGGGGACTGTGTCCTGTGCTGCCCGATATTTGCATAAATAGAGAGCGATAACAGCCCGGCAGCTCTTTTCTTTCACTCGCTCAGTCGTAATGTTTGCTTTTGGACACTGCAAAGCAGGTAATCGGGATAGGGAAGAGAGACAGAGAGACAGAGAGACAAAGAGTGACAGAATTTTCCAACAATTTAAAGATAACAAAGACGTCACCTTCATTATTGGAGCATGGAAAATACTTTTGCGCGGTAGCGGAGAGAAAGCGTCTAATTTTCTAGAATTAGTCAATTTTTTGCTTAACGCCGTTTTTGACCTATGGGGACTTGCTCCTAGTGATAGCAATTACGGTAAACGTGAAACATGTAGAAAAATGTTCTAGACAGGGGGAGATATTTTCAATACTCTAATAGTTATGGTAGCTCACGCTTTTTGCCGGTTTCTCCCTTTCTTTCTCAACATATTAGTAGTTTCTCTTAAACGATAAAGCCTATAAGGAAGGAGTGAAACACTGAGTACAGAGATACAGAGTATTCAAAATTTTTAGAAATCAAACCAATCGTACAATCACCGATTGCTCTCAGCACTAGC
Source organism: Oscheius sp. JU75 (assembly GCA_037178855.1). Classification (NCBI taxonomy): domain Eukaryota; kingdom Metazoa; phylum Nematoda; class Chromadorea; order Rhabditida; family Rhabditidae; genus Oscheius; species Oscheius sp. JU75. The sequence goes on along the minus strand of JASJZC010000006.1, from coordinate 1,131,597 downwards.
TATTATGGTATGTTTGGAACATTTTGCAAAAAAAAAAGACGGCCTATTTGGCAAATCAAGGCGCAGTAATTTTAGTTTTCCCACTCAATTACAGAGACAGTAAGTTTAGAGAAGTGTGCGGAAGATATAGAAAATGTGAAATATGGCAAAAGTTCCTAACTATACAATAACTAAGTGGAACAGTTTAGGTCAGTTTTGTTTCAAAAGGACTGCTATTTACTCTGAGACTAAATAGACAATCTCACTGGTATGCAGAACTTTTTTGTTTGATGAAATGTACATATTTGCCGAAACTTTTTCTCAAATGAACGTTCTCTTGAAGCTCACATGATCAAAAACAAAAACGCAAGTTTTCCAGCACTATCTTACTTCTTTCTAGGGAGCCTTGACTTATCACTACTCCATGAAAGCTGAACAGTTTTTGATCTCCTATAGAGTGAAAGTTTGTTTTTTATGTTTCACAATCGCAAGTCAGCATCATCAATTTTTCTTGGATAACATGGACTTATGTAAATGGTAAAACCTAAATTTTAATACTTGCACTAGGTGTACCTACAGTCAAAACTTTTTTGTTTCACTGAATGCATATAGTTGACATAGCGATAGTTCATTGACTGTCTGAAAACATTCAACTTTACCCAAAAGTAATATGAATACAGCTGATTCGAATAGATATTGGAAGTAAGTGAGTGGTGTTTATCTTTTTGTTTTGCTGAGCCGGGACCCAACATCAAATTTATTTGAGGAGTCATTTCTTATGCTTACAATGTGAAACCAAAAAAGTGCATATCCGTTGGTAGAATCACATTCAAAAATATTTCTCAAAGTTTTAGTGTTTCACTGCCTACATGTGTTTGGCAGACTACTTGTCAAAACGATCACTCTTTGATTTTCCTTCAAGACATCAACCTATTCGATTCAAGATTTTGAGATTTTGTATTTCATTAAATCCATATGGTTTTATGTATAACAATGACTTTTTTCTTGTCTCAAAAACACTTAGTGTACGCAGGCATTGCAAACCTGACTGAACTGTTCGCGCCGACCAGGCCAGTCTTGTAGATAGCGCGCACCTTGGGTCAGGCCTGGCTGGCCAGGTTTGTGATCCTTGGTGTACGCCAAATTACTTCGAACAGCATAGTTCTTGTTTCAAAAGATAAAAAAAGTCACTCCAGTACCATGAAACCTAAAAAGTTTCAAGATTCTCGTGATAGGCACTTCTATTCGAGATTCTTACAGTATTCAAACTTTTCTTGTTTCACCAACAGATTTCTGCTAACAGCATTTCCTCTTGCCCCTTGTTCGATATGGTATACTGACCCGACTAATTGAGAAAAACAGAAAAACTAGAGAGACAGAGAGAGAGTGGAGAAAAATAGACGATGGGGGCAATGAGAGTTGAGTAAACAGGCCCCCCTCTCTCTCTCGTCAGTTAGTCAAATGTTAGTAGTCAAATCGGAGCGAGAGAGAGAAAAAGGGAGAGAGAGAGAGAGACAGGGACAGAAAAGTTGGAAACTTCACCTAATTACCGGGCGACCCGAAAACTACTGAAAGAGAGGGGGAGGTGCGAAAAGGCGTGGTGCCCTTGAATCGCACCGGTGTGTCGCGGATGGTGGAGATAATTTACTACGAGAGTAGGTGGCGGACATAGGGAGAATGTTGCGAGAAGGAAAATTCGTGAGTTCATTTCATAGGTTTAAAGCGTAGTAGCAAATTGTTCATTTTTATCTCCTCGTTGGAATGACGAGTAGGTACCGTTGAAAAACTGTACTGTGATTTTCCCAGAAGAGTTGCTTATCTCTAAAGTTCGACTTTTACTGTTATTCGGACCTAAAAGTAACTTTTTTCACTGCTGTGCAAAGAGTTTTTCGGAAAAAGTCACCGAAAACATTTTTTGGATAGAGGTACCGTGCGGAATTCTAATGATCGAAAAATTGCTACGATTGGTCACTACTACCATTGAAACACGAAGAATATTGGAAGCATTCGATTTTATATAAAAAGCATTTACCATCTAGCAGTGTTCCAACAAGAAGTAACAACATTTGGGCAGATGGCGAAACATTATTTTTGGTCATCCGTGGCAGGTAGAGTAACGTGAGAGCAACGTGTATTGGGACCATAGCTTTGCAGTGAAACATAAATATTTTTAAGTAATCGGGCAGAACAACTGTGTTTCTAAATAATACGCATATGCAAAAGTTGAAACATATAGCCCAACAAAGTAGGAGCAATTTCATGAGCACTTCGGAAATAATTGAGTTGATACTTTTGTTTTATTTAACTAGAACACACGTAAAATAAGCAGAGTTATGAAAAGCAATGAAGATTTAGGTAAAGGTTGGAATATATTTTGTTACCAAGCTGACAACAATGAGTGACAGGGAAAGTGGTACTGGGAAGATAACTACGCAGTGAAACATAAAGATTGAAAAGTGTTCCGAAGCAATAGAAAGGCTTCCAACTGAATATTTCTATACTGGAGGTGAGTAAAGTATGCTATTCCACAAAGTATATCAAAGTTGGAAAAGTCGAAGCAATGATTCGAAATCACTGGAAGGACATAGCAATAGAGGCAATACTTTGGTTTCTGTAATTGCAAGGTCTACAGGAATAATGGAAGGTCTACAAGTAGTGGGGATCACAAACTTGGCCAGCAAGGCCCTCTGGGAGTACCTTTCCTGGCCTGGCCGACGCGAGCATTTCATTCAAGGAAGTAATGAAGTTTTCGTATTTTTTGTATCTCCCACATACTAAGCAATGGGAGGTATAGTACTGACAGTATACGTATTCTTCGGTAAGTTTCATCTATTCTCTTTGACCGCAGAAGAGGGATACTTCAAACAGTGCGAGTTTCCGAAATCTATTAATATAGGAGGTGACACATATGACATCTGCATTTTTTGGCTACCTTGGTACTTCAATTTTTTGGTTTCAAGACAAGAAAGAATAATTATTTAGACAGAACGTCTGTTACCTAGTTTATGAAACACAACAGTTCTGAAAGGCTTAGCCTACGGTATTCACAAAAAACACAGAGGGGTTCAAAAATTGAAAAGCTCTAAAAACTCCGAGAAAAAAGCGGCCTCTTTTTTTCTCGAAGGAGCCAGTCCGAGTGGGAAAACAATGTTGCTGTGGACAGGCGTCGAGAGCCATTATGCAAGCCAGAGGTCTCTCCCCCGGCGGCTGTCAGATCAGTTGTTCAGTTAATGAGAAATCGACTAGGCTGTTGGGGCGGTTTCGAGACATGCTTTGAGAGTATGAGTCAGATTGAAGGGGATTGGAGAAAACTGTCTCTGTCACTTTTACTGTCACTGTCACGGTAACACAAAGGTAACAACATCGGTTTCAGCAAACTAGAGATAAAAGATAACCATGAAACATAGCAGTTCCAAAGAATAACATGAAAGTTCTACTCGGAAAGTCGTATTACAAGATTTCATGGCAGCCATGAATGTTTCATAAAAACTATAAGCATGGTTCAACAGATTGAACTCATTGCCAAAAAAACAGTGAGAATTGAGAAAAAAAGGGAGAACTGAGAATCTTCCACTGACAAGATTAATTAGGCTTGGAATATCGAAAAACATTAGCATAATTGCATACATAGATACGATACAAGGTTGGGTAAAAGAAGCTTCGAATGTAACGGAAAGTTTTTATTTTTTTGGCTTTTATAATTCTATTGAAATACAAGTTATTGTGAGTTTTATAGTGAGGGTTCACGGGTTTCAAGATAGCACAAATTTCTAAAACGGTCAAGGAAAAGCAAAGAAGCAGTCATGAAGGACAGAGACAGTGGGAGACGCTCCACCCCCGAGAAACAACACAAACAAATTGACTTGGGCGGAAGGAAGCCCTCTCTCTCTCGGGCGACGAGAGGAACACGTTCCGCAAACTTTTGGGAGACAGAGAGAGAAAACTGACTGTGGCGTTTACAGTCTCTCGCGCCTAATTACATTTAGAGGGCAGCAACCGAGGAATTTCGATTGGCAGGGCAGTTTTACGATTGGACAAGGCACAGAAACTGGAATTCTTAGGGTGATGGGGAAAGATGAAATTGGAATAGGGAGAAAGGGAAAATTTTGTTTTCCGACGACTAAGATGATTACATTGAAGCTACCGGCACCTCTCTAGTGTCATGAGAAGCATAAAAAGTTTACTGTAGACGTCTGGGCTACTACAGACTGCATAAAAGAACACACAAAAGCAAGAGTGTCACAGGTTGACCGAGATACGATTGACAGTGATATTGTAACAACAATACTGGAGGAATTGAGTTTTCCACGATCTTATCGAGATCTAATAAGAATGGTGAAACATAGGAAAAAAGGAATGAACCAAACGTCAAAGAGTATAAGAAAGACCGTGTCATTTTGAGGTCAAGAAAAGTTTCACGACATTGAAGTACTCAAACTTCATATACGAAACTGGTAAAAAATTCCTCCAAAACTTTCTTCAGGAACTAGACTTTTGAATTTTCTTGTTTGAATTTTATAGTATTCCATATGGCGTCATGACAAAATTCTAATATCCAAGTACTACAGAAAAACTTTGAAAAGCCGCTCGAAATGGAAAGAATTGGTCACTAAGAAACATTTTTCTTTCACCATTCTACTGGCTACCGCAAAAAAAACATTCCCCCTTTCAAACAACTTAGGGGGTTCGGAAATTTTTCTTTTCAAACATATTCAATTCGAGCTTTATGGGTACTTTATATTTTCATTAGACAAGCATGCAGATAGTACTGCAATGATTTCAAAATTTGGTTTGTAATATCACTGAAACAAGAAAAGTGCGGAATTCTAGTTTTCTAAAAAAAAAACTTTCTACAAATGTTTCATCAGAATCCTATATGGCAGAGAGTTTCTTGCGAGGATGGACAGGCATGTGAGGCATATGAAACAATATACAGAGGCTAGGCTGAACCTCCACCCCCATTTTAACGTATAGGATGTTCCCATTTTATTTCTCCCTCTCCTCTGCTCCAGAGCCCTTTGCATACAAGATGTCCAATGTTGCCCAGATGAGGATATGGCATTTGCCTATGCAAGAATGCCCTCATCCTCCCCTTGGCTATGAATAATCACAATGAAACTGCATGTTTTCTGTGAAGAGGGGTCAGGAAGAGACGGGAATTCTGGAAAATTCGAAAAAAAATTTCGGTCTAGAAACTAACGCTCCCGTACCGTATGCAGCGTTTCAGTTTCTGAGGCCGAGTCGCACCCGTATCACCTCGTCTGGGATCTATAGAAACCGAGAGCGGCAGTGACACCTAGACGAGCTTTTTTCTTAGGTGCTGTGAGTGAAACATAGATGGTTTTGAAAGTATTTTGGCAAGCCGAAGGCATGAAAACCAATAGTGTAACATCGATGTAGGGCTGCTAGTCTCGGCCAAGTAACATCCATATTCACTCACAGCTAAAAAGAGAACAGCCACAGGGCCAGTTTGATGATGTATATATATATAGGTAACACATCGCATACTCAGGTCTCGGCCAAGAGTATCGCATACGACAGTAAAACCTCGAAGAAACTTTTTCGTATATACTGTGAGTGAAACAAAAAATGTTTCGTAGAAATTTTGGCAAGCTGAAGGTGTAAAAATCAAAAGAACTTGATGGTTTCAGCACTTTCAGAACTTGACCAAAAAGCCTTGCCCAGTAGAGTATTACATTGGATTGGTGAAACACACAAAAAAGTTATGCATGTTCCTAGATGAACAAAATAGAAAATTAGTAAATTCTTGTAATCACACCCAGGAAAAAAGGCAGTCTCGACAGTGACCTCTATACAGAAGTTGTAAAACATAAAAAAAATCCAGTTTTGGACTGGAATTTCCAAAAATTTATAAAATAAGACTCAAGAAATGGCTTTCTATTTCTACTTTCAGTGAAACAAAAAAAAATTTGAACCTAGGTCCTCAGTGACAGAACCATTAGAAGAGAATCTGTAAGTTCTGGAATCGGTTGCTCGACATCACAAGAGTTTATTTTTTAGAGAAACCTATCTGAGAACAGCGACTAGCCAACTCCAGTATAGAATTACAAACACAAAAGTAGTTTGCAACTTTTTGTTCTACTGAAGGAGCATTCTAGTGAAATCTTTTCACAATGATCCCTTTATCATACTTGTGAAGCATGCAGAGTTTGGCCTACCTCAGTAATCCGCCTATCCGAAAAAAAAAATTGTGGCTACAAGAAGGGGTTTTCTATTTCTACTTTCAGTGAAACAAAAAAGTTGAACCTGGCTCCTGTGTGACAGTGAATATACAAGCTTTGGACTCATTTTGGGACAGAAAGTTTTCTATAAAAAAAACCTTGTTTGTTGACTCCAGGGTGAAAAGGAAGACACTGATTAGGGGGAAGAGAGAGACTTTGCATATCGATTCATTCCAATCGCTTTTTATGTCTGCTTATCAGAGGCCAGGAAAGTGGCGTAATGAGCTGGGAAAGAGGAGAAAAATGATGATTCGAAAAAAATGAGGATTTCTGAGGTAGGCCAAACTCTGCATGCTTCACAAGTTGTAAAGAAAGAGAGGGGAATGAAACATAACGGGAAAATTGAAACACGATGGTGGTTCAGTAGAAGTTCCAATAAATAGGTCTGGTTTTTCAAAAGAAACAAGATTTGTACCGAGAAGTTAAGAAGATGCCAATGGCTACCAGTGACAGTTGAGTCTTATACCAAGTCTTTGAAACATATTTGGGGTTACGACAAAAAGTAAAGTAAAAACAATATAAGAACCGTCTTATTCGATGAAACAAAAAAGGTCAAAACAAAACACTTTCACCATCTACTTCCCGATTACTGTACGTTAATGTGGCCATACTGGACTCTTGAAACATGTAAAAATTCGAATTAGGAATGAACTACTAACGGATAGCAGAAAGTGAAAGAGCCGACATAATGTGATATCAAAAAAAAAAACGCCGAACAAGACTATTCTGTTGTGAATTGTACGAGGGCAGGAGTGTACTAGGTTACAGTCGAAGCTTGGCGGTATATCACGTCTTTGAAACATATTTGGGATTATATCAAAAGTCGGAGTAAAGCAATACTAGAAACATCTTAGATTCGATGAAACCAAAAAAGGTCAAAAACGTACGGTTATGCCAACTACTTTGCGATTACTGTACTATATATTGCTTTCACTTTATAAGGGCTGACTATAATGGATTCGTTAAACAAACAAAAATTTCGGACCACGAATCAACCGAAAGCGGTTAGGAGAAAGTAAAAAGCTTGAAAATTGAGACTGTTTTCTGGCATTTGAGCCTGTAGTGTAACCGGACAATATACGCCAAAACTCTTGTCGTCACGAAAATACACACAAGGGGAAGATTTAATACGCGGTATATTCACCACTGAAAAACAGAAAAGTTCCAGCTTATAAGATAAAACAGAATGCGAAGTAAATATTTTGGCAATGCTGTATTCCAATAAGATTGTCTTACTACCATGAGATGAGAAGCTATTAGGAATCCTTGTAACATGAAAGTTTTGAAAGTCATAATGTTACACTTTTTGTGGTTTGCAAGAACTCTAAAAGGTGTTCCTTATACCGAATCGTTGGATATTTTTACAGCTTTACCGTAACGGTACTCCACTTCGAGAATAGCTTTACTTTGACTTTAAAACGTACAACATGCTTTTTCGCGAAGAGTGCAGTCGAAGGAAAACATGACATGTTATCACATGAACATCTTCCATGTATTCGCACTCACTATACCAGTGAAATATTGAAGTAGTGCTATACAGTTTACTGCTGGGACTTTTAGTTCAAGCATTTTAATTGAACAGATGTCATTTTGTTGTGAATTCGAAAAGGACAATCCATTAGATTACAGTCAAAGCTTAGCATTATGCCAAGCCTTTGAAGCATTCAACTTGTGTTTTTTTCGCGAAGAATAGAAATGAAGTAAGGAGTTCCAAACTTGGTTCCTATATCTATTCAGTGAAACAACAAACCTTCAAATCAATCTTCGACAAGATTATCTTTCTTCTACTCGTTCTGACTATAGCGAGCCAGTGAATTTTGGTGCCACGATCGTTCTGGTGCCGACTAATGACGAACTTTTGGCATTGCACGAATAACATTGCTAGCGTCAGGGATCGAGAAGTAATTTTTTGTTCAGGTTATGCACTATAACAAGGCTTTGAAAGACGAGGCGTGACATTTTTCATGAGTGTTTCGGGTTTGACAATCAAGGAGGCGATTACGGTGTCAGCCAAAAAGCTTCCGGACTATATAAATCCATTGAAGCAAACATCCATACTTGCTCCAGGTGCATCGGTTTTGCACCAAGCAGATGTTGATTAATATACCTGGACTACAATGGTATCGTGAAACATAAAAGTTTGAGAAAGTTGGTACAGAGAGCAGCGGGCCTCCTGTCCGAAATAGTATGATAGTACATACCGAAGCTTGGAGTAGAACACAGACAAGACAGTATAAATGGCTGAATTTGCTTCTTATATCTATTCGGTGTAACAGAAAAGTATGAAATTTGGACACGGTAGTCACCTGACCACCTCTTCCTGCCCTGATTACATTAGGCCCCCTCTAACAGTAAAAGAAAAGTTCAGCGCTCGAAAGAGAGCGCCGGGGACAAAATCGGGTTCTCTCAATCAGTCAGTCAATGTCTCTCCTTGCTTATTTGCGTCTTTGTTACACTGTGTGCGCGCATGCTGCCCGAATAATGAACGTGGAAGGACTATGGTAAAACCGTGAGGGACGCACACCTTGAGATAGTTGGCCTATTTTGGGTGGTCAAGAATTGATTTTTAAGCTCTGTAATGCTCTGCAAAGTTGTAGAGATTGAAAAATGCTTCAAGTTTGCAGAGCATGACTAGGTTGAATTACGAGGGTTATGGATATACAGTGGGCATAGAAACTTGAAGGAACTGGAGAAGGTGTCTATTTTTATTTTAAACAAAGTAAAAAAAGACCTAGAACGTAGCAAACACTCTAATCTCCATCCCGATGTTTTTAGCCGGTACTTCACAGTTCGCTAGCTCCGAAAATCACTACCTCTCCAAAAAAAAAACAATTTTTCAATCTTCAGAGCGCTGATATTACTGTTTATTTCACCATATTGGGAAATTGGAAAGACTGGGAAAAGTGACTATTTTTGTTTCAAAAAGAGAATGAGGTGAGGCCGGTGAACTGAAAACGATCGCTTCCTCGGAAGGATCAGACAGGAAGCTAGTATTACCTCTTTTTCAGCACTCATTGAAACATTTTTCCCTCATTAGACTCTCGATACCATTTTGTGTTTGACGAATCACTGATAGTTTGAGGTTAGCTTCCATCTTCATTCACACTATGAAATCTAATCTGATAGTTTGAGAGGATTTGTTAAAGATTTTCAGACGATCCTATCCTCGCGACTATTCCAAAAATAAGGAGGCCAAGATAAAAAAAAAACGCGTGAAATATGGGAGAATACTACTCGAGTATGAACTTGATTTGTTTTTGACGTTATCGAATGTTATCGGTCGGATCAATTGCTTTTTCTTAGAGCCGCACTATATATGAGAAGCTTGAAACATAAACGATTTCTTACAAGCCTAATGAAAGGGAGAAACTCATACTCCCTAGCGAAAAAAATAGCCCGAAACGGTAGAATTTAATTTTGTTCTGTTGAGGGATTTACTAAGAAATTCAGGTAAAGAAGGCCTTGAAAAGTACAAGAGAGTACTCTCGAGGATTATTCTCCCATTGATAGAGTATAGGAAGTTTATGCATGGAATTCGGGAAGAGGGACATTTTGGAAGTTAGAAGAGTCGTCTTTTAGTCAATTTGGTTGAGAGGAATGAACATACCGAAAGCCAGGAAGATCTTAAATCTTATCTTAAACCATCAATAAACGTCCCCTTGTCTAGAAATAAGTTAGAATTACAATATTTTACAAGGACGATCATTGTGTACAGGGATAGCTTGGCTTCAATGCATTGGTGAAAAAAAAGATGAAGCAATACCTAGGAATAAAAATGCTTAAATTTTCAGAACATAGCCGTAATCTTCAATGAAAGATCGGGAATACAAAAGTCAACCCGATTTCGAAACGCAAGTAACAAACATTTTGCAAAAGTTCCATGTTTCAGTGACAGTTGGTAAGAATATAAGATTTACAGACCCCGATACTTGTACGATGTCATCTTCAAATCTCCAAAAGTTTATAGTTCCATATAAAAATCAAGTGGTTAACTGAGAAGAAGCAGTTTTGTTTCATGGTTCTGTCATAAACAGTAAAGCTAGTCCTATCAATAGAACTTCATAAAATTGCGAAAGCAACTAATTTTTTTCGATAGCTGAGTCGCAAGATGTTACAAGTTTCAACTGGTACTTAGAAAGAGGTAGGATGCTTGAAACTTAGTTGGCTCTTCAGAGACACTAAAAAACAAACAGTTTGTGGAAATAGTCGTTCAAATGGGGACGTTTATAGCAAATAGAGACAGGGTGAGAGATATAGGTCTTCTATGGTACAGAAGGGACTAAAACCCACATTGTGAGTACAACAATAGATTGGATGCAATAATAGCTTGGATTCAGAGGGTTGGTAAAAAAACTAAGACATAGCAAAAGAGAATGATTTAAAGGGCAGATGACTCGTACCTGTATTACCGTAATTACTAGTGTAAATAAGGTCAATCTTCTATGAAACATTGGAAATACAAAGGCAGTTCAAGGTCTGTCTGACTGACACTTTGATATTTATCCATCACAGGAGATAATAACGGATGTACAGATACCGATAACTGTATCCTGCCTAGGTCATAGCTAAAGTTCCGAAATTTTCTAGTAGGATACAAAGTCAACGGAGGGAAAATGTTTTGCTTCATAGTTCTGTTCTTCGGAAACCAAACATCATAAAGCTACGAGAGCAACTCATTTTTTCGAATAGTACAGTCAAGTAGCAGGACAGAATAAGTTTCAACTGATTTATATAAAGGACTAGGATGCTTGAAACTTAGTTTGGTCTCGATTGACGTTGAAACAAACAAACATTTTTGAGGAAATAGTCGCCCAAAGGGACGGTAATGGTCTTCCATGGTACATAACGGTCAGAAACCTTCAAGAAAGCACCAATTGTGAGAAAACAAAAAGTTGTGTTTCAACTTTTGGCTGTATGGAAATGTGTTCTGGCTCCTATCGGTCAGAACATGGTGTGCTTGGAAAATGATTTTCTCAAAAAGTGAAAAACTGTTGCCTTGTCTACATCCCAAACACTGTCTGCCGATAAAATTGGCATAAAATAGGCGAGGAGACACGATGAAAAGTTTGTGGCCGTGTTCATTCAGTGTTAGAGAGGTGGGGACCGGTTCTCTCTCTCTGTCTCTCTCTCCTATGCAGCCATTTTGTAATGAAAAATCGCCGACTGACTAGGAGAGAGAGAGAGAGAGAGCGCACAAATTCGCATGTGTCGACTGCCTGGCATTTATTCACAGATGGTGAAAGGAATATGGCTCTCAAAACTGTGCTATGAAAACCCAAGCGCCAATTCATCGCCTCCAAATTACATTGTTTTTATAAGATTTGTGTGAAACAAACGAGAATCATTGAACGAAAGTTGCAAATTGATGAATTCGACCAGTATTTTCCAACGTAACAGTATCAAAAACTAAAGTCCATAAAAAAAAATTGGCAGCTTTAGTAATTAAGCTGCATCTGTTTTGCTATACAGTTATGGTGAAACACAAAAAAGTAGCGTACGGGAGGGAATGGCAATTCTACAAGCATCTTAGGGGTACATGAAATTCGAAAAAATACCATGTGAGAAATGTCAAGATCATAGTATGTGTCTGGGAAAAAATTCAGCTATTAAAACAAAAAAGTTCTTTTGCTTTTCATCCAAGCCAAAACATGAAGTTGAACGAAAATATCGATGTGAACTGTTCAATAGGCTGGTGTGGAAAGCAGAGAGCTTCGTTTACATATTAACAGCCGTGGCCCCATGCACACGATAAACAGACAAAAATTTATCGGAAGTGGTGTCTTTGCCTATTCCATCTAGTGTATGTGCATAGATCGAGAAAATGCGAAAGACACAACGATGATCATTGGAGCAGCAAACAAACGAAGAGCTTATCCAGAATCAGTAGTACACAAAATAATTGTTTCCAAAAGTATGTCAAAGTTTTTCGCCAGCGAGACGAAAAAGAGCTGTGATGAGGCCTTCTGTCTCCAGCAGAGAAACATGATTGTGGACGAGGAGGACGACTGCCAGGTATAGGAAACCTTCTGCTTCGCCGTCAAGAAGATCGGACGCTACGTGCTTCATCTTTTTTTTTCACCAATGCATTGAAGCCAAGCTATCCCTGTACACAATGATCGTCCTTGTAAAATATTGTAATACTAACTTACTTCTAGACAAGGGGACGTTTATTGATGGTTTTAAGATCTTCCTGGCTTTCGGTATGTTCATTCCTCTCAACCAAATTGACTAAAAGACAGCCAGAGAGACAGAATAGACATGGATAAAACAATGAAGATATATACAGTGATGATTTTTATTAGAAGCACAATTGAACTACTGTTGGGTGTTTGTTCGTCTAACGGGCTCCATATTGCACAAGAATGGCTGCTACTTCGTTGTGACCGCCTGCTCGAGCAAACCGTAGAGGCGTTTTATTGTTTTTGTTCGCACTATTTGGATTGGCGCCAGCTTGTAGGAGAAAAGTTACAATGTCAACATATCCTTTATCACTGGCAATGTGCAGTGCTGACTTACGATCAATACGACGGGCATCTACATCGGCTCCATTTTGGAGGAGGATTTTGACAACATCAGCGTGGCTAGCAAGTGTAGCGATATGTAGTGCAGTTGAACCATTTTTGGCTGTCCGACTCGGATTAGCACCATGTTCAAGGAGATATGTGACGCAGCTGATCGCACCTCTGAAGCAAGCGAAGTGAAGAGGAGACCATCCATCTTTATTGGTGACTTCGATCGTAGCCTTGTATTGAAGCAGCAATTTGACTACTTCAATCATGTCTTCACTGCAAGCGTAATGAAGAGGAGTACGTCCGTCGCAATCACAAGCATTAAGATCAGCATTCTCGTCGAGTAGAAGCTTTACCATTAGTTCATGTCTACGCTCGGCAGCAAAGTGAAGAGGAGTACTGCCAATCACAGTGGGTGCATCGATCGACGCGCGATACTTGAGCAGGGTCTTGGCACATTCAATGTGATTACCTCCAGCAGCAAAATGTAAAGGAGTCCATCCATGTATATTTTTTGAAGAGGCCGAAGCTCCAGCCCCAAGAAGCACGTCCACTACTTGATTGTGCCCCTCTTGAGCAGAAAAATGAAGTGGGGTGCAGAGGACATTGTCACGACTGTCGATACTAGCTCCATGTTGAAGGAGAAGCTTCGCCATGTCAACATTACCTTTTTTGGCAGCAAAGTGAAGAGGAGTACGGTTCTTAAGAGTTTCAGCGTCGATCGGCGCGCGATGCTTGAGCAGGATTCTGGCACTTTCAATGTGATTATGCCAAACAGCAAAATGTAAAGGAGTCCTCCCATCTATATCCTTTGAATAGACCGAAGCTCTTGCGGTGATACGCAATTCCACCATCAAATCTCCCTGAGAAGTAGCAATGTGCAATGGAGTGGCGTGATCGCTATCTTCACTGTCGACGATAGCTCCATGTTGAAGGAGAAGCTGGACAATGTCAACATGACCATTTTCAGCAGCAACGTGGAGAGGGGTACGGCTCTTAAGAGTTTCAGCATCGATCGGCGCGCGATTCTTGAGCAGGGTCCGAGCACATTCAATATGATTATATTCTGCAGCAGAATGAAGAAGAGTCTTCCCATCTTTAACTTTTGAAGAGACCGAAGCCCCTTCTTTGATGAGCATTTCCACCATCAAATTATGTCCCAGAAGAACAGCAATGTGCAGTGGAGAGTAAAGATGTTTATCTTCACTGTCGATAGTAGCTCCATGTTGGAGGAGCAGCTTGACCATGTTAATATGACCATTTTGAGTAGCAACATGCAAAGGAGAGTAGTTATATTCGCCCTCTTTGCCATTTACATCGACTCCTTTATCAATCAGCAATCGAACCAGTTCCTCATCTCCCTGACGAACGGCACTGTGAAAATCAAAAATGTCGGATGTAGTCAACTTGCTCTCATCCTTGTTCTCTTTCTTCCCATCGCCTGTCTTATTGTCTACCTCCAACTGCAGTAACTCTACTGCTGACGTTTCCTCAGACGGTAGCTGTGGATCTCGAATCGAATCATGGTCACCGCTCTTAAAACGTTTTCTGTAATCTATTTTCTAAGCAGACCCACCTTATCCACGCTTTTCATAAAAACTTCAAAGGCCTGTTGGGCTTCTTGAGATTCAGCGCTAATGAATTCCTTTAGAACAGCCCATTTCTTCTGTTCAATCAAGAGATCGACAACTGCTCGTCGAGGGACAGGAAGAAGATCGCGGAAGTCGGTGGGTTCCTAAAAAGAGGCAGCTATCAGGCAAAACAGTTGAATGACCTTCAGGCGTATATACAGTCGCATCCCTACCAAAGAAGACCCAAAGTTCTGGAAACGCGAAAAGAAAAAGCGGGGAATCTTTGTTGTGAGTAGAGTTGTAGGGAAGCTGATAAGGAGAAAGCACGCGAGATAGAATTGACCAGCAACTGCTGGGCGGGACTGATAATTTCACGACGAGAAATTGAAGATGAAGCATTAAAGACAGAAAGGTAAAATTTGTCTCGCTTCACAACCTATTGCTGTACGTCATTCTTCGCCAATTGTTCGAACTTCTTAATAGCATCGCAGAAGGCATCTGCCAGACCAGTCTCCTTCTAATGGAACCCAAATGTTCTTCAGGCCTGTGCAAAAGCTGGAACAGGGATAGAAATAAGCAAGCGGTAGAAACTTGCGTGTCATCGCAGTTCTTCTCACTCATATTACTCTCATACTTTCGTCGTGGTCCGACAAGTTTCTCATTCGTACCGTCTTTTCAGCATTCATTACGTTTTAATGGAACTACTTGTTTCTGTTTGTGATAGCCATCTCCGGTTTAGTTTTTATGGCGCGCGTTTCATGTACTTTGGGGCAGATTGAAACTGATTATAGTGGGCAGCAGGAGAAGATCGGAATATGGAAATTCCTGGCGGACCTTTTGGGAAAGAACAAAATATATCTGCCTCTGTCTCTTCTCTCACCCAAAGTGGCATAATTATTGCGCAACAGCACCCAGAAAAACGAGCGCAGCCTGTTGTACGCGCGAGATGAATATGCGCCGATGAATCGGAGATGACCTTGCATTAGGGGGGAAGAGAACTTCGCCTTTCTATTCCGCTTTTGATGACCGGAAAAAGCGCGTGACGAGTCTAAAAGTGCGAAAATGAACTAATGGGGGACCGCTGAAAAAACTTTTGTAAATTTCCGATTTTTTCCAGTATACGATTATACTTCTCGATAATCTCCCTCTCTTATAGAAAAACTGAAATATTGTTCGCTTTTTGACAGGTTTCAATTTTTTTTTTGAGTAGACCAACAAGCAAAACCTGCACAAAAGGACAGAGAAACACAGAGGCATATAGTCAGAGAGACAGTGAGACAATGAATATGTTTATTGCTGAAGACTGAGATCACAATGGATAGACTGTAGAAAAAGCTGATACTTATGTTTTTCTTTCTTTGGCGGATAGGCAAGACGGTGAGCGAAGCTGAGGACTGGAAAAAAGCTGTCTATTCGTACTGAAGAGAGGTCAGAGCTAAGGTCGAATCGGCCATGGCTTCTTCAGAGCTGAAACTTCTGGATTTTTTGGTTCAGGAAGTTGTTTGCCTTGAAGGAATAGAGTTGGCCGAATGACTAAAGACACCGTCACTGCTCCCTTCAGATTTCTGGGTCGGACTGCAGGGCTCCTGAAACTTTTTTTTTTCAGTGAAACATTTTGGAAGTTAGGCTATACAGTTCCCAGAGAGAGTGGCAATGACAAAGTTAGAAAATGACTCCTAAGCCTGGCTAAACCTGGCCGGCGTAATGTTTCTGCCAGGTTTGCGATGCCTGATGTGATACTATTTCAATATTCAGAATGTGATAGAACCTGGCTAGGACGAAGGGGCGAAAAAAAATACTTTCCCCTACTAATGACAGTGAAACATTTTTCCTTTCCAGAAGTAATGTTCCGAAATTTGGGGTTTCCATTGTTTGACGAAAGTATATACTACCGGAAATGCCTTGACTCCAGTTTGTAATCGCACTGTTTCTTGTAACTCAAGAATATTTTTTGCTTCATTAAATTTCAAGTGCCAGGTTTGCGATGCCTGGTGTGGCCAAATTTCCTATTCCCGTACTATCTCGGCCAAACAATTTTGCTAGCCAAAAGTTGCCCCCCTCACCTGCGAGGATCTATTGCCGTCTCCATCGCTCTGCTTCCCTCCTCCCTGGTACTTTTTCTGTCGAGCACGAGAGTTCTGAAAAGAAGACTATCTCGGTGAATGGTTCTAATTGCCAATTTGGCGCCAATTCATGACCGTAACATACCTGAAACCAGACCTGAGTCACGCGCTTCGAGAGCCCGGTCATATTGGCTATCCTCTCCAGATCGGCTCCGTCGGGGTTGCTGTCCACGCGGAAGTGGTTCTGGAATGGTTGAATAATGTTTTTTTGGAAATCGTAGCAATTGGGGCAAAAGCTGAGTGGAGACAATTGTAAGAATGGTACTTATGGTCTCTGTGAAACAAAAAGTTAGAACGATGGAGACGGTACGGGTGACTCGAGAGACGAGGGGTTCGAAAAAATGGAACGACCGAGACAGTACGGGATAGGAACTGGTTGATTACCGTGGCGGTATGGATGAGAGCTTTTTCAGCCTGTCACTATGGTTTAAGTGAGGACCTTTCTGATAACAGAGGCCGTCGGGGTGAGAAGACTTTCCAATACCGACATGATACAGGAGATCCTGCCCTCGGGACAGTACGGCTGTCACACTGTGAGAAGAAGTCTGGCTATCAAGACCGTACAAAAACGGATTCTTTCGGTAGTCAAGACAGTACGGGGAAGATCGCGTCTGACTACCGAAAGCTGAAACGGTACGAAAGAGACGCTCTTTTTTTTTAACGTTCAAGGAGACAGAAATTTCTTTGAGGCTACGGTATAACACTAGAGTGAAACATTGACTTTTGTTTTTTTTTTGAAGACGCTGTACCCGCATCCAGTGAAAGCATTATTGAGGCTTTGCTATGAGATCTTCGTGAAACAACGAAAGAGAGTCCAAAACTTGAAACTTTGGACCCGGAGGCAAAGTTTTCAGTTACCAACTTCTTACAAACTATGTATGTGTCTAGGAACCCTAATACTGGACAGGATTCGAACGATAGGTAGAGACAAAGGTACCTGTAAGATCTGTAGCTGTTCCTCGGCAAAAGTCGTTCGGACCCTCTTCGTCTTCTGCTTCTGGGTCGAGGTGCCCACTGAATTTGCTCATTTTTCGGAAGAGTACAAAAAGCTACAGTCTCCTTCCACCAGCTCAATAAAATGCTGCTTACAGAGGAGTCTGGACTCTTGAAGGGCGAACTCCTCTCCGGTAGACAGTTGTCTGAAAACTTTTTTCACGAGTACTCGTTGCACCTAATATTGGTCGTTTTGGGTTCAGAACTGCTTTTTTCAGCTTTATGATGTTCTGCGAAGTTGTAGATCTGTTCGAGCCAGGGTAGACCACCGGGCTCGTGCCAGTGCTGACCCGGAGTATATGTTTAAAATGGATACCAAGGTTTTCGCCTGCCTTCAAAATTGCGCCTTACTGGCACGGGTCCGGTGGACAAGAATGTAAAAGATCGCAAGGCCGAAAAATGAAGTCTTCATCCCGAAACGGCCGATATGTGGCGTGTGCTGAATGTTCAAAACTATCAGAGTCTGAATGGATTCAAAAGGACCAATTAGAAACTCTGGCCCACTTAGAACTTCATATTAAGCTTGAAACACAAATAAATTTTGAAGCATGAGGACCTAACCCGAACAAAGATTTAACCTACTACATATATTGGGTTGGTAAATAAGTCTTTTCGCTTTTTGTAAACATGTTCTTCACCTTGTTTACGACAACGGCCGAGCTATTGGTTATAGCACCTCTTGTAGCTCACTCAATCCTCTACCACCACCATGCAAGACACCACTTGCCTTTTTCTTATTCTCTATTTTCTGTTCGTTTTGATCCGGACTATTGATGATCTACCATTCTACGATCTGCGACATGAGTTCCTCAAAGGCACGAATGGAGCCCAAACGGCGGCTGATATCAACGATGTTTATGGCCAAGGGACGACGTTCACAAGGGTATGCCAGTTGTGGTTCCGTCGCTTTCGGTCTGGAGACAAAAACGTCGAAGATGAGCCAAGGTCAATTTTTGATGAATCGAAGCTGCTGCAGCTCGTGAACGAGAACAATCGCCAGACTACCCGTGAACTAGCAGAAGCACTGTCTGTCAGTCATGCTGCAGTGGAACATCATTTGAAGCAATTGAGATTTACGAAGAAACTGGGCACTTGGTTGCCGCATGACCTCAGTGACACCCAGAATTGGCAGCGTATGTCCGTCGCTATTCTCTCCTGTCCAGATATGAGAGGAAATCTTTTTTACCACGCCTGGTGATGGGGAATGAGAAGTGGGTAACGTAGGTAAACTTCCAAAGGAAGCGTCAATGGGTGGGTCCAGGGCAGACACCAAGTCCTGATGTGAAATCTGACACCCATCAAAAGAAGATTATGCTCTGTGTTTTCTGGGATATCGAAGAAGTGGTGCACTGGGAACTGTTCATAATGGTAATAACAACG
Organism: Oscheius sp. JU75; assembly: GCA_037178855.1. Taxonomy (NCBI): domain Eukaryota; kingdom Metazoa; phylum Nematoda; class Chromadorea; order Rhabditida; family Rhabditidae; genus Oscheius; species Oscheius sp. JU75. Next base: position 1,112,800 of record JASJZC010000006.1, on the reverse strand, counting down.
AATGAAAAAGTTATTTGGAAGTCAATAAATTTTTGCGTTTGAAAAAGCGAAAAGACTTATTTACCAACCCAATACTTAGGATAAGTGGGGGGTTTTTGTCAATCAAAGTTTTGATATTTGCCTGCCTGATTAAAAAAGCACATTCCATTATGTGAGCTGTCTTCTCAGAACCATGAAACATTCACGCAACCGGTTTTTATTAGTCACTTTCTTAATGCACCAACAACATCTTTTCACTATTTCAACAGCACTATTTCAGCCCAAAGCTTGGTATTATGGCCAGCTTGAAACATGCGAAAGTTTTGCAAATTTTGGACGGACAGTTATAGAATATGGAACAGTTTCTATTCATGCTATATTTAGGGTAGAAGTGAAACCCAACTCTTCACTTCTTGCTTTATTTCAAAACTTCGAAGAGTTCCCAGAAACGTATTCCGATGTTGGTGTGTTCCTCTATACAAAAGTTGAAACAAATGCAGCTACTATCGCTTTGGGTTTTAAGCAAAACTGTATAGCAGATTACATTTCGGGCCCCCAACCTGACCGACTTTCGAACTGGTTGCCAAAATTTTTTACCCCGGCAACATCTCTTGGGTCTGAAAATGTAAGAATTTTTTCCAAAAGAAATGTTTCAACTATGGCATACATGAAAAGGGTGACGTTTGTGTCTACTACGCTATCCTTTTTCAGCGCCTCTACAAGTTCGCTGTTACAGACGTACCAACTATACTATGATGTTAGAAGGGGTCCAACTCACCGCTTGCACTGATCACAGACGAAACACGCCAGGTGGAAGACGAGAGATCTGGCTCGTCTTACCCAGTCAGTGGCGTGGATGACTCTGTCACAGGAGGCGCATTTGGTGCCGTACTGTCTGTAAAATAGCTTGTTTTACCCTCCGGATTCGTTCGCTTCAGTAAAACGAAGTTTGCACTCGCTAATATAAGAATCTTGAAACACAATAGCCTTGTCGAGACAGAGAGTCTTTCCCGCATTTGCCAAAAATTCTTTCCTTCCCTCTTCCGATATAGATAGACTGAGGGAGTTCCTTCAAAAGTCAAGTGCTGTCCATCTGTCACCGGCTCTCCACTTCCTTTCTCCTAGCCATAATCCGTTTTTCGGCGAGGCGCTAGCGGCTGCCTAGTAAGACAGCGACCGCTTTTGATCCACAAGTGTTTGGCCGATTAGCGGGGGCCTGCTCATTATCTAATTTACACGACTAAGCGGACCGACTGTCGCCTTTCTACCGGAAGATAGGGGAGCAAAGGAAAGCTGAAAAAAGCTTTGTCTCTCTGTCTTTCTATCTCACTGTCTCTCTGTTTCTGACTAAAAATTTTCCATGTTTCACTCTCTGTATAAGGGTTTGGAACTTTCTGCTAAAGGGCTTAGTGCTTCGTAAGTATCTCCAGCAGTACTCATTCTACCGAGAAGCTCTTCCCTATTTTTCCCCTCACCCTATCTCTCCCCATTCTTCGCCCATCTGTCGCTACAGGATTCATTGCGTCAGCCAATCTCTCTTTCGAGCAATTAGTACAATCTCTACCAGGGATTACTGTAACCGAATTGCTACCTGACAACCTGTCATTACGGGAGACAGTGCGGGAGGATTTAGCCGATTCGGAGACAGAGAGACATCCTGGTCAAAAACAGATGTTTCTTGGGGATTAGGAAGGGTGATAATGTGGGTTTGAAACAGGGAATGATTTGACATTACTCCAAAGTCATGTCCTGGTTATTTACCGCTTCAGTGAAACAAGAAAGTTTTCCGAAAAGTTTTTTTGTAACATTCGAGTAAATTCGCAGATGATGGTGACAAACCAGCGTAGATTTTGGGAGAGTCAATAACTTATACTTTTAATGAACTATTTGAGAAAAATAGCTTTGTTTCAAAGCAATGCAAATCAATCTCAGCTTTTTAACCAAGATAAAAGTGTCACTGTATATGAAAGGAGTGAAACATCAAGCTTGAGACAAACGGTTTGTCTGAAGTTTGTGTGTGAAAGCATCTACCAACCAATAGATCCAAAACTTTCTCTCTTTAAACTTGGACAGTGAAATATTTGATTGTTTTCCGCTACTGTTTTTTAGTTCATTCCTGTGGTGTCAGTTAGAATACCAGGCCTAAAATGTTTCAAAGGTAAAGTACAAGAAGCCAAATCTCATTTCTTCAGTTCATCAAGTGATCGTTGGATGTGTGTTTGACAAAATACAGTATTCGTGCGAAAATGATCCAGATTCGTTCCATATCTATGCGTTTGAACAGCTCAGCAGGCTCGGTACTAGTCCGGTCCGCAAGTTGGTTGCAAGTTTCACTTCAAACTATAAATAGTCTCTCCTATCTACAGAGCTTTCCCAGTTGCTCAGTTCTCAAGCAGCGTATTAGAACAGAATTTTTTCAAAGATGGATGATAAGGAGACAAGTCTCATTTTTCCCAGCTTTACCCCTGTATTTATGCAATAGGACAGGTCAAGCCAATCGCTACTGCTCCGGTTCCAAAGTTCTTTTGGGTCAGATGGTCGCAAGTTTCACTTCAAACTTTGATGATTCTCCGGGATCTACAGAGCTATTCCAGATGTTTCAGTCAGAGAATCAGAGCAAAAATGTTTCAAAGAAGTGATATAAGAAGCCAAATATTCCTTTTTCACTTGTCATCAGATACGTCAGCAAACAATGTTTCTTCGAAAAATGACCCCATACACTGTACTTGTCCGGTCCCAAAAATCCAACTATGAGGAGACTCTGAAATCTACAGAGTTCTTCCAATGGCTCATTCTCAGTAAGAGGGCCTGAGCATAGAAATTGTTTCAATGATAGATTATATGAAGCTAAGTCTCCTTTATTCATTCTTCGGCCTTTTTTCAGCTTTCAGAAATTCCTGGAAATTTTTGGTACCTTATATATGAGTCGGTCAAGTGTTTGGTATCGGACCGGGACCGAACCGAATCAGGATAGGCTTCTGGAACATTTCTAAAACCTTGAACTCTCCATGTTTCAACAAACCCTTACAAAAAAACGCTTCTCATTCCCGGCTCATTTCGACTAGCCTTCCTATACGAAATTAGCCCAATATTCAAAACTCTACAGATGGCTCCAACTCATATTTCTCTGTCCCTATCTCTCTCTTCCTCTCTCCCGCTGTCCCCCCTATTGGGACCAATCAAATTTGCCCCAATTTCCCGCCACCCGTCCGGGTGCCTCCTGACACTGGGAGCTACGGTAATATTTTGACCAGCTTGGAGGGAAAAACAAGTCAAAAGAAACTACTGTTCAATCGGAAATGGGATAGAAACTTTTGTTGATATTTTGCACTCCTTACTGGTACAGAATACCCGAGCATGAATCTTGCTGTCAGATTATTTTCGCTCTTTCTCGTCTCTCTTTCTCTCTCTCTCTCTCACACTTTATCACTCTCACTCTTTCGCTGTCTCTATGTCTCTCTGTCTCTCCTTCAATCTGTCCCCCTGTCTCTTTGTCTGTTTGCCAGGCAGTGGTGCACCAAAAAATGTTTTTAGTCCAAAAACGAGCTACTCAATAGTTCTTGAAGGATTCAGTTCTTCTCATTCAATCAATGAAACATTTTGCTAAGCTTTTCCTCTCAAGAGAGTACACGTGCTCCTACAAGAGAGATTTCAAGGAAGCATTTGTAATAATGCCTCGCCAGAAAAAATTTGCGAATGAAAAGACTAGTAATAGAGACCATATTGGTGGGAAAATTGCAAAGAAAAGACCCTACCTGACATAGCATCCCTTGCAGAAAATGTTCCCCTCCCGACTAAAGCAGGTCGTTTGACTGTGAAGGGAGTTGCCGCAGCTACAGCAGCGCAGACATTGCTCGTGCCAGGACCTGAACTTTTAGTTTTCAAAGCTTGGATATAGGATGAGATTTGAAGGTTTTTATCGATTTGACAATGTTGCTACCAAAAAAACTGAACTTTCCCAAGATGTGGCAAAAATAAATCTTTCACGAGGAAGATAAAACAGAATAAATAGTTCTGTTTCTGTTAGACGTGGGTTCCCGATGTGACAAAAATCGAAAACTTCGAGAGGGGTTGATCTCAGGTTGCTTCAATACATGGGCCCAGCCCGCTAACCGCGGAGCTATAGCCGACGACTGCGCCTCTGCGACTCGGTCACACACAAACGCAAACAGACGGACACGGTTGCATTTTAGTAAAAGAGAAAAGGGATTCCCCCTCCCTCGATTTCTCCCCAAAACAGCGATCTACCAACGTCGTAACCTTTGTTCCTGCCAATATCAAACTTTCAAAGTTTTGTGTGTTTCACGGATCGCTTATAGAAAAACTCTCCAGGTTTAACCAATTGACGGTATGCAGTTACAAATGAATATTATCAGGGAAAATGCTATGGACCAGTCTCACATGAGGACCATAGATTTGACAAAGAGACAGAAAGAGGAATGACCAACCTGCCGTTAGCTTGGAGCAGAACACGGTCGTGGATTGGGGACTCGCAGGAGCAGCAACAGTTCTCCTGATCTTCCTGAAAGAGACAGTCGTAGGAAAGTATTTTGAAACTTTTTAGGTTTCAGCTGGGTTTTTAGGCCTACGAGCACTTGAGAGCGTACTCTGTGTTGGTCTTTGAAAAAAAAAATTGAGTTAGAATATATCGCAAACATGCGTATTTTGCGGCAATAATTGGGGTTTTGTATAGAAAAGAAATGGTTGTTTTTCTATTTCACTACATATAGGAAAGCTAGATTGTTTAAACCACTGAAAACTCGTGTAGCAGATTCAAAAAAAAAGGCAGTGACAGAGCGACACATCCCCAGGAAAGGAACTTTCGGGCGTTGAAGTGACTTCATCAAGACTCTCTCCCCTTCTTTACCTTGATTGCCGGCTGTCCGTAGATGAAATCTTCGTCGCCGTTCATTTGTCCTCCCGCCAGCTCAAGCTGTTGATTTTCTCCTCCAGTTGAAGCTGCTGTCGCAGCGGCCGTCACGACCAGAAACGACGTCGCATCTCTACCGTAATCCGACCGCGCAGCGGCCCCAAACTCGCCCAACTGAGTCAGGACGGACTCCTGAAACTCGCCGCCAAAAGACAAGTGCGACGTGGGATGAACCTCCATCCTGGAGAGGGGAAGAAGCGCTGCTAACGAAGCGCGACTGACGGAGCTAACGAGCTGACAAGGGGTCCTAACGAGGCGAGGCCTACAGAAGAGGCGGAGAGAGAGGAACCGGGGGCGGAGCCTGACGAGGCCTCGGGAGAGATGGTGATTGGACCATCTGCCTGGGGGGCCTGAAGGAGGAAGACAGCTCTGAAACAGAAGAAATCAAAAATTATGTTCAAATTTCTTTTTGTTTCAAAGTCATTATGTAATCGAACAGTTCAAAGTGTCTCTGCTCCTTGCTTTTCTTTGAAATCATCCATTACTCAAACGTCATTTTTATATTTTTGTTGTTTTACGGATCTGGTATCATAAACAATTCAGTGGTCACTGGTTGTATACGGATGAATTTAAAATTTACTATCTGTTTTCTTTCGTATCGTCCTCTTTCTGCTTCCGACCAGAAGACTGTTACACACGCCCACTTATTGTCACTCTTTTCCAAATGTTCTAACAACGACATATTCGCTGATCTCTAGCCATACAAAACTTTTTGTAATATTTTGGGCTTCATGGATAAACAGAGAAAAAACATGGGGCAAGTTGATTACATGGGTTCAATCTAAGTGAATCAATCAATCAAAGGAGATCGAGAGTGGAGAGGCGGAGTCGGCACGATAGCAGTTAGTTCTTAAATTGAGCCTAACCAAAAGTTTACAGTTTTCGTGGTTTCAATGCCCAATACATAGTAGACAGCATCCTTGAAACTGTACTCTGTCTTTTTCTAAGGTATATTGTCACAAGTTTTTACGTTTTTGTTGTTTAACTGATCTGGTGTAGGTAACAAATAATACTGTAGTTACTTCACTTGATTATCACGGACAGAAATTCACTGTCCGGTTTCTTTTGTAGAAGGCAAGCGGAGTCGTTTCCTGTCGCTGTTCAGGTCGGGTGACATTACGTTCCAAAGCTGCCCAATCTTTTCTAGGAGCGTCTTCATCTTGCAAGCTACTACAAATTTACCGACCTGCGAGAGGATGGAAGCCTTGGTTGGGTCGCGGCGAGAATCGAACATAGGACCCTTTTATTAGCACTGGCGTAATCTATCACTAAGCTATCCTGCCGCTCTCCTAGAAAACTGACTTCCAATTTGTTGGTTTCACTGCTAGGATGGGCCAATACGCCTCGTCCAGATAGGATAAACAGGAGCTAAACGTCCTAATACAGTAGCCTGAATACCTTCCTTCCTTTTCCAGAACCAAGAAATATTTTCTACTGATCTGAATATAAGAGTTAGATGAAACACATAATCGTTCGAACTGGATGCTGTCTCCATTCGTTGCACCAAACCTGGTTCTGTTCTGTAGATACATTCTTTATCTTTTCTGTTTCAGGACACCTATGCGTCCCCCAGTACCAGGAAGGAACGTAGCTAATATAGATTGCTAATACTAAACAATACAATAATAATCTGGCAGGTGATGATAGATTCATGAAAGCCCTTCACGAAAGCAAGTGCAGTTATCAGTTGATATAAAGTAACATACAAAGTGTTGAAGAGCAAGCAACCGTGCTGATCATTTTATTAGCTTTTGGAAGTTTTCGTTTACCTCTTCGTATTGAGGAATATATTACAACCAGTTCTGTTTACTAAACTTTGGTTTCAAGAACAGCTTCAAAGTATTCCGGTGGACCTGTCACCACTAGTGATTTCAACTATATTTGGACACCCGACTCGATGGCGCAAACCTGGTGCAGCGTTTTTCTCGAAAATCAACTCATACATCCATGGCATCATTTTTGTCCAATGTAGGTATGCATCCGAGGAACCTCCGGCAAAAATAACTCCAGGATAAAATATAAATATCTACTTACGGAATGAGTGTGAAGACAATTTTGTGACACTAGACGATCTGTAAAATGTTCAAATATGAGTCAAATTTTTCATTTGCATTTTTTGGTTTCATGTCATACGTATAGACCTAAACACATGAGATCGGACAGTACTTTGACCATTAGAAAAAAAGGTTTCAGTTTTCTCTCATATTCACCAAAAGATATTAGTACCGCGGCTTCCTCGTTCCGAACTTTCCATCAGCTATGATTGACAATCAGATCAAAAAGGACTTTACGTCACTTTTCGACATGTTTCAAAAACAGTGTATTACTTTGGGATCTTTGAAATCGTCGTTTCGACAAGTTTTGCCGTCCAGATAAGAGAAAAGATCTCACTCCTTCCTGTGTTCACAAGCGACAATTGCATTTGAACAAATCGATGCCCGAATTGAGTTATGAAGCGCTCAAAACAGACCAAATCTGGTCAGATTGAGTTTAGGGGGGCGGGGGGTCCGAGAGAAGAGTTTTGCAAAAAGGGGAACGTCCAAAAGCGAGGGTCAAAATAACTAAAAAGAACAGGATTCTGAGAGTCAGAAGGCCAATAGGATGCCCCTACTTGAAGTAACCTGATTATCCGGCTGATTAACAAAACAGGGTCCTAATCCTATGGGTCTCCGGCTGGAAGGAGGGGGCGCCAAGTGGAGGTGGCAGATGACTCTGAGATTTGAGAGGTATGGTCGGGGGGGGGGGGGGAGATAAATACCGGCTGGCAAGGAAAGAAAGAGAGACAGATAGGCAATTAGATTGCTTGAGGTGACAGAGAAATGTGAATTCGCTCCGCACCAACTTATCATTTTACTGGCAGTTTCATACGTTTCATCCTTGCCATGATTTTTTGCCGTCTCTCGACACAAGGAAGAGTACTCTTGACTACTGCTCTTATATTAGATAAGAGGAAGTCGTGAAACAAAAAAGATTCGCAAAGAAAACCAAATGAACCGAGAACTCCGACTTTTATAACTAAAAGCTTTCTTTCCTATCCCGCTGCTGTCACTACTTTGAACCTACTTACAAACATAAAACTTCCCCATATGTAAGCTTCAAATATCAAAAGACAGAGTTGGGTTACCTACCATTCAGAAAAAAAACCCCCTAGGCTATGCAATATTATTGGAGATTCGAAGGCTACAGGATTGGTGTTCGATGTCTCTCTTTGTAAAACATATCAGCTCGCGACTTAGGCTTAAGCTTCACATCTCTTGTTAGTTTCAACAACAGTCTTTTCTGTTCTACTTACAAACTGTTTTGTTTGGGATGATATGATAATATTGATTGTAGGCGCTGGTTGAGAGCCTTACATACTTTTAAACAAAATGAATGCAGAGGCTTCCCTCTCATTATCGGGTTAAAAACGGGCCGATAGCAGTTGCCTTTTTTTTTGTGCTGCGACCAGGTAAAGTTTGTACAATTTCTTCTGAAAAGAATTTGTGTGTGGAGTCTGTATGAAAGGTAACTGCATATGTTTCCGACATATTTGTATTGAAATTAGGATACATAAAGCACAAGAACAGAAGAACACATGCAAACGCTTCTTCCGGTAAAGAAGCCAGAGCAATAATGCTTTAACCTACTTCAAAAAATAAAGACGTCAAAAGTGGAGGTAGTTTGGGATCTGGCAACGAGCTGCGGATACAATTGGCGGTGCGCAGTGTATCACAACTTTTGTCTACACATGCATTGGCAATGATGAGATGAGAGAAGAAAAACAGTAGAATGCTTCACATGGCTAAAATTGAGCAAACTGATAGTGAAAGCTTTAGGTCGAAATTCACACTTGTTGCCAGTGTGCAATAAGGACTTCTTGTATTGCGTAAAGTTAGAGCCGTTAAACAAACCAAAACACTTTGAACAAAGGCAGCTCGACTATTAAAAAATAGTGTCGACTGTTCCAAACAATCATTCCTATCTCCCAGGAAGGCTATGATGTTTAAGCTCGAAAATATTTCATGCCAACCGCTGCCAGTTTTTACAACGCGTCTCTACCTCAAAATTATTGAAAAAGATAAGCCGAATGAGTAGATCCAAGACCAAGTTAACGGTTTTTCGATATTCCGCTCAGAAAATTTTGTGACTACCAAAAAGGGTTATACTTAGAATCCACACTGTATAATGATTTCAGTTTCTAATCGAAATACCAATAGATGAAAAGGGAGGCATAGGTCCATTTAACATTGTTTCGTGTCGAAAATATCCAAATTTTCGTTTTGGAAAGAGCCTACTGTATAGTTTTGAAAGTTCACTTTTTTGAAAAATTCCTCAACTTCAACATCAGTGACCAGACCGGCCTGGACATGCCTAATTCTTTTCAAACTTTGTCACTTCTCCTACTTTTCTCTATTATGTCCGAACCTTTTAGTTTCGTTTCAACAGGACGGTACATAGTGGGAGTATTGTTCATTTCGCTGGGGAAAGGATTTTAAGAGCTAGCTAAAGTTGTCCTGTATTGTTATCGGTTCCGTTCTTCAGGATTTTCAAAAATGAAATACGGAACTCTCTTATCGTCTGGCACATTTTCCTTTTTTCAGGTTCAGTATGAGATCTCGGAAACACGAGAATCATTATTCGTCATTCGTTGTTCTTAATAATTTGTGGAGAAAATCTAGATTTTAATGTTTGATCCTTTCTATAAAACTATTTGCTTTATGCTTTGAGCAATATTCACATGCCACGGAGATTCCACAAACTTCCTGTCCTAGGTTCTGTCTAGAAAATCGGACTCTAGATCAGAGTTTTTGTGATTTTTTAAGTTTCACTGTCTTCATGAGAACGAAACAATTTACTGATGGCACTATGATGTTCGTCATGCTTTGGGTAAACACTAGTTCTCATATGTTTTTCAAAAAGTCAAAAGTTATAGAGTCTTGTCAAAACGAGAGTAATCAAATGAATGTTGGGGTTGGTCATCAAATATAAATGTTTCGTTGTTATAATATAGTGCCATCGAAAACCATTCGCTAAGTTCATCTCTTTATCGTTTTCCTAAATATCATGAGACCTGGGGAGTCTTTTCAAAGCGACTGAAGCCCGTTTGTGCTCCCGAAAATATGCATGTTTCACAGTTTTGGAATAGTGACGCACTCTCATTTTCAACAGTGTCAGTTGTTCTTACGAAAATGTCAGAAACACTACAATTTCCAGATGATGTACAACGACAGCACGTCGTAGGTCCTCGTCCCGGTCTGGGCCCAGCACAGTTACGACGGCTCCTTCTGATCGGACACCTCGTCCGTTCTTCGCCCTATACCCGTGCCGAGATGCGCACGAGCCGTGTCGAAAAGTGGTAGTTCGACTCGATGACAGCCGTAGAAGACGAGTCGGTACGGGTGGTACAGCGGCAGAATGGACAGCCTCCAGCTGCTGCTGTTGCTCCTCCCTCTCAAAATGGACTGCCTCTGAACGACGCCGAGCTGGCTCTGTTCGTCGCAGCTCTCCTGAACGCCAATCCTGACATGGGCCAAACCGACTGAACAGGTCTGTGAAAAAGTCTGAAGCAAGAAGCAATGAACTTTTCGGCGAAATTTTCTTTTTGAGGGACACAGAGACAGAGTAGCAGAGAGACAGGAGGCAATGAGAAAGGAAGACAGAGAGGTAGAGAGACAGAGGCCTATATCCACAAGCTTGTTTTCCTTGAACTAATATACACTGTCTGCCTTGAGACAGTGCCGACGCAAAGTTTGTATAGGTTAATCAAAACTGTTGCTAAGAGAAGGGCGTAAAAATTCAACATGGTCGAGTTGCAAACTCTAGAATAGGAAAATTATTCGCAAGTTTTAACTGAACACTCTTTACTGACTGTGCGTATATGATAAGCGAGAGAATAGCCCGATTAGAAGAGAATTTAGGCGGAAGATAAGACTTACTTTGCCCAACAGCCGGATTTCAGCATGCTGAAACACTGGATCCTTCTCTTTGTGACAGCTCAAACTATCTTCTCTCAACAATGTTCATCGGGATATAGTCTTGACATTCGCAACAACAGGTAAGAAAGTTATCCAGTTGGGTATTTACGTATTTCCAGATGCTTCAAAATCTCAACAGACACCCAAAACTATGTAGGAGCAATGACCTACTGCAACAGAGACGGAGGCTTCCTAGCTACTATCGAAAACGGATTTATCAATTCGTTTGTTGGAAGTTTGAATGGAACTGAGTCAGAGAAATCTTACTATATTGGACTGAACAGTTTGGTGCAAGGGGCTGGAGTCTGGATGTGGGTAGATGGGTCAGCATATACCTATAGTAACTGGGCGCCGGGGCAATCTCAAGGCGGACAGTGTGCTGCTATTCAAGGAAGAACGAATCTGTGGGGGTAGGTTGAAAGACACGGAGGCCGTTGCTGGATTACCAAATTTTAGAAATCCAAACTGTTCTACCAAGCTCCCGTACATTTGCATGACCGATCCGGTTTCCCAAACATATCAGCCAACTCCTAGACACGGTTTGTTGGCTGTATTAGTTGAAGATAGTCTTCAGCTCTGTGTGAGATTGGCTGGATGTACTTCAACAAAACCGATTCTTGTTACAAAACATTTATTGGATCTCGAACCAATCATGCAGATGCTGAAGCGACCTGTGTTGAGGGCTCCGGTGGTCATTTGACCTCTATTCACAGCTCTGAAGAGATCTATTTTGTCAGCGAACTGTCGGGAACAGGGATGGCCCAGGACTCGGCAAACCAAGTTATTATTGGACTCCTTTTTCTGAATAATGCATGGTCTTGGACTGATGGGACTCCTTTCGACTACCAGATTTGGACACCGGGTGCGCCGTGGCCTGGGCAAAGCTATGGATTTGTAAATCCAATGAAGTAGTAATAAGTTATGGGATTTTAGCTTTTTGCAGACGAGTGGACGGGAGGCCAAGGCCTCAGATACAAGTTTGACAATTATTCCAATGGTGGGACAACTTTTCGTGCCTTCGTCTGCAAGAAACGTTCTCTGCCTTAATAATAAAAGCTTAATTTCATTTTACAGTTTCGTGAAAGGATTCGACCCTCTATCTTTCTGTCTCTCTGTCTCTCTCTCACTCTTTCTCTCTCCCTGTCCCTGTCTCTCTCTGTCTGTCTCTTAGTTTCTCTGTCTCCTGTATCTCCCTCTCCCTCCCTCTCTATGTCTCTGTCACCCCAGGAAAGCAGAGTCTCGAGAAATTACGGTTATTCTATGGACTCGTCTTCTTACTCTCCATCTAGTTGACTACATCTTCTTGTGTCGTCCACTGGTCTTCTTGTCAGACTTCCTACCCAAAACTTCCCTTTCCCCGTGTCATCGGCGCTTCTCCCTTAGTCTATTTTTTGGCTCTTTTGATTGCTTTGTCTTGTCCTTCGAGCTCGAAGCGGTCTCCTTCGGACCAGGCTTCGACTTTTCGATCTTCTCTTCTTGAATTTTTTTAGTTTTCACCGAGGCATTCCCTCATCTTCTGGCTTGTCTTGAAGTCCTTTTCCTTCTCGACTGACTCCTTTTTGGCACTATCCGTGGTTTTCCTAGTAACGGTTTTCTCCTTCCTATTTTCACTTTTCTTGCTTTGTACATCGCTTTTTTTTCTTGTCACGTTTTTTTCTCAACATTCTTGGTAGATGAGATAGATTCTGAAACTTTTTCTATGCTTCAAGGATGCTATAAGATATCAGAAACACAAGATTCAGTAGTTCAAGTGCAACACGCGGAACATAGAGATATAACCAAAAAATTTCTAGGAAGAACCGATTGATCAGGGCAAAAAATACAGGGGAAATAGAAGAGATTAGCCATTTGATATTTGGAATAGAATTGGCGGTACATCAAATTCTGTGGAGGAACTCCGAGTCATCGAATACATATAAATGGTAAAGCATGTTTCTTCAAGAAATTGAATAGTCATCTGAATACACGTGATAGCTGTAATACACTACTCAAAATCGTTCAATTAAGTGTCCTTTCACGATTTACTGCATTAAATAGGGAAGGGTTTTAGTTGCCCGCGGGATATCGAAACGAGGTAGGTGCCATTCGAAAGGGCATCGAAAATGATGGTGTTTCCCAAATTTTCAGCTGCGGAATGGATGTCCTCAGCCTCCTGGAGCCCTTTAAAGTTTTCGTTTTTTCGCCACTTTGGCGCCCTAGATTACTTGGTTCCCGGGTGCAAGCACAGCAGCATGCAGTAGATAACAGAGTGGAAATTTACATTTTGGAACAATTTGTGCTATGAGGCGTTCGAAGGAAATGTTCGAAGCACAGTAACTGGTTACAATATGAACAGCAAATAAAGTGACGGAGTTGGCAACCATTGGAGTCTTCACAGACCTTTCCTGTCGGTTACGGAAAACATACTTCACTGGGTGTTTCGAAGCGACTACTTGAGACAGGAGCTGTTACATATCCTGTCTTCACCCAGGCGTGTTGTACGACCCTCTGGAACCGTTTGTTGCAGAACTGTTTGTAGACTTCAGAAATGATCTACGAAGACTGATGACGTACTTGCTCCTTGTTCTTATACATAATTCTTGAAATGAACTTGGTGATGTGTCTGGAACAGACTCTGTGAGCCTTTTTCCACTTCTTGATCCAAGAGAGAGAGAGGCTTTGAATCCTTTCAGCTTCACAGTTCTCTCGTTTATGTCCAGAGCTTCCTCTTGCAGGTGACGGTCGTGGAGCGTAGCTCCTTCGGTGAACGCTGTTTCAACGAACTCATAAAGGGTTTCTCCGATTTCCCGTAGAGCTGCATTTCTATGAATGATCAAATGCATTCCTACGAGAAAGACAGTATACTAAGAAATGAGAAAGTCTACCAAACTGTTCGCCTCTACGGAGCACCTTCAAATCGTTTGGTGTCATGATGAACCGGTATTTGCTGTTGAGAGATTCCAATGTACGAGTTCTTTTCTCTGTATCACGCTCCTTTTTTCTCCACAGCTGCCAGAAGACGCTTGTTTATGCTCATATACAGAGCTCTGATCAGAGATTCGTCGATAGTTTTTGAAGACTTTTTGATTTGCGTCCACAATTCTTCTTTGTTGTTGAATTGGCGGCTTTCGTAAACTTTATCTTGGAGAACGGCCCAGACGTTTTCCATAATGTTCAAATCCGGACTTCTTGCAGGCCACTGGATCGCTCTCACTCCCTCTTCTTCCATACAATCAGCAATAGGCTTAGAAGTATGGATTTTGACGTTGTCTTGCTGCCAGTACCATTGTTGACGGCCTATTTCTCGACGAGAATGCTGATCTTAATGCTTGTGATTGCAACGGAAGTACTCCTCTACATTACGCTTGCAGTAAAGACATAATTGAAGTAGTCAAATTGCTGCTTCTATACAAGGCTACAATCGAAGTCACCAATAAAGATGGATGGTCTCCTCTTCATTTCGCTTGCTTCAAAGGTGCGATCAATTGCATCACCTATATCCTTGAATGTGGTGCTAATCCGAACATAGGAATCAATGATGGTTCCTAAATGCACTACATATCCCTACGGATGTTAACAACGCCGATGTTGTCAAAATCCTCCAATATAGAGCCAATGTAGACGCCCGTCCTACCGATTTTTGGTCAGCACTGCACATTACCAATATTAAAGGAAATTTTGACATTGTAACTCTTCTCCTACAAGCTAGCGCCAATCCTAAGAACAGTAAGACTCCACTACAGTTGGCTCGAGCAAATGATCACAACGAAGTAGCGGCCATCCTTGTGAAATATGGAGCCCGTTAGACGAATAAACATTCAACAGTTGAATTGAGCTTTAAGTAAAAATCATTGTTCTACGTATCTTCATGGTTTTATCCATGTTTTTTTACTCTCAACTCTATTCTGTCACTCTGTATCTATATCTCTAACCAAAACATCTGCAAAACCTGTATTAGATGAAACCTCCCATCTTGCTGCTCTCCTCAAATCGACAGCGAGTCTCTTCCCACAACCTCGGCCGATTTCTGCCTGTAGACGTACCGAGCGACGGCGAAGCAAAAGGTCTCTTGTACTTGACAGTTGTCCTTCTTGTCCAAAGCGAAATTGAACGAGAAAACGGAACTTGAGGGCAAAAACACTGCGAGTTTAAAGAAAATAATACGGATTTGTGTTTGATTGTTTATAAACCACAAACAATAATAGAGGGGGGAAGAGATAGCAGAGGGTAATAGGTATTGTCTTATAAGTATAACTCAGTTTGTAACACTCAAGGCTGTGCTTACTTACCGGGACGCCTAGTAGCAAATTGCCGTGAGAGCTATGTTCCATTCACACTCAGGGCTGCAGTAAGACTATCCCCTGCCGTAGTAGGTGCACTATGTATTAAGCGACATACATGAAACTGGCCTTGTTTCAGAAAAGAGGTTGAGGCCGTTAAACATTTACCCTTCAAAGCAGAGCTCCGCCCTTTCTTCGTGAGACAGTGACTGAGTATCTAGCAATGACCTATGAACCACGCTATTAAATGATGAACGAAAGGGAATATCAGAAGACGGTCTTCTTATTCTTTGATGGTCCACATTAAATTTTCTGAATGAAGAAGTAATACGAGACGAAAGATCATTCTCTTTTAAGTGCCGTTTAGTTTAATTTTATAAGTACAAGAGTATTTGTACTTTGAGATACACCTAACCGAAGGAAGAGTTCAAACTGAGATGTGCTTCCATTTGTAGGACATAAAATGAATAGATTAGATAATATAGTATAACTTCTACCCAAAAATACTTCTTGAGCAAAAAGTAGGTCATTGACTAGTCTTCTAGTCTGAAGAGGGCAAAGTTTAAAGCTACATAGGTGAGAATTGGCAAATCTCTATATGACACACCTTGATGGTTTTTTAGCTAAAAGGATTCGTGAAAGTCTCTCTGGACTTTTCTATTCAGTTTACATCTTTTTTCAGAAGAGGGCTCCAAACTAAGGAATCAATTTCGAATCTTGTTCTAACACAATTAACAGAGTTTAGCCTTGGATTATTGGCTAGAAATATTCTAAAAATTCTAAACATAGCGATATACTTTTACACTAATTTTCTCGATATCTAAGTACTTTTAATCGATTTGCAGATCCACCTCAGAATCGTCTGGTTCGTTTCGTTCAGAAAAAAAAACCCAAGAAAAATAGAGAAAATTGACAATACGATCTTGTACGTCATTTTTACCATTTTGGTTTTTTTTTTTCAAACAAACCAGACCATTCTAGAGTGAAATTTGACGGCAAATCGATTTAAAGTAGCTAAAAACAGAAAAAATCAGTTAAAAAAAATCGGATAATAGTTCGGCAGGCGGCTCGGTTCATTCAAACGGTTTTCGCGCGCATTTTTGAATTCGGCGGGATTTTGAAATCTTTTTCTCGTTTACGATTTCTACGCCTTTTCACTGCTTTTCTCAACTTTTTGCCTTACCTTTTATGTCTTTTCTTGTTCGCTTCAAGAAATAAAAACTAAGACTGCCTTGTTCTCCGTTGGTACAATCTGCTCCCGTCTGTTGGTCAACCGATAGGAGTCAATTATCATTATACAAGGCAGTTCTACCAAAAATCGAAAAAAGCAAGAAAAAACTAAAGAGATTTTCTGACTTCCGCCGCAAAATTCAAATCCCAAAAAGCGCGTTGTCCAACCATAACTGGACTGTCCTTTGAAAGTTTGGAAGCTGTCTGGAAAAGTTGGTGACCATTTTTCGATTTCAAACATTTTTCCTGAGGACCATTTCTTAGCGAAGCGTTTGAGTCAACGGTTCACCGAAGTAGCTAGTCTATCTATGATAATGGTGAAACATGGAAAAATCGTACTTGGTACTCTGAACCAGAGCAACACTAATTATAGATCATTACAAGTGCCTGACGTACTGTGAACGTATTTCCCACTATAAAATTGTCTTTGACCACTTCTTGGAAAATTTTTGTTCGATATATACCTCTGTTTTTTCAAGCCAATCAGTACTAGGCATCGGCAGCTCAAATTTTCTCACTATATATCAATCTTCTGGGAACAAAAAGTCAGATACCCTTTCAATGCCTACCAGTTCATGGCCAATGTCTATTTTTTGCCCCTTCCTCGAAGTAATTCAA
The DNA here is from genome assembly GCA_037178855.1 of Oscheius sp. JU75. NCBI lineage: Eukaryota > Metazoa > Nematoda > Chromadorea > Rhabditida > Rhabditidae > Oscheius > Oscheius sp. JU75. The sequence continues at coordinate 1,095,830 of JASJZC010000006.1, read as the reverse complement.
GTGTTTCCCACCCGAAAAGACTAGTGATTCAGCGCGACGAGATGTCTTTTAAAAACTCTCGTGATCTCTCGACTGACCTTGATACATGTCTCCCCGGTCTGTTCGTCAAAACCTGTCATCACTCTGGCTATTATGTCTTTTTTCCTGTCTCCGAGCCGGAAATGGCGTTCCTTTGTCTCTGTCCAGAGTTTCCCCTAAGATTCGTCTCTTGTATCTCTACTCCCTTTCTCCTCTTCCCCAATTCTTCAACAGTTGTTGGTTTTGAAACCCGAATCTTTTGGACGATGAATTTGTTTTCGGCAGGATAGAAAACCGAGGGGGTTATAGGCACGTGGTGCAGGCTCTCAGGTATCAATTTCAAATAGGATATAGGTAAGAGCTTCTGGGTAGAGGAAAGAAGTTCGTCACAGAATCGGGTTAGATATTGTGTCTCTGTCACGGTTCAGAGAACTTCAGTATTTTAGTTTTTACAATCGAGTACTTCGTCTTTCACACAATGATTTACCAAACAATCTCTCCCTCTCCATTATATGCCAACCTTGAAACAAGAACTCTTTTAAAAAAAAAGTAAAGTAAAAAGATCCAGGAAACAAAAATGTTTCGACGATTCTGTAAATCACGGTAATGATTTCCCGTTCACTCTTCAGCTTCTGAACATTCTTCATATTTTTCCAACATATTATATGTTTCACTCAAACTATTTCGTACTTCTAGTTTTTCGTATCCTGATATCAGAGACACATTTCGTTCGTTATCAAAAAAACTATTTCCAAAAAGAATCGTTTTTGAGAAAACAACAAGTTTCACGAAAACTATGAACGTATCCAACATGTTTAATCTCCGTTTGACACAATGAGGTCAAATTTAGTTATAAATGCCCAAAAGTCCCTGTGTGTGCCTGTCTGTCTGAAGCCATAACTGGCAATTTGTCAATTACAATTACTGTTTGCAATTTCAAGCCAAATTGAGTCAGTTTGGGAGATGCGTCTCTGGGTGCACGTTACTCCTGACAGGGTAGCTCGACTGGAACAGTAACTACCTGTCACGAGTCTCAACAGGACATCAACCAAACTTGTTTGGGTAAAGTTAAAAGTAGAACAATTTCTTTTTGAGACCCATTCTCTGCATACTATTAGTGTATCAAGGGAGCTTTCTCTCTTACCAGAATTGAAACATTTGTCCGTTCCAAAGTACTATCAAGTTTTTGAATTGAGCTTTCTGAAAAGATACAATGTCTCAGCAAATCATGACTTCTTGTCTTCTTTAGCTTTGACTCGAGTACTATACTGATTCTAACAAAATGCATGATGTCAAAAGTTTTGTACGGCTATAGTTACATTTATCTTGATAGCATTAGCATTCCAAACATTCTCAGGCATACGACCAAAAAGAGAAACATTATTCTTACTACCTTAGTCTAACCTCTGACTTTGAGAGACGGTACAGATGATCTTCACTATTTTTTGTGTTTCGCGAAAACCAAACTAAAAAAATCATGGCTCTACCAGAGATTGTAATGAGAAAGTTTGTGTTTCAGCAAGCTGAATATAGAAATCGGCGTTTTCAAGTTACTTCTTTGGAGTAGAGTCTGAAATAAGTTAAATTGGATCTATATATGTGATATCAGAGATTTCAAGTCACTAAGCTCGTGGTCCGCTAGCTCTAAAATTTTCAGTTGTTCTCACCTTATTTCCAGCCCGGACACCGCTTCTACATTTGCAGCTTGCTGTTTCCTCCTCCTCCCGTGGTTCTGGCCATAAAATCCCCTTCCCTCCCTGGGTGTGAGCAATCAAAAAATTCACTCTCACGTAATCGGCCTCCCCCTTGTCTCTTTCCTCTCTCAAAGAGTCTAGTCTCACCTCATTCTCAGTGGGAAAGAGAGAAAGAGAGATTGGAGTCCATTGATTCTAGTGGGGGAGACAGAGAATGAGAACTCCGCCCTCACACTCTCTGATTTTATAGAAGAGAAGAGACACCTGTCTCTCTCTTTTTCTCAATTTCCCGGACCAGGTGGGAAGTGATTTTTGTGATCTCTGTTTTTCTGGTTGAAAGGAATTTTCATATCAAAACTTGTTAATAGGAGAGGGAAATTTGAAATGCGTTCATTGTCTTCCAGGGTTTTTCCAAAGTGTATACGTACCTCATGAAACAAACAAGAAATGTTACGCTTGTTTCTATTGTGTCATGCGTGAAATTTCTATGTTCTTTGCTATCTATATGATTTCTGTTAGAAAACTCACTAGTACGCTTCAATGCCAAAAAAAAACCTTCTTTCGTCGAACCGTATCGGCCATATCTGTTTTTCGTTTTTGAGCCAGATGACCTTATCGGATAGCACCTATTCCCAGCCGAGAGCTTTAGCAACTCTTGAAAACACGAAATATATACAAGTTGTTGGCTCCTACGACCCTTTCAAAGTATATATGAAACCCATGAAACAAAAATATGTTACTTTTCCCTCAATGAACTTTTTCCTGGTGATAATGTTTCAGTACATGCTTATCTGAGACGAGGACATCTGATTCCTACTTATATATCAGCCCCTTTATTGAAATTCATATTTATAGTTTCTCGTTTGTTTGGTTCTCTATGTCTCTGTTTCTCTGTATTTCTGTCCCTCTGTCTCTCTTCCTTTAACCAATCCCTCCCTAATCCTTGACTCACAATCTGCCCTCTTTCTCCCTTTCTCATACTCCCAATCCCTCGTGTTCTTCCCACCCCCTCGGTGTTCCCAGGCCAATCCCTCATCTCAGTCTCTCTATTTTCTATCTCCCCAGCTGCAAATTTTGGCTCGCATCTTTGGTTTTCACTTTTTTGCTTTATCCTTCCTTGTCAGTCTTTTCGGAACGAATCTCGGGGAGAGAGTGAGAGAGGACAAGGAGCAAATTTGATTTTGAGTGCATTTCTGACTACGAATCTCATCAGAGCAGAACACGTCGTTATGGTGTTTCTTTTCGAGTCTAGAGGGTCCGAAATTTGTTTGACTGCTACCGTAAAGTAGGCCAAGAATAGGGAAAATCAACCAAGACAACTCATCGAGGAACATAGAAATTTTAGTAATGTCTAGTCGTTTCCCTTTGGTAAGAATGTTGTTTCAACTTCTTCCTAAATAGAATGAGAAATGTGAAGAATGATTAAAACTTGGTTTTTTTTTTTACGTTTTCTCATGTTTGTCTCAGAGAGAGCCCATTGTGAACAATTTTGTTTGATTGATGATAGAAATGACAACTGAAAGTGTTCACATTTACTAACCGATTCCCTCCCGAAAGTGTTTAACAGGAACTGGGAACAATAAAAGTCGATATCATTTCGGCTTAAATTACAAAAAATAAAGTTGCAACACCATCATAAAAGACTGCGTGCAGTTCTGTACAGTTTTCAATTTGCGAGTTGTTTTATACCAATGTTCAGTGCCTGCCTCTTGCTCTCACCAGAGATGTGCAGAAATCATATTTTGTTTTATGGAAAATGGAAATTTTTTCTCGCGCAGACCAGACGCTCTATACAGAACTTTTAGAGCAACCATATGCCCTCAAAACTGAAAATAGGCATATTAGGTCTAGACAATTAAACCGAGTGTTTTTTGTTTCAACCTCTCCCTAACATACCCATGGATTCGTTCCAAACAATTGGATCAGTCACATCTAAAAGAATTCACAAAAGTCAGTAGGGGACCGTTTTCAGGTGCTGAGAACGGGAAAAGAGCCATTTTTGATTGGATCAGGCTGTTCAAGGAGGTTAGCAATTCCGTTTTTGATTCCGTTTGATTCCAAAATTCTGTTCCTTCTTCCAGCCACAACTATCAAATATTTTGGCTAACTCACTCACTGTTATCATAAGTCAAGTTCAGAACATTGAGTTTTAATTAGCGCAGAAATTCTTTTCCTTATAACAGCCAATGAAAGGGAGCGTGCTGGTTCGAAATCGTCATTATCAGCAAATTATCTGAATCTTGTCAAAATTTCCTCCCCAAGAATCGTGACGTCCCCACTGCCTAATCTCCTCCTATCCCCTCAATATGAGCCGATTTGCCCTCGTCTGATACATCTCTCCCTTTTTTCTCTCGCTTCCCCTTTCCCTCGGAAATGAAAAAGAGAAGGAAGTCTTCTGTCTCTCTCACCCTATAACCCATTCCGGACCATTTGATACCTGAGAGGATCAGGTGCTTTCTACCCGGAAAACTGAGCCAATAATTGCATTTTGGAGAGAGAGAGAAAAAATATTGGGCCCATGGGATATAACACAACAGGAGCTTACATAAGTGAATAATTACATTTTCCTGGAAGCGCGGGAGGAACAACAATCTCGACCTATTTTGGTTTTTCTCTGTTTGGAAATGATTTGGTTTCAAGCAGTGGTGACAGGAAAGGAAACAAGAAAAAACACCACCTGGAAGGAGCTAGAAGTTTTTGTTTACGAGTTTCTCGTAGAACTTCTTGTGCTCGCGGAGGCGTGCTATTAGGGTTCCAGATATTTTGTCTTCACTGCTTTGTAGAAAATTGGTACAACAATCCAAAACGCGCTATTTTCCTTGAGGAACTAGTTACAACTTGCAATCCCTGACTCTTTGTCTCTCTGTCTTTTCCTGTATCTCTGTATCTATCGGTCTCTCTATCTCTCTGTCTCTCTACCCTGTTCTCTAACCCCTTTCCTAGTGTCGAGTAGGCTATAGCTCATCATCACCCATAGCGACGCAAAAAAGCCAATCAGGCTCTCACACTCTCGAGAGAACGCGCATTCCTGTTGCAGAAAACTAAAGCCGGGGATCTCTGCACCGCGAAAGATATAGGAATATGCCTCGGGGCAAAAAGGCTTTTGGCTCTTCAAGGCAGTGAGTAATGGAATTTGGGGGGAGGCAAAAAACGAAGAGACAAGGGAGCTTTGACAGCCAGCTTGACTACTTCCTGTCATTTTTCCTGAAGAGTTCCTTTGTGTATTTTTTTTTGCTTCAACTGGGCTTGCTAGTGGAAGAGCAAGATTCGCAGTATTCTTGCTGACCATCGCAGCCAAAAAATAAGCAGAAAGTACGAAATTTTCTTATGTTTGAATTCGTCCATTGATTGTTTCTGCGATACTATAAGAGCGGAAATTTCGCAAAATGTTTCAAGGTCTCTCTAGACTCTAATAACAAGAGGAGCGGTACTGGTTTACTGGATAAGGAGGGAAAATAGCATACACAAGTCAAAAAGACCAGAAAGAAGTAAATTAAGGTGGAGCCAGTACTCTCTTCCCGCGGATTGCAATATGAGAAAAACCAGTCTCTCTCCCATTCTGTTCAACAATTTAATCAACAATAGGTTGCTCAAAACTTATTACCCTTCCAGTTTTAATCTACTGCTTCTGACTTCGAGGGTTCAGAAACCCGAGAACTCTAGTTCAAAAGACGAAAGGGAATCCCCTCATCTTGTCTAGGGGGAAGCAGTCACATTTTCCTCTGTCTCACTCTCTCCGTCTCTTCTGAAATTGAGCCTAGGCTCTCACCCCTAATTGTGCCTCTGGAGACATCTTTTCCCTGACACCAGAACATCTCCCCCCGAAAAAAGTTGTCCATGTCAGATTTCTGGTCTTTTTGACTTGTGTATGCTATTTTCCCTCCTTATCCAGTAAACCAGTACCGCTCCTCTTGTTATTAGAGTCTAGAGAGACCTTGAAACATTTTGCGAAATTTCCGCTACATTGAAACATTTCACCAACCCGACAGAGATTCACACTGCTGCTACTCTTCCTATTGAGGGTTCATGGAAAAACTTGAAACGTTTCACAAACTACATCCTAGAACTGGTACTGCGCGTGTTTCATACTCTCCTAATGGCTGGAAATCTTACCACAAAAGGTAGGGCATGTTCTACGTACCGTGAGATTGTCGCTCGGGTAATTACTCATTTTGTTTAGTTAAAGTACTCATGAAACCCTTACCGTTTACTTAAACCTAGCAGAGGTACACGGAAGCGCAAAATCGCGAGAGCACTATGACCCGAGGCGCCTATTTCAGTACTACCGTAATTTCTAGTTTTTGAACAGTTTTTGAAACGCGACATCGGACCTAAACATTGTTCACCGTCTGACTGGTCCTTATAGAAAACCTGAAACATTCTCGATTTCACTATTGTTAAAGGGACACTGACGTTGTGGGTGTATGGGTGTCCCCGGGCACTACTTTTGTAGTTGGGATAAATTTCCACATAAAATTCAAGTCCAAAAATTGCTTTTCCGGGAACACCCATACACCCGCAATGTCTCCGTCCCTTTAATTTTAGGCACCTTTACTTTTTGCTCATTACATTCTTCGAAAAAAAGGCATCCTTTGAAACATTCAGGTTATCCCAATACTTCTCGAAGGATCTCTGTCTCTGTCTCTAGACGAGCACCAATCCTACCGATCAAATTTTTTCAATGTCTTTCAGAGCGGATTAGCCTCATCTAAGCTCTCCATTTTTGCGTCATTGTGCTTGTTCGTGATCGGGAACAGCATTGGTTTCACGTTTACTCCGTTTTTTTTGAATAGCAGACAGTTCCCCCGTAGTACTTTCCAGATCAGATTTAGAACATGGAAGGAGCTTGCTATTGTTGTTCCTAGGCCAAAACGGTATATGGAGATAGGATGAAACAGTTTCGTTTCTACCAATGAGTTTGGGGGTTCTATAGAATTACTAAAAGTAAAACTTTTCAAGGAATGTATATTCTGACTGTTGCTCATTTTCTGACTGGACTTCATAGAAAACCTGAAATATTTCCCAATCATTTCCCTACCAGCCTTCCAGAAATATACAGCTTTGCAATTTTCAATGGGATTTTGAGCTTTACTGGAATTCTCTGAATGATGGTCATTGTTGAAACAAAATTCAATGGATGCCCATCGACTGCGCTGTATCAATTTCCCAAAATGTCGCGTAATATGGCATTTCGGTGAAACAACAATCTCTCTTTTCTGTGACCCAGCTATTCAATACCCCTTTTCAAAAAAAAATGCTTTACTGTTAGAAAGTGGTAATATTTTTAGGGGTATGTTACGGTGAGGAACAGAGATGTGCTCCATTCAAAATCACGTATTGTTTGCTCCTGGTAAAAAAAACATTGAATTCATGAAACATATTAGCCAATACGACCAAGTGGTGTCGCTAAAGTGATCGAAGCAAAAACGTTAGTACCTCCCTGCGGCCGTTTTTCTTTGGATGAAAATAGTAGGACACTACGGTTTCGCTCAAAAGGAGTAAAAAGGACTAATACCTGAACCACAACTTCTTGAATTTGAAAAATGACTCTTTTTGAACGTTGTTCCCAAGTATGACAACGATTCTAGACGTTCGTGTAGCTTTAGTAAAACTTTTCTCTATCATAACTTTTTGAAATGGTAGCCTCGTTCTTTCTAATTTTTCCACTCAACTATACACTTTCTCAACCCCAAAAAACACTTCTAATTCCATGCCATCATCAAGAGGTGTGGGTGTGACTGAATACGGGTAATTTGGAGAGCTCCGAGTTGTTTTATATTGTCTTTTTATACAAATATCAAATTCATCATCCTTTTAGGGGGAAATTTATCAGTACCCCTCTTTTTCCTCCTTCCTAAAAGTTTCCGAGATTCCATTTGTTTTTGTTTATGAAGAGTTGATTCAGGGACTCGTGGACTCTTATACTCTTGTTGAAACAAAAAGTGTAGACAGTGACTGACAGTTACAATGGTAATGAGTGTTTTTTTGTGAATGTGGTTGAACCAGATATGCGCCTTAGGCCCGAAAAAGGTCGGCCGGGCCTGTTTTCAGTTCTCAGACTGCGCAACGGAAATCAGCCTGTTCGGGGTCACGTTTGCATTTTTCTTTTTTCGATATTCTGCAAAGTTGTAGAGCAGAAAAAATACTGATGTAGAGCATTGCAAAGTTAAAGTATGTAACCCTGACCCCTAAATGGCTGATTTCTGTGACTCATCCTGAGCGCTGAAAACAGGCCCGGCCGAGTCTAAGGTGTATATCTGGGTTGAACTAATATCCGCAAGGTTGAAGTGGCTACTATACCAATTTCCCGTAACATTATATTTTCAAGTCTTCAAAGTCTAATAGACAAGCAGCAAGTTTTTATTCTTATTATTCTTATCGTCCGGTTCTGTCCTATGTATGTTGATTCCCGAATCCAAATCCCTGACTCTGATCTGTGCACCCATGAAATTCGAGACATAATTGGTGGTCACACAGCCGGGCTTGGAAACTAAATAAAGAGGACTTTGACATCTGGAAACACTTTCTTGCCAGAAAACCAACTCTACATCGATTCACGATAGAAACCTCGGCTCCTTTTACGAGCGAGACGAAACACGAAAAGTCGACTTTACAGGCAAAACTGTAAACAACCATAGGTAAGTTGCGTTTCGGGAACTTCCCCAGAACTGGTGAAAACAGTTGAAACATTCATAATTTTTTAAACCGGAATCGTCTCATGTTGTCAACGGGTTTCTGCCTTAGCCAGAAGGTGAAACTTTTTTCGACAGTCTCGTGAACTTTGACCAATTTTCGGGTTTTTCAGTTTTTTTCTTCAAAAAGTCAAAAGATTCGGCAAATCACTGACAACTTCAACCTCTGTTGCTTTTACCAGAAAGGTTAGAAAAATGTCACTTTTCGAAAATAAGAAATGTCGAAGAAATCATCTAATTAGTGATAGAACACCACAATAACGTAGAATGTTTAAACAAAAAGTTTCATTATCAGCATATATTATTCCTATTCTGGCATCGGCACGATATACAGCTAATTAACAAACTTTTCTCTGAGACATGAAATGTTTCAACGAGTTCAAAGTCAAAGTCACGGACATCAGAACGAAACGTTCATATAGATTCTCAAACTTTGGCGGTTATACTTTTTCAAGCCTTCTTTCCTCTCTGTCTCTCTGCCTCATTCCCCACTACCCTGTCTTTTCCCTCTTCCTTTATCAATCAGGCACTCTCGCTGGGAGAGCGACGTGCTACTCTCTTGCTTTGTCCCTCAAGGGAATCAGCCCCGGGCGGGTCTAAATTATGAGAAAAAAGGATGAGGAAGAAAAGACTCATAACTTCCGGTCTTTTTGAACTTACACACCTCCTTCTACGCTAATAGGTTTCCTAGATGTTTCAAGAGAAACATTAGATAAAAGGGTCAGTTTTGAGTTATTCAGTGCCCAACACAACAGGAAAAAAAACTAAAGAAGACCCCCGACATCATCTATAGACTTGTCTATGTCTGATTTTGTTGCTTCTCCGGTGCAGGTTTTTGTGGTACTGTCAGAACTTTCAACTCCTTGTCAATCTACCGCTTGTGGCCAGTTCTGAACTTCAACAGTTTTCGATTTGTTACAAGTTTAGTATAAGACAAAAGGGGTCTGGATGTCTTGATACATACGGCAGTAGGAACGAAAAAACAGACAAAACTTCTTCCGATCTCCCTAGACACATACACATGCCCTCCTAGCCGCTTTACCTTCATCATATGTACTTCTGTTTCAACGTGGAAAAACCTGTATTGTAACGGGCTGCCAGAGCTTTCAACTCAGTATGTCAATCCACTGCTTCTTGTTAATTTTCGAACTCGGGTGTTTCTCGATTTGCTTAAAGATTGGCGTAAGACACGAGAAACCGTAAAATCTATTTTAAATTGTCCTCGCGTCTCTGTCTGTCTGTCTGTCTGTCTGTCTGTCTGTCTGAAGCCAATATTGCCAATTAGTGTGCACTATTTTGTGCGCACACTAATTGTTTGCAAGTCAAGTCAGTTCGGGAGATACCTTCTTTGGGAGAACGTTGCTTCTGTCATGGTAGCTCAACTGGCGGGAAACATGCGAACAGGATCAGATTATAACTGTCATTGTGCTCCCCAGGGACGATAGCAATACTTGGACAGTTGGGTCGAGAAATCGGAAAAATGGGTTTAAAGAGTGAAAGGGAAGTGGGTTTGAGGGATAGAAAGTGGAGTCAAAAAGTGGGAAGTGGGTTTCACTGATTAGAAATGATCATTAGCAATCGTTTTTGCTGGGGAAAGGACAGGGTAGATATGCCTCAAGGTGCGCAACAAGTTAGGCTACCGCCCCGAAGGGTTTTGTTGGTTTGTTTGCAAGTCAAGCCAAATCGAGTTCGAACTCACTCAAGAAAGCAACAAGGTCAAGAACGCAATTTACTTTTGCAAATACTTTTGCAAAGACAAAGATTAGCTTGCGCTTTTGCTTCACCTTTAAGTTGCACAATGGATCCGGACGAAAGAAGACGCCGTCAAAGAGAGCGGATGAGGGCCGCGAGGCACCGAGCCAGCCAAGTACATGGACCAGGACAATCCATTGCAAGAACTATCACCGCCACGGACTCGATGGCAAACTACGTCCCGCAGCAGCCGCCCTTCCCTGCTCCAATTATCCCCTTCCCTCATTCGACGATGTGGCCTCTTCCTTCTCCACAACTGACGATGATGCCTGTACAACTCTTCCCTGCTCCACCATCAATGTTTGCCCATGCTCAACAGTTTCACATCCAGTCTCAGAATGAAAGACGGAATGAGCTGCAGCGCATTCGTCGAGCAAAGTAAGTCTTTTTATTTGAACAGCGCAAGCATGTTTTAGTTATACGGAAGAGCAAATTGAAAGGCGTAGAGAAGCCGATCTACTATACAGACAAGAAGTTCGATCTCGGGAAACAAATGAAGAGACAGCAAGGAGACGAGAGGCCGATGCTGTTCAACACCAGAATCAGAGAGCTCGAGAGACCTTGGAAGAGACTGTTCGAAGGCAAGAGGCCGATGCTGTTCAACATCAGAATCAGAGAGGTCGAGAGACCTCGGAAGAGACTGCTCGAAGGCAAGAAGCCGATGCTGTTCAACATCAGAATCAGAGAGCTCGAGAGACTTCGGAAGAGACTGCTCGAAGGCAAGAGGCCGATGCTGTTCAACACCAGAGTCAGAGAGCTCGAGAGACCTCGGAAGAGACTGCTCGAAGGCAAGAGGCCGATGCTGTTCAACATCAAAATCAGAGAGGTCGAGAGACCTCGGAAGAGACTGCTCGAAGGCAAGAGGCCGATGCTGTTCAACATCAGAATCAGAGAGCTCGAGAGACTTCGGAAGAGACAGAAGCCCGTAGACTATCAGATGCAGAGCGCCACCAACAGGCCTACAACCAGTTAGTTCCCCTCCTTTTTACAGTTACGGCTCAGAATGACCAATGCTGAAAGGTCGGAATTCAATGTTGCCAGAAGAGCGAGGAATGCTCTCGATAAGCCTCTCTATCGCATTGCCTTTACCTCCACAATCCCGCCTAAACATTACATCGGAGCCATGGATTCATATTGCACACAGTGTCACTCCAAATTCTTCTCAGGTTTGTATCCCAGACTTTGATCAACTTTTTGTTTAAGGAGAGTTTGCCCGACAGAGGGACGGCACTTATAACATTTGTTGTGTCAATGGCATGATTCGGCTTCCGCTATTCCCTGATTTTGACCGAGGATTGAGAGAACTCTACAAGGGCACCAATAACTCCTCCAAGAACTTTCTCGAGAATCTTCGATCCTACAACAATTCTCTAGCAGTAGCTTCTTTGAACTGCAAAGTAAGAACAGTATCAAACTTTTCGAGACTTTCGGCTCAGATTACACAGCCTCGAGGACCTGGAGTACAAGTTTTCCGAGTTCACGGAGCAGTCACGAGAGCTGTGGGAAATGCTTTTCCACAGGATGGACAGTCACCAGTCTATGGCCAGCTTTACATCATCGATCCCGTGGAAGCAGGGAGCTTGCGATCTGGACATGTGGCAAATTCCAATTGCAATCCTCAGCTGATGGTGGCTCTTTCGCGCTTCATGAGTGCAAACTACATCCATGCGACCAACTACAGGATGTTGGGAGAAGTTTACGAAGCGGAGAGAGCGGCTGCAGAGCAAGAAGGCCGAGAATGTCCGGATGTCCGGCTCCTCTTCCATCTCGGACGAAACGTCGACAAGAGACGGTACAATCTTCCCATTACGAACGAAATTGCGGCTGTCTTTGTTTTGGATCTGGACGGAACCATTCCCGAATGCGAGTATTCTGTTAGAGCGAGGAACGCCAATGGCGGCCTACAAACTGTGAAAGCTTTCCAGAAGGTAAGATGTTTCATTTCTTTCTTTAAAATAATTTTCGTAGGGAATTGACTCCATGTTGTACCCACTGTTCTTCTATAATCAGTCGGAAGGAAACATGTGGTTCAAGGAGAGACTGCTGTGTGTTCGTAATGGTCGTCAAAACAGGAAGTGTACATTGCTGATGTATATCCGCTATCATCTGATGCGTCGAGACACGATCTTCAATCCAATTCATTATGGCCGTCGCCTATTCAATCAATACATCGTCGACAACTGGGTGCGCATTGAGTCTCAGAGGGCAGACTGGCATCGGAACAATCAGGGCCAACTTCGAGCCGAGAACTATCAGCAGCTTCAAGACGCTGTCTCTAGCGGAGACAACGGTAACATCGGAACAAGGATAGTTCTCGGGCCAACGTTTGTGAACTCGCCCAGATACATGCAGGCGGCATACAGAGTATATCAGCTTTTTTCTTCTCAAACTTTCTTTTAGGATTCGATGGCAATTGTCACACGATTTGGGAAGCCCGACCTCTTCATCACAATGACTTCGAACCCGAAATGGCGGGAAATATCGGAAAATTTGCTCCCTGGCCAAACAGCCCAAGATGCTCCAGATTTGGTCGCTCGAGTCTTCAGAATGAAGCACAAGGCGCTTCTAGCCGATATCAAAGAACACTGGATTCTCGGCAAAACAACAGCTTGGGTCTCAGTAACGGAGTTCCAAAAGAGGGGTTTGCCGCATGCCCACATGCTGTTCACAATGGCCACGGAGGACAAGCCGAACACGGTCGATCTTGGTAAGTATAACAACTTTTTCTCTCCCAGAAACTGTTCTATCAGTTGACGCCATAATCTCTTCTGAACTACCACTGTGTGCCGATGCAAATGATCCCATGTATCCAGTTTTCGAAGCTGTCAGCAGCCATATGCTTCACAGAAGATGTAGTCCAACATCGCCCTGCTGGGATCGTGAGAAAAACATCTGTACCAAGAAATTCCCGAAGCCCTGGATCGAGGCTACTACGATACCTGAAGATGGATTCGTCAAGACGATGCGACGGAATAACGGAGCCATGGCCCGAATCATCGACGTACGAGGCAACTCCACAGTATGTCTCTGTTTCTGATTTTACTGCTCTCTTTCAGATATACGACAACCGAGACGTTGTCGCCTACTGCAAATACCTGTCTGTGAAATATGACTGCCATCTCAACGTGGAGATGTGCGTCATGGTAACCGCCTGCCGCTACATCTTCAAGTACGTGTTCAAGGGCAACGACAGGGCAGAGCTGCACGTGGAAGTCGTCGACGAGATCAAAGAGTTCATCGATGGGAGATACATTTGTCCGCCGGAAGGAATGCATCGCATCCTTGAGTTTCCGATCCAGGAAAGATCCCACTCTGTCGTCGTATTGGCTGTGAGTACTGTTCTGTTCCAAAAATGATGTCTCTAGATTCATCTGCCTGAGCAACAAAGTGTTGTATTCAATCGCAACAGAGCCGACGCCGCTCTACAGTGCCTGAAGAACAGCACTCTCATGGCCTACTTCAACGTTTGTGCAGAATGGGAAGAAAAAGAGGCAAGAGGAGAGGATCTGGGTCCAGTTGATCCGAGAACCGTCTACTACAATGAGATGCCGGAGCACTTTACATACGAGAACAATGACGTAAGAACGCCTCTGTTATTCTTTCAAGTCAATTTTAGACGTTCATCTTGAATGCACGCAGTTGCAAAGGCTGCTGGAAGACGAAGAGAGCTTCAAACTCTAACATCGGCAGAGTCATGATGGCCTCACCGCGCGAAGTGGAGCGATACGCTCTTCGGCTTCTTCTATTCCATATCAAAGGAGCCACGAAGTTTGAAGACTTGCGACAGGTCCAAGGAGTCCTTCACGCAACTTTCTCGGATGCTGCCAAGTCAATGGGACTTTTGAATTCGACCGGCCATCTGATGGCATCAATGACCGAAGCTACTACCAGTGGAACCGCCTGCCAAATTCGATCCTTCTTTGCCTCTCTTCTTATGTTCGTAGAGGGAATTTCGCCGCGAGACGCCCAGCAGGTCTGGAACAGCTTCAAGGCTGATCTTGCTGGAGACTTTTTTCACCGTAGTGAGTTTTTTGCTCAAACCCTTTGAAAAACATTGTTCAGCACAAGATCTCAATCGCTCCTTCAACCTGGCCTACTACGCTATCAAAGACCAATGCGTTTCTTTGCGTCTCGAAGACTTCATTCCTCCTCCTCCCGGTCCTAGAGCAACAATCCTCATGCTAGATTCGGTCGACCATCAGGCCGAGTTGAATCGCATGCTCCCTCTGCTTCGTGCTAACCCTGAACAGTCGAATGCAATCGACCGCATCTTCAACGGGGTCGTGAAGCTGGCGTTTGTTGACGGTCCCGGAGGTACAGGAAAGACATTCCTCTACAGGTGTCTCTACCATATGTTGAAAGGTCAGTTTTTCTCCCCTTTTCTCACGCAATTTAGTTGCTGGGAAGCAAGTGCTTTGCTCCGCATATACTGGCATTGCTTCGAATCTACTTCCACAGGGACAGACTCTCGCCTCAGCGTTCAAATTCAACATTGAACAGGATTGTCGCTCATCGAACATCAAGCCAAATTCCAAAGAAGGAAGAGCTCTGAAGGATATCGACTACTTCATCATCGACGAGGCCTCTATGCTATCTGGATCGATGCTCACTACGATGGATAGTGTCCTGCAAGACATTCATGGCAACACGACACCGTTCGGAGGAAAGTCAATTTTACTCGGCGGCGACTTTAGACAAGTTTGTCAATTCTAAACACTTTTCAACTTTTTTAGGTCTTGCCAATTCCTCCCAAAGTGGGTCGATTCCAACCCTTCGAGATCAGTCTCAAGAATTGTCCCCTTTTTCGTCTATTCGATCAGATCAAGCTGACTCGAAATATGAGGGTTCAGCAGGATCAAGTAGCTTGGATGCAGTACATTCTTCAAGTTGGAAACGGCACACTACCAGATGACGAATCCGGAAGAATCGCATTGATACCAGAAATACTCAGTCATGGTGATTTGATCCAGGAGATCTTCGAGGGATCATTCAATGACGCCAATCTGATCAACCAGCGTGCCATCCTGTGCCCGAAGAATAAGGATGTCGATAGAGTCAACAACAGCATATTGGAGCGAATGACAGGTAGCTACTTTTTTCGTCTCGATATACACTGCACACTTTTTCCAGGTGAGACGAAAACCTACCATAGTGCGGATAGTGTCGATGTGGACGAGGATGGACACAATTACTATCCAACCGAATTCCTCAATAAGCAAATTCCTTCCAATCTCCCTCCTCACACACTCCGCCTGAAGAAAGGAGCCGTTGTCATGCTCCTGCGCAACATCAACGTCAAGGAAGGACTTTGTAATGGAAGTCGCCTTCAAGTGACCGGATTCGGCGAAAGGATTCTTAGGTGCACACAAATTACGGGACCGCGGAAGGGAGCCGAAGTCATTCTTGGTCGATACGACCTATACTCCGATCAAGGTAAGAGTACAAACTCCGTTTCCATTTCATATTTTAGGTCTCTCAGTACGCCTGAAGAGACGCCAATTCCCAATCAAGCTAGCCTTTTCGATGTCAATTCACAAGGCCCAGGGTCAGAGCCTAGAAAAAGTGGGTGTGGATCTCACTGAAAGTGTTTTCTGTCACGGGCAGCTATATGTAGCTCTGTCCCGCGCCACCTCGCAACATGGAGTCAAGATCTTGACCCCCGCAAGGAACCCGAAAACTCGGAATATCGTGGATCCTCGAGCTGTAACCTGATGGACCTCTTCTACTCTCCTTCGAT
The DNA here is from genome assembly GCA_037178855.1 of Oscheius sp. JU75. Taxonomy (NCBI): domain Eukaryota; kingdom Metazoa; phylum Nematoda; class Chromadorea; order Rhabditida; family Rhabditidae; genus Oscheius; species Oscheius sp. JU75. The sequence continues at coordinate 1,079,937 of JASJZC010000006.1, read as the reverse complement.
CTCTCTCTTTTCTCTACAACTATGCCTGATTCTTTCCCTTCCTTCTCACTTTTTCTCTTCCCTACCCCTCAATTTGAGCAACTGAAATTTGAGATTCCTACTACCAGAGTGCATTATATTGTTTCCCCACATATTTCCCCTGAGAGAAGTAAACAGTGTTAAGGCTCATTTTTGTTTTTGTGAAACAAGACAATAGACAATTTAAAATTTAAAAACAATTTAAAATAGACAAGTTAGGCACGCCCCGAAGGGGCGCAGCCTAACTTGTAATCTAAAACTTGGCGAACTAGCATTGTGAGACTTCTTACGGTCCCCTTAGAACATGTCCTTCTAGCCTATATGTTCTACAAAATGTTTCAAGGGAAATGTAAGGGGGGCATAGATCAAACTCTCTCCAAACCGCAACCGGACGTTGACGTCATAGGAATATTTCCAATTGAAGATAATTGATTAACTATTCAGATTTTCCTTCTTCTTCTCTTTCCGTCAATTTTCTCTAAGTTGTATCATTATGGTTTTAAGTTCTATAGAAGTTCACAATTATAGTTCAGTTTCACTTATAAGTGCCCAAAATCAAGAATAGCAAAAATCCAGGTTTCTTTGAGTGAAAGCCGTGGTTATTCGAAAAGTTGAGCATTCTAAACCTTGTGAACCCTCAATGTGGAGTTTTTCTGGATCTCTTCAAATTTGTCTCAATATCTTAGTTTCACATTTTGTATGAAGCAAATCACTTCACTCCTTATTCAATGACGATTTCGATAGCAGGAAAACTAAAAATTTATTATTTTGAATGCCCTGATGGAATTGTGCCGACCTCTCTCTTGACAATATTATACCAAGCTGAAACAAAAAAGTGACATTCAGGCTACAGCTTGTTCCCCCAAGACTTTGCCTAAAATAGTGCCGCACCTGTTTTCGAACAGTTTATAGTTACAGCCTTTGGATAAAGCCAAGACCTCACTTCTTATTCGATAGTCTTCGGAGACAGCTTAGACTCTCTAAATTGAATATTATGAAACCGATGACGATGTCAAATCATTTTGGAATCTAGCCTGACTATGTCATACCAATGTGAAACACTCAACTAGCAGTCCAGTGACAGTAATTCTAGATAACCTGTTGCCATGTGCCCATTACTTATAACCAATCCATATCTCAAACATTCTCTCCTTCTTTTTTCCTGCTCCAATCAAGCATCCATTGACTCCTTTTCAGGTCTCTCAGCCTGCGTTCGTCACAGAGAGATAGAGAGCAGAGTGCTTCCGTCCGCTTCTTTCCCTCATCCGAATCCCATGACTTCCTTCCTGAAGAGGCTGATTTCGAGAGACTCGTGCCTGTTTGTATCGGACATGGCACGTCTTGATACTTCCGTTTGACTGATTGATCTCTGTCACTTTGTCTCTCTCTGTCCTTCTTTCTCTCTCTCTCTATTTTTGGCCATTTACCAAAATTTCCTTTTGTCCATGAGCCCTTGTTTGCACCACAATTAGCCCTCCGAAATTCCACACTCCTGCCCACGTAACCCCGTCTCTCTTCTGAACTCTTGCGAAACTCTCCTCTAAAGTGTTAATTTTAGGGGTCTAGTCTCCAACAACCCGTCCCCGGGTTGACACTAATTGAAAATTAAGGAGGAAGACGGGGGCAGCTGCCATTAGAGAGAGAGAGGGGGACACCTCGTCCTCTCCGTTCACTTTTTGTCTCTCTTAGTCGAGTTCTCAGCCTCCTGGATGGGATCTAATGCATAATTTGTTCTTGTGGGAGGTAGCAGCTAAAACCCAGCTTACAAATGAGAGGGTTTTATAACTTTTCTTATCGCTAACCCAAAAATCAGTACTTCCCAAAGTTCCCTTTGCCTTATAGGAAAACGGAAACAAAAATATTGAGGAGAGAAATAGTCTAGATATCTGATCGACAGCAGCACAAGGTTGTAGAAAAAAACAAAAAAGAATCTTTAGTCCATCGGAAAACTATATACTTTCGTCTCAATTTGATCCTCTCTCTTCTTCTCATGCTTTTGTTGTTTTAGGAAGTTTTGTTTCAACTTCTTCGTATATGGCTTGTTTACGTTGTAATTCTGTACTACCTCGTTTGCGAAAAATTCAGTTTTGCTATCCTGTTTTCCACCATTTTGAGAGCTCTCTCTCTCTCAGAACGTTTCGCCCAGCTTCTTATGTTTCATGCCTTCCATATATAGCTCCCAAAGTTCTGTATTATGCTGCGTTTGCTTGTTCGATCGAACACTATACTTGACCTCAAGTTTTGATATGCTTTCCCATTAGGTGTTCCTCATTCCCTCCAACACATCCTGCTGGCCCAATTCAGCGGAACTGCGTCAGCTGACAAACCCTGGAAGCCTTTTTTGGGTAAACAGAAAGCTTGAATGACTTTGCAAAAGGGAAGAGAGAGTGAACATGCTGCAAAAAGTGATGTTTCAGAGATGAAGTAGAGTTCACATAGGTTGACTACTTCGTGTGTCATGGAGTTTATATAGTTTTCTAGACATGTTCTGAGATGCGAAGATGATATAGCAATTCGAAAGTTTGAAAACTTTTGTGTTGCACTGTCACTATAAGTCCACTTGTTACATCCAAAGTACTTTTTTGCGTCCTCAGTTGACACATTCTGATACTACCTTTCGGATAACAAACCTTTTGTAACCTCTCTCTCTCTCTCTCTCTCTCTGACTCTCTGTCAGAGTGGTATCCTATTGGATTCAGTCTAACATTCCCATCCTCTTGTCTCCGTCTATCCGTGCGTGGCTTTTCAAACTTGCTGTCTACGGCCCGAGCGCTCCCCGAGTTCGACTTCGCTCGACGGTCATATTCAAATTTCTGTCTTGCATGGGACAGCTTGGCTCGAACGCATAATTGTGCACGTGAAACATAAACTTTTCTTTGGACTCATTTTTCAAAATTACTCTTTTCGCAATTGCCTGAGGATCACAGATCTTGATGACCATCGTAGATCAATTATGGGTGAAACCTAAAAGTTTGGTTATTGAAATGAGCTTCCATTATCAAGGTATCATCTACAAAAACTGTTCTTGAACTAGCTGAAAGCTTTTCGTTAGAAAAATTAAATAATAGCCTGCTAGTCCTTTTTTCCTCCGAACTACCCTCTCTTTTTCCCCCGGTGTCTCCCTGGACGACGGCGACGACGACTAATGTGTTTTCAGTTGTAAGAGATCAGAATTAATTCAGGTCTCTCTGGGGAGTTTTTATTGTTCCGTGACATCATTATATTTCTACCTTTTGAAATTCCATCGCTGTCTGTCTACTCTTATCACCAATGTAGAAAATTTGCATAGTAGCCAAGAGAGGCTGATAAGAGAAATTAGGGGTCCAGGGGCTTCTGGCTAAAGAGTCACCTCATTTTTCCGGCTGTTTCCAGTACTTTTCATGTAGCAAACTTTGTCAAAATATGTATGAATGTCCAGAAAGTTTTGAACGTTGCTGCAGAGTCTCGTCAGGTTCGTTTCATATTTTTGTGTTCCGCTTACTGAAAATAGCATTTTGCAGATAGTAATTAATCCATTTCTGAAAAACAACAGAACGCTCTCCTACCACAAACGAGTTTTTTTTAGAACAAGAAGAGTGTATACTCCGGTTTCAGTACCACCTATATAGCTTCCATGATGCAAATTTCTTTTGATCGCAAGCCTTGAATTATTTTTGGTTATTTCATGGTCACCTTATGGTGTCCAAATGGTGGTTTTTGACATTGTTGATGTTCTGCAAAGAGATCTACGTTCTTGGTCTGGGCTACAACTTTTCAGAACATCTCAGATCCGAAAAGTGGCTGTAAAATGCTCTGTAGTCACATTTCTCCCCTTTTCTTCAGTACTCTCCGAAACCCTTTTGCCTTTCTGACATTTGCACCCGTACACGCTCGGTCGTGAAAGTCCCGTACCGTGTGCAGATGCCCTCCGAAACCCTCCCGTTCCCTCGCTCACTCAAATTCCCACCCGTACGCTCTCGGTCTCCCTGAAACATTTCGAAACACTGATCTCTTCAAGAGAAGGCTTCAAAGTTCCCACGCTGACGTAAAAGTCCCCTCCTTCTCCCATACATTGATCTCTGGAGCCTATTTTTTGCTCCCTTTTTTGTAATCCTCTGCTCTTTTGTTCTTGTTTCAAAGAAAAATGATCATCTTTTTTCAGGGATGCCCCTCGCCGAGGAGCTGGAGAAGCTCTCCGGCGGCAACAAGAAAGAAATGAGTGAGTTTCTATATTTATTGGGCCAAAATTGAGAGCTGGGATTAAAAAAATGTCTTAAGCTGGCTATTAGTAAGGGGGGCCTTGAGAGTAAGCAATGTTCCTGTGCAACTATTGAAAAAAATTCAAAAAATTTAGGTTTCACAGCAAGTATATAAGAGCTACTCAACTTTCTTGTTTCACCCTCATTATTAGACGGCCTGTTACATTTTGCGAGTACTGTTTGATACATGTTTCTTCGATAGAAAAAAATGGTATGGACCACATATTCACAAAAAGTTTTGTGTTTCAAAAGCTCCACATAAGCGGCTAAACCATTCTGTGCGTTACCTTCGAAGTTTGATCCACACATTCGGTTCACCCTCATTCTAGACCGACAGTTCTTTCGGGAAGCACTAACTCTAGATTGACAACAATTTGGAAGAGTCAGCAATTCGTGACTTCAAGTTCCGTCTCCCCTCCTATTCTTTGTTGACATTGGTGTGGTAGCGATGGACACCTCTAGGTGAAGGGGGCGTCTCCATCAGCTTATAATCTAAGCCAACCTCCAAATAAAAACCCACTATGAACAATAGGCTAGGGGCTATTTGTTTGTTGTGTTTCTCTGCTCTCTGTCTCGTTTTCCGGAATGGCGAAGGCTACAGGAGAAGAGGAACAAGGTTTATTTTTTGATGAGTTTGTCTCCTGTTTGACTCGAGCAAATGTTTGTCCAGATGTCCGGGGGTTTTAGCGTATCTAATAAAACACAATATTTTGCTATAAATCCGAAATCGTTAAAAATGTTAATCTGGTTTTTTTCCGTACTCGATTTATCAAAAGAACGCTTTCTCCTAGAAAAAATGGAAGAGATATCAGTATCAGTTGTAACGATAAAGAATCAGCTGTCTTATTTATAGCCGAAAAACTTGCACTGTTTTCCAAAGAATCCGAGATTGTATCAGTATCTAGTCAAACACAAAAGCTCTTCTCAAAATTGTCATTTTTGCGTTTCGTACTGTACTTGAATAAACAGTGAGACCGAAAAATTGCTAACATGAACCTACTGTCTTGATTTGAGGCCACGATACCAAAGCTGAAGTATCTGATCAGCAGTATTTATGTATTCCTTGAAACAAAAGTGCTTTGGAAGATGTGTTCATCGGGAAATTAAGAAAAAAGCATCTGATTAAGTTCAAAATAAGTTCGCCGTCCACACATGATATTCTCACTCTTATCAGTACAAGAGAAAACAAGGGGATGAGGTGACTATCTCTTGTCCTCTTTCTTTCTCTCTCCTCATTCCCAAAATGCCCACTTTGTATGGAGCCCTACGTTAGTTTTCCCATTTTTTCTTGACTAGAAAAAATAAATACAAACTGCTGTCTGACTTTTACAGACTTTTTTGACTTTCACTGACAAAAATTCTTGCTGTGCTTCTCCTTATTGTTTCGTAGCTTTCCAAGTCTGTAAATGTTCAACCATTTTTCAAACATTTATGTTTCACGTGTTTCCTATGTAGTCACAAAGAGTATACAATCGGTTCATTGAGCGATAGAATGGAAATTCTAATTTGGTAAAGAGTATTTTCGAAGTCAAGATCCACATGTTTGCTATTCTTGACCCCATCATGGACTATGCTTAAGTTAGCTGAAAACAGTACAACCTTTTTTCGCGACTTTTTGAGCTCGAATGACCATCAAAACGGCGCTGCAAGGTTACACTGAGTGTTTACTTTTATGCTTCGCTTGAAACTTATACCTTGTCGCGTCTAACACATATGTTCACAATTTCGTTCGATAAGAAGTTAAGGAATGCTCCTAAGGGAAATACGTTTCACTGTTCTTTTGAATATAGTCGCTATACCTTTATTTCGGTCCTTACGCAGCTGGAATTGTGGAAAGAAAACGATACTTCAGTGAGACAGTTATTATAAATGAATTTGTTCGGGTTTCCGTAACAAGTGTGTCTACGATGAAGAAACATATTTACTACTAGCAAACTTTCCCAGCAATTGCAAGTATGGACTGCTCTATTATTGAAGTTAGAGTTAGTCTTCTGTGTCTCTGCAACTGTATATAGTATCGCAGTTCAAAGATAGTCGTAAACATCGGTCTGGTAAAAACAATTTTTTTGATAATTTTCTTATGTGGAGAACAATGAATTTTTGAGCAGAACCATTTTTTCAAGGGATTTGACAACATGACTGACAAGACAAAGTGTTGAAACACCAATTATATTCCCATTTTCAGACGGCTGGACAAACCACCCCAGCTGTGTGACCACACATAAGAAGCCTCGTCTGATTGCAAAAGACGGGACGACACTCTTTGGAAATGTTGAACTGCCATCGAGGAGATCCATTGCTATGAGGTAATTTCTTTTCTAACAGCGAGAAGAGAATTTCTTGATTATTGCTTACTTTCGAGCTTTGAGGTTTTATGGATAATTTGAAACATTTATAGTTTTGATTTGAAGTTTGACTAGACTATTTTCGTTATCAAAATCATAACTCCTTTTTAAAACTGTTAAAGAGTAAATAGACAGACTAAAACAAAAAGTTTTCACAAAATTTGGTATATTTGGTTCTATAGCAACCTTTTGGTCCAAGTACCGTGTCTGAAACATAAAAGTTTACGAAAAAGGCTAAATTTTTTTCGCTGTAACCGATAATCCACTATTAGCAGAACCTTCCAGTAATAGACTCTGTCTAAAACATAAAAGTTTTCCTCTAACCAGTTGTTTTTTCTTAACTTCCCCAATCAAAATGTTCTGACTGAAACATGAAACTTTTTCTCTTTGATCCTATGTGACTCACAGAGAAACTTTCAGACTACCTACCTTGACTCAAACTTAATCTTTTTTTTCAAACCTTTCTAACCCTGCATTGATATGTACTCAGAAAGCCGAGCAATTGGTCTCGTAACTAACTTCCAGTTCAAATGCTCTGACTGAAACATAAAAGTTTTACAGAAAGCAGTGCCAGTGTGTTTTGTTTTTGACCATTCGGCTAAAACTGCCAATTGTAACAAACTCTTCCGGAATACGTGCACGAAACATGGTATTTTTCGGCTTCTGGCTTTATTTTTTCATCGAGAATTTATCAAGTAACCACCGTTTCAAGCGAAACTTTTTAGCAATAGACTATGACTGAAACACAAAAGTCTACTCAGATGGAGAGCAGTATTTACGCAGTACCTTCTGTGACCACAATGAAACTCATTCATACTCTATACCCTAACCGAAACATGATATTTTCTAGCGCGTGATAAAGCTAGTTTTTCTTTAAATTTATCGAAATTCCACCGTTCCGAGGGAGACTTTTTGGCAATAGCCTCTGAATGAAACATAAAAGTTTACCTGGTCAAAAGTGTATTTTTGTTTTGCTATCTGCTGCCTGAAGTAACTATCACAAAGGAACTCTCCCAGACTATATACTCTAACTGACACTTTTTTTTCCAGAAACTGGTTCCATCTGGCCATAGAATATCAATGGAGGACGATAATAGGGGTCTTTGCCTCCGGGTTCTTTGCCTCCTGGATCGCGTTCGGGATCATCTACTCCATCATCACCTACTGGTACAGGATAGAGGGAGAGGTCTGTTTTTCTTGTATTCGACCAGCAGTGTACAAATTTCAGAACGCTGCCCATTACAGGCCCTGTATAATGAATGTGGACGACTTTGTGACAGCCCTACTGTTCAGTTTAGAGTCACAGGCGACGATTGGATATGGTCATAGGTGAGTGGTTGACTAGACTTTTGGAAAATATTTGTGTTTCACTCGTTGTTGATAATAATCTGAGTCAAAAAAGGTGGTAGTAGTTGGTAAAACACTAAAAATTCATTCTAGTAGCGAACCCTAATGTCTTCAGGGTGTGAAACTTTTCCTGTTTCACTGACAGGCGATAAAGAAATGCGCTCTATTGTGTTACACCCATAGTTGATAAGCGATCGGATTCAGGTACTTTTTTCACGCCACTGGATATAAATGTCGTACGGGGAACCAAATTTTGCGTATTTCACTAGCTGGTGAAGAGAAAAAGCACGAATGGAACCTGTTCTCGGTCTGCAAGGAAATTCTTATTTTTTGGACAGATTAGTTGAAGTCTATTGTGTTTGACCCATAATTTATAATAAGACGTTGTCAGGAAAACATGTTCTGCACATCGCCCGCATCCTAAAACAACGAACTTTCCTGAGTAGTTCTAAAACCAACAGTAGTACGGGGTATCAAAATTTGTGTTTCATTAGTTAGGGATGAAGACTAGAACCCAAAAACATTGTTCGGTCATTCATGCGAAAAAATAGCCAATGTTTGAGTAGTAGTCGTCGAATTCAATTATGTTTCACCCAATGTATATATGAAGAATCACTGTCAGGAAAAGATGTTCTGTTCTTTGTTTACATGCTAAAACACTAAATTTTTGCGTTTTAGTGTTCAAAAGACTTGTTTGGTAGCTCAGAAGCATAAAGAACCGTTCAAAAGTCAAAATTTCCAGATACATGACGGATCTCTGTCCCATAGCCTACACCACATTATCTGTCCAAGTTGTAGTCGGACAATTCTTGCAGACAGTTCTCGGTGGGCTCGTAATAGCCAAAATATTGAGGCCGAAGAAAAGGAAACAGGTACTTTCCGTTACCTTTTTTGTTACACGAGTACTACTACAGGAAATGCGATTCTCGCGGCTCGCAGTGATTGGTCCTGTTGACGATCACGATAAACGGCCTGCCCTGATGATTCGGTTGGCAGACATACAGGAAAAACTGTTCTTAGCCGAATCTCACGTCAGAATGTATATGGCATCAACGAGGGTCAATGAGGTGGGTACTGTCTCTGGTTTTCGCAATGTTTCAAGAAAGACTTATATATTGAAATAGCTGGTTTCTTGGTGGTCATGTTTGCAACATAGCAATTTTCAGAGAGGTCACAAGGAACTACTCGGAATCCGAGACATCAACGTCGGCTACGATGCCGGATATGATAGGGTTCTGCTTTTGTGGTAGGTCCAAATAAAAGGAAAATACCCAGAAATGTCCACTTCAACGTCAAAAATGACAAAAATCATGAAGAAAAAATCAAGAAAATGCTGTTCTTCTCCCCTTATTCTCATCGTCAACATTTTTATACTTTTTTGCCGTCGAAGTACACGTTTCTGGGGTAGTTTTCGACGCTGAGTCGATTAAACACACTTAAAAGTCATAAAAATGCGTGTAACGCATCGAAAAATGCAGTTTGAGCGGAGTTTAGGACCCGATTTGAAAACGCGTTCCGCCGTCCCCTCATCGCCTTGAGTGTCCCTTTAACCATCGTATTTGGGAAAATGCCATATCTTAAAGAGAACATGTTTATGAAGCGGAAGAGCAGTTCCTACTTTTATGGTACTAGTGAAGCAAGAACTTCCTGAGCTTTGGATTGTGTCTTCCTGAGCAGTAGCAAAACATATTGAATTTGAGCTTTGAAAAGATACACGTTTTCTGGCTGTTTTTGTAACGATCGGCACTTGCAAAAAGTTTTCTTAGAGAACATTTAACACCAAGCAACGGTGAAACAAAAAAAAACAGAAAAAGCACGCTCACCGCAAGTGTTCTTTATAGTCTGTTCGATAGCTTTGAGTTTCGAGACCAAAAACTAAAGGCGGCAATTCAAATCACGGTTTTCGGCAAGTTTCAGGCAACTTGAAAAAAAAAGCGAATCTTATTTTCAGGCCAATAGTCGTGCGCCACGTCATCGACGAGAGCAGTCCATTTCACGGTCTCACAAGAGAACAACTGCACAACCAATCCTTCGAGCTGATCATGACAGTCGAAGGAATCGTCGAGGCAACCGGCATGACGTTCCAGGCACGGACGTCATTCTTACCCGATGAGATTCTCTGGGGTCATAAGTGAGTTTTGATTTTTTTTTTTCTCCTTGATAGTAATTAACAATCACAAAGTTCCGAAACCAATATGGCTAGTGGCTTTGAAACACAAAGGTTTGGGGGAAAATTATAAGATTCTGTTAGATAATTTTTGCAAAAAGTTATGTTTCAAGTTTAATATGTAGCCTCACATAGTTCTGTCTCCTTGGTCAGCATTGGTAAAACGTTTAATTTCCAGATTCAAGCCAATGGTCTTCCTGAACGAGAAGCGCTGCAAATACGAGGTGCACTACCAGCTCTTTGACCAGACTGAACGGTGAGTGAAAATCGAAGGACATTGACAGGTTTTTTTTGGCGAAACCCATACTCTAGAATGAGAATAAGGGTAGAAATCGATCGACTGGAACCAGCACTCGGAGAGATGTACCGGCGGGAGATGATACGGCTGCGACACAAGTTCCCAGACGATGTTCTGCAAAGTTGTAGATTTTAACATAGACTTAAACTTTGCAGAACACGAAAGTGCTGAACAATCACTTTTTTTAATCTCTAAAAGCATGGGAAAGTGTGGGAGGTGCGCGCTACTAGTGGAAACTTCTCTAGTGGGGGGGGGGGTAAAGTACCATGATTTTGTCAGAAATATGCCATTTTCCCGTAATAACCTTCAAAATTTCCAGGGTATCTGAGTTCGAGAACAATCTGGCCGAGGCTGAGGAGACGGACGAGATGGACCCTCACAATGCCTCTGGTTTCCTCTAGATACTGATTTTTGAGAAGGATGATGGTCATAAGCTGAATAAGACGAAAACGGGTTGCTGTAGACGAGTAGCGAAGACATTCCCTCTTCCCCTTACGAGATGAACATTGGATGATCTGCAATTGACATTACACTGTACAAAATGACCGGTTTGTCAAACTGTCTTAGAGAAAACATGGTGAAAAATATTCTATGTACTAAATAAATGTATTTATTTATGTTCTGTTGCAGAAAGACAGAGACAAAGAGATAGAGAGAAAGAGTGATAGAGACAGGAATATGTACTGAAGAAATGATATTTATTGTTCTGCTAATTTCCCAGGTCGGTTTCCATTAGACCAGTATTAAAACACAACAGATCATTTGTTTTTTTTTGCTTCAGAGTAGACAAAACCGATTTCGAAATTTCAGCAGGCTTATATGGTACAGTTGAAATACGAAAGCAAGCATTCCTGCAAACATATAACTTTTCCAAAAACTTTCTATTGCCCACCACTTCGTCAAGATCATGAAAGATCACTAACGGCAGTAGTCATGAGTACAGTGAAACAAGAGTTCTTGTTCTCTAATGACTATACGCTCCCCTCTGTGAGAGCGATATAGACGGTATTCAGCATAGCAGGGATCGGCAGAGAGGGCAGCGCAACCCGATCAAAATCGACGTGGGGACCCTTTGTCAAACTCAAAAACGGCCGTGGAAGTGAAAGGGGGTAACGGTAGCCAACAGGATCGGAGACACATTGTAGGAGAGAGGGGGGATAGCGCTAAAAACTTTCATCGAATTGATCCAATTGGATCAATAAGCGAGAACTCTTAGTAGAGATTGGAAAAGGGGTTCAGAGAAATAGCTGAGAGTAAAACAGTCAATCAGCTGAAAGATGAGTCTGTCTACTACGTAAAAGCGTTAGTCAAGTTTCTGACAAATTCTTTCGAATGCACTCAGTTTTGACACTTCGACACTCCTAACTTTATCCAGAGCAACGTCGTCAGACGTCGAAGACGACTGGTTGGATCTACCGTCTCCGTCCGTCTGTCCGTCCGAAGTCTTTTGTGTTTGCACGCAATGCATACGCAACAAGTCGACTTTCACCGTCTTATCGTGATTTTTTAGCGTTGTTGACGTTTGCAAACGAACTAAAAATTGTATTTTGCTACTGGGAGACAAGAAAACTGGGAAAACCCTGGAAAAATATCGAGAAAAAAAGGTGCACAAGAAGCGAAGCATGGGACTGAGCTAGATCCGAAAAACATTGCAGCGAGGCCGAGTGGTGAACTCAGCGAACCAATGACAAATTGGTCGTGGGTTCGCATCCATTTTTATATTTCTCATTTTGATTTTTTGTCTTTTGCTTCTTTCATCGTTTTCTACAGTTTTTATGACATTTTTTGCATGAAAAGCCTAGAAAAACACCAGTCAATTGTACAAACAACATTTGGCAAATTTTTTTTTGATCAATTTAGGCTATGGTCTAGTCATCATTGGTCAGCTCCAAATAGTTTGTATTGAGGCTATTGTTTTGTGAGTTCTTTTCGGTTTATAACACTTCAGAACCTCATAAAGCTAGGAAGTTATTCGGGGGTTATTCGAACAATGTGTCCAACCAGTTAATCAAAAAATGTCATAAAAACTGAATCGTCGAATGACGCTATACCCAATATTAAAGTCCAACTTAAAGCGAGTGTCCGGAGATTTTTTTCGATTATGTGTTTTAATATGGGTCTTGTAGAGAAAAACGCGCTGATTACGGAGGTGTACCTCTTTTTTGTTGTATCATTGATTATCACCGAAATATAAGCCCGCAAAGTTGCTGCCCTAGAACAAAAGTTACCATTTGCCGAGAAGCTTTCTCGGCAGTACTTGTCAGCCTTGTCACAACAAGTCACGCGCTTTTTGACAAGTCAAACGCAGTTTCGTTTTGTGAAACGAACTTCTGCATCGAAGCTACAGATAACAACGATACAGACGGTTTACTATAACTGTTTATTCATATTTTGGAACACGCCTTCGAGATCAAAAGCTGGCTCCATTATTGGCGTAACTTTTTCGAACTCCTTGGACAATAGACTTCTTCCAGTCATTTGTAGGGCGCTCGTATTGTTTGTATTCGAAGTACTGCTTTCTGGTGCGAGAGAATTTCCTAACAGTTGGAAAAGATTCAGCATACACTTGACGGTCCTGCCGCTCCTTGAACTTCTCGATTGCGTACTCGTTGTTATGAAAGACAGCGAGACGCATAAAATGCTCGCTGCTCTCCTTATCGAAAAAGTGATTTTTCGGCAAGTAGATATTGGTGGTCATGCTGTGGAATATTTCGAGAGACGAAGTGGCATGACGTGGCGATACGGTCTTCAGGCTCTCCAAAAACCTGCGGTCATTAACCATCTCCTCCAAGATAGCAATTTGAGTCGCATCGGTTATGGGATCCAAATAGAACTTTCTGCAATCGACGGGGCCATGGGAGCACCCTGCGATGTGTCTAACAGGATATGAATAGAAAAAGTGTTTCTATGATACTCACTTGAATTTTCCCGGATAGTGATGCCGTCCCTGTAGATGACAGACACGTAACTGTCAAATTTGCTCGTCCACTCGAGACTAAGCCCGTGCTCTGGCAATGTCCGGCTCTCTTGGAAAATCATGGAGGCGGTCCCGATTTTCTTCACAAACATGGCAAAGTGTATTCTTCATCTACAGAACCAATGAAAAACTGATAGAAAAATAGCTTACTATAGATAGATAGATAGATAGATAGATATTTCATTTGTCATATGAACAAACATTGGAAGAGGGGAAGGGGAGAGGGAAGAGCGAGGGTTTATCGGCTTAGTGATTTTGAAAAGAAAAAAACAAAGAATATCGTGGCACTACGGCTTTGCCATTGACCGGGACGTATAACAACTGTACAACGTTAAAATTGGAATAGAATAATCCAAAGTTAAACCACCCTCGGTTGTTGTACAGAGTCCCCCTGCCGCCAATGGTGCGCTATGAACAGACAAACATGCGTGTACAAAGGCCTGGAGTCCAGTGTCAGAGGCAGAGGAATGAAAGTCATTAACCAACTCAGGGCAGCGCTCAACCCGGTCTCAGTGCCATTTTTAGCCAAAAGAAAAGCAATGATACTTCGCCAAAATACCCTGCTCAAGGAGAGAACTGGGTGGGAAGAGTTGGGGGAGGGAAGGTATCACCTATAGCTTCGTTTTCAATCCAATAGACTAGCTAGTGATCCAATATGCGTCGAGACGTGCTGAATAATTGTAGAACGGCCTGATCGAATAAGAGAACCTAAATCGTTATCCTCCAAAAGTCGACTTACCCTGAACGTGAAGGAGTTTAGATGCTTGGAATTTGCTCTAACCAGGGATAGTTTGGGATGTATTTTGAATTGAACAGTTCTGCCATTGGAAGGACGGAAAATGAATAGATCACCTAGACTAGTGTAACCGTTACCACTAATAATCTTTCTGACAAAAAGAACATCCGCAACCATTCTTCTAACAAAAAGAGAATGAAGTTTTAAGAAGTTGATACGATACTCATAACTGGGCAAGTCTACGTAGTTCAATCCTGGGTTATTTCTTAACCACAAGATTCTCGAGAAATCTCTTTGTATTTTCTCTATACCTTCCGAGTCCTTCTTTAAGCTTGGATTCCAGTGGATAGACCCAAACTCCAAATGAGAACGTACATAAGTAGTGAACATTTTAGTCAGAAGCTTAGGATCAACTGAGAGGAAGAGTCTAAAAATTCTATACATAGCGATATTAGCCGTTTTGATCATGTGTTGATACTGGGGTCTGAATGAGAGCGTGTTATCACACCTTATACCCAAATCTCTGGCTAAGTTACGCGTATCAATCAGGTAACCATTCACATGGTAAAACATGTTAGGATTTCTAGCCCCTAGATGCATGCAGAACGTCTTATTTTCAGCAATAGTTAATTTTAGCTCACTAAAGAATAAGAAGATTCTATTGATAGTGTTTTGTAATACTTCACCGCTATACTGACTTGAATCAGCATCAAATGACACGTATATTTTGACGTCATCTGCGAACTGGGTAAACTTGACCTCAGGTGGCAACTGACAAAAACGAATTAAGTCAGCAACATATATATTGAAAAGAGTAGGTCCAAGGACACTACCTTGAGGAACACCCGATTTGACCATAACCAGTCTACTACAGCAGTCATTTACTTTAACGCAAAACGATCTATCAGCCAAAAATGACAAGACCCATCCATATAAATTGCCCCTTATGCCGTACTTTTTAAGTAAGAGAAGCAGTATACTATGACTGACAGTGTCAAATGCTTTCTTAATATCAAAGTAGATAATATCAACACATTTACCGGAGCCTAGAGAATTTTTCCAAGAAGCAACGTCGATGCATAAGGCATCATCAATGCCACAGTTAGCCTTAAAACCAAATTGTTCTTTAGGTATGATATTATTCGAATTCAGCCATTTGTCTATGCAGAATTTCACAATTTTTTCCATAATTTTACTTGCTGTCGAGAGTATAGAAATGGGTCGATAATCATTAACATTACTTGCACTACCTGTTTTAGGAATAGCTGTGACTAAAGCATGTTTCCACAATCTTGGAACCTGGCCTAATCTCAACGAAAAGTTAAAGATATGAGCAAGCGGTGAAGCTAATTGAGTCAAGCTTTTCTTAAATACTATTTGAGGGATATTATCAGCTGTTAATGAACAAGAAGATTTTAGGTTTTGGCCGACTCTTAAAATATCATGCGGAAAGGTGGTAAAGGATGAAAGGGTATTGCCACAAAACCACCCAAGATTAGTTTCTAGTGTTTGGTCATTAGAGAAAACCGATTCGAATTGCTCGGCAAATGCATTGGCTATATCAATATCATTAAGGCATTGTTGTCCGTTTTTGGATACAACCACTGGCTTAGATTTAGATGAGAGTTTGACTTTAATAAATTGATACAGTTCTTTACCATTAAGATTCCTAATAATCTTTTCCTCTTTAAGAATGGCATGTCTCTGTATAGCTTTTGTAAGCTTATGGCTCGTTCTCGTGAAATTATAGCGAGACAAGGGAGTGTTTTCCCTAAATAGTTTATCACGCTTGTGAAAAAGTCTTCTAATGTGAACAGGTAAAGATTTGAATGGATCTTTCTTGAAGCAAATAGGTGTATGTTTTGAAACTACTGACCTAATAATATGACAAAACCTGTCATATAATTCATCAACATTCTTGAAACCAGAAAGAGAGTTTTCCCAATCTATATTACTAAACTCTGTTCTCATCAAAGCAAAATCAGCCTTCTTATAGTTCATAAATGGGCTGTCGAAATTATTAGGTAGTGGGAACTTGACATTAAATTTTATAGAGCAATGATCGGATTGGGCTATTGGGGCTAGTTTCGTTATATATGATACATTACACTCTGGTGTAGAGCATACCCAGTCCAGCGTATTATTATTACAAGTGTGGAAATCAACTTTATTCATTAGATCAAGGTTATTCAACATATTACTATACAGAGGGTATCTATAGTTACCATTCGGTAAATTAAAGTCACCTACCATCAAAGCCTTTGATGGTCCACAGCTAATATTATCAGATAAGAATTCTATTAAACTATCACATTCTGCAGCCTTAATGTTAGGAGGTCTATAAACACCAATCAGACGTACTCTACTAAGATCAAGAAGGATATCGACTACTAGAGCATTGGAAAAAGTTTTGTACTCACTGATTTTTGTATAAGCTACAGTATCACGTATAAGAAATAACACACCACCACCCGTGGTGTTTCTGTCACATCTAGTGACAGAATGCGGTAAATTATTCACAAGTAAACCGTCAGAGACTGATGGTCCCAACCATGTCTCAGTTATTACAAAAATATCACTTTTGTGATATAAAATAACGTTATATAAGTCATTCAACTTGTTTTTTAAACTACGAGCATTAAAGTACATAAAGTTAAGAGAACCTAAATTACCAGATATAGGGCTTAGTTTAAAGAAGTAGGGATCGGCTGTTTATTGTTTGAAAGTTGGGACCCACCTGCAGTACCTGATGTTTTCTTCCTGTGAGTGATGTAGGCATACGAGTTCGGTTTGGGCTTATTCCAATTCATCTTCGCCTCATTGAGCTCCTCATCCGATAGAATATGTTCTTCTTTGGTATGCTTGCAGATCACTTTTGCATTTTGGTAGTCGATAAAGTAATCCATTTTTGTCTTTCCTTGGATTGCCAGATTTGCCCTTTTGACGCGTAGAGCAAAGCCTTTGATCCTGTCGCAGAGGGACAAGGACGGGCGGATGAAAACTTTAGAAGAGTCCAGTGCATCGTGTATCCCGGCAAAGATTTTCCTTCCCTCCTGCTTAGCAGTTTTAGCGCCTTTACGAACGTTTGCCAGCAGTTCGCGCTGAATAGAGGAGCAGGGTAGGACCAACTTAATCAGCCTAGATCCCCCGTTAGTCGAGGATTTACCAAGTCGATAGAAGCTTGTTATCTGAAACGGCATATTCAGAGAAGAGAAAATACCCGCTAGAAAATGACGATCCTGCTCATACTGGGCCTGAGGTGATTGTTCCTTTTCTTCTGGCAGCCCAGAGATGACTACTGATTGGCGACGCTCAACATCTTCATACGAATTCTTGCCCTTTGCGTTCAG
The DNA here is from genome assembly GCA_037178855.1 of Oscheius sp. JU75. Taxonomy (NCBI): domain Eukaryota; kingdom Metazoa; phylum Nematoda; class Chromadorea; order Rhabditida; family Rhabditidae; genus Oscheius; species Oscheius sp. JU75. The sequence continues at coordinate 1,062,461 of JASJZC010000006.1, read as the reverse complement.
CGCTGTGTCCTCAGTAAGGGTAGGAGCCGTAGAGTCGGGAAGCACAGTCAACAGCACGGTGCAAATCACCTTGAAGGCAGTCTTGTAGTCACCGTTGAAGTTCTGCATGTCCTTCTTTGTCCTTATAGATGGCGTCGTGGCGCTACTTGTAGTAGAAGAAGAAGCGTAGTCTTTGGAAGAATTTCCAGGAGCAACCATAATTGACGACAGTTTAAAAAGAACTGATTGACGACAGTTTAAAAAGAACTGCGACAGTTTAAAAAGAACTGATTGACGACAGTTTAAAAAGAACTGACAGTTTAAAAAGAACGGAATACTATGACAACAGAAGTTCCCTTGGCGATACAAACGCATATGCCCCTTTGTATCCTTTCATGAAGCGTTACTTAGCTAAAGTTCTCTAACATCAAAAAAAAAATTTGCGTCGATTTGCTGAAGCACTCGTCGCTTCCTTACATTGCGAGACCAAGAGTGCACTCGTCTAGAATAACTTGACCTGTCGAGACATGTTGAAAATACAGGCAAAATAGAGCAAAAAAGCTCCGGACACTCGCTTTAAGTTGGAAGGCTTCCCTTGTTAGTGATTTTGAAAAAACAAAGAGTCGTGACACTACGGCTTTGCCATTGACCGGGACGTATAACAACTGTTGAATTGTTTTTGTCGTCTTATATATCATTAAAAACATTTGCAATTAAAAAAAAATTTCTTAAATAGAGAGAGCCAAAAAACGCCTGCCCCGCGGCTACTAACGGTTCCGTTCTACGACTCCCATGAATTCGAGCCGATTTCGTCAGTTTTTTCCCACACACAAGAATATTTTCTGCAGATGGCCAGAAATGATGGAAGACTCATTATAAAGATTCAATCACGATGCATGGCATATTTGTATTCCGGGACTGAACAAAAGAATGCCGAGTCTGATTTCTTAATATTTTGTCATTAGGACAGCTGCACCAAAAGGAAGTTATCGTTTGAACAGAGCCTTGCCAACTTTACCCACAATCTGTTCTCTCATGTCGGCTTGAATCTGGATCTAACGTTTCTTTATCTTTTTTTCGAATCCTATGATTATTTAGTGGCTGTTGTTCTTCCATTAGCCGTGTGTTTCTTTATTGCCATACCTATTCACGTCTTTTTAATCTTTCGACTTCTTACCAAGGATTCCGAGATTAATAGCTTTCAAAAAGTCGTAATTTCTCAGTGTGCTTTTGCCACTTTACAGTCTCTCCTAGCAGAATATTGTTCCTGGGTAAGAAAATCTCCTATTCTTTGAATAAAACAGACTAAGGTGTTCTTGGATCTCGGTTTTCTCACCGCCATAGACTCCACGTGGTTTGGCAAAGTGAATAGCCTTTTCTTTCGTATTAACTCGGTCTGGTATTACTGCGATCTGTACGTATCCGCCCTGTTCTCGATATTCTGGAAGAGTATATTTGTAAAGTTAGACAACAGCAGTTCTGTTAAAGATCGATACTGTTCAGAGATGACAAAACGGCTCGATTCTCGTATATTTCTCTGTCCGTAATTCCAATCGGTTACGTGGCACGCTATGTTTTTGCAGATAGTTTTTTCAACCAATGGAAACAACGATGGGTGAGATTTTACGGTTTAGAAAAGGGACAGATTCAGTATTCAAATATTATTTCTGAAATACTGGTAAAATTTTCTTGTATATTAGCAAGAGTAAGCTACTAAACATAAGTCGAAGGCAGGCATTTATAGACTGGTTCATTAGCTACTATAGACAATAGAATCATGAGCAGCCGTCTTTATTCGTGGTTTAAGTAGGCCTTGAAACACGAAAATTTGATGTGTTATGTCTAGTGATTCTACTCTCCCTCGATTCTACTCACTTTCGACTATTCTGATCTTGTCATGATCTATGTAGGATCTGACCATTACGCGTGTCACGTGTCATCGCCAGCCGTTGTTACGTGTCATCGCCAGCCGTTGTTGCTGAATGATCCTGTCCGAGAGAAAAAGGGTTAAAGGAAACTAACTAGCGGACAACTGACGGATCCTTCTACACATGAGGAAAGTAGTGCCTAGTCATCAACTTTTTCTGTCAACCTGCGACTTTGTTCATTTCAATTGCTCTCTTAATCCAGTCATCTGAATACTCTCGTTTTCTGCATTTGGAAACATCTTTTCTCACATATTTTTTGTAGAAGCTAGGAAACAAATAAGATCACAAAGACAAGGATCTCTTAAAATGGTTTAGGTGGTACAAGTTTTGAAAAGTGTGAAGCTCTGAAACCCATTTACACAATATTTGTTCATCTACATATTTCCAGGACTTTCTCAGCTATGAGATTTGGGGCATCGCATCTGAATTTATCTTCTCCGTTCAAATTCTGGCCATCAACGGCCATTGCTATCGAATTGTAAATGGACTCAGCACAACTGGAAGATCGATAAGTGTACTTCGAGGCATTAAACGGATGTCAAGGGGACTGTTCTACAAAGCCCTGCTGGTTTTTCTACCCGCGGTAACTGGAGCTTTGAGATTTCTGTATTCAACTGTCAGTTGGGGTCGCTACTGGACAGGGCCCCCGTTGGTTTTCCAGATCAACAGAATTGCGCAATTTGTAAGTCTTTTCGTCGTTTGAAGCAAAATACTTTCAGGCGTATATATTTTCAAAAAATATACAGCCACTAACCTGTGCGGTGATGACCTGGTACTGTGTGGCTGGTCTGTTGAAAAGAAGCAAACCTACAGCCCTAGTTGAATTTGCCTCTTCAAACGACTTTTCTTCTTCCTTATCTCCTGTAAGAAACAACACAACTAATAGAGAGCCAGTTGATCAAAAATAATAAAATAAACACATTTAAGTGTTCATGTCTGCGCGACTTCGGTTTCTAACCAGCAGCTCAAGGCAGCTTTTGCTATCAGACCTCTCTGTCTCTCTGTTTCTGTGATTGCGTATAACTCGAGCTCTTCATTTTCGTGCATGTTTCTGTTTTATATTATTCTATTCAGAAGATAATACGGCTGAAGTTTAGCGTGTGAAGCATGCCTGGGCTGTGTGTCGGATATGGGCAATAAAGTCATAAAATTTGGACTTTGAACTTGAATTATCGTCGCTACAAATCAGAAAGAAGTACGGAGCAGAAAAGTTGAGAAAATGATGATCTTTCAACCAACTACTGATACAAAAACTTTGTGAAAGTGTATTTGAGGGCCCCATCAAAGGACAAACAGGTCTATAAGCCATGCAGGATTTTTGCAGAAAATACGGGGTTGCAGAGAAAAAGGTGCATAGGGTGCTATGCCGAAATTTTGGGCTCGCAAAGTGGCGTTACAGTAAATATCTCCCAAAATTGTCCCCGTAGCCCATTTAATCATACTTTTTGTCTCTTTCATTGATTTCTCGGATTACTTTTCGCATCGTGGGGCGCCAAAGCGAGTTACTAGCAGGGCTCTCTTTTTTTGACGATTCGCTTCTCCGTGAGAGCGATATAGACCGTCTTCAGCTAATTTTTACCGTAGCAGGGACCTGATCAAAACCAACGTAGGAACCCCTTTAGCAAACTCAAAAACGGCCGTGGAAGAGAAGGACAGCGATAGCGGAGGTCCCTCGAAAAGGGGGGAAGAGGGGAAGAGATAACGTTACAAGATTCCATCTAATTGAGCAAATTGAATCAGTGAGCGGAAACTTTTTGTAACTTGGAAATGGGGAAATTCTCTGTTAACTTTCTGTCCCTCTCACGTCGCCTCTAAGGACCCTTTGTCTCTGTGTCTTTCTATGTTTCTCTGTCCTTCTACCCATATGTCTTTGAGTCTTTCTGTCTTTATAGCAGTAAAACGATAAGGTCCAACAACTACCCAACATTCGCGACAGCTGTTAGGATGACAGCCGCAGCTGAACATTCGCGACAGCTGTCAGAATGAGAGCCGCAGCCGAAACACACGCAATCCTTTATCAACGGGTTCGGGTAGATGCTTTTTTTGCTTTCGGTGAGGTTGCATTTACGATGACAATTCTTTTTGTAGACGATCTGTTCAAGTCTCCGTCTGGCTCTAAACACTTTGTGGATGCCCTTGTCTATCTTTCTCTTATGTCTATCATCAGTTTCTCCTTGTCAGTTTATTTCTCTGTCTTAAATGCTTCATCTCCAATTTCTCGCCATTGAGAAGTTAACAACTCCAGAGAGAGAGCGAGTTCTTTGTTCTTAAGTTTTTTTCTTAAGTTCTTATCTTTTTCCCCTTAAGACCTGGTTCTCTTTCCTAACACGTCCATTTTTCAGTTTCCCATGGACTTTCTCGAAGAGGTACCACAGCAACTTCATCAAAATGTTATCATCCTTGTTCAGGATGAAAATCTGGACGTTCCGACGAAGCTCTTGGAAGGGGGTTTGTGTTTGGCAGAAGAGGTGACAAGGAGAGAACGGACATTTGAGGACATTTTACCGTACATTGTAAGTGTTTTTTTTTAATATTTTCACGTCCTTTCAGCACTGCTTAGCAGTGAATAACGAAGATTGGGACGAACTTAAAAATGACCCATACGGCTCCGAAGTTGAGCTGTTTGTCACTGGTCGTAAGTATCAAGCATACATTGCGTGCGATCCTTATTGCGTTGATGGAGAGCGTCGAAGTTTCAGACACAAAAAGATTAAAGCCCTGCATATTGTTTCGATTTTTCGGTATGGCAAGTAACAGATTTTCAGGTTACAGTAGAAGAATTTGAAACCTTATGGAATCAAGTTTGCAAGGCTCAAATGTTGAACATAGCTCAAAACAAAAACTCATCTAACAACTTTTTCCCTTGTAAGACGCTTGGCAGATGGATCAAGATATCTAGAAATCTGAGATACAGTTATCAGATTGTTCTCTACACAGCAGTTGTGAAGCTTGAAGAAGAAATGGTATTTAAGCGTGTAATTGTCGCCAAAAACTTTGACCAGACTTTGTTGAAATGCGATGGATATTTTCATTTTCTCCAGCTGTTCGGCTTTATAAAGTGGATTAGTGAAGCAGCTATTGAAAACATGCAGAATGATATGTTCTCATGCGAAAAAAGAAAAAGAGAAAAAGAAGAAGAATACTTTACATTGTTTAAGGTATGTTGGATCCTACAGTGAACCGAATGATTTTAAAGAAATTGATAGTAGCTGTGGACGGTCTCTACAAACAATATTCTGGAGTTTATCTTGAAATTATAAATGCAAAGAACACAAACAAACTGCTAGCGCTTCCGAAACATGTCATCAGCTTCACTCAAAAAGAACAAAACTTGCTTCAGAAGTTAACAGTTAGAGATTTTGAAAATTGCGACTTTTATCTCTCAGAAAGAAAATCTCCGTCGTCTTCTAGTGAAAGCAAGGGTAGAATCTATGCTGAAAGATTTTCTAGCATCGACTGATTTTGTTCGAAAAGTGAACATTGATGAATATGTACACTTCGACTTGTTCGGACCGAAAGATTACTTCTTGGTCTTCAATACCACTAGGGAGTATTTAGGGCGCTTCATAGAACCGGAAAGTTTTCCCGTAAAAAAAAGTTTTTACACGCTTTTAGAGCAAATACAGAGATGCAAAGTGCACCGATGCCCTAAAAAACTTGTTGATATTGGTACCAGCTCTGCCTCTTGTTGTGCGCAACTTTTTCCCGGTAAGTGAAAGAAGCTGGTACTCTCTCCCCCTACACCTGGATGGCCGATGAATGGGTGGAAGGTACTCGTTTACGGTAGTTTTCAGAAAATAATTCCTCAAACTGTAACTGTCGAGCACACCCGAATATTTTGGCCACCAAACGTCGTTTCAAAGTCATACGGCGATAATTGGTTGTTGGAACGCCTTTTGAACATATTTAAGGAGTATATTCTATATACATACACACGTAGCCAAGACCTTTCGTATATGCCGTTATTTACACTATGGTACAGGAACAACTTTAAGAGTAAGACGTAAAAGCCAAGAATTAAGAAAAATCTATTAAGAACAAACATACGACAATCGTCTTCCGTACTTAAAACCAGTCAATAGTCTGTGTGATCGAGATTTTTGTTTATCCATACACACAACGATGGAAACAAATACTTTTTACAGAATGATCTTCAAGGAGCACTCAGAGGTTTGAATGGCTCTGATTCAACCACGATTTAGTAGATCAAATTCTTACATGGAGAGCGACTTTACGCCCTGGCTAATCACCTGAGATTTGATGAAGAGATCAGGAATCGTTTTCCTAAATACAGCGAAGTGAGTTGTGTCGAGCAGAAACCAGAAACATATTGTAGAGAGCCTGTAAAATGTTCTGTGAAGACACAAATAGTACTTTGGACTTTGGATCGCTACTCATCTATTACCATGTACAATCGAAAAAAAGTACCAATTTTCGTTTGGTTATAGGTCCTGAAACAGTACTTGAACATTGAACAAGTCGAATTTTTGGAAGAAAAACTTCAACAGCGTCAACAAGCAGAACAAACTTTTCTGGAGTATTTCTATGATCCAGAACAAGTGGATCATGCAACCATCGAAAAGTGGACTAAAGTTCTTCCATTTGTATTATTTCTGTCATTTTTAAATGTTTTTCTGGTAAGTTTCGTCATCCGCCTTTGATTTTGAACAGTTCCATACCGAAACTGACCAGAGAATAGAGCAGCAGCAGTGTATAAATCTACTGGTGGATACTCTCGAGTCCTTTCCGAAGCTGAAAGAACTTCTGACTCGCCAAAAAATCACCCCTGAGATGTACTTTCACGAGGTAACTATTGGTGACAACTGAATCAATTTGATACTGTAGTTTCTCTACAAAAAACTGACGACATCGTCAAAGAGTGCGCCTCTGGAGCAGCTGAAGCGTATTTGCAGCAGCGAATGGGGAAATGTCCTGTCAGGTGCTAGCGTAGGCATCTTTTTTAATACTGTTTCATTAATATCTCAGCAAATTCGCTTCAAAAGCTATGAAAAATCGTCTCTTACCAAAGTCGGAGAACTTTCTGAAGGCGGTCAAGCCGACGTGGAGCTTGTGACTGTGCCTGGGCTGCCAGTACCAGTTGCCGCCAAGCTGTTCGTTAGGGTAGCTACTTCTTACGGTCTGCACGAAGCATTTTTGCAAATGAAGGATGAAATTCGTACACTCTTGACGGTGAAACTCTAACTTTTCCTGTCAATCGTGCCAATTTAGACGCAATGCAATCCACACATTGTTTCTCTTTACGGATATGTAGTCAACGAGCACAGAATTCAAGGTCTGTTGATGGAACATTGCAAAGGAGGCTCATTGGACTCAGGTAACCTGAAACATTTGTTATTTTCATCATTTTCAGTGATTACAAGCGCTGAGGACTATTCTGAATCTTCAATCGTTCGCTGGAGTCTTCATGCAGCATGCGGACTAGACTTGATCCACACCAGCAACTCGCTTCATCGCGATGTGAAACCCTCCAAGTGAGCTTGTCTGTTTCTTCCTTAAAACAGTTTCAGCATGTTACTTGATGAATACCACCAAGTTTTGAAGATCAGCGATCTCGGAATCGTAAAAATGGGGACGATTATCTCAGATGTTGTATTTTGTGAATATACCTCGGACCGCGGAACCTTTGGGTATCGCGCTCCTGAAATAATTTACGGAGATGTGGATACCTGCACTTCAAAAGTCGACGTTTTCGGCCTTGGTCGCTCAATATGGAGAATGATTTTCCGCTGCACTCCTGAGGATACCCTCGATGAAACACTGAAAATGAAAGTGACAGTATCTCCTACGATATGGGCTTATGTTCAAAAGTAGCTTTTATTTTTTTTTCTGAAGTGTTGTTTATAGAATGATGGCGTTTGACCCGGTATCTCGGCCAACTATGGCAGAAGTATACAAGTTTTTTGAAGGACAAGAGCAACCTCCGGATGACATCGCCACCCAGCCAGCTGCCAAGATCGTTTTCAACGCTCCCTTCTACGATAAACATACCAGCAACATCGAAATCACTAACGTTTCCGATCGTCTTATCGGATGGACCATCAAGCCATCGAACAAACAACGTCTGGCCGTGAACTCTGCATTCGGGTGTCTCGAACCAAAAGAAACTACTGTAATTGCGGTCAGCTGCAGAGCTTTTGCCTACAAACATGAGGAAATCACCAGAGACTGCATCTTGATCGAATGGACAGGCATTCCGCATGACTCTGACGAGCAGTTCTGTCACGAATGGTTTCAAGATGCTGGAGTGGTCTGCAAGAAGAAGCTTCCCATCGAATACAATCCGTAGAGGCTAGAATAAAAGTGACGTTTGTTTCAAGGTGTCTGTTACAGTGTACAATATTATTTTTTCAACCCTTTCCGCCCTTATCCGAACTTCTCCTTAAACTGCCTGTCGAATGATGTCTGTGTTCCTTCCAGGTCGCTCTCCTATAAAAACAGTTAAGACGACGGTATGTCGGGACAAACAGAAGTGTTTTAAATACTCCGTAAGCGACGGCTGTCTTCTTGTTCTGAACAAATTTGAACTGCCATAGTTCTATTCTTTGTCTTTTCTGCTTGCCGACGAATGGTTGCAACCCAAAAGTCATATGTTACTTAGGCTTAGGCCTAACAAGGGAAGCCTTTCAACTTAAGCTTAAATTTGTTGTTTCCAAACGTTTTCGGCTACAGCAAATACGTCACTATGAAATACTTCCTGAGACCTGGGTATTCTATGGAAGTCAATAAGAAAACGGGGGAGCTGGAGCCAGTTGTATGTGTTTCAACCTATCTCAAGAAAACATAAACGTTTTTAGACCAAACTGTAGCAGGCTATGTCTGCCATGTTCATCCCCGATGACGTGTTTAATCTTCACCGCCTAGTCTCGAAGTACCTCTGACACGACGAGACATCTATTTTTAGCGGGGACAAAATCGTCATCTCGATCTTGGTCTCCTTGGCAGGGTCCGAGGGAAACAGGAAGACAGCTTCACAGGCAGACGACAGATCGGCTTCCTGATGGTACAGGAACGACTCTTCTGGCTGCTGCTGGACCCCAACTTTAAGTGGATTCGTGTCAACGGAATCTGGACGAGTCAGGGAGATGAGGAGCTCTGCTTGTGGCTCGATCTACTCGGTGAGGAGTACAGGAACGTCTGGGTCAATGGCAAGCAGATCGACGTCTAGGATCCAGGTGAGCTTGCAGTATAAAGAGATGTGTCAAAAATGCTTTATTTTAACAGAGTTACTTGTTACAGAACCAATCGTTGTTTGCTGTAATTGTAGCAAATACAGGCGGTCTCTGTTGGCTGCCTCTCTGAGTTAAAATGAGCTTAAGCAGATCGTATACTTCCTGCATATCATGATCTAGAGTCACTAGCGATGTGCTTGTGATTTCCTCCATCCCTACTTTCCTGCCATCACGAACAAGCTGAATACTCATCCGAATAGTTTCCCATTCGGCGATTGTGATCTTAACTCACCTTCGATATGGATGGCTGCACTTCTTGTTCATAGAGACGTCGAGCTTCGTCCAGATGTTCAATGGCTATCTCGTTGTTTAGAAAGTCGTGCTAAAAGATGATACTGCAGTTCAAGCCTCAAGAAATCAAACCCATTGTTGCCGTGTCAAAGAATCAATACAAAACTCTTCAGAGATCAATGCATTTGCCTGCTGGAAGCGGTCAATTTTAACAGCAAGTCTGAGAAAAGTTTTGAGGACACCCAAGAGATCCTCTTTGCGACTTACCAAGGTGTTCATTTTCTCGTTACACTCCTGAAAAGAAAATTTTCAGTCAGTGCAAACAAGTTCCACTAGTTTACCAACCTTTAAATCAAAGAGTTTATCCCAAAAGTTTCTTTCTTGAGCTGTGTGCTGCCGGAGAGCCGTCTCCGATTCTAGCGTTCTTCTAATCAAATTGGTGTGAGCCTCCGAAAGAACGCCCGATGAACAGTGGTAAAGCCTGTTGAGGTCAAAGTACGAATAAGGTGTTAGTGTTTTGATGTGACCTAGAAGACGAATAGTCTCTCGGACCGAAAAATTCCAGCTGTCTCTGTTCGCAGATTTTAAATTTTCAGCGAGATAAAATTCCTCTTTTGGAACACAAAGTAAGAGGAAACTCTCATTTTCGAAACAGTAGACATTGTTTCTGAAATATTGTGCAGATTGTCTGTCTTTCTCTCTGTCTCACTGTTCAAAGTTAATTTTTCCCTCTTCTCTGTTTGCATATTGGTGTAAAAAGCGCTGAAGTGTATGAGCTAATGCTCCTGGGCAATAAAAGGTGTGCTTCGTCGATGTGAAGCAAAGCAGTATGTTCTTCGAGGCCTGATGATGAAGTCTATGAAAGAGTTCCAGCAAGAAATTCTCCAAATTTTCCAGCCACTCTTCCACAATATTATCAAAAAGGCGTGAATATATCTGGTATCAAGTCACTGCGGATGTGTTCTGCTCACCCAACTTTTTCAGCTAAATTTAGAATTTCCTCACTTCAAGGATTATCGTATACACTTGGTGTATCAATTATTCTCTAGCTTTTTTTATCTCCATCAGTTCCCATTTTGACAGAATACAGTTGCGGCCCCTAGAATGTTTTGCATGCTCGATCTTTTACAAACCTCTCCTTCATTATATTCGCATTCTTCAAAAGCCTCCCAGTTTTGAAAAGCTGTCGAACTGCAGCTTTTTTCCTTAAAATTATACTGAAATTCCTGTTATTTACTTGGAGCCGATAGTCTCACGTTTTGATCGATGGTAGTCACTTCAGTGGCTATCATTACTTCCGGCTCAGCAGTCAGAGCTTTATCCAAGCTTTCATACTTGAGATAGTTAACAAGAGAATTTATGAAGGTCGTCTTTTCAGCACCGCCTTGCCCAAACACCATGACGTTCATTTCTTTTGGAAAACTGTAAAGCATTGGAAATGTGATCGAATCTCAACCGACTCACTCGTCCGAGAAGAGTTTTGTCATCTCAGCTTTCAACGACTCTCTCTCCTCACCATCCTCCTCTACACTTTCCTTCACTTGACTTTGCGATTCTTTTGGGAGATGTAATGATTCCTCTGGAGGCTGTCTTTTTGGATCGACTGGAATACGACCGCCGTCCTGTAAAAAAAATTATTATCGGCGCTGAATTTTTTTTCGCAATTTTTTGCAAGAAAAATTTGTAGGCTTCCTGGGCTTCTTTTGACTCTACACGAATGAACACCAATAAAAGTTCCCAGTCTTCTTGTTCAAGAAGAAAATTGACTGTTTTCCTGCGAGACTCGGTCAAAAGTTCCCGGAAATCTGGCCAGAGATAGTCATGAGTTTGAGCAATTATAGTCTCATCCAATTTTAAGGATCTTAGAATGTCCAGCTTCGTTTCCAGAGCCAGATCCTCATTTTGTAATACTGCTACTACCGTTGGCTGATGTTGTATGGAAACATCTTCGAGGAAATCCATTACAATTTTTACAATTACAATTTATTGTCGGAATCAAGGGGTTGCTATCATGTCAGGGCTCCCTTGCCGCTCCCATAGGGCGAACTCGCTCTTCGTCTCCCTCTATTGTCTCTCGCATCCTGATTGAAGTTCGTCCGATGCGACCACAGGCTTTCTTCAGCTCATCTTCCCATTTCATTACGTGACGGTCCCTCTGTGTCGCAGTGCTGGGACCGGAATTTCTTCTTTCCGCAAACAGCGACGGCGATGATAGGCCACTAGAGAGTGCTTGAAGAAGCGAGCGCACAGTTCCAAATCCATTGAAAGGGAAGAAATCGGGAGACAGCTGATGAGAGAAAAAGTCTTATCTTTGATGTTTCCTTGCACCAGCAGTCAATTGATTGCTGGGAAAACCATCGGGAATAGGTAGAGGCTGTTCTACTTAAAGGGACATTAGTATTTTGGTTAGATGCGTAGACGGCAGAAGTCGTTTTCATATCGGGACCCGCTACTTCACCGAAAGTCCATAATTTGGCATTATTTGGTGTTTTACGCACATTTTCATGGATTCTAAGTGTGTTTAATCGACTCAGTGTCGAAAACTATCCCACCACTGTCTTTCTGAGGATCCAGCTCAAGTCCTCCAGAAGATCGCCTCGATGATCCGTAAGTTTTCTTTCAGCCGACGTTGTCCCCTGATCTGGATCCAGAGGTTGAGCATGGGCATGTCGTTGACCGTGAAGTTGAGCAGGGTTCTCAGAAAGAAAGTGTTCTTGGCCTCGAAGATGACATTGTCCAACATATTTGGACACCCGATTCGATGATGCAAACCTGGGGCCGCATTTTTCTCGAAAAACAAGCCATGCACCCCTAACGTCATTTTTGCCCAAGGTAGGCATGCATCCAAAGAGGTGTACCAGCTCAAATTCGAGAAAATCAGCAAAACTTTTCGAGTCGAGTCAAGTCGACGAGTCATAGCGTTTTTCTCAAAATCTACCTGATACACCCCCTGGCGTCATTTTTGCTGGAGATTTATTTGGGCCGTATCTATCTTGGATAAAAATAACGCCAAGGTTGTATAAGGTAGTTTTCGATAAAAACGCTGGACCAGCTTTACGCCCTTGATTTGAGTGAGTGTCGAAGTATATTGTCCAACCTGAGGGTTTGAATAGAAAATATTAAAGGTATCATCGTCTAGGATGCGCCAAGGTATTTGCAAACAATAAACAAATGCGTTTTCAAATCGGGTCCCGCAATTAGCTTCACCGAAAAGTCCATACTTTGCACACATTTTTATGCCTTCTAAGTATGTTTAATCGACTCTGCGTCGAAAACAACTCCACAAACGTCTACTTCGACGTCAAAAATGGTCAGAATAATGATGAAAATAAGAAAACGGGAGAAGAACAGTGTTTCCTCATTCGTTCGACCAGCAGAGCCGCTGGACAGGGCAAGAGTCAAGTCTCCTGCTTCGAGAAGACCGTCGTGGTCAGTTCATTCTCTGGACTGAGGAGAGACGAGGAGCCGACTTCCAGTGTCAAGAGTTACCAGAAGCCTGTCTCTCCCTCCGAAAAGAGCCAAAGTTCCCGTTCCTCAGCATCTTGCAACACAGCTGCTACAGTTGGCTGATGCTTTGCGGGTACCTCCTTGAGGAAATCCATTGGAAAGGCAATAGGCGAGACTGATATCGGAATTAGACGCCTTATCACTGGTGACTTTTCTCACTAGTAAGCAATTGATACCTGGGGGAGGCTCAAGGGTTGATCGAGCAAAACAGTACTGTTCGGAAAAAAAGGGAGTGTCTTTCAAAAGACTTTATTGTCCGTTTATGTCCCTGATCTAACCGGTATCCTGAATGCGTCCTATGGTTTTCAGCGTTTCTTTTGATTCTGTCAAGAGGTTCAGAGTTTGAAAAGAGGTAGTCGGGAAATGGAGAAACAGAGACAGATGCTCCTCAGAGTCTTTATTGTTTCTATTTCTTCTCAAAGTTCCCAGGGTTTCGGACAGCAAAAACATTTATACCGCTTCTTAGGAGAACAGCGGCTACACATCTTCTTCCATTTCTCAGGACATTCTTTCCCGCATCGAATAGCGTCAACAGAAGATATACATACTGAAGGATGAGCACAACTGGAGGCAGGCAGATTTGGTTAGTATTTATTGGGAGTACGAGACAGAGACTGGATTAATGTTCCGCAGAATTTTTAGACACAGAAGGAATGCTGCGCCAGAAATGGATCAATGGAGAAAACCAGAGAGGCAGAAAGACAGAGAGACAGGGATACAGAGAGATTCTTTTTAGTCCCATGCTCATGCACACACCAAAGGGAATATTTGATCTGCCGTCACCATCAAAAAACCAAGTTTGCTTTTCATAAAATACCGAGACTCTTCTTCCCCGTTCAAAATTCTGAGACTGTAAGTTCGAATGTTTATTAGGCGAACCAATACCAGTCATTTATATACCAGTTTTTTTCAGGAAGCTTTGGAAGCGGTTCTTTGGAAAGGTGCGAGAAGAAATGTTTAAAATGAGATCCTGGAGCCCATCGATTCCTCGTCCACTGTCTCCATTATCACTGGCGGACACTCGATGTAGCCGGGAATCCTGGAAAGAGGATATTTGGTCAATCTTTCTGCCATCTGTCTCTCTGCCTCTCTGTCTTTATATTTCTCTGTCTCTGTGTCTCTGCCTCTCTGGCTCTCACTCACGGTTCAGTCTCGTCGAACAGACTGTAGTCGACCTCATATTTGCATCTCTTCTCATTCAAGAACACCATGTTCTTGAATCTTCTCCCCCAAAGAATCTCGTCCGGCAGGAAGGAGGCTCTGGCTTGTATACTTGCTCCAGTCGTCTCATCCGTCCCCTCGACTATCATGATCAGTTCAAAGTCCATGTGCTGAAATCACATTGTTTATGTGGAAAACAGTGATATGTACCAGAATTTCGAGCCGGGACTTGTTGAAAAACGGTGATTTCGAGTCGATGATGTGTCGAAGGGTTATGGGCCAGAGCAGGAGGACAGGATCGTAGCCGACTTTGATTTCTCGCAAGCCCAGAAGTTCACGCTTTCCGCACTGAAAACTTGTGAATACTACTGAGACTGACCGTCCATATGCCCTCTCCAAGGCCCCAGTCTTCTACAAAATGCGTCTCCTGTTCCTTGCAAGCCTGTTTCTCTCTATATGCCATCATCGCTTGGCCAGGGGAGTCCTGCAAGTAACCGGTCAACTGTCAGGACAGAGCAGAAACTTGCTAGAGAGGGCGATGTGTACAGAAATACAACTACTCGTCGGAATGCTTCGGCACCTGTCTGTCACTCTCGTCACTGTCGACTGGAGCAATCAAAGCAACTGTCCGGTGGCTATCAGTGCAAAAAATGGCAAACCGGTTTGAGGAAGAAATTGAAACTAATAAACTCTGTCTCTCAGCCCCTCTGTCTTTGTGTCTCTGTGTCTCTATGACTCTGTCTCTCTGTCTGTTTACCTCTGTCCTACAGGTAGCAAAGAACAGCTTGACCATGCTGCCGGAAAAGAACAGCTGATCCTGAATGTCAGCCAGTCGAAAAGTCAGTGCCAGTCGATGGTCATCGTCACTGAGCGGTCCAAACAAGGTATCCTTTGAAAATCGGATCTCCTAGTTACTTTCTCATAAAATTAATACGGATTGGCTAACCTGTTTTCTCTTCTTTGGCCTCAGAATCTTGGCAATGACCAAGCCTCCGAGGACAGTTTGTAGCAGTTGACCGGAAACCATCTGAACTACCAAGGTAATGATCGAGGGTGGACAGTGGGTGGTAGGATAGCGGAACCCGTAGCCGATCGTGGCTTGGGATTCTAAGGAGTACAGGAGGGCGTCTACGAATCCTTCCACGTTTGCAACGCAGTTCTCGGGTGGGGCGCCATCCTCTCTCTAGAAACGAAGAGATTGAGAGAGAGAAAGAGAGAGAGAGAGACAGAGACAGTCATCGGAAGTGACTGCAAATCTAGTCATCCAGAGAGTTACAATAGGACTATTCTGGTCTGTTTGAACAGTGATACAGGAAGGAGACTAAGCTAAGGTGCAGTTGCAAAAAGTTCCCTAAACCCGGAGTTTGGTACCTCCGTCATAACTCCAACTTGTTTGTGTACCAAGCGGTACTTCAAGCCTGGACAATAAGGAACTCACCGATTTGATGTGGATCACAGTGATGATGTAGTAGATCAGGGCAAAGAGTACCCAGCTGACTACGTAGCCGGTAAAGAAGATGGCTAACATGGTTCGCCATTGGCACTCGAGGGTCAGGAGGAACCAGTTCCTGAAAGATACAAAATGAAAGAAAGATAGAGAGACAGGAAGATAGTGAGATGCAGGACAAACCTGGTCTTGATCCTCCACTTCGAAGTAATCTTGGCAATGATGAGTGGATTACCATTCTTGTCGACAAGTCTCGGCTTCCTGTTTCTCCTGGCTCTTGTCCACACTGAATATAGGGAACTGACCGAGGCGGAAACCTTCATGCCGTTCTGTCAAAAGCGCCAAAGAGTGGAGAGTCTCTCCCGCCCCTCACACAACAAGAAGGCGACAAGGTTTACAGGGTTTGTGCAAATAGGGCTCCCATCATCTTTTCAACTGATACTCGAGTTCAGATATCATAAGCCGTCCGTGCTATTTGTGTCGCCTGTTGAGAAAACTTGCTCAAGGTGCGTATTGAAAGTTATAGGAGCTTACCAAGAGTCCCGATCCCCCTAGGATCATACTGTTGGCGCAAATAGCGCGTCTTGGAGAACAAGAGCACACAAAGGTTGGTGGGACTACTTGAGCTTGTGAGACAACCACGTAAATTTGTCTCTTTCTGTCCTGGCGGAAGAAGAGGATCGGACAATGATCGGAAAACATTGGGGGAAGATCCTCCGGAGAGCTATCGTATGACAGGAAGACGAGTGCTGGTGTACTCAAAGCACTCCAGAGGTCAGGCGGGAACGGAGGACAAAAGTCGAATGGGACTTTGAGGGAAAAGTGAGTTATTAGATTGGGCTCTAATTGACAGACTGTCCTTGTACAAGCTTCGCTACTATGGGAACACTCACTTCCACCTGCTTGACTCTCTCCCGACCATCTTGTTCTACATTATAGCACTTACAAGCTTGACTGCTGGTTCTTACAGTTAGAGAGAGAGACAGAGAGAGAGAAAGAGAAAGAGAAACTTGCTTGTCTTTGACCCGACTCAAGATCTCTTGATGGTAGAGAGACACTTTGGTCTTTTTGGGTCAGATTTCAATTGATCAGCTACCGGATCTGAGTATTTGGTTGACTACCTACTATGGCATCATTCTCTCTACACACTCTTAATATCCTACCAGATTGACTCTCTCATTGATCTGGGGAAGATTCTTTTTCGGACCCGGTGAGTGAGTCTCTCTATCCGGAGACAGATTCCGACGGCAAGACAGAATCTGTGCAAAGTTCACAGTAGGACTGCTTATACAATACTTATTCTACTCATAATATGCTTCACACCCTACCAGCACCAGGAACTTGACTACTCAATTGACCGAAAAGATCAATAATGGTAGTAACTTGACTCTTACCTGACGTTGGTCTTTCTTCCCGAGCGACCGATTGGTCTCTATTGTTTCAAAAAAAAAACGTAAGAGACCGCTGTAAATTCTTTGGCAAAAGTTCAGAGAACTGAGAGTTTTTGGGAGAGTCTATCTGCACTGAACTGATCTATACTCTGCTCCTACTAGCTGTTCCCATCCCGTCACTTTATGTCCAACAAGGGCTTTGATCTTTGGAAGGGATGGCTCGTTTCAGCTCTCTTTTCAAGCTACACGTGCACCGCATTTGGACAGAGGGAAGAGACCAGAGTGTGAAGACGAAAGTTTGATTTCTGGACAAATACTATAGAGAGGTAGTGATGTCACGCCCCAATCCAAAAATATGAAGGGAGTGGGAAGGCAAACAGTCCTGTCTGCCTCTGCCCAGACCCCCAAAAAAAACATTTATTTCAAACTATCGACATGTAATCATCCGCCACACGTCATTTTACAGAATCCGGCAACCTCACAATTACCAGAGTTCTCTCATAAGACTTTTCAAGAAAGCGCTTTCTCTACAAAGTCTTGTCGAGAAGTTTCTGACAAGATTTGACAAGCAAATGTTTCCAGCCAGACTCCATGCTGCGGTTGCCTGCTGCTCGCCATAGAAGGCTGCTCTCTTTCCATCTCTAACTAGGTCACGTTGCTTTTATGTTTTTGTGTAGTCCATCCTAACCAATTTTTCGCACTGACCCTCCCATTTTCTGCTTTAAAAAATCCACTCGTACCCAATCTTTCGCAAACTCTTCCACCTCTCTTCTTTAGTTTCGAGACTAGGACCTTAGTAGGCACTCACAGCCTTCTGTTTGAGGGCCGCATCGGGCTCCTGTAGGTCTTTGAGCCAGCAAATGGATGGTGGAGACTGGGAGTGATGTACTTGAAATAAGAGAATTGGGGCTGAATCCCTAATCTGGGAAGCACACCACCCGGTCACCCGACTCCTATCAGTGGTAACAGACTTCTTGAAGAATATCAGGAATCTTTTCAAAGATTGCGTACCACGCTGCCGGACTTCTTAGGGAGGCCACTGTCTTCATTTCCACATACAGATGACTTGTAGAGGAAACTACTGTTCTATACGCCTGCTCATCTTCACAGATCTTGTCTGAATCGTATGAAATTGAAAAAGACCGCCGTCTCTATCCAGGGGCGGTGCTCTGGCCGAGTAGCCATCCTTGACCGCGATGTAGTTCGAATTCTCACCTATGCATTCGTTTTTCGGCTCGGGGAGATAACTCCCAGTCAGTTTGAGAAATATGGTGCTCCCAGCCGGTGCAATAATTCTCCAGACACATTTTCCGGACGACTGTGCTACCAAGGTCGCTATCTCTTCTTTGGCTGTCAAGGTGCGAACAGCGGTATTGAATACTCGAGTGTCTCCAGCTGTATCGTAGCCGGACAGGGTATAACCAAAAAGCGATGGTTTGACAAATGTGCTGTTGTTGAGACGGAAAAATGGTCGGTTTACCGTCGTTATCTCCTTATAATAGCCGTCTGCCCTACGAGCATGGTGCATCGACCAACGGAAATAACTTATAACTACAACCACCCGAGAGTCTTGAAACCAATTCATCAAACCGTTACCGTTTTTAACCTTTTAACGAGCCAATGCGTAATACTACAGCCCACACTACCACCAATACGAGCGTTTTTGTTTTTTCTTCTTATTTTGCTTTGTGTGTACTAGCCATCCCTAGCCCAAGTTTAATAGAATAGGCTGGCCCCGTAGGTCAGAGAAAGGGGTCCTGTAATCACGTGTACGGGAAACAGGCCCTGAAAGGTAAGGTTGTAGGGAGCGGTTGTAGAATGAGTTGTGTTTATTGCACGAAAAAATAGATGAAAAGTTAAACACTGTCTCGTTCTGCATGCTAACTGATCTACAGCAGATTTCTGGCAACAGGACGCCGCAAGAGATCCTACTAATTGAGTCCCTAGAATGTGTTTTCTGAACTGACAGATTTATCAGGAATCGATTCGATTATGTCTAACCATTGACTGCTATCTCATGAGAAGGTAGGATGTAACTATTACGATTGAAGCTGTCGGAGAGGCCTTCACATTATAATTTTGACCGTCTCTTGTAGGGATTGACATAGGGTGTGGCTGACAATAGTCCAAAAAAACTATTAATCAACGGAACGGATTACACTAGTGGTGGACGTAGTGTAATAGTGTCCCGAAGGCCCTCTTCATTAACCGAATATATCACACCCACGAAAAACCCAAGCAACCGCCTGTGTAATTATTTTAGTCACAGCACCGCCATGCTGTTGGCATAGACACTTGTATCTTTTCTCCTTTCCTTACGGAAGGGCGAGCCAATGGCAAGCCCTCTCAGTCCGGCTGAGACCCGGAGCTTGGCTGGCATAAAAACCTCTTTGACCAAACTACTCAAAGGCTTGAAGAGCCAGATCTTACCAATGACCAGACCAATTTCGGGCACCATGGGAATTTCCCAAGAACGTAGAAGAGCACCACGCTTACATTTTCACCAACACCAAGAAAGTTGAGAAGGTTATTCAACAATTGGAAACCTCTAAACACAAAATGACCAAGAACCAAGAAAGGTTGACCATCCTAGCCTTTTCCTTTGAGAGCGGAGAGAACGTCGAAAAAACAACCTTTACTATAAACCAATTAGAAGCCACACTAGAGTTCTCTTGGAGGCGGGGAATCTGGTCAGAAGGTCGGGAGCGACAGATGTTATGGGTGTTTTTTAGGATGATGGCAAGTTGCAGATAGCCACTGCATTAACTGCAATCTGTACCCCAACGATGTGCAAGCGTTGTCTGTTGCAAACGCAAATGGGCTTACAGGCTCCTACTTAAGACTCCGCGAACTTGTAGCATCCTCGATTCTTGTTCTCGACGTCGATTGTACTGTCTCCTCCCTGACCGATTCTCTTCAGAAGTGGAGTCAATTCTTTTGTCTAACTCCTATTCCTTGGTACACATCGATTCTACCGTCTTCGGAATTAATCTTGATCAGTAGTAGAAAGGTCTTCTGGGTCTTCGGACCCGACGGATAGATGCTTCGTACAAAGACAATTTTAACTACTTGGATCTTGGAAGTCAGTCTCTTGACCATCTTGTCCTGATAAATCTGCTCACCGATGCTCCTTTTCTATTCTTTTCAGCTATGAGACGACTGACCTTCTTGAAGTCTCCATCTCAAACGCTCTTGTCTTGTAATTGCCATACTGTATTAATTGTCTTCACCTTCTGAACTTTTTGCTGCTAGCATGTTTCTAAGCACAAAACTTTTTTTTTTTTGACTAGGACTCCAGTTATTGTAGCTACAGCTCTTCTGAGACACTCTTACAGAATGGTAAAGTAGGTCTATTCAGTCAACTTTCAATGGTCTCTGGAATCTTTCACGAAAACTAATGAGTCAAAATAGGTGGATCCAACGTGACATCGAAGTCCAGATGGAGGGACGAATTCACAGCTCAGTTAGGAGAAGTATGGATGAGAACTGCGCGAATGGGCACCGATCTTTGGAAGGCTAGCATGTTGCGACATATAGAAAGGATATAATAATTGCAAATAAACAAACAAAACGTGACATATGCTCCCACTGTGCCTAAAGAGTCATTTGTCTGTGCAATACATCATTTTTCTCCTCGATTTCTTCGTTAAATTTATCAGCAGATCCAGTCAAACATGGGGATTTTGACCGGTGCTTTCTCGGTAGTATAATAGTGGTGAGTATTCGTATCTGTCACATGTGAGACACGAGTTCAATTCCCGGCCGTGAAAAAGCCTTTTTCCCTTTTTTGACTGTCCAATCATTAGGATGTCAATGAACATACAAACGGATCCAGAGCCCGAAAACAGTATTTTCCTGGTGATAAGCCTCTTCACAAACACGTAGCCGTTCAGATGTTGTTTTTTCGATTGACTCATCACTTACCCCCTACCCAAAATGTTCGTATAAAAGTAGTCGAATCAGTCTAACTGACATATCCACCATGTTCCGCTACTTCCTTCTGATTCTTCTCCTCTCAATCATCGCCGCTTTCGAAATGGACGTGACTACCAAGGAGACGAAGTCTTGTCTGGTCAGAAGAGACTGTACGGTCAGTTTGGATGTAGGACAGCGTTTGGAAAGTGTAATTCTCAGGAAGACATGATTTGCGTGAAGGGAGCTTGCGTCAGACAATCTTCTCCAAAGCTGTACTATAGAAGAACCACTTTGGGAAGTGTTTAACATACAGAACCGGTCAGAAGCACCGCTCCTCCGACTACTCATATAAGAGGGTCTAGACTTTCAAAGTGAACTGATTCTTTCCTACACTATTCTCTGGCTGATCCCACAGCAGTTTGGAAAAGGAAAAAGTCGGAAGGAAGGAAAGGTGTCTAAGGCCAGCTGTAGTGACGTCGACGTCCTCTAGAAGACATCCCAGAATTTTTGTTTTCTGTTATTTCATAATAAGGATTTTTCTAAATGGCCTTTTTGATTTCCATCTTGTTTAGATCTCAATTTCTCTCTGACACAACCAGCTGAGTGTGTGTGTGCGTGTTGCCGAGAGGCGCAGACGCTTCGATCACCGGATCTTATCAAAAAGCAAGATAACAGACTTTACATGCTTTCTTGCACCTTTTCTACCTTTCAAATATTGTTTGCCAATCTTTATTAATCCCAAGTTTTGAAGGTACAGTCAACTCTCGATATAGTAGACACGCGTTTTGCAAGTAAGAAGTCTACTATTTGGTGAAGTCTACTAAACCGAGAGGCAAAATCAACTGTACTCTACTATTGGAGCCATATATATGTCTACTATATGGTGAATGCTATTATATAGGGTATTTACTATATCGAGAATTGACTGCATTTCCAATGGTAAAACAGAATTCATCAAAACAGTGAGAAATTGGACAATTTTCCTTGCTCTTTTCTCGCCGATTCTTGGTTATTTTGTGTCAGCAGATGCCATCGACGGAACAGTCTTCTGGACATCGTGCTGAAAGACGAGAGGTTCCGGACGGTCCATTCCAGAATTTTGCTGGAATTCCTGAGTTAGAAGTGGTCAACAACGTCAATCTTCCACCTGAAGTGATTTTGGAGCGTGAGTTTGAACAAAATTTGACATTACCGCCCTAAAAATAAGCAACGTACCTATCCTGTTCATAATATGGTTTGATAATATCATCATCTTTCTTTAGCTCTCAACTCCATCGTTCCAAAATACGCGTGGGAAAGCTTCATTCGCTACCCGGGGCCACCCCTCGGAATTGGATTCTTTGCATCTGCGCTAAAGGTCTTCAGCTGTTTTGTCGGCACAGCTGTGGCCAAGTTGCCCAACCAGCTCCGAGAGCCACAGTCGAGTAATGAGACCAGTCGAGTGATGAGCAGAGAAAAGAGGAGAAGGGAGTTTGTCAACTGTTTCCTGGTGAGTTCCAGCTGGGGAAAAATGACTTCTTTAGTAGCTGAACAACCATCCGAACATCGTCTCTCTGTATGGGTACATCTACGTAACGGATGAGGAGCATCCTGATGGCATTCTTATGGAGTACATGGCTGGCGGAACTGTCTTCGACTGTGAGTGATTTTAAGTGTGCATATTGGCGAGCTTTGTCATTTCGGCCAGATGGGGAGAGGGAGTTTGGATTCCAATTTCAGATGTCAACAATCATCTAAAGGCTCCCCAGCAATTGCCACTGTCCGAATTTATGCAGAACACCTGGGCGAAGCAAATCGCCATGGGACTGAAGTTCATGCACGAGAAACGGATCGCTCACAGGGACATAAAACCGAACAACATTCTCCTGACAGCCGACTATCGGACTGCCAAAATTGCTGACTTTGGTCTCGCGAAGAATCTGGAAGATAGTTCCAGCAACAAACATACGCATGGAATCGGGTTTTGGCAGTACACAGCCCCGGAGATGATCATGGAAAATATTTACAACTACCCGGTAGACTGCTACAGCTTTGGAATGGTCCTCTACTTTATCTACTACCATAGGTTTGTTTGAAAAGGTCAAATAGCCTTCGAGTTCAGACCCCCTTTCGAGAGCGACTCCAAAACGGCTGACATGGCATTGTACAGGGCTCTAAAGGGAGAAGGTCAGCCTCCGCTCCCACAACTTCTGCGACCACAACTTCGGACTCCACGGGCTCCGATCGACGAGCTAATGGAGCAGTGAGTCTTTTGTAAATCATGTGGCAGGAATTGGTTATAATAGAGTAGCCTAGAGTAGTCAAAAGTTGTTTTTCAGGCTGAGAGGCCTTTCAATCTTCGTTAAAAAAACAAACGCTTTTCGGCTATCAATCGTTGGTGTAACATGTACGCAGCTAAACTCCAGAACAAAAATTCCCGAACAAATTTGTTCGCTGCTTGTTTTCTGTGAGCACTGTACCTGTACCGTTTAGCCTTGGTTTAAAATTGGTAACAGGCGGCTTCGCCACTTTACTGGTAACAAAAGTTGCCCCCTACAGTTGACTTGTTCCCTTGTCCCTTGACATGAAATTTTTTTGCGGGGGAAAAGAAATCTCTACCCCTGGACGCAAATGAAAATGTCCCAATCGTTTAAAGTACGATGCTGAACTTAGCAAAGGGCATCTTCAAAAGAAACTTTACATGCTCCTGAGTCAGGCAGGGGAGATTGGGTGTAGGTCTAGAGATGAAAGTTAATCTGTTCTCAAACCAAGACACTTCGTTTCAGATGTTGGCCGGTCAATCCTGAGAAACGTCTCACCATGCGCCAGATCGTACACCATTTCTACAGCAGAGAAGGAATAATAGACTTCCCCGCCTTTAACACCATACAAAATAAAAGATTTCAACAATGGTAAAGATCACGGCTTCAGAGCACGACGAGAGACCTCGGCCACGAAGTCTTTCTCTTCCTTGGTACTGTGCGAATTAAAGATGAGGAGAAGAGGAGAGAATGAACTGGATACGACGGGGGTGGAGAATAGTGGCCGGGCCGTAATTCAAACGGTCTACCTCTACATAGTTATATTGACAGCCATCATCGTGTTCAATATGAAAAGAAGTGAAAGACAGCTGAACAGATCTCCGACCCGAGCTTACGCTGATCCTCCACCAATAGTCCTGCCCTGTAGGATACCGAATATCGCTGTAGGCGCCATGGGAATAGAACTGAACATAACTCCAGAAAATCTGTCAGTGATACTTACAAGAAACGCCAGAGCTGACTTTTTCGCCGTCAAAGAGCCTCCGCAACTGAAGCATACTGGGCATCGAAGCCCTTTCTGGATACGGAAGCATCGGATAAGAAGATGAGAAAGAGCTGATTGCTGGTCGAAAGAAGGAGCGGAGGGACTGTCACGCCGCAGTAGACGCCTGAACTTTGTTATTCGAAAGAGTCAAGGGTATAGTCTAAATTCGAAACCTTCTGTAATCAAGACGGTTCTAGATTTCAGTATTTGAGCAAACCAACCGTTTGGCAGTCCTTGAGACATTGTAGTCGTTCCAGTTCTTTCACATCCGATTTGCGATCCATGGAAAGACATTGTTGATCTTTGTCTCCTGGAAAAGTTCGGAAATAAGTGGTTGGGAAAGAGCATATCAATTATGAACTAGTTGTGTTTTAGGACTCCCAAACCCCAATTCTCTCAGTTGAAGACACCACTCCCAGTTTCCACTATCGATTTGCTGGTTCTATGACCTACCGCAGCCCGATGTGGCCCTCGATGAGAAGACTGAGAGTATTCAGACCTGGCTTACTCGGGACTTGCCCAGGTCCTAGTCTCGAAACTAGAGAAAAGAGGTGGAAGAGTTTGCGCGAAGATTGGTTCGGGTGGTCTAATTGGACAGAAAATGGGACTTCAGTGCGAAAGAAGGGCTCGGGTAGACTATTTGAAAAAAAAGCAACGTAATCTGGGTAGAGAAGAGGGAGCAGACTTCTATTACGAGCATCAGAGTTCTAAATGGACGAACGACAGGAGAAGCATGACGTAAAAAAGTTTAGATGAGAACAAAAAGAAGAAGCTTGAAGACTGAAAGACTGTCGTAAAAGTCTTGATACTTTCCAGAGAAGATAAGCAGACTGAAGGAAGTTCACCTGACTTGCAATAAATAGCAACGTCTGATAGTGCTTTTCCTGTCTATCTGTCTCTTTCCCTTTCTCACCATTCCCTGCCAAAAAATGACCTTCGCGTCTATCACATATCGAACGGTCGCCCAGACTGGGGAGTCCGTCTCTGTTATCACAGCAGGTCAGAACTGGGCGAGCGACTCTCAGTTACATCAGATCACTGTTCTTTTTTTTCCCTTGCTCCTCTGTAAAGATTCCTCTCTTTTAGAATGATCGGGCTAGCCGATTTCCACCACATAGAGTTCTCCGTAGCAAATGCCAGGCAGTCTGCCTACTGGTTTTGCTGCTCTTTTGGATTCCAGCGGTTCGCGAGGCTGGACAACCAGAGACAAACTTCTGTTGCTGTTCGAAACAATAAGATTTGGAATTATTTATCTCTGGTAAAGAAAGTTTTAGGCCAAGTTTGTCTTCACATCCAGAAAAACCTTTACCGAGGAAGAAAGAGTTCATTATATTCTTCATGGAGACACAGTCATCGACGTAGCATTTCGGGTAGACGACTTAGAATCGATTGTTCAGGTAAAAGATATAAATAAAGAGACAGAGAAAGACAGAGCGACATACAAACAGACAGACAGAACCCGAAACAGTAATTTTAGGTCTTGAAATCTCAAAACGTTGATCTCATCCTACCAAATATCAGTCATTTTGACCAGTATGGTTCTGTTCAAACGGCTACAATAAGATCGGAAGAGACGGACGTCTACCATACTTTAATTGAACTAGACAACTATGAAGGCAGTTTTCTGCCTGGATATGAAGAAGTCAAAAATTTTCCAATCACTTCATTATTGTGAGTCAGTCAGTCTTTCCAATAACAAAGTTCAGAGATTCAATCCCACTTCTCCAAATAGACCATGTAGTACAGAACTATCCTGAGGAGAGCATAGAGACGACAGCAGCGTGGTACAAGAACACATTAGCTCTCAAAAGATTTTGGTAACTGCGTTCCATACTGGTGTGAATGGAAGTCTTGAGGTCAGCTGACGATCTCGTAGCGAAGACAGAGTACACGGCCATTACTGCGTGGCTACTGGTCAATGAGAACAAGAGCGTGCAGTACACAATAGCTGAGACGGTCAAGGGTCATCCGGGAAGGAGTCAGACTCAGGTAACAGCCTCACTGTCTCTGTCTCTGTCTCTGTCTCTGTCTCTGTCTCTGTCTCTGTCTCTGTCTCTGTCTCTGTCTCTGTCTCTGTCTCTGTCTCTGTCTCTGTCTCTGTCTCTGTCTCTGTCTCTGTCTCTGTCTCTGTCTCTGTCTCTGTCTCTGTCTCTGTCTCTGTCTCTGTCTCTGTCACTCTGTCCATTTCATGAATTCATTGACTACAACGGTGGTCCCGGAATCCAGCACATAGCCCTTCTAGTCGATGACATTGCGGCTACAGTAACCGCTATGAAGTCCAGGTAGCCTTCTTCCATTGACAGACGGTACCTACCCTTTCAGATCAGTTGAATTCTTGACCATTCCCGACTCTTACTATGAAATTCTCAAAGAGAGACTCTCCCACTCAAAATTGGATTTCTCTGGAGATGTTGAACTCCTAAAACAACACCAGATTCTAATGGACTTCGATGACCATGGCTACCTGTTACAAATATTTACTAAGCCAGTCCAAGACAAACCTACACTGTTTTTCGAAATAATACAGAGACGAAATTTTGACGTAAGTTGGGCAGAGAGACTAGGTAAAAACGTGTGTTTAGGGCTTTGGAGCTGGCAACTTCAAGTCACTCTTTGAGGCTGTTGAGAGGGAACAGAAGAGGAGAGGGACGTTGTGATCAAAGGAAAATGAAGAGTGAGAAAAGCTAGAGAGATAACCCTACCACGAACAACATTGTACATTTTTGACATTTATTTGGGAAGAGTTAATAGCTCTTTACAATTTTTCGCCACAGAGCTACAGAATTTTCTGATAGCAGGCCGCCTTATCCTCCAATTGCCTCTAGGGAAGGTATGGATCAATGTAATAACAGAAGTAGCAAGGAAGCTCATCGGCTGTGTCAGGTCATTGGCAGTACATATTGCAGCTCGTTCTATCATCTTCCTGAGTGCAGCGCTAGAGAGGGCAAACAGTTTTACAAAACTCATCGTCGATTGGCAGTTTGGAAACCTTCTCACAAGCACTTGACACCGAAGTAGCAATGAAGAGAAGGAAGAAGATTTGAAATGAAGGTTGAAGGAATTGTCAAAACACCTGCCAAGATCTGGAGCCGACGCATTACGAGCGAGATAGGAGACAGATTTTGAGGAAATTTATTAGAAATGAACATAATAGTTTCAGCGTCGAACTGTCGAAAAATGGGAATCTGATGGAGAAACGAAACGAAAATCTCAGTCACTGTTTTTCTTGCGATCACTGCCTCCCTGTCTTTTCGGCTTACTGAGAGACAAAGAAACAGAGAGACAGAGATACTGGTAGTCACGGATACAAGTACAGATTTATTTCATCGATTCCGATTCCGTTGGGAATGTAAGCCGAGAGACTAGCTACTTCCGAAGATGTTCAGTATCTGCTACGACATGTGCGATTAGTTTGTTCGATGGTCTGATAAATATGTTCTTGGAGCCTTTATTGGAAGAAGCGGGAGAGACGTGGGAAAGTTCAGAGAGACAGTTCAGTGGAACATACTGTCACTGTTACTGTTTCTGCCCCCCTCTCCCGGTCCAACTACTGTTTATCTCTATTACTGTCTCTGTCTCTCTACCCCATTGTTTCCAGTTCTTTTCTTCTGAACCTCCAATCTCCCAAATTTGGTCCTGTGCCAGGGAATCTAGTTATCTCTGCCCTCGCTCTGACCTTTCTCACTGAACAATTCTGCAACCTCATCCCATCTTCCTTGTTTCTCTCCCACCTTTTGGTTCACTGGCGGGTTTAGAGATCCCTCGGCGTGTGAGCAATGAATAACAAGGTTTTTTGGGCAAAAATATGGAGGTAATGGGTGCTATTTGGAGTCTGAGACACGTAAAACTCCAGTCAAATTGGGGGGTGAGTCAAGCTGACGTATGTCTCTCTGTCTCATAATCTGTCACCCCAGCGGTCTCCCTCTCTGCACTCACTGAATCCAATTTCGCATATACATCCGCCTCAAATGCTACTTTTTCCCGAAAGGTCAAAGCTCAGGACGACAAAACGTGGGAACATGGCCCGTGGTGAACTCCTAAGAATACTGGTGGCTTTCTCAGGATCTACGAACGTTCGAATCTTTCTATCCTACTCCCTCAATTGGTTCTTGTATGAATACGACTGATTGCTTCCGGTTCTTTTGAAATAGTGTTTGGGTTCCGACTAGACTTTTCCAATTGTACTCACTGTCTCTCTGTCTCTCTCCGTTTCTCTCTCTCACTGTCTTTTTGCCTCTTTGTCTCTCTGACTTTCTGTATCTCTGTCCCTCTGTTTTCCCGTCTCTCTGTTACCCTCTCTCATTCTGGAAGTTCCCAGCACTATTTTCCTATGGGTGGGCGTCATGAAGACAAGAGGAGCGTTCTCAAATTACCCCCAATTTTCTAACACCTCTTTGGTCCCTGTTCCTTCTAGAGAATTAACGTTTTATAATTTTATGATTCGTGCAAACAAAATATTTTGTATCTTCTATCAGTACGAGAGTAAGTAGACGTAGTTGGCTCGACCAATTGGGTTAGCTAGAAGGTGAATAGCTATAAAAGGTGTTGTGCTCTTAAAAACAACAACAGATTTGTTGGCGTTCTCAAATTATGCGGCTCACCCGTCCTGTCTCAATTTCAAAAATACCCATCCTGTACTCTAGTTCCGAACTAATAGTGACTCTCTTCACCTCATAACAGCACCATAGAACTCCCAATTCAGCTCATTTGTTTGTAGAATCACTACAAGCGGACAAGCACCACTAATAAAGTGGCTTTGATTGGGTGCATATCTCAAAGATTATGTCATTTCTTGCAAGGATTACTATCGGTCTCTGTCTCTGGAACAGTTGTTTTGATCCCGGATGTCGTGTTGTTTACTTTCCGACCTCGATTCCCACAGCTTTGGCTAAGAATCACTTTTTAATTAGTTTTTATCTTGTTTCCCTGTTACAACGCATACCATAAGTCTCTAGTCGAACCTTATTGAACCCACTATTCCCTTTCCCTTCCTATTATTCACATTCTCCAATATCCTGTCATGCTTTAGTATTTCCCGTATTCTCTCTCATTTCCACACTACTCCGAAGATCAAGCAAGGCTCTCCGACAAGCTTTTACGTGAAATTGGCGTGGTAATGGGAAGCTGGGGCTGAATGCGTGACAGGCGCTTTGTTTCCTTCCTTTTCTAATTTACTCTTCTCTCTTTCGCACCTTCTCATTCCGACCCACTCCTCTTTTCAAAAATGACGAACGGCATTTGGTCCCCCCCATAATGGATTCAGTGCTACTGACTACCCTAATGAAAGTAGCCTGCGTGTGTTAACTGGAACGCTGGACAATCTTTAGACCCGAGAGTCAGGAAAGAATTTGTAAAAGGCGGAAGTAATGAATGGGAGAAGGATTCATGGTACTGAACAGTATTTGGCTCTAGCAATGTTCCAATGACTCTCTCTCTCTCTCTCTGTCTCTCGGGGGTCGCCGCCTTCCAATGGTAATGATATTTTGCATCAGAGCAACATTGACATACCAAAATTCTTTAGTTCAGCTATCTGAACAGCTACAAAGTTCGGCTCTGGTGGCTTAGGCGGCCCATGCAGAAATTAGGCGTCCGAAAAATCGACAGAGGATTTTAGGCGTCCCATAGAAGCAAATTATTTTAGGCGTTCCATATCTTCTCAGAGGATGAGTGAGAGGAATGATACCGGATCTTGTAAACTAAAAGAATGTTGTTAAGTCAGGTGTCTCTTTCGTTCGTGAGGACTCTGCTGCCATAAAAAGGAAGGGTTGAACTGTATATTTGTGGCAAACCATACTGATTATGGGACGCCTAAAAGTATGAGGCGCCTAATATTTAATGCACCATCACAGACGAATTTTTCATCAAATCGAAAAAAATAAAATGGAACTGGAACCACGACCACTTTCCCGTGAGTGAGACGGCTACGCTACGTTTTGTTTCTAGACATCTGAACTTCAGACCCTCTTCCCTCTCCAAAGTTAGCCATTCTTTCCGCCTTGACCTAACACGCCAAGCTCATAACTTTTGCACAGAGCTACCTGAACCCAATCGTCTCTTTCTCTATTACCATGCAAACTTTTGCTCCCAGAAGTTTTCTTGACCTTGCTTTTTTTTTTGCAATCTCCGTCACTCTCTCATGCTGCCATGCTGTGACCTCAGGCTCTAAAATTCTTTGTTTCAGTATTCAACAACTTGTCCTCATATCTTATTTCCCTTCTGGATAGCTGAGAGAGTACGGGAGAGACAACAATGGCTGACTGGTGAGTTCATTGAAGATTCCTCTTCCCATCAAAAGAGCGGTATTGGGTGTGCTCCCATCCGGATGGCTCGTTTGCACATTCAGGGCGGGGATTTGGCTTACTTCCTTTTTAAATTGGTATCCGTCTCTCTTCTCACTCTCTCCCTGCCCTTCTGCCTCTCTGTCTATCTGTCTCTCTAACTCTCTGTCAATCTTACTCTCTGTCTCTCTCACTCCCTGTCCTATCTTATGACCCACTACAATAGTATTACTGAGCTGAAGGCGTCAACAGTTCATAAATATCCTTTCTCTCTCGAGGAGGGGGACAGTTTTCAAAGATCTCCCTATCTCTCTCTCTCTCTCTCTCTATCCGAACTCCATGTCCCAATTACGAGGATTGCAATTAAGACCTAGAGCTCTTTCATCGGCCACATCTCATTGTGATCAACCCCATTCAATAGGATTTGTTTGCTACGAGAATCTTTTCTGTCTCTCTGTCTCAAAAATAGGCATCTGGATACAAAACTCTCCATGTTGCCCTCTTCCTTCCCTCTTTTTGTTATTCCTTTGCCTTGACAGGTGATTCCTGGTCTTTCCTCTATATTCATCTGTCTACCGTCTCAGTTTTCTAGAACTGGCTCATTAGTAACCGTTCATCTTCTCTCTGTCACTTAATGTTCCGTTCCCATACCACCCCCTGCCAAACAATGAAATTTTCATTGGCTTCTAGACCGTTGTTTAAGCATATTTTTCAAAACAGACAACTCATTATGAGAGAGAGAGAGAGAGTACAAACATGCCTGGCGACGCAGATGGTCGGTCGGTAACCAATTGAGAGGACAGGAGCAATCAAAAGAACAGCGACAGTCACAGTGACAGTAATCTTCTAAGATCCTTGTTTTCCCACCTCCCAAATTAATGGGAATGCTTCTGCGTAATCCTTTAGTCATCCAGTTTGTTTGTTTCTCCCTCTCTCATTCTTTGAAAACTTCCCGTGGGAGGATAACGGAACACATGTTTAGGTGTCATATCCGTCACTTGCCAGCCAGTTAGCTGCGTGTCCTGTGTCATTGGCTTCATATATAAAAAGAAGGGAGATTCTGAATGTCTCCCTGACTCTTCGTCTCTCTAACCATCTGCCTCTCTGTCTCTCTCTATCTCTTTCCCGTTCTTCCTTCCCCTTGATCTTGTGATCTGAAGCAATTCCAAATAATGACCGGGTTTTGCAGAGTCGCAAGAAAAGATAAGTGTCCTATTCGAGGGGTTATTACGTAATCGCTTCAGTAACACGATCAGCGAAGTATAGAAGTAGTCCTTCTGTCTCTCTCTGTCCCGTACTGTCACTCATTCCAAGATTTTTCCTTTGTTCTTTTGTCTCTGTTCTGATAATCTACCCCATAAGGTCCTATATCCCATCAGTCAATACCTACAAAAGTCTCTCCGTCTCACTTTGCAATCATAGTCGTCATGAAGATTCTTCTATTCCTACTGCTGATCCTTCCGTGCGTCCTAGTCGAGGCCTTTGGATTGCCTGGTGTCATGGAAAGAAAATTAGGGAGATCTGGAAAGAGTACTGTGTCCGTCACTCCGAATACACTTGTGGGCTTTGCGGACATAAAAACACCAAGTCTCCTGTCCAAGAGGCTTTCCTCATGCAAAGACAAGGGAATATGGGAGGTATAGGTGTTGTGGTGAATAAAACTGTTCAATGGCTGTCTTGTCTCCTCACATTGAAAATGCACTTCGCTGGTTAGCCCCTTTACTTTTGCTCAAAACTTCCTTTTCTGCGGCCTAGTGGTTAGCATGCTTGTCTGTTGTCCACAGGTCCCTGGTTCAATCCCGTTAGCGGGTAATCTTTTTGTTATTGTCTAGTGAGTGTCTATAGACTGTTTACGAACAGTCACCAATTGTCATTTTTCCACTTGTATAGTTCTCTCCACAAAGTCATCATATTCTGTTTCTGTCTCATCCCGCCCACCCGGCTCATCCTCCCCTCCACTATTTCATCACCATTTTTCAGGATGTCCTGTGACATTCGTCTACCAGAAATGTGTACAGCAGCCATCGGTCTCTATGACAGAGACTCCATAGCTCTGTACCTTCTCCTGGCCAGAAGTATTGTGACACCGGTGGCTATAATTGGACTGACCTTCATGTGTATGGCTGTACTACAAGCTGCAGCGTTGCACTTCAACATCAGATGTCTTCTGACCTGTATGCTGGTCTCTATGATCATTTCCAATATGGGTGAGTGTGAGAGAGGACAGAGACAAAGATAGATACAGATACAGAGACAAACCATTCTTTCAGGAGTTCTCGCCACCGCTCTCTACATTCTCTACGTTGTCTTTCTCATCCCTGATGACTTCACAAAATGCGAAAGACTGGTCTATTCTCCGGGTACCTGCTTACGTGAGTTTGGCTTCCAAAAAAAACCTATTTGCTGACAAGGAAAAGGTCGTGATCTCGGGGGTCTTGGGGATAAACTGCAATTAGTGCCATTTCAGTAAGGTTGGGACTGATCTCGGTTCGTTAGATAACTGGGTAGGTGGGATGAGGAACAGAGAGACAGAGGGAGAATCAACTATTCCAGGTCTCCGTCAAATCTGGTCAACTGGAGGCTTCGCCTTGGCTCTCTCTGCCCTCATAGTCGCCTTCGAACGGACTTTAGCCACTGTCCGCTTTGGAACCTATGAGGCGAAACCACTGAAATGGGTCGGAATTCTTCTCTGTGGTATACAGGTCAGTCTTTGTCTGACAACTGACAACTTTCCAATGTTTAGGCCCTCATCGGATTGCTCCCAATAATCGGTGCACCTCCACAAAAGTGTATGCCGTACTGTACCCCGGATCTGGTCTATGCTGAGAGCTCTAGGATAGCTGGAGATATTTTGTTCTCATTCAATTTCATCACTCTGGCTATTTTCTTAGCCTTGTGGCTGGTCAATAGGAAGAGGAAGGTGGGTAGCTCTCTCTGGCTCCCTTTCTCACTGTCTCATTAACTAACTCTTCATTCCAGGTCAGCAACAGTTCCAACACCTTATCCAGAAAGTTCCAACTTAAAGAAAACGTCAGTACAGCTCGTCTTATGGTTCCGGTCATGATCATTGTTGCCCTGATGACTCTCTCAAACACTATTGTAAGTCGAGTGATGGAGAAGTGACAGTACT
Organism: Oscheius sp. JU75; assembly: GCA_037178855.1. Lineage (NCBI taxonomy): Eukaryota > Metazoa > Nematoda > Chromadorea > Rhabditida > Rhabditidae > Oscheius > Oscheius sp. JU75. Next base: position 1,028,959 of record JASJZC010000006.1, on the reverse strand, counting down.
CTTTCCAGATCTTCCATCTATACTTACCGATCTTTCAATCAAGTGAGCCTCTAACTCAGGCCATTATCTCGTCGATAGTGAAGTTTGGGAGCTTTCATGAGTATCAGGTGAAAAAGAGAGACAGACAGACAGACAGACAGACAGACAGACAGACAGACAGACAGACAGACAGACAGACAGACAGACCCAGTCTCCCTATTTCCAGACCTCCCTAATGCCTATCCTCAGTCTAATGATGCTCTTTCTCCTACCCTACACGTCTTTCAACATCAAACGGTTCCCCTGTACTTTGACACGTTTCTTGACTCACACTCTTCCAGATCCCTGTACCGTCTTCTCCATATAGAAATCCCGGAACAAGGACCAGAGAGTGTGTCGGCAGAGAAAGTCAAGGATATCTACTTTCAGCAGTTGAGAGGGCAGTGGGAGCAGGTTAAATAGTCAACCTGAATCAGTGATCGAGATAATACGGGTCCGGAACTATGGGTTATAAATATTTCTCAAGTTGTATGAAAGGCTTGTAGCCACAGCGACACCCGTAGGTCACACTGACTGGTTTCATCGAGTCTGAAACTCCCTTCTTGAGTCAACAATTATCCTGTGGTTGTGGGTACAGAGAAGGTCGGAGAAGCAAGTTTTTCTTCACATTCCTCGAAAGTCTTCTTTTACTCTTCACGGATATCCGAAATAGTTGCAGCCACTTGCCGATAGTAGACAGGTTACTCTGCTTTCTTTCCAGTCGTGGAAGTTACTAGTAAGGCGAGAGACAAAGAGATAACTAGCCAGAGAGACAGAGAAGGCAGGCCAATGTTTATTGAAAAATAAGGAATTTACATCCCTCACAAAACTCCCAGATTTCCTTCATTCGCTTCCCTTTTGCGGCTCCTAAAACATTAGAATTTCATCTCAGTCTGTCTTAATCTTACCGTTTCCCTCCACAGACATGATCCCTTGGAGCACTCTTTACATGTCTATCCAGATTATGTCCTCCCTGTAGACGACAGGTCCCTCCGTTGAAAGGAGCCCAATGGAAGTGAGTAGATACCGGTAGTCTTTTACACTTTTAGTGGTAACTCATACTGTGACCGGTTTCAATGGAGAGTACGTAGAGCTTGAAACCACAGCCGGTTCCCCAGGATGAGTTGTCTTTCCTATCTTTCCAGAGAATAGTAGGGGCTAGAAGAGAGAGAGGAGTCTCCGACTGTTGTCCACTCATCTACTTCATTGTGGTAGATGAAGAGAACTGTGATTTTTAAAGAGTACATATTTTTATATGAGATGGAAAAGTGAACTTAGCATGAGTAGTGAGCTGTTTTGAAGCTTGAGACCCCGAACAGGAAACGCATGTTTTTGAAGGTGTAAAACATGGACTTGGACTCTCACACTGTCTAACAAACTGCACGAATATGTGTATATGTTTTTTTTAGAAAAGACAGAGAACAAGAACGAATGTCTATCTAGATAAGAAGAACAGAAAAATATCTGAGTAGAGTATCTGATATCTGAGTAGGACTGGGGGATTCAAAAATGGTTCCTATTTGCCGAGAAATATAGTAATCGTTGCGGGACACGCAGGAAAGCAGCAATTTAAACATTATACAACCACACGAATACAGAGTTGCCTCTTTGGGTTCTGACATAAATGGACCATTATTTTGTGCATCGTGACTTTCATTGAGAATAATATACTCTGCCTCCGTTAAAGTTGGCATTTTTAAACATACAATGAGACCGATAAGAAGTGTTCCGTATAAGAAAGACGCTCTTTTTCTGATCATTGATCGTCGTTCCCAGCCTAGTTCATGTGAATGCAATTCTGATCATTAATACATATATCGAAACAATTTTTTTGATCTGCTTCCCATCGCTTCATTTCTGGCCCCATTAAGGAACACTGTTTTGAACACCACGTATCATTGTGCTGTGGTCCCGGACTCCCGTAAGTCTCTGTTAAAGCAAGCCTAAAGCGCTACCCCGTTTGAATTTCCCGCGCAACACTTTCCTGACCATTTTTTTGTATTTTTCAGCCATTTTTACGTTTTTGCAATCGATTCAGCGTCAAAAGCTACCCTTGGAACATGTACGGGGTAGCCGATAAGTATTGGCGCGTTTACTTATATGGAGTCCTTGTTTCCCACAGTTCATCTTAAAGGCCTGTATATATGCTGATTTAACACTAGTTTTTATGCTCTGTTCGACCAACATTTTTCATGTTATAAAGTTTTTCGGTTTGTCTAGAAAACAATGGATACCACTTTCAACTCTTGGCAAAATCAACCTAAAAAAGATACCCAAGCAATCCACCAAAGAAAAACCTTTCCATTCTTTTAATACCGAAGACATCATAATTGTTCTAACAGCGTAAAAACTTAGGTCCAAGCTATTCAAAACACACCATTTAGGATTTATACGTAATTAGTTTTTTTGACATGTCACTTGCGCCGCACAAGCTGTTTCACGGTCGCAGTTCCCACCACTTTGCAAATTTAAAAGTAAATCTCTCGATCTGACTGAAAATATAGATTTGCGAGGTGTTTTCCACTATATCTAGGCACCTAATGTGCAAAAAGTTTTCTGATTTCGAAGAAAAACGCATCTTTTACGCACCAATACTTATCGGCCACCCTGTAGTTAGATGGAGCTGCATCTACCGTGTCTCTATTTATGTCATCCTCTCCCGGAATGTAGCCATTTTAAAGTGTATGCGGGGATTTGTTACCTGCAGAAAAGCGTGCCGAAGTATTTGAAACAGCACAGAAGGAACGGAACTACTTGCGGATATAGGAAAAAGGTAAGGGATAGAGGCGCCCAAACTGAGTAGTCTTTAATTTCCTAAATGAATTATGACCGTGAGCGTCATAGCTGCAATTAAATCTCAGCATCATTCCATTACCCATTGGAATTTCCTGTAAAAATGCTGTGTTCAACATGGAGCAACGTGTTAGTCACTCACAGGCTCTTCTCCTCTTCTGGTTTTTGCTTGTAGCACTTCCTCTTTAGCTTCTTTTCAATGATTCTACCCATCGAGTGTTCCGAAATTCCTATGTCCTTCGCCATTTTGCGTACCGAACGGGCCGGGTTCCTTTGAAGACAATTACTTTCTTGATATTGGCTGTAGTCGTTACAGAAATTTGTCTTCCGCATTCACAAAGGTCGACCAGGCTTCCCAGCTCTTTGAACCATGCTAGAGTGGTGGAGACCCTGCGGGACACGTTGAGAGTAAAGCAGAAAAAACTAAATGGACTTGTAAATTCTCAAAAAATGAAATTTCGCGCGCACGCATCTTGTTATCGTAATTATGCCGCACCCTGTATATGTCTTTCTATCACTCTATCTCTCGGTCTCTCCATCTCTGGGTTTTTTTGTTTCTCTGCTAGACTCTAAACTTCCGTGTCCCCTACATGGATTAAACAATGACGATATATACAATTATGATTTTTATTTGAAGTACAATTTAACTGTTGTTGAATATTTGTTTTTCTAACTGGCTCCATATTTCTTTAGAATGACCGCTACTTCGTTGTGATGATTTGCTCGAGCAACCTGTAGAAGTGTCTCATTGTACTGGTCCGCACTATTAGGATTGGCGCCAGCTTGTAGGAGAAGAACTACAATGTCAATATATCCTTTAACACTTGCAATGTGCAGTGCTGACTGAAGGAAGATACGACGGGCGTCTACATTGGCTCCGTTTTGGATAAGGATTTTGACAACATCGGCGTGGTTAGCAAGCGTAGCGATATGTAGTGGAGTTGAACCAAAATTGTCTGTCGTGTTCGGATCAGCACCACGTTCAAGGAGAAATGTGATGCAGTTGATCGCACCTTCAAAGCAAGCGACATGAAGAAGAGACCATCCTTCGGTGACTTCAACTGTAGCCTTGTATAGAAGTAGCAATTTGAATACTTTTATCATGTCTTTACTGCAAGCGCAATGAAGAGGAGTACGTCCATCGCAATCACAAACATTAAGATCAGCTTTCCCGTCGAGTAGAAGCTTTGCTATTAGTTCATGTCCACCCTCGGCCGCAAGGTGAAGAGGAGTACTGCCGGTTACAGTCACTGCATCGATCGACGCACGATGCTTTAACAGGGTTCTGGCACATTCAATGTTATTATGTCCAGCAGCAAAATGTAAAGGAGTCCACCCATCTTCTGTCTTTGAAGTGACCGAAGCTCCTGCTGTGATTAGCATTTCCACTATCAAATTATTTCTCCGACAAGCAGCAAAGTGTAGGGGAGTGGCGCCATATTTTTCTTCACTGTCGGCGATAGCTCTATCTTGGAGAAAAAGCATGAGGTGATTGTTGCGGCTGTTGACGAAAGCTCCATGTTTCAGGAGCAGCTTGACCATGTCAACATTACTATTTAGGACAGCAAAATGCAAAGGAGTGAAGTTATATTCGCCCTCTTTGCCATTTACATCGACTCCTTTATCAATCAGCGATTGAACCATTTTCTGATTTCCCCTGAGAACGGCAATGTGAAGATCAATAATATCGAACTTGCTGTCATGGTCACCGCTCTTAAACGTTTTCTGGAATTTTTAATCAGACCCACTTTATCCATTTCTATTTCCATTCTGATAAATTCCTTCTGTTTAATCAAGGTATCGACAACTGCTCGGCTAGGGTTAAGGGGATCACGAATGTTGGGGGATTCCTGAAAAGGGATTGTTGAATAACCTACAGGCTTATATACCATCGCTTTTCAGGCAATGTTATGATAAGAAACTTTCTTTTTGGAATTTGATACATACCATGACAATGTCCGGCTTCTTCACTTCTTCGTCTAGAATAGAAGTCAGGCTGATAAGAGACGGGCAAGGAAAGAGAGAAGAATCTTTGTTGTGAGCAGAGTTGGGGGGCGGTTGATAGGAGAGAAATACTGTGCGAGCGGAGAGATAAGGATGAATAATAATGTTAAAGGCAAGCAGAGAGCTCGCAAGAGAAGAGACATTAGACTTATTGATCAGCTAGCGTTGATAATTTCGGTGTTGATATATTCGCAATGGCGAGAAATTGAATGAAGCATTTAAGACAGGCAGGCAAAATTTTATTTGTTTTATTTCACAACCCATTGCTGTACACCATTCTTCGCCAAATGTTCGAACTTCTAGACAGCATCGCAGAAGGCATCTGCCAGACCACAGAAATGTCCTTCAGACAGGTGCAAAAGCTTGGACAGGGTTAGAAAACGGTAAACGGTAGACACTCACGTATCATCGCAGTTCCCCTGACTCATTTTACTCGCATAGCACTTGTTGTGGGTCTTACAGGCATTATTGAAGAGATCTGTCAGCCCGGGACAGCAGATTTTGGTGAAACATGAGATGAAAATTCGCTCGCGTCCCCAGATCCGTATTCCCATTTTTGAGCATTGAAAATGTCGGAAACCCAGGTTCCGATCCCTTTGAAGAAGTTGCTAATGGAAGACGTCGCACGGTAAAAATTACTGTCTCTATCTCTGTTTCTGTCTCTCAGTCTCTCCGTCTTCATGTCAAAACTATGTCGGCCTTTTCAAATTCTTTGTTTTCAAATTCTTCCTTATCAAATTCTTTCTTTTCAATCAACAAGTCACAGGTTAAGTCACGGCCATCCCCGTGACTTAGAAAAAAGGAACACTTGTTGGTAGAAAGAAATTGAAAAGAAAGAATTTGAAAAGAAAGGATTTGGAAAGGCCGACATAATTATGGCATAAAGACGGAGAGACCGAGATAGAGACAGTAATTCTTACAGTGCGACGTCTTCCAAGATATTAGCAACTTCTTCAAAGGGATCGGAACCTGGGTTTCCGACATTTTCAATGCTCAAAAATGGGAATACGGATCTGGGGACGCGAGCGAATTTTCATCTCATGTTTCACCAAAATCTGCTGTCCCGGGCTGACAGATCTCTTCAACAATGCCTGTAAGACCCACGACCAGTGCTATGCGAGTAAAATGAGTCAGGGGAACTGCGATGATACGTGAGTGTCTACCGTTTTCTATCCCTGTTCTAAGTCTGTCTCTCTTTGCTCGTGAAACTTCTCTAATCAGCTGCCAGCTCTCTTTTCGCCTGCGTTTCTCTTATCAGTCGTCCTCCAACGCTACCCACAACAAAGATATCTCTCTTTCACCATACACCCGCAATATCAGGGTCCCTTTAAATGAGATACTGAGAGATAGACAGAGAGACAGAGAAACAGGGAGACAGAGCGACGAAGAGACAGAGAGACAGAGAGATTGAGAGACAAAGTCTGCCATTCCAGAGTTTCAGACTGATCAGCCACGTCAAAACACTGACTCTTATTCTTCACGAGGTTCCCTCAAAATCTGTCCCCTATCTCGCTTGTAATGCGTCGGCTTCAGACCTTGCAGGTGTTTTGACAATTCCTTCTATCTTCACTCCAGATCTTTTTCCTTCTCTTCGTTGCTACTTCGGTGTCGAGTGCTTGTAAGGAGTTTTCCAAGCTTTCGATTAGCGATGACTTCCGTAAAACAGTTTGTCCTCTCCAGCGCTGCATCCAGTAAGAGGATAGAATAGAAGTTGCAACATGAAATGCCCAAGACCTAACAGAGCTGACGGGTTTCCTTGCTACTACTGCTATTACTTTGATCCATACACAGGCAATGCAATTATGATAAGAAACTTCCTTATTTAAAATCTGGTATATATAACGACAACGTCCGGCTTCTTCACTTCTTCGTCTAGAATAGAAGTCAGGCTGTTAAGAGACGGGCAAGGAAAAAGAGAAGAATCTTTGTTGTGAGCAGAGTTGGGGGGCGGTTGATAGGAGAGAAATACTGTGCGAGCGGAGAGATAAGGATGAATAATAATGTTAAAGGCAAGAAGAGAGCTCGCAAGAGAAGAGACATTAGACTTATTGATCAGCAAGCGTTGATAATTTCGGTATTGGTAGATTCGCAATGGCGAGAAAACTCACGTATCATGAATAGATAAATACTTGATTTGTCATAGACAAACATTGTTTATAATAAATATGAGAGGCTAATAGATATTATCGCAGTTCTCCTGATTCATATTCCCATTATCATATCATTATCATTTAATACAGGGTCTGAAGATGTTTTGGTTAAAGAAACAATGATACACAGAAATAAAATTGAGTGTAGAGTAGGAAAACCTGGATAAAAAAAATTAAGACATATACAACGATGATTTCATTTGAACCTTAATTCAACTGTTGTTGGATGTTTGTTGTTTTACACACTCCATATTTCACTAGAATGGCCGCTACTTCGTTGTGATGATTTGCTCGAGCAACCTGTAGAGGTGTCTCATCGTATTGGTCCGCACTATTAGGATTGGCGCCAGCTTGTAGGAGAAGAGCTACAATGTCAATATATCCTTTAACACTTGCAATGTGCAGTGCTGACTGAAGGAAGATACGACGGGCGTCTACATTGGCTCCGTTTTGGATAAGGATTTTGACAACATCGGCGTGGTTAGCAAGCGTAGCGATATGTAGTGGAGTTGAACCAAAATTGTCTGTCGTGTTCGGATCAGCACCACGTTCAAGGAGATATGTGACGCAGTTGATCGCACCTTCGAAGCAAGCGACTTGAAGAGGAGACCATCCTTCTTTGTCGGTGGCATCTATCGGCGCGCGATGTTTGAGCAGGGTCCTGGCACTTTCAATGTGATTATTTTTAACAGCAAAATGTAAAGGAGTCCACCAATTGTTATCTTTTGAAGACACCGAAACTTCTTCTTTGATGAGCATTTCCACCATCAAATTATCTCCCCGACAAGCAGCAAAGTGCAGTGGGGTGGCGCCATTCTTATCTTCACTGTCAATGTGCAGAACGGTACTTTCGGAATTAAGGAACTTGCTGTCATCCTTTGTGGCATGGTCACCGCTCTTAAAACGTTTTCTGGAAATTCTAAGTAGACCCACTTTACCCACACTTTTCATAACAGTTTCAAAGGACTGTTGGTCATTTTGAGATTCAGCACTGTTGAATTCCTTCAGCACAGGCCATTCCTTCTGTTTAATCAAAATATCGACCACTGCTCTTTGAGAGTCAGAAATTGGATCACGGAAGTCTGTGGGTTCCTGAAAAGGAGCGGCCATCAGGCAAAACAGTTGAATGACCTTCAGGGCTATATACCATCCCTTTCAGGCAATGTTACGAACAGGAACTATTTTTTTTTTTCAAAAATCTGATACATACCATGGCAATGTCCGGCTTTCTCACTTTTCGTGTAGAATAGGAGTCAGTGTTTTAACGTGGCTTATTAGTCTGAAACTCTGGGATTGCAGAATTTATCTCTCTATCTCCTTCATTCAAAAGGGCCCTGACATTGCGGGTGTATGGCGAAAGAGGAAAAAATCTTTGTTGTGAGTAGCATTGGAGGGCGGCTGATAAGAGATGGGCAAAGAGAGAGCTCAGAGAAATAGAAAAGACGTATGACCAGCTAGGGCTGGGCGGAGCAAGGAAAGAGTATTGATTGTGTGAAGAGTTAGAGGCGGCCGATAAGAAAATAATAATGTTAATGGCAAGAAGAGAGCTCGCAAGAGAAGAGACATTAGACTTATTGATCAGCTAGCGTTGATAATTTCGGTGTTGATATATTCGCAATGGCGAGAAATTGAATGAAGCATTTAAGACAGACAGGCAAAATTTTATTTGTTTTATTTCACAACCCATTGCTGTACACCATTCTTCGCCAAATGTTCGAACTTCTTGACAGCATCGCAGAAGGCATCTGCCAGACCAGACTCATTTTAATTCGAGCCGAAATGTCCTTCAGACCGGTGCAAAAGCTAGGACAGAGATAGAAATCGGTAAACGGTAGAAACTCACGTGTCATAGATAGAGAGACAAACATTATTTGCAATAAATATGATATGAGGCTAATAAATATTATCGCAGTTCTCTTGACTCATATTACTCTAATAGCACTGGTGTGGATCTTACAGTATACAGTATTGTTGAAGAGATATGTCAGCCCGGGACAGCTGACTTTGGTGAAAACTCTAAAAAGAAAATAATTTGATAAGAAAGGATTTAAAGAAAAAAGGATTTGAAAAGGCCGACATAGTTTTGGCATAAAGACGGAGACAATTTTCTTTATTTTCACAAAACTGTGCGCTCGCTTCTTCAAGCGCGCCCTAGTGGCCTACCACAGCCGTCACCGTTTGTGGAAAGAAAGAGTTCCGGTCCCAGCACTGCGACACAGAGGGATCGTCACGACAACACCCATGGTGCGAGACCAACTCAACCTCTGTCAGCTCAACTGCCAATACATCCACTCGAAGAGACGCCTACTCGAACTCGGGGAGGCTCAGCTCAAGATCACTTTCGACGTGGTTGGCCTGAGCGACAGATGGAAGACGGGAAACGGCCAAGAGCTACTGAGGAAATCTGGCAGCCAACTTCTCTACAGTGATGGTCAGTACAACCGACGCGACGTGGGCTTCATTGTAGCACCGCGTCTCGTCTCCAGCATCCATCCCTTCACACCGATTGACGACAGATACTGCACATTGGAGCTGAGAGAGCCGAACTAGAATTTCCATCTCGTCATGTACTATGCACCCACAGGTGGTACCGATGACGCCGTCTACAACCGTTTCCTGAGCAAGGTTCAAAGAGCTGCGTACAACCGGACTGGTGCATCTTTTTGGAAACAGGGGCTGCTGGCCGTGGCCAATGGTGTGAGTAAGGGTTAGGGCACTGGAATCATGAGCCAGGTGAACTTTCCCAGAAAATAGGTGTACAATAGTGCACGGAGATTGGAATGCCTCCGTGGGACCGCGCTTCCACTCATTAGAACCGTCGATCGGAGCTTACGGCTATGGTATCCGAAACCGTCGAGAAGAACAACTCATCTCCTTCTGTCAACAACACGGTTGGAACATAGCCAGCACCTTCAGTAAGCAGAGATCCGGAAGAAAGTGGACCTGGAGAATGGCACCACCTACAAGGAATACGACCTGTTCCTCGTTCGAAGATCCAACGCCGTGCGGAAAGTTCAAGTCACCAAGCAGTTTAACTTACAAAGCGACCACCGCCTTGTCCGTCTCATCGTCGATCTAGACGCCAAGTTCCCCAGACGTCGACAGAAGGCAATGCAGACAAAGATGAACTGGCCGCTTTTCCGACACGCTGTCCAGGAGAGAAGAGAAGCAATGGAGGATCCGGCTAATCAAGTACCATGGCATACGTGAAGTTTTCGACGAAGCCCGGGTTGTTTCTGTTGAAAGGATACCTCTATTTTGTGTTCGTCGATTTCCAGAAAGCCTAAGACACTATTGAGTGGGAAGCAGTCTGGAACTCACTCCAGAGACACGGTTCGGACCAACTCTATATCGAGATGCTGCGAAGTATCTACAGAGATGCTGGTTGTAAGATTAAAGTGCAAAAAAAGTTAGTGGATGTCAACATCAAGCGTGGAACTCGTCAAAGATGCGTACTTTCTCCACTGCTCTTCAACGCTGTACTCGAAGACGTTTTTCCGTCAACTCAATTAGGACGGCATCGGTTTCAACATCAACAGCCGTAAGCTGACTCATCTTCGCTACGCCGATGATGTCGTTCTTATCGAAAAGAGAATGAGATCTGTGTAGCGGATGGTGACTGAACTGGAACAAGGAAGCCGTAGGATTGGGCTCAAAATCAATCATCGCAAAACCTTCGCGATGACCGATGCCTACAAGGGAGGTCTGCGCTTGACAGGATCAGCTATACAGTTTGTCCGGTATTTCGTTTACCTTGGATATTCGGTAACCTGCACCTCGGTAAACCAGGAGCTGTCCCGTCGGATCGGAGCGTCTTGGGCCGCTTTCAATCGCCACCGTCTCTTCCTCACCTGTCCCGATGAAGATGAAACGACGAGTGTACCTGACCTGCGTCGTCCCAAGTTTGCTGTATGGATCCGAAATATGGAGTCTTCGCACAGAGGATCAAAGAACGAGACATCGCAACTTCTATGGCACAGCGGATGCAACTATTATTACAAAGGGCATGCTAGACAGCTTAATGCGACGCTGACGGAATGCCAGAATGACTGTCTAAGCCAGAAAAATTAGAAAGACGACTGCGAAAATAATAGCTCCAAAAGATTTTTCGTTCGTCGCCCTCTTGTTTCTGATTCTTTCCAGACAGCTATAGACTGCTCGAAATAACGCAAAAGCAGCCAGAAAAATTAGAAAGACGACGAACAAGAATCTTGAGCCGACGGAGGAAATTCGGACAGCTCTGGACAGCCTGAACGAAATGGTCAAGTGCACGCTGAAGCTGGTCCAGAAGACAAATCTGGAGAAGGATCTCGAGCGAAGAGTCGCGTGGCTGCTGGGAGAAATCACCGAACTACGAGCCCGCAACATCGAGCCACCACCGCTGCTGAACTTCTACCATAGCGAATAGATGACGATCTCAAAGGATAGAATGAAACAAAAGTATCTAAGAAGGTTCGTTTTCAGGGGATGAATGGAGGGAGACAGGGAGACAGATGAGACGGAGAGAAAGCGAGAAACGGGTCCCACAACAAAGTTCCCTGAAAAACAGTCTTTGCATTTTTCGGTGCTTTACACTCATTTTCTCTGTTTCTATATGTGGTAAATCGAATCGCCACCAAAGTTCACCCTAGAGTGGCCCGACTGGAAAACTACTGTGGAAAATGGAGAAAATAGCCGTACAAGGTCAAAACAGCATTTTGTTAATATCCTCCTTTTTACTTGGTGATTTACCTGCGAAAGATGACGATTCTAGGATGAAATTAGACGGCGAACGTTTGAGCACATTTAGAAATCAAAAAAATGTGTGTAAAGCACCGAAAAATGCAAAAGATTGTTTTTCAGAGAAGTTCGCTGCGGGACCCCTTTTAAAGAATAAGCGTTATTCACCCATAACTAGACTGTCCCTTTAAAAGTACATTACGGGACTGTCTTTTTAATTCAGCTCGCAAAAAACACAAACCTCAAATTATATCAGCGATTCAATAAAGTTGAAACAGGCATCGTTGTAAAGAAGAAGAGAGTTCGTGTAGAGAAAGGGCGCAAACTGGGAGAGGTAGCCATTAAGCTGAGCTGATAGTTTCGCGAAATCCTCGAGAAACAACTTCTCACGCTGCAATTCCCCCCGATCATCATATACTAGCTGTGCATTGCGTAGCCTCTCTGCCTCAGCATATTTTGCCCTGATTATGTCGTATTCCAATTCGCCTAGAAGAACGTTGCCTCACTTTCTGCTCTACTGGAAAGTAAAGGCTACCGCAGCAAGAAAAAAGACGAGCTACCGAAGTCAGCTGTTGTCTCTTCTACGCTCGGCGTTCTACCATAGAGAAAAGGACTGAGATCCGTCTGAAGAATACTTAGGCAATACAGACGTTCTCCGCCTACTCGGTCTGAAGGTTCTAAACCATGCCTGCTACGTTTGACTGTGCCACTTACAATGCCCGGTCACTCTTGGGCATTCCGAGGCAAGTAGAGCTACAAGAGGCTTTAAAGACGATCAAATGGGATGCCATCGCTCTCAATGAACTACGACTTCGAGGGAAGGAAGTCTCACGTTCTTGGAATCGAAGGATGTTCTCTTCTGGAGTGGGCACAAACAGCTGTCTCAACATGGTGTCGGCTTCCTCGTCAAAGAGCAGTACGCCAGCCAAGCTGTCTTCTCTCCTCATTCTGCAAGATGCGCCACTCTGTTGCTGCCAGATGTGAAGATCTACATGGTAGCCGGCTACGGACCTACTTCCGCATCAACAGACGAGGAATACGACGAGTTTCTGGCAACTCTCGATGTCATGCTGACCCGTACACCTAAAGGATTCTCTCCAATCCTGCTGGGAGATTTCAACGCAAAGGTTAGTCGAGACGAATCAAATCGAGATATAGTTGGATTGGCTACGCTTCATGACGGTAACGACAGAGGGAAAGCACTCGTGGAACTATGCAGAGCTCACAATCTACGTCTTTGGAGCACTTTTCTCGAGAAACGTGCCAAACGACTTTGGACCTGGAGGAGTCCGAATGGAGTCACTCGGAATCAGATTGACTACATCGCTGGCAGAAGACACCTAGCCGTGAAAGACGTCTCTGTTCTGAACAACTTCGTGTACAACTCTGACCATCGCATGATTAGGATGCAAGTCTGGAGGAACAATCTGAAACAAACGAAAACTCGGAAGAGCAACTTTCGCTTAATTGCTTCCAAGTTCAAGGACAATATGATGACGGCAAACGCGATTAGGAATACCGAAGACAATCTTCCAGTACAGAGACAATACGAGGATCTGAAGAAAAAGCTGAAGGCCGCAGCACTAGACGCAATGAGAGCTGACACTCTGCCTCCAAGGATGACTACTACAACGAAGGCTATTCTTCACTCGAGACGGCTAGCCAGAGACGACGACACAGCTGCAGGTAGAATCTCTTATGCGATTCTCACTCAACAGGCACGCAGAATGGTAAAAGCCGATCTGGTTACAAGGAAAGAGGAAGTGTTGAGAAGAGCGGTAGAACAGGGACGAAGTTTGAAAGATGCTGCTCTGGCCACTCAGACTACGAAGAAGAGGATGATGTCAGCAAAAAAGAATACTAAGGCCTATTCACAGAGAGAGACGGTAAAGAAGTTCAAGGAGTTCTTTGACGGACTCTACGCTGTTCAAGGACTCATTCCTCCCTCTGCCTCCAGAAACTCTGAAGATCTACCTCGTTTTGAACCAGACGAAGTCCTACATGCCATCACTCAGCTCCGAAGATCTGGAGCGTCTGGATCGGACGGACTATCACCATCGATGCTCTTCCACGCTAAAGATGAAGCCGGGCAAGTAATCTGCAACATCCTGAATCACCTCATGGACGGAGGAGCTGTACCCAAAGGATTGACTGAGGCCATCGTCACACTCCTCCACAAATCAGGTGATTCGGACGATCCGTCAAACTTCAGACCCATCTGCCTGTTGCAATCCTGTGCAAAAGTAATCACTCGAGTACTTATGAGACGAATGGAACGATGCCTAGACGAGCAAGCAGATGAATGGCAAACGGGCTTTCGGAAAGGCTATTCTACGATGGATAACCTGTACTCTGTCAAACAGATCATTGAGAAGAGCACTGAACACAACCTCAAACTGTGTTTGGGCTTCATTGATTCTAAGAAAGCCTTCGATACAATCAGCTGGCAGTCGACGTGGAACGCTCTGGCGGAGATGGGAATCAACTCCACTCTGATCAAGATGCTCCGACGCCTCTACGAGTCGGGTTCTACATTCATCCTGATCAATGGCTCCCGGGTTCCTGTTGATGTCAAACGAGGAGTACGTCAAGGAGATGTGCTCAGTCCGAAGCTCTTCAATGCTACACTGAGCTATGCAATCAACAAAATTGAATGGGAAGAGGAAGGCATCCGAATCAATGGCCAACAGCTAACCATTCTAGGATATGCGGACGACATGGTCCTTTTCTCCAGGAGCAGACCAGGCATGGAACGGATGATGTACAAGCTCACGACTGCGATGAGGACGGTTGGTCTCGAAGTTAACACCAAAAAGACGGTACTAATGTCCAATATTCAAAACAAGACGCCGCTGACGGTCAACGGATCCCATCTCAACTTTGTAAACAAGTTCATCTTCCTGGGATCACAAATATCGATCCCACTCTGTGATTCCGATGAGGTCAGAAGACGAATGGGACAAGCTTTTGGTGCCTTCAACAAGATAGCGAACCTGCTAACCTGCCGCTTGATCTCCATGAAGAAGCGCAAGTTGCTGTTTGAGTCATACATCAGTCCTGTGGCACTATACGGAGCCGAGACCTGGACCTTGAAAGAAGCAGAGAAGAACTACATTGAGGTCTGCCAAAGAAGGATGGAACGAAGGATAATTGGCATCACCACCCTAGACAGATGGACAAATGAGAGAGTGCGAGATAGGACAAAGCTGATAGACTGGAGGAAGAAAGCACTCTGTTTGAAGCTCCTCTGGGCCGAGAAAACCACCAAGATGGAAGCCTCGAGATGGTCAAAAACGATATCAGAGTGGATCCCACTCGAGAGCAGAAGACAGCCTGGAAGACAACGCCTACGATGGATCGATGAAGTGCAAAGAGAGGCTGGACACTCATGGTGGACAAAAAACAATCAGGAATGGAAGAACATCAGATCAGCAATAGTCGAAGACTAGATAATTGCAATAAATAAAAAAAATATGTCGTATTGCTCCTTCATCTCCGCCGAGTGTCGAGATATAGCGAACACAAGTGAGCGCACGTTGTTAAGACTAAGAGTCTTTTGGACTTTATGAGCCCTTAGCTTTTTAATGCGGTTTAGGAGGCGACGCGCCTATTTAGAAGAGATGTTCCAATCCAACTTCCAGCAAACTCTGTCCGTTTCGGTGTAGGGATAACCCTTACTCGTTGAACAGAGAAACTGAAAATCGCTACTATCCAAATAGAAGGTGTTGTTTCTGCAAGTGATTATCTCTATCACACTGTATGTTTTACTGACCTAGTCAACGCTATCGTCACTCCCCTGTCAGCTTCGAGACGACTCAGCAACTCTTCAAGATTTGGTAATGTCTCTCCAAACGTTTGCCTAGCGTTGGTGAAGCAAAACATGATGTTCTCTCTAGCCGAAACATGAAGGCAGCTCAAAATCACGCAGTACGGAAAGTCGGCTCTTTCTATATACTCGCTCGGCTTCAATAATATTAAAATTGCGTGGATGTATCTGCTGAAGTTTTTCCAATTAGAACTAAAAGTTACTTGTAGTCAGCGATGAAGTCTAGGATGCTTGAAAAGATTTTTCGGTCATTCTCCACGCGCGAGAGTAGGTGAAACAGTAGACGATGTTTTTCGAAAAGGCGCTTCCTTCATCCCTTTAACGAAGACCGACGTCCTCTTGGTACCCTAAGAGGCATTGGGGAATGTAAAAATAACCAACAGTTGAACTGTATGTAAACCCAGCATCAGCCAAGACTGTTGGTCCTCTTTCAATCGTATCTTCCAGAGTTGGATAATGAGCATAGTTGGAAAAACTGTTGATAGTCAAGTTTTTAGGTTTTAGGTCCTTGATTTGCTATTGAAGTCATTTGCTAATGGAAGAAGCGAACAAATGTGCTGGAGTAAACAATAAGTTAGCTGATAAGGTTTCCTCCAAATGGGAAGCATCAGAGTGAGAGCTTATTAGTATTTTGTTGACAGAAATCATATGACTTCAGAGCAACACGTAGAAAGAAGTATTGATCAAATCTTCCTCAATTGCTCATAGTATATACAGAAAACCTACATTAATCTAAAGTGATTTCACTACTAGAGTTAGAGACTCTATGGCTACAAATTTCCCCGACTTTTCCCTCGACAGGTTAGGGAGATGTTTTTCCATCAAAGTTCAGCAATTTGCAGCTGCCCTCCTTGAAAGCGAAGCGAATACAGTTCTGACTCGGAACACAGTGGTCAGCACATTTGATTCGGATGGCTTGGTTTATGGGCACAGAGTCGGACCACAAACTTTTTCCAGAGAAAATTGCTGCCCACCAAGCTTCGTTGTCGGTTGGTTGCCAGAGAGCAGGATGAAGATCAAGCTGGAAAGACGGGCATCAAGCCGTATCTCAAGAAAACGTTGCCTGCGAAGTTTCAGCAAGATGTGAACGCGAATCTAGTACGGATGATTGCAGGATCGTTTCTCTCGCTCAAGATTGTCGATCCAGAAACGTTCAAAGCCTTCGTGAACGAATTGAATGTGCATTAGGAAATCCTATCTTGACGAAAAATCGTGAAACTGCAGGAAAAAGAAGCTGAAGGCGTCGAGGAGAAAAGCAAACAGCTTCTACACGGAGCGTCGCACATCGTTATTACGACTGACACCTGGTCGAGCCCCAAGAATGCTGTACAGTTAACCTGCATCACTACACACACTTTGTCAAAGACGGAATGAATCCAAGTTCCGGCTACTCAAAACGATTCTTTACACAGGTGTAGCTGTCATTCAGACACAAATACAGGTGATGGAGAGACAAAACACCCTTTCTTCGTAACGGAATCGATGCAATAAATCTGCGCTTTGCATCAGTGACTACCTGTCTCTGTCTCTCTGTTTTTTTTTGTCTCTCTGTAAGCCGGAGACAGAGAGACGGAAACCGTTGTTTCTCCATCAGATCCCCATTTTTTCACATTTCCATGCTGAAACTAATATGTACATTCCCAATAAAATCCCTCTGTCTTCTATCTCGGTTGCCTTGCTGCTTCTGTTATTACATTGATCCATACATTCCCTATAAGCAATTCGAGGATAAGACGGCCTGCTATCAGAAAGTTCTCTAGCTCTGTGGCGAGAAATTGTACGAAACTATCAATTCTTCCCAAATAAATGTCAAAAGTGTACAATGTTGTTCGTGGCAGGGACTAGCTCTCAAGCTTTCCTCTCTAGCAAAGACTCTCTTCATTTTCCTCTGATCACAACGATCCTCTCCTCTTCTGTTTCCTCTCAACAGCCTCAAAGAGTGACTTGAAGTTGCCAGCTCTAAAGCTTTAAACACAAGGTTTTTACCTAGTCTCTCTGCCCAACTTACGTCAAAATTTCGTCTCTGTATAATTTCGAAAAAACAGTGTAGGTTTGTCTTGGACTTGCTTAGTAAATATTTGTAACAGGTAGCCATGGTCATTGAAGTCCATTAGAATCCAGTGTCGTTTTAGAAGTTCCACATCTCCAGAGAAATACAATTTTGAGTGGGAGAGTCTCTCTTCTTACTATGAAGTAAGAATCGGGAATGAACAAGAATTCAACTGATCTGAAAGGGTAGGCACCGTCTGTCAATGAAAGAAGGTTACCTAGACTTCATAGCAATTACTGTAGCCGCAATGTCATCGACCAGAAGGGCCATTTACTGGATACCGGGACCAACGTTGTAATCAATGGAATCATGAAATGGACAGAGTGACAGAGACAGAAACAGAGGCTGTTACCTGAGTCTGACTCCTTCCCGGATGACCCTTGACCGTCTCAGCTATTGTGTACTGCACGCTCTTGTTCTCATTGACCAGTAGCCACGCAGTAATGACCGTGTACTCTGTATTCGCTACGAGATCGTCAGCTGACCTCAAAACTTCCATTCACACCAGTATGGAATGCAGTTACCAAAATCTTTTGAGAGCTAATATGTTCTTGTACCACGCTGCTGTCGTCTCTATGCTCTCCTCAGGGTAGTTCTGAGCTACATGGTCTATTTAAAGAAGTTAAATTGAAGAACTTTGTGATTGGAAAGACTGACTGTCTCCCAATAATAAAGTGTTTGAAAAACGATTGACTTCTTCATATCCGGGCAGAAAACTGCCTTCATAGTTGTCTAGTTCAATCAAAGTATGGTACACGTCCGTCTCTTCCGATCTTATTGTAACCGTTTGAACAGAACCATACTGGTCAAAATTATTGATATTTGGTACTATGAGATCAATGTTTTGAGATTTCAGGATCTGAAATTACTGTTCCGGGTTCTGTCTCTGTCTCTTTGTTTGATTGCTTGGCCTAAAACTTTCCGAAAAAAAGTTGGGGCATGTAATCACTTTAACCTGCAGGTTCCAAGAATAGAACATGTTTTCGAAATTGAGTAATCATATGCGAGAAGAAACAAAGAATATTCTTGTAAATCTGACCCTGAGTGCTGTAAAACTATCATTTAGGAGCATCTTCCAGATGAAAGTGAAGCGCAGAATCCTGAACTTTTTCTTGAAAAGTAGGTTCCATCGATGGGACCTGCATAGTCTATGTGAATTCTTTTATGGACAGGACTTGGTTTCGGCCAAGGCTCAAGTGGAATCTTCCTTGCGGTTTTGGCCGCACGTTGACAAAAAATCTCCTGATCGATCTCTGATCAGAAACAGACTCCTCGTGCTAGTTGTTTAGGTTCCAGCGTGTCTCCTGTGGAGTTGCTTCAGCACTTGTGAACGATAGATTCCGGGAATCGTGATTCTGCCTCCAACCATGAGACACTCGTTCACAACCGACAGCTTCGACTGTCGAGAGTTGAGAGATAACGCAATTGTGAGTCCAGATTCTTGCGACGAGGCGGCCAGTTACCTTTTTGAACGTAGCGAATAATTTTGGACAGGATCGGGTCCTTTCGTGTGTCTATCTGGATGTGTCGTGCTATTAGCGGAAGCTGTCGAATGGCTGTATTGCACGTCGGCCTCTATATTGACAATGACACAATCTTCTTGCTCCGAATCCACCCGTTCCAAAAAGACGGGAAAGAGCATCAGCTTGGGCAAAATCGTTCGTTTCCACGTAATCGATTTTGTAGTCGTACCCGAGGTGTATTGTGCCTCATCGGCTCAGATGATTTGCCTGATGAGTGGGCAGACCTTTAGCGCTTCCGTAGATTGTGAGCAACGGCTTATGATCGATGCGCAATGTGAAATGTCTTTCGAAGACATATTTGTGGAACTTCCGAACAGTCATAACCAGTCCCAGTGCTTTCTTTTCTATCTGGCTGTAGTTCTGTTCTGCCGCTGTAAGCGCGTAGCTGAAAAGATGAACCTGTCCGTCCTTGAACTTGTGTCCTCCAATTCTGTACTGACAAGCGTCAGCTAAGAAGATGATGGGTAGAGCTGGATCGTAATGGCACAAGACGAGATCCGACGACAAAACTGAGTAAGTATCTGGTCGAACGCTCGACATCCTTGTGTGTTAGCTCATCCAGTGATCCACGAAGTGCCTTGGCGTTTGGAATGAACAATCCATAGCAGCTGACGAGTCCCAGGAAAGGACGCAGTTGGTTGACATCTGTAGGCGCCTTCATCTTCACAATCGCCGAAATCTTAGAGGGATCGGGTCGTCTTCCATCCTTGTCGATGATGAAGCCCAGGGACTGTATCCATTTCTGGTTCAGGGAACACTCCTTCATCTGCAGCTTGAAGCCGTACTGTTCGATCCTCTCGAACAAAGCTAGCAGATTTCAATTGTGCTCTTGCTGCGTATCTCCTTTGACTAGGAGATCATCGAGATATGACACGACTCCGCTTAAACCAGTGCACATCTTCGTCATGATTGACTGGAATATCGCAGGAGCTGTCTTGATTCCGAAAGTCAATCTTCTGTACTGGAAGAAACCTTTATGTGTGTTGATGATGGCAAGTGATTTGGAGCGGTCATCCAGCTCTACTTGTAGATAATCATCTGATAGATCCAGATGCGAGAAAACCGTTCCTTTGTTGAGTGAAGCAAAAAATGTCTTCTGACTTAGGTAGCGGAAAATTGAAGTCTTCTAGAGCTTTGTTGAGGCCGGTGCTGAAGTCGGTACAAACTCTGAGCTATCCCGTACCCTTCTTCTTGTTCATAACCACTGGCGCAGCCCACCCGACCCTGGTTGCCCAGGACCTTGAACTGGCTGAAGAACATTCCATGACACTTCAGTGGTATCCCGTTTGCTGTAATGAGCGTTCTTCGTGGTGAAGACAATGTCGGTTCTCCCATCCGAGTCCAGCTTTTCCTACTGATGATGATAACACAGGCTCTGGAATCCGCCTGGAGCTGTAGAGTTTGACCATTGATTTCAACATCCGTGTAGCGAAATGCCTTCAGGGTTCATTGGAGCTCGCTTCTGAAGCGTAGTTCTTGTAGAATTTTCGAGATTGTGCTGGACCCCGTTCAGAATTCCGGGAGCTCCGACTCCGGCAATCTCGTGCAAAGTGACCGATTTTGAAGCAGGTGACATCCTTCTTCGGTCTATCGTTGCTCTGAGGCTTCTTCTTGTAATATTGAACCTTTGAAATCAACGCGTTGTAGGAGCTGGCGACCATCTCCTGGTCTTTCTTGTACGTCGGCAGTTTCGCAACCTCTTGGACAACGTCTTCCAGCTTGAATTTGTTCACGTCGGTCGATGACCGATCCGCAAAAGCCAGAAGATGCGAAAGGAAGACCTGATCTTCATTACCCGCCATTCCCAACAAAAACCATAGCATCATGAGACCTTCCAGGTCAATGCTGTTCATGGAATCGTAGAACTTGGCTCGGATCTAATCTGCATACTCGTGCTCTGTCTCGGTCGTTATTGTCCAATTGCTGGGGAAAGCAATGGTAACGACGGGTGAAGATTGACGTGGGAGCATCGAACATGTCGGAGAGGATCGTCACGACTCCTGCCCTAACTGATCAATAAGTCTAATGTCTCTTCTATCTTGTGAGCACTCTTTTTGCCGGTAAAATTTCTTCTTATCAGCTTTCCTCCCCAACCCTGCTCACAACAATGATTCTCCGCTTTTTCCTTTCGCGCTTTCAGTGTTTTGGGTCTTTTTTTGACAGGATAGAATGAACAGAGAGACAAAGTCTGCAACTCCAGAATTTCAGAGTGATCAGCCACGTCAACTCACTGACTCCTGTTCTACCCAAAATAAACATGAAAAAGCTGAGCATAGCCATGGTATGTACCCTATTTTTGAAAAAAAAGAAACGTTTCTATTTGTATCATTGCTTAAAAGCGATAGGCCAGAAGATCATTCAACTGTTTTGCCTGATAGCTGCCCTTTTCAGGAAGCCACCAACTTCCGTGATCTCCTTCCTGTGCTGAAGGAATTCATCAGTGCTGAATCTCAAGAAGTCCAACAGGCCTTTGAAATTTTTATGGAAAGCGTGAATAGGGTAGGCCTGCTTAGAAAACAATCTCCTGAAAACTTTTTAAGTGCGGTACAAAGGATGAGAGTAAGCTCACTCTTTCCGACATTACTGATCTTCACACTGCCGTTCGTCAGAGAAATGAGAAACTGGTTCAATCGCTGATTGAGAAAGGAGTCGATGTGAATGGCAATGTGGGCGAAAATAACTGCACTTCTCTTCACCTTGCTGCCCAAGATGGTCATGTTAACATGGTCAAGCTTCTCCTCCAACATGGAGCTACTATCAACAGTCGCAACAATGACCTCTACACCCCGCTTCACCTTGCTGCTCAAAATGGGCACGATCAAGTAGTGGACGTGCTTCTTGAACGTGGTGCTAATCCGAACACGAGAGCCAATGACTGCACTACACATCGCTACGATGGTTTAACTTCACTACATATCGCTACGCTTGCTAACCACGTCAATGTTGTCAAAACCCTCATCCAATACGGAGCCAATGTAGACGCCCGTCGTCTTTCCTTTCTTCAATCAGCACTGCACATTGCCAGTGTTAAAGGATATATTAAGATTGTAACCCATCTCCTAGAAGCTGGCGCCAACCCTAATATTGAGGACATGGAGAAAGAGACTCCTCTACAGGTTGCTCGAAAAAATCGTCTCAACGAAGTAGCGGACATTCTAGGGAAATATGGAGCCAGTTAGAAAAACAAGTATTCAACAACAGTTAAATTGTACTTCAAATAAAAATCATAATTGTATATATCGTCATTGTTTTATCCATGTTTTCCTACTCTCCAGTCTTTTTTTTCCTCTGTCTCTTTATCTTTCTGTCTCTTTGTTTCGCTACCTTTTCTCTCTCTCTCTTTTTTTTTTTTAGAAGAAAAGATGAGGTATTTATGGGGCCCGATGAAAATGGCAAAGAGAGCGAACACAACTTCACTTCTTTGCATGTTATTGTCCTAAATGGTCGCATTAACATCGTCAAGTTTCTTCTCCAAGATAGAGCTATCGCCGACAGTGAAGATAAAAATATGGCGCCACTCCACTGCACTTTGCTGCTGGTCGAGGAGATAATTTGATGGTGGAAGTACTCATCTTGGCCCACGACATCGCCACGTACAGCTGGTCGTGACTGAACACATCCTCCGACAAAAAGACTCCGACCTTCTCCAACGACTGCCCTTGCGACTTATTGATCGTCATGGCGAAAGCCAACTTGAGCGGATACTAGCGTCTCGTGAGGGTGAAGGACATTCCCTTGCTTTTTGTCGACTTCACATTAATCCACGGAATGACAACCGGCTCTCCTTTGCGTGGTCCATTGATGAAGCGACGCTGTATCGCGCTGTTGCCTCCGAACTCTGCACTTGAAGCCTTGTCCCATTGCAGAGGCCAACTTTGACATCGAAGTTGTGTATCAGCATGACGACACAGCCCTCTTTCAGCTCCAGATGGTGAGGTGGCAGGCTTGCAAAAGACAGCGAGTTGAGGAACTCATCCGTGTAGAAGAGGGCATCTTCGGAGTTCTCCTTGTCAATCCGATCGGCACTCAGATAGATTTTCTTGGCTCCAGACATCTGATTGAGAATGTACAGATTGGTCTTGTCCACATTGACGTTCTTCGGAGTAAGAATGGCTCGAGAGTACAGATGGCCGGGATCATCATAAACGCCTTCGAAGATTTTGCAGATCATGTCTCCTCGGGTGAGAAGACCATCTGGCACTTCGAACCGATTCTCATCGTCCTTCGCAATCTTCGTAGTCAAAAATCTTCGCCAATCTTCTATGCTTTCTTTGCTTCTTTTTCAATTTTTCCAATCCTTTAGAACTGTTCGCATAAGAAGTGTGAAAAATCGTCTATTTCCTCAAAAACAGGCCAATTTTTCAATTCGATCGGCATTTTATCGCTAGGGCGCGGCGAACTTTGTACCCCCAGCCAATTTTCTGTTCCTGCCCTTTACTTCTTACTTTTTCCCACTTTCTAATCTGAAGTTTTGCAAAGGTGCAAGCCGGGAAGACATTTCTACGCACTTTTTCCAATTCCGTGGTGAACAGAAGCTCGGCCGAGCTGGATGTCTCCTTCATTAGCGGAAATGTGGCCCATGACAAGTTCAACCGACCGGATAGGAGGAATACATTTTTTTCGAGCTCTGGAGGTTGGTTTTATGCATTTCTATTGGAAGTTTCTTTGATCATAAAATAAAAGTCACAACGTAGACAGTCGCGCAGTTGTTTTCCACTTTTCGAATTGTAACAGTTCACACGCACAGTCGTTTTCTGCTTGTAAACTGGACTAAACTCTTTTATGCGTTACCGCAATCGCTTGTTTTCGCCGATCAAGTCGGGATCCGAGATGTCTTCTCATGCCTGTAGCCGTGACACTTGGATCCCTTCCAGGGCCTAGACTATAAGCAGGAATATCATGTCTCCAGGAAATATCCCCGCGTCATGTCGTAATTCAATGGCTATAAGCAGGACAAGTTCAACGAGAGTGCTGGAAAGCTTTCGCTGTGTCTCGGAACCCTCGGCATGAGTATCAACACGACGGAAAAGGACCTCTTCCACATCTTCAAGAGTTTTGGCTACATCAAGGCGGTGAGTTTTTCTTGACTATTATCTGTCTCTCTCGACTCACCCCTTCAGATCACTGCATCCGCTGTCGTGAGTCGGGACGCAGTCGCGGAATCGGCTTCATTTACTACAACAAGACGGAAGAGGTCGAATGGCCCAAGAGAAAGCTGACTGAAATCAAAATGGACGGTTGCAAGGTCTGCATCGACTTCTCCCTCACATCGCCACTGGGAACTTTCGCTTCGGTCCGGACAAGAGCAAATGGCATCGAGGTGTCTCTCCTCGTCGCTAAACAACTTCGCAAAAACCCCATCTTCTCTTCCTGGAAGAAGAGCCATCTGGCTGTTTTCTTTGTGCCTTCTCAGAACTTTTGGATGGATAAAACTGATATGTTTTCTGGGTAACAACTACTGATACAGCTTCGACAGTTCATACACGCATTTAGGCAGAACCATAGCCTCAATGGCTCATACGCAAATAGGGATAGAAAAGTTCGAAATTGGCAGAAATAGGGTGTTTACCGCCGAAATCTGGAGAAACCCACCATTTTTCCGAATGGATTCTCAAGCTATTCGTGACAGGAGCCCGCCTTTTATTTGAATTATTCTCTCACGTTAAAATTCACTTTCCTTTCATTCGTTTCCCTATTTGTGTAAAAGTCTAGACATACGGCTCCCATAAAAATTTTTGAGATGAACCATGCGAAGAATAGATAATCAAGCGGTCGGAAAAAGATCTTCGAGCATTTATTAGCATTGATGAGTAATACAGTACCTATTTTGTATTTCACAACTAGATTTTCTTATACCGTTCCTCCCTGTTGCCTCATAGACGCAGCATACTGTAAAACCTCTGATCTATCCGTAGTCTTCTTCCAAACAATTTTGGACTTGCTCCAAGATTACGGTAGGTAGCCTGCGTACATGAGCATATTATTTTTTCCGTGAACGCGTTTTCGTCAAACGTGTTGACCTAAAAATATCCTGCTCCTTTCCTTCTTCCCGCTGTATTTGCTTTCCATTCTTCCTATATTTATTCTGCTCTCTCTCTCTCTCTCTCCTTAATTAGATTTAATCAGCGGTACACGTGTACAAGCCTCACTGCTTTAGCCCTGTTTTCCAGACCAGATGCACACCTAGTTCCTATCTTCTTCACTCGGTAACCGTGGCTATTGTTTATGCTTTATGTTCCACGTCTTTTTTTCAGCTTCTTGCGTGACTGAACGGCAGTTGTTTCGCATATTATGGTTGTTCCTCTGTAACATTGCCTCTTCAATCATTCATTCGCCCTCAAATCTGCTTCCGGTCATTATTCGCGCTAATAGATTTTCTCCATCTCCAAACTGGCCTTCAGTACCCTGAAAATCCCCGCCACACAACGACGGCTCCTTTCTTATCGATCCCGCTCCCGCTCTCTATGTGGGTCGTGGTGCTCTATTGCTCTATTCTCGTCTAATCTTCTCTCAAAATTTTTGATTCTAACCAATGTTTTTCAGAGGAGATCCAGGGCCTGATCAGATTGTGTCCTTCTCCGTAACTCCTCAGACATGGTGGTTAGTTCTTGCCTTTCATAACACGCTTCATCTTATCTTCAGCCCAAAATGAAGGTAGTCAAATGTCCAACGGATTTTCTGGCCGTGACAAATTGTGCCATCATCAATCAACGCGATTCGGACTGGCAAGGAATCAAGTACGTTGATTGTCTTCCCTAACCCTCCTAATCTGCTCGACGCTGTCATTGCGCTTGGCTAATTCTCTTTTTTTTCGCACTCCTTTCTTCCGTTTTATTGAAAATTGTTCACTCGTTGCGTGCTGCCGCGAACTCTCTATAAAAGTATCCATGGGTGAAGGCAGATGATTTGACATGCGCTTCGAACTCCAAGCAATCCCTGATCTTCCAGCCATGTTATCGTCTCCACCGAATCTGCACCCCGACGCTTCTTCATAATCTCAATCAAGAATCTTCCGGTGGTTCAACCAGGACAGATCGCCTTCGCCAGCACACAGCGCTCATGGGTCGGCCTGTCACTATCTGAGATCATAAATGTAAAGCCATTCAGCTTCAAGGTAATTTTTGGCCAGTTATCCGATTCATCCCTTAGACTTGTAGCTTATTAAATATTTTCAGAGCAATGAGTACATCGACGCCGTGATGGTCTCCTGCGACTTCCAGAAGAAGAAAGAGTAAGCCATCCATTGTTCTCTATATTGTGCTTTTTCAGTGTCTCTCCGGAGCCATTAGACACTGACCTAATGGCTCGAGAATTTTCCATGCAATTTGTAGGAACGGCTCTGACTGTCGGAGAGAAGCTCGTATTTCAATATCAGGACTCCAAGGACAAAACTATCACGCTGTCTCTCGCTGTGAAGGCCATAGAAGGTACTAATCTGGAGCAAATGGCACAGGAGCAGAAGGCCAAACCGGTAGCAATCGAGTATGGAGAGCTCTTGGCCAATTCTGCCATCGTCTTTCACAAAGATGAAGGATCGCACGTCAATCTAACCAGAAAGGCTAAAGGGTGAGAGCTGTTTACGTTTTCGGTTTGACGTGTGTTTTTTTTCAGAAAAATGGCTAAAGGACTGGACGCGGTGACTCATTGACGAAGCATACATGAACAACTTCTCTTTCTCTCTCCCTCTCACTCTCTTTGTTTCCACACGTAATAAAATGTCATACATGAAAATCATTCCAGTTTTTTTTAATCTTTTTTTGTATCAATATTCATTTCTATCCTGTCCTATCCCTATGATGGAGTCCATTCTCAGTAAATGACCATCTAGCAAATCACGCCTCGTCATGCCACTAATCTAACCAGAAAGGCTAAAGGGTGAGAAAAGTGGCTAAAGGACTGGACGCGGTGACTCATGGACGAAGCAGGCGCAACAAAAATCATAATAATGGTAAAATTCTCGAACTCGAATCTATACGTCCGGTAGCAATCGAATACGGAGAGCTCTTGGCCAATTCTGCCCTTTGTTTGTTACCACACGTAATAAAATGTCATACATGAAAATCATTCCAGTTTTTTGTGAGAGAGAGAGTAGTTGTTTATGTATGCGCCTGCTTCGTCAATGAGTCACCGCGTCCAGTCCTTTAGCCACTTTTCTCACCCTTTAGCCTTTCTGGTTAGATTAGTGGCATGACGAGGCGTGATTTGCTAGATGGTCATTTACTGAGAATGGACTCCATCATAGGGATAGGACAGGATAGAAATGAATATTGATACAAAAAAAGATTAAAAAAAACTGGAATGATTTTCATGTATGACATTTTATTACGTGTGGAAACAAAGAGAGTGAGAGGGAGAGAGAAAGAGAAGTTGTTCATGTATGCTTCGTCAATGAGTCACCGCGTCCAGTCCTTTAGCCATTTTTCTGAAAAAAAACACACGTCAAACCGAAAACGTAAACAGCTCTCACCCTTTAGCCTTTCTGGTTAGATTGACGTGCGATCCTTCATCTTTGTGAAAGACGATGGCAGAATTGGCCAAGAGCTCTCCATACTCGATTGCTACCGGTTTGGCCTTCTGCTCCTGTGCCATTTGCTCCAGATTAGTACCTTCTATGGCCTTCACAGCGAGAGACAGCGTGATAGTTTTGTCCTTGGAGTCCTGATATTGAAATACGAGCTTCTCTCCGACAGTCAGAGCCGTTCCTACAAATTGCATGGAAAATTCTCGAGCCATTAGGTCAGTGTCTAATGGCTCCGGAGAGACACTGAAAAAGCACAATATAGAGAACAATGGATGGCTTACTCTTTCTTCTTCTGGAAGTCGCAGGAGACCATCACGGCGTCGATGTACTCATTGCTCTGAAAATATTTAATAAGCTACAAGTCTAAGGGATGAATCGGATAACTGGCCAAAAATTACCTTGAAGCTGAATGGCTTTACATTTATGATCTCAGATAGTGACAGGCCGACCCATGAGCGCTGTGTGCTGGCGAAGGCGATCTGTCCTGGTTGAACCACCGGAAGATTCTTGATTGAGATTATGAAGAAGCGTCGGGGTGCAGATTCGGTGGAGACGATAACATGGCTGGAAGATCAGGGATTGCTTGGAGTTCGAAGCGCATGTCAAATCATCTGCCTTCACCCATGGATACTTTTATAGAGAGTTCGCGGCAGCACGCAACGAGTGAACAATTTTCAATAAAACGGAAGAAAGGAGTGCGAAAAAAAAGAGAATTAGCCAAGCGCAATGACAGCGTCGAGCAGATTAGGAGGGTTAGGGAAGACAATCAACGTACTTGATTCCTTGCCAGTCCGAATCGCGTTGATTGATGATGGCACAATTTGTCACGGCCAGAAAATCCGTTGGACATTTGACTACCTTCATTTTGGGCTGAAGATAAGATGAAGCGTGTTATGAAAGGCAAGAACTAACCACCATGTCTGAGGAGTTACGGAGAAGGACACAATCTGATCAGGCCCTGGATCTCCTCTGAAAAACATTGGTTAGAATCAAAAATTTTGAGAGAAGATTAGACGAGAATAGAGCAATAGAGCACCACGACCCACATAGAGAGCGGGAGCGGGATCGATAAGAAAGGAGCCGTCGTTGTGTGGCGGGGATTTTCAGGGTACTGAAGGCCAGTTTGGAGATGGAGAAAATCTATTAGCGCGAATAATGACCGGAAGCAGATTTGAGGGCGAATGAATGATTGAAGAGGCAATGTTACAGAGGAACAACCATAATATGCGAAACAACTGCCGTTCAGTCACGCAAGAAGCTGAAAAAAAGACGTGGAACATAAAGCATAAACAATAGCCACGGTTACCGAGTGAAGAAGATAGGAACTAGGTGTGCATCTGGTCTGGAAAACAGGGCTAAAGCAGTGAGGCTTGTACACGTGTACCGCTGATTAAATCTAATTAAGGAGAGAGAGAGAGAGAGAGCAGAATAAATATAGGAAGAATGGAAAGCAAATACAGCGGGAAGAAGGAAAGGAGCAGGATATTTTTAGGTCAACACGTTTGACGAAAACGCGTTCACGGAAAAAATAATATGCTCATGTACGCAGGCTACCTACCGTAATCTTGGAGCAAGTCCAAAATTGTTTGGAAGAAGACTACGGATAGATCAGAGGTTTTACAGTATGCTGCGTCTATGAGGCAACAGGGAGGAACGGTATAAGAAAATCTAGTTGTGAAATACAAAATAGGTACTGTATTACTCATCAATGCTAATAAATGCTCGAAGATCTTTTTCCGACCGCTTGATTATCTATTCTTCGCATGGTTCATCTCAAAAATTTTTATGGGAGCCGTATGTCTAGACTTTTACACAAATAGGGAAACGAATGAAAGGAAAGTGAATTTTAACGTGAGAGAATAATTCAAATAAAAGGCGGGCTCCTGTCACGAATAGCTTGAGAATCCATTCGGAAAAATGGTGGGTTTCTCCAGATTTCGGCGGTAAACACCCTATTTCTGCCAATTTCGAACTTTTCTATCCCTATTTGCGTATGAGCCATTGAGGCTATGGTTCTGCCTAAATGCGTGTATGAACTGTCGAAGCTGTATCAGTAGTTGTTACCCAGAAAACATATCAGTTTTATCCATCCAAAAGTTCTGAGAAGGCACAAAGAAAACAGCCAGATGGCTCTTCTTCCAGGAAGAGAAGATGGGGTTTTTGCGAAGTTGTTTAGCGACGAGGAGAGACACCTCGATGCCATTTGCTCTTGTCCGGACCGAAGCGAAAGTTCCCAGTGGCGATGTGAGGGAGAAGTCGATGCAGACCTTGCAACCGTCCATTTTGATTTCAGTCAGCTTTCTCTTGGGCCATTCGACCTCTTCCGTCTTGTTGTAGTAAATGAAGCCGATTCCGCGACTGCGTCCCGACTCACGACAGCGGATGCAGTGATCTGAAGGGGTGAGTCGAGAGAGACAGATAATAGTCAAGAAAAACTCACCGCCTTGATGTAGCCAAAACTCTTGAAGATGTGGAAGAGGTCCTTTTCCGTCGTGTTGATACTCATGCCGAGGGTTCCGAGACACAGCGAAAGCTTTCCAGCACTCTCGTTGAACTTGTCCTGCTTATAGCCATTGAATTACGACATGACGCGGGGATATTTCCTGGAGACATGATATTCCTGCTTATAGTCTAGGCCCTGGAAGGGATCCAAGTGTCACGGCTACAGGCATGAGAAGACATCTCGGATCCCGACTTGATCGGCGAAAACAAGCGATTGCGGTAACGCATAAAAGAGTTTAGTCCAGTTTACAAGCAGAAAACGACTGTGCGTGTGAACTGTTACAATTCGAAAAGTGGAAAACAACTGCGCGACTGTCTACGTTGTGACTTTTATTTTATGATCAAAGAAACTTCCAATAGAAATGCATAAAACCAACCTCCAGAGCTCGAAAAAAATGTATTCCTCCTATCCGGTCGGTTGAACTTGTCATGGGCCACATTTCCGCTAATGAAGGAGACATCCAGCTCGGCCGAGCTTCTGTTCACCACGGAATTGGAAAAAGTGCGTAGAAATGTCTTCCCGGCTTGCACCTTTGCAAAACTTCAGATTAGAAAGTGGGAAAAAGTAAGAAGTAAAGGGCAGGAACAGAAAATTGGCTGGGGGTACAAAGTTCGCCGCGCCCTAGCGATAAAATGCCGATCGAATTGAAAAATTGGCCTGTTTTTGAGGAAATAGACGATTTTTCACACTTCTTATGCGAACAGTTCTAAAGGATTGGAAAAATTGAAAAAGAAGCAAAGAAAGCATAGAAGATTGGCGAAGATTTTTGACTACGAAGATTGCGAAGGACGATGAGAATCGGTTCGAAGTGCCAGATGGTCTTCTCACCCGAGGAGACATGATCTGCAAAATCTTCGAAGGCGTTTATGATGATCCCGGCCATCTGTACTCTCGAGCCATTCTTACTCCGAAGAACGTCAATGTGGACAAGACCAATCTGTACATTCTCAATCAGATGTCTGGAGCCAAGAAAATCTATCTGAGTGCCGATCGGATTGACAAGGAGAACTCCGAAGATGCCCTCTTCTACACGGATGAGTTCCTCAACTCGCTGTCTTTTGCAAGCCTGCCACCTCACCATCTGGAGCTGAAAGAGGGCTGTGTCGTCATGCTGATACACAACTTCGATGTCAAAGTTGGCCTCTGCAATGGGACAAGGCTTCAAGTGCAGAGTTCGGAGGCAACAGCGCGATACAGCGTCGCTTCATCAATGGACCACGCAAAGGAGAGCCGGTTGTCATTCCGTGGATTAATGTGAAGTCGACAAAAAGCAAGGGAATGTCCTTCACCCTCACGAGACGCTAGTATCCGCTCAAGTTGGCTTTCGCCATGACGATCAATAAGTCGCAAGGGCAGTCGTTGGAGAAGGTCGGAGTCTTTTTGTCGGAGGATGTGTTCAGTCACGACCAGCTGTACGTGGCGATGTCGTGGGCCAAGATGAGTACTTCCACCATCAAATTATCTCCTCGACCAGCAGCAAAGTGCAGTGGAGTGGCGCCATATTTTTATCTTCACTGTCGGCGATAGCTCTATCTTGGAGAAGAAACTTGACGATGTTAATGCGACCATTTAGGACAATAACATGCAAAGAAGTGAAGTTGTGTTCGCTCTCTTTGCCATTTTCATCGGGCCCCATAAATACCTCATCTTTTCTTCTAAAAAAGAGAGAGAGAGAGAAAAGGTAGCGAAACAAAGAGACAGAAAGATAAAGAGACAGAGGAAAAAAAAGACTGGAGAGTAGGAAAACATGGATAAAACAATGACGATATATACAATTATGATTTTTATTTGAAGTACAATTTAACTGTTGTTGAATACTTGTTTTTCTAACTGGCTCCATATTTCCCTAGAATGTCCGCTACTTCGTTGAGACGATTTTTTCGAGCAACCTGTAGAGGAGTCTCTTTCTCCATGTCCTCAATATTAGGGTTGGCGCCAGCTTCTAGGAGATGGGTTACAATCTTAATATATCCTTTAACACTGGCAATGTGCAGTGCTGATTGAAGAAAGGAAAGACGACGGGCGTCTACATTGGCTCCGTATTGGATGAGGGTTTTGACAACATTGACGTGGTTAGCAAGCGTAGCGATATGTAGTGAAGTTAAACCATCGTAGCGATGTGTAGTGCAGTCATTGGCTCTCGTGTTCGGATTAGCACCACGTTCAAGAAGCACGTCCACTACTTGATCGTGCCCATTTTGAGCAGCAAGGTGAAGCGGGGTGTAGAGGTCATTGTTGCGACTGTTGATAGTAGCTCCATGTTGGAGGAGAAGCTTGACCATGTTAACATGACCATCTTGGGCAGCAAGGTGAAGAGAAGTGCAGTTATTTTCGCCCACATTGCCATTCACATCGACTCCTTTCTCAATCAGCGATTGAACCAGTTTCTCATTTCTCTGACGAACGGCAGTGTGAAGATCAGTAATGTCGGAAAGAGTGAGCTTACTCTCATCCTTTGTACCGCACTTAAAAAGTTTTCAGGAGATTGTTTTCTAAGCAGGCCTACCCTATTCACGCTTTCCATAAAAATTTCAAAGGCCTGTTGGACTTCTTGAGATTCAGCACTGATGAATTCCTTCAGCACAGGAAGGAGATCACGGAAGTTGGTGGCTTCCTGAAAAGGGCAGCTATCAGGCAAAACAGTTGAATGATCTTCTGGCCTATCGCTTTTAAGCAATGATACAAATAGAAACGTTTCTTTTTTTTCAAAAATAGGGTACATACCATGGCTATGCTCAGCTTTTTCATGTTTATTTTGGGTAGAACAGGAGTCAGTGAGTTGACGTGGCTGATCACTCTGAAATTCTGGAGTTGCAGACTTTGTCTCTCTGTTCATTCTATCCTGTCAAAAAAAGACCCAAAACACTGAAAGCGCGAAAGGAAAAAGCGGAGAATCATTGTTGTGAGCAGGGTTGGGGAGGAAAGCTGATAAGAAGAAATTTTACCGGCAAAAAGAGTGCTCACAAGATAGAAGAGACATTAGACTTATTGATCAGTTAGGGCAGGAGTCGTGACGATCCTCTCCGACATGTTCGATGCTCCCACGTCAATCTTCACCCGTCGTTACCATTGCTTTCCCCAGCAATTGGACAATAACGACCGAGACAGAGCACGAGTATGCAGATTAGATCCGAGCCAAGTTCTACGATTCCATGAACAGCATTGACCTGGAAGGTCTCATGATGCTATGGTTTTTGTTGGGAATGGCGGGTAATGAAGATCAGGTCTTCCTTTCGCATCTTCTGGCTTTTGCGGATCGGTCATCGACCGACGTGAACAAATTCAAGCTGGAAGACGTTGTCCAAGAGGTTGCGAAACTGCCGACGTACAAGAAAGACCAGGAGATGGTCGCCAGCTCCTACAACGCGTTGATTTCAAAGGTTCAATATTACAAGAAGAAGCCTCAGAGCAACGATAGACCGAAGAAGGATGTCACCTGCTTCAAAATCGGTCACTTTGCACGAGATTGCCGGAGTCGGAGCTCCCGGAATTCTGAACGGGGTCCAGCACAATCTCGAAAATTCTACAAGAACTACGCTTCAGAAGCGAGCTCCAATGAACCCTGAAGGCATTTCGCTACACGGATGTTGAAATCAATGGTCAAACTCTACAGCTCCAGGCGGATTCCAGAGCCTGTGTTATCATCATCAGTAGGAAAAGCTGGACTCGGATGGGAGAACCGACATTGTCTTCACCACGAAGAACGCTCATTACAGCAAACGGGATACCACTGAAGTGTCATGGAATGTTCTTCAGCCAGTTCAAGGTCCTGGGCAACCAGGGTCGGGTGGGCTGCGCCAGTGGTTATGAACAAGAAGAAGGGTACGGGATAGCTCAGAGTTTGTACCGACTTCAGCACCGGCCTCAACAAAGCTCTAGAAGACTTCAATTTTCCGCTACCTAAGTCAGAAGACATTTTTTGCTTCACTCAACAAAGGAACGGTTTTCTCGCATCTGGATCTATCAGATGATTATCTACAAGTAGAGCTGGATGACCGCTCCAAATCACTTGCCATCATCAACACACATAAAGGTTTCTTCCAGTACAGAAGATTGACTTTCGGAATCAAGACAGCTCCTGCGATATTCCAGTCAATCATGACGAAGATGTGCACTGGTTTAAGCGGAGTCGTGTCATATCTCGATGATCTCCTAGTCAAAGGAGATACGCAGCAAGAGCACAATTGAAATCTGCTAGCTTTGTTCGAGAGGATCGAACAGTACGGCTTCAAGCTGCAGATGAAGGAGTGTTCCCTGAACCAGAAATGGATACAGTCCCTGGGCTTCATCATCGACAAGGATGGAAGACGACCCGATCCCTCTAAGATTTCGGCGATTGTGAAGATGAAGGCGCCTACAGATGTCAACCAACTGCGTCCTTTCCTGGGACTCGTCAGCTGCTATGGATTGTTCATTCCAAACGCCAAGGCACTTCGTGGATCACTGGATGAGCTAACACACAAGGATGTCGAGCGTTCGACCAGATACTTACTCAGTTTTGTCGTCGGATCTCGTCTTGTGCCATTACGATCCAGCTCTACCCATCATCTTCTTAGCTGACGCTTGTCAGTACAGAATTGGAGGACACAAGTTCAAGGACGGACAGGTTCATCTTTTCAGCTACGCGCTTACAGCGGCAGAACAGAACTACAGCCAGATAGAAAAGAAAGCACTGGGACTGGTTATGACTGTTCGGAAGTTCCACAAATATGTCTTCGAAAGACATTTCACATTGCGCATCGATCATAAGCCGTTGCTCACAATCTACGGAAGCGCTAAAGGTCTGCCCACTCATCAGGCAAATCATCTGAGCCGATGAGGCACAATACACCTCGGGTACGACTACAAAATCGATTACGTGGAAACGAACGATTTTGCCCAAGCTGATGCTCTTTCCCGTCTTTTTGGAACGGGTGGATTCGGAGCAAGAAGATTGTGTCATTGTCAATATAGAGGCCGACGTGCAATACAGCCATTCGACAGCTTCCGCTAATAGCACGACACATCCAGATAGACACACGAAAGGACCCGATCCTGTCCAAAATTATTCGCTACGTTCAAAAAGGTAACTGGCCGCCTCGTCGCAAGAATCTGGACTCACAATTGCGTTATCTCTCAACTCTCGACAGTCGAAGCTGTCGGTTGTGAACGAGTGTCTCATGGTTGGAGGCAGAATCACGATTCCCGGAATCTATCGTTCACAAGTGCTGAAGCAACTCCACAGGAGACACGCTGGAACCTAAACAACTAGCACGAGGAGTCTGTTTCTGATCAGAGATCGATCAGGAGATTTTTTGTCAACGTGCGGCCAAAACCGCAAGGAAGATTCCACTTGAGCCTTGGCCGAAACCAAGTCCTGTCCATAAAAGAATTCACATAGACTATGCAGGTCCCATCGATGGAACCTACTTTTCAAGAAAAAGTTCAGGATTCTGCGCTTCACTTTCATCTGGAAGATGCTCCTAAATGATAGTTTTACAGCACTCAGGGTCAGATTTACAAGAATATTCTTTGTTTCTTCTCGCATATGATTACTCAATTTCGAAAACATGTTCTATTCTTGGAACCTGCAGGTTAAAGTGATTACATGCCCCAACTTTTTTTTCGGAAAGTTTTAGGCCAAGCAATCAAACAAAGAGACAGAGACAGAACCCGGAACAGTAATTTCAGATCCTGAAATCTCAAAACATTGATCTCATAGTACCAAATATCAATAATTTTGACCAGTATGGTTCTGTTCAAACGGTTACAATAAGATCGGAAGAGACGGACGTGTACCATACTTTGATTGAACTAGACAACTATGAAGGCAGTTTTCTGCCCGGATATGAAGAAGTCAATCGTTTTTCAAACACTTTATTATTGGGAGACAGTCAGTCTTTCCAATCACAAAGTTCTTCAATTTAACTTCTTTAAATAGACCATGTAGCTCAGAACTACCCTGAGGAGAGCATAGAGACGACAGCAGCGTGGTACAAGAACATATTAGCTCTCAAAAGATTTTGGTAACTGCATTCCATACTGGTGTGAATGGAAGTTTTGAGGTCAGCTGACGATCTCGTAGCGAATACAGAGTACACGGTCATTACTGCGTGGCTACTGGTCAATGAGAACAAGAGCGTGCAGTACACAATAGCTGAGACGGTCAAGGGTCATCCGGGAAGGAGTCAGACTCAGGTAACAGCCTCTGTTTCTGTCTCTGTCACTCTGTCCATTTCATGATTCCATTGATTACAACGTTGGTCCCGGTATCCAGTAAATGGCCCTTCTGGTCGATGACATTGCGGCTACAGTAATTGCTATGAAGTCTAGGTAACCTTCTTTCATTGACAGACGGTGCCTACCCTTTCAGATCAGTTGAATTCTTGTTCATTCCCGATTCTTACTTCATAGTAAGAAGAGAGACTCTCCCACTCAAAATTGTATTTCTCTGGAGATGTGGAACTTCTAAAACGACACTGGATTCTAATGGACTTCAATGACCATGGCTACCTGTTACAAATATTTACTAAGCAAGTCCAAGACAAACCTACACTGTTTTTTCGAAATTATACAGAGACGAAATTTTGACGTAAGTTGGGCAGAGAGACTAGGTAAAAACCTTGTGTTTAAAGCTTTAGAGCTGGCAACTTCAAGTCACTCTTTGAGGCTGTTGAGAGGAAACAGAAGAGGAGAGGATCGTTGTGATCAGAGGAAAATGAAGAGAGTCTTTGCTAGAGAGGAAAGCTTGAGAGCTAGTCCCTGCCACGAACAACATTGTACACTTTTGACATTTATTTGGGAAGAATTGATAGTTTCGTACAATTTCTCGCCACAGAGCTAGAGAACTTTCTGATAGCAGGCCGTCTTATCCTCGAATTGCTTATAGGGAATGTATGGATCAATGTAATAACAGAAGCAGCAAGGCAACCGAGATAGAAGACAGAGGGATTTTATTGGGAATGTACATATTAGTTTCAGCATGGAAATGTGAAAAAATGGGGATCTGATGGAGAAACAACGGTTTCCGTCTCTCTGTCTCCGGCTTACAGAGAGACAAAAAAAAACAGAGAGACAGAGACAGGTAGTCACTGATGCAAAGCGCAGATTTATTGCATCGATTCCGTTACGAAGAAAGGGTGTTTTGTCTCTCCATCACCTGTATTTGTGTCTGAATGACAGCTACACCTGTGTAAAGAATCGTTTTGAGTAGCCGGAACTTGGATTCATTCCGTCTTTGACAAAGTGTGTGTAGTGATGCAGGTTAACTGTACAGCATTCTTGGGGCTCGACCAGGTGTCAGTCGTAATAACGATGTGCGACGCTCCGTGTAGAAGCTGTTTGCTTTTCTCCTCGACGCCTTCAGCTTCTTTTTCCTGCAGTTTCACGATTTTTCGTCAAGATAGGATTTCCTAATGCACATTCAATTCGTTCACGAAGGCTTTGAACGTTTCTGGATCGACAATCTTGAGCGAGAGAAACGATCCTGCAATCATCCGTACTAGATTCGCGTTCACATCTTGCTGAAACTTCGCAGGCAACGTTTTCTTGAGATACGGCTTGATGCCCGTCTTTCCAGCTTGATCTTCATCCTGCTCTCTGGCAACCAACCGACAACGAAGCTTGGTGGGCAGCAATTTTCTCTGGAAAAAGTTTGTGGTCCGACTCTGTGCCCATAAACCAAGCCATCCGAATCAAATGTGCTGACCACTGTGTTCCGAGTCAGAACTGTATTCGCTTCGCTTTCAAGGAGGGCAGCTGCAAATTGCTGAACTTTGATGGAAAAACATCTCCCTAACCTGTCGAGGGAAAAGTCGGGGAAATTTGTAGCCATAGAGTCTCTAACTCTAGTAGTGAAATCACTTTAGATTAATGTAGGTTTTCTGTATATACTATGAGCAATTGAGGAAGATTTGATCAATACTTCTTTCTACGTGTTGCTCTGAAGTCATATGATTTCTGTCAACAAAATACTAATAAGCTCTCACTCTGATGCTTCCCATTTGGAGGAAACCTTATCAGCTAACTTATTGTTTACTCCAGCACATTTGTTCGCTTCTTCCATTAGCAAATGACTTCAATAGCAAATCAAGGACCTAAAACCTAAAAACTTGACTATCAACAGTTTTTCCAACTATGCTCATTATCCAACTCTGGAAGATACGATTGAAAGAGGACCAACAGTCTTGGCTGATGCTGGGTTTACATACAGTTCAACTGTTGGTTATTTTTACATTCCCCAATGCCTCTTAGGGTACCAAGAGGACGTCGGTCTTCGTTAAAGGGATGAAGGAAGCGCCTTTTCGAAAAACATCGTCTACTGTTTCACCTACTCTCGCGCGTGGAGAATGACCGAAAAATCTTTTCAAGCATCCTAGACTTCATCGCTGACTACAAGTAACTTTTAGTTCTAATTGGAAAAACTTCAGCAGATACATCCACGCAATTTTAATATTATTGAAGCCGAGCGAGTATATAAAAGAGCCGACTTTCCGTACTGCGTGATTTTGAGCTGCCTTCATGTTTCGGCTAGAGAGAACATCATGTTTTGCTTCACCAACGCTAGGCAAACGTTTGGAGAGACATTACCAAATCTTGAAGAGTTGCTGAGTCGTCTCGAAGCTGACAGGGGAGTGACGATAGCGTTGACTAGGTCAGTAAAACATACAGTGTGATAGAGATAATCACTTGCAGAAACAACACCTTCTATTTGGATAGTAGCGATTTTCAGTTTCTCTGTTCAACGAGTAAGGGTTATCCCTACACCGAAACGGACAGAGTTTGCTGGAAGTTGGATTGGAACATCTCTTCTAAATAGGCGCGTCGCCTCCTAAACCGCATTAAAAAGCTAAGGGCTCATAAAGTCCAAAAGACTCTTAGTCTTAACAACGTGCGCTCACTTGTGTTCGCTATATCTCGACACTCGGCGGAGATGAAGGAGCAATACGACATATTTTTTTTTTATTTATTGCAATTATCTAGTCTTCGACTATTGCTGATCTGATGTTCTTCCATTCCTGATTGTTTTTTGTCCACCATGAGTGTCCAGCCTCTCTTTGCACTTCATCGATCCATCGTAGGCGTTGTCTTCCAGGCTGTCTTCTGCTCTCGAGTGGGATCCACTCTGATATCGTTTTTGACCATCTCGAGGCTTCCATCTTGGTGGTTTTCTCGGCCCAGAGGAGCTTCAAACAGAGTGCTTTCTTCCTCCAGTCTATCAGCTTTGTCCTATCTCGCACTCTCTCATTTGTCCATCTGTCTAGGGTGGTGATGCCAATTATCCTTCGTTCCATCCTTCTTTGGCAGACCTCAATGTAGTTCTTCTCTGCTTCTTTCAAGGTCCAGGTCTCGGCTCCGTATAGTGCCACAGGACTGATGTATGACTCAAACAGCAACTTGCGCTTCTTCATGGAGATCAAGCGGCAGGTTAGCAGGTTCGCTATCTTGTTGAAGGCACCAAAAGCTTGTCCCATTCGTCTTCTGACCTCATCGGAATCACAGAGTGGGATCGATATTTGTGATCCCAGGAAGATGAACTTGTTTACAAAGTTGAGATGGGATCCGTTGACCGTCAGCGGCGTCTTGTTTTGAATATTGGACATTAGTACCGTCTTTTTGGTGTTAACTTCGAGACCAACCGTCCTCATCGCAGTCGTGAGCTTGTACATCATCCGTTCCATGCCTGGTCTGCTCCTGGAGAAAAGGACCATGTCGTCCGCATATCCTAGAATGGTTAGCTGTTGGCCATTGATTCGGATGCCTTCCTCTTCCCATTCAATTTTGTTGATTGCATAGCTCAGTGTAGCATTGAAGAGCTTCGGACTGAGCACATCTCCTTGACGTACTCCTCGTTTGACATCAACAGGAACCCGGGAGCCATTGATCAGGATGAATGTAGAACCCGACTCGTAGAGGCGTCGGAGCATCTTGATCAGAGTGGAGTTGATTCCCATCTCCGCCAGAGCGTTCCACGTCGACTGCCAGCTGATTGTATCGAAGGCTTTCTTAGAATCAATGAAGCCCAAACACAGTTTGAGGTTGTGTTCAGTGCTCTTCTCAATGATCTGTTTGACAGAGTACAGGTTATCCATCGTAGAATAGCCTTTCCGAAAGCCCGTTTGCCATTCATCTGCTTGCTCGTCTAGGCATCGTTCCATTCGTCTCATAAGTACTCGAGTGATTACTTTTGCACAGGATTGCAACAGGCAGATGGGTCTGAAGTTTGACGGATCGTCCGAATCACCTGATTTGTGGAGGAGTGTGACGATGGCCTCAGTCAATCCTTTGGGTACAGCTCCTCCGTCCATGAGGTGATTCAGGATGTTGCAGATTACTTGCCCGGCTTCATCTTTAGCGTGGAAGAGCATCGATGGTGATAGTCCGTCCGATCCAGACGCTCCAGATCTTCGGAGCTGAGTGATGGCATGTAGGACTTCGTCTGGTTCAAAACGAGGTAGATCTTCAGAGTTTCTGGAGGCAGAGGGAGGAATGAGTCCTTGAACAGCGTAGAGTCCGTCAAAGAACTCCTTGAACTTCTTTACCGTCTCTCTCTGTGAATAGGCCTTAGTATTCTTTTTTGCTGACATCATCCTCTTCTTCGTAGTCTGAGTGGCCAGAGCAGCATCTTTCAAACTTCGTCCCTGTTCTACCGCTCTTCTCAACACTTCCTCTTTCCTTGTAACCAGATCGGCTTTTACCATTCTGCGTGCCTGTTGAGTGAGAATCGCATAAGAGATTCTACCTGCAGCTGTGTCGTCGTCTCTGGCTAGCCGTCTCGAGTGAAGAATAGCCTTCGTTGTAGTAGTCATCCTTGGAGGCAGAGTGTCAGCTCTCATTGCGTCTAGTGCTGCGGCCTTCAGCTTTTTCTTCAGATCCTCGTATTGTCTCTGTACTGGAAGATTGTCTTCGGTATTCCTAATCGCGTTTGCCGTCATCATATTGTCCTTGAACTTGGAAGCAATTAAGCGAAAGTTGCTCTTCCGAGTTTTCGTTTGTTTCAGATTGTTCCTCCAGACTTGCATCCTAATCATGCGATGGTCAGAGTTGTACACGAAGTTGTTCAGAACAGAGACGTCTTTCACGGCTAGGTGTCTTCTGCCAGCGATGTAGTCAATCTGATTCCGAGTGACTCCATTCGGACTCCTCCAGGTCCAAAGTCGTTTGGCACGTTTCTCGAGAAAAGTGCTCCAAAGACGTAGATTGTGAGCTCTGCATAGTTCCACGAGTGCTTTCCCTCTGTCGTTACCGTCATGAAGCGTAGCCAATCCAACTATATCTCGATTTGATTCGTCTCGACTAACCTTTGCGTTGAAATCTCCCAGCAGGATTGGAGAGAATCCTTTAGGTGTACGGGTCAGCATGACATCGAGAGTTGCCAGAAACTCGTCGTATTCCTCGTCTGTTGATGCGGAAGTAGGTCCGTAGCCGGCTACCATGTAGATCTTCACATCTGGCAGCAACAGAGTGGCGCATCTTGCAGAATGAGGAGAGAAGACAGCTTGGCTGGCGTACTGCTCTTTGACGAGGAAGCCGACACCATGTTGAGACAGCTGTTTGTGCCCACTCCAGAAGAGAACATCCTTCGATTCCAAGAACGTGAGACTTCCTTCCCCTCGAAGTCGTAGTTCATTGAGAGCGATGGCATCCCATTTGATCGTCTTTAAAGCCTCTTGTAGCTCTACTTGCCTCGGAATGCCCAAGAGTGACCGGGCATTGTAAGTGGCACAGTCAAACGTAGCAGGCATGGTTTAGAACCTTCAGACCGAGTAGGCGGAGAACGTCTGTATTGCCTAAGTATTCTTCAGACGGATCTCAGTCCTTTTCTCTATGGTAGAACGCCGAGCGTAGAAGAGACAACAGCTGACTTCGGTAGCTCGTCTTTTTTCTTGCTGCGGTAGCCTTTACTTTCCAGTAGAGCAGAAAGTGAGGCAACGTTCTTCTAGGCGAATTGGAATACGACATAATCAGGGCAAAATATGCTGAGGCAGAGAGGCTACGCAATGCACAGCTAGTATATGATGATCGGGGGGAATTGCAGCGTGAGAAGTTGTTTCTCGAGGATTTCGCGAAACTATCAGCTCAGCTTAATGGCTACCTCTCCCAGTTTGCGCCCTTTCTCTACACGAACTCTCTTCTTCTTTACAACGATGCCTGTTTCAACTTTATTGAATCGCTGATATAATTTGAGGTTTGTGTTTTTTGCGAGCTGAATTAAAAAGACAGTCCCGTAATGTACTTTTAAAGGGACAGTCTAGTTATGGGTGAATAACGCTTATTCTTTAAAAGGGGTCCCGCAGCGAACTTCTCTGAAAAACAATCTTTTGCATTTTTCGGTGCTTTACACACATTTTTTTGATTTCTAAATGTGCTCAAACGTTCGCCGTCTAATTTCATCCTAGAATCGTCATCTTTCGCAGGTAAATCACCAAGTAAAAAGGAGGATATTAACAAAATGCTGTTTTGACCTTGTACGGCTATTTTCTCCATTTTCCACAGTAGTTTTCCAGTCGGGCCACTCTAGGGTGAACTTTGGTGGCGATTCGATTTACCACATATAGAAACAGAGAAAATGAGTGTAAAGCACCGAAAAATGCAAAGACTGTTTTTCAGGGAACTTTGTTGTGGGACCCGTTTGAAGAAAAGCACGCCATTCATCCATAACTGGACTGTCCCTTTAACAAAAGCATTTTCCTTCAATAATTTTCTTATTATCTGCTTCGGAAAAAAGAAGAAAGTATAGTAAGTAGATTATCAATGAAACTGTTTTCAGGAAAGAAGAGACAGTCCCATTTACGCCCAATTTATTGAAGAGCAACGCCGTCACATAGAAAGAACGACAACATACGGTTCTATTCTAAGGATGCACCCGATATTTCGTTAGTTGAAATCAGCGCAGGATACCTTCGGGATGTACTCGAAAAAGAGCAAACGGCTTTCAATTATTTCCGGAAAGAACATAAAAAAGGACAGCTTTCAGAGGATCTTGAGGTCATTTTTACAACAAACGCTCTACTTTCTAGGTTTACAGGTCCCGGAAATGCTAAGTGTCCGGTATAATCAAATCAATAATGTCACCAACATCTACTTGAAGAACTCTCTCTTTCGTGACAGGCATCTTTAGAAGTTTTTTTTTTTTTTTTTTTAGGAATAAACACGTTTTGAATTGCTGTAAAGCAACGTGCTGTAAAATCCAGTATTTCACTGCAAGTTTGTGCTTAGATAACTATATACTTTTACTCTGCTCATCGAATTCTACAAAATGACACTATACTGACTTCAAACCGATAGAAGGGAACGATTTGGCTTGGTGCGAAATCGAACCCATGGGGAGCCCGTTTTGGCGGCGACGGCGCCTCTTAGCAATACCCTTTAGCGCTAAAACTTTGAAGCTCTGTCTTTGTTCGGAGTAGGGGTTCTTCTAAATATTACTGTATATTTTTAAAAAAGATTGAAAAAGCGATCGCCAAAGGAGGGTAGTTTGGATTGGACAAAAACGGAACAATAGACGAGAGTACAAAAACAGGGTAATACAACTCAGGCGACAAAAGGAAAAGCCTAATGGTGATGGCTCGATGTTGGGGGCTCTTAGTTAGGTGATTTCTCCCAGCAGTCGCTTTGAACGAAATCCTTCTGTAGATTAATCTTCTGGACCAGCTTCAGCGTGTACTTGACCATCTTGTTCAGGTCGTCCAGGACTGACTCATCCTCTTTCCCAACAACTGGTCAAAGGTTCCAAGACAGAAGAGCACTTCCCCCTCTTCCACTGCGTCACCCGTTTTTTCTTGTTGTTTACATCGATCGCGGGGTCGGTTTAAAAAGCCACATACTTTCTCATTCCAAAATGCAGCCTATCTTCATTTCTTCCCTGTTGTTCATAGTATGTTACTATTTCTCAACTCCAACAGTGTTTTCATGCTCAGAACTATACAATTTCGGAGCCCAGGAATCCACTTGGGGTTAATGGAGGGTCATTGACTGTTTTAAATATAGAAAATGGTGGGTTTTCCTCATTTTTTGATAAAGAAAACTATTTTTTAGATTCAAGAAGTATAAATGGACCTATACCATCAACTTTGCATTATTCTCCCAATTTTTCAATGGATCTGGAAAGCTCACCTCTGGAAAGAGTCAGAAATAAGAGGGCGACGAACGAACAATCTTTTGGAGTTATTATTTTTGCAGTCGTTTTTCTAATTTCTCTGGCTGCTTTTGCGTTATTTCGTGCAGTCTATAGCTGTCGGTACTTGTATAGATACTATGTTTTGAATGATAGGAGTTAATAAACTGTCTCTCTGTTCCTTTG
The DNA here is from genome assembly GCA_037178855.1 of Oscheius sp. JU75. Taxonomy (NCBI): domain Eukaryota; kingdom Metazoa; phylum Nematoda; class Chromadorea; order Rhabditida; family Rhabditidae; genus Oscheius; species Oscheius sp. JU75. Next base: position 984,571 of record JASJZC010000006.1, on the reverse strand, counting down.
TCCCTCTGTCTCGCTCTCTCGCTTTCTCTCCGTCTCATCTGTCTCCCTGTCTCCCTCCATTCATCCCCTGAAAACGAACCTTCTTAGATACTTTTGTTTCATTCTATCCTTTGAGATCGTCATCTATTCGCTATGGTAGAAGTTCAGCAGCGGTGGTGGCTCGATGTTGCGGGCTCGTAGTTCGGTGATTTCTCCCAGCAGCCACGCGACTCTTCGCTCGAGATCCTTCTCCAGATTTGTCTTCTGGACCAGCTTCAGCGTGCACTTGACCATTTCGTTCAGGCTGTCCAGAGCTGTCCGAATTTCCTCCGTCGGCTCAAGATTCTTGTTTTTGAACCTGACGACGAACTCCGAGAGGTCAGCGATGTGGAAGGCGATGTCGTCCTGGAGCTTGAGGTCCATTCCTGAGATTAGTGGATTTTCTGGGTAGAGGGGCCAAGACTAACCTTGCTGGAAGACGGTAGTCGCTAGTAATTATCTTTTGGAAAAAGTTTTTTAGACTTTCATTTCAGACAATAAATTCAGAAAAGTTTATTTGAACTTTTTTGTGTGCAAATCAAAAAATTACCCAATCAACTATTTTCAACAGTTGCTTGGTTGCTCGACAAAGAGTACTGAAGATCACTGTTTATGGCAATACGTCCTGACAAACATAGGGCTAAAAAACAATGCTGAGATCACCACGAAGAGGAGATAGACGGGAGAGGGTCAAGAGAATACGCTTTAGAACAGTCGTCCAGTTGGTAGACCTCTCTAGGCGGAGAGGAGATAGTCACAGTCTCATTGACAGTCAATACAGGTAGTAATGAGACAGATGAGGAGTAGGAGGGAGCTGGAAAGGTGACGGGAGCTTCTGAAAGAGAGACAGTTTGACTGACGAGTCTTGTCCACAGAGACAGAATGACAGTCAACTTACCTCTCTGGACTTGCTCAAAAGGCGACACGATGACCAGAATCAATGGGAACGGGAAGAACATTCAAGGGAGATGAGAGGACGAGTGTTCTAATGGAAACCTTCACTGTCAGGTGCCCTTTTTGTGCAGCTCCTGGCCCACATTATGCAAAACCCCAGTTACCACGCACAAGGGGCCAAAAGAGCAGGAACAGGGTCGATTAGCACTTCCAGAACGCCGTTTAACAACGGAAGACCCGATCATGAAGCTGAGTCAAAAACTTTTGAGAGTCAAAGAGGCTGAGAGACAGACCAACAGACTTCACTGTAGCCCTTCCAATTGTTGTTTGTTTCCTGTGTACACTCTCTCGTCATTCGATAACGCTTGAGCGAGAGAGATAGCGCCAATCGTCCAGCAGTATTTTGTGGCCAAGTCTGTGACGCAACTATGGCCTGTTCCTGCTGGAAGGACACCTTACTACAGCTGTATTTCCGATTATGTTCCGTCTTCTTCTGGTTCATCAACCTATTCCTCACCAAGAAATTTGTCTCGTGTCCGAAGGACCCGCTCCTTTTGAAATCAGCCACGGAGCTGAAGAAGTTGATCAGAAATAGAGAGGTTTGTGTATTTTTGAAGAGACAATCATGGTGTACAGGTCACCTCGACTGAGGTTATCGAGTCCTATATCAAACGGATCGAAGATGTCAATCCGATCCTCAATGCTGTGGCGCTGAAGAACTTTGAAGAGGCTAGAGAACAGGCCAAGGAGGCTGACAAGCAGATAGCGGAGATGGGTGATGAGTGGCTGGATAAGGTACGAGCCGGTATGGATGAAAAGGTTCTGTTTTGTAGCTGTTTGACAACAAGCCCCTATTCGGACTTCCCTTTACGATCAAGGACTCTTTCAAGATCAAGGGTAAACCATGTACAGTGGGAGTTTTGTCCAGGCAGAGGAAGAATGAGAAGATGACAGGGAATGCTGTGGCTGTTCAGAGGTAGGCTCCATCTTTCTAACTCTCTGTCTTTCTGTCTCCGTGTCTCACTGTTTCTCTGTCTCTCTATCTCTCTGACTTGTTCTCTGTCACTCATCCTCCGGTTCCAGAATGTTTGACGCCGGAGCCATTCTTTTAGCCGTGACCACTGTCCCCGAAGCTGCCATGTGGGTCGAGACCAATACCTTAGCCTACGGGCGCTCCAACAACCCCTATGACTCTCGAAGAATCACTGGTGGCTCTAGCGGTGGAGAGGGAGCTCTTCACGGAGCTGGAGCCTCATTGATGGGAATCGGAAGTGATATCTCTGGAAGCATCAGGATCCCCAGTTTTTGTAATGGAGTCTTTGGACTGCTGCCTTCACCTTGTAGGTTTTGGGAATTAGCAGTTATGAAAAGTCTCAGTGATGGTACCCCTTAATGGTCATATTCCGCTGTTTGAGGAGACCTGCTACAGTTATCAGATGTGCAGAGGCGGTCCTTTGACCAGGTTCGCTGAGGATCTGCCTCTTTTGACCAGGGTAGGGTTTCAGTCCATCACACCAGTCACTGTCACTTGTACCCTCCACTTTTCATACCTTTCAGGTTCTGTCCAACGGAGACATAGACCAAGAAGAGAAGATCCCTATCAAGAATCTCAGAATCTTCTATGTTGAAGGTCTCACCCACTGTCAACAGATCGAGCCTCTGAGACCTATTCCCAAAGAGGCCATGATGAAGGTTGGGTCCATTGATTGACAAAACTCATGAACTTTCAGGCTGTCCACTACTTTGAACACAAATTCGGAGTCACTGCCCAATGTATAGCCCTACCAGAGACTGTTGACCTCCTGGCTATGCAAGGAGCTGCGACTTTTGATGAGCAGTCACCCAAACTTTCTCAGCTGATGGAAGATATCACGGTATATTGGTGCCTCGGGACAAAAGAAATAATTTTAGACTCCTGGCCCGGAAGTAAATTGCAATAAAGAGCTACTAAAGGCTCTGGTCGGACAGTCAGAGTACACAATCCCCCTTATAACTTTGGCTATGAACCCAATAGTCAATAACCTGACTCATGAACAGTATGAGGAGCTGGCAGAGAAGAGGGAAATGTTTAAGAAGAGGATACAGGATCTATTGGGAGACGATGGTGTACTGTTCTATCCAAGGTGAGAGACAGAGACAGAGAGTGAGGGAGTCAGAGAGACGGAGAGACAGAGAGACAGAGAGTCAGACAGACTGAGAGACTGAGAGACAGACTATTTCCAGTTGGCCCACCCAAGTCCCCTACCACTGGGAGACAGTGATCAAGTCCACCACAGCCATCCATGCAGGCATGGTCAATACCCTCCTTCTCTCAGCGGTCCAATGTCCCATGGGCTTGACTGACGGCCTCCCCGACGGAGTTCAGATCATCGCAAACCAGGGATCCGAGAAGATACTCATCGATATTGCTCAAGAAATTTCTAGTGCTTTTGGAGGCTGGGTTCCTCCAGGACAATAAACATTTTTTCTCTTCTTTTGGGAACACACTCTATCATTGCAGTTTTTGCCGGTGCTTGCCCTCACAATCCAGGTAGGCTTAACTTGTTTGTCACACGGCGTTCTGGAAGTGCTAATCGACCCTGTTCCTGCTCTTTTGGCCCCTTGTGCGTGGTAACTGGGGTTTTGCATAATGTGGGCCAGGAGCTGCACAAAAAGGGCACCTGACAGTGGAGGTTTCCATCAGAACACTCGTCCTCTCATCTCCCTTGAATGTTCTTCCCGTTCCCATTGATTCTGGTCATCGTGTCGCCTTTTGAGCAAGTCCAGAGAGGTAAGTTGGCTGTCATTCTATCTCTGTGGGCAAGACTCGTCAGTCAAACTGTTTCTCTTTCAGAAGCTCCCGTCACCTTTCCAGCACCCTCCTTCTCCTCATCTGTCTCATTACTACCTGTATTGACTGTCAATGAGACTGTGACTATCTCCTCTCCGCCTAGAGAGGTCTACCAACTGGACGACTGTTCTAAAGCGTATTCTCTTGACCCTCTCCCGTCTATCTCCTCTTCGTGGTGATCTCAATCTATCTCTCTAGCAGAATCTTTGTCAGGACAATTAGCCATAAACCGTGATCCTCAGACTTTCACTCTATCTTTCTCTATCAGCCTGTCAATTTGTCTCCCTGTTTCTTATACCAATCTTCATTCAGTACCCGTATCACAATTTGCTCTGATATCCCATGACCATCGGCTTGATGTACTTCTCGAAGGACGGATTGACTCCATTCTTGTTCTGGTTCATTTTGGATTGGAGAGCCCAGTCCAGGAGGTTCTCATAGACGTGACCGTCTCGTCTGCCCAAAACAGAGCGGAGTTCCCTGTCTGTACAGTCAAAACTGTCCACTAGACTGACAGCCTGTGGACGGAGCTTCTTCAGCAGACAGTACTGGTCCTCTTTGAGGGCGCTGACCTGTTTCGGGGACATGTACCCATCCTCCAGTAGGTATTTGGTTTGGGAGATGAGGTCCTGGCTCATACTGACAGCCAGAAGATCTGTCAGTATTGACCGGGTAGGCCCGTCTGTCACCTCGCTGACAGATTTGACGAAAGAGCGGGCGATGAAAAGACGGATGAAGGAGCGAGAAGCCTGAAGAGAGTATGGATCAAGGTGAGAGGATCAACCTACTCTGGTAAGTTCAATCTGGTTCTCGGTCCAGGCGACGGCTGTGGGAAGACCGGACTCGGATAGGGTGAGCATCCTGTCAAAGGCACGGAAGATCTGCTTTCTGGCCAGGTGTTCGAAGTCTTGGAGGTAGTGAGTGTAGTCTGAAGAGGGGAGAGGTGACTACTGACTTTTGACACTTGACTCATAGTCGCATGAGTGCCAGTTGGCCACAGAATCTTAACTCGTTCTCTCATCCCGTTGACTACCTCAGTGGATCACTGACTCTCGTCTCTTGTACTATTCACTACTGTAACTGTTCTTTTACTCTAGACTACTCTGTGAGTAACTGCGCTCTGTCTCTTCACCCATACCAGTCCCCTTGACTCACCTCCACTAGGAACATGTCCCACCAGCGACTGCTCCTGTCTCTCCGCCAACAGGAACTCGACCGAAGGGCCGATTCCCTGTCCAGTCTTGGCCATCATGGCTGCCTTCATCAGATACCGGGCCGTCTGGAGTAACATGACCAAGTTGTCTCCTTCCATGGTACATCCGGCCACGGCGCAATTGTACAGTGTGGGTAAGAAAGAAGCCTCAGAAAATCCATGTCCACCGCAGGCAAATCGGCACTGTTCCTGGATTTTGGTACCCTCGAAGGTGGTATAGGCTTTGAGGCAGCAGGAAATGGCGTGAAGGTCGGCGAGGATCCCGTTATTGACCTAAAGGTGGAGCTTGAGAAGTCAAAGTGCTCTCTCTCTCTCTGTACCTTGTGGTTCTTCATATCTTCCATGATGTCACTGGTCATCTTCTGAACTTCAGTAGCGGCAAAAAGGAAGGCATAGGTCTTGGCTATGCAGGGGATGAGACGGTTCTGCTGGGTCTGGTACTCAATGAGCTTGACCTCTCCTTCTCTGAAAACAGAAGTTATGAGAGACAGAAAAAGGGAAATAGATAGAGACAGGGAGGGAGATAGAGAGGCAGAAAGCCAAAGAGACGAAGAAACAGAGAGACAAAGAGACAGATCAACTCACCCCTTCATGATCTCTCCCTGCCTCCTGATGCAAGAATATCTAGTAGCTATGGTAGTTGCGTACTGCATGTACAAAACTTGCAACAGAACCAGTTCCGTTCTAATGATAGTCATGGTCGAGTAGGCGATCTTAGCATGGAGAGGGGGTCTATAGGTACCGTCCTTTTCTACCTATACTCTAGTTTCAGACATTTTCAGCCAGATACAACTACCTGAGAGTACTTCATCAACATGTTCCTCCTTGGGATACGGTAATGGTCAAAACCCAGGAATCCGTTGTCCACTCCCTTGATTCCCATTTTGGCGCCTATGTCACCTACTCGAATACCTAAAAAGCAATAAGACGGTACGGGAGAGACAGTACCTGGCAGTGGTTTGTGAGTCTCCATTTCTCTGATCTGTACCATGAAGAAGTGGGGCCCAAAGTTCTTTCCCTCTGTGACCAAATTGGCTACCAGAGCCACATGGTTGACAGTCTGCCCCAGGCCACCTGGCCACCATTTTAAGGAGGTGATCGTGGGGGAGTGGAGGACGAATTCTTCGGTGGAAGGGTCATAGCTGGCTATGGTTTCCAGCTTGGAGAGGTTGGTACCTGGAAATAGTGACAGAGACAGTGCCTAACTAACCATGTCCCATCTCTGTCTGACAGTACGTTCCAATAATCTGTCCATTCACAGCCTTCTGAAGCCACCAGCTGATCTGCTCCTCGTCCAACATGTTCTGAAGAGTCGGGATAAACATCATGTGGTGGATACTCATTCCATAGCCCTCTGCTCCAGTCACTTCTCTGAAAACCGAGACGGTATGGGTGGGAAGATCAACGCTACCTGACTACTTGCATGAGTTCCCAAGCATCCAGTGGGTTGGCGAAAGCTGGGAGGTGACGGATCATTTGGACGGACTTTCTCATTTGATTCTCGTACTTTTCCTCTCGAGAGAGGTGACCCTGTGGCTTGGTATCTTGAAGATCTGGACGGATATCGACATTGTGGAGAAGGTGTCGCCGACGGTTTAACCTCTGAAAGAGTCTCTGTCTCTTTATATCTCTATAACTCTATATCTTTGTCTTTCTGTCTCTTTAGATCTCTGTATCTCTGTCTTTCTGTCCCTTACCTGCTTCCCTCCATAGAACACGGCTGCCAGCTCCTCCGTATCAAACGAAGCCTTGAGTCTCTCCTCTGTCAGCTCCGGATTGTCACCATCCCTGATGTATCTGTTCAGAGACTGTGTAGGTTCAAGAGTTGTCAGCATCTGAACCGTCTAGTAGCGGGGAGAAGGATAGAATAAGGATGGAGGGTTGAACTCAGAACAGTTACTGATATTGGGAGAGGAACAATGGCCAGGACGCGTAAATCAGGTGGTAAGGAGAGAGGGAGATAAGACAGTGTGGCTAGCATGGGAGAGAGAGTGAAAGAGTGAAACCAAAATCCTAAAAGAGACGATCGTGACCAAGTTGCGCTAGAGATCGCCTGCTGGAAACAGTACAGGTTGTCCCCGAGTTCACAGCTTGAAACGATAATAGTTTAGGTAGGATAAATCAAGTGGACAGAAAGACAGACAAAGTGTTCTGTTCGAAAAGGTGTAGACTTCTGAACCATACTAGAACTGCAAGTGATACTCAAAAGATTGAAGGATCGGACAGTGAGTGGACATATCGTGTGGGAGTTATGCAAGGGTGCACCACATAAGTCAAAAGAACTGATTGACATACTGGAATAGGTAGACAGTCAATAGTCTATAGCCAGTACATGACACGAGAGTACAGAGATAGGACCGTTAAAGTGATTGTATGAGTCAAGTACCCAGGGACAATAGAATATTGATAGCCAGGAGTTTGGGCAGATCTGAAAGGGAGACTACTGCAATTGGTTAACAGACATTGTGAGAAGGGTGTAACTGGGACAAGAAGGAGAGTAGAAAGTACACAGCCAGTGAAAGCGACAGTACGAATCAAGAAAGTAGAATCAAAGAGTATAGGGTGGGGAGAGTCACAAGGTCCTAGCTCGTAACCAAAGTAGGATGACAGTAAAGGAACAGTGACAAATTTTGCTTACACCCGTACGCACCTGCCCACGAAATGCTTACATCAGTAAAACGGATCCCCTCCCCCCTTATCTTTCCCCACTCTCCAGGAACCTAATCCCCCTCTGCTCGCTGTAGGCTCCGCTCTTTTTGCTCTGCTTTGCAGGTTTGTTATCAATGCTTACGTGAGAGCAAAAGAAGAGAAGTCAGGTGCGGAACATGCAAAGGAAATATCATTATTCATCATCCTGACACAGGAATACCACTTAAAGTGAGTGTCCGGACCTTTTTTTCCGACCATGAGTTCTGATATGGTCATTATAGAGAAAAACTCGCTGATTACGGAGATCATCGATAATCACCGAAATATAAGCCCGCAAAGTTGCTACTCCAGAAGAAAAGTTATCATTTATCGAGAAGCTTTCTCGGCAGTACTTGTCAGCCTTGTCTCGACAAGGTACGCGCTTTTTGGCAAGTTAAGGCTAGTTCCAGAGAAAAGAATATTCAGTCGAACTTGTAGCTTCTGTTAGGATGTTGGTCCTTTGTTTCTAGACAACTACAAGGAATAGAAGTTGAACGCATCCCAGTTGCTTCAGCAACGAATCTACGCTGGTTTAGGGCGTTCAGTCTTCCCCACAGTTTGCGCTGCCTAGACTAGAGTTTTGCACCCAAAATAATTCCCAAAGTTACTCTCATGGAATGAGGTTGTTCTCGTTTTTACTGTGAAACAGTTTTACTTTAATATGGTACTTCAAAATTAATGTTACGTTGCATTTCGCGAAAAAATAAGATGCGAAAACTGAAAGCCAGTGCAATCTCGATTTGCTACGACTTGACAAATCACCTGATTTTTAACTTTTGCGAACTAAAAAGGGACCGGATACTCGCTTTAATCGTTTCACCTGAATCACATGTTGTAGATATCCTTTTCAGTCGGAGAGGCGGCCTGTGGGACTTTTTCAGTTCTCGAGGGTTTCTTCTGCAGGCGCCTCGACTGGGCGAAGCTGCTTGTCGTCTTGACCGGCGTCAGGACTATTTCCGATGTCCTGACTTCGAAGGGAGACGGGAGAGCGGGGCTGAACGGATCGACGGCTCCTTCCTCGGGATGAGGGACAGGCATGATGTCGGCTGATGGATTCGGAGGGAGCTCGGGCTGAGGGACAGAGACCGATAGGATATTTTGTGTGGATTCCGTGTTCTGGAAGGAGGAGAGTTAGAGAAACAGAGGGACAAAAAGGCAGAAAGGCAGAGAGATAGAGGGACAGAGAGAAAGAGAGAGAGAGAGGTTCAGAGAGACAGAAAGATATAGAGACTTACAGGCTTCTTCGGGACAAGCAGTACGAGTTCTCCCTCTTTGGCCATGAGACTATTGAAACTTTCCAGTGACTTGGATGAGGACGAACGGTGTGATCTCGCCATCTCCCTGGCCGTCTTCGTCTCTGTCGCCGCTGCGAACAGCTTTTCTCCCAGCTTTTGATACTTCTTCTCCTTCTTCCGTTCCGCGCCACGTTCCTTCTTCATCACCGCGATGCAGATGGTTATGCAGAGGCAGAACATCAGGAGGACGATGAGGGCGACAAAGAACCAGATCCAATTCTCTCGAAACCAGAGACCCACGGAACCAGTCGTGATGGTGGTAGTCGTCTCCATGTCGACTCTTCTTCTCTTGTGCTTTAGAATCGGCTTCGAGCTGCTGGTCCTGTCAGCCCGAACAAGGTCATGTTGTTGGATCACCATGAATCCGACTGCTTCCTCGGTAGCTGTACTTTCATGGATGGTAGTCGAGTCCGGGTCAGTAGAGAGATCCATCTGGACAGCTATAGTAGTCTCAGAACTGGGAACAGTGATCGTCTCTCCTGTACTCTCTTCTGTCCATTCAGTTGACTGACCCTTCCAGACGGTAGTAATCTCTTCTGTACTCTCTTCAGTTTTAGCAAAACCGGTAATTGAGTCTCTTCGTCTAGGGAGCATGTTGTCCTCGAATGAATCTTCAATAGTCGATCCAGGAGAGATATCCCTCGTACTTCCTTGACTAACTGGACTGGAACCAGTTGAACTCTCTGTCGTGAATAGTAGAGATACAATGGTCGTGTTCGTACTGGTAGTCGTCCGGGTGGTTGTACTGTCAGGCGAGAGTGTATCAGATGCCGTACTGGTCTCCGTGGAGGCAGTTTCTATAAACTCTCCGTTTCTGTCTCTCTGCTTCCCTGTTTCATCACTCATCCTCTCTCTCTGATTCACTGCCATCGGAACAAGAGTTTGGGTGGGAAAAGTCATCTCTCCAATGAGTTCAGTCGTCTTTGTACTCTTCTCCGTACCTGTCGTGTTGATAGCCGTGCTCTCCAATAAACTGATTGGTAAAATTGTCGTGTCCGTTAACTCTTCCTCTTCGTCGTCGAGCAGTAGCGCAGGATCTATTGTCGGCTCTTCTCCTAGATCTTCTTCAACGTCATTGCCCGAGATGTACAGGAGTTTCGGCTTGATATTCTTGACCCACAGAGCAATTTGCATCCTCAGATCGCCGTAGCTAAATTTATCCGCGAAACCAAATCCAAATGTGATTTCCGTCTCTGGAATAGATCATTAGGTTTATGTCTGTCTTTGTCTGTCTCTGTCTCTTTTTCACTTACTTCTGGTATCGATTTGCCTCCAGTGCTGATGAATCCGAACGTGATCGTCATGATAAAATCGACCGAGCTGAATCTGCTGGAGGCTGACCAAGTCCGGGGAATAGTGTTCTTCAAGCTTGGTGAAATTACAGGCTTCCTTTCCTATGTCTCCATTGACAAAGATCATCATACGAGTTATCCGGTCGGGAGAGCCTTTGATGTCGGGAAGAGTGTCTACAGTCGGGCAGTCGAAGCGGCCTGTTTTCGAACCAGTGATGTTCTGGATTTCGGAGTGGAATTCTTCGATGGACATTGGAGGAGAGATTACGTACTGGAAATGAGAAGGTCAGCACAAAGACGGACAGAAGGACAGAGTGCCAGAGACAGAGAGTTGACCTACCTTATCGTACGTCTTCACAGCGGCTACGAGTCGTATATTTTCATGGTGGTCCAGCTCACAGGTCATGCCCTTGACAATGTACTTGTACTTTTGCATCTGATCGTTTGCTATGGTCCGATCGAAGACGAAGACGTAATGGGTCGGGTAGGACGTCTGGACCGTATTGACAGTTGTACAGTGCGGATTCCATTCGGCCGTCGCCAGCCTCGGTAGCAGCAGAAGAAGGCCAGCTGGTAGGAGCATCCTCACAGCGAGCTGCAACATTGCCTCTAATGCCAAGTTTCTGCTATTTTTGAATTGCTTTTGGAACTTCCAAAAGATTGACAAACTTTGCAAGAACTTTTACAAAAAGGAACAAGTACCATTTTTTCTCGCTTAATTGACACGATGTTCGTTCTAAGGCTTCACTTTGTAGTCCCAGTAGTTCTTCCTGTATCGTACCACTCGTAGAAGGACTTCTGCTGGGGATCTGGACCAAATAGGAGAAAGGTAAGTGCCAAAAGAAGTTGGGACCGGGTTGACTCTCTAGCCTGGGAACAAAAATTGGATGGAAGAGACGGTATGGGAGCGGATTGACAGAGGATCACAGGAGTAGAAACTACCAAACTGCCCAGCCAGAAGGATTTCGGATTGACAGATGAGTGGTACCAGAGAATGACAGCTAAAGAAGACAGGTAGAGAGTTGACAGAGAGATGATACAGACGGTTGAGATTCGGTCTAGACGGAAAGAAATACAGTTGACAGTCAGTGAAAATGTAAAGGTAGTTGACAGACTGCTCATAGAAAGTTGACAGACAATTGAGTAATAGGGACAGGCAGTTGACAGATCATTGAACTTTAAACTTCCATCCGTACAGTCGTAGCAACCTTTCAAGGGTACTTTTCGTTCCCTCCCACACGTGATGATTGTCCGATTTGGGCGCATAACACTGTTTCTGTCTCTCTGCTGGCATGGGTACAAAATACACGCGTTCCTTTCACCCACCACAAGCATATAAAGTCGATTCTGAGCCCATTTTCAGGCAATTTCTGTAAAAAAACTGACTCCTTTAGAGCCCTCAACTTGGTAAATTTTCCAATCGATAGTACCAGTGACCTTTTCACTGCAACTGTCACTGCTCCTGTCTTCCAGACCATGTTCAAAAAAAAAGTTTGTGTTCAAACCATAAAAGAGGGCCTTACTTGTTCTTTTTGACCAAAAAGAAACTATATCAAACTGAACTAGTACCATGTGTTAGCAGGGTTCTAGACCCTGTCTCTGTCTCTTATCACACTATGGTCTTACGTCCATGTGGGCACTCTTTCTCCCTTTTGGTACAGAGATTGCCCGACCCCTGTCGGGCAGCCATGCTTTTGAAATTTCCTCTCTCTCTGTTCCTGTGTCTTTCTGTCTCTCTATCTTCCTGTCTTTCTGTCACTCTCTGTTTAGCGCACCACTGACCAACATTCGCAACCTTTCCTTATCTTCTTGATGCCACTGGAGTATAGTCAAGTAAATACTCTTCTTACTTTTCTTATCTCTCTCCCCTCTAAGAAAAACAGTATAGATGTCCCTAAACAAGGCTCTAAGTCCTGCTGACAACCTCGATTTGGCTGAGGAGAGGAAGAAGGCCAGTTTCAATACAGACGAGCTCGGCTATGTCATTTGGGAGTCGAAGCAACATGCTCTGAAGAGGAGGGAAATCAGCAGAAATGTCCATAAGTATAGGGATCAGTTGGGTGACCCGTTCCCACACGCTTTCATGACCAGAGGAGAAAAGGTGGACAATGCAGCTAGGAGGGTGAGTGACAGAGAGGCTGTGAAACAGGGAGAGAGAAAAACAGAGAGACTATGAGACTGTGAGACAGAGAGCCAGAGTAACAAAGAGACAGAGAAACAGAGAAACAAAGGGACACAAAGACAAATAGACAGAGAAACAGAGAGACGCAGACGGATTCTCCCATTTCCAGACAGTCGCCATGATGAATCTGCTACCAGAATTGGGAGTAGACCCTACCAATGGAGCTGAAATGTTCCATCTTAACAAGTAAGTAGTCACTTTTCTAGAGAGACACCAAACCGTTTCCAGTGAAGTCCACGGCTTCGATGGTCAACCCCTTGGTCTACATTCTGTCATGTTCATTCCAGCTCTCCTGGCTCAGGTATGTCAAGACATGCAGATTCACAGTTTGGAGAAACCAATAGATATTATAAGCCTTTGTTGTTTCTCGGCGTTAGGTTCTAAGAAATACGACAAGAAATAAGTTCTAGCAATGCTTGTGTCCCGCTCTTTCGAGGGGATTCCAAATTGTTCGGTTCAAGGAGAGTCATAGATAGAGAATCACCCAGATTTACCCGAAGACTCATTGCATTCCAGGCAGACGACGAGCAGCAAGACTGGTGGCTCGGCAAAGCCATGAACCTCGAGATCATTGGAACCTACGCCCAGACCGAGCTCGGCCATGGAACCAACCTCCGCAAGCTCGAGACCACTGCCACTTACGATAAGAAGAATCAGGAATTTGTGCTCCACTCCCCCACCACGACCGCGATGAAATGGTGGCCGGGAAACCTGGGCAAGAGCGCCAACCATGCCATCGTGACAGCCGCACTGGTCATCGAGGGCAAAAACTATGGACCTCACAACTTTTTCGTTCAGCTCAGGGATCTGGAGAGCCACGAGCCTATGCCTGGAATTACGGTAGGAGACATCGGGCCAAAGATGGAGTTCGGTGGGACTGACAATGGATTCTTGAAGTTCACTAACCTCCGTCTCCCTAGGAGACACATGCTCATGAGACAATCAAAGGTCCTTCCTGACGGAACCTATGTCAAGCCCTCTCATGCCAAGATGGCCTACTCGGCCATGGTTCATGTCCGGAGCTTGATGATCTCTCACCAGGGAATCTTCATGGCCTATGCTTTGATCACAGCCATCCGATACTCTTGTGTGAGGAGACAGGGAGAGATTGTGCCGGGGTAGGTAGTGTCTCTGTCTCTGCCCACAGTTCAGTTTTCAGTGCGGGAGAGGTCAAAATCCTCGACTACCAGTCCCAGCAGCACCGTCTCTTCCCCATGCTGGCTCGTTCCTTCGCTTTCCTCTTTGCAGGCTACGCCACCAGAGAAATCTACACCAGGGTTCTGGCTGATATCCGGTCTGGAAAGCCCGGAGATCTGGCCGATCTCCATGCTCTGACCTCTGGATTGAAGGCAGTGGTTACTCATTTGACTGGCTTCGGTATTGAGCAGGCTAGAATGGCCTGCGGTGGTCACGGATACTCGCGAGCTAGTGGAATTCCTCAAGCTTATGGTAAGAGAAAGAGAGACAGAGAGATATAGAGACATAGAGAGAAACAGTGACTCTTTTTTCTAGGAACCGCCATAGCTGGAGCCACCTACGAGGGAGAGAACATGGTCATGCTCCTACAGACAGCCCGCTACCTAATGAAAGCCGCCAAGTCGGCTAGAAGATCCGGGAAGGTTGACAGTCAGCAGGTCGGATACCTACTAGTGCACGATGAGAAGCACTCGACCATTGGGCGAGGTCACGATCTAGGTATCCTCTTTTTCTCTTACGTACTGTCACGGTTTCAGAGTACACAGCCCACCTACGAGCCTTTGCCCAAATCGCAAGAAAGCAGGTCTTCAAGGCCTATGACAGACTTCAGCATCTGAAGAGGACGGGGCTTTCTAAGGAGGAGGCATGGAATGCCAATGCTGTAGAGCTGCAGAAGGCTGCTCGTCTGCATACCAAATATTTCATTGCGGATTCCTTCAAGTCGTACATGGACAGAGTTGTGGATCAGGGAGTAAGAGAGATCATGCAGAAGATGGTACAGCTACACTTTGACTATGAACTGATTGAGATGGCTGCCTATCTGATGCAGGTGAGAAAGGAACACTGAGACAGAGACATTTTTTAGGACAACTACCTCTCTACTGACCAACTAGACTGGATGAAGGAGGACATGTACCGTCTCTTGACGGAGATCCGTCCCCAGGCTGTCTCTCTCGCCGATGCTTGGGACATATCAGACAATGAGTTACGTTCTATTCTCGGAAGACAGGACGGTCAAGTCTACGAGAATCTGTTCTCGTGGGCCCAGTCCAGTGAGCTGAACAAGACTCAAGTCCTTCCCGCCTACTACAAATACCTTGGTCCGATGATGAAAAGCCGAAGAGAGCAGAGCAAGCTGTAGACTATATTAAAGGCAATAAAGAATGGGTTCGCTGTACGGTCTCTGTTTACTCTTCTCTCTCTTCTCTACCAGTTCCTTAACTCTTGGGAGACGACAGTGTTCTATTCTATCCCTCTTGGACTTCGGAAATCCCGTTTCATGGAGAGATGCCGGCCAGAGCGACTTGTTTCTTTCACACGGGGGTGGTCAACACCCTTAGCCTCTCAGCTGTCCAGTGTCCATTGAGATTGAACAAGGATGGAGTTACGGAAGGAGTACAGGTGAGACAGAGAGGCAAAGAGAGACATAGAGAAACAAAGTGACAGAGAGACGGGTAGATAGAAGAACAGAGACAGAGAGACTGTGACTGTTTCACATAATCGGAAAGAAAGGTTCTGATTGACTGCTATTCGACGTAGCTCAAGAGATTTCTAACAGATTCGGTAGTTGGGTACATCCTGGTCAATAAAGATTCTGTCTCCTTCCTTGGATGTCTTTTCGGTGACAGACTCTATGGTTTTCAGTGATGCAACCCAGCCCCTTTGTTTACCACCCCTGACCGCTGCCGATTGCGAAACCTCGAGAACACTCGCCTCTCTTCCAGAACCTTCTGAGCCAAGCAGTATAAAAGGGCTCTAGCTGGACACTTTCCTACTCTTTTTTTTATACTTCTCTCCGAAATGTCTCTAATCTGGCCACGACTCATTAGCCCCCTCCGTACCGCCCCACGTCTCTTTGATGAGATGTTCAATGAGATGGCTCAAATGGAAAGGGCTTTCTCGCACCCGATGAGATATGGTCTCGCCTCGAGACCGACTGAGGTATGACTTAAGGTAGATTTCTTATAAGTTCCAATCGTTTAGGTAGTCAGCGACTCTTCCAAGTTCCAATTGAGTCTGGATGTTGCACAGTACAAGCCCGAGGAGCTCAAGATTAGTCTGGAAGGACGTACTCTTACTGTCGAAGGGAATCAGGAGACAAAAGATGACAATGGATATTTCAAAAGGTAGGTCTGTCTCTGTCTCTATCTATCTCTCTGTCTCTGTCTTTATCTATCTCTCTGACCGACCAACCCTTTCCAGATCCTTCTCCCGAGCCTGGACCCTTCCCGACGATGTGAACATCAGTGACCTGAAGTCGTCCCTAACCGAAACAGGAAGGCTCTCAATTGAAGCGCCGAAGAAGAATCCGGAAGTGACGCAGATTCCAATTCAGAACACCTCCTCACTTTCTTCTTCTGCTGCTAATCCTGCTCCTAGTGCCGAGGAACAGAAGAAGGAGTGAACCAGGAGGGCCTACTTCATTGATTTCTCATGTACTTTGTTCAAATTTTGAGACATGAAATGAATCTATATACTTGTACAGCCTTACTCGTCCGTCAAAATGAGCGTCTGTTTCCGCTCGAAGACTGTCAACAATGCTATGGAGTTTCATAACAAACTGTCGCTATCAGCTCGTTTCCCAGTTTCTCATCCGTATTGTCTCGATTCTTCATCAAAATATTTGGGCTGTTCACATGGCTAGTCAAGCGTATGATCTCGGTTTCTATTTGAATGTCTCTTATTCTGGTTCCATGTTGTTCTTACCCGTGCAGTCTCGGTTATCTGTCAAAAAAGTTTCAACATTCCCTTCAGTTTGCCCTGTTTTCTCACCTCTACTCTCTCAGCTTCTCCCTTGCTGACCTCCCATTAGGTCCTACGTGTGCTCAGCTGTACTCTCTCTGTATCCCTCAAAACATTTTGTGATTACTGCAGTTTTCTCATCTTCCTCACCCGTACTGTCTCAATTTTGGCTCACAACCGTCTCTTCGGTCTCCTTGTATTTACTCGTACTCTCGAAATTTCTAACTTCAACTCGCTTGATGAGGCAAGACGGCTGTTGCTTTTCACTTCCAGCCCAAAATTCAAGTAAAGGAACATTTTTAGGGGTAAATGAATAAAAGTACCCATTTTTGGCTTACGGTACCCGATGGCCCTGTTCTCTCTGGATTGGCTTGGGTCCAGAGGGGGTCTGGACGCATTTCTGCGTACCCGCTCGGAAAAAATTCGATCCCGGTGTGCTTTTCTGCCTAACAGCCGATATTTCAACCGCTTTTCCTACCTGATTTGAAATCCAATTTACCCGCCGATTAATTGAATGTCTCTCTTTCTGTTTGAATAGCCTAAAACTTCCGCCTCTTCGTGAAAAAAATTGGTTTCTTGACCACAGTGACCTTCCACTGTGTAACAGGGTCAGGTTTTCTTGAAATCTGAGTCATTTTCGGTATTTTTCTCTTCCGAATATGGATGTTCCTTGTGTTAAAACCTTTTTAGCAGAAGATCAGCCTCCACCAGGCCCGCTCGAGCCGGCACCGTCGGACGACTCATGGGTGGCCATCGGAGAGACCAATCCGACAGCCATATTCCACTCAGGCCGGCCTCTGATCTAGGAATGGAGGGCATTGGGCTACAAGTGAGCTTTATATTACTTTTTTACCCTTACGGATTTGAAAAAATGATAAAAGTTGGAAGAAAGCTAGGAATAACTTTGTTTTTTCTTTGAAAATCGGATAAAGGAAAGGATAAACGTGTTTCTAGGGTTTATGCTCTGGGTTTTTCGTTTTCTGGTAAAAAGTCAAGGAAAATCTCTGCAAAGAACAACATACTGATAAAATTGACCTGGTCTAGAAAATAGCGGAAGAATTTTATTTCCAAAAGACGTCCGTCTGTGGCACATATAAAAGGGCTAACCCCACACTGGACCAAATGTCTCTGAATTTTTCTTATCAAGTTTGCTCCTAGACAGAATTTGAGACAGAAGAGGATCAAACATTGCAAGGTGCAAAACGAGCATTTGGGTCCCTCTGCCTGGGGGACTGGTTTATAGCCGGAAGCTTAGTTTCTTTGTTTCCCCAACTTTCCACATTCTTTAATATCATAGACTTTGACCAGCACCCTAATTTTATAGGACCTTCGAGTGGGTTAGGCTGCTCGTAGTTTATAGAATAGTGCTTACATGGTCGTCTCAAAAGGAAATTTCCCACATATTCCAAACTTGAAATATGATGGAAAGAAACGTAAAGTTTCGACTAACAAGAAGCCAAAGCCTTCAACTCTTATGTCTCCGTTTCTATACCCCTTTTGGTTTTCACCTTTCTGCTTACGAGTCTTCCCCCTAATCATCAACAAATCTTTGTAGCGTCTTTTACATGACTAGCCAATTTTTGTACTGGTCTATGTTCTCTCCAGCATGTTGAGTGACCATAAATGTACTTATAAAGTCCAAACCATCACCAAAACATAGGCTATAATCCCTGAAAAACACTATGAGAGCCCCAATCACAGGTCTCTTTTTGTTGATTACCAAAAAGAAATGGTCGGACAGAGTGTCTGTTTACAGTATCACTTTTCATCAGCTACCCTTTCGCTACCAGAATCGCAGAAAATGGGGCTTTGTCTGCTCAAAGTCAGCTGACTTGCAAATTTTTTGTACAATTTGATACTTTAGGTCCGACTAGACGCCTCAGACCAATCTCTATCGCTGCCAGAGACACGATGCAATGGGTCCATAGCCATCAATATGGATCCTTTGGATCCAGAGCCGACGATCTGTGTCAGTCCGAAGCAGGTGAGTACTTTTGTCAGAGACAGAGAGACAGTCCCCTTCCATAGTACCCCCCAACATCACTTCCATGCAAATCAGTATAATCCCTGTCTGCAAAACAAGTCAGTTTTATGTTCTTTTTTCTTTCCCAACCATTTTATAATGGCTCCCCCGATGGGCGCTCTCTCAATGATCATCGATTAGGGATTTCGCGTCCCGTCAAATCTCGCAACAGTTTCCAAATAGCCCCCTCAAACTGCGGTGGTCTTCAGCCTCTCTATCCTCTCTAGTGACCGAACTCTACAGGCTAATCAAGCTGATGGTATAGGGCCACTGACTCTCATTCTGTTTCTCCTGGTTATATGAGACGATTACGGAATAGGGACACTGTCTCTGGTAGAAAGTTATATTCTCGTCTCTCTATCTCTCGGTCCCTCTGTCTCTGTCTCTCTGTCCCCTCTCTCCTATCTCCCATTCTAATCTCTCTCCTGTTCCAACAAAACAACTCCTTGTTATGGCAAAATCAATCCACCCTGCTCTCCAGTAGTTGTTTACGTGAGACCGGGCGTCTGGCAATTGAGGCGGGCGAGTGAGGAATAGCCCAAGCCACGTGATGACCTCCCGGCAAGCCCTGACAAATACTCTTGTCCCCTTCGTCACTTTCTATGTACCACTCTCTTTTCCCTAGGCACAATGTCCAGATATGCGAAACGAAAAAAGGTAGGTTCTCTCTGACTCTCTGTGAAAAGTAAATAAGGAAGGAGGTAAGGGGGAGGGAAAACACTTAGTCATCTAGTGGGTGGTCCTGTACTCTCGTCTTTCTGTCTCTCTTGACTTCCTCATACTGTACGGAAGCGACATGATGCTTCCAGTCTACGGGGACTTCGTAAGGATACTTTCCAGTCATGTCCCAACCGTACTGCCTCGAAAACAGACCAAAAATCTTTCAGATGGAGCATCACCGTCGATCCGAGGGCCTCAAGACTTTTATAGCTTTCCTCTGTTTGATGGTCTCAGCATTTTTGAACTTTTTCCTCCTGACCGTGATACACGACGTCGTGCCGCGTCAGCCACTCCCGGATCTCACCTGGATGGTCATACCGCAACAAAAGTGGGCGTGGTCGGTGGGAGACGTGCTCTCAACACTTAGGTAAGCCTCGGACACTATTTTGTGATCTAACCATAATCTTGGGTTCCACCACGATTTCCCTGATTTCCACTGTTTCAGTTCTGTGATAGCCTTTTCTGTTGTGCTTCTCCACCACGAGAGATGGGTCGTTCTAAGACGGATGTTCCTTCTTGGTGCTATAATGTACGGGTTGCGTGCTGTTATTCTTGGGGTTGGTATCTTCTTACTTTAGTTTTCTTACCCGTACCGTCTAGGTAACTTTTCTTCCGCCGTCATTCCACAATAGGGATGAGATTTGCCAGCCACAGGTCAATAGGACGGCTATGTATGGAATGGAAATTGCGACAAGGTGAGTGAGGGAGAGAGACGGGAAGACAGGGAAACAGGGAGATAGAGAAACAGGCATATCATGTTCCAGATTTCTTACCTACGTGGTCACTCTCGGTCTCACTTCCGGACAGGACAAGATTCTCTGTGGAGATCTTATGTTCAGTGGACATACCGTAGTTCTGACCATTATGTACTTTGTCCAGCTACAGTACACCCCAAGAGGACTGGTACTACTCAGGTAGTCATTTCCTATACTTTCTGGAACCGTCTCTTGCAGATATTTTGCCGCTCCAGTAACCTTCCTCGGTATAGCAGCACTGGTAGTCTCCGGTGGTCACTATACCATGGATGTCTTAATAGCCTACTGGCTGACTAGTCATGTCTTTTGGGGCTACCATCAGATGTTCGAGATGCGGAAGGAGGAACGACCGAAGGCGCCGATGAGTCGGTTATGGTGAGTTGGGGAGATGAAAGAACTTAGGAAAGTACTTTGTGGGCTCCCACGGGGATTGTGCACCCTCTTTTGAAGTAAAGTGGCTGTTCGATAATCTGAAAGAACAGAAAGATAGAGAGAAAGAAAGCTAGAGACATAGGAATTTGAAGGAAGGGACAGGAATGAGGGAATGTCGACAGTTCACACACGCTGTCGTTTTCCACCTTTTAAAAAAACTTCAATTTTCAGGTGGTTCTGGCTATGCTACTGGTTCGAATCTGACGTCCCTCATGGAATACTGGAGAATCGGTGGAACTGGCCGCTGTCTGAACCCAAATTCATGCACAAATTTATGGATTTGGCGAATCGGAAGCTCGAGTAACCCCCCTCGTCTATTAGGTCTCTGTACAAAAACTACCTTTGGTCTTGCCTGACTGGTGATTCTAATCCAATTTCTACTTTGTCCCCCATTTTGATCTCATTCTGGTTGGTGCGTACTACTTTATCTATCTCTGGTGTATCATAATTCCCTGACAGCATTTTAGCGTTGAAATTGGTGCAATGCCTGCTCATTTTTACAGGTTCCCGCCCAAAAATATACAAAAAAATCCGGTTACTGTAGGTCCCAGTGTCGTCAAAGTGCCCTTACAATACGACACACACATTCTTTTGCTATCATCCGAACTTGCCATTCTTTGTAAACGAAGGAGATTGATCCCCATCGAAAGCACACACTTCTTTCAGTTATCCAATAAATACTTTGAGGAAACTGTAGTTAGGACAGAGAGACAGGGGGTAGAGTATACACAAGATTTGATGCTGAAATATGTGGTAGACTGTTTGTGTCCACGAAACAAAAGCAAAACAAAAAGCTATACATTGGTGCTGTAGTAAATTGTTGTCAAGTAATTGGGTTGGGCAACAGCTCAGAAATGTGACGACGAATTCTCTTGCTTACGGGTAGAGACAGAAAGACAGAGAGACCGAGAGACAGAGAGATAGGAAGACAGAGAGGAACAGAAAGACAGAGAGGGAGACCAGAAGACAAAAAGACAGACCAGAGCCAAATGAGCCAAATCATGGTTGCTATTCAGGGACATCTATGATGTTCTTCTTAAAGGAATAATGGGTAGAGAGATAAGGGAAGTAAGAAGAGTATTGACTTGACTCTTCTCCAGTGGCACCAAGAAGATATGCAAAGGTTGCGACCACAGCCGCTTTAAGTTATAAACGCTCAGAGACAGAGACAGACTACCCAATTTGTTCCGTTCCCACAATCAATGTTGGTGACAAATGCAGTTGGCTTCCTTTCCCATCCTGACTAATTGTCGTGTTCGTCTAATCACCCAAGAGATCATGCGTCTTCTCATTCTTATGAGTTTATATATCCTACACCTGACTTTGAATAGATCCTCTTGCTTTTTCCAATCATCTCCACAATGAGTGTACCGGAAAAGCCCTGTATGTGACATTCATTACTTTTTGGATTTCAAACCAGGAATGAGTCTAGAGGAAATGAAGAAACCTGGCCAACAATGCTCAGGCAGAATATGAGACGCAGCAGGCAGCACCCAGAAAACGTTTGGAGGGTCGATCGAAGCGGGAGACTATTAACCGTCTAGTCAAGAAATAGTTACGATTCTATGAAGATCAGTATTGAATGTTGTGCACTCTCTCTCTGTCTCTCAGTCCCACTCTCTCTCTCCTTCACTCACATCTTCATTGCACGCTATCCCTATTTTTCAGGCTCAGCCACCAAAAATGAGAGCTTGTTTCTTCTTCTCTGGAAGAAAGGCAGCCTGGGCTGCATTCAGCTGAGCCTTCCAGATCCGATGAACGGTCAGACCCATTCCCTTCTTGACCAGAACTAGTTTCGACAATATGGCATTGTCAAAACAGGTCGGATCATCTCGTGAGACCGAGAAGTTCACATCGTCTTTGGCCCACTGAACCGGGTGCTTGGTCCAATCCAGAAGGACAGAGCCGGTCATGACCGAGCTATAGGGAAAGGCTCCCAGGTGTACCTGCTTGCTCTCAACGAAATTCTTCTTGTACAGTTCCATCATAATCCTGTAGCCGTGTCCTATCCTCTCGGCATGCATCTCTGTCAGTGCCCAGGTGACTTTCCTCGGACCACCATTCTCTCCAGCATGAACTGTCCGATGAATTCCACGCTTGTAGGCCTCTTGGAAGGCCTTGACCACGCCATCTTCATACTGCTCATCGGCACCAGCAACATCGATAGCACCCACTCCTAGATGCTTGAGTATGGTAGCTGGAACAGCGAACTCCAAGATCTCGCTGTTCCAGACCTTGGATGCAGCAGAGAATGGAACGGGTCTTAACACCAAAATCGTATTCGCCTCTGGTGAATACTTGGGAAAATGCCTCGATTGCATGCTTCGGGGAAGTCTGAAACTGTCTTTATCACTCACTCACCATCTCATCAGCCATAGAATGAGAAGCATATCGACCCTCAAAATAGATGACGTCATTTTTTTTCTGGTTTTCACACATTTCATAGGCGATCCTTTCCATAGCCTCTATGTCCTCTCTAATAACAGGTAGGAAAATCTCGACTGGCTCTAGCATTTGAGCCAAGTTCACCGGCTTGTCCACTATCGCAACCCAAATGCAAGTGATGATTTCAAATAAATGAAGATTCGAGGCGAGTCTGAGATCATACGGGACAGTTCACACGGGCAATTGTTTACCAATAGTCATAGACTCGGCAGCTCACACTTGCAGTCGTTTCTCTGCTGTTTTCTCTTTTTGTTGCTTACTGTTTTCTTTTTCGCATGAAGGCTTATATTCGCCCATCTTCCCACACTTACAATTTCCGCTCAATATAAAGAAACTTGTCGATTTCCAAACATTGCAACCAGATGAAAGGTCTACTTTTGGCTTGTTGTTCCCCCTCTCTCTCTCTAACTTTTTCCCAGTTCTCTCTTCTCCTCATCGGATTTCTGTGTCTAGGAGAAGGAAATCTTATCAGAAAAAAAACAAGAACCTGGTGTTCGAACGACAATGTTTTCCGACAATGAGGCTTACAAAACCCTTTCGGATGACCGGAAGAGGGATTGCAAGATCTGTCTCTGGCTGATGAGCTACTACCGAGGAGAAGACGAGAAGAAGATCTGGACCAGGGTGGACAGAACTGTAAACTTTCCACTATTGAATTCCTTCTACTCTGTTGAGGTCATTATTAGCGACTGCGTATGTATTGCCGAGATCTGGACTCAGGGTGAACAGAACTGTATAAACCGATTCAGGCTGATTTACTTTTCGTCATGTACCGAGGTGTACGGACTCTTTTCTTTGCACACTTGATACCAATAGCATTGAAAGCTCTTCTTGCTTTATGAAGGGCTACGATAAGCATTACCTGAAATTTGCTCGAAAACAAGGAAATTTGACCTACCACAACAAAAGAAGGCTTCATTTTCGTTCCGCCAGCAAGCCACTGTGAATATGATGTTACTAAAAGGCGCAGCTTCCATTTCTAGACAAAGCATAAGAAGGTTGGCAGATGATTGGTCACAATGACGCCCGAAAAGGCCAGTACAGACAAAAGACGGATACAGAACGGGGGAGATGTGGGTGGAAGACAAAGCGGAACAGAACGTATGAATAACCAAAAACCAGTGAAAACGACTGCGAACTATTGTGGTTGTGGCTCTGGCTAAACGACTGCGCGTGTGGACTGTTGAGGTGAGGAAGAAGTCGATGCGGACCTTGCGACCATCCAGCTCGATATAGGTCAGCTTTCTCTTGGCCTATTCGGTTTCTTCCGTCTTGCTGTAGTAGATGAAGCCAAATCCGCGACTGCGTCCCGACTCACGACAGCGGATCAGTCCTTTTCCGTCATGCCGATACTGATGATTCCGAGACACGGCGAAAGGCTTCCGCCACTCTCGTTGAATTGTCCTGCTTACAGCCTTTGGAATAGGACTCGACGCGGGGATATTTCCTGGATACATGATATTCCTGCTCACAGTCCAGGCATTGGAAGGGAGCGAAGTGTCACGGCTACAGGCATGAGGAGGCGTCTCGGATCCCGAATTGTCCGGCAAAAAAAAGCGATTGCGCAGAGGCTTCTTCTATTGTTTTGTTTCAAATTGTAGCAATTACTCTTTATATAAGTTTTTTCCCAAAACTTTTGTCAAAAAACTACCCTGTCTCGGCTTTTCGAAACCGAGACTAGAACTTGTATTTACACCCGGGTAAAACGTGACTATTTACAGAAAAGAAAAGGAAAGTTATACGTCTTTGTAGCTGACTTTCTTCTTCGCCATGGCCGCCATGGCGCTTTCAATCAGATCCGAGGACTGCAGCTGGGACATATTCCACATTTTGACGAATTCCAGGGATTGGTCGACGGGGCGCCCCCGCGAGTAGTTGAGAACCTAGAACAAGGGGGTTAGCTGCCAAAATATGAAGTTTGGGGTTTGACCAGTGGAAACGATTGCGTGAACTGTCGAGGCTATGATTTAGAGAAGGGACTGCACGTATGAGCTGACCAGTCTGCGGCCTCAAAAATTGCTATTTTAGTGGTTCCGAGACGAAGAAAAGATAACTCGGATCAGAAAAAGTTAAAACAACTCACCCTCTTGGTTCCCTGCACGGCTATCGGGCTCTTTTCTGCAATTCTAGTCGCTAGATCCAGAGCAGCGTCCACACAATCCTCCTTGAAGTCGAAAACCCTTGAAATCATTCCTGAAACTTAAGTTTTTACAAGTAAAAAAGTGTAATATACCATGTTGAAGGGCTTCTCCGGTTCCGAAATCTCTGGCAGTGAAGGCGAGCTCCCGTAGCCAGCTGTCGTTGCCTATGATGTGCGGAAGACGATTCAGCGTCCCAACGTCGGCTGCCAGACCGATCTCGACCTCTTTGATATTGAAAACGACGTCTTTAGTGGCATAGCGGATGTCGCAACTGGAGATGAGATCGATTCCGGCTCCGATACAGTGAGAATGGATGGCTACGATTACCGGCTTGGGACATTTCTGACAATTTTCCTTTGTCGGAAGAAAGAGGGAAGAACTGACCTCGATGCAAGTGAAACCATCTTGACATTCGCCTATAATCGTCTCCAGCATGCGTGCTTTTCTTCCCACATCCAGCTCATCGTCATTCAGAGTCTGGATCAGGCTCTGAAACTGATATTTAGCTAGAAAAAGTAAGCAACATACTCCCATTCCTTGTTGGAGATCAATTCCGGCGCAGAATGACTTGCCATTGCCGGAAACGACGACGCTTCTGATTTTGGGATTGACAGAGAGATCGGTGAAGAGCTTCTTCATGTCTCTGGAAATGGAGTGGTTAGAATGCTGGCAAAACATCTGCGCGTCTAGGTTGTGGCTCGTATTTTATGACCAAAAAACCTTTCAGACAGCTTTAAATTAAAATTCCCAATAAGAATGCATAAAATTAACCTCCAGAGCTCGATGGTGAATGTATTTCTCCTATCTGGCCGGTTGAGCTTGACATGGGCCACATTTCCGCCGATGAAGGAGACATCCAGCTCGGCCGTGCTCCTGGCCGCCACGGAAGTGGAAAAAGTGCGTAGAAGTGTCTTCCCGGTTTGCATCTCTGCAAAATTCCAGGTTAGAAAGTGAGAAAAAGAAAGAAGTAGAGTGCAGGAACTTTGAAACTGGCTGAGAGTACAAAGTCCGCCGCGCCCTAGCGGTAAAATACCGACCGAATTGAAAAGTTGGCCAGAAATTATCTGTAAGAGGAGTAAACAAAACATTGTTGAAAAAATTTTGGTAATAGTTTGGCAGGCTGCTCGTTTCGTTTAAATTTTGGCGCGCTTTTACGAATTCGCCCAAAATTTAAACGAAACGAGCAGCCGGGTTTTCAGGTTTTCTGACGTAACTCACTTATTCTCAGAGATTCTAACTACGTATATTTTATTCAGCGTGTTAAAGAACCCCTGTAGCATGAAAAATAGGAGATAATAGCAGAGATAGTGGGAAATTCTTATGTTGGAACAACAACGGTGAAGCTCCCAGATTTCAGTATCGTTTTCACATTCTAAAGGTTCTTTTACAAGTTGAATTCAATAAACATAGTTAGAATATCTGAAAATGAAAGATCTAGAAGTGTTTGGTACACAGAGACAGAGAGGCAGAAATACAGCGAGACTCAAATCCTCATACCATAATTGTTCAGACAGAGACAGAAGCAAGGGACTTTCCTCTATGTAAACTTGATACTAGCATCGGAATGTATACTTGTGCTAGATCTTTCCGTGATCGATAAGACAATAAACATAATCTCTTCCTCTGTTTGTCATTTTGTATATCTACTACTGTTTTCTGTTTGTTTCGTTGTCTCCCTGTGTCTCTGAGTCTGTCTATGTATCTATTTTAAATTGGTCGCACGTTTCTGTGTATCTGTCTGAAGCCGTCTGTGCGTAGCCGCGTCGCTCCTCTTGTTAGAAAGTAAGAAAGGGCAAGAAAACGAGGGAAGGAAAGAGGAAGTTGGCCACGGGTACAAAGAACGCCGCGCCCCAGCGATAAGAGGCCGAAGAAACTGATAAATTGGCTTGTGTATTCTTTGCAAACTATCTGCAACTTCTTTCTAGCATTCTAACATAATTTTTTGCTAAAATATCACTGGAAAAAAATGGCTAAATACCGAAAAGATACAGCACATGGGAAAAGACTGCTGAACTTATGGCTGTTTGAAAATATCGCCCGAAAATGGTGTTTGCCAATAAATTGGCGCTAAAACGAAATAACGTTTTGAAATTTTCCGTCACTTTCAGCCGTTTCCCCCATCTCTATCTTCCATGTTTTTTCCAGTATTTCCTATAAACTACAAGAGGGAGGAAAAATGTCCGTAGATAGCTATGAAATTGTTGAAAATCCGGATAAGAAGTACTACGAACTAATGTTAAAGGAGGTTCGCTTGACTCTCACTCCCTGTACTCACAACTGTTTTCAGATGGTCCGAACCGATGGCTGGAGTCGTCTTTCTGGAGAGTACGACATCTGGAAAGAGTCCAAGGAAAAGTTCTGGTTTTGGATAGCCTTTGAGAAAAGTAAGTTCTGCCTTCATTTATTTTGATGCTTAGTTGGTAGAAACCTGTAAAGAAGGATAAGCCAGAAGAAGCCACCGACACTAAAAATCGATAGTAATGAAGAGAAAATCTAACCTTCCACTTGTACAAATCGCGCGGATCTCGTAACCACTTCTTCTGTCTCGGTCACTCTGTCCATCTCCAGGTACCAGCATCCCTATCGGAATAATCACCTTGGCTTTGGACAAATCCCAAAGCCATGATCCTTGCGACGATCTGCATACTCTGGGAACCTTCTTCATCAAAGAAGTCCACAGAAAGAAAGGAGCTGGGAAGGTTTTAATGGCCAAGTGTCTGCAGAAGACTGGGGAGAAGAATGTGGCTCTCAATGCTGGTACAGTAACATTTTCTAACAAGAATTGTGGTATTTTCAGCACTGGTGACGGAGGAATACTTCCGAATCAAGTACTCTTTCACCTACTCTCCCAGCTATCTCCATTCAGTAGCTATTGTCAAACTGAGAGACTTTAAGACAGAGAGACAGGTGGCCAAGACTTTTGTAAAGGTTATATGCCGTATACTTAGTTACTGTAGGTTTTCAGAGAGTGGACGAAGTGGATTTTGCCAAGATTGATGAGTACGACAAGAAGATTTGTTCATTGGAAAGAGGAAAGTGTCTGAAGAGGTGGTTACTGGACCAAGAGTCAGTGGCGAGGGTAGCCCTCGACTCTTCCGGTTCAGTCATCGGAATTGCCTGTCTCCGTCCCCAAATAGCTGACAGAGTCACAGTCGGCCCCCTCTACGCCGAGACAGAGGTATTCCTTCTACTCATGGCTCACTTTGGCTAAGCGATTGCCCGTGTTACCTACTGAGGTCATGATTAGCAGATGGTGGAAAATGATTGTGCGTATGAATTGCCGAGTATGTTTTTGGCTACTATATTCTCTGTTCAGGACAGAGCCCGTGACTTACTCCTATCCTGTCTACAGAACTACTCCCCAAAGAGTCAGGACACCGAGCTCTGGATCAGATACCCTGATCCGAATGAGGAATCTATCAAGAGGTCAGTCTCTCCTGACTATCTGTATCTGAACTTCAGGGTTCTGAGCCAGATCATAGCTGGAAAGTATGAAACAAAGGTCCATGGAAAAAGCATGTTCACCCAGAAGGTCATGGAATCTACTAGACTCTCTAGCGTCTACGGTGTGATGGAATCTGCTCATAGTTTTACCTAGTCCAGATAAAACTTTTCTTGACCTTGACTCTCAATTGGAACGAGCGCCCCGTTAGTAGAGCATGCAGTGAAAACGGAGCGCTGTTTTTGCTTGTCCAAGTCGCCAACACGGGGGCCAGTCGGGTATGTTCTTCTCTTTTCCCTTCCTCATACTCATCTTCTCACAGCCGGGAGATATTGAACCAGGTGAGTAGATTCTATGACCTTTGGCTAAGCGACCGCCCGTGTGGACTGGTAAGGCCGTGTATAGCAGAATGTGCAAAGCGACAGCGCGTGTGAACTGTCGAGTGTGTAATTTTAATGAAACGATTCTCTCTCTCCAGAGCCTCTTGTTGCCTTCCCCAACCCGACCTCTTGGGATATTCTCAAGATCAACGAGGCAGCCAATCAAACCAGAGCCTACTCTCCACCACCCCGAGAAGTCTGCGGACGTGACCACTGTCCAAGCCTCTCTTCCCGTTCCTCCCATTGGTGATCTCAAAAAAAAATTTATTAGCACAAAAAAAAATTATATTTCTAGTCCCAACCACAATAATTTGAGCACATGTAGTCCACAAAAGGTGTTCTTCTTCCTGACAGAGCCAGAGAGACGCAGAATTCACAGGGGTAATCCCTCCAGCCGACGTCCCAAAGTGTTCCGCAGCCTTCGCATCTCGGGATCGGATATCTGCCGGGGGCGACCTTACAGTAGCTGTCACAGTCTGTATTCGTGTAGGAATACGGTCCTTTTGGACTGGAATATCCAGAAGAGAGAGTCAAAAATCCAAACAAGAACTGAAAATGGTTGGAAAAGTGAAAGGAAGAGAGGGGTAAGGTCACCTACCAAAAGGAGAAAACGCATGGTATCAATTGACGAGAAGAGACTGGCTGAACTCACGAAATAACCTGATGTTATTGTTTTTCCACGAGAGTGTTCTGTGCCTGTATCTCATTGTTTTCTTGCGTGCAAAATATGGCGTGGGAGGCTGGCTAAATAGGGAACAAATATTGTTTGTCTGCTTTTTGAAACTGGGAAGAGAGAGAGAGAGAGGGACAGAGACAGAAACAGAGAAAGTAACTTTATTTTAAGCTCTAGGTTCGCACCTATTGAAGCACGTAAGATGTTCTTATGGGGACTGTGGAAGTCGAATCTTCAAGAGACATCTGCCACAGCTGAAGTCCATGAAAGTCCCAAGCTGTCTCTGTCTCTGCCTCTGTCCTTTCCAACATTACAGATCATAGCCTACGTTTTTGGCAAAGCGACCTGTAAAGGCCGAACTGAGTATGGCTGGGACCAAGAGTGTACCAATGGCTGGTGCATGGATATTGAGTATGCTAAGAAAAGAGAGGTGGGGGAAAAACCTCAGAAAATGTCACTCGGTCTCTCTGGAACTGTGAACAAACAGTTTTCCAGGACAATCCGAACAAGGTTCCTGGGGAGCAGCTCATAAGGAAAGGAAGAAGAATCTAAAACTTCTACGACCAAACTTTTCTCTTTTGGGTTGGACTTGACTCAGTAAAAATGGTTTCATGAATAGAGCAGAGGATATGATTGAGACAAAGAGACAGAACGATAGGGAGATAGGCAGAGAAATAGAGAGATCAGTCATCTGGAACTGTCTGTTGGAAAATCAGGAAGTTCCTATAGACTGTTTCCGCGTGTACCTCCTATTCCAATGGCCGAGACTTTTTCAGGCTATCTAGCCCCTTGGTAACAACTAGCTCCATAAAAGTCCCACTCCCACATTGCTTCTTCACTCTTCTTCACACCTTCTTCTCGGTTTTCCATATTCCTTGACATATAAAAATGATGATAAAGGCTATTGTCCTCTCTGTTCCGGTCTTATGCAATGCCAATGATGTTCGAGTCTCCAAGTGCTACAGCAATTACCAGTGCGCTCGACATATGAACTGTCACAAAAGGCGGGAAGCTGGCTGCTAGAGAAACCTATGTCAAGAGCAAGCATGAAAAGAGGTTCCCTTTTGAGGCTTTTCGTAATTTTGGAAATTCGCGAAGAAGTAAATTTACTGGGCAAAAACTGTAAATGCCTCTCTATTCGTCTCTGTCTCTCTCCCGTGTCAGCCTGAGAACCCTAGTTTTGCTCCATCTCTCCATGTCTACGCTCCGTGTCTCTCTATTATCTGTCTCTCCATCCCTGTGTTTTTTTGTTTAAAAAAGCCTCGACTCTTTCTACAAGGTAGCTGATTGCTGCTTTCGAAATCAAATATTCTATTCCGAATAAGATCTCTTCTTCTAGCGCTGCTCCTTCTCGAGCTCTTGAAGCCGATATGCTCGAAGAGACGCCCCCCAGCTTCAAGGGCTGGCTTCGTCCCTTGGACGGATTGAACTGGCACTGTGGCAGCAAGAAAATCATCCTGTTTTATTCAAAGATTTACACACTTTTTCTCGGTTTCTAAACGAGTTCAATCGATTTAGGGCCAAACTTTATCATAGAATAGCCCATTTCGACTGAAAAATTACCGAGTATAGTAGAAAAAAAAGACTGTACAAGGGATTTTTTTTTCAGAGAACTGTGTATTGTATTCAGCGTGCAAAAGAACCCCCTGTAGCATGAAAAATAGAAGATAATTGCAGAGATAGTGGCAAATTCTTATATTGGAACAACAACGGTAAAGCACCCAGATTTCGATATTTTATTTACATTCTAGGGGTTCTTTTACACGCTGAATTCAATAAACAAAGCTAGAACGTCAGTAAATGTGTCAACTACGCCAGAAAGCCCGATTTTAGGCCAATTCGTAAAAGCGCGCCAAAAATCCAAAAGAAACGAGCGTCTGCCGAACAATTACCCAGCATTTCGTCAATTTCCCCCATTTTCCTCGGCAATTTTTCTATCTAGGTTGACGGGTCTAAGGTGTTTGACGGTGAATCCATTAAGCACACTTAGAAATCGATGAAATACATATATAACAACGAAAAGTATAAATCAAGCTTATTCAGAGAAATTCGTTGCAGGTGCCGTTTGAAAAAAAAGCCGTGCCGTTTATCCGTTTACCATAACTAGACTGTCCCTTTAAAAATCTTTCATTTACAGTTATTTCAAGTTACTGTATCATTAAGTTTGTACAAGAAAATTGTATATATGGAAAGTGATTACTACACTTTAGGAGCTTTGGAAAATTGCGTCCGTGTAACATCAAAGTACCAAAATCACTACGGGTTTAAGTACCTCTTTCTAGCTTCGATCGATCTGTTTCCATGAAAAATCTAAAGCAGAGGAATCTCTCGAGCAGGAGTGCGGAAACAAAAAATAAATAATAAGAAGCCTAATCAGTACAAGCTGTCACCGGATCGCGAGGTTATTTGAAATGTTTCAATTTAGGAAGGACACCCTTCCTGGAAGGCACGCCAATGGATAGTCATACTAAAAGGCTTCAGTAGGCGTCTTTTTGTTTGGGAGTCTCTTTGACCCGCCTGTACCATTTTTTGGAAATATGTAACAGGATGATGTCCGGAGACACGTTCCCCAACCACAGACCAACAACTTTTTCCTCCCGTTCTCTATGTCCTGACCCTAGTCAAATAGCAATTCATTGACTCGGTAAACATGACCATGTAGAGACTATAAATGGGAGCATGTATTGGCTCCGTGCCATTCCCGAGAACATGCGTCTTTTAGCTCTTTTTCTACTCTTCCTTCTTGTAAGTTCAGTCAGTCCAATGTACATAGTACTTTTGAGCTGATAACTTTCCTCGATGCGAAAAAGTCCAGCAGTAGCTACTCTTCATCGAATAGGAAGAAGACGACTACTACCAGAGGAACCAGAATGTCGACTACTAATAGACCGGATACGGAGGAATCTGTAGATAGTGGTAATATGGAAGACAATGAGAAATAAAGTACTGGAATACAAGCTCACCTACTGTTACTACAAGATTTTTGATACCCTGTGCCGGAAGTTCACCAGCTACCCTGCCGAGAACTGTCACCTATTAAGATTACTATGTTGAAAACTGTCTCTATCTCTGGCCCAATGTCCAGAGAACAAACAGTGACTCATCTTCCATGTGCCGATTCAACTGCAAACGTATGATAAGACTCGGTTTTATTCTCTCGGTTTCAAAATCCCATGCAGTTTTTTCATTCGCTTCTTTGTCAGTCAATATCCAAAGTCTCTGCAGACGCAGATATTCAAACATTTTTTTGTATTTAAATACTAAGAATTGAGGTAGCAGAATCTCAGAAAGTTCAGTGACTCTTATCAGCTGCAAAAGCAGTAAGATCATAGACTCTATCAGTGTTCAAACGTTCCGATTCTTCTAGAAACTGACCCTACGAATACAGAGGCTTGTAGACTAAACGGGACGCACTATCCTTGGCGACAAATCTATTTTATTTTGTCCTCTCGTCTCTGTCTATCTGAACCCATCATTTCCAATTAGTGCTGTAAGGGTAGCTCGATTGGAGGGAAACTTGCGGGCGAGAGCTGGGGATAGGAGCTGAAGAGAAAGAGAGTGAGAAGAGGATTCAACAGGTAAGAAGCGGGCTCAAAGGATTTAAAGGGGTTTCAAAGAGTGAGACGGAAGTGGGAAGGAAAATTTTTCGAGGGATGATGAGAAGTGAGCTCGATGAGTGAGAAGAGGGTTGAGAGGAGGGGAAGCGGATTCAAGGGATAGGAAGTGGTTTATATGAGTGGGAAGTGGGTACAATGAGCCCCGGAGGGGCATTGCCTAAGGTGTCTGTTTCAAAATATCTCTTTATCAATTACTAGACACTTGTTTTCAAGTTAGAAGTTTAAGTTCTTGTAGATATCTAAAATTAAACTGTACCTAATGAGAGTGCGTCCCGGGATCTTGAGCTGTCTTGACCTTTAGCTATGGTTCTCTCATGTCTAGTCACTGTTCCGAACCATCCTTCGTGCCCAGCTCTGTCTGTCCTCATCTTGTCACTATTCCCATTTTCCAAGCTCTGTACTGTGACTCTCATTCTTGTCACTGCCTCTCATATACTCTCTCGTATTCGTATTCTCTACCAAGTGTCTACTTTTATCACTGTCTCTCGCCTACTATCCTGTTTTTTCACATCCCTACCAAACTCTTCCAGACCATTTCTTCGCTCCTTACTCCTTGACGAGCTCGTTTTATCTCCAGCCTGTCAATGTTCCCATTTCTAAGCTCTGTACTGTGACTCCAATTCCAGTCAGTCTCTCCCACCTCTCTCGTTTGTCTCGTCCTTTACTAAGATCCTATAACCACTTCTTCAGATCAACATGAGCCGTTCTCCCTCCCCAGATCCATCAATGTTGCCGCACAAGGTCCTTCTCCTCGGTCTTGAAGCAGCTGGGAAGACCACAATTCTGAAGCAGGTGGCCGGCTACGCAGACCCAATCATTCCAACCCACGGCTTCAATGTAGGTACTCCGGTCTTCAATGACAAGGAGTTCGTCATTTGGGATATTGGCGGGAGCGATATAATCCGAGCGCTCTGGCCCTTCTACTACGACGAGGTCAAAGGACTGATCTTTGTGGTGGATGCCAGTGACAGGGGGCTGTTGGACAAAGCAGTCGAGATCCTGAGAGGGCTCCTGGGACGGGACGAGCTCAAGGATATTCCTCTACTTCTGGTGGCTAACAAGCAGGACCTTCCAAATGTAATGGGAGATACGGTCATTGTGGAGAAAATTGGCTTGGAGGCCTTGAGAGGCCGGAGACTGTTTGTGCAAAAAGCTACGGCTACAACTGGAGAAGGACTACTTGACGGGGACGGGTTCAATTGGTTGTACAGTGCAATTATGAGTGATGCGGGTAAATGAAGATATCTGTGTGAATGTTGAGAGAGACAGAGACATATCAATTGAAGTGTGATTTGTTCATTGCATCATTACCATAGACTCATCTGTCGGATCCGAACAGACGAAGAGAGGAGCCGGGTCAACATACTGTCTGATCTGAGCATCCATCAAGATAATCTCAGGAACAGAGAGACAAGGTTCATTCCTGATTGCGACCAGTCGAAAGAATGAGTCAAAATCGGTTCGCTTTTCACCATGTCCCGGGCTGCATAGCTTTACAAAAGCACCTCACTCATATCGCATTATCGACTTTGGCCTACTCACTAAGCTCACTCGATCATCATGACCCTTCTGGCAATGTGTCTGAAGAAACTGTCCTCAGCCTACTACAGTGACTACGATCGTCTCATCGCAATCAAAAGTGTCTTCTATTCTAGCTCAATTACGGAGACGACGGATACCTGCCTGGACCGTCTCTTCCAGATCTGTCTGTATAGCAACGAGAATATTGTGGAACTATGTCGGGACAAGTACTTCATAGCTAGACTGATCAGAATAGTGCAAGAGCCTTTGATGAGTGAGGATGTGGGAGTCATTGGAGCTAAAGTAAAT
Source organism: Oscheius sp. JU75 (assembly GCA_037178855.1). Classification (NCBI taxonomy): domain Eukaryota; kingdom Metazoa; phylum Nematoda; class Chromadorea; order Rhabditida; family Rhabditidae; genus Oscheius; species Oscheius sp. JU75. The sequence goes on along the minus strand of JASJZC010000006.1, from coordinate 949,762 downwards.
CTTCTTCTCTCTGTCTATGTCCCTGTCTCTGGCTCTGTCTGTCTCTGTTATTTTAAATTTTCAGAGCAAGGCTCTGGTTCTTACCCGCCTATTTCTCCAAATGAGACATTCCCTGTCTAATGAAGTCAAGAAAGAGTTTGCCCTCAACAGCGATGCCATCCTCAACTGCTTGTCAATTTCCAAAAAAGCAATAGAAAACGAGGAGGAGAGGAATTATCAGGTGATCCAGTTCTACAGGACAGTCATCCAGGTAGGAATGACAAATCCATCGCTTAATGTTAAGCTTAGATCTTGGATATGTTGACAGTCAATAAGGAACTTCAGCAGTTGACTCTCTTCCACGACGAGACCATTGGCAAGACCTGGGCCAAGGCGGTTGTGATCTGTACCGAGATGTCCTTGGAACTTTACAGAGTAAGTAACTTTCTCTCTCTCTCTCTCTGTCTCTCACCGTCAGAAGGTACAGAACGAGTATCTGGGCTCCTGACTCTGACTCTCACTGTTCACTCTGCTCCCAGAATGTAACGCATACCTTTAGAGAGTACTTTCTTTCTCTTGGTGTTCTCTCTGGTTTCAGTAGATTAAACACAATCAGAGATTACAGAGCGAGCATCTGGACACCTGGCTCTCTCAATATAGAGAGAGAGTGTACCCTAACTTCCTGACCGTCAGCATGTATACAAAGTATCTCAGTTCATGCGCTGAGATTCGTTTTTGTCTTTGACAGTACAGAGAGAGAGAGAGAGAGAGAGAGTGCCTTGACTCTTGCCCTCTATTCCGGTAATCCTAATCACACCGTGACCTGATCTGTACTGACTCTGACAGTACAGTTACTGACACTCTCTGTCCAGTCCATACCTGTTTATAAAACAGTCCTTTTAGCAACACTACCTTTCTCGCCGCTCCTTTCTCCAGCTGTCTACCAACTCTGTCTCCTTTCTTCTTCGCTGCTGCTTTATCCCCGAACTACTGCCAGTCCTCTGTGCTGAGGATGGCCTGGTAGAGATGCTCTTCAATCTAATGGTCACTCTACAGTTTGACAACCCAATCTGCAAGGAGATCTGTCGCGTCTTCACTAAGATGTTCACAGTGATGGAGGCTCCTACCGGGTTTTGGAATGCCTACAAGGAATTCTTCGATGGGAGAGACTCGTCTGGGAACTATCTGTGAATCTATTGTATTTCAATGAATGTATTACTGTGTTTCTCTGACCTCTCTGTTTCTGCCCTGTTTGAAATCCGAACTCAGTTGCTATCCCTCATCGCTCAGCGCCATTAGAATGTGACCGACTCCTCGTGAATGGAAATGCGACACAAATGACTACTGTCCTTCCTTCTACCTCGACCCAGAAGAAGGTCTGCATTGATCACAAGTGCTATACACACGTTGATTAAGAGATAAAATGTTGTGGAGCGACAGAGAGACAACCAATGGATCTCTGACGTCATCACCTTCCTTCCCGCCCGTTTGTCGCAACAGTGAACACACGTGAGAGCGAAAGAGACAGAGCAGAGCTCAGCTTTAAACATCCCGCCTCCCGCTTGCTCTTTCACCCGCCGTTAATTCTCGATCTGATGTTTTTGAACCTCCAAAAATTGTTCTTCTCCAGGAGGACAACAAAATAGAATGACTGAGAGTTACTTAATCTCCTCCTCGTCGAGCTTTCCCCTCTTGTCCAAAACAATGGCTCTCCTAATTCTTTCTCTTCTTCCCCACGTAAGCTCTTCCCAAGAGGAAAAGACAGAGGCCACATCCAATTAGTGCCCCTTGAGTAATTGACAGCCTCTCTAGTCATGGGAAGCCATGAGATTCTTTTCTTCTGAAAAGGTATGTTTTCAGATCAGATGAAGCTACTCCAGTCGTCAACGGCATCTGCTGTCTTTCAGTCTGTCAGGGTTGGTTTTAGTACTGTCTCTTTTTCTCGCTGTCTCTGTTTGTCTGTCTTTCTGTCTCACTGTGTTTTGACCAATGCTTTTAGGGAGCCAAGGACATTTTCATAGGAGCGAATGTGCAGCTCAAGAAGGAACTAGCCAGTCAACAGTTGAGTGGTGTCAAGGTAGCAGTCCTTCACGGAAATGGTGGTCAAGCTCTCCTGATCTCCAAAGTTCTTCAGGACCACGGTGCTCAGCTGGAACACTTCTCAGTCAAAGTCAGTTCTCACCCGTACTGTCTCAGTTACTGTCTTTAGATAGAGGGGACGCTTCAATTTGAGAATATTCGAGAGTTGAAGCAGGAGAAAGACAGAAGCTATTTCGAGAATGTTCTGAGGAAGACTGATGTCTTCGTGGACGGAGTAGGCTGTGGAAAACTGGGCTTGAAGCCACTGGAGCTGACCAAAAAGAACGCCAAGCTGATCGTGACCGAGGTCGACTGTAAGGAACCCTTTGCTGCCCTCAATGTGATGAAGGCAATCTGTGCCGGGCTGTATCTGAGAGAGACGACTGGTAGTGGACAAGTAAGGAGAGAAACAGTGACAATGACGGTGAACATATATTCCAGGTGCTCCCCTCCCTTGACTCCAAAGTATACGAGAAATCACTTCGTGACTATGCAAAGAGTCTTTCCTAAAGAAACATTCTCTTTCTTTTCCTTGTACAATTGTATAGATACCAATAAAGTCCAAGTTTCTGTCTCAAATTGCCTCTCCTTGTCCAATTATATCCTTTGGTCTCGCTCTACCGATTCTTGCTAATTTCGTGGAGGACTGGAGGAGAATGGATATTTTCTATGTCACTATGTCTCTCACTCGACTATAGTGTACTTTGGTCTCGACTACACCCAATTGATAACAAGAACACCAGCTGGTTAACACGTATTTTTTCCTTTTCCTCCAAGTCCCATCCGTATCTTTTCGTTTTCAAATAAACAATCGATAAAACACTTTGCTTTTCTCTGTTCTGGCAAATTTTTAGCTGGTCATTAGTGGGCTTTCAGGTAGTTCATGATTTGCGTTGGTTTGTCACGTAGTATTTTACCTGATTTTTTCCACAAAACCTATCCATTTTTCAATATTTTCTTTCAGAATGAAAAACCTTCTCAAAGGAATCCGCGTAGTGGAAATAGCTGGCCTAGCCCCAGTTCCTCATTGCGGACTGGTTTTGGCGGACGCCGGTGCCCAGGTGATAGTAGTTGACAGGGTAGAGTACATTCCAATGCTTCCAAAAAAGAGAAACCTAGGAAGAAGGAGCAACAGTGGAACAGCGCATGACCAGAGGCAAAAATCTGATCCAGGTGGACATGAAAACCAAGGAGGGACTAAACAAAGTGAAGGAAATAGTCAAGGAAGCCGATGTCCTGTTGGATCCATTCCGTCCAGGGACTTTGGAAAAGATGGGACTTGATCCAATCAAGCTACTAGAAGAAAATACTGGATTGATTGTCTGTCGACTGACTGGATATGGACAGACTGGACCAATGGCTATGGAGGCTGGTCACGATATCAACTATGTGGCTGTTTCTGGTAAGAGTACAGAGAGAAATAGAGACATAGACAAACAGACTACTGAACTTTCAGGACTACTCCCCACCGTATCAGGACGAGGTAGACGACCTTGGCCTCCTGTCAACCTCTTGGCTGACTTTGCCGGAGGTGCCTTGACTGCGGCTTTCGGGATCGTCACTGCTTTACTGAACAGAGAGCGCAATGGTAGGTAGCTGTCCCTCTCAGTGTATCTCCTCTTTAGGCGGTCAAGGATGCATTATTGATACCTCAATGACCGAAGGACTCTCCTACCTGGGAACTTTTGTGAGACAATACCATAGTCAGCCAATGCTCTGGACCGAACCATACGCTGCCTTCGGAGGCGATTGTCCAATATACCGGTCCTATGAGACAAAGGACGGAAAGTTCATGGCTGTAGGGGCTCTGGAGCCGAAGTTCACAATGAACATGTTTAATGGTATGTCGCTGTCTTTTTGACCAACTTTTTGATTCAGTTCTCGGACTGGACTTGGCCGTCTCCGATGTCTACTCCGAACCTGAAGAGGTCGCAAAGAAAATGGAGGCTGTATTCAAGACCAAGACTCGGGACGACTGGTGGGAGCTGTTCAGGGGGAAAGATGCCTGTGTAACCCCTGTTCTGAATCTGAACGAGGCTCCAGAGTTCCCGATGCACAAGGAAAGGATGGCTTTTGTCAAGGAGGACGAGAAGTGGCAGCCCGAGGCAGCACCGAGGTTCTTTTCAATGGAAGAGTTTAAGAAGTTAAAGAGCAAGCTTTGAACTTGATGTGAATGAAGATTTGACAGATTGTACCAGAAACATTGGAGAAGTGAGGACATCAGACGACCTGTAGACAGCTAGGAAAATACCATGGTGTTAGGTTGGACAGATTGTTCAAAAACGGGATGTTCTACTGTGGCAGGAAAATTGGAGAAGTGATTACTTGTTTTGGTACAATTATTAGAGTTCTCTGAAAAGACTTTCAATACAAGAAAGCGCTTGCCGCTTGCCTCATTTTGTCGAGAGATAAGATCTGACAGGACCTGACAGGACGAGCGACAGTAGCTGTCATGTGGCCTGCTGCTACTCGCCCTAGATGGCTGCTCCCTCTTCACCTCTTCACCAGATCACGTTGCTATTTCCATTCAAGTAGTCTACCCGAACCAACTTTTTCGCACTGTCTTTCTCACCTCTTTTCTCAAATTTCGAGATTAAGACCCGGGCAAGTCCCGAGTAACCCAGGTCTGAGCGCTCTTACTAGGGAAGGGTTTTAGTTGCACGCGGGATATTCGAAAGGGCATCGAAAATGATGGTGTTTCCCAAATTTTCAGCTGCGGAATGGATGTCTGCTGACCTCTGGAGCTTTTTCCGTTTCCAGATTTTGAGCTGAATTTGCGCTCTTGGACTTGGATATCCAGTGCTTCTTTCAACGCAAGTGACCAAGTGGTGCAGTGCCTAAGCGCTCCGCTGAAAGACTTTTGGTTTTTGGTTCGCAGTAAAAAAAAGCAATGATAGAAGCTAAACACTCTTGAAATGAGTAAATAAAAATGTTTTCCGAAGAGAGAATTCGAACCAAAAACCAAAAGTCTTTCAGCGGAGCGCTTAGGCACTTCACCACTTGGTCACTTGCGTTGAAAGAAGCACTGGATATCCAAGTCCAAGAGCGCAAATTCAGCTCAAAATCTGGAAACGCGAAAAGCTCCAGAGGTCAGCAGACATCCATTCCGCAGCTGAAAATTTGGGAAACACCATCATATTCGATGCCCTTTCGAATGACACCTACCTCGTTTCGATATCCCGTGGGCAACTAAAACTCTTCCCTAGTCAGTCTTCTAATCGAGAACCGCATCGGGCTGGTTGCGGTAGGTCTTTGAACCAGTAAATCGATGAGAAACTGGGAGTGATGTTCTTGAAATCGGAGGGTATTTGGGAGTTCTAAAACTAGTGACAATTGTTATGCTCTTTCTAAGCTACTTATTTCAAAGCTTCTTCCAGGAACCTTGATGATGATGTCTTCCTATGGACTTCAGTGCTTCAACAACCGATCTAGGATTGTGGCTTGAACTATCGCTACAGTTGAACAGCCAGGTTAGTTCCCATATCTGTCTCTCCGTCCTTTGTTTGTCTCTCTGGTAGATTGCAAACGGCAGTGTCACCTAAAGTGGAAATACAACATCCTCCGTCAATGAAGATCAAAAGAGCAACAATTCTAGAGAGTCAATTAAGTTAAATAAAGAACTCAACTCTTTCTACAAGGTAACTGATTGCTGCTTTCAAAATCAAGTAGTCTACTCCAGATAAGGTCACTTTTTCTGGTGTTGCTTCTTCTCCACTATGCCGCAGCCCTAGAAGTCGATATGCTCGAAGAGACACCCTCCTGGACAGACGCTATCTCTTCCGGAAGAGCTGGATTCATTTCTCGGACGGCCTGGACTGACACTGTGACAGAAAGAAGTTTCTCCTCAGCGGAGATTTGGCCAATTTCCTGACCAAGACCACCTGTTCTTCGCTCTACAAGACGGTTAACCTGGCCTGTGTGGAGCACGATGGCTGCTACGACAGGGGCAACGAGACGAGCAACTGCGATGAGGCCTTCAGTCTCCAGCTGAGGTGCATGATTGTGGACGAGGAGGACGACTGTCAGGTACAGGAGACCTTCTGCTTCGTCGTCAAGTAGTTCGGGCGCTTCGTTTACAGGCAGAAGTCGGCCGAGGAGGTAGAAGAAGACTTGTTGCCGATTTGAGGGGAGCAGCAAGACTGGAGGTTTCAACTAATAGATGATTTGTAGATGTTTTGTTTTTGTTTAGACAGAAAGACAGAACAGAGTCTGGAGTTGAAAAACATGGATAAAACAATAAAAATGTATACAATGATGATTTCATTAGAGGCTCAGTTCAACTGTTGTCCCATATTCCGCTCCATATTCGACTCCAAATTCCTCTAGAACGAGCTATATATTCCACTAGAATAGCCGCTACTTCATTGTGGCCATGTGCACGAGCAAACTGCAGAGGAGTCTCATTATCCCTGGTCGCACTATTAGGATTGGCGCCAGCTTGTAGGAGAACGCCCACTACTTGATCATGCCCCTCCTGAGCAGCAAAGTGAAGTGGAGTGCAGAGCCTTTCATTTTTACTGTCGATAATAGCACCATGTTGAAGAAGAAGCTTGACATGTCAACATGACCATTTTGGGCAGCCAAGTGAAGAGGAGTACAGCCGAACACAGTGACTGCATCGATTGGCGCGTGATACTTGAGCAGGGTTCTGACACTTTCAATGTGATTATGTCCAACAACAAAATGTAAAGGAGTCATCCCCAATGTATCCTTTGAAGAGACCGAAGCTCCAGTCCCAAGAAGCACGTCCACTACTTGTTCGTGCCCATATTGAGCAGCAAGGTGGAGTGGGGTGTAGAGGTTATTGTCGCGACTGTCGACGATAGCTCCATTTTGAAGGAGAAGCTGCACCATGTCAAGATGACCTTTAAAAGCAGCACAGTGAAGAGGGGTATGGCCGATTCCAGTGGCTGCGTCGATCGGTGCGCAATGCATGACCAGGGTTCCGGCACTTTCAATACGATTATTTGATGCAGCAAAATGTAAAGGAGTCAACCCCAATGTATCCTCTGAAGACACCGAAGCCTCTGCCCCAAGAAGCACGTCCACTATTTGTTCGTACCCCTCTTGAGCAGCAAGGTGTAGTGGGGTGCAGAGATCATTGTCACGACTGTCGATAGTAGCTCCATGTTGAAGAAGAAGCATCACCATCTCAACATGACCATTTTGGGCAGCACAGTGTAAAGGTGTCCGCCCATCATTATTCTTTGAAGTGGCCGAAGCTCCTGCTGTGATGAGCATTTCCACGAGCAGATGATGTCCATGAAAAGCAGCAAGATGCAGTGGAGTGTAGTGATCGTTATCTTCACTGTCGAAAGTAGCTCCATGTTGAAGGAGAAGCTTCACCATGTCAACGTGACCATTTTTGGCAGCAACATGCAAAGGAGAGAAATTAAACTCGCCCTCACTGCCATTTATATCGATTCCTTTATCAAGCAGCCATTGAACCAGTTTCTCATCTCCCTGAAGAACGGCAATGTGAAGATCATCTTTATCCTCTGTGTCCTCTTCCTTCACATCGTCTGTCCCATGGACAACTTCCAACTGCAGTAACTCTACTGCTAACGTTTCATCAGACGGTACCTGTGGAGATCGAACCGAAGCTTGGTGATCGTTCTTAAAACGTTTTCTGGTATCTATTTTCTAAGCATACCTACCTTATCTACGCTTTCCATAAAAATCTCAAAGGCCTGTTGGACTTCTTGAGATTCAGCGCTGACGAATTCCTTCAGCACGGGCCACTCCTTCTGTTCAATCAAAAAGTCGAAAACTGCTCGTCGAGGGTCAGGAAGGAGATCACGGAAGCCGGTGGGTTCCTGAAAAGGGGCCGCTGTCAGGCAATGTTACGAAAAGAGAGTTTTTTTTTTAAATTTGATACATACCATGGCATTCCGGGCTCTCTGTCTCTCTGCTGTCTCTCACCTTTTGTATTCCTCGATATTTGTGGTCCATTCCTTAGCGTAGACTTTGTGATGACGGCTCTGATCTCTAGGGTTGGCAGCTAAGTAGCACAGATAACGAAAGCAGTCGTTTTCAAAGCAGAATATGTTTTCTTTAGACCTATAGTTTCTTGTCAAGAGCTGCAACCTACTTTTTTGTCGGAAATTCCACTCCTATTTTTTCCTCCAAGTTTAATAGAAATTCTCTCAAAGTTGTCAGTGTGGCAGCTGGTTGAAAAGAATGAGCTCGGGTGTTGGTAAAACAGTAGACGATGTTCTTTACAAGGGTTTTCCCTTCAGTTTCCAGGAAAGTACGAAGCTCCGTATGAAGTCGCTTCTCATCCGGCTTCAGAACAATACAGATAGCATGAAGTCTAGAAACTATTGATCAGAAATTTTAGATGACCCACTTCTTGATCTTTTCTCCTTGTAGCAGAGAATGAGAGCCAAAACCAGGCTGGTCGTAGAAAATCAGCTCTTCCGAGTCATTAGAATCAATAGCGTAGACAGAGCTGCCCTGGGATATGCTTTGAACTGTGCTAGGTAGAAGAGAGACAGAGAAACAGAAATACAGAGAGACAAAGAGACAGCTGAACTAAATTACCTGAGTATAAGTCACTCCAGATACATCAACGGCCTCCTTATTCACATCACTAGACAGGCCTCTCAAGTAGACAGCTTTTCCTCTTACACCCTGCAACTTCTTGAAAAAAATATAGAACAACTTACAGCAGCGCTGTATGTGTAACCAACATCGGACAGAGCCACCGGCCCATTTTCTATGGCCTCATCCAGAGTGGTATATCGTGAATAGTTGGCGAAACTGTTTATCAGAGTAGTTTTTCCGGTACCTGTCTCCCCAATGGGAATCAGGTAAAATGACTCTTTGGGTTGGGCCAGACCATAGTCTCCTTCTAAGGTAGCACTATACAAAGGAGAGGAATTATACTCTTTGCCAGTTGCATCGACTCCTTTATTAATCAGCGATTGAGCCAGTTTCTCATTTCCCTGACGAATGGCACTGTGAAGATCAGGAATGTCGGAAATAGTGTACTTGCTCTCATCCTCTGTGTCCTCATCCTTCACATCGTCTGTCCCATGGACTACTTCCAACTGCTGTAACTCTACTGCTAACGTTACATCAGACGGTATCTGTGGAGATCGAATCGAAGCTTGGTGATCGTTCTTAAAACGTTTGCTGGGATCTATTTTCTAAGCATACCTACCTTATCTACGCTTTCCATAAAAATCTCAAAGGCCTGTTGGACTTCTTGAGATTCAGCGCTGATGAATCCTTTCAGCACAGGCCATTCCTTCTGTTTAATCAAGATATCGACAACTGCTCGTCGAGGGATAGGAAGAAGATCACGGAAGTTTTCGGGTCCCTGAAAAGGGGCAGCTATCATGCAAAACAGTAGAATGACTTTCAGGCCTATATACCATTCCATTCAGGTAACGTTACGTACAGGAACTATTTTTTAATCTTTCAAAAATCTGCTACATACCATGGCAATGACCGCCTTCTTCACTTCTTCATGTAGAATAGGAGATAGTGTTTTGACGTGGCTGATCAGTCTGAAACACTGCAATTTCAGTCTCTTTCTTTCTGTCTCTTCATCCCTGTATGTTTCTGTCTCTCTGATTATCGAAGAGACAGAGAGACAAAGGTGACAAGAAGAGGAAGTTAGTAACGGCGAGAGCGAGATAAACAGAGAGAAAGCTTCCTTTTATCAACTTCTTCTATAATCTTGAAGGCTTTTGAACCTTCAACTACTTTCAGCCGCTCACAATATTCCTAACTGAAGAAACGGCGCAGAAATGAAAAGCATGGAAAATAGTTAACCAGTAGCGTCGTCGACAGACGGGAAGAAAGAGGACACAAAGGATGACAGCAATTTTATTACTTTCGACATTACTAATTTTCACATTGCCGTTCGTTGGGGAAATGAGGAACTGGTTCAATCGTTGTTTAATAAAGGAGTCGATATAAATGGTAAAGAGAGACGGCTGGTGCCTCAATTAAAAACGAAATAGACTTAGCTGCATCCTTACCAAAGAAGAAAGAAGCGGCAAAGATGACTCAAAGCTCTGGAAACACGAAAGGAAAGAGCGGAGAATTTTTGTTGTGAGTAGAGTTGGAGGGCGGCTGATAAGAGACGGGTAAAGAGAGTTCGCGAGATAGAAAAACTAGCCTTATTGCCCAGCTGGGGGAGTCGATAATTTCTCAAAGGCGAGAAATTGGAGATGAAGCATTTAATACAGAGAGGCAAACTTTTATTTGTCTTGCTTCAGAACCCGTTGCTGTACATCATTCTTCGTCAAATCTCCGAACTGCTTCACAGCATCACAGAAGGCATCTGCTCTTTTTCACAAAAGGCAGCCCATTTTCCCCAATTTAGAGCATTGAAAAGGTCGGAAACCCGGGCTTCGATTCCCTTGAAGATTTTTCCAATTTCGAGCCTGTGACTGTCTTAACTTGACAGTCTTGTTTTGACAGGTCCTGACAAATCAGGAAAATAGTGGACTTAACATAATTGTCAAAAAGGACTCGACCCGTCATGACAGGTCGAAATTTGAGTATTCAGCGTATTCAGACAATCAGACGTAGGAAAGAGTTCACGGGGCCTGTAAACTAAAAAGTTATAAGAATATGGAACGTCTGCCTCTGTCTCAGAAAAAAAGAGAAAAACAGTAACAGGGACTGAGAGAGAGCTGTAGCAATAGTTGCAGCCGTTCACGACCAAAGTTTGTCGCCTCTCTAAAGGTCTGATTTCCTCCCTCCATCCAAATTACGCGTCATCCTATCGCTTTTGTTTATCTCGCATTTCTGCGCTTGCCCTCTACCAACAAACGGGGCCAGCCCAGCTCTGACCTTCGATTCTTTTTCCGTGCCACGGTCGCGTTGGCAAATACTCTCTCTCGTTCTGCTGATAACCGCTCAATTCTTTCGAAATCTCTGTCACTATAAAGCCACACTACTACGCCATTTTATCATCATTCTTCCAGCATGGTTCACTACAAGTTCACCTACTTCAACGGAAAAGGTCTTGGCGAGGTCTGCCGCATGATCTTTGCCCTGGCCGGACAGGACTACGAGGATGTGAGAGTCGAGTTCCCGGACTGGCCGGCCTTGCAGCCTACTACCCCCTTCGGAAAGCTGCCGCTTCTTGAGGAGGACGGAAAGGTTTTGGCCCAGTCCAATACCATTGCCAGATACCTGGCCAGGAAGTTTGGTGAGCTAATGGGGTAACATGGGACCAGAACAGAAGACAGTGTGAGTTAAGAATAAAGATCAGATGGTGCATAGATTAAAAGAGCGGGAGAGAAAGAGGCTGAAGAGTCAATAGTCTAGGAACTGGCAAAAGAGAGACACAGAGGAACCAGACTCTTCCAGGCTTCGCCGGCAAGAACGCCTGGGAAGAGGCCCAGGTTGACTCTCTCGTCGACCAGATCGTCGACTTCCGTACCGAGGTCCAAAAGTTCTTCAGCGCTGCCTTCGGATTCCTCCAGGGAGAGGACATTGAAAAGCTCAAGACTGAGGTTCTTATTCCCGGAGTGAACAAGCACCTCCCCTTTTTTACCAACTTTCTGAAGAAGAGCGGTAGCGGTTTCCTGGTCGGGAACTCTGTCACCTACGTCGATCTGGGACTGGCCGGTTTTGTGAATGCTCTTCAGGATAAGGCTCCCGAGACTCTGGAAGCCTTCCCAGAAATCAAGGCTCATTCGGAGAAGATCCTCGCCATCCCCAACATCAAGGCCTGGATTGAGAAGAGACCCGTGACTGCCTTTTAAGCCTGTATGGGTGTGACTTTATTTCATGAAAGACAAACTGACAATTGTATAAACCAATAAAGATACACTTTTATACATTTGGTCAATAGGATAAGTTGAAAATGAGATCTAACCGGTGTCGATAGTGAGTCATATGAGTTTTTCTTGTGTGTTCTTTAAATTTGTGAGCAGCTGCTTGATGGTACCAGAAACCCGTATCAATCTGTATCTTTCTCGCTCTCCTAAAAGTATACGGTAGGTGGACCGCCGTCTTGGGAGACAGTGACCGGGACAAGCTGGGCACCTTGTGCCCTCTTCGGAGCTGGGGATTTGGCAGCCTCGAAGGCCTTCTCAGCTTGGTTGACCACATAGCGGCTGAAAATGATTGGTGAAACGACAGCGCGTGTGAACTGTCTTGACTGTGGCTAATGAAAAAGTAAAGAAACGACAGGGTGAACTGTTTTGACTGGGGATCTCCCCGCCTTGTTGTTCTCAAGAAACAAGGACAAAAAGCTGAAGCTCCCTACCTCGGAGTGGGCAGAGTCCCCGTGATAGTCACCCCAGTATCGTGACTCGTATTCATCCAGCAGATGTTAGCCCGCCGACGAGACTTCCATCTGAAAATAAGCTGACATGTAAAGCTCGGATTAAATAAACAGGGACATGCTGTTATTCAAGCTCCCCTGTCCACTATACTGTGTATTCATACTTTCTCTTATCGTATCCTGTTTTCCTCCTGTTTGAACCAAGTTTGTCAACAGTAGTCCAGTACAAAAAGACAGTTCCTGTCCATGTCTACAAGCCAACATGAACCTGCTCAATACTCTTGTTCTATTGATCTTGGCCATTGTAAGCTCCCATGCAGAGTTTTTGGCTACTAAAACGTTTAGTTAGCTACTGTCACTGTTGCCGTGGACAAGCCAAGCTACCGTCCCAAGCCTTACATTCGCCCCATCGGACCTCCCCCTTTATTCACCGCCCCTTCTTTGGATAACTCTCAGTGAAATGAACCATTTTCCCCTCTGTGATCATTGGTCAAGGAAGCTTGTTCTTCCCTCTTTGATGTTCAACACAAACAGAACATAGTCAAGTGGTCAGCTGTTGACCACCAAAAACTGTTCCTGTTCGAAGAAGACAAAAGATCAGAGGACTCACGCTGACTTGACTTGCTTTAGAAGGAAGAGAGTGATGACTAGGACGATTCCGAACAGGGCAAAGAGAGCGATGATGGTCAGGACAGTTGAGCTACTGACTTCTGCTGTGTATGCAGTGTTTTTGACCACTATCTGGAAGGAGGGATGTACTATCCACCTCTCTGTCTCTCTGTCGCCGTCTTTCTTCTCTGTCTCAAGAGTCTGTCTGTCCCTCTGTCTCTTTTTTCCTTACCCTCGCCACACTACTCGACCCCTCCTCATCTGTTGCCACCACGACCAATTCACAGGTCGAACAGGTTGGCTTGGCACCTGACTTCAGTCGGACCACTCCCGTTTGGTCAATCAAGAAATCCCTGAAGGACAGAGTAAGGGACAAAGAGACAGTCTACCTATTCATGTTCATCAGCTTGAAGGCAACCTTGTTCTCTCCCCTAGTCCTGATAGTTCCCAGAACGGGGAGAGATCCGATCTGAAGCTGGTACTCTTGCTTCTCAAACTCAACCTTATGATGTTCCTGTACCCCATCCACGTAGAGAGTCAAGGGAGCAGAAATTGTCTGGAAACATTCTCACAGAGACCGAGGGACAGTTACTACCTCTCCAGCTCCGGTAGCCGAAACATTCCAGCGATGCTCGCCAGGATTAAGTCCCCCTCTCAAGCTGATCTCTCCAGTCCTGCTGTCAATTGCCAGGGCGGTATCTCCAGACAGAGAGTACCGAATCTTTATGGTCTTATCCGAGAAAGCTTCGACCATGAAGATTAGGGTGCCAAGTGGGGTAGAGGTAGGGATCTTTGCTGAGTAGGTCCGATGTCTGAAGTAGAGTTTGGGTCCTAGGTCGAGCTTGACCACTGCTGAGGCATTTCTTTCTGGGTGGTTCTTCTCGTTTGCCTGAAAAGGTAGAGAATAGTTATGAGAAGTCTGAACTATTGGCAAGGCTCAGTGAGAACCCTGCCAATTCTACCTTTACAATTTGCAAGAGGCGTCTGCGACACAAGTCAACTCTAATCTGGGACACTTGACAGTGTTCGGGGGCTTTTCTGGCAAGTATCCTTTTCTGTTATTCTAGATTAGAGTTGACAAGACAATTCAGAACAGTTCAGGTTACAAAATTACTACTGACAGTGTGTCGCTCCGCCAGAAGCGTAAGTCACTGAACTTTTCTGTTCTTTTGAACTGTTTGACTAAGTCAAGGTAATAGAAGAAGAAACGTTTTCGAGTTGGCAAGTTAGTTTTGATTGCTTTAATTGTAAAAAGGAAGTGATTGCTTTTGCTCCTTGAAGAGTTTTTGTTCCTTGTTGGGAAAGAGTCAAGGTTTAGAATCAGAGATACACTGTAATTAAGAGATAAGAGTTCAGGTGAATAGGCACTAAGGGTGAGTCAAGACTTGGAAGTACTGGAACAGGTAGTTAAACTGGTGAGAGTAAGACTCAAGAATCACGGCTCAAAAGTAAGGATCTGTGTGAAAGTATTGTGTTAGAGCTTATGATAGAATCTAGGAAAGAGATAAAGAATCAGCCTAGACAGCATATAGTAAGAGAGAGGACTGGAAAGTTGAAGGATCAATCAACCAAGACATCGGTATCCAGACTGAGACTGACTTCTGGAGGAGAGGTCCCAGTTGTTTCTCGACTCTTCAAGCTTTTCACCCCCCTCTCTTCCCTAACCCCCTCACTAGCTATAATCTCTCCTTTCTACCTATTTTGAAGGCCAGTCAATCAGTCGAATTGCGGCCGGCGCGGTGCTTTCATGTCCTGCCTGGGCGCCAAATTACCAATTATATGTCTTTTGCCGTTCGCCTAAGCAGTAGTCGCGTCAAATGGCTCAAGTTTACGACTCTGCCTGGCGGGAAAACTAAAATCTCTCACCCTGACGATCAATGTAGCTCGAAGAGGCGGCGGGTCACTCCTCGTTCTGATGATTCCACGAGCATCAATGGAAAACTGCTCGGCCAGATCTGAAAATCCCCCTTCGGGTTCCGATAGTTTTCCTCGAGCTCATAATCTTTGCGCGGGCGCTCTTTTTCAAGCTGTTCTGGTCCAATTCGAGAGATTGGACAAACAGAGCTGACCGATTGGAGTGAGAGGGAGCTGGTGGCAGTGGATTGGGAGCAGATCAATAGTTCTTTGAACAGAGATCGATGGACTCATGGGACTTCGGTCTGTACTCATTCTCTCATTCTTACCTTGAGATAGTATGTGGAAATGTTCTGATCCAGCACTTTCTGTCTGGGTGTCAGCCACTGAGACTGAACTGTATGCCTGTTGAGATGTACTCATACTCTCACTAGAACCAATCCCCTTAACAGCTGCTAGACTTTAAGCTGACGGTTCCAATATCCACTAGAAAGTACTCATACCCTTTCACTACCTAGAGAGATATCAAGTCTTTGAAATGGCCAATCTTATGAGAGACAGTCACTAGACTCTGAAGGAACTGTTTCTGTTCCTATTTCTTCTGAGAGACTATGCAGTCAGTCCTTGGCTGTATGAATAGATGACTCTCCTGTACTCGTACTCTCACTCTGTCCTAGAGTCCAGTCGTGTTCTGAACTCCGAGTCTGATGCTACCATTCTGTAGGAGACTAACACCGTACAATCCCATACTGTCTCATCCTGTTCTTTCTAAGCCCCTGAACTTCGGTACAGTGGACAGCTATTCATCCTACTTCCAACTGTCTCTGTCAGCTCAGGTCTCATTTGGCTACTGAACAAACTACTGCTACCTATTCAAACTCAGTCACTTATCACCAGGATGTTTCCCTCCTGAGCCGCAATAACATGTCAACAGTCAAGAGACTCACACTCTTTCCGCCAGGTCAGGATGAAGCTGTGCTATACTATCTCTCTCCTATTGAAGCTACTGTTCCTGTTCGGAGTCTAATGGGGAGAAGCAAGCCAATCCTCAGGCACTGAGTTTACAAGACTCCAATTGGTCGCCCGGCTCTTTCGTATTCATTGTGAACATTTTGTGAATGAATCAAAAAAGAACAGGGGGTATTATGACCCACCTCCTTCCAAACTGTAGACCACTTCAGCCTTCAGGCTGTCCCCATCCATTGCGTCAATGGCTTCGGGCTCCAGTATCAGTTCTCCGTTCTGAATCTCTCATCCCTATACTCTCTAGACTCTTTTCCCACCTTGACCTTTCCACAGCTGTAGAGAGAATGCTTAAAGTAGGGATTCAAGTCATTCGCATCAGTGACAATCACGTGCAAGGGAACTCGACTAGACTGGGGTGGCTCTCCCTGATCCTTGGCCTCAATTTCCACATCAAACTCGGTCAGCTTTTCGTAGTCTATCCGACTCTTGATCGAGACGGCAGGCTTGAAGGGGTCGACAATTTCCAGGAGACTGGAGTAGGGTCCTGGCACGATGGAGTACTGTACGAAGCTGTTAGGGCCGGGCTGATCCCGATCTGTTGCCTCGAAGTCGGTGAAGACGATGGTCCCGACAGGAAGTTCTTCACTAATCGTGACATTGTAAACTTCTTCATCGAACTCAGGAGCATTGTCGTTGACGTCCTTGACTGTCACGAAGACGGAAATGTTCATCTGGAAAGAAAAAGTTTGGAAAAGGCTAGTGATTCTCCCGGATACACAACTAATGGTACCCCTTCGGGCTACCGGGACATGTCCTGCGATTAAGCTATCAAGACTTTTTCGGGGAGGAAGAGGGGAACAATTAGAGAGCACAAGTGACAGGTGACAAACCTGACTGAAATCCGATTCGGAGTTGGACGACTTGCATTCCACGACGGCTTCGAACTTGCTGGTTCCCTGAAAAAGAAGAGTCATACTCTGTCTGTCTCTCTCCCCCTAATACTCACAACATCCTTTCACGCTTTCCCAACCCTAGCGGACACGCGAGTTGTCTCCTCGTCGAGTTGTCTTTGTTTTACAAGGCAAGCACTTAGCCGTGAGTCGCGGTGGTCAACACTCTCATGTGCCCCGGGCTCACGCCCCATTATTAGTTTAATATCAGAGAGACAGTACCTCGTCCCTGTCCAGTTGCGAAGTGAGAGTCAGCTCTTTGGTATCCTGATCAATCTGGACAAGATCAGTGCCCTTGACGATCCGAAGAGACAGCTGTTCTCCGTCGCTCGGCTTCCTTAATGGCAGTTTTCCCACCACGGAACCTGCAAAAAACGACTGTTTTTGAGACCGAGACGGTATTGTTGGCTGGAGTGATTGGATTGCCCCCACCCCTTGCGATAGTTTCGCTCTCTCCTCTTCTTCAGTTATTCGCTAACGGTCCGCGTCAAATTGGTTCGTCATCCGACCACCGGATTTGATTTGCATCTTGATGTCGCCTTTTGGTAAAAAAGAGTCGAGGACAGGTCTCCAAAGATCAGAGAAAGTTTGGTGTGGGGTTGAGAGAAACAGAGGCTGATCTCTCGGTCTATTCACTCAAACTTCCCTGCTTTCAGCTTCAGTGGCTGAGAGAGTGAGAGACAGGAGAGGGTCAGGAGTCTTAAGCCAAGGAATAGACTAAGGTTCGAGTCTATAGCCCTCACTGGAAGAGGCGCATCCTTCGATTCTGAGACGGTATCAGACACAGTACCCACCCAGTATCTTTCACTGTCTCTCATGTCACATATCGGACCAGCAAGAAACGTATCAAATTTTCAGATAGTCTCAGTTAGTGCTTGTTCTCTTTCCGCTGCCTCTCGTCCAAACAGCTCAATAGTTTAGAAAGATCGGTATGTGGACATAGGTGTTACCCGACTAGTAGTCAACTCTCTGTTCCTATTTCTCTGTCTCTGTTGCCAAAGGTACGATAGAGAGTAGTAGGGAACAGACTCTCACTCACCCTCTTGGCCCCCGTTTCCAGACCCGATACCCATCTCTTCCCATACATCTCTAACAAAAATCCTCGGATGACTAAACCCGCCTAGTTAGAACAAGAAGGCGCGTGCAAGCCTCTCCCTTTGGACCAACAAAAAGGCGTCTAAACGGCGATTGAATTTCTTCCTCCTCTCCTCGACTCTCAGGTTCTGATAGTTTTAGCCTCGTCCTCGCATCCAAAGGTAGCCTAATCAGTCTGGACAGGTCCAATGTATGTGTGTGTGAGAATTTGGGCAATCAGCCGTCCGAACGGCTGACCGGATTAGGCGTGTTAATGAGCTGCTGTTGGGGGCAGGACTTACCGGGCTGGGCATCCTCGAAGACGGACAAGTAGACAGAACTCATGCCGTTCTCGAGCAGACAGCTGTTTGCGATCTGCAAGAGCAGTAGGAGAGGGGAGAGGAAGAGTATCCTCATTTAGTAGCGCCACTCTGAAAAGGAGACTTTTGGAGAATATGAGTTGAGAAAGACAGAGAAAGGGTACAGGGCAAGTGACTAGGAATGTGGAAGAGAGAGTCAAGGGACTGGAGAGATACTATAGACATCGGGAGGACAGAACCCTCCGAAAGAGTTAAGAGACTAGAGTAGATAATAGTGAATTGCGTTTCCACTGTGATTTCCTGACTTTACTTTGTCCGACTCTTGACTGTCTATTACTGTCTCTTTAGTCTCATTCTGTACTCTCCTCAAGCTTTGGTCAAAAAACAGCGGTATGATGGGTGAACAGTACTACATGGCGGATAGTCGAGAGTAGTCAGAAGTCTAGAAACAGTTCCAAACTGACGGTGAGAGACTGGGAGTAGAGAGACAGTGACCAAAATTATTATTTTATTTTATTTCCAATATTATTGAGTATAAAACCAATACTCTATTACTTGGAAGAAACAGAGAGTCTGGGGATGCCTACAAATTGGGCATTCCCCCTGACACTCAAATTTTCCGCCTGACTTGGACAGAAGACAAGGGCTTACGACTGAAACTTGGCGCAATCCGAGCAATGTATTGAAGAAACAACAACGTACTTTCCTACACAAGAAGAGGGTAGAGAAGAGATTCAAAAAGTGAAAGGAGGAAAAGGTCAAGGCTGAGAAAATTGACATTGAGAACTAGTCCCCTTCCTCTGCCTCTCACAGAGTCACTTCGTCTTGTGGAAGGTATTGGTTCAGAGTATGATATCCATAGAATAACTGTGACTCTCTACTCGTTTTCTATAACTTGTTAATTACCTACTCAACCTTCTTCCTGTGTGACTCTCTCACCTACGACCGGTTCAGATCCCCATTTGGGTAGACACGGTACCAGAGACAACAGGCAAGTAACATAGATTTGGCTAGGAGGCTTTGGTTAGAAGATATGCTATTAAACAGAATGATCCGACCGGCTGAAAACCAAAGGGAGTAGGGTTGGATATGAGTCAAGCCAAGCTCATCAATTTCCTCGAAAGAGACAGTAACAAACTCTGTGAGAGTCACAGTGATTTCGAAGAGTTAGATGAAAAGTTTACAAGTCAAGGGTCATGATAAAATATTTGAGACAGAGCTAGTTGAGAGTACAGCAGAAAGTTGAGGAAGAAAAGTGACAGTGATAGACAGTTAAGTCAGGTATGAAAGCAGAGTCAGAGATTGAGCGTGTGTTCCGTTAACTGGGAATGAGTCGGAAGAGTGTTCAGATAGTTTAGTACCAAAAAACTTGGGACTGAGTATAAGAGATAGGGCTGACAGGAATCTCGATTGGTATGAACCCAGTCAAGAGTCATGAGAGAGAGTGAAGATTGCAGAAGAACTGACTGAGACTAGAGTACACGGATCAGTTTGGGAGTCAAGAATGACAGATGGTGGTTCAAAGAGAGTGAGGGTCGGTGGGGGAAGGAATTAACAGAACCTACAGGAGATAAAGTAACTCGATACAGAGACTGAGCAGATAGAAGCCCCAACGACAGGAAATTTGTCATGGAAGTGGGAACCAGGAACTTGTCTGAGAGTACAGTACAGAGCAAGAGGATGAAGGGATGATAGTGGGTCAAGACACTGCTCATTCATTTTTGCTGGTTCGTATTGTTCAAGAGAGCCACTTGAGAGTGATACTCCCGTTTTCGAGAAGAAGAAGGAGGACAAGAGAGTGGACACTGTCCCCTCTCCTATTAATACAACTTACGACAGCAATCAAAGTAAAATGGGTGCTAATCGTCCGTCGTCTTACAGGCTTATGGGGTCTCTGTGAATAGCCCAAGTTATTTGGACATGGCTTTGCACAGTGAGAGAGAGGGAGAGAGAGGAGAGACAGCCGGCTGTGGCGGCCACTCCTTGCACCGCCCCCTCTCGAGGCCGACAGAACTCATAGCACGGCAAAGGAGAGAGAGCGCGAGATTGGTCAGCTAACAGTCCAGGGAGGGAAAGGGAGACTTATTGACCAAAAGAGACAGACTCTCGCGTCATTTATCTTTCAGGGTGGTCAATTGAGTGGAATGGAATGCCTGTCTACAAATCCAGGTCTCTGTCTCTCTGTCTTCACGACCTCATCTCCCTCCAAACCGAGTCTCTCCCACTTCTCCCCTCGCCCAAGCGGCAGCAGCTTGCGTCGCAATGGTCAAGTGGTTAGCATGACGTCCCCACAACCGCAAGGTGCCGGGTTCGAATCCCAGCCCCGTGATTACAAACAGATATGATACCAAGGCCTTCCCGAAGCCAGTGAGGAGGCTCGCAAGGGCAGAGCTGGCGACAAAGGAGGGTACGAATGATACAGATTATGAGAGATGAGGGCTTGCGTTTTTGCATTTCTTTATTGACACTGTTTACACCAGTCAGAGACTGGCTGATCAGTACACTGGCTACAATCTACAGATCTCTTGTCCAACCTCTCTAGTCTGGGTTCTTCTGTTCCAATTCCAGGATGACAATTACCGCTGTAACAGAACTCATATAAAGAGCAGTCTTCGTCAATTTGGCATGAAGGAGAACTACAGAGAGACAGAGGAAGGAGCAGTATGATCTGAATAAAGTCATAGTAAGAAAAAGTAACTTACAAGGGAGATTGGAAGCATCGCTGGCGGGAAAATCACTGGAAAAACCGACTTTTATAGGGCCTGAAGGGTGCAAAAACATGTTGTGGTTCCAAATATGGGGCCGAGTCTTCCGGATGAAAGGGTTTGCCCGTTTTATTGGGATGAAAACAGGGCAATGCTTCTACCCTTTCAGAACCAAAAAAGCAACAAAAAGAAACCCCAGAACCCAGATCTCTGTCTCTTTGTATCTAGACCACTACTACAATGACATGACTGCTCTCTTTGCTTTTGTTTGCCTTCTTCGGGGCACAGATCTCTGTGTCCAGTACGAGAGAGAGAGAGTTGTATATCCGTACTCCAGCCTCACCCCAACCAGCCCTGACAATCCGACCCACTATTCTATGCAAATGAGCTTCGGTGTTACGCAGTGATTGGATTCCCGACTCTCTGTCCTCTCTCCCGGAGGCTCTCCCGCAACTTCGGGAGGGGTCTTTCCGTGATGCGCGTGCTCTACCACCCGCCGAGGTATCCAATTTCCTACCTGTCGTCGACGCATTGTTTGACCGAGCGTCAAAAAGGGGAGGTAGTAGAGACGAGGATTGGTCGCAACTGCAATTTTGAAGCGTAAACACTTGTACTCTTGTCATTTCCCTAGGGGGAGCAAGAGCAATAACCTTCTAGATGGACACAATCCCGTATATGGGTCCGGGGACCCTTCATTACCGGATGGTTATTATTAGGAGGGCAGAGTGTAATGACATATTGGTCGACTGGGACCCGTATTAGAAAGAGTGTCTTGGGGATTTCGGTGCTGTGAGCTAGGGGAGGAGAGATAGTGAGACAGTCTTTACCGTTATCCTGATCTGTTCCAATGACCAGTTGCCATATTTTCCCAGTGGTGACTCTCTCCAATAAAAGCCATCTCTTCAGTTTTCCAAACATCGTGCGTCTCTTCTTACTAGTAAGCTCCCAGAATCCTTCTTTATCTCTCTAGGCTCTGCTCTGTCTCCTTCCAGTCCAGGTCTCTAGTCTCTTCGACCTGATGTGTCTTCCATCCATGGGACGACGCTGTTGCGGCGACGGAGTCTGTCGTCTAGACTGCTTCATGTTCCGGGACGAAGATGTGGGAGAAACTGAGTAGTTCCCTTGGCCATACAAGCTTCTCTGTCTTCCTAGCTGCAATCCATGTCATCCCGCCTGTTATATTGACTGGAAGTGAATAAAGTCTGAAGTAGAAAAAATGCTTCTGATACCCAGACTTTCTGTTTAGGTACGCTCAAGTGGAAATCCTGGAAGAAACCTGAGACCTCTGGACAGTCAATTGATGCTCACGGATCTGTGCAGACAAACAGGGCGCAGGAATTCGAAGCTTCAGTTTAGGGAAGAATTGGAGAGGCAGGGAGATAGAGAAATAGTCTCTCTTCCCTCTTAGGGAATTTTATCCGTATGTCTTCTATACGTGTTTTGACCCCGTCGTTCATTTGTCTAGTCGGCCAGAATAGTAATCAACAGATTATCCCCCTCATCAGTTTTCGGTCTCTATTTATTTCCCAATAAAATCTATGACTTTTCTCCCTATCTCGACTCAGCAAAGATACGCTTCTTCCTGCTATCTTTTTAAGGCCCAGGTCTCTTCAGATTATTCTGCTTGTAGCTGTCTCTACCCGCAAAGCTTGCGTGGAGGACGGTGACTGCTCTCCTCCGTCAAGTGTGATGAAAATTTTGGTATCTTGTAGAGAAGTCCCACAGGAGAGGTGCTCCTGATATCCGCAGTGATCAGGATTCCCAGAAGACGATTTACAAGAAGATCGGCTCCGGAAATATTTGGAAAAATAATAAATACTTGATATGAACATTTTTTTTTGTCCGCATAGACTTGATCTCTCCCGTCTTCTCTATCTCTCTGTCTCCCTCCCTAATCTACATATTGCACCCCGTCCAAGCCCACAGAAACAGGAGAAGGAGTATCTTATTAGCATCCGCTTTGATCTATCGTTCTTTCTAGATTGCACAATCTGTCCATTCCTCATCCCATTAGTCGACGGACAAAACATATTTCAGCGAACCGCCACCCCTGTATAGGGCATCTCGCGGGACACATGGGCATGGTTATTGCCTATCTTGGCTTCCGATCTCTCTCCCGTACTATCTTGAATTTATTTCAGGATGCTTCTATTCATATTAGCTGGTCTTTTTTCTTTAGGCCAGGCATGTATGCCAGCTGCCACTCCCCAAACCCGTGAGTTGACATCTACACTAGTCTCACCTGTACTTTCTCGTCAGGTTCAAAACATTTCAGCCTCCTGTGACACTGGCTACACCCTCTTCCAGACCAATTGCTACATAGTGGTCAAGACAGCAGCCACCTATGATCAGGCGCAGGCTGACTGTGTCGCTATGGGAGGCAATTTGGCCTCTATTCACAGCACAGCTGAGAACGACTTCATTGTCTGTAAGTCCAGGTTCTGACAAAAAATGGCTAAAATTGAGCGATTACAATGTCAGGAACTGCCATGGGCTACCTCGGACAGACGTGGGTAGGAGGAATGGCCAATCCGGCCGGCTCGGGAATGTTTGGCTGGGCTGATGGCTCTGCCGTAAGAACTTGACGGTTTGAAGATGAAGCAAGTTTTAGTTCAATTTCATCAACTGGGCCATGAATCAGCCGGATAACAGTGGGGACTGCATGTTGTTCTTCTCGGACGAGTTGACAGGGATGGCGGGAACCCAGGGACAGTGGGATGATGTGACATGTGATACTGTAGAACCACAATATGTTTGTGAGAAACCAATGAACTAACAGTTTTGAGTTTCGACTGGCGACGCACGGACGGGCAGACGGCACACCATTGCGCTTCAGTAGTAGAGAGATCCCGAGAGTCTGCCACCAACTCTCGGGCGCTTACGCTCCGGCTCATCCATTACGATTCTCGGGGCTGGGACGGCGATCTTTGATAGAACTCTTTCCGGCTCTGTCAGGACCTTGCCGCTAAACTTGGCACTTTCTCAAATACCACAACAATGCATGGTTTACGAAGAACATTTGCCACATTTAAGTGACGCTCGGGTGAATGAGGCGGTGCATATAAACAGCTCATCCAGATTCAACCAAGATGGGCTTCCTTCTACTGTAAGACTGTCTCTTTTCTTTCTTTCGTGTTTTCAGATCCTGCTTCTTGCTGCCATGTTCCATTGAAACTCTTGTTCTATTTCTTTGCCCTCAGACTTTCCACATTTCATCGGCTCCAGTTCATTTAAAAGACACCCCTGTCCAAACTCTTCATTTAACCAAAATGTGCTTCCTTGCGCTGGTAAGGTCTGTCTCTCTGTCTCTCTATCCAAAACTCCAGAGTCCACTTCTTGCTATGTTGGCGGCTCCCATCACTGCTCTAGCTCTTGACTACAAACAAGCAACCGGTATGGACTAGACTGTTGACAGGAACCTGCAGAAAGTAAGGCAAAAAGAGTAGGTCGGCAACCCATGTCAAGGTGACCATCACTGTGTCTACTCTGCTGAAAAGTGTGTTGTGAGCGTAATATTGGATAACGGGAGTCAATAAACTGTTTGAGAAACAGAGAGGTATGGACTGAGAGACAGGGAGAGATAGAGACACAAAGAGACAGAGAGATCGTGAGGCAGAAAGACAAAGAGGTAGAGATACAGAAAGACAGGGAGTATAGAATTTTTATTTCATACAAGAACATATTTCACATATGTCCTTCAAACGATCTGTCTCCAAGTACCACTTGAATCGAGCTTGATGAGCACTCGGAACCTCAGAAATTTTAGTAAAAATCCGAAGTATCGAAGCTCTGATGACGGCTGACGAGTTGATATTATCGAGCAGCGTGAAAAAGATGTAGCTGGGTTCGCTTCGACCCACCATCCGCTCCACTAGAGTCCTGTGCTGGCTACAGCGCTCCATGATCTGAAGAACAGGGACGACGAGAGTAGCGTTCAGTCGAATTCTGTTTGACTAAAAGCGTAGAGTCCTTTTGGGAAAAGAGAAAAGACTAACATAAAGTAAAGTAGATAAGCTATTAGCGTGGTATATAAGGACTTGGTAAAGGCGGTTGATGAAGGAGTTCTGCCCGGGTAGATTGTGAATGGTACAGAGGCGGAGAAGACGGCTCTCGTTAAGAGTCAGAACATTGATGACCTGCAGTTTGGTGTCTCTGTCTCTCTGTCTCTTACCTGAAGTGTCTTCTCGAGCAGTCGGAAAGTATAGTTCTGATAGCGATCCTCATAATATACATCACTCAGTCCTAACAACAGAATATGAATATTCTCTTGCAGAAACTCTTGGACATTGTCTGCTAGACGATGACCTTGCATTAGAAGAAGAAACAAGTGAAGTGACCGTTGCTGAAAAATAGCCTTTTGTAGAAAAATGACAATGGGATTACCTTGCAATTCGCCATCATATCATCGGGATCTCCTACAATCAAATAGGATAGAAGGAATCGTAGGAATGCCCTATCTTCTGCCATGATGACACTATTCCCCTCATCTTCCGCCAGATTCCAGAGTATCTCCATGCAGTCACATTCCGTCTTTGATCCATATGATCTATAGAGGATCGACTTTAGGACCCCGACCAGGGATCCACTGTGGCTATTGATCTGACTGGTGGACTTCGAGAAATGGTCATGGAGAGCATCGAGAGAAAGGAAGAGCAGACTCATGAAGGTATGAGTCGAAAGAGGACGCCAAAATGTCGGTCTTTGATGATCCAAAGATCAAGAGTATCGATTTGTCCCTTCCAGAAAATGGCGTCGCGTTTATAGAGAGACAGAGAGGCAGGGCAGCAGAGAGACACAAAGACAGAGAGACAGAGACATAGAGGGACGGAAACATGGAGCGAGAGAATGGTATAAGAATGAAAATATTCATTTCACAAAGCATCTATATACCCGAACTTGGTTGTGTAGTTGAAGCAAGATTCTGTACATTTGTAAAACAATGTCTGCGAAAAGAGATAAAGGAAAGGCTAGATCTTGTCCTCGACAGTGCTTCGTCTCCTTATTTCCGGACTTTTCGTCCGAAACTGACAGCGTAGAATCTTCAAGTAGGTCTTACGATACCTGAAGTACACATTTAGCAACTTCATATATCACAAAAGTTGCTTGTGCCCAAACCGTGTTTTGTGACTTGGATGCTGTCTGCTCTTTTGCAAAACAGATCTCTAATGGCTCATCTCTACAATGATGTGTCTATTTATTTAGCTGCTAAAGTCATCAAGGGGACAGAGTTTCCGTAATATTGCTTTTTGCTAGCAAGCTTCTACCAAAATATCAGTCAACTCACTGCGGATTTCCCAGCGCATAGCAGATCGGATTGAGTGAAGAGTTGATGTAGCAGAGAGCATAGGCAGCGGACCAGAGCCATATAGGCGTCGTATGGGGGTAGAACTGCTCCCAGAGGACGATCACTGGAAGTTTTGGTAAGATTTGAAAGATGTCTTTGTCTCTCTGTCTCTCTATCTCTCTGTTTCACTGTAACTTTGTCACTCTTTCGGTTGACTGCCAAGATTGTACGAAAGAGTATCGCTCCGACCATGCCTACTCTGTTCCTTCTACTCCTCATTCTAATCAGCTTCCCACAACCAATTGAGCCTGATCTTTTGGACTGGCTTACAGAGAAGACTACTGAGATACAAAAGTCGGTATCCAACTGGGTCAATGAGACCTGCACCAAATGGAAGGGAACGAAATCGTGCTGGAAGTGTGGAACAATCAAGATACCCCTAAGCCAAACCATATCCAAATTATGGACAAGGACAGGATGTCCTCAGGAGTATGGTAAGTTCGTGTCACACTCTATCCCAAAGTCAGAGTATGTCGACTGTCTAAACCACGTTTTAGACCAAGTCAACCAGGCCTGTACCAGTCACGATGACTGCTACAGTAGTTTACTGGGACAGAGTCACTGTGACACGGTCTTCTGCTCGAGTCTGACCAGTCTGAAAGCAAACTGCAGCTTTCTACCAGTGTTCTGTGATGCTGTCAAGAGCTTCGGTCACGTTGCCTACAGTGCAAAGAAGAAGCTACGTCTCGCCATGAAGACAGTCAGACCATAAATATTACCATCATATGGCAGCCAGGTAATTATGAAGGCTAGCATGATAGCCAGGAGGGTTTTGGCTGCTTTGTTCTCTGACTTCTTTATCTCTTTGTTCATTCTCTTCTCGGCAACAGTTCCGGGGAGAGAGTCGTTGGAGTCGGTGTCTCCTTTTCTGGATCCGTAGTTGATCGTCTGAAGATGAAGGGTCTCTTTCTCTCTGTCTCTCTGTCTCCCACCATATGAGGATCCATCTTGCTGAAAACTCTTCTCCTCGTTTTGGCAACCATGTAGACTCTGACATATAGTATGATCATGATCGTGACAGGACACCAGAAGGCAGCAAATGATGTGACCACAGTAATGAATGGGCTGGTCTCCAAGAACTGGATGTAACAGCTGCCCTGAGGGGCTGTGAACTGTCCTGAAACTGAAATGAACAAAGTTTTTGGTACATCTCACCGTCAATGTATGGCCAGCCAACGATCCAAGGAGGCCAGAGCAAGGCAGAGATCAGGAATGTTCCCATAATTGCGAGGATTGCTTTTCGAGATGTTCTTCTGAAACATTTCTATCAATTGAAACGAAGAAGACCTCACTTTGGTCTGTAGGTCAAGGGTCTAGTCACCGAAAAGTATCGGTCAAATGAGATCAGGAGAAGGTTCATGACCGAAGCATTACACATCAGGTAGTCCATGCAAAGCCAGAACTGACATAGGGTGTACCCTATGTCCCAGGTGCCCAGGGCAGTGTAGTAGGTCATGAAGGGGATGGAGATGATACCTGTACTTCGGGTTAGAAATCGGAAGAAAACTCACCGACGGAGAGATCAGCACAGGCTAGACTCAAAAGGAAATAGTTACTGATGGTTTGGAGGCCTCTGTCCATTTTAAAACTGAGAAGAACCTGGAATGGTACAGATAAGTGTGACAGAGACAGAGAGACTCACCATCAGGTTACCCAGCACTGTGAAAAGAGACAACAGTACTCCTCCCACAATGATCGCATAGAAGCTCCATGTATAAATGTTCTCAGGTCCAATGGCTGTATTATCCACAACAAAACTGTGTTCCGGGAGAACCGGTAACAGCGGAATCTCAAGAACTGAAGACTTGTTCATCTGAAATACAGTTAAGTAGAGAGCGGAGGAGAGTACTGGTAGGGATCCACCTTCCTCTCTTCCCATTCCCGTCTCCCTTCAGGTCACAATGGGAGAAAAACTCGTTCTTAGGGGTAGAGAGAGAAGCTTCATGCTAAATGTGACGTCAATTTTATGGTTAAGTATGTATCAAAACAATGCTTTATTGTCATGTTGGACGAACATTACTGTATGAAACAGTACAAATTCCCAGCCGAACTGTCGGCATAGTAAAAGGAAGGGGATGTATGGGCCTTCAGTATCATAGAGATCGAAAACCGCTAGGGTATACTGTCTTAAAGCTCCTAATTTCAAGAAGACCTCTCTCACAAAGTCACCTTAATGAGATTCGAACTAGAGAAGCATCTTGTTTACATGCGAACTTGTTGTGTTCCTGACACTGAGGGGAAAAGAGGAAGACGCTACCAGTTTTGGCAGGGTAAGAGCAGAAAGTGTCAAGTTGCTAATCACCCTTTAAAAAGAAAACGGCTTATATTTTGATCTAGGCAAGCAGGTGAAAGGCATTCGAAGGTGAAAGTGCCCACGGGGAGAAAAAGAACAATGGCAACTAGGGTCGGCCAGAGGCTGCGCGGCACTGTAAAGCTGCCTCCCTTGACCGGCTGGCATTGTTCTCTCTTACCCTTGGGGTAAAAACATGAATTTTGAGGGGTAAGTGACAACAAAACAGATGGAGATTAGTTTAGAGAAAAAGGGTGTCTGTCTTTCTGTCTCTGTCTCCTACCACGTAAGTCATGAATCCACCAAACGGATCTCCAGGCACAGGGTGAAAGATTCCTCCATGATGAGGATCGTGGTGTACCTTACGAGGCATCGGGTGGGGATGAGGAAGATGTTCCTAAACGTCACATCATGTTCCAAGATTTCTTCTATGAACCTCCGGAAAAAGAATATGTTTAGAGATGGTCATTTCAGCAACCACTGATAGAAATATGGGGTATCTCGTCAATCCGAATCTTCGTCAAAAAGTGTTGGTTTTGTACCACGGAGGCCGGCGCCCTGCTCAATTATCCGTTTAATGATGGACATGTTTGGTAGGGGCACTGTTGGTAGGGGTCGCTGAGTCAGGAAATACAGGGGGATTCCCCTCTTTTTGGTTTCTGCACAGTGAGAGAGAAAACAAATGAGTCAGATAGCTCTGTCTCTGTCATCATTCCCACTACAAATCATATCTTTTAGCGTTGCGTACATTAATGTCCTTCAACCCCAGTAAGAACCAGTTCCGACAAATTTTCTCTCCTTTCTCTCCCTCATTGTTTTTATGGATGGCCCTACTTGCCAATAATCATCGTCTGGGAATAACCCACCACTGATAAGATAGCAATCTCGCGTGGCCTTCCCACGGGAGTACCCATTTTTCTATTTATTTTGGCTTGAGACAGTGTTTTAGGTATCTGAATGCCGTATTTGGACCATGCTGGAGCTTCACTGGCCTCTGAGGAGCAGATGAAAGAAATTGGCCAGTTTTTGAATAGTCAGCGACTTTCGAATCCACACTCTCATCATTCTACAAGTACTGTCACAAAGCAGATTGTTGATAATGCTAGACAGAGGTGAGTATGACTGTTTCTGTCTCTCTGTCTCTCTGTCTCACTGTTTCGCAGTCTCTCTGTTCCTGTGTCTCTGTCCACCATTGAATTTCAGGATCCTTTCCCACTTTAATGCCAAAGATTACACTGTCATTTTCACCTACAACACCACTCATTCCCTACGGTTACTGGGTGACAGCTTTGTATTTCCGGAAAAGGCTACGGATACCTGTGATCTGATCGATAGACTGTCATCAAACTCCAGTCTTGGGTATCTAGCAGATTCCCATCATTCTGTGGTAGGAATGAGAGAGATAGTGAGGACAAGAGTGAGTGAAAAGTGACAGTGACAGTTCTGATACTTCCAGGTCGACCACATGTCCTGTCTCCAAAACCTCCCCAAAGACATTCCCAGTTCCAATGGATCACTCTTTGTTCTGACGGCTATGAGCAATTTTTGCGGATTCAAGTACGATCTCAACGTGGTCAAGAAGTTCCAGGACCGAGGTAGGGAGACTGAGAGGCAGACAATCCGAACTGCAAACTGTTCCAGAAGCAAAACAGTTACTGTAGTCAATACAAACTGGAAACTTAATTACAGTGTTTCGTTACAGAGTTTTCTTATTTACACTTTTTTCTAATTCAACACAGTAACTAAATACTAGAAGTTAATGTTACTCTGTGACTACCAAGCAATAGAATACCTTCCAGGCTGGTACGTCTGTCTCGATGCAGCCGGCTGGGTGTCTTCCTCTTCCCTGGATCTGTCCCAGTACCGTCCGAACTTCGTGGCGCTCTCCTTCTACAAGCTCTTTGGATACCCCACTGGATTGGGAGCTCTGTTGATCAGAAATGGTAAGAAAACTATTGGATTTGGTCTTATGACTTCATAGATTCGGCTCATAAGCTCCAGAAGACCTACTTTGGGGGTGGTTCAGTCAATGCGATTCTTCCTAGCCGATTCGTAGTCCAGCATCGAGAATCCTTGGAGGAAAAGTAGGTAAAGAAGAGTGATTCGGACAACAGAGAACAGATTTGAAGATGGTACCATCAATTACTATGGAATTGCCAGTCTGCAGAAGGGATTCGATGATTTGGAGAGATATGGTGAGTCTCTCTCTGTTTCTCTGTCTCTCTATTTATCTCAACAACTGTATCCAGGTGGGATCTCTACCATCCAAAAGCATAGTTTTGACATTGCTCAATCAGCTTATAGCATGCTGAAGAACAAGTTTCATTGGAATGGAAAGCCAGCTACTGTTATCTACAGGAGAGGGACAGTAAGAGAGAGTAGAGATCTGTGAATATTCTATGGTTCAGAGCCTAGAGGATCAGGGACCAGTAGTCACGTTCAATGTACTGAGAGAAGACGGGTCATACGTTGGCTATGCAGAGGTACATCTCTCTGTCTCTTTTTTTCCTGCCTCCCTCTCTTTGACTCTAACTGTTCACTTTCAGGTAGCGAAGATGGCCGACCTCTTCGGCCTGAACCTTCGGACCGGCTGCTTCTGTAACATAGGAGCCTGTCAGTCTTATCTAAACCTATCTGATGAAGAAATCCTGGCGAATATTGAGGTATGTCCATTAGCCCTTCACAGTCCTTTAGCTTCCAGACAGGGAAACGTTGTGGAGACGAAGAGGATATCATAAACGGGAAGCCGACTGGGGCTGTTAGGGTCTCCTTTGGGAGACAGTCGAGGCAAGAACATGTGAATGCTTTGGAACAGATGATTGACTACTGTTTTCTGGGACAGAGGGCGGTCCCTCTAGCAGTCAATGGAGTGTCCATCAGTTCCTATCGTCCAGTTCTGAACAAGATCTTCTGCTATCCGGTGAAGAGCTGTAGAGGGTTTGAGGCGAAAAGGTAAGAGAGACAGAGAGACAGAAAAACAGAGACATAGAGGGGTCGACTTTCAGTTTCTTTCTCACCCCTACAGGCCTCCAACACGACCGTCGCTTCATGATCGTTAACAACTCTATCGCCATGTCCCAGAAGAAGTACCCACAACTTTGTAGGATCCGAACCAGAGTGCAGGGCGACTCTCTCATACTCTCAACAGAACCAACCGTCCCGGAACTCTCTGTCTCTCTTTCTCCTCCCCCAATCAATGGCATTAGAAGGATAGTCTGTACCAGCTCGTAAGTTCTTTTTTTTCCCAGTACAGTCTTTCACAGAGTGTCTACCGTGGACTGTGGGAAGACTGCTAGTGCCTGGCTGTCCAATGCTCTGGAAATGCCGAACTGTCGGTTGCAGGCGGTGACAGAAGGTAGTTTACGTAAAAACTGAATTTGATTCTATATGTAAAGAGAGTGACCTAAAGAAAAAGGGCTCTAGCCCGACATGAAGCCAGGCCAGAGCCAAACATGGATAGGTTGAAAAGCGCCGTCTTGAGGGCGAAACTTGGATCAAAACCCTTCCCAGAACATTCCAAGTACTTCGCCTTGTTTTCGTTACGGTCCCTCCATATTTGTATAGTAGAATCACGTTTCGTAAACAGTTCTGAATAGAGCTAAATCGGGATTACTGAAAGTACAGACAAAACAAAATTTCGAAGAAGGAGACAAACAAACAGGGTGTAGTAAAGCAATTACCACAGAGAACAATCAACTTCCAGATTCTGAAAGAAGCCTCTCGAATCAGGCTCCCTATCTTTTAGCCAACGAGGCTTCAGCCCAGGTAATGGCTAACCAAATTGGACTGACTTTGGAGGATGTGATCAGTCGGTTCCGACCGAATCTGATAGTTAGAGGGATACCGGCTTTTATTGAAGACAGTCTGGAGAGGTTTAGGATAGGAAAGGCGGAGTTTGAGGTGAGACAGAGAGACAGAGACCGTACAGCTGTTCAGGTCATCGAGAAGTGTACCCGCTGTGAGATGATCTGTGTCAATCAGGATTCTGGAGAGAAGGATCCAAAAATTATTGTAGCCTTGAGAGATCTCAGGAATAGACAGAAGGTGAGAGTCACTGCCATTGTCACTTCCAATTTCCAGATGACCTTCGGCGTCTACGTCCGACAACTCAACCCATCTTGCAACGCAACCATTTCATCAGGCGACCTTTTGGAAATCCTATGATCATCCCACCGAATAAAGACAATCAGTCAAATAGGACTCTATTCATTTTCCAATGACTCATACTCGTCATCCCTAGCCGTGGCTTCCACGCCACGCAGTCTACCAAATGAACAAATAGACGAAGGTCGCCATAAAAGGGAGCTCCGGATGGTGGAAGGACAGTCGAGCAGCTACCTCTGTCTCTTTTTTTTGTCTCCTTCTCTCGGAAACAGTCACAGAATTCAGCATGAGAGCCGTCGTCTTGTGCACTCTTCTGGCCGTTGCCAGTGCCAATCCCCTTCGTGCCGCCATGAGACACATGCAGCAGATGGGAGGTCCCGGAATGGAGATCAATGAGGAACAGATCAAGGCTCAGGTAGTCCAGACCCTTCAGAAGATTCCTCTCTTCAAGTCCGTCCCAGCTGAGGGAATCCAGGAGTTCTTTACTATTCTCTTCGTGAGTCGAGTATCTATTGGGTTGTACTGTCTCTTGTTTAGAACCAGGAGCTCGCCAGACGTGAGGTCTACACCAACTTAGATGCTTGGGCTCAGAAGTACAGTGTTCAGGTAAAAGTGAAGGAGAAAAACAGAAAGACAGTCATCTAGTTCAGGCGTAAGTTGAGACACACACCCAGTGACAGTGCAGGCAGAGACACTGAATCTGATAGAATAATTGGATAGGGAACTGAGAGTGAGAGACAATAAAACGAGGATTCTTAACCAGGTAGTCACTCTTGACTGACCATCTTTTCTCCAGATCATGTTCTGACAGTGAGTGACCAGAAGAGCAGAGACAGTATTTCAGCCACGAGTCCAACTAGTACTCAATAAGATAGGGGTACCGGATTGGGCAATTAGAGGATGAGAGACAGTGTTTCCACCCTCATCTGTTCTGTCTAGTCCAGAGGAGGGAAGGGTCTCTCGACCACTGTCCCTGTATCTGTGTGAGAAAGAGTCTAGTGGTGGGCCCGTGGGAGGTATCTCATCCAATAGTCTCTGTCTAGTGATTCTGTAACTCTTAGACACGACCAAGACAACTTCTACAGTGACCATATATGGTCTGCTATACTGTTCTTGTACTCTTACTGCTCTATTTTAACGGTGATAAGACAATAAGCATAAGCTCGAATCCCTCTACTGGATTGTAGTAGTTAGACCTGAACAAGACAGAGGGACTTCTAGAACTGTCCACTTCAACTTTTCTTGTTTCAGGCCAGCTGGGAGATGTTCAAGAACAGCTACCTCCAAGCCAAGACCAAGTTCAACGCTGCCTTCACCAGCGTCCTTTCCAAACTCTCCCCAGTTTGGCAGAAGATAGTCGAGATCGAAGAGGATGACAGCAGAAACCTTAGAAATCAGACCCAAGATATGGGAGTTGCCCTTGAGCCTATTGGAACCGAGTTCGCTCAGGCTGTTGGAGAATTCTTCAAGACTACTCTCGGAGAGAAGACCCTGAAGGCTTTGGGTGGAGCTGGAGAAGAGAACGGTAGCGGACTTCCTCCCTCCCCAGAGACCGGAGTCAGTGCCTTGCCATGGGGACCAGTCGGACAGGGAGCTTTCGGTGGACAGGGACAGGAGCAGAACAACGGACAGTTCGGTGGACAGGGACAGAACAACGGACAGTTTGGTGGACAGGGACAGAACAACGGACAGTTTGGTGGACAAGGACAGGGACAGTTTGGAAGCAATGGACAAGGACAGGGACGGGGGCAGTTCGGTGGACAGGGACAGTTCGGTGGAAGCAGCGGAAGCAACGGAAACTTTCCCAGCTTCCCATTCGCCATCCCAGCCAATCAGTAGAGTAATCTGAGTCAATAAAGAGACATGTTTGCATAGTTCCATTTTCTGAATCCACAGAATAGAAC
The DNA here is from genome assembly GCA_037178855.1 of Oscheius sp. JU75. Taxonomy (NCBI): domain Eukaryota; kingdom Metazoa; phylum Nematoda; class Chromadorea; order Rhabditida; family Rhabditidae; genus Oscheius; species Oscheius sp. JU75. The sequence goes on along the minus strand of JASJZC010000006.1, from coordinate 915,329 downwards.
ATTATAGTTTTACAGCCTAATGGCTCCAACTACCCCCTTATCGGGCAAAGAATTGCTGGAACACACAGCTCAGGCAGTTTCGTCAGGCTTGGAAATAGTCTTATCTCCTGGTCCCAGGAGCAGCTGATCCCAAGCGGTGGTTCAAATACCGCGTCGCTTTTGTCTACTGACCTCGTAAACAGCTTCGCTGATTAGTGCGCTATCTGATCAACCATGGGAATTCTTCAACGACTCCGCAGCTCCATCAGTTTTGACAGTGAGGAAGAGATTCACCATATTCCGACCCCGTCGACCACCAAAGGAACCAATCCTCTAGGTCTAAATCCTGTCAGGAACAGTCAAGATGTTAGGGAGGTCTTTAAGAGTGTGAGGGTGAGTGACTGTCTCTGTCTCTCTCTTCAAAGTCAGCTTCCAGACTCTATCCAAAGACCAGACTCTCTCCCAGATCAAAAGACTCTCCCTCCAGCTCATGACCGTCATAAAATCTGTATCCTTCTACCTAGTAAGCCTCTTATCTCTCCCCCAACACCAATTTCTTCCAGGACGAGAATCCGACCAGTGGAAATGCTCAAAAGCTTCTGAAACTGTCACTCTCCCTTCTGGATAGACTCGCTGAAGATGACGCTTCTGAACTGATGTCCTGTTCTCTCAGTCTCCAGTTTCTTGCTTTTCTTGCCAGACGATTCGAAAGTGACAGTGATACAATGACACCGATCGTTGGTGTCTTAAGATCTGTTGCCTCGAATCTAGAAGAAGAGGACGCCAAAAAAGACTTTGTCAGTATTGTTGGCGACAGGATTTTGTCGAGATACGATATCGTTGTGCAAAGTTTTTGGTAAATAAACACTGGTCGGGAATAGGAGCTTTTTAATATTGACACGGATTGCTTACTTCACTGCCGTGCAATACACTTCTTATCAACTCTTGCTTGGTCGAGCAACTGTTTCGGCTCTTGTGTACCTTAAAGAGACAGCTCTCTTCTCTCAAACCGTGCGCTTTTCTGAATTTGAATTTTGCAACGGGAAGCTGGAAATACTTGTACTCAAGTTACTTGTTCGTAGGGCAGACGGCTATTATAAGAAGATAGTCTATTGTGTACAATTTTCTTTATTTTCAATTTTCTTTATTTTCAATTTTCTTTATTTTCAATTTTCTTTATTTCAATTTTCTTTATTTTCAATTTTCTTTATTTTCACAAACTGTGCGCTCGCTTCTTCAAGCACTCTCTAGTGGCCTACCATCGCCGTCGCCGTTTGTGGAAAGAAGAAATTCCGGTCCCAGCACTGCGACACAGAGGGATCGTCACGTCAACACCCATAGCGCGAAGCCAACTCAACGTCTGGCGGGATCGTGCGAGGAATGAGGAGGAAAAATGGCCGAGATAGAAGGAGATCAGCGACGAGCTCTAGGGAGAGCGAGTTCGCGCTATGGAAGCGGCAAGGGAGCCCTGACATGATAGCAACCCCTTGATTCCGGCAATAAATTGTAATTGTAATTGTAATTGTCTATTGTGTGTTGAGAGTCTGTATGCGTCTATCCTACGATATATATTATCGTTCACTAATGGTTTGAATACTAGTTTATTGATTGGGGTATAGGGTATAGAGAGATATAGAAGGTGGTACATAATTACAGCGAGGAAGCCACACACTTACATACGAACACGCGAACACACAAGTCAAAGGGTCCTCCTCCCGGAGGCGGGGAATCTGGTCAAAAGGTCGGGAGCGACATTACTTTTTGCATTTTTCGGTGCTTTACTCTCATTTTATGTTTCTACGTGTGTTTAATCGTTTTAGGGCAAAATTTCGCCCCTATTACGACTACTTTAGCAGAAGAATTACCGAGAAAAATGGTGAAAATTGACGTTCATTATTTACCTCGAGAGACAGCTCTCTTCTCAAAGGGACATATTAATTTTACCTCGATCGAGGCTTCCGCCAGCCATGAACTCCATCACGTATCCTTGATTTATTGGGAATATGTTAATGATCTGCATCGTACCTTCCATAGAGGGTGACGATGTTTGGTTGCCTTCCTCCCTAGAAAATATATTAAAAATCTAGAGCGTTTTCTTTATATTCCGGCTAACTTTTTTATACAGGCTAGATGACTACGATTGCAGTCATTTAGGCTATTCCGGAGTTATGAGAGCCCTGGTTTTATTAAATTCCCGGCTAGCCAAAAGTTTAGCCAGGGACATAAAGAAACGGCTCTGGTCGAAAAAAACGCGTTCGGTCATCCACCCATTTACCCATAATGACAGCGTCCCTTTAAAGGAATATTTCAGTTATGGGTGAGCAGGTGAAGGAAGCGCGGTTTATTTTTAAACGGGTCCCGCAACGAAGTTCCCTGAAAACTTATCTTTTGCTTTTTCTGGCGCTTTGCACAGATTTTCTAGGTTTCTGTATGTGTTTAGCCGTTTCGTCGCTAAATTCCACTATAGAGTAAGCTACTTTGACAGAAAAACTACCGTGAAAAATAGGGAAAATGGCCGTACAAGAATCCATTCTCTTGATTTCTAAGTGTGTTTAATTGATTGACCGTCAATTTATATCCTAGAATAGTCTACTTCGACAGAAATATTGCCAAAAAATGGAGAAAAAGGCTGTGCGATGGAAAAAGATAACGTTTTATCAATTTTTTTCTCATTTTTCTCGGTCATTTCTCTATCAAAGTGAAATTCTAGAATAGCCATTCTAGGGTAGAATTTGACGGTAAATCGATTAAACACACTTAGAAGTCATGAAAATGTGTGCCAAGCACCGAAAAATACGAAAGATTGATTTTCAGGAAACTTGGTCGCGGGACCCAACAAGAAAAGTCGTGCCCGGAGGACATCCATACACCCGCAATGTCAGTGTCCCTTTAAGGTAGCCTAGAGCTCATATTTCTCCCTCTCTCTTCTCAATGGAAGAAAACAAAACAGTAGGTAAGATGCAACCATTTTATTATCGTATAGCCAGAGAACGAATATGAAGAGGAGCCAGATATCGAAATACCAAACATCAAGTTTGGGCACGACACGTTTGAATGGTCTGCAGTTTTTGATGGGAGGAGGTGAAGGCACTACTTTTGCAGCCAACATAACGGGGTTTGTGTAAGTAGTAGCATGTTAGCGTTCTCCACGATTTAAGATTTGTCTGTGTTAAAATATTTCACAAATTTGGCGAACATGAAAGAAAGGAAGTGGAAAAGCTTGCGAGCCTGGTAAGAATTTGGAGGGTTTCTTTAGCTCTGGTCTAAAAAATTTGTCCCATGCAAAAACAGTGGCCCCATGAAAAATTGTAAAAAAAAATTGTGATCCCAAAGATTTCATTTTTTTTGTGAATGTGCTGAAGCGAGAGGAATACCATACATCTATAGGCTTAGTGCCGCTATACCATTACCTGATGCGCAGCTTAGCCCTTAAGTTTGCATTCAAGAGCCGCACCCAAAAACCCTGGTAGAGCTTCTTGGTGCAAACTTAGGATGTGCATCAGGCAATGGTGTACCGGCACTAAGCCTATAGATGTATGGCATCGCCCAATCGCTTCGGGTTAAAACCCTTTTAGTTCAGGTGAATAATCCCTATGCTTGTTTTGGGACCACTTTTTTTGCATGTGACCACTTCATTTAGACCAGAGCCGTTTCTTTATGTCCCTGGCTAAACTTTTGGCTAGCCGGGAATTTAATAAAACCATGGCTCTTATAACTCCGGAATAGCCTATAAATGATCGATCGTAACCATCTAGCCTGTATATCCAACATCTTGGTAAGGATGTCGGAAGTGCAGGAACTTTACAGCTTGAACTGGAAGTCTGCGACATTCTCGAGTAGACCAAAACATTTTCGAGTTTTGCGCGTTCTTCAATCTTATAGAGCAGATCACGGATTTTTGCTGAACATTACAAAGGTGGAACCTGTAATCTTGGCTCTAAAAATTGAGCTTTGTTTTGGTCTATCCGAAAATGAGGTCAGAAGTCGTAGACGTCCAGTTCTACGTGCAAAGTCCCTGTGCTTCCCACATTCATACCAAAGGATTAGATGCTGATAGATACAGGCTATATGGCTACGATTTCGGTCATTCATAGAGGTGTTTTCAGTGCCCTGGTTCCATTATTCCACCGGCTAGACAAAAAGCTCGCCGGGGCATAAAGAAAACGCACTATTTTATTTTTAGTATATTTTTTTTAGAGAGGAAAGCACCCAAACATCGTCAAGCTGTACAGAATATACGAGACATATTCCCAACAGATTAAACCAGGGGTCCGTGATGGCTGGCGGAAGCCTCGATCGAGGTAAACTTTTAACTTCTACTTACCGTAAAAGCTCTAATATAAGTACCCCTTACTTCATTTCTTAATATAAGAAAAAAATTACGTATTCCGCATCTGCTCTACAATTTTGCAGAGCAGATGCAGAACATCGGAAAGTCAGAAAAAGCCGGAGAATGGACGTTTCTATTTGAAGTTGGGTGATTTTCAGTCTTTCAGAATACGGCCAAATGCTGCTACTATAACTTCAAAGTGAGTCTGTCGTATGTACAACAACCTTTAATCTAATTCATCACTTCCTTTCTCGGCTCCGGAAACGCTTCAGTGGTTTTGCTTCTCCGACTATTCGAGCGACATTTGGAGTTACGAATTGGTCCTTGACTTAATCACTCATGATGGCCGGTGGGAGTTTAGTTGACTCGACCTAATATTCTTTAAGTAATCCTTTTCTCTGTCTCCAATAGAGAAGAAGGCTGAAAGAAGCTTTGTTGCTAAACAGAACTGTCCGACCGAAAATTCGAGACGACTTGCACGAGAATCTAGTCGAGCTGATCGTAGCTTGCCTAAGATCTGAGAGACGCGATGACAATGAAAAGATCAAACCGTTGGGGTCCTTTCTTCCAACTGCAGCTCAGATTTGTCAGTTCTTGGAAGGAAAAGGTCACACTGTATAAAGCAGTTCTGTCATTCAATGAAAGACTGATACCGTGCGTACTGATCAATCGACCTTCCTTTTTCTCAGCAAACACTAAGCAATCATTTGAAATCACATTGAACCGTCTCACGACGCTCTTTCCCACTCCGTCTGCCATTTATAGATATGCGTCTTCTTCTCCTGGTAAGCTGGTTTCTCTGTCTCTCTGTTCCAGAGTCGAAACACACACAAATTAGGCAACTCGAGCTTTCGTGTCATTCCTTTAGATTCTTCTCATAGTCGTTGTGTCCCATGCATGTACCAATGACTCTTGCTCTATGAATGAAGTCTGTCTGAGAAAGACATGCTGGAAAAAAACCAAACTCAACATTATTGTGGGTTTCAATCCGGAAGCAAGGTCAAGATTTTCAGCCAACCAAGAAGTCCTGCTCGAACAACAGTGCATGTCACGAGAAGTACGATGAACTCTGTTTCGGCGGGGTCTGTACTCTGGCTCGACCCAGGACTGAACCACTGTAGAAGATCGGGAAATAAACTCGTCTAAATGAAGTGGTCACATGTCTCTATTTCTCTCTATCTCTGACTCTGTCTCTCTGTATCACTATTTCATTATTTCCTCTCTACTTCGATCACAGATTATGAATGTTCGGGATTCCTCTTGAACAAGGGGCGTATTCGCAAAAACAGTGAGCAAAGAATATGTTTGGGCAAGGTACAGATTCTGAATCAAGGACAACTGAAGGGGACACAAACTTAAAGGAAGGAACTAAGTAATTATGCGTAAGTAGTATGCAAGGGACTCTTGGGTCCCGTCACGAAGTATACATCTTCTTGGCAGGACCCAAAACATGAAGCTATATACAGAAGGGGGCCAGACTAGCTATATCTAATCACAATTTCTTGGAACTTCGGTCGATTTCTCGGATTCACTTCAAGGTTTCCACGCCGGGGGCTCGGTCAGCTCGATGTCGTCGCCTCCTCTGCAATTTGTGCTTTCACCACCAACTTGTCCCTGTTTCCTCGTATGAATGGAACGTGTCCGTTTGACCAAGGTATCATTTTGTAGGACTAGTTCATAGTATTTTGAGGCCTTCTGTATGGGCTCGTTTGGCTCGGGAAAGGAATTGATTGAGCCAAGAGAGTCGGCTAGGCCAGTGTCTTGACTTCTGAAAGAGTTCAGGGTGTTGAGATGGAATCTAGGGAACTACAGGCTACAGAGGGAAAGAAGAAGCTGGATAGAAAAACTGCCTGAGATTTCTGAAAACGGCAAAAACAGATTATGTCTCTGTTGTACCGGTGCTGAACAGTTCAGCATTTACTCTTACTGTCTGTGTCTCAATTTTCTTCCTAGAAGTTTTGTCATCTCTCTGCTGTCTACTAATGTCTGTCCTGACAACGTGTAGGGAACTAAAAGGGGCCTAACGTTGTTCCAAACCTAGAGAAAACTTCATGAATCCACGAGGTCACGAACCAAAAGCGCGAATCTATTGGCAAAAAGTTACCACAAGCAGATGGTCTGTTCTACGCAGTTTTGAACAGGGCTAGTAAGTTTATAGACACACTGAACTTCTTGTCTATTCTTTTCTGCCGATCCTGTAATCTCACAGGTAATAAATATAGGTTGGGAGTTAGCTCCAGACTATTGAAAAACTAAGAATCAACAAGCTATGTACCAACTGGGTACAAAATTTCGAATTCTTCGGATCAATGTTGTATTAGAGGTTGTCTAGGAAGCAAGGAATGTAAACACGGTAGTTTTGCAACACACTGATATGGACAAGAAAAAAGCAAAGACTAAGCTTGACTCACCTGAATGCCACAGTAGTCGTATACAGTCCATAGCCATTACCATTGGTATCCATCGGTCTCGAGGAGCTGTAAGTGATGCCAGGAAGGTCTGGCAAAACGGAATGATCGAAGAAGGGACTTTGGAATGCGCCGGTCCTGAAATGAGGGGTTCAAAGCCACAAAAGAGCTGTGACCTGTGAGGAGAAGTCGTCTGAACGTAGGATCCGGAGTTGGAACGGGCGTGGTCAGTTATAAGACCGCCAGGAATCGTGACTCGGCTTCTTTTCTTCCTCTCCTGAATGTTCTCTCTCATCTGTTCCAGACGATGGAAATCTCTGGAAGCTGTCCCGTCTTCCCGCTCTCTGGAGTAGAAGAAGTCGCCCCTGAAAATGGAATGTAGCAACCTCTCTGTCTCTCTGTTTCACTGTCTCACTGTCTCTCACCTGCTCTCTCCAATTATTTCTCCCAGCTTCTCCCTCTCTTCCATCAGCTCGGCTATCCTTCTCTCCTTTTCGCTCTTCTCCTCTTCCAGTTTCTGGACCTTTGCCTCCAGATTCTCGCTCAGTGCTATCATCTGACTGTTCTTCCTGTCTATCTCCTCGTGCTGTTTTTGTCTCAGATCCACCACTGCTCTTTCCAACTGCGTTATCCTCTCGTCCTTGCTATAGATGGTCTTCTTGAGCCGGGTCAGGGTCTCATCGTTGGTGTCTGTTGAGAGACGGACAGCTGAAGAACGTTTGAGGCTACCGGACAGCGATGCATCCTGAAAGAGAGACAGTTGAGAGAATATAGGTGAGATACCTTGTTCAACTGCATTTTCAGCTGCGTGATTTCCATCTCCCATTGGGCTCTTTCAGTGGAATGAGCCTCGTCCCGGGCCTGTTTGTCCATGAGAGTCTCTTGCAGCTGTCTCTGTAGCTGTCTATTAGTGTCAGCTACATGTGAGAGCTCTTCACAGGTCTAAAAAGGAAAAGACTGTGACAGAGACAGAGATGAAACCCACCTTCTCTCTCTTGGTCAGCCTCTCCTGGGCATTACTCAAGGCTTTGTCCAGGAATGCAATGTGGTTTCGTTGCTCTTCCAGAGTAGCTGTCTGGGCGTCGATTTCCAGTCGCTGACGGTCTTTGCAAGCTTGAAGGTCTTTGTCTGAAAGCGAGGGGATTGCACTATCTCTCTATCTCTCTGTCTCTCTGTTTCTCTCTCACTTACTCTGCGTAATCAGATCCGCTAGAACCATGTTCAGCTGGTTGATCTTCTCCACAGCCTGGGCATGTTGATAGTTGGCCATAGAAGTTGAGCTCTGCTCCAGTCTCTCCTGTAAGGCATCTTTCTCTGCCATGGCTCTTTTCAAGTGAATCTCCATTTGGGCCAAGGCACTCTTCTCCAAACTATCCTGTCTCTCTTTCTCTCGAAGTAGGCTGTCGTATTCGTGCTCGATTCGGTTGTAAGCTGCCTCAATCTATAACAGTTCAATGAAAATCAATGTGAATCTTAGCTAACCTGTTGCAGCTTCAGTAACTTCTTCTTCAAGGTATCCATTTCCCTCTTGAGGTGTAGGTTCTCCTCTCGGAGAGAGTTGACCAGTTTTTGATTATTAGGTACCTGAAGACGCATGTTGATGAAGAAATGGCAGTTCCCTAGTCTAGTAAGCTTTTCTAATCGGTCTTATCGGAATGAGTAAGCCGGAAAGACAAAAAGGCAGAGGGACAGAAAGACAGAGAGACAGATCACCTACCCTTTGATTTCCCAGTCCATTACCGGTCATCTCAGCCGCCTGTTGCTCTCCAGACCCAGATGACAGTCTCTGATACGGATGATTTACAGGATGAGGAGTACTAAAAATTTCCAATGCTCTCTGTCAGAAAATGTTCCTCAAAGGGCGTTGGCCCTTCTGACTGTTCGGCGCCTCCCATAGACTATTCGGAATTGTTTGGAACCGTGCGATAAGATAAACAAAAAGAGCAGGGTACTTACTACTCGGGAGGTCGATCCGTAATGGCTATTAGACAGGGCTGAGAGTGACTCATCGTTCTCCCCTGGGGGACAGCTCCTCCATTCCGTTGGACGGTACTGGCTCTGAAATTTTATGATGACTTCATTTCCGGCTATCTTGTTCAATGGACATCAAGACTTATCTTTTACCAGTCGAAGCATCGCCGAAAAACATTTGGTGAGCTCATCGGAGTGTTCTTTTGATAGAGACAGAGACTCACACTTTCTCAATCTTGTGCAAATTGTTCCTCGAAGACTGTTTTTGCTGCGCCGGTGTCGGATTCCTTTGCGCCTGTAGCTTCACCTGGCTCTGGTACTTCTCCAGCATTTGTTGTAGCTTTCGATCGTTGTCTTCCAGGATGGATCCAGAGCTTGCGGTACCTGGATACTCTGTCAAAAAAGTTGTAAAATGGCCTACCCTGCATTATTTTCTGCTGCTCACTCAGTCCAATGACACTCTGTTGGCTAGAGGCGGCTTGGGCAGCTTGTTGCTGTTGGTGTTCTTTCATCAGGTTGATTAGCATCGATTCTCCTAAAAATGTGGTAGTTTAGAAGCTCTTTAACATAAAAATTAAATAAAAGACCTACCTTGATGCATAGGTTGGACAGTGTTGATCCTGCGCCCATCAAACTCGGCTGACTTTCCTCTGGCCTCCCGTGACGGGACCGGTAGGTCCATCCACCTTAATTCTTGTCATTATGATGTATTTTTAAGATAATTGGATGAAAAAGACAAAATGAGAGTGAAAAAAAGCAAAGAAAATCAATTTTACCTGGCGTGGGAAAGTAGTGTAGGCGGGTTGGGTGCCGATTGCCGCGCGATCGGATCGATTGATAGCGGTCAAGAGTTGCGGGACCCCCGAGACATTTTGTTGAAGAATGCGAGAAGTTTGGGCAATGATTCAGGCGGAAAACAGGGATGACAGTCTGTTTGTTCTGTCTCTCAGTCTCTCAGTCTCTCTGTCTTCCTGTCTCTCTGTTTCTCTGTCTCTCTCTCTCAGTCTCTCTGTTTTTCTATCTGTCAACAACAGCATAAGCATTGCGAATGACTTTTATTGACCGGTAGCTTATCGACAGGTCTCATCGATGCAGAAGAGACCCTTCGGACAGTGGTCTTCGGAAGAACACTGAAATAACTGCCGTTAGTGACTCTCTCTAAAAGCCTTACGATAATGGCAAAGTTCAGCCAGTTGCGGAAGAGCATGTTCCTCTTGTTAACGCACTTTCCAGCGGGCTTGTCGCAGACGAGAGGCTTTACCCAGTCAGTGCTTGACGTACAAAAGGGCAGAAGCCTGCCAGTGGGGCTCCGATGAGCGGTTGTTCTCCAGGGTTGCAGAAGGAGACGGGTAACAGTAACACAGACAAACAGACAGAGAGAACCTCTACCGTTCCAGACAGTCCAATAATCTCATTAGCATTCCCACCTCAAAGCTCAAGCCCAAAGTTTCTCTTTACATTCAGCCAGTATGCATCTCCTCTTTCAGATAACTTCAGGTGCTTTGTGTTCTAGTGTCTTTCAGAATTTTCTCCTTATGCTTCTGTTTCTTTTCCTCGAGATGAGCCCTTTTCGACACCCAGACACGTCTGGAACGGGGTGCAGTGTGCTCACTATAAGACTCTCATGTGGTAATTGTTTTAATTCTTCAAAAGTACAAGGCCTATTAAGACAGACCGACCCTATAACATCAATTACGACTGAGTCTATTACCAGTCATCATCTGTGACACTGTCTCCCTGTCTTTCCGACTCTCTGCGTCTTTTTGTCTCCTTCTCCCTGTCTATGGCATTCAGACCCAATAATGAACTCTCATGCTTCAATAAACACTATGCCTTTTCGGGAGGAACTAATAGGAAATGCGGCTTCTATTCTTCGTAAGCTCTATCAATACTCAATTGTAGCCTTCATTTCCTCGTACTTGGCATCCTGGTTGTTTCCAGCCCTTTTCGGGGAGGTATCAGCAATGATGACCGTATACATGTGGAAACGACCTTTCTAAAAAATCATGGCTGTGTGGCTATTCATCCTCCGGTTCCCCCTCTCTGAAAACTGAAAACACTAACATGGTAGGGTACCAGAAATAATAACCTAGCAACTTTTAGATATATGTTCCGTGTGAGACGGGTAAGGGCTGCCACAAGATCTGTTTAGTCATGGAGTGCTACAATACGCTGGGCCACAGCATCACGGGAAATAAAGATTCCAACCGCAGAGGGACAAGAGTCACCTGGAAAGTGCTCTTTATTAATCAAAAGACAGGGAAGAGTATAGTTAACAGAGATCACAGTTTCTTCTCTCCCGCCTTAAAAAGGAGTCTCGGGACGGCTCTCACGCCATTTCTTCAGCTCCGGGTTGCTGTGGACCTTCTTGTAGTGCTCCCGGAGCTCCGGGAAACCATCAACAGCCTGGGGAGCCTTCCCATCGATCTGGGCCACAAACTCGGCGACGATCAGATCAACATAGGTCAGAGAGTCTCCAACCAAGTAACCGCGACCGCTCTTTTTCAAGGCGTTGACGAAGAAGGGGAAGTGCTGCTTGACAGCCGGGAGGAAGGTTTCCTCCTTGAGCTTCTCGAGGTCTCCCTGGGCAAATCCGAGGAGGACAACGACGTAGGGACGGATGGCGGTGGTGAAGTCCTTCCACTGGTCGGCCAGAGCGTCGACCTGGGCCTCTTCCCAGGCGTTCTTTCCGGCAAGGCCTGAAAGATACCGCTGTCTCTCTTCCTTAGAACGCATAACTCACTGAACTTCCTGGACAAATAACGAGCAATGGCCAAGGACTGAGCCAGTTGCTTGCCATCCTCTTCCAGAACGGGCATCTGTCCGAAAGGCATGCTAGCCTTGAGAGCTGGCCAGTCATCGCGGTTAACTCTCTTGTCCTCGAAGTCGACCTTGGCTACGGAGAAGATCTGTCGAATGACCTCTCCAGCTCCACGGCCGTTGAAGTAGACGAGCTTGTAGCTGACCATTTTCTAGAAACAAGGAGATGACTAGATGGTAGGGGGAGGGCTGAGAGAGGAGGAAAAGGCGGAGCGAATCTATTGCCATGGTCACAGAGTGCAGATGGAAAAAAAAAATAAAGAGAAAGTGTGTTTGGATATGAGCGGGATCTGTGAACGTGGAGAGGAATTACTGGGTAGCTTTTTTGTACTCGGGGAAAAAGCGAAATAAAAGGTAGAGAGCAGTATCGATTTTGCTGCCTCCCTGTCTTTCAAATTGAAACGACAAAGGATGCCAGCAAACAGTGCCAAAGATCACCTCTGCACGATCGACCAAGGTTCAAGGCTCCCATTAATTTCCTCATACCTTTTCTATGGGCGATATTTGAACTGGGTATACTTTAGAGAGTAGAAAACGCGTCAGTATAACTGCGGAATGCCAGCAATGATAGGAGGTGGAAGGTAAACAAGCCAAGAGAGAGCGTCCAATGCCACCCAACGGGCTGACCTGGCTATTTATGTGAGGAAAGGGAAGTTTCCAGTGCAGAAAGGGGCGGGCATTTGTCAGCATTTTCGCATCATTGAAGATTGCTGGAAGATGACAAATAGCCTAGAGGGATAACGATTTATGGATGAGTAACAGTCTCTGTCTCTGTCTCTGTCTCTGTCTCTGTCTCTGTCTCTGTCTCTGTCTCTGTTTGTCCCAGTCTAATTGGCCTGGGCACAATCTCTGTTCCCACTTTGTGACCCAGGTTACGAAATAGCATTGCAAACAGAGACAGCAAAGAAAGACACAGGTCGGACATAAAATGTTGTGCCCCGATTCCAATTATAAATAGAGTGCAGAGCGGTTGCCCTGACATCGGATTCTTATTCCTTTCTTCTCTCTGTCTCTCAGTCCCTACTTCATAGCTCGTTTCAGAACATGGTTCACTACAAGGTCACCTACTGGAACGGTCGTGGTGCGGCAGAAGTCCACAGACAGCTTCTGTTCTTAGCCAAGCAAGAGTTCGAGGATCACAGAGTCGAGAGAGACAACTGGCCAGCTCTGAAACCATCCATGCCATTTGGACAGGTCCCGGTCTTGGAGGAGGATGGGAAACAGCTGGCTCAGAGCAGTGCCATCGCTCGGTATCTGGCTAGAAAATATGGTGAGTTACTGTCTCTCTGTCACTTACGAAAATCTATTTTCAGGCTTTGCCGGCAAGAACGCCTGGGACGAGGCCCAAGTCGACGCCCTGTCGGACCAGTTCAAGGACTTCTGCAAATCCTTCCAGCCCTACATTGCTGTCATTTTCGGAGTCGGAGAAGGGGACAAGGAGAAGCTCAAGGAGGAAGTCTTCCTCCCAGCCGCCAAGACCAATCTACCCTACTTCGTTCGCGCTCTGAAGAACAGTGGAAGCGGCTACTTGGTCGGTGACTCTCTGACCTATGTGGATCTCATGATTGCCGAACTGACATCGTCCTTCTTCGAAAAGAACGCTCCAGAAGTTCTGGACGAGTTCCCGGAGATGAGGAAACACTACAAGAAGGTTCAGTCGCATCCGGATTTGAAGAAATGGACCGAGACCAGGCCTGAGACTGTGTTCTAAATTGTGATGAACGTAAATCCTTGCTTTATCACTGTATTGTTTGTGGGGTGATAAGAAGTGAGTCTGTTGGGAGCACGGAAACAGATACAGAGACAGAGGAACAGACGGATAGAGTGACAGAGAGACTAAGACATTCTGATCTCTGTCTCTTCAAAGATCTGAACCTCTTTTTTTTGCAAGCGCACCATGTGTACTTGAACGGGATGACAATTTCCGCAATTGGATCCTTTATCACCATCTGATCTTTGGTCCAGCTCTTATTCGTATGTTTCCTATTACAGCCTATTGCTGACTCAGTCGCCGCCATCTCTCTCCGTTTGCAATTGCCAAAAAATAGAGGCCACGAACCACACAAACAACAGCGAGAGAGCGCCCCGAAAATGCTGACAATTGGCCATGCGAGAGGGGGAGCTGCGCTCAGCTGGTGCAGGTGCTGACAATATGAGAGCTTCCTCCCGTTGCTATATAAACCGACGTCTAGCTCGGATTGAGTAGCCACTTTCTGCACCTACCCTGTCTCCAAATTTTTCCCCCTCTTCCTCAAACCCATCCAATTCCAAATTCTTCAGAATGGTGAACTACAAGCTGACCTACTTCCCGGGTCGTGGAGCTGGAGAGATCATCCGCCAGATCTTTGTCGTGGCCAAGCAGGACTACGAGGATGTGAGAATCCCCATGGATCAGTGGCCTCAACACAAGGCCGAGATGCCTTTTGGACAGATGCCTGTTCTGGAAGAAGATGGCAAGAAATTGGCTCAGTCCTATGCTATCTCTAGATATTTGGCCAGGAAGTTTGGTGAGTTGTGGGAAGAGACAGAGACAGGGACACAGAAAGACAGAGAAACAGAGGGACAGAAAGACACTAAAACAAAGAGACAGAGAGAAAGAGAGACGAGTGGTAAAGCGTCACTAAGACGGAGAGAATGAGAAACAGAGAGACATGTGTGTTACAGGTCTGGCCGGCAAAAACGCTTGGGACGAGGCCCAAGTCGACTCTCTCCTCGACCAATGGAAGGACTTCATGACCGAGATTCGTCCCTATGTTGTCGTCCTCATCGGGTTCGGACAGGGAGACCTGGAAAAGCTCAAGGAAGAAGTCTTCATTCCTGCTGTCAAGAAGCACTTCCCTTTCTACCTCAACGCTCTGAAGAAGAACAGCTCTGGCTACCTGGTCGGTGACTCTTTGACCTCCATCGACCTGCCAGTCGCTGAGTTCATCGCCAATCTGGATGAGAAGGCTCCGCAGCTCATTGATCAGTTTCCTGAGCTCCGTCAGCACTACAAGAAGGTCCACAGCAACCCGGAGCTGAAGAACTGGCGTGCCAGCCGTCCAGAGACCCCATTCTAATCAGTGATCTCTTCATTGAATCTTAATCTGTCCAGATCTCTGATATCCAGTCCGAAGAAAGGGTCGTCAATGTCTGGAAAGTCACAAGTTTCTTGAAGACAGACTGCCCTCTTTCTCTCTGTCATCTCTATACCCACTCCCAAAGAGCCATTTACACATAAGTATGTTTCCAAAAAGTCTTTGAAGAACTCGCTTTCCGCAATCGAATCGAGTAGTCTTACTCGACTATAGAGTTTCCTAGCCACGTCCACCGCCTCCTCGTGAATCTCCACATAGTTCGACGACATGTTCACAATCCTAACTATCTGCATGAACTGAATATGAGATTGGGTGAGCTTCAGATAATGGATCTGACAGCAGCGATTCAGAAGTTTCATGAGGTACAAGGTAATTTTCCGTCCACTGGAAGTAGATTTGGCTGTCTGAAAGAGTAGTTCGATCATGTGAAAAAGATTCGAAAGTACCTTGAAACCACGGACAAAGATGCGAAAAACGAGAAAGAGCTTCTGTAGTAGATTGCAGTAAGCCTGACCGGCATCCTGAATGCTTCCTATGACTTTCATTTCGTCTGATTCTGTCAGGAAGTTCTGAACAGATAGAGACTTACACTAAGAGAGTACCGCGTCCCCGGTCCAGCCGGTCTTTCCAGTGGACTTCTACGTTTTTCATACAGTAAACCCAGAACACCTCGGATGTCCCTTACAGATATGGTAGAACATCATGAGGATGTAGGTCTGAAAACAGGTCCTATGTTCATGACAGCCCAAACTTTGGAATTTGGATCAACCATCGGAGAAACTAGATACTATCTCAAGTAATCCAATGTCTTTCGTCATAAACCAGGCATTCTGGTTCATCTAACAGATTCGACTCAGAATGACTAGGCTGTCTGGTCTGTACGCTCTCAGCTCCGAAAAGTACTTCCTTGACCATAGAGACAGTGACCGGCTCGTATTAATGAACTCCATTTTTGGGGATGATGGTGTTCTTGACTTTGAGAAGAGTAAGAAAAATTAGCTTGTCACTGTCACCGTGGTAAAATATACTTTTCCGCCTTCTTGTCAGGTGAGCCGGAGTGACAGAAAGACACAGAGACAGACACTTTCCTTTTTACAGGCTGACATCTACTAAGTCATTGCCGACTTCTTCAAAGGGATCGGAGCTTGGGTTTCCGACATCTTCAATGCTCGAAATTGGGAATGCGGATCTGGAGAGCGATGCTGGCATCACATGTTTTTACCAAATTCAGCTGTCATAGGCAGACAGATCTCTTCAACCATGCCTGTAAGGTCGAGGGGCCATGACCAGTGCTATGAGAGTAATACGAGTCAGGAGAGCTGTGGTGACACGTTGGATTCTATCATTTTCCAGTTCCTATCGCTGTTTAGGTTTTGTGCCGGTTTGAAGAAGATTTCGGCTTGGTTAGACAAATACTGCTGATTGGCAGATGCTTTCTGTGACGCTGTCAAAAATTTCAGACATTGGGCGAAGAATGATGTACAGCAATGGGTTGTGAAGCAAGACAAAATCTCTCTATCTTAAATGCTTCATCTCCAATTTCTCGCCATTGAGAAATTATCAACTCCACCCAGCCCTAGCTGATCAATAAGTCTAATTTCTCTTTTATCTTGCGAGCTCTCTCCTTGCCCGTCTCTTATCAGCCGCCCTCCAACTATACTCACAACAAATTTCTCCGCTCTTTCCTTTCGCGTTTCCAGAGCTTTGGATCTTCTTTAGCGCTTCCTTCTTTTTTGGTCAGAATGTGATTAGGGATCTATTTCGATTTTATTTGAGGCATCAGACCGCTCCGCCGTCTGTCGACAGCGCTACTGGTTATCTATTTTCCCTGCTTTTTATTTCAGCGCTGTTTCTTCAGTAGCAAACTAGTGAACGGTTGAAAGTTCAATAGCCTTCAAGACTAGAAAAGAAGTTGATAAAAAGAAACTCTCTCTGATTATCTTGCTGCCTCTGTGTCTGATTTGCTCTTTTTCTCACCTTGACTCTCTGTCTCTGTCATTCGAGAACAATAAAGTACTGATTCCTCATTCTTCGAAACAAGTCTAATCGGTTCTCTGAGCCTGTTTACCTCCCTAATTCCTGACTGGGCTTCTACAGCGTGGCAAACAATAAAGATAAGACAACACTGAGTTAGCACAACGGTAACGAGAGAGCAAGATTGTAAAACTTTGGAAAAGTTAATATCAGAGACCTCTGTGTCACTGCCTCCGTTTGTGTCTTTCTGTCTCTGACTTTCTGTATCTCTGTCTATCTCTTTGTCTATCTGTCTTCTATCACTTCTAATTTCTCTCAAGGGAGAAGTCATCGACCTCACCCATCCCTAGCTGGTCAATAAGTCTAATTCCTCACCTATCTCACGATCTTTTTTCTTGCCCGTAACATTTCTCTTATCAGCAACCTTCCAACGCTACTCACAGCAGAGATTCTCCGCTCTTCTTTTTACAGTTTCCAGAGTTTTTTCTGCTGTGGCAGCAAGGAAAAGACCCCAATGTCACAGGTAGTTCTTTTTTTTTATCAACTTGAGATCAGTTCAAAACGCAGGCCACGTCCTCATTTTCGGCCAACATCTCTGACCCAGCCAGACAGATTGCTTATTACACTATTCTATCTGAGCTTCCGCTGTTGAACAAAATAATAATACTTTGGTATGCCTTGGAGCATGATGAACCTCGCGACGTCTTTGGGGGAAAAATAGAGAGTAGACCGCTAAAGGTATAGTTTTTAGCTGTTTTTGTCATTAAACTAGCACCAATTTCAGTTTTGGGAGACGTACTCAGAGGAAGCGTTTTCCGGTTTAAACGAGTGCATGAAGTCAAAATTTCTCCACATTAAATCTTGGTACAATAATGTACGCCATAACAATACTGTCAAAACGTAGTTTGTTACAGGTCAAAGGCGACGATGTTGTATGTCGGATCTTCGAGGAAATGAGACAGTAGGTTGAATAGGTCGGGACTATTAATAGAACCTTTAGCCGTCTTTATCAGCATCTTCCGGAGCAAGCACAGGAAGCAACAGATGTCTCGAATTCTCAAGTGCTGCAGGCGGACTTGGAAAGCCACCATGCATCAAAACACTGCGCTCCGCGAGTCAAAAAAGTCGAACAAAAGTCTTCTCAAGATGAGGAAATGTACTGGGGAACAAGCGGGGCAAAGGAAACGATTAAAATCGATTTCGATCGGTCACGACATCAGGGGCAGGGATTCAGGTACCATGGCTAATTTCCAAGCACCTAATTACTTGTTTAAGAAAAAATGTTGGACAGCAGACTGCAGAAAGAACCAGCAACTCGTCCGATCATGAAGTTTCAAACTCGGGCTTCCTAGAAAGCCCAGCGGTTGCTAGTGCTTACCTCTCTTCTATCTCGCCCAGTCCTTCTTCCGAGAGTCATGTCCAGAACAATCACCCACCAAAAATTCCAGCCTCGGCTGACCAAACACTTGACCGAAACCGCAACTCTCTGACTCCGTCGGAACCGTCAGCAACAACATTCCATTCGCTCAACTCACAACCAGATCAGTCCAGTCTGCAACAGGAACAGGATACAGAACAAGAGACCAGACGTAAACAGGACTTTTACACGAACGGGGTCCTTCAGGTCCAGAACATTCATCCACCAGAAGTTCCAGCCCCGGCTGTCCGAACCCCGGGTAGATACGAGAAGAACGAAACTGAAGCAAGATACGAGAAGAACTATAGATCTATCGGAGAGACTTTAACCGAGGCCGGCGACAATACAAGATGTCCCAACGGGGATCAAACTTTTGACCGAAACCGCAACTCTCTGACTCCGTCGGGACCGCCAACAGCATTCCAATCGCTCAACTCACAACCAGATCAGTCCAGTCTGCTACAAGAACAAGATACAGAACAAGAGACCAGACGTAAACAGGACTTTTACACGAACGGGGTCCTTCAGGTCCAGGACAATCATCCACCAGAAGTTCCAGCCCCGGCTGTCCGAACCCCGGGTAGATACGAGAAGAACGAAACTGAAGCAAGATACGAGAAGAACTATAGATCTATCGGAGAGACTTTAACCGAGGCCGGCGACAATACAAGATGTCCCAACGGGGATCAAACTTTTGACCGAAACCGCAACTCTCTGACTCCGTCGGGACCGCCAACAGCATTCCAATCGCTCAACTCACAACCAGATCAGTCCAGTCTGCTACAAGAACAAGATACAGAACAAGAGACCAGACGTAAACAGGACTTTTACACGAACGGGGTCCTTCAGGTCCAGGACAATCATCCACCAGAAGTTCCAGCCCCGGCTGTCCGAACCCCGGGTAGATACGAGAAGAACGAAACTGAAGCAAGATACGAGAAGAACTATAGATCTATCGGAGAGACTTTAACCGAGGCCGGCGACAATACAAGATGTCCCAACGGGGATCAAACTTTTGACCGAAACCGCAACTCTCTGACTCCGTCGGGACCGCCAACAGCATTCCAATCGTTCAACTCACAACCAGATCAGTCCAGTCTGCTACAAGAACAAGATACAGAACAAGGACAAGACACCAGAATTAAACAGGACTTTTACACTGACGGGGTCCCCCAAGAAGATGTCTACAACGTTCTGCTTCTGGGAGAAACTGGAGTTGGAAAGACTACTTTCATCAACAGTTGCGCCAACTACATCAAGTTCGATTCGATGGAAGATGCCCTGGCTGGGGGACCTAAAATTCTGATAGACTCGACGTTTACTGTTTCTGAGGTAGAATTGTCAGTTAAATAGTGTTTTACATTATTTTAGGCAGTCGGAATTAGTAAGATTACAGTCCGGGCTACGACGGGAGCAGGGAACAGTATCAATGAGCACACTGAAAAAGCTGGCGAGTCAAGAACACAGGTGAGGTACCAGCATTGCGGCAGCGACAGAGACAGTGAGAGTTAGGATATTTCCCGCATTCAAATACCCCGCGTCCTACAGGACACTCACTTTTGGTGCCAAACCGGTCTCTTTTGTTGATTCTTGTTCGCGCTCAGTTCTCCAGCTATTCCACCGTCTTTTTAAAAAATTGTCGTTTTCTAACGTTTCTTTCGTCTGACATCTGATCGTAACAGAGAGACTGAGAGACACAGCCACTAAACTCACAAGTGTTTGTAACTAGCTGCAGTAATTGCTCCAAGTTTATGCATGTACTTTTAGTTGTGTGTACCATTATTGGCTAGTGGAGAAACAATTCTAGCTAGCAGTACTAAAAAATCGAAAGTCGTTCTAGGAACCTCTGATTCACAAAATGACATGGATTGCCGAGAATGGGAAAAGAAAACTGCTGCGTATTATTGACACTCCCGGTGTCAATGACACCCGAGGACAGGATCAGGACGGTATCAATTTCAAGAAGGTTCTTCATCTCATCCAGAGTATCGGGTCCGTCTAACACTTTCTTATAATCCTATGTTTACAGAAACCTTCACGCGATTTGCCTCCTCCTCAAGCCCAACGAATCTGTCATGTCTGTCGGCTTTCGTCGAAGCTTAGACTACTTTTTGACAAAGCTGCATTCCAGTGCCCTCAAGAACATTCTATTCTGTTTCACCAATACCCGCTCGACTTTCTACCTGCCTGGAGAAACATACACCCTCTTGGAGACATATTTCGAGGACTTGAAAGCTGCCAATGGAATTGAGATAACTCTGACTTTGTGAGATTTCTCGTTCCTGTGGAATAGAGAAGTTTAGATCGAACGTATTCTGCTTCGAGAATGACTGTTTCCGATACATGTGTCTTCTGATGAATGACGGAAACCGGGTGAAAAAGCATCACGAGCAAATTGTTAGAAAAAGTTGGGAACACAATGTCCCAGAAATACGGAAGTGAGTCACCGTCACTGTCACTATCCAATGTTCGATGTCCTCTGCCCCAGTGAAGTTTTCAGATTCCTCGCCCGAATCCAACGCCTAAACCCACATTTGACGGAAGACACGACAAATATGGATACAGTTAGTGAACTACTGTCAAAACTGGCCAGACCCCTGATGGAGACAATGCAGAGCTTGGTGGACTACCAACATCAGGTGGTTAGCCTGAGGGAGAAGGTACTTTTTGTTTTCAGTGACCGTAGCAGATGAGTATTTCAGATCAATATGTCTACCCAAAGCGAGGTTGAGCTCAGGAAACTGATGCATACACAAAAAGTAAGAATTCTGTCTCCTACTCTTCTCATTTTTTATCTTTTCTAATTCAAAGTTTTCAGAAAGTGCTTAAGAAACGTTTTCTGCAGTGTACACAGCTCATTTGCATCGCTACTACATGCTCAAGCTCCTGCTACCTGAACGACGGAACACTTGTATACCAACCAAGCAAACCGTGTCACTATCAATGTCACTACCTTCAGTTGAAAGTTGGTCAAAGTTATTTGAAATTACAGGGTAGACGGTTCAGAGAGATAGACAGAACCAGCAGATGACGAGCTGCCAAGTTTTCTCAAAAGACGGCTTTTGCGCAAAGTGCCACCACAACAAGCATACCCACCAGTATATTGACTATGAGCTCTATTTAGACACCGAGGACGTAACTATTGACTAGAGCACCCGCTAAGCTTTGTTTTTCAGATAATACATGAGGACGTTCGTCAAAAACTTAGAGAATGCACTTCCGAGACTGAACAGCAGAGGATCATGCTCGAGAGCTTGAACGAAATAGTCAGTATCAAGTAATAGAGGCTGTTGCTCTGTCTCTCTGTTTCTCCGTCTCTCTGTATCTCAGAATCTCTTTCTCTCGGTCCCTCTGTCTCTCTCTCTCTCTCTCTTTGTCTCTCTATATCTCTGCCTCTGCTTCTGTATCTAAGGTATAACATCCAAACTTCAGCTTGACCAGTTGAATACCGAGGTCAACGCTATCAAGAGCGCTTGTATTGAGTTCTCAGCCTTCCTCCTCTACAGTTCCTTGAAAGCAGGTGCCGACCCTTACAGCATATATTTGGGTATCTTGATCCGGAATGAGGTTGCACATTAGTAGACTGAAGTATAGCTCAGTTCAGAGAGACAAGCAGGCAGGAAATGAGCTCTATAACAAGTTGGAGGAGATTTTTAAACAGCACAACCTCGATGTTCAACCCATTGTCCAGAGCGTGAGAACTAGGCGACAGCCCAAGTTAACTTACGGACAGGTATGTTATTCAAGTTTTATGGTCAAGTTGTTCTCAGATTAACACCAAGATCGATTACTTGCGTAGTCTGCCGAATTCCGGTCGTAAGATTTCTAAGATTCTCGAAGGAATCGCAGAAAGTATCGGCAGTAATGGTGACCAACAATTTTATGAGTGAATGTGACAAGCACGGATTATTCTATTGAATGAATTAACTATTCTTTCCAGCTGCCGGAAAGCACTTCACAGAGACACCTTCTATGGAAAAAGAGGGGAAACGGAAAATCGTATTTTTTCTCAGCACACAAGCCAAAGATTTTTGTGTACAAAGTAATCGTAGCACGATGAGAATCCGTACAAGTCTGCTCTAAGTTTGCCCATCCATCCCTTTCCAATGTCCACTGGCATAGCCCTGTATAACGGACTCGAGCGGACGGTGAAAGGAGCGATGTTCTGAACATCGACAACTTTTTTCAATCCATGCCGAATTTTTACGATAAGACGCGCAGGAAAATACATTGTTGACATTAGGCTCCTCATCTGCTATCCAGTTGACACCTGAATTTTATCAGCTTATGTCAGCCAATGTAAACCTCTGTCAGCTCCTGTTTTCTATGGCACCATGGACAATGCAGTCCAAAAATAAAATATCTCAGCTTTGAGCACTTGTACAGCACTAGCCCTACAAAATTGGTAAAAACGGGCAATGTAATCAGAAAGAGGTCACTCACTAGGGAAGGGTTTTAGTTGCCCGCGGGATATTATAACGTGATAGGTGTCATTCGGAAGGGCATCGAAAATGATGGTGTTTCCCAAAATTTCAGCTGCGGAATGGATGTCTGCTGTCCTCTGGAGCTTTTCCCGTTTCCAAATTTTCGAATTTTGCGCTCTTGGACTTGCAGATCCAGTGCTCCTTTCAACATAAGTGACCAAGTGATGCAGTGCCAAAGCGCTCCGCTGAAAAACTTTGGTTTTCGGTACGAATCCTCTCTTCGGAAAACATTCTTATTTATAGTCTACAGTGTGTCAAGAAAGTATAGATACCTCTGCAATTTCACCCGTTTGAATGATTCTTTACGTTTTCAAAGTTTGTGAGCATATCAGTTCGACAGAACCTCCATAAAAACTTTAACATTGATCATTTACTGTTTGGTGGCGAGATTCCAGGCGCAAGTTCAAAATCCTCTGTCAAGAAAGTATAGATACTTTCTCAAAACCCTAAGTATCTTGTTTCGAAAATGGCTAATATTGTAGACAAAAACTCAAAATGGATCCATCAATACAGCTGCATCACCCAAACGTCAAAAAAGTTTGGTTTCGAGCACTTTGAAAAAAGTCATTTTGTACTGAAAATCGTGATTACCTCGGTCTATAATCGATTGCTCCGTGGGATTCCAAGCAATCAACTCCAAAATCTTGGTCTTGTTCAGAGGCAAAACCGTTCTGCTACAGATGTTTTGTTTTTGCGGACTCGTATCAAGTCAAAATTAGTATTGAAAATGGGATCTCAATATACGAACGTGTATAGAGGGAAGGGATTTAACATTTTGAAGAACTAAGTTCTGGGCCTTTGTCACCTATAATATCACGTATCTTCCACAAAATTTTGGAGTTGATTGCTTGGAATCCCACGGAGCAATCGATTATAGACCGAGGTAATCACGATTTTCAGTACAAAATGACTTTTTTCAAAGTGCTCGAAACCAAACTTTTTTGACGTTTGGGTGATGCAGCTGTATTGATGGATCCATTTTGAGTTTTTGTCTACAATATTAGCCATTTTCGAAACAAGATACTTAGGGTTTTGAGAAAGTATCTATACTTTCTTGACAGAGGATTTTGAACTTGCGCCTGGAATCTCGCCACCAAACAGTAAATGATCAATGTTAAAGTTTTTATGGAGGTTTTCTGTCGTCTTCTATCGAACTGATATGCTCACAAACTTTGAAAACGTAAAGAATCATTCAAACGGGTGAAATTGCAGAGGTATCTATACTTTCTTGACACACTGTATTTCCAACCTCCAGCGGCACTTACGAATTCTTTAAAGGTAGAATGCGAAAGGTAGCATCCTTGCAGATGATGTCTTTCAGCCAAGCCCATACGTGCTCAATAGGATTGAGAATACAGTGATGGGGCGGCAGGAAGAGCTTTTTTCGCGGCTATCGGTTTTGGTGGGAATCTGGAGAATGGAATGTCAAGGAAAAAAAAGAAAAATGTACCTCGTCGATAGCCTGACAGTGATAGCCTGCATTATCCAAGACTATCACAGGCTTTCTGCCCCCAGCTGCCTCTTTCACTTTCGGCAGGACATCGCCGAGCCACTCCAGAAAGAGCTCACCGTTCATGGTGCGATGGTAATCACCATCCTCGATGTTGCCGGCATTCTGCCAGATCTAGAGAAATTCAGCCTATCAGCAAGTTATTTTTTAAAAACCTTTGTCGTGCCGGACAACATTGCCAATTCGGTGAGCATTGAGATGACGATCGCTCGCTTTCCGCGTGATGGAGCAGGGGTCGGTCCAACCTTGAAGCCTCGATCGAGGAATTCTTTCGGAAAACTGTCGGTTTTGAAAAAGAACTTTATCCTCACCGAGGGCTTCGAGATCCACCCAGTCATGGGTGCATCGCATTCCCTGGAAGAGCCAGGTCTCGTCCACATAGCACAAAAATGAATCTATGTCTCTCAACTCGGTTATGCGTTTCAAATATGCATGTCTGAGGCGGACCAGGTAAGGGGTTTCATAAATGAAGACCCTGTCCGTAACTTTACGGAATGAGAATCCCAAAGGACCCAACATTCTCCACAGACTGGGCACACTATATTGAAAGTCATCTCCAAGTTTTTCTTTCAGCTTATTCAAAAGGGCAGTTAAGGTGATCCGTTGATCGGCCTTGTACTGGGCATGAATTTCAACGCGAATTTCTCCCAAGATATCAGACGGGACCTTATCGAACAAACGTTTGCCCTTCGAGCTGGGAGTTTGACAGACAATCACGTGGTCACTGCATTTTGGAAGCACGGCAACCTCATCGTCAGAAAACTCAGAATTATTCTTGGCATGCTTAGAGACTGGTTTTTTGATGGCGTTCCTGACTGCTTCGACGCTGATTCCGCAGGCGCGAGACGTTAGACTAACAGGATTGCGGAGATCAGCAAACGAGGGACCGATAGCGACAGAGAGCTTTGTCAGGAAGCGGTGAATACGAGAGACGACAGTTACGGTTTTGGCACAGAGTCTGGTGCCCCGCTTTATGTTTTTCTTCTTGGACAAGACGGCATTCAAAGAAAGGGCCGATTTGTGGAAGGTTTCTAACTAAAATACAAGTATTTTTCAGTAAACACAGTTTATTCACTCTTTTTAAACTGTTTTCACTAAAAAATCGAATACGTAATGAGGAATAATAACTACAAAGCCGGGATATGTGAGGAAAGATGTCTCTCATTTCAGATTTTGTAATTTAGAACTAGGTACGAAGAAGTGTTATAAAGTGATGCGCCCACTAAGCTATTATAGATTGTTATTATAGAACAATGATATTCTGCAGTAACGCAATGCCCCGGGTAGATACCCGGGAAGGAGAAACCCGGCTTGAGGATGCCGGAAAATTTGGGTTTCTCAGGAATGACAATTCCTGGAGAACGAGTTTTGTTGAGCGAAACGGGCTCAAACTCGAAGAGAACACGAGAGGGGTTTATATTCAAATTTATCTCCACTATGAACAATAATTATTGAAAAGCTAAAATCAACAGAACCAAATCTTACAGCTCTAGACACTGCCCAACAAACACACAGAAAAATAATGGCGTTACGGCAAAAGTCCGCGCATACGTGATTGCGTACCCGCGCTATTTGAAACAGGACAAAAAATGGGAGGGGCAATGATATATGATATCGACGAGGGAAAAGAAAGATACCGGAATGCCTGGGCGTTACTAGCCCCCCCTCCGAGCGGTCGATCCCATGCGGCCGTCGCGACGTGGTCCCAGGTAGGTCTTCTTGAAGTTGTGGCTCAGTTCGGCTCTGTAGTTGTCATTCGGCTTTCTCTTGCGATCGCAGACGTTGTCCCTGGTCTTCTGGTCGTTGAACGTGCGGTGGCCCAGAGTAGTGACGATTCCTAGTCCCTTGAGCTCGAATCCGGCAGCCCTCATGTACGAATTGATAGCGTTAGTCGACAAGCGTCCATTTAGCAGCGTTGATTGAACGTATGTTCCCAGCGTGGCATGGTAGGAGCGAAGCGACTCGAAGTTTTCCTTCTGACCGAGCAGATGAACGTAGTTGAGCTTCTCGACTTCCTTGAACATCTCATCGTAGGCTTCTTGTTTCTTGATCCAGGTGTCAACGTCAGAGAAGATCGGACCTCTCAGACATATTACATGGCCCCGTTTCTGATGACCAATGTCCTCGAGGTGCTGTAGAAGTTCCTTGTTGAAGCGGCCCGGGTCTTCCGGCAATACTACAGCCGTGTAACGATAACCAGCAGCCGAAATAAGGGTAGCCAGGGTTTCTGGGTGATACAGTTCCATTTGCACTGGGGTATCCAGTTTGAGAGCCTCCGAGTACTTCTCACTAGGCCAGAGGACGCGATCCCGTTTGTCATTCTTCTTCGTGAAGGGCTTTCCTGTCATGACGTCCTTGAATGCTTGATTCACTTCTTCGTTCGACAGGCCGAGTAGAGGAGCCTCGCAGAAGTCAATCTCTTTGTTGACCAAAGCCGGTCCCATCGATGACAGATGAACACATTTTCCTTTGAAGAGCTGATAGGCACGGCCGAGATCGCAAATGGAGATCTTGTACTCTTCCGAACTTCTGAGTGCTGCTTCCTTGGCATCCGGCCAGATAGACGGATCCTCCATGACGGCGATGAACTTAGCGGCACCCAGAACGTTCACCACCTTCCAATTTTCGGTTCCAACGGGACAGTGACGGTTGAAAGCTTTGGCGACGTCGGCCATGGTCATAGCTCCAGCCTCACAGTCAGTACGTTCGTCAAGGATCCACGGCAGGGGCTCATTCTGGCACTCGTAGAAGGGATGGATCGGGTTCCATCTGTCGACGTAATTGCTGAAATCGGAAGTATTAGCAACATTTACGGCACAAATCGATATTTGTGTAACATTTCGTTGTTTGCGCGATTTTTTTGTAATCAGAGGTTCCACCATCATAGTAGGAGGAATTTTAACTAACATATCGAACTGTTTTCGTAAAGGCTCGCCTTCTTTCGCAATTTCAATGATGCTAGCAGAGTTTTCGCTCGTATCTATAACTCGAAATGGACCAGCCAGATCAAAAACCAACTTCGGATTCTTTCCTGCTTGTTTCGCAGTTGGTATCTTTAGAAATACACGGTCTCCAATTTTTGGGTATACTTTGCCGTCCACTAAGTGGTTTTTGTCGTAATAATACTTAAACCTTTCCCGTTCGCGATCATTTTTGAGTTTTGCGAGCTCATGAGCAGCTTGAATCGTAAGAACTAGGTCATTTTTGTAGTCGTCTAAGTCTACTAGATAAGGATTTGCAGGCTCTCCGGTATCCGAAGTAATCGTCACTTTCGGGTCAAATCCGTGAAGGAGAAAGAAAGGTGATTCACCGGTTGACTCGTGTGGGCTAGAGTTATAGGCTACTGTTACAAACGGAAGCATTTGATCCCATTCAGCAGGATTATTCACCCGTTTTCTAAGAGCATGTTGGAATGTGCGGTTAGCCCGCTCAGTTAGACCATTTTCCCGGGGACAGTACCCCTTTGTCGTTCTCCAGGCTGTGTTTGTAAGCTTTGTGAGCTCCTGTACGATCCTATTTACGAATTCTGTGCCTCTGTCAGACAGAAATTCTGTCGGGATCCTACAACCATCACCGATCCAACGCGTTATTATTGTATCAGCTATCGTCTCTGCTCTCTTATTCGGAACTGGATAAGCTCCGACGAATTTGCTGAAGTGGTCAACTAAGAGTAGCAAGTAACGATTTCCTGAAGTTGTTGGACCCAAGTCCATCAAGTCTACCCCAACCAGTTCGTATGGTTTAGAGGTAACGAATGGCTTCAGAGGCGGGGTTCCGCTCTGTGCCTGATCTATGAAGCATGTGACGCAATTTTTATGCCATCTGTGAATGTCAGCAGCCATTCTGGGCCAATAGTAGCCTCTTTTGATAATACGAATTAACTTTTTGCTTGCAAAGTGACCGGACCAACATCCACTATGAAAATCATCGAAAACTTTCTGTCTTGCCGACTCGGGTACGACTTTTCGAATCGACATGTCACTAGCGTACACCCAAAGATTACCGTTTTCTAGGAAGAAATCTGTACTCATCAACGTGCAACCATTTTCTTGCAGGCTAGTTCGAAACTGTTCCGTTCCCTCCGTACAAGAAGTTATAATTTTAGCAAAGTTCTCGTCTTCCTTGAGTTCTGAGAGCCATTCCGATTCTTTTTCTTTAGTTTCTACTATATTCACGACTTTAGTGGAAAGTTCTTCGAAAAACTTGGCGTCGTCGATCAGAGTACCCCTCGAGAGAGCGTCTGCTACCACATTGGCTGCGCCTTTGACATATTCAATTGAAACATTGTAGTGTTGAACCAAAAGTGACCATCTTAACAGGCGATGCGAGATACCTTTCTTGAAGAGACATGTCAATGGTTGGTGATCTGTGCGCACCACCGTGCCTTTCATGTTGTATATAAAGAATTGGAATTTCTCGAGAGCTACCACAACGGCTAGCGCTTCTAGATCGCTCACATGATAATTTGCTTGTGCCTGAGTAAGCGACTTCGAAATGAAACTTATAGGATGAAGATATGTATCTACTCCTCTTTGACACAACACCGCCCCGATACCAGACAATGATGCATCACAGTAAATTATGAAAGGATTAGAGCCATCTTGAGCGCCCGCGATGTCCGGCTGAGCTAGTACCGGGGATTTCATCAGAACTTCCTTGAGTTTCTCGAAAGCTTCTTGACACTTTCCTGACCATACCCACGCGATATCTTTCTTTGTAAGTTCAAACAGGGGCTTCGCAATGCTGGCAAACTTCAAGATGAACTTCCGGTAATACCCGGCCATGCCCAGAAATGTTCGGAGATCACCGATGTTCTGAGGGACGGGAAATTGACTGATGGCTTTCACTTTGGCTTCATCAGTGTGCACGCCTTGTGCGTTTATCTTATGACCCAGATAGATAATCTTTTCTTTCAAAATGAAACACTTTGCGGCCTTGACAGCTAAGTTCGCTGTTCGTAATTCGTCTAAAACTTCACAGAGAACTTTTATATGGCGTTCTCTAGTCTCAGTAGCTATCAGAATATCATCGATATAGATGGAAACTTCGTTTCGACCGTCTTTGAATCTGGACAGGACCTTGTCCATCAGTCGTTGAAAGGACGAAGGAGACGTTGCTAAACCAAATGGCATCACGGTGAACTGAAATAGCCCCTCGCTCGTGATGAAGGCCGACTTCTCCCTCGCTGACTCGGTCAAAGGCAGTTGCCAGAAGCCGCTGTGCAAGTCTAACGTCGTAAAGAATCGTTTACCCGTTAGGGACTGGAGAGTAGCGTCTATAGACGGCAAGGGGTAGGAATCCAACTTAACAACTTTGTTGAGCTCTCTATAATCCACACACAGTCGTAGACTTTTGTCTTTCTTGACCACTAAAACTATCGGTGAAGCCCAAGGCGATCTACTTTCTTCGATTACGCCTTTTTCGAGAAGATTCTTTATGATATCCTTTAACTCGGTTCGAACTCCAGCAGGGACGGGTCTAACCCTCTGCTTGATTGGCTTAGAGTCCCCTACTTCGATATCGTGTTGAGCTAGATGAGTTCGTCTCAGTTCTGAATCAGAAATCGCGAAAATATCATTGTACTCTTCGACTAACTTCTCAATGATGTCAGCGATAGGTTCTTTTTCTGCATTAGCGCTCAAAATATCCTTCAGTTCCTCTTTCCTTTTCTCTAAAGATCCACCATCTCTTCTTAGGTTAGAATCGAGCATCTCAGCCGTTTTCGACAGACTAGAGACAAAGTATATGTTGCAGGCTTTTGACCATTCGCCCACTACTTGGCCTTTTCGCAGAACCATAAGATGAGGGCTCGTATTATTGACAAGAATTCTAGCTATTCCCGACTCATTCGTGTAGCAAACGCCTTCTAACATGATGACCCGATTCTTCTCATCCTTTACAGGAGTGAAAGCCATACTTGATTGAGCGTTTGATTGGTCAGATCTGATTTCGACCCACTCTTCTTTGCCAGCCTTAATCGTAACCCTTTTCACTACTTTGACAGATTCTGTAGCGTCCACTTTTCCGATACACGCAGGTTCGAGTGTAGAGTTATGATTGATTTCAGGTCTATTCAAGTTTCTTCCCTCATACCCTTTTGGGGTACCAAGTTGGATACTAATTCCGAGCGAGTCGAAAGCGTTTTTACCTAAGATCACATCATTTGTACCGCTGAAGGACTCGTTATCCATTAAATGGAAGAGGACGGGGGCTTTGATACCCGTGGATTCGAGCGAAACTTCCATTTTGCAAACACATAGAATGTTCATATCTCGCCCTGATGCGTCAACAATTCTTGAAGAGCTGGCATTACCTATTTCTACTTCACACGTGAAAGCGTTGATATCTACACCTCGATCTCGTGCATTTCTCAAAACACTTAGGGGGAGTACAGATGGCTGGGCGCCCGAGTCGACCAAAACATTCTCACAAGTATTCAGAAAGTTAGCGCGATAGTACGACTTTTCGCCGAATACTGGGACAGCAGCCTGGTTGCTGATCAGGTTGACCATTTTTTGATCCGTATCTTTCAAAGAAATGAAAGAGACATTGCGACGAGAACGATCTAGATAATTATTCATGTCTCTATTAGGTGGTGGGCCCTTTTGAGTGTTCTGATAACCCGACGAGTTGTTTTGGGTAACTTTTGGACAGTTGTGTGCAAAATGGCCCGCTTCGTGACAGTTATAACAGGCTCTATTGATAGCAGGCACATTTGAGGCTCTTTGGGCGGGCTGCCGTTGCGTTTCAGGCCCTACATATGTATCTAAATCCACGGGAGCACCGTTAATCTCACAAAAATTTTGCGGACGGCGCTCTTGAGGTGGGAAACTAGGTCTAGAGTCATTTGGAAGAGTTCGGGGTCCACTCGATTGGCGTGCAAATTCATTTGAGCTTGAATTTGGCGGGAACCTGGAAGGTGGTAACAATCGGTTTGAAAAAATTCGAGACAATTTTCGGCCCCTTTGGTCAAAATAATGATTTTCGCCAGCGTTTGGCATCGGTTTTAGGCTCGTTCGATCAAACTGCTGGTTTTGAAGCCGATTGGGCATGTGTTTGATAGAGTTCTCCCTGGATTTTCTAGCGAAAGCATTTGCTGCTCTGAAACTTCGGTCTAATCGGCAAACAAAGGTTTTAACCTTGGCGTAAACGTCAATTTTATTCGAAGTCTCGATAATTTCTAGAACGTCATGAGCATTCGGCCAGCTGGTAATGTTTCGATAGACGTGTGTGGCACGTGAGTATGACAAATTTTCAGGCGGAAGATCTTTGTCCGCCTTCGATGACAGCATTTCAAGCTGTTCGAAATATTCCAGCAGTTTACCGGGTACAATGCAGAGTTCACTCAATTTTTCCATAGCGGTTAAGCTTTCTACGCGGTCGTCACCCCTTAGTTTATGTTGGAAAGCGGTAATAATATCGCAAAGGGGACCAACTTGAGTCTCAAGCGGAAGAGACTGATATATTTTTTGTGCTTTTCCCTTGAGGAGTCCCACGAATACTATCTTTCTCAGATTGCTTTCATAAATCATAGGATTATATTTGTAATTGAATAGTTGGAGAAAATCATTAAAACGTTCGTGTTTCTCTGCTGTGAAAGGTTCAACAGCTGGTAGGGTTTGAGCCATCATCAGTTTTTCACTAACATTCAGCGCGCGATTTGGAGTGTCTTCTGTGAAGAAAATAGGCTGACCTCTTTCGTATGGGGTCCTTTCCTGGTCCAAAAGACGGTTTTGTTCCAGTCGCAGATTGCTGACCTGGCTTCTGTCTATAGGTGCTCTCGTAGGTGACGAGTGAACCTGAGAACTGCTAGTTAATTCCCGAACGAAATCTTTCATTTCGAAAGTAAGAGAAGGCTTACTAGTGGTGTCCATGACTTCGGCTCCGTTGGGAGGGACAACCCCGAGACATTGGACATTGGTGCGCAGGAGCTGCGTGTTACTGCTGGCTGAGATGGCCTGAAAATGAATCTTTTCTTCCAGTTCGACAATTTTCTGCTGGAAAACTTCGTTGTCGACAAAAAGATCATTGTTCATATTGGTCACACGGATGGCTTCATCGACAATCTTATCTTCTTCGCAATGGAAAAGCTCACTCAACTTTGTGCGCTCTATTTTGACATTCACAAGCTTGTCGAAGAAAGTATTGTCGTCGTCGCAGTTTACAACGGCTTTTGCTCGAATGAAATTTCTTTTGATTCGCAGAGAGCCTTCCATGACGTTGTCTAGCATTTCAGTTGAGATTATACCATACTTTCCAAAGTCTATGGGTTCATTTTGGCGTTGACTCTCTAGCTTAGCCAAGAGGTACAAAATGTGATTTCTATGGCTCTCAATCTTTGCAAGCGGATCACCTCGATATTTCAAGGCTACATTAGTCACTACTACGGTTTCATGCTCGTCCAAAGCATCACAAATGCTGTTTCTCAATTCGAAAAAGCTTACGTTTTCTCCAGTAATGTCGGTCGTCTCTGGAGGAGCAGGTTCAGCTTCGCAGCCTTCATTATTGCTGATAGTTCCCAGCATCATCTGTTTGACTAGCTCGGCTTCAGCGTCCTTCCTGGTTACGAAAGGTTTCGCTGGCTCGTCCATTTCCTGATAAATAACAAGTTATATATCAATATAACACAGGAAAAGAAAAGAGGAGCAATAAATATACCAATATTTATGCTAAAAGTTGGGCAAAATGATATTCAGTTTGAGCGCCCGAGGTGGATTTTTGCGAGTGTCAATACCTCGGCTCCACAAATAATTTAAACCTTACTTTTACCAAAAAGCAAGTTGTTCTGAGCTGTTGTGCACGAAGTGAAGGCTCAGTTCACTTCGGAAACAAAATTCGGGTCGGATTTAACTCGCGGAGGCGAGCGGACACGAAATTTTGTTCTTTGGGAGCGGTTCGGCCCCCAAGTAACGCAATGCCCCGGGTAGATACCCGGGAAGGAGAAACCCGGCTTGAGGATGCCGGAAAATTTGGGTTTCTCAGGAATGACAATTCCTGGAGAACGAGTTTTGTTGAGCGAAACGGGCTCAAACTCGAAGAGAACACGAGAGGGGTTTATATTCAAATTTATCTCCACTATGAACAATAATTATTGAAAAGCTAAAATCAACAGAACCAAATCTTACAGCTCTAGACACTGCCCAACAAACACACAGAAAAATAATGGCGTTACGGCAAAAGTCCGCGCATACGTGATTGCGTACCCGCGCTATTTGAAACAGGACAAAAAATGGGAGGGGCAATGATATATGATATCGACGAGGGAAAAGAAAGATACCGGAATGCCTGGGCGTTACTCTGCTGTAAAACAATCTATAATAGCTTAGTGGGCGCATCACTTTATAACACTTCTCCGTACCTAATTTGACCACGTCTTTTTGTGGTCAACAACTTAAATCTGTGCGAAAAAGAGAAGAGACAAAAGTTAACAAGCATTATAACGACAAAAACCTGGGTATTCGGCATCGGGTCCAGAGCATCGTCGTTGACCTGGATGGCGATCGAGTCCGTCATCGAGCGAATTGGCCCGCATCCAACAGATCGTCTTCCGGCCAGTTCGCACACATCAACGAAGCAGTTATTTCTCATAACTGAAAAAGATTGCATTAGCTCGCAAAAGCTCTTTGGAAGAAAACATTGAGAACCGACTTCAGACCGTTTTCCTTGCTAAATACCATATAAATAAAGCATAAAAACACAAAATAATAATAGCAATAGAAGAAAATGAAGGAAAAAATGAAAAAAAGAAAAACGAAAAAAATTTGAATTCGCGCGGGATTTTTGGAGTCCGCGCCGCGAGACCTTTCGCGTTCTACCTTTAAAGAATTCGTAAGTGCCGCTGGCCGTTGGAAATAGACTATACCTGGTCACTTGCACCAAAAGAAGCACTGGATATTCAAGTCCAAGAGCGCAAATTCAGCTCAAAATCTGGAAACGGGAAAAGCTCCAGAGGACAGCAGACATCCATTCCGCAGCTGAATTTGGGAAACACCATAATTTTCGATGCCCTTTCGAATGAAACCTGCCTCGTTTCGATATCCCTAAACCCTTCCCTAGTAAGTGCTGCAGAGGTTGTGCGCTCGCTTGAAATTTTTTGCTCCCGGGTTCGATCCCGCAATTCAAAGCATTATTTTTTTTTTGTTAATTTTTTATTGTATCTGCGTAGTTGTTTTCAATTGCACAAACTGTACGTCCAGCCTCATCGCTTTACCATGCGCCTGATCAAAAGCGCGGTCAATCAAATTTGATAACTGTAATTTTCAAATACAATTTATTGCAGTAGATAACAGAGTGGAAATTTACATTTTGGAACAATTTGTGCTATGAGGCGTTCGAAGGATTCTGTTCTCCAAAGCAGCTCGAGTTTCCTCCTCGGCATAGACTTCGTGCAACATTTTGAATGAGTTGGCATACTCGTGGTTCTGCAGGATGAAGGAGCTCAGGTCCCTCATGAGATCGGCATCGCAGTTGGAATTGGCTGGGTAGGCAATCCGATGGTTGGCTGCAACCGAGTCGTCGACAAAAAACAGTTGACCGTAGACGGGTGTCGTATTCGGCTGAGGAATTGCGGATCCCGCTTGGTAACAAATACTGCCGTGCACCTTAAAAATGGAAGGACCTCTGCCGGAGACATTCTGCATCTGAAAACATTGGCCTTGTTTTTCCGAATGTAACAGGTTCTCACATTGCAGTTGATCGAAGCTATGGAAAGAGACGTGTTGAACTGTCGACTGTTCTTCAAGAAGTTTTCGGATTTCTCATGACCATCTGTGAACAGCTACTTCAATTCAAGCGGATAGCGTTCAAACAGATCCAATGTAACAGAACCATTGCGGCAACAGGGCGAATATGTGCCGTCGGCTTTGCGAGGATGCTCATCTGAATGAGGAAAAATGGGAATGAAAAAGATTTGACTTACTTGGGAAGTAAAGTGCTCTACAATGACTACATTTGTCCGTCATTGGGCCTGTGAAATGTTCTCCAGGTGGTCCTCCATTAGGAATATTCACATTGATAACTCTTTGCTGTCGATTCACTCTCCTGACTTGATTCGTTTGAGCAACCTGCTGAGGAGTCTGTTGGGCTTGGAATGCAGCATGAGCCTGATTGTCCCTCTGACGTCGCTGAGCTCTCGTCTCGGCATCTTCCTCATCTCGAGCAATGGCTTGAGAGAAGGCCTTTTTGGTCAGTCGTTCAGCACGACCTTCGCCGGTCTCATTAGAAAAGAACTCTTCACGGATGACAGACTTGTTCCTGAGTCGCTCGGCGCGCTCTAAAAAGCAGGTAGAATTGAACTGGAAAGAAATGGTTACCTTGGACCTTCTCGTGTACAACCTTCGTGGTATGATAATGAGCATCAAAGGCTCTCCTCATCTCTCGTTTCTCTTCAGTTTCGTTCTCACGGTGATTTTTCCGATAGATCCGTTTCTTCTCCAAGCGATTGGTCCTCTCCTCGGCAGATTCGTTGGCAATGGCTTCACAGAAATAAAGAGCCTGCCTGTCAAGGCGAAGACCCCTTGCTTTCAGGGACTCGTTGGATCGATGAGCAGCCTGGTAAAGCATCTGCTGGTACAAACGGAGGCGTTCCTCTGCTTCTGTCTCTTCTGCGACTGATACGTGGATTGAAGGTCCAGACGGGCTCACATTTCTTCCTCGGTCTCGCCAAATCTCTTCTGCGGCTGATAGACGGATTGATGATCCAGACGGGCTCGCGTTTCTTCCTCGGTCTCGTGACTCAACTTCGTAACTTGATAGAGAGCTTGACCGTCCAGCCGAGCACATTTTTCGGTCTCTGTCTCGTTCAGGAGCACACTCTTGCGATGGGAGAGAGCCTGATGCAAAAGTGTTTTTAAATTATTTGGAACATACCTGCTCAAGGCGCTTGGCCTTTGTCTCCTCGCTCTCCGAAGCTCTCTCGCGTCGTTTCCTCTCCATTTCGGCAACCTTCTTTTCGTCGCTCATTCGAGCTCTTCGCAACTTCTCGGCCTTGGCCTTCTTCACCTTGCGCTCGGCATCGGACATCTTACTGCGCTTCGACTTCTTCGTTGTCGGCATCTCGACATCGCTGAGCCCACATTTGTCCATCGTAACAGCCAACTGGCTGGAATTCATAGCACCTCCGGGCGAACACAAAGATCCATTGACAGACTGCCGGTGCTTCGTCGGATCGGCCTGGACACGGTCATCGGGACAATATGAGGCAGGAGAAGAGAAGCACTATCCTTCGGAAAATCAGCATCGTGAAATGGGAACTTCCTCGCTTCCTTGGCTTTATATATCTCCCAAAAATTATAAAACTCTCCATACTTAGAGAGAAGTAACCAAAACAGCTTTGAAAAAAAGAGTTGCGTTGCAGTTACACAATTAGCCTCGCAGGACGTTCTAGTGCATCCTTGTCTCTTTGCCAACGTCTATGTTCGATGTCTACAAACTTTGAGAAACAGTCACGCCAACACCTAGAAAGCATCAGGAAATGTGTCTCTCTGTCTTTCTGTCTCGACTGTTTGTCGACAGTCTTTCGTTAGTAGCAACAGAGTTCGTCGTCACAACTCAATTAGTTGGCAACAATTAACAACACAATGTAACAGCTTTTTGCTTTGCTTTTGTTTCGTGGCCACGGACAAACAAACAAACAAACAAACAGAGTCCGCCACAGAAACCATCGCGCTTTAGATAGTAGAGATCATGAAGCTTTTCTCTGTCTCTGTCTGGCTTCTTCAATCATACCTCTTTCAGTTTCTGAGTCAGCACATCATCGATCTCTCTCATTTTGTGAAAATTCGAAACTAGCTTTTCTCTTCGTATCCTCTTCCTGGATTTGCGAGTAAGGCCCAATAAAAGACTGACCCATTATGACATTCTCAAGAACAGCTCTTGATCACTTTTCATATGAGACGGCCATGGATATCCGCACGCTTTGCACTTAAAAGTTTCCTGGTCGAAACATTGACTTTTCAGGACGGTGACAGTAACAATGAAAGTGACATTGAAAGTGCAGTCATTTACCGTTTCCTTATTTTCATTGATAGCCTTCTCCAGATTCCGAATATTCCTCTGGCTTTCCTCAAAGACTCCAGCATAACGTTGATCACAGTCCGAGCCATTGAAGACACTCAGTGTTCCATAAATTTGGCACGGTGTCAGGCTGTTAATCCTTGTTAAGAGTCTAAAAGCTTATATCTTAGAAAGAAAGAACAGAGTAATGTCTGACGACTTTAGAGACCGAGTTCATTCAGCTCAGGTTAAAGTTTTCCGTATGGGACGTAGAGATACCGTGTTACCATATTCGATCTGTTTACTGGCACACAAGAACCGGAAACTCTCACTGTCGAAGTTAAAGACTTGTTATTTAAAACACATTGTAATTATATTTACATGCTTGTTCCTGACCTGTGATACGATATCTCTACACCCCATTTGCTCTTTATACCATTTAGCAGAGCTCGACTGAGAGACAGACAGACTAACCTCCAATCAATCAAGCAGGAGGAAATCTTCTCGAAGTTCTCTCCGACTTTTACTATTCCTTTCACATCTCCAATTCCGGGTGTAACGAGCAAATTGATCTCTCGATACGTCCCTAGCAGATTCCCGCCAAAAAATTTGTAGCATTTCGGGTCCTGAAGTGGTATTCCATACAAAAATGGGCTAATAGTACTTGAGTAGCCGACTATCCAGATTCCAGGCTTTCGTTTTCGGTTTAAAATGGTTTTTGGGTTTTGTATTCCAGGTAGTTAGCTAAACAATTGATGAAGGTCGACCTTCCCACCCCGGTCTCCCCCAAAACTAGAATGTTCATCCTCTCCTCGTTCTCAGAAAAAGATTTGAAGAATGTGATGACCTATTTCCGCTGTCTCTCATTCTGCTTCTGCAATCTTGATGTTTTCTGTCAGGACAGAATAAATCCAACCTGTGCTCGCCGTAAGAGTAGTTCTAGCATCCAGCAGTTCCCAATGCACCACTCCTTCGATATTCCAGAAAACACAGAGCATATTCTTCTTTTGATAGGTGTCGGGTTCAACATTAGGACTTGGTGTCTGCCCTGGACCCACCCATTGACGCTTCCTTTGGAAGTTTACGTTACCCACTTCTCATCCCCCGTCACCAGGCGTGGTAAAAAGGATTTCCTCTCATACCTGGACAGGAGAGAATGATGGGACACAGACATGCGCTGTCACCGTTTCTTCATAAATCTCTATTGCTTCAAATGATGTTCCACTGCGACATGACTGACAGACAATGCCTCTGCTAGTTGTTTGCCCATTATTCTCGTTCACGAGCTGCAGCAGCTTCCATTTATCGAAACTTGTTGGTCGACCTGACCTTGGCTCATCTTCGACGCTTTTGTCCCCAGACCGAAAGCGATGGAACCACAACTGGCATACCGTCATAGACGTTTTCCCTTGGCCATAAACAGCGTTGATATTAGCCGCAGTTTGGGCTCCATTCGTACCTTTGAGGAACTCATTTAATATGATATATTGCAGATGGTAGGGTGGCAGATCATCATTAGTTCGGATCAAAGCGAACAGAGAATAAGAAGAAGGGAAGTGGTGTCTTGCATGGTGGTGGTAGAGTTACCTTCTGCGATACTGTGAAGAAGTTCGGACATTTGGTGAAGAATGAAGTACAGCAATGGGTGGTGAAGTAAGACAAATAAAAGTTTGCCTCTCTGTCTTAAATGCTTCATCCACAGTTCCTCGCCATTGGGGAATTATCGACTCCACCCACCCCTTGCTGGTCAATACGTCTAATGTCTCTTCTATCTATCTCTCTCTCTCTCTCTTTGCCCATATTTTATGAGCCGCCCATTCCCTCTTACATCTTACACCTTACAGAAATCCTTCTTCCTTCTTCGCTTCTTCCATCTTCTTCCAGCCTTCCTCGTCGCCATCCGCGACATCATGATCCGCATACTGGATATTTTGTTACCACTGCACTTTGTCGAACGGATGAGAAAACTTCTTGACAGAGACGGTAGAAAGACAGTGAGACAGAAAGGCAGAGAGACAGAGAGACAGAGAGATAGAGTCTGCAATGCCATGGTTCCAGACTGATCAGCCACGCCAAAACACTGACTCCATTTCTACACGAAGAAGTGAAGAAGCCGGGCATTGCCATGATATGTATCAGATTTTTGAAAACAAAAAAAGTTCATTATCGTAACATTGCCTGAAACGCAATGATATATAAGCCTGAAAGTGATTGAATTGTTTTGCGTGACTGTTTTGCCTGATAGCTACCCTTTTCAGGGACGCACGAACTTCCGTGATCTCCGTTCTGTGCTGAAGGTGTTCATCAGCGCTGAATCTCAAGAAGTTCAACAAGCCTTTAAAGTTTCTATGAAAAGCGTGGATAAGATAGGTCTGCTCAGAAAATAGTTTCCAGAAAACGTTTTAAGAGCGGTGACCATGCTTCAATTCGATCTCCACAGCTACCGTCAGCAGTGGAGCAGTTGGAGGTAGTCAATGAGACAAACGACGCTAAGAAAGAGGACACAAAGGATGACAACAAGTTCACTATTTCCGACATTGCTGATTTTCACATTGCTGATTCGGCTTTTCGCTATAGACGCGAGTAGTGTAGCACGGAGTGCAACAGTTTTTTATAACCTTGAAGTTATTCCCAGTGGAAAAAAACGGAACATTTCGATAGAAAAACGAACTGGTTACATCTGACATATAGCTTTCAAACTCATTTGTATTCAGTCTAGTGGCTTCTCAATGCCTGCGGAAAACCAAAAGACGCTGGTGTGAACTTCTTATGAAAGAAATAAATGCCCTAATAGAGCAGTGGAGCGCGGGGCCATATACAGTGTTGGTCGAGAAGCTACGGGCGAGACACAGGCAGTCAGCCTCGGTAAGGAAAAGTGAATCATACACACCGAATTTTGCTTCGACTAGCCCAAGCAGTGTTTTTCAATCATACTTAAGTGCTCTCAACTGGAATGAAGACTTAACTTTTCAAGGTGAGTACGCCGTGTCAGTTCTGAAAGTTAAAGACTTAAACAACGAACCTTTAATACTTTAATCTTTCATAATATGTTCTCTTGAGCGATCATACCTGTTTTTTTGAGATCAAATCGAACGACCATGACTATCTGCTATCTGTTCACCTTTAGCGGCTGATTTAGGGGCTTTAAGAAAGCCATGAGGCGTTCACAAAAATGAACACATCCTCGCCATCTCCAGCTCTTGACAGTAATATTTCGCAGTGTGAGAAATTGGTTTTTACCAGTTGTTTTTTCTTCAGAAGAGACAGTCATTATATATTACAGGCATGTGAAAGACGTAATCAGTTACCTTGCTGGCTCTGTACACTTACTGATAAGGCACTTTTTGTCGTACCCCTTCTCTCTTTTGTCTTCAGTTAGCGCCAGCGCAAATAGCTTTGAGCTTTTGTACTATTTCCATTACAACACATTGCAAATAAAATCTAGAAAAAGGGATTAAATATTGACCGGTTGACTGTCCAACACTTTGTTAAGCCAGTTTTATCAGGCGCTTTTTCTGCAATACTCTGACCAGATCTAATTCTCCAACAATAGGTACTGCAAACAAGTCCGCTTTTTAAGACAACACCCTTGCAATTATTGATCATTGATAAGACTTTTTTGAACCCTTTCCATGAAAACACTTTTCTCATCCAGCTACCTTTAAAATTGTTGAAGATGGCAGCAGAAGGTTCGTATTTTCTAAGTTTCACTAGTTCTTTAATTTAGACTTAACAATAATTCGTAGAAGAGATTGGCTCGAAATAAAAAACTTACCTGAGAGTGGTCACGCCTACGCTATTTTGGGCTTATCTGGCGTGTTAGGGTAAGAAGATTTTGAGCCTATACAATCACCTTTTCAGATATATAGCTATTAAAATTATCTGGGAAGATCCGGAAGATCTTACTAACGAAATACTTATTCTCACTGAAGTATGCCCTTTATTTCCTTAGCACAACCCCGATTTTCTAAGAACGCCCATGAATTCATTGTGCGAATTCTGGGCCAGCATGGTATACGTCGAGAGGTCGGATTCATTAGAAATGGGCTGGTTATGGAATTTATGCCTGGTGGAAGTGTCCATGAAGGTATACTTCTTATATTTTTTAATAATGATAATCCTAGCCATTTACAAGGAAGGGGTTTCGCCTTGTTCAAGAAAGCCTTA
The DNA here is from genome assembly GCA_037178855.1 of Oscheius sp. JU75. Lineage (NCBI taxonomy): Eukaryota > Metazoa > Nematoda > Chromadorea > Rhabditida > Rhabditidae > Oscheius > Oscheius sp. JU75. Next base: position 874,199 of record JASJZC010000006.1, on the reverse strand, counting down.
CTTGTGGATAAAACAAGCTGCTGAAGCACTTATTTTTCTACATAGCCGACAGATCTGTCATGGCGACGTTAAACCATCAAAGTCCGAAACTCGAGGTTTTTTAAGATCTATTTAACTTTTAGCATGCTGCTGTCGACCGACTGGAGCATTCTAAAGCTAGGGGATTTTGGTTCCGCTCAATTACTTCCAGACAGAATTGACGAAACGTTTGATCTTAAGTGAAATGTCCTATGATATTTCTTATGACATTAATTTCAGGACGAGAACACCTAAATATGGAGCACCTGAGCTGCAGGAAGAAGACGAGTTGTCTGAAAATCCTGCTGATATTCTGTCAGGAGACAACTACGCCCTGGGAATCACTTTATGGGAAATATTTCATAAAAAGCAACAATGTCATTTGTGAAACCACTTCAAGTACTTTTAGAATTCCATTTAGTGATGATTTTGAAGAGTTAAAGATCATTTTTGAAGGAAAACGTCCAACTATTGACACAAGTCTTATGACCGACCAAGTGATACGCGGGCTTTGCATATCGTTAGTTTTTCAGATTGCGTTTTGTTAGAAATTTTTTTTAGACTATGGCATCAGGTCCCCGGAAGTCGCTGCAATCTTGCAGAAGTTGTCAGAATCTGTGACCAGAAACTGACCCAACTCGGAAACAGTTAAGCATCATAGATAAAATTTTTGAAAGACGAATCTTCATTTTCCTACCTTCTAAACAATCGTTTAACACGATGAATGCTTTAACTACGGTAATATGTTGTTCTGATGGTTTAGATGATCGAATCTCCGGACCAAACCATATTGGAAAGTTTGGATAACCTCAGCCTTTATGATGAAGATGAAACACCGAAAACAGTTAAACTTACTGGTTTGTAATCACATTTAATTTACATCAGAGCTTAAGATGGAACTTCGATCTGCAATCTTCAATTGATAAGGTCAACTTCTACTTCACACCTCTATTCCGGTGATTTATCTTCGGAAAGGTGAGACTGAAATCACAACGATGATTCCGTAATAGGGTTTATGTGAAACAGCGGACATCAAGCGATGAAAAGAAAGAAGAAGATCTTAAAAAGTTGCTAAAAGTGAGAAGTGCTTCTGGCGAAGCATTTTTTAAAGTTTAGCTCCCTCCGCATTCCCATATCATCAAACTAATTGACGCTATTTACTTCCCGAATCCTATTGGCAGCTTGCGTTTTGCTTTCGTTATGGAATTTGCAACAGATGGAGATTTATCCCAAGGTATTAGAATGCTGCTTCAGGCCAAAGTATTTCAGTTCTTCGACCTGGAGAGCTTGAATACTCTAAAGCACAGGGAAATCTTTGGATCTATCAAATATCTGATGGGCTTATGTTTTTGCACAAACATAAGATAGTACACGGAAATCTAAAACCGAAAAAGTGATCGCTTCTTAAGATTTTTGATCCATTTTTCAGCATATTATTTTTTGGAGAAAACAAACGACACTTAAAACTGACAGATTTTGGAGAGCTAAAACGCCTGAAAAACTCGGCTATTCCACTTTGGTAAGTAGGAGTTTTTATATGCTAAATACACTTTCAGGAACGAGGCATACTGCTACATGTCTCCGGAAGTACTACGTTATACTGAAGGAACTACCGAAGGAAACCTTGACAATCCGTTTCCAGCCGACATGTATTCGTTAGCTATAATCTGGTGGGAGGTACTTCACAAAAAGTAACACAGAACAATTTTCGAGCTTATAGTTATAGACCTCCCTTCAAATTCCGATCAGTGCTAAAGTTTTACACGACACTTACTCAAAAGCTGCGTCCTGAGTTCGAAAATACTAATGACAAGATACAAGACATTATCAAAAGGTTGAACTTTAACGTAAATAAAATATTTGTTTAGATGCTGGGATATTTCTCCTGAAGCACGGAAATCTGCTAGTCAAATTTGTGAATTTGCTAAACAACTGATGGAAAGCGGTACCCGTCAAGAGAAAGAAGGAGTTACCGAAAAAGACGATGGTCTAGAGCCGACCACTTCTACTGCAGGGTTGGTTGCAAGAATCATTTTTCGCCCCTAAAATAAACCTCCTAAAATGTTTTGTACCTGGCTTTGTGAAAAATTGGATTCTTTAAGTATAAGGCATTTGACGAAAGGAAGTTAATGAAGTGAACAATACTTGATTTTCAGTAAAAAAAATGTAACGCAAGAGGTCAAACGATAGTTATAACCTCATTCCTCTCTCTCTCTATCCCTATGTCTCTGTGTCTCTGACTGTACCTATCACTAGTGCTAGCTTCTAAAACACTACAAATGCGTGTAACGCGCAATAAAAGCATTTTCAGGATTCGGGACTTTTTCCATCGGATTCCTCGTAAAATTTTCTCCGTGATCTCCTCTCCTCAACGGTAAATCTCTAACTGAGACAGAGACACAGAAAGACAAAAAGACAGACAGGGTTATAGTTTGCAATTCCATTATTTCAGACTGATCAGCCACGTCAAAACAGTGACACCTATTCTCCACGAAGAAGTGAAAAAGCCGGGCTTTGCGATGGTACGTATCAGATTAGTGGAAAAAAAAATTTCTTTTGGTAACATTGCCTGAAATGCGATGGTATATAGGCCTGAAGATCACTCAACTGTTTTGCCTTATAGCTGCCCTTTTCAGGAGCCCACGAACTTTCTTGATCTCCTCCCTGTCCCTCGACGAGCAGTTGTCGATACTTTGATTAAACAGAAGGAATGGGCTGCACTGAAGGAATTCATCAGCGCTGAATCTCAAGAGGTTCAACAGGCCTTTGAAGTTTTTATGGAAAGCGTGGATAAGGTGGGTCTGTTTAGAAAATAGATTCCAAAAAACAATTTAAGAGCGGTGACCCACAGCTACCGTCTGAGGGAACGTTAGCTAACCAGTTACTGCAGCTGGAGATCGTCAATGACACAGACGTTGCGAAGAAAGAAGACACAAAGGATGACAGCAAGTCCATTACTTCCAATATTGCTGATCTTCACAGTGCCGTTCGTCAGGGAGATGAGAAACTGGTTCAATCACTGATTGATAAAGGAGTCGATGTAAATGGCAAAGAGGTAGAGCGTAACTTCTCTCCTTTGCATGTTGCTGCCCAAAATGGTCATGTTGACATAGTAAAGCTTCTCCTAGAACATGGAGCTACCGTCAACAGTGAAGATAACGATCACGCCACTCCACTGCGTCTTGCTGCTGTTCATGGACACCATCTGATCGTGGAAATGCTCATCACAGCAGGAGCTTTGGTCACTTCAAAGAATAAATATGAGTTGACTCCTTTACATTCTGCTGCGGGAAATAATCACATCGAATGTGCCAGGACCCTCCTCAAGCATCGCGCGCCGATCGATGCAGTCTATGCGACCGGTGGTACTTCTCTTCATTTTGCTGCCAAAAAGAATCATGTAAATATGGTGAAGCTTCTCCTTCAACATGGAGCTACTATCGACAGTCGCGACAATTACCGCGCCACCCCACTTCAACGTGCTGCTGAAGAAGGGCACGATAAAGTAGTGGACGTGCTTCTTGGCGCCGGAGCTTCGGTCTCTTCAAAGGATATAGATGGGTGGACTCCTTTACATTTTGCTGCTACCAATAATCGTATTGAAAGTGCCAGAATCCTGCTCAAGCATGGCGCGCCGATTGATGCCGAAACTTCCGACATCGGATGTACTCCTCTTCACTTTGCTGCCGAAGGTGGACACGAACTAATGGTAAAGTTTCTACTCGACGGAATTGCTGATCTTAATGCTTGTGATCGAAAGGAACAAACTCCTCTTCATTACGCTTGCAGAAAAGACATGATCAAAGTAGTAAAATTGCTGCTTCAATACAATGCTGCGATCGAAGTCACCGACTATGAAGGATTGTCTCCTCTTCGATACGCTTGCTACAAAGGTGCGATCAACTGCGTCACCTATCTCCTTAAACATGGTGCTAATCCGAACACGACAGCCAAAAATGGTTCAACTGCACTACATATTGCTACGCGTAATAATCACGCCAATATTGTCAACATCCTCATCCAATATGGAGTCAATGTAGATGCCCGCTGTTTCTATCTCGGGTCAGCACTGCACCTTGCCAGTTATGAAGGAAACGTTGACATTGTAACTCTTCTCCTACAAGCTGGCGCCGATCCTAATAGTGCAAACGAGGACAATAAGACTCCTCTACAGATTGCTCGAACAAATGGTCGCAACGAAGTAGCGGCCATTCTACTGAAATCGTTAAATCGTGAGCCCGTTAGACGAACAAACATCTAACAACATTTGGATTGAGCTTCAAAATAAAATCTTTATTGGATATATCTTCACTGTTTTATCCATCTCTTTCTACTCTCGACTCTATTCTGTCTCTCTGTCTAAACAAAAGATCGGACGATCTTCTAGCTGCCGCAGTGCCAGTCTATGTCGTCCGAGGGACGAAGCCAGCTCTTGAAGCTGCTCCAGCCGGAAGAGAGAGCGTCTGTCCAGGAGGGCATCTCTTTGAGCGTATCGATTTCTAGGGCTGCAGCAATGTGGAGAAGGAGCAGCACCAGAAGAAGAGATCTATTCTGGAGTAGACTACTAGATTTGAAAGCAGCAATCAGTTACCTTGTAAAGTGTCGAGGCTTTTTTGAACTTAATTGACTCCCTAGAATTGTTGCTCTTTCGCTAACGAAATTTCAAAACAAAGTACTTTCGATCTTTATTGACAGAGTATGTGGTATTTCAACTTTAGGAATACTGACGTTTGCAATCTAACAGAGAGACAGAAAGATAAGATACAGGGATGGTGACACAGACATGGAGAGAGAGAGAGAGAGAGAGAGAGAGAGACGGGGTCTCAGATTTTATTCACGAGACAGCTTTATGAATGATGGGATCTAGTTCGGGTGAAAGTATACTCCATGATTGCCACTGAATTAGACTGTCTTCTGATACCGAAAAGCACACAAAATCTATCGTGGAATTCTTGGTTCAGAGCCAGATAGACGAAGAAGTTTAGGCCTGAATTGACACTAGAGGCATAGACGCTCGGTTTGGCAATAACATCGGCGATCTGAAGAAGGTTATTTGGAAATTTGGTGCCCCTTACCGGTATCCATGCCTTCAGAAGAGATATAGCATTTGGGATAGACACCAGGAGTGTAGAAATGACGGAAATGACCAGAGTGTATCGAACTCTGTTCTGATTGGCTGACTGGATCTCCTTCAGCTTCCGGCACTTGATATAGGCACACAGACAAACGATGCAACCAAAAGTATAGCAGAAGATGTTTGAAAAGTAGATGTATCTACCGTACTCATTAGAGAAGGCAGCCTTTCTGCCACAGTAGTACGCGACCTTGAGGTCCCGATTGCTCCACGACTGAATGAATCCGTAGGCAATGACACCGGCTACGTAGAGGATAGAAAAGGCCATCATTAGGATTCTGAACTTGGGTTACTACGAGAGAGTATGGAACAACCTCAGGGGAGTACCCTCGATGTGGCTGTAGAACCAGGGTGAGAACACGGCTAGACAGCGTTCGACTCCTATGAGAATCTGGAAGCGAAAGATGCGAGAGACAGAGAGACAAAAGACAGAGAGATAGAGACAGTACCCACCTGTACCGTTGGAGGCCAAAGATCTCCTATTCCTTTGAACCAAATCCACGGTTCCATGGCACAATCCCAAGAATTTCTGACTGGTAGACTCATGGTCTCTATGACTTCAGAGTACATAAGGACACGGTTCAATCCCATAAGTGAAATAGCTAGACAGTTAGTGGAATCTGCCAGGCACAGAAATATTAGGACGAAGTAGCGTTGCCGGAATACTTTTGAGCTCATGAGAACTATGCACAACGGGATGTTGAAAAATCCGAAAACGATTCCGAAGCAGCAGTTCAGAGTATGGTTGACTACCAGTTCAGGAAGAGTTGCAATCAGAGTCAAGTTTGTGGGTTCCCTCAAGGAGTTGGTGTCCATTTCTGCAAGGAAAATATTTATTATTCATAGCAGAGAAAATTATAAGACAGCTGTGAGCTGCAAAGACATCGGAAGACAACAAGACTATTAAATTAGTCTCTTGACACTTTACTGGAAATGGGGAACAAAGCGCGTACTCGGATTTCCCACCTGTTTCTCTATCTCTCTGTCTCTGTACTAGAAGTTAAGCAGTAGAAAATGCATGATCCTAAGGAGAAATATCTTCTAGCCTATGATCCCTATAAATAGCTAAGAGCGCTCTATTGAAGTTTGGGAGACGGGGTGGGAACTCATTAGAGACCAAGATTGAATTTAAAACCTTTCGGGAAAGAAGTATCCAGTGAAAGACATTGGAAGTAAAGGTAATGCATTCTCCTGTCTAATACAATTTATCGGCGTTAGCTTCAACCGATTGGGGACAACTATAACCTTGTGATGACTAGAGTGGTGTAGATCTGTGCTTTGGCTTTTAGAGGGAAGTGTGAGCCCCTTCCGGCGATGATTGGCCTCGTTTTTGCCTCGACTCCTAAGTAACCAGTCTTATTGGTAATTATCGGGAAAACTTCCAGTCGGGGATTACTCTTTTGAAGAAAGCCTTTCGATAGGAGCCAGCTCAATTGAAATGGAGAGAGTTTCAAGGCTTAGGTTTGAGCAGGAACATTGAAAAAGCGATTGTTCATGTTACCACAACTACCAGAGTTCTCTCAAAAGACTGTCCAAGAAAGACTTTCTCTACAAAGACTTGTCAAATTACTTTCTGACAAGACTTGACAAGCAAACGCTTCCAGCCAGAGTCCATTTGGTACATCTCTGCTCGTCCTGGTAGTCCTCTTCTCCTCTACCCACGTCACGATGCTTATTTGTTCAAGTAGTCTATCCAAACCTCCGTGTCTTGAAACGGATGATCTGGGGTCTGAGATTGTGAAAAAGCGTGACCCATCTAGACCTTGTTTTTGGAATATACGGCTTGTTCGTTTTTTGTATTCTTGAGCAGCTTTGCAGACTCTGAAAACAGAGTTTGTAAAGGCTGACATTGTTTTGACAGAGAGATTATTTGAGCATCATTTTTGTCGAAAGACAGAGAGACAAAAAGATAGAGAGACAGATAGACAGAGACAGTCACTAACCTGACAGCTGAAGCGACAGTTCCAGCTTTCCATTTACGAGCGGAGTGTTGATTGGTCACTTCTTGACGCATTATTCTCGTTTTAGTCTATTCATAGTCAAATCTCAATTTGAAGTCGCTTCATCAGAGGTTTGGATCCTTGAAGAAGTTTGGGGAAAAGTTGTTTGGAGAAAAGAACTTTCGTTTGGATAAATTACGTGAATAAATAAGCTACGTGACCTAGATAGAGGAGAAGAGGAAGCAGACTTCCATGACGAGCAGCAAGGTACCATATGGATTCTGGCTGGAAGCGTTCTCTTGTTGAGTCTTGCCAGAAACTATTCTCGACAAGACTTTGTAGAAAATAGTTTCTGGCAAGACATAGTTTTTCCAAAGGAAAGTGATTTCTTGGAAAGTCTTTTGAAAGATCTCTGGTAATTGTGGTAACATGAAAAATCGCTCCTCCAATGTTCCTGCTCTAGCGTTTTCGAATCCCTGACTTGTTCCTCTGATCCTGGTGGAGGAGGGTCTAACCACTTCTTTCAATGTTGAGTCTGTTCAAGATCCCATGAACATGTTTATTTGCCCAACAAAAGCATCTATCGGCAGCCTATCGTATCAAAATACGGTGCCCTATTTCCGAACACCACCAAGGCAGATGTGCTTTTTCTTGACCAGGGTTCCACTGCTCAAGGCCTCTCGTTTGGGATTCACTTCTATACAAAATGCACCTCTGCAGACTTGGGGATGATGGTGACGGCCCCGGAAGCAGTGGTTGTCTTTAGTGCAAATCTTCCCAGCGATGGAGAGTGACACGAAGAGCAGGACCTGAGGATCTTTAGAGACGAAACGATTTGGGACTGTTCAACAGGACGCATGTTGACTGGATCAGATTAGACTGGGAAGGAGAGCTTTTATTGGCAAGGGAGAGGAAAACGTGGGAAAGTACAGAGAGACAGGACAGTGGAACACTAGCTCATACAGAGAGACAGCGGGTCTCTTCCTCTCTAGATTGTCTCTCTGTCCCCTTGTTGTACCACTACGAGAGTCTGTCAAATGGAAGTCAATATCGCAACAGTGACTAACTTGAACAGAACTGTGTCCCTTCGATTCAATTACGAGTTATAGGTGGTAGTAAGTTCATTACACGACAAGGCACTTCAAAATGAGGAGAACAAGACGGAACTGTCGGTGGAGAAGCCGACAGGGAGGACCAGGAAGAAGGAGATGGTGAAGAGAGTGGCAAGAGAGAACATGACCAGTAGGAGACGGTCAACTACTGAAGCTAGTTGCTGCCATTGCCATTGGATCCGTGCTCGCTCGTCCAGAATCGGGAAGAGTATGGGGATGAGTCAAGAAACAGAGAGATACTCACCTCCTCTCTAATCTCATGCTGCTGAAGTGTCCGGTATATCCTTTTCAGAATCCTCCGGAACCTGTTCTCAAACTCTGACAGCATGGCAGGATTCGCAGTGGTCATTCTGGACATTATCTGTTCGCTGACATTGATGCCCAAGAAGCTGCTCTCTCCTGTCCTCAAATTTCCGTTCTGATGCTGCGGCGAGATAAGGTTGTCCACCGGGGGATCCATCTGAATCTGGTTCTCTATGTCTCTGGGAAACTGACCGGTGGAGTTATTATACACTCGCAGACACTGTTCTTGTTCTTGGCCGAGTCTCCCTTCTGATTCTCCATGTTTTTGATTTTTTTCAGGTCTCGGAGGATGGAACTTCTTCGAATTGTAGACTGCTTGCTCTGAATTGGGTAGGTCAAGGTAAGGCAGAGAGACAGAGAGACAAAGAGTCAGGGAGATAGAGAGGCAAAGAGACAGTGCCCACCTGATGAGTCTTCAACAGTGCAATACTATCTGGTTCTCTGATCTGTATCCTCATCAACGTTGCCAAATAACCCAAGACGTATTTCTCCATCCAGGGCGGTACATGCCGGCCCTGATTGGCCGCCCCGTTGCGATGCATATTCAGGGTAATCACATTGACACACGTCGCCAGACAGACCATGAACAGGGAGGCGACGTAGTACATTCCTAGAGACAAAAAAAAGACAAAGTTAGAGTGCAGTAGTACTGAGCCTACCAATCAGGGGTACTGCTTCGGATGTCGGAGGTATGGACTCATTGATGGATTGGAGGTAAACACCCATCGAGAGAAGGGTTGTGATGATCATGTTGATCTTCTCGCCGGTTTCCGGGGGCATCAGGAAGCCGAGAACGGCCATGGAGGAGATCAAAACACAGGGGATGATCTAGAAGATAAGAGTAACTGTCTCTCCTACTGTTCTCGTCACTCTGTCTGACTCTCTCTGTACGAACAGGGTCTTGGGAGCTTCCGTTTAGCAGAACAACAACTTTGCAGAACACGGCTGGGTCGAAAAATGGTGTTTTGGATAAGACAACTGGGTGCCCTGTACTGTAGCTGTGCTTTCCCTCTCACTCCAACCCACATGATTGAAAATGTAGAATAGCGGTCTCCTCCTCATATTGATCCTGATCACAATTGTCGGCCAGTCAGCTTGTCTACTTGACGGAAAAGCCACCACTTCTCTGATTGCAATCATATCCATGAGGTCGAATTCACTGTTGTTCATGTAACTGGACAGGTCCCCCTTGTCCGTATTAAGTCCAAGATCCAGCTCTTCGACGTCGTGAGACCAGGAGGCAAACTTCAGGTCGCATTGCTAGAGTTCTGTGCACAAGTCAGTAGATGACAGTACCTGATCGTCGAAAGGATAGTACCGGACTCTTATGGGACAGGAACTCTTGAAGAGGGCAGAAAAAAGCCACGTTACATTGCCGTCAGATGAAGCCATGATATCGGTAGAGACAAGAGAGGCATGATATTCGCGGATGGCACTGAAAGGTACATGTACTCTGCCCCAGCCCTTCTGTCTCTCTGTTTCTGTCTCGCTGTCTCTTTGTCTCTGACTTTCTAAATCTCTATCTCTGCGTCTCTATTTCTCTAACTTCTTCTCTCTGTCTCTGTCTCTCTGTCTTCGTCCAAAGTGTAAATACTAGATCTTCTGTCAATAATGGTCAAAATTATTTACAAATCCGTTTATTTTGCAACTTTTCTTGAACAAAACTACAGCAATGCTTAAGAGCAATTAATTTAAACAAGCGTCTACTCTCTTAACGTGATAGTCTACTTCAAATGGATTCTTTTTTTAAGGAAGTTCCTTTTCATTCATTCTCTCTGTCTCTTTCCCATCGAACACTCCTTTTTTCCACTCGAGAATCCCCAGCCATTTTATGCAAATAGGTGTGTGCACGCAAAAGAATCACCAAATTGCTGATTCAATTCCCAGGCGGACATTTTTAGGCACCCACTCTTGAACAAAAACAGACAGATGCTTACTTGTTGACCAGTATAATATCAGGTTTCCAAAGTTTCTGATAGGGTACGTAGATGGTCTTGATACCAGACCATTCAGTATGGTTCCATGTCAGCCTCTGATCCATCCAGTTGATGTTCAGCCAACTTCTGGTGGTCAGGACTTGATTTCGCTCGTCCTGAAAGAAGAAGTCACTCTCACTCTCACTGTCTCTCTATATTCAAAACCTGTCTGTTCCTCTTCGTTTAGACTCTCCAGAGAGTCAGATTCGAAAACAAATAACTCACCATTTCGACAATTTGATTGAGAAGAAAGCCGAATGTGACATTCGTCGGGAGGGAATGATGTGTCGTGGGACGAACGTCCTTCTCATATCGGACAGGGTCAAGTAGGCTACGATACAGGGCTTCTTCTGTCTTGTCAGCTGATTTTCCTGGAAGTTGACAGTAGGTGATAAAAGTAAAGAGAATTACGGATCTCTAGAGCCTTTTCCAAAAGCTCAACATCGATATTCATCTGTCCAGCAGGCCCGAAAGGTGGCTGCTCGGGGGTTCTGTAAAACCTGGGTCTGGATAAGAGTCGTGGGGCTTGGAAAGTTACTTAGTGGGATTCGTCGGTTTTTGTTCAGTCTCATTCTTTGGATCTAAGACACTGAGAACTGTTCTCTCTTCTATGGTAGGTGTTACTCTTGGATGGGAGGTGGTAAGAGTAGGTATAGGGCGAGAAGGTTCTCTGAAGAGTCTGGATAACAGAGACAAAGAGACCGGTACCTGGTAGTCGTCTCCTCCTGTCCATAATACTGTCCCTTCGTGTCAAAGTCAAATGCCGACACGGATCTTGGCTTCTCCCCCTGATTAATGACCTGCTGCGTGACAGCGCACTGAAGAAGATTGTGGATCAGAATGAACAGCATCTGCATGGACACCCGGATCTGAAAGTGTAATATATCAGCTAACTACTCTCCTGAGAGAACGTCTGGGATAAGGAGCAGGAACTAAATTACGTAACGAGGTACGGGATCGATATGTGTGTGTCTCTCTCTCCTTTGATGAAAAGTCAGAGATGGGCACGTCAAGTGGGCAATTTTATTTGACGGACCGAGAGTAGGACAACATGTAGCAGAGAAGGAGAGACCCTGCTTCGAAATTCAGGCGCCAATTAGTCCGCTGGAGAGGCGGAGTCTGTGAGGATGTATATGCAGTCAGCTGAGAGAGTGAGTGACTGGATAGGGAGAGAGACAGATTCTTGACTACCAGAAGAGAGACAGAGAGATAGAGAGACCATTGGTTTATTACTTATGAGAACTGAACCAAATGTAGACTATGGAGCTTGCCCTTCTTCCTCTAACAACTGTCCATTGAAACAGACACCGCTGACAGCTCAGATCCAACCATTATAGAAGACTGTGGAAATACTTAAGACGATCATTTCCTCTGCAAAATTTTACTTTCAACATCACGGAACTTGGAGCTTACCGCTCTCTATTTCCGAATCGCAATTTGCTCTATAGCTCAAAGCTCCGACCAGGTAAGCTCTTCCGTTCCGATAGATGATTTGGCCACTACCACTGTCACCCTACAACGGTTTGTTTGTCAGATATGAAAGAAAATCCACTGCAGAAGCCATGGCTTCGTCTTCTGCCATCGATCTCAGCAATGAATCCTTGGGCTTGAATTGTCCACAAATTTTCTGTAGACGGTCATTTTCCTCTGGGGTCAGAGAAGAAGTGGGAAAGGAGAGAAGAAAGGAGATGAAGAGGTGCATTCAATGAGAATGAGGAAAAAGAAGCTTTTGGATTGACAGTGACAGTACATCAAGAGAAGCGGGCCGGTTTGGCCAGCCATGACTACCACTGTCACTCCCACTCTCACAGAAGTATCGAAACCTTTATTATCTGAGATCCTAAACAAATAATGAATGTGAAGGTAATTGAATTAGTGACAGACTCATCCTCTCTTGACTCGGAACTTCTGAAAACTCTCTCGTGACTGTCACCTTGATAGACTTACCGGGTTTCCACCAGACTGGGAGCCTGTGGCCTTGTATGGTTTCGTGTTTGATCCAGAGACTGGAGACTGTCCTGATCCACTGGTCGCACTATTGGGAGCACCTGAAACTGTTTGGTTCTAACTCTTGACTATCACTTGCCTGATAGGACAGGCTCAGAACCAGATCCTGATCCCTTGTAGGGCTCTCCTTGACCGCTTGAGCCCACTCCAGACCCCGAATCCTGTCCTTTGACTGCATAAGATCCTGATCCGGCTGGAGCAGGAGCCGGAGGCTGTGGTTCAGAGGATTCTGTCGAGCCGGACGGTTCCTCTGTCGAGACTGGAGTCATGGGACTCTCAGACGATTCGGCCATGGTTGGCATCGAGTTGGATTCCTCTGGAGACATAGTCGAGTCACTGGTTTCCATTGGAGCTTCACTCGATCCGCTGGGAGTCTCTGAACTCATCGGAGACTCGCTGGACCCACTCGGAGCCATGGACGACCCTTCGGAACCTCCTAGAGGAGCCTCACCTGACCCTCCGGATGGTTCAGCTGTCGAGGCTTGACCACCAACCTGATAGCCTCCTCCAGATCCGGATCCGGATCCAGACCCTCCTCCAATAACGTAGCCACCAGATCTGGGGCCGGAAACAGAACCTCCGGCTTGGTAGCTTCCAGATCCTCCAACTGGTGGATTGGAGGAGGACTCCTCCGGACTTCCCATGGGTTGGGAACTGCTTGACTCACTCGGGGACATGGTCGAGCCATTGGACTCACTAGGTGCTTCAGAAGTACCACTGGATTCCATTGGAGAGCTGCTCGACCCGCTGGGAGACTCTGAATTCATCGGAGTCTCACTGGATTCACTGGAAGACATGGTCGAGCTACTAGACTCGCTGGGAGATCCAGTAGAGTCACTGGTTTCCATTGGAGATGAGCCGTCTCCCAAAGGTGCTTCACTGGACCCTCCGGACTCGAGAGTCACTCCAGGTACTGGGGCTTCGGTTCCTTCAGGGATTGGTTCGGCTGTCGAGGCTTGACCACCGGCCTTGTACCCTCCTGCCCCAGATCCAGATCCAGCTCCTCCGGCTTGGTAGCTTCCTTGAACGGGATTGGATGCTGGGGAGCTTGAAGACGACCCTTCGGATTCCAAGGGTTGAGAGCTGCTTGACTCACTCGGAGATATAGTCGACTCACTGGACTCCATTGGAGAACTGCTTGCCTCATTGGAACCCAGGGTCGACTCACTGGATCCACTGGGAGCTTCAGTAGACCCACTAGATTCCATTGAAGGCATGGTCGAGCTCGACTCACTGGAAGCCATGCTTGACCCAATTTCAGACCCTCCTTGACCGGTCTGGTAGCTTCCAGACCCTGAACCACTGCTTCCTCCAGAAGAGTAACTCCCAGGCTGACTACCTCCTGATCCAGATCCTTGACCACCAGCTGCATACCCGCCTCCGCTCGGATTAGAAGGTTCTGGAGCTTCTGAGGGCCCGGTCATCGTAGGCATTGAACTGGATTCCATTGGAGACATGGTCGAGTCACTGGATAGGCTGGCAGCTTCAGTAGAGTCGCTCGACTCACTGGGAGGCATAGACGAGCCACCGAGCTCTCCTCCAGGAGCAAAAGATGATCCCGCTAACTCTCCAGGAGATGGTGTGTTAGGAAAGATGTAACCGCCTCCTCCTTGGGGTTTACCACTTCCTGACCCGGACCCAGAGCCTGGAGATTGACCGGAATTTCCAGAGATGTAAGAGGGAGAGCTGGAGCCTGGAGGCTGGCCGGATTCACTGATCGGGCTGCTGGACGATTCTGAAACTGTCCGATTCTGTCTCTTCACTACCACAACTACCTGATCCTGAAATATCAGAAGGGGAGCTCGATCCTCCAAGAGATTCACTACCAGAATCAGAAGAACTGGAGCCTCCAGAGGTGTACGGTTTGGAGCCAGAAGAACTGGGAGACGGGCCAGACCCTTCAGAGCTTGGAGCAGATTCTGATCCTCCGTTCTTCGAGACATAGGATCCAGGATTATTAGGTGGAGGAACTGGTCCGGACGACTCAGAGGACTGGTCTCCAGTCATGGAAGGGGCTTGTCCTTCACTGGTAGGAGGAGGAGATGCTTCTGGACCAGAAGGAGTCTCGGGTGACTCTCCTCCTAGAGTCGGAGAAGGTGTTCCAACCGACCCAGAAGGGGGAGCGGGCTCGACTGGCTGACCGGGAATTGTACCGGTTCCCTGAAATAGAGTAGTGACCGAGAAAGAAAGACAGAGAGATAGAGAGACAAAAAGATAGTGACAGAGAAACAGAGAGAAAGAAAGACAAAGAACAGAAATAGAGACAGAGTAACAGAGAGACAGTGGCTCACATCGGAGTTGTAGTTCTGTTGATCTCCTCCTTCAGAAGATGGTCCTTTGCCACCTTTACCCATGTCAGCTTCAGCCGCTCCATACCCAGAATCCTCTGATGGTCCAAAGATGTTGCCAGAAACCAGTGAGCCAAAGAGTATGAGTAAAACCACCCGCATCTGTAAAACTCTGTCTAGGAAAGAGAGGGGGTGAGCGAAAATGGTATCATGACCGAGTTTGACAGATAGACAGTTCTCGGACTTTAAATAGTAGGCGCACTGACCCAGTATGTGGGGAGAGACAGCAGCGATTCCGTGGAATTATGGTTGTCTAATCGAGGACGAAAACAGAAGGGGAAAGCTGATATGTGGTGTTAGAATTGGGAGAGAGATGTCTGTCTCTCTGTATATCTGTCTTTCCCCACCTTCTTCCAGCATTACAACTTTATTTGACAGAACACATTAGTCTACTGGCAGAGTCCATTGTTACATCTTATCTCCTTCGGACAGATTCCATCGGTCAGGTTAGGAATTAGATGCGAAGATTCGCTTGTTCTGCTACAGCGACCTTTCACACAGTCCTGACCCTTGGGACAATCTCTGTTCTTCTTACATGTAGCCATAGCTAGAGCAGCCAATGCGAGAAGAATTAGGATATGAGGAGAATTTCGTTAGAAGATATAGATACATTATACCAAGAAAAGGAGGCACATCTTGGTTGAATGAAAAGGAATGGGGGCAGTACTCTTTTGTAGAGTCTATGTAACAATGGATGTGAGAGGTCTGGACCATGTGAACAGCAGGAAATCGTGGGAGGGGCTGGAGAAAAGAAAGTTCTTTCAGTCTCTTTGTCTCCTATGAACTTGTCATGTTTCACTGTTGTTTCATGCTCCTGAGCCGGTCAATAAAGGTTTACAGATTCTTGCCCTGACAGTAACAGTCTCCCAGAGCCTACAAAAAGAGCACAAGGTTTGTAATGTTTCAATCCAGCAGAATGCAGCGTTTTCTTCTCCTGGTAAACACAATCACTCCCTCACAAAAAAAGATCTACTGATTCTTGTCCTCTGTGCCTTGATAGCTTCCACTGTCCCTGCTTGCAAGGAACATCATAGCCGCCCTAGATTCTTGCCCTGTCTCTCTCCATAAAATATTTATCATCTCAGGCTCCCTACAAAAATGGCAAGTTTAGGAAAAGGAGTAAGTGACAAACAGATGTGTCGAAATTGCAAATTAATAAGTTAGTACCAGTAAACTAGAGATTTCTGTATAGGAATTGAACAAAGATTGTTAGGTATAAAATCTACAGCGGGTCATAATCGGCGGTGTTAGAGACAGAGACAGGTCCGCCAAGGAACTCTTCCAAAGCAAGGTTTGAATTCTCAGGCTCTGAACCTTTCTTGATCTTCTTCTTGTCCCCCTTGGTCTTTTTTGGTTCTCCACTCGTCTTTTTTTTCTTCTTTTTGCCCTTTTCCTCAGAGTCCAGGTCCTGAAGGGAAAAACTACGTTTTGGGATAGAGATGTACTCTTACCGGGCTGGAAGGTTTGGGAGATAGTCTAGACGACTGAACTGGCTTGAAATCCAGTTTCAGAATTGGAGGAGCATGTTGGGGAGAAGGTGTAGGAAGTTTGACACCAAATTCTTCTTCGGATGACAGGCTGACGTTCGAAATTTTCTGAAAGTCTCGCTGTCTCTCCGCATCCGAGTTTCTGTACTCACCTTAGCCGCCGCAGTCGGACTGGTATCATCTGCCCCACCTAGCCAAGCATCAAAATCATCTGCCGACAGTCCAACAGCCTCCTTCTCCCCAGTAGGAGTGACCAGAACCTTTGGTCTCGGACTGGGAACCCTTTCCTTGACTACCGGAGCTGTGAAAGCTATTGGAGAGTCGTCTTCCCGGTCCGGGGTGTTGTAGTCCTCATTGGAACTGTCCTGGTCGTTGACTCTCATACGGAATGCGGTAGGGGTTGGTGCTGGAGAAGCAGAGGGTACATTGCTGACTCGTCTGATCTCGGCCTGTTGGGTCATCTTGGTTTGTAGATCGTCATCGGATTCGACGTCTTGTTCGTAGATTTTGACCATGGTATTGGTTTCACTGAAAGATTGGTGAGCAACAGAGACAGACTCACTCGTCACTATTGTTCGAGTTCTTGATGTTTAAAGTCGCCGGTCTCTGTGCTTCATGGTGGTCATCCTCATCCAGGAACTGATCCATACCATCGTCAGTACCAGTCGAAGGTAATCTCTCTAAATCTGCCCTGTTTCCGCAATCACAAACTTCCTTACGAGTCGGTGTGACAATTTTTGGGGCTAACTCCTTGACAGGAGACCTGTCCGGAGAGATCTTCTGTCCAGGTATGGGTTGACCACCACCCATGACTTTTTGTCCTGGGTGAGGTTTGTATCTGGCAGCCTGGTTCTCGGCCACTTGCCGACGGTTCTTCGTGACGGCATCCATGAATCTGAAGATGGATTTAGAGAGACAGTGACAGTGACTCACGAATCGTAGTCGGCCTCTGGTGTCTCCTGATAGCAGTCCAGTTCCGTGTAACTTGACAGAATCTCGTCCTTGTTCCTCTCCAGCTGTCTTTTCAGTGTCTCTCTCTGTAAAAGTACAAGTTTAGGGTTCAGCAGTGGACTACCTGCAGGCACAAGAAGGGTATATTGAAGAAGAGATGAACCAGTCTCAATCCGAAGGCATTTCTCATCGAAGCGGCCGTCCATCTCATGACAGGAGCCCCATCGTGACCGGAATGTGACCTGAAAATCAGGTTTGACGTATGCACCGAAGTTTTAATCGGATTGGGCTCCGTGTACTGTTTCATTTCCTCTCGACCCTTGACTCTTAACTACCTCTGTCTTTCTGTCTTTCCATCTCTGTTTCTCTGTCTCTTTGCCTCTCCTCTTGACTCACTGCCAAAGTGAGGAGCACAGGTCACAGTAGATAACGAGGCCCGCAGTCTTTCTATGCTCTCCCCCGAGATAAGACCATCTGATTCCGATCGATCCAGACCCTTTTCCTGATGAGCTCCTTCCCTGGCATCTTCTTTAGTGTCAGTGACAGTGGAAATGTCCCGTGGATGTCTATCGCTCGCCATTGCACAGCCTTCATATTCTATGCTCTAGCACTGGTTCAGTGGCCTGGTATATCCATTTTTGATAAGTCAAGAAACATTTATCAGGACATGTAGTCTCGGACTGGGCAGGAGAGGACCGTCCCTTTGCCTACAGTATCACCAGCCTAATGTTCACTCTGGCCTTCTGGTGTGCTTGTCTCTTTCACTATTTGGTCTCAGCTGGCAGGGTTGAGGTAAGTTGGATGACTGACACAAGAGACAATACGGATGAAATAACTAACTGTGAGTACAAGATATATCAAGACATAGACATCTGACTCGAGAGATTTGACTCAAAGAGCGCACCCAGTTTTCATCAGAGCTTGACTACCAGAGATTGAGCAGTTTGTAGGCTGTACTAGTACTGTAAGAGTGAGTCTTGGAGCGACAGAAACATCTGACTTGACCAACAGAGAATAGCTCTGTCCTCTGCTCAGTGCCTGACTACCAAAGAGGATCACTAGCTTTGATCCTCTCCGGAAGCACTAATGACAGAGACACTTGGCTTGACTACTAAAGGAGTGTGACACTGAAAGCTCCCTACCAATGACAGAGAGTACCGGACATGAAAGGCAGGAAAGTTCCCAAGAACAGTAGTCAGAACTATGACAAGGCTAAGACAATATGAAAAAGAACGCTGCGCTCCAAAGCTACGAAAGACAGGCTCTCAACATGCGAGACAGTCTATGAGAGCTCACAGGATTCCTTTCAGATAGAATGGTCCCGAGGCAGAGTCCGAGCCAAGGGCTGGATAGTCAAGTCGTCCAGACGAGCCCATCGTGTCCTGCTCAGTCTGGCCTTAGCTATCAGTGCCATGACAATCATCCAGTCAACCACAACAGCCATGATAATTAATCACTTCTATATCAAAGAGGACGAGCCACATCCAAAGGAACATGCTATCCTCATTCTGCTGAAGATTGACCAGACTCTGGCCTTCTTCCTTCTAGTCTACGTGCTCGGAAGGCTGGTCTTCGAACCTGTCAGTATCAGGAAAGGAAGAAGACCGACCGTAGTATCTGTCAATTCGGCAGAGCTTGGAAAGGAGCCAGAACTACCGGGAGAGTCGGAGGAATGCTCGATTTGTGTGGAGAAATGGGCCAATAGACAGCTGGGATGTGGACATTTGATATGCTGCTGCTGTTTGGGAGAGATTTGGAAGGTCAGTGACAGAGACAGACAGTATCTCTAGCTTTAGGCCGAAAAGCTCCCAACCATCCGGTGTCCCTTCTGTCGCAAAGATATCAACGCTGTCCGCAAGCTGACTATCATCGACGGTGGTCAAGCTCAGATCAATGAATGTTGTGGCGAGCTGCTCGCCCTATCCTCAACCACGGCCAGCAGTGCCACCACCCGAGGAGGATCTCTCGAAGATGTTACGGTTTACGGGCCCCTTCCAGTCATAATGGAAGCCGAAGACGCTCATTTATAAGACAATAATAAATTCTCGGTCCCACCTGTTGAAATGCTCCATGTAGCTGCTACACATCTCATCCGTGACCACTCTATGGTGTCCCATATCGCGATGATTGGCCAGAATCAGGATCTGGAACTTTCAATTAATTTCCTGCCTTTTTCTAAAGCTTACAGGTATTCCTTGGGGGACCTTCTCGGCCTCTTTCTGAACATAGTCCCAGGTCCAGGCCTTGGTCAAGTCGAAAACCAGAATCACGCCATGGGCTCCCTTGTAGACGTCCACGAAACGGGCATCGCAGGCGGCGTCTTCGAGCTAAATAAAACAGAAATTATCGTGGTGGGACCCGGCATTGGATACTCAGCCAAGTTGTCCTTCAAAAATTCGTCCCAAGACCCTTAAAAACTTTGTTGCGGGCCCATCAGCCCCTTTGGACTCAGAATTGGATACTCAGCCAAGCAGTCCTTGAAAACTTCGTTCCAGGACCTTTTGAAGTGTCGTGCCACTGGATACTCAGCGAGGGTTTTTGAAACAAAACTGGAAAGGGCTCTAGAAGCGATATATTCCAAAAGACTGAGAGTAACATATGAACAGACTCACCCCATCCTGCTCAGTTGTCTCTGCCTTATTGCTCAGCTTCAGCTTTCCATCATTCCGAGTTCTTTTCTTTGTGGATTGATCCACAATGTCCCAGACGTCGACTTTGACCACGTCGTCAGTGGCTCGGTAGTTCCAGTGGATGTTGACTACCTGAAGTAGAGAAATGGCAGAGAGTCGAGCTCTCACAAAAATCACTCAGATTGAACCTAGTTTGGCACAGGAAAATGACTGTCGTTATAGAACTAGAAATGAGCTTTTGCGATTGAGGAACTACTGATCTGTGTGTAGAATCTTTCACGTTTTGCTCACCTGAATCTCCTCCGTGGCCGTGTACTCTTCCTGGAAGGGCAGACCTTGGAGACGGCGAAGGAGACACGACTTTCCGACGTTGCGATCCCCTCGGATCACTATTTTCACTGAAAGTTTGTATAATTTGCCATTACAAGACGCTCCACCTCCTCTTTACAACAATTGCGCAAGATCTATGACGATCAGATGATACAGATCTACGGTATACTTGGGCACACGACTCGATGGCGCAGACCTGGTGCAGCATTTTTCTCGAAAATTAACTCATACACTCTTGGCGTCATTTTTGCTCAAGGTAGGCATGCATTCAAAGAACCTCCGGCAAAAAAGACGCCAGGAGTGTGCCAGCTTAAATTCGAGATAGACTCGACTTGTTTTCGAGTCGACGAGTCAGTGAGTTTGTCTCAAAATCTACCTCATACACCCTTGGCGTCATATTTGCTGGACATTTATTTGGGCCGTGTCTAGGACAAAAATGGGGTGTACGAGGCAGATTTTGAGAAAAAGCGCTGCACCAGCTTTGCGCCTTTAACTCCAGTGCCCAATTATAATCTACTGTAATCAGGTGCTCACGGTCAGATAACTCTTACTAACTGACTGGGACAGACGATGAGTTCTTAAGTAAATCATTCATCGAGTTTGACAGACAGGGGGAAGAGAGTCAAGTCTTGAAGATACCGCTACTATCAAAACTCCATCTCTGTCAGTTGTCATGAACATGTTATCTTGTCGTTCTGACCCCTCTTCCATTGCCATCCTCATTGATTACCGGATTGAACTCATTCTTTTAGGTCTCTTTTCTTTTCCTAGTCCTTTTCTTGTCATGGCTCAGCGGGTAGAGTGTTTATCTATGGAACTGAGAGTTCGATCTCGCAATGATTTACGTGTTCAAACGGGGCTGCGCCTTAGGGTCGCTTTAACTTCCAACTGTTTCCGGAACTTTCAAACTGGTCCTCCTAACAGTCGTAGACGGCTGGTCTTTTTAATATTCAGAAAAAAAAACTATTTTAAAGATAAAGTTAAGATAAAGTTCAGTAAAATCGGTGTTTTCTGCAACTGCTAACTCACTATTATATTGCACTCCCTTGGCAAATTTCCTCTGCAGCTCCTGGTCCACTCTATGGACTCCGGCTGGCATTGTGGCTATCGGCGACGACGCTGTCTGTCCATCCTTTTCTCCACCGAGCTTCCGGCGAAGCGCTGATATCATCTACCTCTCTTTTTAAAGTATTCCTCTAAATTTGACGGTACTTTTGGCGGGAAACGCCAATCATTTAACAGAAAAATATGGGAAGAAAATTCATCAAGGTCAGAACAGACAACAGGGGGTTTCGGCAACAAATTTGGTCATAATGTACAAGAAAACGGGGTGGGGGGCTCAATTTTCCGGTTTTAGGGCAAAGAGCTTGACCTTGTACATGCCTTTGGGAAAGCCGGTTTGAAGATTCTTGGCCACGAGACGCAGGCCGGCCTTCTCGAACAAGTCCTCGATAAGGGTTTCGGGACGCGTCCAGCTGTGATCTTCCGTGTCGAAGACGGATTTTTCGGCTGAAATTGCACTGTTTTTTTTAAGGTCAAACTACAAAATACCACAACAGAGATTGTCCTTGAGGACGATGATGCCTCCCTCTCGAAGTCCGGCCTGAAAATCTAAGTTTAGAAGAGGAAGACAGGGAGAAAAGGTCGACTTACTCACTGGACTGACTATTAGATATGGCTGACTACCGACTATTGATTATCTGATAGGCTAAATGACTACTGAGCAATTCTGACTCTTGACTACTGTAAGAGATAGGATTCGACTACCTTTATGGGACAGACAACTGACTCAACTGGGTAGACAACGGACTACTGAATAAACGATCTGGTTCGTTTTATCTACTGTATATTGACTGTTTGTTGGGCAATCAAGACTGGTTGACAACTCTCCAAACAAGTGGCTACTAGACTTTTCAGCCTTCCTACCATCAGTCAAGTCAAAAGATAATTGAACATTTGCAGGCTGCGCTTACTGGAAGTATGTCTCACTACAGAAGTCTCAAAGCAAGGGACTATCATTTCAAGGGACACTGGATAGCAATTAGTTACTGTGAGGTCAGACTGGTAGTCTACTGCATGTCTCTGAGAAACGAATTGAGCTAAATAGATCACATTCTACTCAAATGAACTGTCTGGACTATCAGATAGTCAATCAACTGTCTCACTTATCCAGTAGTCTATCCTTGACATTTGCGGGTAGTCAATAGTCTGAACTGTTCAGTACTACGCTTACTGTTAAAGTCTTACAAGATCTTTTGAATCTCTAGTCTCGTAACTGGGACATCTTAGCTACTGACTACTGAACAGTTCCGTTCGGGAACAGGTCAGACCTATGCTGTCTACTGAATAGACTGTTTAGACTACTGAATAACCCAGTCAATGACTACTGATACGGGGACAGTATCTACCACCATGGTTAGCCAAATTCTGTGGAAATATTGAAAGGACGGCCCTTACCTTGCACCTCTGGAAGAACTTGACAAAGTCCACGTCGGTCAAGTGTCCGCTAACCCACTGGATCCAAATCATATCATAGCGTCCTTGCACAGGCGCGAAAGTCTGAAGTCCTTCCACGAACTTCTCCGCCATTTTCGGATTCGGGCCGATGTAGTCGCGGCTCTTAGCTATGAGGTTTTCGGCCACGTCGACCATGTCTACCTGGGTTTTTTGGTTCAAACTTATGCATGAATGGTACCTACTTTTTCAAAAATCGGAAGCAGGAGATGCTTGGTCACTCGACCGATTCCGGCACCGCAGTCCAGGGCGTAGCTCTTGTTCTGAAGCAGTTTCTGAAAAAGAGATATGTTAGAAACGTTCGCATGTGGCCTATTGTAGACTAAGTGTCGGCCACATCCCGCCGGGTCAAATTTAATATTTTTATAAAGTAAAAGTATGTAGTTTTCTGAACTGTGCAAAAATATACAATTATATTTAGGGGTACCCTACGGCAAACAAAGTTATACCCTTTTGAAAATTAATGTGAAACAGCTGGTTTATTGGTAAGAGGCGCTGTTCTTGAAGCAGACGCCCCGGGTTCCATCGCTGTGAGTCATAAACTTCTTAAAATGGCTGTATTGAGTAGAAAATGGTCTAAAAGAGTACCCCAGTGAGATAACTTGTCAGATTTAAAAGAATATCTTACTTTTTCCTCCAGCTTCCTGATAAAACTTTGCGAGGTGAGAATATCTGGCTTGTGTAGCTGTGCAAAGCCGCCAAGCATACCGTCGACATCCTCGCTGGCCTGGGTCCAGTATTCTTCTGCCTAAATATCGCATTTTTTTATATAAAAATGGCCAGAAACCTTGTCATAAATGTCCTTAATCGTCTCATCTTCCAAAATGTTCGAGTCCATGGCGAAGAGTCGCGTGAACTGGGGTCTTCCTAGGCCTAATAGCAGCGGCTGGAGTCGTTTTAGCACTTCCAGACTGAAAAATTGGTATTTTTGGATTGGAAAAACTAGAAAATGACAGATAGATCGAAAAATCGGTAACTTGCCGCCTTGCACAACGTTTTGGCTTCCACGCCTCTTTTCCCAGCTCGCGTGAGCCAGAAAAGACTGTTCTACAGAGCTAACTTCTCGTTTCTGCTCGTCGATAAGCCTCTATTTTAGTGTTTTCTTGATTTCTCCTTGTTTTCGCCACAAAATACAAGTCACGAATACAAAGAGATCTCTAATAATGACGAAATACGAGATATTTTTCACTTTTGTCACTATTCTGACGCGAAACTTGATCCGTCATTGACGTGAAATGAGTGATTTCCTGTAATAGCACCATTTCGCGTGTTTCTGCTCATCAGTTGCTAAAATGGCCAAATAGGAATCGAAAAGTTTCACATTGACAAGGTTTTATCTGGCAAAAAGTTAGAAAATCAACTCTCCGCACGAGCTATAGTATTTTCCCCAGATCTTCATGCTTCTTTTTTGTGATTTTTATACGTAAGAGTTTTTAGGCTTATACCCCCTCTAGCGATGTCCCTTACTATTTTGCCACCTCCAATTCCTCAAAAAAACACGCATAAGCCAAAAACTTGACCGGGTGTATCGGTTAAAACAACAATATCAATGAGATTCCTACTTATCACAGAAACTTTATTACACGTATATAGCTCTATCACGTTAAAATCACACATTCGGGTGGGGGACGGAGACTGGTTTGTAACCTAGAAGAAGCTAAAATTAACAGTTCGGGGGCAAACAATACAATAACAATTAACAGTTTAACAAGATTTAGAGACGGGGCTGGCCACGAAGATAGGTAATGTCGACAAGGCTGAGGTCTTTAAGCTGGAAATGGGATTTTTTTGGGGGATCAAAAATGGCGCGCCACCTGATCCAAAATGTACTGCTGTTCACGCAGCTGCTCCACGGTTCTCGCCTGAGGGTCGAAGAGGTCCACCGGGAGACCGGGCTTGTCCGTCGGGCTCGGCAGCGAGGTCACATTGAAGCTGACGCGGCGTTTTCGAGAGTGCGAGGCCTGAATTTTGGGCCCTTTTCACTGATAGATAGGGGATAATACGTCATCGTCTCCGCCGACACTGATCTCTTGGACATCGCGACTGCAGTTCTTCAGATTGTGCGCGTTCCCCTGCAAGTTGAGGAAGGTGTTGAAGCTGGTCGGGTTGGCCTCCTGGATGTACTTCAGTGCCTCCTCGTTACTAATTCCCAGGATGAACATCTGGAAAAAGGGGATGAATAGACTCGTGGTCAGTTTCTCTCCGGAACAATCTCTGTATTTCAGGCATACGTCTTAGGCTTAGTTTTGAAATGTTATGCTAAGTTGTAGAGAAGATAAATTCTACAGCTTTGCAGAACATAGCAGAATGAAAAAAAAAATGCAATTTTGACTCGGGACTGGCTGATTTCTGTTGCGCGCTCTGAGCGCTCAAAACAAACTTATGACAAAATAGACGCCGCTTCGACAGCGAAGCTGTCACTCTTAAAATTTCTCGGTAGCTTATCAGTCTTACTACGCTTCTTCCACGAAATTTCTCACAAAAATAGATCAATAGGCACGTCAAAAAGTTCTTACCATCCTCCAGAAGTGGCCCTTCCTCTCCACATTGTACTCTTCGAGCTGGGCAAGCGGGAGACCGTTGTATTCGATCATTTTTTGGTCTCTAGGGTCTGGAAACTACCATAAACTCCTCGAAGTGACGACCCGAGCAAAAATCGCTTGCCAACACATTTTGAGATAAAAGCTGTTGCAAAACCTGTACATAGTTGCAAAAAGAATAGTAAATGCGTTTATACTAGAATTACAGAAACAGGTATTAGGTAATAAGTGCATAATTGGTAAGAAATCGTTCAAGATTTGAAGGGATGTCAAAATGATGAAAAACGGGAAGAAGTCGCCTTAGGGACGTTTGTAATCGTTCGGATCGTCTCCAGGCTTGCTATTCTTGAACTTTTCGAGAATTTTCATGAAGAGCTCCTGGGTATAGCCGGTCTCCTCGTCGTAATAGGAGCCAAGATGCTGCTTGATCTCCTCATCATTCTCGTAGTCGTACTCCGACGACTCATCAGAAGCGGAAGCATCGTGCTCGAATTCCTCGAGAGCACTCATATCGTCCTCGTCGTCAGCATCGTTTTCTTCATCGTCCTCGAAGTAGTCCTCATCGTCGAAAATCTCTTCGAGAAGGTCGAGAATCTGCTCGCGATCGTTGCCGGTAGATATGCGAAGGTTGCGAAGCTGGAATGAGGGTATTAGGTCGGTTATTGGTAGATATTTGAGTTATGAGTCATAAATACTCAGGACATTGACTAACTAAGAAAATCTACCAGTTTGTGGAAAACGGACAGGCTTGGGCATGACAAATTCACGTATTCGGGGGGAGAGGGGTAAACGAGCTATTAGAAGAGGATTCTTGTGAGGGAATAGAAATACCAACCAGTCCAGAAGCATCTAGGACTTGGAATACGGGGAAAAATGAGAAAGGTGGACAGAGGGGTCGCTCTCCTCCAGAAATTGACAAGATTGTTTGATTAGGCAAGGACTGGTGGGCAGAGACAAACAAGAGTTAAACAGGTGACAGGTGACAGAATCGCTCTAATCGTTCGAATCGTTCAAATCGCCCAAAATAGAGCAAAACACGACTTACCAGATCCTGGAGGAGATCCTGAGAGACGTCAGCCTCTTCGCAAATCTCGATCTCGTCCAAAACAGCCATTTTCGTTGCTGGAAAATGCTGACTTGCAAGCTTTTTCTCGAAGATTATACTAAGAAATAGATACATAAGCAAAGGTTTCAGATCTCCTAGTTTATGACCTTGAGAGTGAGGTCGAATCCTCTCGGTCTTGCTGACAACGTGCGTGCGGTCAACGAGAGCGTCGCGGCGGAGGTAAGCTTGATTTTTAGGCAAAAAATCAAAAAAAAGGTTCGCGTGAGGTACAGGAACTGCTCCGGGGCTGCTGTTGACGTTTTCTGGATCGATCAGCAGGCAGGAGAATAGAAGTAACCATAAACAACAAATTTTAGGCAAGAGGAGTCCGATACGCGCAGCTCAGAGTAGAGGAGACCATTGATATTAGGACGTTCAAAGGACATCCGTGGATTTTCCGGAACGCGGCGACAGGTGAACCCTACTTGTGCAGCTATCTACAGCGTCTGGAGACAGGAACGGGACTGAGCTCTCCAGTTGACGTGAGTTGGAGCATTTTACATTTTGAGCGTATTACTTGTTCGTAATTTTCCGCCACTATTTTCTGCTCAAATAGCCAACAGAGGAGTAAGTACGAAAAGGCCGAACAAGGTGCAGGAACCTTAAATGGCGAAGAAATGGACGGAAACCAGATTGTCGTGATAACCTAGAACGAAACAGGTCTACTTTTACATTATTTGCCATCAGAAAAGTGCCTATAAGCAGTTGAGAAAGGAAAGGGCTACAGGAAAAGAAGGAGAATGAGAAACTTTATCGACGACACGAAAACAGGATTTGAATCTGTGTACGTACGTAGTAGATTATGGTAGCAGTATTTTGCGATGGCGCGATGAGAATTTCCCCTCATCTTTGTCTTCTTTCTCATGGTCGTTTTCTAGAATTGGCCAGAAACCTATCTAGTAGCTATAAATAGATTCTATTCCCACTTTCAAATCCGCTACGTACCACATTTCCAGTCAAACGGGACCGACTTTGAAACATCTAAAATAACTGATTTTACCCAGCTTTCATGCTTTTTTCTGCTCTATTTTTTTGTCGAAATAATACCAAGGAGCATCATTTTCAGGTCTACTGGCCTCGCAGTGACACCCCGGGCGTGATAACCCGTGCCGAGATACTGATTCTCCGACCAAGTGAATAATTTTTCATGTCAAAACGAAAAAAGTTTCCAGAAATAACCCTGCTGGACATCTGCGTCAAGAACATCTCCAACAGCATCCGAATCAACAGCGAGTCGATAGACAGTCTCCCTCTTCCAGCGGTATTAGTTGTAAGCTCCCTTTTTCGGACTTCTACCCATCGAAAAATACTGCAGAACCGGATTCGAGCCCATCTTTACCGCCAGATTCGATACAGAGAAGCCTTCAGTACAATTCCACCACTTTCCGGACGAGGAAGATCACAATAAAGGATGGCTTCATTGAAAACAATTAGGAAGACTACCGAGAAGAAATTTGGCCATGAGGAGGTCAAAAACATTGTCAAGCAGGCTCTAGGAAGTGAGGTTTCATGCCGATTACCCTATTTCTGTCAAATTTTAGTTTTCTTCTAAAAAACCTCTTTTTAGGTGACGTGTTGGGCAAAGACGAGCTGCTTGGTCGACTGAAAGGCCAAGGAATCGACAAGGAGATTGCCAACTGCTATTTCGAGCTCATTCAAGAGGTACGTTTGATGTATTTCTTGATAGAAAGGGTGGAAAACATGTAAAAGTACAGCGAACCCCTCATAGATTGAGAAAAATAGCGAGCCCGGGATTCTAACCCGTTTCGTCAGCGTGGTAGACGAGCACTTTATCACTGAACCATTTCAATTTTCCTTTTAAAAAGTTCACAGGAATCGAACTCGGCTCTCTTGAGTGGTAGTCGAGCGCATTACCCCTGAACCACCCGTGACATTCCACGATGTTGATCATTTTTCCTGAAAAATTCTCTCAGGACACCGACCTCAAGCTCAATGCGGACGACTTTGACCACCTGCGCGAGTTCTTCGCCCTCCTCGGAGTCGAAAGCAGTGTCGAGAGCTTCAAGCAAATTCTCGGCTTCTTTCAAGCCGAAGAGCCGTCGGTGAAGAGGAATTCCGCTCTCCTGCTTGAATTCTTTATCAGCACCGTCAACATTTTCAGCCACGCCAAGCTGAGAGAGGCTATCAAGACGGATCTGCCCGAATTAGCCACCAAAATGTGGCAGGGCAAGGACTATGGTACTTTTATTGCTCATTTTTTGAATTTAACGCCTTTTTTGCAGGTCTGGCCACCTACGTTGCCCGCCAACTCGTCTACGTGCTCCTCCTTGAGCAGACATATCTCGAGACAACAGTAGTCGAAATCTGGAATGAAACCCTGACGAAGGAGATGAAAAAAAACCCAGTTGTGGCCCTCCTAACGGTTCTGTTGACTGGAGAGGAGACGAAAGGGACAAAATCAGCCCTGGGAGCTGTCAAATTTGAGGGAGACGATGCGAATGATGATCCGGTTACGTCTCTTTTTGCTCAAGTAAGTCACGTATTCGCAGTCAATACAGTATCTTTACAATGTCGATAGGCCATCTCGTGTCGATTTCAGTAGAGCAGACGGTGGAGGCGCGAACTCGTAAACTGATCACTGGTTCCATAGAGGGTCATACATAGACTTTTTTTGTGTACGTATAGACAAGCCCTAACTCATAGTTCTATCTCTTTATCCAAAAATGGTACTTTTGTAGAACAAATTTCGGACTGAAACCCTATAATTCTACTAATTCCAGTTCTCCTCACTCGTCCTCCAGCACAGCGAATCTCTTCTTTTTCGTCTCCCAGTCGAGCTGGCCAGTCGCTGTCTGGCTCAAGTCTTCAAATACAGTGCCCTGCGGATCAATGAGCCCAGGAAATCGGTACTTTTTGATCCATTTTCATTGAAACAACACTAATTTTAGGTCGACGATGTGGTCAGTCAGCTCACTTCGAACTCGGAACTCATGGCCAGAATAGATGCCTCAAGGGAAATTGTCACCGAGGCAGCCAAGATTGCTTTGGAGGAGAATTTAGAGGTATTTGAGCCGATTTATTTAATCAAAAATAACTCTCAGACCGATAAAAAAACCACAAAACTACTCCTCGGGCTCCAAACAGGCAAATTTGGCGAGGAAGGCGAGGTGGGGGCGAGTTTCGAAGATATCCTGACCTCATTGGGCTTGTCGGCAGCTAAAACCGACTTGGATAGCCTCTTCAAATGGCCGACACTGCTCGAGATTCAAGAGAATGGACCGGAAGCGTTCCTGGAGGAGTTTGTCGACAAAATCAAGATGGGAAAGGCGAGTTTCTCTGCAACATTTTAAAAGCCTGTCGGCATAGACAGTCCAAAGAGACCCACGGCTTCAACTATGAGAGATTTTGGCAAAACTCGGATGACCAAAGTTTGCCAGGAATTTCAAGAAACTTCAAAAACTCTGTGAAAGCACAATAGACTAAAAGATCGGAAGAGCCACAGCGACATGGATGTGGGGACGGACCAGAATGCAGCGTCCCGGTCCGGTTCGAAATTCAGCACGGCTGCAATTTTCGTTTCGGGGTCAAGGATGCATTTTCCGGCTATGTGATATTTTGCAAAGTTGAAGATCTCGAAAAGTTGTACAGCTTTGCAGAACTTCTAAAATAGAAAAATGCCGTCTTCACCCTCGGGAAAGGGCGATTTTGGGTGCGCTGAATTCGGACCGAACCGGACCAGCCTCAGCCAATCCGCGTGCAGTATTAAATAAATCTAATTCCACTATTTCTGCCCATTTTCAGGTAGCCAAACTGCTCAAGAAAACTTCCAAATTGCTCCAGTCTTCTTCTCCTCTCGGCCCTCTCATAGCTGTGACCCAGAACCTGATCCGGAAGCTTCCAGGCACGGAGACAACCCTACTCTCCGAGACCCTGGCTCTTCTCGCCGGACAGTCGGATCTCCCTCCCAGTATTCTCGGTCTCTGTGCCGAGGCAGTCAAAAAAGCCTCGAGAAGCAAAGAGGAACGAACTGTCGTCACCCTTAGTCTGACAATTGCCGCCATTTTCAACGAAACCGTAAGTCTTTTTTTTCGAATTATCATAATGACGGGTTGTTTGGCTGCGATAGCGTCCGATCTGGCAGATCAAGCTACGTTGGTACCGGTTAGTATTAAATCAAACCCTACCGGAGCCAAAAATAGCAAGTTTATGGCACTTTCTAGCAACCATCAATCTTTTCTCTGACTCTTTCAATCATCATGCATCTCGAAAAAGCATCTTTGACCAGAAGGTGCTCGACCTGCCAGACCCGACGCAAAGGCGGCCGAGCAAAGATAGTTTTACTGATCGTAGGATTAAAAATAGCCTAAAAATTGGCATTTTTTTTTTTTAGAAATTTGACGCGAAAGACATGTTCGGAATGGAGGCTTTGCTCTACAACTGTCTTCGCTACGCCCATCCGACCATTTGCAACGATCAAATCGCTGTCTATGCGTAATTATTCGGCTTTTTCCCCTAATTTTTATCGAAATTCAGGGGTCTTGTGACGAAGCACTTCCGCGGCTGTCAGTTTTTCGTTCAATGGCAGAAGGGCACGGTAAAGGAGGTCGAGAGACTCGTCTACGGGGCGGCCAAAATCGCCTATCAGATCAGTCAACATAAGAAATTCTTTAGCCGGGTAGTCTGCACCATCATCTCGGAGACCATACTCAACTATCAGCATATCGAACACGCTATGTGCATACTGCACAGTATTAGTGATAAAAACAGGTTCGTTACGGTGGTTCTTCCATTACAAATGCGGTCTTCTAGCTCGTCCCTGCTCGCCACAGCGATGCCACCCGCCGAGAAACGCCAGCTGACCAGGGCCTTCCAGGAGCTCCAGAAGTACAAGAAGCGCGTCGTCTAAAGGCCTTCCCCAAATTTGTGCACTGTTGTTGATTTTGTTTTGTCCACATTGAGCCCATTCTTTGCCAGTAAACTTTATAGAATCTTATGTAGTCTTTTCCTTTTAACCTGTTTCCTTCCATTTGAACTAGGAGGGAACTAAAATGGAATATTGCTAGCCTCAAAGCTGACACAAGCCAGAACTTCTTTATTGTACATCTTATCGCAGTGCTTTTGCCGATGACCTATACCTGTATTTTCTGGATGAAACGCGCGAGCTTTGCTGCATGGCTCCTCCAGAAAAACTGCCATTTTTCAGTTTCACTCCCAGCAAAAAATGAACCCTGGTGAGATCGAATCTCCACTCGCTCTTCTAGCCTTTGTAAGCCGCTTTCCTCATGATTCATTTGCAGATGATTTCCCTGAAAATCAGCAACTAGGATGTCTTGCAGATCATCATGTTCAAGTATCCGAAGACTGTCACCGATTACTGTCAGAAGAAGCATCGCGGCCGCGTCGCGCCTTATCCGATCGAGCGCCAGAACCGTTTTTCGGTTGAGTACAAAAAGAGTAAACAGTTCGGGGAGCCGAAACCAAGTTGAGAGGCGCCATCACCTCTACGGCAATCTCGATGCTCGATGATGCGCAGGGAGGAAGCTCTTCTACACCTCAAAACTGATTTCCTTTTCTTCCCACCATGTTGTTTTTTCGAAATAAAACAGAAATAGTCTAATTTAACCGTTTCTAACTCTCTAAACTAGGCAACAATTATGTAAAATCAAAAAATTGGGAGTCAACAACAAACAAACGACTAGAGAGGCCTAAAAATCAATAAGTGCCTGATGATCATCGGAGGGTGGGGAAAAAAGCCTACTGACTCTTCTTTACTTCTTCTTCTTTTTGGCCTTCTCGTTGGGGTCGATGAGGCCTTGAGAGATCTGCCAGTCGCGTATCACGCGGTCCTGGGCTTCCTTAGTTGTCGGCGCGTATCTGCAAATGAAAAATGGGCAGGGCTAATGGTTCGAAATTAGAGGAACATTGAAAGTGGTCAAGTTTGAGATCGGTATCGTAACAGGCCAGGAAAGCCAACTAGAAGAGACATTTTTTATATGTTCTCGCCAAAGAATAGCTTCTATGGTTTTCCAATATTCTACATTCTTTCAGAGGTCAAGGTCAACTGAGAAAGTACCAGAACTGAGTATAACAAGTCGAATACAGCAAAAATACCATGTAATGAATTATTTTGTCGTCACACGCTGGCTACCTATAGCTACGTCATTAAAATCGTCAATTACACTGCTACTTGTAGGATATTACAGTATTTCGAACCAGTCTCCTTTTATCAATTTTTGTCAAGAAAAAGTAGAACGCATACCTAGAATATTCCATCGTAAATTCTCCCTTTCCCTCCGTCAAGGATCTCAGCTGGGACGTGTAGCCGAACATGTCCGAGAGGGGAGCCTCACACAGGACAGTCGTGTATCCCTCGGTCGAGTCCGTCGAGGTGATCAGAGCATTTCTCTGGGTTAACGACGTGACCACATTTCCCTGAAAAATTTTCAGTTTTTTTCGATCCAAAGAGTTCCGAAAACCTGAAAATCGCTCGGAGTGGTGACTTCAACCTTCATAATGGGCTCCAGAAGCATCCAATTGGCCTTCTCGAACGATTCGCGCATCATGTTCTGCATCGTGTTGATCATGGCGATTTCGGTCGAGTCGACGGCGTGGGTGGCCCCGTCCTTTACGCGAACATTGATTCCGGCTATACGTGAATGGATTAGCGGGCCCTCGGTAACGATCTGGTCAAGACCCTGGAAGAAAATAACATTATGTTTTGCCATTTTTAGAGTTAACTCTTCAAAACTGTAAATAGCTCGGTGGTCAACTGATCTCAGCAGTGGCAGAGATAAGGGTCGCGTAATCCGAGCAAATTCAACAGGGGAACCCATTTGTCAAGCCCAAAACAGCCGTGGAAAGGAAAGAGTCAGGAGGGAGGTATAGACAAAGATCGTTTGGGGGTCGTGGGCGCACAACCGTCTACAACTATTCCACACCTACCGGGGCTATCGCACCCACCTGGATTCACTTACGTTGATTGCTTGTCTGTTTTTCAAAAGTAAGTATAAAGGGGTCAAGGGAATGGTAGATTACAGATCCAAAATTGATCACATGTTCGCATCTCTGACTCTCCTGCGGGTTTCATAATCTTTTCAACGTTTCAGATCACCCGTTTTGCATCTAAATACTCTAGAAAAATGACTAGAACCAACCTTCTTTAGTGCCGGGAACAGATTTTTCGGAATATTGTTTCCGAAGGTCTCATCCGTGAATTTGACTTGGGTGTTCTCCTCGGCCGGGAGGGGGTCAATCACGCCCTCAATCTCTCCGAATTGTCCCTGTCCGCCAGTCTGCTTCTTGTGCCGGAAGTGGAAGTTGTAGGGACTGCCCAGGGACTCGCGATAGGCCACAGTCGGCTTGCCGAGCTCCACGGGACAGTTGAACTCGTTCTTCATCCGCTGGGCGTAGATTTCCTGGAATTTTGAGTTTTGAAAATGGCGGGAATGGCCAAAAATACAAGATGCAGCTCTCCCATGCCGCTAACGATGGTCTCCTTAGCCTCCTGGTTGTACTCCTTCCTGAAGGTCGGATCCTCCTTAGTGAATCGCGTCAGGGCCTTGATGAAGTTGTCGGCGTCTTTGCGATTCACCGGCTTGATGGACATTGAGATGACGGGCTCCGGAATGTGCATGGATTCCTGAAAATTGAATTGTTTCATTGGTTGCAATTGAAACTTTAGGATAACTTTGAGACAGGTGGTAAAGTAGAGTCTGTTGCGACATGGATTGGCAGAGAAGGCGGTCGCGCAGATAAAAGTATTCAACAGGGGAGGCCCTTAAGTTTTGAGTTTTGAAAATGGCGGGAATGGCCAAAAGTACAAGATGCAGCTCTCCCATGCCGCCTAATAATGTTGGAATTCCTCAGGGGGTCGCGCAAATTTAAAAAAAAAAATCAAAAGGGAGGTCTCACACAGGTTTTCCGGCGAGTGGAAGGTGCCAAAGCCACAATTGAGCTGTAATTGGGTTTGGAATTGAGAAAATACAGCAGGCTAAATTCAAATACCCGGCTACAAATCTTCAGAAATTTGATCAATCTTTGGGCATTTTGACCGTGGAATTCCCGCAGGTGAAAGAAAAACTCACACAATGAGGAGCCATGTTGGGATCGGTGGAGAAGGTCTCCCCGGAATGGCAATCCAGGCCGAAGGTGGCACAGATGTCTCCAGCATAGGCAGTCTCGATTTCCTGAAAATGACAGAATTAGAAAAGGAAGAATAAACATTTTTGGACAGTTCTTCGCAGCCGTATATAACCTCGGCATTTTGGGCGCACGCTTCCCCAATGTTTTCCCACGCATTTGCTACTTATTTTTCGCTTATTTTAGCACCATTGCACGGCGTTTGCAAACTTGTTTGACGGCAACTTGTGGAAAAACTACAAGGAGCTACAAACTGAAAAGAAATGGCGATTTGAATGAGGTAAGAGCTTCGCGCAGTGAGTACCGTTACGAAAGTACGGTAACCCAAAGATAGTCCTTTGACCTTTTGTGTATTTTTGCTACTTTTTCTTATTTTTCGGTCTCTTTTTCGCTGACTTTCTCCGCTTCAGACATACCATCCTCGCCAGATGCCGTTTCTAGTTGAAAATGCGGTGTTTGTTATCTTGTCTCTTTTAGTTTGTTTTTTTTTGCATAAATCTTCATTGGTTGGAATTCTGCTGAAAGAAATTGTTGAACGCGAGGTCTATTTGAACGTGTTTTTCACAGATCCTAGTTTCAAATTGTAACCATGCCGACATGGAAAAAGGCTCAAGCTGACCGCTTCAATAGGCGCGCCACAACTGACTTTGTAAGTTCTGTTTACCTCTGAAAAATGCCCTGGTTACGAATACACAATTGCATATATGCCTCTTTAGAGACGAATAGGGTACTTTTGAGTCTTCTGATGGTCTGCAAGAAAGAAAAAGAGGGTCAGACTTTTTTTTGAGCTACAAAGAACCAAAGTTTTAGGCCGCCTCTGCCCATTCGAAGAAAGTGACAACGAAACGGAGAAGGAGGAGAATTACGAGATTTATGATCCAAAGTAGTTAAAAACCTGACTCCTGATACTTCCATGTTGTTATCTGATGTTTCTCTCATCTGCGCATGTACACAAAGATTTTTGGGCATTTCTTTGTTGTTGTTTTTGATTATTCGATCGGTTGGAAGGCCGATGAATGTTTTTAGGTAGTTTTGCACCTTTGTGCGCCATTTGTCTTGCAATTTTCGTAAAAACAAAAGTACTGCTCATTGAGCAATTATTGTTGTAAAGGTCCAATGTTTCCCGTTCAAGTTCACTGCGGTAAATTAGCAGAATATCATGTTCAAGTCATCGCCAAACAGCCTAGACCAGCCTTTGAATTTTTCACGAACGATGACGAATTACTGCTCCCGAGAGTACTTGTTCTAGAAGTCGTAGAGGGCTTGAGGTCAAATATCTCGATACAGTCGATCAGCTTGTCGACTCCGACGTATTTGATGAACTGGAACAACCGAGTAGCCTCTTTTACAAGGCACAATAGCTGGAAATCAAGTCAAAAGCGCTGTCTATTGGATGAAAAGATGATGCTTCTTTTGACTAGCGAACCGTACGAACATGTGGTAATGAATTCTGCCTAATCTTACAGCATTCCTCTCATCAAATTAGTCATTTTTTATAGTTTTATGGCCTGAGTTATCTCTAATCAACATGTTTGGACGATACAGTTTACGTTTTTTTTTTACGTTGTAAACGTTAGTCAAATGCTATGTTTTCTAGGTAGCCTCGGAAAAAACGAAGTTTATATGTAAAATAGCCATTTCTATTTATTTTCATCACAAATTAAGTGTATTTTCAGGACAATGTCCCAGGAATTCTACAGCCAGTTCGCCCCGGAGTACATTCAAGAGATGGAGCACTATCCTCTAAACTTTGTAAGCGTTTTCCACCATCTTACCGCAAAAAAAAACCGGTTCCAGTTCACCAAATACCTCGGAGTCTACAAGGTAGTCGACTGTCTCGAGGTCCTCGACCCCCAAGCCCTCTACGACTTCTACAACAAGAACTCTCGGGAGCAGAAATCCGTCATCGATCATGAACAATTCAACGAGGATCCGAGCACGGCTGGAATTTTGTACCGATACGTAGGGTTTTAGAAATTTTTTACCGTCAGGGACCGGATCCTGGTCGGACGACAAGAAGCTATCTAACCGACTGAGCCATTCGTGTCAAAGCCCAGAAATCACCTTCAATCGCTCTAAAACACTATTGGGATAGCTAAGAAACTTGTAAAGCTGTTAATTTGTCACCTTAGAACCTTTCCTATACTTTTTTGTACTAAAACAACCCGTTCAAAAAGTTTGTCACCCACGGGTATCGAACCCGGGCTGTCTACGTCGAGAGTGGCGCCTCCTACCAATACACCAAATTTTTCGCCAGCATTTTGAAAGGCGGTGACTTTGTTTAGAGACCGGAAACTTCTGAATGTGATTGCTTATTCTTACCCAGCTCGAAAAACATTTAAAAAAACCGTCCTTTACAAAAATTTAGGACTAAAAGAAAAAAATTTCTTTATTGAGGTTTTGATTAAAAACTAGTTCCCAGCTCATCAAAAGACACCTCACCGTCGACGATGCGATTCGGATCATCGACGAGTCGCACTTCCGCATTCAGATGTCCACCTACTGGCAGCTGAAGGCTCGAGATAGTCACAGTTAACAGCGGTAGGGATCTCTCGTTTGTTTGGAAATTCGCTTGCCTGTTTCCAGTGGAAATTGGTCTCTGTTTTGCTGTTTATTTATTGTTGTTAGCCCGTTATTCCAATATTTTTTGTTGATGAATTTTTCCATGTAATTTAAGCTATTTGAGGCGAAAGAAAGGAAAAAAAAATTCAGTCCCTGTCCGGCCAGAACTAAAATATAACCAGTTACTCGAAGCTGCGAAAACCACGTAACATCTTACGGAAGTCGGCTCTCGCTCGCAGTTTTCTGTCCTAAAACCTCGTTTCTTTGTCCTTCTTTACCGTTATTTTCCGATTCTTCGGAAGATAACAGATTTACTCGAGATCTAACCACGAGCTTTCCAGTAAATTGCAGCTGTTTGTTACTTCTCAACTCGGAGGTCGATTTCTAGCCATGTTTATCATCAAAGATGCCGACAAACAGGTCAAGAACATTTATCTTGAAGTAGGCCACTTCCTATCGGTTTTATAAAGTGTATTCAGCTTACTAAAAACATAGACCGATCTACTATCTGATGAAGAAGGAGACTCTGGAATAGAAGAAAAAGTTCCAGAAGCTAGCCGTCAAGGTAGTTGGAGACGAGTCCCTTTGTCTCGTTAGTCTCCTCCAAATTGTTGCTCATTCCACGTTGTTAGCTTTTTGCACAATCTACATGAAACTTCCGCGTCTCAGATTAGAAACATCTTGCTGAAATAGCCGGATCTAGTCTAATATATCCAGTCTGAACATTGTGGAAAAGTTTACACGCTCTGGTTTCCATTCGCATCAAATAAAAACGTTCAACGTTTTCTCGAGATCTTGGTCTGTCTTCCTCTCCAGCTCTTCGACCGATTCGTTGAACATGTAGTGTAAGCCCCAGTTTCCATAAGAAATAGTAAGATTTTTCTACTCACTGACTCACTAATCCATGTCATTTTCCAGGAAATCGTTACCGATTCTTATAGAGTAACTGACGCCCGTTCGTACCGTCTGGCTCGTCATTTTCTCAAACCTACCTCCTACCTTAAACTCTAGAAATTTCTTCTTAGTCCCAATTCCCCTCTCCCACCCATACCCGCGCGCTTGTTAAAATTAACAAAAAATGATAAAAAGAACCAGTAAAATACCTCCATATCAGCCGCATGCATCCTCACAAGTCGCTGTACTCGAACCTTCCGGCCGTCCCGGGATGCGTAGACCGTGTCGCCCTTGCTCAGCTGGCCCTGGTAGACGCGGAAATAGGTCAACTGACCGTATTTTCCCGCCTAAAATGTGACCAAAAAGTACAAAAACTACCAAAAAAGTACCTCAAGCTTGAAGGCAAGACCGACGAAGGGCTTGGCACTGGATCGCTCGGGGGACAGGATGATGGTGGTTTCTTTTTCGTCAGCCTCCTTGATATTGGCCTTGTTGACGACCTCGCTAGGGTTGGGCAGATAGCGGACGACGTTGTCGATCATCGTCTGGACTCCCTTGTTCTTTAGGGCGGTTCCGGTCAAGACGGGAATGAAGGAGCGCTGGAATGGGTAGTTTTAAAAGGTTTTTGAGGGTGTTTCAGTCAACTTTAGCCAGTTTTTTTTTGTTTAATAGTTTTAGTGCTGTCTTTTTTAGCCAGAGTAACCTGTCTCCTACATGGTCTATTCAGTCATCGTATTGCTCCAAAAAAGGGGTTAACAACTGAAAGGCATGCCAAAAAGTTTTATGCAATTTTATGATCGGGTACGGTAGCTCTGGTGATTGCCGCTACAGTTAGTCTGTTTTATTTTATACTCTAGTCGAAAGTGTGACCATTATGAAGCAAATAAGGTTTTATTTGATGTCAACTTCGGTACAAGAATTCTTGGAGCTTTTTGATCGTTTACTTATGATCACACGCCCATTTTAGCCAACTTTTCGTCTGTCAAACTCCAGTTTTCCCCATACTACTTCTAATTTTCCGCCACTATTACTGCAATCTTCTACCTTGTTAGTGTTTGAATATAGTCGAGTCATGTTGGATTGTTTTTCTACTGTTTTTGGGCATTTTGGACGAAGGTCTTGCGGACTGACGAGAAAGGTCCAACAATCACAGGAAATCAAGATTCTCAAGACATCATCTCTAAGCAAAAAACAAATCAAATGGATACTAGCCAACTCCAGCCCGAGGTTGGTGGCACAAATGAAGCGAAAGTGGGCAGACATTAGAACAAGCTTACTTCTAACCCTAGTTCAACAAAAGATGGGACCCACGATTATATTTCGGTGAGTCATGCAGCATATGTTTTACCCGATTACAGAAAGTCAGAGATAGAGATTCCAATAATCTTTCTGGAGCCAAATTTTCGACGGTCGGCTGAAATTCTCAATGTTTTCTCAAAGACATCTCTTTCTGGTGTTCGTAGACCATAATTCCAACTCATATCTTGGATCTTTTCTTTTGAATAATAGGGCTTTTACTGTTGAGAGCGAAATGATTTCGAGAAAAGTGAGAATTTCAGCCTACCGTCGCGATAGTCATTGTCACCAAAGACTACGAAAAACTTCCAAAAGAATCTGTTTCCAAACTGTGGAAATGGATCTCATTTTTCTCATTTCACCATAAAAACGTTTCCTACCTTGATGACAGATCTTCTAATCGCCGCATGAATCTGCTCCTCAGACGGATTGACATCGTTCAGGAACATCTCTCCGAGTTCCTCGTCCCCGTTAGCGATGTGCTCTGGAGACCTCTTTATAGTTTGCTCCCTCGGATTCGTTACCCAGGACCCATTTGCGCCTAAGCAAAACGTCAATTGCTGTTTCTCGTCGAAAATTCAATAAAAATCCGTTGAGAGACACCAAATTACGCCGGATTTTTTTTTTTTGCAAATGGGTCTTGCAAAGAAGTGTGATAACGTATCCAAACCTCAAAAATTAACCTACCAATCATTTCTTGCCTATAGTCCTTGGCCTGGGCCTTCAGCTCTTTCGGGATTTCGTCGCGTCTGATGATCAGTCCATCCTCGCCCTCATTGTAGACGGCCTGCTCCGTGACCAAGTCCACGAATCCGCGGAAGCCGCTGTCCTTTCCGATCGGGAGATGAATGAGGGCGGCGTTGTGGTTGAGCTTGTTCCGGAGACCGTCCAGGGCTCGCAGAGGGGTAGCTCCAGTACGATCCATCTTGTTCACGAAGCAGATGAAAGGTACGTTGTACCTGAAAATGATTTGGATTTTTGAGCCGATTTTCATGGGTGGAATGGTCAAAATTACGCTGTTTTCTTGTTGCAATTTTGGCTCGAAACCTGTCCAGGAATTGCAAACCTAGCCAACCATGCCAGGTGGGCAAAGAATTGTCTTGTTTTCATAACCATTTATTGAGGGTGGCTACCATAAAATTGGCCGAAATACTTGAAGAAGCCAGTGAAATCATGCCGTTTTCAATTGAATCTGCTACACAATATTTCTGGTACTCCTTACTTAGACCAGCTAAGCATAAACAGCAAAGTTTTCACAGGATTTTGTGTCAAAAAAAGTAGGATAAAATTGTAAAAAAAAAAAATAGTCGGAAGAGAGAGACTAACCTGCTTAGCTGCCTGTTGACTGTGAAGGTCTGCGATTGTACTCCGCCCACACCACAGAGGACCAGAACAGCACCGTCTAGCACTCGAAGAGCTCGTTCTACCTCCACTGTGAAGTCCACGTGGCCTGAAATTTGAAACTGTTTTTCATCAATTTGGATCAGAAAACTGGGCTTTTTCAACATTTTGGGCAAGGCAAAAGCGCAAAGTAAGTTATACGTACCAGGAGTGTCGATAATGTTGATATTCGTGCCGTGCCAGTCCACATAGGTAGCTGCTGACTGGATTGTGATGCCGCGCTGCCGCTCGAGCTCCATGAAATCCATTGTGGCTCCGACGTCGTCCTTTCCGCGGACCTGGAAATGGACGAATTGGGTCAGAAAATGGGTTTTTTCACTCCAAAAAACAATCTCGACGCCTGCTATGGATCTATTAAAAAAAAATCGCATGTTTCTCCCCAAAAGCTATGCATTTTTCATTGGGAAAGTCGTGAAATTTGGCCGAAAACGCTCAGGTTGAGGGAAACACAAGATACAATGGGCTCAAATTCTGACCATTTTCGTTGGAAAACTGTCTAAGTACTTCTGTGGCTCTACCTTCGGAGAACCAGATTTCGCTACTAGTTTGGAAGCCAAGGACTAACTGCTGTCGTACAATTTCTTTCTGGCAAAACTTGATTTTGATTCAAAAAAGTTCCATGTTTCAAGCTCTGTCAGTTAAGACTTCAGTCGTTAAGAGATCGACAGTAGAGGGATGCTGTACTGTTATGATAGACTACTGATAAGTCTACTGGATTGCAACACAAAAATATGATTCGCTATGCCAAAATTGGACGAAAAATGACCACATTCCACTAAAATGGCAAAAAAATCACTCACCTCATGCATTGAGTCAATTCTGCCAGCATAGAACAGGATT
This sequence comes from Oscheius sp. JU75, assembly GCA_037178855.1. Classification (NCBI taxonomy): domain Eukaryota; kingdom Metazoa; phylum Nematoda; class Chromadorea; order Rhabditida; family Rhabditidae; genus Oscheius; species Oscheius sp. JU75. The sequence goes on along the minus strand of JASJZC010000006.1, from coordinate 832,711 downwards.
CTCTCAGTGACTGTCGTCTTTCCGGAGTCAATATGGGCCGAAATACCTGAAAACGCCTGTTTACACTATGCAAATCTAGCAAAATACCGATATTTCTGATCCGCTCGACGGGTCGGACTCCCGGAATCACTACCGACTGTGTGGCAGCAGCTTCAGCACTGAGCAGACGTCTTATCAGGCTCGTCTTGGCCTGTAATTTTTTTTTGGAAGAAATACAGCCAAACAGTACCTGACTGACCAGTCGTGCTCTAGTCAGGACCATTTCTTCTTCTGGCCGACTCGGGGGACCCAAGGAGCTGAAAATCAGCAATTATTGGCTGTTCCTGGGCTGTAAAAGGGGCTGAGATGGCTTCTTGCCAGGGATTTTTTGGCGGGAATAAGGAGCGAGGCCAGGAAGGGCGCGAAAAGGGCAGCGGCGGCGGGAAGGGACTCGTCAGATTAGACAGTCTGTCTCTCTGGAGCTCCGACTCTTTTTCCTCTACTTTTCCCCACATATTGCTAATTCAGAGCTTCCCGTACCGTCTAGGATGCCAGAAGAGGAAATAGAACGACTACAGCAGCCGTACAAGGTTAGTCAAGGATATTTCAAAGCTAGGGGTCTAAAATGTGGTCAAAAAGACCCATAACCATGTTTTTACCATTTTCTGAGCCTATTTAAAGTAGTCTGAGCTTTTTTCTAAGAGAAACTGAAGAAAATTTGGGTGGATTAGGTTAGAGAGTCCAACCTTCTTGATGTGCTTCATCCAACGTCTTCTCTAAGCTTTGCATAGCTAGGAAATCGATTCCTTGACAAGATTTTGGGTTGAACTATAATAGAAGATTGTATTTTATGTAGGGAAGTGTCACTTAACGAGAAGAAACATTATCCCATCTCGCTTCACATGTCTTTTTCTTCAAGTTCAGGGACTTTTCCAGGCTGTATCTTAGCCCTGGGGCATTCTAGCACGTTTCTGCTACATATATGGGCAAAAGTACGAAGAAAAATCGTGTGAAAGGGTAGAAAAAGACTAGACTTTGTCTATGGGCCCTTTTACCACTTTCCGCCCAACTTTTTTGCTATTTTCGTTGTGAACATCATTCCCAAGGTTTTATAGCACGCTTTTTTTAGAAAAGCAACATACAAAGCCAGTAAATGAGCAGAAAAGTGAGAAAAGAAGTGCGAAAGAAAAATTTCATCAAGTCACAACCGAAAATACGCAAAAGTGCGTGAAGTGCCACCGTAACCCGGTCTTCCGCGGCGACCGGTCAACCACTGGAGATTTTTGGCGGGAAAACTCCCTTCAGTTCCTTCACGAACCACGTTTTACCGCACTTAGTCTATTTTAATTCAATTTTCTCCCGATTTTCATGGGTTTTTGATCTGCTTCGATGGAAAAATGTTGAATCTCGAGGCTGAGAATCCTTGGATACAACTAGATGCCCATTTACTGCCCTAATTGGGGTCGTAAAATAGACGAATGTTGGATGCATCAGTTTCTAGTAGATTTTGCTCGGATTTCTAGGGTTTTTTCTTCAGATAAAATGCAAAGGAAACGAAACGAAAATGGGCTGAATCAACTGAATTTTATGTAGGCCTCGAAAAATAGACTTTTTCTTCTTAAATTGTTCCACAGATTCTGGCTCAATTCTACCCATTGTCTCGGTGTTTTGTGTCTGTTGTAGGTCAAAAGTACCTGAATATCCATGCTTTTCGCGAAAAATCGATACGGAACAGCCGAAAAATGGAAATTTTGAACGAAAAGTGATAAAAAAAATCATTATAGCATGGCTGAACAGTTTTTTAACAAACTTTTTGCCCCTTTTCCACACAAGAGCTTCGAAAATGACCATTTTTTTGCAGGCTGGCTGCAGAAATCGCGATGGAGCCTCAAAGTTGGCAGGCCTTCGGACAGAACTACGCCTACATGGATCCGGTAGGTGCTTACACCTATTTTTGCTGTCTTACACAAATTTGATTAGTTCACACCCCAAAAATGGCTAAATTTTAGAGCCAGGTCAACTTGTCGGCGATTCGCGGCGTCGGGACAGCAGCACAGATTGGCGGAGACGTGCTGAGAAGTCCAGAAGCTGGAGAGCTCGCACGCTTTGTGAAACCTGAACTGTAAGCCGTTTTTCACCGGAATTTAAAGAATAGAAATTCAGAGACAGCCCAGAAAACGAGCAGCCAAATTGGGACGGATTGGATTCACCTTCAGCCTTTCAGGACATCAAGCCAGAGAAGGTAGGTGTGGTTATCGAAGACTTTTGGTTGCTTTATTTGTCTACCATTTGTGTTTTGACGATCTCCTGGGTATTTCGATAATCTACGCCGTTTTGTCAGTGCAAGAATGTCTTTGCCACTCTGTTTGCCTACCAGTCACTTCTGTTCAAGTCTTTCTATGCCAGCTTCTCCATGACCATCGGTCAACTTCGTCTTTGTCAATCTTTCCTTTCTAGCACTCTTCAGCGATCAAACAGAGCCTGCCAATCTCTGTCATTTTAACCTTGTTCATTTGTCTCATCCAGCCTCTTTCTATCAATCTTCCTATGTCAGTTTATTTTACCATTGTCTTTTTTATCGTTTGACACTGCCAATCTGTCCTGCCGTGTCTGTCTATGTTATTCGTCAGCTGTTACATATTCTTTGAAAACCAGCCGCTGTCTGACAGAATCTGCTTCTGTCATTTTCACCAAACCGGATCCAGTCAACGTTTTTTTTGTCATATTGTTTGCATTGCGCTTTTGTTTTGCCACCCTGTCAGATACATTCTGTACCGCGTAACTCTTCTGTTGTAATGTGTCCTCCAGCCCGAATAGGGACTAGCCCGAACCATAGATTTCTAACGCCCAAATTCCTCGTGTTGATCATGTGAATTTGACATATCCTCGTTGCTGATACGGTGCCCTGGACCATCATCTACCCAAAACTTATGTCGAACCCGAGTTGCGTAGGGCGCTTGCGGAGACGATTTCTCTTAACAATGCACGAAGAATTGCGCAGCCGCATGGGCACCGCGGCTGCGCACAGACGGCTTCAAACAGACAGACAAACCAACAGACGCGAAATAGATACAACCTCTGGAAAATGGCAAACCCAGTTTTTTTTTTCAGACTCAGCTCGGAACAGCCCGTCGACGCCTGGATCTCGCCCCGTCAAATGTAGCCGCAGCCTTGAATGAAGACGGCACCTATGGAGACCCCTATAGCGGCTACGTCGACTTTTCCATGTTCCAGAACGGAAAACAGCCAGCACAGAAGAATAAATGTGATTTGGGACGCCCTTTTCAGACTTCATACAAAAATTTTCAGCCAGAGGAAAGCGCAAAGCTGGCGACGAGGGCCATGTGGACCAGCCGCACGATATCAAGCCAGCCTCCAGACTCGACAACTCGCTACTGATGACCACGAGGAAATTTCTGGCGCTGAGAGACGAGAATCAGGTTTTCGAGTATCTGAGCCTGAAAAAAATAGGCAAACTTTGCAGATTTTGAACCTAAACGAGGCGGCTAAGAGCCTCTCCGTGCCCAAGAGACGCCTCTACGACATTACCAACGTTTTGGAGGGAATCGATCTCGTAGAGAAGGTCGGCAAGAACAGTATCAGGTGGAAGTAAGTTAGCTGTTTCTTTTTTGGGTAGTCCCATGTCCCTTGACTCATCCCTATACTCTTGAAATGTGAACCAGTGAGAGACAGACAGAGAAGGAGAAAGACAATAGTGCTCTCTTGACTCGTCTCCATGCTCTCTGAGAAAAGGGAATGAATACAGGTGCTCTGAACCAGTGAGAGTGACAGTACAGTTCCGTACTCTCGACTCTTCCTCATTTCTCTCTCTCTGTCTCTGCCACTCTCACCGCTTAGCAACAAGACAACCCGACTCCCTTCTACACACTTTATGAGCCATTTAGCACCCTCCTATATATTTCGTAATCCACCTCCCTTTCGGTCTAGCCAAACAGCAGCTGCTGCGCAATGTAGCGATCATTGCCTGCAAAATTCCAAGGTCGTCCTTTGTCTTGGGAAGGGTATTTTGGATGGAAAATGCAAACAAAGAGAGGGAAAGTCTAAAAAAATTCGGTTTCAGGACCCCAGAATGCGATGAGCAGGAACTCTACGCGCTGCATCAGGACACGAGGGAGTCGATAGAGCAGGAGATGCAGCTCGATGCCCTGATTGAAGATGTTAGCGCATGTCTGAGACTCGTCAAGGATGATCCTATCGACAGACCGTACAGGTACTTTTTCTATTTTGTAACCACGAAAGGCAATTTCTAGCTACATCAAATTCTCCGACCTACGTTCAATAGCCGAATTTGAGGGACAGACTCTCATTGCTGTCAAGTCTCCACCAGAATCCTTCCCCTCCATTGAGGTTAGGCTTTTGTGGTCTGGTCTAAGCTGAAATAATTCCAAAAGTCTGTAAGCGTATCAGTGAGCTCTAGTGACATAAACTTAAGGGGACAGGGACCTTGTCCGACAGGATGTTAGTGAATTTAAAATCACCCATGGCAACAGGCTGTCTAGAGTCTAAAAAAACCAAAAAATGGCATTCTGTGATGCTTCAAATGATCGCGAACCATTTTTTGGGATAAGCGAATCGGGACAGGGGGGTGGTTATGCCAGGGGGCAAGACAAGTAAGTCATTTTGACAGTCTGTCACAGGGATGCCCGAACATCTCGTTTCGTGCTTGTTTTTGGCCCGAGAACGGGCAGCTCGGTTCGGCGACCGAGCAGTGGGGGACCGTGAAGCTCAGTTTCGGATCGGTTCAAAATTTTGATGTTCATGCATCCCTGGTCTTTCAGGGGTACATTTTGGCAGAGTGACAGCTTCTTTTCGGTTGGCTTGAACGGTAACAGCGAAAATTGATGAGCGGGGAAGAGCAATGGATTCGGTAACGGAACTGGACAGTATGGACAGTGCAAAGTGGCAGGATCTGACAGACAGACGTAGGAAAACGTCTCAGAATCAAAAAGCTAGTTTCCTAGTTGGAAATGTAGTCGTTTAGCCTCATTCTTGTCAATTTTCCTTTTCAGGTAGCCGACCCGCGAAGCACCGGCAAATTCCAGCTCGCAGTAAGAAACCAGGGCAGTCAATTGGCGGCGTTTCTCTGCCCTCCAGTCGAAGAAGAGCATGGTAAGAGACTGGAGACGAGTACTGTCCCGGAACAGGGTATGTCTTACCCTCTTTTTTATGCATTTTCTCGCCACTTTTTGGTCTTATTCTGAGTCAAAAAAGGCACCAAACTCCCGTCTTGAAGTTTCATTTTAGCGCACCAACTCGCTATAATCGAGGAGCCTCCAAAACCGGCACCAATTCAAAATTTGGATCAGCCCTGCAGCTCAAAAGCGATGAAGGAACAGGACCAGGTCTTTAATAGCAACTACCAACAGGTTTCCCGCTCTTTTTTTAGTTAAAAAATGACGGAATTTAAGGACTTTGTCCTCCCGCTACCGCGAAAACTCAGCAGTCAGTACGGGGGCAGCGAGATTCAGACCCCGAGCAGATTTCCACAGAGCACCGGTACTTCGAGCTTCTTCAGTCCGCTAAAGATGCTCACAGCACCGACGACCCTCTTGACACCGAATGCGCCCACGTTGGATCAACTCGAAGCGAATCTGACCTACGATACGTTCTTACCGCTCGAGCCAGGCACTGGGGTCAGTTCTTTTTGTTGATTTTAGACATTTTTGAACTGGATAATAGAGGAAAAGTGGTAGAAAGAGTTACAAAATGGCCTAGACCAGTATTCAGGAGAAATGTGGCGGTAAAAAATTGTTCTTAACCAGCTCTCTTTCATCCTAGTTCAACAGATTTCTGCCCACTACTATCGAAGAGAAATTAGTGGAGTCGGAGAAGGTCGAGAGACAATAAAAGAAACCATTCGGGTCGAAGGGATCAGTAGCTCGCGACCGCCAAGCCAGAAATAGTCATGAGTACAGAATTCTTCGGATGAGTAGTTTAGACGAGAGAGGCTGATTCTCTTGAAATTTGCCTCTAGATAACATAGATTTCTAGTTCAAAATGCTCAAAAGTCTGCGTGAGATGGGAGAACGTTGCTCCTGTCAGGGTAGCTCGGCTGGAACAGCACCTACCTGTCACGAGCCCCAACGAGGCATATGCTAAAATTGTATGATGAAAACAGCCACAGTTTGATGGTAATTGTGGGTTTGGAAACCAGACTTAAGGACTGTCCTGTCAACGAGGCTAGGACGACACCACAAGAAGTTCCCTTTTCTCTATTCCCATCTCAAACTTTCTGTTTCAGGAAGGTGCCTACGGTTTCCCAATCACGGCCGCCAGTCTCCAAGAACTCTTCGGCGGCAGCGACTGGGATCTCAGCAATTTCATGTAGATCTTGGTAGTCTCCTTTTTCTTACACCCACGTAGCATAATCCCATCCTCCATTTTGAACTACCTCCTCTCCCATTGAAAACTGGCTGCCCTCCTAGTCTCTCTGTCTAGAAAAGTATCCCGGTCTCTCATATCCTCTCACATTTTTGCACTTTTTTTTCTGAATCGTCTAGGTGCTATAGACTCTTCCAAGCATGTAAATTTATACTCTTTTTGTTGTATTTTGTATCCCCTCCTCCATTGTTGTTTGTTGTGTATACACTTGCCAAGTTGTCCCCCTCTCTCTCCTAATCAAACCCTCAATTTTTCAGTTTTTTTTGACATAGCATAAAGGAATCAGGTAATGAAAATTCAGTGCTTGTAATTTGATTTTTTTGGGGTCTCGTTTATGACGAGAAAATGTCTACATTTTGGTCTATCTAGGGCACAGATTTGAGTCGATATCGTGACGGGACTACGCGGCTGGTTATTACAACGATTTGACCACCCTCTCGCTCCTTAATTATTAATTAATTTTGATGTCAAACAGGGGCAAATTGACCACAAAATGGGTCCATAGAAGCACTTTTTTTAAGGATCCGAATATGAGAACCCCCTAGAAAGGCTGTGATCACTTTCGAGAGGGACCTTAAACTGCTAAAATCAACTAATTGATCCTGTTTCTTTCTATTCTTCTTCTTGTCTGTTTCCTAAGATTTGTGGCTAGGTCAGAATGGTGACATTTCGTAGTCCAACAAGTGGGGAAACCATTTTTTCGGTGAAAAAGTGGTCTTCACATTTTCTATAAAGGGATCACAGGCCTGGTCTGGCTGACCAGGCCTGTCATCCCTTCCCGGATTTCCAGTGGGCTTGACCCAAACAGCCCTTTAAAATTACCACTTCCCTATCTCACTGTTCCCATATAACAAGCTCGATTTTGAATAGGACGTACATAAACTTGCGTCAGAAAGAAAGATTTTGTCTCAAAAACCCCTTAAAATGTTACCTATCTCGTCCTCTCGGCCTCGAGCAACCTAAGCAAATAGAACAGGGCGTTCTGGATTGATAAGATTTCCCTCCTACCCACTCCTCTTCCCGATTTCCTGCATCTTCTACCCCCAAAAAATGTACGAAACCACAGGTGTCATGTCGGGATTTCTTCGCAGTCTGCTGACCAAGGTTTCTGGCGTCAAGCTGAACAAAAATAAGGTACTTTCTCCTATATATTCGGCTAGAGACACCGGTTTTTAGCACCCAGTAAATCATATCGAAGGAGCCGAGCAGGTACTCGTCGACTCATCTGTCTTCTGCTGTCCCGTCTGCTATAATGTCTACTCTTCCGTGGGTTTTTTTTTGTTTTTTTGTCGGAATTTTATGGGATAGTAGTGCAGAGCTCTAACCCCTAGACCATTTAAACCGAAAGGAACCTAACCTATCTCTAGTCATTTTGACTCATTTTTTATGATAAAAAGGACTGAAATGCTAGTTTTGGGTGACCGGCAGGATGTCTAGTCTGATTTCAGTGGTTTTTTTTCTTGCTGAATTAGAAGAGAATCTGAATCCGGGTCGTATGGATAGTAGTCCAGAGTCAACCACTAGGCCACTTGTGCGGAAGAGAAATTAGGTTGTTTCTAGCCATTCTATAGTAACTTTAATCTAATTTTTTCTTTATGGTGAAAGCAGTTGATAGCTGATAATTTTGACTGACCCACAAGATGTACATTTTGTCTCGACATTTAGACCGAACTTTTTACTGTCATTCCGTAAAAAAACAGCCTAACTTCTGGTCCCTATATTCCTCTAATGCATTATTTCATTTGTTAAAGGCTGCGGATCCGAACTAGGGTCATTTGGTTAGTAGCGTAGTTCTCTAATCACTAGGTTATTTGTACTAAGACGAATTTAAGCTTACTCTAGTCATTTAGATTGTATTACATGTCATTTTCCTGTTATTCCATCAAAAATATCCCAATTTCAGGTCCCTATGATTCTCCAATGCGGTCACACTTTCTGCGGTGCCTGTGTCCGAAACATCTCGGTCCGAGAAAATCTGACGACTGTGATCAACAACGAATGGGTCTTCCTCTGTCCCCTGTGCCGAGAAAGCTGCCCGACTAAGCGAATAGTCAAAAATTTTATCATTGAGGATCTCCTACAGCAGATCTCAACCTTCTCGCCCGGCGATGATATCACCAGGCCGGCTATCGCGACGCTGACTCTAGCTGTAAGTTCCTTTTATGACTTTTCCATTGATAGAAAATGATTGCTGATAGAAAAAAATTGGCTGCTGGAAAAACAATTGTTGAGCGAGAGAATCGAGCCTGCGAGCTCTGCGTTGTAGACTAACGCGTTATCCACAAGACTACGGTTATTGCAGCCGCGCGGATATTTCTATCGAGGCTTTAAGAAATATGCACAGAATGCCCATTGTTGCATGCTGTAGGGAAGACAATGTACTTGTTGGAACTGACTGGACAGTTTCCCGTTACTGATAGGTTACCAGAGAGAGAGAGGCACAGAATGAGAAAGTTTTAGTCTAAACGATGTTCAGAGAGTCGGTGGAAGAAATCAAGAGAGAGACGCTCTCAGGGACAGGATAGTGAAAGAGTACAGTTTGAGTCGGGTAAAATAGCGAGAGTACTAATAAGAACACTTGCTACTGATATGTTACCAGAGAGAGTTGCGATGTGAGCGGTTTTGTCATGTACTGTGTTCAGACAGACAGCACACTTACAAAAACCGGGAGAGGATGGAGTACAGTATGAGACAACGGCAGAAATTCAGAGAGTACCCGTCAGAACTGTTAACGCTGATACGGTACCAGTACAGAGATAGTACACACGGCGTTTTAGGATGAGTCGGCTCAGCTCTAAACTGTTCAGAGAGTATGAGTACACCCACTAATCTCCTTCTCTTCCAGAAACAACGTCTCGAGAACCGCTGCAAGGAGCTGGAGCAGCAGACGAACAGGATGCAGAACGAGTACCAGGAACATAAGCGTCGTGAGATGAAGAACTATATAGCCATCGTCGTTTTCGTCCTCTCCTACATCCTCCTCACCACCTTTTTAGGTAACTAAACACCCCCTCCCCCAACTGTAATCCCTCCTTTCCCGAAAAAGTGATACAACATTGTGCATATAGCTCCCCTCATTCGTGACGGGTTGTATACAGAGTCTTTCCTAGATCTCTCAGTCAATAAATATAGTTATTTTTCCAATTTTTCAGACGCCTTTTGAACTTCGTTTGACGCCAGATTACAGAATCGAAAAGGTGAAACTAAGGTTTTGGCGGTGGCAGGCAGTGCCACCACTGCCCCGGCCGCTAAGAAATCAGTTTTTCTAGCGGAGTTTGATTGGTGTTTTGAACGAAAAAAGTGGTTTTTGGGTTAAATATAATAAAAATGGAGGAAAGGTGCCGAGTTTGGGACATGTGATGGTGAGTGTTGACCACTAGGCTGTTTATGTCGAAGCGCTGCGACGAACTCTGGAAGACTGCAAAGCTTGGGGTTTTTGCAATGCAGGTATTGTAACTTCCAGTCATGGCCAAGCTGACATTTCGGAAAATTGACATGCTCTGCAAAGTTGTAGATATTGACATGAGCTACAACTTTGTAGAATATTGTAAGACTGGAAAATGTGGACTCGTACCTAAAAAAAAAGGCTTTAGACCTTTCAAACTTGTTAGAAGAACAAGGAGATTAACTGAAGTGAATCATTTCCGATGCAATTATCCCTTTCTAGCCCCAATTCTTTTACCTGAAAAGTTGTTGTTTACTGCAGTGTCAAAAATTACCTATCGCTCCCTATAGCCCCGTGGAGGTCAAGCCGGTAGGAAGGTATAAAAGTCAGTATCTAGCCGGTTAATCGACCCAGGGCTTCTCTGCAAAACGCCAGGTAATTACAGTTTTTTAACCAATAAACAAAATCGCTTAGATGAGAGTCGTACTCTCTCTAGGGCTCCTCCTGGGAGTGAGTCAAGCAGCTCGACTCTTCCGAAATGTGCAGGGATCTGGGTATGAAACGGCCGAGTCCATGATGCCACCTTCTCCACCGGTCTCGGCTTCTGGAGGTGACCAACAGGCTTACAATAATGAGGTGGGTAGCGAGAGAGAGAGAGACAGCGACTTTTTCCTCTTTAGAAGCCTCCATCAGTTCCCGAGACAGCCCAAGAACCCCCAATTGCTCAATCCTTGACTGTCCCTGTCGGAGCCATATCTCCAGTTTTTGACAGATTTCCTCAAGGAAGTTATCAGACCCCTTCTGGTCAGGGATCAAAGCCACCCGGAGGTGGTCACATGCCCAAACCGCCTGGCTATGGTCCTCCAAACAACCCTTCGTCATCTTCTGGATATGTTCAAGCTCCGTCTGGTGAGTATCCCTATGTCTCATCCTTTCTGTCTCTCTCCCTCGCTGTCTCTCTGTCGCTCTGGATCTCTATCTCCCTTTCAATTATTCATTCTTTTAGGTCTTGGTGTCCCAGCTCCAGCTGGACTTCGTAAGATTCTAACTCTTCCTCCAAAGACACCCGGGCCGTCCGGTGGATATGCTATGCCTTCCAGTCATGGTCAGATACCTTCTCAGCCACCCAGCCCACCGTCCTATAACGCTGGACCACCTCCTCGACCACCGCCATCTACAGGCTATGCTCAGCCTCCTAGTCCTCCTCGACCACCTACCTATCCTCCAGCGCCTATGCACCCATCTAGTCCACCATCTTACAATCCTGGACCACCTCCTCGACCACCTCCGTCTACTGGCTACGCTCAGCCTCCTAGTCATGGTCAGATGCTCAATCCTGGACATGGAATGAAGCCGTCTCATCCTTCTCCACCTCGACCGCCTATAATGCCCCCATCTTCTGGATATGCTCAGCCTCCCAGTCCTCCTCGACCACCTACCTATTCTCCCGCTATGCCACCAGCTCCAATGCACCCACCCAGGTCATCGTCTTATCGTCCGGGACCACCTCCCCGACCACCTACCTATCCGCCAGCCATGCCACCAGCTCCATTGCACCCACCTAGTCCATCTTCTCCTCCTTCGAGTGGCTATGCTATGCCTTCTGGACATGAACAGATGCCCAATTATAGTCCAGGACCTTCACCTCCTCGACCACCTATCTACCCGCCGGTTCAGCCTCCTATGTACCCTCCCAGCCAACCATCTTACAATCCAGGACCTCCTCGACCACCAACCTACACACCGACACAGCCTCCTGCTCCAATGTATCCGCCTAGCCAACCCTCACCTCCATCTAGTGGATACGCTCAGGCTCCCGGTGGTTACCGTCCATCTCCCCCAGCTCCCATGTACCTTCCCAGTCAACCTGTCCAGCCTTATCCTCCTCAGAAGGGTTACATGAGTCTTTCACCTCCTCGACCACCTACTTACCAGCCACCAGCTTTCATGTACCCTCCTAGTCAACCAGGTTACGGTATGGGACCATCCCAGCCGATGTACCCTCCCAGTCAGCCTTCTCCTCCTCGACCACCTACCTATCCTCCCTCTACTGGCTATGCAATGGCTCCTGGACCTGGACCCTCTTCTTCCCCGCCGAACTATTCCCCAACTCAGCCTCTAGCCCCGATGTACCCTCCCCCTCAATCTGGTCTAATGTACCCACCACCATCTTCAGGTCATGGCTCAACAGGAGGTAGTTACAGTCAACCCAGTCCTCCTATGTATCCTCCCAGTCAGCCTTCTCCTCCTCGACCACCAATGTACCCACCAGCTCAGCCTCCTGCCCCGATGTACCCTTTCAGTCAGCCAGGACCTTCTCAACCAATGTACCCTCCCCCGAGTGGTGGCTATGTGACAGCTCCGGGCTCTGGAGGACCTTCTCATCCCCAACCACCTCCAGCCAGTGGCTATGCCATGTCTCCTGGTCCATCTATGGGTGGACAGTCTATGGTAGGATTAGGAAGACATTATAGAGAGAAAAATGGTTTTCAGACGCAGAACTTTGGGGACTTCCGACTGTGAAGGAGAATGTACAGAGCGTGAGAAGAGTGACGAGGATCGATGCGATATAGAGAGATCTCTTCACTAAATTCACTAAAAATATAGAGAGATCTCTTCACTAAATAAAGTTTTGACCTATCACACCATCATCTAGTTTAAAATGCCCAAAAGTCTCTATGTCTGAAGATCTAATTGCCAGTTTGTTACTGTTACTTTACTTTTTGCAAGTCAAATTAAGGTCGAGTCAGTTTGGAAGATGCGTCATTAGGAGAACACTGCTTCTGTCATGGTAGCTCAACTGGAACAGCCTGTCACGAGCCTCAACGGGGCATTAGCCAAACTTGTCTCTTCCAAAGAGCCCGTAACTCCAACGATTCAGCACATAACACGATCGAATCAGCCTCTATTGACTCGGTGGAGCTGATCTTCTCGACAACCCTGGTTTTGGCTCTCAGTCTCTGCTACGAAGAGAAAAATCAAGAAGTGGGTCATCTGAAATTACTGATCAGTAGTTTCTAGACCAATTCACGCTATCTGTTGAAGGGACAAACTGTTTTGTTTTAAGTCTCGGGTCCTAAGTGCGTTTAATCGATTCGCCGACATATTCAGCAAGAGAATAATCTAATTTCAGAGAAGAAGTAAAAATTGACAAAACATTGTCTTTTCTACTAGTACTGCCATTTTCTCCATTTTTTATAGTAATTTTCCGGTCAAGGTAGACTATTCTAGAGTAGAATTTGACGACGAATCGATTAAACACACGTAATAAGCGAGAAAATGTTTGCAAAGCAAGGAAAAACGCAAACGTCAAGTTGAAATCCAAGACATTTTTGAGATTCCTGCACCGAAATCCAATTTAAAAACGCTTTCCCGGAGTCACCCATGCACCCGCTTTGTCAGGGTCCCATTTAACTGAGAGACTGATAGACAGAGAAACAGAGAAACAGAGAGGCAGAGAGACAAAGTCTGCAGAGTTTCAGACTGATGAGCCACGTCAAAACACTGGCTCCTATTCTACACGAAGAAGTGAAGAAGCCGGACATTTCTATGGTATGTATCAAATTTTTGGGAAAAAAGTTTCTTTTTCTGAGAAGACACACACATTGCCTGAAAAGCGACGATATATAGGACTGAATGTCATTCAACTGCTTTGCCTGATAGATGTTCATTTTCAGGAACGCACGAGCTTCGGTCACTTCAAAGAAAGATGATGGGTGGACTCCTTTACATGCTGCTGCAGTAAATAATCACACTGAGAGTGCCAGAACCCTGCTTAAGCATCGCGCGCTGATCGATGCAGCCATTGTGATAGGCAGTATCCCTCTTCACTGTGCTGCCGAGAAAGGCCATGTTGAAATGGTGAAACTTCTTCTCCAACATGGAGCTATCGTCGACAGTGAAGATAACGATCATTACACTCCACTGCATCTTGCTGCTTTTCATGGACATCATCTGCTCGTGGAAATGCTCATCACAGCAGGAGCTACGGCCACTTCAAAGGATAAAGATGCGTGGACACCTTTACACTGTGCTACCCAAAATGGTCATGTTGAGATGGTGATGCTTCTTCTTCAACATGGAGCTACTATCGACAGTCGTGACAAAATCTCTGCACCCCACTACACCTTGCTGCTCAAGAGGGGCACGATCAAGTAGTGGACGTGCTTCTTGGGACTGGAGCTTCGGTCTCTTCAAAGGATAAAGATGGGATGACTCCACAAGAAGAGATCTCATCTGGAGTAGACTACTTGGTTTCGAAAGTAGCAATCAGTTATCTTGTAGAAAGAGTCGAGGCTCTCTTTTTTGTAGCTAATAAAACTTCAAAACAAAATCCTTTCAATCCCAAGATTGACGTTTGGAACCGAACAGAGAGACAGAGAGAAGAAGCAAAAGAGAGTTTTCTCTCTTTTTCCCCTCCATCTAATTGCATTCTAATGAGTTCAAAACTGTACACAAGGGACATTAACAGCAGCTTTCTCACCAATGAATCTGTCCATGTCCTGTCTTTGTCTCTCCATAAAACCTTTCCGAGAACACAAAACAAGCACAATCGTCTATTGCCTATCATCAAAACAAATCGGCAAAAAGATGCAGTTTCTCGCAAAGCGATAATGTAACGAATCAAGGTTATGTGTTCTGTCTTGGCAGTTCTTGAAAAGTGACCTGGGTAAAGAGAGGATGACATAATTGGGCACACCCTAAAGCCGAGAAACAGTGAGACAAAGAGACAGAGACACAGAAAGATACAGAGACATACAGAGACACAGAGACCTGGACCAAAGCTCAGCAAATCCAAACTTGCTGTTCGACCTTGATTGTTAACCATTCTGCCATCGGAAAACTCCTTCCCAAAGGGTCAAGATCACCTAATTGAACTGAAATCAGCTACTACATAAAGGACCTTTCGATATACCCAAAGCAGACAAGATGCGTCTTCTCTTGATTGCAGGCCTCTTGGCCTCAGCATCTGGTCAGGGCTACGGTCCATCATCAGATTCCGGCTACTCTGCTGCTGAGAGCTCACAGCCCAAACCGCCTCCAGTTTCGTCCAGTGGTGGAGATCAACAAGCCTACAACAGTGACGTAAGCCGTTGATACTGTCTCTCTATTTCTCTCTGTCTCATCTCTCTCTCCATCTCTATAAGATCCTTTCCAGGGAGCTGGCAGTCATCCAAAACCGGAAGGAGCTCCAACTCCTATAGCAGCAGCTGCTCCCACACCTGTCGCTGCTGCAGCTCCGACACCAGTAGCAGCCCCGGAAGCACCTTCTGGACCCTCGGAAGGAGAAGGAGGAGCCCCTGAAGAACCATTAGCTCCTCCCAGTGCACCAAGCCCGTCCGGAGGTGGAAGTTACTCGACTGGAGGAGGACCCTCTGGAGGAGGCAAGCCTCCAGGTGACATTGGCTCTCATCCTGGAGGAGGATACAAGCCTCCTGGAGGAGGTTGCGGTTCTGGAGGCTGTCCAGCTCCTCCTAGCCCTCCTAGCCCACCAGCTAGCCCACCCAGTCCTCCCAGTCCTTCAGGAGGTGGTAGTTACTCGAATGGACCATCTGGAGGTGGAGATCAGGGAGGATACAAGCCACCCGGAGGCGGAGGAAAACCCCCAGGTGACACTGGCTCAGGCGGAGGAGGCTATAAGCCACCTGGTGGAGGAAAGCCCCCAAGTGCCCCAGGAAGTGGGTACAAGCCGCCTGGAGGAGGAGGACACCCACCATCAGGCGACACAGGATCTGGTGGCTGCGGAGGCGGCTATGGATCTGGCTCTGGTGGCTGTCCAGCTCCTCCTAGCCCTCCTAGCCCACCAGCCAACCCACCCAGTCCACCCAGTCCTCCAGGAGGTGGTAGTTACTCGACTGGACCATCTGGAGGTGGAGATCAGGGAGGATACAAGCCACCCGGAGGCGGAGGAAAACCCCCAGGTGACACTGGCTCAGGGGGAGGAGGCTATAAGCCACCTGGAGGAGGATCAAAGCCTCCCGGTGACACTGGCTCGCATCCTGGAGGTGGAGATGGTGGCGGTTATAAATCTCCTGGGGGAGGAGGACATTCCGGAAGCGGAGGTGGTTCTATGGTGAGTGCAGAGAGACGGAGAGAAAGGCACAATGAGACAGTACCAATACAATATTTTCAGCAGGAACCATCCGGCTACGAGGGAGCTGAAGGATCTCAGCCCAAACCACCTCCAGTCTCTTCCGGCGGTGGAGATCAGCAAGCCTACAACAGCGACGGTGCTGGAGGAGGCCCACACCGCTTCTTTGGAAGAAGAAGATTCCACTGAAGACTGTGCGCTCTTCACCGAAGCTAAAGGGATCTCTTTGAGAAATAAATATGGGTCATTGAGCTGATTGTTAGATATTGGGAATGAGCAGGAAATGGGGGGTAGTTGACCGATTGATCTGCTACCCTGATCACCTGAATGGTTGTGAACAGAGGCAGGGCAGATAAGATGTGCCTTCTCTTTCTAACTGCTCTCCTGTCTTTACCACAGGTGGTTTACTTCGGCTAGTCCATTATATATGCTCTTTCCCAAAAACTCATTTCCAATCTTCTTCCAGGATCGAAATCTAGACGAACATGTCTTCCTAAGGATTACGAATCTTAGCCCAGAGAGGATATTTAAAACGGAGGGTCTAGATTCCTTACGTCACCCTTCTTTGAATTTCGACAGGTTATGACAAGCCAACTAAAATCTTGACCTGTCAGGTTTGTCAAGGTTCGGGAAGTAAAGTGACGTGAATTATGTAGACCCTCAACTTTATGAATCGGGTCTTGCGGTTTTCTTTAGACCTTCAGACGTTCGGGGCACAGGTTTTTGGGAAAGAGCATGTATATCATATCTATATCGACTAGTCGTGTTTCAGAACTCCCAACCCTCAATTCTCCACATTTCGACACAACTCTCAGACTCCCCTACCCGATTTGCTGGTTCTAAGACCTACCGCAACTCGATGCGGCCCTCGGTGACTGAGAATGTTCACCAGGGTTGCTCGGAACTGGCCAGGTCCTAGTCTCGAAGCTTGAGAGGGGGTGAAAGAGTCAGTGCGAAAGGAAGAAGTTGAGATAATTAGTGTGGAAGAATTGATTTGGGTGGACTTCTTGATACTGAGTAGAAAAAGAACGTGACCTGAGGGAGGTGAAGAGGAGCAGCAGAGATGCAAGTAGCTGTTGCTTTTGTTCAGAAAAAATTTTGTGACAACTTTTAACAAAACAGGAAGAAATTTATATAGTTCGCTTTTCCAGAGTTGTTTTGCAGAGACACAGAGAGACAGAAGGACAGGCAGAAGCTTAGTTTTTGTCAAACTACCAGGCTACCGACTGGCACGGAAACTGTGTCGTCATCTCTCAGCAAAACCCCAATGATCCCAGTTTAACATATCTTTGCAGGCTGTTTTTCGTCCTTGACTTCCAAACTGCCACCTCTGCTTTGTTATCCTAAGAAGGGTCAAGATCATCTCGATCTGGACTGAAAAGCAGCGCTACTTAAGCGCCTTCCAGGTCTTGCTGGTCAAGCAGGCGGTAAGATGCGTCTCTTCTTGGTAGCAGTTCTTCTGGCCACAGCCTTAGGTCAGGGATATGGTCCCTCTTCGGATTCTGGCTATCCCAAAGCTGAAGGTTCGCAGCCGAAGCCTCCCCCCGTTTCGGCTCATGGTGGAGATCAGCAGGCCTACAACAGTGATGTGAGTTACTGTCACTGGCACTGTATCTGAATCGATTTCAGGGTGGTCACGGTGGACAGCCAAAACCTGCACCAGCTCCTACCCCTGTACTCTCTCCTCCTGCTCCTCCAGGAACTTCTGGAGGTGGTAAGCCTAAAGGAGGGGACCATTCTGGAGGCTACAAGCCACCGAAGGGAGGAAACCATGGCAAAGGAGGTGGAGACAATAAGAAGGGAGGAGGCTCTCAGACCCCAGGTGGATCGTACTGCGCTGGAGGTCCGGGAGGTTGTCCAGCTCCTCCTAGTCCCCCCAGTCTACCAGGAGGCGGAAGTCATCCAGCTGGAGGCGGCCGTCCTGGAGGAGAACACAAGCCTCCGAAAGATGATGGTCACAAGCCCGGAGGAGGCGGCTACAAACCTCCCGGAGGAAATCACGGAGGTCACAAACCAAGTGGAGACCACGGAAAACCCAAGCCTGGAGGAGGAGGCCATGGAAAGGGAGGAGGATACAAGCCTCCTGGAGGAGGTTGTGGTTCTGGAGGCTGTCCAGCTCCTCCTAGCCCTCCTAGCCCACCAGCTAACCCACCCAGTCCTCCCAGTCCGTCAGGAGGTGGAAGCTACTCGACTGGACCGTCTGGAGGTGGAGGTCAGGGAGGATACAAACCACCTGGAGGCGGAGGAAAACCCCCAGGTGACACTGGCTCAGGCGGAGGAGGCTATAAGCCACCTAGAGGAGGTGATCACGGAGGAAAGAAGCCGTCTGGAGAGCAGGGTGGACAAAAAGGAGATACCGGAGGAGGATACAAGCCACCGGTGAGTCGAGAGACTGAAGGAAAGGAGACAGGGAACAGAGGACATACTCTGGTAGTCGCGAGACACAAGAACATAAAGTCTGTATAGGAAAGGGACTCTGGTAGTCGAGATACAAAGGATAAGGAGGGTAAGAGAGACAGAGAGACACTGGGCAGAACCGAAGAATGGTAATTTGGGTGAGAGTACAGAGAGGCTGGTATAATGTCGAGACCTGTAGTCCAGTTATGCGAGAGTGAGAGTATGAGGAAGAGTCAAGAATCTGTAGGGCAAGAGTACGAGACTTGGAACAAAAATCTGGACAGTTCTTCTGGTATACGTGGTTAATAGATGGTATTGAGAGTATGAGAGAGTCACTGTTCAGTAGATAGGGTAAGAGTAGAGAGAGACATTGACCAGAGCCAGACACCTTCAAACTAGTGCCTCTCTATCTCTCCCTTTACAGCAACACCCATCCGGCTACGAAGGAGCGGAAAGCTCTCAGCCCAAGCCTCCTCCAGTCTCTTCTGGTGGCGGCAATCAGCAGGTCTACAACAGCGACGGTGCCAGTCACCATTTCTTCGGCCGAAGAAGATTTTAGAAGCTGCTCTGACTTCTCACTAATAAGCCTACGGGATCTCTCGCTAATAATAAAGAATATGGGTTCTGAACTGTTTATACAAGGGGGCAAACTATAATCTACAAATCGTCGGTCTCGTCCATTTCGTCGTCTGACGGAAAAGTCACGTAGTAAGAGTCGGTCTGCTCGTGGTAACGGGACTTCTCGAGCTGCAACTTGCTCATGTCCAGCGAATCCATCAGCCAGTTCTCCTCGTAGTCTTCCATCTCGTCGTGTGGACTCTCTTCGCAGCCGAAACTCATTCCGTGGGACATCTGGAAGCTATTTTTGTGGGAAAAATACCAGAATCTGGCTTGAAAACTTGACAGACTTCGTTTTCTTACATTTTTTAGTCACTTTTTACTCTTTTTTGAGCTCATTCCACCTATTTTCTAGCTCATAATTGTTGTCTTCTTCCTCTACTAGCTGTTTAGTTGAGTCCCGACAGGAAAGTGACTAAAAACAAACCTGTTCTAAGAAATAGGATTCGTCGGTGTTCTCGAGCCAGAGAAAATCGAACAGCCGGCTCATCGGGTTCTGAAACGAGCTCTATTCATTCCTGCAGTCTTTTTAAAGTTTGGGCACGAGAAAAGGGAGGAAAACCGGTGGGAAACAAGTCATAATGTGATGAAACTATGAAAGAAAACCGTTTGAAAAAATCAAATAATCCTGCGTACGCAGTTGCGTCTCCCCCACATTTTCGTGCAGACATCGCTCTTCGAATCTTTTTTCTCGCGCCTCTCGGTCCTTTCTACTGCTTTTTCAAACATTCTTTCACTTTATTTCTGCTAAACAAGCTCAAATCCGTTATTTTCAGATAGAAAAACCTCCAGAGCCCCACAGAAATGGCCGAGCGTTGGGTATCAGTCGGCAAGAAGTACTGCGAAATTTGTAAAGTAGGGTTTTCATTAAACACCTCAACAAAAACAAATTTTTAGTGCTGGTTTGCCGACAACCGAGCCTCGATTGAGTTTCACGAGCGCGGAGAGAAGCACAGAAATGCTCTGGCCCAGAAGTTAAAAGATGTCGGTCGACAGAGAGAATTAAAACTTCATGCGGTATGTTCTAGACCCCTTTTCCCAATTTTTATAATCTAATTTTTCCAGGAAATCAACTTAAAAGGACAGCTGGCAGCTATGCAGGCCGGTGCTTTCTTGTCGGCTAAGAAGTACGGAGAGTCCGAGGATGGACCGAGCAGTGCGACCGGCATCCAAGGCAGCAAATACTTTGATCCACGACAGGCCGGCCAGGATATCAGCGCCATGGCGGCCGAGATGGCCAAGCTCGCGGATCAGAGGAAAAACGGGGCCTATAGACGTCCAGACGGCCCGAGTGGACCGGTACCAATCAAAGTGAACAAGGAGGCCCTGGCCAAGGCGCAGAAACAGCAAATACGAGAAGGTTAGCGGGCTTTTTTGGTATTTGTATTAGTACTAGTATCTAGAAGGCTAGAAACAGCACCTAGGATTAAGTTTTCAGTAAAATCTTTGGCTTTGAATCGTTTCCTAGGTCTCTGCTGCATTTTCTGACAGCATATCATGCTAAAACTTAGGAAAATAGTATATTTTTTGTCAAAATGTGACCTGCAAACATTGGAAAAGTAGAGAAAACGCTTCCTTTATCCTACTTTGGAAATCTTGACCACTTCAAGCTTTTTTTTCTGTCGAAAAACCGTGTCAGGATTCATGAAAATCATCCATTTTTACCGCAGTATGCCTCGCTATTCTTAGCTAGTCTTTTATCTTTGAAACTACTGGAACACTGTTTAGGTTGAAAAATACAACAAAAACGGCCGAAAGTTCTCTGGATAGCCTTCAGCATTCAGCGTGGAAAAAACCCCTAGAATGTGAAAAAGATACCGAAATTTGGGAGCTTTACCGTTGTTGTTTCAACATAAGAATTTTTCGCTCTCTGCAATTTTGGACAAATTGGTAAAAGCGCGCCAATAATTCAAACGAAGGGGGATGCCTGCTGTATTATTCCCACATTTTCTGATAGAAAATCGCACCAAAAACGAGAAAATTAAGTCTCAAAATTCATTGAAATGATAGCTATAGAACTCAGATTTGCTGGCTCCATTTCTGGAAGATCCGACAGATTCTGAGGCCTCTTTTGGGTGTAAAAAATTGGGAAAACTGCTCCAACATGTCAAAAATACTGTTACCTGTCTAATATTTCAAAAACCAGGCAACGCTCCGAAATGCCGACCAAAACCGACCTGAATTTTCTAGGCCAGCGCCGCGCCGCTAAACAGGCACGTCTCGAAGTCGAGCAGAACAAGAAGAAGGCTTTTGAAGCCGCGACGAAGGATCTGAAAAAGGAGACCCGAGAATGGGTACAGGCCGAGAACGAGGAGGGACAAACCTACTACTGGCACATGTACACCGGAGGTACTATTTTCAGTTTTTCTTGGATAAAATATAGCGAAAATTCAGAGACAATCTGGGACCAGCCGGCAGAATTCTTCACCCCGGTCGAGTATGAAATATTTCTGGCGACTCAGGAGGCCGAGAGGGAAATCAAACACAATTTCGAGGTGGCCGAAGGCGATCAGAGGGACCTGGAGGAGGGAAATGTGGACGAGGGCGCGCGACAAGCTTATGGTAGGTCAATTATGTTGTCGTAACAGGTAAAAAGGTTATTTCATACAGTTTACAACAGTTTGACCGCGGCGGGGATTGAACGCGGGTTGTTTGGATCAGTGGTCGGCTGCGCCGCGCGGATTTTTCTAAGTGATAGACGAGCTTACAGAGAGGTAATGTAACTTTAATCAGCGGTAATAGTTTATCCTGGCTTTTTCATTTCAAGCTTCTGTTCATTTGATTCCTTACCATCCACCTTTCGAAAAATAGACTAGGTAGAATGGAAAAAATAGTGGGGATGAGTTAATGATGGTACTAATCCTTTCGCTCAAAAATAGGTTTTTATTGACAGAAACTCGCTTTATCAATACCAGTTATTACATAAGATTTTACGAAGGTTGTGGACCGCTGAGCCAAGAAAAGATCTTTCTTCTTCCGGTCTATCGAGCACCAGTTCCTAAAAAAAAGACATTGCATCTTGTGAGAGATAAATTACCGTGACAACTTGGCTCAATCGCCCGTCCCATAGGTACCGCACGTCTCTTGTATCCCCCCTGTTTCTCAACTCATCAATTTGTAAACTTCGTAGGGCACATTCAGTCTGTCGTTGCCTCTGAAAAAGCACTTTTACAGTGAAAAACACTCACCAAATTTGTCATTTCAATCGCGAGCATTGTTTCTGAACAGTGAGGAGCAGCTTGGATCGATTTTTGGGCCTAAACCGGTTAGTTTCTATCTCGAATAGCTTACTAGAAGGGTCATTTCCGAGCTGTCTACCGTTTTCCGGGCTTGAGGAAGGTTTGTGGACTGCTTTGGAGCCTAAAAGATCAACTTTTTCATATGAGTTCATACCGAAATGGTTGCCTTGGAGCTTGAAACATTTTGTGGAAATTGAGGAGCAGATTTAACCGGTTTCTGTTCTAGAAAGGTCATGTTTTTCCGAGAATACATACCAAAATCGCTGTCTTTGAATTTGTCGAAGTTTCTGGTATTTGAGGAGCAATTTTAACCGATTTCTGGACCTAAACAAGTCAAATTTTTTCTAGAAAGACGTACCGAAATCACTGTTTTTGAGCTAGAAGCGCTCGTAGATACATTAGAGACAGTTTTAATAGGTTTCTGGGTCTAAACAGGTCACGCTATCACAAGAAGCTCACCTGCTCCACCTGGTTCGATTTATCGTTATTTTTAACAGGCTGGGAGACAGTTTTCACCTTTTTTTGAGCCTAAAAACATGTCTATTTCGCTAGATTCAACTCACTAAGTGCTTCTTGTTCTTTTTCTTGGACACTACAGGCACCACCTGGCTCGCATTTTTTCCCTTAGGAACTTTCTGTTCAGTTTGTAAGATTTTTGCGGGCAAATCAGAGAGCTTAGCAGGTTCAGAGACAGTTTTCTGGACCAAAACTGTATAGTGTTCCGCGCAAATTGCCCGCTTGAGCCACTGCGATGCTTCATCCTTCGATATTTGAATGGATCGGAGCTATATCCACAATTTCCAACAAAAAAGAAAGCCTTACGAAATGAAAAAAGCCTGCTGCAAGCTCCGAAGAATTCTCATTCTCTGTAGATAACAGTCTAACAGCCTCTTGAAGAGCTATATCCCGTTTTTGAAGCTAAATCTTTGGTCAATTTTTGTATGGGAAAACAGACCTGGTTGAAGAAAATCTCCTGTTTTCTTGGTGGTTCTATTGTCTTTAACAATTTGGTCTGGCTCTCCTGTTTTATGGCTTGAATAGGAGTTGTTTTTGACGCATTTTGAGGCGGAACTAGGGGCTCTTTTTGTCTATTTTGCTGTCCTGGAGCCAATAAAGCTGGATAATCTTCCCTAGCAAAATTGTCGACAGTTTTATACGATTCTATTCTTTTCCCGACAAGATTTGTCGACTCCAGTTGTCTCTTCTCCTGACTAAGATCCATAGAAATGACTGCTGGACTACTTAGTTGACTATCGCCAGTAAAATTCTCCTCAAATATTGGGGAATTGACCTCTGGGTCCTCGTCCAACTCCGAATCGTAGAGAAATCCGTCTTCGGACAAGGCTTCAGTAGAACTGTATAATAGTTCTAGATCAGACTCGGCCTGAATTCTTACGAAATCTTACGTCTGTTCAATCGGGAGGCCACGTTTTCTCGATCGTTCCGAGACCATTTTCGCGCGTAATTTTGCATTATCTCGTTGGATTAAATTCGAAAACGAATTACTGCTCAGGCTATTTTTAGCCAATTTGTCGACTTGTACCTGTTTCAGTACTCCAGGGCCCGTAATTTGTTCATATTCCTCATCGGAACTGTCGTAGAGAAAAATATCCTCGTTGTGTGACGAAATTGCACAATTTTTCGTCGTAGAACCAGTTCTAATTGGACTATGTTTAAATGTAGTTTCTTGGCAAATCGAGGCGATTTTACGCGCTCCAGAGCTCTCCTCATAGATCCATTCCAGTGCTTGATCAGCGGGTATTTGACTGCGAATAATCTTAGGAAAAATGCTTCAATTTGACCAGAAAACCCACAATGTCCATAACTTTTTCCTCCTCCTCAGTCCCTGTCTCCCATAACTGCCCACTTTCCCAGGCCAACAGAATTTCCAAGGCTTTGGCAGTTGGAATAAAGGCCTTTTTGAGCTGAAAAGCCATTTTTAAAGAAAAATATCACAAAAGATTACCAGATTGAAGAAGCACAGCTTGTTCTCGTCCATCTGGAAGAGGGGATATTGATTAAAAAGTCAGAATCTTTTCATTGTTCTAGTGATTCTTTATCAGTCGGCTTTCGGGAGTAGACTAGAGCGAATGAGTCATCTGTCCCTCTTACCTTATTAAAGAGTCTATAAAAATGGTAAAGCTACAATACAGGCCAAGAAGACTAATCGAAGCGCACTCTAAACTTTATGCAGGCTCTTCTGTCTCCAAAGCGTCTCTGGGACAGACGCTGAAACCAATATTGTATAGGGAAAAAGAGTATCTTTCTCCAGAACCACCTCTTCTTGTCCCGGTAGATCTCGGCTCGATGCTCCTTCATCTTTTTGACAGCTTCGACTACATCGAATGATGCTTCGTCCGTCTCCTCCTTCTCGTCAGAATGTGAAACGGTGGTTTTTATGTAGAAATAGATAGAACAGGATTTTTTTTTCGGATAGAAAGACAACACTGAATAGGAGAGACTACTAGACTGGAGGAGAAGAGGGGAAAGAGAGAGCGGAAGGTTGGCCGCATTGAGAGTGTCCAGCCAGCTTAATCCATTCCCTGACCATTTCCGTGCTGACACGATTCAGCTTCTTCTGAAAATGTGCCAGAATATCTAATATCTTCTGTAGGGTCAGATCTGCTGGTAGGTGGTTATCCAGGTCGCGACGCTGATTTTGTGCATATTTTGGAATAAAAGTGGCCAATACCGTCTTCGGGACAGGCTTCCATCTCTGCAGCTTTGGTTTGCTTCCTCGTATCGACCGTGGGCACTTTCAGCATTTTTGCTGTGGCAATCTACAAGTTATTTGCACTAATAAAATGATGTAACTAATTTCCAAATGCAGAGTTCTGTTCCTTTCCGCAGCAGCCTCATTGAAATACTGTACATTTCATTCCTTGGCCGACTTCTTGTCAATACTGTTGGCTTGGATCTGAGGAGACGCATTTCCATGAAAGACTAGGGAATTTACGTAGTATTTAAGTAAATTATAGTGCTTCTTCTCAAGATCCGGTAGGCCGGTCATCCTGTTCTTCTCAAAAGAGCTCGGTCTTAATTTAGGACTTTTTGAGCCATCAACATCGTCATTTTAACTTTGTTCATCTAAACTTCCGGTTTAGACAGCAAAACAACACTTACAAATTGAAAAAATTCAGTTTTCTGCTCTGGAGACGGTGCTTTCGGCTGGGATTTCTTTACAGCCGTAGCCGGACTCTAGCCCTGTATTTCGGCTACAAAAAGTGACTGAACATCCATACTATGCCTTTTTTCTGGTCGGAGGCTGCTCGGAGCCTTTTTTCAAAGGGGAATTTGTCTTTATTACACATCTGCCTCCTTGAAATACTCGGCAATTCATTCCTTGGCCGTCACCATGGTAATACAGTGACCCAGCATCTGAAATCGGCTTTCTCTTGAAAAAAAGTAACAAGTTTTATCAGCCCCTTGACTTCGTAGCAGGCATCCTTTTCTGTTTTCGATAGTCCAGTTTTGCTGATTGATCTATTGTCAAGGTCGAAAGTAACGAGCTGCCTCCTTGGTCATGTTGACTTTCTTCGTCTAAACTTTTAGTATACGGTGCGAAGACTTACGAACAATAATGTGTGACAATGACAGTAACCAATGAGAGAGACTAACTGCATAGCGATAGTGAGGGCCAGGGAGAGAAACTGCCTGTAAACTGAGTGACAGCCATAGAAAATAGTACTTTACAATGAAAGATTCCGTTATTGTGTATCCAAACTTACAATGGGCCACGTACAAACGCACATACACACGCACACAGATACGCAGACATTGTTGCGTAAGAGAGCCCAGTTCATGGCGGGAGCCTACAGAATACAGCATTCGAATGTATGAAATGGCGGGAAATGAGAGGATTTAACAGAGTACGAGAGTGAGAGATACACAGAGATAGTGTATGACAGTACATCTTCTTTTCCAGATGCCTACTACGGAGACAGTCAACAGCTCCCAGAATCATCCGAATACCTCCTAGAAATCAAGCAGAAACGCCGCGGGACCAAGAGGACCGGTGATAGACGTCCAAAAGCACAGCCGATCCCCGAACAGGGCAGTGTCTACGCGCCTGGAGCCATCAGCTTCCTCAAGCCGGCCATCATCTCGTCCCGACTGAATGAGGTTGACGATGTCAATACCATCCCTCTGCCGCAGTTCGAGCCTGGCACAGAGCCGAAAGTCAAGGAGGAGGAGGCTGAAGAAGAGCCGGTTGTATACAATTTCCCGCCGACAAAGCCCGAGCCGGAGAAGATTGTGGACACGAACACGGGATACGGGGGATGGACAAAGGTGGCGAAGAAGGAAGAGTGAGTCTTGTCTGTTTCTGACGGTCACAGTGTAAGATAGTGACAGTGACGGCGAGAGAGATAGAAACAGACAGTGACAGTAACAGCTTCAGAGCGACACTGAGAAACGGACAGTAGATAGGTACCGTAAGAGTACAGTGACAGAAACAGGTAGGGAGAGAGACAGTGACAGTAACAGTAACAGTAACAGTAACAGTAACAGTAACAGTAACAGACAGTTCAGAGAAAGAAACAGAGACAGTAGTAGTGACAGCTCGAAGTAGGCAGGGACAGTACCAATGTCCTCTTTCCAGAGCCGAGGAGAAGTTCTTCTCCCCGCTAACAGCCCGCTATCGAGACCTCGAAGAGCAGGAGAAGCGTGAGGCTGCCGAGGCAGCCCTAACCCCAGCAGAAATCAAGGAAAAGAAGGTGGAAAAGATCGAGTTCACGGAGAAGGTGGCCAGTGTCAAGGTCAAGGGCAAAATCGAATTCAAGAAGCGCGCCGGCGGAGCCGCCAAAAGTGTCCGTAAACGTGAAGATTGAATAAATTGCCTATTTTTCTTGATTTTGAGTGAGAGAGAGAATGACAGACAGACAGTAAGAGTACTCTCTCGATTTTTATACAATCGACCATGTCATATATCGATCGCTCCGTCCCTCCTCTAGGTTCCAGTGTCCTTATTGTAGTCTTCGACGAACTTCCCGTATTTCTTCTTATTCGTTCCATCGTCCAGAACGAGGGATGGTGTTCCTTGTGCTTCTCGAGGAAGTAGTACAGCATGACACGGTGGACATAGAGATACTGAACGTCGCTGAAAAGAGTCTTTTTGGTAGGGTAGGGGAGAGACAGTGATAGTGAAAGAAACGTACTTTTGGATATAAACATACTGTAGGACCTCTGGTTCCTGAGCATCTTCAGTAGTTCATTCATAACGGCGCATTCTTCTCCTGTCGTTTCATGATGTACTTAATAGCCACAATGGTTCCAGTTCTGCTTGAAAGCTGTCTCTGTCTCTCCGTTCCCCTAATTCTCTGTAACTGTCACTCTGTCGCTGTCTTTGTCCTGTCACTGCCCATAGACAGTACCTTTATCATTACTACAAGTTCAACCACACTCGACAAGCTGCTCAACTCAGGTGAGCACAGGACGGCGCCTTTTTGCTTGCAATCATCAACGAAGATGTTTCTCCTGAATGTAAATAGTTGATTTTGAACTTTAGAAGAATAAACATACTGTAACGGTCAGCCAGCTCACTAGCTCTTTATTACTCGCCTTGGGAGACTGCGTAGTCTTGCATACGGTTGGAACTTTCGGGGAAGCGGGGAACTGGTCGAATGTTCCATGTACTCTTCTTGGATCGTTTGTCTGCAATTACGCTCCAGATTCTGGACAGAGACAGTCATTCCACTTACAAGGCTCTGTTTTAGTAATTGCTCGATCAAGCGGCTGTAACAGTCACTACGTACTAAGCCAGCCGACCATGATAATATAAGATCCTTTTCCTTCACCAATTTTCCAATTACTTCAGATTTCATCTCCCTTCTACCCAAATTGATACGATTCCTCTATGACTTGTAGCTACTTTTTTACTGGTAATGCAAACGTCACCTTCATTGCCTTTCAGCTGGAAAAGGACAGGGATTTTGTCAGAATCTACGAGGGCGGATTAACTGTACCAAATCTAACTCTGATTGACACGTGAGATACTTTTGATATGCCAATTCGTAGACGTTTCTATATTCACGGGAAGATCCATCTCGCCCCCAATTATCACGAAATCAGGCACCGGAGAAATGATTATTTACAAGTCTTCGTAGGTCCGTGGTGAGAAAAACCGTGGCTTCCAAGCTGTCCTGGACAATTGGTATGGACAAGGATGACTTGCGCGATACTGGTTCGAGACAATGAAATCTTCTGTCGTTTTCATTTATCTACTCATCGTTCTGTCTATTGCAAATAATTGAAAGTGTCACGACTCATCGTGATATCCTGAAACGGTCCAGCGAACCCAATGGCCTTTGGCTAGGCGATGAACCGTGCCAGGGCTTACAAGGAAACCATGTTAGATCACGATCAAGATGACACTCGATAGTCCTTTGGATAAGGATTCCGGGGTATACTCCCATGTTCGCTTAATCTCTCTCTGAGCCGAGATATGACGATTTTAAAATTTTAATCAGTGAAAAGTGTGTGTCTCGCTACGAACCACTGTTTCCTCGCTCTCTCTCTCTCTCTTTCTTGTCTATTTGATAAATATTTATCGCAACAACCTTTTTATGTAGGCAGTAAAGGGGAAGACACTATTGAATTGGGATCCACTGAGCCGTCAAAGAAAAAGACAGAAAGACAGAGACTGTCCCTTCAAACGGGCGTTCCCGGAAAAACTACATCTGGACCAAGGCCGAAAAATTTGGACTCTGTATTGAGAGCAAGGAGTTCAAGAACTACAATATGTCCGTCTCTATCTTGATTCCAATGGATGCACAAGGGTTGAGACCGGATATGCACATTCTTCAGATTGGCTATAGGAATCTTGGCACAATCGTGGTGAAAAATAGGCGGACTAAATTTGGACATTGCTGAACTTGCAGAAGAGTGCTCAGAAGATGGATTATTCGTTTGTATCTTCGCCTCAACTATCAGAATGTTCACTGAATTCTGAAGTACCTGGTTTACTAAGAGGCAGAGAGACTGAGAGAGAAGGAGATAGAGAGACAGAGATAGAGAAATAGATTTTTACATAGGATATCTTGTTTCGATCCCCATACTTCCGTTCAATCTAATGTTGCGACTTGCCTCCATTGAGCCGTCGTTCCGGCTGATTTATGACCTCGTAGTCGGACGCGACCACGTGCACCCGATTGAAGGAGATCTTTCTCCCGAAGGTACTCTTACAGGCAATAAATCACCTGGATCAGGCCTTTTTTCTCGACTGTTCTATGGAAAGGAACGGTCATTCATCAGAAAGTTGGCAACTAGACGATTGGATGGGAACAGTGACTGGAACATTTGGAAAGAAGTATCTATCTCTACGTCCCTCTGTCTCTCTCTCCTCTCTCAGTGAGATCACCTGTCCTTCGACTAGCTGTTCTCTAGCCGGTCGCCTTATCCCCAGGGAAACCGCCACTAATTGAGCCGCTAATTAACTGTCATAAATCTCCTATGGTTGACTTTATTGTCGGTCACCACAATAAATATACGGTAATGATGTTATTGTGTAGCTTTGGCGGCTGACTGCCGCCGGACCCTGGGTCGTACAAAGCGCCATAAATCAGACTGGTGGCAAGGACTGCGGTTTGTTGCAATTGAAGGAAGTGGTAGAATAAAGATCTTTGGTCAAAGTCTCTGTCTCTGTACAAAGGATGACATAGTCCTGTAGTCTGTACAGAAAATCCCTTTCAAAGTTCGTCTACCCAGCTAAATCCGGCTGTACCGGGTAGTAAACAAGGATTTACCACATGGGGTTTGAATTTATCTACTGGTAAGAGTTCGGATATCAGTTAACCAATGGAACTGCCACTGTTGCTGTCCTCTATGTCCCTTAATGTCGATTAACCCAATCTGACCGAAGAGTCAAGCACCGAGATATGAGAAACCAAACCACAAGATTCATCATTTTTCTCTCCCCGTTCGTCCAGTCTCTTGCAACGGCATCGATGATGACGGATTGGTAGCTATTTCAATGCATCCCTTCTGAAAAGAAGAAAGAAGAAAACTGCGTTTTGATCGCTGAGACCAGGCGTAATCTGTACTGAAAATGTCGGTGGAGAGATGCGACTCATGGTCAAAGATGTTTACCAGTTTCAATAGGAGTTGTCTGGGTCAGGAGACAGAAGACCGGATGAGGATATGTCTCCTTGTCCCTCACTATCCCTGTTTCTCTGTATTTCTGTCTCTCTGTCACTCTGTTCCGATCACCCTATATTTTCCTCTCTTCCCTGTCCTCACCATTTGTTGACCTATCAATCGGTCGACCTCGCGAATCACCTCGATCAAGGGTAACGGCGATGAGGGCAAATATTTTTGTGATCTTTTTTGATCCCTCTAGAACTTTCCGGCCCCGAGGTCTCCCCAGATACTGATATCTTTCTACAGAGGGATCCTGTTTCACCTCTCCCGGCGATCTTCGATTTTCTGTGAGAGAGGACAGAAAGGAGGCTATTGACGTGTGGTCTGATCTGCCTCTCCGAGTCACCTCCCTATGTTTGTTCGACAACTCGACACCACAATTGCAAAGTTTGTCGCTGCGCGGCGACTCTCCCGCGCTTGACGTAAGAGAGTCTCAGTCTTTCTCTGGCACTGTTGGAAGGTTGAGAGCGAAAAAAGTTTGTTTGAAATAAACACACAAACAGCTCTAGATAGCAAACACTGGGAATGGAGAGAGAGTGAAAGTGAGATGGGTTATGGTCTTGTGGGAACGAGAGATGGACTGAGAAAAGTTTCCAAACGAACGATATGGTACTAAGGCAGGAACAGTAACTGAAATGAAGTAATGCAGATGAAGAAAGTTCAGTTCGGTCAATTGGAGTAGTGTCCTCTGACTCTGTCTCTCTGTCTCTCAGTAGTCAAGTTTTTCAAACTACGACCACATCTCTTTCCTCGCATCATGAGGAAGTGTACAAACAGCCCTCAAGGCCAGCGTTCACCCTCCTTTACGACCCTCCTCAAAGCCGGGTAGCGCTTTTTATGAGCGACCGGGATGGGACTCTTAAAGATTGGATAGTCTTAGTCGGTCAAAGAACATAGGTGGTCATCTCTGATCAGTACCGCAGCCCAGACAGCGGCGGTACTTTCTCAGAGTTACGTTCCCGTCCCAATGTCGTATCGCAGCAGTATAAACGTGTACACGGCGACATCCCTCCGATTTGCAAATATTTTTCAGAGACGGGAGAGGGTCCGAAAGTGTGCTCTGTGAAACGAAGCTCTTCGTAGTTCGCCGCTGGTCAGAGATGTCACTTATAGGACACAGAGACAGGCAGACAAAACACAAGATCATACAGATTTTTCGCGCTTGCAGTCATTTTAAAACGATCTAGCACAAGGCTGCAGTAGTCGACGACAGTCTCCAGAAGCTTCAATTACTTCTCCGTCGCCTCCTGAAAGTTCGGGGGACAGTCAAAGTTGAAAATAGTCTAGTTCCTTCGATTTCAGAGCATTTCCTAAGCGTCGAGACGCCATCTCTCCTACAATACCCGTTTAGATTCTTACGAAGGAGAGCTATCCAAAATCGAATCGGCCCACAGTCTGGGAATGAGAGATGGACTGGAGCCTGGTTTACGCGCGATAACACCAGGCTCTGTCTCTTGCTTTTAGTCAAACGAGAGCAAAAGTTTCAATGAGAGAGTTAGGAAACTTATCTGTAAGAAGAAGCGACGTGGATGAGAGTTGCTGAAGGTGAACTTGGAACTAATTGAGCTGGAGTCGTTTCTTGATGTTTTGTCGAAGATTGTCAGTTTGACAAGACATGGAAGGCGACCAGCGGAGAAGTTGGAAGAGTTCTGTAGAAAATCAAAGAACGCAGGCTCGGTTAATGGTTCACGATCCAGCATCTCCGTTCCCTAACAGGGTAATTAATCTAGGCAAGGCGAGAGATGGTGACGGTCACAAACAGATCCGAATCGTTCCCAGTCTTGAGTGTTCCTTTCCTACTGTATCTATCTCTCTGTTTCTCTGTCTCTCGATCTCCTTGTCTCTTCTTCTCTCTCTCGGTATATTTCTCGATCTCTCTGTTTCTCTGTCTCCTTGACTCTCTCGCTGTCTCTCTGCCTGTTTTCTGCCGTTGGTCTTCTTCCTTTTTATCCCGTTGGCACACACGTAGCCACGTGGCGATGACCTCTTTGTCCTCTCCTTATCAGAGGTCTCGTCTCTTTTCTCTGAATGTCATCCGACTATGGAAGCTGCCAAAGTCAAAGGCAGTGGGTCGGAGGATGTGAGTAGACAGTACAGAGTACTGATTGGTCTGCTATTTGATTAGGAAGCGGCCACTCTTGTTCCTACCATCTTTCTACTAAACTACCCATTGAGAAAGGACCTCTATTCCCATGCAAAAAGTTGTATTCTCCTAGACCACTCTCGAAGCTACTTCGGTTCAACAACGATCATGGTCTGAGGGTACCGCTGGTACGATCACTTAAGCCCGAAAGCGGCACCTGATACATATAGGGATTGACCGGCGAGTATAACTTTGCAAAGCAGAGCAAGTTCGGAAAATGAGGTCTTGGGTGTGAAAATCTTGTCAGGAATGCCCTGTAACTGTAGCGATAGGAAGTGTTCACTACAGAGACGTTCACAGGGATATCTAACCCTTTTCTAGTAGATATTTTTTTACTGTCTCTCTATCTAACCCGCTGACAGTAACAGACATGATTCTCTGCCAGTCCCTTGCTCCAAAGCCACATGTTCCCCGACTCTCTAATCCCCTCACTGCGTTCCGTTCTAATCTCTCTCCTATCTCTCTTCTCCTAGTCTTGTAAGCGTCTGCTGCTTCAAGAGCTGAGCCCATTGAACTCCGAAGACCACCCGAAAAGCCAGCCAGATGGATGGCCTTGTCTTAACAAGAGTGAGCCCAAAAACAAGGGAGAGGGATGAAGGAGGTCATGGGTTCTCAAATTGGCTATTCATGGAACCTTATGAGGGCTTTAGGATTGAGATCTGACCCCCTAAACTTTATACAAAGATCCCTCTGTATGTATTTTCCTTCTTTGCGCGTTTTTGGACGTGTACCCACAGAGACACAGCCAGATGACCCTGAGAATAGCCGGTTTCGCAAATGAACCACAACGTCTTCGCAACACTTTTGCCTCTTTCATTAGGCGCATAGATTAGTGCTGAATCTCACTGTCTCCATCTGTGTCTCTTCTCGGTCTCATTGAATTTGCTAAAACTGTATGTTTCCCTGTTTTCCCTATGTCAAACACGCGAATTCAAAAGAATCACTTGCACTTTTCCGCTTTGAAAAATCAACAAACACGTCCTTATTCCAGTGAACGAGACAGAAACAGAGGAAGAGAGAATCACAAAAACAATTTTTTGCACTTTTGTAAAGAGAGACACAGAGGCTGGCTTTTAAATGATGAGACTGTTTTCTTCAGGACAATTTTCGAACTGTCTAGCTCTCCTTATCATTGACAACCATTCCTAGGACATTTACTCTTTTAGAATCGTATTGCGACAGAGAGTTAAGAGTCTCTGTGTTCTCTGTCTCTCTGTCCAGTCTCACTTGACTTAGAGTTTCTAGTCAGAACCGTGCCCTATTCAGTGTCTGGACTGGTAGTCAAGAAAGTATTCCTTGTCGCTCTTTCTCTCTTGACTATCGAACAGTTCCAAAAAATCCCACTTCTTTTCAGCCTTTCTCTTGGTCTCGAATTACTCGTCTCACTTCTGGAATTCAGAAAAATTATCTCCTTTGTTTCTCTTGACTACCAGACTGGTTCAAATGTCAACTGAATTACCAAGTCTCTCTCTCTCTCTCTCTCTCTCTCTCTCTCTCTCTCTCTCTCTCTCTCTCTCTCTCTCTCTCTCTCTCTCTCTCTCTCTCTCTCTCTCTTCTCTCTTCCGGTCTGCTCTTTCTTCCAAGTTCCCCCTTCTCCAATGTTCCGCTGCACCGATGATCAGTCATTTTACACCGGCAGACTATCGTCTCCCCACAGTCGGAAAGAATCGTAAGGCTAGGGGGAAGAAAACTGAAACTGGCTTCTGATCCCCCTCTTTTTCTACACATACCACAAGATCTCGATGAGCTGTCTCAATATCTCTGAAGCATAAATCAGGCGGCAGCCTTTTGTCTTTCTATCCTCCTCCTCAGGTCCCATCCATCCCCAGCAGCAGCCCTAGCACAGCAGTCGTGGGCTGTCACGCGCCGGGACACCTGCACCCTAACTGTACCCAAAATGTACCCAGAGATCTTGACGGCTGTCCGTTTTTTTGGTAGGACTCGAGATGGCGGGAGAGTGATTAACTGCGCGAGAAAAAAGAAGGGAGATGGACAGCGAACGGGTGGATTTAGGGACAGGTGGAGGTAGCCAAGTGGTCTGAACACTGAAAGAGTAGACCCTCTGTGTCGCTGTTTTTCTGTCACTGTGTCTCTGTGTCTCCGGCTCTCTGTTTCTCTTGCCTTGACTATCATCTGGAAAAGGTCTCCTCGTCCTCTTATCCAGGCTCCTAAACCAGGAACTTTCTCCTCTTTTTTGAATTCCTGATATACAGTGGTGCCACGTAAACCCCGTGACTACTTAGCCCTTTTTTGGCGCTCTTGGCACCGTTACTAGTGTTGGCTCTTATCCAGAAATGATAACTGCGGAAAGCTAGACAGAAAAAGTTGTTTACTAGTCGAGTTGGCAGTTTTATCAGGAGCGAGATGGGAGACACTTTGGGCCATTTTACTTTCGTTTGTAGAGACGGAACAGATAGGATATTAGAAAAGACAAAGAAACAGAGACAGAGATTGTTCTTACCTACATTGATCCCTCGATCATCGCTCTCCACTTTTTGTCATAACACCTCAATCATATAGACAGGCTCAATTTTGTCCAGACTCTGCCATATACCACTCGGAAATTGATGTCACGCTGTGTGTTTATATGAAAACGAGAGAAGAGGACACACTTAATTGCCCAGTCTGCACTCTGTCACTCAGCGACAATGGATATTGTAATTGTCCTCCCGTCGCTCTCTTTTTGACAAAGAGATAATTGAAAAAGTACTGGAAATAGCAATATGATTCTTTGAGCCTGTACAGCTTGACCGCTACGGGTTTCACGTGCCGGCCCTTATTGGCTATCGTCTTTACGAGTGCACGTGTTGATGAGTGCAGTTCACGAATAATGATAAGGCTCTGAGAGAGAGCCTGCTGCTAAACAAATTGACCTTTAGCCCAAACCTTGATAGCTGTGGATTCCTTGAAGAAATACAGAAATCTAATGCTTTTCAGGGAAAGTTTACACACATTTCGGCTCGAAAAACTAAAAAAGAGGAGCAGGAATCGAACTCTTGGCTGATTTCTTCACAATCAGTGCTCTTATCCACTAGGCCATGCGTCCAGAGTAGAAATAAGGGAACGCAGTTCTATTCTCAAGACTTATTTAAATTTTCAGCCACAAAGACGCATTTTTCAGTCTCGTGACGTTCTGCAAAGTTTTAGAGCTTGACCAGGGCTACAACTTTGCAGAACATAACAAATGACTTCTGATAATGACTTCTTATGCCTTAAAAGTGAGAGGCAAGACTCTTCGAAGCTTTCAGATTTTTGGAGATTTTTCTGACCACAAAACCATCCATTTCCTCTCGCCCCAGACACAATGTTCACCCCAATTTGTAAAACTGGACTCTTTCTCAAGGCGAAAGGAAGTTATCGCCATCAATTTTCGTCTCGCGTGTAGTACACCCAATGTCTGCAACTTGAGACACACACTCTCTCAGTTTCCGTAAAAAGTCGTCTCTGTTCAGAAAGACAGAGAATTCATCAAGATCTGGAGGATGACTTCCTGATGGATAGCCGCCACACAGAGGCTCCTCTAGTGTAAACTGTGAACTTTTCGCACCTCTAGCCGCTGTAGTCTTTCGACATGAGTCTAGAGATCACTTTAAACTGAACTAGAGATTCCTAATTGATCAATTGATCAAAAAATTTGCTACAAGTGAGGAGAAAAAAAACTATAGTGTTTCAAATCTTTTCATAGTTAGTTACTAGCGCAAGATACTGGAGAGACAGAGTGATAGAGAAACAGGGTTTAAAAAATATCCGTTCTTTTGAATCCCCAATATTTTCCTGAAACTTTTCACCCCCTCTGCCCTATCTCTCTTCCAAATATTTACATCTTTCTGGACATTTTTACAGGCTGTTTGTTGCCGACAGAGAGTGTCCCAGTTCTCTTCTATACATTTTTTATCTTTTGTTTTTGTTGTAAAGAAAAAGTTTTTCAGGGTTTCTACAACGAGTCATCTTCGCTTCCGATCTTTTGCTCTTTTTCTTTAAATAGACTGAGTCTGTCTCTCCGTCTCTGTGTCTCCGTGTCTCTCTGTCTCTCAGTATTTTGTTTGGTTCTGATTGACGTTCAGTAGCAGCTTAGCGGTCTGTAGTCCTGTTCCAGGACAGTAGATAAGACAAAGGAATGGGCTCCTTGGCTGATTGACTGGTATTTTTTGGTGGAATGGCTCAAAAGCTGGCTACTGTATTGTCAGGTAGTTTGGCTCTGACCGACGCAAAGGACCCTAAACTGCGTTTTCTGTTCACCGGAACCCAAAATTTCCACTTCCAAAACCGGTACAATTTGAACCAAAGGCAGTTGACAATCAGTCCTGGCCATCTTCCAATTCCCTTCCAGTTCCCAAAAAAAGTTCTGACACTAGAGACAGGGTCAGGCGGAACGGTCACAGAGACGATTTTCGAGTTCTTGAGAATGTCTCTACGAGACAATGTTGACTTCGAGCACATTCCCTCGTCAGACTAGACACCTTCCCTCCGTAGTTGTCTCAAGAAAAACTTTTGCTATCTGAACTGATCCAGTCTTCCAGAGCACGAGTTGTTTTGGATAGCGTAAGAGGGCAGAGTGATAGGGGAGGGGGTCTTGAACTTTGCAAGATGATCGTGGGTAAATAGAAGGTGTCTGGAAGGGAAAAACACATGGAAATGAGCTATGGATGATAAGGAAATACGATCTTGAGATTAAATCATTGAGCTTTTGACGGAGAGACAGAGACATGTTCCAGTTTCGAAATTTGTTTTCTTCTCTTAACTGCGTTTACAACTTTCCTCTACCAATCTTCCCGTAAGCAAGATTTATGAACAATAGAGAGAGAGAGAGAGAGAGTGGAATGGCTGTCTGCTGCCTGGACTCTGTTGTGGCCAGCCGGCCACCATTTATTTTAGGCAGAGAGAGACACAGCCTGACTCTCTTCTTCTGATCACCTTTTGCAGTTTCGTGCTCTCTTCCTATTACTGGACCTAGCCCCCCGATTTCTTCCTTGGATAGACAGGATTGTGAAACTGTTCTTTTGACAGTATATCTGGAGAACAGAATCTGTCGAACTCTTGGCTTGAAGAGCGCTACCGTTCTATCTCGGTTCCTACCGAGCACCCATACTATCTCAGTTTTGCCGTTGGAATGGCTCAGTGCCAATGTTTCTTGCTGCTAATCTTTTGGTCAGTGTTTCAAACCCTCAGGCTTTTCTACAATTCTTCTACCATGTGCCAAATATCCTGTGCTGAAAAGACAAGGTTTTCAGGCCTGTTTTCTTCAAAATTTCCACTGGACCCTCTACTATATCCCCACTGTACCTTCTATAAAAAAAATAACTTGACCACCGATTTTTTCAATTTTTGAGGGTCCAGGATTCTTTGAACCCTCTTTGACAGAGAGACATTGACAGTAAATTTCAAACTCTGTACTCACAGTAGTCTACTGGATCCAGCTCAGTCCCTCGGCTCTCTCCCCCTTGATATTTTCCACCTCCCTGCCTCAAATTTTTGACAGATTAGCAATCTCGCCCATGTGTCATTTTGACAAATTGGACCCCCACACATTCTGCAAAATTAATGTGCGGGTTGGTTGACTACCGGACTCGAGAGAGAGTGAGAGCGAGAACGGGAGAGAAACGAATGTTTGTTTGTTGTGGCTCCTTTTCAACTGTGCGGAGCACACGCGTGGCTAAGAACAGAACACGAAACTTTAGTCGCTAGGACAAAAACATTTACAAGATCCCTGACGGAATCGATGCCTTGACGACCGGTAAAGTGACACATTTGCCTAGTTTACGAACTACTTGCTCGGGCCCTTCTTTACGAGCTTTTTATGAGCCCGGTTCTCTTTCGTTCTGTCGGGGCAGCGCCGCCGCTTCTCCCTCACAGGTCATTTGTCCTTCTTTTAATTTCGTAATAAGGGAGAATGGAGGTGGATTAGGTACTGTAAGGAACGGGCTGGACCGAGAGACGAGACAGGAAGAGAGGAAGACAAAGTGAGAAAGACAGAGACGGAGACACATGTGTATATTTCCACTCTCAGACCCCTTCGAAACAAGGCACCAGGTCGTACTTTCAGCCAGATTAATCCATATGTTGCCATTCAGAGTGACAGAGAAGGCCGTGCTCGTAAAATATTTCATTCAGACCGCTGTCAGACGGCATTAACTCCAGTTTTACGATGTTTTCCACAGTAGGGATTTGCTCATTTTTGATCCACAATCTTCTGATTTTCTACTGGACTGAAAGACATTATGGCTCCCCGCTGTGCGTCTCTTCGATAAAACCAAGTGATAGACTCTCCTTTCCCGAAATGACCGTCTGGGCGGTTTAAAACCTGCTTTTCGGTTAAAAACTGATAAAAAGGCGGATAGGATTCGATCTTTTGACTGTTTTCTTCACAATCCGTGCTCTTATCCACTAGGCCACGCTTCCAGAAGCTTACATTTTTGGCGACTTTGAAGCGGGTTTTCGG
Organism: Oscheius sp. JU75; assembly: GCA_037178855.1. Lineage (NCBI taxonomy): Eukaryota > Metazoa > Nematoda > Chromadorea > Rhabditida > Rhabditidae > Oscheius > Oscheius sp. JU75. The sequence continues at coordinate 793,882 of JASJZC010000006.1, read as the reverse complement.
TACCAGGTACCAATTTTGAAGATTAGTGGTGTTTTGCAAAATTGTACATTTTGACATGGTCTACAACTTTGCAGAACACTGTGAGCCCTGAAAATCAGAGTTTGAGTTCTAAAGCGGGGTCAGATCTCTTCCTCACCTATCTTTTGACCTCTCAGAGTTCAAACATTCACCGATTGGAAGCAAATAGCGGTTCATAAAGTGTCCTCCTACGATCTGCTCTCTTTCTCTCTCTCTCTCTCTCACTCTCTCTACACGAGACCGAGCGTAAAATTTAGAGATCAGAGACGTCTCTCGTCACACCGCTAGTTTATTTATCCAAGAAATGCCGAAGGTGGCGTAAGCGGCTCAACAGAGCGCCTCTTTTTTTTTTTGAAAAAAAGAGAGCCTCTTTGTTTGTTATTGGAATCAAATTAGAGGGATGAAGATAGGAGGAAAGACTTTACGGATCTCTGTCTTTGTCCCCTCTTGAGCAACTGTCTCTCTATCTCTCTCTGTTCCCTGTGAACAGCTGATCCCTGATCACATATCCTTGTCAAAAGAAACGACTCTTGAACTGGAGCTCTCTCTCTCTCTCTCTCAACGTGGCCGACTGGATTCTTTCTCTCCCCTTACCAAAGACACACAGAAGCTGAAAAGAAACACGTAGAAACGGAAGCCCATTCAGTCCCTTTGTTACGGAGACAGCAGCAAGCGAACCGCCGTGTTTACAATCATAGAACAGGAGAAGAAAGGGGATGAGGAAAGTTAGTAGAATAGAGAGAGAAAGAGACAGAGATCTTTCTCACCTCGTGTTCAATAGCCCTCAATGACTGGATCTTTTGTAAAAAAGACTTTGAGGCCGTGACCAGAAATCACTGATATTGTCTTGTTGATGAGGAAGGGTCCCTTGCAGAGAAGACTGTCAACAGTCCCTTTCACTTTCTTATTCCTTTGCTCTTTCTCCCCTGATCAAAATAGCAGATTCATTAATTTTCAGCGACTCATTTTGGTATTTCTGACCCTCAATTGGTGGGGGATATTTGCCTGATTTATTAGTACCAAGACAGACAAAGAGCCTTGTTTCCCTCTCTCTTTCTGTTGCCGAACTGTCAGGTCGTAAAATTGACTCGCAAAACCACTCTCTGTAATCCGGACGGTTGTAAAATTGAGCCGCAAAGATCGCTCTGAGCCTCGCAACACTAAAAATAGTGCAAGGTCACAAGTACTGTCTCGGATGCCAGAAGTGGGGTGCTTTAAAGGCATTTTTAGGGCCTAAAGACTGATTATCGTCACTTGTAGTGTTTTATAGAGATGTAGAGTAGATTGTAATCTACAATTTTGCAAAACATCGTAAGGGCTGAAAATGCTCTTGCGTTTTGGTCATTTTAAATATTTTAAGTCTTTGTTACTGACAATAACATTGAACCGGTCTCGCTCATTTGCAGACTAGTGGGCCAAAAAACCAGAAGGAAGTCCTACAAAGATCACACACTCTGTCACTTTGAAGTGTGGCAATATGATTGAAGCGAGAAGGAGGAAGTTTCTGTTGCCATTTTGGAGAAAAATGACTCATAAAGGGAAAGATTGATGAAAGGGCTGAGACCACAGATGCTATCTTTTCAGCCATCTCTCTCTCGCTCTTTCTTTGGTCGGTGTCTGTCCCCACGTGACAGTTTTGCCATCGTGTTTGGCTAGGAAAAACCAACAGAACAGCCTTCAAGTCTGTCTGTCTCTGTCTCTCTGTACTCTAGTTTCTCCTAAATGTTTACTGACCTTCAGCCTCTCTCCCATCCCCTACCGGTTCAATTTTCGCCCAGTTCCCTAAAAAGACTGTTGTTAGGGCAACCTTTTTCCGTATTCAATTATATCCTATTCTTGAAAATACCGTAACCAGGCCGGAAAACAAGCCAATTTTCTTTCTCCCCCTCCATGGTATCGGGACGACCTTGTGGTCACACGATATCAGCTGTGGCAAAGACCTCTTTTTTGGCTCGTCTTCTGTCTGGCCCCTTTTCAACACGCTCCAAGACTATACGAGTTCTGTTACACTTATTTTCTCTGTCTTTCTGTCTCTTTGTCTCTCTGTCTCTCCCGTTTTCGCCAATGATATGTTTTATTCCAGAGAGTCAAATAGTTGATCAGAAGAGCGAGAGAGACAGCAGACAGTGTGCGGAAGACAAACATTGCCCTGTCTTTTCAATTCAACACACGCGAACTCCGTCTCTGTCTCTTTTGTTGTCCAACTGTTCCGGGAACTTTTTTCTCTTTTCCCGTATTCTCTTAGCACCCCAAAATTTCCAAAGCAAAGGTCTAAAGAGTTCAAATCCTGCGGCGTCTTGAAATCCCCAAGTGGGACATTAAAAAGAATGGACGCAACATTTGCCTTTTTGCTCCAATCCCCCCGTCCATTTACGTAAGCCCCTCCGGCTTAATCCAAATCGGTCAATTTGGAGAAAAGGACACTTTTTGGTGTCCAGTTTTAGGGCGGCGCGCGGTTATGGTGCTACGACAGAATTTCATGTCCAGTCGACCCTTCTACATAATCGAGTGTAATTTGTGCCTCTCCCTCTCTCACTGGGTGTGTGTCGGCGTGGGGTCCGGGGAAGCGGAAGTCGACGGATGAACGCGTTTCCAGACCTCATTGTCCCATTCCGGATGGGTACTACTGGAGAGAGAAACAGAGAGAAAGGATCAGTCGAGAGGAATGAGAGTCAAGACGAGCAGCTGTTCAGGTAGTCAAGAAATTCCGAAAGAGCCACAGTATACTACCAGAAACAGTAGGGTAGTCGAGGAAGAGTTGAGAGAACTGAGAATCTTGGTAGTCGAGCTATAAACCAGGTGGTAGTCAAGGATCAGTCAAAGATTCGTGGTAGTCGAGCAGACATTGCTCGGTAGTCAAAGAACAGTTCAGGGAGTGTGTTTCTCATAGACAAGCTCTGCACCAGATGGTAGCCAAGAAGCAGTCAGAAAGAGAGAAACAGTTCTTAGAGACACGGTAGTCGAAATACCGGCTGAAGACTCTGGTAGTTCTGGTAGTCAAGAAGAACTGTGAGTCATGGTATACAGCTGGACATAGTCTGATAGTCAAGGAACAAATCCCGAGTGAGACATAACCGATCCAATGGTAGTCACCTCTTCCTGTGGACCAGACATCGTATCACGTAGCCAAGTCCCTGACCAGACAGGCAGTCGAGTGGTCGAGACTCATCTCAAGAGTTGTGAACAAGCATCGGCGAACATGGTCAAGTGTGGAAGACAAAGATCGGACATAGAGATCAAAGGATGGTAGTCGAGAGTAGGAACTAGTCACGACTTAGGATCTGCTTGTCGAGAGACACGAGATCGAAAGATGAGTCGGTAGTCAAGAGAACCAAACAACTGTTAGTAACTGTCGAGTTCCGGTTCCGACAGCGCTAGAGTCGAAAGTTGACAAGATTTTGAACCGTATTCAAGAGTCAGAACAGACCACCGTGACTCTCAAGTCCACGCTTGACTACCACCTCACTGTCTTCTAAGCCATGTTCAGTAGCTCGTTCGCTTGCTCTTTTGTACTCTTGACCTATCCCTTTCTCTGTTCTCGGCGTGTAAGTGAACACCACAAGGTATCAGCCGACTGCTTTGTGGCCGACGATCCGCTCGATGACCGAAGCCGCTTGCTTTGCGCAGCTTTGCACACCGTGTGGTCAAACTGTGCACCGACATGAGCAGAGCGGAGAGAGAGCGAGTGCCCGTGGGAAGCCCCCCTCCGAAATTTGAGAACTGATCGAAGACCACAGAGGGACTGAAGTTGACTCTTTCTCTTTGTGCATGTGAGTACACTTGGTAATAAGAGAACCGAAATCGGAACTCGAGTCGGAATAGGGACTAGCGGTCAAGGAGCATGATGATCTGGATGTGCTTCGGGAATCCTATACGAATCTACCGGATTCAGTCTTCTTGACTCATGATAACAGTAAGATTCTGAGAGTTTTGAAAACTGACCGTCTAGTTTTTGTCAAGAACTAGACTTTTGACCAACTCTCTGGCTCTGACTTTTGACTACTGTCAGGATCTGGGCTGTTCAGTCTCTCGACTCATACCATCGGATTTTTGGCTACCATACTTTGAACCATGCTCCGATCTACGGACAGAAAGAGAGAGAGAGAGAGAGAGAGAGAGATAAAGAATCTACTAGAAGGTCGTGCTCATTTTCTCGGTCCCTTGACTCATACTCTTTCTACCCAGTCTACATCAAAGATCTCTCTTTCAGCTGCACCGGAATCCATCATCCTATTTATTGGCTCCAGATGGTGACTGGGACTCACGAAGATGTTTGCGTGCCCGTAGTTGTTTTCCACAGGCCCCAGGCCCCCCAATCCCATAGGAAATAAGTACCCGACTAACTGACTCTCTCTCCTCCATAGGTCTCTGGGAATGTTTGTGTGTAGCGGGGGCTCCATTTACGACGGGAGCTTAAAGGTCTCAAAGTCCTGACTATTGACATGTCTCTCGCGAATTTATTTCCTTCGGCCAATTATGAGGCCAGCAGCGAAGAACGAGCAGACGGATGTAAGAACTGTAGGGATTTCCTAAGTCTGGTTGCTAGGAGATGAGACCATGAATAATGGGTGAAGAAGTGTTCAGAAAACATGAGAATCAGAGAGTCAACTAGGCGGAAACTGGGATGAGTCAAGGAGACTATAGTAGTCGACTGGTCAGAGAGAGGAAGAGGCAAAGAAACAAGGAGACCTTGAGACAGGGAGACGGAAAGAGAGAAATGTAGATACAAAGAGAAAGAGAGAGACAAAGAGACAGAAAGACGGAGAGACAGCGATAACCCATGTAATCCTAGCTCATACTCATACCCTTATGCTTCAGAAGTACTCTCAACCCATTCCACCTACGTGGAACCAACAGAACAAGCTCCTCATCCTCTCAGAGTCCAAAATACAACCATTTTATGCAAAAGACCCGAACCGGTTCTCCCACTTGTCGGTTCTCACGGGGTGTGAGGTTGTGTGAATTTCGTGAACAAAACTTTCCCCTTCCTCCTAAGGGAAAAGACCAAAGGTTCGTCTTGAATAGCCTTTGTCAACACTCACACCTACTTTTTGCCTCTCTTGCTGTCTCACTCTCTGACTGGCAGAGCGTTTTCAACGTTGGAAGCTGCTCAAACAGAGCGAGAGCGAGAGGAGAGAGCGGAAACTGACTAGGTTCTTTGAATTTTCGACCTACAGTTGGTTCAGGTGATAGACTGGCGAACAATTGGGTGTACAAGAGGAAAAGATCAGGGATTGATCAATGGGATTGGACCCATGATCTCAGAGAACTTAAAGGATTTGTACCGGTTCTGCCTCTCTTTTTTTCTGTCTTGCTGTCTCTCTGCTTCTCTGTCTCTGTCTCTCTGTTTCTCTATCCAGTTCGGTCCGAAAAAAATTTTCCTTTTTTCCCAAGCTCCACCTGTCCCCATTTCCTTCCCCTCCCAACCATCAATAACCTCTCATCTTGAGCTCATTCCAATGACTTATCACGGTCCTCCCAAAACCTCTTTTTCTCTTCCTCATCAGCTCTCAGCACCCACTCTTTGATCTTCCCGCAGGCAGTTGATCTCGGTTTGGCGCAACTTTTTGTGACCGCCCGCAGCGTTGTCGTTCCGACATTACACAGAGACCGACGCAGACTGGGGACTCCTTCCCCATGGTTAGGCTTTCAGTGCTGCCGGAGAGAGAGAAAGTGTAATCATAGACATAGAGGATAACCCCTATGTGTATCTAAATGTAAACAGAATAGGGGAGAGAGAGAAGAACATGGGGCCCCCGAAACGGGATAATTGTTCACGGTTGATAGGCCTATTTGTCAACAATTGGAGGCCGAGATGACTTCCTCTTGGATGAACTGCAATCGGAAGAGAGCGAGTCACGGATGAGGACATCGGTCGAACATCGAGGATCGAGAGATCAGAGATTCTGTCTGGATCCGTAGATATCCAGAGCAGAGTCTAGGAAGATGGTCATCTAGTAATACCAGGGAATACCAAGAGATGAGAGTCATGGTAGTGAAGCAGAAGATCAGTCTTGATTGACACTCCCAATCAGGACCGCTGTTCAGATTCTGTCTCTGTCCTTATGCTCAGAGTACTGATACCAGTCAGTTCAATACCTTGACTCTTGAGGATGAAGACTGGCGGTTATACGGAACCATAGCTTGGTTCATCAAGATACTGGTTCAGACTGTCTCTTACTCTGTTCAAGCTTCAAGGATGACAGAGTACTGGTCTAGAAAGACTCTCTGGAAGTGTCATACTATCTGTCTCTGAACAGATAGTTCAAGTACAGAGAGTACAGTTCCGGATGTGCTCTCTCTGAGTCAAGTCTCCGGATCTCTGTTCGCATTTTCTTCTCGGCTTACGTCACTCTTGCCACAGAAACTCTCACTTTCGGTTCCTGGTTTTGCAGCAGAGTGTATGTGGCTCTAATCCCTGAGACCTTATCATCTCGGGTCCCGACCCACAAAGCCCCTCTCTGTACTTTTTCTTTCCAGGAAGAAGCCAAGGTGAACTCTCTCGACCCTTGACCTATACTCTCTCTCGACAGCTTCCTGGATCCTAAAATTAGGCCCTGTGGGCCCCCGAAATCAATGTATTCGGGGGGCGTCCTGCCCAATTTGCACGGCTCGCCGAGCCAGCGCATAAACATGACAATTCGGCGGCGCTAATGACCCCACACACGGTGCTTTTGGCGGTCAGCATGGTGTTGCTGTCTTCTTCTTTGGTTTTGAAAAGACGAGAACGTTTGATGGAGTCGTTAAAGTGGCAGGAAGGATGAGTCACGGCGGACAGACGACGGTTTTCGAGCTTCGGAAAAAAGACAAATAGAGCGGTCTTTAAAGGACTGTTTATGAGCGGTAGTTACGGCGACGGAAGAGGAAACGATCAAAAATAGCGTTACTCTTTAAGAGTAGTCGGAGGCTTGAAGATTGGGAATGGAGCTTGACTGTTCAAAAGGGAGCTATTTCGGTTCGACTCATACTTCTGCAATGTAAACCAGGCAGTCGAGCGATTTTACCGGTCAGGGAACTGTACAGATCTCTGACTATGGGACCTATACTCTTCCACGGTATACCAAGAAATTAGTCGAGCAAAAAGATCAGAGAGATATACTGTCCGTACTGTCTTAATTCTGAAGGCGTTTGATTCATTCGGAGAATTGGTACTCGTCTACCTATTGGCTTTGCCCCTTCGACTCCTGACTCATTCTCTGTCAAGGTAGTCAAGCAAGTTCTCTCGTCAAGAACCAATACCAGACTCAAGACGATGGCTCTGACTTGTTCAGATGCTAGTCCTGTACTCATATCGGAACATGGAGGAATGAATCCAGATGCCTCTCTGTCTCTCTCACTTTTCCCAAAATACTCTCTCACATATCCTATATTTAGTCTCCCCTAAACAAAACACAAACTTGTTTCCCTCTCGGGCTGCATCCCTTCATCGCAATCTCGTAAATAAGTCTCTCCAAATATAGTAAATCAGATTTTTTGGCCGTTGGAATTTTCTGCTTGACTACCAGAGAGGGCTTTAGAAATAGACATGAAGAGAACACAGAGATCATAGCTGTTCAAACAGTCTATCCTCCCTTTTTTGGATTTCATACATTGTCGTGTCCATTTTTCCGCTCTAAGGACCCTTCAAGACCGGGTGGTCCCATCGATTCTGCTGTGAGAAGCCTGCAAACGGCCGTGTTATTGCCGAGAGAAAAAAGTCAGAGGTCAAAAATTGTGGCAATTGTGGTGGCAGGGTATTCGTGATATCAAGGGTAGCAAGAAAATCTGGTTTAGAACGCGGACTACACTTTTTGGACAGCTACTTAAGTGAAATTATGGTTTTGACCGAGACTATACGGGTGAGACGCTCCTGCGCGAGGGTATATGGGTGAGACAACTCTGGGTGAGGCTGTGCAGGTAAGTTTTTTCAAAGGCCTGACATCCTATTGATTTAGCTTCCGACTTTTGCTCTTTTCCATCCAAATTTTTTCCAAGGCAAAATGCCTGCGTCGAACCGAATCACCCCGCTAATCCGCCGAGGGGCTTTCCCCGTCAAAACTAGTTCTTCGGGAAAAGCACAGCGAAAAGATGATCTTAAAAACAGATTATTTATCCTGCTGGCCACTTTTTGAACAGCTTCATAACCAGGAACCTGAGCTGTAATGTGTTCAAGAGCAAGTGTCCCCCGTTTTTCTTGTGAAATTTGATAGGTTTCGGGGCGTTTTTTTAGGGGGACACTGACATATTGTGGGTGAGCAGGAAAAAATTTAAAATCTTTCGTTACAGGTCCGTTTTTAAATGGTCCGAGTCGGCTCTAAATTGATTTAAGAAGATCTTTGCAGTGGTGATCAATCGTCAATACTTTTTTTTTTTACACATTTTAAGAAAAGCTCTACAGAAGGCTTACCCGTACTCTCTCGTTATTTTCTACACATTCTTAAGTTTTCTCCCTCTCCTCTCGGAGCTCCCAGTGTCAAGCCAATTTTCATCGAGTTCAGCCAGCCTTGAAATTAGATGATCCCTCTGTGTATGTGTGCAGGCGCCCCCGGAGAAGGAGACTCTGTGTGGGGCGAAATTGCATCGACACACCGTCTTTTTTCTGTCTTCTCCGCATTTTTGCACACGAGAGAGGAGAACGGCAGGCAATATTCTTCGGTCCTGAGGCCTAATTGGCCTCGAGGAGGCATAGTTAACGAGAGAGAGAATGAGATGAAAGACAAGGGATATCATGCACTTCATGGTGGCCCATAGTTTACTTGAACTCTTTTTTTCGACTCTCAGTCTCTCTAAGTGGCAGCCATCTGGACTACAGGACAGGCGTTGTGTAGTGTATTTTGAGCCCTCTCTCGGCGGCTGGCAGCCATGTCTCCTCTTGCACCATCTGCTCCGTTGTTTGGGGTCCGTTGGGCGAGAGAGGAGGTCTCCTTTGAAAAAAATGGGCTAAAGAACATGGTAGAGCTTGATTGACAGCCTGAATTAAGGTACGTACGCCCCGCTGGCCGTACGAGGCCCCCATATGATCTCACCACTTAATGTGCAAGGTGCTGCGCCGCAACCAACGATGGTTGTTGCACTTGTCGTTCCGGGGAGGCTTGTTAACCAATAAAATACAGATTTTGACGAGAGTGACTTTCAAAATTGTGTTTTTCGTGTTTGCAGACTAATACGCTTGAATCATACTGTGCCCGGGATAAAAAGTCTGTTAACTAGACAAGTCTCATTAGTTATTCGCAAGAGACACGTTCTCACTAAGATTCTGCACTGGATAAAATTTTTAATGAGTCATCTGTCAATTCTTCACGGAGTCTAATGGTTTGGAACTAGTGCAGAGAGTTTATCGGACTCTTGACTACCACTCAAAAGTCGAGAGTTTTGTTCTGACTCATCAGTCCCATTGTGCCATATCTGCTCCTATCCGGACAATTTGTCTATATTCCCAGTTTCAGTCAGAGCTCATATCCCATGCCCAGACGTTTTTCTACCGAAAGCACAGAGAACTTCGAACTTTTGTTTTCAGAAAAAGCCGTCTCCCGCCTCGACTCTTGTCTCTGTCTCTCTGGAGGGCAAACAATACGAGTGAGAGAGAGAGAGAGAGAGAGAGTGGAGCCGAGCTGACTGGAGTGAACAACAAGGATCACTCTCATCCCTTAAATGCCTAAAACGTTCCGAGATTAGAGGCCACAGGCACAGAGAGAGGCCTCATTAAGCCTTTCTCTGCATTTCCCTCGAGAGAGAGAAGAGGCTTCGGGGCCACGGGGGCTAAACAACAACGCTCTTTGGCCTAGGCAAGGCGCAGCAGAGCCCCGAGCAAAAAAAATGTGTCGGGCAATTTTGGATGTGGACTGAGATCGATCGGACCAGCTGTCTCTATAAGGGCAGAGCTCTGACTTCTTGTAAAAGGAGACTAAGCACCTGGCTAGACGAAGCTAATTGGGGCAGAATAACTAGAAAAAAAGTAGGGGTTCAAAGGAGCAGAGATTTGGACACGGTAGACGATTCTAAAATTCAGTTTAAACGATTCGACTGGTCAGTCGACAGGGTACGGTCTGAGTTCCAGTTCTTGACTTTCAAGAGCCTTCCTCTATCCAATACATCTCATCTCTTTTCAAAGTCTCCATCATTCTTCCCCGCATTCTTTGCTCTCTAATAGAAATTTTCCAGACTCACTCCCAACACCCAGAGCCTGCAGAGCTCTCGCCGAAGACATCCACCGGTCTCTGTCTTCTTTCCCGGCTCATCCTCTTCTAAACTTTCTCCACACGACTAATCCCACGTGAGTTCCTTCATCGAACCGGAGCTGAGAACAGAAATAGAAAAATATAGATGGGGGCGTCAGCAGAAGATATTCAAAATTAGCGTCAATTGACATGGGCGAGGCTTATCAGCAGCGGACCCTGTTGGCACGCAAAAGGGCCGGAAATGCGTAAAAAGATCATGGGGAAGAATGAGCAAAACAAATGCTTTCAGGCGAAATTGTATCTTGCTCTTTTGGATAACGGTTGGAGTAACCACTTAGATATTCGGTAGAACTTTTTTTTGTGTCTTTCCGAAAATATTCGAGCGTACCAAACAATCGGGTGGGCATTTATTTGCACCTACCCGGGTTCGCATATAAATATTGAGTAATCAGATGCCGCGACGGGCGTGAAGAGAGAAAGCATTCGGGTTGATCGGGATCATCGGGGTCAACTAATAACCATTGCCTCTTGAACTTTGTATACGAAAATTTACTGCTAACAGATTGAAAGATCAAGGCTGTCCACGTCCAGAGAGAAGCATTGGACAAATTTCCGTTGTCAACATATTGTCCAGCGCTAGTACCTGAGTGAGCATCTCGCAATCATTTCTCCTACCTTGTTGATTCATACTCGTGTTTCCTAACTGTATCACTGTAGGTTCTAATCAGTACTGTTGTCTCGACCTTAGTTTCTATGACTCATGGTCATTCACTGTCTTTCCGACTACCTGACATATTCTCGTCCTGTCTGAAGTACCATAGTCGCCGGCTAGTCTTTCCTAACAGTCTTCTCCCTGTTAGTGGACAAAGTTGTTCTTTCGGTCTTTAGGAGGGGTAGCTTCCTCTCGCTCTCTTTCTCTCGGCCCACTCGAGAGCCATCGGACGCGGCGGCGGACGTCGGCGGGGGAAGAGCCGTCGATATGTCTCTCTCACTCTATCCTTTGCTCTTTGATCAGTCGGAGCCTTGAGAATTTTCTTCTGGGAAAAAATTTTGGCCAAGGAGGCCCAGAGAGGAACGAGAGGATCGAGAACTGGTCGAATTTCTTGTTTATTTGTTCCGTTCCACGGCCGCGGTGGCCGCCTCGGGGCGGGAGAGAGTGAAGTCCTCTCTCAGGCCAGTCAACAGGGGCAGTGTAGTTTTCGGGTTATTATAGGCAGGCGGAGAAAGAGTGAGCTACTAGATATGTTGGAACAGGCAGCATGACCGACACCGGCACTGGTACGAGGCAAAAAATGAACTGAGAGAAAAAAAGAACTAGTCACCGAGTCAGCTGGTACCACGATAAGGTTGCAGATACACATAAATTTCTGGAATAGAGAGTAGAACAATCATCTCGTGTCTTCCCCGTATCATCTCGGCGACCGCCCTAACCACAAGCTTGACCTGTCGTGCCGAGGGAGCTTCTCAACGAAAATGATCGATCGACAAATAGTAACTGCCTCATTAAAAGAGCAGGAATTATCCAAAGACCAAATCCTAGTCAGAGTCTGGATATTTCAGATCCTGTACGTTCCTAAAAGTTCACAGGATTACTGACTGTGAGTCAAGAACTTTTCCCCTTGTGCAACTTTTGTCATTGTCCCCCCTCGCTGTAAACCAATTTTTCACATTCTTCTCCCATGTCTCTTTCAGTCATTAGACCTCCTGCTGCTTTTCGTCGGCTGTGCAGAGAGTGAGAGAGGCCTGAACAGGTTCCATCACTGGCCTAATGAGGATGTATATATTTAGCGCCCCGCTTGAAAAAGTATCATTTTCTGCGGCTATTAGCCACAACAAGGTGACGCAACCAGAGCACAGTTTGTGCTCTGCGGGTATAGTCATCTAGGCGGCGCCGTAGGGTCCGAGCCGGGAGGGGAGAGAAAAAGTTCTCACTGATAGTGATGAAAATGGCTATCTGTTTTGTTGGACAGGCCACTGTGGTAAAAACGAGCCCATTCGCGAGACCAGAGGCTCGGCTTTTAACTGGCCCATTGACCCCATCATTATATCTCTCTGGGGAAGCAAAAATATCTTCTTATGACCGTTTCTGTGTGGCCTGGCTCAGAATAGAGGATGAGGGCCATGGATCATGAATAGCAAACTAGGCGAGAGAGTCATTGGACTTTGGACGAGACTACCTTGTAGGCTTTGGACGAAACTACCTTGTATTGAGAAAGTATGGACACGTCACGTACTCGGTACATACGAGAGTGGTACGGAAACTGTTTGACCCGTACATTACGAAAATCTGCAGATTGCATGGAAACACATCTGTTTGACTCATACCCTTGATCATCGGGAATGAAATCATCTTGCATCATCCAAGTGTACGTTTCTCTTGTCTTATGAATCTTGACTACGTTCCTTCGACTGCCAATTTTCGAATACGGATCGGTTTGGTGCAGTGGCAGGTGGCGCCGGTACCACTATAAGGGTCTCAGGTTTAATCCCCTGGCTCAGTCCAACCTGGCTTCTCTTCTTCTCGAGCATCGGCAAATTGGTAGCCACTTGATACAAAAGAAGGGGTTCCTAGCAAACTTAGGATCTGTATCTGCTTGAGCTAAACTCTTGACCCGTTGGAATGAAATCATCTTGCATCATCCATATGTACGGTTCTCCTGCCTCCTGACTCTTAACTACTGTAAATTCTCTCCATCCCTATATCAATCCACAATTTCTCCATTGTTGCATTCTTCCCCTTCCCAAGTTTCGTAAGATTCTCGTTTACATTTTTCGCTTCAGGCACACAAACACAGGCGTGAGCTGTTTTCAAAACATTTCCTTATCAGAACCAAGTAGGACTTTGATCCAAATTTCTCCATCTCCAGCTTCTTTGCTGAAAATTTTTAGGAAATTGGGAGGGTGTGAGAGTCTGGAGATAAGAAGGCCGTTCCTTCACAACTCTCCTACAAAAGGCCGTCTTCTTTGGCCGATAAGACCCGAGCTTCTCTGCCATTTTCTCTCTCTCTCTCTCTGTCTCTCTCTCTCTCTCTCTCTGTCTCTCTCTCTCTCTCTCTCTGCCAATGATTCATAACTAGAAAATTGCACCGATTTCCTAATATAAGCTCTTCTTTTCAAATGATTCAACAAATTTTTTCCTAATGGCGATTCTGTTGATTCAGGTGGATTTTGGAAAGAGGAGATTGCTGGGGGTCAAAGGTGCCGTTTCGAAATTTTTTAAGGCAATCTTTGCAAGATATTTAAGTTGGCTTCTAATAGTCGTTCCCACTTTTAAGCTGCGGCTCCAGAACCTTAACAGCATTTTTCATCTCCTGACCAGGAAAATCTAGTCTCTCCATTCTTAGTATCACCAGTTTTACCCGGTAGTTGACAGAATTTGGCACACTTAATGATCTGTACAGTTAAAACTGCTTCATTCGGTTTAAATCGTCAAAAGCTTTTTGAAATCCTTATATTGAGTGATGGCGGTACAGTTTTAAGTTTAGATCTCTGGGTAAAAGTATGCCACTGTCCAAAAAGCCGATTTTCATTCTCAGCCTACCCGCTCCTCTCTATAACCTACGCTGGCTCTCTGCCCCATCTTTTCTCTCCACGGGTACGCTGTCCTGTCTGCGCTCTCACCCTCTCCCTTCGAAAGCTCCGCCCAGGCCCCCGCCCCGCGCGCCGCCCCCCGCCGGCAAGGCAGTCGGTCTGGCGGGCCTCACTCCAACACGGGTCCCTCTGTACATACTCCTAGCTCTCCTCCCTCAACTCAGGTAATTTTTTCTTCTGTTGGTGGTCATTTTTCGAGACTGGCATCGGCGGCCACGCCCCCTGCCAGTCTTCAGTCTTCATGGTCCCCGAGCTTGGGGATGGGTGGGGTGGGATACCATAAGTCTTTATACTTATATGGATACACACTCATACCATACTACTGTATACCCATGCCGCTTCCTTTCTTCCAATTTACAGCTTTAGTCTTCCTAGTTAAAGGCACCTTAAAGCCTTTAATCTGTTACAAGCATTCAAATTTTAAGACAATCCTTTAACAATCTTCTCCACTTGGGTGCAACCGTACCATCGCACCGTTTCCCGCTGGCTTTTCTCTAACATGTAGACAACATTTTCTTGCGACTGTTTCTGTAAACAACTGCCACGTTTTTATGCTTCCAACATCTATTGATATTTCTTGGCGGTCCTTAAAGAAGTCCATTCAAAGATTTCCAATTCCTTTTTTTAGTTTCTAAAGGCCCACTTGGTCTTTTCTGTTAAGAAAGTTTGAATTTAAGGCTGCAGTCTTTCACTTTTAAGACTATTAAAGGACTGTTTAAGGGCTTGTTGAATCAAATTAGAGTGATCTGAGCTCGTTTTTACATGAAATTCGAATAATATTGCATCATTCTGTGTCAAATTGGTAGGTGTGTACGCGCAAGGTGGATGGGACAGGTGCTGCTGCGCTGGCGCGGCGGCCGAAAGACGTCGCGCGAGAAATCGAAGGCGAGTGAAAGAAGAAAACAAGCGCTGCTTCCTGTACACAAGGCACTCGATAGATCTTTTGTTCTCTAGAGTCCTATTTTTCAAAAGTTTTGGTCGGAATCTTTTTAAACATTAAAATTTTCAGGTTTTCTGTCCTGTCCGCCGTTCCGTTCCCCTACAACTAATCTAAGTCCACACACAAGTTCAAACCGGTCACTCCTCCTCACACACAAGATGATGCAGGAATCTCTCGAAAACTTCAACAGCATTCTGCGCCTAAGCTGTGCAAAAATCGTCAATGGCCGTCACAGACGTGGCGGAGCCAATCTGCACAAGAACCTCCTCGTCCTCACCGTCATCGGCAAGGTCCAAGTGGCTAAGAACAAGTGAGTTTTTGGATTGGTTTTTTTGGGGTTTAGGCATTAATTGGGTGCGAAAATGTTCTGGGAGTAGGCTGCAAACATTTTGTTCGCAGAGCGAAATCAATATGTTTGACCAGGGTGAGACTCTTCTCCCAGAGAGATACTAGAGGCGATCAAAAACCACGGGGACTTCGGTATTAAAAGGATAAGTACCATAAGAACTGTAGGTTGACTATCAGTTTAGGATAAGTAGCTTGATTACCTTTTCAGGTTCAGAAGCCTGACTGTCTCTTTAGGTTCAGTAGCTTGACTCTACCCTGAAAACCGTTTTAACTTTTAAATTCTGACACTTTCCCATTAAAGAATCAGCCGCACCCGTAAAACCACGGTCGTATTTCCGGGTATGCTTTGCTTATAGTAATTTGATCCGTGCCTAGGGGCCAGAACCCACACATAGACTCACGTAAGAATTGTTTATAGGACCAGGATGGGACCAAGGGGCAGTATGGGTCATATTTCGAGTTTTTACGAGAGTCACGCGAGGCCCATATTACAGTTTTTCTGTTTCAGACTCGAGGCCATGAAGGCGCAAGCTACAATTCTGATGATGGAGACGGATCAACAGGAGGACTATGTGCCCCCGGTGACCACCAAGTCCCAAGATCCTGTCCTCTCTGAGCTCGAAGATGAGGATGAGGATGAGGACGAAGATATCTCTCCACCCCTCGAGTTCTCCGTTACTGATAGCAGCTCGGAGACGGAGAAGATCAGCGAGGAGGTCGTTTTTGCCTCGGAGGCTGTGGAAGATGCCGACTCAGCTCTCCGTGATCGCAAGAGGAAGAGCGACGCCCGACAGGTCATCCCTAGGAGCAAGTCACAACGCGTCGGCAGCGACCGTTGTGTCCCAACCTCTAAGTGTTAACTTTTTCCAATATCTCTTTTTTCCCTTTACGAGCTTTAGTAGCCTAAGACGATCCGGGTTGAACTTTTTTCGGTGAATTACAGTAGTCATTGAGTTCGTGACGGGACCCGGAACATCTACTCTTCTTTTCCGAGAGTCAGGTCCTATCAAACGACTTAAAGAGTACTGTATTCCTAGTAGGTATACTGTAGTTCTCTCTCTGCCTGTTCCCCGGATTCCTTCAGGCGATTCCTCTTTGAAACTCTCTGGTCTCTCAGTCCCCCGTTGTTACCGTTGTTTCTCTCTCCCCCATCTGATACAGGTCGCTCTGGGTCGATGTACATAATAAGAAAAAGTCGTCGCCACCCCCAAAACCTACTCCTTCTCTCTCTCTAAACGCGGCGCGTCTACCCATACAGTCATGTACTCTCATCATATATGAGTCAAGTGTCGCTAGTTAGTCAAGCAACCAGCCCAGTAGTTCAAGTAGTCCACACACAATCCGTGCATTTTCTCTCCTCTCTCTCTGTGGTTTAAAGCCGGTACTTCCTCCCTATATACTCTACGAAAACCCCAAAAAAACCAAACCTCTTACCTCCAAGCCAATTCGGGCCAGCTTTTGTACTCTTAATATGCTCTGTATATTTTCCCCTCTCTCCTATCTCTTTCTGTGAACTGTGTTCTCACTTAAGGCTCCCTATTTTTTCTCTGTATCTGTCTATAATGGCCTGGTGAAAAGGGCTCTTGAAAAAAAAGAAGAAAAAAAGAATAAAAATTCTTAAAGCATACAGTTGTTCTTTTTGAGAGAATGAGAAGGATTGGTATCTGAACCAGAAAGTATCTTGTCTACTGCTGTCTCACCCGACATACTCTCCAAATGAATCTGGGCTTTGTACAGTTCAGCACCCAGATAAACCTACAAAACAATTTTGACTGTCAGTTGACCCAATAATCTGCCGACTCTCGACCCTTGACTCTCGTCCCACTCGACTTTTGTTCTCCCAGATACTTTTTGATCATACTTTCCAAAAAATGCTATCAGACCACCACTTGGTGCCATAAATTGAGGCAAGAGGCCTCTGCCAGACAATTGATTTGTAATCGCGGGTCGAGGCGCTGTCTCTATCTCTCGGTTCAAAGTGCACTTGCCAGACATTTTTCCAGTTCTTGTAGGTGACAATGAGAATGAGGAAATGGTCTTTCGCAAATGGTGGAAACACAGGCGCCCTCCCAAGCTGTCAACTAATGGCCATATGAATATTCAATGAGGCAGGGGGGCTCGGGTAAAGTCCCCCCGAACGCGTGGGAAGTGTTTTTATGAGTAAGAGTGTCGGAAATAGAGATAGGGGAAGTTATGGAAAGTTGTACCCGTACCGTGGGATGAGTCAAAGTCAGAGAGTCGAGAGATAGTGGGTATGGACTGTTCATAACTGGGAAATTTTCTAGCCCGGTTGTCAAGGGTCACAATCCTTTCTTTACTCTTTAGAATTGACAGAACTTGACAATATGAACTCGGCCAAAGTACACTACGGCTCAAAAAGTCGAGAGTTGCCTCTGTCCGACTCTCTGAACTGTAAGCCAGACAGTTTTTCAAAAATAATAGGTACAGACAGGATCTTACTGGAACATTTTTGTAATCTATCGTTTCTAAAATCTAGTACTTAAGTAGTCCAATTCTCTTTAGGAACAGTACAAGGTTCAGCTCAGAGACAGTTGACTATCTTTCAGTCTCTGCCTTCTTTACAATTCCAAGAGCTGGTCGTTCATGCCTAATAGACCTTCTCTCTTATCTTGTTCTGCCCTCTTCACTGTCTCTGTTTGAACTTGTTCAGGCCTCCTTGTTTTCCTGCAGTTTTCTCGCGGTTCTGAACGAAAAGACAAAAAATAACCCCTTCTCTCTTATCGTTATCGATTCATTGATCAGAGCCCATGCTCCAGCCTTCTAGGAGCCAAAAAACAGGCCTAAGAAAAGAAGGATCAGGGCAGAAGGATTAGGACTATTGACGTCAGCTGGAGCCTCGCACGGGCCGGCTGAAGGGGGCCGTAAGGCTATCTATCAGAGGCCGCGTGGCCACACGGCTCCCGGGCGCCCGCGTATCTCTCCTTCTTCTCTCTACGAAAAAGTGAATTCTCGCTTTGTGACCGCGTGACACCATCTGAACGGCTGTACAGGAAGAGAACGAGGGGATCTGGAGGGGGAAAAAGGTGTGGAATGGTCGGAGAGCAAGGTCACTGCGCGCCAGGGAAAAAAAACACTGGAAACTTGGCACTGGTTTTGAAATTGGATGGCAAGTCAAGTCACATGGCTCTGAACATCTTTTGGAACCAAGGGATCAAGTTTCTCTGCCTCTGTCTCTTTCCCTGCAGCCCAAATTGGGTTATGGCGATATTTGTCCGGCTGATCCTCTCCATCCCTTATTCTTTTCCAACAGACTCAACAGGTTAATCCGGCTTACCTTGTGCCCCCATTGGATTACGTCCTTCTGTTCGACGGGCCCCCGGACTTGCCATATAATTTGGACCCGTGTGTGCATGTGCACAGAGAGCGCCCGGGGAATTAGCGCGTCCGGGGTGCGAAAAGCAAACACGGCTGCGCGCTGCGGCCAGAGCATCCTCACAGTAAAAGAGAAACTCATTCGTGCGAAAACCATAAAAACGTGTGAGAGAGCAGTCAGCTGGCACTCTCTCATTCTTTTCGGACTCTGGAAAGAACAGCTGGTAGGCCGACGGTTGATTGGAGCCCGTGTCAATAGGATCCAAGAGTCTTGGCCGAGACTAATTGGAAGATCCGATTCATTAGGAAAAGTGAGAGAGTCAAGCTAAAGGCTCATCCTTAGGGAGTTCAACTGTGTCCGAGCAGTTCAAAACATTGAAAAGTTCAGCATACTCAATAGAGGAACTGTATTGGTTTACAACCTCCCAGGAATTCACTCTATGGAAGTTGGTGTCGGTGGAGTAACAATGACTCACACCATCAACTTTTACTCAGTCCATATCAGATCCAGAACCTTTCCTCCCATAACAGTCAAACTCTAAACCATAGAAGATCGGATCCGTTTGATCATCTGCCCAATAAACCTTTCTTTTTGCAGATCCGGATAGCCCTATACTCTCTCAGTATCTCAATATGTCAGCCCGACAAAACACAGTGTTTTACAGCCGCGAGTCACGAGAGTGACCGTTGCAGGAGGGGACTACTGCTGCTGCTAGAACACACGTGCCCAACACGCGAAAATTAAGGTGCGAACTGGTGGTGCTGATGGATCGGGGACGGGACAGACCACGCCGCTCTCTCCTCTCGGCCAGGTTGGGGGAAATGCAAAAGGCAGAGAGGCACATGACCTGGGTGCAACTTGTGAGAAGGAAAAAGTAGAGAGAAAGAGATGGAAGAAGAGACTGATCGCTGGTCGAAGTATCTTGCAGAGAGTTGAGAGTCAAGGGGCTGAAGGAAATACACTGCTAATAGATACTTTGCAGGTTCCATGTTCAGTGACAGTCATTGTTTAAGAAGCCTCTCCGGAAAGCGTAGTTATTTTGGTGATTCAGTCGCGATGCCTTGTTCAAGGCTTGACGAGATGTTACGGGTATGACTCAGTCGGGTGAGCCAGAAGGCAAAACAGATTCAGGACCTGCTTCTGGACATCCCAATTCTGACTAAGAAAACCTCCATTCTTTTACCTTGATACCTCCTCCCCGCTCTCACGACCTTTACCCGATTACGTTGTATGGTTGTATACGTGAGACGGAATTCTCTGTCCCGTATCATCAGAGAGAGAGAGAGAGAGAGAGAGGAAGAGCGCCAATTATGTTTTATTTCCTGTTCGTCCTCTCTCTCCTCTCGTCCCGTAGCGGCCTTCCTTCCGCTCTCCGCAACACAGAGAGAAAATGACACGAGGGCCCCAGTGGCGAAGGTCGTGTAGTTAGCAGGCGACCGAGAAAACAGTTACGTCATCTTGATGCATATAGGATCGGGGGTCGGGAGTGCAGACTAAAGACTACAATTCTATTCCCCTCCTGTGCTAAGAATAATACTGAAAATAAATGGCAGAGGCCAATAATTAATGAGGATTACTGCACAGGGGCCCCTTCTCTCACTGTTAGCCGCCGCTCTCTCTCTGAGACACCTGACACGCGTAGTTTGCATTGTCTTTCTCGGCCCCACGGGAGGGAACATAAAGATGGTCTCGGGAGTGAGAGAGACGATACAAATATAGATAAACAGGTCGGCTGATCTCTGCTGTTAACCTTTAATGGTTTTCTTTCCACTAGTGGCTTTTAATGGAACCGGTTGATGCGGCTTCAGAATGGGAGTCAAACATAGTATGAGTCTCCTGTGTCCTGGAGAAAGTACAAAACTGACTATCTACGTTTAAAATAGACCAGATTATCCAGTAGGCTCAGGCAAATTCTGTCTCTTTGTCTTTTGACATTCAAATCCCTTAGTCTCCCTGCCTCTCCCAGTTACTCTATCGCTTTTTATTGAGCTATTTTGTGTCCACAGTAAATCTCACGCATAGTTTCTCAATTTGGCCTAGATCAACACCAGCTTTTGCACCTGTACGGCCAGCGCCCCTAAAAAAAAGAAAGCCACACTACGATCAGTCATTTTCATTCGCGGATTAGTCAGCGACGTGTCTTTCTCAAACTTCTCCCTGTTAGTCCACAGACAGGGATCACCGTCTCTTTGGTGTAAAACTATTCCGTTTAAGGGCAACACAAGACCTCTTTCAATAGAGGAGGGAGTGTCGCCTGGTTAGAGAGGGAAAGAAGGGGCATCGCCGATTTTCAAAAAGAAGTACCCCACACATATAATCCGATCAGACTCTCTTTGAATAGGCGGCTTGAGAAGACGTGCCACTGAGAAGGGGATCACGGAGAGTGATCATACTACAAAATTTTGGGAGAGGAGTTTATGATTCGAGGGTTGAAGAGGCAGTAATCGAGGAACGATGAAGAGACAGGTACAGGTACAAACAGGAGAATCTGAAAAACAAAACCTACCACTATCTGATAACTGTTTGGTACTGTTGCACAAAACAGAGAGCCTGTTAAATAAGAAACTTTTGACATTTCAGTAGCTGTAAAAGATGATCCATCACCTTTTTCTTTAAGATTTAAAGGCAGCTTACTTTTTAATATGCCACGAACGTTAAGCCAATTTTGCAATCTCCACGTTGTCCATCTTCAAAAATTACTTCCTCTTTTGCTCCCTCGATCCCTTCTCTGCTAGAATAGTACAATTCAATCAGGCTGATTGACACCCAGTCCTGTCCACACCCAACCCTCCATCGAATTAGAGGAAGAATTTCCGTTGTGGCTGTTGGCTTGTGCCAGCCCCGACCGATCGGTCGCCTCTCTCGGGACTAGAGGCAGACATGAAAAGACCAACTCTGCGCTCTCTAACACGACCGACCGATGGGACAGCTTGCAGCGGCGGCGCCTCGGCCGCACCTTCTAACGCTTATATTGATGGAAAGCTTTGGGGGAACTTTAAAGGAGGAAATTTGGCACAGAATATACTGGGTAATACGTAACTATCAATGGAAAAATGCAAAAAATGCTCCAGGCCGCGTTAGTCGCACCCGTACCATCTCTGCCAGGATTGTGAGTCTTGAAAATAGATTGGATTGCCGTGTTGGGGAGATTCTTAACTGAAAATAAACTGTTTTTGGAGTTTTGCTATTTTGACGAACAATAATTCAACGGCTTTGCGGAACCTTTGTATATCTTATGATTTGGTCAATTAAAAACTATCTCCCTGTCCTTCTGTCAAAAGATCAAAAAGAACTTTTTTTTTCGGACAGTTATGATTCGCCGAGAGAAACGTCTTTCTGACTGTAAAACAAGACTGGTTATAGGTGTAATCTCGTCCCTTTCGCACCTTCAACAGAGATTGTGACGAAAGCGTTCATGGTCCCCCCGGGCCGGACACTCCAAGAAGAGGGAAGTGATGAAATCTGTCTGATTGCCATACTTGTGATCAAAAAGTCAAACGAACCCGTTCAATAAGTTCCAGACGCAACAAGTTGTGGTCGCCCCATCAATTTTTCCTCGAAATACGTCTGTATAAACTAAAGTGCATGGAGTAGCCGAAAATAAACTCTGCCACCACTCTCATCATCCTGTTATCGGTCAGATTAATCGGATTAATGTGTGTTGATGAGAGGACTGGAGGAGGATCATTGGGAACAAAAGTTTTACAAAAGTGCAACTTAAAGAATTTACATGCAAATAGTTTTTTTTAAATTAAACTACTGTCCCTATATCAATCAAAATTTGACTGGTTGTTTTTTGTTATTGGCCAGATAAACAGTTGGGGAAAAAATTCATCCCTCAGGTTTTTCGGCCCTTTGGAAAAACAAGTCTGTTCCCCACAGATCCGCTCTTGCTGCTGCTCGTTACAATCGACGTGTGATCTCCAATCTAGCAACAAACAAAAGAACCGAAGTATGCCTAGGGAACAACATTGGAATTAATTTTTTGTTTGGCTCAATTTAATCCTACTTTCAATTGTACAACACTATACCATCCGTCTCGGATGGCACTGCTGCCGTTTAAACATCGACAGGGATCGAAGCCAGCTTACTCAGATTTATAGTGCTGCGCACAAACCGCTGGTCTACGGAAGGATGCACATCTCTCCGTCCAGCCGTCGAGACAGCGTGGTGCTACAGAATAAGAAAGATCTTCATTCCTGTCGTAGAATTCACAGTTCTGATCTCTCGACGCATCCCCATTCCCACGCCTGGAGTGACACAGAGTAGCAGACAAGGTGAGGCTAATTAGGGTACAGAGAAGGTCATCTCTCTCTTCTTTCTCTACTACAATATGCTGTCTCTCTCTTCTCCTCCTCACACAATGCTGCAATCGGACCGTCACACCTGTCGTGTCGTGGGGAGAGGGTCAATCAAGAGGCCCAGTCAACCTGATCGCAGATCAGACGAGATATGGACGGACGGTGATCTTTTGTATCTCCATCGAGGTGTCATTTATGCGGATGAAGCTAATATGAGAACTGAGCTGGAAATCCCGTCTTTGCTCGACGGGGTAGGGATTTGTATGAGACCAAAAATGGCAAAGGGCTTCTGTTCTGGTCAAAAGGTCTAAAGATGGGCTGTGTTACGTGTTACATTTGAACAGAGAAACCGTCTGAACATACAGTCTTTTGGACAAGCCTCACTCCAGACTCTTAAATCTTTAAACCATGTATCTTGTCCGGACTCAGTTCTCTCGTCTCTCTGACCCCATCACAACTCATTTCCTGTTGAATGCCTTGACTACCAATCAGAATTAGTCAGTGATCTCTGCTCAGAAGCTCCAGCCCATCCACGCTCTCTGTCTCTCAATAGATATTCCAATGTTCATTAGGCATTCGGGGAAGAGACGAGAGGGCGAGAACACCCAGCCTCCTGGTCCTGGTTATGCATGCTTTCCATCCCCAGCTGATCAAAGAGCAACAATAGCCATGACATTTTCACTTGGTATGCATCAGTGGAGAGTGGAGAGACCCGAATCGAATTACATATTGAAAGTGTGGAAGGGACGAAAGGATTTTGTACCTGTGTCTTTTTAACTGTAGATAGGTGCTTTAACAACTCGACCATGCCTATGAAGTTAACCGGAAAATTCTGACCCTTCATATCTTCCTTCAAGGCCGACTCTTTCTCTCTCCAAGAAACTGACAATTTTGACAGTCGTGGTGGCGAGAGAGAGGGAGCAAAAAGTCAAGCAGGTTACAGACAGGTATCGATTCAGCTGGGCATAATTGGTCAGTCAACCGTGGGGGGAACCCCTCGTCGGGAAAGTCATAGAAAGAGATTGAGACACCTGCCGACCTGTTACACCTTTGAGACAAGGCTGTTATTAACATGACCAAGTGTTAATTTGATCCCTGCAAAAAAGAGCGGCCGATCGAGTGGAGGGATTCTCGTGGATCTCACTGACCAGAATACTGCACAGCCTCATAGGGAAATCCTTTTCAGTTAAAAAGCCTCCCCGTCACGACAGTTCCGAAGCGAAGTATTGATCTAGGCGCAGCCCCTTGTACCAGGCTTGTCGAGATAATACAGGTGTGACTCTCGCGAACTGAGCTTAGAAGTCCATTAGTTAGTTCAGCAGTTCCGTGACCCGTCAGGCTCCATTTCCACTTTCTGATCTCCTTCCAATACCAATAGAAGTTCAAATATTTGTCCAAGTTCCCATTCTCACTCTTCTGGTTCAATTCTTAAGCCGCTCCACGTGTCCTTCGATCAGATCATATAGTTTGCCAGGGAGAGAGTGTAGAGTGGAGAGGGAGAATCCGTTTTTGTGCGTTGTTTACCCGTCTGGGTGGTCTCGTCAGTGTACTTAGCGATGAGACTGACTCTCTCTCCTGTCCCTCTCTTCTTTGCTCCTATTGAAAGGGAACATGGGCGGCTTGAATTTCACCACGAAGAGAGAGGGGGAGATCACTTTACTCAGTGAGAATCCCTTTGGGACACTGGTCGGGACTAAATGAAATTGTGACCACGGGGTCATTAATCAAGGAGCCAATGAGTCAGTCGTCAAGAGTCCGAGAAAGGGGTAAACAGCAACCGGATATGGGCTAGTTGCAATGGGAGTCATTGAGAGAGACAGACATAATGCTAGTCGAATGACCAGGGGGACTGGTGAATTTCAAAGAGATAGTACAGACTCACTGAATACGGAAAGTCTACCAGAATACATTCAGATGGATCCAGACGACTTCCCATCGCTTGACTCATACTCTCATCACTTCTATTTTAGTCTCTGCTTCCAAACTACCTCCTTCCCTTTCAATGTCAGTTACTGAAAAATTCAGGCGCCAGAGGTCAAATGTTCAAGAGATTCTACGTGTCCCAGTCGAATAATATTTTGAATAGGGACCTTCCGCTTCAAGCGGCCCCCGACTGGGACAGCTGGCCGTCCCAAGGGCTTCCTATTTTGGAGTGAGGAGGTTCTTTGATGCCTCTCTGGGCCAGGTGGTCCCGTCTGATTTACGAGAGAGATGCTGTTATAGAATCTGATCGTTCTTTAGTCATTCCCACGGGGTAACCACCCTGTCAAAACCTGACCATCCCAGTCACTTAGCGCCCCGTAGACGAAAATTGGCGTGTGTCCTTCAAAGGCTGAGAGACGAGGAAGCAGATCTGTCCCAAAACTATTCCTCTCCATTCTCCCTCTCTCCCTCTGAAACAAAAGTAGGACAAACGGCTGTCAATCCGCCCGTGACCGATGCGTCCGATTTCAACGGTTGATAGCTCCGGATGGCAATTGGATCCAGCGCCACCTGGGATTTCCTGTTGCTTCCGGAGAGAACTGAAGGAAAGCGAGATTATTGAGGGACTACAGAGACCAACGTGCTGAAGGGTCAAAAAACTGAAAACTATTCAGATATTTATTAAAAAAAAATCCGGTAAAGAGGAAAAAAAGCTTACGACACCGAGGTTTCCCAAGCCGTCTCCAATCCAAGTATTATAGATCATGTCCAACGAAGAGCGGCAGTTTAAAGAACTGTCGCTCTTTCCGCCAACAGGCTCCCGACACGAATTTTGAAAACTTAACGCGAGCTTCTCGAGTTTCCACTATTACTTTTTTGTTGTTTTGTTCTTAAAATCAAATTCCGCGACCAAGAAAACCTATTTGGCAATGAATTTAGCAGAAACAGTGCGAGAAAAAACGTCGCAAAAGCCTGAAACAAAAACTTCTCTATTTTGACCAATTTCCACGTTTTTCATCTAGTTTTTTTTCGCACTTTTTCTGTTACATTTGTTGTCAAGTAGGTTTTTTGTAGAAGCCTAAAATACGATTACACGATCAGGATCGCGGAAAGTGTAGAAAATAGCCATTGCTTGACTTGCCAGTTCGGACGGGATGGCGTACTTTCAATGTGGCGTGGCCGAAAACAAAAACACTGTGGATGACATATATCCTGTATTATAGATTTTTTTAGACTACAGCCTCTCTCCAACCGGTCATCTTTTCAGAAAGCTCCCAACAATAAAGAGACTGATCTTCACAGAGAGTCACGCACAACCACACGCAAAGTCCATGAATATTTCGATCTTCTCTACCCCTCTCAGTGTCCAAAGCCGATTGCAATTCAAAAGGACGCCAGATGGTCTGCATACAGCTATTTTTGCACACGTGTGTATGGTTTTCCAAGGTTGATCTTGGCTGCCATCTTGGTATAACTAGAATCGGCTCCTCGGAAGAGCCTTGTTGTTGCCATTAGGCATTTCATTAATAAGCCATGCTTGCATTAACTGTTCGCGGCCAAGACGGCGGCACCCTAGGATCTCTTTGGAAGATCTCCGATCCTCGTAATGAGAAAGTACACATGCGGAGGGCTTTCCTCGCTCACGACGGGAGACGGGTCAATTGTTGCGTGTGTTCAAAGGGTCAGGAGAAGTCCCACGGCGTCTTAATTGCCACCTATAAGAGAGGAGGAAGGCTTTGTTTCAGGTGAAGAGCTACACGCGATCAGTCGGCGGAGGCGAGGGTCAGGGAAGGTCAACAGGGACAGTATAGAGACTTATCAGCATCCAAAGGGATATAATGAGTATGGAAACGACTCTGAAACACTAGAAGATAGCGGTGACTTTTTGAGCTCTTCATGTTCAGTGCATCCACATTCATGGTAACAGTTTTGTTAGGGTTCCGTTAGCCAATGAGACTGCCTAAAACTTTAAACTATACTGTACTACAGAGAGTATGAGTCGAGTGGTCGAGAAGCTGTGGCAGTACTGGTAGAAAAGCGAAACAGGTAAGCACTAAGTCAAGAAGCAGTCTTTCTTACATTTGGCTAGTATAACTAAAGAGTTAATTGCTAAATTTACCATCAGTACCAGCTTCAGATATTGAGATGATGTATTGATCTTTTAAAAAGCTGAACAGTTCAGTCCACCTCTGATCCTCCAAATTTGATGACATCACCTCCTCGATCTGTGTAATACCTCGCGCCTGATTAATAGAGCTCAGCAGCCGAGGGTTGCGTCATCTCGATGGCAGATTTACAGTTCCCCCTTAACCGCCACCGGTCAAACGCCAGATGGACCGCAGATGGTTTTTATTAGGTTTCTCCCATGGCCGTACTCTCATATTAGGGGAACTATATAGAAATCTTGATCACGCTTGACAACCTTTCATTTCCAGAAAAGTCCAAAAGATCGCCGTCCAGTAGGTGACAAATACGACTGACCAAACATATCACCTCATTAGCATATGTACTGGACATAAGTGGGGGTGCTTCTGATCGGCAGCGGAGCTTGTACGGATTGACGTCACTGGACTATTAGCTTATAATGAGGGGTCTGCTTAGTGTGCAAAGGAGGTAGAGTTACTGGGTAATGAGGGATACAATTGGAACGAAATGGGGACCAAAACAGAGGACAGAGACAGAAACAGACGGATGCAGGATGCGTGGGAGTTCTGATCAGAATTGTTGTTCCAATAGCAGATCTCTGAAAAGTTGTCTACACCCGACCAGACTAATGAAACAGCTGGCAGTTTGCCTCTGGCAGTAGAACATGTGTACTGATCTCTGGAAAACTAAAGGACAGGGAGAAGGATGGAGAAATGTCGGGGACCAAGTTTAACAACATGTCCTCGGGATCCTATGCTCTACCAAAAAAAACCTTTTCAACGGTAATTGCTCTGAACTGAACCATTAATAATTTTTCTGTCTGGAATCTATTTTTAGGTTGAAATACTATTGTTTCCAGCTCCCATGCCAGAAATATCATAGATCTCTGCAAAAAATAAGCTATCAAATCAAAATATTGACCCGAGATTTGGTGGCTCTGATCCTTCAAGCCTTACATTACACAACGTGTGTACTCACACACATAGAGCTCCAAACAGGCGGAAAAAGCTGTGCTAATTCCTGTCTGGAAATACATCCTTTCCGTCAATGTCGACCAAATTTGACGTCTAATTAAACGAGAGCGTAAGGGGTCGTTCTACGCGGGGACACACTAACAAATTAAGAGACTTCCGTGTATGGTAGAGTTCTCGAGGGACCGGTACAAGATTTGACTTCAGCTTAATAAAAATAAGTAGTCTTGTCTATTCCTCATTTCAGCCAATACCATTTGTAGTCTACTTCGTTAAGCTTATCGTTGTTTTGGCTTTTTAAGAATATTCTACTCAACATGTCCCACCGAACTGAAATGAGTGCACCTCCGCAGCTTCAGCTTCAGGCATGAGATCGAGTTAGTACGGGTGCAATTTTCATAGTACCGAACAGGGCCGGTCTAAACGGTACGAGTGCGATACTTCAGACATCGGGTCTAGCATTTTATCCATCATACTGCAACAATTATATTCCATCTAAATATATCTAGTTTCCATTAGCCCAAATTGCTTATAATTTCCCTCCTGCTCTTTTGCACTCTGCCTCTGTCTCTCTCATAACCCTCTCTCCTCGTGCAAATTACATGTTCAATTCATGTTCGCAGGCTAGTTTCACCACAATGGAGAGAGGGTAAAAGTTCAGAGTTTGGTCATACGGATGGGTCAGGCCTGTAAGAACAATAAACTCTCGGTGAGAGGGGATAATAACATCCTCTCGAGCTTAGGTAACAATAGCTCTCTGTATATACAGTGAGGGTCAAGTGTAATTAACGGCTTCGTGTGACAATAGATTGACCGGTATGTGTGTACTTTTCTTTTTCTTCGTCATGGTTAACTGAAGGAAACTCTGAAAAATGGCTGAACTATATAGGAGCTTGGTCTTCCTGTGAGACACTATACTTGTAGTTAGGAAGCCTCCTCGGCGGGACAAATGACCAACTAAAGCTGCGCTCGAGGCACCACTCCATGTACATCTGCTGTAGAGATGATACGGGTGCGACTTGCGCGGTCTAGACTTGGGACTAATCTTCTGACATCGCTCGGAAGTACATTAAGTCTAATATATTTCTGTCACAAAACAGAAGAATTTTAAACTTTCCAATAATTTCACAATGCCTATAGACCTCATTTTTTACAATCAATGCGACCAGATGGTGGTAATCCTGGTACACCCGTGTCTACCTTTCACTCTCTCTCTCTCTCTCTCTCGCTTCAACACCAGCACGGTCACCAGCTGGACAAACGACTCCGCTGCATAATAATTGTACTACCCGGCTGTGCTGATCATCGACCGGGCTATGGTCATTTGATTTCCAGAGAGGGAGACAGATGACAGACTCCCAGAAGAGAGAAACCTAAGACTCTCCATACTCTTTTGATCTTGTGAGCTTCTCAAATAGAGTCTCCTGACATCCAGGAAGGTGTAAAGCTGTCCGTACGTCTCTCAATTTCAGCCCCTTAATCGTTCTTTGGCCTCGGGTTGTGAGGTGTATATATCGCGGGGACTTTCTTTCTGAATGGGGAAGCCGCAGAACTGCGAAAAGACAAGGCAAACATGTGTTGAGTGACAGACACCAACCGACAGGGATTAGGGAAACACGGTTTGAGTGTGTGTGGAACAAAAAACGGAAGAAGAAGATGCTTCGGTTCTTTGGTTTCTGACAAGAAACCTTGGACTTGCTAGTCTAGTTCAAAACGCCCAATAGTCTGTGTGTGTGTCTGAAGTCATTACTGGTAATTAGTGAGTTACTTTGTGGCAAGTCAAGTCAAAGTTGAGTCAGTTTGGGAGAAAGCTTCCTTGGGGAACGTTGGTCCTGTAAGGATAGCTCGACTGGAAGAGCATCCCCTAACGGGGCATCAGCCAAAATTGTTGTTTTGAAAAGCTGGACGTCTGCGGCGCACCCGTACCGTCGAGCCCTCTGGTTCATGCCGAACATGGGAACGACCGCTGTATCTTGGACAGATGGTCTATGAAATGTTAGATACTTGTCACAGAGGTAGGGAATACTTTAGACCACCCGGGACTTTTTCATTCGAAATCAACTGCTCTACCACTGAGCTAGCGATCCACCGATTCACCCGCGTTCCATCATTGGACTGTACGTGAAGCCGCCTTTTCTGACAGCAACATAATTTTGGTTCAAGAAAGAGAATCGGTTAATTTTGTTCAAATTAGTATCAGATTCTTCCTTCCTGGTCCCATGATCCGTAACCAGCACTTCCTACCTCCGTCTTCCTTCCCAAAATATTTATCCATTTGTGACTCTCTTCCGAAAGCTGCCCATCTCAAATTACAGTTGTTGACTCCAAAGTGGGAACGACTCTCCCATGGAGCTCAGCTAACAAAGAGACTTATAGCCCGCGGAACCGAGAGCGGGAGAGACCATCAATACGATTAGGTAACCAAAGAGGGGACCCGACAGGGGGTCTTGATGACCGCCGAGAGGGGCCTGGCCAGGTGTGTTTGGACCTTGTTTGGGGGTCAACAAAGGGTACAGGTGTGTGGGCCGACAAGGGGTCAGAAACAGACAAAGAACTTTATGTTTGAACAAGTCGATATGGTACAGAAAGGACTTCTCTTTGTGGGAAGCTGGGATGAGACAGAGACAGATTAAACATGACAATTTGGGTATTCCCCTGTCTTTCCCAACTTTTCCCGATTTTTGCTCAGCTCGCTCCTCTTCTCTCTGACCGAGAAGACAAACAACAAGTCCCTCTTGTTCCTATCCCCTGTTTGCCACAGCACGAGAAAAAAATTCCCGAATGGTACTCCCTTGACTCACCGTGAGCCGACGAGAAAAACTAACTGCACCGTGCATAATTACAGGCAGGCGGCATGGGACAAAGACTACTCTAGAAATTGGTGTGAGAGGACCCTCTCCAATGGATTTGTGTCTCGTTGATGGAGGGAACAAAAGGAGCGGTCAGAGATGAGAAAGGATTAGAGGAAAGAAGACGGCAGGAGAGGTTTAGAGACCGTATTGGGGAGGAACTTTTTAGAACTGGGAGATTACAGTAGCCACCTGTCTAAAAAATGGTATAAGATGTGTGAATCACGATTTTGTACACGCTCGAAGCTTTTACGAGCTTTTCAAGTAACTATTGAGCCTGAGGCACCTTTATAGCGTGAAATTTACCCGGTTTCAAATCTTTTCCGATGCAACACCTACCTTCCTAACGTATTTTCAAATTTTTAGCCTCACAGCATGACTTCTCGATCTTTCGACCCATCTCTCATTCTTTCGGGAAACACCCTATTCCTCTTTTCTCCAGCGCAGAGGACACTCCATTTGGAATAATGGCCGAAGCGCAAAAGAGAGAAAGAGAGGTCGTCCAGTAGTTGTTGAGAATGGGGCTAGAGATGAATTAGCACTCTAGAGGAAAAATAGTGGAGTAAAGGTCAGCCGAGGGAAGTTCGGAAGATTGGAATGAGCAGTTTGATCAAGAAGTTCCTTGTTCGGAGGCAGTTTCGAGTGTAGTTTCGTTACACAGAAATTTTTAAATGTGTACTTTCTAAGGATGACTTAACGAGACTGGGGTTTACTGTAGCTTCGTAACCATCTTCAATCTTGACGTTTTCCATTAAAATTCAATTAAGCTTGGAGTAAGTCCATAAACACCTTAGCCTCAGCCTAGCTGTCTTCATTTCCTGAATGATCAAGGCTGTCTCTGCATCTTCTTCTCCCATATACGCATGCTCAAATTATGGTCGATGGGGCAGATTTTGGCCTCGATTTTTTACTTATCCTAACTATGGTGGCATGGTTTTCACGTATGAGGGGATGTCTCCTCTGTTTACTTCCTCTCTCACACCAAGGAGACGGTCAATTTGAACTGTCTTTCTCTCCTCTAAAAGGAAACACAAAAACGCGTGAGATGGGCAGCAGACGAGTTCCGATTAGGCGCCGGTACAGGTGCTGAGACTAATTCGAAGTGACAGACGACACGAGCGGACATTTGATATGGGCTGACAGGACCACAGGTGGACAAGGGAAGTTGGGGGTTGCGGGCATTTTTTAACTGTGACAAACCATGATGCAAGTTGTGGACTGGAGGCTTCATATCTGTTTCCTCGATAACCGTTTTAATGTCTCTACACCACCACCACCCTTTCAAGAATGTGAAAAACTTGGCGAAGATCGAATCCGATTCTCTTATATTCATAGCCCAGTACCTAACTAAGCACTTAGCTACGACATTTTTCGCAACTACAATGACAATTAATTACCAAAACCACAAAATTATCAGTGATCAGGAAAATGCAGCCGGGAGAACACACACATTAACACTAAAAAGTTTCCATTTAATGGTTTAATCTCTTGCTCACCCTACCACCTGCTCCGATAACGCTTCTGCTGATCGCGAGGTACCGAATAGAATATGTCACCGAGGACAGAAGACATTCGCCTGTCAACACCTCGAACATCCGGAATTGTTATCATATAAGCGGATATATTCGCTCCCGTACTGAATCGGCAAACGGAATCAGTTTGAGAAACTCGAAGGAATAATACATGGTAGTTCTAAATGCCCAAGAGTTTGTGTGTGTGTGTCTGAAGCCATTATTGGCAATTAGTCATAGTTACTTTGTGTGCACTCTAACTACTGGCGAGTCGAGTCAAACCGAGTCAGCTTGGAAGAGTCTGAGTGTATCCACTGGATGCAGGTGGAGGCTGGCTAGCGGGTACATTGGAGCAGGAGGCTGGGTCGGTTGGTACGTTGGTGGTCGAGGAGGGCCTGGATTGTAAGACCGTTGGCTGGATGGGTACTATGGACACAGAGAATTTTGAGCATTTTGAACTAAATTTTGCATTGTTATGGGCTGTAATCGAGTCGAGTAGGAAAACATGGGCAAGAGAATGATGATAATACAATAATGATTTTTATTTGAAGCTCAACTGTTGTTGAATGTTTGTCTGTCTAACGGGCCCCATATTTCACTAGAATGGCCGCTACTTTGTTGTGACCATTTGCTCGAGCCAACTGTAGAGGAGTATTATTGTACTTGTTCGCACTATTAGGATTGGCACCAGCTTGTAGGAGAAGAGTTACAATGCCAACGTTTCCTTTAAGACTGGCTATGTGCAGTGCTGATAGGAGATCGATACAACAGGCGTCTGCATTGGCTCCATATTGGATGAGGATTTTGACAAGATCGGCGTGGTTAAGATTCGTAGCGTTATATAATGCAGTAAAACCATTGTTAGCTGCCGTGTTCGGATTAGCACCATGTTCTAGAAGATAGGTGGCGCAGTTGATCGCATCTTTGCAGCAAGCTAATTGAAGAGGAGACCTTCCCTGATTGTCGGTGATTTCGATCATACCCTTGTATTGAAGCAGCAATTCGACTACTTTGATCATGTCATTAATGCAAGCGATATGAAGAGGAGTACGTCCGTAACAATCACAAGCATTAAGATTGGCATTCTCGTCAAGTAGAAGCTTTACCATTAGTTCGTGTCCACCTAGGGCAGCAATGTGAAGAGGAGTACATCCGAACACAGTTTCGGCATCGATCGGCGCGAGATGCTTGACCAGTATTTTGGCACTCTCAACGCGATTTCTTTCGGCAGCAAAATGTAAAGGAGTCCACCCATCTTTATTTTTTGAAGAGACCGAAGCTCCTGCCGTGATGAGCATTTTCACGACCAGATGATATGATTTCCACGACCAGATGGGTCCATGAAGGTTAGCGATGTGCAATGGAGTGGCATGATCGATGTTTTCACTGTCGATAATAGCACCATGTTGAAGAAGAAGCTTGACCATGTCAACATGACCTTTTTCGGCAGCAAAGTGAAGAGGAGTATTGCCGATCACAGTGGCTGCATCGATCGGCGCGCCATACTTGAGTAGGGTTCTGGCACTTTCAATGTGATTATGTCCAACAGCAAAATGTAAAGGAGTCTCCCTATCTTCATCCCCTGAAGAAACCGAAGCTCCTGCTGTGATGAGCGTTTTCACCATTAAATTATCTCCCTGACGAGCAGCAAAGTGCAGTGGAGTGGCACGAAATTTATCTTCACTGTCGACGATAGCTTCATCTTGGAGAAGAAGCTTGACCATGTTAATGCGACCATTTAGGACAGCAACATGCAAAGGAGTGAAGTTAAACTCGCCCTCTTTGCCATTTACATCGACTCCTTTATCAATCAGCGATTGAGCCAGTTTCTCATCTCCCTGACGAACGGCAATGTGAAGATCAGCAATGTCGGAAATAGTGAACTTGTTCTCATCCTTTGTGTCCTCTTTCTTAACATCTGTCTCACTGACTACCTCCAATTGCAGATCTAATGCTAACGGTTCCTCAGACGGTAGCTGTGGAGATCGAATCGAAGCCTGGTCACCGCTCTTAACATATGTTCTGAAATCTATTTTCTAATCAGACCCACCTTATCCACGCTTTTCATAAAAACTTCAAAGGCCTGTTGGACTTTTTGAGATTCAACGCTGATGAATTCCTTCAGCACAGCCCATTCCTTCTGTTTAATCAAAAGATCGACAACTGCTCGTCGAGGGACAGGAAAGAGAGCACGGAAGTCGGTGCGTTCCTGAAAAGGAGAGCAATCAGGCAAAGAAGTTGAATGACCTTCAGTCCTATATACCGTCGCTTTTCAGACAATGTGTGTGTCTTTTCAGAGAAAGAAACTTTTCTTTTTTCCGAAAAATTTGATACATACCATAGAAATGTCCGGCTTCTTCACTTCTTCGTGTAGAATAGGAGCCAGTGTTTTGACGTGGCTGATCAGTCTGAAACTCTGGAATTGCAGACTTTATCTCTCTGTCTCTCTGTCTATCAGTCTATCGGTGTTCCGGGAGCGCGTTTTTGAATTTTGATTTCGACGCGGGAATCTCAAAAATCTTGGATTTCTGTTTCATTCTGCATTTTTCCATGCCTTGCAAACATTTTCTAGATTACTGAATGTGTTTAATCGATTCGCTGTCAAATTCAACCATAGAATAGTCTACTTTGACCGGAAAATTACTAAAAAAAAATGGAGAAAAAGACAGTACAAGGTTAAAAGACAAAGTTTTGTCAATTTTCTCCATTTTTCTGTCACAGTCGTTTTGAACTGAACTACGTAGTAAAAATAGAAATACAAAGAGACAGAGAGACTTGTTATGGGTTGAATCGTTGGTGTTATGGGCTCTTTTGAAGAGAATTGGTTTTTTATAGGCTGGTTCGATCGTGTTATGTACTGAATCGTTGGAGTTATGGGCTCTTTTGAAGAGACATGTTTGGCTAATGCCCCGTTGAGGCTCGTGACAGGCTGTTCCAGTTGAGCTACCCTGACAGGAGCAGTGTTCTCCCAGTGACGCATCTTCCAAACTGACTCGACTTTTATTTGACTTGCAAAGAGTAATTGCTAACACAAAGTATTTGTGGCAAATTGACAACTAGGGCTTCAGACAGACAGATATACACAGACTTAGAAGTGAAGGAGAAGCACATGACTAAGTACTACAACTTTATGCTCATCAAAGCGAGTGTCCGGACCTTTTTTTCAAGTATGAGTTCGTGTTTTATCTGCGTTTATCACCGAGAAATAAGTTCGTAAAGTCTAATTATAAAAAAAATCTATCACTTGACGGGGGCAGCCCCTGTCAGTTGTTAACTTTGACTTGTTAAAAAAATATAACAACTATGACAGTAATTAATTGCTTGCTTTAGACTATTGAATTTAGTTGCTGTTCCAAAATACTGGGAACATGTTGCTCCTCGAGTTCTCTACAACTGCTCGAAATAGGAGCTGAGACAAAGTTTGTAAATTGAAGTTAACTCTTGACATGTCAAGGATAATAGGCTTTTGGTTACTGTAGAAATTGACTCCGGATGTCCCTTATGCTCCCTTCAAAAAGTTCCAGCTTTCTTATCTGGACTCTCAACTGTGATGTACTCATACTACTAGTTATTGTATTTCCTTATAGCGGCTTTTACTCGATCGGCTACGATTAGTACTTGAGTTCCAGAACCGGGGCAGGTTGTGTTAATGATGGCTAATTTAACAGGTGCCGTTTTGGAACTACGTCGTACTCTTTGTTGGCTCGTTTTATCTGTGGTATTTAGAAACATTGCCACTGGGGATACTTGAGTGTGGCTCCAGAAGAGCATTGGTTGCTCTCACCGTTCACAGGAAGATTATGATACATTTGCACCTCGATCGAACAGGACGAATTTTATCCACCCTGACTAACCCGGAAGCAATGCTTAAATGTCAGCTTTGCTATTCATGCCTTTTCTCAGAGCACTTCTAAAACACCTGTTTGCGCTATCAATTTGAGTTTCTATCTTATTATGTGGCAGCCCAATCCCTACTTTGATCCCGATCCACTAGCTTTTCATATTTGGCCAAAAATATTTACCCTGTTTGATGTAATGGTGGTCACTCTGGCAATCTACTGTGTTGCCTTTAAATCGCCTAAACAAATGACCAAGAACTACAAATTAATGCTAATTTTGAACATTATATAGTAAGTGAATCTAAGAGGCTCAGTTAAATTAACTAAGTTTTCATCTCTGGACAGTTATCCTACTTCTGCTCTTCCTTCCGCTAGCTATTCTGCCTTATAGAGGCTTCTATGGAAAGGGATATTACTCTTATATAGGAGTTCCAGAATTATGGCAATTCATGAGCTTAATGCTTATAGCAGTATGTAAGTGACGAATAAAAGCTCTGTACTACAAGCTTCAGTGACTGGAATAACCGTCATCATGCTGTTCTTCATCAGAATGGAACTACTGTTTCCAAATAAGTTTCTGCTAGGGTATTACCGCTATTTGAGTAGTATCATCAAATATGGCAACCATCTTGTTGCCCCAGTTGGGGTGCCATTGATTTGGATACCGTCACTGCTGATGACAGATCAAGCTGCTGCAAAAAACCTTCAAGCTCAATGGTTTGGGAATATTACTGAGCTGTTATACGACGAGAAGACATTCGTTATTGACTTTGCTAACAGCATTTGGCAGGAGCTCTGTCTTGTTGTGGTTGGAATCTTTTTAGTCATCCTCTTTCTGAGCATCATAGTCTGCCCATATGTTTCGTTTCGCATTCTGAACGGACAGAAAAGCAGCATGTCAGAGAAAACAAGGACAATGCACCGGAGTTGGCTTAAAATTCTCATTGCGCAGGTTGGCTTTCCCTAAATGCAAATTTGATAAACAACTCTTCAGGTAATTGCCTCTGAAGGTTTTTTTGTGATACCGGTCATTGCCTTATCATTGATGCTTTTCTTTGCATCAAATAGGGCAGACATTTACGTGTATCTAATTCTCCTACTTGGCTGCGGATCGCCTTCTGGCGCACTTACTCTACTCATCGTATCTAGGCCTTATCGTGAATTCGCTATCGAGACCTGTGAATCACATTTTCTCCATAAAAAATGATAAGTTTAGTCAAGAGAAAAAAGAAGATTCAACCGGAAGTATCGGGCCACAATATTGTTGTGGTCAATCAAAGAAGACATTCCCTACGCTAGCACCAAAGTAAAGTAAAGTCTCAAGCAGTATTTCAGCCAAACCCAATTCATTAAATCATCTGCGCTTCTTTTAGATAGCAAATTCTTTAAAAAAAATTCATGTTCACTTCAATGGTCTACTGTAAGGCACTGAACAACACGTGATAATTTTCTAGCACTGCGAGACACATCTAACGGAATAGTAGAGCCCAAGGAGGATGCCGAAAACCACTATGGTGGTCACAAGGAGGATGAGCAGCATTGTAACTGAAAATGCTGTCATTAATACAAATTCAAGCCAATTTCTTACGTTTGCAACACCTCCTCTCTCTTTGCTTTTTGTGATGAGCGTGTCTTCGGGGGACGTAGGATAGATCTCCGAACACGGCTGACATTCTCCTCTCGACGTCCTGATCGAAGGCCTCGATTGGAATGACGTAGGGTGAGGAACGGTCGAGTTTTGGGGACAAAACCATTGTGTAGAGCTTTTAAAGCTGTTTAAAACTTTTCCGAGAAAATAAAGACGTGTGTCAGTTGCTGCCAATAGACGACTTCTGCAGATGGCTGTATAGGGTATGACTGACTGCCGTAGGAGGCCGTCAGAACATAATGTGATCGCTTAATTCCATCAGATACCAAGCAACGATGTGTTTTTTGACGTGTCCAAACTGATCAGAAATCTCGGGTTTCAGAGCTTTGTGAAAGGTAGCGTTGAAATGAATTAAAATCACCAAACACTGAAAACGTACAATACACTTAAGTTTCATAACAATTTGAACGTTAAAAGCAATTTGTTACGACTGTATGTCTCGCACCCGTATCTTCTCAGCAGACTGTTTTCAAGTTTCCTGTTCTTCAATATTCAAAACGTACATTCTGCTTAAGTTTATGAACGACTTAACCGTTAAAATGAAGTGTGCTCTGGGCCGTATTTTGCGGCCAATAGAATTAACGATTTTTGCCATGTAGCTTGTGCTGTGTATGTACTATCACAATTGACTGAAAAAAATACGCCAATCGGGAACCATATTTAACACCGTTACCCATTGAATGAGATCTTTGCTAGCCTTCGATCTCGTATGCTTAGCAATAATGCTCATTAGCTATTTTTACAGCGTGGATATTGTTTTGCGGGGCCGACGGAATTAATTTTCTCGCTGACTGATATGTCGTCTGAGCAGGTGCTGGAAATGTTTCTTAAATATTTCCATGCTTGGGGTGCGGTGGAAAAATCTTTGAGGGAAAAGTGCACATTTTAAAACATCGGAACTTTATTAGGTATCCGCTTATTAACCTCTTCAGTACGGAGGATCATCATACAAATGTGCATTATTCGAGGGCGGATAAGCAGGCACGGTTGGTACAGTCTCTTCATAGGCGTTATATGGTTTTTGTTGTTGGAAGGCAGGTGGGAAAGTTGGCTGATTGTCCCAATCACTTCCAAGAGAGTTTGGTGCCCTCGGCGGGTTACTGTAACAAAATATGACAGTTTTAATTTGGTCGCTTACTTATAAGGAGGGTAATGATTGTTGGCGGAAGGGTCAGAAGTGGTGGAGATGAAACTTCCTTCATTTGAAGATGAAACAGGATCCTGGGGATTCCTGTTCCGTCGAGAGGCAGCTGGAGTAGAGGAGGTAGTTTGAGGGTGTGGGGCTCCATTGGGAGTGTATCTTAAAAACGACCGCTTGTTTAACATAAAATAGTAAAGTATCTACTCATTACGATATCTTAAAAAGGCAATTATCTGAATTGCTAATTAAGACTTTAAGGCAACTTAGGTATCGAGTACCTAAAATATTTTAAAGAAAAGACTATTGCCAAACATTTTTATCGCTGAAACTTTTTAAATTTCGCACTTTTGACTATTGATCATAGACCGTTTCATTTTCAGTCTTTTTAGCGATGGAAAACTTTACTGCCAAATTAAGAGCCTTCTGACTAATCCAGGTTAACTCTCACTTACCTCGGCATCATATTGTTCTTGTCCTTCAAGAACAGATAGAACCTGTACAGCACCATTAAACAGAATCCATTAATGACAGCAAAGAACAAATATATCCCGCTGTATACTGCTCCAGCTATTCGGACATCTTAAAACTCGGTCTCATAGTAAAAAAAAAGAGGAGCTTACTCGTAGCACAGTGTGTGGCTGTCTCCTTCCCACTGTTAAAACAGTGTCGGAATAGATAACTGTCTGAATATGGGTGACATAGAAGTACGATGAGATTAATAGCCGCTCCGAGGAAAAGAATCACAAACAGGGCCTGGCAGTTATGTTATCTAGAATATTTGCTAATTGTACCTGGTAGCATATCACAAAAATGAGCACATTGGGGTCTTGAGCCCTGATGGTGAAGAAGAGAGCCACGCCAGCTGCGACGATTGCAGCTAAAGTGATGAAGTAGAACCTGGATAAATCACTTTAAACTGACGAAAACTGGGGAACTAAAATAGTTAAAGCAAATCTAGGTAGTACAGGTGTAGAAATTGTTAAGCAAGACGGTATGGGTGCAGAATATTGGAAAACCTACCAGCAGTGATAGCTCAAGTACCAAATGGAGATAAACAACTGAGTAATGACCATGAAGATCATTGCTATAGAAACCATAGTCTAAAATTGACTTTAGAATGTTTTAAATAAAGTCTACCATCATTGGCACCCGGCCGAAAAACTTGTCGTCCGTGGCGGGACCCCACATTCTCATCGTTCTTAAAGAAAGTCTTGAGTAAAGTCAACTGTACAGACATGAAAGGAAGAAAACAGCACTTTAAAATGAGCAAAATTGGACCAGACCCTATAAATCGCAATATCGTCATTTGTGATTCAGCAAAGTAAACTAGAGAAAGACTGATAGTGGGAAGTAAGAGCTGTTCACCGCAATTGATAAGGGGTGATCTGGCCTGAGCGTCGATCTTTGTATTTCTCTCTATATTTTTCAACGGGTAGTACATTTAAAATTTATTCCCGTTGGTTGATCCGCACTCGTACCATCTGGACACACGACGTTGAAAATTTTGAGGTTACAGCACGTTTAGGAATTTTTGTAGCTTAATTTTGGTAGCTGACGATATATCAATATTACAATCACTATAAGTTAAAGTTTAAAGTTAAGCAAGTCAAAGGCTTGGGGAAGTCGAGACTGCCGATCTGACCCCCAAGCTGAACAAACACTGACACCTTCGAGGAGCAAATATTATCGGTTATCAGCTATGTGAATGGCATGAAGTTCCACCATGAATATCCTATGCAAACTTTGAGAAGCCCAAAAGCCCTCCATAATTTGTACTTCCTCAATTCTGCAGCATTGATAGCTAATCAGGCGGATGAAATCAGATTAAAATAGCCGAGCAAAAAATTTGCACTTATGCTGACATTATGCGCTTGCTGACACGGCTAATTTCTTTTCAGTTCTTGCGTAAAAGAACATTGGCCGATTAGGCGATATGGCAACAATTTCTCAAGCGAGAAATATGCTGTGCGAAAAGCAATGAGCAATAAGTTATAAGCAGAGATCCAGCAGGCCTGTAGAATTGAAGTTCATTTAAAGTAAAAAGAATGGAAAAATCAGTAGATAGGAAAATATGAATATAGTAACTTAATGTTTTCGAGACGATCTATAAAGGCAGTCATTCTAAGAAAATTAGCTTTGATTTTCTTTGTTTAACTTTAAAGTCCTATATTCCAACCATCTCGACATGCTTACTTAAAAGATTGAAGATCATATAGTAGGTAAAATAGTGAAGTAAAAAATGGACAGTTCCACATGGAACATTGAAGTTAAGGTAGATAATACACAAAGTATAAGCTGTCATCTTTTACGCGAGTCTTACTGCCTGATAAATATTAGATGGGCAATTGTTTTAACTGTTTTCATTGTATTTAATTACTTTGCTTTTGCAGTGGTCCCAGTATTTCAAATCATTTTTAAGAGCACGATTTCGGTCAACTTCGTGTGCTCTCTAGCGCAATCTCGCCTCCGGTTCAACCCATTCAAATAATCAACACACGTTGCTGCAACTGCTATTTCATTCAGCGACCTCGACAAAATAGCTGTTCACCCGTGAATCCAAACAAGATTCTCTTGGGTGAAGTACATAATACACACTTTTAGAGAACGTATTTGGAGATGAGACTCTCGAGCTGGAGACGACGGTCTTCAGTCGTGGCTTCAATGTAGCCATCGTCCACAATGAGGAACAGAGCCTCTTCGAAGAATCTGGCTCCGAGCTCTGGATTGCGAGGGAAGAAGGTCTCGACGATGAGGGCCCGGATCGACTCGTAGAGCGGGATGACCATTTCGATTTGCTGAAAGACGAATTTAATACTTTTTGTTTTAAACCCTGCTTTCAACTTTTTTTCTCTGAGATCAAGCGACAGCATTTTTCTCAAGGAACTCCACCCCCAAGTGTCCCGTGGAAATAATTGCAATGCTTTCTATTTGCAAAGACTATGTTGGGGCGAAGCCTAATATAAACTGAAGAATGTGAAGAGACGTTTCGAGTTGTTCAAAACCTAAATTTGTTGCTGATTTCTAACCATAATGCAACTAGTCCTCAAACCAATGTTAGCATTAATACCATAAAAAGTATAGTCAACGAGGTCCGAACTGTGTATACTCTACGCCTCATACAGCGCCGAACTCCATTTTGTTTTTTTGCTGAACATTCTCCTATGCTAAAATGTTTTGAGTCCATTTGTACATCTTCCTAATGCACAAATGTGTCTTCAACGATTATGTTTTCCATTGCTTCATGTCTTTATAGACGCCTTAAGAACCAAAAAACCGTCCTTACCTTGGTCATCTCCTCATTCTTGACCTCCATCACGGTCTGGAGAGC
The DNA here is from genome assembly GCA_037178855.1 of Oscheius sp. JU75. Taxonomy (NCBI): domain Eukaryota; kingdom Metazoa; phylum Nematoda; class Chromadorea; order Rhabditida; family Rhabditidae; genus Oscheius; species Oscheius sp. JU75. The sequence continues at coordinate 751,838 of JASJZC010000006.1, read as the reverse complement.
TGCTTTTCGCTCCTTCGGTGTCATTGTGAAGTCCACAATCACTGACATGGCCTTCTGGAAGCCGCCACGCAGCTCCTGGTCGTCTTTGAGCATCTCGGCCAGTTGGGCTGTAGGACGGTTGATTACCTTAACTTTCTGTTAAGACGATTAATGAGCACCTCCTACCCGGAAGAGAGCCTCCGCCTTGCGTGAAGGATTGTAGGGAGCGGCCGAGGTCAGGAGGACACAGGCTCCGAGAAATACCAGCTTCAGCATAGTTTTTTTTTAGGATAATGCCTTGGCTGAAGACGGGAGGACAACTGAGCTTGGAGGAAGGGTGTGGCCGTAGGTTAATATTCGGGGCGGAGTTGCAAGCAAGACATGAAAAAAGGCAAAGGGGTGGAGAACGGCCTCTCTCCGTCTCTCTCTCTCTCTCTGATTCAAAGAACTCAATTAGGAAGAAGGCAGCCAAGGGTCAGGGAGGAGGTGGATACATTTTTTATCCGAACATTTGTTGGAAGCCGAAGTCCTATGTGAATTTCTTAATTACTTAAGTTGGTGTAAAGGGTTGCACGGCAACTGGCGTTAAAATTGCGTTAGTCTTTTCGATCAAAAGATTTTTTTGGGGGACAACAAACTAAAAATTTACTTAAGGTTTAATTGCCATTAAAGCGAGAGTGCTGTCCTCGTGTGAAATAAGTTGGTGATTTTTGTTTCTTTCACAATTTTTTTACATTGTTAATGAGCGTTCCCACCAATTTTAAAATCCTCTGCGCATCATCTTAGCTAATAGATGGACAGCAGCTGGACACGGGCTTTAAGGTCCCGTCGAAAATTCGGGACCTCAGAGAAATTAAGGGACAGAACTAAGTGAAACATCTTAGGATTCAGCAAGTTAATCAGGCTGACTGTCTGTTTCTGTTTAAAAAAAATACTACGTCCTTAACAGCCATAACCAGTTAATGCCAGAACAGTTTCTGAATTGATTCTCAGAGCATTGCCAGATTTTCAGCTGCGCATAAGTTTTTTTTTTTTGCTTTTCCCAAAGCTTACTCATTTCCTCATTTTTTTCCACCTGTCAGCCAATCAGCTAATTTTCAACTCTCAACGAGTGGAATCAAAAGATGATCAAAAAGTTTCGAACAGTTAACCATAATCGCTATTTACTCCCAAACATTTGAGTCAGCTTATTGAATTAGAGCAACTGTAAACACTTATGGCAATTTCCCTTATCAACAAAATGATGTAATCCTTGTTTTCCACTGAGATTACCGAGACTAAATAGAGAACTCGGTTCACTGCTGCAAAAGTGGGTTGACGTCTTCTTTTGAAGAGATTTCCCTATATGACCACAATCGTAGGATTTGAACGGGTTCAAGGGAGATAGGTACGTCAAGAAAAGGGTAACTCGAAAAGGACAGATTGTGTGAGCAGAAGATCGGAAAGTGCAAGACCTAGACCAGGTTTATACATCCTTTTTCGAGGTACATGTTCTGAGAAAGGGTTTATCTAAGACGTATAAAGCCAAGAGGGGAAAACATCTGAAAGTGACAAACCGTTCGCTATTTGCTTACACTAAATTAGCATAGGCAGTAATCTTAAATGTTTTGGAACGTTGTTACTTAATAAGATGCACTCACCAAACCGCTTGCTAACTTCCAGAATAAAGCTTGCCTTCGGCCGGCCAGGCTCGTACCATCTCGGCGGCGAATATAAGGCCGGGTGTGACTGCAAACTTGTCTGGTTCGGAGCGGTCCTCGTCCAATCCCCTTTTGGTGACAGGTTTTCATCCATTACTGCTACCAGTACGAAACAATTTTGTATAAGTAAATTGTTAGAGAGACCTGCAGCTTCAGCAGGGTATCTTTGCTCGAACATGCTGTATTCTAACTTTATTGATTGGTTTCTAGAATATTAACTATAAGTCGCTAACCAAGTAGAACAGTTTGTGTCTTTCAGTTTCGCACCATTTATAGACCGGTGTTTTGATTTTCCATCAATTTGCCCTGCCGCCTAATTCGTTCTAATTCTCTTTTTTTTGCCTCAACATCTGCAAAAATTTTCCAGCACGCGAATTAATCAAACTAGGTCAATCAGTACAAGTGTTGTATCAATCAAGAATGTGGTTCATGGAGAACGGGGGAAAAGACTACAACATTTAAAAGGGCAATGGGTAGGAAGCACGGGACGTTAGCATTAGTGAGTCACAATGGATTTGTAAGATTTCCAAGACAGTACGGGTGGGATCTATGGTGGAATGGTATTGAGTACACGTGCTGTTCCGGTGCCTGTTCTCTGCTGCCGAACACTATATGTTCTTGAGCTTACAAGCTATTACTAGAAAAGTTACTCGGACTTCTGATTTCGACCGGAAAAAGGCAGAGTTTATTCGGTCAGGCTTCAAAACGCGAGATTAAATGTCCAATTGTACTAAAAAAAAATAGATCCTTGTGGCTCTGAGGCGGCTCGTAACTCCGATGGATTTTAGGCGTCATATTCATTTACGGGCTCCATAAATGCAAATTATTTTATTCGTACCATACTTTTGACAGTCCATTCCACTTTTGTTTGCAATGCAATATACAGTTCAAATTCTTTATTTTCTGTTTGGAGGGATCTCGAAAGGGGCGCTTTACGGGGGGCGTTCATTTTTTTCTAGCAGAAACTGGACCCTTTTCACTTGCTTAAACCCTGAAGAAGCTATAAACGCGTAAAATAATTTACATTAAAAAGGACGCCTAAAGTGGGTCTTTTTTTCTAGCACCTAGTTTCCAAGGAGTATCTAAAATTTTACGGAATACCTAAGAGCGAAAATATAATATAAGAAGAACATTATTATCATTTCGCTGTCCCTGTATCTTGAATTGCGAATCCGCTTCCTCCTTTCTACGTCTACAAATCCTCCCGACCCTTGACCACAAAAATTAGCATCGTAATCTGGTTAGGGATTCAACGGAAGCATACTATAAGCCTTTCTTACAACTACTTCGTACAACTTAAGCACCCGTACCCCTGGTTACTTCAGCAAACTTATATATCCGGACAGTTTGACTGTGGTCAACAGGAAAGTGACTGCAGTGCAAACAAACAGTCAGGGTCATCTAACAGCTGGACCAATAGATAATCGGGACTATAAAATGGCTATCCTATGATGAGCTGTTAGTTTTTAACTCTCTGAGACTCTTCAAACTTATTTGATTCTGTCAGGTTGATACCTAGACCACTAGTAAACAAATGCTTCTTCCAGAGCAACTGTCAGTATCTTGTGATTCTCTCGGGCTTATAAACATCCGCCTTTAAAACTTAATTTCCAGACTATGCTGTCCGCACTTATTTACTTCTCTGCTTTAACCCTACTGGTGCTGGGTAGCCCAACAACTAAACCAGTAGCTGAAGCTGCTAGGAAGGAACTGAAAGCTGATGAATTGTATGATGTGCGTTTTGAAGGTTTGATGCAACCCAGAGTAGCTCTTCTTTAAAACAATATTTTACTCAGTTTGTGAGACGGTACGGTTGCATAGATGATCAACGACTCCACAGTTCACACGCCCAGTAGCTTTCCGCTTCTTTTTTTTTACTGATTGCAGCCTCGGCGGTTAACACGAGCAGTTGTTTCTTTAAAGTTCCAATGCTGTTTTTCAATTTATTGCTTCAGTTAATCGACAAGCCAGTCCAAGACCTCTTCGCCGAGCTTCGTGTCGACCCCAAGACTCGCGTCGAGTATCAAAAAGTCATGTCCGTGTTGGCTGATCTCAAGCTCAGTACCGAAGAAAGGAAGCGGCTTCTGATTGACATGTACCCGGACGATACATACGTTTGTGTTCTCTGAAGTATCGGTCACATGCATAACTTTAAGGAAATTGCCGAAGCCATTCCCCTGTATGAAACGATTGGCACCGAGCTCATTAAGAATTACTTCCATGCGAAGCCGGACAAGGGAGCGGAATTCTACAAGCGATGCATGCTTCTTCTGGGCGAGGAAAGTTACATTGCAGCTGACAAGACGGTCAGAATGGAAAAGTTAAAGGACGTGATTGATGAGTACGAGCAGTTTCTTTGAGTAAAGATCATATGATTAGTTGAGCCTTGTTCATGGAAAGAGATTAATGCTATCACTATAGAGGTGGCTATAGTTAGAAAGAGTTATCACAGATCGTGCGAATGATTAGGACGGATGTTGCGAAGGGGGATTTTGCGGAAGAAAACAGAAAAAAGAATAATGGGCATTAGGCTTAAAAGTTCCATATTTTAAATTTTTTTTTTTTTTTGAAAAATCAAAAAAACATGTAATAGCTATTTGGTTATCTTTCTGAGCCCAATGATCACCGGCCAGTACTTTTCCCAAAGACACAAATTCGACAAGTTCACACGCGAAGTTGTTTAACCAAAAATACTGTCTTGAAAGTTCACACTGACAGTTGTATTCCACTTTTTTTTGACTAGCCCAGGTTAGACAGTTCACCCGCGCAATTGTTTTCCTAACCTGCGATGGTACGGGTGAGCAACAATTTCAAGCTTAAGACATTTAGTATCTTTTCTGCAATATTATGCACCCCACAAAATCCCAAACGACCCTCTCTCCCGCCGAAAATTAGGTTCTTTCCTACCCTTGTTTGTCTCTGTCTTCCACCACCCCCATTTTTCTTCTCCATCTGGCCCTTTAGACTCTGCCACCCTCTGATACCCACCTAATTGGCAGAGAGAACCAGAGGGAAGAGAGTGAAAGATGGCGTTCAGGATTGTGTTCCCAGCCGAAACACACGTGATTCCGTCGGTTGGGGGCAAAATGTCCGAAAACAAACTCTCAGTTCGCTCTCCCCATCACCCAGTAGAGCCTTTTTTCATGTTTTGCAACTTTTCACTCTGCAATTAAGTTATGTCTTTCTTTGGGGGTCTCCCCTGTCGCTTCTCGACTGCTTGTTTACGCTCATGTTCCCACGACTCTCTCTCTCTCTCTCTATGCTGTGTATTTCTGGCGCAGGCTGGATGGCTGGCAAGCCGAGGCAATATTTGATCGCTGACCACACACGTAGGCTGTTTGCCTTCTATCTTTATTCTAACCTCTGTTGTTGTTGTTTTTTTTTGGAAAGCAGAACCAATAAACAAAACTACAGAGGTTTTAAAGAGTCACATCCGTGCTCTCTCGGTCGACCTAATTAGAAAGCGAGCACCTCGACAGTGTACTCACTCAGTTGTGTTTCCAAAGATACTGTCTCGACAGTTCACACGGACTGTCGTATTTCACTTTTTTTTGACTAACTAAAAGCCCGACAGTTCACACCCACAGCCGTTTTCGTAGCCTGTGATGGTACGTGTGAGCAACAGTTTCAAGCTCAAGGTTCCAGCGAACCCTCGTTTCGAGTCATAATTTCTGTTTATGACCTCGTTATGCCCTGAAACTGCCAGGTTTCTGATCCACTAGCCTACAAAAAGCTGTCCCAACTATGGTCTCCAATTCTGACACAAACAAACCATTCAGAGTAGTTTATAATTGGCGGTGATCGGATCGTGGGAAAAAGACATAAATATGATCATGTTTTGCATTTTGAGATACTTGGTGCTGTAAGGGAAACAATACCAAGGCTAAAAGCCGTATACCTTATTTTCAAAGTCCTAAAGTGCACAGCGAGTGCGTCAAAAAATTTGCTGCCCTCTTCGTCTTCCTGTCTCGTCAACATGTTTTAGAGGTCCGCTTCCCGTCGTCTAACAATGGCCTCTAAAAAAAGGATCACATGAGCTCCGATTTGGTCAGTATGAGCTCTCTTCGAGGCTATGTTTATCCCAACTGCTTACTTAGTCCTGCATTCCAAATGAGGCCAGCTTGATTTGCAGCCGTTTGTTGACGGGGAAAGGGCAACTGAAAATCGTATCGTAATTTTGGCCTTTGACTTTGGAGAAACAACTGCGCGTGTGAACTGTCGAGCTTCTGATCCTGAGAGAAATGACTGTTTGTGTGAACTGTCGAGTCGGTCTCTGACAATAGCTGTATTCCGAGACGGTACGGGTGCATTTTTAATCTCGGTCCATCTTTCCAACTTGTTATTTTCAGTTTTTCCCTTCTCTCACTCCCGCTTCCAGGCCACGTGCCAATCTGGTTGCACTATAAACAATGTCTCTTTTTCCTCTATCCCCTTTGTCCTTACTACTTTTCAATTTTTTCCAATTTTGGCGGGAAACGCTGAGAAGAGGCTATTCTCGACTTGTTTGCGTACTCCTAGGGCCCCGCCACGTGCTCTAGACATTGAGGCAGTGAGTCTAAATGCGACGATGCCGCCTTCCCTGCCGCAGTCGCCGCCGAGTTTGCAACAACAACAAGATATTTGAGAAGAATGAGCGCGAGGGGATGAAAATAGAACTTTTAAGGGAATTTTGAGTGTGAAAGCTGAATATAAAATTGAACGAAAATTTGAATGATGGAGCTTTCGGTACGACATGTGGAAGCTTACTGCCCGTGTGAACTGAACTGTCTATTCTCTGATTTTTCTTCAACGTCAAAAACTCCTGACGTTGAATTATTTACCCTTGTTCCCCATTTTCAGTTCTAGCTATGTGTTTTCGTCCATGTTTCTATTTTTGTGCTCTGCCTTCTATACAGCCTTCCTGGTCTCAAATTAAGCTCACTGAGCTCTCCCGATAGATTGGATGTTTTTGCAGGGTAAAAGTGGGTGTGAGCTGTGGTCAGAAGAGAGATTTTAAATGAATAAACTACTATTTTAAATTGGTACAGTCACTGGCTCCGGCTTAAAAATATACCTTGAACCAATACTGTTTACGGCCATCTGGTGGAACAGTTTATCGTCCTGCAAAAGGTCAATTAGCATGGTAAGGACGGCTTGCCCCGCGGTTAGACCGGCCTGTTTTGATTTTACGCTCTCCGTTGCGCAGCTGACGTCAACAGATCGAGTTTTAGACAAGTCACGTTGCGGGGAAGCCCCCTTCCTTGCCAAGCTTGCATAGTCCTCGAAGATGCCACAGGTCACACGTGCAGTCATTTATCCAATATTCACGTGATCCCTAGTTAAAACTTTCAGCACCTACTTGGTCCAGCTTCCTCCTCATAAAGCTGCTGTTTTCCTTTCTCTCTTTTTCATTAGAATCTTCCTACTCTCAGAGAGCCAAACATATCCTGTTTATGCGGGAAAAATAAGCCGCAATTTGGTTATAGGACTTCCAGGCGTGTGGGTACGGTGGCAGGAGATAAGAATAGTTAGAAGATAAAATAGACTCGACAGTTCACATGCGCCTTCCTTTCTACTATCTAGCCGACCTTGATCCTGTTGTTGGTCTTGTTTTTCAAAGAGAGTCCATGTTTTCGTCGTCCTCGCCGAGCACTCCCGCTCTTCCGACCCTCCCGAAAATCCCCATGACCCACACACAATATGCAAAATATTTCCTGCATTGAAATGAGGGTGCTCGCAAAGCACTTTTATGCTTATTTGTCTCCTCTTCTCGTTCTCGCAATGTGTCACGTTGCACTTTTTGTAAAAACGATCTCGCTTCTGCTGCCAAAGGACATGTGGCCTTGTAGTTTTAATATGGAGCCGTTTTAATCAGAACTCACAAGTGTTGAGCTATCTTTCAGTGTTGAACTATCTTTAGTTCCAAAACCCTCTTTATGACCTTGTTTGACCAGCCGGTCTAGCCTGTGGTCGCTATCAGCTGATTGCCAACTTATTTGTTTGTACTCGTCCCGCCCCGCGTGTGCATGTACCGTCAAGGCTATCCTGTCTGTTAAGAACTGGAGCCATAGCTTCGACAGTTCACACGGGCAATCGTTTCGCCAAGTTTTGTTCCAAACTATCCTATTTTTCTTCTATCCCCAAAATCCTCTCAAGGCTTCTCACCCTCTCCCGCTGCCGTCAGCTTCAGCTTATTTTTTGAGCTCTCCGCTAAGACTACTTGATGTTTTTCAACATTACAAAACTATATTTAAGCTGGGATTAGTGGTGGCAGAGTGAGAGAGCCAGGAAGGTTGCGCAAATAGACACATTGATGAGATTTGAAGTTGTGGGTGTCTAAAGATATGAAGATTACTGGTCTCACTAATGACCCAAAATTGAAACTGCAACTAGTACGAAAATTTTGGATAGAAAAACAGGTGTGAACTGTCGAGTCCGTGGCTTTCATGCGAGACAGTACGGATGCGACAACTGTTCCCGCGCGACTTGTATGTTTAGTAGTTCACTCAACTCTTGTTATGGCAGAAAAAATGTGTTTGCCTACATTCGTTTTTCGCACAAATAGGTGACTTTTCCCTATTCTCATGTACATTTCTGCAGAACCATATTTTTTGCAGCGCATCCCAAAGGAGGAGGAAGTCTGCCAGACGTGAAAAACAGTCTCGAGACCCATAACCAGTTTCGCCTCTCAGTTGGTCCTGGACTGATCTCTGAGTATTAGGCTCTCCCGGGGTCGCGTCAACAATAGCAGACTCTTGGGTTCTATGTTTTGCTTCTTTGTTAAGTTGTCCAGTCGGCTGTGTGAATTTAATGAGAAAATGTTATGATCCTATTTTGAAGTTTTCCTCACTGTCTCTCTCCAGACTACCGTATTGACACCATGCATGACAGCTGCCAATATTTAGGGCTACTGCCTACGAATCATACTTGTTTGCCTCTTGTTCTCTGCAATTTTTTCGGGTCCCCTGACGGTGCAGCTTCTTATATCTTATCTAGTAAGCTTCTGCTAGGAGAATTGGTGGTCATTGACCAGTTAGTTGGCACCATTCTGTGAACTGTAAAGATTGACTCGACAGCTCACACGTTCATAACATTCTTAACTTAGCTGCACTGCTGCTATTTTAACTCGAAAACACGGCGCTCTCTTCATGTGTGACATTTTCTTATTAACAATAAGCGAAGCGTAAACATTTTCCCGTAAGACAGCCACAATAATAATAAAAACAGCTCTCATTCTGTGCCCAAGTTGACCAACCACCGACTCCCCAGAATAAGCTCTGGACTCTTTCCCAACACGCACGCATGAAAACAAGCCATTTTCCACTCGCCTCTGATGTGACGTTCTCTCGAAAATAGTTTCTTTCTCAGCTCATTAGGCCTTTTTTTTTATTTTCTTAGGGTGGGAAGAAACCGGAAGTGGCCACTTTTGGAAGCAGGAAAAACATTTCAGTTGTATCCACAGTATTGTCTCTGATGAAGAAACAACTGTGTGTGAACTGTTGCAGGTATGATCTTTCACTTTCTTGTCTTTATTGTATTGAAATGCACTTTACCGCCTTTTTGGCAAACAGCCTGGTGAGATTGTGAGCAAACGAACGGACCAAAAAAGCCTGAAGTGACCGAGAATGATCCCTAAGTCAAAGAGGATTTCCGATTATTGAACATTTCCTCTTTCACTTTTTCAATGCCTTCCCGTTTTCCTCTCTTCTTTTTATCACCTGTTCTCAACTTCCAGCTATGTTTGCCATGTTGGGGGACAGTGGGGACTGATAAGAATCACGGAGACAAAAAGGCGAAAACAAGATGAGAGGAAAAGTTGCCACCCTCTCGTTCTCCCCCAAATTTACACTGTTTTTCACAGCAAAAAATCTTCAGAGAGGAGAATCTTGTTTTCGCGTCACTGGGCCAATGACTAGGAAACTGTTACGAAACTGATCAGTAACAGAATTTTTGTTTTTTTTTGCTGCAGTTTATTGCTAACGTACTCCACAATTCACACGGGCAGTCGTTTCGACAGAGCCAGAGACTCGACAGTTCACTCTCGGAGGCCTTTTTCCATCATTTACAGCCGTAACAGCTCAGTCATTTCCTCAATTTTTGGCATGTTTTGCAGCTCTTTCAGGAGTAAGAGTCACAACCTCGTGTCTTTCTCATGACCCTCGTCACTCATATTTTCTGCTCTGAAAACCTCTCTCAGGCTCTTTTTGTCAGTGCTCCGCGTTTTCGTTCAATCCATCAAACCCACTCCATAACAAGGTGCAACATGAGTGATTGCCCTGTTTTTTTTTTTTTGCAAATCTTGAGTTCAGAAATCTCCTGGATAGACTGCTACTCCTCCTAATTGTTGACAAAGTCTAAAGGATAGTCCCTTTCCTAAAATAACAATTCTGTCCTTATCAGTTCTCCGCTTAAAACTTCTACGGTAAAATTTTGGAGACGGGCAGTTTTTGGTCTCAAAAATAGGAGGGGGAAGGACAGGGGACGGTGTCCTTTTTCAATTAAGAGACGGATCAGATTACCGTTCTGAAGTAAACAGTTCTGACAGGAGGAAAATAGCCTGTCCAGAACTGTTTTGACCGAAAGTCTTCTTCCAAAATGATATGATTTTCTAAGAACGGAAAGTGGTTCTGCTATCAATCATACACCCACGACCCAATCATTTTTCTCTACTTTCCGTCTCGATCTTCGTTCTCTTTTTCGATTTTCGACGATTTTATAAAAAAAATTTAATTGCAGGTATAACTTCGAGATCCAAACCACTAGACACGGGTACACGCCGGAGATATGCTAGACTCAAAGCCGATGAATCTGTACGATCGTCAAGATCGCACTGGCTACGACTCCGGCGTGTCCAGTGGTGAGACAACCAGACGCAACTCGACCAGCTTCAAGGACTATGTCAGGAACCGACGCTACACTATGTTCAGTAGGGTAAGTTGGAGGGAAACGACTGCGCGTGTGAGCTGTCGTAATAGCAACTTTGACTGAACAATTGCGCGTGTGAACTGTCGAAGTACCTTTGTCTGAGAATTAACTGGAGAGACAGAAAGTTTGACAAAACAACTGAACGCGTGAACTGTTGGGTCTCACCTGTACTGTCTCGAAACTTGCATACAATTTCAATTTTCAGCCTCCCCGAGTTACCCAATCCTCCAGCAATGTCTCTATCAATGGTCGTAAGATGAGCAGTAGCGGTCCGTCGACTGAATCCTCCTCAAATGGTGACAATCCAGAGGAAGAGGAGGACGTCTCTCCTCGTCCTCTCTACCAGAGACGCATGTCTGTACCGGAAAAAGTTTTCCTGAGCGCAGACTACGCAATCCTTCGACCAACCACGAACATGGACGTTCGATTTGAAATTGTGGCCGCTTTTGGTGGGTTAACAGGTTCCCTGCCGAGAAAACAAGAGGATTTACAGATCGACACACTGACCCCTACCGACATTACATGCAGTCACTTACCTGCTACGACCTGCAGCCGAACCACGGAGCTGTGGTAGTCATCGACGGTGATCTCAAAATACACAAGGCGCTGACGGCGCTGAGCCAGTGCGGCCATCAGGCAGCCGTGGTCAGTAATCTGGAAATCAAGGGAGGCATGGGAATTCTGACAGTCACGGACTGCCTCAGAGCCATTGTTATGGCTTCGGAAGGAGTTCATAGGGTGAGTTGAGAGAGACAGAGAGACATTTTTCATTTTCAGGTAGCTGAACAGACCGTAGCAGAATTCCTGAAACACAACAACCGAAAGAGTCTGATCAAGTGTGACGCAGAGACTAGGTACCGTGCCCAATCTCCCTGTACTCACTCTCACCTTTCAGTATCTGGGATGCGGCTCGACTGATCTGTATGAATCGTGTCCACCGAATTCCTGTCGTCCATCACGATGAGGGCGTCGACCCGAAGAAGAGTCAAGGCGATCTGCTCTATATCCTCAGTTTGCGCACTGTTTTCCAGGAGACAGTTTTAAAACTGGTAGGCACGCAGTGCTCCCTAAGAGCCGGCAACTTGCAGTCCGACCCGAAACTGGCTCTTGGGACGCACATCAAGCAAGCCACACTGAGCTTCAAGAAACTAGGCACCTGGTATAATTTGATCACGGTGAGTTATAGAATTTGGTTGCATCAATTTAAAACAGTAATAAATTGGTATGGTAGTCTAGCAGGCCGTGACTGAAACCATATAAAAAGAAACCCATTAAGTTCAAATTTTTTTAAACTTAAATCTAAAACTTGTTGGTTTAAAAAGTTTCAACGGATTCGAATAGAAATACAGCACTAAGTTTCATTAGTGAACTAAAACAATGGTGCCGTTAAGTAGTTTAACATTATTTTGATCACAAATCTCGCCCCTTCCGACATACTGAGACGTTTGGGCATAAGTTTTGCTATCGGCTCTAGGGGCTCAATGAGATTCATAGCCTCGGTGCTTTGAATACTGGCTTGTGTATATACCATTCTGCCAGCCTGTCGTAGTCCTTTACCTCTCACTTGAACCCCCTCTACAGGTTGCCCCAAAATCCCCCGTTTCGTAAAATGTTACGTAAGATACAGTCTCCCAATGGCTACTAGCTGAAAATCCTAGAAAAATAACTTAAAATCTAGATGAGCTGACAACCAGCAATGATTTGAACACCGATTTACAGTCAGATCCTTACTCCCGAAAAACATCTTGATCACCGCCGTGAATTTGGTTTGCTCTGTTGGGCACTGTGACTCTCTGGGAGCAGTAGTTATGAAAACTTTAGAGGAAAGGCTCGATTACCTATCAAGTAATCTTCAATATTATACCAATTTGCTGGGATCTGCAATGAACTATGAGGGCGCTAAAGCTCAAATTTCGAGTTACTGTATTTTTGGGGCACCTTGTAGTCGAGCTAGCAACGTTCTCCCAATAAAGCTATTCCCAAAGTGACTCGACATACCAAAAAGTAGTGTGCACACAAAGTAACTGTCTCTAATCTCTTATCTCCTACTTTTACAATTTGCAAGAGAGGCGTCCATCTGCGACACATGCCAACTCTAATCTGGGATAACACTTGACAGAATTCGTGTGGCCCTTTCTGTCAAACCAGTCGGCTTCGCCTCCTTGTCGGCGGTTTTATTGAGCAAGGAACAAAAACTCTCCGAGGAGCAAAAACAAAAATTTTCTTTTTACAAGCAAATAAAACTAACTGCTAACCCAAAAAAGCTTCTTCTTGTATTACCTTGACTTAGTCAAACAGTCCAAAAAATCACAAAAATCGCTCCTGGCGGAGCAACTCACTGTCAGTAGTAATTTTGTAACTAGAATTGTCTTGTCATCTCTAATCTAGGATAACAGAAAAGGATACTTGACAGAAAAGCTCACAAACATTGTCAAGTGTTTTCCCAGATTAGAGTTGACTTGGGTTGCAGACGGACGCCACTTGCATATTGTAAAGGTAGGGTGTTACCCCAGATTAAAACTGACAATTCAAGCCAGGACTATTCAAGTTACAAAAAGAGTACTTACAGTGTAAGTGGTTGGCAATACTAGACGCACAGACAGACAGAGAGCAAGAACAATTTTTGAAGAAATTTTTAACAATTTAAATAGAATTAGATAACTCGATGCCCTGTGCTAATTTTCAAACTTTGTTCCTGCCATGAAATCACTCTATCAATTAATGTCTCTCTCCACTCTTCCGAACCTAGATCAAAACACTGTTTTTGTGAAGAGACTCGGTTGCGTGAAAGTGCCCTGCCCTTTTTGTTATGATCCAGAGGGGTCTACCATCTGCACAAAAATCAATTTTTTGCAGGCAGTTTAAACTAATCTCTGAGTCCTGAACTATCAAGCAACAATTTTTAAGATCACTGAAGATGCTCTGACCTCCGAGGCCATTCAACTCTTTCTGGACAGACGGATATCCAGCGTACCGATTCTGGACAAGAATGGGAAAATTAAGGCCGTGCTGAGCAAGGCAGACGTGATGAATGAGCTCGTCCGTCATCCTGCCAACTATCTGGAAGTGCTGGACATTAAAGCAATGGTAAGAAGTACCGTAGCCTTAGAATAGTTAATGGTTTAAGGAAATCGCAGACAGCAATCCCCCACCACCCCTTCTGACAACAACCATGTCCGTCTTTGACACAATCTCCATGCTGGTCAGCTCGGAGCGACAGAGCTTGGTGAGTTTTTGTTACATTGGATCTGTAAAAACATAGGATTAAGCTTCCCCATTTATTCCAAACTGGGTAGCGTATACAAAAACTGCAGGGTCTCAATTTTGTTTTAAACCTGGACGGTTTCAGGTAGTCACTGACGTGGACCACAAGCCAATGGGTGTGGTCAGCTACTCGGACGTGATGGACTACATCCAGAACTACTCCGATGTTCACCACAAAACCTCTCTGGCTTGAAGCTCTCATGAACTCCCATGTATATATTGTACCTAGACACCTCTCTCTCTCTCTCTCGACCAATCCTATTGAAACCCGGTGCTGGTTGTCTCTTAGCACCAAGTGCCTTCCCCCTGTTGTTACTAGAACCGAAGTCAAAGTAGTCTGCTAGTCCCTCTACGGATCCTTATACGGTGAGAATTTTTCCCCTGCGTCTCGGTCAACCCTTGGACGAGAAAACATTGTACAATCCCCCCAAAAAAAAATCACATGCAATGAAATAATGTTATTGGGCCGACTTATTCATCTTTTCCGAGAAAATCAGAGACGGTGTCCTGCTTCATGTACATCCGGTCACTCGTTTTGCAGCCGAAGGCATGGAAATTAGGGTGCATAGCGGTGACTGTCCTCATTCTGACGAAATCAGGAGAATGGCTATCGCCCCAGTTTTGTTCAGTCTACAAAAGTTTGGAAGAGACATATGGTGATGACGGTTGAGTAGAAGAAGTGCTGGTCTTGGTTAGTGTCTTCGACCTTGTTCGGGAGAGTTACTTGGAAATTCGTTTACTTTCTCGGTACCACGTTTAACCTGTCTTCACTAAAGCGCAAAAATGTTAATTCACTTTTTACAAGTGGGAGGAGGAATATAGGATAGGTCCGGGTAGCGTATCTTACGCCCACCGCCCAGTAGAACGGTGGGGCTTCCCTGACTTTTTCTCCATTGGTGAGGGGCTCGATGTTTTGCGGGAGCGGGATTGGCGTGGGGACGATACTGGGATTTCTCACCCTACCATCTCGACAAACACCTACGATGCCATAGCCGCAACCAGTCGCAGCCAGTTTCGAAACTACAACTTTGCAGAATTTCCCTCTAATAGTCGCAAATTCTCCAGCTGCAGGTTACTACTACTTAAGCCTCCAAAAAATCCTCTCTCTGTAGTCTATACCTAGTACAGGAAACTTTCAATTCTCACTGCCATCAAACAGATTCTGGAATAGAAAAACCTTCTTCTAGACTTCCGACACAGACAGTGACAGTGATAACGCTCGCCCCCGCCTACTCCGGCCCAAGCCTGCTTACCTCTTTATTCCTAAACTACTCGGAACTTTACCAGTTCCTATAGCTTCATAAATCGTTACGCCTCCCAATTACTCACCTTTGTTTACGTCTCTCTTTTGGCTCGACCAATTTCTAACCATTCGGCTTCTTTATACCGGCTAATTCACTCTACATTTTCAGTCCCTCTTCAGAGAAATGTCACTAATCTAAGCATTGGCCAAGGTTCCATAGTGTGTATGTTTAGAGTCCCTGAACCAAGTCCGCAGAGCCAAACCCATACATTTGATAAGCTATTTTGATATATATATACTCACCCACTTTCCAATTTTTCTAAAGCAATTTCTCTATGGTTTCACCCGTATTTCCAATTAGCGTAACTTCCAGATATGACCGACACGGCTATCCTCGCCCGCTTCGGGAAGAAAGAAGACTTCCAAGAGTTTCAGCTCAATAAGCGGATTGTGAAGAGAACAGTAGCCGAAATTTTTGGCTGCTCAATGAATGAACCGATTTGGGTCTTCTACGAGAAGAAGATCTGTGCTGAACTCATTCTGGAAGAGAGCTGCTTCACGCCGGAGAAGAAGGGAGTGTACTTTGTGGCGGTAGGTACTCGTACCCTTACTAACATTTTTTGGTTTCAGAGGGCTCAAGACTTAAAAAAGTATCCATACTCCGTGGAAACTTATCTCGGCGGTCTGCGCAGGCTTCAACGTGGCCAAGAAGACAACGCAATAGATAGTGATTTTGAAAGGGTGCGTACTCGATCTCTGTCTCTCTCTCAAAAGTCATTTCTAGATGAGCAAACAAATAAGACCCAACACCGCCATCCTTGCTCACTACGGTTATGAGCATCAACGTTTTTTTGAACTTCCTCTCAACGAGTCTGTCCCAAAAACGGCTGTGGCTGAAATTTGCGACGGTCAACGAACCTTGGAAGGTACGGAGCCTTTCTGGATCTTCTACCAACAAGACCTGTGTACTAGCCTCAAATCAGAGAATGACTCTTTCACACCTACGGAGAATAACATCTACTTAGTTGCTGTATGTGCTCTCAACTTCTTTGAGTCTTCACATTTCCAGAGAGCCAAAGACCTTCGTGACTATCCTCGTTCTGTTGAAGCCTATAAGAGCGGCGTTCGATTTCTTGAACCACCATTGGAAAGCTTAGATAAGCCTTCATCCTGAGATGGTACCAACTGCCGATTTCAAGACTAAGATCGATTCTTGTAGATGACTTTGTAGTAAACTACATTGACTCTTTCAATTGTTTGTTCATTTTTTAGGCCTTGCACTCTTGAACCTTGTGAACTCATACTTCTCCCATCCCGCTGTCGTCACCAACCCGAAACCTGTATCGAAAGTTGTTTATTTCCAAGTAGGGGTGGGTCCGAAAGAAACACAAGATGTTTTCGCGACCACTGTCCCAAGATGTTTAAACCCGTACTGTTCTGTCTACCTGCCCTTCTTCTAGCTTCAAACTTTTTCCTAGTCCCCAAGGCAGAAGAACTTCTAAAGGATCTGAACCTGTCCGGAACTGTCATCACCCTTCTCCAAAAATTGTCCCAAATAAATTTGAGGCCACTTTTTCAAGCTGCGGTGCCCATTGCTTTTAATTTTACTGCTCCGGTGGGAGACAGACGAGAGGCTCTACTTTATCTTGAAGTCAAGCATGGGATCAAAGTCACTAAGGTACAAAATTCCAAAATTTTCTCAACTGTTCTTAGGAAAACAAGTCCCTGACCGAGATGGCCACCTCGGCAGATGTGGCGAGAGAACGGATCGTCAATGGATATTTCAAGAATAATAAGAAGAAGGGAACAGAGTTTGTGGAGAAGAGCTTCACAATGTTTGTGACGGACGAGTACATCGACGGGAAGATGCTGGATCGGGCAAGGCTGATGAAGTTTTTAGTGGATAAGTATGAGAAGTATATGGATAAGAGTGAATAAATCGTTTGGAAAGTTTTGTCTCTGTCTCTTCCCACTATTCCGATAAAGATAAAGTATAACCCGTAATCAATGCCAGAGCGAGATCAATTGCATTTGGATGAGGGGTCAGGCCGAGCAGACTTAAGTTCTGAGCTGGACAGGTACCAAATCTAACTTCAAGAACGTCTTATCTCCGTAGCAAACTACTACCAATTTACTTATCTCTGTGAGAGAATGGAAGCCTTAGTTGAGCCGAAGAGGGGTTTGAACTTGGGACCCTTCCATTACCAAACTTTTTCCAACGAGTAGTGGCACCTCAGTTTGAACGCCCGAAGCTCGGCGTTTGCGCGCGAAGAAGTATTTTTCCCTTTTTCCAGGGGGAAAAATTCTTCTTCGCGTTTTTTTATCATTTTCCCAGCATCTTTTTACTTTGTTGGTGTTATCATATTCTAGGCATGTAAAAACTTACTTGTCACCAAACTTACGTGAAAACCCCAAGATTTAATTGAACTGAGCTTCAAACGGCTGTTTTGCAGCCAAAGACGCTCCTGCGCTCTGTAAACCATGTTTTTTCACCCATTTTTGGCGTCATGTAGGTATTTATACACGCAGAATTATGAGGTTAGAATTACGAAAAAGGAAACTGAAAACACACAAAAATTTTACTTTTAATTTTGGAATTAGAAAAACTGGAAAAAAACAGACTATAACGTTGGCGCCTCCTGCCACTACGCCAACTATTCCGAAGACACTGCAATTGATGATTTCCGGAATCACAATTTTGGTATGCTCACTGCTTCAGATACTCAGCGAAATACAAACTCCTTCTTTCTTCCTTCGGCCACCATCCAATATCCGCCATGAATCAGTGTTCGCATTCTTCTTCGCGTTTCTCCCATTCCTTCACCATTTGGTCAAAATGGTCCTGATCACGGATCTCTAATTTATTGAAAACCGGAAGCGGGTGAGGTGCACACTCGAGCTCACAAGAGGCTCTTTTCCTACTAGACACTGCAAGAATCAAGGGGAGAAGTACGAGGGATTTACAGACTCGAGGCCTTTCATGATTTCCTCCAAGGACTCTACTTAGTCCGAAAATGCGGAGCCCACTAGGAGAACCAGTACAACTATCGTGTTAAATGAGGACAGGAATAGCTGTCTACCGGGTCCTTCCATTCTGTTGGAAGATTTTTTGGCTACATGACTGATATTTTTGGGACTATCAGTCTGATCAGCTCAAAATTCCAAGGGTTGGAGGCGAGAATTGCATCAAACATGATCGTCATAACGCTAATCTAGAGACCGGAAAGCTAAGAACCACCCCCGATTTCTGCAGAAATATAAATTAACAACAACGACTTCATTCTTCAACAGTAGACAAAAAAAGAGATGCTTGGGCGAGATAATTACACGTTAAAAGTAATAAATACTGGTGAGGTTTTCTAAAGAGGTTTGGATTCAGGAGGAAGCTCTTTTGAGGTACAGAAATTGAGGAAAATAAATACAAAAGCACATGACTTCAGAGATCAGCTTGATTATCAGTGAAAGAAGGACAGAGATTATTAACCGTTCGACGGAGCAACCTTTTCTGACGGGGTTTTTTCTCCTTATGGAATCGGTGAGAATTAACTAGTTTAAACGAGTGATCAAATAGAATCCGACCCGCGTGACGGTGCTCTGGGAAATTTTCCAGAAAGTTCTCCTTCTCGTCGTCGTAGAGATCCATCATTTCGACGATCGCTTTTTGGATTGCTGCTTCCGAATCAGTCGTATGTTTCTGGGCCACAACAGTCGCAGCGTTGAGTCGCTCCTCAGAAGGCAAATCGTTCATGAACATGGGCTCGGAGTGGTGGACTGCATGGCGCAGCTGGCCTGGATAGGTTTCCAGCTTGTCCCGGACGATTTCAGAGAGTTGGAAGAGGTTCTGGAAATGAGTTATTGAACAGGATTTGTCTCTGTCTACTGTCACTGTCTCTCATCTCATATTCGCCAGCTCTGTATCTGTGCTCTACTTTATCGGTTCTCTACTTTCTAACTCTTTTTTTTAATGAAAGACTACGAGACACACTATGTGTGTTCCTCTTCCAGGACAGCATCATGTTCGAAGGAGGACAAAAAGTTGTTCCTCAGTGACTGTACTCTCCGATAGATATCTCTCGTTCTCTCTATCTTTCTGACTCACTTTCACAGCTCCCGTACATAATCCAGCTGTCTGAGGTGATGGCTCATCTCCTGAACAGTGCAATTCAACCTCGGACTCTGCTATGGAACGTCGGAGTTCAGATGATCCGTTGTAATATGACGATGATCCGATCAGACGATAGAATCCATTAAACAGATTCTTCATGAGATCATCATCGCTGGTAAACTTTTCGAGGAAAGTTTTTAGGTGAGCGTCGTAGAGTACAACACCGGTATCTTGTTTCCACGAAGTGTCATTCTCTGTGGCCAGGCCTCGGGAGTACATTTTCCTCTCGGTGGTTGAACTGTGTGGAGAGCTGACGATGGCCAAGTGTTTTTGGAAGAAGGCTGGTGACCAGCTTGGAGCCATGGATTTGTAGTCGAGTAGAACGGAGTCTGCTATTCGATGAAGGGTCTGAAAACAATACTTTTTTGGCGCTAAGCTCGCTTAAACTGTCTTGTCAGCCTTGTTTATCAGCCGAGTCTCCCCCGTACCATCTCGGCGCGAGCTGAACAGTCCTGTCCGCCTGTCTTGATCGTTACTTGCCTCGCCGCATCAAAAGCTACAACTTTACAGAACATCACAGTTATGCAAGCATTGAGTCCGCGTAATCGTGCAAAATTTTGCATTGTACGAATCATGAATTTATCAACAACCCTGTTTAATAATCCCGCCTTGTAGATGCATTAGGACTCTTCTTAATACCAAGTAGTCCCTATGAGACCCACCTCGATCACTGCCTCCTTGTCAGAACACGTCGCATCTTCCATGGAGATGGGTATCTGAAAACCATGACTTGGTCTCTGTTCGTCCTTCTTCTATTGACCAATTCACCCCACGAGACAGCCCTCTTCCCAATGACGCGATTACACACAAACTAGAATATGAATCAGCTTCCAATTTTTCCTTCGAGTCACAAGTTTGGCCAGTTTTCCTGGGCGAAAAGGGTCACGTTGGTAGTCTTATCATGATGAAGGTATTTCGAAAAAGTTCGAAAGGAATGACAGATATTCATCTCGGATCTTCGGGTGCAAACTAGACCTACTTTGGTGCTACTATAGGTTGGTTCAACCGTCATTCCATTCATAACTTACTGTTAAGATGTGTTGTAGTTGAAAGAAAAGTGTTGCCAGCACTAGCAACGAGCAGCAACCCATGACTGAAAAGTTTATTGAAGTTTTTGTAGATATTGAAAAGCCAAAAAGAAGAAAACGGCTGACTTAATCGATGCAATAAACTATATTCACTCAGCATAGTATGTGTAACTAAAAATGACGAAGATGCCGTAGGTTGTATTAGGCTCGCAAATTTCGCTAAATAATCAAATAGCACGCCTACTGAAAATTTTTTTAGATGTAGAAAAACTGAAAACCGAACGGCTGTAGCCAAACAAAATAATTGTAGTTGGCTGAAAAGTGGGTGGGGCAGAAGCTGAGAAACGGTAAAAGACATCAACTCGTTCAAGATCTCACCCCCTCGCTTTTTATACAAATCTTTCCTGCAATTGTGTACGTTTCAGGGCGGATAATTCCGCCCCTCAATTACTGTAAGTATTTCTCCCGATCTTTGCGTCAGAAACCAGCTCATCTGTGGAACGGAGGAGGAGTTATGATTTTCATTAGGCTACTATTTTTTCTATGGTCAAGCGGACACCGCGATCAAACGGGGGAGATCAAACGGTTAGAAGTCTAATTAAGGCAAAGAGGAACGAAAAGTTGAATAGACACAAGTTGGACCGGAATGATTCTTACGGACGATGACATTCCACTCAATGGACCGTGTACGGTAGGATGTTTGGGCTCATCGGGGGGCTGAAAGAGTGAGCAATCCGCGACAAAGATCTCTCTTGGGTGTGAACAGTGAAATCATCCGGATGGGAATAGACCCCGAATACGATGAGAAAGAGGGGAATTCGTGAGTGGGATCAGGTTTTTATTATCAGAGTAATAAAGATACCCAGTGCTTCCTGACGGAGCGGTGACGAAAAAGTAGGCAGTCAAGAGCGAACTAGAGAACAGTATAGACCTAGAGGGATTACCTGCAACAGGGGCTGTCAATACCGTTGGAAATGCTTTCGAAGCGATTGTCCGAGCCTTTTTCTAGCTTTCAAAAGTTAAAGTTTAGACGGTTTGACATGTCATCTCAATTTGAGATATCTTTGGCTTTCAGTCTATGCATTTTACTAAATCTGCGAGGCTGTGCTTTTTCGACTAGAAAATCGTCATGAGGCATGGTTCACGCTTATGAATCAGGGTAAAATGATTACACAGTAATAACGCGATAACCTCATATCGTTAAAGAGACTTTTCGGGGATAAAAGTTCTTTACATGCGAAGATAACCTACAAAAGGTATACATTTGTAATCAACGCGTTTCCTCTACAAGATCCGTATTAGAACTCATTGCCGAAAAAAAGGTGCGGACATTTGCTTGAAGAAAAACGGCACTGCTAGTGATACGAGAGTCGCATCCGTACAGTCTCGACACCACGGAGTTCATAAGCTACGACAAGACTCGCCCGCGCACATGTGTATGTGAATTTTTCTCTAAACAATAAGAAAAAGGCATCAATACCTCGATTTGTCAAAAGGGTCTCTCATGATGGTCGGACGGTCCGATAAGATACGATACGAAGGACATCATGCACAATACCTTAAAGGACACCTTCACCACAGTTCATTTTTCTCAAAGAGTTCCTGGTCGAACGGTTTTTTTAGACTCTTTGATGCATGTGTTTTCTCGGTTTACTTAGAATCATCGCGTGAAATTGTTCGTGAACTACGGTATCTCTCAAATCTTCGGATGATAGGGATCAGTACGTATGTGTGTAGAGTAGAGTCGAGGTGTTCAGTTTAAAGAACGATCTCTGTGAATCAGACTAGTCTCTCAACTGTCTAGCAGCACAGGTGTCCTTAGGAACCGAGTTGATTCGAAAAGGACATCCTGACCGGAATCCAAGGGTGCAAGTCTACCCCTGTTCCAGTTTTTTCGCCAGCGCGGCAGCTAGGAACACGCGGAAGCGTGAAAAGAAGCACAGGGAAAAAAAGGTTCAGTAGACCAAACTATACCGTAGAGTTTCAAGAGAGAATGTGACACGTGAGAGATACTGACAGTTGTGAAAAGAACGGCGCCAGATTCTGCGTGATTTGGCGCCATTCCTTCTTCCGGAAACATTTTAGACGAACTCGTAGTCTGTCAACAAACAACGTAAATATCTGTCAACCACGATGATCAGAGGTTATTGTAACTGGAAGGGTACGTGAACAAAGTGAAGAAATCAGAAAGCTCAAGTTCTTATTATCCTACAGCAACAATAGTATGAACTTATAGGCCGACCAAGTATTGCTATGATAGTAGCGTAGACTGTTGTTAATGTCAAAATTTCTAATAGCTCAGATTTCTGGGAAACCCAAACTGTACCATTTATATATCATAGCTTAGCTTCTGAGAGTGTCACGGGCATTAGTGCTACAGTAGGATTTGGCCCCCTAATTATTTGGAGTACTCATAAATCCTCGAGACTACGGTAACTTAGCAGCAACTTGAAACAGAGGTGGCACAATACCAGGGAACGTTCGAAAGGCAGCCTTCCAGACTTGGAAGTAAAAGTTTAGATAGGGATAATATCCACTGTAACCTTTCTGGTCACAGAAAAACTGTTGAAATCAGCCAACGGAACGTCTCGGACGTGACGTCGCTCGCTAGGAACGACAGTTGCGCAACTACTAATTCGGATCAAGGTCGGCTAACGGAACACGCAGTAAGAGTACCTAGTTCAAAATGCCCAAAAGTCTTTGTGTGTCTGTATGTCTGTCTGAAGCCATTATTGCAATTAGTGTGCACTACTTTGTACGCACACTAATTGTTCGCAAGTCAAGTCAGTTTGGGAGATAGCTTCTTTGAGAGAATGTTGCTTCTGTCATGGTAGCTCGACTGACGGGGGACATGCGGGCGGGTGGAAGTTAGAAGAAAGGGAACCAATACAGGCTGACAGAAGCGAATAGAAACCGGATAAAGATCAAAGCAATCAGACTATGAATCATTGAGTCCCTCTGGAATTACTTGGATAGGAAGTTGGTTTCGAGTTTGAAAGAGTGAAAGAGAAGTGGGATGGGAAGTTTTTCGAGGGATGAGAAGTGGGTTCAAGGGTAAGAGAGTCTGTTCAAAGAGGTTTAACAGATGGGTAGTGAGTTGGGGTATAGGAAGTAGGTTAGAAGACAGGTAAATGGGTTCAAAGGTTCGAAAGTGGGATCAAATGGGGGGAAACGGGTTGACAGGATTGGAAGTTCAATAGACAAGAGAGTAGTTTCAAGGAATATGAAGTGAGTTAGGAATGTCGGAAGTCGGTTTAAAAACTAGGAAGCAGATTCAAAAGCTTGGAAGTGGGTTCAAAGAGTAAGAAAATGGGCTCGATGAGTGAAACAAGTTAGGGATGCCTAACTTGTCAAATTAACAAAGCCGGAAGAAGAGGCATGGAAAATTTATAAGGAACGGCCTTTGGGGTGTGGCTTACTTAGAGAGCAGTAAATGCCATGTATCCTAGACTACTGGGCGGGGAGCAGGTTGGAGATTTGAGGTGTAATTGGCTAGAACGAAAAAACCTTGGAAATAGAGTTTCTAAATGATAAGCAGGTGTAGGGTGTGAGGTTTGGTCGAGAGCAAAGGAGCAGACAGACTGTCTCGCCTGGGAACAAGCGATCGAGAGGTTCGGAACTTATCCAGAGACCTACAGTATTATAAGTTGGACACGAAGCGGAAATATTATGCTAAACTGGATTACTTTGTAAGTCGATCAGATAATGTTCCCTACACCGTAAGAGGATAAAAAGATTTTTTAGGGTTTAAGGAAATCCAGCTTTTCGGTAGTAGTTCTCAGGAATGTTTATATTTTACAGGTGCAACTGATGCTCTAGGGTTCAAGGGCTGCAACACATGTTCGAGATCGTGGGTGTTCCATTTGAACCCGATGATTCGACCTTCCTTAAACATATATGTACAGCTGACTCACAATCAGCCAGTTCCGGATCTCATTGCCAAGGAATTTCTGTTGAGTCATTCCGGCTAGGCATTTTATATTATCCTACGCCTAGGAGTAGTTACTGGAAATTTAGTCTAACAACGGGTACAGTTATGGTCTAGAGTCGGAAAGTCTCTCGCTGTTAAAACACTCGAACGACTAGAGACTAGGCAAGAGTAGCTGGTAGATATGGACAGCGGTAGTGAATTAGCTTTGTTTTCAGCAAGGCTACACAATAAGTATGAAACAGTCAAGCACAGTAAAGGGAACTGATCCCCCTCACCCCAACCGGGTCAGTTTGCTTTGAATGTAGTATCATCGATTTTGTTAAAAAAAAGAGACAAAGCCAGACCAAAGTTGAGCATCAGTCAGATTGATAATCCTAGGAGCTCCCAATTGTGAAATGTTCAATCTTTCGTAACCTTATCGTATGCCACCCTCACTTCCTCCATAAGCTTGAGCATTGCATGCTCAATTGACTCCATCAGAGCTTTTTGAGAGTAGTTTGACCTCTTTCTTAGAGAAAGTCTGGAACACCTAGAAGGCGTGGGAGAGCTATTCTCTGTTCCCGATTAGACTCAACAAAAGCTAATTGCATAGCTTTTTGCGAAGCGGTTTTGGGTTGAATAGGAAGCCAGCCAGCTCAGAAGTGATGTGGAATTTGTTCGTAAAAGTACGATAGGGTTCTAATTTTAACAGAGGTATTGACGAGATGACACGGAGAGTTTAATTAAGCT
Source organism: Oscheius sp. JU75 (assembly GCA_037178855.1). Taxonomy (NCBI): domain Eukaryota; kingdom Metazoa; phylum Nematoda; class Chromadorea; order Rhabditida; family Rhabditidae; genus Oscheius; species Oscheius sp. JU75. The sequence continues at coordinate 726,895 of JASJZC010000006.1, read as the reverse complement.
TTGAAAAAGACTCCATTTCTTAAATCATAAACTTCACGTTTGTCGATTATAAAACAGTGCTAGTGATGTTCTGCAAAGTTGAAGGATCCGACACTGTTGAAAGGTGGCCAATTTCTTGCGCGCGTAGAGGCGGTACAGGGAAGCCGCGCCCGACTACAAAACTTCATAGGATAAACTGAATTGCTCGCACCTATGCCGTTCTGGTTTGGCTATTTCGAGCAAACTCTTTTTTCTATTTAATTTTAGGTTGTTATAAGTTTTTTGGTCCAAAGATTCTCAGTATACCCAATCTTTCTCGCCCAAGATTTGATAATAGTTCCTCCTTGAATTTTTTGCTCGTTGAATTTGTCATAACATGATAGCGTGAGACTCTTCTTTCAACACTTTTGCTCCCAGAATAACGAGCACGACATTTAAGAAGGTTGTCATCTAAGAAAGCATGACTACCCCTTATAACTTTTCGATGAGCGGCCAAGATCAGTCTCTCAAAAAGCTGCCATTACGTCTCGTGCTTTGAAGAACGCTCACTCCTGTAGTTTTTGTGGAACACTGGGGCAAACATCGGAAACATGTGCAAATCTTCACGAGATTATCCGCTCAATGGGGCACGGTAGCCGAGACTAGTTAATCTAGAAGGGTTTTCCGCAGTTCCGGTTTCACAATTGGATTGGGCGAAAACAGGATAAATTCAGCTGCTGCTTTAAATGTGAAACAGGTGTTCTTGAAACAACTAAAGAAACTCTTGCCTACATTTTTTCTCGAATCTAACCGGTTCGAGGAGCATACAGAGTATAGGAACAAAGACGGATAGATGGACAAATAGACAGAGAGACTTTATCGAAAGCCTACGGTACCCTCTAACCTTGAACAACTGATCTTTTAACCCAGACGTTCAAGCATCTTTCGACCTTCTCTCTCAGAAATTACGTGACCATCGTTCGTTGCTCTCTGTGGTCTTTTTCCCATGGTAAATGACGACAGACTTTTTTGATTGCCTTCAGGGAAAATACAGTGGTGAAGTACGTATAGGAGCTTCAAATCTACAAAACCTGATCTAATGAATGAGGAAGTCAGACTTTTCGTTCGTTACTGGACAAAAACGTGGGTTTAGGGATTAGGAATTGACTTTTGTGAAGGGGCAAGCCATTTGGAACTACAAGAGGTCTCAAGGGAAGAGGGATAATCCTATTAGAGGAACATGGTTCGGCTTAGGAACAGAATGTCAAGAGTTCTAGAATAGAGTCTTAGCTATATCCATAGTCTGTGCCTGTACTCTCTTTCAGCAAATACGACGTATTCGTACATTTCTTGATCAAAGGCCGTCCGAGAACTAACTGGTTTAGCTCGAACCAAGAGTATGTACTGGAGGGAAGGTGAAGACGTTGGGTCAGTGACATGGAGAGGATTCGGGGTGACCGAGACAGTTTTCCCTCAAGTCTTGTCGCTTAAAGATTGTGATTAAACTGTCAGATATTGAGAAACCGTCCTAAGAACCGCTTAAAAACTCAAATTCCCTTGAACAAAAAGCTCCCCTGCGAATCATAGGCACCGTAAGAAGGAACAGGTGCCATTCGAACTTATCATTCGACCTTTGATCTCGCTTGGCTCCTCTGCATGAATTGACCTAGCAGTTCCACAGAAGTTGTTTCTTCTTCCTTTTCAGAAAATAGTTAATAGCAACACAGAACTGGGCATGGAGAACTCATAGAAAGTAACTAGACTCCTGATGGAGAGCATCGAACAAGAGAAACATGTGCAAAATTGTTGATTGGGAGAGGGTGAACGAGATTGTTAAGGGGTGGACAGGCTACTTAATGACCAGGTACAGTACCGCGAAAATTTAAATTACCCGTATCAGCATAAAGTTAGATAAGACCCCAAAACAAATACGCACCCTCATCCTGCTTTCTACACCGGGAACAAACAAGCGCATGCAACAGCTGTTGTCTCTGATGCAAAAAGCTCGTGGAAGAAAAAGATTGGGAATGAGGATGAGTCAGGCGAAGAATCAAAAACCAAAATGTTCACCTTATGACAGAAAAGTGGGCAGTCACAGAGAAAAAAAGATTTAAAGTCGTACATAGCTAGGCTTCTCATCGCCTGCATCATCCGATCTTATCCCAGCTCAAAATTTAAGTGTTCGACGCATTTTGTTTAGAAAGCCACTATCACTTAAATGGATTTTTGATAAGGATAAGGCAGATAAATAGGGTGAGAATTCTTCAAACTCCTAGAGTTCAAAAACATTTCACGCTTACCATGTGCTTCGCCTCCGTACCATTTCGGCACGCGCCTAGAAGGACCTACTCGCAGCAGTCCATTGATCAGCCGCTACAACTTTGTGAAACAATGGTTGACTGAGAAACAAAAAGCCCAATATTTATTCCGACTCACAAATAGATAACACGTAGCAAATAATCGTAGTTTTCTACACTTCAGTGACAAAAGTCAGAGACCACCGACATGACCATCGCTTGTCTTTCACCAGCATGACCCAAGCGGAACGCAGTTCCGGAGGCGACTTTCCAGAGCTGTATGAAGACAGCCTCGCCTTTCAGAGCATTCCACGGAAAGTGCTTCTTGGTCAGAGCTTCCAATGTCTCGTCATAAAGATTTAAAACCTTGGTAATCACGGGCATGACCTCCTAAAATTTAACTGGATTAATGTGTCTGTCCGATGGCTACCTCCGGGTCAAATCCGTACTGAACCATGGCCTCCAGGAGAACACTAGCCTTCTGCTCATTGCTCCAACGGGCAATCACAACTCCGTGGAGTTTTCTGAGAATTGACATGAAGGAGTAGCCATTGCTGCGGATCTGGACACTGAGCTGTTCTGTCATGCGGGTCAGATCCTGAAAATCGCATAAACCTTGACAGATAGGGATAGAGACCAACCTGAGTAACATCTTCTGACGAGAGATAGTCACAGAGCTCCTTCTCCCCCTTCTGAACGGGACTAGCGTGCACCGTAACTAGTAAAATTATAGCAGCTGCAAACTTCATGATGCCTAAACAAAGGGGGTTAGTTGTTGTCAGACAAAAAAAGAGATTGTGAAATTTGAGCCAGGAGGTCAGTTGCTGAGAGCGTGTCGCGAAAAATTGGCGAACGCTCGCGGCTCCCGTGCCGTGGGGGCTCTAAAAAGCGAAATCAATCAAGATGATACCCGAGCACGCAAGTGGGAGAGTGGAGGCTCCTTGGATATTATTAGTTTGCTGACGGGGGCAAAGTAATAAAGGGGGATCATCTTAAGCGGATCAGCTTGTTTTTCGGACCGGACAGAAGGCTTGAGGAACCGAGGAGGGAAGGTTCTTGGAACAAACCGGAATAATAATTTACGCCTTCTGTTTCTGACATTCTCTCCCTCGAATATTTACACTCTCAAACCAACTACGAACCTCAGAATGTGCTTGACGCAGGTTGGAGCAATAAATAGGGACCCTGATTCAGGAAATTGCTGGTTTTCAAAGGGGACTTGATTGCTGTCCATTCGTTATGTTGCTCTGTTCATGAAGACTAGGTCATATTGGTGACGTATGTCAAATCGTCTCAAAGTTTCGGAAGCACTGACGGAAGGCCAAAAGGCCAAAGGCTATATCTACCCGGGGGATCCGGGCTTCACAGTGTGTAACAGCCGTGTGGCTCTGGTTATAGCTAGAAAACGGGGGGTCAGTTGGCCTCATTCGAAACAGGGTGCAAAAAAAAATAAAGAGTCAGGAGTCCCAGTGTCTGTTCCTTTTGCAGTCCTGTCCCAGACGGGCGGGTTAACACCTCAGCATACCGCGGGGCCCAAAATTGAGAAAACGGCTTGTAAATCACTGGTTAACGTAGTTTTTTGGAATATTAAACATTGAGAATCTATTTCTGCCAGTTTCTTATTCTTTGGTCTGATCCAAAAAATATCTGACAATGTTTCTTCCATTCAGGTTTAGTGCCGCCGGGTACTTTTGGCTTGGAATTTTGTCCGGTGTTGTCTTAGACACACCATCCGTCCCAGACAGCATCCACGATCGGTTTCTTGACTCACTGGTTTGTGATTGGTCTGCTATACCTTTCTATCCCATTAATAAGCAATGATTGGCTGACAGAGGGAGAGAGGCCTAGAGCTCAATGGCTCGTCTTCACGACACCGAGTCTATTTCTGCCGCAGGAGTACAATCTCTCTGAAAGTACAATGAGCAGAAAAGATCTCTGTCCCCTGATCTCGTCACTTTAAAAGAAAATTATCGTGTTCTGAACTACACCTTCTTGTTATTCTGCTCACCGTGTCATTCGTTAATGTTAGCGTGGGATCTGAATCCGACAAGGAAATCTCACCCTCTGACAGAAAAAAAACAAGAAGCCTCGTCCGAAACAAAAGGAAGGGCAACGTGTTATGCCCTTGAATGAAGACAATCACCTTGTTGGAAACCTCCGACAGGAAGCAACGAACTCTGTACTGTGTGTTCTGTGTAGAAAGGTATTATTGGTACCGCAATAAAACTTGGCTTAGAAGCCTTGAAACAAGTTGGATAGAGATCACAAAGTGACACCATGCTAAATATAGGAAAGGCGAATTCATTGTCCTGGAAGGAGCCGAATGTGGACGGATTGGGCCCTTAATTTGGCTCCCATTTAAGTTGTTGTGGTTCCGAAACTTTTTTGCTTGAAGATCAGTGTCTATCTGACTCTTGCTGTTTTTTTTTCGTTCTGTCTCTCTATCTCGTTCGTCCTCTGTCTTTCTGTCCCACAGTCTCTTTGTCTCTCCCTTTACCTTTCCAAAGATCTTTGACTCACGTTTCACACTTTGATTTCCTACCCTTTCCCATACCATCATATCAATAATCTGTATCCTTTCTTCCAGAGAAGGTTAATCCATCTAAGCGGGGGTGGTGGTTGTTACCCGCCCTCTGGTTCCTCTCTAAAAAAGAGGAATTACCCTCAATTTTCGACCCCTTGTCTCTCTTTCTTTCTTTCTCTCTCGTTCGCGTACAACCATACGTTCTGAAGTGACGTTCCAGAGGCGGAGCTCTGTCCTGCTATTCATTTAGTTGTTTCTTATTCTCTCTCGATGAAAGCAACTCGCGTTCTGTGTTCAGCTCTTCTTACGCTTGGTCATTCTAATTAGGCAGTACAATCTTTCGAAGCATATCAAATTGTAAGCGCAAACGTTTGTCTTGAGCAATAACAGTCATTTGTGTTTTTCTCACAGGTCAATTATCCAAAGCCACCAATTCTTCTCGACTCATTTCTATTAAATGATGAGATCCTCGTTACATCAGCTCACATGCTCAGAACTTGTGTGAAACTCCCAGTTCCTCACTGTCCCGAGCTCTTTAGCTGCTACAAAACCTCTTATTTTAGAGCAATAAATTCTATCTATTAGAAAAATAATAGGAAATTCTATACCACATGAGACTACCAAAAGACGCTCTTACCGGTCCAGAAAGGTGCGAGTTTAAATCTAGAGCTCCTGGGAAGAGACTAGTCAAGATCTCTGCAAAATTTGGTTGTTCAACTATCCAATACCCCCTTTTCCGCTTGAAGAAAGCGGAAGTGGGTTTGAATCTGGGCCACCTGGCTTCCATCCTGAACTCTAGAACTGGAAGCCTATCCAAATACGCTTAGCTAATCCAGTTACATCATACAACGTAAAAAATAATGTCTGGCCTAGGCTCCTTAGACGCTCATTAAACTTTAAAGTCTTCCGTTTCATCAGTTCCATCCAACAACTCCAGTAGAGCATAGCATTAAAAAGCTCAACCCAATGTCGTCATCAGCCTGTTCCGAAGGCCCAAATTGTCCTATTAGCTCATTCCGCCTCGCAACGCAATGACTCAAGTTACAGAGATGTTCGCTCACGGTCTCCTGATTCTGGTCCTCGTCTTCAGCAGCTCTGAAGCAACCTCGACAGCAAGTTTTGAGGATTTATTTACTGTAGGTGGTACTTAATTTTTATTTATAGTATGGATTCAGGATCTGGAAGAGATCGCTCTTCACATTGTTCAGTTGGTCAGAGAGATTCCTGAGTATGGAGACTACCTGAGGACGATCAAGGCCTGCTCTTGGAATATGACTGTCTCTGTAGAGGAACGGGTAGAAATGTGCAAGAAGGATGGACGGGAGTTTGAAGAGATGTTCCCTGAGGTGTGAAAGACAGTGACAGGGAGTACATTCGGATTTCCAGGCCTTCGAGACCAGTGTCCAGGAATCAGTCCAGAAGATTGCCGACGTTCACGAATACTTCGTGCAGCGCTACTTTCCCAGCCAACCCGAATTGGCCACGCAGCTCATTAGCCATTTCTACACGTGGTTCTTGAAGAAACCACTGGCCGAGATGAACGACGATCAAATTAGTGGTCTTCTGATGATCAAGCTGCAACGCTACATCTCGGCTCAGTCCTAAATTGTGATCTTTTTTTCTCACTCATGACAGGTTTCTGTTAATAAAGACCACTGTTATTGTGAAACTTTTTGTACCTCGAGAGTTTCACCTGTACTACCTCTGCATAGACCATTCATTAGACTTGGGCTGGCGCACGTATCAGCCAGCAAGCAGTTTGAGCAGACACCTCAGCGTTCAGTAAATTTAACCCTTTAAAAGAATCGACCTGTCTACCGGTGGACAAACTGCCGGTACACCGGCTTACGGTAGATACTACTAAGCCTAAGCCTAAGTTCAGAAGGAAGAGCTCTTACAGTTTGGCGTTAGCTTTACGTCTCGACGCCAAGTATGCGCGCGAATTCAAATCAGGGCTATTTGAATTTTCCTCTTATTTTCGTCTTTTCTGGGTTTCTTGTGCTACCTGCAATAAATAGTGATGCTCTCGGTCGTAAGAAGGCAAAAATCTGCGAAAAACTAGAAAAAAAGGTGGTAAAATAGAACTAAAAAACTGCCAAAAACTTGGTTTGAATTGCCGCTTGCAATTTTGGGTCTCCGGACGTAAAGCTATGGCCAAACTGTAGACGCTCGTATTTTTGATCATACCATACTATTTTGTTCTGTTGAGGCATAGTCTGTCTACTACAAAACTTCCACATAGACAATTCTTGTTTCGATTTAGAATACAAATGACTTCCCGGTCAATATAAACAAGACAGGCTACATTTTCAACCAAATGGTGCGACTGTTTGAGCTACTTGTCCTCATTCCTTTAACATTTGCAGAGCCCGGATACCATCTCTGTATGAACAATCACTATTTCTCATAATTTGACCTTTAGGCCAGAAGGTTGCTAATAATCCTCCTACGTTTTCAATTGATGACTGTTTCGTGAAGGTCTACAGATGCTTCGTTACATACTGGAAGTAGGGAACAGTCTTTGGCTGGAAATACGGCTGTGTTGAAACAGGACTGTTACGGATTTCGGAAGATGAACAACCTTGGCAGGGAAGAGACGCGCTGCTGTCACACGGATCTGTGTAACATCATGTGGAATGTGGCAAACGGTCCGTCTACGACGGCTCTTCCCACTAGTATCTGATATCCGGACCCGAATCAGAAAGACTAACTTTTGACTCGAAAACAACGAATTAAATTGATGCACTATTGTTATTCTTCACTGTCATTGTCTCACTGTCTCGAAGCCTAAACAAAACTATCTACTTGCGGAATACATGTAAGCAGACCGACAATACTTTGCGAAATCTGAAGTCCAAGAATGATTTGCCTCATATTGCTGTCTACTCTTCTTCCTTTGATCTTATTCGGCCTCAAAGTCCTAGTCGCAACTGTTACATGGGTAAGCACAGAACACTCTGACACGCGGTTTAGGGGAGCCTTTGTAAAACGGTCGTAGCACTTGGAAAACTGCCATGAGCTAACGTCTGTACGTTAACCCTGGACGTGTCAAGTTACTCTCTACAAGAAAGATTCCGTGGTCGGGTGGCAGTACGGCTGTGCAAGGATACCGACTGTTCCGGCAAAAGAAAACCGACTCTGAATAGACTTTTGGAGACCTACTGCTGTACTGGTGACCTGTGCAATGTTTGGAGCTTGGACCAGAGAACTACGTTTCGCACTGCGTAGAGGTTCATCTGTACTTCTATGCAATAAGCAGCTTAAACGAATATCTATGTGGATACAGATTTATTCTATGACGGATCGGCGCAGTGGCAGGCGGAACCAGATTTAATCTAATGTAAGGATCCCGAGTTCGAAACCCGGCTCTAAGGAGAAAAGTAAGAGAGAAAACTTTAGAACAGTTTATTTCTTTTACAAAAAGTGAGATCACTTTAGAACTGATTGAACTCTACCACGAGATCCTTCAACATCTTCAAGCGATTTTCTGAGCTCGCAGTTAAATAATCTTCTTGACTGAAACGTAGGAGACACTTTCTGAAGAAGACACGTCCCCGTTCCGGATGCTCACCAAAGTACTTGCTAATGAACTCGACCTCAACGTCGTTAAACATGGTCAGTAGCCAGTTGGCTTTGCGGAAAAGCTAAAAGCTTACGTAGTCCATGTGGAGAACCGTTTACCTGCTCCTCTGACCATTCTCCATTTCCCAGTGTCTTGAAATACTCGGACAGGACTCCAACCTTCTCCTCGTAGCTCATAACAGGATCGACCAGTATTGGCATCCCGTTCCTTATAAAATCTCTGCTCTCGGGGTATCTTTGAGCGTTCTTGGCCATCAGGTCGCCGACTGTGTTCATTTTCTGAAAAAAAAAATTTGTTTGAAGTACTATGGCAGTCATATGGGTGAAGCTGCTAAAAAAGTCGTTCACTTCACTTAAGTTATTAATTGTTAGATATTCAACTATGTGCCTTAAGTCTGCGTGCGTTCAGTTACAAGTCATTTTATCCTGCTCTAAATTTTAAGTACAGTTTCGATGTACATACGCGTGAAATTTGACGCTTGGTCGGTGTTTTAAGTTGTGATGTTCAAAACTTATGTTGTACCTGGAACAGGTGGTCGTCTTGAAATGGAACTGGCGAGCCTGCGACGAGGAACAACAGCAGAGACATAGGTGGGAGGACTTGGATTTTCATTCTTCTGAAAAAAAAATCTCAGGGAGGGAAATAGATGGGAGAGAAAGGACCAATATCCCACACGAAATGAGGAGTTTATTTGTTCAAGTTCCCTCTGGATGGGTCACGGGGACCGATTACTAATTGCCCCGAAGGCGATCGTGACATCAAAACAGAGAAAAAGTTTGTGGCAGTTGTTTGTTTTAGGAGAAATACCTAGAAAATCATACTTTTAAAGGGACGCTGTTAATATGAGTAGATAGGTAGACGGCCGAACGCGTTTTCAAATCGGGTCCCGCGACGAACTTCCTTAAAATCGCATTTTTTGCATTGTAAACGCGTTCGGCCGTCTACGCATCTACCCATAATGCCAGTGTCCCTTAAACTATCGGTGTAGCAAAATTTTCGTTTTTTTTTCTAGAAGACCATGCATTAAAGAGACTGATGAGTTACGAACCGAAGCACTTTGCGCTTAATCGGAGAGAGTAAGGATGACTTAACGGAACCAGTTTTGGCCCTAATAGCAAAATTTTTAAGGTCGTACCCTGTACGAGAGCAGAATGTTACTTTGCCTTCTGTCTCTCTAGATTGGTTTGTTTTCTTCCACACCGCCGAACCAGTCTGCGCATCCACTCCCAAATTCAGATGCTCTCCAAAGTACTCCCATCTGAACCACAGTTCAGCATGGATCTTCCAGCTCAAATGGAAACAAATTTTAACGTGTCTATGAAAAGAGCTCCCTGTACTTTTACAAAAATAGTCAGAAGAAAACTGCTCGTCTTCCAGAAAGTTGTGGGAATGCCCGAAAAGTAAGTTTTTCAGGCTCACTGAAACTCGTTAAGTTTTAGTCCAGACAGTTATTTCATGATATGGTACAGGAGAGCACTCTTAACTCTTCTGGTAAGTTCATACTCTATCTGAAAATTTAAAATTTTACAGTTTCTGACCGCCTTGCGTCGAAGCACGCAAATATCCTTGCTGCCACCAGGGTCGACGACAGTTACAGTGGCAGAGCGGATGCTTGACCCGATAGTTGTGCTTTCTATGACCAGATTCATATTTTTGTTTGCTGGTTTTTACACGGCAACGACCTTAACAAGGTCTTACAGGGCAAGAATGGCTTTTTTGCAGGTAGGTCACTGGAAAATTAAATAAAAAACAAATTTAGCAAATTGACCAGGCTTTAGACGGCGATGACTCTCTGCTACCCTACTCTAAAGCGAAAAAAATAACAGCCTGTCTGATTTTTGTAGATATTTTCTTGTCGATTTCGTCTGGAATATTTGACACAGGTTTGTAGCTAATTCATTAATAGAAACAAATGTTTTAAGTCTTACGAATGGGCTTAATCACAACTGGTACCCCATTTGTACCAGCCATTTTTACTAATAGCTGGGTATTTTTTCCATTTGAGTGCTATCTGGTAAGGATTTTTGCGAAAAAAAAGTAACGTTATTTTATTAGATGAGCATCTGTCAATGTTTCATCACGCTGTTCTGCATAGACTTCTTCCTAAGCTGTACATACATCAGATATGTGATAGCCAATCTTTGTCTGAGGATGCAGAGAGATTTTAAGTGAGTTCAGCGTCTGTAAACAGTCGCTATAACATATTATTTTTTATACAAATTTGGTCATCTTTAAACCCAATATAACCTCTTCCCCCCACTAACATGTATCTCGTGGCTTGCACGAGGTGGGTAGTCGCCTGTAGGCTGAGATTTGGATGGTCTTGGTCAAATCTCGCTGAGATTTTCTCTAAACTTAAACGACATATTCTCCAGATCTTCTCCCCCACTGGTCAAGCTCCAACACCTGGACGAGATCCAGACTCAGCACCACTCTCTGGTCACCGCAAAACGGAAGCTCGAGGACTGCTACAGTCTCCACGTTTTCGTCTTTTACGGAATGTCCATTCCCGCAGTCTGCTTCCTGTCCTATGTGGCTTACAGGAATGCTGGAGTAGGTGGTCCCGCACATGTTTAAAAGATTTTTTAAGACACAGCCCGGAATCGTTATTTGGGTAGGAATATGGATCTTGGTCATCATATGGCATCTTCTAATCTTGAGTCTTCCCGCTTTTCAAATGACCGAGGAGGTACGGTAGATTTCTAGTTTTTGTATTTTGTGTTCCAGGGTGAGGATATAGCCACGTGTGCCTTCGAACTGTACAATAATTGTCTTAAAAGGGAGGAAGATACAAGAATTTCGGTCTGTTCCCTGTTCTCGTGGAAAACTATAATATTTAGTCTCAAATGCAGATACTCATCTCTCAAATACAGAGCAACAAAATGACTATATCGGCCTATAACTACTTTCCTATGAACAGGAGTATTCTTCTTACTGTAAGTCAGAGAGATACGGGCAACTATATACAAACTTAAGATGTTCTCAGCCATCTTCACTTATTTCCTTATTCTGGTTCAGTTCAGCGAGGAAGAAGTTAACGTGTCAAGTGATATTGCCAAGGCCGTTGAAATTTGCAGGAACCATACGTTGTGATACAAATTTATTGTTGCTATGGAATGAAAACACAAAAAGACATAGAACCTGGTCCTCACCAACTTCCTTCCGGTCTCGGGTCCAAGGACAAATAGACTCTAGGGGTATCCCCTCTCTGCTATACCTATATTGTCGATGCCGAGACGAGGCAGCTATCTCTCTTCTATAGATAATCCACCTCCGGTAAGTATATCGCCCTCCTGGTCTAGGCTATACAGATGGCTGAGCAGGCAGTTTCGATCCTAGCGTCTACTTTAGGCCCCACGGCTAACTTTAGGCCACCACCGCTGTGGAGGGTCTAAAGTTACCTTACCGCCAATACCCTAATGGGGGTAGTCGCCGAGCAGATTCGAATACGTGTCCTCCTGGCCGAAAGCGCACATATTGCCAATACACCAACTTTTGAAAAAAGGCGACACACTGACGCGACAGCTCTTAAAAATTAATGGATATGTTTTAGCTCCTCCAAATATCGGACGGGAACTATCTCAAGCCTCCCTCAGTGACCTATGGTGGTGGTACTGGAGATGAAAGCACCCGCAACGGTAGTGTGTCAAGCAAAACAGGGAGCAAAGTGGGGTCTCGGTCAGGAAGTGTTGTGAGCAAGTCTGGAAGCGAAGCCAGTGACAAGACTTTTTCTGACTACTATGGAGAAAAAAGTAAGGCTCTAAAATTTAACCTAAGAACCCATTTAAGTCGCCTCCAAAACCTCACTCGAGATCGAAGAAGAAATGAAGAAGGGAAATCAGATCGTCCACTTTTATATGACTGCCTTGGGTCTGAACATGAGCTATACCCGTACGACCCCGTTGGCAAAGCTGAACGCAGCTTATTGCTATTCTGTTACAGCCCTGCTTGTAACTTTAACTTTACACAAAACAGAAAGTACAAAATTTCAGTTTGTCAGCAGTCTCCGACGTTTCCAACAGGTCGGCACAAGGGAGCCGGGACTTCCTCCTCTCCCATGGGGACAGGCCATCTTTGACCCGACCATTGTTATCACACTGTGCAATGCCATATTTATAATGACGTAGGTTAAAAAAAAGTCGATGCAGGGCCTCTCCGACTACTGTCCAACGCACTACCATTAGTTTATGCAGCTCGGCTGGATCCCACCCGTACTTTCTTGGCGCGCTGCTTGAATTATGTATCAACCCCTACCATCAACTTCTTCGTCGATACAATCCCGTGTTGATCCGTACAATTCCAGAGGTGCCTTCTCATCCATGATGCTTATTTTGATGAGCCGAAAAATAAGAGATTTTAATGAGGTTTGATTTCTCTATTTCGGGCAGTTTCTTTTAAGTCTTTCGGCTCCACACTGAAAAAATTTCGAGATCATACGGATGAGGCCAAGCAGCTGCGAGCAAATAAGATCATGGTGGCTATTTGTGTAGGATTGTCTCTGTCTTCCGTTGGGAGCACTCTTTGTAAGACTTTAGTCTTATGAAACTAGGTTGGAGTTTAGGCTATAAGATAAAAGCTCTACGTCTGCCATGGATACCAGCTTTCATTACTGATCACTGGTACTTCTGGCCGCTTGAAGTATATCTGGTAGGGGACAGAGAGACAGTGATAGCAACTTTTTCAGAGCTTCATTGCCCAGAACGCCATCTGCATCTTAACTATCTCTTTTGCTACGACCTGTACCATGCTCAGGTACAGTATCCAGAACCTGCTGAAGAACATGGTCCCCGAAGGCGATCACGAGGATTGCCCCCTTCCTGAAGAGTCTCTCCGCCGAATTCGAGACGTACAAATCCAGCACCAGGAAATTTTAAGTGCTAAGACGTTGATGGAAGAAAACTTCTCCTTCGTCCTCTTCTACAGTTATGGATGTGCCATTCCGGCCATCTGCTTTTTGGGATATCTCATATTGAAAAATATTTCGGTATAGTTTTTTCAACATTCTTTAACCAAAGAAATTTTGTCAAATGACGACAATTTGGCCCTGCAATTTTCCCTGGGAATGTGGATCTTCACGACTATGTCAGCTCTGATGATCATGAGCATACCCGCGTTTATGATTCACGAAGATGTGAGTTATGCTGAGATGGTACGGGTGAGACATAATTGTCTTACCCGTTCCGTCTCGCCCTGTTTGAAAACCAAGGTGGTACGGGAAATACTATTCAGCGGGTACAGGTGCCCTTTTGTCAGTCTGTCTCTGAACTCTGATTCTTTCCTCTCGTCTTTCAGCTAATTAAAAGCCAGTCAAAATATGGTCAGAGACCATGTTGAGTTCTAATTTTTCAGGGTGAAAAACTGCTCTCTGCATCCTTCAAAATGTATCACGAGGCCTTGTGTGAGGAAAGAGACCTTCTGGTCGTGGTAGGCTCATCCGTACTTTATCAAAAACTCAAACTTCCAGTCACAAATGACTCTGCTGGTCTTCCAAATCCACTCGGCCAAGCTAACGCTCTCAGCCAGCAACTACTTCAGTATGAACAGGAAGATTCTGATCAGTGTAGGTTGGCAATCACGCACAGTATTCATTTTTTCAGCTCTTCTCAGCCATTTTTACCTACTTTCTCATTCTGGTCCAGTTCGGAGAGAGTACGGCCAAGAACCTGGGAGACAACAGTACCTTGATCAGTGATTTATAAAATTGTTATAATCCTGGTAATCCTGGGGACTGCTCCAGAAAAAATTACATTTATTGACTCGTATTCACATGATGAACGAAACGAATATCCAAGGGCAAATATGGAGGGTGGGGGAGAGGATGAGGTTGCTCTCCAGACCTTGCGCAATATCCGGAAAGCTCCTATTCCAACTTTTCCACTGAACTTCGAAGCCGTTTCTGTATATAAGTGCATACGGCTCTCATTTTCCAAATGGCTCGTCGGAACAGCTACTTAAACTCCATGGACACCGAATCGGTAGGTCGCGATATTCTAAAGTTTACCTTTCCAAGGCTTCGGATCATCTTCCTTATGGAACATTAATGTCCCCAATAACCGCTGTCTGTGGGGGCCCCCTCTTCAGCAATGCTTCAACCAGAAATGGTAGCATTGTAAGCCACACCACCACTGTGAAATCGGAGGGGAAGTCGAGAAAGTCTTCTGCTATCTATTCGGAATACTCTGAAGAGGAGGGAAAGAACAGAAAACCATCTTTTGCTTTTTCCGAGCAGATCCAAAACGATGTTTCGTGGGCGCTGTACATGTACACAAGTCTGCTTGGATTGAATGAGGGGTAGGTGATAGTGACAGTGACAGTAGCGACAGAAAAATCTTCCAGATTCTTTCGGAAGTACAGAGCTTTGAATAAGGTCTACTGTAATGTGGTCATAGTTATTTTAGTAAGTCATCGCCTCCGAACAAACTCTTAATCTCCCCAGTTTCTCGGAAGTTTCCGTCGCTTCCAGCAGATCGGAACCAGAGAGCCTGGACTCCTTCCTCTTTCCTGGGGCGAAGCCATGTTTGATCCCACGACTGTTCTTACTATCTGCAACGCAGTGTTTTTATTTAGTGGAGCTCTTGCAGCAACATTCATGTTGATCTTCAGGAAGAAGAGGAATTTCCTTACGAAGGTATGTAATCAAGATACCCGAATACTTGAGTTCGTTTCAGAGCTTCAAGACACAGATTCAAGCTTGGCAAGAGGAAAGAAATGATGAAGAAGTTGCCAGACAGACGGTTATTACTGTCATCTTGTGTCTGGTTTTCTCGTTTGTAGCCTCGTCGAGCAAGCTGTGTGAGTCAGAGACAGAGACAGAAACAGAGACTTACTTTCAGTGTACAAGATAAAAGCTCTGCAACTACCCTGGCTCCCGCCTTTGATTTCCGACCACTGGTACTACTGGCCCGTGGAGTTTTACGTGGTAACCTCCCTGAGAATCCCTGTCAATTTTTCAGACCTTCATCGCCGAGAGCGCAATCTCCATCCTGACCATCTTCTTCTCCCAAAGTTGCACCATCATCCGTTTCAGTATACAAAATCTTTTAAAGGAGATGGTTCCCGAGGGAGATCATGAAGAATGTCCCCTTCCCGAAGAATCACTGCGTCGTATTCGCAAGGTCCAAATCCATCATCAGGAACTTCTGTGTGCGAAGATGACCCTGGAAGACCACTTTTCTTCCATTTTGTTCTACAGCTATGGTGTTGTCATTCCCGTAATTTGCTTCTTGGGCTACCTTATCGTGAAAAACTTATCGGTAAGGGTACAATGAGCTCAAAAGTTCGTTCAGTCCGACAACTGGGCCCATCATATTTCTCTCGGAATGTGGATTCTGACCCACATTGCGGCACTTCTTATGATTAGCATACCAGCTTTTATGATTCATGAGGATGTGAGTTCATATCAGACAGAGAGGCGGAGAGACAGAGAGACAGTAAAAAAGAATATATCCCTTAGGGCGAAAAACTTCTCTCTGCTTCCTTCAAAATGTACCACGAGGGCTTGTGTGAAGAAAGAGATCTTCAAGTCGTGGTCAGCTCCCCTGTACATCATCAATATCTCAAATTTCCAGTCACAAATGACCCTGCTAGTTTTTCAAATCCACTCGGCTCGTCTGACTCTCTCTGCCAGCAACTACTTCAGTATGAACAGGAAGATTCTGATCAGTGTAGGTTGACAATCACGCTCAGTATTCATTTTTCAGCTATTCTCGGCCATCTTCACCTACTTCCTCATCTTGGTCCAGTTCGGACAGACTACTGGGCAGGAAGTAAGAAGAAATAGTACGGTGATATACAAATAAAGACATTTTGGGAATATGTATCAGTTGACAGTACTGTTTTTACACATTTCTAGCGCGGTTCTGAAACAGCTGCTCATCTCCAAGGGCTCGTCATTGCCACCAAACTGGACCAGGATTAGGAAGTAGGTGAAGACGGCTGAGAACATCTGGAAAGACCAGGGTTCTCTGTCTATCTGTCTCTCTTTTATTCTGGCTTACCGTAAGCAGAATCCCTCTGTGCATTGGAAAGTAGTTATGAGCCGATATTGTGATCTTGTGACTCTCTATTTGAGCAATCAGAATAAGCATTTGGGACTTAAATTGTGTTTTCCATACACTAGAAAACTTACAGAAATCCTCGGGTCGTCCTCTCCCTTTAGACAGTTCTGATATAGTTCAAAAGCGCAGGTTGTGATCTCTTCTCCCTAAATTTGGTGAGCAGAAAGTTCTCACCCATACCTCCTCAGTCAACTGAAAAGCCGGAATACTGATTATGAGCAAGAGAATAATATTGACTACCATCCATGTCCCCAGGCCGTACACAATTCCTGGGAATAACTGTAAATGGTACGACATTGATGTAGGTGCCGCCCAGACCCTGTAGTTTCTGTAAGAGACATAGGCCAGGAAGCAAATGCACGGAATGATGATGAAGTAGTACAGAAAAACGGTCAGACTGTAGCAATCTTCCAATTTCCTCTTGGCTGTCAGGAGGTGGAAGTGGCGACCTTGAATCTCGTCGAGGTACTGTAGTTTAACCAAGGGAGCAGCTTCACTGAAGTTAGAGCTTAGGATCTGTCTCTGTCTCTGTCTCTCTCCCTTTCCAACCTGAAGTCCTTCCTCATCTTCTGGCAGACATCAGCTATAACGTAACGCAGCAATGTACAGCTACTATAGAAATCCACTGCGTTCAAAACGATGGCACACTCGCAAAATAGAGTAAGACCACCTTCAAAGGGAAGATAGTACCAAGCAACTTTGATCAATGGAGAAGCCCAAGGCAGCTTTTGGATAAAGAGTTGTCGAAGTTTTCCGGCTGAAAGGAAATATATTGGGTTTTCTTGGAAACTAACTGATTTCGGCAAAAGTACATGCCAGTGACAGAACAAGGCAAACGTATACAAGATGACGGCTCAGCTTTTTGGCTTTTTCTAGAATCAGAGCGGATTCTTCGGTGTCGAGGACGGCGTCGACAGCCTGGAACACGGATAGAGACTGACAATGACCCGATTTACCGTCAAGTACTTTTTCCTCGATTTACACATCAGACCCATGCTCAGTCCCGTTAACAGCCCACTCAATGTGAACAGTAGCCTTGTAACAGAAAAGATTACTCCCGGATTGAACAGCGCCTGCTGCATATTCCCGAATTTGTGCTTGTTCAATGGGTATTCATTGTCTAATATGCTCGACTCTCCCAGCTGACTGACTCGTCGAAGCGTGCAGGCGAACTAAAAGTACTTTCATGAGTTGAACAAAGAGTCTTCTGACCCCGAAAAGAAAAAGGGCCCTGGCCTGACATAAAGTCAGACCAGAGCTCTTATCTCTTCAAAAAACCGTATTCTCCCTAGACCACTTCGGTGAACTCGTTCTACAACGAACATGCTCTGAGGGTACCGCTGGTACGATCACTTGATCCCGAAAGCTGACTTTGAGGGACGGAGCATCGTATTCATAAGGACCGGCGCCAGATAGCACGGCGGTGAGACGGGGATCCCTGTCGTACCCGATATCGTACGGCTGCGATATTTTACAAACTAGATTTTGATAGGGGCTACACCTTTGTATAACATGATTAGGCCAAAAAACGGTGTTTTGGGTATGTCATGTTTAGTTGAAAATGGTCTGTTTGGGTGGAGCATTTAGTACTGTTCACTCACCATATAGAATAGTATGATACGTCTCATCCAGTTGGAAAAGGTCCCATTGTGTCTAAAAGTAAAATTAGTCTAGAGCAGATATGAACACTTTACCCTTCATGCAGCCCCACCAGATCCATGAACCTTGTCAAGGGCCTCCGAGCCTCTTTGGTGAAGCTGAAGGGTTCAGGGACATGTACCTTGGTGGGAAAGATCTTGTTCCTCATGAACTGGAGTAGATTCTTCTTTTCTGAAGCTTTTTCTGTCTCATCTGGCTTTTCGTCTCTCGGAGATGGATTTCTTGTACTGCTTGACTCAGAACTTATTGGCTGGAGCTCACTGTGATGGGACGAAGCACCATCGTCACTCATTTCTACGGGTTGTTCTGGAAAAACAGAGTCATGAATGGTCAAAAGAGGCTGTGTATATCTGTCATTCTGTCTCTCTGCCTCTATCCCTCTGTCTCTCTATCGCTCTGCCCACAATCAGGAACCAAAAGAGCTGAAAAAGCAAGGGCGTAGACCTTCGGTCTTTAAAGAGTACTCCAATATCGCCCTCTGAAACCCATAAAAAAGAGAGGAAATTAGAGAAATCTGATCCTGGAAGAGTGTGGCCCGTTATTTGAATGCTGGACGCCGCCGACGACCCGGCGAATCAATTAACAAAATGGACAGGGCTGGAGACAGCTTTATTGAGAATTGGAAGACAACAATTGGAAGTTGAGAACAAATGTTCACAGAGAGGGGAGAGACGACAGAGGTGCTCCCTGTTGGACGCCGTCGAACTGCATAAGAATGAGGAAGTAGGTGAAGATGGCTGAGAAGAGCTGGAAGAGAGTGATTCGGGAAGACAGAGAGACACGGGAACAGAGTGTCAAGGGTCAAACTCACACTCAGCAGAATCTTCCTGTTCATGTAGAAGTAGTTCCCCGCCGAGAGAGTCAGCTTGGTTGAATGCATTTGGAAGGCCAGGAAGTTCATCTGAGCCAAGACCAGGAGATCTCTCTCCTCACAGAGAGTCTCATGGTACATCTTGAAGCAGGCCGAGAGCAGCTTGTCACCCTAGAATATTCTGGTAAGACTTTCCGTTTCTCTCTCTATGTCTGTCTTTCTCTGTCTTTCTTTCTCTCTGTTTCTCTATATCTCACTCTGTGTCTCCTTTATGTATGTCTCTGTTTCTCTGTCTCTCCTTACCTTCTCATGAACCATGAAGGCCGGAATACTGAACAGTAGCAGAGTGATGACCATGTGTACTATCCAGATGACTATGGCTAGAAGCTCCGCAAAGTCGGCATGGATGTTCCGAGTTATGATGTAGGACAGGAGACAGAGAATGGGAATACAGGCTCCGTAGGTATAGAACAGGGCGAAGGAGAAATTGTCCTCAATCAGAGATTTTCCATTGAAGATCTCTTGGTAGTGGACTTGTACATCGTGGATTTGTTGGAGTGAGGCTTCGGGGAGGGGACAACTTGAATGAGTCACTGTCTCTCTGTCTCTCTATCTTGACTCACTCTTCTCTGACAGACGGAACCATCTCATCTATTAGTTTCTGTATGCTCATTCTCAGTATGAAGCAGAGTTGGAAGAAGAGAATAGCCAGCATGGAGATGGAGCTCTGTGCTATAAAGATCTGAAACTTTTGGAATTATAAGAGTCTGCTCAGTATTGACCACGTAGCCTTCCAGTGGGACAAAGTACCAATTGTCATTGATCAGATGAGGCGTCCAGGGTAGACTGATCACTCCGAGCTTGGATACTGTAACTGGTTCAGTAGACAACTGTCTCTCTATCTCTTGACTCACACATATGAGTCACTGCCATGATCATCGAGAAGGCAAAGCTTAGTCCGACCAGGAACTTGTTCAGATGGAAGTGTCTCTTGTCATGCTCCTCTGTCCGGTTCTTTCCTAGCCCACAGTCCAGTACCTGAACACTTCGCCTGGGTTCTTCACTATCTTGACTACCTGATAGACCCTCTGTCTCTGTTTTTGTAACTTCAACAGCAGGAACGAGGCTGATGTCCCACTGAACAGGAACAGAGCATTGCAGACAGTGAGAACGACTGCCGGATCAAAGACAGCTCCTTGAAAGGTGAAGGGGACGACCGAGTCAGTGTTGTTGCTCCGGACTCCGATTTGAGAGAACTTTCGAACGGTGGCACACATCTGGAAGAGAGGACGTATCAGTTGGTAGTAAACTCTCTAAATTACTGTTCTGACTCTTTGGATCTTGGAAAACGTCTCGACTCATGTGAGACTTGCAGTTCAGTCAGCTCACGGACAGTTTTCTGTTGAGGAAGTGTACTGCACAGCCTGTACTCATACTGTCTCTCTGCCTCTCTCTCTCTCTCTCCCTCCTTCCTGAGACTATTCTATACTCTATTAATCTGTACTACTATATCTGTCCTGTACTCTCTCTCTACTGCCTCTGTAGACTGGTCTATCAGGATCAGTTGGCACCGTTTCAACACCTACTCACCAACATGAGGATGACAGTATAGTTGTAGACGGTCATTCTCCGTCTCCACTTCTGCTGGAACCTGAAACTACTCTTTCTCGATCGATTGCTGGGAGACTCACGTGTGGTTCAGACCAATGATCATCATGTACATGTAGAGAGGACGAAGAACCTCGTCACAGTACGTTCCAGTCATGTCGATTTCCATCGACATCTTCCGGTCAATCACTAAAAGGAAGCTAATAGAAAATACAGTAACCAACCTCGTTTCCTAATAACGCGCATGCGTTGCTGGAACTCGGGACGCTTCTTGGCCAACATGGGACTCATAGTCTCCAATATGGAGAAGCCCTGATTCCGAATTTCGCCTATGGTTCGCATGCAACTGGCGCCGACGCTCAGAGTGAGAAAAGGAGCTGCGGAGTTTGGTTTCAAAGTATCTCTCTCACTCTCTCAGGGTACTTGTCTCTTTAGGAGACTTTATATGGGGGTAGGAAGTGACTTACCAACAGAAAGTAGAGAGTTGACCCATTGGGGAACGAAAGACATGGTACAGGAGGGAGCCGAGGACAGGACATTGACAGTCGGGGTGAAGAAGCTGCTGTCTGAGAGACGACGTCGGCGGATGAAGGATTTGTCAGGGTTCTGGAAGTTTTCTTGAACAGTCTCTGTCTCTCCAGTAGCTCATTTTTTTCCTCCTCAGAACTCTTGCTAATGTATCCTCAAATTACAACTATCCAATTACGGAGCCTCCCTTTCAAGGGTGCGAACTCCAAAGATGCGGAAGCACACGCGATCCACAGAAAAAGACTCACTTCAGGGATTGGGGGCTCGATAGTTATAATGATGGAGGTTTCTTTCATTTGGACAAAAAACAGAGTCGAGGAAATAGAAATGAGATAAGGGGCCAGACAATTAAGGAAATTAAGGGGCTGGCTCATGGACATTCGATTAAGAAAGATCTACGGGATGAACTCAAGAGAACAGGAGACAGAGGGGCAGTGACAGATCTTTGAAATTTCTTTGTGTTTTGATTTTTTTTTCCTTCCTCTTGAAAATTAAAAGATTCTGAAAGTGAACAGTTGATTTTATTGCGTACCTTCCACCGACTACCGTAGTCCAAAATGCATCTCGCTGGTCAATTTGTTGGCTGCAATTCGGGGCTCTCACAGCCAATAAATGACGCTTTTTCATCTCCTCTCTTTTCTCACCTTTTATTATAAAGTCTTTTCCCCTTTATTCCGCCAAAAATCGAAAGATTTCGTCTGCTGAGCGGTCACTCAATATTGTAGAAGGAATGTACTGGGAGAATGTAAGGTTTCTGGGAGATTAGGATCGCAAAAATAGTTCTGGGTGAAGCAAATAGTTTTAGTAAGTGGGGAACTGCAGAGGAGACAGACCTCTCATTAACAGACCCCTTTCACCCTCGTTCCAGAACCTCTAAAAGGAATGATCTGATAACGATACATGACCTCGGGGTCGTCCCTACAGTGCGGGCGTCGGGACCGGTTGCCAGCCACGCTTCGACGGTTGCCGTCTCTGTCTCTCTTTCTCTATAACACAGAGAGAGAAACACATGTGAGCCGACTGGGCGGGTAGTCAACCGGTCATGATAATCTGACTGTGACAGCGACGGAAATCCGAGTCACTCCTCCCCCCATGGTGGCAGCACCAGAAGACGAAATTCCCCTACCCTCATCTTCTACATACGACTTTTTCGAGCAATGTCCCGTAAGTCACTCTGTCACTCTGCCACTCTCTCTGTCTCTCTTACTGAATTGTGTACAGGCACGAGTGGTCAATGTATTTTACTCGACCAGCATTCGACCAGAAGACGCTATGATCCATCTAACCGTGCCTGACACTCAGGTTCTGGTGGAGAAGAATGATGGGATTAGTAAGTATACAGTAAGTGACTTGCTCTTTTTTCAATTTCCCGCTTTTTTAGGCCTTCAATATCCATGTCAATGGATGGTTCCATACCGCTGTCAGGTTCAGTCAATTGTGGGCACTGTCAGAGACTATAAAACACCGGTAAGTCTCCCAGTCACTGTCTCTCTGCTTCCCTCCCCTCACTCCCCACTTTTCCAAGATTCTGTTCATGTAATCGAATACTAGGCATGTATTAGCCTACTTGATAACAAATTTGGAGACACTCTAGAAGAAAAACGTGTGAACTGGCCAAAATAAGAGACAGCCCTTTAAACGTCCACTCTTCTTTGGAAGCAGTCTATACGCTCCTGATGGAGCGTTCCAGAGCACTTTTTGCATTTTGAACAGTTTTGCTTCCTTCAAACTCGACTTGTCAACTCTAATCTAGGATAACACTTGACAAAAAAGTCCACATACAACCATCAAGTGTTATCCCAGATTAGAGTTGACATGTGTAAAAGACGCTTCTTGCAAACTGTAAAGTTAAGATCACTCTGTCTATCTCTCTGGGTCTCTGTGGCTCTTAGTCTCTCGGTCTTTCTGTTCCGATTTCCAGTTCATCTCCCCACATAATCTGTGTACATTTTGTGTCCTACCCTTATCAAAACAGCCCGAGTTCAATCAATGTACCGGAAACAAAATGATCCTCTGGACAAACATGACATTTTACAGATTTGGTCTTAAATACCGCGGTCCACCCTTCCCGCCCAAAAAGCTTTTCAATCTAAATGAGAAGCAGCTGGAGGAACGGAGGCTAAAACTGGCCAAGTGGTTAAACGGATGTAAGTTTTAAATTTTCCGTTATTTTTCAATTCTTATAGTAGTCCAACACCCCGAGATCGTCCGGCATCCTACCATCGAGAAATGGTTCCTGGATGCCCAAGTGAGCAGCTTCCGCGCCACTAGCATCCATATAACCCTGGACATTTATTTGGCTGATGGAGAGAAGATGATCATCAAGACGAATGTGGATACTCCAACGAATTCTGTCATGAAGCTACTGGCACAGTCGCTGAACATCAACGGGGAGATCCTGCTGTGGTCTTTTGGACTGTTCATGGTCAAGTCCCTGGACGAGGGGGACAGGAACTCAAGCAATGTTCTCTGTAGGTTTCTTGGAATTTTTTCATGATGGATCAGGTTCAAAACCTACAGAAAAAAGACTCTAACCTGACATAAAGCCAGGTCAGAGCACATCTCTCTTCAAAAAGCAGTATGTGTCCCTAGACCACTCTCGAAGCTACTTCGGTAAACTCGTTCTACAACGATCATGGTCTGAGGTACCGCTGGTACGATCACTTGAGCCTGAAAGCTAAGCTGAAGGGCCGCTTCCGGTATATATGGGGATTGACCGGCGCGAGAGGATACGGGGGTGACACGGGAGACAAAAACTAAATAGCTCTGCACTCGTCCAGAAAATGACTTTAAAACAATGCTTAAAAAACGATGCTCTGCAAAGTTGTAGATTTTGATAAGGGTTACAGCTTTGCAGATCTTAAAAACTCACTTTTTCGACCCCTAAAATGCCAGTGCAGTCGTGTTAGGGTGAACTACTATGGACTAGTGTTGTTCAAGTAGATAGTTAGTATTTGACACAATTAATCAGTTCCTACAAATTAGACTTGGCCGTTTTTGCGTTTGTGTATCATCGAAGTACCCGAGAATCATCTGGGATTCTTTGAGCATCGTGTTTTTAATATTATCTAATACGTTTCATTCAAGGTGTCCGTCTCCTTCGAAATTTCGAGTCTCCTTACATCAGTCTCCAGCAGTCCAACCAGAAGTCAGCTGCTCAAGGCATCTACCATCGACTCATGTTGAGGAAACTGGTCTGGGATCCGAGGCTTGAAGAGGCTTATCTGGATAACCAGGAGGTTACAAAGCTTCTTTATAAGCAAGTAAGTTTAGATAGACCGAGAAACAGAGATATACAGAGACACATTAACAACAAGGCAAAGATACAAAGAAACTTAGGGGCAGGGAGACAGAGACAACCATCCTTTTCAGGCCAAAACAGACTACATCAACAGAAGGTTCAAAGCTTTGCAAGCATCCCAAACTGAACAGTTGAAGAGTCTAGAGAGGAACAATGACCACGTCAGAGTAAGTCACAGTCTGACCAGATTCCTGTCTTCCAGTTCCTCAGAATGTGCCATCTCCAGCCCAGCTACTCTTATGAGATCCTGAATGACTGTACTTCCAAATATCCAGTGGATGAGACCAAGTGTAGAATAAAGATAGGGAGAAGACAGATTGTTCTGAACTTTGGAGCCAATGTGAGTTCTGAAGAGAGACGGAGGGATAAAGAGACATAGAGACAGAGGCTCATTCTATCCTTTACAGTACACCGAAGAAGCCGTCTTCAAAGCTACCCGGATCAGATTCTGGAGGATCAGTCAAGTAGACGGTCAGCACATTCCAACAGTCTTCGACTTTGAGTACATGACCGGAAAGGACTCTTTCCAATGGATCAGTCTCCAGACAGATCAGGTACTGTGTCTCATGCTTTCTCTGAGTTATCCTTTTTCAGGCTGTCCTCCTCTCCCTTCTCTTCCAATCCGTCGGGAACGAGATTCTTCACGAGTACCGCAACATGTCCATCGAAGACCAGCTGGCTCTGAATGGTGGTGGCTGTGGCATGTCTATGTATCTGGACCCTCCGAAGAGACAACTGGAGGGGAGAGTATCTAGGGAAGAGGAACCAGAGAGTTCCACGATGAGTAGGACAAGTTCTCATTCTGGACTGAGCATCAAAACGGCGAAGAGTGCTATCAATGATGACCCAGGGATGGCTGATCTTTTTGAGAGCTTCAATGATGTCTTCACTACCATTACGGTAGGTTTCTGTCTGTCTCTCGGTGAATGTCGCTGTCCCTGTCTCTCTGTCCCGATGTCTCTGTATCTGTGTTTCTGTCCATAACATTCCAAACTTTTCAGGATGTCCTTCCCCACCACAACGAGGCCTTCGCCAATATTTCCAACGAAGACCTCTGAATTTTATGTTAGTACCGAACAGTGCTGTGAATTACAGGTTGTGAGAGCCATTACTAGTCTACTATCTTATGCATAATACTTGTATTTTTATCCATGAAATGGGTCATATAAGGTTGTGAGAAAAAAGAATGTTACAAGTTTTTTGATCCTGCAAGTTTGTCTCTGTGCTAGTTCTTCGATGCGAATCAAATGGACTTTGCCGAGATTATGAGAAGGCTAGATTTACTGTATTCCTTTATATTGTTCAAAGTCAGTCGTTGCTACCAATCGAAGCCGATTTCAGAACCAGCTGTTAACAGTAACTAATAAGGTCTAGGCATACGTTTGTCAAGTGTCTGTGCTCTTCCCTGCCTTAGCATTCTTCATCATTGCAGAATTGCAAAAAAAAAAAAAAAAAAAAAAAACCAAACTTGAGCTAACTGTTCATTCAGTGTATAAAGACAGAGAGAGAGAGAGAGGATAGTCATAAAAGAGATTATACAGACCACCGTAATCAAAATAAATAAACCGGTTTTTTGATTTTAAAAAAAAGATAGCAAGATCAAGCCTCTTCCTTCTTTCCACCGCGCTTCAGGGCGAGCTGTTGGGCTTCCTCGATCAACGGCACGAGTTTGCCCTCTTTGGCCAGACACTTGATCATCTCCAAGAGGAATGGGAGGTAGTTGTGACGGCGACGCACCGATTCCTGTCTGTAGCGAGCCATCTTCTCTTCTTCGGCTTCCAGCATCATCTGGAGCTCCTGGAGCACCTGCGCGTCGTCGATCGACGGCTCGACTTTCTTAATTTTGGGCTTTTTTAAGGAGGAAAACGAAGGATACCGTGGCAATCTCCTCAATCCGACGAAGGAACTCGGATTTGCGGTCGGTGATGACGGCCATCAGGTTGAAATGGATCTCGCCCTCGCTGTATCTGGAAAATGGAATTAAAATATCGAATTTTGATAATTTTGTATATACAGCCTGACTTTCGGTCATATTTTAAAGACGGACATGATACGGTGGATAGGATGAGACCAGATTCTCTGAACAGGTACACACGACAGGGACACAGGACAGAGAACCCAGCCAGATTTTTGGGGAAAACAGTGGGCATAGAATAAGTCACAACTCTTGACTCAAGTGTCACATGGTAGAGAATCCGGTCAGATCTTTTGAACAAGAAACGAGCAGAGAGTACAGAGTCACTGAACAGTTCGTCCCACAACGAAGGAAGGGTCAAGATAGGTAGAGAGAGAAGGGTCAAGATGGGTAGAGAGAGAGAGAGAGAAAACATTAAAAAAGACCAAAACCCACTTTTGAATACGCATCTGAATCACCGGGCGGACAGCATCGAGCCAGTCGCTGCCCTCCTTCACTTGAGCCACTTCCAGAGGAAAGTCCCTCAGTCCATCCAGCTCCAGGACCTTGTCCCCATGAGGAATGTAGCTGATGAAGTGATAGTTGTCCTCCTCCTTGCCTCCCTTCACATCCAGCTCATACTGCGTCTGTCGCGCGAAGCTGTTGTGAACCTCCCGGATTTGATCCGAATTCGACAGCGTCAGTCCTTTGGTAGCTGGGTCGAAATCCTTGGCAAAGTCGCGATAGTCGGAGAGAATCTGCCCGAGCTCGACCTTCGTATTCTTCACATTCAGCAGCATGTTGACGAGTGCCTGCGTGGCACAGGCATTCTGGATTACCTAGAAAAGTAACATTTTGTGATGAACAGGGTGGCTAAGGAGGGAAAATCGAACCCGGGTCGTCTGGTTCAAGTTGATGCCTCTTAACAATACACAAACCGTTTCAAAACTTTTTGAAGAAATATATCTTGTATTGAAGTAACGGTACTCCTAGATATGAATGCGTATCCTTGCCCAGCTCAAAAAATCTCTACGTATATGGTATTTTCCAAAAAAAAGCCAAAAAAACATCCAAATCCTTAGTGATTATAATAGGCCTCTACCCAGATGGCTTTAGGCAGAAAGAGATTACATTTCGTCAAGTTTTTTGAGCTGTGACGAACAATTCGCTGTGACATTTTGGGGATCCCGTGTCGAAATAAAGTTACAGCCCTTTAAAGGGACTGTCACCGTGAGGAGATGAGAGGACGGCAGAACGCGTTTTCAAACCGGGTGCCGCGAAGCTCAAAATGCATTTTTGCATTTTTCTTCACACAATTTTATGACTTCTAATTGTATTTAATCGACGAAGGGTCGAAATCTACTCTAGAAACGTCTACTTGACGTCAAAATGCTAAGGAAAATGTTGATAATAAGAAAGGGGATAAGAACAGCGTTTCCTCAATTGTCTCCATTATTCACGGTATTTTTGACGTTGAAGCAGATGTTTCTGGGGTAGCTTTTGGCGGTGAGTAGATTGAACACACTTAGAACACACAAAAAAAGAAGAGTAAAGCACCAGAAAATCAAAAAGTGCATTTTGAGCGAAGTTTGTGGTGGGACCCATGTACAAAAGTGGTTCCACCGTCCCTTCATTGCCTTTTTTCATCAGCCATTTCAAAGCATAGACCCGGGCTCGATCCTCCGGGAGTGACCAAGTCGTTCAACAGGCTGTTTTGAGGTGCAAAGTATTAGCTCCCAAGGCTAGAGAATGACAGGCTTACAATGCACATAAGGTGCTTGAATATCCTACCTGTTGGGCGAAGAAAATGTTGTTTTCGTTCTCGATCGGCGTTCCACTCGGCTCATCTCCGGCGCGCCATTTGAAAAGGAAGACGAGACCGATGATCGGGCGCAGGTTGTGGAATTCGCTTTCGTCGAGGCTGTAAAGCTCTTCGACCTGGAATGTTTGGGTAAAATGGCTGTAAAAATGGGGGGAAAAGTACCTGGACTCCCTTGACACCGAATCCCTTCAGGAGCTCCGTGAAGACGCCAGGATCGCTCTCGATCAGACACCAATTACCGGCCATTTCTTCGCTAGAAAAAAGTATATTGAATGAGCAAAGTATGTACAGAGAAGAGAGAGAAAATAAATGCAGTAGGACGGTTGATACGAGAAGGAATTTGGCTCTTGGAATTTAGTAATTTCTTCCACTTTTAGAGTCAAGTTTTGATAAGATCATTACAAGAAAGAGTCATATTTTTCTTCTGAAAGGCTAGAAAAACTAGAGACATGAAAGTAGACAATGTGGGACTCTAAGCTTTTCATCTTCGAACGATGAATTGTTATCAAAAGAACCTTCGAACCATAGCTATCACTTACACCACTGAATGCATTAACTTAAGCAACTATCAACAAGAACTCCGCCGCGTTTCAATAAAAATCGACTGGAAAAGGGTAGGAGAGACATTCAAGCTATTGGACACTATTTAGAGCAAAAAGCAAGGATGTCTGCAAAACTGCATAATTTGCAGCCAAGCTGCTTCTAGAACATAATTTGCTTGAAGTGAGCACGAATACCCGCGAGAGAGCTTCCTTTACGGCAGATATCTCGACAAAAAGTTGTAAGTACCGGAAAAAAAACATTGAAAAAGGGCTCGGACATACAAATTGCGCACTTTTCAACCATATATCTGATTTAAAAACACGAATAAAAGATACAATTCCTCGCCTGAACGAGCTCCAAACATTTGCAGTCATCCGAAAATCTTGAAGAACGATTTATAAGCATCAAATTAACGATAAAATTATGAGAAAAATAGCGGGAAATACATAGTTAGGTGAGGATGAAGATCACAAGGAGGAGCCCCTCATTTAAAGAGGGAGTAACCGAGGCAATCACGTCTTTTCTTCCTTTCCAGTCTCGCGGGCTTTTCTGGCTCTGAAAAATAAAATTTTTCCGTGATCTTGCACGAAAAACTGACTCCCGAGCCCGTTTTGGACATTGCTTCCGGTGCTTACGGCAATGGTGATGCCTTAGGTGGTGTCGGCATCGAGATTTGGGCTTTTTCTCCACCGGGCCGTCTTGATTGCCTTGAAAGCCAGGCAGGTCCGTGATTTTCGTATTTCGGAACTCGTCACGATCACGGCGCGCCCGAGCCGCGTCTTTGATCTGGGCTCTTTTCCTCTCGGTAAACTTTTCATCAATATCTTTCTGCAAGTTTTTTTGGTTAAAGTGAAAAAAGGAGAGTACCTGGATTGGGACAGGAATCCGGGGAAATAGGGTCCCATACCAGTCCAGCTTGGTCATCATGATGCGCAGAAGCTGGCCGAAGGTCATGGAATCGCCCCCGCCGGAA
The DNA here is from genome assembly GCA_037178855.1 of Oscheius sp. JU75. Classification (NCBI taxonomy): domain Eukaryota; kingdom Metazoa; phylum Nematoda; class Chromadorea; order Rhabditida; family Rhabditidae; genus Oscheius; species Oscheius sp. JU75. The sequence goes on along the minus strand of JASJZC010000006.1, from coordinate 697,337 downwards.
CGTGGGTCGACTTCATCCTCGTCGTCCTGGAAAAATAGTATTGAAGCGCTACAGAACCATTGAGGACTCTCAGCACCCTCAAAACCAATAGAACTTCGAATGCTCGTTTTTCCTAAACTAACGCAGAAAGACTGAGAGGCTCTCACATGAACTACTTTACATGGCGAGCGAAAGAGAGAGAGAGAGAGAGAAAGAGGGACCTGGCCTGGCTTGGCTGGTTAAGCTTGCTATTCCTGGACAGTCTGGCAAGAATTTTGATATTAAAACATCAAGCATTGATCAAGTGACAGGGTTTCGGAAGTCAATATACAACCTAGCGCAGGTAACCAACGCACAGGCCGCAGCTGCGGCAGTCGTGGTTTCTGAGAGTACGAAAACCCACCAAGTACGGCTCAAACCATGCCCAGAGGTCTGCCGGGGGCTGTGTGAATCGTATGTACATGAAGCCCATGCCTCTGGCATAGGCCGACTCGCTGTTGTTGATCAGTCCGACCAGCTGACGTCGATTCATCCGGAGATTGAAGAAGCGGAAGAGGAGACAAAAGGCAGAGCTCACGACTCCGCCGGCCCCAACTCCACGCACTCCGCCACACATCCCGGTCATTCCCTGGACCTTGCGGGTGCCCTTCTCCCAGGGCTCGAGGTGTTTGACCTGGAAGTTTGCAGTTTTCGAAAGGTTGCACATTTTGGCGGGAAAAGGGCTGTAAAATCAACCTGCCTTGTAGTAGACCTCGTCCAGCAGGGCCTGAAAGTTGTCCAGCTCCATTAGTGAATTTTTGTAGTAGTAGCTCTCGCGAATGTTCTCCAAGACGAGCGGATTCAGGTTCATCGTCGTCTGATTGCCCCATAGGGGTAGAATGTTCGTCTTTTTTGTCACTCTCTGCAAATTATTGGCCTAAAAGCGGATGGAAATTCTTAAAACCTGTATTTCTGGGATATCTGTGTCGACATAGTCGTCATCCTCCTCCACCGGCAGAAAATTTGCGATGGTTAGGCCCGTCTGGGCTGTCAGAGCCAGGATTGAGGGGTCCACGATGGGCTCCATCGCTGAAAACTGGTTTTTTTGTATGCCCTAGGAGCGAAAAAATAGGACAAGAAAGAAGAAAACTGGTCAGAAATGGAGACACAGCCATTTTACTCACTCTATTCAATATTTGACCGAAAGTGAACACTATGGGAGTGATATATGCAGCAGCCATCGTGAAGGAGCACTTCCACAACAAAAATAATCAAATACAAGCCCATAGAAAACAGAAAATTTGAAATTTAAGTGTTTACGAGATGACAAAAGGCTGTTTTCAATCTAACCGCTCTACGTACCCGGCTAGGGCTACCGTAGCCTGGAAATCCTGGTCTTGCACCCGATTCTGAGGAGGTTGGAAAAGAAAAGTGTCGATAAACAGCGAAAGAAATAGAAGAGACATCGGGAAAACATTGAATGGGTAGCGGAAGAACAATTAGAGCTTGAACAGCTTTTTGGAGCGGATCCATGCGAATTTTCACATTCTCGGCCTCAAAAAGTAAGCAATTTAATGTAAAGAGCAAGAAGAATCGCAAAAAAAAACAGGAAAAGATGGAGAAATGACTAGAATAGGAGAAAACACTTTAAGGCTTGACTTTTTACTGTTCTTACAGCATGGGACTGATTTCTGACTGTTCTCCAGCACTTCAGTAGTACTAATTCTTTCGTCGCAAAAAAAAGGAAAAATTAGGCTAGGAGGTTAGTGAAAATGCTGGTAATACTTCGGCAGGCAATACGGTTTGATAATAGTTCGGCAGGCGGCCTCTCGTTCAAATGTGTTTTCGCGCGCATTTTTCAATTCAGCGGGTCTTTTTATTATTATTCTTCTTTTCACCGGATTCTTTGTTATTTTCGTCGCTTTCTTCCTCATTTCTGCTAGTTTCTCGTCAAATCCGAATAAATAAGAGTAACTGAGGTGCTTTATAACAACAAAAAATACAGAAAAGACTGTAAATAGGTAAGAAACTACTTTACTGAAACCAAAAGTCGTAGAAAAGGAATGTTTAACGGCCGATTAGTCGTTGTGAGGACGGGGCCCACCACGAGTAATGTTATATAGTATCTATCAAGTTAGGGAAAGACACTCTATCAAGAATGACTCCCCATTCCGACCCTCATCTCACGCTGCTCTATGAGTACATGAGGACTCCAGAGCTCTGCACATCTTCGCCGATGGAATCTGCTGTCGGGCATTGGACATCCGATGGGAGTCAACAGGAATGGGATCATCTACCTGGCCCACAGCGCCGCCAAGCCGACAAAAATAGTAAAGAGCTACGGGGAAGAGAAGAAGAATATTCCACAGAATTGAAAAATGCGCGCGAAAACACGTTTGAACGAGGGGGCCGCCTGCCAAACTATTATCCAAGATTTATTGAATTTTTTTTGGTGCGCAATTTCGTTTTTGGCGCGAATTCAAAGGGTTAAGGACTCTGAAAGGGTCTTGCACAAGAAAAAACAGTAAAAAAGGGTAAATAAGTCTGAAAAACGTAGAAAGACACTTTACTATCACACTATAGGAAATAACAATATTAAAGAAAAGGGGAGAAAGCGACACAAAGAATAATAGAAGAAGAGGACAAGAAAAAACTATGTCCACTCCGAACTTGCTCTGCTTCTGCTTGGCCAAGTCGGCTTAGGCCTTGAACTTGGCATCATCGTTGAAAATGCTCCCTTTGCAATGTCACTAAATGAGAAGTTACTGGTTGCGGAGCTTTAGACAAAGATCTGAAAATGGAATGGTTGAGACAGTGAGGGAAAGAGAGACGGAGAGACGCTGATGACTCCTTAACTTCCTCTTCCTTCTTCTCTACTGGCTGTCGAAACTGCGAACCCTCCAAATATGCTCTTTCCCGGAGCCGGGGTCGGAAAAGAGACAAACTTGAACGTGAAGTTCGAAAGACTGGCAGAAGTAGCTGAACTTGGGATCTTCTCCTTCGTTTGAGCAAAGGAGAAAATCGGCTATGATGAAAATGAGTCGATTGACTGGAACCAGCACTCAGAGAGATATACCGGTGGGAGACGGTACGGCTGCGACACAAGTTTCCAGACGATGTTCTGCAAAGTTATAGATTTTGACATTCAACTTTGCAGAACACAAAAATGCTAAAGTTGTACTTTTTTTGGCCCCAAAACAATGCCGCAATGGTGTATATGATGCAGTTCAAATCAAACGAACTAATTCAAATTGACCCAACTAGTTCAAATTGACCAATATAAGAGAAAATAATCTGTGTTTTTCTTAAATACTACGGCGCTGTTCTAGTAGTTTTTTTCATGGCATTTACACTGATGTTCTTCTGTTTTATTCATTGATTCAAGAATCGTTACCGATAATTCTGTAATTGTAGGTGAAATGCGAAATCGTCAAAGTCGTAAAGAAGTGGGAATATGGAGAAAGATTCCCAGAGGATGAAGTGAAGCGAAGCTATGGAAGGAGGTATGATTTCTTTGGGCACTGGAGATCGATCGGATCTTCTGTCCTTCTGTTTCTCTCTCTCTCTCTTTCTCTCTACTCTCTCAAATGCAAAAAATTTTGAATGGAAACCAACCACCTGAGCAGGCCGGATTTAGGAAGTTCTTCGCTACTACAGACCACGTCCAAGTTATGAATGAGCCGATAGAAAGAGCCAACTTTCCGCTCTACATCACCTTCATCGACTACTCCAAAGTTTTCGAGACTCAATTGAACGAGCCCTTTGGAATGCCCTCAATCGACAGTGATTTCGATGTTGTTGGAATGCTTGTCGTAGAAGAGAGCGTTGAAAACGACCTTGGGGCTGGGTGGCGATGTCATCCGGAGCTCGCTCTTGTTCTTCAAAAAACTTGTATACTTCTGCCATCGTTGGACGCGAATCCCGGTCGTGTACCATCATCCTATAAACAACTTATTTTCAGAAAAAAAGTAGCTACCTTTGAACATAAGCCCATATTGTAGGAGATACTATCACTTTCATTTCCAGTGTTTCATCGGTTTTTTTTTTTTGGATTGTGGCGGAAAATCATTTTCCATATTGAGCGACCAAGACCGTAAACGTCGAGTTTTGGAGTGAAGATATCCATATATTCGTAAATGCATTTAGGAGCGAAATACCCAAGGGTTCCGTGGTCCGTAGTATCCTCACAGTGAAGAACATTTGATATTATCGTTCCCATTTTTACGCTTCCAAGTTCGCTGATCTTTAAAAGTTGGTGGTATTCATCAAGTAACATACTAAAACTGTTTTATAGACTCACTTGTTAGGTATCACATCATGATGAATCGCGTTGCTGGCATGAATAAACTCCGGCCCGCCAGCTGCTTGACGACTCCAACGAACTATTGAAGATTCGGTGTAGTCCATCTCAGCGCTTGTAATCACTGAATACTTGACAGCGAACACGGTTAAATGTTTCAGGTTACTTGAGTCCATGGAGCCTCCTTTGCAATATTCAATACTGGTACTGGCAGCCCAGACGCAATACTGGTACTGGCAGCCCAGACACCGTCACAAGCTCCACATCGGCGTGACTGCCTCTAGAAAGTACTCTGACTTTGGTAAGAGACGATTTTTCATAGCTGTTAAAGCGAATTTGCTAAATATGAACTGTAAACCAATATTAAAAAATGCCTACGCTAGCACCTGACAGGACATTTCCCTATTCGCTGCTGCAAATACGCTTCAGCTGCTCCAAGGGCGCACTCTTTGACGATGTCGTCAGTTTTTTGTAGAGAAATGACAAAATCAAATTAAATCAGGTGTCACTAATAGTCAACGAGACGAGGAGCAGCTGTGATGAGGCCTTCTGTCTCCCGCTGAGGAGCATAATTGTGGACGAGGAGGAAGACTACCGGGTACAGGAGACCTCCTGCTCCACCGTCAAGAAGTTTGGACGCTTCGTTCATAGGCAGTCGACCGAGGTTGTGGGAGAAGACTCGATGCCGATTTGAGGAGAGCAGCGAGACGTGAGGTTTCATCTGACACAGGTTTTGTAGATGTTTTTTTTTGTTTAGATACAGAGATAGAAAGAGACAGAGGGACAGAATAGAGTCGAGAGTGCAAAAAAACATGAATAAAACAATAAATATATATACAATAAGCATAATTCAAGCTCAATTAAACTGTTGTTGGATGTTTGTTTGTCTAACGGGCTCCATATGTGACTAGAATGGCCGCTACTTCGTTGTGACCTTCTGCCCGAGCAAGCTGTAGAGGAGTCTTATTGTACTTGTTCGCACCATTAGGATCGGCGCCAGCTTGTAGGAGAAGAGTTACAATGTCAACGTATCCTTTAACACTGGCAATGTGCAGCGCTGACTGAAGATCGATACGACGGGCGTCTACATTGGCTCCATATTGGATGAGGATTTTGACAACATCGGTGTGGTTAGCATACGTAGCGGAATATAGTGCAGTTGAACCATTATTGGCTGTCATGTTTGGATTAACACCATTTTCAAGAAGATAGGTGACGCAGTTGATCGCACCATTGAAGCAAGCGATGTGAAGAGGATACCTTCCAAGTTTGTCAGGGACTTCGATCGTAGCCTTGTATTGAAGCAGCAATCTGACTACTTCGATCATATCTTTCCTGCAAGCGTAATGAAGAGGAGTTTCTCCGTCGTAATCACAAGCATTAAGATCCACATTCTCGTTGAGTAGAAGCTTCACCATGTCAATATGTCCATCCAGGGCAGCTAAATGAAGAGTAGTTCTGCCCATCACAGTAGCTGCATCGATCGGCGCGTGATGCTTGAGCAGGGTCCTGGCACATTTAATGCGATTATTTTCTACAGCAAAATGTAAAGGTGTCCACCCATTTTTATCCTTTGAAGAGACCGAAGCTCCGGCACAAAGAAGCACGTCTACTACTTGATCGTGCCCTTTTTGAGCAGCAAAGTGAAGGGGAGTGTAGTGGTCATTGTCGCAACTGTCGACGATAGCTCCATGTTGGAGAAGAAGATTTACCATGTCAATATGACGATTTTTAGCAGCAAGACTAAGAGGTGTACATCCGATCACAGTAGCTGCATCGATCGGCGCGTGATGCTTGAGCAGGATCCTGGCACATTCCACGTGATTATTTTCTACAGCAAAATGTAAAGGAGTCCACCCATTTTTATCTTTTGAAGAGACCGAAGCTCCGGCACAAAGAAGCACGTCTACTACTTGATCGTGCCCTTTTTGAGCAGCAAGGTGAAGGGGAGTGTTGAACTCATTATCACAACTGTCGATAGTAGCTCCATGTTGGAGAAGAAGATTTACCATGTCAATATGACGATTTTTAGCAGCAAGACTAAGAGGTGTACATTCGATCACAGTAGCTGCATCGATCGGCGCGTGATGCTTGAGCAGGGTCCTGGCACATTCAATGCGATTATTTAATGCAGCACAGTGTAAAGGAGTCCACCCATTTTTATCTTTTGAAGAGACCGAAGCTCCGGCACAAAGAAGCACGTCTACTACTTGATCGTGCCCTTTTTGAGCAGCAAGGTGAAGGGGAGTGTTGAGCTCATTATCACAACTGTCGATAGTAGCTCCATGTTGGAGAAGAAGTTTCATCATGTCTATATGACGATTTTTAGCAGCAAGACTAAGAGGTGTACATCCGATCACAGTAGCTGCATCGATCGGCGCGTGATGTCTGAGCAGGGTCCTGGCACATTCAATGCGATTATTTAATGCAACACAGTGTAAAGGAGTCCACCCATTTTTATCCTTTGAAGAGACCGAAGCTCCGGCACAGAGAAGCACGTCTAGTAAGTGGTCGCGCCCTTTTTGAGCAGCAAGGTGAAGGGGAGTGTTGAGCTCATTATCACAACTGTCGATAGTAGCTCCCTGTTGGAGAAGAAGATTTACCATGTGAATATGTCCATCCAGGGCAGCTAAATGAAGAGTAGTTCTGCCCATCTTATTGGCTGCATCGTTCGATGCGCGATGCTTGAGCAGGATCCTGGCACATTCCATGTGATTATTTTCTACAGCAAAACGTAAAGAAGTCCATCCGTGTTTATTCTTCAAAGAGACCGAAGCTCCGGCGCTAAGGAGCAAGTCTACTACTTGATCGTGCCCTTTTTGAGCAGCAAGGTGAAGTGGAGTGGAATGATTTTCATCTCCCCTGTCGATAGTAGCTTCATGTTGGAGTAGAAACTTGACTGTGTCAACATGACCATTCTGAGCGGCAAGGTGAAGTGAGGTGACGAGATTATTGTCGTAACTGTTGACGATAGCTCCATGTTGGAGGAGCAGCTTGACCATGCCAACATGACCAGTTTGGGCAGCAAGGTGAAAAGGAGTGCTGCCCATCTTATTGGCTGCACTGATCAATGCGCGATGCTTGAGCAGAATCATAGCACATTCAATGTGATTATTTTCGGCAGCAGAGTGAAGAGGAGTCTCCCTATTATTATCCCTTGAAGAGACCGACGCACCTGCCGCGATGAGCATTTCCACCATCGAATTATGTCCCTGACGAGCAGCAAGGTGAAGTGGTGTGGAATGATTTTTATCTTCGCTGTCGATAGTAGCTCCATGGTGAAGGAGAAGCTTGGCCATTTCAACATGACCTTTTTCGGCAGCGATGTGAAAAGAAGTACGGTGCTCAAGGTTAGCGGCATTGATCGACGCGCGATACTTGAGCAGGATCCTGGCACATTCAATGTGATTATTTTCTACAGCTAAATGTAAAGAAGTCCATCCGTGTTTATTCTTTAAAGAGACCGAAGCCTCGGCGCTAAGAAGCAAGTCCACTACTTGATCGTGCCCATTTTCAGCAGCACGTTGAAGTGGGATGTAGAGGTCATTGTCACAACTGTCGATAGTAGCTCCATGTTGGAGTAGAAGTTTGACTATGTCACCATGACCGTTTTGAGCGGCAAGGTGAAGTGAGGTGACGAGATTATTGTCGCAAATGTCGACGATAGCTCCATGTTGGAGGAGCAGCTTGACCATGTTAATCCGACCAATTGAGGTAGCAACATGCAAAGGAGTAAAATTATCCTCGACCCGTTTGCCATTTACATCGAATCCTTTATCAATCAGCGATTGAGCCAGTTTCTCATTTCCCAGACGAATGGCACTGTGAAGATCAGGAATGTCGGAAATAGTGTACTTGCTCTCATCCTTGGTGTCCTCCTCCTTAGCATCGTCTGTCTCATTGAATACCTTCAACTGCAGTAACTCCACTGCTGACGTTACCTCAAACGGTAGTTGTGGAGATCGAATCGAAGAATGGTCACCGCTCTTAAATGTTTCCTGGAATCTTTTTTCTAAGCAGACCCACCTTGTCCACGCTTTTCATAAAAGCTTCAAAGGCTTGTTGAACCTCTTGAGATTCAGCGCTGATGAATTCCTTCAGCACAGGCCATTCCTTCTGTTTAATCAAGAGATCGACAACTGGTCGTCGAGGGACAGGAAGGAGATCACTGAAGTCGGTGGATTCCTGAAAAAAAGAACAATCAGGCAAAAAGTCAAATGACCTTCAGGTCTATATACCATCGCTTTTCAGGCAACGTTCCATTGTTACGCAAAGAACTTTGTTTTTTTTTCAAAAATTTGATACATACCATGGCAATGTCCGGCTTCTCCACTTCTTCGTGTAGAATAGGAGCCAATGTTTTGACGTGGCTGATCAGTCTAACTCTGGAATTCCAGACTGTCTCTTTGTCTTATTAAGAGAGATTTACCGTTGAGGAGAATCGAACCAGACACCTTTGGTTTAAATGGCGACACTCAGCAACATACTAACTTTTTGGTTAAAAATTTCGCCAAAATGGCAGTTTTGCGGCGTCGGTATGAGTGCAAGAAAAAACTTTACGACCTGATACTACAGATTCATTCTGTCAATTAGAACCTTCTTACGGTGTTTCAAACAAGTGCCAGTAACTACAAAAGTTACACTCAAAGTAGCAACTTTGACGAGTTTTAAAAATTGCGGAAAATTCCGGGAAACCCCAGGGGGTGAGGTATATTTCGCAAATCGCAAATCGGAAAGTTCTGAGATAGCTCGAGTTAAACCGCTAAGCTAAGATTCAGACAAAACCATCACAAGACGTGAAAAGAGGACAGAAAACCGCGTACTGCGGACATTTGGGATACGGAACTTTTCCTAACTTTTTGAATTTCTGACCAATTGATTTGAAAATTTAGTTCAAGGGGTAAAATTTTACGAGGAGCCGGAACAGGTCCCGCATCCTAAAAATACTTCTTTCACGCGATACGCGTGTTTTTAGAGTTTTAGAAGCTTGCACTAGTGGGAGGCAAAGCCAGGGACACAGAGAAACAGACACGTACAAAGAGACGCAGAGACATAGGGAGAGAGAGAGACAGGGGGACAGCGAAACAGAGAGACAGAGACGCAGTGAGACAGAGAGGTAGGGAGAAAGTAAGACAGAGCAACAAAGACACTGATCCCGGCCTTCTTTCTAGCTTTGAGTTCTGACCCTTGTAAAGAAAACAGATAGGAGGAGAAAGAAGCCTCAGAGGAACGAAGTTATAACCGTCGCTTGATCCCATGGGGTGCGTTACGTTATTTTTTACTGAAAATAAAGTCAGACCCCTTATACTCTAAAGAATCAACGTTTTCACGATCCAGATACAAAACAAATTTTAGGAGGTACTTTAGGCTTAAGGGACGGAAAATGATAGTTCTTGCAACCGACCCTTCAGTAGAAGTGGTCGGCTCTAGACCAACGTATTTCTCGGTAACTCCTTCGTACTCTTTACAAGTACCGCTTTCCATCAGTTGTTTAGCGAATTCACGAATTTGGCTAGCCGTTTTCCGTTCTTCAGGAGAAATATCCCAACATCTAAACATGTATTTTCTTTATGTTAAAGTTCAACCTTTCGATAATGTCTTGTATCTTGTCATTAGTATTTTCGAATTCAGGACGCAGCCTTTCTTCAGTAAGTGTCGTGTAAAACTTAAGCACTGATCGGAATATGAAGGGAGGTCTATAACTAAAAGTTGGAATCTCGTTCTGCGTTACTTTTTGTGAAGTATCTCCCACCAGATTATTGCTAACGAATACATGTCGGCTGGAAACGGATTGTCAAGGTTTCCTTCGGTAGATCCTTCAGTATAACGTAGTACTTCCGGAGACATGTAACAGTATGCCTCGTTCCTGAAAGCATAGTTTAGCATATAAAAACTCCTACTTACCAAAGTGGAATAGCCGAGTTTTTTAGGCGTTTCAGCTCTCCAAAATCTGTCAGTTTTAAGTGTCGTTTGTTTTCTCCAAAAAATAATATGCTAAAAAAGGATCAAAAGTCTTAAGAAGCGTTCACTTCTTCGGCTTTAGATTTCCGTGTACTATCTTATTTTTGTGCAAAAACACAAGCCCATCAGATATTTGATAGATCCAAAGAGTTCCCTGTTCATTAGAGTATTCCAGCTCTCCAGGTTGAAGGACTGAAATACTTTGACCAGAAGCTGCAACCTTATACCTTGGGATAAATCTCCATCTCTTGCAAATTCTATAACGAAGGCAAAACGCAAGCTGCCAATGGGATTCGGGAAGTAGATAGCGTCAATAAGTCTGATGATATGGGAATGCGGATAGCGCTAAACTTTAAAAAATGCTTCGACAGAAGTACTTCTCACATTAAGCAACATTTTCAGAACCTCTTCTTTCTTTTCATCGCTTGAAGTCCGCTGTTTCACATAGACCCTATTACGAAATCATCGTTGTAATTTCAATCTCACCTTTCCAAAGATAGATCGCCGGAATAGAGGTGTGAAGTAGAAGTTGACCTTATCAGTTGAAGGTTGCAGATCAAAGTCCCATCTTAAGCTCTGATGTAAATTAAAAGTGGAAACGAACCAGTAAGTTTAACTGTTTTCGGTGTTTTATCTTCATCATAAAAGCTGAGGTTTTTTTTTTTATCCGAACTTTTCAATATGGTTTGGTCTTTGGATTTGTTCATCTAAACCATCAGAACAACATAATAATGCAGTTAAAGTATTCATCGTGTTAAACGACTGTTTAGAAGATAGGAAAAGGAAGATCAGTCTTTCAAAAAAAAAACTTTTATCTACGATTTTTAAATGTTTCCCAGCTGGGTCAGTTTCTGGTCACAGGTTCTGACAACCTCTGTAAGATTGCTGCGGCTGCCGGGGACCTGATGCCATAGCCTAAAAAGATTTCTAGCAAAATACAATCTGAAAAACTAACGATATACAAAGTTGGCGTATCACTTCGTCGGTCATAAGACTTGTGTCAATAGTTGGACGCTCTCCTCTAAAAATGCTCTTTGCCTGATTCAAATCACCACTAAATGGAATTCTAAAAGTACAAGAAGTGATTTCACAAATGACATTATTGCCTATTATGAAATATTTCCCATAAAGTGATTCCCAGGGCGTAGTTGTCTCCTGACAGAATATCAGCAGGATTCTCAGATAATTTAATTTCCTGCAGCTCAGGTGCTACATATTTTAGTGTTCTTTGACTGAAAATAATGTCAAAAAATATTTCATAGGACATTTTACCTAAGAACAAACTTTTCGTCGATTCTGTCTGGAAGTAGTTGAGCGGAACCGAAATCCCCTAGCTTGACAGTGCTCCAGTCGGTCGACAGCAGCATGCTAAAAGGTAAATAGAAAAAAAATCTTAAGTTTCGAACTTTGATGGTTTAACGTCGCCATGACAGACCTGTCGGTTATGTAGAAAAATAAGTGCTTCGGCGGCTTGTTTTATCCACAAATAAGGCTTTCTTGAACAAGGCAAAATCCCTTCCTTGTGAATGGCTAAAAAATTGTCACTGTTATAAAACATAAAAAAACATTCCTTCATGGACACTTCCGCCAGGCATAAATTCCATAATCAGCCCGTTTCTAATGAATCCGACCTGTCGGCGTATACTATGCTGGCCCAGAATTCGCACAATGAATTCATGAGCATTCTTAGAAAACCAATTTTGTGCTAGAGAAATAAAGAGCGTACTTCATCGAGAAATTGTATTTCATCTTCCATTGTCTTTTTTTCATCACTGTAATTGTAATAAATTTTAATAGCTATATATCTGAAAAGCTGATTGTATAGGCTCAAAATCTTCTTACCCTAACATTCCAGATAAGCCCAAAACTGCATCGGCTTGGCCACTATCAGGTAAGTTTTTTACTTTGAGCCAATCTCTTCTACGAATTACTGTTGAGTCTAAATCAAAGGAAAAAGATTAAAAAAACAAACCAACCTGGTTCTGCCATCTCCATAAATTTTAAAGTTAGCTGTAATGCTGAAAAGAAATGTATTTTTACGGAAAAGATTTGAGGGCTTCACAAAAGTTTTATCGGTGATCAATAGCAAGAGTGGTATCTTGAAAAGCGGCCTCGTTTGTCAGTATCGTGTTGTAAAGCGACTGGTGCTGGACGCAGTGGGTAATTAAACTGGCAATAGCCAAAAAAAACAGCAAAGAAAGAGTACAACTAACAGTGTCTTATCATCTCGCTTGTAAACCAACCACGTACTGTCAAGGCCTTTCAACATTTTAAAGCGAAAAAAACTGGTAAACACTGATTTCTCACACCGATGTCTCCTGATTGACTACAGTGAGAAATTAAATAACATAACATAGCACAGATTTTGGATGCTTCACTTAAAAAGATTTTGCAATTGCAAAGCTGTTATGAGAACTGGGAAATGTATTTGAGATCGACACTATCCAGCTGCTAAGACGACTTTACAACACTTCCAATCAGTTCTCTTGCTTACGATTCACAACGCCAAGAAGATCAGTGCACAGTTTATTCAGAAGTGAATGCTCATCCAGCTACTGTCAAAGTTATGATTTACAGCTTCCCTTTCTCCCTTTGTCTTACTCACTATACTGAAGGCAGACGGGGGAACCAAAAGGGAATTGTGTATGTTTACCAGATAGAATACACGGAATACAGGGATCTTAGAGAGAGGGACCGAGGAAAGGGGCGAGAGAGATGGAGACTTTACAGCAATAGGCAACATATATATATATATATATATATATATATATATATAGGGGCTACATTTGAATGAAGTGGTGCGGAAGCAGTTAGTCCTTTAACATACCGCTCTTCGTTGGAAATAGACTATAGCGCAGTGGCAGGTGGCGCCAGCGCTAATAAAAGGGTCTCAACTTCAATCCCCGCCGCGGCTCAGCCAAGACTTCTACCCTCGGGGAGCCTCCGTAACGGTCGGTGTCGCAAGACCCCGCAGGAGTTCGAGAGCTCTCCTAGGATCTCTGCCGTTGATTCGGATAGAAACTTTACCTTTACCTTCCAGTTTCCCCGAGCTTACGATTTCAAATGGGGGCTCTGAGGAAGACCAGAAAGTAATTCGCATCATCGATACTCCTGGCATTGGAGATAAACGAGGGATTGAGCAAGACAAGATGAACTTAAATAACATTCTGAGATTCATTGCTGACTACTCGTAAGCGCTTCGCAATAAACGGAAAATGTTCTCTTTAAATGAAATCCATGCGATTCTTATCCTCCTCAAGCCGAACAATGCCGGATGCCATGTCGTGTTCCGATTCTGCATCCTGGAACTTCTGGCGCACCTTCATGTCTCGGCCAGAAAGAACATCATGTTCTGTTTTACAAATTCCCGAAGTACTCTCTACGAACCCGGAGCATTGATGCCAGCAATCGAGAAGCTAATGCAGGAATTAGAAGCCAAAAGGGGATTCAGGATTCCTTTGGAACAGTGAGTGCATCAGAGAGAACAGTGACAGAGATAGAGACAGGTTTCCTTTTTCAGGAACAACATATTCTGCTTCGACAGCGAGAGTTTCCGTTTCCTCTGTTGCTGGGGCAGAGGCATTCAATTCTCCTGCTCAGAAAAAGCGGATTTCGCTCAAAGTTGGGAGTTCTCTGTCGACGAGACCTTCCGTCTCCTGCACAGCATCAAAGGTCTACGGCCACATAAAGTTCAGGCTACTCTGAGCGTGAACAATGTCCGTGCAACCGTCTTCACTCTGTCTAAACCCATTGGCGAACTCCGGAGAAAAATTGAAAGAAATCAAGTCATGCTTGAGAAGAAAATTCAAGAGGTCGAAGTCTTGCTAAAGCAGAAAGACGATCTCGCTCAACTGGACCTCTACGTCGAGCAGAGCCGTATCCACGCGAAGGAACTTCCTCACCCTATGCTTGTCTGTGCTGCAGCAAGATGCACAGAAATGAGAAAGTTTTCCACTCGTCCGGAGGAGATTGAACAGATTGTCTACAAAACGATATGTCACCGTAAATGCAATGACATTGGAATCAATAAAGGCATCTTCCCGAACCCGTCGATCAAGGATTGCGTGTGTTTCGGCTGCGGCTCTCATCCTGACCGCTGTCGCGAATGTAACTGTGATTGGAAGAAACATCTTCGCGTTAACTATGAACTGGTCCACACAAGCGAGAGGGTACGTCTCTGTTTCTATTTCTGTCATTGTCATTTCATAGACTGTAGAGTTTTTAGGTAGTGAACATCCAGGTCAAGCAGAGTTTGGAAAACAACGAGTCCAAGCAGAAGGCTGCCGAGATGTTTGTCTTGACCGAGAGGAAGAAACTCCGAGAACTGGAAGCTCTATCCAATAAGCTTCGCGAGAGCAGGGAGCGATTACTGCTCCGAGTTCGCCGCATTCATTCATTCAAACTCGATGCTTCCCTACAATGACGTCTACTTGGAGTATCTGGACTACTTTATCGGGGAGGAGGTTGGTATTTTCTGCAAGCTGGCGATAAAGGGGATGAGAAGACAAAAAAGGAGGGCCAGATTATGGGGGAGATTGTCACTGTCACTGTCCAACTCTCTTTTTCTAGGATATATGGATCTCCAACGGAGCTTCTGATCACATGCGAATTCGACTCATCATCGTCGAATTTACGAACAGTCCGTAATCTTTTATGTTTTTCCTGTTCAACAATTCTCTAGGTCGAGCATCTTTGTGACGCTGCCGCTAATCTCAATCCGAAGACCACTGCCGAGATAACTTCCATGCTTGAAGAGCTCAAGAAACTTTCGATCGAAGGTCAGCACCTCAGAGATGTACAGGCAAGTTCTTTTTTCGAAGTCTCTGCGATACATACGACTTGTATATGTGAATTGCTCAGTGTCCGCAATGAGCAGACCAACCTGGTCACCAGCATCAACTTGAGAAATTCTCATTTGAACAATATGATGTAGTCTCTTTGGGCTCCCCGTCTCCTGATGCTCGTCCAAACCCACTCTGTCTAATAATCTTTTGACTACTGCCTCTCTGTACTTAACTTTGCATGTTCCGGTAGGCTCATTCCTCTTCAGCCTATTGTACCACAGGTTCCAAACTTTTTGTAGCTGTCAATGAATCATTAGCACACCTGTATACAATTCCCGATCGGTTATTGTCTTCCCGCTTATCTTAAAATGATCAAGACTTCAACTGTAACAGCCTTTAGATGCTTCCAATAACATTCCTCTCTCATCTGCCGCCGGGTCTACGGCCAGTGATCACATTGTGCTTGACAGACGAAGGATTAGCTGAGGATAGTATGACAATCTTTCGACTAAAGAGTCTAGTCTAGGTAAGGGTTGTCTCTGGAAAACAGCAAGACTATCTCAGAAAACTTTGGATGTCTTGTGTCTTCCCACCAATGACAAGAAACCATCATAGAGAGGATGGAGATTCCCTTGGAGATCAATTTCTTGTGCTTAAAGTTTAGCATAAAGTTTTAAAAACAAATGGAATGGAGGCATCTGCAGAGTTTCGAACTTAGGCATAGCAGTTTTTGCGCCACTGTGTTAGTTTGGGAGACAGAGAGACAACAAGAAACAGACCCACCTCCAATCAACCAAACAGGAGAAAATTTTCTCGAAGCCTCACCTATCCTACACTTGAAGTTCTTCTAGATGGTATCAAGAGCAATTGGGGCGTAGAGATATCATATTACAGGTCAGGAACAAACATGTAAACATTATGTTAATGTATATTAGACAACAAGTATTTAGCTTTGACAGTGAGAGCCTCCTGTGGACCAGTGCTGAATGAACTCGATCTCTGAAGTCTTTAGGCACTACTCTGTTGTTTTCAAGATATAGGGGAGCTTTCAGACTCTTAACAAGGATTAACTACCTGACACCGTGCCAAATTTATGGGACACTGAATGTCTTCAATGCTCGGACTGTGATCAACGTTATGCTGGAGTCTTTAGAGGAAAGCCAGAGGAATATTCGGAATCTGGAGAAGGTTATCAATGAAAATAAGGAAACTGTAAGTGGCTGCACTTTCAATGTCATTTCGTTGTTTTTGTCACCGTCCTCTACCAACTTCGTTTCAGACATACGCTCTTCATGCGGAGCAACACGATCATCTTTCTGAGTTGGAAATCAATTGAGTGAATGAACCATGCAATATACTCGAAATGGTCTGCGTCCAGTATATTCGAAACAAAAGTAAAACAATATAATGTCTGCGATCAGCAGAGTCCTGAGACTTTCACTGCAAGACTACACGTTACTTCTGAAGTTCTGGCACAGAAATGTCAAAGTTTCGACCAAGAAACTTTTAAATGTAAAGCGTGCGGATGTCCATGGTCGTCTCATCAGGTTCTTGAGAGTGTCATAGTAGGTCAGACATTCATTAGGTCTTACTCGCAAATTCAGGAAGAGGATACGATCGTAAGAGAAAAACTAGTTTCGAATGTTCGAAAAATGAGAGAGATGAATAACTGCTGACTCAGAAACTGAAAGAGGCATGATCAAAGAAGCAGCTAGCCAGATACAAAGACAGAACCATTTTTCTAGAAGCATGAATTGGAATACCAAATTAGTCTAATAAAAACCGAAATCCAGGTTCTAGGAGCCTATTTAAAGAGCCGTTGTCTGTTGCCGTACAGCGAGTATGTCGAAGGCTATGTACAGAAAGAGAACTTCAAAGGCCTGTTGGATTTTTTGAGACTCAGCGCTGATGAATTCCTTCAGCACAGGTCATTTATTCGGTTTAATCAAGAGATCGACAACTGGTCGTTGAGGGACAGGAAAGAGATGACGGAAGTTAGTGGGTTCCTGGAAAGGGGTAGCTATCCGGTCAAACAGTTGAATGACCTTTAGGCCAATATACGAAAGTTACGAAAAGAAACCTTACTTTTTTTCAAGAATCTGATACATACCATGGCAATGCCCGGCTTCTTCATTTCTTCGTGTAGAATAGGAGCCAGTGTTTTGACGTGGCTCATCAGTCTGAAACTCTGGAATTGTGGACTTTTTCCCTCTGTCTCTGTCTCACTGCTGTCTCTCACCTTTTGTATTCCTTGACATTTGTGGTCTATTCTTTAGCGTAAACTTTGTGATGACGGGTCTGACCTCCAGGGTTGGTGGCTAAGTAGCACAGGCAACGAAAGCAGTCGTTTTCAAAGCAGAATATTTGACAGTGAGAGCCTCCTCTCGGTAAACACAGATCGTTGGCGGAAGGTGAAAAGTATATTTTGCCATGGTTACAGTGACAGGCTAATTTATTCTTCCTTTCATACCTTGGATGGCTATAGCTGGTCTAACTTGTTTGCTTGCTGATAAAAGTTGTATGCTGTCTCTCTGTCAATTTGTCCCTTTGTTTCACCGTCTCTCTTTCCCTTTGTATTCCTGTTCTTTGTCTGTGTCTCTGTCTCTCTGTCTCGTAACTGTTTGCTGCTTTCGAAACCAAGTAGTCTACTCCACAGGTGGTCTCTTCTTCTGTTCCTTCTCCACTATGCCGCAGTTTTGAAGTCGATACGCTCGAAGAGACGCCAGCTGATAACTCGGTTCATTGGCTTCTTATCTCCTCAAGAAAAACTCTATTTTGATCGTTTGACTCTTTATTAAAAGGATGTACATTGGATCAGTGTCGGGCCTTGGCGAATCCGATTCTCTGCTCCCCAATATCGTAGATATTGCACCAGGTTCGGATGAAGGTGTCTCCGAGGATAAACTGAGGAGAGAACCCAGGTGTTTGGATGTCGAAAAAGGTGATGGCACACTTTCCGCCCTCCAGACCAATGTCCAGAACGTATTCCACGGACGGAATAACGTAGGGGAGGCCTCCGATGAGGATGGTGAGGTCTGGGAGACTGGACTGCTTGGAACAGTCGACCTCATAGACACTGTTCTTGATATTCCAACGGGCCCCGGTCTGACCGGCGATACTGGCGATGATGGTGGTTGGGCCACCGATCCAGGAGGTCCCTGAAAGTCACACGTGAGAGATAAAGACAGAGAGACGGAGAGACTGAGAGACAGAGATGGATACATAGACAGAGACTAAGAGACAGAGAGGCAGAGAGATAGGGAGAGACACAATATCCTTTTGAAACTCACCAGTATCCGAAATTCCTTGATCCCTGTGCTTGTAGTTGTAGTTCTTGATCTCCATTCCATCCACCTCAAATTGCCAGTAGGTAAGCGTTGACAGTTCGACATAGTTGACTGCACTCATGTCACAATTGTCGCTGTCGAATGCTCCATAGGTGATCTGCCCGGCTATTCCTCCCTGATCCGGCTTGAGCTTTCTGTCGAACCAGACCATAAAAATTGGCAGGCTGAGTTGCTCCACAATGTTCTGCATGGGTGGGATGGCATTATCGGCTGCCAACATGGGCCATCCCAGTCCCATGACCCCGTCGAAGGGCTGCTTTCCGAACTCGGTATAGAACTTGTCAGTCAGACCGAAACCCTGTCGGTCAACATTGATTCCACCGAAGGTGAAGGTGTCCACGGCTAGTCTGCCTCGAACCGCACCAGATCCATAATTTAAGTAGAAATTCAGGGTGTCAGCCTCAAAAGTCGACGACTTCGACGAGTCGAACTTGTTCTTCGTGTAGTTCCCACGCGGGTCGCCATTGCAAGCATTGGTAGTACAGGCGGCATCGATTACCCAGAGATTGGAGGAGCCGGTGTCTACTAGGACATCGAATTCTTGTCTCGGAGTCCCTAGAGCCACATTGACAAGGTAGTAATCATCTTGATAGTCGACGATGGGTTGAGAGGCAGAATTGGCTCGTGCCTTGTACATATCTTCGAGGTGCTGTGAGTAGGTGCCTTCTCTGAAAAGGACTGTCGGATAGATAAAGATGATTCGTGTCCTATCACCTAAAACAATTCTTAAAATTAATTCTCTGTAATTATGTTGTTCCACACTCCCGTTTAACACCTACAGCCTATAGAAGACTGCTAGGGTAATAAACTTATCTTCTGCACTAAATTTAAAGTGTATGATTCCTCCCACTTTGCCCGTCCCATAACATCTGTTCGTCCCATAAAAGCGTTTGACCGTCTCAAGGAAATTGGGTCTATAACATTCTTGTTTGAGTGAGCGGCGAGAGTCATATATCGTTCTATAGGGCTTAGATTTATTCGTAGGCACAATGATGCAACTAGAAGAGGTATACAACGTTTTACGACATCCAATTTTTGTTGGGACGATCAAAAGTAATGTTTAATAATAAAACAAATACTTGGGACGGTCAAAGGGAATAAGAGCTACTTTTTTGTATCCGTTCCTCAGTATGCCAATTGTGCGTGGTTGAAAATATTCGAACCGTGGGTGGTCGGCGAGAGTCAGGCTCATCACGAACGATTCATTGGGAGTGTTAGCAGGCATCGCAAACTTGGCCGAAATGTTTGCGTCGGCCAGGTTCGGCCAGGCCAGCTGATCTCGCAGAGGCCGCCCTTAGCCTGGCCGGCCAAAGCGTCTCGCCACGAACTAGACTCGTCTGACCGGTGTAAGTACACCTGGCCAGTTTTGGGATCCCTGCTGTTAGCTTGCGGCCGCATCCAACCTTCTACAGTCGTACCCTACAACTTTGTAAAGCAATTATAAATTAAGCAATACTGTCGAGCATGATGCCTTACTTACCTGATCATCTTCGCTCTCATAGATCCAGTCTTTCTGATCTCCATCTTAGCAGTCTTGGATTCAGCTGCAGCCCACACAGCCAATAAAAATAGTAGCAACCTCATTCCCAGAAGAAATCCAATGTCGTGGAAGAAGAAGTCAGTGCAAGTTTCGATAAAGCCTATCACCGAAGCTGTCTTATCTTTACGGGGACTCAAAATAAAGAAGAATTTTTATTGCTTTTCACTCGTTTCGGACGGAGCCACCTTGACTCCTTTTTCTGTATCCATATGACACTGTCTCTTGGCTATTGACCACGGTTGAGCCACAGCTAAAGTTCGTGATACTTAGAACCGCTATAAAAAATACCTGATCCAAAAATGACGAACAAGATACCCGTAATGACGTTCATTATAACATTCCAGCTGAACAGTATGAACCATTTGCGTTCATTCGCTATGGAATCCAAAAAGCTGAGCAGGAGGGGACCACAGATGTTGCCGAGCATTCCAAAAGTCATGCCTACTGAAGTTAGAAGACCACTGCTTCGTGGATCTAAGCTCAGGATGCTGGTGAAGAAGCCGGGAATTCCGCAAGAGAAGAAGAAACCTGAAAACTTAAACTTTAGGCATGTCAATTCTAGCAGTCCGTTAATTTTAACTGTTGGCGGAGAAAGTGCAACCGTACGCACTTGTCACAGTTTAAAGTGAGTATGCAGCTACTGTCCACGTGTTAACAAATTGGTGCGCAGCGGGCTCAAAAATTTCCGGGAACGTTCCGAATGCTGCAAAATTCAGTTTTTTTGTTTCTTTCCCAATTTGTTTATGAGCGATCCCGCCAATTTTTGAGCCCGGTGCGCACCCCGACGATACGATCTTACCAAATAGTCCCAGCAAGACTCCAGCGACCCAGACCCTATTGCAGTTAGGCAGAACAGCCAATCCGAACATGGTCAAGGCACAGCCGGTTGAACCTAGAAAAAGGTATGTTACACAAAATTAATGAACCTACTGATCCCCTGGAAAATCTTCGAGCACCTATTATGTTCCAATATCTCTTTTCTCTTCAGGTAGTCAGCGAAGACTGAGAGTAATAGCTTGGAAATGAGCTGGGTGATGAAGGGGATGGTGGAGTAGAAACCGTTCTAAAAGTGTAATTTTATGTTCATGGAACCAACTAACCTGTGAGAGTGGTACCCTTAGTTCTTCTTTGAAATAAGTCGGCAAAAAGGCCTGGAATGTGGCAGCCTGGAAGTTGTAGGCAAACTGGCAAAGGACGGCTACAATTAATGGAGCTGATGTTGCCAACTCGACCCATTGAATCGGCAGGGTATCAGCTGCCTAAACTTAAAATTTGTTCTCAAAATAATGCTGCAAACCTTTGAGGGTTGCTTAATAGCCTGTGCCAGGAAGGCTTTCTCCTCTTGACTGATCCACCGGTTCTCCTGTGGAGTGTTACTGAAGAAGATAGCCCAGAAGACGATCCAGATGAGTGCAACAGCTCCGAACAAGTAGAAAATGGCTGGCCAGCCTAAGGAGCTGGAACAGAGACGAGAAGAGATAATTGAGGTCAGACTGGCTGCTATCTAAATGCAAAATTTGTTGACGAATAATCTAAAATCCCACCTGGTTACCTGAGGTGAAAATAGCGGCAATTGTGGACCTCTCATTCGCGGTGAACCATCGACCTTGAGCAGAACCTCCGGATGGGAAGACGAAGCCTTCACCGATTCCCATGAAAACTCGGGAGACAAAGAACCCATTGTAGGAATTTTCAGCAAGGGTGGGAGTCAAGAGTGTGACGATTATGTAATCGACCACGGCCGCTTAAAAGTTAAAAAAAATCAGGTGATTTGACAAGTTGTAGCAAGTCATGATTACACTGGCTTTCAGTTTTCGCATTTTATTCGAGCTGCGAGGATGAGCGTTTTTGAGTCAGAAATGCAACGTAGTATTAGTTTCGAAGTACCATATTAAAGTAAAACTGTTCCACAGTAAAAACGAGAACAATCTCATTCTATAAGAGTAACTTTGGGAATTATTTTGGGTGCAAAACTCTAGTCTAGGCAGTGCAAACTGTGGGGTAGATCATTGAACGCCCTAAACCAGCGTAGATTCGTTTCTGAAGCAATTGGGATGCATTCGACTTCTATTCCCAGTGGTTGTCTAGAAATAAAGGAGCAACATGCTACCAGAAACGACAAGTTCGACTGAATATTCGATTCTCTGGAACTAGCCTCGACTTGCCAAAAAGCGCGTTTGTCGAGACAAGACTGACAAGTACTGCCGAGAAAGTTTCTCGGCAAATGGTAACTTTTGTTCTGAAGTTGCAACTTTGCGGGTTTATATTTCGGTGACCATCGATGATAGAACAAAGAAGTACAAGAAAGAAGAAAGAAGTACACCTCTGTAATCAGCGAATTTTTCTATACAGTGCCCATATAAGAACTTATTATCGAAAAAGGTCCGGACACTCACTTTAAGAAGCCTCCCCAGCACGGCGGTGCAAATCAAATTCAATATGGCTGTGACCGCCTGTCCCACTGACCGCGTTAAGAACTGTGACTGACCTATCAGAATCATCTTGGGTCCAAATCGATCAGCCACATAGCCACTGAAAAATATCGTAACCATTCCTCCATAGTACGTAGTCGAGAGGAGCAGAGCTTGCATTTGAGGCGTCCATAATAAATGACCCTAATATTTTTACAATTATTTAATAATCGACACACTCACATTATAACCAGCAGATTTCATCGAGTTTGCAGTCTTATGAACTGGACAACCGTCATCCAGCCTGGATGATTCGTTTGTCCACTGAGAAACCAAAATCTCAGAATTTTGTTCATTTATAGCTGTCGAGTTGACCATACAGACAATGGCCATGCTGAGATCAAGCCTCATCGAGACTGTGCAACTGAGACCTGAAAAATCGTGTATAATTATAAAAATAGATCCCACCTAAGGTTAATAGTAGACACATCCATAGCCTGGTAGACCTAAAACTGAACAAGGGGACTGGCTGGACCTGTTGCTCCGTCGCCGCCATGATGAGCAATGATGACTCTGCTAACTCCCCCATTTTTATTCGACGACCTGGAATAAATTAGGCTTAGTCTCTTACACCGTTTGTCATTGTTATTTCCAGGGGGATACAAAAGTCTACGGTGTCGTGTGGGTTAAAATAACAAAAATAGATGAAAGGATCAAAAGATCCAAGAGCTATTCGAAAAACGACGCAGAGAGACATAGAGGCTTTATGACGTCATTACGGGTCTAGCGGAGGGAGTACGTTGAGGTTTTTTTGTTTTCTGGGAGACCTTGGGACACCGGCTATGAAATGATAAATAAGACGAATCAAGGAAAGGTTTAGACACCTAACTGTGCTATTCGGGACCGCCCAAATGAGTAAGACCGACTGATGAGTAAGTATCTAGGCCCGTCAGTTCTTTGATCGTCTATGTTGCATTTTTGAGTGCGCACCAACCGCAGCCTCATTTTATACAGGTTTGTGTCAAAAATTCAAAGTTTAAATGGCCCTGGTCCCGGTGGTTGAAAGAAGCTTTTCGCCTTATTTCAGAATTCTTCTCTAAAAACTCTGATAGGCCTATCACTGTCACGGTCTCACAAGTTTGTAACAGATACGTTTTTATTGGAGCAACAGAGTTGAAAGAGATCACAAGACAGTTGACAAGACAGTCAATCGACATAAATATTTGACATAGTTAAAAATTCCAAATATTCTAAGTACTACTTCTCGCTCCTGAAGTCTTCCATAATCTTGCCAGCTTCCCGTAGTCCACTGACATAGGCTCCTGTCATGGTCTGTGGAAAGAATCGATTTGTACACTGAAGCAAGTTTTTTAATTTAGAACTTTAATGTATCCAACCTCTCCAGCAAAGTAGACCTTCTTATTGACGGATTCAGCAATGTGATCGTAGTTTTCTCCGACTCCACCAACTCTCACGTAGGAATAGGACATTCCAATATGGGGGTCACTTCCCCAGTGAGTGACTACGTAGCCATCGGGGTCAGGAACGTCCTGAAAGATTCCTGGATGAGAGCTGTTAGAGAGACAGAGAGACAGAGAAACACAGAGACAGAGACACGGAGAGACAGAGAGACCAACACACCTCGTCTGGGAACATCTCCCTCAACGTTTCCACAAATTTTTCCGCTACTTCAGTATCTGAGAGTTCATTGACCATGTCTACGCTATCTCCACAAACATAGGACATCAGAACGTAGTGGTTCTTCTTGGATCCTTCCTAAAAAAAAAATGTTAATAGTCTCTCTGTTTCTCTGTTTGTCTCTTGGTCTCTCAGTCACTCCACTCACCCTGGTAGAAAAGTCGTAGAACATATTGAATAGTCCTCTGTCCTCCTTTCCCTTCGGTACGAGACTGAAGTAGTCGAGCTCTCCCTCTACAGTGCACATCTTGGTCCAGAACCTTCTCGGGAACCGGACCGCTACCTTCTCAATGAGTCCAGCCCCAATTTTATCCAAGGCCTGGAGTTTTTTTCTCGGCAAGGGTGGATTGAAGATAATGTTCTTCTTCTGGAGAACAGCCAATGGTAGAGCCACAAGGACTTTATCCGCTGTGAACTTCTTGTTTCCAGAGCAGGTCACTACCATTTTCTTCTTCTTCTCTTGCCATTCGATCTTGGTGACCTCGTGGTTGAGACGGACATCTGTCCCATCGACCAAACTCTTCAGAAGCTCTTTGGATCCATCGGTTAGGAGAGCATGAGAGCCGGCGAAAAGGGCGACAGCCTCGTTTTGGTCCCAGTTCCTCCAAGAGACCTGGAATCGAGGAAGATTAGCTGATGACAGATATAGGAATTGTGAACAGTCAAAACATTGAGACAAAGGGACAGAGAAACAGAGAAACAGAGAGAGAGACAGAAAGACAGAGACAGAGAGATAGAGAGACATAGAGAGACAGAGAGACGGAGGGTCAGAGAGAGACAGGGAGATAGAGAGTACTCACATCGTCCATCTTGCTCCCGCAGCTGAACTCAATATTCCCCAAATGGAATTGCAAGACTCGCTCCTCCACATCACCCCAGCTGACTCCTCCTTCCGAGAGCAGGGTCTGATGGACTCGATTGACCTGTTCTAAAATTCAAATTTCAGTATTTTCCCGCCAAAACGTATTCAGAATCCCTCATTTATTTGTTATTTACACAGAGTATCAAATTGATCACACTATTGGCGGGAAGGGGAGAACTTTCGAGAGATTTCTTCGTTGCAGGACCCGTATTTTTCTAGTTGGCTAAGGCGACACCCTCGAACTTGTAAGGTCCGATGAGGGCTTGATCATCAAGAAGAATGTTGCCGTCAATGTCAAAGACAGAGACATAGCTTGCAATCGGCTTCCCGTCCTTTTCCTCGGACTTAAGGGCAATGATGAGGCGATCGTTGGTGTCGTGGATAAATTGGAAGGCAGAGAATCCGCGGGCCGGATGGTTATTGGTACCAATGTGGACAACTTTGAAGTTGGTGAGGGATTCGTCGCTGATGATGAGGGCGTTGGAACCACTGGAAGATGAATCTCTGTCTACTGTCTCTCTGTCTCCCTTATCATCAAAATATTTTCGCTATTTCAATTCTTGGAAAGATTATCAGACCTGGTCGTAGCTAAATTACGAATTGAGGAAGTTCTTGTATTTTAAAGTGTTTTCAAAAGACTTGCAGAAAAAGGCCCTACCCAGACATAGAGCCAGGCCGGGGACCTATTCCCTAGCAAAAAGCAGTATGTGTCCCTAGACCACTCTCGAAGCTACTTCGGTAAACTCGTTCTACAACGATCATGGTCTGAGGGTACCGCTGGTACGATCACTTGAGCTCGAAAGCTGGCTTGGAGTCGCGACGCTCGGTATATATGGGAGTTGACCGGTGGGAGATGGTACGGGGGTGACACTGGGGTCAGAGCCGTACCCGAGATAATACGGGTTCGACTTGAGAGACAAAGAGATTTAACTACATTGCTCTGCACTGATGCAGGAAATGACTTTGGAGCAAAATAATGCTCTTCAAAGTTGTAGATTTGGACATGCGCTACAGCTTTGCAGAACAGGAATTGTTTGGCCAAAAAATAGTGTTTTGAGTATGAAAACTGTGTCATGTTACTTGAACTTTGCTGTCTCTTTTTTCTGTCTCTGGAACTAACCGTGATTCATCATCCACCTCATTGTAAGTCTCATGAGAGGCTCTTCTCGGCATGAAGAACCATTTCTTGTGCTTCTCGGACCACTGGACAGCCTCGTGGATCATATAGCCGGGATATTCAATTCCCAAAGCCCTTCGTACTCTCACAAAAACGTCGTACCAGTTGACGTGATTTACCTAAAGGAACTGTCAAAAGGTAACTGTCAAATGAACTGACCTCTCCAGTGGGAGAGACGATCTTGATCCACATTGGGTGGTCATTGACGTACTCTCCAGTGGTAGTCGTCCATTCTTTTCCCAGCCCACCGACATAGAGGTGCTCGTTCTTGACAGTCATCCATTCTCCCTTGATTCCCTTGGTCACGTTGCCGGGACCGTCGTTGAGGAGGAGCCAGGGAATGGCCTGGAATGGGGGAGGGTATAGGAAGTTTGCTTTGGATGTCTCTCTATCCATATGCCTCTCTATCTCTCTCTCTCTCTCTCTTTTCTACCTATTATCCTAATCAAGCTATATATTTCTCTACTTTGTACTCTAACAAAGGTCTACTTACAATTGGATCAAGGTTCGGATCCTAGAAAATTTCCAGAAAACTGAACGAACGATGCTCACCTTCTGATCCTTGATCTCGTAGACGATCCCTGTTCTGTCATCCACAGACAGTAGACGTCCGTTGAAAACTGCCAGGTCAGAGAGCTCCATGGCTCGACCACCGGCTGAGATCTGACTGGAGATGAAAAAGTCCTTGCTCTCATCCCAGTGGACATGGGCGGACTTCTTGTTCTGGCTGAAAGGGAGAGTATGAGTCAAGAGTCTATCTATTTGTCTCTCTGCCTCTCTGTCTTTCAGTTTCTCTGTCTCTATGCCTTTTTGTCCCTCCGTCTCACTGTCTTTGTCATGCCTCATTCTCTGTCTCTCTGCCTCTCTATATCTCTTTCTCACCTCAAATGCAGTCTCCCTCGCTTCATCAAACTCCTCCAGGTATGTTTCTTGTCCGCTACCTTGGTATCATGATCCAGATCCGTGATGACCATCAGTGGGAACTCTACTGTCCCATCCGAATTTAGAATAGGGTCATACAACTGCGTCGCATTGTATTCGAACTTCTAAAACAGTAAATGTCATCCCAATAAAGTACAGTAACCTACCAGAGGCTGTGGTGTCTTCCCACCGAACCACGTCGTGGCAAAGTAAGTAGCAACCACGGAGATTGTTGCCACAATAGCCAAGTCGATCATGGTGATGCCCTCGTCGCCTCCGGAAGAAGACATCATACCCTTCAGGAGCCCGGCAACGCCTCCGGGACCCTTTGATTTCCGAGGTGGCTGCTGCTTGTTCCGCGGTATCGCCATCTAGTCCAATAATATTTCGAAAACTTTGAATGGAAAGCAATTAGGAGAAGAAAAGTTTCACTTCGAGGAATAGTGTAGAGAGTCAGGCAATTACTAATCCAGAGTGACAGAGGGACAGAGGGATACAGAGCCATACCTCTTCATTCTGTATCATTTTTATGCTAGTTCTTGATGTTTTCATTGGGGTCTTTTCGGAAGAACCGTCCCGAAATTCAAAATTTGAAATTTCCAAAGAATCGGGACCGAAACCTAGGAGTTCGTGTGCAGACCGAATTCACAAAGGGTGCAGATAGTTTTTGCAATTCCTTCGCATGATTTTCTTTGAATTTGAAGGTTGTACAGAGACTGAGAGACAGAGACCGAGAGACTGAGAGACTGAGAGGCAGAGAGACAGAGAGACAGAGGGACAGAGAGACACAGACTCTCTCACACACATTTTCCACAAGAGAGGAGGTAGTCGGCAAGTCAATAAGTGCGCCCCGTCTCTGTACTGGCTGGCAAAAGTTCAAAGGAGAGAAAAGGCTCGGCGCCCACAGAGAACGATCAATCGATACTAGAGGTCCACCATTTGCTTATTATGGCTTTTTTTAGGGGGGAAACAATGATTAAAATAAGAAAAGAGACGAGAAGACAAAAAATGCAAAGCCGTCGCCGACAAACCGCTAACGAGACGCATTTAAAGGACACAAATCGCGGCAGGGTAGAGGGGGAAAGAGACAGCGAACGCGGCCCCCTCGACGATTGTCATCCGGCGATAAGGAGAGAAGGGCACAGAGAGACAGAGAGAGTGGAGTTTGTGGTCAGTTCTAATTTGTCTCTTGTGAGTAGGCCAATTGGTCAACTGGAATGTCTGATCGGATATTGACCATAGCAAGACTTTTGACGATTACTTCATGACTTCAGTATAAGCTTTTGGAACTTTGCAAAGTTTAGCAAAGTAGATTGTACAAAATGGTACAACATTGCAGATTATCACTAGTCTGTAAGGTCACGTATTGAAGCTTGAGTAGCCCTGGATGCTCTGGAACCCTGGGTCGTGAACGCACGCTTGTACTTCAGGTTCTATTTTTGGAATAAGTTGACATATGCAGCGATCCAGGGTTCTAGAAAGACATGACTTTTGATTTGTAAGACGATTTAGTAAAGACAATGATCCGGATAAAGCTACCCCGGCTCTGAAAACAGATGGGAAGCCACTGGTATACTGTAGAGAGGTTCCAAAAAACTGGGAATCTTTGAGGATTGAATACAGGTAAAAAAAAATGGCAACGTTCTGAAAAAGTCGTTGCAGTATTGGAGCAAATAACGGACAAATGACAAAGTTTAGATCAAATTCTGTTCACAAGTACCACAAAACTGTCTCTCTTCCTTTATAAAGAGACACCCAGTTGGTTTCTGACTTGTCCGATAAGATAACCCCAAAACACGGAATTTGATCGGGTAGAGAGATAGGGAGAGAGAGAAACAGATAGACAAAGAGACAGAGAGACAGAGAAACAGAAAGTCAGAGAGAGAGAGAGAGAGATAGTTGCAAAGAACCAGTGTGAGCACGAAAAGTTCAGTCAACTGGTTGCAAAGCACAGAAAACAACCAAGACGTCATTTTCCGAGTTGATGCAAAGACTGGGATAACGTACTGGCGATAAGTGTTCAGTTGGGAAATAGTCCAAGCGCGTAGAACAGTCCAAAGGCACACAAATATCACAAGAAAAGATCCTGAGGATAAAAAAATTGGTTTCAGAAAAAAATACAAGAGTATGACTGACCTTCTAAACTGGCATCCCCATGTTTGGTAGAGTTCTTCCAATGGTACAGCGCATCCAGGACACAGTTCAGGTGTTCTTCTACGTACTTGTCTGTCTGGAAGAGCGGAATTAAACTCTGTCACTGTCACTCGCCTTCCAGTTCACCAAACCTCCTTTGACTCCATCAATCAATGGACATTGACTCTCCACAATTCTGTACTTCACGCCTGTCTGAATACTCTTTCTTCAGAAAAATAAACTGTATTACCTGTTCACACATCAGAATGATGGGATTGTTGATACTGCCGGTGACCAACTGGGCACCACAGCCTACTGCCACTCCTAGACTCCAGTCATCGTGCATTCTGCCTCCGATGGTGCTCTTAGCTTCCAGAACTTTGACGTTGGCCCCGAAGGAACGGAGCTGACGGGCTGCTGAGAGTCCACTGATTCCGGCTCCGACTATGATTACGTCGAGAGAGTGCTGAAAGCATGAGGGTGACAGGAAGACATAGAGACAAATAGACAGAGACAGGAAGATAGAGGAACGGAGAGACATTGAGACAGAGATACAAAGACAGAAAGACAGCACCTGTTCTTTGACCACTGGAGGCAGTTCCAGTACTCCATAGTTGATAATACTTTTGATCCGGAGAAACTCATGAATTCTGGCCAGTTCATGGATATACCAGACTCTTGCCAGTCCTCGACATATCAGGAAGGGGATGCATTTGTCAAGAGTCAGGTATTCCTGAAGACAGATTGGTTTCTGACGAACAATCAGGGACAGAGAACTTACAAACGGATTCATGTTCCAGAGAGTGACCACCAGATTCCTAATTGCCAAATAGAAGACACTTTCCACTACATATTCCGGGAATGCCACGACCTCGTCGTACTCCATCATATCCGGACGTAGACAGAAAGCTTTGGACTGTTGTTCTGGGATGTTGAATGGAGACATGAAGTTTTCTGTTCGGATGTCTGGGAAAAGTTCTAGTGGAAATAGAGGCTAGGGGTACCTTTGGTCTTGAACTCTTGTTCAACCGGACTCATTCCTAGCTCGTCGTAGAAATAGTGTCCACCTCGGAGATAAAACAGAGCTGGAGTGTTCTGAAGCAAGGGACAGGCATTGATCGAGTAGATCCAGGACTTGTCCTTGGCTTCTTGTGTGTCCTGAAAAGAGAGAAGGTGAGAGTCAGTGACAGAGGCAGTGATAGAAACAGAAACGGAAACTCACTGAATCTTCTGGATCCTCACAGACTCCGCACACAAAGGAGCTCAAAAACTTATGAGTTGGAACTGTTTCCGACTCATATTTTCGAAATTTATGACAACTTGAGCACTGAATCCAATAGGGCAAGATCTGGTCGAAGATGAAAGCCTTGACCCCTGGATGACAGCGACTTTCGTCCGACCACTTGGCCTTCCAAGAGGTGTACTTTTTCCCGAACTTGCCGCTTCTAAAGATAACAGATTTGAACAGGGAGACAGAAAAATCCATACGCTTTCCAAATGGTGTCATAGCAAACGACACAAACATGTTCGTGTTTGGAGAGATGGTGAAAATTTTTTCCAGAAGGATCCGTGGCTGATTCAATGCATCTGGAATCCAAAATTTCATGGGTATTCTTTAATTTTGGGGATCAGACAGATTGGTCATCACTAAACAGTCCGTAGGACCTAATAAGAGTCATCACTCCCCGATATTGCATGGATAGCAACCAGTGAGCGCGGGTCTCTTTGCCGTGCCTGCCGAGACAGTACGGGTGCGAGCGCAGATCACCGTGTGTGGGAACAACTGCTGCTTTGAGGCGCTCTCTCTCTTTGGGAGAGAGAGGATGAGTCAAGAGTGATGATACAATATAATCAGGGGATATACTTTCTCGTTGGCTACAGAAAAGAGAGTCAGAGGAACAGTGAAAGAACCGGACATAAGAGAGAGAGTCAAGTAGACTACTGTCAGTATGATTGAGACTTCGGTCTGCTGTCTCTTTCCTGTGACCCACTGAGCCCAGGACGAGTTTCAGAAAATTCAGTTACCCGCCGTCTTGTCTTTTTTTGAGTGTTTTTGTGACTCATTACGGGTAGGTCTGTCTCTCAACATACCTCAATTGGTTTCTGCCTGTTGACTCATACTGTTTTTCCTGGTCATATAAGACGATTACGGAATAGGAACACTGTCTCTAGTAGAAAGTTATATTCCCGCCTCTCTCTCTCAATAAAAATACTCACTCACCCTTCCTGAACATTGAGACAGCAGACCTTAGTCGGGGAGCATTCACTCCTATCACACGATCCTTCTCTAGAATCTCCGGTCTCTGTCTGTTGTCTCTCCTCTCCCTTTTCTCCCTTGATCTTCTTCTTGGCCTCTTCGGCACAATTTCTTCTGGGAATGATTCTCGGCGAAGGAGGTGGGGACTCGTCCGACGAGTCCTCTGCCTCCTCTTCCAGCCCATAGGTGTAGTCATCCTCTATCTCGACCTTAACACAGTTTTTGACCCGAATGCCTCTGTCCATGTATCTCTATCTATCTGTTTCTTTGTGAGTCTTTGTCTCTCTGTCTCTCCGTACTTCTGTCCCTCTGTCTCTCCATCTTTTTAACTCTCATCTCTTCGCTCATCTGTCTCTCTGCCTCTCTCTGTCTCCCTGTAGCTCTGTTAATCTGTCTCACTGTATCCCTCTCCCTGAACTCGACCCACCTTAACTTTTTTCAAAACCACAGTGGTAGTAGTTGGTTTCGGTGACGGAGAGAAGGATTCCTTTCTTCTTCTACTCCTAGGGGAGAGAGACTCCTCCTCAGGCATGCTACCCTAAAAGTTGTTCTTTTTAAGCAAATCTAAAGCAGGAAACTGGTGACGGAACGAAAAAAATGACCAGTGCACTGGTCAGTAATCGATCGCCAACACACATTTGATTGTATAATGGACGAGAGAGGGTCAGGGCACGGGCACACGAGCTGCCGTGGTGCCAAGTGCAATTAGAAGGGCAATTAGAGCCAGCAAATTGGTTTTTAGAGGCGGTCAGTTTCCCAGACATTTTCACATTAGTTAATGAGATACTACGGTGTATCGAAAACGTTTCCCCTAAACACGAAGCAGGTTTATGTGAAATAGTTTCTAAGATATTCAGTGATCTAATGCCTCACAGTATGAGTTCTTAACACATCAAGAATGCGTCAAAGGCTAGACAGTCACTACTCCAAGCCCGGCAAAAGTCAATGGAACGGTTCAAAAAAGTCTTTCGATCCTTTTACTCCTGAATATTCCATGTAATGTTACCAGCCATAAGTCATGGAGTGCGTTAAGCAAAGTTCCGTCGCGACTGTACTTTTCCCTCCTAGCTACTATTTCTGTCTGTCGAGAATTCCAGGGTGAGTCAAGAGAACCATGGAACTGTTTAGAGAAACCATGTACACTCCTAAGCTTTCTAATTTCCTGTCTATCAAAGAGACGAGGCGAATCAAGCTGGCTATGGGTCAGGAACGGTCACTGTCTCTATCTCCATGTCTTACCTGTTCTTTCCCTTGACTCGACCTAGTCTTGGGCATTTCCTCCTGTTCCACTGTCTTCGAACAACAAGGTAGATTCGAACTTGGTATAACCACCTAAATATTCTGTCATTTTCCTATTCAAAACTGTCGAAAATTTACTGGAAAATAAACCAACGTCAAGCTGATCAAGTTCTGGGGAATGTTCGTGGGAAGACATTTTCGGAAGAGGTGGAGCAATAAGAGACAGCCGGTTGGAAGAGAGAGAGTCGACCTTTTTCTCGCTCACGGCCACCTGGACCAATTTTTCGCGACGGGATCTCACGTACGCTCTTTTTCTCTTTGTGAGATTGATATTACAGTGGTTTTTTGTAATTTCAATATTGGTTTAGCCATATCGTCTTCCGGTATTTATTAACTCGAAAGAGTACTTGTTTTTCTTTTGACATCTTGTTTTCTGGGTTCAAGTTACTGAAGTTTCGGCCACAAAAGTAGGTTTTCTAGATGAAGTGGGAACCGAGAGTGGAGACTCATGTCACTCCGACTGACCCCTTATTTAATACACAATTATATCCATGTAAGAGCAACAAACATATAAAAACTCTCTAGTATTAGGCCATTCCTTTCTCGTAACTGGATCACCTAGGCTGAGGGCTGTAGTCTAAATACTAGCCTCGGCTAGACAGAAAGGCAAAACAGAGTTTCTGGTTATTGCCCAAGTGCCCAATGTTGGTATGCACAGTTCAAACGAGAACGTCGAAAAAGTCGTGATTTTCACATTTTGCTGTAGGTTTTCAGCTCTCGTATGCTGGTTACCACAATGAGCGTGGTAAAATAAGTTAGACCAAATCAAAAAGAGTAGAAAAATGCTAAAATTTGATACTTTAGAGTTTTACTCGCATTTTACAGCCCAATTCCATTCCATTCTCTTTATTACTTATATGTGATTTATCCACATGAGTATAGAGTAGTGTTTTAACACAATGAGAGCGAACGTCGACAAAAATCGTCAGAAATACATTTTCCTTGGACCTGTGGAATAAAAATGGCTTAAATTATCGCGCGAAATGCGGGAGATTCGCGTCAAATGTTTCGTAGCCGGACACTCGCTTAAACCACCAATTAGCTGAAAAAAATAACAGGGCCTAGCGGTCCTAGAGGTAGAAGTGCTCCTCTAGGACCGTTAAACCATACAAAAATATCATTGCAATTTTTTTTTTTTTGGAAAACTTGGAAGTCGATAGGAAGTACTGAGGATGTTGAATTGCAGAAGAAATAAAGGCCTAGTCAGTCAGTCACATTGATTATTAGAACTGACCAGCCAGCTGTTCCGGTCTATGAGAGAGAGAGCAGATGGTCAGCCCAAAGCGTCTCTCCTCCTCATTAGGGATCTTTGTCCAGGGTACATCCCCCAGGCAACCGGAACAAATCCGGTCCAAAAAAACAGAAATTGAGAGACCATTCGATTCATTATAACGAAAAGATAGATAGAGAGAAAGATTGGAAAATAACGAAAGATGTATGGGAAAACACAACAAAAACGGGGGATCCTTACAGGATCAAAGAGAACTATGGTTCCCTCTAGGACCTGAGAGAGGCAGGGAGAGACAGAGAATATAGGGGTTCGGAACGAGCTATAGGGTAGTGCAAACGACAGAGAGAAAGGGGGTCAGTCAGAAGACAGGGAGAAAGAGAGGGACCGTAAACATGTCTGAGGATCGAGGAGGATTGCATTTTTAAACGGGAACAAGCACCAAAATTGAAGGGATGGGATCAAACTGTCACAAATGGAGAAAACTGACTAGAGAGGGGAAGAGAGAGACGGAGGGGAGCGGATCACAGTCGAGGTCGGAGCATCATCAGAGTCTCGCGCGGGTGGACAGTATAGCCGTTTTTCGGGGCGTCGCGGAAGAAGAACAAGCCGCTCTGCGAGTTCTTTGGCTGTCCGTAGCGACCATTGAGAGCGAGCGTTGTGCAGTCACGATGCCACCAGGCTCTGAGATAAAGATTTTTTATAAAAAAAAAATACGACAATTTTGAGGGATATCGCTCAAAACTTGGCAATATTTTGGGGTCAAATGATATCGACTAATAGCACAAATAGAGCTTGAAGGGCATTGAAGATTTATGCAAATTTCTAGAGCAGTTTGGTGAAGCTGAACGTTCGAAAGGAAGTCTAAATTGGCTGGCTTTCCTACTCCAATTTAGTTCCAGCTGGCTGTGACTTTCGATAGCAGGGATGGGCAGATAGCAAAATCACTTCCAATTCTACTTTCGATCGTTATTTCACTCTTTCGTAGGAATCAATGATTTCAGTCAGGTTCTTTTCAGAGACTAGATGCTCTATAAATGGAAGAAAAACTGACCCCCTGTTCCTCATCTGCGCACAATTCGTCTCCTTATTCTGGTCGCGGTCCTTCTCGAAGGTGCTAAACGGCTGTCCGTTGGACATCACCTGCCACTGGGTCATCTTTGGACAGGAGGGATTCGTCAGATTTCCACGCTGCTCCTTCTCACCGACCAGGAGCACGTAGCCGGACTCGTGGTTTCCGAGCTAAAAAATGGGCATTTTCTGGGATCAAAACGACCAAAACCCACAGCAAATTCATACTCGCCCCACCAGAATCCATCGGGGCTGCCGCTACAGCCAGCCTTCGAGGTACAGGTGTCTCCGCGGAGCTCGATTCGAAGCGTCTGAGGCTTCTCGTGGGCCGGGGCGATACGATGCATCGGGGCCAAGCCCAGCCAGTGATTTCCTGTAGATTTTAAGAGTTAAAAAGTGGGCAAATAATGGGAAAACCTCGAAGAGAGCCAAAGCCAGGCTCGTAGCGGTCAAAGTAGGCCGATTCGAACTTGTACTCGTCGCTGGTGCGTCTAAAAATGGGGTGTTTTGAGAGAGAGAGAGAGAAAGTCAGAAATTATCTATATACTCGAGCATTTACAGCTCCTTGACTACCAGACTGGTAGTACCAGTTCCAATGAGTTCAGTGACTACCAGGACTTTCTAGTGAGTAGACTGTCTCTATTAGTGCTTCGAACAGACTCTGAGTAAGTCTAGTGAGTCTACCGCGATGATCAATTGATTGGACTACCCTTTCCAATGTCTAGACTAACACTTCTGGTTACTTGACTACCGTTTCTAGTCTCCTGGCTGCGACTTTCAGTAGCTTGACTACCATTTTCCTAACTGCCCTTTTTAGTTACGTTAGTTATTATTACCATCGTTTCCAGAGCCTTGACTACCGTTTCCATCAGTTTGGCTATCGCTAAACTCTTACTTCCAATAAATCAGCTCACTTGACTACCATTTCTAGCCAGACTACCAAAGTTTTTCTGGAAGAAATCCACAAAATCTACCTCTGTACGACAGCCCATCCACCTCCATCCGTCTCCATGTCGCAGAAGACAAAGAATGGCTCCTCTCCATCGGGACTGATCTTATAGATTCCGGAACTCGAGTACCCGCCACGGTGATGATCCAGACAGCTCTGAATCCCTAATTTTAGCCAAAAAAAAGAGAAAAAAAAAACCTTGCGAACATCATCGGTCAACGGAATATTGGTCGGATGAGACTGGAGATCGTTGGTGGGGATAGTCGGGACGATTGGCTGAGAGTCAGCAGCTCCTCCAGCTCGATTCGACGGCGTGCGGCCTCGAGAGGTAGTGGTCGTGGGAGGAGGAGGCGCAGCTGAAGTTGTGGGAGCGGTTGTCGTCGTCGGGATTTCGATGGGGCTAAAAGGCGAAGGAATAGGGGGAAGTGAGCGAAAAAAAAGAGTTTTCTTGAAGGAAACAGCCCAAATTTTATAGCTAAAGGTAAAATCAGCACATTTTGCCAGTTTCCGGGTTTATTTTCTGTCAAACTTTGGTTTTCCTCAAAAGACTGGTCCAGGTCATTGTTTCCGCAAAATGTTTCAATGTTTGTCGTGAGAACTCGGACCACTCTAAAGAAAAACGTCTTTGACGGCTCCGCCGCCCGAAAAACATTGGCGGGTATCAAACCCCGGTCGCTTCGATTCGTTGTCCAGCACGCTAACACCTGACTATTGTTAACTTGGCTGATTTTGACAGTAGAACGCCCCCGACGTCGAACTTACGCCTTTGTAAAGAGACAAAGCATTTTGAACGGAAAAAGGCATGGTAAACCTGACCCTGAAGTTCCTATACTTTTCTTCCGTGTGATAACATTGACTAACACGACTTTTGTTGCTCCCCTTGAAGGGACCCCTTCATTGAAAACTACCCTTCTTTTGAGCAAAGTAGTGCTAACCAAGTTTGCCGCCCGTTCAAAAACCCCGAAAAAACATCGACGGGGATCGAACCTAGCTTGCTCAGAGGCACAGCCCAGCGCGGTATAGTCCGTTTCCGAGCGGCATTTGAACTTTTATGCTCGCCACTCAGTATTTGCGCGCGAAAAAGCAATTTCGAAATTACTGAGTTTTACCATTTTCCACGGTTCTATTCGCGTAATCGAATACCAGGCATGTACCTGACAACATATTTGGAGATAAGCGAGAAGAAAAACGTAGTAATCGGCCAAAATAGGTAAGCTGAACCCATACAGAACTTGATGATCTCTATGATTGCATATTTCAAACATTTGCGACGTATTTTTTTTTCACCTAAATTTGTTGCCAGGTACGTTTTTCTTGGTGACACAATTTGATTACAAGGCCAATACAATTATTGTGACCGCAAAAGGCGAAGATTTCGAGCACTCGCGCCGAATTTGGAAAACCCGTGACGGGACCTCTTTGGAGCTTATAGCAAGGCAGCAAAGCTGTTATGGTGCAACAAGATGCAAAAGTTTACCCAGGAAGAGTTGTGGAAGTCCTCGTAGTCTTCAGAATCTCCATACTCCTCATAACGGGCTCCTTCTTTTTGTATTCTTTATCGGAATGCAAGGCGATTATGGTCTCTCCGGGGTGAGAAGAACGAGTAGTTGAACTGGGCGGTCTGGAAAGGTGCAGAAGCTGGTGTGAGGCTAGCGAAAAAAGGTTCTTATGATGCAATTTTAAGCTCATTTTTTTGCCAAAGGTACACGTAATTAGGCACTTTTATAACGAATTTAATTTTCACTTTTGACGCCAAATTTCTAGCTCATTTTGCTCGGAAAACCACGTCCTCAAGCACTTTTATAGCAACCTGAATCCTCCATTGTGATGTCAATTTTATAGCGAATAGAAAGAGGAATGTACCAACCTTTCAGTAGTTTTGGTCGACGGAGAAAACTTCGTTATAGGCGTGACAGAGATTCCATCCTGAAAAGATGGTCATTTTTCTTGTCGAAGCACCAAAAAAACACCCAAAATTCAGGGATCTTGGCATGCAGAGGGGCTCACACAGAGACAGACCTCATTTTTCACGATAAACATGGGTAGAAGAGAGACGATAAATGGACTCTAAAGGGGCTTGAAATTATGTAAAAAAGCCGATTTTGGGCTTAAAAATTAATGAAAAACGAACCTTTTCGGCGTAGAGAGCATTCTTGCCGGTCAGGTCGGACGGCACGAAGGGAATCGGGTCGTCGTAGAGATCTTCCATTGTCGGGGTACTACGGACTGGAATACTTGTGAGTTTTTGGGCGGGATAGAGTGAAAAATAAGATGAAAAAGCGAAAACTCACGTAAGAAGAAGAGTCCGAGACCGAAGAGAATGAGCATAAGAACGACGCCGATGATGAGAATGAGCAACTTGACCCTAAAACATGGTGTTGTTGACCGGCGTGCGAGTTTTATGATAGAAAAAACGTCTACATTTGTAAGTCTGACAGAACTTGATGATCTCTATGATTTCCAAACGAGACAATCTATGAATTTGGTCAGTGTTTTCGCAAGGAGATGTGGTAGTAAATGAAGTTTTAGCCGAAGAGCCCTAGATAGCAGTGGTCAACTGATCTCTGCCACGGCATGGATCGGCAGATAAAAAGGTCCCATTGTAGTAAAAAACAGAGGTGTCGCGCAAAAGTTTTTGATGACAGGGATGCAGTTAACCTCTGCCTGATAGACTACGCGGATTCTAGTTTTGAACTTTTTTGCGATAAAAGTGTTTCGGCCACGAAATAAGTTACTGATTTTTTTATTTTTCCTTCAAAACTACGACAGAGTTCCTCGCACTCCGATTTTCAACCGATTTTAGGACAAACAACGCCATTATAAGCCGAAAAAGTCTGTTTTAGCTTCTATAGGAGGTGGTCAATTTCGGTTAAAATGTTCGTTTCCGTTGCCCCAAACCCCGTATAAAAAGAGACCTACTTGTTGCTGATGACACTCTCCTTCATCCGGGCTTCTGCCGCCAGACAGGGGTCGAGTTCATTCGAATCCATAGTTTTTGTTCATCTACTGGGGGGAGGAGTTCTTCCTTCGGGAGAGCAAGTCTCTGAAAAGTTCATCTATTTTTAGCAGAAATTATAAAGAGAAAGAGCTGAAAATGAGTCTTTAGGAATTAGGGGGCATTGTTTATAAGCAGAGAGCAGGAGGTGGACACAAAGATCTCTAAACAGGAGGGTGAAAAGAGCAAAAAAATGCGGGAAAACAGGATTTCTTTGGTCACTTTTTCTTCTAAAAAAAAAATGACAAAATGGCCTCGAGAATCAGCTGTTCATTAGCATGAACGCGGCCGCAGCCGATAATTTCAAATCTCCCTCCATTTCTGTCCCCCCGACTGGGCGCCAAAAAGTGAGAGCGCGAGATGAACTGGACGGGGGGGTGAAAGAGAGACTGTAATGAACGGTTGTTTTGAGCCGAACGAATCTGAGAGTAGGGTGATTTGAGAGAGAACATAACGATTTGACAGGGCTGAAGTAGAGAAAAATAAGCTAAAAGTGAAGCCCAGACTGGTTAAAACCGCAAAATCCGATAAAATAAAGGTGATTAGAGTGAAACGCGACAGTTCTGAAGGCAAACTGATGTAAAAATGTGGTAGACATGACTTATCCCCTAGAAAATGGCAAAGGACAGAGACGAGCAGTTTAATAATAAGTCTCAGACCGCCTTTTTTTCCAATTTTCTACACAATAATCAGACAACACTGAGGCTCAAAAAATCGGGTCAGCCTTGCAATTAGGCCTGATAACGACTCTCCTCGGCTGACAAACAAGGCCCAGTGACCTTTTGGGGGAAGACATTGTCTCACAGTCGCTTAAAAACATCCATTACTCTCTGACTAGTCCTCATAAGCCCTAACGCATAAAATCTTAAAAGCAATCTGGCGCTCCTCCGGTTGTTAGAGTTCACAAGGCGTATGCAAAACGGGCCACAGAGAGGCAGATCGTCCTTCTAGGCATGAATGGAAACATTGAGAGTAAATACAGGGTGTCTCGGGGCTGAATTAGGCTGGTGGAACGAGCGGAAAAGTGGACAAGGAGGGAAGTGAAGGTCTCGGAAATTATTGTATGTGCTAACTTTTCCAGTTTAGAGGCATAACAGATGAGCAAACTGAAAGTGAAACGTCTGTGGAAGTGGTAAAGGCTCTGAGATCAAATTTTGTGGAGTTCACAGGCACGGGAGGTTAGAAAGTTGGAAGAGAAACGTCTCAAAAGCTTGAAAACCATTCTCAAGGCAAAGTTTTGGGGGCTAAAAGCAAAATCTGCTAGGATTATTGGTCAAGTGAGGAGCAAATAGCTGGAAAATCACGAACGACGAATTGTTCTAGATTATAGAACAGTCAGGAGATGGTAGCAAATGTATTTCTAGCGCTTGTTGATCATGACTGCGGTCATTTTTGGACCAGATGGAGGCTAGATGCTTTCGCGTCTTTAGGCTTCGGAGGAGACTGAACGCTGAGTAATAATTGCCAGAGCTGATTTAGGACAGAAATCTTTTGATCGGGAATTTTGAACGAGAAAAAGGCACACACCTGGCAAAGACGGCTGGAGTTAATTTAAGGACACCTTGAGTGGGAAATATGCGTCCAAGAAGAGCAAACTAGCTGGAAAATTGGCGACAGAGCTGGTTCTTCAACTTTACAAGCACTTTTGGTCAAAACACAGGAGCCTGGAGGACGCAAAATACTGGAAAACAATGATATTACTAATTTTTGGACAAAACAAGCACAATAGGCAGCAATTAGAAAAAGAACAAGGTGTCCTCTCGCATTACCGTCAATTAGAGGTGGGCTGGTTACAACGTGAAATTTCTTGAAAAGTACCATATTTCCGAACTTTGATGGGCAAAAAAAGGATAGAGAAAGTGGTCAGAACCACTTGTTACCGAACGCTGCTTTTTCTAGACCAGCAATCACAGGTTCAGACTCGAGGAAAGAGATGAAACGCCCAGATTTGCCAAAGAATTTTGGGGGAAAGAGTACAGTGCGACCCGGCTGTCTCTCAGTCTCTCTCGGAACTCGTAAACACGCACAGTACACTTGCGCAACATTCACGATCCACTTTTTGCCCATTCCGGCTGTTAGATTGCGCCACAAGTTCAACAATGCATCGAATGAGGCAATCGGAAGAGATTCACACCTCAAAAAAAGCCGTTCGCGCTAGAAAAATGCAAGGAATGGCACCAGCTGTTGCACTTTTGAGACTTTCGACTAAAACACAGCGACTTTTCACTGGCCAATTAGTTCTCGAGGACGAAATGTGTGCAAAGTGACGGA
The DNA here is from genome assembly GCA_037178855.1 of Oscheius sp. JU75. Taxonomy (NCBI): domain Eukaryota; kingdom Metazoa; phylum Nematoda; class Chromadorea; order Rhabditida; family Rhabditidae; genus Oscheius; species Oscheius sp. JU75. Next base: position 656,175 of record JASJZC010000006.1, on the reverse strand, counting down.
TTATACGGCCTGCTATCAAATGTCCATCACCTCGGCCCTGATTTGAACTCCCGGAGGATCATATTTCAGCAGCCTGTTAAGCTGAGAATAATTGGTAATTTATAAAGGAGGAATCTTCGACTCGGGGAATGGGGAAACATTTTCATTTGTGTTTTTAAAACCGTATCCGGAGCTAACATTGAAGGAAACAGTATTCTAGTCTTTCTAAGAGGTGAAGAAAGCAAATTGAACTGGTAAACAGAAGAGAAAACACACGAAATAAATGCAGAAAGCTTGGAACAACTATTTTTTTCTTTAGAGAGTACTTTCCTAGGCGGTTTTTTTTCTGTGAATTGATGGCGAAACAATAGGACAAGGTTTTGGCATCGGAATAGCAAAGAAAACAGGTAAGAGCAGGCATGAAATTAGTAAATTTAGCATGGCAAAAGGAAGCGGAAAGCTGAAGAAATGGCGTCGACATAAAAACATGTTTTTGAAAGGCAGATTGAAACAACCGGCACGTGGATTTGAGTACTTATCATATTTATTCCTCTACGTTGTCAGATTTTTTTCAGTTTCTCTCATACTTTCTGCTCTTTTCATGTTTTTAGCACAGCCGCAAGCTGTAAAAATGGATCTAAACCCCAAAATATAATAAAGAGGCATATTTAGCTCGATTTACGACAGGAAATATAAAAATACACGTTCTGTTGTCTCCTAACACGCTGAGGACGATTATAGAGCGACTCTTTTCAAGGTAATGTGATAAGAAGAGCGGGTATTAAACGATTTATGCGCCTAGCGAGAGTGCGCTTGGATTCTCGGTTCTCTGCGCTGACTGGTTTCTCTTGTCTCTATAGACGGGCGTAACTATCCCACCCGCTGGGGTCAGTTTTACGCGAAAAAAATGTTGCCAAAGTGAATTAACACTTGAAAAGAGGGAAAAGGCACCATTTCCACCTCGAAATGACCAAGTTTACGTGTCGCACGACGTGATTTACAGCCTTCAACACCTCCGATCGCAACAGGCGGAACGCCTTTGACCCCTCGTGGTCATTTGTCAGGGCTTGAGGTGTAAATCCCATTGGAAATCCTGTAATTGTTCGGGGTGACATGGATCTAATGAGACCAATTAGTGTCTGATCACTTCTATACAAATTTTATTCAGAAATTTAGGGGTTTTTGAGGAAGTCTGCCTCGCCGAAAAGCCGATGAGCCCTGTCCTCGTCCAGAATGTCGCAGTCTGCCGTCGGGAGGAGGAGATAGTCGCCTCTGAACCATATTTTCATGGTGAGGGCAGTAGAAGTACCTCACCTGCCCTCGTACCAGCAAACTTTAACCAATTTGTGGCTGCTCCGACCTGTTGTTGTCTCACTAAGTGGTAGAAGGTCATCAACACGAATCAGTCTAGACGTTTCACCAATTCTGAGTCAAACACGAGCTAACCGGTTCTTTCTCCGGCCCCAGAACGTTAGATATCCGAAACGAGCCCATTCTCCGTCACTGCTCATGGCTACAACTCCGACCAGTCTGTTCAAGTACCTGAAAATCATATTATAGTCGGTTCAGCTGAGAAGTTAAAAACGCAGTTCTTTAACATTATTCGTGGTGGGACCCTTTTTTTACTGAAAGTGGGTCCAAAATGAATAAAAACCGGTAAGAATAATGAAAATACGCCTGCGTAATTCATGTTTCTTATCCGTTTTCTCAGCTGAACAGACTATGGAAGGCTGAAAAACACGTGCCTGCTGAAAAGAGCTAAAATTGCCGGAGCTGCCAGAGCTATCGTGACGGTTGAACCGAAAAAAGCACTGTCGATGGCTCCGAGGCTGTATTGATAGCTGCTGTAGGGCAGATAGGCTAGACTCGCGGCAGTTTGGACGAATTTGGCCCGTGCCAACAACATACAGGGCAGAATTCGACGGTATCGATAAACTGGAAGCCTAAAAAGTCGAGAACTAGTATCCCTGGAACTTCGAAACTGACCAATTCTTGTTCTCATCCATATCTGCTGTCGTTGCAGTCGTGTAGGACTTCTGGAAGTTGCTTCGAGACGTTTTTTTTATCTAAAAGTAGCTTTATGAACTCCTTTTTGAACCAGAACTGACTAGCATTAGACGCTGATAAAGCTGGAGGGGTGCTCGGAGCACTTTTTGAGCCATCTGGATACTGATTTTTTGGTCTGGAATCAGAAAAAGCTGCGGAAAGGGCGACGGAATTTCCGAAGTTCAACTCTCGCCGATTTTTTTGAGCGGAAGACACTTGCAATTCAAATTTCCTAGTTTTCCTTTTTTTAATATTCCCCCTGTTTTGTCCCAACTTCCGTCGATTTTTCTAAATAAGTATCTCATTCTGTTTGTGTTTTGCTGTTTTCCTCCCATTTGGAACCCACAAAACCGTGCGGCACTTGCATCCTCTTCTCTCATTCGAATCTCTTCCACTAAGCGGCTCTTCAGGCCTCTAAACCCAGAAAGTTGGCCGAGTATCAGGGGAAAGATGGCCATGAACCTGGTAAGTCCTTTTTCTAGCTCTATTTATCAATTTCTCGTTCAGACGAGCTATTCCTGGCACCCGGCCAGGCCGTCAGTGCTACTGAAATGGCCAAATGTGTCCGTGCTCGTCGACTGTGCCCTTGACTTCAGCTCCTTCAATTCCTACCTCCCACATACCTATTCAGCAACGTAGGTTTTGCCCATTTTTCGCTATAAAATTGCTGAAAATAAATTTCGATTTTTCAGAGTTTTTCCCCTAGCCGACCCCCAAATTGACTGCATCAAACGAATCAGGGACATGCTACTCATCGAAGGCGTCCCAGAAGTTCATCCGAGCCCGGTAACCCAAATTTTTGACTTAAAAATGCAATAAAGTTCAGCTGCATGCCCTGCAAATGGACGCCGTCGACTGTATTCTTGTCTCCAACTGGAACAGCCTCCTCGCACTGCCCCTATATGCCTATGGGACCGGCTTCCGGGGTAGGATTTACGCGATTTCGGCCACAATTCAGTTTGGAAGGTATTTCAGGTCGTTTCATCAGAAAAAAAATATTAAGGTTGATGATCGAGGAACTGATCGAGTACTGTGAGCGCATGGCCGTGGAGGAGACCGACCCGGCCTGGAAGAGTCCAGAAGTCTATTCGTGAGCGTTTTTACTGGAAATCGACAACATTTTTGGGTTCTAGACGTTTCCCCAACCCCCCATACCGAAACCCAATAGAATGGAAGAAGTTCTACACGAAGGAAGTAGCCCAAAAAGTTCTGGCCAGCATTGTGCCGCTGTCCTTCAGACAAAGTTTTGTGGGTTCTTGGTCTTCCACATTGAAAAATGAAAATATTTTTAGACGATATTCGAAAACATAACGATAACTCCGTACCCAAGTGGATATCAGATCGGCAGCTGTAACTGGACTATTAGTGCTGATCATTTCAAGGTGAATGGAAAAAGAATATTTCCTAGGCTGTCAAAGATGCCCATCCTGAACCTCAAACTTATCAAAGAGGACGATTTGCTCGGCTCAGAAATCGAGCCGTGTACTAATGGAAACGGCACTCCTTAGCAACGCACGAGCCATGCACAGTGCGGCACAGACAGTTTCAGACACACTCGAAATTTTGTTTGAAGCTGAGAAACTGCGCAATTTTTATCATTTATAGTCTTTCAGTTGGGAAGTTGAAAACGCAGTCCTTTAACATTGTCCGTGGCGGGACCCTTTTTCACTGAAAATGGACCCAAATTGAATAAAAACCGATGAGAATCATAAAATTACGCCGGCATAATTCTTCCCAGCCGAACAGACTACAGTAGACCCCCGGAGGGTATATTTCTGTCGCGAACTGCTACTGAGAGATAGGAATGCTACCAGGAGAAATTCCGGCTAAAATTTCAAAAGTTTTGTCCAAAAAGCTGTGTAAAAACCACCTTTCCAGATCGGCTGCCTGGGAGGCACGAGCGAGAAGACGACACACGTACAGAGCGCGCAGCTAGAACCATTCAAAAATCTCGACCTTCTTGTCATCAATTCCCTGAACTCGGTTATGGATGCCGAGGCGGCGGTAAGCTATTATTTTTCCACCATTTTGGGGTCAAATCTTGCAGGGGAACGCCACAAAAGTTCGAGAAGTAGCAATGGAGACGCTGAAGAATGGAGGCAATGTACTGATTCCCGTCCTGCCCACAGGCTTCATCTATGATCTTATTGAGCTGATTGTGAGGAGTATTGATCAAACGGTAGGTTTCCTAGCTTTTTTGGACCCAGGCGTCCATTTTCCCTTTTTTTCTAACGAAAATCAAGACGAACATCACTCGTAAACAGAATGCACTCGGCCCGAGATGACGTTTCGCCTCGAGACCCATTTTAAAATTTATTTTTTTCTTTTGGCAGGAAACTCTAATTGGCCGGGAGGTTATTCAGAAAAAAAATGTACTTGTAGGTCTTGGAGACAACCAGAATGAGCTTCTCCGCCTGGCTCAGTCGATTAGTCTTTCGATTACGAAAGAAACCATGTCGGGTTCGATCGCCACACTTAACGACTGCCTCTATCTTGTTCTTGAAAGTTTCAACGTCTAAAAATTCTTTTTGACTGTTTCAGGTCAAAACGGTCGAAAAGACTTTTTGCACGTTTTTGCTGAATACGACAAAATCTGTCATTTGTCCTTGAATGAACGGTGTAGGCTGTGGTAGGAGGCGTTTTCGAGCCAGTCCAATCGTTTTTAGGCCTGAAACTTTGAAAAAATGAAATAGGTCGGACCATGACTAGTCCCTGTCCATTTTTTGAAAAGCTAGACAAGTCAGAGTCGGATGATAGCCTGCTTCCACTGTAAGCATCTTGTTTGGACATTTGCAGCCAATTACGCGTCAAAAACTTATAAAAAAAAGGTCTTGAGGCGGAAAGTCCAACCAGGCCCAGTACCTGCCATTTAAAAAGAAAATCCCATTTCTAGAATTTTAGGCTAAAAAAAATGCCCAAAAAACAAACGTTTTGCAGTCCGGAGTCAGCCTCGAGACCCCCGTCTACTTTATCTCGCCCGTGGCTAAAAGTGCCGTCGCCTATGCCAACGTGAATGCCGAATGGCTGTCCGAGGAACGACAGCAGCCTATCTACGGTCAGACGGTCCCCGATGAGCCATTTTTGCATTCGGCCTACCTGAAAAACAATCGCTTCCGCATCTACGACAATCTCTTTGATCCATTCTCGAAGGAGGTCAAAACGCCCTGTGTGGTTAGATTGTGGTTTGGGAGGGGTTAAAAGAATGCGAAATTTCCAGATGTTCTGCGGCCATCCGAGTCTCAGAGTCGGCGATGCAGCTCATATGCTCCATTTGTGGGGAGGTGATAGCAAGAATTCGCTCATAATGACTTGTAAGTTAGCTATTTTCCTTTTCAGAACGTTCTGTTAGGGTAATGACCTCTTTGGAACAGATTGCCGGCGTCCCTTTCAATGCAAACGCGCCAAAAAAAAAAAGCTTTGAATTTCTCGGGAATTGCTTGCAAAATAAAACTAAAACTGTATGATACGTTATAGAGTTTACTCCTAGAAACGAGATCTAGTATTGTACTACGTTTTCTGGAAATATAGGTTATACAACAGGCGTATTCACCAATACTAGCCGTTTGTTGCAATCTCTTGTTTTTATGCAATCACTAGCCAGAAACTTTTGCCAAATATTTCGATTTGTTCCTCAGTTCCCTTGACATAACTTGTTCCTTTTTGGCCAAGTTTGCAGTCTAAAGGAGCCCTTCTGTGTCTGCAGAATGCTGTTTCCAGTTTCTCAAGACCCGACCCACAAAATACGGCTAAGATTAGTGCATAGTTCATCTTTTGTCCTAAGTTTAGCAGTTGAAAACAAGACAAAATCGTTGAAGGTGCTACTTTGGATCTACAGCTAATCTAGATTGCTAGTTTCCGGACTTGACTTTCAAGCTTACTGTTTTAGTCTAATTTGCCTGTATCCCTCAAGCTGTACGAAAAACCTCTTCATTCAGGCCCCGACTACCCCCTAAAAGAGGTCTACGGCCCTTTTGAAGATCTCAAAATCCGAGCCTACTATTTCCCCGTGGACACGCGTCTCTCTTTCTCCGATCTCAACAATGACGTCCTCCCGAAGCTCAATCCCAAGGTTTTTATCAATTTTTGATCACTTTAACCACCAAATTTAGGGCATTTACGTGCCGGACCAGTACCTCATGCCCCAGCCAACGACCAGTAGGGACTCTTGTGTCATTTACGTCGGTTTTTGGAAGTATTTCATTTAAAAATAAGCTAATTTAGGCCCCGTGCACCCCGATGTCCTACGACGAGACGCTGATGATCACGAACAAGCGGCAGAGGAAGCGAAAAATCAAAATTCATCCGGATATTCTTAAGAAAATGCAGGCGAAGCCCCACCCGGCCAACCCGAACTACAATATTGCGCCTCTGAAAGGCTATCTGTCGGCTTTTGATGATGTTTATGAGCTAGAGGTACGATTTTCTTTGAAACTGAATGAAAATGACCTTTTTCAGCCGACAAAAGAGAAACCAGGAGCCCTAAAAGCACGCTACGGAGGTGTATTGACGCCGGAGACGTTTTGCAACAAATTGAAAGAGGTTCGTAGCTTTTGTCCTGATCCTAACTTGACAATTGGCAAAAGCCGCCTGTAACGCAGGTTTTATCTTGGATAAAACTTGGCAAATATCTATTAACAACTGTTATACTGGCCAAATTTTCGGAATTCGAGCCAGGAGAGCAGGCATGGCTAAAGGGCCGGGCCGGCCCGGGTCTAAGATTCGTTTTGGGATCCATTTAAAGTTTTGATAATATTTTTTTAGCATCTCAAGGCAATTCAACTTTCCCGTCAAAAAATTCGTATAAATGCCCAGGGAATGTAAAGCCCGACTGCACTATTTACAAATGGGCCGTCACGGCCCGTTCGGCCATGTCTGAGGAGAGTCAGACAATTCAAGTTGCAAAAAAGTACAGTACTGCGCCAAAAGCATATGCGACTGGTCAGGTTTACAAAGCAAAATGACTAATGGGTCCATGTGAGGAATCTGACAGGTTAAGGCCGCATTCTGTCAGAGCAGAAAGGAAAAAAGGTGCAGAAGCGTTTGACAGAAAAATGACTGTTTGAGACAGGCGATGTGACTGCGACCAGGAATGGGCGATTAGTTGTAGTTTGTAATTTGAAAAATTTTGCGTAACTCGTGCCATTTACAAAATACAGTGATCGAACTATTTGTATCAAAAATACAGTGATCGGACCGATTCCGAAAATAAGAAAGAGGCATCAGGGCACTGACACAGCGCTAAGAGCCAGAAAGTAGTGAAGTGATGTAGTGACAGAAAACCTGACATCTCGCAGGAAAACAGTCTGTACAATGACAGAAAACAGGACAGGCTCAAAGAAAAAATCGTGGACTATTTGGTAGGGGGAACAGAGGCGCGCAATGACGCACCCTTCAATCTTTTCTGTTTCAGAAACAACTCGACTGTAGCCGAGAGAACAACTGCGACGGCTCCGTGACGATCCGAATCGCCAGCCTCAAATCCAGCGTCCAGATCAGTCAGGACGGTCTCCGTACGAAGATACAGGCCCCCGAAGAGAGCCGGGCCACTCTGAACGCCATCGTCACTAGCAGTCTCATCAAATTGTGCTAGATCTTCTCAAAGAACCCCCTTCTCCCTGTGATGTTCTCATTTGTACACATAAATATTGTGCACAGCCTGTTTTTTAAATATTTTTTTGCTCGTTGCACAATACTGAGAGCAGAGGCATGCGGCCCACCACGGTCGCAGGAGCAGGAAGGGCGTTGATGTCACTATTTTGGATGTATCTCTCTAATGAATGCGAATACCTATGCCTGTTTCCCGAAGATGTCGCCTTTGTTCCAAAACAGCAGCCGAGTTCGCTTCAAATGCTATCAGCCCAGCGACAAAATGCGGAGTGTACGACAGTCCGAACCATCAACACGCGAGACATTCTTTACCCTACCAATCCTCATGTGGACAAAATGAAGAAGCGCATATTGGATTCGATGTCAGATTAGTCAGAGTTCTCTTATCAAAAGCAAGCCTATCTTTTGGAGATTCGCGAGTTTTCCTGAGCCACGATTCTGTTGTCCAGGAGAACTCTCAGGATAGGCTCCAGCTCCCAGATGAGTTTCTCAGTTCGATGAATCCATCAGGATTCATCGAACTGAGAAACTCATCTGGCGCCTCGAGCTCAATATTGGAAGTATTGCCATGCTGATCTGGAACCAGAACGCTCGCGAGGGGTTGTGCAACGGAAGAGCATGGGTTTTTTGATATACTGTTTATGTTTTTGGAATGTTTTGATTAAGAGAACTGGGGGTAGAGCTAAGCGGAAATTATACAAAGGGTCAACAACAAGGGCATAGTCTCCTTCTGTTCGTCTGTTTTTTCGTATGACGATTAATTAGTGGATGTGAGGGTGGAGCCTACTAGATTGAGTCACTTGTCTTTCGCAACTGTTTGTCACCATTTCCGGACAGTTCCTCGACATTTATTTTTGAGCCAATAGCAACTGATAGCGATAAGAACACAAACAGGGGAGAGTAATTGGAGATGGATACAAAACAGAAACTGACCAGCCAACAGGTGATGACGAGGGTTAGAGTGGTTATCCAGAGGACTCCGAAAACAGCGAAGATGTACTTGCAGCTGATCTGTCCATATATCGTCGTGCTGCTGGCGCTGACGGATTTGCAGAATTCAATTATTCTGTGAACAAACTTGTTTGAACAAAGAATATTTATTTTCTGACAATATGACAAGTGGCAAAATACACGGGGCTTTATGAAACAAACTTTTACTAATATAAATATAAAAAATATACAGAAGGCTCAAAAAAGGTATACAAATAGGAAGGAATACGGGAGGCTGCCGGGAGAGTGGAAGATCATGGGGTTTTTTTTTAATATTTTGCATATATTTTTGGTGTTTTTGATGAAGGAATTGGGGAAGAGCCAAGCGGAAATAAAAATTATAAATTTCCAACTTATTACGATTCAACGTGTTCACGTGTCGCAGTGGGAAATATCCAAAGGGTCAACGACGAGCCATACGGGCGATGGTCTGCTTCTGTTCGTCGTTCAAGCGATGAGCCAGAGACAGCTGCTTCTTGAGACTAATGTTCTCCTGACGAAGATCTTGCATTTCCTTGTCACGCTGGACTTGCATCTCCTTCTGCTTGTTGCGACTCTTTCTGACAGCGTCGTTGTTTTTGGCTCTCTTGAGCATGTAGGTAAGATTCTGCTTCTCCTCATCCGGCTTCAGGACATACTTTCGGGCCTTGATCTTGGGTGTGTAGTTGCTCAACACGTCTTGATTGTCACGAGGCGGATAGCGACGGGGAGCAGCAGTGGAAGTCGAGGTCGTGAGTCGGTCTGAATCAATAGGATGATTCAAGTGCCTAGAGAGAAGTGACTCACCATCCCTGTTCGCGTCCTCGGTGTTGATGTTGTCGTTGGGGACGGAATATGTCGAACGCACGGAGGAAGTCCCATGCGGATCGGGAACTATGCCCGGTCGTTGATCATAAGGATCTTGCTGGTGTCTCTCGTCGTTGAGAAGACGACCCTTTTCGCCGTCATCCAACATTCCAGGGATGAAATACTCTATCATGTCGAGATCCTGAAAGTATGAATGAACTAATTTCTAGAGAGAATGACCAACGTCGAGAAGACCTCCTTGAGGAACTTCGAAGTTCATCGTAGACTCTATAAAATCTTTCATATACTTGGGTCTACTACGGTCGTGGTTATGGAGAGACGCACACAGAGAGAGTGAGAGTGAGTTGTGAAAAGGTAAGAATCAGTATGAGTCAAGTAGTCGAGTCAGGACGAACACAGTAAGCGGTTGTGTCCATCAGGTGGACAGAAGAAATAGGCTCCAAAAGAGGTGTGGCTCACTCCAGGATGCTGTTTTTCAGAGAGTGCTAGACTACTTTTTTGCAATCTAGCACTTTCTGAAAAACACAAGGTAAGGAGACTCTCAGAGATTCACGTGGTCAGTCCAACTGACTGAGCTGGACCGACTGACTATCTTTATAAGAGTTCAAGAAAGGTAAGTCGAGAAAAGTTTGAGGAAAGAAGAAGAAGAAGAGAGGCCGGAATTAGTTTCTGACGCAGCTTTTTTCGAAAGAGTCGTATGGATTGACATTACAGTCGCCGCGAGCACAATTCACCGCGCTGATACAAACCGTCAAATTACCTGCGAAAGACTAAAAAGACCAGAGAAAACTTGGTTGTTGACTCGTGATGCCAAATTTCACAATCTGACTGAAGATAACGCAAAATTTTCCACTGCCTTCTCTTCGCAAACAAACGACTGTTTTGGTGTAAATATTCCACTAGACTATAGGATAGGGAAGACAGCAGGGATCAGGAAAAGAAGAAAAGAGGGAGCTAGTAAACCAGTTGACGAGCTGGGGGTCGTGTTGGAGAGAGAATGGCGTTGTGATAACGCTCCCAATATTTTACAGCCCACTTTTTTTTTCGAGATTAGAGACTGGTGCTCGGGACGACAAGAGATGTGAAGAAGAAACTTGAAGGCAGAAAGGTTTTTTTTCAAAGAGCCTTTTTTTCTTTTTGGTGAAATGCTCATCTTCTTCCGTATTAGTTCACTGTCGATTAGTTCATTAGTCTGCCATGACTGCTACGACTGTGCCAAAGAGGAGGACAAAGACTGCGATAGACGGACGAAGTGCAACAGATGATGGGACACTCATGTTGGAGTAAGACCTTGCAAGGATGGCATACTCACAGATCTGCTCTCGTTTAAAACGTGATTGAGCAAACAGTTCATTAGTTCACAAATTAGATTGTATTATTCCGTTTGTTGACCGCCAGTTTTTTACCTTCCCAAGCAAGACTTCTCCTTACCTCTTCTTACCGCCATACAATCCCATTATCTCGTATTTCTCTGCAAACCAGCTATCTGGAAGAAGCCGAAATAAGTAACAACGAATAGAGAGAAAACGTTTATATATTTACAGGCCAGGGTTAAACTGCCAGAAAGATGACAATGAGGCATGTATTGGGCGAATAATCCGATAGAGCGGTAAGTATTGGGCGAAACTCTGGAGCTATAGACCAGGTACAAATTCCGGCCAGACAGGTTTGGTATTCTCAGCTAGTCCTAGACACGCAGGATTTCAAATCGAATCTTTTTTTCGAAAAACCTTGTCAGGGTACGCAATTGCGTACTGGTGGGTAACAATTCGAAAATAGAGTCGATTTCAGCCAATTCTCGGCTGTCTTTCATTGATTTATTTTGTTTTTTTGTTGTTCTATGCCTGGGAAATAGTGGGAAGCCGTCTCACGACCAATTTGATTAAATGGGTGACAAATTTCAGCTAAAAAATGAGCTATTTGTGGTCCAAACTCTTCCCGTTTGTTGAAAATCCTGCAGTGGCAATTGTTCACCTTTATTGTTGGTGAACAAATGGCGTTTTGTAGTGCAAGTACCTGTAAACAGCTTCCAATCTATTCTGTGTTTCTGTACCAAAAATGTCGGTCAAAATCGATGAAAACTGCTGAGAAGACCCCGCATTGCTTTTACATTGTTTTAGTTTGTTTTTGTTTTCCAGAATATTAGTCTGTTTGGTAATAGCCCGGCAGGCAGCTCGTTTCTTCGTTTGAAATATTGGCGCGCTTGAACGAATTCGCCCAAAATCGAGTTTTCCGTTGTTCTAGGCATTCCGAACGGAGATTCTAACTATGTGTTGTATTCAGCGTGCAAAAGAACCCCTGTAGCATAGCCAAAAATTCAAACAAAACGAGCTGCCTGCCAAACTATTACCCAAAATTTGAGTCATTTACCGTCTTATTGTAATCATTTTCTTGCCCATATGGATACATTTTGGTTCTAGGAGAGATGTTGACAGTGCCCGAAGCCGTTTTGCTCATTCCTACCTCACACGTTCCCATATTTTACTAAAAAAAAAACCCGGTTCGGAATGCCTAGAAATATCTTTTGAAACGTTAGGAGCTATAAATCCAGTTCATATAACCTCCGTCACGCTATATTCTTGTATTTTGGCTCTTTCTACCTTCTACAAAAGTTTGACTGTAAAATGCTTTTTTCAGCAGCAGGATGGCTACAACAATCCCCGGCTCGCTTGTGAACAAGGCGAAGAAGCATTTCATGGGCATGCCGGCCCCGGCCGGCTATGTTCCCGGAATCGGTCGAGGTCTTTAACAATTTTGGGCTTAAAAATAACCGAATATTTCCAGGAGCCACCGGATTCACGACCCGGTCCGATATCGGACCGGCCAAGGAGGCTGGCGACGCGCCGGAGCAGGGCACAGGACCCCCGTCCAAAAAACTCCCAGATCGCGATCGTGATGAGCCCACGGACGAGCTGAATGATAACAATTACGACGAGTTTGAGGGCTACGGAGGCTGCCTCTTCTCCAGGGACCCCTACGATAAGGACGACGAGGAAGCTGACGAGGTCTACAACAACGTAGACTGCCGAATTGATGAGAGGAGGAAGGATTATCGGTGGGTTTTGAGTCTAAATTCCATCAAATTTATTCATTTTTTAGTGAGAAGAAGTACAAGGAAGAGCTGGAGAAGTTTCGCAAAGAACGCCCCAAGATCCAGCAGGAGTTCTCGGATCTTAAGAGGAAACTTGCCGAGGTAGATTTTGTGAATCTGGCGGCCAGGATTAGACTGGGAAATCTTACAAACGGATACCGTATAACTACTTTTGGAATCTTGCTCTGAAAAATGTCCACGAGGGAGAACTCAAACCGCGTAACACTAACCGACTGAGCTTTGTGGCCTCTTAGAGGATTTGGGGCAAAGAAATAGGACAGTACCGCTGAGGGTTCGCTCCCATGAACTTTTAGCAGTCGAACACGACTCTTCCTAATCCGTAATCTCTTACCATCTAAACCATGCGGCGAAGCTCGCTCCCGCCGTTCCTTAACTGTTTTGCATAGTGACAAAAGGCCTATACGACGCAAAAAATGGGGCTGGTAACTTTTCCTCACAGTATTTGTGAGCAAAAGTACGCGGGTGTCGTTTTTCACTTGAAAAATTGTGAACAAAGGTTACGGTTTGGATCTTACCGTAACGTCACAAACTCCCAAATTCTGTGAAGAATAGTTGCGATCGATGGGCTACCGAAACACTTGTTCACGAAATTTTTGAACAAAATTTACTAACTCCAAAAAATGCCATTTTCCAGGTCTCGGAGGACGAATGGCTCTCGATCCCCGAAGTGGGCGATGCTCGAAACAAGGCTAAGCGAAATCCCAGGACTGAGCGCTACACGCCCGTCTCGGATAGTCTTCTGGCCGCTGCCGCCGGCTATGGCAACAATTCGACCACACTGGATGCCCGTGTTCAGTCCGGATTCATGAGCTCAATGGGCTATCAGAGTACTGTCGGGGGCTTTCAGAGCACTTTTGGTGGAATGCAGAGCACGTTGGGTAGGTTTTCCTTGTGTTTTTTTTTCTGTCTAAGCCTGTCTGTCTATCTAAAGCTATCGGCGTGTGGCCGATTGTAGACACTATGAGTTTGGACGCGAAAGGCCAGGAGTTCGATCTTCAAAATGTTATGAAAACGTTGGTGTATTGGTAAGAGGCGCCACTACGAATCAGACGGCCAGGGTTCGATCCCAGCCAAATTTTATGTATAAGCTACGGTGAAGATAGAAACGCATACTTACGTAAGTAAATACGCAATTGTTTATACGCGTTTTTCGGGTCGACGATGGCATCTTTGAGCTTTTCGATGTTTTGCAGAGTTACTGTACAGTTCACGGGCTACAACTTTGCAGAACATCAGAAGACTCAAAAATGCGATCTTCAGCCCTCTGTACGCAATTACGTATTCGCTTACGTACACTGGGCTTCTATTAGAGCTTCTACGGTATGTTGAGAAGAAAATGACATGGGAAAGGTCCGCAGAGCGAGAAGTTTAAAGATTTAGAAGATCCTTAGCCCTAAAAGGGACACAGTCAAACTTGTAGGTATCTGCTGATAAACATTCAACTTTTTGTCGAAACTCGCTCAAAGTGATGAAAATTATACGTTTTCCCATTATCCTAACCCTGCCGCGTTTTCAGGCGGTCTCATGACTCCAGGCTGGAAGACCGGGACCCAGTCCGGCACCAATACTAATCTCGACCTAACCCGAATCGGCCAAGCCAAGAGCAAGATCATGGACATCAAGCTGAATCAGGTCTCGGACTCTGTCACCGGCCAGACTGTCGTCGATCCCAAAGGCTACCTCACCGACCTGAATTCGATGATTCCGCAGTACGGTGGAGACATCAATGACGTCAAAAAGGCCAGAACGCTGCTCAAGTCTGTCAGAGAGACGAATCCGAAGCATCCACCGGCTTGGATAGCCAGCGCGAGACTGGAAGAGGTCGTCGGAAAGTTGCAGGTGAGATTAAGTGGCTCAAATGGGCACAAAATGTACAATTTATGCCTAGGATTTGCACAAATTTATAGGCTGATTGACGAACATGTTCAAAAATGAAGTTTTGATGTGAAATTAGGTCTATAACCCTCTCCCAGTTACAGTCATTTATTTCGAAAAATTAAGATGTAAAAGGGGCTCGCAAACAGTTTTTGAACGTTTAGGTCCAGTTGACCACTGATTTAGAGGCTCTCTTGACATGCAAAGCCCCTCATATCCCTGATATTCTCGTAAAGGAACCTTTTTTCAGGTAGCTCGGAATCTCATCATGGAGGGCTGTGACAACAACAAGAAGAGCGAGGACATCTGGCTCGAATCGGTGCGTCTCCACCCCCCGGATCAGTCCAAGAACATCGTCTACGAAGCCACCAGGCACCTGCCGCACAGCGTGCGCATCTGGCTCAAGGCCGCCGACATTGAGGTCGATCTCAAGGCCAAGAAGAAAGTCTTCCGCAAGGCCCTGGAACAGATTCCGACCTCAGTCAGGCTCTGGAAGGCTGCCGTCGAGCTCGAGGAGCCGGAAGATGCGAGAATTCTGCTCACGCGAGCTGTGGAATGCTGCAGCACATCAACGGAGCTGTGGTTGGCTCTGGCCCGACTGGAGACGTATGAGAATGCTAGAAAGGTTCGTTTTTATATACTTTTTCCCACCAGGAGAAAATTTTAAAAACCTTTTGAATCAGACTTCAATCCGATGAACTTTTGAAGGCTTTGTCCATGTTCAAACGAGTCATTTGTGTTCGCTAAAACATCCAGTTTGACCGATTATTCAACCACAGCTCCGTCAAGAAATTGAAATTGCCCAATTGTTTTCATGGATTTGTAGAGGAATGTACTGGAATGATCCTGGTTCTAATTCTTCCAGTGAGCAGATTTTTAAAAATGGTGTCGAACAGGCCAAAAGTTATAATATTTTACCAAAATAGATGTCATGGAACCTCATATAAATGTCGATTTCTAGGTTCTTAACAAGGCCCGTGAGCATATTCCGACCGACAGACAAATCTGGCTCTCTGCCGCGAAGCTCGAAGAAACGCGCGGCCAGAGTGACACCGTGGATAAGATTATCAGCAAGTCCATCACCTCCCTAAGAGCCAACGGCGTCGAAATGAACCGCGACCAGTGGCTCAAGGATGCCCAGGACTGCGAGAAGGCCGGCTGTCCACTAACCTGCCAGTCTATCATGTCAGTTTTTTTTTATTTTTCGGATAAAAAAAACCCAAATTTAAGTCGCCACGTGATCAGCTACGGCGTTGAGGACGAGGATCGCAAGGACACGTGGATGGAAGACGCGGAGCAGTTCGAGAAGAATGGGGCCGTGGCCTGTGCTCGGGCTGTCTACGGCCACGCTCTGCAGCATCTGTCCAAGCGGAGCATCTGGCTCGCCGCAGCGCATTTCGAGAAGAGCCATGGAACTGTGTAAGTCTTTGTTTTTTTTTAAACAAAAAGATCTTGTACGGAAAATAAGATTCTAGACATGGCAAAAGTAGTAAGAGAGCCGCAAAGATACACCAACTGTCTCACTAAATTTTTTAAGGGTTCTTTGCGAGGCCACAACCACCGCAGTTAGACAGCATTTGTGGTCACAACCGCTACTTTGGGACTATTTAGAGACCGTTTTGAGGTGGAAAAGTTTTGGGAAAGGCTCCCGAGGTAGGAAGATGACCGGTTTACAATGTAGTTAGTCCCAAAAGGGTCATAGCCATCTTCGTTGCTCGAATTACCCTGGCCACATGCTTAAAATAGATCATTGTCCTCATTTCTGTTGATAAAAAAAATACCAAAAACCCTTAACTTTCAGCCAAGAATACGAGAGTCTACTCGAGCGGGCCACCCAGGCCGTCCCGCGGGCCGAAGTTCTCTGGCTCATGCACGCCAAATCGCGCTGGCTCAATGGTGACGTGACGCAAGCCCGTCAGATTCTCAAGGAGGCCTTCGAGCACAATCCCAACAGCGAGGGCATCTGGATGGCTGCTGTCAAGCTAGAGAGCGAGAATAACGAGTTCCAGAGGGCCCGCAAGCTGCTGGAAAAGGCTCGAAGGACGGCGCCCTCCTCGCGTCTTTGGATGAAGAGCGCCCATCTTGAATGGTGTCTTGATAATCTGGACGAGGCAAAGAAGCTCTGCAAGGAGGGCCTAGAGAACTATCCGGACTTTGCTAAGCTCTATATGATGCTCGGACAGATCTGCGAGCAGCAATTCAATGCGGAGGAGGCCCGACAGTGGTATACTCAGGGGGTAGGTTCTATTCTATTACATTTTTAGCCCTAATTTAAACTTCTTCCTATTTGCGTATCATACCGTAGTTTGTCGGAATGGTGCAGTCGATTAGCACTCCGACTACGAAACAAAACATGGCGGGTTCGATTCCTAGGATTGGCAAAAGTTTTTGACATCGCCTGAACCACCTTTTGGGGGTAAGAATGATCAATTTTCGCAAAGTCAGAGCGGTTAAGTTTTTCTATGTATCCATGCCCTAAATTTCCAGGTCCGTCGCTGCCAGGGCGCTATACCCCTATGGATTCTTCTCAGTCGTCTCGAGGAGAACCAAGGCAATCCGACCAAGGCCCGCTCTGATCTGGAGAAGGCTCGTCTCCGCAATCCGAAGAACGAAGACCTCTGGATGGCTTCAATCCGCCTTGAAAAACGACTTAATTTACCTGAGCTCGCGGCGGAAAAACTAGCCCGAGCGCTTCAGGAATGTGAAAATTCGGGTCGTCTATGGGCCGAGGCCATCTGGATGGAGGAACGACACGGCCGTAGAGCCAAATCCGTCGATGCTCTGAAAAAATGCGAGCATAATCCCTATGTGCTGGTAGCCGCAGCTAGGCTCTTCTGGGCGGAGAGAAAAGTGAGTTCTTGGTATTTTTAGCCCCGAAAAAATCATAATTTTCAGGTAAAGAAGGCGCGAGAATGGCTGAATCGCGCCGTGAATGTGGACAACGATCTCGGAGATGCCTGGGCTCAGTTTTACAAGTTTGAACTAGTTCATGGGACTGAGGTTTGTTTAATTTTCTCCCCCGAGAAATTGGAGTTTGAAACTCGTCATCGTCACATTCCTTTAGGCTTTAAGTTCCTCTAACTTTTTTTTCTTGAAGAAAAGGCTGTTTTGCGAGCTATGACCTGCGTTAAACTTGTAATTTTTGTTATTCTAACAAGATCGCAGATGTTATAATTTTGTTGACTCGAAAAACTAGGCATTTAAATTGCCAAAAATCGAGCTGTTTCGGCTAACAGTTCCGCTCACAAGCTTTCTGAAGTTTTCTCCCCGACAAAATACCTGTTACGGTCTAGAAAATTTGACTATTTTTAAAGACAAAATAGTGTTATAATAGCCTGTGGAGATTGCTGAAGTTTTGCGATTCAGAAAGGTCTGTTATCCTAAGAAAAAAATCGCGCTGTGTTTCACAAGCTATCAGGATACGATATAGCATTTCTATGCATACCACATTGTACTGCTTCCTCTCCTAACAGTCGATCTGTCTTAAAGCTGAATTTATTTGTCAGGATCGGTGCATATTTGTGCGGTCAGTATTATAATTTTTTTATTTCGTACTGAAATTCAAGTGTACTAGCTAAAATTGTATTGCTACAGTTATCTGGCTGGAATACTACAGTTTTCCGATCAAAATACCATCACATGGCTGCGAATATAACTTTTTGTCCCCCAAAAAACCCCCATCTTTTTCCAGGAAGATCAAGAAAAAGTCGTCAAGAAGTGCTGCGATGCGGAGCCGCGCCACGGCGAGATGTGGACAGCCCTCACCAAGGACGTCCGTAATTGGAGGAAGAAGACGGACGAGATTCTTAAATGGGCTGCCGAACAGGTCACCATTCCAACCTAGACGTTGATTATATATTCAGTGCTTTTTTATATTCATAAATCATGTCATTTAGCCATTTTTTGGTGCGTTAAAGCACGTTTTTCGAACCTTACATTCCTTATTAATATACCCACCTTTTAAGACCAATTTCAAGGTATTTAAAATAATAGAATGGCGGGACCGTCATCGTCGACAGCCGATCTAGAAGAGGAGGCCCTTTTCGGAGCTTTACACGCGGTCGTCCCGCTCAGCAGCTGTCCGCATCTTGAAAAGGTTGAAATCTTTTTTGTGGAAAAAGTTGTTAAAATGGAAAAAATGAGGCTATAGTCTGTTCAACCCAGTTAACACCGTTCCTTAACAGGCTAGAAACGTGAGAAAAAGCTTTGTTAGTGAGAGGAGTCGAACCAGGTACGACTGGGTGGTAAGAGCGCCTTAGGCCACTAGGCCATGAAAAAACTGCCATTTTAGAGTTTTTTTTTTATGAAAAAGAAGTAAAAATAATATAAATAATGATGTTTACTATGGGAAGGAGTCGAACCTGAGGCCTCTAGACAGTGTCAGATTACTAGGCTCCGAAGGAAATCTGCTTTTTGCAGAAAAAAGTTCCGAAACTTGAAACTGGCGGTCAAATTTATATATTTTTAGGTCTCCCCGCTCCCAGCCACTGGAATCGATCCCAATGCCGTCTGTTCAGTCTGTGAAATAGGAGCCGAGGTCTGGATCTGTCTCGCCTGCTTCCAGGCACCCCTTTTTTTTCTAATTTTACCCCCAAAAATTTAAGGCCAATTGCGGTCGCCACGTACACGGACACGCCGTAGAACATGCCAGCCCAGAGCATCCGATGGCTCTAAGCCTGGCCGATCTGTCCGTCTGGTGCTATCCGTGTGATTCCTACGTTCACAATGAGACCTGTCTGCCGCACAAGAACGATGTCCATGTCAAGAAGTTCGGGGAAGAGGCACTGGCATAAGTAGACGAGTGTTTGTACGCTTTCTGTGATTTTATAAAGTTTTACGGTCACTTTTGGAGAAAAGGGAAAGAGTGAGTGAGTGAGAGAAAGTGGGTGAGACAGAGACAAGGAAAATATAGGGACAGTGACAGAAACAGAGATATAGACAGAGGCAGGGGCATAATGTAGGAGGGACATGAAGAACGACAGAAAAATACAGGGGAGACAATGTTCAGAGAATGTGGTCATGAACCAAGACACTGAACTTGACAGAATAAAAAAGACAGTAGATGGAGTGGGAGACAAGAGTACAGGATTTCTGACAGACAGTGTAAAGAATGTCCTAGACAAGCTACCGAGGTGGAGATCATTCGAGAGTCAGTACAGTTTAAAACAGAAAGCTAGATTCAAGTGAACTGGCTAGGTAAAATAGGAACAGTAGCCGAGAGTCGAGTGTCTCTGAACATTAAACAGTCCTAGACAAGAAGAACAGTATCTCATTGAGCATACTGTCTTTGAGTACACATCCCGGCATTTTTCTAATCTCCTGCCTATTTTTGTGCAAGTTCCCGGTATTGGGGACTGGACGTAAACATGAAGCTTAATCAAGCATTTTCAACATTTATTCCATTGAGCGTTCCTTCTAGATTTCCTCTCAGCGCGCCCAGTTCTGGTAGTAGCTCACGAGCCACTGTTCCACGGCTCGCATCACGTGCTTGCCGTAGCCGCGCGTGACGACGTTGCTCGTGCTGAGGATGAGAATCTCGCCACGGTACTGTAGCGTTCAGAGGATGGGCTGTGACGACTGCTGTAGCCGATGACGTCGAGCTCGTAGCGGAAGGAGATGGTCCAGAACGAAACCCGGAGACTGAGCTGTTGGAGCAGGGGTGTCGACGAAGGTCAGAGCCTCCAGACCGAAGCAGTTCGTCGTCCTAACCAGACTGTACACGCTGTAGGAGATGTCGAAAGGGTTCAGCATCAAAGGCCACATGGACAGCGTGCTTCAGAGGCATGACGCTCGGCCAGTTTTGAGTCACGGCGAATCGACGGGGACATTGGGCAGGGTTCGACGACAGACTCGAGTGATTCTGGAAGTTTGCTTGTCTCTCTGTCTATGTCTATGTCTCCGTCCCTGTCTTTGTTCCTGATTCTCTATCTAAAGGGAAGAGCAAACGAACTATTCGAATAGCTAACGGTGAGGTCGCTTCTATTGATCCCAGAGTCGTGTTCTTCTTTTAAATTCATCCGATAGACGAGACGACCTTCTATCAGGGGTGAGATTGTCGAGACTGCTTGGGTAGCACATCTAGATTCTGTTTTGAATGTTTTGTAACTTGCAGTTTTTTATTTGAATAGCAGAACAAAACTTTTCATGGCAATTAGAGACAACCTATTCTGAACAGGACGATGTGTTACTGCCGAATCACACGACTGACTGATTCCCTATGGCGAAGAGAGAGAGAGACAGAACATTTTGGCTGTCCTCGTACTCTATCAACAGACAGCTGCTACATTCTGGGCGCCTGATCTGCTGACTAGCTGTATTTGATATTGCCTCTGTTTCCCACAGTAGTAATTAGCGTTTCGAATGTTGTCTCGTCTTTTGGAGAAGTCAATTGACTCTCTCATTCTCAAAGTTTTTTGAGCTGTTCCACAGTCACAGG
Organism: Oscheius sp. JU75; assembly: GCA_037178855.1. Classification (NCBI taxonomy): domain Eukaryota; kingdom Metazoa; phylum Nematoda; class Chromadorea; order Rhabditida; family Rhabditidae; genus Oscheius; species Oscheius sp. JU75. Next base: position 635,323 of record JASJZC010000006.1, on the reverse strand, counting down.
TTGAATTTAAACTTCTTGGTAGCAGTTCGGAAGATTCAACTCACTGTTACTGTCCCTTTCGATCCGGGTCCACGCTCTTACTCATACTCATTCTCTGCCCCACTGTTCCTCTCTCGATATGTTCAGTTCCCGTCTCCAGAGTCTGATCGTTGACTCATACTGTCTCACACATGTTCCTTGTCCTCTTGAGCTTCCTGATCTGGAATCTATTCCTGTCTCGGATCTTTGACGTCAATTTTCTCTCTTTATTCTAATCCGTCTGTTGTCGTTTGTCCTCTTCCGGAAACAGACCTCCCACCTTTGGTCCGTAGTTGGTGGCTCGTCCCGCCTTCTTCCTCTGTCCAACTCCCTGATTCCGAATCGGGACACTCTCGTCACTCCTCGTATTTTTTCTACTCTACTTGTCCTAAAGAATGGATCTTGTAGCTGCTGACGTCAATCCAAGAGACGTCTTCAACAGTGAGGGAATGAACTTGTGCGATGAGGGAAACTTTTACATTCAGAGCGGGCTGTTCAAGGTTAGGTTTTTAAATTTTGGGAGTCATTCGAGGGGTTTAGGGTGTCATTGGCAGTCACATCCTGTTCAGTCTGGCTGCTATCTGTTCGAATCTTTGGTTCTTTGGCAACGGATTCAGGAAGGTCTATTTCCATAGGAATGTGAAGGTGAGTCTCTGTCTTTGTATCTGTCTCTGTTTCCATGTCTCTCTGTCCCTCACGACAAATTCCCAGATAATCATGGCCATTTCCCTGATCTCCAACATAGTCCACAGTATTTTCACAATATTTCTACAGGTATGTTCGGTTTACACACCATCTATTTCTTGTTACCCTATTTCCGCATGAGAACGTCTCGATTCCACCAAAATTCTCTCATTCCCACGGAAATGATAGCCTTGGTTCTGGGTAAACAATCTGTCCTTTTGCAGGGGACTCATCTCTATCTGTACTTGACATCAACTTCCGGATGTCAAGTCATAGTCCCGGTGCAGATGTGCCTGTTACTGAGACAGCCTATGAATATAGCCATGATGAGCTTCGTGCCTATAAATGTGGCCATCGTGATTGAGAGGACTATTGCCACTTTAAGAGTTGGAAGCTATGAGAAGTGTACATCTTATTTTGGATTTCATCTGTCAATTTTGGCGGTGTGTTTTGGAGAGACAGAGAGACAGAGGCAGCTTTCAGATCCTTGCTTCCATTTTTATGATCTTCCACAGTCAACACAACACTCCTCTAAGCGGAGAAGAGCTCTACTGTTCCGCTGTGAACAAGTACACCCAGGAGGGAGTGACCTTATCCAGTTACTTTGCTCTGGCCCTTGAACTCACTGCCATTTTGTGCTTCTTTCTCATCTGGTTGGTGAACTACAAGAAGAGAAGCAGACTCATCTTTGACGTGACCACTGCATACCAAGTCGCGGAGAATCTCGCCTCTTTGAACTTGCTACTCCCCTGGATGTTATTCCACGTTATTACATTCGCCTTCTTCAATTGTGCAAACTTTTCCATCCCGTTGTTGGTCGACTTTACCACGGAAAAAATGACCATCAGGGCAGCATATGCTGGCGTCTATGTGAGTTCCAAGAAGACCGAGTGACAGAGAGACAGAGAGATACACCATCTCTTTCAGATAATCCCTCTCTACTGTGTACTCTCTCCCTACCTCCTTCACTGGATCACTCAGCGCCAGAAGAAGAGTCGAGTCAAGCTGCTCCAACGTCTCTCCTCCTCGGTGGCCGATATAACTTCATATGAAATGTATTTGCAGAAACAGTGGTATTAAATTTGTCTGTCCCTGTTTTTACTTGGTTTGTTTGCGCTTTCTGGAAACTACTATATAAAAATTCTTTGTCGAATTTATTACAGAAGCTAGTTTCTAAAAAACTATAAAAGTTTTGTTTTGCTAAAAAAAAAGAAGCAAAATTGGATTTAAAAAGTTAGGCCACCGCCCCTTCAGGGCGTAGCTACCCTTTCATTTTTTCTGTAAAACAATTGCTAAAGACCACTGTTGATCAGTTAAACCCACTGCCCACTCTTTGACTACACTTCCTGTTTCTTGAACACACTTACTTTCGAAAGCTTTGAACCAATTCTATCTTTCGAACCCATTTGCTATCCCCCAGCCCAACTTTCTATTCAAGTATTGTTATCGCCCCTAAAGGGGCTCAATGACAGTTATAACCAGACTCCTTCTTACTTTGCCCGGTTTCTATTCCCTTTTGTCCACCTGCCCTGAGTATGAATCACTCCAGATACATCACAACTTCTTTATTCGCATCACTAGACGAGCATCTCAAGTAGACAGGCTTTCCTCTTATACACTGCAACTTCTTGAAAAACATATAGAACAACTTATAGCAGCACTGTAAGTGAAACCAACATTGGCCAGAGCTACCGGTCCATTTTCTATGGTCTCGTCCAGAGTGGCATACCGTGAATAATGGCAAAACTGTTTATCAGGGTAGTCTTTCCAGTACCTGTCTCTCCAATGGGAAGCAGTTATAATGATTCTTGGGGTTGGGAACGAACGGGGTATAGATGCTAAAACGTCCAACGAGATTGGAGCAAAAAATAATGACAAGTTTGTTCATTGGACATCATGCCTCAATAAAAACCTAAGTAGATCCTAGAACAGGGATCTGGCCAATCTGCTGACCAGGACCCAAGACGTCGCTCTACAAGACAGTCCGTTTGGCCTGTGTGGAGCACGATAGCTGCTACGACAGGGCCAACGAGACGAGGAGCAGCTGCGATAAGCCTTCTGTCTGCACTTGAGTAGCCTGATTGTGGACGAGGAGGACGATTGCCAGGTACAGGAAACCTTCTGCTTTGCCAAAAAATAGATAAAAATGAAGAAAATTGCACAATCTGGTAAAACTGCATATTGAACGTTCAATATGTAGTTTTACCATATTGAACTGCAACATATACAAACATGATTTTTTATTTGTTGTTGTTGGATGTTTGTTCGTCTAACGGGCTCCATATTTCACTAGAATGTCTGCTACTCCGTTGTGACCTTCTGCCCGAGCAAGCTGTAGAGGAGTATCATTGAACTCGTTCGCACTATTAGGATTGGCGCCAGCTTGTAGGAGAAGAGTTACAATGTCAACGTATCCTTTAAAACTGGAAATGTGTAGTGCTGTGTGAAGAACGATACAACGGGCGTCTACATTGGCTCCATATTGGATGAGGATTTTGACAATATCGGCGTGCTTAGCATGCGTAGCGATATGTAGCGCAGTGTAATCTTCTTTGGCTGTCCTGTTCGGATTAGCACCACGTTCAAGAAGATAAATGACGCAGTTGATTGCACCTTTGCAGCAAGCTAATTGAAGAGGTGACCATCCATATTTGTCGGTGACTTCGATCATAACCTTGTATTGAAGCAGCATTTTAACAACTTTGATCATATCTCTTCTACAAGCGATATGAAGAGGAGTTTGTCCGTCGCAATCACATGCATTAAGATCAGCATTCTCGTCGAGTAGAAGCTTTACCATTAGTTCATGACCATCCCGGGCAGCAAAATAAAGAGGAGTAGTGCCGCTCACAGTTTCGGCATCAATCGGCGCACGGTACTTGAGCAGGGTCCTGGCACATTCAACGTGACTATGCTCAACAGCAAAATGTAGAGGAGTCCACCCACCATTATTCTTTGAAGTGACCGAAGCTCCTGCCTCGAGGAGTGTATTCACAATCTGACCATGTCCCTCTTGAGCAGCAAAGTGCAGTGGAGTGGCGTGATCCTCATCTTCACTGTCGATGATAGCTCCATTTTGTAGGAGAAGCTTGGTCATGTCAAAATAAAGAGGAGTAGTGCCGCTCACAGTTTCGGCATCAATCGGCGCACGGTACTTGAGCAGGGTCCTGGCACATTTAATGTGATTACGTTCTACAGCAAAATGTAAAGGAGTCCACCCATCTTTATTCTTTGAAGAGGCCGAAGCTCCTGCCGCGATGAGCATTTCCAAGACCAGATGATGTCCATGAAGGGTAGCGGCGTGCAACGGAGTGGCGTGATCGATGTTTTCACTGTCGAAAATAGATTCATATTTATCCTCTGAAGAGACTAAAGCTCCTTCCTCGAGGAGTGTATTCACAATCTGACCATGTCCCTCTTGGGCAGCAAGATACAGTGGGGTGATGAGAATATGATTGCAACCGTCGACGATGGCTCCATGCCAAAGGAGAAGCTTGACCATGTTAATGCGACCAATTAAGGTAGCAACATGCAAAGGAGAGTAGTTATATGTGCCCTCTTTGCCATTTACATCGACTCCTTTATCAATCAGCAATTGAACAAGTTTCTCATCTCCCTGACGAACGGCAATGTGAAGATTAGCAATGCCGGAAATATTAAAGTTGCTGTCATCATTTGTATCCACGCTTTTCTTTAAAACTTCAAAGGCCTGTTGAACGTCTTGAGATTCTTGACTGATAAATTCCTTCAGCACAGGCCATTCCTACTGTTTAATCAAGAGATCGACAGCTGCTCGTCGAGGGACAGGAAAGAAATCACGGAAGTCGGTGGGTTCCTGAAAGGGGGAGCAATCAGGCAAAACAGTTGAATAACCTTCAGACCTATATACCATCGCTTTTCAGACAATGTTTGTATGTCTTTTCAGGCAAAAAGAAACCTTTTTTTCTAATACATACCATAGCAATGCCCTGCTTCTCCGTGTACAATAGGAGTCGATGTTTTGACGTGACTGATCTGTCTGAAACTCTGAAATTGCAGACTCTGTCTCTCTGCCTTTCTATCTACGATGGTTAGATACGATGGTTTTTCTGAGTTGCTATAATTTTGGTGCACCCTGTATAGTGTCAATTGCTACATGCTCAGTTATACCAGTCTCAGTCGTCCTGTCTCTGTCAATTTGCCCAGCCAATCCGTCTCCGTACCCACATCACTGTCTACCTGTCGAACTAACAGTCACAACAGGAACACAGTTAATGTTGGCTTGAACATAGTAGATTGGACTTGTCAACTCTTGACAGGACATGTCATTTTTGGACAGGCAACCTGACAGAACCACAAACCCAAACGAGCTCCACATTCTTACAGAGGCTGCCAAATTAAAAATTAAATTTCAATTAAATCACAGTTAATTAATCAAAACAGTCGAAAAATGCGGAAAGAAATTAAAATCCAAGATTTTTGAAATCTTCGCACAAAATTTAAAATCAAAAATGCGTTCCCCAGGACACCCATACACCCGCAATGTCAGTGTCCCTTTAACAGATAGCGTGGATTGGTCTGGAAACTATTAATCAGTAATTTCAGATGACCCACTTCTTGATCTTTTCTCCTCGTAACAGAGACGGAGAACCAAAACCAGGATTTTCAAGAAGATCGGCTCCACCGAGTCAATAGTATCAATATAGACAGTTTTGCCCTGGGATCATATGTTTAGAGCTGAACTAGGTATGTAAAGACAGAAATATAGAAAGACATGTTATGGGCTGAATCGTTGGTGTTATAGGCTCTTTTAAAGAGATTTGGCCTTTTTATGGGCTGATTCGATGGTGTTATGTGTTGAATCGGTAGAGTTATGGGCTCTTTTGAAGAGACAAGTTTGGCTAATGCCCTTAAGCTACCCTGACAGGAGCAGTGTTCTCCTAATGACGCATCTTCCAAACTGGCTCGAATTTAATTTCACTTGCAAAAAGTAAAGTAACAGTAACAAATTGGCAATTAAGTCTTCAGACACACAGAGACTTTTGGGCATTTTGAACTAGATGATGGTGTGATAGGTCAAAACTTTATTTAGTGAAGAGATCTCTCTATATCGCATCGATCCTCGTCACTCTTCTCACGCTCTGTGCATCCTTCTTCTCAGTCGGAAGTCTCCAAAGTTCTGCGTCTGAAAACCATTTTTCTCTATCTATAATGTCTTCATAATCCTACTATAGACTGTCCACCCATAGATGGACCAGTAGACATGACATAGCCACTGGCTGGAGGTGGTTGGGGATGAGAAGGTCCTCCAGAGCCCGGAGCTATCACATAGCCACCACTCGGGGTAGGGTAAGAGGATTGAGAGGGAGGGTACATTGGTTGACAAGCTCCTAGCTGAATGAAAGGGTACATCGGGGCAGGAGGCTGAGCATAACCAGAAGACGGAGGATAGATAGGTGGTTGAGGAGGAGAAGGCTGATTGGGAGGTTACATGGGCTGAGATGGTCCCATACCGTAACCGGGTTGACCGGGAGGGTACGTGGGAGCTGGGGGAGATGGACGGTAACCACCGGGACCCTGATCGTATCCATTGGATGGTGGTGAAGGTTGAGGTAGACATCATAGGCGAAAAAGACTTGGTGCAATCATACTTGCAGAGAACGAGCTCAGGGCCTTTCCTGCCACGATCGCATAATCCAGGCTTGGCAGAACGCCATCAACCGCAACTCAAAGTTGGAGAAGGCCGGATATAAAATGGTTAGTGAACTTTCTGTTCTGTACAATATTTTCAAGTATCCGCTTCCGCACTGGGAAAAGACCGTCGTCAATCGACTGGAGGAGATCGGGGCCAAAAACCCGCAACTTGCTTGACATGATGGCAAAAATAGGCAGCGGCACAACAGAATAATGCAGTTGGTCGAGATGAACTGTTTTTGACGGCTTACCGTCTAAAAGATGAACTCTATCGCCTGCGATCTACCCGTACGAACGTTCCGAACCGTGAGGAGAAGAAGGATGAGAAAGTCTTCGTGGTGGCTGCCACTTCGAAATCGCCAAAAAGCGGACTGCTCGTTGCTTGGAACGATGGTTCTGTTTTTGGCGGCGGAACACTTACGAAGATAACCCACGACTTGCTCGCTTTCTCCAAGTAATTCATTTTCATTCACTTTGCGTATAATGAATTTAGAAAACAAATCAGATTGGTATGAACAACCTTAAGGTCAGACATAGTCTGGACTTAAAGATGGCAAGAAACTATCTGGAAGAATCAAAATCAACTTCAAATTTCCAACTTCAAAGCTCTTCTGGGAGATTAAAAGCTACTCACGTCGACCCGCACGACATCAATCGCGTACGTTCTGGCTCCTGGACACGAGATTGCGAATTTCCCTGGACAATCGATGGAGAGAATTGGCGACTCAAGCACTCTGTGGATACAAGAAAGCCAGCCAGCGCCGACGTCAACCTGACAACCGACTCTCGCCATCCTGGTCCCTATCCGGTCTCCAAACTTCCCAGTCGAGAAGATTCTGAAAGCAGCTGCATGGTTCCTGGCCAAAATGATGTGTGGGAAACGCTCAATGTTCCCATGAACTGCAATCTTCCTAGTGATCTTGATGGCCAAGGAACACGACTCTCGCTGATTATACTGGTGCCATTGGGTATTTTCCCTCGCACGCCATGCTTTCAAATTTGTTCTCGTCCCATTTTAGAATATCTTGATACCCCAGTCGTATTCTAGACGATATGTACGAGACTTTCGTGAAGAAGAACAAAAAGCCGTGGATTACACACGAGATCAAGTATGCTTTGGTCTTGGACGTCCACGAAGAGACGCTCGCCATTCTGTACCAAGGAGAGGTACGCATCGTCTGTCGACCGGCGCACATCACCGAAAAGATGCTCGGAAAATGGCTCTCATTTTGGTGTAAGGTTTGTTAAATTTGTATTGCAATTTTTACGGAAGTCAGGAGAATTCCTACTTCGATATGAACGACGTCAAGCCGTCCAAATCTGATCCTTTTCCTGTCAAAGGACACGGTCCGATAGAGGTAAAATCGTGTTTTTTCGCTGATTCATCTCTTTTGAGGCCACCGTCTTTATCGTGACTCGAAACTTGGAACTCTATCCGATTGGCCAACAGCATGTTCGCGGTCCCGACGGTGAGTGGCAGGCCGAGCCGCGCCATCCGGAAACTCTCTGGTCACCGGAAATTCATGTCAGTTTTTCTTCGTGTCTGTATCTTTAAGAACGTGTTCAGGCGGTCGCAGATCCTTTGAATTGTCTCAGGAGGGCTGAAGAGGAGACTGTCTACAAGATAACAGCCGAGATCTCCTTCTCCTTGGACAACTACCTCCAGAACCCCAAAGAGGATCCGAAGAACTTTCTCCGAAGAGAAGTAAAGACAGTTCTGTCAGAGGCTCACATGGAAGATCAATGTAAATCTGCCGCAACTGTAAGTACTCCAAAAAGCCATAGAGACAAGAAAACAGAAATACAGAGAAATAATAGAGGGACAAGGAGACAGAATGACAGAGAGATTGGTAAACAGAAAGAATGTGAGAGAAAGAGACAGAGAAACAAGAAGAGAGAGAGAGAGAGAGAGAGATTTGATAAAGATTTTAGCCTTGGATGCGCGACCATCAGCTTTTGGCTCAGCAGTTGTGGATCTCACCCAATCATAAGCAGCCTACTGTGAGTTTCGAAAATTTCATTTTTCAATGACTCCTTGCAGCGAACCATGCTCGATAAGGTAAAAGAAAGCCAAACCTTCGTCGGACTCGTACAAAAAAAAGAGAAAGACACATTTTACGTATGGTCCTACGATACACTGATGGTCACTGTTGAAGACAGAGACCGCTACAAATTGGATGTGATTCGGGGTGTGGTTCAAACTATAAAATTCGTTTCAGCTTGGAGACTTTGTGACATACAAAATCGGCCAACAGTACAACCAATTGGTGCTGCCAATTACGATCATGACAAGGGTGAGGGAGCAGCTGTACGATGTCAGAAGGAGCAATGTCGATGTTCAAGTATGTTTCTCTGTCTGCCAAAGGAATCATTGTTCCCAGATCGCCGTCTCCATCCTTGTCCCCTTCGACATGCAGCCGACCATGGATATCGGACATGTCTTCCTTGGATTTGTAAGTTTCTACTTCTGCCTTTTCCAGCATCGACTTCAGATGACGGTAAACCGTCAAAGACTGGTGGATGTCTGCCAGGACAGAAACAGGGAGCTAACAGAGTTCCGTGGTAGAGAGCTCAAGCTGTGGTTTCGTATGATTGGCCAAGGATATTCGTATCAGACTAATCCAAAGAATCCGGTCTGTTGGGAAATTGACTCACTGCATGAGTCCATGTACTCTATGTAGTACTGGTAACCTGTTTGATTCTCCAGTATAACTGTCGGTCTCTGTCTCACATGCTTTACTATACCTTCTTTTTCACAACGTGTCAATCTTCGGTGTTTTCATATTGTGCCTTTGTATGTTGGTTCACATCGCATCTTTGTTGCCTTTCTTGTCAATCAGTTTATCTTTTGACTTTATTTGCTACTTGCAGTAAAAGTCACTCTGCTGCTTTCGTAGCGTTTTCAAAATCTAATCCGAGTCTAACTGACTGCAACGTGATACAGAGAGAGTGAGACAGATAGAAAGATGTTTGTCGTGGGTTGCGATATAGAATTTCCAAAGAGGAATGCTCTTGTATTCTTGTATACAGTGGTCTCAAAGAACAAAGGGCATCAGCCTGACAAAAGCCAAGCCAGAGCCCTATTCCCTTGCAAAAAGCAGTATTTCTCCCTAGACCATTCTCGAAGCTACTTCGGTAAACTCATTCTACAACGATCATGATCTAGGGATGCCGCTGGTACGATCACTTGAGCCCGAAAGCTGACTTGAAGGCGCTGCACCCGGTATATATGGGATTGGACGACTAGAGATGGTACGGGAGTGACACCTGAAAACCCACTTTTTGGGGCCGAGACTGATGCCACAACGTCTTACATTGGCATTTTTGGCTTGAGTCCAAAACGAGGTACATAGTCTTTACTCAAAAAACTGATTAGTCTACCACTTGTTGAGGTTCTGATTGTTTGCAGGGTTATATGGAGGGACAGAGTCCCAGTTCGGGTTGAAAGGTGACGGTTCGGGGGCGGCCAGCTGTGGTGGCTGCTGGGGAATGTTATAGCCTTTCTGTTGAGAAGAGTACTCTCCAAAAGTAGGCACAGCTGGATTGTTGTATGCTTGAGAGGCGTCAGTCGTGTAGACGGTTCTAGCTCTGAAAACTCTCCAGTCTCTCTGTCTCTGTCTCCCCATACTCACCCAGAATAGGGACTGTAAGTTTCCGGAGGTGGTACAGTGCTAGGAGTCATCGCCGTACCAGTAGTTGGTGTCGGTTGACTGGGAACAGGAGGCGGAGGTACCGTTGTCTGTCTGGAAGCCTCAGTACTTGGCATAGGCCTTCGGGTATAGCCAGGCTGCCTGTTATTGCTCCCGGTCATGTACTTGTAGTAGTTCCAGAGCACGAAAAAGCACCAAATGTTGACTATGGTGAAGAAAAAGTACAGAGGGAAGAAGATGATCGACCGGACTCGGATACCTGAAGACAGTCACTGTCCCTGTCACTATCTACTAAACTTACTGTTTCTGCAGTATGTGCGAACATTTCCCTTTTTGTCTTCAGTGACTGTACAGTGAGTGTAGCCCCATCCTATTGGATCTATAATGTTGATGATCGTGTTGATCGTGGAACCCATGTATACCAGGGCAAAAAGTGCCTGAAGGATCATAAGTTGTTTCTTTGTCTCTCTATCTCTCTGTTTATCTGTCTCTCTGTCTCTCTCATTCTCTCTTCCCTTACCCTACCTGATAAACGATCATAATTTTAATCAGCTGCGCATTTTGACTCCTCAAAGCGTATATGAAGCAAACATTGGCTGCTATGATAAATCCGAGTGTTATGAACCAAAACCTGATAGAATTGGTCGACTGCATTCGAAAAAAAAATTCTACCATACATGGAATCCGAGGTATGAGATGGTCACAAAGAGCTGTGTGGCTGCCATCAAACCACAGGCTATATAGATTGCTTTCTGAAATAGTCACATCCTGTTCGGAAAAGAGATAACCTACAGTAATATGCCATTTCCGAAAGTAGGTGTTGTTATCCTGGCGGTAGCCGCAACACTTGTCCATTGTGGCTAGCTTCTTAGAATAATGTTCAAAGGATTGTCGGGAAGCGGTACCGGCTGATAGATTTTTCGAAAAGATAAGAATGGGAGCAGTGGGTTTTATAACGGCCTCGTCACATAGAGCAGTCAACAGTGAGTGATAAGGAGCAAGTTGAGGCGTCGGTTAGCGAAATGGAATTTCTGTCCCTGTCTCTCTTCTTTCCGATCTTTGTCTTAACATACCCAATTCGCGAATCTTCCAAAGCCTAACTATTTTCACTGACTCAAGTAATCCACCCCAATCCGACCATATTCCCAAAATCCGGTCCCCAATTAGATCCGCTTCGTTTCCCCGTTTTCCTCCTATTAAAATTGACCGCAATACATCCGCCTACTAACATTCCCCCGATCTCATCACTCATTTGAAAATGCGCTCACTGGTAGTACTTTTCGCCGTCTTGGCCTTGGCTATTTGTGCAGAAGAGCACCATGGACATGATGATGCCGTGACCGGAGCCCCTTCTGGGAATGGGACCACTGGTGAAGGAGGTTTCTTCTCCAAAGTCTTTACTCAAGGTGAGTGGAAGTGAGAGAGAGAGAAAAAAAAGACCGTCTTTCAGTCAAGAACGGAGCCGTAAACGCCGGACACAAGATATCCGAAATTTTCACTGGACACAAATCTGAGAATGGTACAACGTCTGAAGGTCATTTGCCTCCCCCTCCCCCAAATGGAACTGTCCCATCCCACTAAGAGCGCACCCAATAAACTCATCTCAGTTGACTTACTGCATCAATTTATTAGTATTCAGTGTTCGTACCTGGTTTTTGTGTATTGAACGAATCCGTCCGGTATGCGGAATTTCTTTTTCTTTTCGAAGATCTTCTTGGACTTGCGTTCTATCCTGTCGCGGACAGCTACCACAAACTGTCCCACCTGTTCGTCCTTGCTCATTATCATCTCCTTCTCCTCATCTTCGAGAGTCGCGGCCGTCTCCGAGTCCAGGACAGAAAGTTCCGTTACTCGGAGAGAGCTCTCCTCCCAGAGCGTGACCATGGAGGGCTGAAAGTTGACACGTCGCGAGTCGTTGCTTTTGGTTGAGCAGTCTGAGGGGTTACTTCTCTTGAGGCCGACGTTGATTCGTTGAAGGACGGACATCCATTCGTAGGCCCGAGTGTTGGAAGCGTATATGTAGAAGGAACCGAAGTTGAACTTCAGTGTCAGGACGACGCGATTCTGAATGATGCCGGTGGAAAGGTTAGAGACAGAGACAGAGACAGAACTCACTCGTCCGTAGAAGGCTTGAGCAGGTGCACTTCTGACCGAGATGGCCTCGTCGATTGCGAGTACGTAGCCCACAGCCCTGTCCGTGTAGCAGATGAGATGTCCATCATAGGTGACCGCCAGCTCTCTGTAGGATCCGTGGCCGCGAGTCGAGAAGAACAGCTTCTTCTTCTTCCAGTAACAGAAGAGGCTCTCCGAGATAAGAATATCGTCCTCGTGGAAGAGGAATTGTCCACGGATCGGAAGGTTAACGATTTGATCGAAGGACTTGGACTTCTGGAAGCACATCGACATCAATGGTTTGGTATCTTCAGTTGTCAGCTTGTTGCTGCTGCTAGTGGCACCTTCCATGGTGGACGAACGAACTGTATGGCTTCGAATACTTTGGGACTTTTAGAAAAATCCTCTTTTAAATAGCGCAAACTTTAATTACTCTTCCAAACAGTGTTTGTTCCAACAATTAACAAAGTTCTCGAAGAGATGAGAGGTTCTACCGAGGCGACAAAGAGACAGAAAGACAGAGATAAAGAGAAGCAGAGAGACAGAGAGATATAGAGACAGATAGACAGGTTTCCCTCTGGATCGCCCACCTAGTTCAATAACTCCCTTCAATTAGCGCCTCGTGCTCCTAACGAGAACCAGATGTCTTCTTACTCACTCTCTGTTGTCTATCTCAACCCCGAAATCTATTCTTGCTCCCCGCTACCCAGGCCCTATTTGACCTACTCAAATGAGAGCAAACAACTAGCCCTTAATTGAAACCTTTATCGCTCCAGTCTTTATTTCCAGGCGTCCTTACTAAACAGCACTTTTTTGCATTTTGAGGCTCGTAAATTGGAACCAAACAGTATCAAATTTTTTCTTTCCCGCTTTTTCAAAACGAAGCAATCTAAACATACAGCTAGATCCTTTGCTGGCTAATCAATACTGATTTACAACCATCGGCTGCTATACTTCACCGCGGCATTTTCATATTTAATTTTTCAGCTGAAAACTGCGATTAGTGAGCATCAGGAAGTTCAAATGAATGGGACTGCCCCCAAAACAGAGGAAGTTTCTTTGGCAGAGGGCCAGGAGACAAAGATAGCCTTCACCAACTCCTGTACCTTTACCACAAGGATCCGTCGGAATTTTGTCCTCTATCAGGCTTTGCTGGGTTTTTATGAGAGGTAGGTTCTCCATCTCTCTCATCCGGTTTCTCTCTCACTATCTCTCTGCCTCTCTGCCTTACTGTCTACTTGTCTCTCTATGTCTCTGTCTCTCTAACTCTATAGCTCTCTTTCTACACTTCCAGAGCCGACGACCGACTGCTAAACTGGTACAGACGATTAGTTCTGTTCGTTATGCTAGCCACAGCTGTCAGAAGAAGCACCCAAATTACTTTACTGCCTACCGAACACAATCACTTCTCGCCCTCTGAAATCATGTTCGACCCGAGAGTTGTACTCTCCCTGACCAGATTTGTCTTCATAGTAGCCGGTCTCAACGGGACCCTCATGTTCACAAGAGTACACAGGAAACGGAACATTTTTCTGGAGGTCAGTGCTAGCTGTCTCTCTTCTAACACCCCCATTCCAGCAAATAGATCTGGCCATGGAAGGGGACGACTCTCTTTTGCCACTGGAAAGAGCCAAGAGGATGACAAACCGACTCATACTCATCAATGTGACTCTCTCTGTCACAGTGGGTCTCTTAGATGCTACTTGGAAACTGGGACTGTTCACTGGAAAAGCTCCTTGGATGCCGCCATTGATAGTCAGGAGCTTGTGGTTTCTTCCGCTGGAAGTATATGTGGTGGGTCAAATGACACGGTTCAGCCAGGTAGTCAAGCAAATGGGACAGTAGTAGCTATTCAGGAGTAATCATACATAGGATAGCAGCGATCTAGAGATGAGGGATTTCAGGTAATCACACAGAGAGACACTATAGTAAGAGAAAAATGTGATCGGGACACTGTAACCAGGTGGTCATGTACCGCTTTGTCAGTACCAGAAGGTCAGTAACAAAGGGTCGAGTTGTCTGTTAGTCAAAGAACAGCAACCAGGTAGTCGGAGGGTAGCCAAGAGAGAGACCGACCAGCAAGTCTAGAAAAGGTAGTCAAGGGATCTGAGGTAATCAAGAAAGTGAGAGAGAGATACTTCTGATAAGTTGTCTGGTAGTCAATAGCTAGGTAGTCAGAAAGGTAGTCAAGCCTGCAACCGGCCAGTGGGGTTCAGGAGATAATGGGACCAGAGGACATTGGACTGGTAGTCAAACAAGTAACAGTACACTTCTGGTAGCTTGTCTCTGGTGGTCAAGGTCGGTCAGAAGACAGTATAACCACGTAGTCAGAAGATGGACAAGCGAGTAGCCGATCAGTGGAGTCAAGTCAGATCAGGGGACACTGCTTGTACAAGTAAGAGTCACATTTCTGGTACCAGTGGACAGAAAGGAGTAATCAGATAGTCGAGAATACTAGTGTGTACAGTGTGTTCTGACAGAGACAGGAGAGAGAAGTCACGGTCAAGGAACCATAGTTCTCAGACCGTAAGGAACAAAAGCATAAGAAACAAAGGAGCTTTCCCAGGTCCTCATCTGCCAGTGTGGAATCACCATCTTCTGCACGGACTTCTTCTTTAGCTGTACCTACATCCGTTACGTCATAGCCAACATTTGCAAGAGAATGGATAAGGACTTTAGGTGAGTCTTCCAGTTCCAGTTCTAGAAGTACAGGTCCTCTCCCCCACTGGTCAAGCTACAATACTTAGAAGAGATTCAAACCCATCACCATCACCTGGTCTTGGCCAGAAACAAGTTGGAAGACTGCTACAGTTTTAGCGTCTTCTGTTTCTATTCCCTGGCTATTCCAAGCGTCTGCTTCTTGGCCTATGTTGCTTACAGAAATGCTGGGGTCAGTTGTTTCTCTGTTTCTCTGCATCTCAGTTTCAGAGTCAGCCAGGGATTGTGGTGGGAATGGGAGTGTGGATCATGACAATCGTCACAGTCCTTCTGATATTGAGCTTGCCCGCCTTTCATCTGACTGAAGAGGTAAGAGCAGAAACAGAGAGACAGGGAGACAGACAGAGACAGAGAGACAGGACAAAAAGATAGAGAGACAGTTCAGGGTGAGAACATTGCAACTTCTGCCTTCAACCTGTACACAACTTCCTTGAAAGGAGAGGACGATCCTCGAATCGCTGTGAGTAATTCGGGCTTCCCAAAACAGAAAGTTTAGTCTCAAATGCTGATACTGATCTCCCAAATACAGAGCAACAAGATGACAATTTCTGCCTATAATTATTTTCCTATGAACAGAGGAATACTCCTTACTGTAAGTCCGGGAGACAGAGACAAAGAGATACAGGAGAGACAGGAGAGTGACAATAGCTTTGACCAAGATATTCTAGATGTTCTCTTCAATTTTCACCTACTTCCTCATACTGGTTCAGTTCAGTGAAGGGAATGAACGTCCACCAGCTTACTGTAACTGCTCTGAAATGAAATGAAAGTTTGATCTCTGTCTCTCTCACCTCAGATCCATACTTATCTGCAACGTAGATACCCCTCAAACAAGCAATATTTCCGGTCAGTTGCCTATGACAAGGCAGCACGAGCACACGCATGTTTATACTCTCCTCTAGCTGCAAAATGATCCAATGTTCCTCCCTAATCGCGGAAAGTTCTCTACTGTCTCTCCTCTTCGACATTGTTTCTATTACCAGTCTCCTAATCAATCCCTACGTGATCTGTTGCATTATCTTCAAGTCGACAAAGCATATGGCAACATATAGGTGGTACTTACTCTATCATCAGGTCCTGACGTTTGCTACTGACATTACTGTAAGTCTGTCTCTCTGTTTCTCTGTCACTCTCAATTCTTCCAGATCGCATTTCTCGTCGAACCCGCAATCCTCATTCCTCTCCCTGCCAGTTATCCCCGTGGCTGCCTGACCCGTCTACTCCCAACCAATCTGCTGACAGCCACAGTTTTCTTTGCTGTAGAAATGAGTCTTGGCAGTATTATACAGCTCTTCATATACAGATACTTTGTCGTGAAGGGAGCCAAAAGTTTCTTTCCTCTCTGGGTTAAGATTCTGATGTCTGTCAGCTACAGTCTAATCTGTATTCCACCCATTTCTCTGGCCATTTTTCCTGGAAATCAGGGAGAACTGGGTCAAAAGTTCAAGCAGGTCGGATAGCTTCATCATCTAAACAAGTTAAACTTCAGAAATATTCATGTTTCAACGACGTTACTTCCATGATCAAGGGCATGTTCCTCTGGGACATGAACTTCTTGACCTACTATGTCATTTTACCAGTCATCATACTTTTAGTCGTCTTTGCCAGTGTGGAATTCTATCTACTATACGCTACCTATAAGGCTATCCAAAAGAATGCAATGTCGGAAAGGTCAAAGAGCTTACAGCGAAGGTTTCTGTTGCAACTGGTGCTCCAGACTATGGTTCCTTTGGTTCTCTTCGTGTTTCCCATAAGTGCAGTTGTGTATCTGTACGTCTTTGAAGTCTTTGGATACGCCTGTGAGTTTGGGAGAGTCGGAGAGACAATGATATTTAACCAGAGAGACAAAGAGACAGTGAGACGGAGAGACAGTGGGACAAAGACGGAAAGACAGAAAGACAGACCATTTTCAGATATTTCGGACATTGGCTTTCTGGCCGGCTCTTCTTTTGGAACAATAGGTGGGCTCATCCTCATCATGATGAATCCGACATACCACCAGTGGATCACCAGGCCTATACAGAGAAGACTTTCTCAACACAGTATAGCCGGAACCAATACTATTTTTGTTACAGAGTCCAGAGGATAACTCCCTTGCTGGTTGTCTAGTATAGCAATAAAGTTCACTGGGAAGAGATTGTCTAGTCGCCTTACTTATCAGTAACACAAAACAGCGAGTCATCTTGTGACCACAATTGCTACAGTTCTGACAGAGACAGAGCACACACACGCTTCTCCTCTGCCTCTCTGTCCCTCTGTCTCTCTGCTTCTCTGTCTCTCTGTCTCTCTGCTTCTCTGTCTCTCAGTTCTTCGTCAATAGTATGAGGCAAACAAAACAGATAAGAGTACTCAGACTAAGAGGTTTTACCGGGCTACAGAGGCTAGAGACCATTTGGTTGCATCAAGACCAATAGTTCTCCGAACTATCTCTGTCGATTTCATCATTGCGAAGATCATTCGACTCTGCCCCCTTATCGGAAACTTTGCTATTAAGAGCGAGGTTGACAGGCAGAGAGTCCTCCCCTTGTGGTGCAGTTTGTTTGCCGGCCGGTGAGAGAGAGATAGACAGTCAAGTATCTCGTTCTCTGATCAGAAATGAGGCTTCTACTAGTTTTTAGTCTGCTTGTAGCAGGTCGGTTTTGATCATCTGTTTTTCGAACCTGTTTTCAGTAGTAAGTTCCTACAAGTTCTTCGTCTATATTCCGCTCTTCGGTCATTCACATGTCACCTTTTTGAGCAAAATCGCTGAGACCTTGGCGGAAGCAGGACATGATGTGGTGAGAGACAGAGAATGAGAGACAAAACGACAGAGAGACAGAGAGACAGAGAGTCAACGAGACAGTCAATGCATCCTTTTCCAGACAGTTGTCCTCCCCATCATGGAGCCGCTTCTGACCAACAAGACCTCCTTCAAACTGGTCAAAAAGATCCACATGATCGAAAACGACGAGAGAGTCGAGAGGATGATGGAAGAGAGTCGTGGTGAAATGTTCGCCAAGCTGTGGACTCTTAGCCCTACCCCTACCGGGATGCTCCAAATGGCCAACAACATGTCTCGCATGATGGCGTATAGCTGCGACAGTGAGTTGTTTTCACTTTTTGTTTCGATGCCAAGACCTGACGTTTGATCGTCGGGTACATAATCGCAGCTGACAACAGAAGTAGAGATAAGGGGTGCACGTATACTACAGTCTTGGCCAGAAGACAGTTTTGGTTTGAAGTGGAACAGTATCTGTCTCTGTCTCTCACTCTTCTTTTCCAGAGGTCATCAACGAAGATGCCCTTCTCGAGAAGCTCAAGAAGGAAAAGTTCGATGTCGGGATCAGTGAGCCATTTAACTTCTGCGGCTTCGGAATCATGGAGCATCTTGGAATCAAGACAACCCTCGGAGCCTTCTCCGGGGTCAACCTCGACGTCATTTCTCGTCACATTGGAGAGCCATCGGCCTACAGTTACGTCCCGACCATGATGAGCCTCACAGACAAGATGGGTCTCTTCAAAAGACTCGGAAACGCTTTTGGAGGAGCCGTCGGCTTCTGGATGTTCAACAATATTGCCATCGCCGAAGGCGAGTACATGAAGAAGAAGTGGGGAGACAGTTTCAGTGGTCACGAAGTAGACAGTCCTTTAAAGTTTCTACTATTTCTTTCCAGAAGCTCCTGGGAGACATGTCCTTTTCCTTCGTCAATGCCAATCCCTACATGGACTTCCCCCGTCCTCTGCTTCATAAGACTGTTCAGATCGGAGGTATCACAGTTGACCAGAAGAATCCTGGAAAATTGGATGAGAAGTGGGATAAGGTCTTGTCGGAGAGAAAGAAAACCGTCTTCATCTCGTTTGGATCTGTGGCTAAGAGTAAGGACATGCCAGAGAGCTATAAGTGAGTGGACAGAGAGACAAAGACAGAAAGAGTTACTTCTTCCAGACAACAAATTCTGAAAATGTGTGCCTCCATGCCCGATGTGACCTTTATCTGGAAGTACGAGGAACCCTCAACTATGGCCGATCACCTTCCCAATGTCCATCTGTCTCCATGGCTTCCACAAAAAGCTCTTCTTGGTAAGTCTCTGTTATCTTCTCTGACAATGTTTTTTCAGCCGATGACCGTCTGAACCTGTTCATCACTCATGGAGGTCTGGGCTCGACTACCGAAGTGGCCTACCTTGGAAAACCGGCCGTCTTTGTAAGTTTGACAGGGGCAGAGACAGAGGAAGAGAAATAGAGAAACAGAAAGACAGAGAGACCTGAATATCCAGATTCCTCTCTTCGCCGAGCAGCCCCGAAACGCTGCCATGCTCCAACGACATGGTACGGCTGTCGTCCTCCACAAGGAGGATCTGGCTGATGCAGAAAATGTGAAATCGGCCATTAACAAGGTTCTCCATGATCCTACGTAAGTTTATAATCATTTTGTTTAAAAATAGTCAATCTTAGGTACTCGCAAAACGCGAAGAAGCTTGCCGACCTATTAAACAATCAGCCCATCCCTGCCAAGCAGCTGATGCTGAGCCATGCTGAATTTGCTGCCAAGTTAGCTTCTTTGCTTGGCTATCTACGGAAAGTTTTAGATATGGTCCATTGAATCTACTGACACCGACCGGAAAGGATCTCAGCTTTATCGAGTACTATCTTCTAGACGCAGCAGCACTGGTCTTTACCGTCTTGGCCCTTCTGATCTCGCTCCCTGTCCTGATTTGTAAAAAGTTTTGTCGCTCTTCTTCTGGCAAAAAGCAGAAGAAGGAATAAAGTGTGTACTCTTACTCTCAGTCTCTGTCTATCGAAAAGTAATTAGGAGGATCAATGAAAAGCGATTCTACATTTCGCTACAATATTTAGAGTTCTCCCAGAAGTATTGCAAAAAAAAGCTGTTCCCTGTTCACCTCTACTCAGGTCACGTTGCTTTTTTGTTCAAGTAGTCTACCCAAAACCAAATCTTTCCTACTGGCTGTCTCACTCCTATTCTTTTACAATGACTCCCCTACCTCCTTTCTCAAGTTTCAAGACTAGAACCTGGGCACAGTCCCGAACAACCCAGGTCCGAGCACTCTCCGTCTCCGAACCGAGGGCCGCATCGGGTTGCGGTAGAAACTAGCCAGTGATTGAGGGTGGGATCTTGAAATATGCGAAATGGGGTTTTAGAGCCCGAAAGCATCGTACAATAAAAGTGCTTGTACTTTTTTCAATCGGTTCGGAGACGGAGAGTGCTCGGACCTGGGCTGTTCGGGACTGTGCCCAGGTTCTAGTCTTGAAACTTGAGAAAGGAGGTAAGGGAGTCATTGTAAAAGAATAGGAGTGAGACAGCCAGTAGGAAAGTTTTGGGTAGACTACTTGAACAAAAAAGCAACGTGGCCCGAGTAGAGGTGAAAAAGACAAACAGCAGGGTTCCAAGTGAACTCTGGCTCACCCTTTTCTCCTACCAAATGTTGTCAGAGAATATTTCTCAACTAAACAAGAAAAGCGCTTTCTTAGAAAGTCTTTCTGCAGAACTCTAGTAATTGTGCCAAAATATACAGTCACTTCTCGTTTACCTCGTACACGGATCAGTCAGTCCCTCGGACTGTGCGGTACTAATCGCCATATTCAAAATCTCTGTCTCTTTGTCTCAAAGAACAAACTACTGTATACACTTTATTATTAGCAAATAACCTTTTGAGCCTGTAGAAAGAAGAAGTATAAGTCACAACGCTGGAAATGGAAGACAGTTCTTTGAAGTATGAGGAGCCAATATTATAAGTAGGGTTCATCATCAATCAGGAGGAGTGGTAGAGAGGGCTGATATCACAATTGGTAAAGTCACTCGAAAAGAAGTGTAAGTGAAACGAAAGGATAATGTTAGAGGGGAGTTTGAGATACTACTTGGGGGTCGATAGGCTTCTTTTAGAGAGTTCGAGTAGCATTGGAGACCCAGGCATTGGGTCGGGATTCTATCTGGATGATGCGCTGGACGTTGCCGAGGATTTCTTCGGGGTGGTTGCCGGAAACCACGTCTGGAAATGGTATATTAGGTGAGAAACCGAGACATATAAACATAGATACAGAGAGATAGGAAGCCAAAGAGGCAGGAAAACAGAGACATAGAGACAGAGGACCAGGATGATAGAGAGACAGAGATACACAGAGAGACAGGAAGAATTGAGAGTGACAGAGAGGCAGGGAGACAAGAAGACAGAGACAAAACTCACAAGTAAAGAGGTCTCCGAAGGTCTGTTCAGTCCTCAAACATCTCTGGTACTGCTGGTGGGCTTCATCCTCAGTGATCGAGCGGTCGAGATTTCTGGAAAAAAAATTTTGGTTCCCTGGTCTGACACCCTCCAAACTTACGCTATCTGTTGCGGGCTGCTCGGCTTGATGAATATCGCAATGGGGTAGATGTTGGCGATAGATTGTAGTCGGCGGATTGCATTTCCCGACACGTCTAAGATACAGTGTCGACCCTGAACCCGTGGGTATATAATTTACTGTGCAGGCCTTTGGGGTGGCCGACAGAGAAAGACAGGGAGACATGTACTCACCTGATTGGCAACCTCCTTCACACTCTGTATGCTGGTTCCATACAAATTGTCCTGGAACTGTCCGGCCTCAATGAACAGATTGTTCCTGACATCCTCTTCCATCTGCTCCTTCGGCACGAAGTGGTAGTCACGACCGTTGAGCTCGTTGGGTCTTGGCATGCGACTTGTGTGCGGAACACAGCTGCTGAATCTCTCCGGGTTACGGTTGATCAGCTCGTCGTTGATGCGATCCTTCATGGCTCCGAGAATGATGACAGGACGAGGATAGTTGATGGGCTGCATCGAGACGATCTGGTAGGAGAAGATCGGCTCGTCCGAGACTCCAACTGAAATTTTTGACAGGTTAGGAGTTTCTGGAACAGTTTTGTTATCCACACACGTCACTGTCAACGTTACTGAACTCGCGAATTTCGTTTAGAAAGCTTCAGAACAACCCTGTACTTACGGAAGTCACTGTCACTTGTATAGGAGGTGAAAGTATAAGTTGTGGCAGTGGCTGTGGCTGGAAAAGGAAAACAGTTCTCAATTCATTCTGTGTTTCTGCCTTTCTGGTCCCCTGTCTCTCGGTCTCCATCTCCCTATCTTTCTGCCTTTCTCTATCTCTCTTGCTCTTCCTCTGTCTCTCTGTTTCGCTGTCTGTCTCTCTTTCAAAGAAGTTATAAAAATTTGGTGTCTGGAAGTGCTGGTGCTCATTCTTTGACACTCTGTGAATTCATTAAACAACACGTTTCAAAGCGTCTTTACCTGCCGGCATCAGTAGTCCATTAACTCTTGATCTTAGCATACCTTAGATTCTCATCCTTTTTGTTCACTGAACTCCCCCCTCCCCCAAAAAAAAAAAGTTTAAAGGAAATACTCACGTTCTTGATCAGTAAACTCATTGAGTCGGTCGGTGGACTTGACGAAGGGGAACTTTCTGGAGAAGCTCAGCTGGCTCCTACTGCCACGACGATTTTCCAGTCCAGTGGCGGCGGTGTTCCGTCCCAGACTCATGGATCCCTGGTTGAAGTTGACCTGCTTCCTTCTAGCTCTCTCCCTCTTCTCCACTCTCTTCTTCGACGGGATCACTCCCTCGGCCGACTCCTCTCCACTGTCCGAAACCTTCCTGGCTGTCCACCATTCGTCGTCGGTGTTGTTGATGATGTGCAGAATGTCTCCGTAGTTAAACCCCATGGAACGATGCGGGTTTCCGCCCTCTCTGGTCGGATCGTGGTCGAAGAGTGCCCGGACATAGAGCTCTCTTGGGGGAGCAGCGGCAGCAACAGCCCCATTGACCGACTGACCGGCGATGAGGTCGTTTCGGAGACGATCGATTTTGGCCTCAAACTGTTGGTACTCGTGGGGACGGTACTGGAGAGTCAAGGTGACAGGGCTGGAGGCATTCTTGAGAGCTTCGGCAGCCATGGCGTGACTGGCGTTCTGGAGAGCCCGGCCGTTCACAGCGAGCAGGACATCTCCCTAGAAGATTGATGGTTAGAAAAGGTCTGTCTCTCTGTCTATCTGTCTCTCTCTTTCCCTGTCTCTCCGTTTCTCTGTCTAACCCACCTTTCTAACATTTCCGCTCAAGTCAGCCACTCCTCCCGGACTGACATAACTGATGTAGATCGGCTCGCCATCCTCTCCTCCAACAATATTGAAGCCCAGCCCCTGACTTCCTCTCTGCAGACCTACAGGGCGTGGCTCCATCGTGATAGCTACATGCTGAGGCTGGTATCCGATCATGGACTGACTGTCACCAGTTCTGTTCAGTCCATAGTCTTGAACTGAGCTAGGCCTCATCATTGGGGTTGGGGTTGTGGGAGCGCCTCCAAAGCTCTGGCTCAGCTCCGTCGGCTGTTTCAGGATAGAGACCATGTTGCCGGTCTGTCTCAGTACGGAGACAGCGTACTCATGAGTCACATTGTCCAGCGGTCTGTCATCCACGGCCAGAATCTTGTCATTAACCCTGAGACGTCCATCGTGGGCAGCGGCACCCCCATCGATTATCTTGGTCACATAGATGTCCGTATCGCCTCCAACATGTTCATTTCCTACTCCTCCGGCAATGCTGAACCCGAGACCTCCGCTTCCTTTATGGAGCTCGATCCATTGGGCTCCAGGACGCGATTCCAGATAGCGAACACTGGCTGGCTTCTCGGGACGATAGGCCAAATTAGGCTGACTTCCATGATAGCTTCCATGAGCCGGTGGTGGTGGGGGTGGGTAGCTCGGAGCCTGACCGAGATGACCCTGGGAGCCACCGAAACTTTGGCCCAAGCCAGTATGATGAAGACTTCCCAGGGAGGTACTGATCGGAATGGCTACGCCGCCCTCACGCGGACGCTTGAGCTTCTGAAAACGAAAAATAGAAGTAGGGTAAAAATAGTTTTGGAGGCTTAGGATTCGAACACCTAACTCTTAGACAGGTACGCAAATGAGCTAACCACAAGGCTATTGAAACAAAAGGGAGCGCTAATTTTCAAGCTGCCATAAAATCCGTGTTCATTGCTCGCTGAGGCTTTTTCAGACCCTTCCATTTATTTTCAGGGCTTGAAATGTCCTACAAAGTTGTAAAATTTGTTAATCGCTACAAGTTTGCAAAATATGGCTAAATCAGAAAAATACTTCTGAATACTTCTATCAGAGGCTACAAGTTTCTAGTACTTAAAGTACTCAAAGTGCGCCCAGATCGATCTCTTTTTTTGAATCGAAGAAGTGGTTTTTTCCAGCTTTTTGAAGTTCTACAAAGTTCTAGCTATTCAAGTGCTCTACAACATTTCAAAGCATCACAAAAGCAGTAAATCACATCTTCGGCCTGAAAATGACGGTAGGAGTGGGCGCATATGGTCGAGAAAAGTTATAGTGGACACCAGTAAAGAGCGGTATTGACGCTTTTCCCCCGATCCCAGAAAAGATGAAAACCAACCAGTTGAACGATATTTCCCGCCATTTTCAGGGCATTGACAGCGATTTCATGATTAGCTCCGGAACAGTTAGTGCTGTTGACTTGAAGGATCACGTCTCCGACTCTGAAACCCCCAAATTCAGAAGAAAGATTCAAGAAAACCAACTTCATTCTCCGGTCATTGGCAGCAGCTCCGCCCTCGATGATATTGGTCACGAAGATCGAGGTGTCCCCGTTTTCGGCCGGCTGGTCAGCTCCACCAGTGATACTGAACCCGAGACCGGTATGTCCCTTCTCTAGAACAACGTCCAAGAGCTCCCATTCACGGCCGAGCTCGTCAATGATGCCGCTATGCTGCAATTAGAGACTATGTTTAGAGATAATCCAGAATAATAGGGGTCAAAGAGAGGTAGCAAACAAGTTACAGTAATCCCAAAGAACTTACCGAGACTTTGGTAGTGATAGCGCTGCCTAGACCGCCCTCAGATCTGGTAGTGGTCTCGGTAGTCTGCCAGGTACCGTCGTGAACCTAAAGGACAGATCATTGAAAAGTTGAGACAGAGAAACAGGGATAGAGATAGAGACTTACCATGTGTCTTGATCTCTCCAGAACGTGACTAGAGGAATAGCTGGTGTTGGCCAGTCCATTGCCAGCCGGCTCCCTCTCCAAATAACTGAATCCACGATCCTCACTTGCCAGCGGTGCAGCAATACTGGAACGGAAGCCTCCAGTGGTGTGGTTGGTGCCAAAAGGTGGATTGGCTTCCCATCTCTCGGCCATCTTTCTAGCCTCGGACGTCTTCTGATTGTAGGACTTGTGCGAGCTGAGAAGCGTGTCCTCATAGAACTCTTGTATGTCTAGAATAGGTTTTGTTAAACTAGAAGAAATGAAGGCCTACCCAGAAGAGACTGGAAGAGCTCCCTCTTGAAGACAGTAATGATTCTTTCGATTTCTCTACGCAGGTCGCCGTCGGTGGTGTGACTTAGCTGGGCATGGTAGTCCTCCAGCAGTTCCATCGCGCGGTGCGCTTCTGAATTATCAATGTTAATCTCTTTATCTCTCTGTCTCTCTGTCGCTCTGTTTCTCTGTCTTTATGTCTCTCTGTCTCTCACCATCAATTCTCCAACTCATCGACTTGAAAATATTACAGGGTATAGGTTTTTTAGGAGGCTTCCTTGGCTTGGCGGCAACGCCGCCCTTTAAGGAAGATCTCAAAATTGGGCTTTGCGAATGTAGAAAATAGGATTCCATTGAAATGGAATGTGTTTTTCGACGAGAGGCCAGTTGCGATCCTCTCTAGAGGGATAATTGATCTGATGGAAGTGGCAGGAGATCGAGTGACGGGAGTGAAAGAGAGGAGGCACCTGCTGGGATAGAGGGGCGACTACTTCCGTTGACATGATTTGTCATTTCTACGGGCTGTAAATTTGAGAGAACAGGGGTGTATAATGTTGCCGAACGGGACGACGCTTCTGCATGTTCCCGGCCATTTTTGGACAGAGAGACAGAGAGAGAGAGATCTTTGTTGACAAATATACGTTCTAAGACTTACCTGATTGATCGCGCACCGGCATCTTGTTCGGGTTCTTTCTAAGTTAAAAAAGAGCGTGTGGTCTCTCCTAGTTTTGAAGGATTGTTGTGGGTTCCCTGAAAAAAAAAACTATAGACAGAGACAGAGAGAGTGAAAGGTAAAAAGAGTGAAAGAAGAGAGGCAGAGAGACAGAGAGATCTAGAAGAGATTGAGTGCATCCTGTGGCAAATGAGAAGGGGGCTGCTGAGTCAAGGACGGCCACCGTTAATGGCCTCTACGCGAGGAAAAACGCCCAGGCGTTCCTCTCACAGCAGTATGGGCTATCAACAAGGCAACAATTGCAGCTATTTGCAGAGAAAAGGACGTAGGTGACAGGTAATAGGGAGTTACAGTCTGTCTCTGTCTAACAATCAAGGAACTTGAACTGAAAGTCTCTGGCTCGAAGGCGATGAGGCATGAACCATCCGAAAGGGCATTGACTTTGAAAAAAGACCGGAAATTGGGAGGGACTTCCTGTCAAAACCTTTGGAAAGGGCCAAGATCCGACGGTGTTGACTGTTTACCTGACTGCGAAAAGAATGTGAGTCAAGCAGTCATGAAAAAACGAGTTGGGTCTCCCGAAAAAGGGAGAATACTTGGCAAGAAAAACAAGACCTGAACTGTATAGTTGGCTTTTAGAAAATAGCCCCCACGGGCGTCTGGATGATTGTGGTCAAAGCGGTGATTCATCCCTCCGTCTCTTACTCTCGCTCCGCGTAGAAATTGTTGGAAAGGGGGGTGGTTCAGAGCGCATGCCCGGCGAGCCTCCCAGTGTGTACAATTTGCTACAGAAGAAGACCGGGCCGTGGCCAACTCGGCGATCGCAGCGCCCGCTCGCCAAGACTCGTAAAACGATAGCGCATCGATCAGGCGCTTGCCTCTTACGGCCTTGGCAAATCGGAGAAGGAGGAGGAAGCGCTACTGGATCTGTAGAGGAACAAACATCGACTGTTCGGAACTGTCTCTAGTGATTTCAAGAGGTTAGAATCAGGTATGGGTTCGAAAACTGGAGAAGAGAAACAGGTTCGCCAAGATCTAAAAGTATCTGTCACCTGTCCCTTGTTTCTCATTGGGCAGAACTAAGTACACTCAGTAGAGTCAATGATCCAGAGTCTCGGTCACCTGTCATCTTTCTCTCTTTGGATAGAACCAACCTATGTCACTGTCTCTCTGTTTCTCTTTCAACCCTGTCATGATCAGGACAGTACCAGAGGAAAGCAGTGGGAGTCAAGAATCTATACTCAGTAGCAAGTCTCACCGTCGGTCACGTTTATTATCTCTCTGTCCCTGTCTCTCTGTCACAATTTTTGGGCTGAGAACTGTAAGAAGGTAACAGTCCTCGAGTCCACGAAATTTTCGAGTGTCTGTCGAATAGAACGAGCCAAAGGAAAGAATATCATAGAGTAATGAGAATCAGTAAAAATCTTGAAGTCACTAGCAAGGTCAGGAGTCTGTCAAAGGGAAACATGATGCAGGGAATAGACGAATTTTAGGTCTCTGTTATTTTGACATGTCACTTCGTCCCGAACTTGACATAGCATTAAGACCCATACAAAATCGTTGGTCAGATTCAGAGCAATGGTGGAATCAGAGTTAAAAGATTTTTTTATAATGTAACTTTGTAGGCTATCCCCAAACTTGTTGCCTGTATGTGATTGCAACACACGGAGGACCAACACCGGGGTGGCAAAGAAGAAGCGACAACAATCTTATCATTCGATAGTCCTGCGCGTGCGTGTGCCTTCTTCTCTCCCCTAATCGTAAACTACACGCCCCGTTGAATTCCCAACAACATAAGAAGGTGGTTAGCGCAAGGCTGAAAGAGAAAACAACGACGGAGGGAGTTTGAAGAGACTTAGCAGAGTTCGGGGACATGATGGTCTGGGCACAGTGCCAACCATTCCCCTTGGCGATTGCAATGTCAATGGTGCTTGTGCGGGCCACGAGGCGTGGGAAAATTGGAATGGAGAGTAAGAGAGACAAAGAGACAGAGAAACAGAGAGAGAGAGAGAGAGAGAAAGAGAAACAGAGAAACAGAGAGAGAGAGAGAAGGAGACAGACAGAAATACAGAGAGACCTAGAGAGACAGTGATAGAGAGACCGAGGAACAGTTCCGGTCACTACAGGACCCCCGATTAAATATAGAGAGACAGTGCGCTGCCCTCTGTGCGGTTTGCAAATGCTGAGGCGAGGCATTCCTCAAGCAGATTCTGTTTGTGCTGCTTCGGACAAGACAAACACAAAGAGCCGAGGGCGGCTTGGAGCTCGGGCCGAGGGGCTGACTGATAGACATCAGCCGGCAAGTGGTCACTACCGGCCTCTCTGGAGAGGGAACTGACAAAACAGCAAGAGAACAACTGCTTTGAGAAGTCTGAAAAAAATTTGACAGATTTCTGCCCTCGAATTTTTTTTTTTCCCATGGCTATACAGTCAGTAAAGGGGGAGAATGCGCCAAAACATGGCTATAAGACCTCCGCGGAGAGAGGATGCGTCATCCTTGCCTGTCGAAAGGACAATGGGACAATGAGTCAACTTCCGTACAATTAGAGAGAGGCAAGAAAGGACTCCGGGAGTCATTTGTTTGTTTCTGCCAAAACTTTCCAAAAGGGACTGCTCCTTTGGAACCTACCTCTTACGGAAAATGAGTTTTTATGCATTTCAATGGGATTTCAATGCTGAACAGAAAAGAAACAACTGGGGACTGAAAAAATTCAGTGTTATGTCCGATGGGACAAGTTCAAAATAATAGTCAAGGAAGGAATGAAGGAAGGAGCATCCATTCAGGCCGGTTGGAATGCTATTCACCAGTTCTCTGTACTAAATGTGCTTCCGCTGTCTCTGTCTCTCCATCTTTCTGTCTCTGCCTCTCTCTCTCTCTCTCTCTTACTGTTTTTCTCTCTACTGCTCTAAAGATATTTACTTTTTTCGAGGGGACGTTTCACGGTCAAGCATGGATCTTCTCCCTTTTCCATTGCTATTGTTGTTTACAAAACTTCCATCAAGCGAATCTAATTCAGCTCTCAATCTCGGTCTCTCTTCCCAAAATCGGATTGTGTTTCCGAGAACTTATGTCTAAAAATGGATAGCAAGAGAGAGAGGTGTGTGTCAACTCAATGAGTGTGTGGAAATAGGAGCCGGGATCCCCCGTCTGTCGCCTATCCCATGGTGACAGCTGTGGTTCACACTTCCACATGCATAAATCATTAAAAATAGTTTAATGTTCGGGTTCCGGTCAAGGATCATTCATAAGGTTTTGAAGCTTTCCCTTAAAGTTATCATATACGAAATATTGAATGTGGAGGGAAAATATGAAACTTTTAAACTAAAATTATGTCAAAAACCAATTGAATAGACTACAGAATAAATAGCGAAAGTCATGAGGATGAGTCACAGTGCTCCCTGTCCCTGAGAACACTGAGAGAGACAGAGAGAGAGAGAGAGAGGAGAGGGGCCGGTCGATTGTTTGTGCACTCACACGGGGGTCCAGGTGTGTGTCTCTGTCTCGGTCTCTCTCACTCTCTCTCGTCCTATCGCCACCCCGTTGGTGGGACACTGTGAGGAATCAATAGGACCAACAAACAGGCCAGACAACAAAGTTCCCGACCTCAACAAATCATTTTTATCATTTGTTTTTCATTATAAGTCAGTATTTCAAAGAACCGACAGTTTCGGTTCATTTTCAGTACCATGACTTAGTTTTTCAGCTTTACGGTATTCTGCAAAGTTGTAGAGCTGGTCAAGAGCTGTTGTAAAAGACCAAAAGTTGTAAAGGGGGCAAATCGATTCCGAAAAACGACCGATGAGATTACTTTTCAGCTTGGAAAAAGAGCAGTTACTGATTTTACCGTTTACAAAGTGTCAAAAAAGTTTCCTCGCGTGGCTCAGTAACTAAATTGTCGGCCTAATAATCCATAGGGCAAGGGTTCGCTTCCCAGAGATCAAACTAGTTTCCTTTTGATTTTGAACGGAAAAGAGCATGTGAACAGGTCTAAAAAATAAACTGCCATGAGCTGAATGAAGTTCTTTGCCCCGGATGCAACGTGAGAGGAAGGATTTGGAGAAGATTATGTCACGGATTTCATCGTAGCCAGGGAACGATACTCACTAAAAATAAAAGATTTGAGGGGAATTGATCGGAACATATATTTGGAAAGAGAGTGACGTAACAGAGACTGAGAGACAGTCACAGAGAAACAGCCGCTTACTTTTTTCCTCTCCGAACCAGTCCACATATTAAGATAGATCGGAACATGCTTTTTCAACTCTTCAACCAGACCCCGAGGGAAGGAAAAGGGACAAAAGAGACAGAGAGAGGGAGGGAAAGGTCGTTGAGATAAAGGCTGACAGGTAAGCGTCGCGACCCCCGTTGGCATGGACTCCGCCCATCTGACCTCTTAACCCTAACGGTTGGACAGGGTCGTGGGGTTGGGGGTCGAATTGAGTAAGGTGAGAGACAGTTTGAGGGGTTTGGGGACAAGAAAGAGATACAGAGAGACTGAGAGACAGAGAAACAGAGAGACTGAGAGTGGCAGATAGAGCGATAGAGAGACAGACTGGAACTGAAAACAAGAACCCGACATAAAATTCAAATTTCGACCGAGATAACAGAGACTTTGGAGAAGGGACTCCCCTGATAAGATAGTCAGCAAACAAATGGAATAGTCGCAAAGTCACACCTGAAGTTTGAATTATGTTGCGCCCGAAACGGGAAGAAGTGGGGCTTTTGGGGGTAGGAGAAAATATTTGCTTTGAGCGGCAAACAGTCAAAAGAAGGGCTTAGGCAGAAGGATGGAAGGAAGAGACAAAGTTTCAGGGCTGGGGATTTCTGTCTGTCTCTCTGCCCCACTGTTTCTCTGTCTCGGACTCAAATTCCATCTTTCCACCCATCATGTTCCGGTCGCTCGAGCATCGCGCGCAATTTATGCAAATGTTAGCAAACAGTATTGGGGATGCCATCAGAGTGGCGGAGTGTTGCCGCGGGGCTACATACGGAACGGGTCCTCTTCGATAATCGGGACAGAGGGGTGACTCATCCTTTCGTTCTCTTTTCATAAGTGAGTAATCTCCTAGCGGGAGGTCTGTTTTGGCGCATATGGGGATGGAAGGACAGAGAGACTTTGTAAATGGCGATTAGTACCGCAGAGGAACAGAGGAGCTGACAGATCTACGTTCACGATTCGAAACGAGAACTGACCCTATGTTCTGCCACAATTACTAGAGGTCTGCAGAAAGACTTTTTAAGAAAGCGTTTTTCTTGTCTTGTGGAGAAATAATTCTCTGACAGTACAGCGTCCGCCACAATTATAGTAACACAAAGAAACCCCGTATCTAACGGTTAAAGATAGTTTCCAACAAACGAACATACAAAAACTATTTACTGATTGTTTTTGCACAAAAATCAACATTGAGATTCGAATCTTCCTCAATCGGCATCGAGGCATGCTTTGAGTCGCTTGAGTAAGGCGTTGATGGTGGCGCCCAGATAGGTGACATCTAGTTCATACCATGCTTTTTTAACAGATACTTTCAAGAAATGATGTTTCTATGTTGTGTTTTGTAGGCTTTTGCTTCAAGAACACTCCAAACTGAGAAGTCCATTAGATTGAGCTCCGGTGAAATTGGGGACCACTCGCTGAAGGCTTGTGAGAAGGAGCTCCATCTTGTTGAAATGCCCAATTACGCTTCTTGAAATGCTTTTTGGTCCAGGGGAGAACTTGTGTCTTCAGAAGATTCAAATTGTTGGCAGCATTGACTTTGACGCGCGTAGTTGCTATTAATTTGGAGCACCCTTTACAAAAGCGTCAGACAGAGTCCATTAGGTCGCTGCTGCTCGCCTTGGACTGCTGGGGTTGCGGCAGGTTTTAAAACCAGCAAATCGGCTAGTGAAGACTGGAAGTGTTGTCTTGTAATTAGAGAATCGGAATTTGAGGGTCCTAAAACACGGCTAATCCATGGTTTATACGCTCTTTTTTAAACTACTTATTCCCAAACTCCTTCCAGAAGTCGAACTTCAGAAGGGATGGCTTCCTATGAGTTGTGGAGCTACTGTGGATGGACTGCAACGAGAAGAATGCTTCAAATGGCCAAAAGACAATTTCTACATATAAAATGGAGAGCTGGAACTCCTGTTACAGCTGGACAGAATCAGCTTAGTTTCTGTCTGTGCCTCTATATCTCTTGCAAACTCTTGGTTTTCAGATCTTGCGGACTGTCAGTGAATGTGGAAACGATGCTCGAAGACGTTGAAAGAGAATGTTATGGAGCACTGAAACAGTCCGACGAGCGTCCTACCGAGGCCAGAAAAGTTATTTTAATGTGGAGGGTCTAGATTGCTCACGCCACTCGTTTTCTCGAGTTTCGACCTGTCAAGGCAGGTCAACTCTTATTTGACCTGTCTGGACTTATCGGAAATCAAGGAAAAAAATTGGCGTGTCCCGTTTAGACTCTCTACGTTTCGAATATTCGCCCCCTTGCGTTTCCCGGGTTTTCGAGCAGTCTTTGAGATTCCACACCGATTCACAAATCTTGACTGTTTTCCAGCTGTTTCAACATGTTAGGGCTGTTCAGCATGGGTGTTTCCAGAGTCTTCCAGGCTAAGCTTCTGCGCAAATTGAGCAACCCGATGCGGCCCTCGGTTCGGAGGCTGTGTTCAGAATTGGGTTGCTCTTGGTTGTGCCCAAATCCTAGTCTCTAAACTTGAGAAAGGGATGAGAGAGTCAGTGCGAAAGATTGGTCCGAGTAGGCTACTTGAGCAGAAAAGCAACGTTACCTGGGTAGAGGGAAAGAGGGAGCAGCAGTCCAAGGCGAGCAGCAGCGGTCAAATGGACACTGGTCACTTTCGTTCAGAAACAATTTTGTGACAACTACATAACAAAGCTCTTCCAGTCCTGCTTCACAGAGAGACAGAGAGACAACCACAATAGGCCCAATTGGACTCCCTGTTCCTCGTCATTGCCATCTGTTTCTCGCGCATAGTTTATGCGACAGCATAGATTGTTTACGGACATGGATACCAGGATCAGTAGTCAACCTGCCAGCTGCCCCTTTTCCCAATTCCAGAGACCAGTATATTAGTGTCGTCATCCCTATCCTATCGTCGGGTCAATATTTGAGAGAGGGGAGACTGTTGGAGGGGGAGAATCGTGTCAAAGGAGGGCACTGCTCTCGATAAATAAACGCCTCCGGCGTGAAGCCAACTGTCACCCTTTTCTCTTTTTGATTAGTTCCAAGACGGCACGGATGAGAAAGAACCACCAACCGGACGTGACTGATGTTCCTAGCATTGCCAAATTGACAATGGCCCACCCTGTTCATCACCGCCACCACTTGTTCAAGTGTTTCGGCCCCGTGAATGCGTATTTGGTGGGGGTGGACAGAGTATTTGCGCCAAATACAACAAGGGTGGAGCTCCCTCTGTCTCTCACTATGGTTCGGCGACTCTTTACTGCTACTCATATGATTTCTTTGCATAGAGACTGGTAGCAGTTGAGCGAGAGTCTCACTGACTCTCTGTTCCTCCGTCTTTCTGTCTCTCTGTTTCTCTACCCTGCTTTCCAGTCTCACTGTCTGTGTGTGTGACCCCCCCCCCAATGTAAGGTGCCAAAATGTCCATGTAATCCCGCCAAAGTCGCCCACGTTGTATGCAGGCAACAGTCATATCTCCCGAGATCCGGCGCGTGTCCTCATTCCGTTTCGCTTCGTTTACCGCCGTCGGGAAGAAAGGGGAAGAGATTGCAACAACTCCATTCATCTATACACACTGAGACTATAATCTCCGACAAGCTGTCGCATTTCCTTTAAATTCGAGGAATGAACAGCCTAATTCCTCCTATTCGAATCTTGAAATAGAAGTTTGCGTCGAAAAATTAGACAGCTGCCACCTCTTATCAGTTTCTTCTATCCATTTCGATCCCGCAATAGGTACTGGAACAGCCATTCTCTCCCCTTTTTCGGGACAAAGGACAAAAACTTAAAATCAGCTGTTTGCTTTCAGCTAGCTGGAAAATTTTATGTCTCCTTGATGAGTGCACCTTCTTTCTTCCACCCTGTTGACTATCTTATCAGTTGGAGAGTCGGAGAGCATTACCCCCACGACTCTTCTTCCCGTTTGGGTACTGACTCATTTTGTCTGTCTCTGTAAATCTCTCTTCCGGTCAATTTGCCTCCTCCTCCTGTCCGCTTCCTGTCCCATCTTGCACCTGCCTAATTGCTGTGATCCTTCGGCTGGCGGTCACCTCTTTCATGGTCAATCTTAACCTCAGAGAGCAGCCTGTTATTAGCTCGTTTAGGCTAATTTTTAGCTGTAAATCCTCAATGATCCATTGTCTATTGGTTTTACAGTTCCTTCCCAAAAAAACCTCCGAATTTTCTCCTCCTTTCTCTACCTGTCGGTGTCTTCAAAAAACGGTAGACAGCTGACTGACCCCGATCTCTCTCTGTGTATCACCTTCCAATGGCCTCCTCTCGATCTCTATTTGTCAACATTAGTCTCTCCTCTCTCTCTGCTGGGGGTGACTCCTCTGCCAGGTATGGTCCGCTGACGTTCGAGAGAGGGGTAAGTAGAAATTCAAACATCTCCCTACCACGATCTCTTACAAGACATCCGCTAGTGCACCACTGGCGTCCTGTCTTTTTTTTCTCTCTCCGCCCCATATGATGCTGCTTGTCCCTTTGGAACAATAGCTCTGATAAGATTAGAACGTTCCTCAAACTTCAAAAAACTCTCGCCATCTCCAAAAGAACTAGTTCCCTCTTCCTCTGTAACATTTGACTCTCAAATGTCCCTCCCACAGCAGCCTTACAGACGCTACAGTACTACTAGAACAATTCCAGTGGAAACTATAAGAAGTTGGAGCTTGCAAGAGGAAGAAATGGGAGCTATGGGTAAGTGCAGACAATGACAGTGACAGCCCTGTACTTGCAGTTGACGAGCCACAGCTCCGTCCGGACTTCATCGATGCCCTTCGGGTCCTCTTCGACATTTTGGATACCCGAAAATGCGGTCGAGTCAGCTACGAGACAGTGAGTTCTCTTACCCCATTTCATTCCCGCAGCCTCATTAGCCCAATGTCTTGTACTGGATCCTCTTTAGGATACATTCTCCGCCGGGAGAGGCCTCGTTTTCACGCCATAAACTTCCTGTAGCACCCACACTGGCCGCGATTTGGTTCACTCTTCGTTTTTAGACTTGGTCTTCATAGGCAAACAAGATTTTACGTTTGCTTAACTGAGTCAAAGGTGGAAGGATAGGGCTATGACCTGGCCATTTTGTCTGTCAGATAGTCAAGACAAAGAAACGGAGAGAGGGAGAGAGAGAGAGACAGGGTGACGGATCTCTGTTGCTGTCCTTGATGTTTTCTCGCCTCGCTGTCTTCTAAGCAAGAGTGCAAATAGCGAATAATTAGGGGGCCGTAATTTGACCAACGTCTCTAAATACTTCTGTCTTTGTGTCTCTCTCTCCCTCTGGTCATTACTATGTACAGTTCCCGACCATGAAATGCAGGTGGTTTGTCCAGCTGCAGCTCTTTTTCTGTCTCTTTCTTCTTCAACACTCGCTCTCATTTCAGATCTACTCCCGATTCGGTGAACTACCTCGTGGAAATCTTCCTCCAAGCTTCTTGCAGTGCGTTGGGAAGGTTGCTTCTCCAGACGGGTGAGTTTAAAAAAAGAGACAGAGACTGGGACAGTTATAACTCTAAAAAAAACTAAAGGGCAATTTTGTTTTTCGCTCCCCAGACCCAGCGGGGATTGCTTAATACGACGAGTTTTGTCTAGCCCCTGCTTGTTTCACGCCAAGATGCCTTCAGTCTCTTAATTATATGTGACTAGATCAGATTCAGCTGCTTTTTCCAGCTACCTTACTTTCGACCGCTTCCTCCACGCTGTGCGGCTGGCCTACAGAGAGAGGGAGATCAACAACAACGTTCAACCCGGATTGACGAGAGTACAGAGCGAGGGACGACTGAATTCACAGGGGTAGGTCATTTTTTTTTAATCTAAGAATCATATTATTAGTTCTGAGAGAAGAAAAATGCAGCAGCAGCATCCTACAATGGGACTGAACGGCTTCGACCGGCGGTCACAGCAATTTGCCAGTCAGCCGAGTCTGGCTGACAGGAGGTCACAACCGACTACTGTAAGTTATTGTAAAGGAGAGAGCCTATAAACTTGGTGTATAAACTGGAGATCGATTAAAAAGAAAAGCAAACAGCTATTTAAAGTTAGTGGGCTCGAACCATGGTCGCGAGTTCCTCAGGCGAGTGCACTAACCACTAGACAAATGAGACAGAAGTGACTTTTAAGCGCAGCACATCTTTTTTGAAACATGCAGCTTTCTGCTCTCACTCTACGTCATAAATAGGGCGGTCAGTTGGAGATTTTCTCTTACAGAAGATGGTTTTATGATGTTGTTTTTCACGCTCCCACTATTGGTAGAGATTTATGTAGTCTTTCTGTCTAATCCTATTCCTGTCCATTCTCTCCCCAACAGATCTTTTTTGGCTGCCACAGCTGTACAAACTTTTCCTCTATAAGACCATTTTCAGCCTGTGAACGGACACTACGCTCCTTTGCCAAGTTATTCGGAGTACGCAAATCTGGCCGGACTGGCTCCACAGGACTCCCAGCGTGTTGTGATGAGACAGAAGAAGGTAAGGTACCTGTTTGTCTGTGGCTCTCTATCTCAGTGTCTCTCTGTCTCCCTGTCTCTCTGTCTCTCTCTATCTCTCTGTCCCTTGGCATCCTTACCAGTTCTTGTCCCAATCCCTGTCTCTGTGTACACAGGCCATAACTGGACATTGTGGGTGTAGAAAAACGGACTCGACCTCCCTCCGGTTCCGGTCTTTTATGGTGTGGGTTTTGACGGTCAATTGTACCTGAGGCTCCGCGGGCAAAACCATATCTCGCTTGTGAACAATTGTGCCCGGTCAAGTTGTCTATTTTTGGTTTTTGGGGCTAGGGTGACAGAGAGACAGAGACAGGGCAAAAGACGGTCAAGCACCACCATTTTACAACCCATCCTTAAACAAACATGCTTCCCTGTCCCTTATACTCTTTTACGACAAGTAGCAACCCGTCTGTCTCCCATTTTGAAATTAGAAGGGACATAACCGCTCCCTCAACTGGCGGTTCCTTTCTCTGTTGTTCATAGAGGGAGTGAGTGATTTCAAGGCCAATCCTAGAGAAACCTCGTTTTGGCAGGGGAGAATAGGAACAAACCCGTCGGATCAGACGGTGAGAATACCGTTTCTCTTGAGGTGGGGCACTTGAGTCTCTCTCCTACGCATATGGAGAGAGTTACTGTCTCTGTCTCTATGTCTCTCTGCCTCTTTGTCTCTCTGTCTCTCTTCGTCTCGGTCTCTCTGACCCCATAACGATATTTTCAGGTGAACACTGTCCGCAGCCAGAAAGAAGAGTCCCGAATGCGTCATCCGATCCCCCCGAATGGTTCCGCGGCTCCGCGAGTCCAGGTCGTTCGCAGTCGTCCCCATAGCACTGCCTCATTTGCATCAGTCGGTCAGTTTTCCTGGAAGAAACATGTTGAGGGAGGTGTTGTTGTGTATGTCTTTCTCCCTCGCGATACTTGAGAGTTCACTGAATCACTTAATCCCGGACCGAATGATAAAAAATTATGTTGCAGCCTCGTCGGGGATGGAGAACATCTCGTGGAGGAACTCGACAACCTCCAGTAACAGTGATCAGGCCAAGAGGAATACCATGCATGAGGAGGACATAGCCCCCAGAGTGGTGAGTCCTGACAACAAAAAAGGCTTTATTTGACAGATACAGTCAGAGGAGATCACAGGAGGTGAAAGCCGGGGAGAGATTAGTTGAAAAAGAGGGGATCGGCATCAGCCAGGGCCACGGAGCGCTTTCCCGGTCGGAAGTTCAGGCGACCGCTGGCGATGCTCCTCTTTCCCGGACGGAAGTTGATTCGGCCCATGGCTACACTCCTTTTACCGGGACGAAAATTTACACGACCCATGCTTAGGGACCTCTTTCCGGGTCTGGAAGAAGACAGTGAGAGAGAGAGAGAGACAGAGAGACAAAGAGACAGAGAGACGTAAAGAATGAGAGACAGTACCTGAAATTTAGACGACCAGAAGCAATTGAGCGTTTCCCCGGTCGGAATGCCGATCGTCCCATGGCGATAGACCGCTTGCCAGGTCGGAAGGCCAGACGGCCCATGGCCACACTGCGTTTGCCGGGGCGAAGAGATGGTCGGCCGATGGCCATTGAGCGCTTGACCATGCTGAATTAGACTTCACTTTATTCCAAAGGAAGTCATACCCGTCCATATCTTCGACTTCTACTAGATCATAGTCTTCCTCAGGGAGCTCATCTCCGGCTCGCTTGCCCATACTGTCTTCCATCATCTGACGGTCCTCTTCCAAAATTTGGTCCACACTTCGTTTCATGAGAATGCGTTCCAATTTGTTCTGAAAAACGAGTCTCTCTATGTCTCTTGTCTCTCTATCAGTCTTTTTGTTTCTCTGTTTCCCCGACTCACAATATCCAGCTGCTCTGTAGAATTGTCGACTCTCTCTGAGACAGCGGTAGCTGTAATGCCCACGAATAGTAGGATCAGGTGAAGCTGCATCGTCTGTAGCTAAAGTGACTATGAATTAGCTCGAGGCTGGCTTTGGTAGATAGAAAGGCGGAGCCGTTGATTGCTTGGAAATGAGTACCGCCCCCTTGAGAAATTGGGGGAATTAGGTAGAAAAACTGGGTTGGAAAAGGAGGAAAAAGATGATAGAAGATCTTGTTTTGGCTCCTTCTAGACTCATATTAGTATCTCTCCGTTCTCCAGGTCTATTATGCATATATGGACGTTACGTGGTCAAAGCAGTAGTCATTATACCGAGACGTATACAATGGTGACGCTCATAGTACGGATTCCTGAGTCAGGATGTGCAGAATGTGCTCTCTCTGTCTTTCTGTTCCCTAGATTGTACCCGCGTAGGAGTTTCCAAAACTTGGCTCGTGATGTTGACGCTTTCTAGAAACCAGCTACCGTAATCTGGCATCATATTCCCAAACCCCTGATTGAATCCATGGGAATCGTATGTCAATGACTAATATTTTTCAGGCCAAGCTGGACAGCCTCCACAGAGAAGAAGAGGAACTACTGAGAAAGAGCTTCGAGACCAATGTGCGACTGACAGACTGGTTCAAGGAACGTCTAGAGACGGTCGAGAAGCGAAATCGTCTCCTACAAAAAGGCATGGTTACACTGGTAAGTGAGCGTCATGTTCCCAGAGCAATAATCTCTGGAACCCAGACACATTGCTGCTGCCCCCACATAATATTTTTGTAGTTAATCAGAGCGAGGTTTCGAGGAAAGCCCATGGGAAGACTGGTGTTGACTAAAGAGGAAGGTGGGAAAGGTTCGAGGGGTATCATATAGTACAGTTCTAACGAACAGAGAGACAGAAAGACAGAGAGTTACAGAGACAATGAGACTGAAAAATAGAAATACAGGGAGAAAGAGAGAGACAGGGAGGCAGAATCTGAATCCACGACCTCTGGTTAAATACAATAGATATGTAGTTGGCATACCGCAAGCATTAGGTACCGTCATGTACTCTCTATCACTGTCTGTCAAGAGCATGTCAACCCATTGCTCTCTAGGTACAGAGTCTTTAGTTCCCTCGCTCAGAACTACCTATGTAGTTGTATCTTAAGTCAATGACCCTCTCTTGTTCCCAAAATGTGCTCCTCCAACTTTGCAAAAAAGCAAGTTTACTTCCTTCAGTCAAAGTACAATCCATGACCACGAGCGCACGCTTTCCCACCAGATCCAAGGAACTGGGAATGTGACGATAAAGTAGTTGATTGGGACAGAGAGAGCTCTGGGAATGTACTAGTACAAGTCCTGGAAAAAAAAGTGATTTCAGGAGCCTGCTGTCCACGAACAGAAGCTGAACTTTCTGAGAGCGCACCTGACCGAGCTGAACAGGAGAATGGTAGCTCTTATGGAGACCAGTGAAAAAGGGTTCCCGACTCATTCGAACCTGCAGGTATACTGTAGGTAGTATGGGTCAAAACTGATGGTTACAGAGAGGAAACTTGCCTCAACCGGCAGATGACCAGCTGCTATGGCTACACAGACAGAACAACCTACTGAACCAGGAGCTGGGAGACAAGGCCAAGCAGATTGAGGAACTCAGGAAGGAGAAAGAGAACTATGATCGAAACCAGAACTATGTTAGAGTTTCGGTACAGCCGAGGTGAGGATGTTGTCTCTCTCTCTCTGTATTTCTGTCTCTCCGTCCTTCTCTTTCTCTCTCTCTCTCTCGCTGATCATACACTTTCCAGACCTGTCTCTGTCACCAGTCGTCCCTCAGCCTTCGTACGTCCGGCCATGCAAGCTCCGCCACCTCTTCATCGCGTCACTGTCTCTCCAGTTAAAGTGTACGATACCCTCATGTAAATCACTTATTCTGCTCAAATATGAAGGCCCCTCCCCCGTATTCTCCCTACAATCTCAACTGCCACCCCCCACGATATATTCCGCTTAAAATTCCATCGTATAAAGAGCGACCTAATAAAAGTTTGAAAGAGAATCATTCTGGTGTAAGGAAATGACAGTGACATTAACAGTAATAGTAGTAGTAAAAAAGTAATAGTAATAGTGAAAAAATGTTGTACCAGTAGTCTACCATTAGAGAGACCAAGAATGCTAGGAAGCCTTTGACTTCCAATAATGGAGGAACTGAACATGTAAGTCTGACTAATTGCAAGACAGACATGGCTTCTTTGGCCACTTAAGTATTGTGATAAAAAACTGGGTCTAGTGAGTCAAGTAGGATGACAGGACATTGAGCTGAAAATGGCTTCACCAGAGATTTGTGACAAAGACACAAAGTAGCAGACAGACAGAGTGACATGGAGAGAGACGCCGAGAGAAGCAGAGACAGAGACAAAAAGACAAAGAAATTGAGAGCCGACAGAAATACAGAGATTCTGGGAGACAGGGAATTGAAGACAGAAGGACAAGGGGCGAAAACAGGTACAACTTACCTGACTATCACAAAAACAAAGCTATTCTCAGAAACAACAATGGCAGAATTTATACTTCTGTGTATCACAGAAGCCTATGTTTATCTGCCTGCCTATTTATAGGTAGCTAATCATAAATTATCAGGAATAAGCTAAAAGGCTTTTCAATCTGAATGAGAAGCAGCTGGAAGAACGGAGGCTAAAGCTGGCCAAGTGGTTAAACGGATGTGAGTTTTAAATTTTCAGTTGTTTTTCAATTCTTACAGTAGTCCAACACCCCGAGATCGTCCGGAATCCTACTATTGAGAGTTGGTTCCTGGATGCCCAAGTGAGCAGCTTCCGCGCCACTAGCATCCATATAACCCTGGACATTTATTTGACTGATGGAGAGAAGATGATCATCAAGACCAATGTGATACCCCAACGAATTCTGTCATGAAGCTACTGGCACAGGCGCTGAACATCAACGGGGAGATCCTGCTCTGGTCTTTTGGACTGTTCATGGTCAAGTCCCTGGACGAGGGAAACAGAAACTCGAGCAATGTTCTCTGTAGGGTTCTTTGAACTTCTTTTTTTTTATGTTGGATCAGGTGCAAAACCTACAGAAAAAAAGACTCTAACCTGACATAAAGCCAGGTCAGAGCACATCTCTCTTCAAAAAGCAGTATGTGTCCCTAGACCACTCTCGAAGCTACTTCGGTAAACTCATTCTACAACGATCATGGTCTGAGAATACTGCTGGTACAATCACTTGAGCCCGAAAGCTAACCTGAGGGGCCGCTTCCGGTATATATGGGGATTGGCCGGCGCGAGAGGATACGGGGGTGACACGGGAGACAAAAACTAAATTAGTCTGCACTGGTCCAGGAAATGACTTTGGAGCAAAATGATGTTTTGCAAAGATGTAAATTTTGACATGAACTACAATATTGCAGAATATGGTTGGGTCAAACAATGTGGGTTTGAAAACGAAGTTTTAGGTGGCGTTGTCACTGTAGATTTGCTCTCTCTCCGTGCCTCTATGTGTCTCTGCGTCTTCGTCTCTTTGCCTCACTGTATTTCTATGTCTTTGTATCTCTCTGTCAAAACTATTCTTCATTTCTAATAAATACATATCACAAGTAGCTGCCCTGGACTGTGGATACAAGTAACCGTACTCTCTGACTCTTATATACAGTCAAACAATTCTAAATTCCTATCCCAGAATCTCCTCTCTGTTCTCGCTACACAGAGGACAGATTTCTGTCCTGAAGTGCAGCTTTCTCTCATTTTCGGCACAGTTGAAATGGCTAGTATGTCCGCACCCGAAAACTTTTACGTCCGACCATTTGGAAGCTTCTTCGGTCATGAACCTCTTTCTGAAAAAAAAAAATTTTCTCCTGCCATTTATAGAGGTTAAACTACCTGCAAACAATGCAGAGAGATCTGGGTCCTATAGGGAATGCTCGTCTATTGACTTTCAGGAAGTCGGTAAAGAGAAGGGTAGTGTCACTGTATGTCGCTTCACGACATCCACGAAGCAGTTCCACCCGGGCTGCACAATCTCGAAGGACTTTGGCAAGAGCATCTCTGAGGCCCTTGACTTCCAGATCTCTGGGTATCTGGAAATGTTAGTTTGGCTCAGAGACAGTGTGACCAGAGAGATAGAGACACATAGAGAGTATAATATATAGAGAGGAATAACAGAGAGACCTACCTTCTGTATGATGTTCAGTGGATTTATACTGCTTCCGACTTGCTTCAACAGTCCGACAATGTGTTCCGGACTCTTGACTACCAGATCAATCAACTGGCTCCATAGATCCTCATCCTCATGCTCTCTACAATACTCAATGGCTCTATCCAGCTGTTTGTACTCTTTCATCATCAGAAGCAGGGCTTCCCTGTGATTACCGGACTTTCCGTAGAGAAGGATCGTCTGAAGTCGTTGGTTTCTCAGCCTATACTGTCCTTACCTCCTCATGATAACTTTTTTGCATGCATATCTCCAGAGCCTTGGGAATGTTGTAGCGCTCATAGTTCTTCAAAAACTTTAGCAGTTTCTTCCTATCATACTCTGCGTATAGCTGGATAGCTCTGTCAGCATACTCGGCACCTTCTCCCTTGCTGAAGAGTCGGTTCAGGTAGGCCATCTGGAATTCGATCAGTCTCTTTG
This sequence comes from Oscheius sp. JU75, assembly GCA_037178855.1. Taxonomy (NCBI): domain Eukaryota; kingdom Metazoa; phylum Nematoda; class Chromadorea; order Rhabditida; family Rhabditidae; genus Oscheius; species Oscheius sp. JU75. Next base: position 592,346 of record JASJZC010000006.1, on the reverse strand, counting down.
TCTCTTTGTCTTTTTGTCTCCCTGTCTTTCTATCTCTCTGACTCACTGCCTCTCTATCTGTCTCTCTGTCTCTCACCTGAAGCTTCGGTTTCTGAGTCAGTTTTGACATGACAAAATGGGGAGAGACGGAATCCTCATTGTCCAGAAGCAGTCTCAGAGCCCGATCAGTATGGATGGTCATCAGGTCAGAGATCTGGTCTTTCACCTAAAGAACTGTCTAATACAGTCACTCCTGTATCCCCACCTGGTCAAACAACTGGTACTTATCAATAATGTTGAAGATTTGGACGTCCTTGATCATCGTGATGTAGATTTTGATGGCCTGTTCGAATTTTCTCTCATAGAGGTAGAGATGAGCCAGGGCACGGTACAGATTGAGCTCGTCCTCTTGAGTGAGAGACAGAGAGGCTAAAACTATAGTATAAGTCAGTTGCTCGGAGCTTGTACCATCTTGCCCAGGTGTGCCAGCTCTCTGTAGCCTGCCAAGAGTCAGGACACTGATGTACCCAGCCCCGTAGAGATCAGAACTCCAAGTTTGGACCAGTTTCCGGAAAAGGTTTGTGTCACTCCAGAGGGAAGCCTGAAGGACGCTCTCATAACAGTGCTTGTCCAGTTGGGGATGGGCGGTCGGGAGGATCTGAGGGTAAATCTGAGTGGGTGCCATGAAATATCCTACCTCGGCCAAGAGAGTGGAGATGCGACCCTGTTCAAAGAGCTGGACTGCCCATTCCCATTCGCATCGAGACTCATCGCAGACCTGAAAAAGTTGTTAGAAGAAAGATAGAGACAGAGACAGTACCTCTTTGAGTTTCGCTGCTGCCAATCTCGGTCTTCCAATGGACAGGTAGTGCTCGATCATTTGTCTTCCTACAGTGGCCGAGTTGTACTCCGTCTCTTCCAGTTCATATGCCCTGAGTAAAATGTACTACCACTTAGTAGACACTTACTTCTGCTTCGCCAGGTCAAACGCTTCCTCCCAAAGACCCTTCTCAAGTCTCCATTTGACGGCATTAAGGGCTCCATATGGTGTGGCCTGAAAAAAGCTTTTCAGATTTAAAGATTGGAGAGACAGAGTGACATAGTAAAACAACGACAGAAAGACAGACAGTAACTTACCGAGACCAGACACTTCGGCCCTGTGATAAAGTAAGAGTCAAAAGCTGGAAGTCCGACCATGGCGAAGTGGATAGGTTGAGAGACAGAGCTAGCTTCCAGTCTGAAACAAGCTATCACTGTCATTGTTTCTCTCACCCACCCCAGCCTGTCCTCAGAATGCAATTTGTAGTACCGTTCCGTCTCTGGAGAGATTACTGAGACTTGGATCAGGGGAGCTGGTCCTCCTTTGTCAATGAGAGATTGCATGGAGACCATGCTCTGGAACAGAGCTTTACTGTTATTGACAAAATTACTTACCGAAGTATCACAGAAATCTGTCTCATCGTCACCTTCTGCCGGCTTCAGTCCGAATAGTACCAACTTTTCCCAGTCTCCTTTCTGGTCAGCTACGTAGGATATCCCGGAGAGGAACATACCATTTAGGTGGAAGGAATGGTGGATTTCAGAGTGCTTGGAGATCTAGAAGTAGGTGGTGACAGAGACAGAGACAGTAGACTCACAGTAATTCCCCGATCCGTGTCAACGACGACTATCACTATGACCGTGTCTGCCCAACCGATAGCCAGTGATTCTTGTGAGAGCCAGCAGTGAGACGGAGGGAATCTTGAGCTCCGAACCCTATCCACATCGTGAGAGGGACTGATAAGTGTGATGAGTTTTCGGAGCTCTCTGAGCATTTTGTATATACCCACTCCGCTGACAACGACTCACGTATCATATATCCTAGTTCCCGTATCGTTTGTGAAGGCAATGTAGTTCCCATTCCAGGAGATTCGATTGACAAAGCCGTCTTTCTCGCCGCCTTGGAACAGAACCTGAAGTTTCTGTCACTGTCCAGTGGCGCTGTCTTTGTTACTGTTACTATCTATGCGTCCATCTCTGTCACTTTCTGTCTACGTCACTACTTCTTTTTCCAGTTCTATGTCACCTGCACTGTGCCAGTCTGTCCCAATCCGCTGTTTCTCTCTGTCTCTGTTACTGTCCCTATCTGTTACTATCTCTGTCCCTATTCTCTGTCGAGTCTCGGTCTCTACCTCTATCCACTGTCTCTGTCACTGCTTCAGTACATTGCCACTGTCACTGTCTCTCTCACCATCGAATCATATTTGAAGAATTTCTTTTTATAGAGAGACAAATTCCTCTCCCCGACCGCGAACTGCGGTGGTCCCGAGGATCTCGAAAAGCTCGGCGATATGGCCACAGATTTTGGTATCCATTGGAGACTAAGGGTCTGAACAGTTCATATGACTCTTTACTGAAAAAATCCACTCACATAGTTCAAGACATCCGTTCCAAGACCAGAAATTACTACCCTGGCATCATTGGCACAGCTTATGACGTAGTTTCCGGCCAGTTCCACGTCGAGACGTACCACAGGCTGTCTATGAGCTTTTATTTTCTGAAATATCTTGAATTCTTCATTCTGGAACACTATAACTATTATACCGGCATTCACAAGATCCGAACCAAATACTAACCGAACCCAAGGCTGTGTGAACTGCCAATTCGGGCGGATTTTCAATACTTTTGAGGCCGAAAAATGGGCCAAAGTAGTGGAGTTGATCTCTCAAGTAACTGTACTGCTACAAAGCATTTCTACTGTGTACAGATGATACTTTGACAAGCTGGGAAACCGTATTTCCAAATATACCCACCGGGATGTGAGCATGATCCATGGTGCCCTCGTGACTCATTAAGCAGATGAACCCTTGACTGGTCCCAATGGCCAGAAACTTGTCGTGGGCTGCCAGACTCGTTATTTTGTCATCTCTCAGCATCTAAAATTGTCATATCCCGCCATTTTTTCGGACCTAAAACCCACATTTTTAACGTCTTTCTCCTCAATTAGGCGATAGTTGAAGAATGGCTCCAACGGTGTATCATCCTCATCGTCCAAAAAACTGACAGGGTTCTCCACTCTGCCTGCGACCAGACTATCAGAGACAGTGGGAAGACTCATGGCGGATTGTGGGGTGGAATCTGGAATTTAAAAAAAATTAGTATGATATTTTGAGATAAGATTGAAGCGCTTTTTTGGGTATATTGTTATAGAAAAGTTATCGATTTGGCGGCGTATAGGTACCGAGCTCCGGTCAATTTCTCCATCCTATCTCCCGATTTCTTGTGTTGAGCTTACTCTTCAGATCTCCGAAACTTTGCTGCACAGTTCTTGTTCAAGAACCTGGATCTTACTGTGCTTCTTTCAAAGCAGTCGGCCCCTAGAAGCTTGTAACTTTTACCAATTTTCATTTACACCGTCGAAGAATCCATTTGTCCTCTTTTTAAATGTTGCCTACCTTTCCAGAAGCATCTTAACAATTATTTTCAGTGTACCTCTGCTTTTTACGTTTGGTTATACGGAAGAAGAATCTTTTATTGACCGGGTGGTATGCCAGAAAATATGGGTGGCAGCGGATCCGCGAAATTAAGATGTTACGCATATCAATCTGATCTGAGGTGCCTGTTTCAGTACACTCTCTGTCTATCATATGTTTTGTTCTTTCCTCTAAAGACACGCGCTTAAAGAAGCGGTGTTTTCCAGTTCTTCCTTGAAAGCCGAAGACGTATCCATGCATGTTCCAAGTGCCTATCATTATCTGATATTATTTTTTTATTCTCACTTTCTGATTAACTTTCGAGATCCTTTTCCTTAGCGATTTTAGGACCGTTCCTTGGCTCAAAACTGGAAAAGATTCGAACTAAAGAAGCTTTTCCTTTTGACTGTCCTCACTTTCCAAAGCACATCTAACGCATAACATTAGGGCTTTTGTCACAGCTGTTATTTCAAATTCTTGTTTAATTCTAAAAAGTTCACTCCTGCTCAGTGATGTCTCGTCACGAACTCCGCCAGCATTTTAAGAAGCCTCAATTCTTCGCTCTTTGTACTGCTTTGATTGTAACAAACACGACTAAACGCGCTCCTAAGTCTTCAGCAGAACAGTCAAAACCAGTTGCACAAAACAGCTGCAAACGAACAGTTCTCAAAATACGCAATTTGCGCCGTCTTCTAGCGGGTACATCTGGTCCATGGTTCTACAGTATTTTATGGACATTATTCCAGTGGCTTCCCGAACCCTCTCTCCATAAATCTTTATGTCAATTTTCTACAATTTGAAAAAGTCGTATATATACAATGTTTCGTTATAAAATGAACATGTAAAAGATGTAAAAAAAAAAGTGAATTAGCACCAGTAACCGGGATGGAATGTTATCACAGAAATCAATTTTTTGGGGCGAAAGACGATTCAATTTTCTATTAAAGACTTTTGGCGATATCTTCACTGGAATCCACTGCGTCTTCTACTGCCAGAAGGGACGACAAGGAGTAGCCATTTCTTAAATTTTTTTGATAAAAATTGTTCAGGAAACGTGGAAATACCTAGACTTGACGGAAAACTCCGGCCCGATGACATTCTCAATCTCTCCCGGCATGGTCTTGGCTTCGAGATCGTCTAGAAGCAGAGCCGGAGTGCCCATCCGTTTCCAGGGCCTGTGGGTGTACTTGACGTCGCCTTTCCCACGGACAGCCACCTCGAGCCATTCACGTAGAGATTGGAGGAAGCACGTCTGCTCCGGCCAGTCCAGACCACTGTCAGCGCGAAGCTGGGCGATGTTTTTGCCTGAAAATGATGGGGAGGATTGAAGGTTTTGAACTGTGGCTAACTAGATAAGTCAATAGGGAGCAGGTGCTCATAATGATGAGTCCAAGGGCCATTGAACCTCAGGAATTCGTTGGATTCCTACAGTAACCTACAGTTATCAAGTAGCCAAAAGAATACATTTTGAACAGGGACGAGGATTTAGACGAGATAGAGGGTAAGAGAAGTTCAGAGACATGAGAGTGGGTAGACTGACAGCGCGAGGACTGCCAGAAAAATGAGGCACACGATATTTACCGCAGTCATTTCGAACTACTAAGAGTCTTGAAAGCTCAGAGGGTACGGATGAGCAAGATTCTGGCTCAGGGTGACTCACACTATCTTCGACAGTCAAGGGGCTATAAAAATCATAAGATGGCGTTGACTGGTCAGGGAGAGAGCCAAGAGTCTATAGTACCACTTTCTCCTAAAGACTGTAGACTACACTGCGGGAGAGAGTCAAGTTTCTGACTGGGATTGTCTAAGAGTCTAAAAGGTTCAGAGACCAGGGATAAATCAAGACAGGAATCGACTGAGAACCTAGACAATCCAATGAGTTGGAGACTAGAGATGATTCAAGAGTTAGGCTCCAAAACCAAAAAAGTTCAAAGCCTGTAAACGTCCAAAAAACATCCAAAACCCTCACCTAAAAGAGACAGAGCCGCATCCAGTCTGTCTCTGTCCGCCTTCCACCGGATTCCAAACAGGGCCAAGAGTCTCTCCTCTCTTGGGAAGATGATCTGGGACGTGCTGGAACCATCCACCAGCGGGTACCGCCAATGATAGTCCAAAATCCAGGAGATGCAGTCAAGCAACTGGACGAGATAGCCCAAGGCGGCTGTGAATTCCTGCTCCTGATGGCCTTTCAGCGCATTGACTGGCGGCAGATGGACGCCACAAATATAGTCGAGTCGCCGGCAGGAGCATTCCTTTCTCCCGACGTCTTTCAGCTCGATTCGAAAGATTTCTTTCAGCTCGGAGAGCAGATTTCGGCTGCGGTGACGCACCAGATTCGTGTAGCTGTTCAGGTACTGCCTGGAACGGGGGCTTTAGGTAAATCGGAAAGCAAAAAACTGGTCAGGACCAAATGTTATCAATCGTAGGCGGGGCTCGAACTTGCCCAGTTTCAGGCTCGTAGTTGGAGTGCTAGCCGACTGACAATGAGCCACGCGGGCAAGTTCGTTGAATTTTTCAGATAATTCATACGCATAGATAAAAAACCAATAACAAAGTTAATAACTCGTTAAAAAAAGAGCTGAATTGCCACTAATCCAGAGGAAATTGGGTTATAGCCATTGCAAAACAATGAACTTGTGCCGTGATTTCGGTTTTCATCTTTAAGTCACATGGCGCAGTGGGTTAGAGCTCTGGTTACGGATCCAAGCAAGTCGGGCTTGATCCCCACGTGCGACCAGCTTTTTTTGTCTGGTCATAAAACACAGGAAAACTTTTAGGAGGCTTCTTTGAGTTGTTAGGTCAAAATTAGCACGCATAAACACGTATAAAAGTTACTAACCGTGCGGACAGTTGTCTTCTAATTCGGGGAAAAGAAGGTTTTGGTCACAAACTTTTCGTCCAAGTTTTAGACTACTGCTAGATTTATATAAACAACCATTTTGTCTTCTAAAAGCACACAGATCAACCTAACAAGTGGTCAAATAAGTACAGGAACCTACTCTTTAGTTCTGAGTCTCTCCGCCACCGCCACCAGGACTCTGTCTGTCAGCTCACAGCGCTTTTTGAGCAGTTCCAGCTCTCTGTCCTTCTCGCACCGATCATGTCTCATCTGGACGATGTTCAGCCGCTTCCGAGCACAGATTCTCTTCAGACGATCAATCTGCTCCAAATGGACCTCATTAAGCTGTCTCTGATTGTCGCAGTCGGCTTTCAACGAATGGGCTTGGAGCAGATGGGCCGTCTCCTCGCTCTCCAGCTCGTCCTTATACCTCTGGAGCTTCTCACTACTGCTCCCGACGCTTCGGCCCAGGGTTTGAAGTCTGAAAACTGTCTTATTTGCTCGGACCTTTCGATCTTTTATAGACTTTTCAGTGTCTACGACCCTAAAAAGTGCCAAAGCCTACAAATCACATTTTCCACGACTAAACGGGTCAATTTACAGTTATGGGGTCACAATGAGGTGTCTCTATCACGCGACATGGGTAAACCAACAAGTGTGAAAACCAAGAGCATTTCGTCAAAAAACAGTTTCCTGACGACGACGGACGTGAATAACTCTTTTCTTCATTAAAAAGATGGGGTTTCGGCATTTTCTGATCCTAATTTAGCTCGCAAAAAGAGCAAACATGGTCATGTTCAATTTGCGTTGCAAAAAATATCAAATCTAGAAGAAGAAAAGCTGAAAAATGACCCAAAATAGGTTGGCTATTTGGGAAATTAGAATCATATATTTGGATACTGGCAAAACAGCGATTCCAGTAAAAAAAAGTGCAAATCTTTTTTTAACACATTTTTACAGGAAAAAAACACCAAAATAAAGCTCACCTCTGCCACTGGAGCAGGCTGCATGACAGCCGGACAGGCGTCAGCCGGGAGCTGGCCGACGATGTCGAGGCGCCATTCTTGGACATATGGCCAATTCTTTCTTCGTTTTTATGCTTACATTTGGGCATCTTAAAGGTAATAGCCACTGGAAAATCCAGGTATTTTACGCAAAAGAGCATGGGAAAAGGTGAATTCATTTGAGATACAACGAGAGAGAGAATGAGGGGAGAAAATCTGAAATATGTCAACAGAAAAAGGGGAAAAATTAACCGGAAATCTACATATCGGGGATTGTGGCGAAGCTCCTGGCCAGACGGCTGACCTTCTCGTTGATTTCCGTCGTCTTCGTGTCCACCCAGACGACGTTCTCGAGCTGCTTCTTGAGTACTTTTTGGATCTGCTCCATGGTGATTTGGCCACGACTGCCGGAAGACGTCGGGTCCTTGGCCTTGGTCAGCGATATGATCTGGGTATGAAGAAATGAGTAACTTTTGTACGTGTTTGGACAGATTTACAGCAATTTTGGAGCCGAAGCTTGAGAAAATCCAGATGACCGCACTGCTATTTGAAAAGTTACGCAGCATTTTTATAGCGTTTGGGCGCTTTTAGCATAACTTATAACATAATCAGACAAGATCGAGATTCCAGGACCAGGCCTCCAGCCATCCCTAGGGTCTAGGCCCTTCTATTCAATTTGATCGCGCTAAAACAGCAAGAATAAAGAAGACTTTTGGATTTTGGAAAAAGTTGCAAAAAGGTTCTCAAAGAGCTAAGTTTCGAGAAAGATTGGCAAACCGACGAGAAAGGAACAGTGGATTGTTTCCCGATTATAAATAGAGCTGAAACCCCGTCCCTACCTCGTGTTTACAAAAATCTGTCAACACCAGATCCCCTGACTCATCCTTCTCTCAAAATGTGCTCATTTTCTCGAAAAAAAAAAAAATAAGCATCCCCAACCTGTTCATTAATCTCGTTGATATCGTCATCGGCCTCCTTAATCTGGGCGTCCACAGTCGTCAGCAGTTTCATGCTGAAATATGCTTTCTAAGGTAAATATGGAGAAAAACTGACATATTTCTTCGCTGCTGGTCAGCCGGCTGGGCGTAGTTGAGATCCAAAGGGAAGTCCAGTCCGCAGTCGGTCCAGTCCGGCAGGCCGAGCTTCTTCTCCAGGTCAAGAATCGTCTCTTCGAGTTCTGAAATTGCGCAAGAAGTTGCTTTACAGTCATTTTTCTCTCCCAAAAACAGCTTTTTTTTTGGCAATGCGATGTTCTACAAAGTTGTAGGCCAGGTAAAGATCTACAACATTGTAGAAAAGAAAGAAAAATGCCAAAATTTTCGTTTTCGACCCGAAAAAGGGCTAAAGAGCATTGCATTTGGAACTTTGTCCGATCTAGCAGGTGAGATAATGTTAGGAGCCGTTACTATTTGGTTCAGATCCTGACAGATGCCTGAAAGCTCATCGCGGGACGAACGTCCGGTCTAGACGGTTTTCAAGACAAATTATGATTTTGGTTTAAAAAAAAGTACCTTTCTGCTGCATATCGATAAAGTTGAGATTGTGCTGGAGACGGTCGCGTGCCTCCTCCAGAGCTCCGACCTCCTGGTCGGCCTCGATCAACTTGGTCTGATTCTCGCGAACCTCACGATCGAAACTGTTGATTTCCAGGGCCTGAGTGAGGAAGATCTTCTCCTGACCGAGGACGTCGATGATCAGATTGTTGACCACCTGAAATAGGGATGTTTTTAAACAGTTTTAGCGTGTCAAATGCATCGGTTTGGACCATGCCATGTAATATCAATTTGTCCATTTTACTGTCAGTCTTCCCTTTCCTAAGCGTCCCTATGAACCTTTTCTGTCACAATGACAGAAAAAGCCTGTCAGCATGAATCCAACGGGAAAGTCGTTCTGATTCTGACAGATAACCATGTCACTCTACCTCTGTCCGAGTCGTCCTGTCAACCGTTTCGGGGGTCTTTCTATCAGTTAGCCTGTCCATAACCCTCTGTCAAAGGCCACTCTTCCTGTCACTGTCTTTATCTAGCAAATCATGTCACTTTGTTCCTGGCATCCTGCATTTAGGTCATTTTCCTTTGTGAATCTGTCAGATTCACTCTGTCATGCTGTTCATGTCATTCTACCCCGTCCACATACTTATATCTTTCTGTCTCAATTCTCAGTGTCAGCTAAAAACAAGCCCAATCTACCTTCTCCAGCTCCCCAAAGCTGATCGGCTTTGCAGCCTGAACGGTCGGGATTGTGGGCACTGTAATTGCTGGTCCCGTCGCCGTGGTAGTGGCTCCAAAAAGGGACGAGGCTGGAGCAGCTGTCGTCTTGCTCGTGGTCCTGAATTTTTAATTCTTTTTGGAAAACAGTCGAAGCTTACGGTGTGCCAAAGAGAGAAGCACCTGGAGCTGTTCCGGCAGTAGTCGTAGTGCCTGTTGGCGTCAGACCGGTCTTCGGAGCTGAAAAAAATAAAATTTTATGGGAGAGAAAGGATCAGGCTTACCAAGAGTCAGAGGAGCGGTTGCTCCGAACAGTCCGCCGGCGGCTGGAGCGGCTGAGGCACTGAAAACAGTGGATTTTGTGCGACGGACAGGGTGAGATGAACGAGAGCTCATTTGACAGGTGGACAGTAGGGATGAAAAACTCACGCTGTAGTAGTTGTTCCCGTTCCGAAGAGGCCTGCAGCAGCTGGAGCAGCAGTTGTGGCGGCTGGAGCGGCTGTCGCCGTAGCCGGAGCCGCTGACTGCCCAAAAAGACCACCAGCGGCTGGAGTAGCTCCGAACAGTCCACTGCTGCTTTGAGTAGCTGGGGTTGTTCCAGCAGAAGTCGTGGCGGCTGTGGCTGTCAGACCGGTTTTCGGGGCTAAAAATTCGAAACTTTATGAGAAGGTAAGGGTCAGACTTACCAAGAGTCGAAGGAGCTGTTGCACCGAACAGTCCACCTGCAGCAGGTGCTGGAGCTCCGAACAGTCCGCCGGCGGCTGGAGCGCTGAAAAGCGGTTTTTTTTTTTTTGCGATGAACAGGGTGAAACGAAAAAAAAAACATCTAAAAAGGCGGCTGCAAGTCGCTCTAACTTCTGCTTCCTCAGTGCCGTAGGTGATGTAGGGAAACAGAGAATGGTTGGATAGGACAGGAACAGGACAGTGTGACAAGAACCCATGTTGACAGGTGGATGATGAAGGTTAAAAACTCACGCTGTAGTAGTTGTTCCCGTTCCGAAAAGGCCTGCAGCAGCCGGAGCAGCAGTTGTGGCGGCTGGAGCGGCTCCGAACAGTCCACTTGCGCTTGGAGCAGCTGAGGCACTAAAAACAACGCATATTGTGTGACTGACAGAATGAGATGGACAGGACAAGTTGATATAGGAGGCAGGACAATCTGGTAGCAGGAATATGACATAATGAGCACAAATTTATTGCCCTAATTTTCGGATTTTCTGCAGAAATGAGTCACCAAATGGCGCCTGTGATCGAACCTGGACCCCTCCAACCTCAGTCTAGTCTTTTAACGACTAGACCAAGGGACGGGGATCACAAATTAGGGTTCCTAACAAGTGAAAATAAAGCACAAAAAAAACAAATGCACTGACGGTGATCGAACTCGGGTTCTTCTGACCTTCAGCCTAGCTTACTAACTACTAGGCTATGCCTGCAAGTATCTAAAATTTGGTTCCTTAAAACTAGGTGATGTAGGGGAACAAAGGATGGCTGGACATGACTTGAACAAGACAGTTTGACAGTAACTCATGTTGAAAGATGGATGAGGAAAGTCAAAAACTCACGCTGTAGTAGTTGTTCCCGTTCCGAAGAGACCTGCAGCAGCTGGAGCAGCAGTTGTGGCGGCTGGAGCGGCTGTCGCCGTAGCCGGAGCCGCTGACTGCCCAAAAAGACCACCAGCGGCTGGAGCAGCTCCGAACAGTCCACTGCTGCTTGGGGCAGCTGGTGTTGTTCCAGCAGAAGTCGTGGCGGCTGTAGCTGTCAGACCGGTTTTCGGGGCTAAAAATTCGAAACTTTATGGGCAAAAAGGATGTCGTGCTTACCGAACATCAGGGGAGTTGAGTCTCCGAACAGTCCACCGGCTGAGCCACTGAAAACGGCGGTTATTGCGTGGCTGATAGAGTGAGATAAATAGGACAAGTTGACAGGTCGATGATGAAGTTCAAAAACTCACGCTGTAGTAGTTGTTCCCGTTCCAAAGGGGCCTGCAGCAGCTGGAGCAGCATTTGTGGCGGCTGGAGCGGTTCCGAACAGTCCGCTGGCGCTCGGAGCAGCTCCGAACAGTCCACTGCTGCTTGGGGCAGCTGGGGTTGTTCCGGCAGAAGTCGTGGCGGCTGTGGCTGTCAGACCGGTTTTCGGGGCTAAAAATTCGAGACTTTATGAGAAGGTAAGGGTCAGACTTACCAAGAGTCGAAGGAGCTGTTGCTCCGAACAGTCCACCTGCAGCAGGTGCTGGAGCTCCGAACAGTCCGCCGGCGGCTGGAGCGCTGAAAACCGGTTTTTTTTTTTGCGATGAACAGGGTGAAATAAACACATTGAAACCAAAACCGAAAATAGAAATCTAAAACGGCGGTCAGGACCCAACCTGGATTATGTTTTATGCTTCAGTCTAACTTCCTAATCACTAGGCAAAAGATCCGGGATCTCGAATCTGGGTCCAACGACCAAAAATATACGCAAAAATAAATAGAGAGCATAAAGGGGATTCGAACCTGGGTCATTCTGGCCTTAGTCAACACGGCTAGCCCTAGGCTATGTCTGCAAGTCCCTAATTTCTGATTCCACAGTACCGTAGGTGATGTAGAGGAACAGAAGATGGCTGGATAGGACAAGAACAAAGCAGTTTGACAGGAACTCATGTTGACAGGTGGATGATGAATGTTAAAAACTCACGCTGTAGTAGTTGTTCCCGTTCCGAAGAGACCTGCAGCAGCTGGAGCAGCAGTTGTGGCGGCTGGAGCGGCTCCGAACAGTCCACTTGCGCTTGGAGCGGCTCCGAACAGTCCACCAGCGGCTGGAGCAGCTCCGAACAGCCCACTGCTGCTTTGAGTAGCTGGGGTTGTTCCAGCAGAAGTCGTGGCGGCTGTGGCTGTCAGACCGGTTTTCGGGGCTAAAAATTCAAAATTTTATGAGAAGGTAAGGGTCAGACTTACCAAGAGTCGAAGGAGCTGTTGCTCCGAACAGTCCACCTGCAGCAGGTGCTGGAGCTCCGAACAGTCCGCCGGCGGCCGGCTTGGCACCGCCGAACAGCGAGCCTCCTGCATTGCTACTGCCTTGGCCAAACATTGTGCTCTTTCTACTGAAAAAAACATGATTTGGGGGTGATAAACTTTGAAGGAATGTGCAAAACTTATCATGAATGTCGTTTTGTGAGGTCAGATGCGACCATTAGGGGATGAAAGGGAAACCGAAATTGGTAAAATAGGTGAAAAATTGGCGTCATTTTCACTATTTTTACCTTTTCAAAACAACTGCATTTGAATGAAGAAACGCACAAAGTTTCGAAAGCAACAATCAGGAGAGAAAAATTCAAACTGGGAGTCGAAAGCAACTGCCAACATGGGCACAGGAGGGCGTAAACAGTGCGACAAGGCTGAAGGGTAGGGAAATGCGCTCTTCTACGGTATTATTGGTAATTTTCCGTTGAAAACAATACAGGTATAGGAATAGCGAGTAGGAAAATACTGCTTTTTTGGGAACAGTTTTAAAGACGAATTTGTGACACAAGGGCATGGAAAACTGCTTAGGCTCCCTGCCAGGACGTCTTCAGCAGCATATTTGAGCAAATTTCGGTAATACTTCAGCAGGTGGCCCCATTCATTTAAACAATTTTTCGCGCGCTTTTATTTGGCCGATTTTTTAATTTTTGCCGAAGTATGACCCAAATTTCTAATTGTAGCGTTGCGAGAATAAAGAGTAAAAATTGAGCAAACGCCGGAGTGTAAGTCCAGACATATGAGCAAGCAAAAATATTGGAGAAAAACATTACAAAATGGAAGAACAGGGTGAAAAAGCTATATATAGAATAGAATTTTAGGCCAAACTTGCACAAATACGCAACGTGGTCTTTGACGTATAACATTTTGTGGTCAGGACAGTGCCAGTTTTTCGCCATTCTCTCTCGATCTCATTCATTTTTCTGCCAGTTTTCTCTCCTTTTTAGATGTCCCTGTCGGTAAAAGGGTGTTTAAAACTACTACCTTGTTTTGAATAGGGGTTTTGGGTGACAGAAAGTTGTGTTGGGCCGATTGAAAAAGGATGGTCTTTTATGCGTCTTACTCTTGAAATGCTCGACAAATCAACAGTTTCTGTCTCCTTTTTTTTCTGACGAGTGCTGTCTGTAAAAATGTTCCAAAGACAATTTCATCGTTTTTGAAAAATAATATGAGGGTTTTGAGTGAAAAAGTAGTCATCGGTTTGAGCTAAATCACTTTCCTCTCGTCACTGATTTTCTTGGCTGTCCTTAAAACTATAGATTCATACAAGACAAGGCCTAAACGTAGGCCACCCTATTTTCTCCTCTTTTTGGTGACTGATGTCACCCTAGAGAGCGGGTCGGGTCAACCAGTCCATCTGTCGAAGAGGAACTAGCTTTTATTATAGTCTCCGTTTTGTATAGTAAACTCACTCATATCAAATTACTCTTTTGAAGCAAAAAAGACCTCTATTCAATTAGGAGAAGATGCTCCCACTGACGTAGCTCTTCCTGAAAAAAGTGTCGGATTTCTCTGTGTGATCTGTCATTTGCAAAAGAGAGAAAAGATCACAGATGTTCCTCTCCCTGTCTCTCTCAAATGAGAGCATTTAGAATGTGACTACTCTCTCGAGGATTGGAGAAAGAGAATGTTTCCCTCGATTCTTTCTCCTTATCTCTATCCTGTCTAGACTTATTAGGTATGCGATTTAGTTTTCTGTCTCTGCCTCTGTCTCTCCTCGCGAGATCAAAACTCCAGAGTCCAACTAGTAAAAAACGTTCCTTCCAGACCCAAGTTTTACGACCACGCTCACACATTCACACCTTTTTCTCGCAGTAGTAGAATTGGCCCAGGGTTATCATATCCCCTTCCATTTTCGTACTCTTTGACATTTAAAGGGACACTGTCACTGTGAGGGGATGAGGGGACGACAGAACGTGTTTATAAATCGGGTCCCGCGACGAGCCGCCCTCAAAATGCATTTTTTCCTTTTTCGGTGCTTCACACACATTTTTCTGAATTCTAAGTGTCTTTAATCGAGTCAGCGTCAAATTCTACTCTAAAAACGTCTATTTTGACGTCAAAAATGCTAAGAAAAATGTTGAATATTAAAACAAGGGGATAAGGACAGAGTTTCCTCAATTTTCTCCATTATTCACGGCATTTTTGACGTCGAACTAAACGTTACTGGGTTAGTTTTTCGCGCTGAATCAATTGAACACACTTAGAAACCGAGAAAAGAGGTGTAAAGCCCCGAAAAAAGCAAGAAAAATGCATTTTGAGCGAAGTTCGTGGCGGGACTCATCTGCCGTTCCCTCATCGCTGACAGTGAGTCTCATCTTGAAGCAAAGAAGCTTTTCTTGCAATTGCGTGATCCATTCACAGATGGATTGTGACTCATTTCGATTGCATCTTTCTCTCACACTTCGTGGGAAAACATGCACCTGTCGTTCTGTTTTCGCTAGGCCATCAATCCCAGTCAGAGGGACAAGTGATCGCAGATCTCTCCCTTTTTATCTGAACTTTTTATTGGTTTTAGCCTCTTTGGATTCGATGGTTATTTTTCTTAGAGAGACAGAGAGACAATGACTACTAAGCTCCCAGGAAACGTTAAATGCTCGGAAATCGATCAATGGATCCAATACGTCTGTTTCTTCCACCTAGCGTGTCCATTTGATCTCCGACCCTCTTATCCCAACGGCTAGCCAATCTCTTTTTCTCTCTCTCACTCTCTCTCCCTCCGACTCAACAATGCGAGCTATGAATAGAAAAACATGTGTACCAGTCCCTTTTTAGGGAGGTCTAGGAACACTCATGCTCATTTCCTGTTGCAATTGTTTCTCGGTTCTCTGCTTCTCTGTCTCACTGTTTTCCTCTCTGTCTCTCTGTTTCTTAGCCCTTCTGTCCCCCTCGATCATCCGGAGTAAAAGTCATGAAGACGCCCAGGAGAGTCATATACACTTCCGGCTATTCGAAGCGGGGGAGAGAGAGTCTTTTGGGGAGCTTCCGATATGGAGAAAGGGGGATATTTCCTGGTCTAATTCTGGTGGTCACAATCTCGAATCTCTGGATCTGTCTCACTGCCACGTTCGTGCAATTTTTTGAGAATCCCATAGGGGAGAACGCGGGAAATTATAGACGAGAGGTTCTGAAAGAACATGTTACGCGCTGCAGCTGCAGCGAAAAAATGTATCAGAAGGAACTGACCGTTAGTTTCTTGTCCTCTCTCCTCACTCTGTTTCTCTCCTTTTTCTTATCCCTCTAATCCTTCTCGAAAAGTCTGTCGTCCCATCAAAAAAGCGTAGACTACTAGGTTAGGCTAATCTCGTTGTGGTCTTTTTGAGATCTCTGATGGCTTCGGGACAGGCGAAAAAAGAAGTGTGACGCTTTTACCTGGACCCGGAGGAAATGAGAACTTGATCGTTATTCATTCTCTTTAAACAGAGTGCTATTCTAGAACCTTGTCTGTGTCTCTCTGTCACTGTCTTTGCCACTCTGTCTCAATCCAGACCAAAAGTCCAAGAGTCGCTCTGCAAACTTCCTGCAAAACTTCATTCTCTCACCAACCTACAACTTGTGTTCCTGATTGCCGGTGCAAAGCAATTTCGCCCCCTGGATTCCAGGCAGCGCCGGCGAAACAATAGACTCGGAGCCTCATTTGCAGTCGTTTTTGGAAGCTTGGCTGTTTGAGACTTCTCCTCCACCAAAGTCTGTTTCCTAGAAAGTTCCATGTTTACTCACTGTCTAGCCATAGGATTTCGAATTTGTGGCCACGTCGGAGATTAAGCGAACTTTTCCAGAGAACCTATTTGTGAGTGTGCTCGGGCAAATTTGGTTGTGTTTGTTCAAGAGGCAGCACTATCGGATGAGTAAGTATTGAAATGGACGGAGCAAATTTCTGAATCGGTCTATTGCTTTTATACTTCTTTCTCATTTTGAACTCATAAAGAACCTCCGCGTTTTGTGGGGCCATCTGGCGCAAATTTTCTTGGTATTGAAGCCACGGACACCCCGTTCATTTCTCTGTGTCTCTGTCGCTCTGTCTCCCTTTCTCTCTGTCAATCTGCTTCTCAGCATCCCTGTCTCTCTGTCTCACTGTCTCTATGTCTCTCTGTCTCTTTATCTCTCTGTCTCTCAGAATGTCTATCTCATTGTCTCTGTGTCTCTCTGTATCTCAGTCACTATCTGTTATCGAGACGAAACTCTAAAGCATTCAATTACCATCTGTAGCATCCTCAACGAAAATCTGTCTTTTTACTTCCGTTGTCTCCTGAACCTTGCATGTGTCTGTAACTCTCCCAGTTCTTTCGATCTTCACCAAAGTTAATGCCTTCCTAGGGTTCAGGAGATCACTGGTCGCAAAGCCTAGATTAGAGATATTGTCTCTCCTTCTGCTTCTCGTGAGAAGGCGTTTGTTTGACCACGAGAGGGCATTTTGGGCTCTCTATCGTTTCATTACTTTTGCACGGGATCTGACCTCTCTGATTCCTTCTGGAACTTTCTCTCATCTAATCCTGAAGCCAATCTCTCCAAATGGTCTGATTATCCGGAATCCTTTGGCTCTTCTGACACCCTCAAGTTTGGCTTGCGTAGATGCAATGGAAATAGAAGCCGAAATCAGATTATGTATAGTCCTTACGTAGCAGAAGTGAGACCATAGATATCTCGAATTTCTTACTCTCTCACCAGTTTCACACAAACATGCTCTTCTTTTCACCTTTTCTGATGGTCACTGATCAAAAGTGTAAGCTCGGGTTACAATAACACGACAGAGAGTGACAGCAGAGATAGAGAGATAGAGGAACAGAGAGACAGAGAGACAGAGTGACATAGGGAAAGAGAGACAGAGACCCTACCGTCCTGCCTTTGCCCTTATCCCTGCTGCTTAGTACTTCGGTCGCGCATATAATCAGCTTCGTTACACTATAGTCTCTCTCTTCTCAGCTCGTTAACAGGGTGCCAGCCTCACATTTGTTCGCCTTCAGGGCTTCGGTCAGGCTTAACTTCTGCTGTTTTCCTTCCCACGAAGTTCAAACAACGTGGACACCAAAAGTGGAAATTGAAACCACTGGAGAGAAGTTGGTACGTTAGGATGTTTTGATAATTCTTTGGCAGGCTAGCCTTTGATGTCCTCGTCCCTCAGTCTCTGACCCTGTCCAAACTCTGCAGCTGTTCCTTCCCTTCATCTCTCTCCTAATTTGACATCATTCCAGAGGAGGCGTTCTTTGGCAAAAATCCCTGTAAGCCGATCCTATCTCCCTTCCTTAGCTTCTCGTAAATAGGTCTCGCATGACATATGGGTCATTTTTGTAACTATTTTTAAACTGACTTCTTCGAGGATAGTATCCCGAATGGGAAGACCTCTGTCACTCTTCTCCCTCTGTCACTCCATCTCTATATCTTCCTGCCTTTCTGTCTCCCTGTTCTACTATCCCCTGTCTCTATCACTCTGTCTCTCTGTCACTCTGTTTTTCTGTCTCTCTGTTTCTCTGTCTCTATGTCTCTCGCCGAATATCTGTCCTGACTATCATAACACCTCCCAATCTTCTCGAAAGGCCGAGCTTATGTCTCAGAATGTAATTGAAGAAGCCCATATGGGAAGATCAGGAAACAAACAGGGATTTTGTTCAGGAAGTCTCGAAACACCTATTCGAAGCCAAACTCCAGACATTCCCACCCTATCCAACACGTGTTGCTCATCCATTTCATACTACGCTCTCACGCTCTCCCTCTCTCATTCAGCATGTGTTGCAATCTCTCACCCAACGGTTTTTCCTCTGCTTTGTTGCATTTTGCCGGCCATATTGGCGGAAGCGAGAGTCTCATTCCCTGGCTCCGGAATGACTTTGCGTGTAATTTGCTGTGGGAAAGTCCTCCCGCGATCTGGTTCAGTTGGGAAAAGGTCATGGGAACGTTTCTTGCTCATTTGGTTCCTTTCTGTTTATCCCTGTTTCACTGTTTCTATGATCTGTCTCCTCACCATTACCTAATCCGTCTTGTAGTCACCACGTTTCCCTGAGCAACAAAAAATCTAGAAAACAACCCAATAATCCGAGTTCCTTTCCTGGTTCCGACAGAGATAAGTTCCTTAGTCTCACTGCCATCTTTGGACTCTCCCATATCCTCTAGCCGCTCCCCTTTTTGCGTTGAACAATTAGCAGGCTCGCACTTTCTAATTTCCTCTTTCTGCGAACCTCGTTGTCCCATCAACAAGTCGTCAGTACTAGAAAATTCACTTGTTCTTCTGGTTGTTTACTGTCAGAGACTAGGTGCTCGTCTTTTGATGCTGACTATACGGTGTGTCTGTCCATGTCTCTCTGTCCCCAATTGGCACCTTTTTCCTAAGTGCGTGGGAAGTGTCTATGGCTCCATTCTCCTTTCTCCACGAGTGCTCTAGGATGTATATAATTGAATCGGGTGGAGAATAGAGAAGCAGGACGAAGTGCGCGTATCAGGTTGCTCCCCCTATTCAATTATCCCTTACATCAACACAGAAAGACAGATTTCCAAACTTTTGTGAGCTTCTTCTTTACTACTTTGTAGAATCCCAAGTACAAAAAATCGTCATCCTTGTTTGTTGTTTTTTCTCGCAGCGTTCCTCTCCCGTCCACATTAAATTTGGATTTTTCGGACCAACCTAGAGACTATTCTTTCGTCTTCGAACCTCTAGTTAGGTTTCCCTGCCCTTGTCACTGTCTCTGTACTCTTTTGTTCCAGCCTTGCGGTTTCCGGAGCAACTGTCTCTCTTCGCTTCTTTCAAGTCTTTGCGCATTTTGGACAAGTAAGACTATCATTATCGTAGCATTTCACACCTTTTCGTTATCAGTTCGAGACCAGAATCATGTCCGAGATACACTCTGTTTCTTACCTAGTTTACTCACTGTCTGTGGCTCTCTGACCTCTTACTCCTTTGTCTACGTCTGCCTTTTTAGAGATAGTCAAGAGAACATCTAGAATCTCTCTTTCACGGTTGAATACCCGAAATATTGTGATTTCCTGACCTGTCCATAAGTGTTTCACTGTTTTTCCGAACAGATCTCACAGCTGCATCTGTCTTTTCCTCCATACCCTCAAGCCCCTTGTCTCTCGGTCGCCTGTCCAAGTTCAATTGAAGTTAGGAGCTCAGAACCACCCCAGTCCAAGTCCAAACTACAAAAACAAGTCTGACCTTCTAGATTTGCAACAAATATTTTTCTTCCGTAATCTGGGTTCACTTTCCAAAGTTCAACAGTACTTCTTGGTTTTTCCTCTTCTCTCTTATGCCTGTTTTGTAACTTCTTAGTTGTCCTGCCTTGTCTTGTCAACTCCAATCTACGATTATACTTGACAGAAAATGCGACCAATATTTTCAAGTGTTATCCCAGATTAGAGTTGACAAGAAAAGTCAGGGCAGTCAGAAAATTACAAAATAAGTACCCAGTCGCTCCGCCAAAAGCATAAGCAACTGGTTATCTCTCTATTACTAAAGCGTAATGATGTCCGCCTCTCCGTCACCACGAGCAAAAAGCTGACAAGTCATGGCATGTCAAAAGGTAGACGACTGGTGCTTCATTGAAAAGCCCAAACCCTGTCCCTTGTTTCTCGAAAACATCAAACTTCCACTCCTTTGTTATCTCGGAAAAAATCAAGACAAAACTTCTGAAGTGCCAGCTAATCCACGGGATCCGAATGCGTAAAAGGCGGCTTATCAGGAATCTGTTTATGACTTTGAAAAGATGTCGAAAACAGGATATAATCTTTGCTTACTTTTTCCAGTAATACATTCAAAAAAAAAACAAGAGGAATTGCCTATTTTTGAAGTCGTTCACAAGCTTCCCTGGGAAGTCGGCACAAATTTCGTGAACATGTTTCCCCTTGAACGTTTACTACTAATATTGCTCGACTTCTGACTCTTTTTGTGGTTTTTTTCTTTGAAATTGGCGGGAAAAAATAGACGGATTTCAGGATGCGCTACATTTCTACAATACTGTCAAGCAGTGGTAACTTGTCGTGGTTCAATGAGGTGAGTCGTTCTGTCTCTCAGTCTCTCTGTCTCCCAGTCTCGTTGTCTCTCTATCTCTATCCCAAAGCAGAAATGTTTTTCAGGACACTGACCTTTCTGCTCCGATCTCTTCCTATTTTCTCACGGCTGCAGCGGCAATTTTTGCATTATTTACCATCCTGGCCAATCAGTGCACCATTGTCTTGCTGCTACGTCATAGGTATTTTTTTATACAGGGTGAAAATCAAGCCGTTTTTCAGACCGATGCAGAAGAGCATCTCCAATCTCTACATTTTGAGTCTATCCTTCGCTGATATGCTCATAGGAGTCCTAATTTTGATTGTGGTTCTAGCACAGTTCTTAGACAAAAGGTAAGTGACTGAGAGACAGAGAGACCGACCACTCATTTCCAGCAAACTACTGGCACTTTCCTGGCTCTGCGACAGTTGGCAAGTAGCCGACTTTGTCCTCTCGACCATTAGTCTCTATTCAATTTGTGCCATCGCTTTCGACAGAGTCTGGAACCTGGTGAGTTATCCCACCTATACTTAGACAAACCCCCGTAATTTCCCTTTACCACCACCTCTCCCGCTAGCTCCCTAAAAATTCCCTCGAGGCAGCTGAGTGGGAGGCTCTCTCTAGCTACCTAATTGAGTGATCCAAGATTAAGGAAGAAGTTTCAGGAGAAGCCATTGAGGGTCCTGAAGAGAAGTCGGAGACTAGCTAGAAAACTTATTGTCTGTATCTGGCTCGTGCCAATTCTGGCATGGATACCGTACTACTTTTTCATGACAGAGAGCAGAGAAGAGATGACCTTGTATAGGATGGAAAGCTGCACGGCAGAGTACAAGAACAAGATTGTTGCTTTGGGAGTGGCGATACCGTTACTCTATATTCCGGCCGTGGCTCTGGTAGCAATGTTTGGAAGGATTTCGATCGTGGTACATGGACATTTCTCCTTCTTGAAGGTGAGACAGAGAGACAGGTGATCGGTAGAAATAGAGACAGAGGGATAGAAAGACAGAGTGACTGTGTGATTCCAGTGATACTCTTATTTTTCAGGCTCATTCCAACAACCCTTTGGCAACTCCAATCCTGAACAGTGCCTCCCACAGAGGCAGCAAAGACAGTACACCTTACAGTAGGACACCGGAACAGACGAAGAAACTATCCGAGACCAGTACCACATCAATCTCTCCCTACGGCTCGATTCGGTCACCCCGATCTCCCTCTCCCCGTTTCCAAAAACAGGAACTCACCGCCTTGAGTGAAGAGAGGAGCAGTGGTCGAGAGCGGAGTTTCAGTGAGCAGCTTCCCAAAATCGACCAATTTGAAGTGGGTACCTGTTCCTGACAGAGACAGGCATGGCTTTTCAGGTAGACAGCACGAACCACCTTCGGGTCAAGAGTACAGCTTCCAACCCGACTAGGAGGGAGTCTTTGCGGATCCGACAGATGCAGATCAATCAGAAGGGAGAGACGTCGATTTACAGTAGACAGAGAGAGGTAGTACTCATACTGTTTCTAATCCTACCCGCTTGTTCAGGGTCGAGCCTCTGTTCCCAGAATGTCCCAAAGACGTGCCTCGACATCTTCCAGAGCCGGGAGCAACAAGCGCTTTTCTGTCATTGCCATTCCAAGCAACTTGGCTGATCTTCTTCAGAGGGAAGGTGTCTCTCAACAGGTACTGTTTTAATCAAGTTGGGTAGGGTAGAGAGATAGGAGCTGAACAGTGAGTCAATGGAGAAAGCACAGGTCTGAAAGAGTCTGGAGAAGAGAAAAGGAGTGAGTATGAACACGATTCAAGCTAAAGACAGAGCTAGTCAAGAGAGTCAGACCAGAGAACAAGAACTATAATCCCCAACTCATGAACCACTCTATTTTCAGGTCAGAGCAGCCAAGGCCGTCGCTCTCATTCTGTTCTGCTTCCTCCTCTGCTGGCTACCATTCCTCGTCTTGTGGCCCATCAAGCTCTACTGTCCAGACTGCATCCCAGAGGATGTCTACAATGTTGCAGTCTGGCTGAACTATCTCTGTTCAGCCCTTAATCCACTTCTGTACACTCTGTCCAGTCCAAGAGTCAGAATAATACTGGCCAACTACTTCCAATTCCTCTGCCAGGACACAAAGTCCCGCATGAAGAGGTCCTATTATGCCAAGAGTGGGACTCTTGTCTAGAAACTGTGTGACTTTTCGTGTAACCCCCGTACTTGTACTTTTGTTATGGGTTTAAGATCTCTTGAGAATGAACTTGCTCTATTTTGAGAGAGACAGAGAGTCGGAGTGACAGAGAGAAAAACCAGAAAGACAGAGAGGTGGAAAAGCGGAGAGACACAGGGACAGATAGACAGAGAAATAAAGAGACAGAGAGACAGAGAAAACTGAAACTCTTTAAAGAATCTTAGTCATTTACTTGTCACATACTTTTTCAAACACACCGGAGAAAGTTAGGGATGAGTCATTCTTATACAATGGATTATATGTACAGACTAAAGCCGGAAAGGAGGAGGAAAGAGATAGAGAACAGAGAACAGAGAGTCATTGATTATTGCATTCCCTTCTTGAGCGTGCTGATCTCATGATGGACAACTTTCTTCGGGTTCCTCGCCTCTTTCATGTTCTTCAGGTAGACATAGTACTTGTAGACAACCAGTCCGAACCAGACGCAGAAGGCGATTCCGATGACTGCCAGGGTGATGCCGAGGGCAGATGTGACTCGGATTCCTATAAGAGTAGGTGACCTTTACTGTCTCTCAGTCTCTATGTCTCTCTGTTTCTCTACCTCTCTGCCTCTCCATCTCTCTGTCTCTTTCTGTCTCCCTGTCTCTCTGTCCCACTCTCTCTCAAACTCACCAGTCTGATGTTCCTCCATTCCCTGATCCTCGACCATTGTATCGTTCCTAGTCAATAGGATGTTATTGGCTATTCTGGCTGGGGGAGAGTGCGGGTCGATGAGAGACCAGAAAGAGGCAAAGAACAGGACAAGACAGAAGATTACAGCCACTGCCAGGTAGGCCAGGTAAGGGAGTAGGAGCTTCTCATTCTCTGTCTTGATAGCCCAGATAAGACAGAAGACGACGACTGCTACAATGGCCAATAGAATGAGGTTGACCGTAAAGGTCCACCAGGAGACGTTGCTGAAAGACGGTGGTCAGTGTTACTGTCACTCTCTGTCCACTCACTTGAATTCAAAAATGAGACTAAGCAATTTGAGGATGACGGAAATGACTCCGAGTACGGCAATGATCTTGCACCCTTGCTGAAAACAGTCAAATTAGCTCAAGTTGTACCAAAGAAAACACTTATAGCTCAAACGAAAACAGCTGTAAAAGTACTCGAGAGACGTCAAGGTTCAAAAGTCTGTGAATCATTCTTGGAAACCTGTTACGAATCAGTTATTTTCTTAGCTCACTTACGAAAAATTAAGAGAATCTAGCTCTGGACGAACCTTGACGTGCATGAGTCCACAACAACATTTGTACTTGGGGTCAGTGTGTCGAAACGGCTCTCGGTCAAAGGTGGCAGCGATATCCATTCTGAATTAGGTAGAAAGCTAATGGGAAGGATGAAGAGTGAAAGAAGAGACAGAAACAGAGAGACAGAAGAAAAGGAATCATAGTGAAGTTGTAACACATGGGTTGACAACAGTCAGTGTCAGTGCCGCGTGATTAATTAGCGGTTCAGTGGCGGTCTGACTGCCAGGCTAGAAACCACACCCGCGGTGTGAATTTGAAGACGAAGAGATATGACTGCTGTCAGGCTAGGAAAGGCCAGCCACATCAGCAGGATACATGACACATTACATACTCGAATCGCAACATAACTACACGGAATGTGCGTGAGGGGGTGAGAGCGATACATTGGAAGTGGTACCCATTGGTCAGAGAGACAGTGAGAGAGACTGAGGGACAGAGGAGCAGAGAGACCGAGAGACTGTGACTCACATTTCTGACAAAAGACTACTTGTAAAACTCTCCAAGGGCGTGCCCCCATGATCGATTCAAAGCGGAAAAGAAAATGATGATTGATTTGTGTGAAGGGGCTACCCCTTCACACAAATAAATTTTTTTTGAACCAGTTTCAAACCTATTTTCGATAGTTTTCGATTAGCAAACGTTTCTCATAGTTCATAACGCACCGGCTACATGAGATGCAAGAAAAAATAAGAAGTTGAAGAATGCGACTGCAGGCGGGCATCTTTACAACGGCTTTGTTTTCTTTCAAAATAGGGCGGCGAGAAGAATAGGGACCGCACTTGACGATGGTTATGAGAGAGAGACAGTGAGAGAAAGGGTGAGGGAACATATGGGTCTGGATTCAGAACATGTGGAACTTATTAGAAGAAGGAAGTCTCTCTGTCTCATTGTCCCCTTAGACTTTTCTACAAAACAGCCTCAAGAGGTCATATGTTCTAATTCGCTGGAATGTTACTGCGCTTCACAAGACAAGAACTAAAAGGAACAGTGGGTCTAAAAGTGCAGACAGAGACCCTACCCGGATGACAGCTTTTCAATGAGTGGAGAAAAACTAATGTCCTGCGCTCTTACTATCTACCATATGATCGCTCACATTAAGAGAGGGAGACAGAGAGAGTGAGAGCGGAAAAAGGACGGGACTATCTACTAACCAATACCCACAACAAAACTCTCTATAAGCCAGTGCAAAGTCGAAAATTGCTCGCACGGTGGTCAAAAATAGATCTACTGATGACAGCAGGAGTACTAACTGTTGACTCTCGAGGAAAACAACTATCCAGCTGTGAGAAGGACATCAGCAAGGTAAGGGGGCACATACATTGACATGGATTCTGGATCCCGCACGCCAGGATAGGGAAATGCAAAAACAGGCAGCCATAAAATTGTTGCGTGGTGGCCTTCCAAAAGGGGAGATGCCATACACACTCGTTTTCGTGTCAACAGGCAATAAAATTTTGGAGGACTTTTGTGCACAAATCAGCTGTGCCGGAAGGACAGGTGGGAGGTCGGAAGAGAGACAGAGACAGGCAGCGGAAGAGTCGAAATAGAGGAAAGGCAAACTGTCACCGGGTCGTTGCCCAACAGCTAACGACCCAGCTGGGCATCAGCCTGTCTCTTCAAGGACACCATAAATTGTGTTCCGGTCCGTTTGGACAGGGAAAAAATCTCGGGTTCCCTCTCTGTCTCTCAGTTTCCTACTGCACTCAGTACCGCTAACTTGATAGACCTATTAGCTTCAAGTGTCAAATAGGATTGGCCGCTGTCTCTCCCTCTCTTTCTCTCTCATCGATAGAGGCTGGGGAATCGAGGTGTCACAACTTTGACAAGAATTTGTGTTTCTTCTGTTCTGGCGCAAAACGGGTTGACATGCACGTGACTCTTGTCTCTCCACCTCTCTCGTGGTTAAAAATGCCACAAGGACGTCGGTCGAGGTTCAACTGTAGACACAGAGGGCTTTATTGAAAAATGTGAACTATTCGAGTGAGTGGGGTGAATGATTGACGGTTATCGCACCAGCCCGACAGATATACGCAATCTGCAACATAAACCAGATCGTTGCCGCATTTTGGGTGAGATCGAAGGGCGCGAATTTGTCACACAGTCCCTCGTGCACGGGCTGATCTCGGGGAAAACAATGACAGAGGCGGGGTTACCTATTGAAAACTTTCAATACTTTCTGTGATTCTGGATAAAGCGAGATGGGCTGTGAGACATAGAGATAGAGAGACAGAGAGATAGATAGACAGAGAGATTGAGAGGCAGAGAGAGACCCATTTAGATGTAAAAGTGAAGCAAAGAAAACAGAAAAAATGGGCCCGGCCATGTCGAAAACTGTAACATAAAGGAAAAAAATGTTTTCTGTTCGGTTTCATTTTTTTGTTTTACAACAGTTTCATTTTGAATATTTGCCAAAGATTGGAGAAAATGTATGGACATTTCATCAGACTCATTTTCAAATCTTTGACAGATTCGTCGTGCTGCGCTTGAAAAAAGTTAGCAGCCATGAGCTCGAGTTTGTTCTCCTCGATGAACTTCTTTCCGTCAAATGGAACACGGCCTCTTACTTCAAATGCGGATGACGAAGTGTTGGTGGAAAAGAAAGTCGACTGTTTGAAGAGCAAGAAAATGTAGCGGTGGAGACCTAAAAAGTGAGAGATTGATTGACTCTCTATCTTCAAACCGGACATGCGCCTTAGGCCCGGACAAGGGCGGGCTGGGCCTACTAGCGCTCAGGATGCGCAACAAAAATTAGCCAGTTCGGGACCAAGGTTGCATTTTCCACTTTTGCGATGTACTGCAAAGTGATAGCATTTTTTCTGCTCTACAACTTTGCAGAACATAGCAAAGCTAAAAAATGTAACCCCGATCCCTAAATAGTTGATTTGTGTTGCGCACCCTGAGCGTTGAATTGTTTCGGAAAATCGGAACAGCCTATGACGCATGTTTGCTTCGTACTCACCACTTCCTTCAGGAGGTCCACATCCGAGATAATCCAATTCGGTATGTCCTTTTTCCACCTGGTTACCAGGGATATTGACTACAAGCCAATGTTTCCACGTGCGCCTTTTTGGATTTGTTCTAGAGGGAGCATCAGGATCTAAAGATCTGTATAGGCTTTGAAAAACGGGATACCAATAAAAAGAAGACAGTACAAGCTCTCTGGGTCAGCTTCCCAGCTGACTGTTGGTTTTCTCTTGACCTGCGTTGGTGTCACTTCTTCTCCTAAGTTGACCTCGGCACCGGAAGGATAAGACACAGAGAGAAAAGCAGTATTTTCAGGAGCGATAGGTATGACTTCAGGGAAGATTCCGTGCTCTTTGAGCTTGATATATACTGAGAACATTGTAAAAATCAAAGAGTTGGTCTGAAGAATGATCGAGGTGTGTCGCCACTGGTTCTTTATATAGCCAAACCAATAATCTTTGGTGCTGAAAATTGAGTCTATCTATTCTCGCAAGGCGATAACGTGGCGAGACTACTATCATGCGGTGAACACAAATCACAAATTTGTGCAGCTGATTCTGGAAGGAGAAGTGTTTTAAAATTGTTCCACTCTTCCAACGAAGGGATTTTGGAAGCAATATGCTCTTCTAAACAATTCCTGTACTTTCCAGGAGTCTAAAAATAGCTTAGGCACAAAAACCATCATCACTTGCTCTCGTCTGTCTCTTTCCCAGTTTTTCTACGTCACTCCATCACTGTATATCCCTGCCTCTCCGTCAAAAACTTCATTTTAGAAATATCCAATAGGGAAGCTACACTTACTACACTTACTACTACTTTTGCAGCAAAAAACTTCTAGTGTGACGCCATCGCCTCTTTCAGACTACTTGGTTCCTCCACCACATTTCAAGCCGGAAGACTTGCAGCCATGAATCTGATGGGTAATCATAACCTCTTCTTATACGTCTCCCTCTTACAGACAGAGCTCCGGACAATTGACTTCAGCCAGACCCAGCTGGTTTGTTTTGTTTTGTTAATGCCTTTAGAGGTGAGTAGCGGCAGTACTTGAAGATGCCTACCATTCTAGCACTTCAGCCCATAGACAAAGGCAACGAGAAGGTAGAATAAGAGAAGTACCCTCATCTGTCGAACAAATGTTGTAAAACGATGAGAATTTTTCGAGTATAAAGAGGAGAGATAAAGCTTCTCGGATACAAGGAATACAAATTAGGATAATGCGAACTGGATTTCATTTCCCGGAAAAAAATTAAAATCTCGAGAAAATGACTGAAAAACACAAGACAGTAGTCTCGAAGAGAAACTTTGGCGTCTTTTCCAAGTAAAAATCCTCTTTTCCCGCAAGAAATGCCACAATAGCGTTCACAAGATCCTCAGCTTAAGGTTGTTTTGCCGAGCCTGTCGGTCCCGTGGTGTAGCGGTTAGCACTCAGGACTCTGAATCCTGCGACGGGAGTTCAAATCTCCCCGGGACCTTTCGCTTTTTATTTTCAGCTGTTAACATTACAATGTTGCTTTAGTCAGATTTGACTCGAAGTAGCTGATGCCAGCGCGGTGCCTTCATTTTTTTCTTTATGTGAACACCATGTTTCCATAACAGTCGTCAGTTATCTTGACAAGCAGGGCTCCCTTTTTACTAGCATGACTTTGTCGAGTTAGGAAACATTCACCACTAAGTGTCTCTGCAGTACATGTATAGTTTGTGAACACACTCAAGCTAGAACTGTAAGTCTACGAAAACTTTTAAATATTGTGCCAGTGACAGTGACAAAGGGAAACACGGTTATTTTGAGCCTACCAATATAGAGTTTGCTGTCATCCAAGGCAGGATCCAATCTGCATTGGGTGGCATCTCTATGCTTCACAATCATAGGATTTCCGTCCGTTAGTTTTGGAAGGACAACCCTGCCGTACTGGTATTCATTGGCATTCAACGAAAATAAAAAAAAAGGTAATCTGTCAAACGTTACAAGAATCCACTGCAGAGATAACCTGCATCGCAATGCTCTACTGTACAGTCTTTTACCACCAAATCCTTGTCCCATCCCGTCTCCTGCTTGATGAGGAAGACATCTTCGTGTGAAAGGATTTGCTGGATAATAAGAAAGAAAAGAGGAACGAGAGTTGACCGAGCCATGAGCGATTGGAACAGGGACGGTTACTTGGCGGCTCCAGGCAGCCAATTGAAAACACCGTAGTTTTGTAAAAAGGAAAGCAAAAGAACGCCTGCCTTGGCCCGGCCAGACTCTTTTTCGACTATAGGATTTCCAGTCCCTGTGAAGGCCTAATATGTCCTAGTGCCTGTAAATTACCCTTGCCCCATCTATGAAAAACTGGTAGTCGCTTAAGAGGAATTGTAAGTAACCCTTTCCGTCCTTTTGCAACTCTATGTTTTCTCCGGATTGATTAACGAGAGGTCATTTCAAGAAGGTCATAAATGTGAGCCCCGTTTACAATCTGTGCCCGGAATGAGCTGGAAATTATACCAATCCAGACGTGAGAAGAGGAGGCTACGGTAGATTGATGGTTCTCGTTGAAGGTCCAGAGTCTAGACTCATAAACTGACGATGGGTAAACAAGGGTTGCAGCTGCAAGAAAGTATGTTTGAAGCTAGATACCACTGAACTCTGTCTCTGTCTCCGTCTCTGTCTGTCTTTGTCTATGTCTCTAGTTTAAAACAAGAACTTCCCTGTACCACCAAGACCCATCCAATCTCGGTATACGCATAAATTTAATCAACACGTTCATTAGAGAACACAATGTACATCACAAAGCGGGGAACAGGGGAGAAGGAGCAGTTGGGAGTAAGGGATATGCAACAAAGACGACTCAATCGGTGTGTGTTCTTTTGGCTTAAATGGGATGGATGCAAGGAAGGCTAGATCTCTTTTGTAGCATTGACATTACATTTAGAACAAGGAATCGTCTTCGAACATCACGGGCTGGACTCCGGACCTCTTGAAGAATCTTCAAAATGGACTTGTCTTGTCGAGAGTTTGATTGTTACCTGATAGAAGGCTCTAGACGAGCCCACTTCTTACTCCAGGGCATGTAGCCGGAGAAACTCCTCTTGGCCATGAAGGCCATAGCTGGACCGGAGAGCTGGGAGTCCTCTGAAGTTGGGGCTGCCAGTGAGCTGGAGAGGCAGAAGGCTGAAAAGGTGTTTTTGAGGAAGACAGCCGACCTCTTGCTAAGGACTCCCCGATCTTCACACTGAAATGAAGCGACAGAGAGACAGAAAAACGTAAAGACAGAGAGTGACAGAGCGACAGAAAGACAGAAGGTTCTAGAGATAGACACTTTTAATCTCTGAGCTAATGTCCAGTGCCCTTTTCTAGTATGAGTCAAGCCTGAGTGATCTTTACGCCCTATTTCGGCCTACAATTTAATGGACTTTATAGGGGCAGGAAAACATAATATTCATTAATGCTAACTTTTCACCCGAATGCACCTGTTCTTTTTTTGTGAAGCCATTACTAAGAAATATAAACAAACCAGAGATGAGAACGAGGGCGAAGACGAGTCGCATAGTTGAGAACATGACTGTGGTCGTGCGGGTAAGAAGGGGTACCTGGAATGTTGAGGGTGAGAGAACAGAGAGACGGTCCAAAAGAACGGAAGAAGGAGATTGAAGGGAATAAAATTACATTACAGTAATGCTATAAAGTAGTCTTTAGGTAAACAAGATCAACTTGTTTTTCTGTCTTTCTATGTCCCTCATGCCTCTCTGCCTCTCTGTCGCACTGTCTCTCTGTTACTCTGTCTCTCTCTCTCTCTCTCTCTCTCGTACTGCCTCCATGTCACTCTATCTCTCTGTCTCTGTACGTGTCTGTCCTGGCAGTTCATAACCGAAGCAGAAAACACTTAAATCGTAGTCAATACGGTAATAGTGAGAATGAAAGACGGTAGGAAAATCCGAGGGTTGGGAAGAAAGCAGGCTGGTGAAAAAGAAGGGACGAAATGCCCTTATATAGCAACCGAGAAAGCTCCAAAGAAGCGGCTTTAAATGAAAAAAATTCCTTTCTCCGCCTGTCATCAGAGGGCTTTGTTTCTCTAGACTGAAACATCAGTAGCCGTCGGGAAAGGAGAGTGAGAGGCGGAGCTGGTAAGGGAGAGAGAAAAAGGGCGGAGCTCCTTGAGAAGGAAATAAATCACGTCGGGTCTAACGGTCAGAGGCAAACTTTGTGTTATTTGATCCCTCTATGAGGGCGTCTGAAGTCTGAACGGCCAATTCGAACTCGGACCGGGAGCTGACTTTTGAGCCTGAAGGGGGTGGCGAAGCGTAAACAGGGGATAAAGTCATTATGACTTTAATGAAGCCGCGACTCGCATCAAAAAGACTATTTGATTATTGTTACCATGGTGGCTGGGTTGTGACAAGGAACGGAAGGAAGTAGAGGATACAGAGACAGAAACAGAGAGATTCACGTCTCTCTTTCCGCTCAACTACCCTAACCATATTCACCTGTTCAACCTTTTCTCGTCTTTCTCGCCCCCGTGCAGAGCAGGTGCTGACCTTCTCTACGTAATATTGTTCAACCCCCGTCGCTCTTTCAAACCGAGCCCAAAATTTCAATTATTACGAGTGGCGCACGGAAGAAGAAGTCGCGATGACGCGAGAGAAAATACTCAGTCATCCAGGTTCGTTTTTTATCTTCAAGAGGATGGAGTGGAGCGAATATTTCCGGTACTGCTGGGCGATGAAAACATTGAAAAAGAGAGGGAGGAATCGAGGGAGAGTACAGGATGACAGGAATAGAAATTCTTACCAGAGATCCTTTCAGTAGTTTATTTTTTAAGCAGCTCTTCTGATCACTACACTGATCCAGTTAGTCAATAAGTTATCAGATTATGCGGGTAGTTTACTCACAATAATGACGAACATGAAATAGATCTGTGCGGCGAGTTCTGTTATAAAATGACCGGTCGCAAAACAAACCAAGGTTGAAAACTAATAGAGCCCTTTTGACTCCCACCAAGCTTCCAATTTCAGGCTGTGTGCCCAAAAAGAATAATCGCGTGTGTGGGCATCACATCATCTCCAAGGCAGTGCTTTCTGGTTCTTGGACGCGTAAGCCTATACGTACAGGTCACAAGAGAAAAAGGGACGAGGGAGCCGATTTATGGACTAGGGGATTCGATTCTCTGTCTCCTTACCTTTCTATCTCTCAGTCTCTCTGTCTCTGCACTATCCCTCAAACCCCAACCATACGAGACAGTCAAAACATGCTCAGTCTGTTTCTGGCACTGAGCCGTTCAGAACTAAGCAAATTTCCTCAGGCACATAAGACGTCGGAACCCCCGACCCGCTGGAAAAGTGGATTCGAATCGCAACATGTGCATTGACTTTTATCCAGCACAATTTACTTCAAAGTAGGACTACTTGACTGGAATTTGGGGGCTTTCACAATTATGCCCCTCTCATAATCAATCGGCATTGAAAATGTGAAAAGCTGTCCTCCCGGTGCAGCTGCCTCAATTTCTATGCCGTCGCATCTACTGATCTACGGGTGGAATACTGACCCTCTGCAAATGATACAAAATTGATTTGCGGTGTCAAAAAGTCTCTTCGTCTCCAGACATGGATCAGGCGTCATACAAAAACCGCTGGTATGGGATAATCTTCTGGTGGAAGGAGCTGAGACAAAGCTCCCGGACGTTTTTGGCTGAACAAAGTAGGACTACCTTTTCAATTTTAATTAACAAGTCTGTATGTAGTGAAATGAATTTTTGGCCTGAGTCGCTCGCTGAAAGTATCAGATAACTTATTCAGTAATTCTACTGAACTAATCCAATAGCAGCGACGGAGAGTCCAGTCATAACACTTACAAACCTACACCTGCTGTTCTCTACAAAAGGTTTCGCAAAAAAGGGGAATTACAAAAGATGAGGTCACCACGCGTCAGTACGTAGGCACGCGGATAATGCAAGGAATCTTTTAATTTGTGTCTTAATTGTCGCCTTAATTAAACTTGAGACGACCTTCGTGGAACGGCATATAAGGCAATAACACCTGCCGTCGGAGTGATGACGAAGTCTGAGGAAGAGTCAAGAGGGTTGGATAGATGAGAGGAGTAGGGTAGGGGTCCAGGCTCTGTCTCTGGCTCTCGATGACCTCACACCCTAACCTAATAGAGAAGTCATGAACCTTCTCGAAGGGTCAATATGACGTCAATAAACTTGTATACACAGGTCAAGAGGACTTCTTTGCGCAAGTTATAGAGAGACACGGGATTAACTCAATTTCTAGAAGAAGTAGATCTTCGCCCGAAGGGCAAGATTGATTAGAACAAACAGAGGACAGGAATAGATTTTCGAAAAATTTCTTGCTTTTTTCAAGAGGATGAAATACTGAATAATTAAGAATGTATACAGGCGGAGAGGGTGGTAAACAGTCAACAACGGCCAATAAGGTTGAACATAATTTTCTGTCATAATACAAAAACAGTGAGTATAAACAGAGAGACAGCAAGACAGAGAAACAGAGGGACAGGGTGATCGAGAGACAAAGAGACAAAGTGACATAGAGACGGACAGAGAGAGAGAGAGAGAGAGAGAGAGACGTCTTGAACAATCAGATAAGCATGTCCTTGTCATCCCCAGGGATCTCTGTCTCTGTCACCCGATCCACGAATTTCTATGACTAATAGCCAGGTGGGTGGCTAACGGGGACCCAGATAAGACGGATGTATTCCCCGCGTTCAAAATCTTGAGAGCAAGAGACACTGTCTGAACCAGATTCTAAAAATGGGGCTAGGATCTGAGATGAAAACAAGGTAGTAAAAAAGTAGTCAGGCTTGTTGTTCGCTCCGGGAGGTGACAAGATATGAGGATAATGAGGCGCGATGAGATTAACGTCGGCTTTACTTTTTTCATATTTTGCAGACGAGTTTTGAGGAAAAGGGAGAAGGAAGAATGAGGAGCTGATTAGGTTCATAACAGGCTTCGTTAGGGTGAGGGTGGAAAGATTCGGTTCTGTATAAACGAGCGACAAAGACAGAGACAAGCCTATCAGACTAATTGTAGATACCGTCTAGGAAATAATTTGTTTATGCCTAACTACTCCTCACGAGGAATGAGTACAATTCCCTTCAATTAGTCCCACAATTAATCTAAAATAGATTGCTGACTCTTTTCGAGTTTTCATTGATCTCTTGAGTTTAAAGTATTTGACTGACATGGGTTGGTATCACGACCCGGTACCTAACAATACTCCTTGTTTGGTCTTTGGTAACTTTGGTAAACAGAAAGTCTTTTAAATGGAGATTGTGGGCAGAGAGGAAGAGTCAAGTGATGAATCCAATGGTCTTTTATACTCTGCTGCTAGTCATCTGTCTGGCAACTTCTGCAACTGCAAGGGATTCCGAAGAGTCTAAAGAGGTAATTTGCTGTCACTGTCACTATTACTGTTATTGTCATTGTCCACCTGTCAAGTTTCAGGACCTTGCCGAAAGAGAATGTACCGTTTTCTGTCCAGATAACAACGCTGTCGATAGCTGCTGTAAGGGACACGGTTACCTGACGGGCTACTGTAGAAAAGGACGAGCAGCCGATTGTGATGAATAAACCCAATAAACCCTGTTCTGAAATGTTCCTCTGTCAACCTTCAAAAATTCCTCAGCTCATACAACCTCGGTTACTTTTCAGATCAGTCGCTCGCTCCTGTTTGCCCAGGAGGTCTTTGGCATTATTACGTGTGAAAACACGGACCATTCTGATGTCAAACAGAGGGTCGGGGGAGGTACTTAAGCAAGTAGTAGGCGGCAAAAAGCGTCTCTATTGTGACAGCGATGAATTCTACTACTTTTATTCTTGTTCTGGTTTTGTTGGGGACAACGACAGCGTCGATGATGGTGTGGGAGAAACACTTTCTGGATGTGAGTTTAGTTTTTTGTATCTCTGTCTCTTTGTCTCTCTGTCTCTCCGTCCCTCTGTCTTTTCTGCCTCTCTGTCTCCCTTCAAATATTTCTTTCCCAGAGTGCTGAAGAGGACTGCTCCAACTACTGTCCAAATAATACTGCTACAAGTAACTGCTGTCAAGAGCACGGCTACAAAGGAGGGAGTTGTAAAAGAAGGAAAGCCGAGTGTGATGACTGATGAATCTTGTAACTCTGTCTGTATCAAACTGTTATAAATGGAACTAAACATCGCCTGACTCATTTCAGCATCTCTCTATCTCTCGTGCTTCTAATGTTGACAGATTAGTGTTAGAGACGACCGGGAGGGAGAGAGTACATAGTGCCAGGTCCTGATTTCTTTTTGATGTTGTCCAGATGTCTGGTCCTTGTTTTCATTCTTGTCTGCTGGTCGACTGAAGGGACAATGTATAATTGGGAGGATCACTGGCTTTGGGTAAGAATAACAGGGACAGTGACAGTTTTTGTTCAGACCACCAACAATCTCTGTTCTCGTCTCTGCTCCACTCCCTTTTCGAACAGTACCAGTTCAATGTCCAGTTCTGTACCATTATCCAAGAGGAGGAGATGGAGACAGTCATCTAGAGGTCTGACACACAGTCCAGTCTATCACTCTGTTCTGGAATGTTGCAAGAGTCGAGGCTATACCAACGGAACTTGTTACACTATGAAGAGAGCCCGTTGCAGATTCCCAATGTTTTCTAAGAGTAACTACTAAATTTTTCATATGACTATCCAAACATAGAGACAGTTAGACAGAGAGACGGAGAGAACAATCATCATGGCGTCACTGTATCAACTCAATCGTTTCTTTGATTCCGAGAGCACACAAATGATCATAGTTTAAACTGTTCCACTCCTACTCCAATGACCTCATCGTCTATCTATCTCTCAATACTTCTTCTAGTTGTAGTCATCAACGGAACAATGGTAGAGATCGAGGTGAATCAAACTAGTCTAGAACATTTGAGAATGACTGCTTCCTTACAGGACCACATTGAAAAGGAATGCACTCCTCTCTGCCCAAATTCCACGGCGGTTCATCTCTGTTGCGAGGAGAAGGGCATCTTTGCTGGGCACTGTAAGCACGGGAAGGCTTACTGTAAAGTCTAAGGATTTCAATGAATTTTGCACTAACTGAGAGACAGAGTAAGACAGGGAGACAGAGAGACAAAGAGTCAAAAAGACAGAGATATAGAGAGACAGACAGTGAAAATCGTTTATTTGAAATCTATAGTTCTGATTCCGAAATCATTCAAAGTTCTGCTGCCCAATGAAGAGGGAGTTATCATTGTGAGAGCTTCGAAACGAACTTCAGGACGAGGTTTGAGATACTGTGGGCTGATGGTCATGCTGGTGACAGCGGCAGCGAAGAGATAGGAACAGAATTACTGGTCTAGTCGTAACACTACAGTATTGTTAGTAAATTACCCGTCAACACCCACAACACTATGCAGGTAGTTTATTAGAGCACAGGAAAGTAGTTTGTCACCCAGGCTGGATGGTGTAAGTTCCAAGGAACAGAGGATGACGGTGTCTGGTGACCAGGTAGAAGAATGGATGGTCTGCTCTGAAGTAAGGAACGGGGTCAAAAAAGGTCGGAAACTCTTCGTATCTTTTGAAATCCGAAGACTGTATAAGCCGCTGCTTTGACTCCTTTCTCGTCAATCTGGTAAAATGGCTAGTGGATTAGTGAAAGACAAAAACACAGACACAGAGATAGTGAGACAGCGAGACAGAAAATCTGAGATACTGAGATATAGAGAACTGAAAGACAGAGTTCTAGACTCAAAACAGTTGACTTACCAACACAGAAAGACGGAGAGACTGAGAGACAGAGCGACAGATAAATCCAAGAAAAGCATTTATTAAGTTGCATAGTTCCCCAGAAAGAGCACATTGTCTCCTTGGGTAACAGTGTAGAAGAAGGGTCGATCCGCTTCGAAAATGACAGGACAGGGCGGAGCCATAGGAGCACATCGCTTCGTAAGTCTGATGGCAGTAGCAGCGGCTGCCTTGACTCCTCGCTCGTCCACCTGACAAAGGAAGGTAGTTTTTAAAGAGATGAGAGGCAGAGTGATAGCGGCATGTTTGTCATGCAAAGTGTGAGTGCGAAATCCGTAGTTCAGAAATTTTGACCCTTAGATCTCAAGTTTCAAATATTATTTTTTTAGAACACGAGTTTTTTTTTTGTTAAACGGACAAGAGTCAACTACCGAAGGACTTCATTGCTCAAACTGTCTTTCTCAATCGGTAATTTACTGTCCCAGAAAAAGTACACTACCCTTATGAGTCAACACAAAAAGGAGCGACCTTTCCACGTCCAAATAGATGGGTCTCTCGGCACGAAGAGCACATGCAAGAAGACCGAAGCAAGTCACAGCGGTTGCTTTGGTTACCTCTTCGTTGACTTACACGCTTCGGGCCTCGAAACAATGTCAAGGGGTTACTGTAACTGTCCTCAAAAAAGTGCAATGTCGCTGTGGGTCAGCACGAAAAAGAAGGGTACACAGCCACAAAACTTGTATCTTCTGCTTATCGCCCCACGCTCCCCTTTCCGTCTACCTAGTTGGTACGGATGGGACTTCAAGGGGTAGAATGGATCAAGAATCTTCTATGAATAATTCATTAACCAAAGAACTGTCCGGCGAAGAGAACAGTCTCATTGTGAGTCAAGACAAACAGGTAGGGGTGGTCAGCCTCAAAGCTGACCTCTGGCTGCGGCTTGAGACAGAGCAGACCGATAGAGATAGAAGTGGCCGCAGCGGCTTTTGTGCCTTCCTCGTCTACCTACAAAAATGATATTTTTTGGTATCTAGAGAGGGTGCTGGATAACCGAAGGAGTGCAATTCAACAGACAGGCAGATTCCAGAGTCAATCAGTCTGGAGAGAGTCATAGTCAAGGTTTGACAGAAACAGTCTGATCATTAGAATGAGTGTGAAACAACTCAATGTTCAATGACAGATCGGGCAGTCACTTGGGCCAAAGACCCAACAAAAAGTATTCCTATCTCCGAAAAGAAGTCAGTCAAGGAACAAGAGATCAAAACATGCGATTCGATAACTGGCTGTCCCTGACTCTGTCTCCTGGAGAAAGGTACTACGAAGAACAGTCGTGAGATGCAAGAGAGAGAGAGAGAGAGAGAGAGTCTTATAATTTCCAAAGTCATTAAAAGTCAGTCATTTTCAGCTCAGTCATGTTTCTGCTTTTTTGACAGGATGGCTCTACAGAAACCAAAAGTTTTCTAAACACTTGGTTCTAGACTCAAAACAGTTGAATTACCAACTAGTCTCTTGACATGACAGAACTTGTCAGCTTATGATTCATGGTGACCGACAAGACGGACAAGCGGACAGACGCCATTGCGCTTCAGGTAGTATCGAGAATTGATTAAACTAGAATTGAAGATATGTGGTACAGCAGATCCATTGGAAAAGTGTCTGGATTTTCCCTTGCTGTCTCTCTGTATAGAATCTCATCTCGAAGTTTTATCCAGTTATCCAAAATACTGTCCCACAAAGAGGACAGAGTTCTTATGAGACAGTACATAAAAAATGAACTGGTAGCATAAAAATTGACTGGTTTTGGTCGCTTAGGGTCATGGTATCATCCACATTGACATACCATAAGTATCGTAACTGCAGCAGCCCTTGTACCCTCTTCGTCTACCTACGAACAGGATGATTTTGGGGATAGTTTGAGGCGCTACGGTACCCTTTCGTCTACCTACAAAACAGTTTTGTAGAGGAATTGGGGCGGACTTAAAGGAGCAGAGACAGAAAGATGGGAAATGTCTTATTATCTGTCTCTCTAGATAACCACCCTTAATACCTCAAATCCAGTCCCAAAAATCGATCAAGCACACAGGTAAAGCTGTTAGTAAGTGCAAATGGACCCGATTCACATTCAGAAAAAATGACCCACCTCAATGACAGCCTTGTGCTTGGCCTCCGAGGCATACAAGTCTTGAGCAATACCGGACAGATCACATGAAGACTCGGAGAATAAGTCAGTGATTCCGATTGCCTGGAGAACCTCTTTGAGAGGGAGCTCCTTTTCAATTTTGAATTTTGGGAACTTGAGGTTGATGTAGGTGGACTGGACACTCTTGAGCATAGACTGCAGCTTTTCACCGGTCAAGTTGGCGCGGAGCTTGGCCAGACCAAATCTGGAAATGAGAGTTTGAGAAGGAGTGACAGCGACAGTCTCTCAGAAACTCACTTTTCTTTAGGTAGGAGGATGGTAAAAGCGAAAGCCGGATCTTTGTATTTAAGAGTCAAGATTTGAGCCTCATCTGTCTCTCCATAGAGCCTGTGAACTTCGTTGTGGGACATGTACTGGACCTTCGTGATCACTCCCTCCTTAACATAGAAGTCATCCTCTCTTGTAGAGTCCGAATTGAAGACATGCTCCCAAACAGCGTCCAAATAGACAGCGTTCACAATTAGAGCCACGGCACCTAGAAATAAAAACTGCCTCTGTCTCTTTTAAGGTACCATCAAAAGTGTTTTCTTGAACAAGATCCGTGATCTTCCCGTGAGTCACATCTCTGACAAACTTGTTAACATGGTCAGCACACTCCTTTCCCTTGCTGAAGTTGTGAACCTCAGCCTTGGCAGCATAGTTCTTTTTGATAGCATCAAGATAAGCATCATATACCTTGAAGCCTTCTCTAAATCCACCATTTCATTCCGAAAGATAGTGGGTCCTACCTAATGTACATTCTATTGGCTACCAGGACCTTGACAGCCTCACTGGACAGGACATTCTCCCCTAGCTGCTTGTAGTGAGAGATTAGTTCCTCATCAGTAACGTTTTCTCCTAAATGTTTGTCTTGGATTTCTCGGAAAAAAGGCTAACCCTTCAAAAGCGCTTCTCTGATCTCCTTCTTGGTATTATGCTCAGCTCCAGCGTGCACCAAAGCCAGAGCCAGAGAGATAGAGAGAGGAGACAGAACCACGGACTCGTTGTCCTTTGTCTGCTTTAGAAGAGCCAGACCGAAATCGGTTTCGGCGTTGATGTGGGACATTCTGAGATTGCTAACTTTGATCTCTTAGGAGAATTGAAAGTGGAAGGAGAGAAAAATGAAGGCCATACGTCGAGAGACGGAGAGGTCTCTTTTCAAGGGGTTTCCATTGAAATACCACCTGTTGCTAGGTAGTAAACGAGCGCCTCTTTGTTCTTTTAGTGGTTGGAGCACAAACATTCTTGTTTGCAGCAAATTCAAAAATAATTTCAATTTTCTCAATAATCTATATTATGAAAATGATGAGGGGGACGGGGCTCAGCAGCATATTTGAAACTATTAAAAAGACTGAGTGGTTCAGAGTGCCGCTTTTATGTTGGCATTTTCGCAATCGACACCTTCCGCAATAGGTCAGACTATTTATTGTCCAACCGAAAAATTTAGTTATTGCAGACAGACAGGAAAACTGGAGGGAAGGCACAAAGACAAGCTGTTTAGTCACCAGGGGTTGCCATCATCGATTTTGGCGGGCTAAACAACTCGCAGATAGTTTTTTGCGGCAGCGTCCCGGCGGACAAACAAACTGAAAGAGAAACCAAATGGGAACCATCTGTCGGGCGGAATGTGGAATCATTGAAGGAGTTTTATAGGAGAAATTGAAAGGGTGAGTCAGATTTGTTTGCCAACAAGGCTTTATGAAGGGAGAGAGACAGTGATAGTGAGACAGTACTTTTGATTTTTTTTTTATTGGTGAATAATCAAACTAATCAAGTAAGGGTGAGCCAAGTATCAATAATACTTTTTGCTAGTAACATTTCCAACGTGTCGAGGGTATCCAAGGGCTTGAGTCTTCTCTGGCAGGTATCTCTTCCAGTCGCTGACTCTTTGCAAAGCCAGCCAGATCAGAGTAGCGTAGTCCGTCTTCCTCCATTCCATCTGTTCCTCGACAAAGGCTTCAATCATCTTCATGTGATCGATGGCTCGGACCACCTCGTCCAGGTTGCTCTCGTCGACATCTTCCAGATCGGCCAGTTGCGTAGAATATTGTTTTTCGAGGTAGCTATTGACTTTGGCCTGATTCCTGGGGCTCAATCCAGTAAGTTTTCGAAGTTCTTTGAACTCAGCAGTGACATTTCTGTACACTTCGGTGAGGATGGCAGACGGCTGTCGAGGCTGGAAAGAGACAGAGAGGGTAACGGTGGTCAGAGAGACCAGGAGGAGTGTCTTCAGAGCGAGAGAGGACATCGGTGAGTTGATGAGTCGAGAGAGCGAGTAGACTGAATGGTAAGCAAGCGTGACTACAGATCTCGCTTGCGTTTTGGAAGCGAAGCTCTGCCATTATGTGCTTGACCGCTTGCCTACCATTCAGTCTACCCGCTCTCTCGACTCATCAACTCACCGATGTCATCTTTCACTCTGAAGGCGCTCCTCTTCCTCTCTTTGACCAATCTCACCCTCTCTGTATTTCGACAGCCGTCTGCCATCCTCACCGAAGTGTACAGAAATGTCACTGCTGAGTTCAAAGAACTTCGAAAACTTACTGGATTGAGCCCCAGGAATCAGGCCAAAGTCAATAGCTACCTCGAAAAACAATATTCTACGCAACTGGCCGATCTGGAAGATGTCGACGAGAGCAACCTGGACGAGGTGGTCCGAGCCATCGATCACATGAAGATGATTGAAGCCTTTGTCGAGGAACAGATGGAATGGAGGAAGACGGACTACGCTACTCTGATCTGGCTGGCTTTGCAAAGAGTCAGCGACTGGAAGAGATACCTGCCAGAGAAGACTCAAGCCCTTGGATACCCTCGACACGTTGGAAATGTTACTAGCAAAAAGTATTATTGATACTTGGCTCACCCTTACTTGATTAGTTTGATTATTCACCAATAAACCGTCTCCGGCACAAGATTTTATGCAAATTCGGCAAAGAGTGAGGTCAAATAGATGTGGTGACGGGCCGATCTTCAGAGAAGGGCCGAGACCAGAAGAAGTATACCAGCCATAAGAACTGTACTTTCTGGAATTTGGACAATTCAAAAGAGATCATATTCTATACCAGTTGCAGGCGAGGGCGTGGTAGTTTCTTCTCCAGGTGTACCAGTTGCAGGCGAGGGCGTGGTAGTTTCTTCTCCAAGTGTAGTTGAGGTAGTCTTTAGCGACAGAGAGATAGCCAACTCTATTGTGTTGTTTGTCTTAGACGCAATCTCTGCTTGGAGAATAATTTTGTCTCCTGGAAAAGCAGCTTCATAGTCCAGCGTTCCATTGGAAGCAGACAACGAGAAACTCTTCTCATTGTGAATATTTAATGTCTCGCTAACTCCGAAGTTGGAAACGTGCAAGGCAACGTAGGCTGTGTAGTAGGTGGGGACAATATACTGTAAAGAGTCGTGTAAAGTAGCATTAGGATGAAAGTTACGGTAATAGTACAGCTGCTCCGCAGGATGAATTTTCTACTGAAGGGAGTAGCGGGATCCAGAAAGTATTGTGTTTTGGAGCAATCTGCAACTTTAAAATATTGTCTCAGTCTCTGTCACTCACAATCGTTATCATCACTTTTCAAGATGTTCACATTCAGCAGAGCACTTCCACTAATAAAGTGAATCTCGAGGCTTTTGGATGAAGGAAACACCTGGTCAATGTGCGAAGCATTAACTCTGAAAACAAAATGTTCTGTCAAATTATAGCAAATTACCGAATCTGGCTCAGTCCTGACGGTGTATCCAGACTATAATTTATTATACTTTCAGGATCAGCATGCACCAGCTTGACGGAATATTGTAGATAGGAAAAGAATGGTGACTCATTGAAGATCATAAAATCTTCTGTGTCCAGCCGACCAGTTGGACTCATGTAATACCTACTGACTACTGCTGTCTGTCTTCCAAGCTGGGATTCTTCGGTCCATCCTACAAAAAATTAGAAAAGCCCTCTCAGTAGTCTGATCGTTACCTCTTAGGAAACTGTGACATAATGATAACGTAGCATATCCGCTGTCCAATGTGAACGTTTTGATCGGAGTATGGATGTTTTGAGGCAAAAGAATAGACATGTTAGAGGATGAAGTGTAACTAGCAACTCGGTATGTATTCGTGGAAATAGGGGGAGTTGCGTGAATGCTAAGAGTTTGATTGGAGGTACTCTAAAGGATAACTTAGAGAACGAGCCATAGAGACTAAGACAGACAGAGACAGAAAAACTCACGAAAATAATCTTGTTGATTTGAATGCGCACAGGAGACGGGCCTGTGTTGTTGGAAAGGATAAAAACTCTAGCCACTGGGCCGTTGGTGGCATCCAGAATCACAGTTTCAGGGGGCCGTTCACTAGAGTCTATCGTCATTTCGTAACCACGGACATCTAAAAATGTTATTTTTTTTTCTTTTGCTTCGGTGCGCCACTCACTGTCATAATCGTTGAAAATTAGTTTAGAGGCACCAAGATAGACATCTCTATTCGGAATACTGTAGACAGTCACCGTACTATTCAACGAAATGTACGCGCCGCTGTTCTCCACAATTTTAAGAAGGGGCCAAAAGACAGTTGTAGCTCCGTGGTCACCTTCAAAGACTAGGAGCCTTGACACGTCTCCAAGATTGTTCGAAGGGTCCAGTCCGGCACTGATGTGAACCTGATCACATAGTCAAGTATATTAAGTATGTTAGAATAACCTTTGAAGATGACTGAATCACATAGATTTCGTTAGGTTGCAGGCTATCAGTCGTACTCAGAATAAGTGCAGGTTCGCCGTTCAAGATATTGTAGCGTCTAGCAGGATTAGTCGCTTCCATGAACACTGAATACTGTCTAACCTTCTGTCTCTCTGTCTCTGCCCCTCTATC
The DNA here is from genome assembly GCA_037178855.1 of Oscheius sp. JU75. Taxonomy (NCBI): domain Eukaryota; kingdom Metazoa; phylum Nematoda; class Chromadorea; order Rhabditida; family Rhabditidae; genus Oscheius; species Oscheius sp. JU75. The sequence continues at coordinate 548,756 of JASJZC010000006.1, read as the reverse complement.
TTTTTCTGTCTATATTTCTCTGTCTCATTGTCTCTATGTGTGTCTCTGTTTCTCTCTCTCTATCCTTTTTTCAACTTACGCTCATACAGTCTAATATCCAAATTGATAATGTTAGCTGTGCTCGAGTTAACTACCGTCGTCATTGTGATAGTTCCTGCAGGGAAAATAGAATTAAACTTGTGATCGCCTTCTTGAAATGAATACTTATCCCCTCTTTCCAGGGATTGTAGTATAACAGACTCGTTTTTCACGATACTGTCCACATAAATATTCAACTCAGCAGCGTAGCCGACAGGTACGGTAAACTGTATTAATCCATAGGTATGGAAAATAAATGAACTGACCTGGTAGGTACAATTCTCCCTGGAGCGGAAACTACTATTGTAAGTAGTAGTTGCGTTGAGTGTAACATCGGGGTGGGAGCAGTCTTAGTGGGTTTTTGTCAAAATCATATGTTAAGGAGCTCTCACCATCCACCTGCACGGGTTTTCCAGTTGAGCCTGTTGGTGGTCTAGAGGAAGAACCAGAAGTAGTTTTCGTTGAACTTGTAGAGCTAACAGTAGGTGGGGATACAGTACTGGTTGATAATGTACTATGGGGACTAGAAGCTGTGGAAGATGCTGTACTCTTGGAACTGGTAGTAGATAGTACAGTACTGGTCAAAGACAGAGTACTGACAGAACTGGACGCTTCAGTACTTTCAGTATCAGATGTAATACTATTGGTCGCAGACGAGGATAGTGTACTTTCTGGACTCAGAGCTGTGAATGGCTCTGTACTCTTGGGACTGGTAGTAGATGGTGCAGTACTGTTCAAGAACATAGTACTAATAGAACTAGACACCTCGGTAGTAGGCGTAGTACTGATGGTCGCAGAAGAAAATACTGTACTTTTGGAACTCACAGTACTGGTCGAGAACAGGGTATTGACTGAACTGGTATTGGTTGGTGTGACACTTATGACAGATGTTGGCCTTCCAGTAGTCGACTCTAAACACCCGAGATTATTATACAGTACCTCCCTTACCAAGTGACTCTGTGACTCTGTACCGGACCAAAAGCCCACTGGATACTAGAGGACAGGTCAAAGACAGACGGAAAAAGCTGTCTTTCGACAGAGAGTTGTTTCCAATAACCACAGGCTGCTTTTTTCTAAAACTGACTGATTAAGTAGGAGAGTCAACTCACGTGTTAATAGAGACATTACAGTTCGGGTCTCCCACAGCTTCCGTAAGTTCCAAACTGTAGATAGTGCCATCACCCTCTAGTTCAACATCCCCAGTGTAATTGACAGTGACACTGGGGAATGGATAATTGGGAGTCATGACGAATCCTTCCAAGCCTTCGTGGAGGGAGACTGAGACTGAAAGATTAAAGGACTGTCTAGGGAATACTCACTATTCATTCCAAGTTCAGGTTGATTGAGCTTGACCGTGGCTCGACCACCGACGAGAATGAAGTTCTTGAAGAGACCGGGCAAACTTTGGGACAGAAATTTGGAAGAATCGTTACCGCTAAACCACGAACGGTATGGTTAGGTTTGGAGCTTACTTGAAGGAAGTTAGGTAGGTGTTTTCGAGGGAGGGGTTCACTCCAGCCTGGATAGTAAGACTTGGGTTCTGAAAGAAGAGCTATTGACAAAGCTACAGAGAAACAGGAAAACTCACAGTATCCCCATCCCAGATCAGATTCGCATCGGTTAGGTAGGTTGGTCCGAACAGACTGTCATCCTCCGCCTGACCGACCACCAAAATTGCCGGGTTCTCTCTGGCATCCAGTGTTTTTGTCGTTCCTGCGGGATATTTTCCAGTCGGAAGCACAGTGTAAGTCCATGAGAACTGGATAGACGAATAGTTCGCGAAATCTAAAAATGGGTCAGTGATAAGCCCGCTCCTGCTCACTCTGGTAATGGTTCACTAGCAGAAGACCCGTGGAAGTAAGTCCCTCTGAGCCAGTACAATAAATCAGTACGTTACTTCCTTGCGAAACGTAGGGTTTGCTCAAGGTTTCGTGCAAACTGCAATCTGGCATTGAGGAGCTATAAAGGTTGAGTCATACCTCCCGCGGAAGAGACTGTCCTCATAGATAAGGAAATTCATGAATTGCTCTTGACTGTTGCTATCTGGAGGACAGATCGCGGCCAGAATGACGCTACCGTTATTCGAAGTCTGGATCTTCTGGATACCGTTGGTAATTGAAAGCAGAGGCAGTATGAGGCCTTCTTCTTCGAGTTCGACAGTATGGTTAGTAAAAGTTTGGTCGTCGAGGGAAACTGGAAAATAGAAATGCGTACCCTGTCTCTATGCCTCTCTGTCTCTCGGTACCCCTCTAACTCTTGCACTCACTCTTTCCGTAACTGACGGTAATCTCCTTGACAGTCAGATTGCTCATGGCATCAGTAGAAAAACTGATCACAGCTGTTCTTCCTCCAAGAGTGTAAGTTTTGTTTATGGAGTGGGCGGCTCTGAAACTTCTATAACAATGTGTCGTGCAGTCTTACCTGATAGTATCGGATCCAGTCACTTCAAAAATTTCGTCATCTCCAATACCTTCCACGGATAGGGTCAGACGGAAAAACTGCATGTCGGGGATAAGGACAAGCCATGAACATTTTTGGTTGGATTTCAGTGTCCCGCTTAGAAAGAATGTGTGGTTGTCTAGTTTCTCTAGGTCGACTTCTCGTCGGCCATTGCAATCTAAAAAAATCCCTTAGACAGAGACAGAGACAGAGACAGAGACAGAGACAGAGACAGAGACAGAGACAGAGACAGAGACAGAGACAGAGACAGAGACAGAGACAGAGACAGAGACAGAGACAGAGACAGAGACAGAGACAGAGACAGAGACAGAGACAGAGACAGAGACAGAGACAGAGACAGAGACAGAGACAGAGACAGAGACAGAGACAGAGACAGAGACAGAGACAGAGACAGAGACAGAGACAGAGACAGAGACAGAGACAGAGACAGAGACAGAGAGTACCTAGAATCTCCGACTCGACTATCCTCCAAAGAGACAGGAATACGAGCAAGATAGAGAGCATCTCTGAGAGAACCCGTCCTGCTGACTGATACTCCTTTTGTACAGATCCACCTATGGCAAATACTGGATGGTTTTTATGAGGAGATGACTGTTCGAGAATGTTCCATTCGGAGAGACACAGAGAATAGGAGAAAGTATTCATTTGAACATGACTGAAAGTTGCTCGAAGTGACTCTCCATCCCGTGATGACTATTGACCACTGTCTTCTTTCGATCTCGGTGTCGGAGCATCAGGACTACTGCTGGCATGACGATTGAGTAGAGTTGATACTGGGAAATAGGCGTAAGTCAGTGTCACTGTTACTGTCACTTACATTAGACAAGCACTCGATCCATTCCGTGTTTCCTATCGGATCCAGAGGCGGTGTCATTTTCCTCCTAATCGAGAGACCCAGAGTCGGAATAAGAAAGATGACGAAATGCACCCAAAAACAGGGAAGTAGAGACTTAATGAGCTTACTTGTTTCTTTGATCTGAATCTTTTTTTCTTCCCTATATTGCTGGGAACTCACCTGATACTTGTGACTAATCTCTCCTATTTTCATCTTCTTCTTCTGGATGTGGTTCACTATTAGATTGAATGTGAAGATAGAGACGGTAGTACATTCCAAGTACATCATTACTGAGAGATGGAACTGGAATCTGGGAATGAGAGACAAAAAGATAGTGAGATAGTTAACACGGGTAAACATAACAGAGAGACAGAGAGACACTTACAGTATAACTACTAGAGTTCAACGGTGTGAGTATGGATGTCACAAAGCTCCGTCCCTCAAACTTGTCGTTTGGAAGGACCAAGAGTACAGCGATGTGGGTGAAGGAGACGACCATCTGAACCGTATCTGTCTCTGTCCCAGACTTTTGACCTACCGCTCCACCACCCAGAATCCAACCCATCAGGGAGCACTTGACCTTTTCGTACTTGACCGGAAATGCCGTTGCCAGGCTCCTTTCGAGGGCAAAAGCCAACATTGTGTAGCTTTGAGTGATGTTCCCGACTGCTCCGACGAGTCTGATCCAAAATCCGGCCACAAGAGATAGAGTATAGCTACAGGAATCCGACTGTGGAATGTGGAATCGGACAAAATCAAAGCCCATTGGGACACAGAAGGCTATTGGGACGTAGGTGGCCCAGAAGATATGTACCACGTAGACTATTTTCGCGTTAGGATGGGCTAGCCATCTGGTTCCCTGAAAGCTGTCTCTGTCTCTCTGTCTATTCTTCGGTGTTCCCTCCCGGACTCACCTCACTCTTGAGTACATAAATATTGGCTACGAGACCGAATACGCATGAAAAAAGCTTCGCGGCAAGAACAAAACGATAGGTCGAAGAGTCAGCTAGTCTGGCACCAAGAGAACAGATGTCTGATAATGCAGTGTCATTGGTGGTCATCTGTAAAACAATCTTGAGGGCGTTGAGAGTCAGAAGACAAAAGAATGTCTAAGAAGAACGACTGTCTCTCTGTTTTTGCCTGTAAGAAAGATCAGACCACTGCGTCAATTACTAATCCCCCGATCAAAAACGAAACTCTAGAAAAAAAAATGGCGCGATATCTCGGTATGAATAATCTCCGCATCAAGTTATTATGAGCGTGCTTCTCTACTTAATAAAATATCAACTAGAAGCGGACGGAGCAGAACACAGAGCAGGACATAATGGGACTGAAAGAAAGAGAGACACGGGACAGAGAGGCAGTTTGAAACTTCTGAGAGAGTCAAGAGACCATTCCAGGCTGAGGATGAGGATAAGAACAGCTTGAGAGCCCCAGAGAAACACTGTAAAGTGCATTGAATACGTCAATGGAGCCAAAAAGAGCTTAAAAGAATGACTTTGAGTCGAGCTTTCCCAAATCCAGAGGGCGCCATTGAACAGAAAGTGTTTTTTTTTTTTCAAATTCTCCGACTTTCACTTAATCTCAACCTAATAATAATCAGGTTTACCAGCCTCTCCCTCACTTCAAAATGTACGTACTAGAATATTTTCTCGATTATGCCACTACGTTTGAACGTAGACAAGAGTCTAGATTTGAAACTCCCATTCAGGCGCTTTGAAAGTAACTTATCGGGACAACAATCTGGTTCCCAAACTTGTTTTGATGTCTAGATCCTCTGAAAGCTCACGATACTCATATCAAAGTATCTCTGTCTCTTCATTTCTTTATCACTGTCTCTCTGTCTGTCCAAACAACTTACTAACCTCTTCATCGCAGGGAAAGAGTCAGCTCCATGCCAAAGGACAAAGGAAAGCCGAGTACGTACTTATTCAATTTGACTATAACTCTCGCAAATAGGATATTAGCTATGACCTCAGTTTAGCAGAATCGCAAAAAAGAGACTGATGTTGGAGACCAGGAAACTTTAAGAAGGAAAATGATTGGAAGATTAATCCTAGATTGGGACAACATCCTCCTTCTCACGCACGTAATTGGCTTAATTTAGGCCACCTAGGATACCAATGAGGAAGCTAAATCAAGAGCTTATTGAAGAAAAAGGGATCAATGAGTCAAGGGGCCGGATATAACCAGAGACGCTTGACTAGTGGAGCGGGTACCTGAACTTCTACTATAGAGGTGGTTTGGGTGGAATTGTTGATATAATTGGGTACTGGAAATGAGAGACAGAGACATTTGCTAGTTACATGTGTTTTTCATTCCCTTCAAGAGTCACCTAATCTATATGTTGGGTGAAAAACGATCTGGCACGGGCTTTGTCGTGAGCAACAAATTATAGTGAATTTCCTACGTCTTCATACTATGAAAAACGGTGAACATTTCTCACAATTATATAATTGTGAGCAATGTTAGATCAAACGTCTCGAAATACAGACCACGTGAGAGCATTGAATCTGAGCATTCAGAAGAGACGTGTATGGGAACTGACCATCTCAGCCCCTCTGTCTGGATACGAAGATCACCGTCGGAGGGAATGAGAGAGGGAGTAACATCATGGGAAGAGTACAGGAGTTGTATTTCTTATCATGATCATTCTGTTGGAAGGGTGAGGAAGACAGAGAGACAGAAAAACAGAGAGTCAAGTAGACAAAGAGAAAGACAGGCAAATACAAGACATTTATTACAAATCAGTTCTACCCGTAAAATTGTCCCATATACAACAGACTATTTCGATGAGTCAGGACGAAAAAGAATGGTTTGTCTGCTCGAAAGACAGCCGGCTCATCTCCAATCAACTCGGAGAAGAACTTAACTGGTGCTTTTGGAGAGAGTCTTGTCCCATCTTCATCGACCTGAAACCGTTCTATTGAAATAGTCACAGAAATCTACCGAAAAGACCGCTCGTTGTGAAGTTTGAGAGACAAAGAGACCCTGGGCAATTTCTCCCAAATCAGCCTCTTTCCTGAAAATTGAAGAGAGACCCAGGGAATCCAAATACGGCCGGGGATCCAAAGAGTAGTCGACCTTGAATCGTGGTAGAGTAACCTGAAAAATGTCTGTCACTCTGTGACTCTGTCTCGCTCTCTATCTGTCTCTTTGTACAAAGAACATGATTATACCGAGACTTCCTGATACTCTAGATTCTTCAAAAGGTCGCGAAGATCAGTCCCTTGGATCGGAAATGGTTTTCTGAGACTACTGATATCTGATCTGGAAACTAGACAGCTTGTCCGCCATTTCCTTATGACTCACTCGGTTTTGGATAGAATAAGGTTCAGAACAAAGTTCTGATTAGCATAATGTAGTCCCAAGACTTTCCACTTGTCAGTCTCTCCGTAGAGGTACTCGTCCGTACTGTGCATGAGGGGCAACTGAAAACACAATGTATCCTGTCTCTGTCTCTGCCTATCTGTCAGGATCAAACTTACATAGATTATACTCCCATCATCCATATGGAAGGGACTGGTCACTGTCGCTGTTCTATAGAAGGGATTCTTCCATTTGGCGTCAAAGTGTAGGGCGGTAGCCAAAAACATACTAGAGTTTGGAGCAAACGTATCGGCAATGCTGGGAATGTTTCCAATAGTCGAGTGGTCCATAAAGGAGTTTATGGTCTGGAAGAAGGTAAGTAAAAGGAGGGAGACAGAGACTCACCTCTTTAGCTTTCAAATCACCAAAGTCAATAAACTTCACGTCTCCGAAAAAGTTCTTCTTGGCCTCTTCGACAAAGTCCGGATTCACAGAGACACCTTGCCTTATGAACAGATAGTTAGCCATTTGGACCTTAGCGCCATCTGTCAAGTTTTGAGAGGCATAAAGGTCGTGAAGAGAGTCTGTATAGTTAGCTGGGTCAAAGGAGGTCCTGACAAATCCTGAAATATGATATATTGACAGCCAAGAAAGTGTCAGACTTACGCAGTGGCTCTTCAAATTGTTCTCTCGTTGTGTTTCTTGAACCAGAATGAATCATAGCCAGTCCCAGGGCCAAGGTCAGCGGAGAGAACACAAATGTTTCATTGGTTGGCAGCTGATTCAGTATCGAGAGGCCGAAGTCTGCTTGCAGTGAGAAGCTATCTTCGAAGATAGTGTCCGTGAGGTGGAAGGGTAGAACACCCATCGGGACAGAAAGACCTTTAAAGACGACGTTACACAAAGTGGCCCGATTGGGAAGAGACGAAAATGGCAACAGGTTTCTATTAGGTTTGGTAAGGGACAGCTGACTAAGGTACAAGGTCAGGGAAACGATGAGAGAAAAAGTTGCAAAAAGCATAGCAAAATGCTCTTAATTGGTTTTCCATAATGAATAGCCCACAGTAGTTTTCCCTCAAATTGTCAGCGTCGCCTCTAATTGGAAGCTGTCTCTTCTTCACTGGCAACTCTACAATGAGCCAGAGGGAAGAAAACGGCGGCAAGGATGAAATGCTCTACCCGACTCTTCTCCCGAGACCGCTGCATCTACGTCCATCCAAGTCGGAGCCGATGGTCCCGCTCGGAACAGTCCTCCATCACAAGTATAAGTTGATCGAAATCGTCGGAGCTGGTGGATATGGGCAGATTTTCAAAGGTTAGTGGATAGCGACCGAGAGATAGAGAGACACACATACAAACCGAGACTAATTTCGCGTGTTCTAGCCTACTGGAAGGAGAAGAAGATCCACGTGGCAGTCAAGATCATGTCCAAGTACCACGAGCCCCAGCGCATGATCCTCGAGCAGCAGATTCTCCTTAAACTGCAGGAAAAAGGCCACTTTCCGTTCCTGTTTGCCAGTGGTAGCCTGCCGGAACGCTACGTGTTCGTCTGTATGGAGCTCCTTGGCAATAGCCTCTCGGATCTGAGGAAGAGGAGCCCTGGGAAGAGACTCGAGCCACAGACGGCCATTCGAGTTGGACTGCAGGGCGTGGAAGCTTTGAAACTGCTGCACGAGGCCGGCTACGTTCATCGGGACGTGAAGCCGGGAAATATGTGCTGTGGAAATGCACCCAGTACCTACAGGACGATCTACTTGGTGGATTTCGGACTCAGCAGGAAGTACAAGGTTAGTCGCTGAAGACAGAGACAATGTGTATTTTCTCTTTCCAGTCCGATGGCAGAGTGATGCGACGCAAGTCGGCCGGCTTCCGCGGGACTCTTCGCTACGTCTCTCTCAACGTCCACATGCGCAAGGATCAGGGCCCAATGGACGATCTGATCAGCCTCTTCTACGCCATCATCGAGCTCAGTGAGGGAATCCTGCCATGGACGCGTCTCCGCAAGCCAGACGACATTGCCATTCGGAAGAAGGTCTGCAAGGCTCCCAAGCTGTGCAAGCAGCAGCCGGAAGAGCTTTACGACTACTACACCACGTGCCAGGAAGCAGAGGATGTCGATTGGCCCCAGTACGACGACATCGCGGCCTGTCTGAAGAAGTGTCTTCCGGAGCGGGCTGCGACTCCCGAGACTCCGATGAGCTACGAGCCGATCATCGCGGCACAGACGGCGACGATCGAGCAGACGGACGACGAGCAGATCTGATAGAGACGAAGAAGCAACAGCAAATACCACGTAAACAAGTATGAATAAGCCCGGTTACTCTATTGTTTGCTTGCTGCCTCTCTGTCTATCTGGCTCTCTGTTTCTGTGTCTCTCTGAAATCGTGTCAACACTTTATTGAGATCACGCCCTCTCGCACATCCTGTGATCATTCCTCATAGTCCGCTTGAAGTTGTTGCCAGAGAGCCTTCTTCTGTACATTGTTCCGCATGGCCGATAGGAGTCGGAACTGAATTTTTCATTGAGTTCGGGTTTGTTTTTTACTGCTAGCACTAAAAGCTCGTCGACCAGCAAAGACTATGGGAGAGCTACGTCACTGTTACCTTTACACAAATGAACTTCTCACGCAACATTTTGGTGAGCCACATTTGGAAATTTGATGTGATTCATTCACGTGATCTTCACACCCCCCATTGCATACTGTAGAAGTTCCAAAGATGGATGTTCTTGTATTAGAAAGTGTTTTCAAAGGCTCGCAGGAAATACAGCTCCAGCACGACAACAGCCAGGCCAGAGCCCTTCTCCTTTGGCAAAAAGCGGTATTTCTCCCTAGACCATTCTCGAAGCTACTTCGGTAAACTCGTTCTACAACGATCATGGTCTGAGGGCACCGCTGGTACGATCACTTGAGCCCGAAAGCTGTCTTGAAGGCCCAGTGTCCATTATATATGGGGATTGACCGGCGGAAGATGGTACGGGGTTGACAATGCAGATTCTATCGGTACCCGAGATTTTACGGATGTGACACGGAAGACGAAAACTAAATGGCTCGGCATAGGAAAGAGCTTTAGAGCAAAATGATATTCTACAATGTTTTAGATTTTGACATGGGCTACAGCTTTGCAGAACATGGTTGGATTCAAAAATGGTAGTGGGTATAAAAACTGGGTCAGTGTGTCCTGTTACTGCAGCTTTGCTGTCTCTCTGTCAACTCACCACATCCACAGGTTTCCTTTCCATGGTGAAGGCGCTGTAGACCGGGAAGTGGGCCTCGACGACCATGATCAAAGCAACGAAGAAGACAAAAGCGAGCAGAAACTTCATCTTTTCTGAGTTAGGAGAAAGACCGAGAAGGAGAGAGACAAAGGTGCGTTCCTGAATGAGAAACAACTGCCAGAAAGGAGACTATTTGAAGGAGGGAGAGGGCTCTCAGACTTGCGAAAGGCTGTGAAACTGACGCCAGAAACTTTTCTCTGAAATTGAATGCCTAGCCAAACAATCTCTCTCCGGAGATGTCTTGGGCGAAAGTTGCAGTTAGAAAGTGTGGTTGATATATGATCCGGGGGATGAGAAGAACCGCAGTTTCTTCAGAAGGCGTCTGGGTGAGTAGGAGGGTAAAGAAATTCTGAAAGAGGGGTGGTTTTACTGGTAGCAAGAAGACAATATGAAAACACAAAAATTGGCGGGAACAGACAATTAATGAGGCTAGATAGAGGGAAGAGAGGAAGTGATTAAGACACTGAGAGACAGTGACAATGACAGAAAATTGCCCCCAAAGTCTTTGAGGAAATGTTCTGTAATTTTTTGTTTATCTTATATATCTCTGTCTCTCTGTAAGAACTTCTCTCTAAGCCTAAACAGCCCCGTTCCAAAAACGCTTCATGTTTGTATAGTGAGTTATGAGATGTGAATCATTCTTCTGACCCCGCGTCTTCTTTCTCCCTTCACCCCTTTATAGCTCTCCTCAGCACTTGGAACAAATTGACTGACTTTCCACCTGATGAAATCCGAGCCCATTCTTTAGAGGCTCTCCCTCCCTCTCTCGGCTCTTACGCTTGACCAGGTCTAGTGTTCAGTATTGGGGAGAATTTAGAGGCCAGATAGGGTCGGGATTTTGTCAGTAGTTCATTAAATTTTCCTGCTTTGAATATCATAGCCAGAATCATATTCATTTCGGCCGAAGGATGAGTCATCTTGCCCAATTGCCGTCCTCTAGCCCATCCCATGCAGTCCACATTTTTCCATATTGTTCCACCAGACAGAAAAATGGACAGATAGAGAGAGAGAGACAGACAGACAGCAGACACCACCACAAAGAGACAGAGAGACAGAATGATCTCCTGACCGAGGATTTCTCCTCAGGACACTATGAATGCGAGAAGAAATCATTGGCGTTAGATTATTCATAAGGGCCTGGCTAGCCATAACCCCCCGTTTTTCTCTTGTTCTTATAGTTTTTCCATCCTCTCACTATGTTTACTCTCTTTCTGTACTCAGTTGATGGCAATCAGCTGTCTTGGGATGCTCGGCGGCCACAAGTGATAAGCCTCTCTGCCCTATCAAGGCACTAACAGTAAACAGAGCAATCGATCTGAGACTGTTCATTCTGTCTCTCTATCTCCCTTTTTCTCTGTCTCTCTGTCTCTCAGTATCACTGTCACCCTGTTTATCTGTCTCTCTGTTTCTTCTCTTTGTCTTGCTGTACCTTTGTCTCTCTTTATCTCACTCTCTCTGTCTCTCCATATGTCCTTCTTTTCCAAATCTTTCCCACCCAGTTTATAATCCTATCCTGAGAAATTTCTGCTTCCCAACTTGCATTAGCACTAGGCTATCATGCATAATTAGGCAGTGCGTTGCAGCGCGCTCGGAATACACCCCTTCGGGCTGTCATTTCACACGCGAGCCCATCGAGTTGTGAGTATCCGGGAGCGCCTCTTTAGGCCAGCAATTACTTCGAGCTTATCCTCTCTAGCTGTCCACTCCAATTAGTTCAGTTTTCAATCATGGATCATAGTGGGCCCCCGATACGCTTCAATCGGGGATTTCTGGATGACAAGGACAACTATTACCGGCTGGCGGAGATTGTGAGTTTATTCAGAGAGACAGAGAGGCTGAGAGACAGAAAATGAGAGAGAGAGAGAGAGAGAGAGGGACAATCAACATTTTCAGTTTCTCGGTCTTGGTACAGCCTTTGCCAACAGCTACTGTTTTCCCAATCCAGTCTGGACCCAATGTACCTACAGGTAAGTCTGCCTTTCGCGTATGATCGGCGCCCAATTGACCGGAATCATAATAATTGCCTCAATCAGCAAACCACGTAGTGTACTTGACACTAATTGTTCCAGGATGCACAGCTTCTTTCAAATCTTTTCTGTCATCTGTGTCAACGTCTTCTTCGCCATCATCACTATCATCTTAGCCTTCTGTAGTCTCTTTGGCATCATGGACTCGTTTTACAAGTTCAACTTTCCGATTCTGGTGGGCTGAGTGACAGTAGAAATGACAATGACTGTTTCAGGAAAAGTTTTTAACCTCTCTGGCCTCTCTATTGTACGGAATCAGTACCCTCCTCATCATTGTTGCCTTGATCCCCTCGGAATTTTTTGCCGGATGGCTCATACCATTGGTAAGCTCAGTACTGGTTCAGTAACTGTCTGTGTATTAGCTCTTCTCCCTTTGGACTCTGGCCGTCTACATCTGTGACGCTTCCAGAAGATGGAAAGAGTCAGGAAGATTCTAGAAGAGGCTGTCATCACATATCACCCATACGGGCTCAGAAGAACATTTCGTGCCATGATATTTTATCAAAGAGATACCTGTATAGTTCCTGTTTTGAAAAATAAACATATGCGATCACATTTAACTGTAATGATAAAGATATCTTGGCGGGTACCCGTGACACTTTAAGGGATTACGGTAGTCGAATAGGAGACAGATCCTGTCGCGTTGTTATTAGTAGGTGAGGCTTTGACCATTGTATCTACACAGCTGGAGCTTCCACACCTTTTGGGACAGGGAGAGGTTCCGTTCTGGTCGGGTCCTAGAAGAGAGAGTGTGGGAAACTGTCTCTGCCTCTCTGCCGTTTTGTCTCTATGTATCTCTGTCTCTCTATCTCCCTGTCTCTTTGTTTCTCTTTCTCTGTCTCTCTGTCTCTATTACCTTTAGAGCAAGAGTCACTCCCTGTCTTCTGTTCTGAACTCGAAGCCAGCAGTGGTTTCTTGTTCTCATCCATCTCCCTATCATTCCTCGAGACAGTCTTTGAAGGCAGTTCTACACTTTCCCTCTCTCTGTCTCCAATAGTCGGCATGGCTCCACTTCTTCTCTGAGGGACAGAGCTTGTGTCCAGAACTGCTGCATGTCGTCTGGCTTGGAGTCGGATCTGAACAGTACTAGTCTATATGATTGTCTCTCGACTACCTGTTCGGCCGGTATAACTCTTCTCCTCTTCTTCGGGAGCTTGTCTCTTGCCTGAGTATGGGAGTAGAACATGGCAAAATTGGACACGATAACAGGGACAGGCAGAGCGATGGTCAGGACACCCATCACTGCACAAAGACTTCCAACCAGTCTTCCAAAGGAGGTGTGGGGTGTCATGTCACCGTAGCCGACCTGCAGCCAAGATTTTCGTCAGTAAAGGAGAGTCAAGATACCGTAGTCATGGTACAAATAGCCCACCACAGTCCGAGAGGTATGGATTGGAACTGGTTGTCCGGATTGACTTCCATCTTCTCAGCATAGTAGACCAGAGCAGCAAAGATGACGATTCCGAGGATGAGAAAGAAGACCTGAATAGGGTGGTAATCGAGAGACAGTCTAGACTGTAGAGCAGTCAGGGGAAACAGGAATGAGAGACAGAAAGGTAGTCAAGTAGTCTGAGAAGAGAAATGGTCAGAGAACAGGGTATTGGAATTGTGAGAGTGTCGAGAGACAGTACGGTGATATGAATGTCAAGAAACGTTCAAGAAGACAAAGATATACGCCTGCTAAGTAGTCATAATCAAGCTGTAGTCAACTCGTAGTCGAGAGACAGTGTGAACTATTGAACAGCCTTGGGAAAGCGGCCAAGTTTCTACATAGCGACAGAGTATGTGACACAGTACAGAGCTGTCCAGCAATTACTAATCCAGTAGTGAGAGCTAGTCGAGTGATTCGGGTCGTTCCAGTAACCACCTTGGAACAGTTATATGGACACGACACAAGGCAAGGTAGGCGCTTCGATAATCAATGGATCAGCTAGGGATAGAACGAGAGAGTGACAGTCATGTCCGTCTAGTGCTGAAGGTACAGCCAAAATCTCAATAGAGACTGGAAGTGTAGTTACTGAGGTAAAGCTCAGAAAGTCAGCTGATAAAAAAATTCATCGTTCAGACTCTGACAGTTCAGTAGACGAGACTGGGCAGTTATTGATAGTCAAGAGACTGTCTAACTCCACTATGAGAAAGTTCAAAGACAGAGATAGAGATTCCAAAGACCCACCAGCAATATCAATTCCTTCGCACTAGCTCTGAAGGTATGGATCAGAATCTGTAGTCCTCTATGATGTTGGGTCAGCTTGAATAGTCGGAATATTCTGGATACTACCGGTTTATAACTCTTCAAAGAACTCATACCGAATCATAGACAAAAACTCCATTACATCTTTCGGAGCATCTTCCCACAGTCTAATGAAGATAGCGTCGGCGTAGAATGACAGAGTGGCAACCTGCTTTTTCCATGTCAATCCCAAAATGGACAAAAACTGACCATGTCAATGACATTCAAGGGCGATTTGATGAAGCCTAGATGACTGGGGCAGAACGCGAACCTTAGGAGGAGCTCGATTGTGAACCAGACATTACAGACAAGTTCGATCTGGAAATTACCCATTCTTTGACAAAAAAGTGAACAGATACTTGGCCAAAGATGAAATGCGGCTCCGTGGCTTGTCTGGTGACTCCAAACACGTTTCGGCCCTTGTAGGTAGTGTTTCTGGACTCGAGAACGGGAATCCGGAAGCTTGGGTGGGTTTTGAGACAGAAGGAGAGGATGGAGAAGAAGATGAAAGCGACGGAGACACCGGCTATCACCTGAAGATGATATGGTTACAGAGAAACAGAGAGACAGTGTGACAGGATAACAAAGTGACAGAGGGCAGAGAGATAGACTCACTTTCGCCGATTTTGAACTGTATGGTTCATCGAACAATGCCCATATTTTCGGCTTAAGTATCATCCACTTTGTCCTCTTCCCCTGGAAGTAGTCCTCTTCCCATCCGAACTTTTTCATCGTGTCCTGCTCCCGGAGCTGGGGGTCTTCTTCCTTGTTGTCCACGTCCATTCGGTCTAGGACTGCCAAGGTTTCTTGAGTGTCTTTGGCGTGTAGGAGTTGCATCCAACAACAGGGCTCTGTGTCCGAGGCGTCTAGACCCCAATAGTGGAGTTCTTCTTCGAAAAGGGGACCGCAGACATCGGTTGGATAGTGGAGTTTACCCGTACGGTAGTAGTTGAGGACCTGAAAACTTTCTCTGTCTTTCTGTCTCACCGTTTCTCTGCCTCTGTGTCTCTGTGTCTCTCGGTCTCTGCGTCTCTGACTTTCTGTGTCTCTCACCTGAGCAAAAACTGCCGGATGTCGATCGAAGAAGTACTCATTCAGTAACGGATCAAAGTTGGCCAACTGAGGAGTCAGTCTGCTCAATCTGGTGGCTGGGATCTTTTTTAATGTGGCTTGATATGTCTCGTGCCGCACGCCACCCACGTTCAGAACTACCCGTTCGTCCATTGCCAGACCTGAAAAACGCTGTGGTTGACTCAGAATGGAAGGCAAAACATACTACTACCGCCTGTTAGAGGTAACATCTGTCCATCTAATTATTTTCCCTCCCAAAGCTTTGTCCAAACAAATTCCATAATGGAATAGCTAACTAGGGAACAAAATGATAGATGGGATATAATTTGACCTCGCGGAGATGGGGAGGACAAAAAGACACCAATTGGCTGAAAAGAAGAGGGAGGTCTTCAGCTGGCTAATTTTGTGTGTTATTTTGGGAAAGATAGAGATCGAGACAGAGACAGAGACATTGCGCCTACGCTAACACACTGAATTGAAAAAAAATGAGGTAGGTCTAACGCCGCTCCATCTCTATATGTGACGGTGCTCGTTTTCTGTCTCCCGAATTGCTCTCATTTCCTGCCCACCAACAATCTGTTTTGTGTCAAGCGGGGCCAGCTTTCAAAAGAGAGGCACATCTCTTTCAAATGCATGACCTCCGATAGAGAGTGGGAGAGTATCGGTTACCAGGAGTGAACTACCTGAAATGAGTCATGGGAAAATCTATAAGAAGCAATATGAGACTTCGCTCTTGGATTGTTGGGACAGGGGACAAAATTTGTTGAAGGAGAGGGAGAAAGAGGACAGCTGAATTTTGCATGAGGCCGCTACGAAATTGGCTTGTTTTTGATCGTTTGCAAAAAATCTTTGCCTCTCTGTCTGTCTCTCTGTCTCCCTCTCTATTTTCCTCTCTGTCTTGGTAAACTCACGGTCATGTTCGTCGACCTGATACGTAGACATGGTACTAGAATACGTGTTCGGTCGAAATCAGATGCTAGCAATGCGACTCCTAGACCCGGAAGTTTCTCTTCCGGCCTAACTTTAATAAGATTTCCAAAGGGCTCTAGGCCGTTAGAAGTCACATCAGATTGGGGGATGGACACAGAGACAGCGAGACAGAGAGACAAGGAGGCAGAGAAACGGAGAACAGAAAGGCAGAGAGACTGAGATACAGAGAGAGAGAGAGAGAGACACCAAAAAACAAAGCCCCCCATCCAGAATGACCATTGTAATGCCGGTCACGTAAATGTGCCCTGTCCAACAGTCCCAACTACAAATTAACATGCAATCTGGTAAAAAATCAGACCTTTACATGCCAGATTCTTGTCAGAGACACCGGGAGCAAAGGAAGCAGCGGTCATATGATGCCCCTGGGCGAAAGTTTCGCCAAACTGACAGGAGCTGTCGCTTCTTCAGGCTGTAATCGAGGATGATGATCGAGAGACAGATGGGTTCTTGGCCACTGGGTTCAAAGATAAGGTAGCCAGAATGAATTGGATCGAGAGCCAGGTGTGTGTTCCATACACATTTCCGGAACGGAGGTCATTGCTAGGCTCGACGATTATGTGAGAAGGAGAGAAAGTCTGGTAATGTGGGGGGTCAGAGAACAGAGGCCAAAGGAAGAAATTGTGCTTTCCCAAAAAAAAAAAATTCATTGATGTCCTTCAGCTTCATTTTTAGCTATTATATCTAAGTTGGATCGAACCCTATGCTACTGGATCCAATTTTTTCTGACCATATTCTCTCAACTGAACTTTCTAAAAGTCTATAGGTTCTGACCAGTCGTGTCACTGAGCCACGAGAGACAGAGACATGTTTCTGAAAGGGTTGAGTGTTTCTGAACTTCCTAAACTCCCGAATACTTGCACGCGGTAGTCTGCATTTTTTCTCTAGATATATGAGTACAGGGCTCCATGATTCACTATCAGATACTGTATTCCAGGCAATAGATTTCTTTAGAAAAATTTTTGAGTTTTGCTTCTGCTTGATGTAGATTGACAACTGTGAGAGACAGAGAGACAGAAAGACAGGGAGACAGAGAAAGTTAAGCTATATGACAGTCGCCTGGTAAGAGTATAACTTCAAAGAAAACAGACAGTCCAAAGGACTGGTACAGTAGTAGTATGGGTGATACAGTAAAAGTCAGAGGACCACTGGATGAACCCATACATTTTCATCCGTTCTTGTAGTTGGTCGGGCACTGAAACCTTTACTCCGGCTCACAAAACTTACATGACGGTCTCCTCTCATCCAATGTTATCGACGTGTTCGAGTTTCTCTGCTGTCTCATCTAGGAATAGTCTGATTTGTGAAAAGACAAGAAGAGGGTTGGCGGAAAAATAAGCACAAGGTTGTCAAGAACAGATGATCAGTTACGAAAAACAAACTCTGGGGAAAGAGCCACTAATAACCTGGAAGTGGCGGAAACTCAATGGAAAACGCGGCGGTACGGGTGGGATCGAAATTCTGGGAAGGGTGAGATGGTACGGGAGAGACAAGTCTGGGAATCTTAATAAGAGTTTGCGCCATATTTTCGACTTCCTGAAGACAACAAGGCGACAGCCATCCATTATACGCGAACGGAGGGTGACTACACGCTCTCTCTCTATTTAGGATCTCCACTTGTTTTCATTCTCAATATCAGCTCAAGAAGCTTTGAATTCGGCCTCTCTCTAGGGGCGGGAATATGACACCACAATCCGCTCAAGTAGATACAAAAATAGAAGAGTACTTGACTGGAACGTGCCAAAGAGATGAAAAGGGAGAGACAGCCAGATGGTCGGCATGGCTTTTTGCCAGGGGAGATCATTTATGTGGACGTGAGCAACTTGAAAGGACCTCTCTGTCTCTGTCAAAGAACTAAGAGAACACTCGGTCACGCCAAGTTGTCCTCTTCTACTCAATCGTCTCGCGTCTCGGGATTACGGGTCATCTCTTTATTTTCGAGTTGAACCCTTGTAAGAGAGCGGCAGCGACACAAACACTCATAACCCGCGTGGAGACAACAACCAAAAAGTAGGGCTTAAAATTGTATTCCCGAAGCCTAAAGTCCAAATAATGGGACTGTTTTCGAAGTTGAGCCAGACGTAAATTGGAACAGAGACAGAGACAGCTGGTAGTCACGGGAAGCAGAATTGGAAAAGTTTGGGCTGATTTGCTAACTGGGAGACGCTAATAGAGAGAGGGAGGCAACCTCCGTGCCTTCAGGCTATTTGAACTGGAGAGAGAGAGAGAGGGTTCTGAGCTGGACTTTCATTTATAAAGGGAATGTGTACTTCGATCAAAATAGTGATATTTCGAAGGTTTATGGATGCGGTGAAGCAATTTTGAATTGTTGGCGGGCATAAAACTTTCCAAAATGTCTGTACTTTCTGGCAGTTCAGACAGGGACAGACCTGTTCATGCTCTGAACCGGGGCAAAACTTTAACTGATCGAGAGCTTTCCGCCTGATAAAACTTGTCCAATAGGTCTTGGGACAAGCTTGATCGTTTTCAATACAAGCTTAGTCGTTTTGGGGCAGTTCCTACAAACCTGTCAATTTCTAGAGCAAGCGTTCAAGGGGGGACAGCGCAATTCAAAGATTACCAGTAGGTTTCCTTCCATTTGGGGGCGTCCTAGTACTTTTTACTACTTGAACAGATTGGTAGTCATTACAATTGGCAAAAGATGTCCATCTGCGACACAAGTCAAGTACTATTCCATAACACTTGAGTTTCTGTAGCCTTTTATGTAAAATATTATGCGAGGCCAGTAATTTTCGAGAGATTTGAGGGTCTTCGGAATTGCCTTGTCTTACTCTACTCTAGACTAAAATTTTAAAAAAAATATAGCATTGGCCCCTAAACGGCTGATATCTGTTGTGCACCCTGAGAGTTGGAAATTGTCCTAGTTGCAGGGCGCTGAAATCGTTCCGGCCGAGCCGGGCCTAAGGCGCAGGCCTGGTAACAGGGGCCTCTTGCAAATTTTAAAGGTAAGATTAGACTTGAAAAGTAGCGGGAAGAGACTCAAAGAGTTCAAATTGCAAAAAATGCACTGGGCCGCTCCGACAGGAACGTAAGTGGCTGGTTATACTTGAATTGACTTATCTGTGTCTGAAGCCATTATAGCCAATTAGTGAGTTGCTTTGTGTGATCAAGAAAAATGACAGATACAAGATTCCTTGTATTTTACGAGCAGGTGGACACAGGAGTCTAGGTGCAGAAGCTAGAGGAACAGGATAAAACATACAGTGAGAATCATAACTGTAGCTTGTGCCCCGAAGCGCGTTTTCCCTATTAGAGGCAAATTGTCTGCTTAGACAGACTGGACTGGAGCACCCCAAAAACAAGAAAACAACAATCGTCTATTCAAAGCCTTCAAACCTGGACCTGCGTCATTCCTGGGTTCTATTTTTGCCTTCCCGACTGCCGAAAATTGCCAAATTAGAGGCAGGGGAACAGGAGAGTCAAGACGAACAATGGGGACTTCCTTGTATTTGAAGACCTCTGAGCAGAAAATCACGAAAAGGACATTGTTGCGGAGACACGCAGGGCCCGAAGGGCGGGTACGGAAATGAAATTAGCCTGTGGGTTCCGATTGAAGGAACTCGGGAGGAGAGAGAGGTGGTCAAGAGGAAAAGAAGAAGGATAACACTTGACTGGAAAGGCTATAAGTAACAAGGAGACTAAGGGATAGAGAGACAGAGATTCAGATAAACATAGAGAGACAGATTTAAAAAGAGTCTTACGACTTACGAAGGAAGAATCAGTATCTCTATGTAACTTACACTACGGCATTGGAATTTTAGATTATAGGAACAAAGATAATGCACCCCTGATCCAAACATGAAGCCATGCCAGAGCCCTTCTCCTTTGGCAAAAAGCAGTATTTCTCCCTAGACCATTCTCGAAGCTACTTCGGTAAACTCGTTCTACAACGATCATGGTCTGAGGGCACCGCTGGTACGATCAATTGAGTCCGAAAGCTGTCTTGAAGACCCAGTGTCCATTATATATGGGGATTGACCGGCGGAAGATGGTACGGGGTTGACAATGCAGATTCCATCGGTACCCGAGATTTTACGGGTGAAACACGGAACTAAATGGCTCTGTACAGATCCAAGAAATTGGAGCAAAATGATGTTCTGCAAAGTTGCAAAGTTTGATATGGGCTACAACATAAAACATGTCTAATCTTGAAAATCACATGTTGTGCCCCAAAACTGCCTCTGAACTCACCCTTGTCCTCTCCAAAGTAGGTGCTCCCTCTCCGAGACATTCGCGACGAGCGGAACGAGTCGAACCGGTTAAACATGTCCTGAAAACCAATGGTTTCTCGTGAAAAGGGTCATTTCAGCTTGAAAAGCTAAACAATATGGGTGAGCATCTGGAAAATCTGGCTGTCTTATGGATTGGCCTGGGAGAGAGGGCAACTCTCTACCTTTCGGCAGTGTACATTCTAATCTCCTCTCTCTCTCCTCGAAAGCGTGTCAATTTATCAAAAACGTAGTATTTTCTAGAGGGAAGGCACTAGCGAGCATAATTTGGGATAGCTCCTCGGATTTTACCAGTTCCTTCCATGAAATTTTAATCAGAGGGAACGGCTCTTCGGGCGGGAGGCTATTGTTCTAGGGAATGGGAAATTCTGAGCTATTTTCGAAGAAGGTATCGAGGGAGGGGGAGGCGGAACGAGTCAAGGAGCCTACGGGTCTATGAAATCTAGATCTAGTTGTTAATCTAGTTTGTACTACGCTACCTATAAGTTGTTTCAGGGAATGCACTGAAATATCCCTGCCCCTAGCTCTGTCAATCTGGTGGCTTCAACTCCCAGGTAATCGGTATGTCCCATTCACTGTCATCCTGCCTGAGTCATTTGAACCTGTCTCTGTCTCCTGTAAAACTGTCATCTTGTCCTATCAATTGGTAATTTAAATCCAGTCATTCTTCCCCACCCTCACCCAATCGTCTCCTTTGCCTCTGTCAAATTCTTGCAAATCTGTTTCGGTCAATTCCATGTCTCTTTATTTCTGTCACTATGGCATGTCAAGCAATCCTAAGATCAGTAAAATTCCCCTGTCACTGTCAGTAAGTCTGTAGATCTGTCTCTTTCACTCGGTACCTATATCCCGACACTCTGACTGTCATATTGAACCCCAAGGCACAAAATCCTCTGGTCTCTCTGTCCCTCTCTTCTTCCAGGTAGTCCTGTCACTCTGAGCTTAAAGTGGGTCTCTTAACTTTACACTAAGTACAGAATGTTAATAATTGTCCAGTTTTGAGAAGTATGTCAGCAATTTACGATACACTCATATCCCAAGACTATAAGACAGTTGTCATGCTCAGAGGAATGTATTGAATCGGTTGACTTTCCTACTATCAAAGAAAAACGATTACCGTCTTGATGGAAGTGTTGTCCGGGTGAAGTAATTCCATTATGTCCTTACACACCCGATTTAGATTTAGAGGACAGGGCGAGGGGGAGAGATGATGGGCTGAGGGCGATGCGTGAAGAGGGAGGCCCAAACTTCTTTCAGAAGTAGCCGGAGGATAACATATCGGAAGGCGGACCTGTTTTGTCAGGCACCAAATCTCAGCAATCTAATTATTGGGGCTAATTGGCCGAATTTTATTTCCGCTTCTGGTTTTTGGGATCACATTCTGGAGATTCTATCTTAGAACTGGTGCTCAAATCAGAGTCATTCCCGTCATCTCCCTGGAGAACCAAGTTTGAAGAGGGAATTAAATTTGGAGGAGGGGAATGATAGAGATCGGGAACTGGATGAAGGACAGAGAGATAGAGAGAAAGGGAGACAGAGCCTCTGAACAAAAGGATGAGAGACGAATCAAAGCTGTGACTCTCCCAATGATGCGTGAAATTCGTCGTCTTTTTGGAGCTAATTGTCTCTCCCCAAAACCAGACGAGCTCCAGAACATGGCAGCATGACTAATAGGTCCTCCTAAGTCAATTAAAGGACAACTGCTCCCCAAAGGGAAAGGAACTTATGACCACTGAAAGCGAGGGATGCAATTAAGTGGCTGTGAATGGGACCAAAACTGGAAAAGGCAATGGACCTCTCCCACCCCTATAAAATTGGCGCTTCCTGGCTACTCGAAAGACACGATGGTTACTATGGGACGCATTGCAACGGAAGACAGAGAGACAGGGAGCTCTTCGGACGACACTAATTGCCAGAAGAAGATTCATGTGATGGATCCTGTGCTACCCAATTTGCCTCTAACTGATTCCAAGGAATGTTGCCTCCGTCTCTGACTAATCTCTGGTCGTATTTCAGCGCAGTACATCTTCTCTCGAGGCCATTTAAAAGACAAAGGAACAGCTCATTGAGACTAAAAAAAGAGAGACAGAGACCACGAATGATTTAAAGAACAGAATGTTCCATGGGCAAGTCTCCAGTGCCTGTTACTGTATAGCGATGAAGGTTCAGAACTGGAGGTACACTGTGGGGGATAGAATACGAGGATTTGAGAGAGTAGGAGGCTGGTTAGGTTTTGTTTGTTTATTTTCATCAGACACGGATAGGTGACAAGTATAGACAGAGATAATATTTAGAGTCAGCAGGAGAGGACAGATGATCCGAACTGGTAGAACTTGGCAGAGTGACAGATGGACAACATGAGGGAACTGGATAGCTTAGCTGAGAAGAGTGAACGTTCAGACCTTAGTGAATAGTCAAGTGACCCTTTTCCTTTGAACTCATAATCCTATTAGGTCCAGCTAGACTAATGGAAGGTCAGATGGTTTTGGAAGGAGACAGAGGGAGAGTGATGAACAGAGATATTTGAATTGCGAGTCTGTCACCTCAGACGGAGAGACAGAGATGAAGGAAGGAACACAGACCTAACCCTGTAGATACCAAATGTGGACCTTCAATAATTCAGTTAGAAGTCACGCATTGTATCCAATTAGCTTGGAACATTAGAGCGAGAAAAAGGAGGAGGGGACAGCAGAAGTATTGGACTCCACATTCGGGATGCATGTGAACACGTACAATAAATGTGTGGCGCCAATATGTGGCGAGATTGGCACTCGAGCACCTGCAACCCTTTTTCGGGAGGAAGAATGGGTAGTATAGTTGGAAAGGATGTAAGTGTGGACAGAGAGAGACAGAGAAACAGAGAAACAAAGACAGTGAGACTCCGGAAAAGAAAATTGAAAGAGTACGTTGTCACTCTCTCCCTCTGTCTCTCCCACTGAGCTAGACGAATGTTTTCGCCGACCAGTCAAATCCTTTACTCTCTCCAGTGCTTCGGCCTAGTTAACTTTTAATGCCGGAAACATATGGGATTGCGCTGCGGTTTAAAGCCATCCGAGGCTTGTTAAAGAGTTACGTAGTGGAAGTACAGGTGAAGGAAAAATGGGAGAGACAGACTGAGAGGCAGAGAGACAAAGAGACAGAGGGGCGGAGAGACGGAGAGATACAGTGATAGAGACAGAGAGACGGCGACTTACCTTGAAATAAGCAAAGTTGTTGGCCAGTCGAGCCGTGGTCGCCATCTCCCTCATCCCAACAGCAACTGAGCAAAAATGGTAATGACCTCGGACCCCTTTTCGGCTCTACTAATCCCACCGCGAAGATTTATTCCTCTCAGAGAAGGCAACATTGGATTGAAGTTCGGATTGACGCACTTTCAGATGGGAATGTGAGAGACAGGAGCTCGTACTCTCTGTGGGAAACCGGTCCTTCAGAGACGTAGCCTTCTGAAAATTTTAAGACGATCCGACGGTGACCGAGCTGAAATAAACTCTTTGTCTCTCTGTCTGCTTGACTATCTGTCTCCTTATCTCTCTGTCTATCTGTGTCTTACTCTACTCTAGACTTGCGTTAGAGAGGAAAATCAGCGGGTTCCGAGGCAAGGATGCATGTCTTCCTTTTGCGGTGTTTTATAAGGTTATTTTTTTCTCTCTCTCTCTCTCTCTCTCTCGTGGTGGATAGTCACGAATGGATGGTAGCCTTTGAGAGGAAAACTGATCTGGATCTGTATCAGAGAGTTAGCGAAAGTGACTCGCAAACCAGCTCGACAATCGAACCAGAACTCTCCCCGACTATCTGTTGCAGTGTTCCTACAATTTTGTAGATGTTCTGAACTCTGTGACTATCCCGAAGTCAACAAAACTGGCCATCCTATTGAGGACTGTGAAAGAGACGAACCCTGGCTTCTTCCAGTGGCTGAGAGTCATAGAACAGTTTTCCCTTGACAGTCACGACCCAGAAAGAGAGTCGACTGGTGGTCCACCATAACATGCGAAGAAAGATTTATTGCCAAATGATCGAAGGATAACTATTACTCATTCCAATTGAACTTCTTGTCGTGAGTCTCTCCGGGATGTTCCAACTGGAGGTTGATCTTTCCGAAGTCATAGGTTTTGCGGGATCTAGAGCCGAGAGTCACGTAGTCTTCGGGGATTCTTACGGCCCAGCGCTTGTAGCCTTTCTGAACCAAGATGGTACGGGTGAGACTGCCACTGTCACTCTTGCATCAAACTCACGTTGGCTCTTTCTTTAGCATCCACATCACAGGCATGATGGAAGGTAACGAATGGGACGATTTCGGTCTGGCTGGCGGGGAAACTGAAGACAGTACGTGGATGGAATGGGAGGTATACTTACTGGGCGGTGTTTCCATCAATCATGAAGTTGCCAGTCACATAGGTTTGGACGGATCCGAGCAATTGGGAGAGGTCTGGAAGAATCAGTGTCGCTGTCTCTCTGTCTTACTCACCGTCAGCAGCATTCTTCTGATATACACGGAACAGTCTAATCTTCGCTCCCTCGTACGGCTTGGTTCCACAGAATAGCTGTCCTTTGATTGACAATGATCGGTTATGGACACTAGAAGGAACATCGATGCTCAAGTGATCATGATCATGAGCCAGAGTTCCAGCGAACAGAAGCGTGACTATGATAAGAATCATCTGAAATCGTGGACTATAGCAACTGAGAGACAGAGAGAAGAGTACTGAAAACAGCCAAGCATTTGGCACGGCTGTTTGTTGTCGTGTCTTGGGAGCAACAACAGACAGGACAGCTGTCTCGCTCTATCTCTCTGAATGAGCTCATCTTGTTTGTCTTTTACTGGATCCGGCAATGAGAAGTGGGTTTGATACTTGGGTGAGAGACAGAGGGACAGCAAGACAGGTAGGCAGAGAAACAGAGAGACAGGGAGACTGAGAGACTGAGGTTTCCAACCTCTTATATTGACTTCGGAGTCGACAGTCAAAGAGACTATGTTCTCTGAGATTTGATTTGTTCTTTTGAAGATTTGTATCTATCTCTCTGTCTCTGTCGGTTTGACTCATGTGCGCCTGTCGTAAGAATGTCAAAATGGTACCTGGGCACAGTCCCGAGCAATCCAGGTCTGAACACTCTCAGTCTCCGAGCCGAAGGCCGCATCGGGTTGCGGTAGGAATTAGAACCAGCAAATCGGTAGTGACGACTGGGAGTGGTATTTTGATATGAGAGATCTGGGGTTTGGGGGTCCTAAATGACTACTAGTTCAGTATTTACATGATATTTTCCAACAACTTATTCCCAAACTTCTTCCAGGAGCCAAACTTCGTATGGGATGACTTCCTATAGATTGTGGAGCTATGGTAAATGGACTGAATGAGAACAGCTCTCCAAGAACTAACCAACAGACACTGTACTCGTAAAGGTATAGCTGGAACTACTGCTGCAGCAAGAAAATATCAGGTCACTGACTGTCTCTGTGTCTCTCTGTCTCTTTCCTCATTTTTTTGAATCTTCTAGTTTTCAGATCATGTGAAGGCCTTGGTTGGTTCAAATCCGAATCGCTGTGAATCGCTCAAAAGCACCTCAACAATATAAAGAACGCACGAGCCATATATTCGAGGAGTAAAGGGTCTAGACGGGTCACGCCACGCTTTTTTTCATGAATCTTGACAAGTAATGACTCGACAAGATTATAGTCATGGCTTGACAGCTCGAAGTTCAAAGAGGAATCTATACCCTCCGTTTATGAATATCCTCTCTGGAGTAGGAAATTTTTAGGTCTCTTTCTGTGTTTCGGGCATACTTCTACAGAGTTCTCGAACGTATTCAGGCAGTCTTTCCAGCTTGGACAGAATTATCGGCACGTTTGAGCATTCCAATGGCATTTCAGACAATTACGTAAGCAACAGTCCGCAGGGCCAGAACCATGGACGCCTGTCTCTGTCTGTACTAACCTGAGCTGTATCAGTATTTCCTTGCGTCGAGCCATCCTTGAAGTATTGTTCTCATACTAGCCAATCCACATTCGATTCATGATTCTGGAAGCCATCTTCGTGGAACTCTGACTCCTGAAAGAAATAAGTTGGTGATCATGTAAATCATGAACTAGTCATTTAGGACCCCTAAACCGCTCGGAACTGTGCCCAGGCTCTAGTCACGAAACTTGAGAAAAGGGTTAGAGTATGAGTTCTAAAAAGTTTTTTTTTTTATTCATTTTGGACCCATTTTCAGTGAAAAAGGATCGCACCAAGAACAATGTTTCAGGACTGCGTTTTTAACTTCTCAGCTGAACCGACTATAATGCGTTTTTCAGGTACTCGAACAGGCTGGTCGGAGTTCTAGCCATGAGCAGCGACGCAGAATGCACTCGTTTCGGATGTCTGACGCTCTGGGGCCGGAGAAAGAGCCAGTTAGTTCGTGTTTGACTCAGATGAAACGCCTAGACTGATTCGTGTTGATGACCTTCTACCACTTAGTGAGACAACAACAGGTCGGAGCAGCCACAAATTAGTTAAAGTTGCTGATACGAGGGCAGGTGAGGTACTTTTACTGCCTTCACCATAAAAATATGGTTCAGAGGCGACTATCTCCTACTCCCGACGGCGGCCCGCGACATTCCGGACGAGGACAGGGCTCATCAGCTTTTCGGCGAGGCAGACTTCCTCAATCACGTTTTAAACGAGAGCAGATCTGTGAGTGTGCCATCTTTGCGACGTCTTACTCCAAAATGAGTGTCCCATCATCTGTTGCACTTCGTCCGTCCATCGCAGTCTTTGTCCTCCTCTTTGGCACAGTCGTAGCAGTCATGGCAGACTAATGAACTAATCGACAGTGAACTATTGCGCAAGAAGATGAGCATTTTACTTAAAAGAAAAAAGGGCTCTTTAAAAAGAAACCTTTCTGCCTTCAAGTCTCCTCTTTCTATCTCTAGCCGTTCCGAGACCCAGTCCAAGGGGCCAATGGCTGATTTCAAAACACCATTCTCTCCCCACCAGCTCGCCAGCTGGTTTGCTAGCTCTTTTCTCCTTTTTCCTGATCCCTGTAATCTCTCGTTGCAGAGTCTTGTGGAATATTTTAACCAAAACAGTTGTTTGTTTGCGAAGAGAAGGCCAGTTGAAAGTATTGCGTTGTTTTCACTCAGATTGTCACCTGGCATCAAGTGTCAGCAACCAAATTTTCTCTCATCTTTTTGGTATTTCGCGGGTAATTCGATGGTTTACATCAGCGCGGTGAGTTGTGCTCGTGGCGACTGTGTCTCTTTCGAAAATAGCTGTGTCAGGAACTTCCCGCCTCTATTCTTACCTAAAACTTCTCTCGACTTACGTTTCTTGAGCTCTTATAAAGATAGTCAGTCGGTCCAGTTCAGTAAATTGGACACGTGATTCTCTGAAAGTCTCCAAGACCTTCATGTACATTTTTTCTGAACAATCTTTTGGTCAATTCGAGTTTTCTGCCAAAAGAAAAAAAAATTCAAAAATGGGTCTTGAGACGAAAAGTCTTTTCGTACCGAGTGCATACTGTTTATGAGCGGTATTTGTCTTGATTTATGTCGGAAAAAAGGAGGCGTGCCTCCCAGGCAGTCGATTTCCCATATTTCCATCACAAGACCCAGTCTTATCGCCTATTTCACTTCATTTCAACATTATCTTTCAAAGCTCGTAAACATGTTTGGTCACATCGGCACTGTTCTTATTACAAACTTTACTCGATTTACGTTTGCTAAGCTCTTATTTTTATTTATTCCAATTATCCAGTCTTCGACTATTGCTGGTCTGATGTTCTTCCATTCCTGATTGTTTTTTGCTCATCACGAGTGTCCAGCCTCTCTTTGCACTTCATCGATCCATCGTAGGCGTTGTCTTCCAGACTGTCTTCTGTTCTCGAGTGGGATCCACTTTGATATCTCCAAAATAAGGTAATACTTCGGCAGGCAACATGCTTCGTTACAATTTACTTGCGCGCAAATTCCTATCATGACGCGGATGCATGTTTTACTATTTTTTCAAGCTTTTCCTAGTTTTGTCGCTCATTTCTGCTATTTTCCGTAAAACAACGTTTCAAAACAGAAAATCGAGGTTTATACCGCAATATCTTTCCAGTCCTTCCAGCGTCACTCCTCTTGAACTGTCTCTAAATACGAAAAAATGCTATTAAAACGATCTGTAGCTGTTACATATATTTTTCTAGAATCAAACAGACTGTTTTCACCAAAAAAAATTGAACGAAGCGTGTTGCCTGCCGAAGAATTACTCAAAATGGTGCAGCATTTTATGCTGTTGAGCCACTGAACCAATCGTTCAACCATTTTCCACACGTTCCCGAGATGAACCACGACAAGGTTATCCTCCCTATAACATTTTATATTACGTACACAGAATCATGGAGCACTGGTTCCCAATCACAACGACGCTTCCCTTCAGCGCTCGATGCCTTCCAATGCCGGCATGGGAGGACGAGACCCCCAAGTTTCCGTACAGCCTCATCATGCTAACATGGGACATTCGTTCAACCATTTTCCACACGTTCCCGAGATGAACCACGACAAGGTTATCCTCCCTATAACATTTTATATTACGTACACAGAATCATGGAGCACTGGTTCCCAATCACAACGACGCTTCCCTTCAGCGCTCGATGCCTTCCAATGCCGGCATGGGAGGACGAGACCCCCAAGTTTCCGTACAGCCTCATCATGCTAACATGGGACATTCGTTCAACCATTTTCCACACGTTCCCGAGATGAACCACGACAAGGTTATCCTCCCTATAACATTTTATATTACGTACACAGAATCATGGAGCACTGGTTCCCAATCACAACGACGCTTCCCTTCAGCGCTCGATGCCTTCCAATGCCGGCATGGGAGGACGAGACCCCCAAGTTTCCGTACAGCCTCATCATGCTAACATGGGACATTCGTTCAATCAATTTCCACACGTTCCCGAGTTGAACCACAACAAGGTTATCCTCCCTATAACATTTTATATTACGTACACAGAATCATGGAGCACTGGTTCCCAATCACAACGACGCTTCCCTTCAGCGCTCGATGCCTTCCAATGCCGGCATGGGAGGACGAGACCCCCAGGTTCTCCTACAGCCTCATCCTGCTAACATGGGACATTCGTTCAATCAATTTCCACACGTTCCCGAGTTGAACCACAACAAGGTTATCCTCCCTATAACATTTTATATTACGTACACAGAATCATGGAGCACTGGTTCCCAATCACAACGACGCTTCCCTTCAGCGCTCGATGCCTTCCAATGCCGGCATGGGAGGACGAGACCCCCAAGTTTCCGTACAGCCTCATCATGCTAACATGGGACATTCGTTCAATCAATTTCCACACGTTCCCGAGTTGAACCACAACAAGGTTATCCTCCCTATAACATTTTTCATTACGTCCACAGAATTATGGAGTACTGGTTCCCAATCACAACGACGCTTCCCTTCAGCGCTCGATGCCTTCCATGGCCGGCAAAAAAACCCGTAAGTATGACCGGAAGTCGGATAAGGAGAAACAGGATCCTGCCTACAAGCTCTTAAGAGCCAAAAACAACATCGCTGTACAAAAGTGTCGCAACAAGAAGAAGGAGATCCAGCGTGACAAGTTTTGAAAAATCTTCGTCAGGAGAACCTACCTCTCGAAGAGAAAATTGCCCGTATGACTCGTCCTTGAGCCTTTGTTTAATTCCCACTGCACATGAACACGTTGAATCGTAATAAGTTTAAAGTTTATAATTTTTATTTCCAGTTGTCTCTTCCTCCAGTCCTCTTCATCGAAAACACTCCAAAAACATAGGCAAAATATTTTTAAAAAAAAATCAATGATATTCCACTTTCCTGGGGGACTCCTGTGTTCCTACTTGTATACGTTTTTTGCGCCTTCTATATTTTATATTAATAAAAGCTGTTTGTTCCATGAAATCCGGTGGGATCAGGACAGTGACAGTGACAGAGAGACATACTAATCTCCAAAATGGTTTGAACTTTTCAGCCATCCTCACATCAAAATTGTCCAACTCAACGGATACTACTTTAGAAACCTTGACTATTGAAAGCTTCTTGAGCAGGCTGTGAGAGTAATACGTTGGCTTGAGCTCGTCTGGATTACGCCATTCAGAGAAAAAGAGCTTCTCAGGTAGTAGGATACTTTCAGTTTGAGCAATTTTGGAGCTCCAAAATTTTAAGTTTTGCAAATTTGCACCAGTGGCACGTAGTATGAGTCACTGAAGACTAGCAATTTGCAGAAAAGTATGGGGCATGTCAAGCTGAAAATTAGTTCATTGTCTCTCACTCAGGATACCTACCACATTGGAATCAACTACCACTTCCTCCGGCAGATCAAAAACTTTTGTAGTCTTACAAAAGTTTTTCTCTGCCGTCTGAAGAGCTGTAGAAGCTTGCAGCAGTTTGCCGACAGCCGGTACTGGTAGCGGAAAAAAGTCTTGTTATCTCAAAAAACTGAAAACTCAAAGTCCACAATCCTTTGCAAAAGATTATGTGTTCTGAAGGCTTGATGTAGTTCTTTTGTCTTCTCTTCAACTCTGCAGAAGAGTTCTGACTGATGTTAAATTCGAAAGTTGTGGACGCTTCACGGAACCAGTATCGATTTCATATCACTATCC
The DNA here is from genome assembly GCA_037178855.1 of Oscheius sp. JU75. Classification (NCBI taxonomy): domain Eukaryota; kingdom Metazoa; phylum Nematoda; class Chromadorea; order Rhabditida; family Rhabditidae; genus Oscheius; species Oscheius sp. JU75. The sequence goes on along the minus strand of JASJZC010000006.1, from coordinate 517,623 downwards.
CCAGAGACAATAAAAACTTGAACGAAGCCAATATTGCTGTATTCGTCCCTCTGTCTCTTTGTTTTTCTGTCTCCTTACCTCTGTCATGGAGTCAAACCTTCCTGTTTCGCTGTCTCCAGGCCCACCCAACTCACAGCCGTACTCTCTCGTCAGTCGATGGGAGAGACCCCGAGTATTCGCAGACAAACATTAGTTGCGCCAATGATGAGCCTAGTCTAGGAAGTGCCGTCTTAGAATCAATGATTATCCTTCAGACGCTGAGGCAACTATAGAAGTGAAAGTTTTGAATGGAAGTAGAAGAATTTGGTTAACAAACAGCCTCTTGCGAACCCTATACGATTCAGAAATTTGTCAGGATGCTTCGCAGCTTCACGAAAAAATGCAATTCTAACTCGTGATACTCTTTACAGATAGCGACATCCGATTGACCTCTTGGTCACACGGGGCCTGTTCTATTTACTCGCTACAGAGAGGGGGAGACCTCTCTTTCTCTCTCCCTGTGGCAGAGCAAAGGTCTGGCTGCCAGATGTGCCCCCGGACCTCGTTCCTCTCTGACCCTCTGACCCTCTGATCGAATAATATCACCTATACTCTCTTTTCTGCATAACAGCTCTGTTGATTGCCAGATGTCCTGCCCATCATGCGCTCATCCCAAGTTTGCAGAGAGACTGAGAGATAGAGAGAGGAAAATAGTGAAATATTTTAGAGTGAGGCAGAGAAACCTAGGGACAGGAGAGATAGAGCGACAGAGAAACAGAGAGATAGAGAGGCAGAGAGAAAAAGAGACAGAGAGATAGAGAGATATGAAGACATGAAGATAGAGAGGCATAAGAACAGATCAACAAACCCAACAAGTACATCTTTCCTTCCTCCCCACACGACCCCCTCTCCTTTATCATTATTCCTGCCGTTTGCCATAATTCCCGGTCTGTCTCTGTCTCTCTCCCCCACTCGGCCGTGTGCTTCTTATCAGCCGCGCACTTTGCCACACTATGTCTCTCTACTCTCCCCAGATCACGTGTTCTATCCTTTTTTTTCAGAAAGAGAGAGTGGGCTGGTACTGTTCTTCTCTCTTCGGCTAGCCCTTTTCTCGCCATGGCACCCCCAAACGATCACCCCGTCTCCAAAGACACTCCTGATATCGAGGTAAACCTTTCTTGGACACAACTTCTAGGGGTCTAATGGTCTTTGGACTACGCGGGAAAGATCAGGCAAACACACTTGAGACTAGGAGGTCGGTTGCAAAAAAACTTTTTGCGCATTTCCCCTGCTGTCTCGACCAGAACATTGTTTTTCCCTATACACTGTCGGTAGAAACTAGACCGAAAATCTTAGAATCTCTGCCCGTACAAGACCTTCTGATATCTAAAAACAGTAATTTTCACTTATAGAATAGAAAATATGGAAAATGCGACGATGCGGTTCTAAAATCTTTGAATTTACCGGGAAAGCTTTGGAAGAGAGACAGAGTACCAAGGGAGAACCGGTCTGCTACTGATTTTTGGTTTTGCGAACAGTGTGGCTGCAATGGCAAAAAGAGTCGAAGACAAGAATATATGAAACATATGCGAAAAGGCAGGCCAGGAGGTCTATCTTTTGACATAACTTCAATGGGAGAGAATAGTGAAACAAATTAGTGTTTATTTGGCTTCTTCGGACAAAAACTTTTTACGTTCAACTTGAAATCATTCTTTGCCTAAAGTTTTATCTTCGTATTTTTTGGTCTTCTGCGGATCGAAGGAAATGGGCAGCCGCGTGACATTGAGAGTTGATCAGTCAGGCAAAACGGTGGGAAAACTGTGCCTACCCGACATGAGTCTGGGCAATTGGGCCAAAAATTCGGTTTTGTCTCTCTCTCTCTCTCCTTTTTTCTTTCAAAGTACGGTAACCTGTTTGAACGAATATTGCTATTCCCCTTCATTTATCGCTTAAACTGGTGGCAAGCAGTCTAGATAACACCGCCCATTTGGATAACAGGCTAGGACTTATGATTCGCAGAACGAATGATAACAGCTCCACGGAGACAAAGATAGCAGACACACGTGGACTTTCGACCGTTTTTTGATTTAGAGATTACAAATCGATTTTCAGAGTCTGCTGGCACTGAATCCTAAAGTGAACAAGTACGCCAAAGCTGTGCCCTCCTATGACACAAAGAAGAACAAGGCAAATTGGAAGAGAAATGCCGAGAAGGGCTGCGATACTGTGAGTTTTATTTATGAAAAACGATTAGGTGGTTTTTGAATCGTGTAGATAGGTTTCTGGGTCGTGTAGATTGGTCAAAAATGTAGACCGTTCGACCACGCGGGTAGAGCGCCGCACAGTTTTTGTGAAGATGTAGAGACTGGGAACTGATTATACTGTGGAGCAGATTCAACCAATTTTCAGCAGCATTTTTTGGTTGAAGCCGGCGTTTTTCACCTTGTTGATGTTCTGCAAAGTTGCAGATTTCTATTCGCTCTAGAACCTTTCAGAACATTGCAAAACTTGAAAGTCGATTCATGGTACCGAAAACGAGGAGTTTAAAAAGCTACCATAATTGTTCCAGAAATGTGGCCAGAAGCTGGAGAAAGACTTCCGTGATATCAAACACACCACGCTATCAGAGCGCGGAGCTCTGAGAGAAGCCTTGAGATGTCTAAAATGCGCTGACGCTCCCTGTCAGAAGTCCTGTCCCACCCAGCTCGATGTCAAGGCCTTCATCACTTCGATCAGCAACAAGAACTACTACGGAGCTGCTCGTCAAATTCTATCTGATAACCCTCTCGGACTGACCTGCGGAATGATCTGTCCCACCTCGGATCTCTGTGTTGGAGGCTGTAACCTTCAGGCCTCTGAAGAGGGAGCAATTAACATTGGTGGGCTCCAGCAGTTCGCCTGTGACGTCTTTAAGAAGATGAATATCAGACAGATTGTCTCAAAGGAGGTCAGAGAGAATAGGACGGCTGCTCATAGTCAGCCTGTGGCTTTGTTGGGTGAGTGTGACAGAGAGAAAGACAGAGAGACAAGAATACAAGGAGATAAGGAGACAGAGACAATGAGGTCCCTTTACAGGCTGCGGTCCTGCCTCCATCTCATGTGCCTCTTTCCTGGCCCGTCTTGGCTACACCGATGTCACCATCTATGAAAAGAACGAGTTTATCGGTGGACTTTCCAGCTCTGAAATTCCCCAGTTCCGTCTGCCATACGATGTAGTCGACTTTGAGATCCAGCTGGCCAAGGATATCGGAGTTAAGATTGAGACTGGAAGAGCGCTTCACAAGAACGACCTGACTCTTGAGAAGCTGAAGGTAGGGTGACAGTGACAGCGAGTGACCGTGTCCTTTCAGAACAACGGAGCCAAGGCAGTCTTCGTCGGAATCGGTATGCCTGAACCGAAGAAGGTCGGCGTCTTCGACGGTCTGACCCAGGAGCAGGGCTTCTACACCAGCAAGGACTACCTTCCATTGGTTGCCGCTGCCAGTAAACCCGGAATGTGTGGCTGCAAGTCATCGCCACTGCCGACTCTCAGAGGACGGGTCATTGTTCTCGGAGCTGGAGACACTGCCTTCGATTGCGCCACCTCCGCTCTCCGCTGTGGAGCCAGTCGAGTCACAGTCGTCTTCCGTAAAGGCTTCACTGGAATCCGAGCTGTCCCGGAAGAAATGGAGGCTGCCAAGGAGGAGAAGTGCGAGTTCATGCCGTTCTGTTCCCCAAGGAAAGTCAATGTCAAGGATGGCAGAATCGTTTCGATGACATTCGCCCGGACTGAACAGGACGACAATGGAGAGTGGTACGAGGACGATGAGCAGATCATCTCTCTCAAGGCTGACTATGTCATCTCGGCCTTTGGATCGACTTTGCTGGACAAGGATGTGATTGATGCTCTGGCTCCAATCAAACTGAACCGATGGGGAGCTCCGGACGTTGACAGAGTGAGAGAGACAGTGAAAAAGAGCACAGAGACTTTCAGAAGACCCAAGGAACCTCGGAACCATGGGTTTTCGTAGGAGGAGACGTAGGTGGAGTTGCTGAAACGACTGTGGAGTCGGTCAACGACGGCAAAGTCGCTGCCTGGCAGATGCACAGATATCTTCAGTCTCTGCATGGAGTTGAGGTGTCGGTCGAGCCGAAGCTGCCGATGTTCCATACTCCTATCGATGAAGTAAGAAAAGAGACAGAGAGACATTGAAAGACAGACCACTGTACCTTCTCCCTTTTAGGTAGACATCTCCGTCGAAATGTGTGGTGTCAAGTTCGAAAACCCCTTCGGTTTGGCCTCTGCTCCTCCAACCACATCTGGTCCCATGTGCCGTCGTGCCTTTGAACAGGGTTGGGGCTTCATCCTCACCAAGACCTTTGGTCTGGACAAGGATCTCGTGACCAACGTCAGCCCTCGAATTGTCCGCGGTTCTACAAGTGGGCCAATCTTTGGACCCAACCAGGGCTCTTTCCTGAATATTGAGCTGATTTCGGAGAAATCTGCTGCTTATTGGCTTCAATGCATCCGTGAACTGAAAAGAGACCATCCGACCAAGATTATCGTCGCTTCTATCATGTGTGTCTTCAACCAGCAAGACTGGGTCACTTTGGCCAAACTGGCCGAGGAGGCTGGTTCCGACATCCTGGAACTCAATTTGTCTTGTCCTCATGGAATGGGAGAGAAGGGTGAGTGGCTTTGTCCCTCTGTCTCCCTGTCCTTCTGCCCTTCTGTCTCTATGTCTCTGTGTCTCTCAAAGGCCTCGTCTTCCAGGAATGGGTCTCGCCTGCGGTCAAGACCCCGAAATCGTTCGCACCATCTGCAGCTGGATTAAGAGCTCTGTCAAGATTCCCTTCTTCCCCAAAATGACCCCCAACATCACCGACATCCGTGCCATTGCCAGAGCAGCCAAAGAAGGTGGAGCCTGGGGTGTTACTGCCACTAACACTGTCTCTGGTTTGATGCACATGAAGGCTGACGCCACCGCCTGGCCAGCTATTGGAGATGGACAGAGGACGACTTATGGTGGAATGTCTGGTTCAGCCATCCGACCCATCGCTCTGAAAGCAGTGTCGGCTATCGCAAACGACATGGACGGCTTCCCGATCATGGCTACAGGAGGTATTGAGAGTGCCGAGACTGGACTAGCCTTCCTTTCAACCGGAGCTTCAGTCCTTCAGGTATTCTGATCTCTCTGTACTCACTCTCTGTCTCTCTCCAGGTCTGTTCAGCTGTCCAGAACCAGGATTTCACTGTGGTCGAAGATTACTGTGTTGGACTGAAGTGTTTGCTCTACCTTAAGGGACTGAAGTCTTTGAAGGACTGGGACGGTCAGTCTCCCCCCATTGAGAAGCACCAAAAGGGCAAGCCTGTCACCATTCACGAGACTGTAAGTTGTATATAACTGACAGAAATTGACATACTATAGGGTTTGTCCAATTTTGGAAAGTTCCTGAAGGAGAAAGAGGATCGCGACGAAAAGAAGCTCCTGGAGTCGGACCTCCTGTCCAAGGAGGGAATTCACTATGCTTCTAGACCAGACGAGAGACCACACGTGGTTCCTACTGTCCAGGATGTCATTGGATCGGCTCTTCCAAAGATTGGTCCCTATGTGACTTTGGATAATCAGAAGCAGAAAGTCGCTGTCATCGACGATGTGAGTGAGAGACAGAGACAGAGACATTCCATTTTCAGGACATGTGCATCAATTGTGGAAAGTGTTACATGACATGTAACGATTCCGGCTACCAGGCCATTTCCTTCGATGCCAACACTCACCAGCCCCATGTCAATGAGGACGACTGTACTGGCTGTACCCTCTGCTATTCTGTCTGTCCAATCCCGGAGTGCATCCAGATGGTTCCGAGAAAGGGAGCCTGGAAGGCTCCGAAGCGTGGAATCAAGCCCGAGGTGGAACCTGGAACTCCGACTGTGGTGAAAGTCGACGCCAGAGGAAGAGTGCTTCTCGAGAATTGAGGAGAGAGCTTATCATGAGAGATTCTATATATTTGTTTGTTATGTTTTTGTGAGCACATTAAAGTAACATTAACAGGGTGATATAGTGATTTAGATCAAACAGAAAAATGACCACCAAGGCTGTCGCGGCTAATTTATCGTCCAGGTGTCACTTTTCTTCTCTATCGCCACTCCTTGTACTTTCTCTCCCCCTGCCACAGTTTTCCAGTTCCTAATTGAGACAGAGTCGAATGACAGTTTTTTTCGCCTGACGGAATCCATCATCTTCTCCCACAAATCGGCTCGATTTACGTTCTAACACCCTTTTTCTGCAAGGATGTTGCGAAGGTCAGTTCATTTATCATCTCTTTGTAATCTCGTGTTATTAAAGTGTTATTGAAAAAAAGGATCCCAGTCCGACATAAAGTCAGGCCAGAGCCCTATCCCCTTGCAAAAAGCGGTATTTCTCCCTAGCCATTCTCGAAGCTACTTCGGTAAACTCGTTCTACAACGATCATGGTCTGAGGGTACCGCTGGTACGATCACTTGAGCCCGAAAGCTGACTCAAAGATCCAGTACCCGATATATATGGGATTGACCGGCGAAAGATGATACGGGGGTGACACTGGGGATCCCAGCGGTATCTGAGATTTTACGGGTGGGACACGGGAGACGAAAACTAAATTGTTCTTTACAGGTCCAACAAAGAATTTGGAACAAAGTGATGTTTTATAAAGCTGTAGACTTTGACATGGTCTACAACTTTGCAGAATATGCTTTACCCCTGCTGTTTCTCCGTTTCTCTGTCTCTCGGACTTTCCTTCACTCTGTCGCTGTCTCAATCTCTCTGTCTCTCTGTGTATTTGACACCAAATCCCCCGCTAGCTTAACTAAGAGCATCGATTCTGATTCACCTTATCTGTGCTTATCGTCCAAGCCCTCTCGCCTTTAGAGACGGTCTTGTTTGCCTTTCCGGCTGTCGCTCTGCCTGTACGTTACTCAACAAACTATGCCTATATTTACGAGCCATAGAGAGTGTGTGTGTGTCTTTCTGTATTAGTAATTTTTGTTTCGACGATTCAGTTTTGAAGTTTCAAATTATCTCGAGAGATATGCCCTCTAATTTTTTAGTACACTCACCCAGCTACGGGAGGGGCTTTTATCACTAATGGCACTACGACTTGCAGTCAGCCGTAAACACAAAAATCTTGGGTTCCACCGCTCATCGGCTTAGAATTCGAACTGTTTTCTACGAAACCCTATTTTGGACTGTCCTTTTGCGTATTATCTTGGCATCTCCTCACAAGAATTATGCCTAGGGAGTCTTTCCTTTTAGTTCCCTCTTCGCTTCTTTTTGGGTCATCTAACAGATCTAATGTCGTTCTGTCCGTCTGTCTTTGTACTATTTATGCTCTGCCAACTGTCCCTACATTGTTTCCATGAGAGGCTCAGGCAAAACGGCTTTTCTGACAGTACATCTTTCAGGGACATGTCCTCGAGTCCCCCACTTGGGGACCCGTTGCCCAAGATCAACAAGTTTGTTGGTGAATCCTTCGGCAGTTCATCGAGCGTCCGTACAATTTATGCCGGAGCAGAAGAAGGTTTGCGAGCCTGCTTCTTAATTTAGGACCCTGTTTACCTATTGATAAAGAATCGATTTCGCGACTGGCACAGTTTGCAGACCAACTGAATCGGGAGAGTCGAGTAATTCTGTTGATTGGACCAGCTGGATCGGGGAAGAGCTCGCTAATTGACTTCCTCTGTAATCATTTCTATGGAGCTTCGCTGGATGGAAATGATCGGTACCATATTGCGAATGAGGTGAGGGAGAGAAATCAAGAGGCAGAAGGAAAGAAAGGCAGAGAGACAGAGAGACAGAGGGACAGAGGGAGACAGAGATGGTGAGCCAATCTAAACTCTTCTAGAAGTTCGGATCCTCTACACCGGACAAATCTATCACAACCTATGTTTTCAATGACACAATCATGGATTTCCGACCCATCGTCATTGACACCCCAGGGACTGGACAGTACAGAGAGGCGGAAGCCCTCTCTTCCCTTCTCTACAACTGGGTTCAAGAGAACAGTCGTCTGAGGATCGATGTCGTCGGAGTTGTCTTCTCAGCCACCGTCAGAATGACTACCGAGGAGGAGAATCAGCTCCAGAAGGTTAGTCTCTTTTCAGAATCAGCATCTTTGTCTTTTCAGACCCTGGACATGTTCCCTGATCGTCTTCGCAGTAACTTCTGCGTTTTCATGACTGGAAGTGACGGTTCTCCGAAGCCTGACACCCTTTTGAGAAGGTTCAATCTCCAGGACGTGAAAACTTTCAAAGTGAACACGTCATGTCTCTTCCAGCAAAGACAGAGTGGGTCATCGTGTGAGTGTCCTCATAGTTCACTGTCTCTGTCTCTGTTACTATCTTTCACTGAACAATTCCAGACGATGCCCTCCAAGAGCATCTTCGTGGAACCTACTGGAGAATGACCACCGGCAACTTCACCGAACTCTCCTTCCATATTAAACAGCTGCATCCCTTGACTTTCTCCGGAGCCGAACCAGAACTTCCGTTCACTAACAACGGCAACCGATCCTCGTCTGGCAGTTCCACGGTCAGCACTGTCATTCACACGGATCCGACGATACACAAGACTGTGGAGACGAAGACAACAACTTATGGTAGTGGCAAGGCCTCGACCACCTATACCACGGTCAAGACCGATCATGGGAGAACGACAGAAGAGACTACCATTCTTCATCCACCCAAGCCTGTTTATGGGAAGCCGACAGGTCCGCCACCACCCCCTCCTCCTCCTCCTCCGCCTCCGCCTCCTCCACCTCCTATTGGACATGTGCCAGGGTAGGGACTGTGACTCATCTTCTGATAATCTAGCTCCCACTTGACTTTTTACTAACTGATAACTTTGAGGAGACCGAATGAGTAACTGCTTCCCGTAGAGTTCAGACTGACTCATGATCCTGTTGTTCCAAGACCAGAGAACTGAATTTAGGATGTCTCATGGGAGCCAGATGACTACTGAACATTTATTAGACGCTGGCTCAAAGTTTTTGGGTATTCTTGTCTGACTTTCTAATGTCAACAGTTCTCTGGTCTTGGAACAACAGGATGAGTAAGAGTACATCTAGACTCTTGTCCCGGACATACCCTCTGAATTTCCTCTTCATAAGTGACTACTGACTGATCTGCGCGGCTCTGAATTCTCACATCAGTCCGTCCTTGGCTACCAATTAGAGTACATTGTAGTTCAGTGACAGACTCTCGTACCCTGCTTGTCGCGGTGTCTGTTTCTCTTGACTCTTGCTTTGGAACAGTCTGCCCACTTCTTATCCTATATTTCAGCCCAACTACACCATCAGGAATGCCACGGACTCTGCTTCAAGACATTCGGAAGCTCCGACAGTAAGCTCCCTTTCCATTTTATCCCAATAGAATCTTTAGTCATGGCTCAAGTAGTGAAGAAGACGACGTCATAGTTGTAGAGTATGAGCACCCAACCCCGCCGGAAGTCGTCGTGATGAAGAAGAGTCCGACACCACCGAAAATAGCCTCTCCCGAGAGTTCCCCTCCTCGGTTGGAAGAGTTCCCTCCTCCAATGAGGGACCTCTCGAGAGCTTATGACCTGCCGCCTGCGGAATTTTACAAGACTGTGACGGTGGATGAGAGTGGGACGACAACGCGGTTCAGTTCTAGTTCCTTCAGGGAAGGGACAAGGGTCAGTGTTGGTGGGCCGAGATATGATGAGGTTCCAAAGACGTGAGTTGATTGAGAGACAGAGAAACAGAGAGACACAAAGACAGCGAGATAGAGACAGAGAAACAGCGCCAATTTCCAGATACACCCAAGAGAGATCCAACGAGATACCCCCCTCGAATCTGGCATCTGATGTCACCACGACCTACTCTACTGTCGCCTTCATGAATGATGGTGGTACAACCACAGTCGACCAGATGAAAACCTACGTTCCGGTCAAGACGCAGGCCATTACTCCACCCCGTAGCTACAATCCGTACGAGAGTCAGAGTCGCAGTCCTCCGACACCTTCGACTGTAGTTCTGAGAACACCCCAAACGCCTTTGGGCGCGCCACGATTGTCTCAACAGATGCGTCACAGCCAAACGGACCTCAATCGACCCTTTTCTTCTCCGCTGGATGATATGGTTTGGCTGCGATCGCAGTCGACAAGACACGAGCCACAGAGTGATGTTGTGAGGTGAGTCAAGAGTCGATTGCACTAGAAATATTGTTCAGGTATGTCTACGATGTTGGCTCTAGGTCCCATAAAGGGTACAATGTTGGCGGAGGGGAGAGAAGTTCCCGGTCGAGCTTCAGAGGCAGCACGGAGATCAGGAAGCGAGAGTCGAAGTGAGCCACTTTCTCTCTTCTCGACTCATCCTCTTTCAGATCCCTCGAAACCATTACCAGAACCGAGAGCAAGCCATACTTTGAAGCCTCAGGTTTCACCATCACTCGGACACCTCAACGTTCATTGACCTCTCTTCATCGCAGTTTTCCTGAACTCAGCGGTCCAGAGTTGGTACATTCCGAGGACAACTATGCCTATATTGATCCCTTGACCAAAAAGAAGAAGCCAGAGGTGGCTGTGTCTCCAGCACAGCGATCACCGAGGCGGGAGACTGTCATCGACTTTCCAATGCCGAATCCGCCCTTTGTGAGGAACGATGAGTTGAGGAAAAGTGTCAGGAGTCCACCGGGAACACAACATGAGCCGGTGATGGCGGCTCAACCCATTCCAGCTAGAAGGACATCTGCTCCGAGGACTGGAGGTGCGAGACAGAGAGACAGAGAGCCAGAGATACAGCTAGGCAAAGTGACAGAACTGGATTTTTTCAGACCGCCGTTCTGGAGTATATCCACCTCCAGAAAATGTAGACAACCGTGACAATCCACAGTATTCCATCGTCGGAGGTCCAGTAGTCTTGAGAGACCAGCCAGGCAGAAATACTCTGCCAAGAGACCAGGTTTCCAGAGAACTGAGAGACAGAGAGGCCTACTTGAGGTGAGTAGAGAGTCTGAGGCTCTATTAATATTTCTAGGGAGACTAATGTGGATGTCCAGAGGCAGTCTTACCCTCTCCCTCCTTCAAGAATCTATGAGAACATTCATCCTCCACTGCGATACGAGAATGTCGATCAGATCGGACATGGTGTCACTCCAAAGAGTCAGGTTGGACAGGGAGGTACGCCCGGTAAGAACCTGTCCAAAGAGAGTATGAGTCAAGTTTCAGTGTCTCCTCAAAGAAACGACATAATGATTCCCCAGGAGATGAGAGAGAACCGTGCCCCGATCCATGTTACTGTCGAGATGAAGCCGAAGAATCAGGTTGGACAGGGAGCTGTCCCGATGAGGGAACAGAACCGTGGGGCTCCTCCCAGATACGAGCCACCACCTCATCTACCTCCTCATGGGTACAGGGATCAGGATTATGGGGATAATTGGGATCAGGAGACGACTATTATGACTCATCAGGTCAGCTGCGCTGTCGGTCTCCCTACTATTCTGTCTCTCTGTCCCCCTGCCAATCAAACAATACTCTTTCAGCAATCCGGCCACCGTTCCCGTGGCCGTGAAGAGAGTCGGGTCCAGGGACAACGACCACCGGACCTCAAGATTGGTGAAGAAACCACAGTCAGAGGAGGAGTCGTGCAAGGAACAGATCCCCGTTCTCCCGGACCTCCTCCCTACCCGAGACAGTACCCGAACACGCCCGATGCTCGTGGAAGAGCTGGAGGTGACGACAGCGGTCAGCACTTGTTCCTTTGTGTCCGTCTAGAAACCTAGCCTTGCACTTCCAGTGACTCTTACTTGACTACTGTTTGCAGATCCGGAGTATGGACGTGAAGAGACCACATTGGTAAAGAGCTCGATGAAGGGAAAAGGCAGAGGACGGTACGGATACACCAAACAGGGGCAGGGACAAGGTGGAATGACGACGAATGTGACCACGACAGAGACGACTACCCGGGGAAAACAAAGGTGAGAAAGTCAGAGACAGAGATATGGCTTTCCAGAAAACGGTGGCGAATAAAGAACCGTACCTCTTATTACGGCAACGAATTTCCCCACTTTACCCTAAAGTACATTCTCGCCACCTGTTGCCCGATTACTGTAGCTTTATTTGCGCTGATGTGTCTCACATACTACCTCATCCGGATGCTAACCGACTCGCGAATGGGCTATTACTAACTTTCAGGCCGAAGAGAGTCACCATCTTCGCCTTCAAGCCCTGCTCCTATACCAACAGTCGAGACTGCTGCCTCAATGTGCTCTTCTTCATCGTTGCACCGCTATTTATTCTAGCCATCATACTAACCATCATCATTATCTCAATCACCGCTAAATAGACCATTCTGTCAGGACGACACGCTCAAAACTACTGCCATATCTTAACTCATTAGATCCACTTGTGGGAAAGTGGCGGACAAATTGGAAATCAGGGATTTCGGGGTGGGACCCAAAGTTCCCGTCACGAATTTCCTGATCACCGATTTAGAATCTTTCCGCTCCGCTTCCCCATTATTGAACTCTATTTTCCCACCTAATTTGCATTCAGAATCAGAGTTTTCTAATAAAGTTATTTAGGATGCTTCTTTTCAAAATTTTGCGTACTTTTTTGTTAGAAATATACAAAGCTTTCCTATTTTTCGACTATAAATAGGGAGCTGGTTCAATTCCCGAGACAAAACTACAGCGATGACCGAAACCTTCAAGCTGATCTTGGACCCCGCTGAAAAGATTCTCTTCAAGAGCAAGAAGCTCGGAGGTGGCAAATGCTACTGTCAAGATCACGAATCCGCTGAAGGAACGCATAACATATAAGGTGAGACTGTTAGCAAGTGAGTAGGGATTCTGAGAGTCAGTGCTACGGTAGTTGACTTTTTGAGGTTCCATGTATGCACGATATGAAACTACCTAAAGCCCCATTCACAGGGACAGGAGTGGTGATCGGGCTAAACTGGCCCGATCTGGCGCGTCCTATGACGCCTTTCCAATATCGTCGTAAGTTGTTGCTGAGGCCATACACACGGACACACAGATCCTTATAACTGTTCATAGGAAAAGCAGTGCAAGAGTGAGTACAGTATTCATCGTCGGATCCTTTAGAGATGTTTGGCTCTACAAAATAAAGATTCATCAACACTTCACTAACCTTCATCTTCCTCTCCAATTGTCATAGAGCTGGTGACAGAACTTTACAAAATAATTTTCAAACGACTTGCCAGACGGCGTTCATCTTGACTCAATTCGGTATTTTGTTGCAGACCAAACTCTTAAACCAGAAATCCTAAGATTTTAGATGGGTTCATGTGCAAACTAAGAAGTTTGCGCGTTGTGAAAACAAACATAAAGAAAGAAAAAAGCATAGTCACAGATAAAAGACGGAAAAAAAGTTTAAAAAAAAAAAGTTGTGCGAATCCGAACCAGCAAGCAATTGCATCCCAGCCCGCCGCGCAAAATCATCTGTTCATGTCTGCTTGTCTGTCTCTCTAGCTCGAAGCTGTCTACTTCAGAAGACTGACTCTTAGGCCCCCCGCGCCGCGTACGATCTGGTCCGAGCATAAGAGCGAACCGGAAACGAAGAAGCTCTACGCCGATTTCAAGAAGGAGGGAGGAGATGAGAAGAAAGAGAAGAAGAAGGAAGAGAAAAAGGAAAAGAAGAAGGAGGAAAAGGAAGAGAAAAAGAAAGAGGATGAGGAGAAGAAGGAGGAAAAGAAGGAACAGGGCAAGGAGGATGAGAAGGAGAAGGACGAGAAAAAGTGATCTACTCTCTGCAGAAAGAGTAATAAAAGGTTGTGAACCGTTGAAATGTCATTGTGATAGAGAAACAGACAATGACAAGGACGGAGACAGTTGATGACCCAGAGAGAATATTTAAATCAATTCACCGTCCCCTTCTCTTCCTTTCTCGACTTATTTATTTTTCTCGCAGCTCTTTTTCTTTTAGAACAGCTGACTGTTATGGTCCCATTCCGGCAAACATGCCTTCTTCAAGTTTTTCGATCTGCGCACAAGATACGACTCTCATTCTATGGCTACAAAACTTTATTCGACATTACTACATGGTTACAAAGTGAATATCTTTTTCTCTCTATCTTTCTATGAACAATTGTGTTAATTTCGGGTGGACGTAATATACAGCAGTGGGGACTCGTGCATTAAAAAATTAGGGGGGCCTGGAATGATTTTCGAGAATATCACGTTGTGAAAGAGGGAAAATAAGTGAGATTATTTGACGGCTACCGCTTCTCCTCCTTCGGTGTCAATCTGCTTGCCGAGATACTCCCAGTTGTGAACCATGAGCTTTTGGACGGCCAAGAGGGCGTGGTAGCGGACGTTGGGGTCTTCGGCTGTCAGTAACCTCATCACGGCCTGCTTGCCTTGGTACTGCTCGATGACACTGAAAGATGGGGTGTTGGTACCGTCTCAGTCTCTTTTTGTCTCTGTCAGTGTCTCTGTCTCTGTTCTTGTTACTGTCATTGTTCTGCCTCTGTCCAATGTGACTCTCGGTCTCCTTCACTGCCCAATATCAATCGCACTATCTCTGTTTTCTGTCTCTCTCTACTACTTCTCAAAACTACTGTCCTTGTCTCTCTTCCTCTTCAAATTCACTGTTTTGTGTTTCTGTCATTCAGCCTGGTCACTGTCCTACGAGCATGTCCTGTCATCAAAATGTCGCATTGTTTACGTCACGTCACGAAAAATCAAAACGTCATTTTCCGCCTTTGCAATGTTTGAAAAGTTGTAGTCCTTGTCAAGTACTACAACTTTGCATAACCCCGAACCAAACCATTTTTCACCATTTCTCTGTTCCTCCATCAATTTCGGCTTAAATAAAGAGCTGGAAACGTACGTTTTGCCTCTCGGATAGTGACGGACGTATTCGCCGATGTCGTGGGCGGCGACACAGAGGATCAGGGGGTCCTGACTATGTTCCAGTAGGCGAATAAGAATCTTGATCAGCTCAAAGTTCTTCTCGTTGAATCGAGGGGCATTCTCGCGCCAGAACTTGTCCGATTTGTGGACGGGAGACCACTGGAGACGGCCTGATCGGACCTCGCTGCAGTACTCGTCGAAGCTGCTCAAGTCTTGGACCGAGAGATGCAGCTGCTCGTTCAGGAATTCGATGTCTTCCTGAAAAAAAGGACCTATTTTTGCGATTTTTCGATTACTGTCATGACTACTCGGGCGTCCCATGGTATTGTTAGACCCACTCACTCTGTCAGTGTTTACTATCACCCATTTAGATTGTCGCTTTTCAATCAGCCTTTCAGATCGTTTCAGACCTACTGTCTCTCTTTGCCACTGTTACAGAGAGCAAGGTGCCTCTTTCTGTCAGAGATCATCTGTCACGGACTTCCCCCTCCCCCGCCTGTAGACTGTCTGTCATGTCACACAGTTTTAGTCAATCTCTGCCAGTCAGAACTTTTCGACTTCTGTCATCTGTGTACTGCCACTGTTCATTTCTCTGCGGTCTGTGTCATCCACAATTTGTTCATCTATGGCTATGAATCGGAGCAACCCCGGTTCGATCACTGCCAATGTTTTTGGAGTATCTGAGAGCGCGGCCATACCGTCAAAACGGCTGGTTCTGAACACTAAACTGCTCAAATGGCTACTGGCCAGTTTCGTTTTCAATGAAGCGAAAATATCTTCCAAGCCTACCTCAAGATCCGGATCATCGTACTTCTTCGCGTCCATCAGCTCCAGCGTCTTCAGGGTCTTGCACTGGACCATCTGGAGGGCCGCCTCGCGCTTGATTTCCCTCTCTTCGACCTGAATTTCGCCAATCTGTTCGGGGAAAAAAGCCTCCAACCTTGTTCAAGATGTTGCTAAAAGTGGCCAGAATGATGCGGACGACCTTTTCCTTGCTGCTCTCGGACAGAATGTCCCCAAGGGCCTGGATCAGACCAAGTGAGGGCGCCTTGCTGGCAATCTCCGGGCTGAAAGTCAGGCACCAGATGGCAAAAATGAGCTGGTATTGAAGCTGGAAGTTGGCCTTGCCGGTCAAGGCGGCAATGATCGACTGGATGCCGTCTGCGGCCACGAAGGCGTGTCTGAAATATGAATTTGTGTGTTTTAATGGGAAATTTCCCCCACACGTAAACGAGTAACGAATGTGGGCTTTTTGAACTTGAATTTTGCGGCGGGAAGCTCAAATTTATAGAATTCAAGTGTTGTGACAATTTTTTGTGCTTTACACTCATTCTCACGGTATCCAAGTTTGCTCAATCGATCAGGATTATTTTCTGCTCTTGAAAACTCTACTTTAGCCGAAAAATTACCAAGAATGGAGAAAATTGATGAAACACTGATTCTATCTTGTATGGTCATTTTCTATTTTTTTTTCTGATAATCTTTGCTTTGACTTTGGTCCTGAATCGATTAAACACACTGAGAAACCGAGAAAATGTGATAAGGCATCAAAAATTATAAAAAATACAATTAGAGGGAAGTTCACGACTTTTTTGAGAAGAAAAATAGACAAAACGTGTACCTATAGGGCTCGATCCGGAGCATCATTTGGAGACAGCGGGCTGTGGTGTTCATGTACTCGTTTGTCTGAAAAATTACCAGGTTTTTTGGCGGAAAAATGGGTGCTGCGGACAAAAAAACTCACCTCTGGACAGTCCCAGCCCATCTGCAAGCAACACGCACTTGGGTCTGGAACTGACATTCGTCTTAGGACCCGTTTGAAGTTTGGCGGTCCACTTTCAATACGATTTGAGTTTTCGCCAAAAAATGTCAAGCGGGTCCCGAGACGAATGTCGAGCCAGGCCCGTATGCCCGCTATTTATAAACGCCTGCTTGGACTAAAACTCACACTACGCAGCTGATCTTTGAGGAAGGAGAAATAATAGTTGAGCTCCGAGCCCTCCATGTAGGAGGCTTCCTTGCCATTGCAGGCCAGCTTGGCGATGATCGAGCTCATCTGAAAGTTGCTATTTTTAGTCCGCGACTCCTCGGAAAAAAAAAACAGAGTGAGCCATTCGGAAAAAGCCGGACCGAGCTAGGTTTAGCCTTGTTAAGCTCTCGTTCTTCTCAATTGCATTTTTTCAGGAGAAAATTCCATGAAATGATTACAAAAATGCGACGAAGAAGGGTCAAAATGTGCTGAACTACGCGAAAAAGGGGTGGGGAGTAGGTTACCATTAATATGAGCTTATTTTACAGCAAAATTCGAACCGATACGTTTTTTTGAAGCTCGGACAAACTCCATGAAAAAATCACACAACTCAGTATAAGGAAAAGATAAAACAGCGCAGGAGAGTCGTAGCCTGCTATTCAATTCTGAAAAGCGGGTCAAACCGAAAACCCTTGAAAATGTAAAAATTAACATGCATTTTAGCGTGTGTTCAGGATTGTTTGATAGCAATGACGGTTAAAAACTACGAGAGACACGTTAATAATTACCTCAGAAGCTTGAAAATTTGATGAAAAGGCTGAAAATTTACCTGGTTGACGATGAAGGTGTCCTGTCGCTGAAGTATGGCGACGAACCAGCTGTAGGCGCTCCTCTTCTGCTTCTTGGCGGCACTGTGGAAGATCTCAACGCGGCTTTTGTCCTCCTAGAACGGTTTTTGACCCAAAAAAAATCCATAATTCTTACCGAGAGCATGTCATCCAACAGTGTGAGGACGTAACGGACATTCTGATCCTTCGCAACGTTCGTGATGAGGTTCACGATCGTCTTCACAGCCTGTCCATTCTCGTCATTGGCTCCGAGGACGGCGCTGCGCTCGTCCTTGCTCTAAATTGGGGTTTTCTTTCATATTTCCAGCAATAATTTAGGAAAACATAACGCTTAAAAGCTAGAAAAACCAACCTTGGCGTTTTCATAGGCCGTAATGAAGTTGTAGTCCTCCTGAGGAATCATCTGGGAGCGTAGGTAGCTTCCCCAGTTCGGCTTATTGGCTCGGACCTGATTTTTTGTTTTGCAAGGAAATAACCATGTGAGCTGACCTCAACTGCCTCCATTTGCAGCTTGGAGGTAGCGTTCAGCATGTCGACTGCAGGAATGGCGTGTTGCGCGAGGTCGGCCATCCTGGAAAGCGTCTTTGTAGTGGAAAGAAGGCAAGAAAAACGGTACTGAGACGAAGTTGGGTAAACAAGAGCTTATGCTCTTTTAAAAGGTTTTTCAAGGCTTTCTACATTAGTTTGAGAACACTTTCAAGGCCTAGGATCGATTTCCGACAATAAAATAGCAAGATAACAAGGAAAAGGACAGGCAAATGGCTGGAGAAGGAGGAAAAGGACGAGAAGCAGAACAAAAAACTAAAAAATGTTTTCGTTCCCACGAAAATTACGCAATCACGTACCAAGTTTTGTTGTTTGCGCGGGCTTTCAAACTGCACCTGCAATTTCAAGACTTCCTCATAGTTTTTCGATAGAGTTCTTGATATTCTTCTACAAAATATCGCATTTCTTACTTCTAAATTGGAAGCAATCAAGTAGAAAACATAGTCGCAGCATTTTACAATGTAAAGAAAGTTTTTAAAAGCTTTTAGGAGAGAGACAAGGTCGATATTCAATGTCAGGAGGCCCATTCTTTGCTCAGCGGCATTTATGAGGGTGAGAATTCGATGTTCTTGTTGGAAAACAACCAAAAATGAGGTAAAGAGGCTCATTTTTCGGTGAAAGAGCATGAAAATGCCAAAACCAACGATCAGACCAAGTGGGGCGAGCGCGACGAGACCAAATCCAATACACGCGATTAGAGCACAGTTTTTGGGGTGTGGCCCTTCCCGATATGAAAATGTCGAAACTTTTCCCTTTTTTTCTCCTTTCAATCTCTTTTTCGAACACTGACCTAAAAATTACCATTTCAGAACTATGCTATGGTAGTTTTACCACTTCTTGGGCTCATTGTCTTCTGCTCAAGTGGGTTGCAGAATTTTTTCAATTCAAAATCCTCCCAATTTCAGCTTCTCTATCCGGGATAGATGTCAATTTTCCTTACGATGTCGTCCAGTTTGTTCACACACACGAGAAGGGTTTAGAATTTCTGGATTTTCGGGTCTTTGGTAAGGAACCGACAGAGAGACCGGGATACAGAAAGGCAGAGAGAATGAGAAACAGAGGGAAAAAGATAGGCAAAGATACAGAGTGGTAGAGGGACAGCGAGGCTTAGAGTTCAGACTCTTTTTCAAAACTTGTACTGTTCAGGGAAGGAGTACAAGGCTGCTGTTCAAAAATCACGACTGCCGATTCATCACAATTTTCGGGTCCTGGATGGAGAAGCGGAAGAAGTCTTCACGGATTTTCATGGGAGATTCGAGGGACAGATAGAGGGTGAGCCAGGGGATAGTTACTTGACTACCCATTCCAAAGCATCCTTGACGCTTTGACTACTTGACTTTCCATGAAACCTAATTATTGACTTATAGCAGTGCACTACCTGTCCAGCTGACTACATGACTCTTTGTCCTTGTCCTATGTTTGGGAGGGTATGCCTACTTTCTTGACCAGTGGACTACTTGACTACCACTTCCTTTTTCAAGATGCTAAGTTGACCGACTACCTAAACATTTCTGTTTGACACTGTCTCTCTAGTTCTAGACACCCAGCAAAAACTATATGATCTCCTCTCCCATGACTACTTGACTATCTGCTTCCATAGGTAACTCAAACCCTTCCAGGTATCAAAAACAGCAAAGTCCGCCTGACCAAAATCACTGGCGGAGCATATCTTGGCTACTTGAGAGTAGGAGATGACCTGGTTCATTTTGAACCAGCTCGTACTTACGATGATGCAGCTGGTGTGAAGGATACGATCGCCTATAGGGAGACAGATATTGTTCAGAGCACAAAAGTTTTGAGTGGTATGGCAGCGCCTCTACTCCCACCACAGGTGAGACAGAGAGAGAGAGAGACAGAGAGAGAGAGAGAGAGAGAGAGAGAGAGAGAGAGAGAGAGAGAGAGAGAGAGAGAGAGAGAGAGAGAGAGAGAGAGAGAGAGAGAGAGAGAGAGAGAGAGAGAGAGAGAGAGAGAGAGAGAGAGAGAGAGAGAGAGAGAGAGAGAGAGAGAGAGAGAGAGAGAGAGAGAGAGAGAGAGAGAGAGAGAGAGAGAGAGAGAGAGAGAGAGAGAGAGAGAGAGAGAGAGAGAGAGAGAGAGAGAGAGAGAGAGAGAGAGAGAGAGAGAGAGAGAGAGAGAGAGAGAGAGAGAGAGAGAGAGAGAGAGAGAGAGAGAGAGAGAGAGAGAGAGAGAGAGAGAGAGAGAGAGAGAGAGAGAGAGAGAGAGAGAGAGAGAGAGAGAGAGAGAGAGAGAGAGAGAGAGAGAGAGAGAGAGAGAGAGAGAGAGAGAGAGAGAGAGAGAGAGAGAGAGAAAGGAAGACATAGAAACAGACGAGGAGACAGGCACTGTTTCCAGACCCGAAGCTACCGTCAAAAACGGGGAAATCCTTTCTACGAATATGTCCGCAATCAACGGTCCCAAGTTCCATTCCTTCCCAATGAGAAGAAAAACCGCTGTCCCCTGAAGATTGTAGCCGACCATCGATTCTTCAATATTGTCGGGAAAGGAGACAGAGCGACGACAGCTCGCTACATTGTAAGTTATTGGGTTTGACAGATTCAAAGAGGGACAATGTGACAAAGAATGCTAACGAATTCAGATGAACATGGTCGCAAAAGTCAATGAGATCTTCGAGGTGGTCAATTGGGACGCGGATCAAGAGGACAGAGTCGAGAATCGGGGTCGATTCTATGATCTTGGCTTCTCGATCAAGGAGCTAAAGATTTGGGACAAACCGACGGATCTGGCCGGTCATTACAATGGAAATGACACGATCAACGATGGGATCTGGAGCAGCAATCGACTCTTGCAGGTATGGTGACATATAGAGACAGAAAGACAGAGACAGCGAAAGAGAGACAATGAAAGTGTTCAACTTTGTGTCTTTCAGGCCTTTACCAGTCTCGAATCTTCTACCAGCTATTGTATCGTACATCTCATGACAGCCCAGTCCTTTTTCGATCGGTCGTCTCTGGGTCTAGCCTATGTGGCTACCGAAGAAGCTGGTGGTATCTGTTCCGAGCCCACAGAGTTTGGGTCTCATACAGGAGCCTACAACACTCTCTTCACCAGCGTTATTGGAAACTCGGGAAAGAAGGACTACCCTTTGGTTACCAGAGAGGCAGAGATTGTCGTTGCACATGGTGAGCCAGCAGACAGAGACAGAGACAGTGTCTTTCAGAGTACGGCCACAGTTGGGGAGGAGTCCATGACGAGATCAATCTTCACGAGAAACTCGGACTGAACGTATCTTGCTTTCCAGAATTCAGAGGCGGCGGAAAGTACATCATGAATCCGTTTGCTCAAGCTGGGTTCGATCCGAATAACAATGTGAGCTTAGACAGAGAGACATAGAGGAACGGGGGGACGGAAAGAGAGAGAGAGAGAGACAGTGACAGTGAGACGGAGAGACAGAGAGATATTGCATTCTTTCAGAACTTCTCTCCCTGTTCCGTTCACATGATCCGCAAAATGCTACAACGGCGATGGAACAACTGTTTCGTAGTCGAGCAGAACAGTCTCTGTGGGAATGGGGTCATCGAAGAGGGAGAGGAATGCGACGAAGGAGCACTTCTACCTACTTCCAGTGGGTCAAGCTGCTGTTCCAGGAGTTGTACCCTGCTCCCCGCTGCCCAGTGCTCGCCACTGAACATGCCATGCTGTTCTACCAAATGCTCATTCCATAACTCGTCCCATATCTGCCTGCCACAGGACACATGGCAATGCAAGTCGACCAGCTACTGCTCGTGAGTTTGGGAAACAGAGAGGCAGAGACATTAATTTCCAGAGGAACTTCCGGAGAATGTCCACCTCCCAAGCCTGTCCATGATCAGACAGTCTGTGCGGATGATGGAGAGTGTCTGAACGGGAACTGTGTTCCTTACTGCGAGACTCTCGACGCTGGGAAGAAGGGCTGCATCTGTGAAGAAAGTGAGTAGAGCTGATCATTCTGAGCCGGACATTTTAGTGCACTTGTCCTGCAAACGTTGTTGTCGGGGAAACAATGGAACAGGACCATGTCTTCCGCAGGAGGGAGCAGCCGATCTAGCCGATGGGAGCTGGTGTGTTCAGGGATACTGCAAGAGTGTAAGTCTCTGTCCCTGTCTGCCACTCAGAACATTCCAGAGTCGCTGTATCACCGAAGTGGCTGACTACGCTGCCTACTACTTATCAGCCTTCCAAGACGGCAGCGTCTTCTGGAAGATGATAAAGTCCAACATTGTCGGCATAGTGGTCATAATCTCTGTTCCTCTTTGGATTCTGTTCGGCTACTATATCCAAAAATATGTAAGCTCTCAAACCTTGTCAAATACTATGTCAAATAGGACAAACTGCGGATTTCTGCTCTTCAAGACCGTGAGGTGGTCCACCACCCCACTAATGCTATTAGTCAACCGGCAACACACCAAGAACCTTCACCTGAACTGTCTTTCTTCTAGTCATCTCAGTTTTGTTCACTTATCATATTACTGGTACTCTCGGCCTTAAACTTTGCAATCTCTCTGTAAAAACCTCCTCATAAACGTTGTGATACCTACTGGGATGAAGGGGAGTCTCTTGATCACCGCCTCTGTCTCTCCGCCTCTAACTCTGTCTCTTTGTTCTTTGTCTCTCGTCTTTCAGTGTCTCTGTCTCCCAGTCTTTCTGAGATTTCAACTGAAGTGTGATTTGTTTCTTTTAAAAGTTTGTTCTTCTCCCGATAGCAGAATGTAAGTAAACTCATGGGAAAGGTCCCAGTCACCTCGGAAAGGATATGCGAACGCAACTTCACTATTGCTCACGAATCTTTCTTTATCTTTCGGGCTCAAGCGCTTATTTTTGACAAATGTGATGTTCCCCAAAGTTGGAGATCTCGATTCGTTCTACAACTGTGCAGAATATTTCTAACCCGTTAGGTCACCTCATCAGCCCGCTATCGCACTCGCCAAAAAATTTTCGGCTAACGCATTTGTCCCACCCGTACTGTCTCTTTGCTCGCGCTACATCGGGGTATATAGTCGCGGCGAATCCAGACAAAGTCAGGTCACACTGCTCAAGAGGTCCGGGTTCGGGCTCCAACTGGCTGCCTCCCGAACTTGGCTCTTGAGCACTGGCTTACGGCTTAGGTCGGGCAAGTTATCGGAGACTGCCACTCGGGTGACTTGTCTAAGTCCCTACCCTCGGGGTAGGGCCGCCCACTAGGGTGAATGCAACCGGGGAAAAGGGGTGCGGGTAAAAAACGGGGCCGATCTTATCGAACCGTTAATTTCTATGGTTCGATAAGATCGGCCTCAGTTTCTTCCTGCGGGAAGTTTTGCAAAAATTTGTGAACTCTATTGATGTAGCGTGATTCTACCAGTACTTTTCTTTCTAATTTTTTGGTCAAGTTTATTCCAGACTGGACAAGACGAGCTTGAAGAGTCAAACAGTTCAAGTTACAAACGAACATCCTTATTACATAAAGAGCCGAGTAGAAGACCAGGACTGATTCGCAGGTTATTTCCTTTTCAAGTTCTTCTACCATATCCTGTCTTCTCTCTCTCTCTCATCAGAAACTTGTCCCGCCTTCAATGTCTCTCTCCCTTGGTTGTTCTTCTCAACAACTGTCTCTCCCTGTCCTCTAGAACTCTCTGACAGTGGCTAATGTTGCCTGTCAACCTGGTAACTTGATGGAGCTTGGGTCATAGTCTGAAAAATTCAACTTTATTATCAGGAACAAGTGCGGTTACTGAAGTCATCATTGGGCTACAACAAGAGAAACAACGGGACTGGTTTGATTAGACAGTAATTTGGAATTTTCACTGAGCTGTAGCTTCTGTGAAGAGACTGACAAACTTGTCTGCCAGTTCACTGGATCCGAACTTGGCTGAGAACTGCTCGTGAGCCAATTCTCCTTCAGAGTAGTCTTTGCAGATCCATTGGGTAGCTTTGTTGTTCTTGACCATCTTGTTGACTGACATGCCCTTGCTCAAATTAAAGTTCGCGCAGAGCTTGTGGGTCTGGAACAATTTGATGATACAGAGAGACAGGGAGATAGAGACAGAGAGACAAAGAAGTACTAACCTGTTCCCTCCTCATAACCACTCTCTGTGTATTTGTCTGCGGATTCTTCAGAATCTTGATCTCTCCAGTTCCACGCTCCTTCCACTCCTTTGTCTCGGTGACATAGCGGTAGAGTTTGCAGCGCTCTTTGAACAGGACCGTTTCGTCTTCTTCGCCAGTCTTGACATCAATTAGGTCCGGAAGCGGAATAACCGGCTTGAACTCGACTTCAGGCTCATACTCTTCCTCATCCTCATCATCCTGATCCTCCTCATCATATTCTTTCTTGTCTACTGTCTTGTCCACTCCGAACTTGCTCTGTTTTTGCTTGGCCAAGTCGGCTTGGGCCTTGAGTTTGGCATCATCGTTGAAAATGCTGCCTGATCCCTTTGCAAAGCCGCTGAATGAGAAGCCGCTGGTTCCGGAGTTTTGACCAAAGATCTGAAAACGGAATGGTTGAGATAGTGAGACAGAGAGAAAGTAAGACGTAGACGTAGAACTTACTTTATTTGTAGCTGAAGTCTCCTTCGCTTCCTCTTCCTTCTTTTCCACTGCCGGACTGGCTGCTGAGACTGCGGATCCTCCAAACATGCTCTTTCCCGGAGCCGGGGCCGGAGAAGAGGCAGGCTTGAACGTGAAGCTCGAAGAACTGGCAGTAGTAGCTGGGCTAGGGGTTTCCTCCTTCTTCTGAGCAAATGAGAAAGTCGGCTTGTTGGAGCCGCCAAACAGACTGCCACCTCCGGCTGGAGAGGCCACAGCCGGACTGGCACCTCCGAAACTGAACTTGGAGCCGGTGGCCGAGGCTCTGGAATTATTGTCTGACATAAAAAATGACAAAGTTACTCACCCAAAACCTGCAGCCTTCTGAGTCTGAACCACAGCAGTTGGTTCCTCTTGAGCGTGTGCTGAAGCAGCATCCGCAAATGAGTACTTTGGCTTCGAGCCGGTGGTCGAGGTTGCCGCTGCGATGACCGGCTTCTCCGGTTCCTTCATGCCAAAAGAGAACTTGGGACTCTCGGCAGCTTGTCCCAGGCCGAAACTGAACGAGCTGGCTCCGCCTGGAGCAGCAGGCTTGGAGAAGATGTCCTTCTCGCCGGCCGAGCCGTCCTTGTTCGTACCACAACAAGGGCATTTGGTCACGGTAGCCGGTTGACGGGTGTAGCAGCCCTGACAATCCCATTCGTCAGCCTTCTTGATGAACTGGGAGCCGAAGGATTCTGTTTTCTTGTCGTCAGTCTTCTTTTCCTCCTTCTTCGGCTCTTCCTTTTTGGGTGAGCCTATAATTTATTCTTACTGACAGAGAGAGAGAGACAAGGACAGTGACAGAGATAGTGAGAGTGACAGGGACTCACCTGAACTGTTCTCAACTCCCTCATTGAAGAACTTCATGAACATGTCAGCTTGTTCAGTCGATCCGAATTTGGCCGAGAGCTGCTCGTGACTGGACTCTTCCTCACTGAAGTCCGTGCAGTGCCAGGCACAGGCCTTTGTGTTCTTGCCCATCTTCGAGATCCTCATGTCCTTGGTGAGATTGAAGTTGGCACACAGTTTGTGGATCTGTTCCCTCCGCATGACGATTCTGTAGACTCCAGTCTTCGGATGCTTCAGGACCTTGATATTTCCGATTCCACGTTCCTTCCACTCCTTGGTCTCCGAGGCGTAGCGGTACAGTTTGCACCTCTCTTCGAACAGAACCTGAAGCTTCTGTCTCTGTCTCTCTGTCTTTCTGTCACTCACAGTCTCATCTTCCTCT
The DNA here is from genome assembly GCA_037178855.1 of Oscheius sp. JU75. Taxonomy (NCBI): domain Eukaryota; kingdom Metazoa; phylum Nematoda; class Chromadorea; order Rhabditida; family Rhabditidae; genus Oscheius; species Oscheius sp. JU75. Next base: position 491,884 of record JASJZC010000006.1, on the reverse strand, counting down.
CCTGTCTTGACATCGATCAGTTCCGGAAGAGGAATCACAGGCTGGAACTCGACTTGTGGTTCATATTCGTCAACAGCATCCTCGTCATCTTCTTCCTCTTTAGCTTGTGCTGGGGCTAGCGGAGTCGTGGCTGCAAAGGACGATTCATGTCCCCAAAAAGTCAAAAAAAATTCCTACGTTTCACGAAAATTGATGCCGGCTTGTCAAAGATACTAGGTTTGACCAAGGGCGAAGGAACAACCGGTGTCTTGGCCAAGTTCCCAAAGCTGATGGTAGAAGGAGTTGTGGCGGTTGGTGGGAAAATTGGAGTCGAGGGTGCTGGAGTAGCTTCCTGAAAACGTGACTATACTCCGAGCTCCAAGACCTACCTTCTTGGCCTCGACCTTCGGCTCAACCTTTGGCACCTCTGCCGGCTTTTGAGGGCTGGAAATGGGCAGAGAGACAGTTCCAGTGGACGACGGAGCAGGTGGGGCTTTCAGCTGTTGCTGGGCCAGGCTCTGAACCAAAGGAGAAGCAGGCTGTCCCACAGCTGGAATCTGCTTGGAGGCTTGTGGAAGTCCAGAAGTCAGTCCTCCAGCCAGTTGCTGCTGCTGGAGCTGGTGCTGGAGCCACTGCATCTGCATTTGCTGCTGCTTGAATGCGATCTGTTGGGCTTCAAATGAGCTGTACATTGGCTGACCAGAAGGAGCCGTGGTTCCAGGAGCGTAAGCCTGGAACGATTCGGATTAAGATAGAGAAAGAGTACTCACCTGCGACGCCACACCGACCGGTGTCTGTGGCTGAGGCCTGGCCTGACTTTGTGACTGTTGGACCAACTGCAGTTGCATCAACTGCTTGATGATATCATGAAGGTGGTCGACTTCCTTGTGATGGTTCTCATCAGTCCGTCGAATTTCTGCCTTAACTCGAGAAATTGATAGGAAAAAGAGAAGAAATCTCACCCGGACAGACTCTAAAGCTCTAGAAATCTCATTGAACTGGAGTACACAATGCTGCTGCTGGTCCACGACCTGAGTAAGGACTCGGGCCAAGGAATGGCGCTCAGATTGATGAATGTTATCCATCTAGAAACAGATTTTGTTTTCTTTTTGAGATCAAAAGGAAAGAGCTTCTGAGAGTGTTAGCGGGAAGAGAGGTAGAGAGACAGGAGATAGAGAGACAGGTATGCAGAAAGACAGAAAGAGACAGAAAACAGAGAGGTAGAGAGATAAAGAGACAGAGAGAAATGAAATGCCGAGAATGTGATTCTGAAAAGCCCCCATATATCGATTTGAACCTAATTTCAAGCCTGAAAAAAGCATATCACAAAAAATACCAGTAACTGTTGATGAGTCACCTGTTGTCTAGTCTTGATCTTCAGACTGTCCATTTCATAATATGTAAGAAAGTGGGCGAAAAAAAGTAAACAAAATGACTAGGTTCAAAAAGTGACCGGTTGCAAAATGCTGTTTTCGAATTTGTCGGCGGAGCCAGACGCGACTGCTCGTCGCCAGGGCTTGTTTTGCGCCAATTGATTGGCAGGACTGTCGTGTTGGGAACCACGTCCTTACCTCCTAATGGCCAAGTGCCAAAGATTTTCGTATGGGCACTTTATAGACCAGTTTCATCAGATTGTTGGCCGGAAGGGGTTGAATTTTATGCGGTTATAGGGTAAGTGGTGATGGTTTCTTAATTTGCGAAGGACTACTAATCAAAAATTGATGTTTAGGGATCAATACTAGGAGTTATCTTACTCATTTTAACCCTCCCAACTTGTTTTCTGGTATTCCTTTCTTATTCCTGTTTTTTTGTACAGTAATTTCTGAACAGTTTCCTATGAGAAAATCGAGAAGAGAAAGAGCGCGTCGCAACAAAAATGACGCAACTTAATGTCGAACCTTGAGTTCGAAAATGCGCGCGTACTTGCCAGTTTTTTTTGGTTTTCTTACGCGTTGCTTCCCGTTCCCTCACATTTTTCCTTATTTTAAACGCTTACACATGCTTCTTCGAAAGTCACAATAACAAAAATTAATGTAAACATGTTGCAGAGCATGAATAATGAGCGTACAAACGGCATCAGGACAGCAGCAGAGGCTAAAGAGGAAAAAGGTGCGTTCTAGACCTTTTTTTCTGTTTACACTTTCCAGTATTGTGATGAGGGGTTTTAATAATGTTGATTTACAGTTAAAAGCGAAGAAGGGCCAACTAAAAATGCGGACAAAAAAGCTAGGACCTTCGACCTCGACTCAATGTTCAAAGAAGCCAAAAAAGTACGTTTTACATCTATTTTTCTCTATTTATGTAAACGCAGGTCGCTCAAGAGCACAGTGCTCACAAAGCACAGCAAGAAGCTGAGAACGGTGAAGAAAATGTCACTAAAAAGGTCAGCGGCGGCTGGCAAGGGCTGCCTACGGGATTTGGCAGTTCTAAAACTAAGCGCGTGAGTTGTCATCCATTTTGTCCTGAAAAGCAGCGAATTTTAGACTAATGAATCAACAACTGGCTCTCTGGAGTCCCTCCCATCCACTTCCGAAGTGAGCGACGATGATGGTCAGCTTTTTTCGTCACTTTCGTTGCATCAATAGGATTTAGCAGACGATTTCGGCGTGGAACTGCCCCCAAATTTCGTGCCTGACAAGACGGTGATGATCGAGGCGGACGAGGACAGCGATTTCGACGACTACGAAGGCGACGGGATCCCCATCGTGAAGTTGATTCCGTCCTCGTGCGAGGCCACGCTGACTCATGGCTCTAAACCAGTGGGTTTCACGAATATTAGCATTTTGACGAGTCTATTGCTACAAGCGACAAATTCAACATAAATAGCTTATTCAGGTCTCCGCGTGTCGATTCGAGCCACTCGGACAGCGATTCGGAAGCGGCGGTCTCGATTATCAGGTCAAGATCTACGATTTCCAGAAGATGGACATGAGCCTAAGGGCGGACAAGGACATGATGCCTTGCGAGAGGTATTCAGCACATTTTCGGTGGACCCATGACTATTTTCATTAAAATTTTAAACGGTCCCGTCATGAATTTCCCGCCAAAACACGCATTTTTGGGGGCTTTACATCCACTTTTTCGACTTCTAAATGAGTCCAATGAATTCGCAGTCAAAAACAGCACCAGATACATTTACTTTGACAACAAAATAACTGAGAAAACATGGAAAAACGTAGACAATGGATAAAACGCTGATTTTTCTCTTGTACGGCCATTTCCTCGATATTTTTCACGGTTTTTCCAATATAACAGGGATGACAACAGAAATAAGATCCGTTCGAAATTTTTTCAAAAATAGTCGTAGATCCTTTTTTGATTTCCCTATCCCTCTATTTTAGTCACGTTATCAACTCGTTGTGCTTCTCCCCGAATGGCGAAAACATGGTCGTCTGCTCCGGCGAGGCCATTATCCGGATTTTCGGGCGAGACGGTGAACAGTGGGCCGAGACGAACAAGGGCGATCAGTACCTCGTCGACGTGGCCAAGACCAAAGGACACACGGCTGCCGTAAACTGCTGCGTCTGGAACACGTTCAGCAAACAGGAATTCATGACCTGCAGCGATGACGGAACCGTGAGAATTTGGAGCCTGGACGACTTCAAGGAACTCACTAAGGCCATCAACACTCATCGCAAGGTACCTTTTGTTGAAATTTTTTGGCTCTCACAAGTTTGGCAATCGTCTCTTTGAGTCTAAAAACCTTGTAAACCTGTTAATCATGTATGACAAATGATCCCAAGGTGAAAAGTTGACGGGTTTACAAGATCCTGAGTAACAGTCAATCTTGTTTTATCTAATTTTTAAGTTTAATTGTATCTTTTTCAGCTCATGAAGACAAAGACAGCGAACGGAAAGAGAGCCATGCCACAGGCCTGCTGCTATGCCCCTGATGGCAAAATGATCGCAGCCGGGTGTGATGACGGCTCGATTCAGGCATGGAAAATTGATCGTTACGTGAGTTTTTATCTTTTTTTCGTGCTAAAAATAAATTACGAGTAAACGGCGCGCTTTTTGTATTAGCCGGGTCCCGTCGCGACCTCGCCGTGAAAACCATATTTTTGCATATTTAAGTGCTATACCTATTTATTCGGTTTCTAGGTGTGTCTTATCGATACAGGATCAAAAACTACGTCTAGTTTGACAAAATAAATTACCGATAAAAATGGAGAAAATCGTCAAAATCCCCATTTAGTCTTGTATGGACATTTTCTCTATATTTCTATTTTTATCATTTTTTCTTGTTAATTTTTCTGCCAAAGTAGACTAATCTAAAATGGATTTAGATGGTAAATCGATTAAACACACTTAGAAACTCAAAAAAAGTGCAAAGGACAGAGGAAAAACAATATGGTAGGTAGTGGATCCAGCTGCTACAAAAAGCGCACCGTTTACCCACAGCATCCCTTTAACCCCAAAATTTTTCAGGTAATGCCCTCGTACATTGCCCGAAACGCTCACAAGGGCCCCGTCACAAGTCTGTGCTTCTCCCCGGACTCGAAGCGGATCCTCTCGCGCGGTCTTGACGACACCATGCGTCTCTGGAGCATCACGGACACGAAGAAACCGATTCATGAGTGGCCGGACCTCGAGAATGCCTTCAAGGGCACAGATTGTGGCTATTCGCCGCGCGGCGAACTCATCTACACCGGCACGAGCTCGCCCGGACCCTCTCGGCCCGGACAATTCTTGTTCTACAACGCGGAAAACTATGAGCTCGTCTACAAGATCGATTTCCCCGGCGTAAGCGTGCTCCGCATTGACTGGCATCCCAGGATCAACCAGATCATGGCCACTTTCAGTGACGGGACCATCAAGTAAGCTGCTGTTTTTTAAATGGGGAAAGGGTACCATCTGGTGTAATCCAGACCAGTTTCATCCCTGGAGTATTTGTTAAAAGAGATTTTTGACAGCTATATCAGAGATCACAAACCTGGTCAGCCAAGCCAGGTTGCTGGCCAAAGGCTCGCGCTGTTTGCGATGTCTGGCTATATCAACGAAAACAAGAAGAAAGCAAGTTTTTTTCAATTACATACATGGTGGAAAACAAACCATACTGGTCCGGATGGAGTAACTTTTTCAATATAGGAAGTTTCTTTCTTTGCGAAAATCCGAGAAACAGCGAAGGGGAATGGACCCAGGTTGCTTCGACTTGTAGCCCAGCACGTTAAAAGCTATGGCGGGGCTGCGCCCCAGCGAGCGAGGTTACATAAAGACACACGGACAAGGCTCGGATTTAATAGCATAAATGAGCAAACCTGATCCGGAAACCTTTGACCAAAACAACATTGTAGAAACATTTTGCCATGGTTCGAACCCTCAGCAGTACTTTGTGCAGGAACGAGAAAATCAAATTTTTAAAAATGAAGAGATGCGTCCTGATGAGCTGAATTTTTCTGTATTAGACCATTTTTTCTATCTTTTCAAAAACGACGGTTTTGAGCGATTTTTAAAGTTTCAGTACTCTTCAACTACTTAAACGAAGTCCCCAAAGTTCTCACTAATGGTTTTTCGGGGGTTGGAAAAGTGTTTTTTCAACGAAAATTATTCAATAATATCTTCTAGAATCTTCTACGACCAGCAGATGAGCCAGCGTGGCGTGCTCCAGTGCATAACGAAGCCGGTGAAGAGGAGCAGAGCTAAGGAGGTCGTCTGCGAGGAGATGATTCTCAGCCCGCTGGCGTTGGAAATGTTCCAGCCACGTGGAGAGGAGGGCGAAGAGAAGGAGGTCACGAGTGCTCGACTGAAGAAGTACATGCGAATGAGAGACAATCAGCTGAGGCCGGAATTCCGGAAGCCAGCGGACATTCCGATGGATGGGCCTAGTGCCAACGGACGAGGTGAGTGGGAGAGGCGGGGACAGTGTTAGCAACATAGAGTTACATAAAAAGAGACAGGTTAACAGTAGCAGAGATTGCTGGATGCAGGAAAATTCAGAGATATTGAGAGTGACAGACAGTAATAGAGACAGATTGAGAGAGAGAGAGAGAGAGAGAGGCAGTGACTGACTAACAAAGAGGCAGGGACAGCGATAGTGACAGCAACGCATAGACAGAAACCAAAAAAACCCTCTTCCTTTCTAGTCGCCGCTGCTGGTTCGACCCTACACAGCTACCTGGCCCAGCAGATTGGAACTCAGCGAAACAAGGAGTTTCTCGACGACATGGACGTCCGCCAGGCCATCTTGAGGCACGCCGAAGACGTAAGCTTCACCACTTCATTTGTGTTGCAATTGCCCACTGGTTTCAGGCCGCCGCCAACCCAATGTACATCGACACGGCCTACCGCAAAAATCAGCCAAAGCCGATCTTCCAAGAGAAGACGACGGCGCCGGAGGAAGAGGAAAAGGATACCGAACTACAGCCGCTATTCAAGATGCCCCGTCTCGGCTGATTCGCATCTACTTTTTATCGAGTCTCGGCTTGTTTCCCTACAAAAAACCGTGTGAAATTGGACGAAGATCTCTCCATAAATCGTAATCTCTCTTACGTTACAAAAACAGGAATTTTATGAGAAAAATGAGGAACAACCAGGCTTAATCCACCACAGACAATAGGGGGAGGGGACAGAGACACAACAGTCAACAGTATCAAAAATAGTTATGGAGGAGAGGAAGAAAAAAAACAAATCTTTTTTGGGGGATTTAGAGAAAAAATTACTCAATGACCTTGAGAACTTTGCCGATAGCGATGGTCTTGCCCTCGTCGCGCAGAGTGAACCGGCCCATCTGTGGCAGCTCCTGAAATTTTGGGGATTTTATGTGAAACATTAAACAAATTTGGCATCTGTATAAGGGAAATCAGAGCAACAAAGAATGGGACTAATGTTCATTGCAAATCCACCAATTTCGCATTAACGGGAATTTCTTTCATGCTCTTTTTCTCTCAAAATAGGTTATTGACAAATTTTGTCACCGGCGGGGATCGAAACCGGGTCGTCTGATTCGAAGCGGCATCTCTTACTATTACAGTGAATATTGTTACACAGCTCAAAAACTTATAATTAGGGGCATCAGGTCTCCAAACAGCAGCCCAAAAGTAGTCTAACTTAGGTGGTTGTAGCCTTAAAAAAGGTACAGCCAGGATTGCACGAGTAGTTTTAATCTGAGACGAGTGCGAGTAGGCATTTGTGCACACGGGCGAGGCGAGCACGAGCATGCAACCGTTGATGACCGTTGAAGCAGGTGCATTTTTGAAACTTTTTGTTCACGTACAAGGCGAGCACAAGCGCTCGTGCTGACTAGGACTAGGGATGGATATTAGTTGGACGCGGGATACCGAAACGAGCTAGGTGCCATTTGAAAGGGCATCGGAAACGATGATGTTTCTCAAATTCCCAGCTGCGGAATGGATGTTCTCTGCCTTCTGGAGCGCTACCAAATTGGCGATTTTAGCAGCTTTGGCGCCCTGGATCACTTGGTTCTCGGCCGCAATGAGCGCAGCATGCGACCAAGTGACGCAGAGGCTCTGCGCTTGCTTGGAAGTTTTTTTCTCCTGTGTTCGATCCTCTCTAGGTTAAGAGGCCCACCTTGAAGGGTTCGAGACAGAACGGCTCGGCGCTCTCGAGCCTCATGATGCACTTTTCGTTTTGTTTGACGAATCGAGACTTCTTCTTCTCTCCCGTCTTCTTGTCGATCGTGCAGATGACCATCTTCACGCTGACCTCCTCAATTGCGCTCTGGATGTGCAGCACGCAGCTGTAGCCGCTGGCGATGATAGACTTGTGCTCCAGGATTACTACCTGACGGTTTTTCTAGTATAAAAATCGTTAAAATAGTGAAAAAACCTCAGCGTCAAAGGTACGGCCGACCTTGCAGAGCGCGTCCGGGCTGCAGATGATGAAACCACCCTGGATTTCATTCTCCTCGATACCCTTCAGCTTGAACTTGATGTTGTCGCCGGCCACCACACGATCCGTCTCAACCTCGTCACTCCAGATTTGGACTACTTGGACGGATTGCTGCAAAATAAGGGCTGTTTCAAGCTTGTACGTCGTAAAAAAACGTAACAGAGCTCTGCAAGGCATTCAGTTTGCCCAGTTAGATGGTCAATCCCGGTCGGAAACCTTCAGAAATGCTTATGTACAGCATCTTGTGGCACTTTGCGATGGGTGCGAATCTTTAAAAAAAGTTTTGACCCCCCTCTCAAAATGGCTGATTAGATTGTGCACGCTGAAAATGGTTTCGGCTCATGTCTGACCCAAAACACCTCTCAGAAAATCGCACCTTATTGGGCATGAGGACGAGATTCTGATTTTTGATCACGACTCCTGACTCCATCTTTCCAATGACGATTGTGCCCATGTCGCTGTACTTGTCCACGATGATTGCCCTCACCGGGCCGTTGTAGTCGCGCACCATGCTCGTCAGATGGTTGTCCAGGAAGTCAATGAAGCAGGGGCCCCTACAAATGTCATTTTATATGTGGGAGGAGAAAGGACAAGACGACTCACGTGTACCAGTTACCGTCCAGGTTCTCCGGTCGGTCCCGGATGAATGCGCCTGTGAGGCCGGAGACGGGAATGTAGGTGATATCGCTCTTGGGATTGAAGCCGACGCTGCGCAGGTAGGGTGTCAGTTTGGCTTGAATCTCGGTCCATCTGCAAAAAAATATAGGTAAGAGATGCTGATGCGAGGCGAAAATGATAGGTTTCTTGTAATTTTGATAAGGAAGAGATACGGAGAGAAAAATCTTATGGGGCACTAGATAGTCGATCCACAACCGAAATGCAATATTTGAAAGGTTACGCAAAGAAATACAAACAAAAAAACAGCACTTTTTAAACGCAAGTAAGCCCCCAAAACGGTCTGTAAATATTATTTTTAAACAAAACGGGGATTCGAATCCTCGGTCGTACTTCAGCCACTTCAGCAAAATTTTGAAAAATGCCCAAGTTTGAGCAAGAAATTAACTTTAAAAAAAAGGACGCAGTGATGAAGTGAGAGGTGGGCCGCGCACCTGAGCAAAATCAACAGGAAGGGAAAAATTTTGTCAAACCAAAATCAAGCATGGGAGGGAGAGGCTAACGCAAAAGTTTTGGACTGCAGAGATCCATTTGAGCCTAAGATGTATCTCGACGAGCTGAATCTTTCTGAGAGAAAAGAATGATTACCGAGCTTCATCCCATTTGACTGTCGGATCGTCCATCTTGTTGACGAGGATGATCAGATGACGGACGCCGGCAGTCTTGACCAGCATGGCGTGTTCTCTCGTCTGTCCTCCGCGGTCGAATCCAGTCTCGAATTCGCCCTTTCTGGCCGAGATGACGAGCACGGCTAGATCGGCCTGTGTGGCCCCGCTGATCATGTTTGGCACGAAGGACTTGTGGCCTGGAGCGTCCAGGATCGTGAAGTGCTTCTGCTCGGTCTCGAAAAAGGCCCTACCGCATTCGACCGTCTTTCCCTTCTCGCGCTCCTCCTCGTTCGTGTCCATGCACCAGGAGAGATACCTGAAAATTTGGATTTTTTATAATTTAAAATGAGGAAAGTCTTGTTAGCATAGGCTCTTCCCACAAAATTGTCTAATAAGAGATTTCTTGTATAAGCTTTTGCGAACATAAGTTGTTCCTGAGGCCGACGCTTCAATGGGACTCTATAAAAAATTTCAAGCTTCAGAGACGCAGTAGACGTGGAGCTAAAAAAAAATTGTGCGACTTCGGCTAGCAAAGAGGAATCTCTGACTTTGTTAATTGGACAGTTGTGGCCACCGACTCGACAGTTAGAAAGCAGATAGGGGTATCACTGGTTAAATACTCAACGATGAGACAGCTGTGACCGTCACAATTTTGGAATAAGCGTTGATGCCTTTACCTTTACGCTTTTTTTATTGCTCACGATTTAAGTCGATACCTGCGTAATGAGAAAAGACATCAATAGTAACCCACCAAGACTCTCTGCCCTTCTCCTTGGCCTCCTTCTCGTACTTTTCCAGCGTCCTCTTGTCGACCATGCCGGTCAGGAACATCAGCTGTCCGCCAATCGTCGACTTGCCGGCGTCGACGTGTCCGATGAAGACCATATTGACGTGCTCCTTGTGGCTGCCGTCGTCCACATAGGCCACGCGCTCAAATTTCTTGGCCAACGGAGCAATCACGTCGTCTTTCTCATCCGGAATCGGCGCCGATGGCTTCTCTTCCGCCGCGGGGACCTAGATTTTATTTATTTTTTCTCGTAAAAAATAATCATTTTACCTGTTCCTCAACGACTGGCAGCGGCACGGCGGCAGCTGGTGGTGAGACTACCTCCGCTGATGCTGCGGAAGAATCGTCATCCCAGTCTGGAAAAAAATAGTCTGTCAAAAAATGTGCTTACTGTCTGCTGCTGGCGCGGTCCATGCCTGTCCGGGCACAAAAGCTGGCGCGTTGACGTTCGGCACGAACGAGGGCGCGTTCGGATTCCACGACATCGCTCGTTCTGGAAAAATTGGAGATTTTGGCCGGAAAGATGAAAAAATCAGAAGAGTTGAGAGGACATGACGGAGTTTCGTTTATAGAGGATAAACTGCCGGTCGGTATGGTGCAATATCTTGCAATGTTTACAAAAATGACCAATGTGGGAAAGGTATTGACCGGAAACAGCTGATAATTGAAAAAGGCGATAGGCACAAATTTGGAGCAGAGGAGAGAAATAAAGTCGTGACTAATATTCAAATTACCTTTTTTTCAGCCCTTCACCTTCAGGACGATGTTTTGTGATTATTCGTTCAGGCTAGACGACTTCTAGGAATAAAAAAATGAGGCAATTTTTCGAGACTGAGAGGGAAAACACAATATCGTGCCTACTTGTGCATAATTTCGACGCAATTTAAAGGTCCAAGGATTTTATTTTAGGTGCTGGATCCAGAAAACACGCACAAAGTCTGAAAAAACATGAAAATAGCAGGATAAATCGTGATCTGTAAAGACCTGGCGCGTCGCGCAAAATGTTTGAGCTTTCAGCGCGGCAGCATACAGTACTTTATTGAAAATCAGGAATGCGTTCCAATTCAAATACACTTTTAATCTTGAATTGGAAAAGGCGTTTCTTTCAAGTCATTTTTCTGCATTATTGCTGCTTCAGAGCTTTCTGAGCGCTATTCTACAACTCTTCATGATATTTGATCGAGAAACATTAGAAAGCTGCCGAAAATAGGACGGAAGATACAAAAAAAATTGAAAAAGCAGATTTTCGGCTCAAGGATTATGCAAAATGGTATTTCCAACACTTTGACCTACTTTTCCACTTAGAAACAGCAAAAGGAGGGAAAAAGAATGGGGCAAAGAGGACAAAAGTGGTCGCACTAATCCCAAAACGGCTTGTTCGCTGGCCGAACAGCGGAAAATGGGTGAGGTACGCAATTGCGTACCACGTACCAAAAAAACTGTTTTTGTCCGTCACTCTAAACTTTTATTTGAAAAGGAAGGAAAAATAGGGGCAAACCGAATGTTTTTAATCTGTTCATCTTGTAGCACCATAGTCATCCATTCTCTTTTATCCCCTGCTCTCATTCTTCTTTCTACTCGACGCCTTTCCCTCCTTGGCCGACGAGACGAAACGGCGACGGAGCGTCTTCTTCTTGTCCGTCTTCTGACTGGATGGTTTGGACTGTGCTCCCCGGATCTCGTAGTATAAGAAGTGACGAATTCGGAGCCAGACTTCGCGGAAGTTCTCGAGGTTATCATGATTGCTGTCGCGAATCCAGCACGGACTGACAGCATTCTCTCCGGCTCGCTTGTAGAGCGTTTGGCCGTGACTGACAGGCACCATGGTGTCCTCGGCGCCATGACAGACGAGGACAGGAATTCGGACGTTGACAATCTTGTCGAAGGTCGAGTAGCGATCCAGACAGCAGGTTTTCTCGGCCCATGGCTCGTCGAAACAGCCACGATTCCAGAAGAGGACGCGGATGATGCTGAGAGGCGGAGCGAGAAGAATGAGACCGCCCGGGGCGGGAAGATTGTCCAGGCTGGCCACTAGATCCACACTGGCTGCTGTGCCGATGGAGAAGCCCAGAAGGACGATGTTGTCGGCCGAGTAGCCACGAGAGACGAGGAGGTACTGGAACAGATATGGTTGGGAGAGACAAAGAGGCCGAGAGATAGAGAAACACAGACAGAGTGACAGGGTGACAAAGAAATAGAGAAACAGAGAGACAGAGAAACGGGGAGAGAAAGAGATAGAGAGGCAGAAAGACGCAGAGACAAAGATACAAAGAGACAAAAAGAAAGAGAGATCTTGTAGATGGCCCTGATATCTGCGTTCTGGTTCCTTTCTCCCGGACTGCCTGTACTGATGCCGAAGCCGCTGTAGTCGTAGCTGTAGACGTCACATCGATGGTAGGCAGCCATGTCGCGCAGACTAGGCACTCCCAGAAGGTGATCGGACATGTCGGAGCCGGACGGATGAGAGTACAGGACACAGAACTTTTCCTTCCCAATTCCCATGAAGGGACAGCGACAGCAGCCAATGAAGTTGCCGGTACTCGTCTCCAGCACAAAGCCTGAAAGTTGAAAGGTTGATGGAGAGACAGAGGGAGGGAGAGACTGAGAGGCAGAGGATAACAGCTACCGCTACCTTCAACATCGTGCATGTCCTCTCCACAATCGTGACTATTGCTGATCTTCCAACTGCCCTCACACGCCTCTCTCGTAGCCTTCTTCAGTTTCGTGTAGGTCTTCTTCCTGGCCACCAGCTTGTCAATATGGCACTGTACCCACTCGTCATCGTTCTCGTCTGTCGGGACACGATCCTCTTCCGTATCGGTCTTGCGACTTGTAGTGCCATCCGGTGGTCGGAAGAAGAAGTAGCCACGTGGTGGAGGCCAGAAGGCGGCTCCATTGGTAGCTCTACAGAGTGGTGGACAGCAGAAGACGTTGAAGCCTCGAAGATACTTCCCGAAACAGTACCACACTGATCTGGAACAGCTCTGAAAGAAGACATTGAGAGATTGAGACAGAGAGACACACAGACAGAGAGGCATTCTACCTACCTTCATCTTGTTCTTGAAGGTGTCCTTGCAGTAGCAATAGCGGACCATTCTTTTTCCTCTGGCCTCCTCCAACTGGTCCAGAATCTCGCTCTCGAGCTTTGCCTGTCTCCTAGCTATCCTCTCCCCCAGTCTGGTGACAGGTTGGATGTGACGAGCAGTCAACGAGGCCAACTCCATATGAAACCTCTGCATCTCGCTCTTGTAGTGCTCATAGCGGGTCTCGTTCCAGTCGGCCAGTGTTTCTTTTGTTGGCACGTACTTAACACGACTTCTTGACTTGCTGCTGACTCGGGGGATCAGGGGCGCTTTCTGGAAAATATCACTGCTCTTCCCATAGTTTCTGTCTTTAATAAACTCTCTGTTCTCTTTCTTTCTTTCTGAATGTCGTAGTACCCATAGAGTCGACGGAACGTGAACTTCGGTAGACAGTACAAAGTATTGAAGTAAGCATGCTAGTTCTTTAGGAAATGAGTAGTTCTTTTCTAACTAACAGTAAGCTTTGATTAGAACTTAAAGCCACTGATGAATAACGTCAGGTCAGGTAGGGCTCCAGCCTGACAAAGTGTTTTCCTAGGACACTCTCGAAGCTACTTCGGTAAACTCTTTCTACAACGATCACGATCTGAAGGTACCGCTGGCACGATCACCTGAGCCCGAAAGCTGGCCTGTACCTGTAGCTTTGCTGTCTCTCTGTCTGTGTGTCTGTAACTCACCTTGACATCGTCCGGGACGAACTTCTCCGTTTCCCAAGGTTCAATTACGCATTTCCTGGCTGTCCTAAGCTGTGAAGATGCCTTCCGTAGAGCAGTCAGACACGAGTCCTTTCTCGGCTTCAAGTTGCTTCCAGGTCTAGCCGTAACACACGAATCCTTTGGCTTTCTGACCTTCTTCTGCGGGACTACAAGCTGCTGTGGCGAGAGATGCTTGACTATCGAATATTGAGTGGGCTCGAAAGACAGAAGACTGCTGGCCAGGGACTGTTGCGTCGATTCCACAGCATCTGGCTCTGACGAAACGTCCATCGACATCCTTGTTGATACAGATGAGAAGACGTCGTCCTGGAGATGCTTCCGAAGAAAATTGTCCTCCCCCTCTGAATATTACTGTTCAAAAAAATTTGAATGCTTCGTGTTCAATTATCGACTGCAATATTTGGATTCTTGCAGTAGGCTACTAGACAGAGAGACCGTAACCGATTCCCGATAAACTTTCATTTCTGAAGAATGTACACAGTCAGGATATGGACAAAGAACAGAATTTTCTCATCGAAAGACCCGCGTCTCTCTGTAGTCATCGGACTACAGTAATCCGCCAGATTTGCCAATGTAGTAGAACCAGTAGAAGATGTTGAAGGCGGTAAAGAGTAGTGGAAATAGCTTGGCGGATATCTGCAATGTTGAAACTTTTCCGAAAAGAAAAGAGCTACCCGACCTCATCGATTCTCTCACTACTGATGGAGACCGGTTCCACCGGCATGTAGACCTTATTCAGTCTCTGTCTGTCCTCCACTCGTCTCCGTTTAACTGCGTTTCCATTCGTCTGTTCTCCATTACATCGTAGAAGGGGAGCTCCGGAGGGTAGAGACGCGTCTGGTTCTTAATTTGTCTTTGATATCTAGCCCTGTTTTTGTGCCCCTGTCACTGTCTCTTACAAAACCGAACCTTCCGGTGGTAGCCGGACATCTGTACAGATTGGTGGTGCTTGCAGCCTTGAAAGCCAGTTCTGTTCGGAATCGGAGCGTAGCATTCGATTCTCCTTGAACTTTTGTGTCCGTCGACGACGGCCTTCGAGCTTGTCGGCAAAGCCGGCAGCTGCCAGCTCGACTAGGGAGAGGAAGATGAAGCCGACGCAGCCGAACATCCAGATGTCGAGAGCCTGGAAACGGTTTCTCTCTTTCTGTCTCTTTAACCACACCTTGACATAGCTGACTCTGGGCAGATTCTTCACAATGTTTCCAAACTGAAAGGTCAGAGCCATCAATGAACTCACTCCCAGAGTGATTCTAGCCGGTAGAGCCTGAAAGTAGCTTCAATTTCTGAGTCAACAAGAAATCGAACCTTGGTGTCGATCCAAAATGCTATCCAGCTGATGAAGACTGACAGATAGGTTGGCATATAGGCCTGAACAGTTTTTTGAAAGATTGGTGGGGACTACATGCCTGAAGAACATAGTACCCATAGAGTCGACGGAACGTGAACTTGACTTCGAGTTGGTCCCATAGCCCCGCTGTGTAGACCAAGGTATCATTCCGATGTCTGTAATCCAAATAGAGACACAAAAATGCTCGACTGACTCATAAGAGACAAGCTCAAAATCAGGTAGGTTCTTCGAATCCGGGTCTGGAATCGAGACCGGTTCCCAGTCCCTCCAGAAGATTCGAACCTCGGCCGTGTTGTAGCTGTAGCTCTGGAATTTGGCTTGTTTTCGAATCGGCCCTCGTCATCTCACCTCAAAAATCAAATTGCACGACTGGCGGTCCATGGGAAAGTAGGTTAGGTCGAGTTTGCAGGGCCCGATGAGACTGACACGGAAGTTGAGCCAGATTGTTCCATTGGGAAAGACCAGGAGAAGGATGTTCTCGGAGGGGGACTTGTGGATGTCTACCTGAAAGAGAGTAGTGATAGAGACAGAGACCCACCTTCTTACTATTGACGAAGCAGACATTCGGGGACCACAACTGTGGAAGTTTATGAGCTGCCAGAGAGATATTCTTCAAGCAATAGTTCCTTTCAGTAAAGTCCAGCCTCGGATCTCTCCAGATCTGCGAAAACCAGACATCGGCCTTGAAGCTGCTGCTGAACTCGCTGATCTCCGTGATGGATTGGACTGTCAGTTCGACTATCACCTCCGTCGCCTGAGCACTCGGCAATGTGTTCTTGTCGTAGATTTCCGAGAAGAGGTCCTGAAAATTTTTCTGGAACTCTTTTTCCCATCCAAATTTCAATTCCCGCATAATATTCAAAGCTCTCCAAATAGCCCTCCAAATCCCCCATTCTTTGGGACAAAAAAGGGCTCCCCAGGAAGATAGGAAACGGGGGTCTGGGTGACTTATATCGGTCATCAAGAGAGCACATAATGGACTCGATTAATGGTAACCGGGAGAATGCTGGGGGGTCTGAGAGACATGTCATCGGATATAGAAACTGAACTCGTTAGTGGGTTTGCTAGAAGAATGGATTAAAACCTGATGTCCCTTTGATTCTTTTGTCCGTAAACATGTATCCAAACTGAAAGTCAACTGATTGGTCTGCTCCAGAGTTCAGTCTGTTCATACCTCCGGTACAGAGCTAGGACTGGAAAACTGACGGTACACAGTAACAGGACAAAGTGCTATAGTCTACTTTCGACGAATAGGGACACCAAGTAAAAACAAAATTAAAGTCCGGGAGTCGAACCCAGATCCCTTGGACACTGGTCGCACCACACTGCGCCATTGAAACAAGCAGAAATTTTTTGTATGTTACTCCATTAGCACCGGTGTTACTGTGACTTTGTGACTGTAATGAAAAAAGTTTTTGCAGAAGTAACTTACTGTCCGTGTTCGTTGGAAACACATTATATGGACAAGTTCTGGCAGTTCCTATAGTTGAGCTGACATGTACTTTCCTTGTTTTGGTCGTCCTTCACGAGCTTCTAATCTTTCTCTCTGAGCTAATATATTTCCTGAGCCTACGTGTAAAAACTACGAGCGAACCCTCATTTTCGGGTCGCGTTTTTGCAACTACTGGGCCGCAGTAGAAATGACGCACACCCCCATAGGTTTCTACATATATGCTGCTGGCGTGGAACCAATTTGGGAGGACCACGTTGGGACGGAAGTCGATGGAATTCCTGAGATGATGGAAGGGAGTATCGAAAGAGCAGCATGAGATTTTCTCTATCTTATTGTCTCCCTGTCAATTCAAATAGTTTTGGTTCTTAAATTTGTTTGCATTTCCCCGTGATTAAACAAAGAACTGCTGAGGGAAGGGACTGAACTATAGCCGGAGGGGAAAGGTAATGGGATTTCAGTAATGAACCGACCTTCAGCAAATCCTTTCTTAACGTCTCATTGACAGGATGACACTGCTCTTCGGATGGAGGCGTTGGTATTGGATCGACGTTTTCTGATCGTGTCTTCTTTTCATTCTTCTCCTTGGACACCTTCTTTCGTCTGCCTGGAGGTAGGCGGGTGTGGGGCTAGAACAGGAGATTGTGAGACAGTGAGATAGGAAGACAGGGAGACAGAGAAACAAAAAGACAAGGGGAAAGAGAGAAGAGAGGCAGAAAAACAGACAGGTGGACAAAGATGTAAAGAGAAAGAGAGACAGAGACTCACTCTGTCAAAATCCTGTTCTCCTCCTCCATGATGTGGCGCTAGTGTACTGAGCTCGTCAAATGCGTGAAGACCAGCAGTTGCCATCTCTTGCTGAAAACCTTGGTTTCTGTTCCGTTCCCGTCATTTTCCTCACTCTGTCCCAAATTCACAAAGTCTCCCTGCGGCAGCATCTAATTGAGCACAAAACTTTCGCATGTGTCTTATCTGTCCCCCTCTTCTCTCCCCCTGGAAGTCCAATGAAATAAGCGGGACTCCGTCTAAATCCGCCCCAAAACGGATGCTCTTTGAGCACCTAGCAGGCCGTTTTGTTGTGCTGGAAGAAGGAATCAGAAATGGGTCGGTTTGGTACGATGTACCAAAATCCTCAAAGTCTTTTGGTTCTTGAGCCCTTGCTCCTGCACACACACACACTTTTTCCCTTTCCTCCCTCATTTCACGCTCAGTTGAACTCCATTATTCCTGTTCATTCCATTCTGTGCGGCCCCTCTTATAGGTGAATGACGGAGGGGCTCGTAAGAAAAATAAGAGAAGGAAGAATTCTAGGGAGAGGACTCGAGATTATTGAGAGGTGGCAAAAGAATATATGATTGTTATGGCGAGATGCCTTTCTGATTTCAAGATAGAGAAACTGGGAGCTACTGTCTCTGTCTTCCTGTCTCCTTGTCTCTGTGTCTCTCTCTCCCTGTATACTGCTGTTAGATTACGCAAGCAGTTAAAAATACACTAAAAGGTGCTGAGGTTTCGTCAAGTAAGCTACCTTGATATTTATGACCAGGAATCATAGGAACATGCAATGAGGTGTTCAGAGGTTAGGTGAACTTTTGGGAAGCCAGTAGCAAGTTTCGAGAGCTGGGTCAAAGAAGACACTCTGTCTCTCTATCCCTCTCTGTCCCACTGTCTTTGTCTCTCTGTCTCGAATACAAAACTGACCATGAAATATGGTGGAAACACGAACCTGTTGCATGGCGAGCTCATTCAGTCGATCGTTATCGGCCGAGGAGAGCTCTGGCAGTAGGAGAACAATTTTAGCCAAGTACGAGATGATCATCATGGGCTGATGAGGGGAGCAGTAGCCTTCAGGGCTGAAACTGACAGCTTCCTCTCTGTGCCAAAAACTCCGCCTTTGGGGATGAGGGAGAGAGGGAGAGTAGGGGTCCGCCTTCTCTAGATACCTAGAGTATGGCAGGAAACGAATGGGGTGATGATAGAATGAATCGTTGTCTCTGTCTCTATCTCTGTCTCTGTATCTGTCCTTATCTCTGTCTCTATCTCTATCTCTGTCTCTCTTTCTGTCTCTGTCATTCAATTTCATTGCAACATAGCTCCCGGTCCCCTCTCAAAAATGCGTCACGCAATACCGACCACCTAATACGAGATCCGGGTGTGTGAGGCCCTCTTTCGAGGGCCCAGGAGTCCAAACCAATTGGACACGGACGGGTAATTGCGAATTTGTTTTTGAAAGCGGGCCGATGGGAGGAACGCATGTGGCTCCCACTCTCGTGAGTCCGGAAAATGGTATGGGATTTTTACGAGATACATTGGGCTGAAGGCAAGCTGGTTGCGATGAGCGAGCTAGGACAATGAGGCGCCAAAAGAGCATGTATAATTCAATTTTGGGGGAAGTGCTTGTGGTATTCGAATCCTTTAGGAACGTTTAAGTCGTTTGAACAGTAGACTTCAGAGGAAAATTCACAGACAGTCAGGCAGTAGTCTACAAGAAGTTATCGAATATTCTTTTGCTGCTACTAATTACTGTCCAACTATCCGGAATTTGAAGTTATTTGCAAACTTCAAAACTGTTGATTATCATCAGATGTCCGCTTTCTTCAGCAGCATGTTGCTCCGTCGTCTCTTCGATGACCAAAAGCGTTGTCGTGTTCGTAAGAGGAAAGATGTCAACTTCTTCACAGACTACATGCTTCACAGGTTAGTTGGTAGAAACAGGGAGACATAAAGATAGAGAGGTACAGATTGAAAGGGAGGCATAGAGATAGAGGGACAGGAAAGCAGAGAGACAGAGGGATAGAGAGACACAGAGAGAGGGTCAAAGAGACGAGAGACAAATTGGCAATGAGGAATACACACAGAGGCACCGGGAAGCAGAGTGGTAGAGACAAAGAGATAGAGACATTTCCAGTGAAGTGTCCGACTACAAATGTCTCCGCTACGTGATCAATAGTCTGTTCGGTCTCGTGTTCTGCTCCTGCATCTACTATCTCGCCTGGAAGAATCTCAACTTTGGCGACTTCGACCCATACTTGAGTCTCGTTATCAAATGGATCGTCATCTCGTCCACTGCAGGCATGTTCAGCAAGAGTCCGACCTTTCGATGTGCCCTCTTCCTGCTTCTTCTCGGCGTCTTGGGCCAAAATGGACAGGCACCGTTGACTCTTTTAGTCGGAAACAGCATCATGGATGGACCGATTCACAACATTGTCGAAAATTACAAGCTGACGGCCGAAATAATCGTCTGTCATCTGCAAGTTCAGGCCAAGGTGGGACTATTTGTCGGAAAGGGTTCAAGGAATTGTTACAGATCATTTCGAATCGTGTGGCAATGTTCACGGGACCACTAGAAGAGTTGCTGGAGCGACAACTGAGTGAGTGACAAACAGACAGAGACAGACCATAGCCATTGCTCCGTTTAGACAAAGGTCTCCGTGTTTTGAAGCAAGCTGTCGGCTTTGTCCGTCAACTGATTGCCCCCTTTCTCGCCGAGATTCGCGAGGAGAAGACGACCGAAGATATCGTGATGGATAAGACGGAGCAACAGCTACAGATCCTATCCCAAAGGCGTGCTCTCGGTGCTGGTGCCCTTGACGATTCCGAAGAAATCGGTCTGACGGAGGAAGAAATGCGAAACATGACTGGGAACAGACCCGAATGGACTCGATTCAAGACGAGTGTCGGTCAGCGGATCGTCCACAGGATGCAGCAGCGATGCAAGGACATCTTCTCGAGGGGAATTGAGAAGTGTAGAGAACTCTTTGCCAGTGTTCAGGTAAGATTTTGTTCTCTGCTTCGCTGTCTCTCTGTCTCTTATCTTTGTGTCTCTGTGTGTCTACATCTCTTTCTCTCTTCCTTTTTTAACTACTCGCTTTTAGAAAAAATGCTACGACTCCCTGCCCCTCCTGGTCAACCACTTTGTCTGTAAAAAGTTCAGCATGGAGTCCAGCTGTCAGGATCTATCACGGCGTCGGCAGCAGCTCTCGGTCTGTCAGAGTGAGGCCACGAAACTGTCCGGCAGTCAGGCAATGGAAGGAGACCTTCTCGAAGTATCTAACATGACCAAGGAACTCGATAACGAACTGCATGTCAGTTTGCACATGATTGCGATGGAGGCACCTCGGATCGAGATGGAATACAGTCTTCGAGACGTCCTTCTACTGATCAAGGCCGGCAAAGAGTACGTGACGTCGATCATTACCAGTGTGCGACAGGTTTTTGTCGCTGCGATGATCTTCACCCTCTACAAGCTGTTCAGTCAGGCCGTGACGACGATTGAGAAGTACAACGGGAATGTCGACTTCAACAATTGCTTTATTGGAAGGTGGTGATAGGAACAGAGAAACAGACAGAGAAACAGAGACAGGGAGACCGAGAGACATAGAAACTTTCAGACCCTTCTGGCTGATAGATGAGCACCGTCACCAAACCGGCAAGTACGCCCTCCTCCGTCTGGAAAAAAGCGAATGGAAGAAATGGAAGCTGAAGAAAGTATTCAGCAAGCCTACCTGTCTGGAGTTTTGTGCCGCCTGGCGACCCTTCCTCATCTGGCTCATAACGGCCTTCTTCAGTATGACCATAGTCCTTGTCGACTGGTACATCTACCTCTTCCTGGAAAAGCTGGTCACAGCCTCGGAGAAGACAATTCACATGGAGTCGAAAGCCAGCGCGGAGATTGTCGTCACGGGCAAAGGAGTGGTGGCCGATTTTATCAACAACATGGTCAAAGTCAATAGGACGACGGAGCAGGAGGAAGTGAGTCACTCTCACAGTCACTGTCACTCTCAATTTTCCAGGTAGTCACGAATTTGCACTGTCTCCAGCACCCTTATCGTCCCGACATTGTCCAATATGTGCTCTGGATTGGACTGCCTCTCTTCCTTCAGCTGCTGTTTCAGGTCTTCTTCTCCTACTTTGTCAAGCGCATCGTCATCAACTTCCTCCTGCCCTTCATGTTTCCCAAGCGGGATCGTGTTCGTCTCATATTCCTCTACAACAAGATTGCCTTCTTGAGGAATAAGGATCGTCAGGAAGCTCGTGCCAGGATTCGTTTCTGTGTCCAGCAGAGAGATATCCAGCGGGAACAGGACGAAAATGATAGGTTCGTTTGTCTCTGTCACTCTGTCCATTTGCCCTGGTCAACCATTGCCTCTTTCAGAGCGTGGCCAAGTTCCAACAGCTGGTTCAAGCTGAAAGTCCTCGATCGCATCTTCAAAACAGGACAGTGCCTCCTCTGTCAGACCTACCTCCGTCCGGCCAAGTTGAAGTTCTGCTCCGAGTGTCCAGCCACCTTTTGTCGTCACTGTACCGAGGAGATGACAGACCGATGCTATGCTTGTCAGGCCGAGAAAGGAGAAGTCACCTCAGCCAGAACCCAGTACCTCGTCCCTAATTCCTCAACTGATGGAGACAAGAAGAAGAACAAGTTCGTCTCGAATGAGAAGAAGGCGGAGAAGACATGAAGCGGAAGAGGACAGTAGATTTTACGTGATGCTCATAAATGTCTAGACAAGCACTTGTGTCTCTACTCTGCTTGATTGCTCCATAGCATTTGACAGCAAGTAGTCATTAGAGAGGCACTGACAAGACTTGACAAGTCAAGTTTAACTCCGGCTACCAGACTACCAGTCAGCCTTCTCGGCAGTCTTCTCAGCAGCTGGCCACCTCAAGATGCCTCTCTCCATCATGCATCTCGATGCCTTCATCAATCGGCATCTCATCGCGAAAAATGCCATTAACGGTAGGATGCACAAGTACAAGCAGGAAGAGATCATGGAGTTGCTGGAACAGGTAAAGGATATCCTCTCCAAGACGTCCATGTTGGCACGACTCAATCCGCCCTGTATCATCGTGGGAGGTAAGTGGGGGCTACTGGGACAGAGTGATCTACTGATAGAGACAGAGAAACAGTAGGTTACCGATACGGTGGCACAGAGACAGAATCACAGTTTTTTCCAGACATCCACGGTCAGTTCTACGACCTGCTGCGCATGTTCAGCTGTCTGACCAAGGAGAGGATCAGTGACTGGGACGACCCGACCCTGTCCGGCGCCCTCAAATACAAGTTCATGTTTCTCGGTGACTACGTGGACCGCGGCCGTCACTCTCTCGAGTGTGTCCTTCTCGTCTTTGCCCTCAAATGTCGCTACCCAGACAAGTACCAGCTGCTGCGCGGGAACCACGAGACCAGAGCCATCAACAAAGAGTACGGCTTCTATGACGAGATCTCGGACCGATTCGGCGAAGAGAATGCGGACGACATTTGGATCAAGTTCAATGAGATCTTCAGCTGGATGCCGGTGGCTGGTCTGGTCGGCAGTCGAATTCTTTGCATGCATGGCGGCCTCTCGCCCCATCTGAACAAGCTCAGTGACATTGAGGAGATCCCTCGTCCCCTGGAAGACCCACCGACCAATCTGCTCGCGATGGATCTGCTCTGGAGCGACCCGATGACGAATATGGCCGGCTACAGATTCAATACGGTTCGCGGAGTGAGCGTCTTCTTCGGTGAGGACATGGTACATGAGACCTGCGAGAGGCTCGGCATCAAACTCATCGTTCGAGCTCATCAGGTAGGTCTCTGTCTCGGTCTCTGTCCACAGAATCTCTTTCCTGATGATGATGACCGGCTACTCGGAGTTCGCCAATCGCAAGCTCATCACCATCTTCACTGCCCCTCGCTACCAGGCCGATCTGGCCAACTCGGGAGCCGTGCTCGTCGTCGGTTCCAGCGGCCATCTGAGCTACCGTATCCTGAAGCCGCCCCAATTCGGCGAAGAGCTCCACGGTATCGATAGTGACTCCGGCTCGCTCTACTTCAATCGCGAGGACAAGGGAGCCCAGAAAAGACATGAGGCCGACAAGAAGAGAATTGGCAAGAAGGCCTCGAGCAAGACCAAGCCGAAGAAGAAGGACTCGGCCGACAAGAGCCCCGTCTTACCGGACAAACAGAAGAAGTAGAGCATGCGTGGATATTCTGTATCTGAATAAACTTGAAAACATAGCGAGTATTGTTTTGGTATTCAGACGTAAAAAAGATGAAACCTTTCACCTGCGCTACTTTATTGTTCTAGTCATACAGGCTCCATCTCCAGGCGGTCATGCCTTCCATGAAAACTTGATCGTCTGCCATTTTTCTGCTTTCCAAGAATCATTTTGCTCCAGAAACTTTGCCTTTCGATACCCGAAGCTACACGCTATTTTCGTATTTCCTAGTTGGAACCTTGAATAGGTTGCTTCTGTTGAAAATCAATTAACTCCCTTATTCTCTAGAAAAACATTGTTTTCGTTGAGCAATTTAGAAACTTTTTACGAAGAAAAGCAAAGCAATATTTTCTGCTGAACTAACTGGATAATTGAAGGTCCCAACTTGAAGAAATCCGCATCGGCAGATATCTCAGCAATCTGACCGAGAGTCAGTTGAACTTCTACCTTTCGAAGCAAACCCGTGAAAGATGGAATGGTGGACTTAAAACCGCCTCGGGCAAGGCCAAGAAACTCACGATTAGAGGAACAGAAGAGAAACCGCTCTACTTCAACTTGATTTTCTATAACATCACCATCAAGAACAATCCCGAGCTGGGATCTATCGAGTTTCAAAGCTTGATCGCTTTATTTTCTAATGGTATGTTCATCTGGAAAAGTTAAAACAATTGCAGACAAACTTGGTCGCGCGATTCGCAACAACCCGAAGCTGGCAAAGATCGGATTTGATCGTGAACTGGAGAAAGACGAACAATTGGCAGCCAAGCAGATCACGGGAAACAACATGCTGAATCAGTCTACAATCAAACATCCGAAGTCTATCTCTCAAAACCCAGATGTCATCCAAGACTTGGATTGCATCTTTCCGGTTCCTGTCAAGGAAGTTACTGAACTAGGCAACTGCGTGGTCATCCTGCACAGCCTTGAGTTCGATTCAATGGTCACTGGACAAGTCAAAAACACACTCAATAATGTCAAAGCCGTAGGAACAAACCTCACCAAACTCACATTCTCAAGCCTGCCATCTATTTTGGGTACGTCTCTGTCTCGGTCTCTCTCATATTATCTTACTCTTTGAGAAATCAGGAACAGACAGATATTTGGTAGTTTCTGCAAGAGTATGAACTTCGCTAGGGTCTCTCTGACTCATATTCCATAACTTTTTATGCATGTCTTAGGCTTCCCCCTTCACGTCACCCTCCAGAATAGGCCTTATGATTCAACGATATCGCCTCAAACTGATAAGGGACCATAGAATTGTGACTTGCCTCTTCCCATGCGTCTTTCCCTCTGTCTCTGCTTCCTGGTTTGCAATGTTTTCTCTTCCGAACTCTCTTGTTTATAGGTAGTAGGCACATTTTCCACCTACTCGCGATACAATGAAACAATGGCTAGGGACTTTCTGAATTTGGCGGCAGCAGCCTATCCTAGCGCGAGCAATACCAGTTCCAGACATTCGTGTCTGGAGAAAACCTATCCAACAGAACTTTTTACTGTTCTGGTGACTTTGACAACTTCCTGTGACAAGGTGACAGAATTCTCTATCCCAAAATGGTACTTTTTCAGCTACAAAATGAATGTCAAGCATATTCGGCAGTCTCTGTTCAAAGTAAGACCGTCATTTTGTCATTTAGAGGGACAGAGGGGATTAGTCAACTAGAACAAGTAGGGGACTTCTTGAAAATTGTGAACAAAGCTTTTAGGAGCTGAGATACGGACTGATTGACTATGTTGTGTATAATGAGACAGGTATGTCCAAGCTCGGTCTCTCTGTCTTTTTGTCTATTTAACTGTCTTTCCAGACAAATCCGGAGTTTATGAATTCTGTGGTCGTGTAAATAAGTACTTCTACCGAGCCATGGATGATCTTTGGAATGCTATGGTTCTTCCTATCACAAGAAAGTGAGCTCTTTTGCCGATCTCAGTCGTAACGTTGACAGATACAAAGGCTATCGTTACTACGTGACCGGTCATTCTCTAGGAGGAGCTCTGGCGGCCATGACAGCTTTTAGACTGTCTCATAAAGGAGTGATCGACGATCCTGTAAGTCCTCTTTTGAATTTTCTCACATATTCAGTTCGATGTCAGTCTCATAACTTTCGGAGAGCCGAGGGCAGGAGATTATGACTATGCTACAGTATTCCAGGTAACCGTACTCTTGGCTGTGTAGTACGCAGAACTTCCCAGAAGTACGTTCCTTACAGTTTTCGGGTTGTGCATTACACTGACCCTGTTCCACATCTACCACCACTTCATGAGGACGATATGACAGCTCCTGCCAATCCTTTTCATCATACCAGAGAAATATGGTGGGTTATAGTTCAATGAGGAGGGTCGGAGAGACAGAGACACGGAGACAGAAACAGAGACAAAGAGATTACTAGGTACGACAAGAGCTTCAAGTCCTATACATTATGCAGTGACTCATATGGAGAAGACGAGTCCTGTAGTGACAACAAGAGGTTCTGGAACTATGGGAAAGGAGTAAGTGCTGGCTAATGTCAGGCTGATAGAATTTCAGGCAATGAGTGAGCACCTTATATATTTCAACCATTACATATCGGAGTACGGGTGGGGCGGCTGTGTTGACTCATCCTCGAATTTGGGCCTGTTCTCTGCTATCGTGATCTCATTTTACGTGTGTTTGCATAATCTGTTGGAGTAAAGTGTCCTGACAGAGAGACAGATCTAATATAACATCTTTATACATGACATTTCTCTCACTTATGACCCAGAAATCAGCTGAGACCACTCTGGACAGGGTTTCCCGTAAGACATAAACGTTAGCATATCTGTCAGGCCACAAGTTGACAAGAGTTCTAGGCCTGGAACATTAGATGTGTCTTGCTCTTATTGGCCGCCGAGACAATTTTCACTCCTCCACTGGCGCTCTTCTGTATTCCGAGCTTGCTTCGACGGACGATGTACCATTCGATGGTCAGCGCTAGGACCACCAGAATACCACAGGCTAAGAACACATGGCGGGCCCACCTGGAAGATGTGAGAATGATAGAGGGACAGAGAGACATAGAGGTAGAGTGACAGGAAGACAGAGAGACAGTACACAAACCTTGGAACTGAATGGTCCCTTGGCTCTCCGTTGAGCTCATAAAGTTCATGAAGAGCGTAGCCAATGTCGTCTACCAACTGATCCAACATGTCCTGAAGTGGCCAGCCTTGTACTAAGGCATTGTTGGCCTCACTCTGAATATTTCCCAGGGCTGCCCGGAGCTTGGTCTCTCCTAAAAAAAGCTTTACGACTAAAATTGACGCCTTACCAGTATGCAATCGTACGTAAGGTATTTTTCGGGCATCGTTGACCAATCCATCAAGCAGGACAAGTGCCAAGACATTGGCTTTGGTACATTTTTCTTCGGAAGCAAACCAGCGCTCGTAGACTTTCCAGGCGTAGACCTGAACAGTCTTTCTATCATACTGTTTTTCTATCTTTCTTTGTTTCTCTGTCTGTCTTTCTGTCTCTCTGTCTCTATCATATTCTGAACCCATTGGACTCTCTTCCTCTGTAATTCCTTTGCATGCCTCATAACGTTCGCCCTCCTCCTATGCGCTCAGAACTTATACTTCCTGACTCCCTCATAAGTAATGAGTTCAGTGTTTCAGCCCCTCCACTCTTTTTTGTAGGTAAGTGCGACACTTTCCGGCAATTTCGAGGGTTAAGGAAGTATTTTCGAAGCAATTTGAGACTGAAGCCCACCTTGAGAAAGGTTTTGACATTCGTCGCAAATCCCTGAACCACATCGGCATCCATTTGACTACAGTCACTCTCGAAGAGACATTTATACCGAGGTTGTGTATAGACCTGCTCTGTCGTGGTCGGAGCCTCCAGCTGCTTCACTGAAAAACCAATTGAACCCCTGGAAAAATTGTGAGTGGGAGCCTCCCGGTTTTGTTTGACTTAGGAAACCCTACGCGCTCCCGTCCAAAAGGGGGTTAGACCCTCTCCACATCAATTATTCCCAATGTTTGGACGCTGAATAGGGAGCTGGAGTGTCCAGCCAGGTGGAATTTGGGCTGGGCATGAGGAGTTGAGAACTTACCAACTATCACAGCCAGAGTTGAGTTCTCCCCGTCGCGATCGAAGTAGATCTTGTATCTGGAAAAGAGTCATGAGAGAGAGGTTGGATAAGTTGACTTCGGAACAGTTGTAACCGTCTCTCTCCTTCTCTACGAAACTGTAATCACTGATCCAGAGATACAGTCGAAGAAGTGACTCGGCCGCGAAACAGAAGCAACAGTATACTGTTAGTTAGTTATATCCAAGTAATTTGTTGCAAGTCAACTTTGAATTATGAGATTGCTTTTCTTGGAAAGAGTCACGCTGTAGAACAAGAGTAGCTGCTGGTGAAGCTGCTTTTTGACAGCTTGTTGATACTGTAAAGGACAGTCTGTTCGAGATTGGTAGATTGGAAGGAATGGGTCTGGGAGACTCTGACCCTTACTCTCTCGCTCTGTCTCTCTCTCCCTCAAACCCAATTTCCAGACCTCGACGGGTATGGACAGCGTTCTGACACTACTCTAGTCTAACTAAGTCTTATTACTGTGTACGCAACTTCAGAAAATACAATGGGATTATGCCTCTTTAATCAGTGCTTGGGCTCACCCACCTCTCCTCTCTCAACTCTGTACTCTTAATGATTCTCTGCTATTTGTTTAATAGGTTCGGCTTCTCTAACTATCTCTCTTTCTCGATTTGTCTCTATTCATACCTTTGGTAAGACTTCTCAATCCCTGCCGTACTGACATGCAGAAGTTGCTGATGAAGGTCACATAGGAAGGGAAGACGACTTGTGCCACCACATAAGGACTTGTGCTGCAAAACTTCCTTCACTCTTTGACTCCAGCTTTCACACCCGATTAAACTCCAAAAAAGTGCGAGTTTCCGCCATTTACGAATCATTTTTTGCCCCGGGCGAGGGTGTCCATGAATCAGTCAACCCCTCCCGCTTTACTGGGTCCGTTGAATGGGAAAAAGGACGCGTTGTCTATGGGTCTCATTTTTGATGCGTGCGTATAAACGAGATGGGGAGAATCAGTTGTCAGTTAGACAGAGAGGCTTGATTAGAGTAGTGGGTGGAGATTCATTAGGACAGAAAGACAGAGAGACAGAGAGAGTATCCGCAAAGTCTGACGCACTCCGTGCCTCATTTGGTATTTAAAGCTGACTGAGAGACGTGGAGTGAGGACAACGCTCAGAAATAGACACCAGAATTTTTAGGTGATGGGTCAAGGGATCTCTGTCTTCCGAAACTACCCACTCTATCCCTCTGACTCAAATTGGTCTCTCTTCCTTCTGCCCTCTGCTTTCTACAAACCGCATTGTTCTCCCCGGGGACAACATGTGAGCCTGGCGCCAATAACTGCAACAAGACCAAAATGACGAGGGTCTTCGAGTTGAAAAATGATTGGGAACTCACAGCTGCCGGCGTATAAATAGGCGAGGGAAATTCACAGGGGCTGAAGATGGGCTGATGGATTATCTGCCCACCGGAGACTGGAGTAGAGAGGGTGAAGAACGTCAACCTAAAGTTCCGACTTGAGCTTATCTGGTCACCTGTCTCTGTCCCTTTGGCTCATATCGAGACTCACACCTGTCTTGCGCTGCCGCAAATTGCCAACGATTATTATATTTTTGCAGCAATTGGTAATGGAAAACGAGTAAAATAGGGGTCCAATTGAATTGTGCTTTTCATTGGTTCTTAAAATGGAGTTGTCTAGACGTCTACTTTTCCAAAAGATTTTCTCTAATCGTGTCTCTCTGTTTATGTTCGGTGCAGACAAAATGGAAAAGTGATACCGGTTGTGCTTGATCAACAGAGTGCCCAACTTACTAGGCTAATCAAGAAATTTTGGACGTCTGGTTCCGTCAAGAAGGTCTCGATTGTCGTGTTAGGGATCATGTGCCAGAGAGTACAAAACAAGTGAGATAATCTTTTATGTTTAGGAAAGTTTTGGGCACACGCCATTATCTTCGTGGAGATGCTAGACAGCTTGTGGAAAGATGTCATGGCGTCTTAGTTAGGAGACTTTCTACAAAGATAGTACTGGCTAGAATTTTCTGGAGCTATAGTTATTGGCAGCCGAAAAGTAAAAGCAAGGAACTGTTCTGTCGAACCTCTCTATTGTAAGAATAACCAGGGTATGAGTAAGGAAACTATGGGAACCCTTAGCAAGGGTGGGTAACTTGATTTAAACCGAGACGGTACGGGAGAGAGTCTCTAGGGATCAGATTTCAAGTACTTACAGTATCATCTCGCCGTCTTCATGCCGATCGTCCGGCAGACTCTGCTGTCATATTCCGAACTTTGCTTTAGAAACTAGTAGAAGAGGAAAAAGGCTAGACGGGTCGACCAGCTGGTCCACAGCAGCACCAGGCAACGCGAGAGTGAACTGGGCTGGCTCCGCCTTTTATGACCAGGGTCTCTCTCTCCTTCCGTCTTCTGGGTTCGAAATTGTGTTATCCGGCGGGACAGATGGCAGGACACCTTTTGAGAAATGAGGCCTCGACGACGTTAATCACGGCTGGAAGACGATGGACAAACAATGTGCTCAAATGGGGCTCCACAAATGAGACTCTATAGAGAGCGAGGAGCGAAGGGGAAATTGGCTGGATTTAGATTGCTAAATAGAGCTCGGAGTTGGCAGGGTTTGTTATTACTGAGTCGTATTTAAAGGTGGCAGAGAGACAGAAACACAGCGAAAGTAAGAGAGACAAAGAGATAGAGAGACACAGGTACAGAGAGATAAAACGATAAAGAAACAGACAGAGAGACAGAAGCTACAGTATCTTCCTCTTTCCATCTTCACGGCCTGCCCGAAAATAGGCATTTCCGGGCCACCTGTCACGTCGGGAATGCTCTTATGCTCCAATCTCTCTTTTCCGAATTGAATTGTGTCCCATTCACACAGGTGACGCGTAGAATTGAATATGTCTGATTCGATTCCGGGCCAACTTTTTCCGTCAAGGAAGAAGAATATTTATTCGCATTTTGGTCTAGCAATTGATACACAGAGGGGAACCCGTTGAGGGAAAGAGGGAAAAGTGGAGGACTGCTAGTTCTGGAAGCAACAGTCTAAACACGGGGAAAGTCAAATTTAGAGGAATCTCTTGCGGATTGACAGAAGACTACTACACTTGGGACAATAGTGTTGGACGTCTTTGCAGGAGTCGAGACAGAAGGGGACGAAGGCCAGTGGGAAGAAAAAGAAGAGGACGAGGATGAAGACTATCCATGTCAGACTACCGGAGACGTAAGCCTGTTTTGTCGTGACGTTTTGCTAAAAGAGCATTTGTCAAACTGTCTTTGTCTCTCGTATTATAAAGTGTTTACAAAACACTCGGTGAAAAAAGGGCTTCAGCCTGCCATAAAGCCAGGTCAGAACACATTTCTCTTCAAAAAGCAGTGTTTGTCCCTAGACCATTCTCGAAGCTACTTCGGTAAACTTGTTCTACAACGATCATGGTCTAAGGGTACCGCTGGTACGATCACTTGAGCCCGAAAGCTGACTCAAAGGCCCAGTACCCGGTATATATGGGATTGACCGGGGGTGACACGAGAGACGAATAATAAATTGCTCTGCACAGATCCTGGAAAAGAATTTGAAGCCAAATGGTGTATTGCAAAGTTGTAGACTTTGACATGGGCTACAACTTTGCAGAACATGGTTAGGCCGAAAATTGTGTTTTGGGCATGGAAACTGAATCGAGTGTCCTGTTACTGTAGCTTTGCTGTGTCTCTGTCTCCTTGTCTTTGTCACTTTGCCTTTCCGTGCTAATATCCTCTTAAAAA
This sequence comes from Oscheius sp. JU75, assembly GCA_037178855.1. Lineage (NCBI taxonomy): Eukaryota > Metazoa > Nematoda > Chromadorea > Rhabditida > Rhabditidae > Oscheius > Oscheius sp. JU75. The sequence goes on along the minus strand of JASJZC010000006.1, from coordinate 460,604 downwards.
TTCCGCCAACAACCCAGTCAATTTCACCCTCCTCTCGACCTGCCAACCGCTGCCAGGTAAATAGAGACGGCGGTGGCTGTTTGCCGGCTGACGGCAGGTGAGTGAGAACACCGTCTCTTTTCTTTTCGGCCCTCTTCAATTTACTTCCCCCAAAGAGTATTTGGGGGCGAAAACTGTATGAGGCTGGCACTTGCTCACTGCTCTGTTTCCAGAAGAAAATGTCACAAGACTTACCGCGCATTTTGGACAGTACGTCACGTAGGGAGAAAAGGAGGGAGCTTCTTTGACTTCTTGGATCACTACAATGGTAGTCGGTTGATGGTTGGATAAGGGGACCTGAAAGAGAGTGATGGTCACTGTTACTGTCATTTACATTGTGAAGAGTCGAGGCGTCGATTGGTGCCGGTCCTGTCAGGGGAGCAAAAGGAGGCGGAGAAATTTTGTAGGAACATCCGGCTTCCTGCAAAACATTATCATGAGGCATTGGAAAGTCATACCTTGTGCTCATTCCTATTATTTTCCGCGTCGTAGGGAGGAGGTGGACGGGGTGGAGAATAGGTCGGTGGTGGCGAGTCGGGCATTCTAAAATTGCTATTTTTTAAAAAGAAATCGTGAAGAGATGATGATGGAAAAATGTGACTAAAATGAATCATGGGAAAGAAGAGAGAGTAATGAATGACCGGAAATTTGATTTGTTCCCGGCCTTGAATGATAGAAAGAGAGTCATAGAGCGTGGACAGAGAGATAGAGAGACAGACAAAGAGACATGGAGACAAAGTGACAGAGAGACCCATAAGGACATTCCATTGGAAATGCAATAAGAAAGAGATCACGTACAGGCGACCGGAGTAGAGAGAGCGGCAAAGAGAGTGAGGACAAGAAAAGAGGGCGGGAGAGAGAGGCTGTCAACAGGGTGGTAGAACTGTGCAATGGATGGCCAGCCACCAGCCCCCACCTATATTCAAATTTATGGAAATTTTGGGGTAGATGAGCGCCCAATGTTTGTCAGTGTCCTCCTTTTTGGGAAGGGATTACGGAGGGGCATCTATCTTTGAATTCTTGAACAAGCCTGAAAGCAGTCGCAACGTTCAGTTTGCAGAAAAAATGGGTCCTCGTGATTAATGCCCCGTTGATCAGTGGTTAAATGCTGGAAAGGGTGTAAATCGACACAAAGAGAGAGAGAGAGAACACTCCCGAACGAAAAAGCCCCCAGCTGTGCTGTCCAGCTGGTCGGATCAATCAATGGGACATTAGGAAGAACACGAAAACGTGTCCAAGACAACACAACAAGTGGGAAAATTATGACTTCGCTATTTTGCAGAAGGACTGGAAACGGATGAAATATGATACGGTGGCACAAACAGAGAATTTGTTTAAGGTTTCATTGGAAAGACAGGAAGTAGAAAGAAACAGAGACAGAGCTGTCCTTGAATTTGAAAGCATTGGAAGAAGTAGAATGACTGCTATGGCGCGAAACCAGAAACAGTTAATCGAGTTATGATGCCACCGGGTTCATAAATCGCGCAGTAAGCCGGTGCCCATTGGGTGGAAAAAGCGCGGGAAAGTAGGAGGGGTGTTGAGAGGTCTTCTGAACTGATTGGAATCTGTACACGCCCGCAGGCAACACAAACGAAAACAGGCAAATGAGTCAGTGCCGTCGGGCGGAACGGGTGAAGACGGAAAGAATCCATGCCTTGACCCAAAGTTCCAATTACCCTGGTCGATCCGAGTGAAAAGATGTTTTGGCGGGAGGCTGTGAGAGTGTGAGAATACATGCGGAGGGGTTGGTGGTGGCCCCGAAGAATAAATAGGAGGACTCCGATACACACACTGCCCACATACGGACACTGGACACAAACATGGTTTGTGAGGACACCCCCCCTTTAGCAGGAGCCGAAAAGGGAAACCACGGGAGGATGACCAGGCTTCGAACTTGGGGAGTGAACTGAGAAAAACAGAGAGTCAGAGAGATGGAGAGATAGAGAGAGACAGAGAATAACTGATCCTAATTGAGCCTAACGAAGGTGAGACGAAATATATAGAATGTGACGAAGGCAAGCAAATATTTACGTCTTCACTTATCTGACGAAAACTCCCCTTTACCACAGATATTGTGCTCGAAGGGGCGAGGACACACGTGACTACTGCCCCCAGACCAAGAAGAGAAGATGGGAAGATCAGGTAAACAACTATGGGACTGAAATGGAAAGAGTCTGGGCAGTTTAGACATGAGAAAATGTTGTGTTTTTCCTGTCTCGTCTCCGAGTTTACGACAGGTGGGACGGCAAAGCCGATTAGTGATCGTTGTGGAGTGAGTCATTTCCAAGTTGACTTTGGAAGAAGAGGGATTTAGAAACTGGACAGTGAGAGACAAAAAAACAGAGAGACAGAAAAACAGAGGTAGAGAGAGCCTTAGAGATAGGAGCTAGAGAGACAGAAAGTGTTCTTCCTGTCTCTCAATCACCCAGCCGGATCTCGATCTCAAATCTAGGGGAAATCCAACAAAAAGAAAACAAACAAGGTCATTCCACTGAAAAAGAGTGACACGTGTAGACTCTCGATGAAAGTTCCACTCTCTCCCGACCATCGAAAGATATGGGATGAGTGTGAATTGTACCAGGCAACAAAGGGCCGGGACACAGTGCCAGATGGTCGCGGCACACAGCTGTCCCAAGAATGAGCGGCCTTGTTGCAGGCGAATGTATAGTGGGAAGAGTTCCATAACAGGCTTGAAATAGAAGGAAGGAGAAGGCGTTTCTTTCATTCATTTTTCCGCCTCGTTCTCCTGAAGAGAGACAGAGAGTAACTATGGAAACTTGACCATGGTGATCCTCATATGCGCCGGATATAGGAGCAGATTAGGAAATGGTAATCCAGATGTCTGACCTTCGCTATTTCAGTTTCTCAGAGCTCTGGAAGCTGCATAGTCAAAGACTGAATAGTGGCTGTGGGTGGTCCGCCAGTCTATTGAGCTTTAAGAACGCAACTTTGTCGTGACGTCTTGCTAAAAGAGCATTTGTCAAACTGTCTGTCTCTCGTTTTATAAAGTGTTTACAAAACACTCGGTGAAAAAAGGGCTTCAGCCTGGCATAAAGCCAGGTCAGAACACATTTCTCTTCAAAAAGCAGTATTTGTCCCTAGACCATTCCCGAAGCTACTTCGGTAAACTCGTTCTACAACGATCATGGTCTGAGGGTACCGCTGGTACGATCACTTGAGCCCGAAAGCTGACTTGAAGACCCAGTGTCCGGCATATATGGGGATTGACCGGCGCGAGATGGTACGGGGGTGATACGGGAGACGAATAGTAAGTTCAACCTTTCTACTGTTTATTAACACAATCGTACAGACTGGGCCTTCTTCTTGAAATCGCAACTCTTCAAGTCGGCTGGATTGCACCACGTAATACCCTGTCCAACGGCTACTCCTCTTCCAGTACAGTCCTTCTTCTCAAAGAGAATCACACAGGTTCCTTGGTCTAGTTGGACAGACTGGGCCTTTTTCTTGTCCTAAATCACAAAATTTTCTAACGCAAATGTTTTGAAATTCACATCGTCAGAAATTCGTTGACATTGGTTTGGCTGCAGATCCGCAACCCAGGGCTGTTTGTCTGAAATGGCGGATAAGTTCGGTGGGAACTGGGGACTCACTTCCACTGTTGTATCCCCTTTCTCTGTGGAGTACTACCTGGACGGCAAAAGAGGCAGAGATACAGACAAGCAGAGCGATAAGAGCTAATCGGGTCATTTCTGAAAAATTTGTGTTGTAGAGGCAATGAGACAGAGAGAACCAATTAAACTACAGTACTTTCTGTCTCAGACCTTTATATACTGCTTTCGCTTTGAAGTTTGCTCCTGTGTCAATATACACACTGCTGGTGCGCGAGAAAATCATGTTCAAAGGCACTTGTGCCAACTGTTATTCTTCTGATTCTTAACATGTCCAAGGCACAAAGTACAATCGGTTGGGAAACGAACCGTTACCGTTAGAAACAGAAATAACGTCCTCTTAAAGAAACTATCTTCTATACTGACTTTGCGTGACATCTGTAAATTCTACTGTCCCAAAGTCATCTCTCTACTACTAAAGTGCAATGATGTCCGTCCGTCTGCGTGACCAGAAAAAAAAAACTTAGGCTATTGGAGAGCCAGTGCTAAGCCAAGTCTAGACGGCTGGTTATCACTAATTGGCAAAAAGGACTTCAGTAACATAGAGCCGGGAGCATCATTTACAAAAGATAATGTTTTTGTACCTAATTGCCAAGACTCTTGTCCCTGTCACATGCTATTTGCACACACACACTTTTGCGGTTGGCAATAGTTACTATTGTCACTGTCTCTCGGGAAAGTTCTGTCTAAATGTTGACAACTGGACGACAGAGGGCAGGAGGACATGTTTGCTCACAGAACTCATAAAGAGCTTGAGAGTGTTTTTTGAAGTAGAAGTTCGTAAAGCAAAAGTTTATGACAGTTCTCGAGATCACTTCTTTCCTAGGGCTGCTCCAACGAGGGCTCCTTGAACCGGTCGGCCGAAGGCTCCACCAATCAGAGCTCCACGGACTGCTCCTCTGGAAAAGATTCGTTGGAACAAGATGGAATTGTAGCTTACCTGACCGGGTTCCATTGCCTGTATCCATTGTAACCATAACCATAACTGGGATAGTAACTGCCGTAGCCATAGGATGGATACCTGGAATATTCCTCTGTCTCTTTGTTTTCCTGTCTCCCTGTCCCTCTGTCTCTGGAATCTTACCCATAGTAGTACTGTCCAGCAGCTGTGGAGACAAGAGCGCAGAGAAGTGAGAAGAGAATGGAAAAGTTCATTTTTAGATGCCCTGTGCTAGGAATGGTCGCAGACTGTCTTTTATAAAACGACATGACATCACTGCCGCGCGCCAATTACGTAAATTCGGCAAGGAGAAGACCTGTCTGTTCGGCGAAGAATACATTTTGACGACACTTCCAACGAGATTCTGATTTGTGCTATTCGGCGTGTTGAGAATAGAACTGATCTTTTAGAAGCAGACAGAGCAACAAAGAGACAACGACAGGATATACTAGTTTTATCAGTATTCCTAAACATGTGCGACTACAGTTCTTTGGGTATAGATGGCTTTTTCTTCGCCGAGAGCATTGTAAAGACTGGTGACAATGTTGGATCCCATTCCCCACGAGTTCTCCGCTGTGAAGACCAGGGAATCCGGACTGGGCTGTCCCTGGCCATTGGCAAATATCTGAAACGAAGTTCTAAAAAGCGGAGGTAGTCTCTCTCACTCTGAGTTTCTGTTTCGGCTTGAGAGTGACTCCAGTTGGAAAGCTGTAATTCAGTTCATGTCCATTGTCAATGACTCTCTTCAGTCTCCAGCCGCCGATTCTTTCTTCCTGAAAAGGGCTCACTATCTCTCTATATTTCTCTTCCTGTCTCTGTGTCTTTCTTCTTACAATGACGACTTACCAGGTAGTCCGAATTGTTAGCCACGACAATGAACCGTCCAGTTGGATCAGTCTGAACAATGGCAACGCTTCCGTGAGCCACGGTATTGAACGTGGTCTTAGTGGCGACTTCCCACTGGTCAGAGTGCTCATCCTCGACCTTCTGTACAACACCCACTCTCTGTCCCTCTCCCTCGATCAAGGCTCTGTAGATAGCAATCTCAGTATCCAGAGTAACCTTGGAGTCCAGTAGAGACTGAAACTCCGCCACGAGGCTAGCTGCCTCCTCTCTCATCCTGATGAGTATGGAATCGTAGCCGGCCATGGCTTGTTCATAAGAGAAATGATCCTCCGTGACCTGTTTCTGGAGCTTGCCCACTTCGAGCTCGAGAGTATGGTTCCGGGATTCGATTTGGGCATATCGAGCATTGAGTTCGGTCATGGTACTGGACATTTTTTGGACCTGGAAAGGGCTCACTGTTTGATGAGTACAGAACTTCTATACCTGAGCGCTGTAGACGACACTGTGCTCTCCGCGACGTGTTGATAGCTCCTGGATGCTGGTCACCTGGAAAGAAAGCTGTTCAGCAGCCTGTCTCTGTTACCCTTACCTTGGATTTGTACCAACTTTCCAGCTTCGTCTTTCCAACAGTAGCAAGTAGCTGGTACTCCTTGCGAATGTCTCTGAACAGACCTTGTGAGCCCTCTCTGATGCTTACCTAATAGCCAAAGCAATCTCACTCCTGAAGAACTCCCTGGTGTCAGCTGGAGCCACGACCAGAAGGCCTTGAAGCTCTTTGGTCTCTTGTTCTTGGACCCTTAAGTGCAAGGTATTTCAATTTTAGAGATGCTCTACATCTTCAGGAACTTGATTTCATCTCTAGCTGACTGGATCTGAGCCTGATAGGACAATTTTTCCACCACGATACTATCCAGTTTCTCATAGAGACTAGTGAAATCTTTACGAAGACGTTCCTGTTCCATCAGAGCACCTCTTTCCTCAGCTCGCAAGATATCCATTCTTTTGTGAAGCTTGGCCATCTCACCGTCTGCCTCAGAAATGGTTGCAATCCACTGAGGAACACGGTTTCTGTCGGTTACTGTAAGACTGTTGATCTCCTCAATCCTGAAACAACGATCACTGTTTCTGCCTCTCTGCCTCTGTGTCTCTGTATTTCTGTCTCTCTGTATCTATATCCTTACCTAGCCTTATAGTCAGCGATGTCACTAGTCAGTCTAGACACATGAACATCCTTTGCAATTCTGGCCCGCAAAGCCACATCTTTATCCGTACGAATTTGTGTGCTACTAACAGCGAAAGTACTCTGAAATGGGTTATGTCTTTCAGTCCATTCTTTGGGCCATTGCGTGCTTGTGTAAGGCGAAGGTTCTCTCTTATCGCATTCTTTCTCTCGCCGTACACTATCAGACTGAAGGATTAACAGCTACAGAGTAACAATGAATGAGCTTCTCACTTTAAAAGATTCGTTCCGGGTACCCCATTTTCCACGGAGGTCACCGAGCGCAGTGACCAGTTGCTTGTTCTGTTCTTCGAGGAGCTTGACTCGGGCAATGTAGTTGGAGAGACGGTCGTTGAGACGCTGGAATGAGTTTATCTGTCGGAAAGGAAATATTGCTAACCTGCATTTCTTCCTTCTCTTTCTTGGTAGCCTCAGCGAACATCTGGGCTCCGGAGACGGTAATGGTAGCCGTGGAGACAACTTCACCCGTGGAAATGTTGGAGACGCCGGATTCGACTACGGTAGTTGTGGTAGAGGAGACATGACCGGTACCATTCAGTACTAAAAGAAGACTTTCAGACAGAGAGACAGAGGACCCACCATGACTGCTAGCCGGAGAACTTCCAGAAGTACTCCTAGTCACTGAACCATTGATTACCGTTCCATTCCCGTTAGAAATGTGATGATGGCGGCTACTACTAGTAAGTGAAGCATTCCCAATAGGGGTCTCGATTCCAACTCCGCCATTGACTTTTCCAACAGAGACACCATTCCCAAGCGCTGTTCCGCCGTTCTGAAGCTTCTGTCCGTCCTTCTGGCTCGAGAGACGAATTGTGGCAGTGGGCATCGTGGCAGAAGAGGAGGCCGGAAGACTGCTGGACTTGCTTATCGTCTTCTTCTTCTTAGTCCTCTTCAAGCTTAAGTGATTATTTATCCTTTAAACCAAACTTTTGGTACACTGATAGCGTTTGTCTAATCTGCGAGTGCGGGGGATTCTCTACGCTGACAATTGGGGAGTGGAGAGCAAAAGTTTAGAGAAGGGAATGAGTCATGTGGCGGCGGTTAGTGTCAGTGGTCATTTCCGGCCTGTGTCTCAGAGATACTTCTCCAGAACTCACTGCGGGTTCTTCTTCTTTTTCTCCCCAAAGAAGAATTCTCGCGATAGCAGTATAATACTCTCCATGCTGGCTGGGTAGGAAGAGGTGTGAAGTGATGGGCCATAAAAACAGGAGGCCTTTAAACTGCTGGCATTATCTATAGAGTGTTTCACAGCCCGCAAAACTGTTTTTGACTGGCTTGGACCTTCCCAGATTTGACAATGACAACCCTAAAAGAAATGGATATCAACTAGGCGACCTTAAAAGACCTATCTGTACTGCAGGAGCTGTCCAGATAAAAACCTCAAGTGAGCACCATAGTCGTCCAAGGACCGAGGCATCCAATTAGGGTGAAAACAGGAGGCAGATAGAAATAAACGAGTGTTAGAGAGACAGCTCAAAAAGAAAAGTAGGTAAAGCCCGATGACCATCTCTGTCTCTCTGACAGTTTTCAGCTGAAAAAGAAAATGCGTTGCTTTTAAAGCCTTTTTCAATGCACAGCTGTCAAACTTCAGATCAAAATGAAAAGGACTAAAGGAAAAAGAAAAAGATGTGAAACAAATAAGCAGCTGTCAGAGGGACATGGACGTGGATCCTTTGTCCGTCCGTCTCAAACTTGGAAAGTCAGGCGGTTACAGTGAGTTCAGCTGAAAAAAAAATGGACCGAGTGACTATAGTCAAACAGGCATTTACAGTCAGTACAGAAAGAAAAGTACGGGAGGGGAACTGGTAGAACTCACGCTACATCTATCTAAATTTGTGCAAAACTTCCCGCAGGAAGAAACTGAGGCCGATCTTATCGAACCAAAGAAATTAACGGTTCGATAAGATCGGCCCCGTTTTTTACCCGTATCCCTTTCCCCGGTTGCATTCACCCTAGTGGGCGGCCCTACCCCGACTTAGACAAGTCACCCGAGTGGCAGTCTCCGGTAACTTGCCCGACCTAAGCCGTAAGCCAGTGCTCAAGAGCCAAGTTCGGGAGAACCTGGGGGCAGCCAGTTGGAGCCCGAACCCGGACCTCTTGAGCAGTGTGACCTGGCTTTGTCTGGATTCGCCGCGACTATATACCCCGATGTAGCGCGAGCAAAGAGACAGTACGGGTGGGACAAATGCGTTAGCCGAAGATTTTTTGGCGAGCACGATAGCGGGCTGATGAGGTGACCTGACGAGTTAGCAATATTCTGCATGGTTGTAGAACGAATAGAGATCTCTAACTTTGGAGAACATCACATTTGCCAAAAATAAGCTCTTGAGTCCGAAAAATGAGCGAACATTTGCAGACATGGCATTTGTCTTCCGGGCTGTTTTGCTGGCTTCCAACGGCATTTTATAGCAGTTTCATGTACAAACTTTTAGAGCCTAATATGCTTTGCAGAATATAAAAAATGACAAGTTGTTAGTTCTTCAGCTCGAAAACGGAGGAAAAGTCATACCGAACTTGAAAGCTAAGCTGTACCAGTGAAAAAGAGAAAGTCGATGTGTCCTAATCAAAATACCAGATTAATTCTTCATCAGAGAGTATTATGGCATAGTGCTCAACAAATATAACAGAACTATCTCATTCTACTGGAGTCTTCTTCAGAAGCTTCGTTATCCTTATCCTCATGAGCTTCCTGAATCGACGCTGGGTGGTCCTGCCGGCTCTTTGTAGAAGAACAGGGTTCAGATTAGCCTGCCTCGACCGGTAGCTAGCAACTTTCTCAGCAATGTCATCCTCCAGCCAGGTGAAGAATGAAAAAGATTCTATAACAGCAAGTTTTCAGTGGATATTGGTAGTCGTACCTGTAACAAAAGATCCAATAACTAATAGGAGCAGGATGGGAAGACGCATAACTGGTGGACTGATACTGGAATTAGACACAGGAGAGGAGAATCAGTCACTTATAACACGGAGCCCTTCTTTATCTAAAAGGGCGGTGGTGACGCTATGGAAATCGGTGGGTATCACGGAACCGAAATTCGTTATGTTGGTACGGTACCTGTCTTTCTGTTCTAATTCGATGCCTGTAAAATCTGACAGTATTGCCAATTGTTTACACTTCTCTTCTGCAATCTTATCATTCCCCGTTCCACCATCTTTTCGCAATTTGCTCTACCAAATGCTCCAAGAAGACCTCATCTTCCCCCAAGTTCATAAAAGCCGAAGACAGCAAGCTATAGACCGAAAGAGCAGGGAAACAAAGGCTCTATCAGAAGGGGATGACTATCTCTCCAAACATGAAGAGAGCCATGATAAGCAGAAGAAATCGTACGTTGACTGCGAAATTTGCCGGGAAGCCGAAAGGGGCAGATTAATTTGTGGTCATTTTAGACGTGAGTCATTAAATTTCCAGAGAAGAGGAGGTTTTTAGACCCTTCCGATATTGATTGTTGCTGTTGCTACTGCTATCTGATTACGAAGGCATGCTGTGCTGGAGCGTGTTCTGTCTGCTGTCATGTGCCACTTAGATCCTAGTTTTTGAGGATCTTGGAAATGAACCTTGAACGCCGTGGATATACTATCTCTCTATTTCTCTCTCTCTCCCTCTCTACCTCTGTGTCTCCCTGTCTCCTTGTCTTCCGGTTTCTCTGTCTCTCTTTCTCTTTATCCTCCTGTCTCTTTGTCGCTCTTGTTTTGTGTCGAACTATACGGTATCACCTGAGAAGAGAAAACAATTTATTTCCTCTCTCGTTAGCCTTTGTTTCTATCTTTCGGTCTTAGTTTGTCAGCTACTTCTTACCCTCATCCAGCAGCGTGGCCTCATTGTCCCATTCCTGAATTTTCTGGGCGACCTCCATGTGGAACTTGGACCTGTCGCCGAACATCCTGCTCAAATCCCTCTGGTGGAAGTAGACGCTCTGCGGATGGCTTTCCAGCACGTAGTCGATCTGCTCAGCTCGGCGGTTGAACTCGTGCACGGCTGCCGTATAGCCGCGTCCGGCCTTCTCCAGCTCCGTCTTTGTTTTGGCCTTTTTAACCTGATTGCGCATGTCGTCCATCTCGAGCAAGCTCTTCTCAATCATCTGACGGTTCTCCCTGAACTGCTCGAATTCCTTGCTGAGGAAGAGACGCGTCCGTTTCATCAGCTGACGACAGTTAGTCCGGGAGGCCTTCTCCAGATTGGCTACCTCGTCTAGCCGACCGGGAAGCGACTGCAGAATGTAGCGTTCCGTCTTGCCAAGGTAGTCCGGCTGTCCAGCGGCTGGCGGCTTCATGAAGCGGGCCACCGACTCGATACCTCTGGCCACACGCTGCAGCGGATTCATGAATGGGCGTCCCTGAGCATCGACCTAGAATCAGCTGAATAGTCAGAGGGACAGAGAGATAGAACCTACCTTATTGCCCATGGCGTCTTCATTGAACTTGCCCTCATTCACAATGTTTGGATTTGGTTGCAGGATCAGCTCGACAGCATTGAACATCTTGTCCACATTGCAGCGGTAGATCTCGTGCTGGGCGATACTTTCGACGAAAGCCTTCTCCAGAGTCGTGTTCTCTACCAGCCCGACACTGCCGAGTCCCTTCAGGTAGAGGTTGCCAATGGCGCCGCGTTTCTTGACCTCCTTCAGATCCTCCTGACTGACCTGGTCTCCGGCTTTCATTTCGTCTGGAAATGAGATTATTGTTCTGGTTACGGTCACTTTCTCTCTATCAGTCTCTACCCTCAGAGTAGCCTACTGTTACAATTGGAAGAATTGACTTACTTCCCATGGTAGTGCAGACGAGGCAATCGACTTCTGCTTTCTGGTAATTGTTGCCAATTACCAAACATAGCAAATTTTGAAAGTTTGTAGCTTTAAAAAAAAGATCAAATACTAAAAGCACCTCCGATTGTATTACTGTAGCTGCCATGGGCGCCTGGATCTGGATAGCAGTTGTGGCTCTGTTCGTCATCGCTGTAGCCATCCTGACCACTGTCGCCTGCTTCCTGCTACTAAGAAGATCGAGGAACAAGCAATGCCACAAAGGACAGTGCTGCCAGGAGACGGGACAGCCCGCCATCAACGTGAAGCTGCCACTGCCGACGTCAAACGAACAGGAAATGGAGGTTAGTTCAGTCTCACTGTCTCTCTGTTTCTCTGTCTGTCTCCCTACTCCCTTGGTCACTGACTCTTCTTTCAGAACAGCATGGAGGCCACACAGCATTCGGACATGGAACTACCCTGTCGACACGTCTCCTCTAAGAGCAACCCTTTCCGGTCCTCGTGCAAAGAGACAAGCAAGTCGGAACGGTCCTCGACTCGTCCTTCCAACAGGATCCACAGGGACACGAAGGAGGCGTTGAAGATGTCGCGCTCTTCCCATCATCCTCCTGTCTTCAATGAGGACGCCCTCTCGTCGATCACCAGCAGCTGTGCTCAACACAGTACTGAAGAACACCATGTGCTCAATACGCATCCTTTGTGTGAGAACGGTTAGTCTCTGTCTCTGTTTTATGCCCTTTCTTTCAGGGAACTGTCATTCGACTTCTACAACATGCACTGGTCCCTCAGTTCCGGTCTCCGCCGGCTGTACTCCCCGCTACGCTCGCAAGTTCTCGACCACGACCAGCCAAGTTACCGTCCCCGTTAGAAAGAGTCTCCTGGACACGCCGACAAAGAATGTCTCCACAGCCCACGAGATGTTCGGAATTCACTCCCATTCAGCCCAGGCGGTCCGCAGCGAGATGATAGCGAATATCGATGCCGAGGATGCCGGACGCACTCCCATTCAACTCTCGCCCCTTCCGATCACCAAGAAGACAACCGACGACCAGTCGCGCATGACCACCTGGACTCCTTCGAAAATGTCCGAAGGTGGCGGGAGCCCTGCTGGTAAGCCAATCTAGGAAGAAGGAGGAGGGCAGAAAAAACCTCCGTCGTCGTCAGCTTTGCCATATTTGCGCGGGTGCGAGAATGTTATAAGGAATAAACTGAAAAATCCGCATTGTTCTTCTTTTTTGGGTGCTCATTGGAAAAGGTCCGATAAGGGTTCCCCATGCGAAAAAATCTTATGAGAGACTGAAAATCTCTTCTCAGTTTCTAATTTTTCTCCAGTCCAGTATAGATCTTCAAGTTGGCTCCAATAATAGTCTCTGTCTCTCTGTAGCTTTGCCTCTATGTGGATTCTCCTTTTCACTGTTCGCTATTACAAGAAAGAATATGGATGGCGAACACGACTATTTACTGCTTATTATTCCTTTATTTCTAATTGCCGAATGCAGCCGTGGTCTTGGTATATTCTCTGTCGAAGGCGCGGATTCTCTCCCTGTACCGATCCACAGCAACGATTCCGCCACGGGTGAAGTAGGTCATGATGACCTGATGGACGAAGAAGTATTGATGCTCCGCCTAGACCGAGTTGTGACATCGCTCGCAAGCAAAACCAGCAGGTCGAGACAGTTTAGCGGCAGGGTTTTGTCCCAGACGTTCCATCAGATTTTGAATGAGGACCATGCAGCCCGTCCTTTCGATCCCGGCAGAGTAGTGAACGATGATTGGACGGTCGCTTGAGCTGGCCTCGATTGCTTTTAGTAAGAGACATAGAGTCAGACTCGCATCGGGAACTCCTAGAAATGTCAGGATAGAGAGTGAGAGAGAGACAAAGACACTTGGCCTTGTCGAAGCTAGTGGGAGGTACCGGCTTCGATATCGCTTGCTGCTGGCTCGTCATGCGGTTCTCCCGTACCTCCGTCCTCGTGGAACTTCGCATGGTAGAACGACGCGAGTTGTTTCTACTCCGTCTCGGCGACATCTTTAATTAATGAAAAAACTCATTGCTGGACGAGGCGAGCTTCCACAGCGTTGCAGGGAGACGAGTGTGGCCTTTGGATAACACAGTTAGAGAGACTTGGAGTTACCAAGTCAAGTGTTTTCCAAATTTCTAAAAAAAATTCCAACTTTAGTTACAGTATCAAAAACCTCGAAAACAACTTTTTATTGGGCAAATTTATTGCCCCCTACGTCTCTGTCCATTCTTCCCTCTAATCCTCACCGAATCTCTCTGTCTCTCTTTTCCTCTGTCTCTCTGTCTTTCTGTCTCCCCTTCTCATAGCCGGTGACACTGGAAATTGACCATACTTCCTCTATCCGGTCATGCACCGCCTTCATAATCTGAAACAAATGCCACAACTGCTCAGTCCCCTCAGCACATCTGTTCTCATTCACACATAAACATAAACGCCGAGAAGACTCATTTCCTTTGGGTCTCCCACAAGGACTTATAGTTTCGTGGTCTCTCTTGACCACTTCAAATTTGCATGGTTATTGGAAGCCTTTCTTCCCAAAAAAAATGAGCGAATTTATAATTTTGTTGACCTCCGTGAGATCACTTTCCGGACCTTCGATCCCGCTCATCCAGGCTAGAGACAATTGCTGCGAGACGTCCAAGCTTTTTCATTAATTAACCTTCTACGCCCAGGGAGCAGCAGGAAATGGATCTTTTCTGAAGCAGATCCCAGCAGAGATCCCTCCAATGGGAACTGTGAAAGTTCATTCGGTCCAACTTTTTCTCTTCCTCTGTCTCTGTGAACTTTCATTAGTCCAACTCACTTTTGCACGCACTTTCGCATTTTCAGACCTCGCTAATCGAATATTATATTATAGCACGTCTTTGTTCATCACTTTCGTCATTCTGATATTCTTGCAATCCACGAGAAGTCCTGCTGTGCAAATTGCCCTTTGTTCGATAACTGCTAGAAAACGCGCAAAGTTCTGTTTGTTTGTGAACTTCAAATTCTTGTTTTAAAACTTCCTGTCTTTCTAAAAGTAGTATATTTCAGGAAAAGAAAAGTAAAAGACGATGTTTGACTGTCCACCTCTACGCTACGAGTTCCCAATGTATGTCAATGCGCAGCGGGGGATAAGTGTCTTTGCAACTGGCATCAACTGCTTTACTATCTACTGTATTCTGTTTCGGACTCCCAAAAGGGCTGGAGCCTACAAATGGCATCTTCTGTGGCATCAGGCGATAGCAGCTGTTACTGATTTTGAGGTAGGGTACAGAGAGGCAAGGAACGAGGTTTAGATGGGAGTAGTAGCCGTTCCTATGTTCATTCTTCCCTTCACTATCATGGTACCAAACGGGTTAATTCTCCAAATCCCTATTTATTCTCCAAATACGATGGTAGCTTCATCAATTCTACTTGTTACGGGTTCGTTAGCTGCTGTGGTCCAGCTTTTTGTCTACCGGTATTTGAGGGTGAGTCAGTCATCACAGAGAGACATAGAGACTGAAACTGTTTTCAGGCCACTGGTTCAGTAAAATTCCCTTTCTTCTTCAAAAGTCTCATTACTGTCACCTATCTATTTTTCATGACACCCGGCCTGGCAATATTTTATATTTTTGATAGACACGGACAAGAAGAACTAATGGAACAGCTTCGAAATGTGCGTCTTTTGCAGAAATTATAGTTTCTTCTCTTTCAGAACTTTTCCTGTGTCACAGTCAATCACACCAATAGACCAATGTCTATAGTCTACGATTCGGAAAAGTATGAGACGTTCATCGGATTGCCTATCTTCTTCATCAACTTCTACTTTGCCATAGTCTGTGGTCTTCTAATTTTATCGACTTTTCGGTACTTACAAAGGAGTACAATTTCGAAGAGGACAGCCAGCTTGGAGAAGAAGTTTTTGTGTCATTTGATGATTCAGGTAGGTGGTTACTGTCAACTTTGATGGACAGTTCTAGGTTCTCATGCCACTAATTATCGTCCATGCCCCTGGCTACCTTTTAATGATTGTCCAGACCAGACACATCTACGGATTTGAAGGTTTGTCGAGCAGAAAAAGACAGACAGAGAGAGACAGATAAAGACAGCTACTCTTCAGACCTCGGCATAATCGGTATGATGTCAATGTCAGTCTATGGAGCCATGTGTGGTATAATGATTATCCTTCTCACACCAAGCTACCGATGTATCCTGATCAGGAAAGTCAAAATCACATCGCCTTCTATAGGAGATAACTCGGTGAACTCGAAAATATTAACGTAAGTCCTTTGTATTGTGTAAAGATGAGACTTTAGAAATCTAATGACCAGCAATCTTGTGGAAGAACTGGAAATTTTTGTCTAGACAATAAAGATTTGTCCGAGGCGACGGGGACAGAGAGACAGAGAGAAAGAAAAATAGAAAAAGAGAGAGACACCTTGTTAACCAACAAAAATTTTTTTTTGCTCCAACAATATAATATTTACAAAGCTGAGACCGTCAATGTTTTTACACCAAAAATAACATAAAGCTCCGACCAGGTTCTGTCTCTCTCATTCTCATTGGAACTTGTACTTTTCCTTAACCTCAACCCTTGTTCTGTAGAAGAGAAAGTGGATACTGTAGAAGAGACAGAAGAAGACGAACATCCAGCCAATGATGACGTCAATGTTGAAATATTCCATGGTTCCCATGCTGAAGCCGTGAACATCCAAATCATGGATTCTTCCAAATTTCCCGGTGTACTCCACTGCTTCTAAAATCCTGTCTTTTGGAGAGAAGGACTTGGAGGACATCAGTTGCGCTAGTCTCTCCGCTCTCTGGGCATATCTGAACAATATTTTTGTTACACGACGAGAGAGGCAGCACCCAGGATCTTCCAGAAGGTCCCGCAAAGCTGTGACCACAGCTCGGCCTTTGAGTTCCGTCTTCCAAATAACTTTTGATGTGTTCTTGCGGGATACTGTAGCAGCGTTCTGAAATTTTTCATTGTCTCTCGACACAAAAACCCTCACAACCTTTTTAAGACGACCGCCGTTCCAACAAAAGTATGTCAAATGTGGTCATGGCTGTATAACATTTCGTATTGTAAATTTTCGGCAGCTTTGTTCTTGTATTATAGGGTGTTTTTTGCGAGTGTTTCGAAACACCTCTTTTCTCTTCAAAAAGCAGTATTTGTCCCTAGACCATTCTCGAAGCTACTTCGGTAAACTCGTTCTACAACGATCATGGTCTGAGGGTACTGCTGGTACGATCACTTGAGCCCGAAAGCTGACTTGAAGGCCCAGTGCCTGGCATATATGGGGATTGACCGGCGCGAGATGGTACGGGGGTGATACGGGGGTGATACGGGGGACGAATACTAAAATTTTGCCATGGGCTACAACTTTGCAAAACATCGCTAGGCCGAAAAATTGTGTTTAGGTTATGAAAACTGGGTTGGAATCTGTTGCTGTTAACGCTCTCTCACTCTCTTTCACATACCTGGAACTGATCTCCAAAGATCGGTATGAACAGGGCTGGCTTCCCAGCCTGTGTGGTCTCCAGAACGCTGTTCATTCCAGCATGACTAACGAAGACTTTCACAGCCGAGTGGTCTGAAAGTAGACTCAACTATGGTATTTTTCCTAACTCACGTAAAAGTTCCCTCTGTGGAAGCCAACTAACAGTATGAAGATTCCTTCTCCCATCGGACAGAGACATGTCCCGGTGGTCGACTCTCCAGACAAAGTCGTACTCTTTCAGTTCTAGAGCTGTCTTCAGAAGGAAATATGGATGACTAACCATCTATGGCTAGCAAGAAGGCCTCCTTCATGTCCCTGGGCATGTCAGAGGTAGTAGCATAGGACCCAAAGCTGATGGCTATCACTCCTCTTCTTGAAGAGTTCAATAGTTTTTCGAAAGTCTAATAACTTGATGCGTCTTCGGTTAGATGACTGACCTCTGGCATTCTTCCCGGTGGCTTGACTGCTACACCTCCAATATATTTGATCCTTTGGGAAACCGGTCGCCCAATGTCCAAGTACTCATCAGTATTGATGAGAAGATAGTTGATTTGGGGTAGAATCGATCCCAGGAGGTCAAATTCGATGCCGAAGAAGGAAAAGAGTTGCTGGAACGGAAGGGAGTTTAGAAATTGCCGGGTTGGAATACCCGATATCTCCAAGGGAAAATAAGAGAGTATGAGGCTCTGCTAAAGGTATGCCATGCTCCGTTCCACATTCGTTGGAGGAACGTCATCTTATCTGTGTAGTAGAGAAGTTGACCTGGAACGGTGGGATGAGCAAGATAGACAGAGAGATAGAGACACAGAGGGACAGCGAGAGAGAGCTTTTCGACCTTCGACCCTCTATCCACTTTCCTGTAAATTACAAAAAGCTTGCAGCCAAAATCGGAGAATCGTTAAAAACCGATTTTCTTTCTCTCTTAATTTTCTCCAAAGATAACCATTTTCGATTTCGATGTGACCGACAGTTGTGGTGCGATGCTGGCTAGAGTGTGCAGGTTTGAACTGCTGTCAATTTTGCAGAACTTTGCAGAAAAATCTTTTTGCCTCTCTGTCTATGAATCAGAACTGAGTCTCACCTGGAACATAACTGTGCATGACCGGGGTATGGAAGACTTCCGTCACCCCATCCATGAAGCCAATAGCACTAACCGCGACGGTGTTCCGGACGTCTAAGAGCTGAAAGACAATAGCTACTACATCTTGTCAAAGGCTGGAACCTGTATCAATCCAAAGCCACACAGACCATTTAGATCGACAATGGCCACGTCGAAAGTGGTGTTCAAGTTATGGAAATATTCCCCCCGACGCTCCAGAAGATCTAAAAAATGTACTAGGTGTCTTGGCATAGTTGTCTTACTTTTACAAACGTCCATCTGGATTGAGCCTACTCCACCAACTTTGATCAGGTTTCCGAACATGGCATCGAGCTGAAACAACAGCCTATCTCTCTATCTATCGGTTTCCCTATCTCTCTGCCTCCCTGTCTCTCTGTCTCTCTATCACATACCTGCCAAAGTCCCTCCGTTCTGGCCGCCTGTTTTTGTCTAATCTCCTCTGGCATGTCCACAAAAATTGTAGATGCTCCCTTACTGACATGTTTCCTCATTTTTGCTTCGACTACCGGTGCTAAGACTGTCTGAAAGTCATTTGTCCGCTGGCCAATTTTCAACAAACCACGTTGTGTCCTCCCTCCACTAGAGTGTCAGCTATACTGGTCATCAACTGGATATGGCTGAATCCGATGGGGGCAGAGTACAAAAGGATGTTGAGACTACTGACGACGAGAGGGAGGAAGAGGAAGAGGGATAGCATGACTGGAAACTGATTGTACTTTGAAAGAATAGCAGAGAGACAGAGATCGCCCTCTACACACATTAAACCACTAGAAGGGGTCTAAAAGCCTGACCACCAAAAGGAAGCGTGTGGCGAGAGCGAAATGGCCTTGGGCTCGTGTGAACACCAGCAGAAACCTGCAGTCAAAATAGAGTCTCTGATAAGCTGTTTAGATTGTTTTCCCTTGGGTGTCATAATCAGCTTGCTTTATAGAGTGTCCTTGTCTAGTTTTGACTATTTTGATTGCGGTTCTGTAATCAAAGGGGGAAAAAAAGGCGTACTTTGGTGAGACACGGACGCAATTTTTTTAATTTCCTTAGCAGCACTTCTTTTATTGTTCTGACAGAAACAGCATAATTAGACGAAGAAAGTTTAAAACTTCGCTGACGTATTGGAGCTTTTAAAAAGGTTCAAAATGCAATAAAAAAAATTGAACTGCCTTGGAAATTGCATCCGTGTATAAGCAATGTATTAGGGAAGGAACTTGGCATTGAAGAACTCTAACCCTTCAGTTCGGGTCATAAAAAGAGAGTGACAGTCAAGGGCCAATTTCTTCGTGTTTACATCCATGTTTACATGGAAAAGAGTTACAGGAAGACGAATTCGAGAGGTACTTGAACAGTTCTGGATTTTAATGTCTCTATCTCTGCCACTATAGTTGACCGCCTTTAAATGCTCCTTGAACTACCAACATGTTTCTACGTCAGCGAGAATGCACATGATACCTATTCCCATTCCGAAACCGGTCAACCCCTTTTTTGTTACAAAACAATTTAAAGCGCGGAAGAGTAAACAGTGGGTCGAGAAGATTTGAAGGTCAGAAGTTAATCAGAGAAGCCGCAAAGCCACAGTTTGTCATGTCGAATCTCCAGAAAAATACGAGCGATTGTTTGCGTAGACAAAAAAAAATGAAAAATATGAACAGTTTTTTTCTCTATTTGTTTCATTGAGATATTTACGACCTTTCGCCGCCACACAGTGGGTGTTGCCCTCTCTTCGTCTCTCCGAAAAAGCCATAGAACAGCCTCAATGATCAACTTCGGTTGTGGATTGAACGGAGACAGAGAGACAGAGACAGTGAGAGATTGACATCGTTCCTAGGCAGAACTGGGAAAACGAGTGTTCTTATTGGAACTGGGTAGTAAAAGTCAAGTTGGATCAAAATCACCCAACTCGACACCCTTTTGTTTCTTACTTTTTCTTTGGCAAATCGTAAAACAGCTGATTCATAGCTCCAGTTTTCATCGAGACAATCGGGAGAAGACGCCGAAAATAATTTGCTACGTCACAGCTGTATTCGGCAATCTTGTCTCTTAATTGGAATGGGGGAGCAAAAAGAAGGTGGTCGTAACTACCTAAAGGGCCAAAATTGATTCATTATACTGCGTATATTCTCTCCTTATCATTCAATTTCAACCGATTACGTAAAATGTTTACGCGAAAAGTGAGTAGCCTTGAACGGGACTGACCGTCTGAAATCTTCGACCGCTAGTTCGTAGAATTTAATGAGACAGTGTAATCATTGGGACAGGGAGACAGAGACAGCGCGACAGAGAGAGAGACAGAGAAACAGAGAGGAACAGCAATTATAAAAATCAGTAAATCGTTTATTTCCCAAAAACAGATATGTTCTTCGTACAGTTCACAGTCTATAGCAGTAGAAGAAAGCCCGTAATTTCACCGAGATGCTACCTAGGAGGAAAAATAGAAGTAAGAGGGCCATTCTCCCGTTCAAATATGTTCCGCAATGGTGGCCACTGTAGCCTGAGGATCATCTGACAGTAGGGGAAGATTCTTCGTGTTGATGAACTTCTCCACAGTCCAGGGAGCTGCTTCGGAATCGCAGAGGTAACAGAAGAAGAGGTTCGTGATGAAGAGTATGGCTGAGACGAAGAAAAAGATGCTCCTCCATTCTTCGATGGTATTGTTTGGGGCAAGGAAGCTGACAATGAAGGGAATTGCCAGCATGGCAATGCAGACGACGAACTGAAATTTGATATGTCTCTCTGATTCTCTTTCACTATATCTTTCTATCTCTCTGCCTATATGTGTTTCTCTCCTCACCTGAACAATCGACATGACAAAGTGTGAGTACTGTCTGGCGACCATCGTGGCCGATTTCATCGAGCCACAAGATACCAGTCCCAGGCAGGCAATAGCAATACAGATGCAAGCTGTGTTGATAAGTTTTCTTACAGAAAAGCTCTTACCGATTGCTACAGTCGCCTCGCTATGATGCAAGAATCCCAGAGGGAGAAGAAACAGAGCACAGCCGCACATTGCCACAGAGTTAAAGATCTGCAGCTTTCGTCGCTCCTGAAACTTTGTATTTCTCCTGATTTTTAGTCGACACTCACAGAGACACGTGTGATCTTGTCACTCGCGATTCCAGCCACGATTTTTACGATGAGCTGTGCGAGAGGAGGCAACATGGCAGAGATACCTGTTTTTGCCACAGGGACATGGAGAACCTTGTTCAGGTAGATTGGCATGAATCTGGAAAAATGAAAAGAAGATTGACGTTGGCAAAGTAAATTTCTGGTAGGTTTAGTCAAACTTACTGTAGAATGAGCTGGAATCCGAAAGAGTTGCCAAAGAAGCTGATCCAGCAGGCCCATATAGGTTTACTGGTCGCGATGGCTCTGTAGGGAATGGTCTGCTCTTTCCGTTTCCGGTGGACTACTGAGAATGGTAGGTTGCCTATATCGTAACATTGAAACTCACTTCCATCAGTGATGGTCTGAACTTCTGTCTCACTGACCAGCTGGTGCTTTTTCGGATTGTTTCGGAACAGAAAGATGAAGGAGATAGCAGAGACGATTCCTAGTGTGCCGTGGAAGTAGTAGGCGGACGGCCAGCCTGTGTTCACGCTGGAAATCTCGGTTCTGTTGAGCGATTGACAGTGTTACCATAGGTAGGCAGAGATGGGCATGGTAAAGATCTGGGAGATCTGTCCTGAGCCGGAGAGGAGCGTGATAAAGTTGCCCATCTCACTTACAGGAGCCCAATGGGCGCTGACAAAGCCCATCATTGGCATGACAGCGGCTACAGCGGTACCTGGAAAAAGGTTAACATTAGACAGAGACAGAGAGACAGGAAGACAGTTCACCAACCTTGTAGCAGTCTAAGCGGAAACAGTAATGAAGAAATGGGCCATTCCTGGGCTGAAGCTGTCATAGCAGCATAAGGTAGAAGAAGGGTGGCCATGGAGGACAGTAGTACAAGGATTCCCATGACCATTCTAGATATTTTGTCATTCAAAGGAGACTTCTGAACATACCTTCCACCAAACTGTTGTAACAGTAGCGCTAAAGGAAACGCTGCCAGAATAGCTCCGGTTCCTGCTCCAGCAAAAGTGAGGGAGAGGTCTCGGGAAGTGAAATCTACGGATGGAAAGTTGCTCTGAAAGCTCGTCAAATGCTGGTAACCCCAATTTTAGGTCCATGCCAACTATCTGTCAATGTCATGTCGCTGTCAAGACCAACCTCCGCCGTCTCTGACATGTTCCCTGTCATGCAGATAACAGAGAAGGAAAATGTCATGTCATTTGATCGGGCTGCCGTGAAACAAAGAACAGAAGCTGCCAAGACCAAATATCTAAACTCTCCTACAATTTTTGAGGAATTCAGGGAACCGTACCTTGCTCTCCCCCAAAGATGTCGCTTTCCCGGTGTTGGTGGACGATCATCTGGCTCCGGAACCCGTTCGAGTGTGAATTTACTGCCTATCTGAACATTTCTAAGTGTTTGGAACTGAATAAGCTCACTTTTTGTGAGTTGAGGGACATTAGTGACGGTGCAGGAGGGTCCTGTGGATTCATTTTGTTCTGAAACTTGTCATAAACTTGAGTCAGAGGCTGGTAAGAGCAAAAGTTCTGTATGTATCTCTGTCTCTCATTCTCTTTGTCCCTTTTTCCTTTTGTCTCTTTGTGTCCCTGTTTCTCTGACTCTCTGTCTCTTTCTCTCTGTCTCTCTGAGTCTTTGTCTCTGTCAGTTTAAGAAAGTTCGAAACAAAAAGGTGACGTGTCCCCGGTTCGGAAGAGCTCCAAGCCCAACTAATCTTGGGGGGCAGTGGCACATAAACGCAATTACCCCCACACCACTTGGGCCCTTGTGATGAACTGACGCAGATGAAAAGAAAAGAAAGCTGGGATTAAAAGAAGCCACTTTTGATTGGACAGAGAGAGGGAAGTGGTGAGTGGTTTACAGTGGGGAGTAGAGGAGGATTGGGTTTCATTGGACAGTCCACTGGAGACAGGGATGGCAAGTGTTCATGCTGTTTTTCAGCTTAAGAACAGATTTTGCACCTCTGCAAGATCCTGCAAAGTTCAAGAACAAACAATGCTCTACGTCTTTGCAAAACATTGCTAAAATCGGTTTTTTTGTTCTCGATGACAAGGTTTAAGTCAGTGAAGTTCAAAGGGTAAAGGGTTAGCAGCGACTGGCAAAAACTGGCTTATCAATATGTTAAAATTTAAACAATGGGCTCGATTAAAATGAGATAGTCTTATCAAAATTCAAATGAAGACTGCAAACTGGAGGGTCTGATAAAGAGAATCAGAGACAGAGAAAGCATCCTGACGCAAATATTCGTAAATGCGCGAGTTTCGCCACTCTTACAATTGCGTCACTGCTGTATTGCATGAAGAGCAAGAGAGCACTCGAGTAAAGAAAAAACAAGAACCAGATGTGTGAGCCCGTGCTAATTTGGAGAGATTTCTTGAGGGTGATAGTACGGCAGCACGTAGATAGGACGAGGGGGTCAGGAGACGAGGGAGGGAAACAGATAAGAGCAACTTTTGAACTGTGAAAAAAGATTCCAAGACAAAAATAAACTGGAAGCCATGAAGCGGAGGCATGCTTGTTGAACAGACCTCTAAGCTTTTATAAATAGTAGTCGGTGTACAAAACATGTCAGAAGCAGAAATCGGCAACAAGATACTCATAGCTACAAAATATTTTCATCTTGAGGGATGTCTGCGACAAGGGAATATGTTTTCTGAGATCAATTCAAACAGTCGGAGAGACAGAAAGACAGTGATAAAAGACAGATAGAGAGACTGAAGAAAGGATGGAAAGAGAGTTCGATACCATAACTTTATGAAGAAAGCTGCTGGTACCCTTGCCAAAGTTTAGGACTTTTCCCGCCCCTTCTTTTAATAGAGATAGTAGCCCCAGTAGCTGATGTTGAAGACGATTGATGCCTGTCGTTGCCATAGTACAGTTTTTGCATCAGCTTGCGAAAACATTCGTAATACCTCACGTTTCCCCAGAGGGAACAAGGGGATATAGCCCCGCTTGAGAGGCACTTAGCGGTCGATGTTCCCCCGTCTCTATATTTGGAAGACATTTAGAGAAAGTACCCACGTGAAAAGTATAACGGAAGTTTTCGGGCCTAGATTAGGTGACGCGGAAGCTCGCGAGGAAAAAAGCTCCTTATGCGTAGGAAGAGGGAGAGAGAACATGTGATGAACTGAGAGCTATTAGGAAGTATCTCTGTCTCTGTCTCGCCTCTCTGAATAATTAAAAATGGAAAAAGGCGGAAAAAGATGACAATGTTTTGTTCCTTGACGCCAGAGAACAGCTGTGTCCAGAGGCCAGTACTGGAGTCGCCAGACTCCCCCGCCTGGACCGGATCGATGAGCTAGAGTGTCTCTCTCTGCCGCTTTCCGGAGGTCTCGTTATGTTTTTCACGCCATTTCACGGACCGGGAAGACATCACTCACAAAAGTTTATTTACACTGACTTACAGTAGTATGAGGGAGAGTACTGATATACAACATTACATAAAAAGGACTCGAAATATAGTACCCATATCATCTTGGCACGGTAAGTTTAGGACTTTTCCGGCCCCTCCTTCCAATAAAGATAGTAGCCCCAGTAGCTGATATTGAAGACGATGAAGGTCAAGGGAAAGACCCATCGACTACGTTGATCTATTCTTTTGGCTCGGTTGCGACCGATGATTTTCCTGAAAGAGTAGGCTATTTTTCCGGGCATCTTCAAAGAGAGTCAAGGGGAAAACACTCTAGATACAACTCGGAGCATCAGAATTCGTAGACAGAGTGAAATTTAAAAATTTGCACCTCTAAAAACCACGGCACACTGAAAAATGCGATGGATACTTTCAAATCTGGGGTTAGAGATAGGTCACACAAACAGGCCGGGTTGGGGAAAAACACGCGTGAAAAAACTGCTACAGAACAAAAAAGTACCAGATCGAGTTGTGTCTATTGGTGCTACTATTTCGAGTCGAGTCTCTAAAATTTGGTGGGTGTATGACACGAGGAGAGCTTTGAAGAAAATACGGTTGACTCACTTATGTTTTTGGATCTGTTTGATGGCTGTTGACCATTTGTCCTGTTTGGAAGCTGTCCCATTGCTCTTTTCGTCATCCCGGTGCTTCACTGAACCGTAGTTTTGGGCTGAAATGGAATTCTTAAAGTTAGTGAAACAGAGAGACAGAGATCTGATCGTTCAAACTCACATCGATCCGTTCCATTGGACAGCAACTTCTGCTGGAGTCTCTTTCTTGGATTACAGTCCTCATTCTGCCAGTTGGCCATCCTCTCAGCGTCTCTGTCTCTCCACATGTCCGTGATGACGCTCCTAGGAGAGTCTATCGGGTCCGAGACTACAGTAATCAGTTTTCTTTTTGACCGGGCTGGACTGAAAGCCTCATCATCGGAATAGGAATTACTGTAGGCGTTAGAGTTGGTGTCCTGAAGGGGCATATGTTCGACTGCTTCTTCCTTAAATGGATGATTCTTTCAGGACTGTTCTAGTTCAAGAAGTCTTCGAAATACTCACATCAACGAGCTGATGATGGCTCTTTTCGCGATTCTTGATCTTTCCAATTATCTCCCGGGCTCTCGAGCTTAGATTCTCGGCTTTTGATTGCTTCTTCTCAGCCATGGACTCGAGTGAAGAGGCCATAACTGAACTGACTGTACACAGATGTGAATGGAGGAAATGATTAATGGGGACAGGACAGAGATTTGAAAGTATTGGAGAGATGTTACGAAATACAACGAGCTCTTTTGGATTTGGGATGCTCTGTCATCCTCTCTTTGTCAACCTATGACCATGACCATGTCTCTGTCATCCTGTACGAGGTGAGTCTGTCAACCTATCCACTGGACGCCATGTCAAGTTTGTCCTATACTATTTCTGACCACGTCTGCTGCTAACCTTTCTCTGTCACTTTGTCCAACTTTCATCTTGTCTCTGTCCACGTTTCAAGACTAGGGTCTTTGTCTATTCTTTCCATGTCCCTGTCAACCTGTCGCCCTTCTTCCATACTATTGTCAACCCGTCTTTTGACATGTCTCTCTGCCAATCTGCCGTACTGTCCTGTCTATAATGCCCTGTGTCGGACAACCGCCTGACCCTATCTCGTTTTCAGGTAATTCCTATGAACCTGTGATCATACTATCCGATCAATGTCACCCGGTCCAACTCTTGTACTATCTCTGTCCACTGGCTGTCTCGGTCTATCTATCAAACCATGCCCAGTCCCGTCCTACCTTCCGTTGTCTCTTTGTCAATCTACTCAACTTTTACATTGTCTTTAACAAATTGTCTGTCAATTGTTTTGTCGTTGTCAACCTGATCTCTTCACGTGGTAGTTTGAGCTCGAAATCTTACTGACCACCGAGATAGCTGATATTGGACTGTTTTGGCTAAACTATTTGTGTAAACGACTGTGTATGTGACAAGTAAAGCAGACAGAAGCATATACCAAGAAACAAAAGTATTCATGCTGCATGCATGTCTCGAACTTAAACTTACCCAGTTCAGCATCGGTGAGGTGCCATTTCCGGCCTGTAGGAAAACACAAGGTGCATGAACATAAGACTTGGCCAATAATGTGAACAAATTTAGTGTTACGTAAAGAAAAAGAACCTAGAGTGACTCCGAAATCACATACCTACTAGATCGGCAACAAAACGCTGGCCTAAAATTATAGAAGCGGAGAGTGAGTGTGGGGAAAAGTTGTGGGTGAGCGTGGAAAGGAAGATAGGCAAGGGTTATGTTAGGTCAGGATGAACGTTGTACTGTCTCTGTCTCTCTCAGAATCCTCACTCTACCTTGTCTCTGTGCGTAGTTGACAATAGTGAATTCAATCATCACCCCGAAGACGAACATCATACAAGCTCCCATCCAGACATCGATGGCCTTCATGTAGGATACCTAAACCACAATTCCCATCGAAAACTGGTGGTTTTTGCCTCAGGAAGAGCCATCCTGGCCGCATTGGCTTGGGTAGATAGAGTGAGCAGAGTAGTGATGGCTAGCGAGACTCTTGCAGGAACAGCTTCCACGTCCAGCCAGAAAGAGAACCAAGAAATGACCACAATAAGTGTAGTCGGAACGTAAGATTGCATTACGTGATGGGTAATCTCTCGTTTGACGAAAAATTCTGCTGTCACACAGCTCCAAGTTCCTGGAAAACTGATATGATCAAAGAATATGAAGTCTTCTGACCTGTCGAATAGTTTCCGTCACAGAGACCTGGATAGAGATCGACAATGTGCATGTCAGACATGGCAATGTTGGGATTTCTGGTGATTGGGGTTTCTTCGATCCATTCTATTTGGAGCTGATCCGTAGTGTAGGCATCTGGAACCAGTTCTCTGTCCCTCTCTGTCTTCCAGCCTCTCTGCCTTCTTATTTCTCTCTGTTCCCTGTTTCTCTGTCTCTCCGTCTCTCTGTCACTACAATCTTACAGCTAAGAATCCTCAAATGACAACGCTGTGAGTCCAATGGCCACTTCTCCAGGTTCAATGTACAGACGACAATCATGGAAATCCTGGTATCGTAAAGAATCGACCCATCAGGATCGATCCAAACGAGAAAGTTCGGCTGTGTGACCTGATGAAACTCTGCTGTTCTGGCATTGGCAAAGTAGACGTCAGGCTTCCACATTTTGTCCAGAATGTTACGATCTCGGACCAGGACTCGTCTGAAACCAGACAGTGACAGAGGGGTAGAACAAACTTACTTGGTTTCATTGTGAGCAAGCCTCGGATCCTTCCAGAACTGCTGAAAGTAGACGTCCAGCTGGAAATCCTAAAATTGCATGGTCACGTTTGATCGGCTCCCTCCTCAAACCATTGTCTGGGTCCTAAACGACGACATTCCCTCAATATACATGGCCAGCCGGACTTTGGTCACTTCATCTGCAACCGAAATAATGAATTAGAGACCCCCCAAATTAACGTGTTTTCCTTCCTTCGTGTTCTGAAGTTTTTAACCGCCCCGGGTGTGGAATTGGGCACTTCCGGCCATGCCCAAGGGGCTTTTCAGCAGGATTTGAATAAAATTGTTTGTTGAAAGACGAAAGGGCAAGTCGTGGCTTTTAGAAGAGAACCAATTTGGGAGGTATGGAAATAGAATGGGGGTTCTTGGGAGCCACGTATGGCTATTCTGGAGAGATTTGGAAGAAAAAGTGGGTTTTTGATGTCTCTGTACTTCTGTCTCTCTGTCTCACTGTCTCTGTCTCTCTGTTTCCTGTTTTTCTGTCTCTCTGTTTACTGAATGATTTCATCCTACTTCCTTCCCTTTCCACCTCAATGTTCTCCAGGAACAAGAGCTGTGCAGTCTCCATGGGCTCCCCACACTCCACGAAACTACTCTGGCGGCGCAATTTTCACGGCAAATGGTGTGGAAAAAGATTCCTGGGAGCCTAGGACTGAGATTCCTAGCGCGGACTGGGGAAGTGGAGAAAGAACCTTTTGGAAAAAATTTAGGCGAACCTTGAACTCTGTTCACCCATCTCTAGGGGTCCTGGTGGAACTCTCTTTGCGCTCTAATGGAGTTTGTATCAATTTCGCGAGGGACGGGGTTTCAATATAGGTAAACATTGAAAAAGAGAGGATGAGTTCAGTGTGCTCTCATTCAACAAGAGACAGGTGGACAGAGAGGCCAGTTCACCCACCCTTATCCTTCTGAATCGGTGGTGACTGGTTATCGTAGACGGTCCTGCCTCCATGCAACAAGTTGTCCATATAAAGAGGTATCGGGAGACTTCGTTCCGCCGAGCTGGACCTACAACTCGGGCTAAATGACAGGGTTAAAGCACGGAAAGCAGAGAAGTTGTGAAGTAAGCTAGCGGCCAACGACACTGAGTAACTTGCCTGTAGTAGAGAAGAAGGAATAGTGAACAGAGTAGGATCATCGGCAAGGAGTAAATGACATCTAGAAAGACTGAAAAGATGCCTTAAAGTATTGTGGACAGAATTTAAAAGAAAGTAGAAGAATATTCTCTCTGTCTCTCTTGCTCTCTATCTATCTCTCTATCTCTCTGTCTCCCTGTCTGTCTGTATCTCTCTTTCTGTAGTTAATGCTGAGAAAAGAGATTTAAAAGAGTGAGTGACAGCAAAAACCATTGATAAACTTTGAAAGTTGAAGCAATGAAAGTTGGACAAGGAAGGTCCGAAGGTGGGTTATTGGCCCGCTGTTCCCTTCCCTGGTACTCAAACTCCTCCTCCCGACCACGCCCCTCTGCCCAAAACTACCCTTCTAGACCTTATAACTCGCTGAAAGTGCCATGAAAAGTGAGAACGAGAGAAGACTCATAGCACATCAAGAGGCTCACCGGACCTAAAAGAGGCTCGCCGCAATCTTACTCTCGAAAACCCAATTTACGTAACTGATGTGTTCGAAACGGGAGGAGGGGGAGAAGACAATGTGTCTGGGGAATCAAAACAACGACCAGTTGACGAGCTATAAATATATGCTTTTACGAGAGACAGACGAGATGAGTATGAGTTTCTGCAAAAAGTTCTCTTGTTCCAGTGCGGGTGTACTCTACTAGTACTCAACTTGTACCAATAAGATAGGAAATTCAGACAAAACTGATTGACTAGACTTGGAGCTGAGCCTGTATACTGTCAAAGGATACTAAGTCTAGCCGACGGAGACAGAACAGAAGTGAACAGCTTGACAGATACAAGATATGGGTTTGACATGTCGATAGGCTGCCAGGGATGATTGGCTGACAAAGGTAGAACGTTGGGTAGATAGAAATACTGGTTTTCAGTACGAGAAAGAGCTGGACAGATTGACAAAGACGGAATAAACAATAGATAGGCTTGGATTTGGAAAACTTGGCAAGACAGAAAGATACAAATAGATCAGAGTCAGACAAGTGGACAGTTGCGATTGGAACAGGGCGACAGTGTCATGCTAGATGTTGGATAGGCTGACAGTGAAGATAGGAACAGGTTGACGGAGACAAGCTCACAGATAGTTAACTAGACAGACAAAGGTTGGGACTGATTGTCATGGTCAAGCAAGAGTCGTACCGGTCCGGTTGACAGAAGCAAGGTAAAATGTTGGACAGGATGACAGAAGTATAGGAACAGTTTTAGAGACAGTAAATAAAAGATGACAAAGAGTAACTTGGACAGGTGGACAGAAAGTAGAGTTGGATGAATCTTCCGCAAAGATTCCGTCAGTTTTTTGAGCTTCATGTTAACAAGACATTTTTCCTTGTAATTGACAGTAGTAGGTTCCTAAGGCGGACGGACAGATACACAGAAATGTTCAAACGGTTCTGATGTTTTGGCCTTTCGACCCCCAACAAAAAAAACTAGAGACGTGAGGAAGTCCTCTCCTCTCAGATCTATCATTCAGGAAGGAAGAATTCAAGTCATTGCGAAGCGAAAAGAAATGCTAGGAGAAAGAGAGGTTGCGACAATTACCCTCTAATCCCACCCTTAGATTAATTTTTAGTTGGTTGTTTGTGGGCTCTAGATATTCAAATGGAGTCCTACAAGCTCAAAACAATGATTTAGAGAGGAAAGATTTCTAGTTCAAAAAGAACAGAGTCCTCTATCGTCTCACAAACTGTCAGTCTTGTAATCTGAAGGTCCGAATTCCCTGCCCGGGAATTTACATTTTTTTCATGTGTACTAAGGTTATCAAAGTCTGTCTTAGAGATCTGACTACTACTGCGGCTTCTGAGCAGTAATTCCGCATGACCGTGAAATTAAAATTTTGAGCAAATAAGCAGCCCTAAGGATGGGAAGACGAATCGCTCTTCGCCTCGAGCACTAATATACTTGAGCCTCAAAAATTGAAAACCGGCTAGGTTCGGACCTAGTAACGGAAATGTATTACTGGGGGAGACACGGGGCGTGCTTCCCATTGTAAAAGTCAAAATATGCAGGAGCGCTGATTTTTGTCTTCTTGCGTGCATAAAGAAGTTTGGAGGTGTTAGGGAGATCAGAGTAACAAGTTGGAAGATTGAAAGAGAGACAGAGAGATCATAAACAGACAAGAAAAGTCATGATTTTACGGGTGCAATCATGTCTGAGAGGATATGAAGCACCATAAACGACGCAGAAAATGCTGAAAAAAAGGTTAGGAGAGCCCCGTTCCAATCTCCTCCTTCCTTGCAAATAAGGCTAATTGACCTGCTGGAAGGAAAAAGAAGGTCTCGAGACGTTAGTTCAGAGTCTGGTCACGTGACACGAAAACAGAGACAGAAACAGAGGTAAAATGTCCTCTGATCCCGACAACCCAAAGCTCATCGAAGCAGAAGACAGGAAAAGAAGCCAGCCGACCACCGAACTCTGGTTGGCTGTTCGGAAGGATTAGCAAATGAGATAAGAAAAGATTTGTTTCTTTCCAAGAGCCTCCCAAAACAGATTTTGCTCACAAACTAGGCGAGAAATGTACAAGGACGATCTGGTTTCCAGTCTCTTGCAGGCTCTGCATAATGAGGAAGACTCACACAAATGATGAGAGTGTGTTGACATGAGATTTTGGTGGCTGTGGGTGTTCGTTTCGAGGCCGGAAACTGAACTTGGAGACAGAAAAAGTCAAGGAAATCGGCTTCAGTGCGCTTCAGGTGAAGTTGAAAGTTTGAATGTGGGTGAGAAATGAGATGTCAGAGCCAAAAGTCCTAACTAGGGAAGGGTTTTAGTTGCCCGCGGGATATCGGAACGAGGTAGGTGTCATTCGAAAGGGCATCGAAAATGATGGTGTTTCCCAAAATTTCAGCTGCGGAATGGATGTCTGCTGCCCTCTGGAGCTTTTCCCGTTTCCAGATTTTGAGCTGAATTTGCGCTCTTAGACTTGGATATCCAGTGCTTCTTTCAACGCAAGTGACCAAGTGGTGCAGTGCCTAAGCGCTCTGCAGAAAAGCTTTTGGTTTTTGGCTCGAATCCTCTCTTCGGAAAACATTTTTATTTACTCATTTCGAGAGTATTTAGCTTCTATCATTGCTTTTTTTTACTGCTAAAAGCTAGAAAATCTTTATAGTCGACCCTTTCACTCACTGAATACAAAAATCCCTTTTTCGGATAGCACTGTGAAGACCAGTATCGCACAAATTCACAGCCACTTTGACTAAAGAAAAGGTTTTTTTTACGTGTCAATGTGCTGCAAAGTTGTAGCCCTTGATCTGTTCTACAACTTTGCAAAACATAGCCAAGCCGGAAAAGCATTTCTTCGTTCTGAAAAACGGATTTGAACGCGTGAAATATATCAGAAAAAAAGTTAGGAAATGGGAAGGTCGACTATAAATCTAGCTTTTAACAGTAAAAAAAAGCAATGATAGAAGCTAAATACTCTCGAAATGAGTAAATAAAAATGTTTTCCGAAGAGAGGATTCGAGCCAAAAACCAAAAGCTTTTCTGCAGAGCGCTTAGGCACTGCACCACTTGGTCACTTGCGTTGAAAGAAGCACTGGATATCCAAGTCTAAGAGCGCAAATTCAGCTCAAAATCTGGAAACGGGAAAAGCTCCAGAGGACAGCAGACATCCATTCCGCAGCTGAAATTTTGGGAAACACCATCATTTTCGATGCCCTTTCGAATGACACCTACCTCGTTCCGATATCCCGCGGGCAACTAAAACCCTTCCCTAGTAAGAGTATAGGGTTTGATCGCTGTCTCTCTGTCTCTCTCACTACTCGACCACTCTTCTCTTACCCACCATCAAAACAAGAAAATTATCTACGTGTGGTCCCGGACGTGCCAACAATGACAGAAAGGGCTCGAATTAAGTAGTGACTTCCGTTCTTAGACCTCCAGGAAGCAATTCTTGGAAAGAAAGCTGTAAAGGTAAGGACTTAACAAACACGGGAATGAACTGAGACAGAAGAAAAAGAATAATTTCCGACTGTATTGCTACGAAGAGGAAGACGAACGCGGAAGATTTGGGCTCCAGGAGAATGGAACAGACGAAAAGATTGATGTGGAACATGATCAATGAGGAAAGATATACTGGAGAGACAAAGAGACAGAAAAAAAAAAGAGTCAAAGATACGGATAGACAGTGAGACAGAAAGATAGAAAGACAGAAAGGCAAAAAACAGCGACAGAGAGACTGACTTTTCTGATGATATTATATTCTCTTCGTCGCAAAGAATCACGAAGAATAGGTAGAAAGGTGCTGGAGCGGAAGTGGCTCTTTGACAAGGAGACGGACTTGAATAGACTGAAGGGGAACGGAAGAAAAAGTCGAAAAGAACGAGAGCAAAAGAACAAAATTGGGGCTGACAGTATTAGGGAGCAACTTTTCACAGTTCAGAAGGTGGGAGGGTTCCGCAAAAGTACTGTTTAGATCTGTCGGCCTCTCTGTCCCACTGTCTCTCTATCTCTGTCTCTCTCCCCTATAGTACTTTCCTCCTACTCTCTATCTCTCAAAAATGGTTAACTTTTTCCCACAATTTGTAGCACACCAGATCCCTGTCTCTTTTTTTTTTTTTTTTGCTCCAAGGTGACCCGTACAATCTGGGCTCTTTTTCATCCGTGCTATAGAGTCTCTTCCCACACACAAACTCTAGATTGTCCTCATGTCGCTCCGTCACTGGAGCCTTTCACCGAGTGTGCGGTGACTTCCTATTCTTTCCAATTAAAAAGGTGTTCTTCTCAGAGAGAAAAAGAAAAATTGCTCTTCTCGTTAGTCTAGATTTCTCGGTAGTCGTGTCTCCCTGTCTGTTAGCCTCTATGTCCCTCTGCCTCAAAGAATAGCTTCCAGATGGATCTAGATGAATTGATCAACATCATCTTCATTTATTTCATCAATATCTTAGGTATTATCTTCAACAGTGTCCTACTTTACGCCATTATCTACCGTTCCCCTAAACAGATCAAAAACTACTCTTTCCTTCTTCTCAATGTCGCTGTCACTGACATAACTTCCTGCTTTCTCGCCATCTTCTTGATTCAGCGGTGGGACCGGATCTGGTCAGCTGACAGCCGATTCAGAATTATCCCCTTCGATGACAGCATCCTTTACATTTCCAGCGGTATTTGTTGCTATCTTGGCACGAGCCTCTGTTTCTACAGGTTTGAAGGAGACTGAAGGACAAATAGACAGAGACGAAAACAAGTGTTTCAGCTACGGTATAACATTAGTCCTGTACTCTCACACAAACTGGTGTCTGCTGGCTTCAATACTGTTTCGGTACTACATTGTCAAGTACAAGGCTCCTACCAGGCGAATAGTCCTGACAGGAATTATTCTTCTCTACGGTCCTTCCCTGTTCCAGTTAGGCATCTTGGTAGGTCCACCTAGTCGCTGTCTCTCTTTGCCTAATTTTCGTAATTTCCAGACAATTGTCATCGCCGGAGCTACTGACAAGAGTGCCTTGGAAATATTCAGAAGGGTTCATCCGGAAATCAATACTGAAGGCGAGAGTTTCCGGTACCCTGGATATTTATCAAAGCTTAGAGAGAACAATCTACGGAGCCCTACACGTAACGACTCCCGCTCTGGACTGGAAGCCATTTGCCGCTACCTGGATGGCCATCATACCCCATGTCCCTATCGTCATCTTGGTTCTTTTCTTCTGTCGCGAGATCTTCTTGAGACTCGAGAAACGACCAATGAATTCGAAAAAGTCGAAAAGGATCAATGGACAGCTCTTAAAGACACTGACTCTGCAGTCCTGTCTACCAATTTTCTATCTCATGGCCTTGTTAATCTACCTGGTCCAGCAGTATGACCTCGTCCATAACATCTGGCTCGAGTACGGATTCATGAATCTGATCAGCATCATTCCTGCTCTTAATCCCCTTCTTCCTCTATTCTTTGTGCATCCCTATAAGGACTTTTTGAACAGACTTCTGTCAAAGAAGAAGAAAGCTTTGAGTGAGGCTGCAGAGAGTACTGCAATGGAAATGGTTGAGAGGGTCTCGTAAATTGGTAAGTACTGAATAAAAATGTATTGTTATTCCTGGCTCTGTCTCTTTGTCTTTCTGTCTTCCTGCTCTCTGTCTCTTTGTCTATCTGCCTCTTAGTCGCAATGTCTTTCTGTCTCTCCACAAGTACACGTACTGCTATCTCTCCTGATAACCTCTATAAACCCAGTCTCTTCCCCTGTACTTTCCGGACACCATTTCTCTAAAATTTTTCGAAACCGATGTATTGAATCATTTCCCGGCAGTCACAATGACACGTCAGTTATGCCGCGTAGCCTCGGGGCACAGACCAGACTCTTGAATTTGTATAGAAGGCAGGGCGCAAAACATGCCAGCTGAATAAATAGCAAGGGGGAGTCATGGAAAGATAACCCAAAAGTAGTAAAGTTACCGGTCATCGTAATAAGAAGTAGTAAGGTTACGAGGCATCAGAACCGTTACGAGGAGATTTGCAGGTAACAGCTCAGTTTTTGGGAACAAGGTTCTGGAGCCAGAACTTCTTTGAAGAAGTCTGAAAGATAGAAAGACAGTACAACACTGGTTTCTTACTTATTCTATTCTTTTCGTGATTAGGAACAGTTCATAGACTTCGAAAATCTAATCGGTGTCTTCCTTTCAATCCTTCGATATCCCTAATTTCGCAACGGAGCGCGTTTTCCTCCGTAAGCTGACGTCAGTGGATGGCTCTGGCCAATAGGAAAACAGCACGACGCAATTTAACTTCTGGCTCCCTATAAAAGCGTCCTTCCATTTTGTAGCCAACAATCTCTCCGACTCCTACTTCCAAAGAATTTGTCCCTTCCCGCTTCAGTTCAGCCCGTCAGTCTCTCGATTTTTCAAGGTCGGGTCGCGGTCAGACCTTGACCCAGTGTCTCTTCCATTTTTCTGTCACAGCTAGCCGCCGAAAAATCCCAAATCTTATTTGAGACGGCTTTTGGGCTGGTCATTTCTTCGTTCACTGGCTATTTCTAGAATAGAGACAGAGAGACAGAAGGACAGAAGAAAGACAGAGAAACCGTGAGACAGAAAGGCAGAAAGATAGAGACAGAAACAGCGAAAGACACGCCTTTTACTGTTTCTCGAAACTTCCAGAAATTCTCTCTCTCTTCCAGAATCTTATCAAAAAATCTTCTAGCCCTTTTCCGCGCCCCAACTCCCCCTTCAAGAAAGTTCTCTCGACTCTCTCTACCACTCTTACTCTCTCCCCTACTGTCTCGACTACTTCCTCTGCGTCTCTGACTATGCCTCGTCAGCACAGAATGAGAGGGGGGACGGGCCACGTCTATGCACACGTGTCCTTCATTCGGCCGCCTCGGTGGGCTCGCAGTCCACTCTGTCCTAAATTCTCTTTCCATCTCTTGTTTTTGGTTCTCTCCCGTACAGTCTCATTTTACAGGATGAGAACCATCTTCTACCTGGCCGTAGTGGCCGCCACCGCCCTCCTCGTCCACTGTGAGGAAGAGAAAGAGGAGAAGAAGGAGACAAAATACGGAACTATTATTGGTATCGACTTGGGAACGACCTACTCCTGTGTCGGAGTCTTCAAGAATGGACGTGTCGAGATCATTGCCAACGACCAGGGTAAGGATTTTGTGTCCTTTTTCAAATTTATATGGAGCGCGTCCTTTCGAAGGGGCGTGTTTTGTCGCAACTTGTTCGAGACCAAAAAGAGTTAGTTTTTGGCAATACGGTGTTCGGCAAAGCTGTAGCCCGTATCCAATCTACAACTTTGCAGGACCTTAAATTTAAAAAAAGTCTTCCCGGATCAATACTGAGTTGGGTAGCTTTTTGGTTTGATAACGCCCGGGTCGCACTTCTACCGTCTCGAGTCGATGTACTACCTAGAGACTGGCCCTAGAGTGAAATGAAACTTTTCCAGGTAACCGTATCACTCCCTCCTACGTGGCCTTCTCCGGCGAGTCTGGAGAGCGTCTAATTGGAGATGCTGCCAAGAACCAGCTCACAATTAACCCCGAGAACACGGTCTTCGATGCCAAGCGTCTCATTGGACGCGAGTACACTGACAAGACTGTCCAGGACGATATTAAGCTCTGGCCCTTCAAGGTAGTCACACTCTTTGTCCTTTTTCAAACGGGTTTAGGTCATCGACAAGAGCAACAAGCCTAGCGTTCAGCTAAAGGTCGGCAAGGAGCAGAAGCAGTTCACCCCGGAGGAGATTTCCGCCATGGTTCTGGTCAAGATGAAGGAGATTGCCGAGAGCTACCTTGGAAAGGAAGTCAAGCATGCTGTCGTCACCGTGCCCGCCTACTTCAATGATGCCCAGCGTCAGGCTACTAAAGATGCTGGTACCATTGCCGGTCTGAACGTCGTTCGTATCATCAACGAGCCCACGGCTGCCGCTATCGCCTACGGTCTGGACAAGAAGGAAGGTGAGGAAGCTCATTTGGTTTTTGTGGTCAGAGTCAGGGGTGTTTACTCTACTGTGACGGGCAGGTCGGGAGTAAACAGAAGGCGAGAGGTCAGTGACAGGCACGGGAAAGAACAGTCGACTGGCAGGGTACATTGGGGATCAGAGATGGGAAGGAGTGAGACATAGAGACAGCTTCTAGGAAGTTAGGACTTCTTGAGAGACATAGTTCTAGGAAAGAGTATGAGTCAGTGTTCAGTAGAAAGACGACAACTGTTGTTCCCGACAATTGACTTCCAGAGAGACATGGGCTTAAGTCTAGAGTTCAGATTCCAGTTAAAAGAGATAGAGACTTTGGAAAGATAAGATTCTCTAAGGAGAACGACAGTCTGGGAATGAGTTAAAAAGTTCTTGCTTAGCTTTAGAGGGGTTGAGAGACAGTCAGAGTCTGGGCTATCTCCCCTTTGTTTGACTCATACTCTGTCTGGTTCAGAGAGACAGAGATAGATAGATCACTGATTTAATCCATTTCCAGGAGAGAAGAACATCCTCGTCTTTGATCTCGGAGGAGGAACCTTCGATGTCTCCATGCTCACCATCGACAACGGAGTCTTCGAGGTCCTGGCCACCAACGGAGACACCCACTTGGGAGGAGAAGATTTCGACCAGCGCGTCATGGAGTACTTCATCAAGCTGTACAAGAAGAAGACCGGAAAGGACATTCGCAAGGACAACCGTGCCGTCCAGAAGCTGCGTCGTGAGGTCGAAAAGGCCAAGCGTGCTCTCTCCACCCAGCACCAGGTCAAGGTCGAAGTCGAGTCGATGTTCGATGGAGAAGATTTCTCCGAGACCCTCACCCGTGCCAAATTCGAGGAGCTGAACATGGATCTCTTCCGTGCCACTCTCAAGCCCGTCCAGAAGGTTCTCGAGGATTCCGATCTGAAGAAGGACGACGTCCACGAGATTGTCCTGGTCGGAGGATCTACCCGTATCCCCAAGATCCAGCAGCTCATCAAGGAATTCTTCAATGGAAAGGAGCCGTCTCGTGGTATCAACCCCGATGAGGCTGTCGCCTACGGAGCCGCCGTTCAGGCTGGAGTCATCTCTGGTGAGGACGACACCGGAGATATTGTCCTCCTCGATGTCAATCCCCTGACCATGGGTATTGAGACCGTCGGAGGTGTCATGACCAAGCTCATCACCAGAAACACTGTCATCCCGACCAAGAAGAGCCAGGTCTTCTCCACTGCCGCCGATAACCAGCCTACTGTCACTATCCAGGTCTTTGAGGGAGAACGTCCCATGACCAAGGACAACCACCAGCTTGGAAAGTTCGACCTGACTGGAATCCCTCCCGCTCCTCGTGGAGTCCCCCAGATCGAGGTCACCTTCGAGATTGACGTCAACGGTATCCTCCATGTCACGGCTGAGGATAAGGGAACTGGAAACAAGAACAAGATCACCATCACCAACGACCAGAACCGTCTGTCCCCCGAAGATATCGAGAGAATGATCAACGATGCCGAGAAGTTCGCTGAGGATGACAAGAAGGTCAAGGAGCAGGTGAGGATTTCTTCTGGAGAGAGACAAAGACAGAGACCTAGAACAGTTTCCAACCTTGTTATTTCCAGGTCGAAGCCCGCAACGAGCTCGAGTCCTACGCCTACTCTCTGAAGAACCAGATCGGAGACAAGGAAAAGCTCGGAGGCAAGCTGGACGAGTCTGACAAGAAGGAAATCGAGGAGGCTGTCGATGCCGCCATTAGCTGGCTGGAGAGCAACCGCGAGGCTTCTGTCGAGGAGCTCAAAGAGCAAAAGAAGGATCTGGAAGGCAAGGTCCAGCCTATCATCAGCAAACTGTACAAGGACGCTCCTCAAGGCGGTGAGGGTGAGGAGGCTGCCGGAAGCGACGATAAGGACGAACTTTAAATCAGACTTTCACGATCTCCCCTTGTTATAGGCTTCCGCCCCCTCTACCCCTTCTTTTAATTATTGGCTGTCTCTCGATACGTGTACTGTTTGATGTGATTTTCTCCCCTTTTGACCCCAAAGGCTATTTATTTCTTGTTACACAAGGTTTTATCTTGTCAGTTGTTTTTCCCTCCTCACTTGGTGTCCTAAGATGTAATAAATGGCTTTTATTAGGAAAATGGTGTACAGAACGGAGCAGTTACTGCTGCCGAGTATTTGAGGGATAGGAAGACAGAGAGACAGAGAGATAGAGAGACGAATCGACTGAGATACAGAGAGACAGAGACCTTCCAAGTCATCGTCCGAAATGAAAACCCATCGAGATTAATGAGCGATTCAATTTCCGCGGCAGTTCAAACGAATCAATTTCCTGGCTTTTCCATCTATTTTCTTCCAATTTTCTCACACAATTTCTCGTTTACTTCGTTCCCTCAGCTAAATAAAGAAATTCCAGATGTATCACGAACGACAGAGCCGACAATACTGTCTCGTGCATGCTCTAAACGCCCTACTTCAGCGCAAAGAGTTCACAGCCGGCTCCCTCGATGAAATATGCTTCTCCTTGAACGAGAGCAAGTGGTTCAATCCTCACAGGTAAGTTTTTTTTTTTATTTTTTTGACAGAAAAAGGGAAAAATTCTGTAGCCTCTATGCGATTTTCAGGTCCTGGTTCGGCATGGGCAACTACGACGTGAATGTGATGATGGCAGCCCTCTCCATCTGTGATTTGCAAGTAATTTTCGTTGTATCTTTCTTAAAATGTGGACTTTAGATGCTCTGGTTTGATGCGCGACAGTCAGTCGAGCGAATTAACCTCCCAGCCGTCCATGCCATAGTCTTCAACGTGCCGTCGAAGAGCTTTATCCCGTTCTACAACGGGCGCCATTGGTACACTGTCTTGAAAGGAGAGGATGGGAAGTGAGTTGGCACTTTTTTCTTTGTTAACCCTTCAAAAACTGGTTAGGTTCGTAAAGTAATACATTGTACCATGTATTTTTGTGTCGTCCAAACCGCTTCTGCAATCTTGTAGAGCAGATCAAGTGCTACAACTTTGCAGAACATCGTAAAGTTTAAAAAGTAATCTTCACACCGAAATGGCCTTTTAATTGCGCACCGGCCTTCTTCGCACCGTAAACACTTATTGTTGTCCCTTGGAAATGACACGATCCGCCCGAAAATGCAGTCGGAGAAAAAGCAAATCCATATTTCTGATTCCAGATTCGTCAATCTGGACTCGAAACTGGCCTCTCCGGAGCCAATAGAGGACATTGTCGACTACACGAAGAAAATCCTGGCCGCGACTTCGGACAACAATCAGGTGATCCTCGTCACTCGTGGCCAGACAGACGATCTCCTCCTTCCCAACTGAATCGTGTACGCTGAATTTGCCGGGTTGATGAGCTTGCTTCAATGTGTTCTGTACATACATAAATGTTTTACGCCTCTTAAGACTCCTGTATAAACTGCCTCACAGAAAGAGAGAAATGTTGACAGTACGTGGGAAATTGCTCAATGTTGACTCTCAGCGCGGATTTGCCTGCAAGAGTATTTGAGAGAGAGACAGTACGGGACCGTGGAGAGGGTAAAGGACAGAGAGAGGAGGATTCGGGAGGGCGGCAAACAGCTGTGTTCTCCCGCTCCGTCTCTCTGTCTTCTTTGCTTTGTTCCTGATTGCAGTTTTTTATTGACAATTTTAGAGATGGCTGTACGACCGTATGAAGGAGGACATTTTGAGGTAAGGAACAAAGACAGAGACTGAGAAAGAGATCACTTTCAGAAGATCGGCTCGGAAGAATCACACACGATCGAATCTTACGAGCGGCATATTCACGGCACTTCATTCAGTGAGGTGGTCATTTGGTTTAGGAAAAAGAAAACAATATATTTTAGCCCCAACGCCAGGTCAGTCGACAACAGTTCACCGAGCGAAGAACCTATGGTCGTGATGAGAATGGAGAAGTTGTTGTGAAAATTGAGAAAAATGTGAGTGTTTCTAACAGTCTCTATGTCTCTTGGCCTCTCTCCTCTCTATCTTCTTGTCTTCGTGTCTTTCAGACTCTGTATATTGCTTTCCATACCTCTCCACGTGGGAGAGGAGCATGCCCCCGCGTAGATCTGGTCTCTTTGTTGTCTTAGAGGAGCACGACCGGAAATGATCGACTAGCTTAGACCGCCGAAGGCGTTCTGCGTTTTTTTCGGTCTACCTCAAGTGTGTGAGCAAAAATAGGCAGAATGATCGGAGACCATGGTCGATTAATGAAGCGTATGTGCATTTTTTCAGCCCTCCGAGCCAGTACGTTCTGTCTCTCCCGTCAGACCCATCTCTCCTGTTGGAAATCATCGCGATGACCACCTCCTCCGTCCTATTCAGCCTCTCACAATCCCCAGAATTGAGCTCAGTTCCTTGTCCAGGAACAACTCACCCCGTAACTCACCTCGTCCCCGTTACGCTGGTAAGGTTTCGCTATGAAATGGGCAAAAAGGAGTTCAGAAGACGTCTCACCCCGCTCTGTGACCTATCAGCTCGATGATAGGTCTCCCAGGAGTGCTCCAATCAGCCCTAGAAGTAATGCCAGCTCGGGATCACAGGGTGACAAAATGAAAAAGGTAGGTCTCTGTCTCTGTATCATTCACCATCTTGCAGATTATCAAGAAGTCCCGATGGGTATCAATCCACGATGGTCGACCCGTCAGTCCCTTTACCGAGACTGTCTACTACGAGCCAATGTTCCCAGATCGGCATAGCAGGTCTTTATGATATAGTTTGATTCAGAAACACAAGTTTCAGTGCCTCCCATCACTCTGGTCGTTCTCTCTCTGTCTCTCCTCGTCCCCGTCTCGCCCGTCTTCCCTCAGATTGTGCCATTCTGATGGAAAACCCACTCTTCAAAGATTGAACCGTACCTGTGTACTAGCCCTGCCATACTCACTTTTTGAATAAAGACGCCATTTTTTTTTAGTGAACGAAAAGATTTGTAAAACTGGGCAACACGTTTTGAAAGTATGCACAAGTTCACAAGATTCCCTCCTAAAAAAGCACTTTAAAAACGCGAAGAATACACAACCTCCGAAGAGCCTCCAGCAGAATACCCAAAATGGGAATGTCGATCGAGATCCCCACCAAAGCTCCTTCTAAGGCGACTGCTAATACGGAGCCTACAATAATACTACTTCCAAAACAGCAAGCACACCTGACATGCTCTGAAAACTCTAATCAATAAGGCTAAAACGTTCCGGACCATAGAAAAATAGTGCTCCGCACTTGGAGCCCAGAACGCAAATCAGAACGATTTCCGAATGTACAAGAGACTGTGCAAAAGACTGGTGACTACCCACAAAACACTGGTGTCTACCCACAAAAC
Source organism: Oscheius sp. JU75 (assembly GCA_037178855.1). Classification (NCBI taxonomy): domain Eukaryota; kingdom Metazoa; phylum Nematoda; class Chromadorea; order Rhabditida; family Rhabditidae; genus Oscheius; species Oscheius sp. JU75. Next base: position 417,963 of record JASJZC010000006.1, on the reverse strand, counting down.
ACTGGTGACTACCCACAAAACACTGGTGACTACCCACAAAACACTGGTGATATTTTACAAAACACTGGTGATATTTTACAAAACAGAGGTGGCTACCTACTAAATGCCTGTGATTAGCCTCTAAATACTTGTGGCTATCGACAGAATTGGGGTGGCTTTGTTTCTGTTTATTTGTCTGATCTGGTGTTCTGTTCGGTTTTTTTGCTCTCTTTATTGGTTCTAAGCGTTGCGAATGGAGTAGAGAAGATCTCTTATGACGTCTTCTGTCTTCGTCACCGGCTCGGTTTCCATTCAGCGGCGGCAGTGTTCGCCCCATCAAGAGGCGCATCTCGTGATCTGTGTTGGTCTTCGTTTTCCTTACGTGCTCGTGGTTTTGATGCATCGATGCCGAAAGTAGTTCGTTTCTGGTCACGTATAGAACGTGACCGAACACATAGATCTTCGCTGTGCTTTCGCGAGTCGGGAAGGATGTCTGTTAACGGTTTATGTTTTGATCGCTTAGAAGTGCCTTTTTAGATTTGTTGAACATAGAAGAAAACTTACTATACAGCGTTGTAGACGTCGGCTTTCGACTGGAACGTTCAAGTTGCGAATTGTCTTGGGCTGTGGGACTCTCCAGCTTGTCTCAAGAGACATGAGCTGCTCCAGACGACGTCGAATTATTTGGGCAGTTTGGTGAAGAATTCTCCGAGAAGGAAGTGCTTCGAGAGGTCTTTGAGGCTCATTTGTTTGTTCCCATCCGTGGTATGGTTCGTCGCCGGTGCTGTTCTTATTGGGGCCATCGCTTTCCGACACCTGTATGTCCTCCGTGCGATTGAGTAGACGTGCATCTCGGTCGGGATGTCCGTCGTTGTCTGGCCGTCGAACTGTCCGAAGTCCTCCTTCCTCGTCTTGTAGTTGTGAGGTCTCGTAGCCGGCCATCACACTTGGAGAAATCGGTCTCATTCGCACCGGAGGCTGCTGCAGACTGAAAATGCAACTTATCAAGATTCCCTAACGGTTTGATAATGACGATAAATAAAATGTCTCTCTTTCTGTGTTTTCGCTTAACAAACCTTTTACTCTGCTCATTAATCTTTGATAGCGCGCCTGTACTAACCAGTTTCGTAAAGCTTCTGCAACTGACTTGAGCAGCTGTGCAGTTGGTCGCAATGGTTGAACTGCGCAAACAGAAAGTAGCAAAGGCGTGAATGAGTTATTAGTGTTCCTATGTTCCAAAGGTTACGGAAAGACATAAATACTTACTATCGTGGCAGCTGCTCCTCCGCCGTCGTCCTCTGCCCCTCGTTCGCTTGACTCTCATCCCTTTCGTCTTCCAGCTGCTCGTCTTTTTGGGCTGTTTTCTCTTCAGGAGTCGCTCCAGTCATGTGTTCCAGCTCAGCCCGATACAGCCGCTCTCTCTCTTCGACCACCGCCCAAAAGATGTCGCGTCCATATCCGTGATCGGTGACCACAGTTGTTGAGTGTTGGGTGGAGTCGACCGGATACGAAATGGCCTCTTCTTTCTCTTCGAGCTCCGCCCACAAGATCTCGCGTTCGTGTTCGTGATCGGTTTGTACAGTTGTAGGATGCTGGGTAAAATCTTCGTCGACAGTTCCGCTGCGTGCTGTGGCTAGATTTTCCGAGACCAAGTTAGTCTCGGAGAACTCTTGGTCTTGGTGCTACCTGAAAAAGACGGCGATATATATCTTTTTCTTTCTCTCCCCTTCTAGAGCAAACGCTAACTATGCGAATCAACTCCCGTGATGGACTTGCAACAATCGCTTTACTGGAACATTTTGGTCGTTTTGAAAAGCAAGCAATCAGCGCTCATATTCCCTAGTTAGCTCGACTTATGGCACTGCGCAAAAAGATACATGAAAAAGGGAAGTGAAAGTTAACACTAACCTGGGACGAGGTCCGAAGTGGATTGCTGACTTGATCAGGAGATAGGCAATGGCAATCATCAAAAGCATCGGCATCTGTAGATTGCTCGTTGATACAGCAGCCTCGGTCAGTTTCGAGGTAGGTGGTTCAGCTGGGCCCACAGAAACGCCGACTCGTCGCATTGTCCTCAATTCCGTCAACAAATCTGAAAAAAAAACAATGATAGATAGACAGAGAGAAATAGAGGCAGACAGACAGAGAGAGACGACGTTTAAAAAAAACTTACTGAGCATCGGGTTCTTGCTGATGGTGACGTTGCCGGTCAACTGGACAGTTTGGAGGTGGGGCAATTCCAGAGCCTCGAGCAGCTGGTTCTCGACGATTGACAGCGATCCAGCAGTCAGAGTGTGTAGCGAGGCGAGCTTGAGACTTCTCAGCTTCGGGTTTTTGACCACGTTGAATGATCCTTGGCCGAGAGTAATCGTGTCCGCTGCTCCAAAATCCACTACGACGAGTTCGGGATTCTCCGTGACTGTCAGCTGTGTCAGGTTGAGGGCCTTTAAGCTGGGAGCCGATAAAATTTTCAGCTTGGTCTGATGAAGGTTGATGACCATTCCAGCCGGCAGCTGCTCCAGTTTTCCCAGCCCGACAGATTGGAGGTTCTTGTTCTCGAAGATTGAGAAGGCTGGAAATAAAAGAAGGTCTCTCTGCCAATCTACCTCTATCTGTCTCTTTGTTCAAAGGTCAAAACTACTCACCCTTAGCCTCGACAGTTTTCAAAGCCGGAAAGTCGATGGCCTCGAGCGCGTCATTGTGTTTGATCACGATGTTTGCATTGTCTCTTCCTATTTTCTCCCATAGCGTTGTCTTCAGATCCGTAAGAGCTGGGTTTCCGGATATTTCCAAGGAACTGAGGAATATTCCAGATGCCGTACCGGGTAGATCAATCAACTTTAGCTTGGCGTTGTTCGAAATCTTGAATCCTGATGTCAGTTCTCCAAATCCGACTTTTGTGAAGGGCAATGACGTGAGTTCTGGATTCTCGGCGATGATCCAACCTAAAATGTGGTGATAGGTTTGAGAAGCCAGATGAAAGCCTACCAGATACTTCCAAAGTGGTCACATGGGACACATCAAGCCTAGAGAGGATGGGAATCTTCTCAATTCGAACAGGTGCACTTTTAGCTAGTAGGCCACTTCCAAACTGAATCTTCTCCAACTTAGAATTGCCTGAGATGAACACTGAAAGTGAATGTGGTTGTTTTGCAACAGGAAAGACCTACTTTCTCGGCACTAGTTCTGTTTCAGGGCGAAGATGAAACTTGGTCAGCTGTGTATTTTTCACTTTGATAATGTTTGCCTCAAAGACCTCCACATTCTTGAAAAGCTGCTCAACATCTTCATCTTTGGCATCTTTGAAATCGACCGTTCCGAGAACTTTGACTCTAGTCTTGTTGCCACAATACTGGTGAATGGCCTGGAGTGACGTCCCATCCGGTACGCTGATACCTGAAAATCAAATCTTCACACGTGATCCAGGGGTTGCCTTGTTTAATAGAAAACTATTCAGCTAGACTCTCAAAGAATGGATGTTTCGTTTTAGTTTGTTCTAACAGTCAAAAAAGCAAGATGAAGAGTATGATATCCCGCTATACTGTAGTATTTCCTACATTTCCTATAAGGGGCTAAATTACCGGGTCAGTGGTTCTTCCCTTATGCAGACCAGCTTATCCTGAGCACCACCGTGGCATAATAACAGATTCTGGGAATCGACTTTCCATAGAACAGGGTAAAACAAGAGCTAGGCTTAGATTTACCCTGTCGGCTCCCATCAAAGTTTTGAAACTTGTAGCCAGTAGCTGGCTACCGAGGTCTCAATTTATGAATTCAAGACTGCTTATATCAACTAGTAAGACTGCTAGAATACATGACTCAAGGAAGGGGCTAGAATAGTTAGTAGTCAGATTCAGTCAACTGAGAGAGAGAGAGAGAGAAAGAGTGAGAGTGGCTAAAGGTCTAGAAAGAGAACTCACAGTTAAGAGGTGCAGCTGGCGGTGCTCGGAGGTCGGGTAGGTTGACTGTCCAATTGGTATTCGGTGGATCTCCGGTCTCGTTGGTGGCGAACATTCCCGTCGTTGTTGACAGCAGGCCCAAGAGTAGCAGCAGCCCTCCTTATCGCTCCATCTTGCAGCTACTTCGACAGCAGACGATGGCTGTTCTGGCGAAGCGCTCCTATTTATAGTCTTCGACAACTGAATATTGCTTTGTTTTCTTTTTAAAACTTTTGCTAATTGCTGCGACAAAAGCGTAGTTTCTGAAACAAATAGACACCTCAGTTATGGAACAGTGGACAGAAGTGTTTTTTTTTGGGAACTATTATCAAGTGTCATGATGGAATGCACTTGGTTAACTAGGAACTAGACTTGGTAGAGACACAAATTCGGGGACATTTGGAGGAGAGACAGAGAAACAAACGAGCAGAAAAGAAAATCTTATTGCAAGATATGAAAATAGCATAAAGCAGAAAATAGAGACTCTTTCTTCTTCCTCTACACAAAAAATGGTCATCACAAAGATTCAGAGGTGGTGAAGGCACGTGAACAACTCGTCGGGGCAAGAGCACATTTGTTGAGCTGTGGCGGGAGAAATATGTACAGTCTTTTAGACATTTTTGTCGTTGCGGAATCCATTGATGTGCTGCGCACCAACTCTCATCGATACTGGTCTTCCGAACCTCATAGCGTGAAGAGTTGGTGCGCTGCAGTTGACTAAGGTATTGGATACTCAGGCAATGAATAAGAGAGATGGAGTATAACGGTCTCGCAACGAACTGATCTTGAGCAGAATAAGTTAAGGATTGAGCATCGGAATGGATCGTGGCTCCGTCCGGCGAACAATTTCCTTGCGGAGAATAGTTCGCATCCTCTCGTATCTGGAAGAGTGACTTGAAGAGGAGAAAGAACAAAATTACCTTCGAACAGTGTCGATGACTTCCTGCTTGTATAGTTTATATATCATTCTTTCAAACTGTTCCAGCTGGAGGGTGGGGAACAGCTGCCATTCCAAGAGGTGGTCGAGTTCTTCATCAGCCTGGGAGTACATGAGTAGCCATTCGGGGATCTCTGGAAGGGAAAGATGAGACAGAGAGACATAGGTAAAGAGATAACGAGATATAGAGACAGAACGACAGAGTGACAGCGAGATAGAGAGACAAAGAAAATAGAGGTATAGATGGACAGGGAGACAGAGGGACTGAGAGATAACAGACAGAGACGGAAAGGTGGAGACAGAGAGACAGACCTTCCTGCTGAATAATGTTCAGATGTGCCACTGTACTCTCTGTCCTCCGACTGGTCGTCAGCATCGACTCTGTCCTATGAATCGGAGCGGCAAAGCCTGGATGTTCCAACTGGGTTCGTCCATCCAATTCACTGAAAACGTGGTCAAAATGGTCGAAGGTCAGCAAACTTGTAGTAAATGACCCCAGACGTGTCACCAAACCCTTTCCTCCAGCCCGGTGGCAGATTTTCGTGCGCTAAGGGGTGAATCCAATGGGTTCGGCGATTGTTGTGGTCCACATAGTACTGAATTCCGTCTGGGGTGACTTCAGTGTCCCAGTTTAAAGGGAGAGGAAGCTCGTCCTGGTGAGGGGAGCCGGAGATTAAGCATTCTCCTCCGATAATTGAAGATCCGATGGCAGTCCTTCCCGGAAGACTTTGGAGAGAAACGAACCGTTGTTGGGGTTCGGGAAAAGTGTTTATACTGGAAAGAGTCACTGTCTCTGTCACTGCCTCTAACTCACATCGGGTCCAACTGATCCATGAAGCTCTCCACATTCCCAATACTGTGAGAGGTAGTCAGTGGTTTCCGATGATGCTCTCTTCTTGGATCACTGCAAATGTCTATGTCTAGCCAAAAATGAAACAAGAGTCATACTTGAAACTGTGAGAAGACAGAGCTCCCGGCTGTGGACTCCTTTTCCCATCATCCTGGTCGAAACGGTGCTGATGAATCAGAAGATGTCTGCCGTTTTGTGGCTGACTATAGAGTGTGGACGAGGAAAATGGTGGTTCCGTTGGGATGAAGCCCTAAACTCTAGACTTTTGTGAGACCAAGTGATAGAGACAGAAAGATTGACTACGCACAATTGATGGTCTCCTTATCCCATCCTCTGTCTCCACAACTCCCATCAGATCCTGTTGACTCAACTGCTTCGGGACAGAGGCCGAGCTACCCATCGGTTTCTGTGAGTCAGCCCCCGAAATAGTTGCTCTTTTCACAATAGGATGGGCTGTAAATTTTCATAAAAGTTGACTGAAGTTGACTCACAGGTGAGAGAAGGAACCGGAGGTGGGCTGGCTCGACGGACATATCTTCCTTGGGTGCCCTCGATGTAGCTCGGGAGCTGCTGCTTCTTGCTCCGAAGGAACATGGCTCGGTTAGGACATTTTCTGCTTTGCGCTATTTAGCTGGCTGGAAAAATGCGGTTTTGTATTTCAATTAGCAAAGTTCGGAATTTCTATTATTTTCTCTCGTTTTCTGCTATAATTTCCAAAGCATTTTACCAAATTTATGTTGCACATTGTTCCTTACATTACCACGTACCTTTTTTTAAGAAAAAAACAGTAATGATAGCCTACTACGTAGAAGGGGGAAGGAGGCGAGCAAATGGACGGAAGTCAGTCAGCCGTAACAGCCGTTTGCACGAAAATGTAGTTAAGATACGTAATTGCATTCCGCGGCGAACCTCTTTCGAAAATCCTTTTGTTGCTCTTAAAGTTCTTCTTTTCTCAATTTCTGGTTTTTTTTCTGCCACTTTTCGCGGTGTTTTGTTGCAAAAATAATGCCGAAGTGCTGCTAAAGGCCTTAAAAAGTATATAGATAAAAAAGGAGAGATTGGAACAGGTTATAAGCCGAGAAATCCGTCTTATTCTTTCCTAGTTTATTCTGTACCTTTTTTGTATGTTTTTGAGCTTTCTAGCATATTGTTTGGTCTTCTGTAATGTGAAAAAGAATCAAAATTGGTGTGTTCACGGTCCAGTATGGAAGAAAACCCGTATAACTATCGATTTTAAGCTCCAGGCTTCTAATATTACCCTTCCACTTTTTCCATCAAAAAGACCATTTCAGAGCGACATGAGCGATCAAAACGGGCCAACGATGAGCATGCCGGCGAGCTCGGAGGTCTTTGTGGCCATGCCACTGCTCCAGCAGACCGGAGAGGTCAGTTCTTTTCGATAATTTTTCGATAAAAATGACTCGATTTCAGGTCTTCGTCGGTCCTGGGGCCAAGAAGGAAGCCCAGCTGCTCGGCCTCGGCCTGACCAAGCTCAGCTCGCGCAGGAAAGACGACCTCGCAGCCGCGAAACGCTTTGCCATGGACACCTCCATCAAGCAGATCATGATCCGCCAGCAGAAGTCGCAGCAGGAGAACGTACGTCTTATTTTTTGGATCCAAAAATGCCTCTGGTTTCAGCAACAGAAACAGATCATGTACGCACAAGCGCTGTCGCTTATGGCCCGAATTTACATCGGGTCGGTGTCGTTCGAAGTACGCGAAGATAACATCAAGAAGGCCTTCGAGGTCTTCGGGCCCATCAAATCCATCAATATGAGCTACGACGCCACTACAGGGGTTAGTTTTTCTTTTTCTTTTTTTTTTTGTAAAATGCTCAAAAGTTGAGCCGCGGCACGTATCGAAATGGTAGTCAACAGCCTTGACTCATAAAAGCTGTTCACATTCCCGGTCACTCTGAAAACTAAAAATCGTTTTCTTCCTATCGAAACCTTGTCCCAGCTTGTTGCCTGTCAATTCCTAGTCATGTAACTGAATCTGTCGCGATCCCAAGGCTGAAACATCAAGTATTTTCTTCTTTTTTTTTGCTTTCAAAGAGTCGTTTTCTAGATGGGACAACACTTTTCCCGTGCTCAGCGGCGGCACCCTACAGTAGGTAGAAATTTAGTGGAATCGCAAATATAACCAAAAATTGAGAAAACACTTGAATCTGCATATTTTGACCAATTTCTACGTTCAAGTTTAACTTTCAGGGGCAATTTTACACTCCGAGTTCCAAAGACACATGGAAATTTCTCTGGGAAATGACGGAAACACGTAAACCTGAAAAAAAAATGTTAAAGGACTGCGTCATCTGTCATTCTGTTCCTATCGTCTTAATACCAGTCAAACTGAAAGATGAGCCCCAGCAGTAGAGCAATGGCTATTGTAATTTTACAATATCAGACAGACATTTAAAAATCCTATGTTTCCCTTCAAATTTTTGTGTTTGCAGCACCACAAAGGCTTCGCCTTCCTCGAGTACGAGGTCCCCGAGGCGGCTCTCCTCGCACAGGAGTCCATGAACGGCCAGCTGATGGGAGGCAGGAATCTGAAGGTGTCCCAGGTCGGTCGCCCCACCAACATGCCCCAAGCGCAGCCGATTATCGAGATGCTGCAGATTGACGCGAAGAAATACTTCAGGTACTGTGATCTTGTGTGAATTTGACCATATTTTCCTAAAATTTAGAGTCTACGTCTCGTCGGTGCACCCGGATCTCTCGGAGACCGACCTGAAATCCGTGTTCGAGGCCTTCGGCGAGGTCATCAAATGCCAGCTGGCGCGACAGAACAACTTCGGCAGAGGAACGCATCGCGGTTTCGGCTACATCGAGTTTAATAACCGCAATGCCATGTCCGAGGCCATCAGCGGCATGAACATGTTCGATCTGGGAGGACAGTATCTCAGAGTGAGACATTCTATTTTGCTTTGGCGGTTTTTAATTTTACAAGAATAGTTTTTAATCGGTTTCGAAGGCACAGTTTGCTTAATCCTTTCTGAATTTGGGTAAAAGAATAGTAGATAATCAGCTTGACCAAAATCCAAACTGCTAAGAGTGGAGAAAGTCTTTAAAATGGAAAACTAAAACTACTGTGTGTGTGTCTGCGAAGTCTGTAGCTCGGTAAAATAGGGAAAAACCAGCCGTCTTCGACGGCTTCGTCGTTTCCTAATCTTGACTTAGCTTTGACAACAGGCGGCTACGCCGCTTCCCCAATAGGTTAAATTCCCAAAAGCTGACTTGTCAACTCAATTCTTGACATGGCTTAGGCTTAGGCTTAAGCCCCCCTGCCATCGCTTGCCAGCTTTTTTTCTCGTGGTAAGGGGACGGACGGGCACCATTGCACTTTAGTAGTAGAGAGATAACTGTGCGTGTTCACTGTCGAAACTGTGCCCCCTCGAAGAGCTCAACTATGCCTTTATTTTCAGGTCGGCCGCTGCATAACCCCGCCCGAAGCTCTCCAGTATCTCGCTCCGACGTCCACAGCAGCCATTCCGGCTGCAGCAGCCGTAGCCGCTGCCGCCATCACAGCCAAGGTCATGGCCGTCACCGCTTCTGGGGTACGCTGATTCCTCTATCTATTTTTGTATTCGGAATTCTCATCTGTAAACTCACGAAAAAACGTTTTGACTAACTTTTTGTAACGAAGATCTCAGGCGAATAAAGCATTTTTAGCATTGCTGTTTTGATTGAGTCGGTATTTTTTCGAAACCCGCAAAAAACTTTGGTTTTGGCGCGAAAATTTATAGCACAACGCTATCAAAAAAAGTGGAAATTAGACGATTCGTGGCCAGCGAAAAGTACCCGAAAATCTTTGTAAATGACCAAAAGTTATGAAATTTCAGGGCGCAAAAACTCCAAACAGTCCGGGAAATGCTAGTCCGAGCCTGCCCAGAGGCAGTAGTCCAGCTCCGGGACCCTCTACCCCGCCGGCAATAGCTCCGCCAGTTCAGGTAGACTATTTTTCATTCATTTTTTTGTGAAAACACGATTCAGGTCAAAGTACCAGCCAGACTGGCTCTCCCATCAACAGAAGCAGGTCCTCCACCGCCGCCACAGCTCGTGGCACCAGCACAAGAACTGATGGCTCCGCCACCTCCTCCAGTTCTTGAGGTAGTTTTTTTGCTTTGGTTCATAGGCAGTTGTCAACTACCCCGGAACCTTGGTTGAGATAGGGAGGTCGCACGCAGAGAGCTTCCCGAATCGTGCAGTTCTATCGTAAGATAATGCAGATCATTCCATGGTAGGAAAACACCCCAAAAGAAGGTGAAAACTCGGTTACCGACTTATTTTAAGTTCTTTTTTCACCCTCTGATGTTTCCTCGCCAAAAAAAATGACATTTTGATCTCGACAGTGATTTGGAATTTCGTAAATACCGTAGCCCTATATGATTAGAGCCCTCTAAGAAACTATTTTGGTCTAGATGAGCTATTCAACGCCAAAAACTCAATTCTCTAGAAATTAAAGCTCAGGTCCACTTTGACCACTGTTCATAGGTTTCTGGTCTTTGAAACTTTTATTTCCTGTAAAACGGTTGATCATCTAAAAATCCCCATTTCTAGGCTGCTCCATCTCGACGTGGCGGATTCGGCGGCTTTGCGACCGAAGCCCCTCCTCCTCCATCAGCTCTGGCCCCTCCCGGCGTCGTTCTGCCAGCAGGACCGCCTTCAGGAACGGATGTGCCCCCCGAGCCCGGGGTCGTCGACCCGGTCAAAGAGGCCGAAAAGAAGAAGAAAAAGTCGAAGAAGAAGGGCGGTGACCGTAGTCTGGACGAGAAATTCAACAAGCTCTTCCAAGAGAAGAAGGCCCTCTGGGAGGAGAGTCTGATGGGACCGGCAGCCTTTGGAGTCGCTGACCCCTTCGTGCAGCCCAAGGATGACGCGGAAGAGAAGGCCAAGTTGGAGAAATTGGGTATGTTTATCTCTTTTTTGGCTCGCAAATAGCTTGATTTTTTACAGAAAAACTAGCCATTACGGGCAGTGTGCAGAGCATGGCTCTGGCCATAATTGGAGAAGGAGCCGTCGTCGCGGTCGGGAAGGCCAAAACACACGATCAGGACAAGGGCGAGGCTCCGAAACAACAGCGCAGAAGTAATCGAGTCAAGGATCCGAAAAAAATTCAGCCAAAAGTATGTTTTTTGTTTTTTTCCTAATCAAAAAATCTGTTTTTAGCTAAAAACAGCCAGTCAAGTAGCTGCTGTCACATCAGCTGGAGCACTGGTCGACGCTATTCGACAAGAGGCCTCATCTCAAGAAGATGCCAGTCTCGCGAGTCAAGAAAGTGTTCAGAGCATTCGGTAAGAATTTTACGTTTTTTACCGATTAATTGCTAAATTTCAGTGGAAATGACGCTCGCCACTTGCTGATGGCCAAGCTGATGCGTACGAATCGATCGTGTGTTCTCGTTCTCAGAAATATGGTAGGTTTTCTAGTCTTGCTCTGGTCAGCAGACTCGACAGTTCATACACGCTGGCGATTAGTCAGAAAACACTCGACAATTTTGCAACCACGCTTATTCGATTAACATCCTTTCAACTAAAGACTGGCTTTCAGGTCGGTCCCGAGGACATTGACGAGGATCTCGAGACCGATGTGCGAGAAGAATGCAGCAAATTTGGCAAGATCGTCGACCTGCTCATCGCAAATGACGAGTTCACGAAGATTGTCAAGATTTTTGTTCGATACACGGAATCGGCCGAGGTGGACGAGGCTATCAAGGTCCTAAACGGGAGATTTTTCGGCGGCAGAAATATTAAGGCTGAAGTCTACGATCAGGCTCTCTACGACCATGGAGATCTCAGCGGCTAAGCACAGTATTTATTAATATATTTTGTGTATTTTTTTGGGAGAAAGCAAACCCACTGTCTAACATAAAGAAGACTTGTATATCTATTTTGAACTGTCCTCGCGTCTTTGTCTATCTGTCTGGCTGAAGCCATTATTGCAATTAGTGTGCACTACTTTGTGCGCACACGAACTGTTGGCAAATCGAGTCAGTTTGTTGGGAGAATGTTGCTCCTGTAAGGGTAGCTCGACTGGAGGGAAACTTGCGGCCGGGTTGAAGTGAGAGGAAGGGGCACGTCAGGTTAACAGAAGGAAATAGAAATGTAAAGAAGTGGATTCGAAGGATAGGAAGTGGGTTCAATGAGCCCCGAAGGGGCGAAACCTGTTATTGTGTAGTTTTCGCAAGAAGTTTGGAGAAGTTCTGCTGAAAAAAATACTTAAATTGATAGATAAATCAATACACTTCCGCTTTATCTGTTCCCTCAACTCCACAATCGCTTTATTGTCTTCTTGTTATCTGTCGTCTTGTTACTATTTCCTCTCTCATGACATGGCGGCTAGCCCAAAAGTTGATGAATCTTCCGACGTGACAATCTTCCACCTAAATGATTTTGAGACCGTCAAAGAGCTCGGAAGAGGAGGAGAAGCCGTGGTCTGGAAGACGAATGTGTCAGGTTATGGGTGAGTAATCAGAAAAAGTGATAAAGAGGGTATTTTTAGAACCCTAGCATTGAAAGTGTTCAAATCCGGTCTTCGTGAAAACATTATAAAGGAGACTAACATTCTAATGAAGGTAAGAAAAGAGTGATTGTGACAGTGGGTAATAGCAAATTTCTAACTCGTGGGAAAACGGCGTGTACTGCCGCTGTTGTGGTTTATAAGAATGTGAAAAACTGCGTGCGAACTGTTGTGTCTGTGACTCTGTCTGCTAAAAAACAAAAAAAAACCTTAATCCAGAGATACCGTCACCCAAACATCATACAACTATATGGTCTTTTTGAGAAAGACGACCCGCTGACGGGTGCCGGTTTCAGTGGCTATTTCATGGAATATAGTGACAGAGGCAGCCTGGATACAGGTCTAACCTTTTTTGTAGATGCGATGTTGTTTCAGTAATTAGAAACAAGAGCTTTGATTATCCGCATTCCATGGTTTATAGCTGGATTCTTTGTGCTGGCTATGGACTGGACTTTCTTCACAATGGCAACATTATTCATCGTGACATCAAGCCACAAAAGTTTGCAATAAGGTGTTAAATCTAAAAGACCGCGTTTAGCATGATTGTGACAGGGGACGGTGTCCTAAAGCTGTCAGATTTTGGGATGGCAAAGAATCTGATGTCGAATGCTACCAACTCTCGAGTCGTGTGAGTATTTTGTCATATACTGTTCAACAGTTTTATGAGTTTTCCTGTCTCCACGTCTCTCTTTCTGCCTATTATCCTGTCTCTCCGTCTCTAGCCACATACGCGACAGCTCACACGCTCAGCTGTTTGTCCAGAGAGAGAGAGACTCAACAGTTCACACTCAATTGTTTTCCACATAGTATGCTTTTCTGTATACATTAGATTGCTTTGCAGCTGCGGCACTCCGGGCTACATGGCTCCCGAGATTATTAATCGCCAGTATTCTGCAGCCAGTGACATTTACGCCCTCTCCATGTCGATCTGGGAAATGTTTCATCGAAAGTCTGTTGGATCACTTTCAGGAAAAAAACCTTTTTAGACAGATCAGTGGTCTACCTGACCAATCCGACTACTTTCTCTATTTTTGCCATCTGAAGGACGAGGCATACCGTCCAAAGTGTGACGAAATCCTGCCCTGGGAGATCAGATTGCTTCTTCGGGAAGGATGGTCGACAGACCCAGTGGTTCGACCAGGAGTCTTGACGGTCCTGAAGGTGGTCGAGAGGCTCAAAAGCTCTGAGTCGAGCCAGATTTGTTCTTATCTTTCTAGCCCGAAGTCTAGTTGTCAAACTGTTGTCCCGTCAATTCGAACAGACAGCGGACTGGGAACGCTTTCGAGTCGACTGGAAGATAGCTGTAGACTGGAGGATCGGAAACAGTATGTGGAATCGAAGGACTATAAGCCAGTACCGCCAACAGTACACAGCGAACTGTCGACATATGAGAGTGTCGCAACGGAGAAGAACGACGGCAGAGTGAGTGTGATAAAGGCTGTGAAAGTTCCGACCAAGGAGTGGAGCGGGAAGCTGAAAGCCTATTTCGATGGTTATTTCGATCGTCCATTGCTATTTGGATGGAAATATAACTATTATAAACATGTTCAAGATTTACTTTCAAAATTCCTGGAAACAGTCGAAAAAGAAGAGTCTAGCGAACACTCCTTTGGCAAATACGAAGTATTGTGTCGAAGCAATGGACCGCGACTCTATCTAACCGCATGCTCCTATTCGGACAAGAGCTACAAAGATAAGAAATGGCCCACCTCACCCCTGCTTTATGAGCATACGACTTCGGACGACACCATCTTCTATTGTCTGATCCACGACCCTAAAGCAGTTCCGGATGCTAAAGCTGTCAAGGAGCTAGCAACTTTTGTTAGGAGCTACCAACAACCTAAGCTGGGAGACAAGAAGGATTTGGTGAAACGAGCTGCTACAGTTCGCCCTCCGCCCTCACGACAAGCTCCTACGGTTCGCCCTCCGCGCCCATGGCAAGCTCCTATGGTTCGCCCTCCGCCCCCACCACACAGAGTGGCCTCCCTGGATGCAGAGAAGTCAACAGATCTTGTCAAACGCGTGCGAGTTCCTACTAAGGATTGGAGCGGAAAGTTAAAGATCTACTTTGACACCACCACCGAACGTGATTTCAAAAGGAATTATACAAGCCTGCTGAGATTTCTGAAGACGATAAAAGTGCAAAACAACACTATGGGATTATGCCATCTAATTTGCCGGTCTTCTGGGTACCGTGACGCAAGAGCATATGTGAACCAAAAATTAAAACCAAAAATTGCGGACGCGGAAAGGACTATATCTCTCCAGCTTTTCGAATGTACCACACCAGAAAACACGACCTTCTACTGTCTGATTTACGAGCCAAGAGTACCCCAGGATGTGGTAGCTGTCAAGGAGCTGGAGACTTTTGTTCATTTATATTCATTTATATTTTCTGCTTGGAATCCGCTGAAGAATCTGGTGAAACGAATTGAAATGTGAACGAGGTGAGAGACAGACAATTTTCAGGAATACCTCACTCAGCTTTTTCATGCTAACATCCATCCTCGACTTGGACTCTCTTTTTGTCTTTTGAAAGTATATTTATTACTGTTGTGTACAGTTTCCACAAAACGTTGGCTATAAATTAGAGGGCAAGGCGTGGCTTTACAAAAAAGTGTTTACAAAAGAAGTCTGGTGATGAGATTGTCCTGCTGATCGTATGGCTTGATCTGACTATAGTAGTTTAAAAGGAATGCGCGTGTCTCGTCCTCATTGGGCTGATTTTCTGCTGTACAGTTCGTACACAAGAATTTGGCTGGGAACTGAAACTTTGGGAATTTCGGATCCTCGGTGTCGCGTCCTTTTAGACGCGCATTCACAATATTGTGAGCCCTCCACAGGTACATGAAGACGTCTTCAGGAGACTTTACCTGGAAAAATAATGTGCTTGAATGGAAAACGACTGCACGTTTGAACTGTCGTGTCAATAATCTTAGCTAGGCGACTGTGCATGTTAACTGTCGAAGTTCAAACATCGGCAGACGTCTGCTGCATATGTTTACGGTGGTCTTGTAAAACTTAGAAAACAACTGCTGTTATTTTGGCAAAACTACTGCACGCGTAAACTGTCGAGGCTATGTCCACCTGAAAAACTTACATTAGCTTCCATTTTGAAGGTATTCGTAGACATTTTCAAGAAGTGATCCCTACAGTGCTGACAACCGAAGAACGAGCCTACCCAGTCCTTGATAGCCTGGAGAGCCACTAGAGGCTGGAAGTTGGTCACTGAAATCACAGGTTGACTGAACTTATCTTATTAAAAAAAAACTCACAAGTATTGTTAGCTTTTGCCTGTTTGTAGGCAGAGACAGTTAGAGTATGGAAAGAGGTCCACAGCCCACAGGTGTAGCCTCTGTACTGTCCTGTGGAACCCTTACAATGGTCCCAGTCAGCGGCTACTGGGAAGGGGTGGCCGGCGGCTTCCTAATGGAATCTTTTTTACAAATACATAAAAATACCTCAGCATCATCGAACTCTTTCTGCCATTCGTTGACCGGGATCACTGCCTGCTCTCCCTTGCTCTGGAGGAAGTCTCGGAGACGGGTGAAGACCCGGACAGCACGATTGGAACGGTCAAGGTAGGTCTGGAAAGTCTCTGTCTGTCCCGTTCTTGAAAGGGGCGTACAGTCCTATCTCTCATTTTGACTGTGACAGAGACAGGGACACAGAGACGGGGACAGAATGATATGGACAGAGAGAAACACGAGTAGCAGCCATTTGCCAAAGATGGTGTCATGCTCGGTCTTCCTGGTTCAGAGGGCTTCCACTGAATCCACAGCGGTATTTGGTACAGTTCATGGAAACCCTCGGGCCATTAGAGAAGACTGATAGTGTTCTGATTCTTTGCTGTTCTCGTAGTTCTGGCTCGTGCTTGTTTCTTTTGACTTTTTGCTGTGTCTGTATTCGATTGCAACTGCGTCCCTGTCCCTGTATCTGTCTCACTCACCTCATTTGTTCCTCTCGAAACCACCGGGAAATTCTCAGCCAACAGGTTGACAAAGGACAGCAGTGCAGTCAAGTTTGATCCATGGAGTGGAGCTCCAGTTCTGGCTGTCTCTCTGTACAGGGCATACTTCATCGCCTTCAGCATATCCACTTCAGCCACATAGTACAGTTCCCGACATCTGGAACTCTGTCTCTCTGTCAGACGAAGATAACAAACTTTTCCGGCTCAGTCTCACAAACACTGGTAGTGTTTTTCTGCTTTCTGCTGCTGAAGTGAATGGTATTGTTCTGACTGGGCGAGACCGAGAGAAAGTTTTCGATTTCCGAGAGCAAGAGACGACGAAGTTCCGCTACCAAAATAGGCTTCTTCTCTCCCCGCTTGAAAATTGCCATGGAGGGAAAATCAGAAATATGAAGGGCTTCGACAAGGGGATGGTTCTTGAGACATCTTCTGGCTACCAGACGGTCCTTGTACTTGTGCAGATCGAGCAGGAGCTGAAATTTTGTGGGAGTTAGTCTCTCGGAAGAAAGGAACCTCAGCTCCAGTGAGACTGGCCGGATGGTTCTCGAAGATGATGGCCATGTGCTGGACGTCTCCACTGGTTCCTTCCCACAGGTCTCCGTAGGTGAGAAGGCTAGAAAAAATATGAAATGTATTGAAAAACTATATAGAGAGACAGCTCTAGACTTTGCCCAAACGGTATCTCTCTGTCAAGACTCACTCTCCCAGATGATCAAACAGTGGCCAGTCATCGAAGCGGTTTACCGAGTAGTCGTCCATTACTACCTAAAACTAACTACAAGCTTGGATCAAAACTATCTCACAAGAACGAACAACATTAAAATGTCAACCCACTCACCTTGGTCAACTGCCCTCTCATCTCAGCCACGCTCCAGTAAGGTCTCAGCAGGCTACCGTCATCCTTATTGGTCGAGTTTCTGGGGAAATACTGAAATGTGTTGGTTAAGATCCTCAAAAAAAACCTGACCTTGATGTAGGGAAAGTATTGGACCCCATTGGCTCTACAGGTCACCTCGTTGACCGAGTCGGCGCAATTCATTGCAGCTATCTGAATATGACAATTTTTTTTAGTCATTTTTTTGATATTTTACCTTCACTACTTTAGACCAACTCTTGACGTCAGAAGCCAGGTTCTTGTAGAGCGGGGCAAAGGCTCGACAGTGACCGCACCAGTCGGAATAGAACTAAAATGCAAAAATAGTGATTTTCAATTCAAACATGATATAGTTTTGATTCGAAAACTCGCATCGAAAGGTGTCAAAAATGTGCGTCGCAACGACAATGTCCATGAAACAAAATTGCGTACCTATAGGACTTGACATACTAGTGTGTACTTTTCCGAATTATTAGAGTTTCGCGCCATCTTCGAGATATTCTAGTTTTGTAAGGTTTTAACAAGTTGTAAAATAGGTGAAAGAGCCAGTAGACAAAGCTCCGCAGGGAAATAGTTGATTTACCTCAATCAAAAAGGCACTGCAGTCTCCCCCATCGCAGTAGACGGTGTCATTGAAGGAGGACTCGTCCAGCTGGACCACGTAGTCATCGGATGAGTATAGTGTAGGGTTCAGGCCCTTGGGCTGAGTACCATAGTTGGCTATCACAGCCAGACTGGCTGGGACAGAGAGGAGGAGAAGGAGCATGAAGCTGTAATGTAATGGTCAGAGAGACTGAGAGACAGTGAGAGATAGAAGATAGAGAGATAACGACAGAGAGACGAGAGGCAGAGAGACCGAGAGACCGAAAGACCGTAAGACAAAAAAGAGAGACAGAAATAGCTAATGGGAAATGTAGAGCCCACTCGGAAAAGTCAAGAATTGGGTCTTCAATGAAACTTTTTCAAAAGTTTGTTTCAAAATTAATCCTTTGGAAGTAATTGAAACGACAAAAAAGATTGTCAAGGTAAAAAAGAAAACTTTCTATGACAACATTATCGCTAAGTCATAGAGAGAAAGCTGAGATCCGAATTGAAGACATAGGAGAGAACTGGAACGGAAATCGGGGGCCGCTAAACTGCGTCATTAAAACCGAATTTCAAGATCACAGATTTCAAGGTCAGAAAAAGTAGCTGGCAGTAAAAGTTGCGGGGAAGTCCAGACAATCCAATGTCTGTCCCTGTCTTTGTGCTATCCAGTTCTAACTAGGAACTCAATGTCGCCCCGAACAAGCTTGTCAAAACAGATAGAGCGAAAGCTGTCGCTCTAAACTGACCGCCAGTGAGAGAAAGACAGAGAGACAGGTGGACACCCAGTGTGTCCGTTCGAAATAAATAAAGGAACCGTCGCGCCGCATCCGACACACTGTTTACACAAATCGCGCCAAATCCAAATCAGGAATTGCTCTGTCCCGATTAGACGTCCCAATTAGACTAAAGGGGGTATCAACTCTCTGTTTTGTTTGATGGTTTATGATGGTTATTTGGGACGAGCGTAATTGGAGATGGAGAAGAAAAAGCAACAGACTAAATAATAACAAAGGAAGAGAAAGGGATTTGTTTGATTCGTAGAATAGAGATTTCAAAAAGGTAAAAATGCACAAAAAATTTTCTGAACGTTTTTCAGGATTTTGTTAGAGGACAAAAAGGTCTAGCCCATGCAGGAATCGAATCCGAGTCTTGACTAGTAGTCGGAGCGCTAACCGACTGAGCCACGGGAGCAAAGGATGCGCCAAACTTCACTGGGATACTGAACTGAGTTAGTCAGCTCGGATAGTCTGACAGTGCGTTTGCTTTGAGTGAGACAGGATAACAGAAAATGACTGAGATCGTGTGTGAATGAATTAAGTGATAAAAAAATCTTAGAAAAACAAAACTACAATGGTTTGTGGCAAAATCACGCGTGAAAATGCCCACGTCTCGTGAATGACTAGACATTGACTCAGTAGTCCGAAGACCACCATCTGTAGTTTCTCATAACTTAGGAATGAAGTTGACAGGGAGAGGAAACTGAGGGAGGAGGTTGTTGCTCTGTGTGTTCTCTCTCACACACGTGTGCGTGTTGGGTGTGAGAGAGTGAGACTGCAAGTCTGTTGCCCTGTGACAGGTGCTCCTCCCTGTCCTTTTGGCGTGCTAATATATGTTTTGCGGTCTGTCTCTTTCTGTCTCTGTCTCTCTGTCCCCAAGCACCAGTTCCCTCTCCTTGGCACTGAAAATAAACAAAAAGTGCCTTTCTCCCAGGCACCCATATAAACAGACCGAAATTTTCAACATTCCAAGGTTTCGAAGAACAGAGATTGAACCTCAAGACAATTTCAGAGAAGCGGGGAGCATAGAGCAGTCAAAAGGAATGTGATGGACAAGTGTCACGAACGCCGTGGGGATACTCGAAAGTTTGTTCGGGTCTGTCTCTCTCTCTCTCAGTTTTTGCACGAGAGAGACAGAGCGACAGAGAGATAGAGAGACAGGGGGACAGAGAGATAGGTCGAGAGACTGAGTCAGTGTTCCAGACATGGTCCAGACCAGAAATAGGAGCACGAAAATGACGCCACGTTTAGACAAACATTGGGGGTGACCCTCACGAGAGTGAGGTCAGTCAGTTCAGCTCACTTGACTGTGACTTTCCATTCCCAGATGGAACTTCAATCCGGAAAGAAAAGTGCAACCTAGAATCAGGAAGTCGTCGCTTCCTGCTGGTGAGAACGGGCAGTGGTCATTAGGAGAGGGAGAGGGGACGGAGGGGACGAGAACAAACAGCTAGAGGCTTTAGTGACTGGTCGCCCTAAGCTTCCAATTGTTGCCAGAGAGGAGGATGTACAAAAACTGGTCAGATTCAGTCGTTTTCTGATATCTGTGTCACTGTCCTTGTCTTTTTCAGGCCGGGACAGAGTGCTCTTCTAATCTCTTCCATGTTCCCTCGTCATCCAATTTCCCTCTGGAGGTCTGGAATCCTGGGTAGTCCATTGAGGCAGAAGCTCTAGAATTTCAGAGCCATTTAGGTATTGGTCTGCGCCCCTGACTATGAATAGCTTAATGTGAATGCTGTCCCTATTTTGGCTCATTTTTGGAGGCGCTAATGCTGCTGGTACGTTCTTTTTTTAATGTTTACAGCATGTTCAGGTCGCGGAATACCATTTCCCAACTTCTACGAGGAGGTTATCTTAGAACGGGAGTACCAGCCACTGGTCAGTCCGTTCGAGATTGACAGAAAGCCTATGGAGATTAAGATTGGCATCCCATTTGTTATTTTAGTTTCTGTGGTGAGTCCTCTCTCTGTCTCTTAAAACCACTTTCCAGGACGAGACAAGACAAACGGTCAGCTACATTGCTGCTATAAATATAGTACGTTTATGAGAGAGATTTTCTACACACATACCCAGAGTTGGCATGATCCCCGTCTCGCATTCGATCCCGAACAATTCGGCTACGATCACATAGTTATCCGATCGGAACTCATTTGGGTGCCATCTGTCGAGACCTTCAATAGGTCTGTTCGCAACGTGAAAAGAATCAAAAAGGAGAGATTCCAGTGTTGAGCTCAAATTTCTCGATCGGGTTGCAACCAGTCCGCAGGCTCAGGTTCATCATACGGGGGAGGTCTACATGTGGATTAAGGGTCGATTTGATACTGTCTGTAGCTGTGATGTTGGTGAGAGAAACAGAGACAGAAACAGAAACAGAGACAGAACTTTCCGATTTCCAGAAGCCTTCCCCTTTGACGTCCAGTTCTGTAACATGGACTTCCACACCGGACTGACCCCAATCACCGAAGAATTCCTGGTCGCCCAGAATGGAACAGAGCTTTACATTGAACGCCACCCTGGGAACTAGGAAATCTATCAATTTTAAGGGTCTCCCTGAGTGGAACATGAAGACAGCTCCGGTCATCACGATCATAGAGATGCCTGTCCAGGACGGCCGCCGCTTTTCCATGGCAATGATCTCGTTCAAGCTGGACAGAAATCCACAGTTCTACGTTTACTTTCTGATCCTGCCCACGATGATCATTACAATTACCTGCATGGCCTCGTTACTCCTCCCGATTGACATTTATCAAGGAGAGAGGGTGAGTAGGTAGTTCAGGTCACTCAAGTTCTACTCAGTTACTGTAGTTGGCAGTCAGGTACACTTCCGGTCTTCTCAATAGGGTGATTGAGACACTGTCTCTCTATCATAGAGTCAGATAGCCTGATGGTCAAAGAGTCTACGATCGAACTTCCAGACCAAGAATCTAGAGCAAGAGTCTGGCGCTGTACCATAGAGAGACAATACGAATCCAGGACAGAACTGTCTAGTTTCCAAAGAAAACTGGATTCTCTCATTCTCTATTCCATGAGTTCAGACAGTCAACTAAACCATCCTACCAGTAGTGCCGAAGAGCCTGGTCAGGGAGTCGATAGTCTATCTACTGGGGAAATATAGAGAGACGGAGACACCTCTACTGATCAAAGAATCAACCGTGATCAATCCAGCAGATCCTAGTAGTCAAGCCTTTAGGGTCTCACAACGAAGAAAGAAGTTCAGAGAGGCAAAAGTCGACTTCTAAGAATTTTTAAACGACGATCTCTATGATAGAGAGACAGTGTTTGCGTCTTCGGTAGCTTCAGCATCTCGCGGCTTGGCCTCTTCTGCTGCAGCTTGCTCTGAATGGCATTGTCCAGCAGCGGATTGGGCACCTCGTTGTCTGGAAAGATCCGTCGTCGGTGCCTCCTGTTCCGAGGCAGGGCAGGCGTCGAACTTGAACTCGTTCTTGTTGCTCTTCTCACGACTTCTAGTAGATGTGGCTGTGGTGGTGGGAGTATGCGACGTGGCAGTCTTCTCCTTCGTTAGCCCCACAATCTCGATAGAACTTCTGGAATCCGACTTCGACTTTGGTATTGACTTCTTGCAAGGCTGGGGAAAAGAATGTTTTTAAGAGACAGAAACAGAGACACTTACCGAATTGGGCTTGTCCTTTTTGCAGACGACGAGAGAGAGCATGGTGATACAGAAGAACATCAGCCAGGGGAGCAGCATCAGAGCAACAGTTACCTTGGGTAGTAATCTTTCTGGCAAACTTCTGCAATTTGTCTTACAATTCAGAAAACAAATTAACTCTAACCAATCAAAAAGCTCTCTACAGTAGTTCCCAGTGAAGCTACTGTCACTGTCACTATCTCTCACTCGCCCCATTCCAGGCAAACCTCGGCATAGCCGGTCTACTCGGACTCACCTTCATGCTCAGTGTCATCGTTCAGGAAGTACCAAGATCCACCAAGCTTCCCCTGATGGGTAAGCCTCTTCCCATTGGAGAATGCGTGTAGTGTTCAGGAAAATGGCTCATGATCCAGATGGGCCTCTGCATGGGAGCCATGGGCTGGGACATACCGAAGAATTTCATCAAGAACCGTCTGATGAAACGATTCGTGAAGGGGGAGGGAAGAACCCATGTCATTCATTTGATACTGTCTCTCACCTCCTGTCTCTTTTTTGTCTGTAGTGACATTGCTCTGACTCTTATACTGTTCGAAACAGTTCATAGACCGGAGGAGCCGCCTCCGGGAAAGATTGTCTAAAAGATAAACTGTCTCTATGTGTCTCGGTCTCTCTGTCTCTCTCTATATGTCCCTCTGTCCCCCTGCCAATCTGTCTTGCTCATACTCAACTTTTTCTTTCTGTGATCGAGAACAATCTGTCCCTCTGCGACGAGATATTTTTTGAAGAGATCAAAGACCTGAAGAACTGCCCAAGCAAATGCTTGAAAAAAGAACACTTCAAGTACAAGGAAGACAGCAAAAAAATCGGTTTTGTCAAAATTCCGATTTACGCAGACGATAAGAACAAAGCTTCTACAGTTCTGCGCTCTCGACTCCCTCCTCCACGGAAATCTTTTCAGTTTCAAAGGTCTCCAGGAGTTGCCATTCTGTTCTTCGATTTTCCAGCTCACCTACCAAAATACCAGTCAAAAGGCTTCAAAGGCCAATTTTATAGAAAGAGAAACATCCGTTGTCTATTTATCAATGGAGCTGGTTTGATTATCAATAAATCCCTTTGTCCTAGGGAAAGGCATCGATCTAAAGATGGAAATATTATCTGGGTATGAGGGTATCTTCACTAACTATCTATCTATCTATCTTTTTCTTTTTTTTTGCAGTCTTTTGACGTCCAACCATCGAGCGTGAGGGAAAGAACGACAATCTTCAACTCTTTCTTGGTGATAGCCTTGGCTTCAGCGAGCAAAGATCGAAGAATGTTGTTGGAAAAGACGGTCCGCGATCGCACTCTGTAAAAAAGGTTCCAATGAGACTCAAGACAAAAACTAACTGGTGTCTCCCACCCGATACCAGAAGGGGGGATTAACTAATATAGTTTACTAAGTAATAATAACCAGATTAGCGGTGAGGAAGAGAGGGAGGCTGGCGGTACAGCTCGAGGTTGGACTGAGTCCTTTTGGACTTGGGCAAGATGAATCATCTCTGACTCTTTGATACTAAGTGGGGCTTGGGGGATACAAGGGACACATTCCCGCGAGCGGGAAAGGAACGAAAGGACAGAGTAGAAGGGTTGATTAGTAGAAAACGAAAGAATACGATCACCCTTGTTATACATTAGTGTCTCTCCTAAAAGACTTTCTTCTTGACCGTGTTCAGTGTCCAGGTTTGTAGCATGCAGGGACAGAGGAAGATGCCGAGGGCAACTCCGGTGACGTGACAGATGACCGCGACGATGGTCGTCTTCCAATGGGAAACAGCAACGTTGACCAGCTTGTCGATATCTGGAAGCTGGATACGAAATCCAAGAATGTCCCAGTAGGTAGCGATGGCTGATTCATCCTCCGAGAACGGGTCGAGGAGAGTAGATGTGTACAGTAAGGAGCCGGTCAAAGTGACGTTCGCAGTGGAGCAGCTGACGACACAGTTGCTGGCAGAATGGTGCTTGACCATGAGCACGTTCTTGGCGGTGGTGGCTTGAAAAGATGGAGTCGGCAGGGGCAGCCGGTACTGAAACGATGCCAGTGCGGCGGAGATGTTGAACGTTGGGCAGCTACAGACGGCTTTGGCCGTGTTGTGAAAGCAGGAACAAATGTTTTTGAGGAAACAGCTCGTCATGTTGACAGCAGAGTCGAATGTGGGGCAATAAAGAGCGTTGTCCGTATCAGAAGGAGCCAGAACTCCGTTTTGAGTGAGCGTTCCGTCGTTCTCGACCAGGAAAAGAGATGAGAAAAGAGAAGTTGGCGGAGTCGAGACGAAATCCAGGGTGATGTTCGTTGATCCAAAGGAGACCGTTGCTCCCAGTTTGATTCGCAGCCCAGACTTTGTAACCTCGCCAGTTGGCTTAGTCTCCTCGGCCGTCAAGTAAACGGTTGTGCTCCAGGAAGGGCAGGAAACGATAGTGTAAATGAGAGAATTGACTGGGTGCGCGACCGTTCGAGAGTACATGCATCCTGGAATCGGCAAGGCGCATCCACACGCGAGTGTTCCACAGGATTCTGCATAGCGAGAGGTGCCAGGGAGCTCGTTGAACTCTTGAAGTTCAGGAATCATGGTCCGAGCAGAGACAGAGTAGCAGTATGACGGTGAGCAGCTACCGGCGAAGAGCTCTGACATGGTGACGGTCGTAGAGTGAATATCCGAACAGAGACCTTGGTCATTCTCAAAGCACTCCTTGTAGTCCGCAGTCTGCATTGAGGCCCGTTGCGAAGCTTGTGAGGAAGACAGGAGGATCAGCACGACAGTAACAAGGACGACAGTCGTGCTGGGCGGGATTCGACGGCGTCCACTGCCCGAAGCAGGGACTACGGTAACCAGTGGAATATCCTCTTCTCCCGAACTCATTCTCCTCTTCCGTCTACGGCAGCAAGCAGCACACTGGTGGCAACAGGATCCGGTAGAAGAGAGACAGACAAAACAGCCATGTTTGATCTTGTGGCATCGTTTCCGAAGGCAGCAGAGCCAGAGCAGGGCAACAGTTGACAGAAGAATGTAAATCCACATGTCTATCAGGACAGTGGTCGCAGCCAAGGCTATCATGAAGAAAGAGTTGAAGAATGTCGTTCTTTCCCTCACGCTCGATGGTTGGACGTCAAAAGACTGCAAAAAAAAGAAAAAGAAAAGCCTTATGGCTGTCACCGGTAGCTTGGCTTCAGCGAGCAAAGATCGAAGAATGTTGTTGGAAAAGACGGTCCGCGATCGCACTCTGTAAAAAAGGTTCCAATGAGACTCAAGACAAAAACTAACTGGTATCGTGGGTTTATGGTTGTTATAAGCTGGCGAGTCCACAATGGACAACGGTAAAGCTTCTTTTGCGATCAACAACGAGATTATACGGTCGATGTTCATCGTCAGTTTAATTTTCGGCTAAAATTGGTTTTTCGCATCTGAGTGTCACAAGTTTTACCTGAATAGATGTGACAGCGGGAAGAAAGTTTGAAGTCGGATACTCGCTATAATCTTTTGATTTCAACTGTTTACAAAGCAGAGCTATGTTATAGACAGCTTCTAAATATAATTGATTTGGCTCAGGGAACTAAGGTTCGATACGAATACGAGCTCATATCATTTCGACTTGTCGTGATACAGTGTATCGTTAGTAATACAAAAGTTCAACCAACGATTTATTCGAATTAATATAGTGGAGAGTCTCTTCTTATACACTTGATATGCCGTCATGACTTCCACTAGACATTGGGATGACTGACTACATGACTGCATGGGTCCATAGAGCTGACGTTATGTATCATTCCGCGGCAAATGTGGCAGTTGTTGTTGACTGAAAATACTTTTTTACTGCTTAATTTTGTTCATAGACATAGATTTTTAATAAGCAAAAAAAAGCAAGCACTTACGTTCAGTATTTTCTGGACCGGGTTGTGGTTGTTCAGAAGAGAACAATTTGATTACAATTCTATCTATCAGGTACTTGATAAGGTGATACTAAAGACGAGGCTCGTAAGGATGTTCAAGTTTCTTACCATGGAATTTTTCAGAATTGTTCTTAATATATTCGGTATCATGGTGTAGCTGTCAACATGATAGTCAATTAGGTGTTGAATTAGCGGATACTAAAGACGAGGCTCGTAAGAATGTTCGAGTATCTTACCAAGTGATCATCCAGAATAGTTTGCAATATTTCCGGGACCATGATGTTATTATCCATAACGTTGGAATTTGAGTATATTCTCTGGAATATCTTATACGTTCTGCTTCGTTCTAATATGTAAATTCGAAAAAAAGGATAATTGTGACAGTTGTCATTGAAAAAGAAGAGAAACATCTTATTAGGTATAATCAATAACATTTGGCTGATTTCTACGTACACCCTTAGGTTTGGCGCAATACCATTTCCCCGCTCGCCTCGGGCTCTGCGAAAGAGCGCCATTGCCAAATGTATCATTTTCTCATAATTAGTATCGCATAAAATAAACTTACAAATCTCACCATTTATCAACTTTGGTGGCGGAGAATCTTCATACTTTTTTTTATCACGAACACGTTAAACATGTCGAACAATTAAAGTTGACTGATGTTTTCTGAAACAGAGTTAGAAGCCTTTATACAAAAAATAAAAGACTTCAGAGAGCATCCATAGTCTTCTTGAAATCCGAAACAATGTCCAGACAGTTGTCTTCGCGTAGTTGTTGCAGTCAGTGTCTTCGTGGATTTTGGTGGTCATTTAGGGCATCTTCCAGGAAGTCCGCATGATTTACCTGAAAATGTACTCGTCAACTTCAAACAAACTTGCGAACTGGCGAAGCCGTCGTAGGACGGCTGATGTTCAAATAAAAGCTGAAACCTAACCTCTAAGGTTTCGGTCCTTACTCTACCATCTTTGAGTCTGCCCATATATGTATTATGAAAGGATGATCTGAGGAGAGCATCCAAGGGGATTTGGAGAGAGCCCAAGTAACGTGGATACGAGCGGCAAGATTGGAGAGGGGCTTCGAGCCATGGGAGCGGCAAGGGACCCAATCTAGGAAGCCCCTTCGATACCGTCAAATAAAATGTAAATATAAATATATGCTATCTGCTATGTGGATCTTCCTGTAAAGTTACTAAATCTATATTAAAACTCTCTCGATGTGATCACACAAACCGGCTTGGCATTAAACTTTTAACACCAATTTTTATTTTTTTTTTTATTTTTCAATGTGACTAATCGAGTTCATCTAGAAGTACCTTACCAACGAATCGATAGATGGCGAAATATGTTAGGGACAAACGGCACACTGATAAGATAGTAAGGCGCTTTCGACTATTTGACGTCCCATACTTTAGGCGTCCTATCTGCGTGAGACGGTAGTTCCGCGGATAGGAAGTAGAAGAGCGAGTATCTATTCTAAGCCAAGACAACAAGGCTTGTAGAAAAAAAGAAAGAAAAAGAAAGTGCAGTATTCTGTCTGCTGGCTCTCTTACCCAATAGTTCTGATGCGGTCTTGCAAGAGCCTCGCTCAACCGATCCTGTGCTCCACTGCATTCGTGGAGGAGCTCTACTGAACCTGGACAACTCGATGCTGCCAAAGCCGATAACCTCCGAGATCTGTGTCAACGAGAGACGATTTTCAACATTGGTTGGATTTGGAATCATGCCCTACTACGTCAATCCGTCGATCGCCGTAGTAGAATCAATGGAGGAGTCCACAAACAGATGCTAGAAACTGCCCATTGCCCTGGAACTCTTAGCTGCGACCTGATCGACTGTTGGTTCTGCTCACAACTGCTCGGGAATCCACAGTGCTGGCCTCGTGCGACCATCGTCCTGATAGTCATGTGGGTTTAAATTCTTCTGTCAAAGTGCAGTATGAAAAGCTACCAGTTGCATACAACCAACCTACAGCAACTCCTTCAACCTACAGCCTTCTAAAACCTTCAGGCATCTTTTATTCGTAGATGCTCCTTTGGATCAACGAACATCACCCTGGATTTCGTCTCGACTCCGCCAACTTCTCTTTTCTCAGATCTTTTCCTGGTCGAGAACGACGGAACGCTCACTCAAAACGGAGTTCTGGCTCCTTCTGATACGGACAACGCTCTTTATTGCCCCACATTCGACTCTGCTGTCAACATGACGAGCTGTTTCCTCAAAAACATTTGTTCTTGCTTTCACAACACGGCCAAAGCCGTCTGTAGCTGCTCAACGTTCAACATCTCCGCCGCACTGGCTTCGCTACTAAGCATCGTTTCAGTACCGGCTGCCCCTGTCGACTCCATCTCTTCAAGCCACCATCGCCAAGAACGTGCTCATGGTCAAGCACCATTCCGCCATTGCGGAGCTGTCAATCACCAGTATGATGACATGGAACACACAGCTGGTGAACGATTATGTCTGCTCCGTCTCGGGATCCAAGGTCACACTGGATGCTACATTTGTCGCACTGGTGCTCGAACTACTGCCACATACACTTCAAATTCTCAACGGATTGCTACGCTCAGCTGTTCTGCCCAATCATTCGCCCTTCGCTGCAGCGGAAATGGCACTGTCAACAACATCCTCATCCGCAGGTTGACGGTTTACAATTTACAATTTTATTGTCGGAATCGAGGGATTGCTATCATGTCAGGGCTCCCTTGCCGCTCCCATAGCGCGAACCCATTCTTTACCTCCCTCTCTTGCCTGTCGCATCCATGTGGCTGGAGTTCGTCCGAGGCGACCATAGGCATTCTTCAGCTCATCTTCCCATTTCATGCACGGTCTCCCTAGAGCTCGTCGCTGATCTAGAGGTACCCATTCCGTCATCGCTTTCGACCGCCTTCCTCCCTCCATCTCGGCCACTTTTCTCGCGCATTTCAGCTTCCTCGTCCATGCCAAGTCAAGAATATTCGGTAGTACTGTCCTTCTTCACACCTCCTCATTCCTCACACGATCCCGAAGTGTGATACTGAGCATCGCTCTTTCCTGCCGTCGTTGTAGGGCTGCAAGTTTGGCTCGATCTTCTGTGCGAAACTCCTGATTTCTCATCCATACAGCAAACTTGGAACGACGCAGGTCAGGTACACTCGTCGTTTCATCTTCATCGTGACAGTTCTCTTGGTGAGGAAGAGACGGTGGCAATTGAAGGCGGCGTAAGACGCTCCGATCCGACGGGATAGCTCCTGGTTTTCCGAGGTGCAGGTTACCGAATATCCATGGTAAACGAAATGCCGGACAAACTGTATAGCTTGTCCTGTTAAGCGTAGGCATTGGTCATCGCGAAGGTATTGCTCATACTCAACTTTTTCTTTCTGTGATCGAGAACAATCCGTCCCTCTGCGACGAGACATTTTTTGAAGAGATTAAAGACCTGAAAAACTGTCCAAGCAAATGCTTCAAAAAAGAACACTTCAAGTACAAGGAAGACAGCAAAAAAATCGGTTTTGTAAAAATTGCGATTCACGACGACGGCAAGAACTAAGCTTCTACAGTTCTGCACAGCGTGGAAAAGATCACCGGGATCCTGACCATCGAGCGAAGCTAATACCACAATCTAACTCTCGACTCCCTCCTCCACGGAAATCTTTTCAGTTTCAAAGGTCTCCAGGTGTAGAGAAACCATAAGCTTATGACAGGGTTAAGTTTTTTTTCGATTCAGATTCCATTGCGGACTCGCTGTAATTTTATGGAAAGTGAGACATCCGCTTTGTCTCTTAATGTTTTATCAATGGAGCAGGTTTGATTATTGTTGTAACACGGGAGGGCCAAGTCAGACAGTCGTTTATTGGTGTCCCAAAACTCGAAGTGCCCAAAAGCGCACTCCTATTACATAATAACAGAACACAAAAGAAACATAAATATTACATCAATAGTGAAGCAATTACCACTTCACAACATCTCCCCTTCTTCAAAGACCAGTGGCGGCATCGAAGAAATGAACTTGATGGCGGGCACGTGTAGACCGTCGGAAGAAGTTTCCTTCGTACTTCTTATGTCTCAGGATTGGTTTGATGAGTCCTTGCTTCGGCAGCTTGTACTCGCCCAACGAAATGTTCTGGACTTTGGAGACTGATCTGTTGCGCATCTGGTTAGCTTGTCTTTTTTGGATCTTTCCATCGACCTTGACTTCGTAACAGGTGTTTCCAAGACGTCGGATCACTTCACCAGCGGACCAATTCACCTTTCCGCGGCAGTAGACTGTAGTCCAGACAAGATCCGTCACTTCAAAGCTCCTCGGTTTCGCGTTGTGATGTCGATTGAACTGTTTGGCCATCTTGTTGTCTCTTTCTCCCTCCTCTGTAGACGTTTCGGGTTTCATCAGGTCTAACGAAATCCTCATCTTCCGTCCGAGGAAATGTTCGGCAGGGGATTTACCTTCCGGAGCAGCAGCACACGGCGTGTAGCGGTAAGTCATAAGGAACGTCTGCAGAGACTCTGTAGTATTAGTAGACGTCTTGAGCTTGGCCAGGGTCCTCTTGAACGTGTTCACAAAGATTTCAGCTTGTCCGTTGGATTGTGGATGAAACGGTGGAGAGCGAACGTGTCGAATTCCTCTCATTCGGCAGAAATCTTCGAATTCACCAGATGTGAATTGCGTTCCATTGTCCGTGACCAGTGTCTTCGGATATCCATAGCTGCTGAACAGTTCGGTCAGCCTCTTGCACGTTCTTCTGGTCGTAGTCGACGTCATCTCCGATACATTTGGCCATCTGGAGTAGGCATCCACCACGACCAAATACATCTTTCCGTCTATCGGTCCAGCAAAATCGGCATGGACTCGATCCCAAGGTCCAGTCGGCTTCTTCCATGGGTGGAGTTCGTTCTTCTTCGGCATCTTACTGACCAGTTGACAGTCCTGGCATCGATCGACCATAGAATCCACGTCCTCACTCATTCCGATCCAGTAGACGTACTCCCTCGCAAGTGACTTCATTCTCGACTGACCTGGGTGTCCCTCGTGTAACGACATGAGCACTTTCTTCTGGAGAGCAGCAGGTACGACGATCCGGTCGCGGAAGTAGAGGCAGTTCTGGATCAGCTTGAGGTGATCCCGATGAGCGGCATACTTCTTGACCAATGGGTCCTTTATCTTCCTCGGCCATTGACCCCGTCCGATATATGTTGCGATTTCCGACAAGACTATGTCTTTCGAAGTTTCTCCGGCCAAGTGTTCGCTATCCACGGGAAGACGTTCCATCTGTGTCCATTCGTCCTGTTGGTGGGAAAGCGCAGCAATGACGACTTCTTCATCCGGTAGAGACTGTGACTTCATGAGCCGCGACAACACATCAGCTTGACCGAATGCCAGCGTATTACGATACTCGATTGAGAAGTCGTATCCTAGCAGCTTGGTACACCATCTCTGGAGACGATTGGCTGTGTATACCGGAACTCCCGTCTTGCTTCCGAAGATTGACAGCAACGGCTTGTGGTCGGTCAGCAGCAAGAATCTCCTCCCATAGACATATCGATGGAACTTCTCCAATGCGAAGATAATACC
This sequence comes from Oscheius sp. JU75, assembly GCA_037178855.1. NCBI lineage: Eukaryota > Metazoa > Nematoda > Chromadorea > Rhabditida > Rhabditidae > Oscheius > Oscheius sp. JU75. The sequence goes on along the minus strand of JASJZC010000006.1, from coordinate 386,454 downwards.
CAGTCCTTCTTTCTCGATCTGGCTGTAGTTCCTCTCAGCACCAGTCAGCGTTCTGTTGACATGAAGAATTGCCTTCTCAGATCCATCCGGGTAACGATGACTTAGAACACCACCAATTCCGTATTGGCTCGCGTCAGCAGCTACAACGATCGGCAACATCGGGTCATAGTGCGCGAGGAGTAACGGTGACTGTAATAGCTCCTTGGCTCGGACGAACGCGCCCTCACACTCCTTATTCCATTCGAAAGGAGTGTCCTTCTTCGTCAACAGATCCAGCGGAGCCCGAAGTTCCTTCATCTCCTTGACAAATCCTCCGTAGAAGTTGAGCATTCCCAAGAAAGATCTCACTTGACCAGCGTCTCTCGGTTGGGGCATCTCTTGAATCGCAGCCACCTTCTTCGGATCCGGGCGACGACCCTCGGCATCAATGATCATTCCCAGGTAAGTGAGACTCGGCTTGATGAATTTGCACTTCTCCAGTCTGAGGTGAAAGCCCCACTGCTTGATCCTATCCAGCACGTTAGCTAGATTCGTGTTGTGTTCCTCGATAGATCTTCCAGTGATAATAATGTCGTCCAGATAACAGGTTACTCCTTCCAGTCCGCAGAGCATCTTGTCCATGCATTGTTGGAAGATTCCCGGCGCGCTTTTCACTCCGAACGGCAGACGGTTGTACTGGAACAGTCCCCTGTGTGTGGAAATCGTCAGAAGTTTCTTCGAATGCGCTTCGACTTCGACTTGGAGGAACGCATCGGCTAGATCCAGAGTCGAGAAGACGATACCCCCGTTGAGCCTTCCGAAGACTTCTTCCATTGTTGGTAACGGGTGTTGGTGTAACATCAGCGAGTCATTCAGTCCAGTACTGAAGTCAGCACACAGTCGGATGGCACCAGTTGATTTCTTGACAGCGACTATCGGGGCAGCCCAATCCGAGTGTTCCACCTTCGAGATCACTCCTTGCGCAAGGAGACGGTCGATCTCCTTGTCTAATTCTGGTACAGCGGCAAATGGCACAGGTCTCCTCTTCCTGAAGACGGGTACGGCATTGTCCTTGAGTTTGAGAACGGCCTTCATCTTCGAGCAGCAACCCAGTGTCTCATCGAAGACTCCTCCATGGCTCTTCTTCAGCTGCTCAGCCATTGCCTGTGAAGCCTTGGGATAGTTGAACACAGCGTTGACGGCTACGAGATCCATCCCTTTCTTGAGCTCAGGAACTTGGCTCAGCCATGGAAGACCACAGATGTTGTACTCGTCTGTCGTAACGTAACAGCATCCCTCTCCTTCAACGGCCCCGGCTTTGGTCAGAAGCTTGAACTTGGTCTTCAGTCTGCCCGCACACGGTAGAATCCCTCCATCCAGTGACACGAGGACATGATCAGCTGGAACCAGCTCCGGGGATCCAATCTTCTTCCAGATATCCTTCGAGATCAACGTAGACTCAGCACCGGAATCCATCTGTAGGCGGATACGTACTCCATTGACTTCCACCATAACGTAGATCTTCAACTTAGATGTCTGTCCAATGACCAGTCGTTCAGCTTCTCTCGGCAACTCGGCTACACGTACAGCATTGTGCGACCTCAGCTTTGGACAGTTCCGCTTGTAATGCGGTCCTCCACAGTTGAAACATTTGACCTTGTCCTTGTCACTGACGTCGTCGCGCCTACTGTGTTCCTTCCTGCTCGTGTGTCTCTTCTGCTTCTGATGACGTTGTACGGCGTGCACTTGTTTCACTGGGGGACCTTCAAGAAGACGGCTGTCCTCTTTCAGCTGCTTCATCGCGAAATATTCCTTCCTCAAGTCATCCACCGTCAGGTTCGCATCTCTCTCCAGTCGAGTCAGGAACCTGTTCCGGACGTCTGACAGCTCCGGCTGATTGAAGGCGCTAACAGCAATCATGAGCTCCAGGTCGTCCTTGGTCATCTCCTCCAGTTTGGCCTCGACCGATTTTGCTTTTAGAGACTGGAAGAACACATCTGCATCGTCGTTCGGTCGGAATTGGAGGTTGAAGACTTCGAACCTCTTACGGAACAGTGACTTCTTGGATCCAAACAGCTTCGCGAGTGCTTCGACAGCTTCCGTCCACTCCAAATCCTTCGGCAACTTCGGAAGAATGTGCCTCGTGAAGCGGTGGTAGCTTTCCGTGTCTAATCGATCCAGCAACAGTCCAGTCTTGGTCGCAGGGTCCATCTCAGCACATCCCACTTCAAATGTCCTCTCGTATCGAGCCATCCAGCGGTCGTAGCCCTCGTCGTCGTCTGGGTCGAAGTTGAACTTGTCAATCCTTCTGATCATAGTGTCGTACAGCGAATCGTTGAGCATAGCTGTAGCAGTTCCACCAGAACGTCCCATCGAGTCGGCTAAGTGCTTGAACATCTGTGCCGTCTCCTCCTTCTGTTGTCTCAGCTGCAAATCGAACTGCTCCCTCTGTTGTTGGAGAAGTTGTAGTAGAAGTTGGTTCGTATCCAAGCTGTCTGGTTCTTTGGCCTCGTCCCGGTCCTTGTTCTTGCGCGCCATGTTCGGTAGATCCTGATCGCCAGTTGTTGTAACACGGGAGGGCCAAGTCAGACAGTCGTTTATTGGTGTCCCAAAACTCGAAGTGCCCAAAAGCGCACTCCTATTACATAATAACAGAACACAAAAGAAACATAAATATTACATCAATAGTGAAGCAATTACCACTTCACAACAATTATCAATAAATCCTTTTGTCCTATTGATCTAAAGATGGGAATATTATCTGAGGGTATCTTCACAATGGGAGACAAGCGATATGCGCACGACGCTGCAAATTGGACGCGAGGAGCAGCTGAATGGCGTCGCGTCTCCTACCATGGACCATCATCTCTCGAGATCTTATCCGCAGATTTGTCTTCTTCTTTCTAATTCCTACAAACTGTTGATCTTCATTCTTCAGAAGGATACTACTTCTCACTTACGCCCCAATCACTCGTCTGTCCACGCTGAGCAGTCTTTAGAAGCTTCTAGTCTCTTCTTGGACCTCAGCTAAGGAAATAGTGGGTTCTTTCCCTCAGACAGAGTTTTAAAATCCTACCCACTCGAAATCTAAATTGGCCGAGCACTCTCGAGTCCAACCTCTACATCCTCAACCTCGTGATACTGCGTTTGAGCCTAAGCTATGTCTTCATCCTCTACTCGTAAGCCTCCGGCTTCACCTCTAGAGGGGATAATAGCTAGACTTAACCAGATTAGCTTGGACACCGAGCGCAACTTGCATGCGATGAGAATTCCGTTAGAGCTACCCTCATACGACGGCACTAGTGCCTTTAGCGCGTTTCAAAGGTCTTTCATTGACTACCTGAACGATGCTAAACAAGAAGAGTCGGTGGCGTGTTATACGGAAGACATCATCTTGCTCGCCAAAGCCGAGTTTTACGGCTGCCACCAGGGTGGACGAAGTGTTCAGGCCTATTCGAAGGCTATACCCGAATTGGGACACAGGGCCTATCCAGGGAAAGCGAAAGCTGAGCTCCGGAATGAAATGTTGTTGAATCAATTCCTCAACAATCTGGAAGAAGAGCTCATCACGGATGTCATGAGGGGTAAGCCACGGTCATTTGAAGACGCGGTTCAGCTGGCCCTACATGAGGAGGCGCTCCAGGCGGTGAAGAAACGCAGAAGCGTGAATTCACTTCAAGCCAACTATGACGCCCTCCGTAATGAGGTCAATGTGCTGAAGGTAAATTTCGAGTCGGGTCGGCATCAGAATCAGAACAACAATAAAAACAGGAAATTCTTCAAGATAAAACACCAGGGCTATTCGGGGAATAATCAGAACTGGCAGCAAGCACAGCCACCTGGTTCCGTCCAGAACAACTGGGGCTGGCAGAATGGCTATCAACAGCCGACAGGGAACAATGGATTCTCACAGAACCCACCCCAGAGCTTTGACAATTCCTTGTTTTCTCAACCACAGGGTCCTCGAAGGAACTTTTTCTCAAAGAAGAAGAACAGAAAGTTCAGAAGACAAGTGTACGATGTCGAAGTCGATCCTTCCCTGGCAATGGATTCGATGATCGCAAGCGTGCAGGTCGAGAGGGAGACAACAGCTAGTACACGAAAGGGGTTTGGGAAACTCAAGAATCTCTTCTTGATAGCCACCGTGCTAGCCCTCTGCGCAGGAGTTTCAGCGGACGAGACCTACTACAGGTGTGAAACCGCCTCTCTGAGTGCTCTGATCATCCCTCCACAGCAGAAAATCTGTAAAACTCCCGACCCTGACATCTTCTGGAAGGCAAAAGTTGAAGCATTCACTCAGAATGATACTCAGGAAGAGCTCACGGGCTGGCGGTGTTTAAAAAAAATTTATTCCTTGTGTCAAGAGGCTATTATATGGGTAAAGTCGTGGAACAGTACCCTGGTCAACATCGTTGCATCCTCGGATCAGGAATGTCGAGAAGCTGTAGATGACAGATCATACGAGGATGCTCAGCTGACTCGGATTGCAGACGGAGTGTTCAAGGCACCGATTCCTGACATAACTTACCCTGCAGCCAGCTTCTGGTCGACCAGAGCTTGTCATAACTTCCATCGGTTCGTTCTAGAGCGAGGCAATGTCGGACGCCTACCTGACAACGTTATGATTTCATCTCTCATGGTAAACGTCCAAGACTGCCTTATTGCTGATGGCAGATGGTCCAATGACCGCTACATGGTCGTCTGGGAGGCACCTCCACTGCATGCATGCTGGTATGTCTCACTAGGCTCTCATGTCGCTAGCGTGAACAAAGAGATAGTACTTATCGACGATGTTCAAGCAGTTTTCATCCTCGAGAAACAGGATCCTTCTATGGAACTGCAGAAATGTTTCAAAACAGCCATGTCCTGGACCAGTTTGGCACCACAATGGAACTGAGCAACAGATCAGTACACGCCATGTGCCTGCTCAGTCCAAAATTTCTATATATTGTATAATTGTCTACATTGTCACTTTTCACTTGCACAGATGTTTAGATGTCCCCCTTCGAAGCCCTAGCCCAGATCAATCTGAAGAAAGCCCAACTCTTCAAAGATATCAGCGTTCTCGATACCCAACAAAAAGATGTGCTGGTACGGGTACAAGATCCAGCTCGTCAGCCCGAGAAGCCACTTCCATTGTTGAAGCAACCGAAACGGAAGCAAAGAGCCGGAAAGAAGAGCCATCGCCAGGAAATGGCTGCTCAACCTTATAAACAACTACAGCCCCATGTACTGGAACCTCAAAACGTCTCGTCCACTACTCCAGCTCCCACAATCAAAGTCCTCGAGCCAAAACAAAGAAGCGTCCACAGGTCTTCAGCAAAAAGCGCCGTCAAGGATTATTTAAGCCTCAAATTCGGCAAATGTCGCAAGAGGCCGTCAAAAGAGTCCCACAGGAAGAAGGCAACGTGCGCTTTTTGCAAAGGAAGACACCTCACGCACACCTGCCAGAGATACGTCTCTGGTCAAGATCGCATGAAGTGCCTAAAAGACAAGACTCGATGCATTCTGTGTACGAAGAGCCTGAGCTTTTGCGAAAGAATGTGCACACCTCCTCCCTGTAACTACTGCGAGAAGAATGCCGAGATTATGAGAATGGAGAATCTACCACCTCACCACGTCACCATGCGTCCGACGTTGGATGTTCTGGACGCTTGGAAGTGCCGAATGGAGGAGGACATGGTTGAAGTGGACTCGGTAGGGGATGACGTGGAGGACCCCGTCAAGCTCGAAAGGGGGTGAAGTAACCGCGCCCCAAACAAGGAAGAGGAGGAGTCGGAGGTCGAATTGGAATTGGAGGGTAAGATAGTTGACATGGGGGACTAGGACGGGATCTGTTTCATATCGATTTTTTGAACTTGTTTTCACCATGTAACTCATAAAGGGCTGAGCAGAGCGATCTTCTAACATAGATTATCTTAGACAGAGTGAAGAACATCCGTTAGGAAAAAAAGAGCAGATGGTTAGAGAGATGCAGACACAGACAATCAGAGAGACAGAGATGGAGAAGCAAAAAATCAGAGAGACTGTTTCGTTAAAAAAAATTTTAGTAAACTTTTGCAGAAAGTTAAAGGCGCCCCCTTAACTTTCCCCGGCAAGTCGGAAGATGAAGTGCTGCCCCACTTCATCTCATTAGGCCCCGACCCATTCAGGCCACCGGTGGCTGCAACTCTAGTCGAAGTACAGTTCAGCTAGCGGGGATGGGCAGCCCCGGTTCGCTGAACCTCTCACGATAGGCTCAGTTGCTCACGCGGAAAAGCGAGGAGACTATATACCCAAGGTTCGGGGACGCATCGAGATCATACGGTGGCGACACATAGAATTCGTTTGCGTGCTTGATCGCAGGCAGTTGCGGTGACTTTACGACTTTGCAATATTCTGCAAAGTAGAGTGAATAAGCTCTACAACATTGCAGAATATCACATTTTCGAGAAATTAAAGCTTAAGCCGGAAAAATGAACCAGCCGCCTGCCTACAGCAGTCCATGTGTCTGCAGTCTGTCTCTCACTGTCACTGGCATTGTCTTATGGTCAATACATACAGTTCGACAGAGAAGAAAGCACTGGAAGAACTACCTATAAAGCAATTAGGAAACTTCACAGCCTTCCTGCAAACTTTGGGATGCCAATTACAGAAGTTTTGAAGTTTCTGTTTGAGAGGTAATTTGAACTAGCAATCAAGGACGAACTACTAAGCGATTCCACACAGTTACTTGACGTTCCAGCGGAACTTCTGTCCATTGTCTACAGGAAATGATCCACGGCGAGGTGAGTATTGCTACTTATTGGAACTTCTACCTAGTCCACTGCCTCTCTGTTTCCGTCGCTTTTTCACCTTCCAACTTTCAGCCTTTGCCTCCTTCAACGGAGAATATCATGAGTAGTGAGACCAGAAGCAAGGACGATCTCATACTGGCATCGAAACAGCAGGAGCCGAGTCGTGTCTTGACCCTGCCAGCGGGCAGCCACTACACACCGGAGGAAAAGGCCACCTTCAATCCCAGGGATTTCATCAAACGACATTTTGCCGAGGGCAGTAAGCGCATGGAATACTCGGTAACGGAGCTGCACATTCTGATGGATTTGGCTAAGGAGGCTTTCACCCAAGAAGAGACTCTTCTGGACATAAGGGCTCCGATAAACGTGTGCGGGGACATTCATGGACAGTATAGTGACCTAATGAGGATCTTCAACGCCTGCGGAGCTCCTTTCAAGTCGAGATATCTCTTCCTTGGTAATTTTTCAAGACAGACAGACTAACCCCTGTGACTTCCAGGTGACTACGTAGATCGTGGCCGTCACAGTCTCGAAGTCATCTCCCTTCTGCTAGCCTGTCGTGTGGCCTTCCCCAAGAACATCTTCCTCCTGCGCGGCAACCACGAGTTGGCCAACATCAACAAGGTCTACGGCTTCTTGAACGAGCTGCGTCAGCGCTTCCGCGCCACCGGCAACGCGCAGGACTACAAGATCCTCTACGACCACTTCAACGACGTTTTTGCCATGATGCCGCTAGCTGCCCGTGTCGGCAAGCGCATCCTGTGCATGCACGGCGGCCTCGGACCCAATCTGAACAGTCTTAACGACATCCGCAAGATTCAGCGTCCTCTGAAGACGGTTCGCGGTCTGGCACAGGATCTTCTGTGGGCCGATCCGGAGAAGGCTGCCAAAGGATTCGAGTCGAACAAGGTCCGTGCCGTGTCGCACGTCTTTGGAGAGTCGGCCGTAAGGGACAAGTGCAAGCAGCTCGACATTGATATGGTCATCAGAGCTCATCAAGTTGGTTCTTTTTCTTGCTTCTTAGGTCTTTATTGAACAAGAAAATAGATCTATACCATTAAGTAGTTTATGACTTTTCCTTTTTCAGGTAGTCGAGTTCGGCTACGCCTTCTTCGCCGATCGGGCCCTAATCACCGTCTTCTCGGCTGCTCGCTACCACGAGGATCTGCTCAACTACGCGGCCATCGTGATCATCAACGCTGCCCTCGAGGTCAGCTTTGTGCAGCTGAAGCCGGTCGAGTTCGAGAAGTTCCGCAAGGACAATGCTGCCCAGACGGCCACGACTAACAATGAGGAAAAGTGAAGAGAATAATTGACAACGACCAATAAAAACGGAGTCTCTATTTCTTGTACTCTTCGAGAGACAGAGAGATACCCTCTAGCTTTCTTCGACTGAACTCCCTGTCTCTCTGTCCCCCTCCAACTATAGTGCTCCTCCTTTTCTTTTTTAAATGGCTGTCGCCTCGGTGATTCTGTGACTGAGTCTTTGTTCTTCTCCGTCTGCAATACCCCTCTAGTCCTTTTCTTTTCCAACTGGCTGTCTTGATGAATGATGAGAGACAAGAAAATGTAGATGGACAATAAATCTGAAGAATAGAGCACATAGCGTTAGCTGCCAAGACTAACAAGGGAAGCCTTTCAACTTAAGTTGGACTTTGGCAACGAACAAGGTGCCATTCGATAGCTCTAAACATGGGTATAACGGGGTATATTGCCAAATTCGCTTAATCCCTCCCTGGTCCGAGATATAACGTTTTTAAAAATGGCGCCCCCGTATCATCTCGACGTCTAAGCCGTAGGACCCGCCGTGATAGACTTCGAAGGCATCAAAAAACATGGCAACGTAGTATGGTGGTGAGCGCGGTGGGCTGGGATGCAATTACTTGCTGGTTCGGATCTGCACGATTTTTTTTTTAAACTTTTTTTCGTCTTTTATCTGTGACTATGCTTTTTCTTTATGTTTGTTTTCAAGACGCAAACTTTTTAGTTTCCACATGAACCCATCTAAAATCCTCGGATTTCTGGTTGGAGAGTTTGGTCTGGAAAAAGATGCCGAATTAAGTCGAGATGAGCGCCGTCTAGCAAGCCGCTTGAAAGTTATTTTGCAAAGTTCTGTCACCAGCTCCATGACAATTGAAGAGGAAGATGAAGGTTAGTGAAGTGCTGGTGAATCTTTATTTTGTAGAGCTAAACATCTCCGAAGGATCCGACGATGAATACTGTGTAGAGGATGAAGGGACTCGTATGCCCAATCCAGTTGAAGATTCTCCTGGAACTGTCAGGTTCTCTGACAAGTTCCGAACGGTTGACGAAGTCTCTCCCCCAAACAAAATGTTGCTGTTGGTCGATTCGTGGCCGTCATTCAAGGATACGGATCTGATCCATTCTCTTGTTCCACCTGGCATGAACTTTGAACTACGCCAGGCTTAGTCTCTTCTGTGATCAGTATTTCTGTTTCTCGCACTACATTATCCAATATTGGTGTTGAAGTGGATTCGTTCACAAAAACAAAGTTTTTCCTGTAGAAGTTGTTCAAACTAACTTGATTCCCAAAAAAGGCAATGCAGACATCTATTTAATGTCTTTCCAGGCCAAAGGGCGTCCGGCACCAGTTTCATAATCACATAGTCAAAGTCAAAGCACATAGTCACAGATAAAAGACGAAAAAAAGTTTAAAAAAAAAAAATCGTGCAGATCCGAACCAGCAAGTAATTGCATCCCAGCCCACCGCGCTCACCACCATACTACGTTGCCATGTTTTTTGATGCCTTCGAAGTCTAGCACGGCGGGTCCTACGGCTTAGACGTCGAGATGATACGGGGGCGCCATTTTTAAAAACGTTATATCTCGGACCAGGGAGGGATTAAGCGAATTTGGCAATATACCCCGTTATACCCATGTTTAGAGCTATCGAATGGCACCTTGTTCGTTGCCAAAGTCCAACTTAAGTTGAAAGGCTTCCCTTGTAAGACGATTCGGTTTAGATAGATAGATAGATATTTCATTTGTCATATGAACAAACATTGGAAGAGGGGAAGGGGAGAGGGAAGAGCGAGGGTTTATCGGCTTAGTGATTTTGAAAAGAAAAAACAAAGAATATCGTGGCACTACGGCTTTGCCATTGACCGGGACGTATAACAACTGTACAACGTTAAAATTGGAATAGAATAGTCCAAAGTTAAACCACCCTCGGTTGTTGTACAGAGTCCCCCTGCCGCCAATGGTGCGCTATGAACAGACAAACATGCGTGTACAAAGGCCTGGAGTCCAGTGTCAGAGGCAGAGGAATGAAAGTCATTAACCAACTCAGGGCAGCGCTCAACCCGGTCTCAGTGCCATTTTTAGCCAAAAGAAAAGCAATGATACTTCGCCAAAATACCCTGCTCAAGGAGAGAACTGGGTGGGAAGAGTTGGGGGAGGGAAGGTATCACCTATAGCTTCGTTTTCAATCCAATAGACTAGCTAGTGATCCAATATGCGTCGAGACGTGCTGAATAATTGTAGAACGGCCTGACCGAATAAGAGAACCTAAATCGTTATCCTCCAAAAGTCGACTTACCCTGAACGTGAAGGAGTTTAGATGCTTGGAATTTGCTCTAACCAGGGATAGTTTGATAGTTTTGGTTTACATCTTCTTTCTGCTACAATTTACAAGAGTTCTCTCAAAAGACTTCCTTCCTTCCTTGCAACAACAAGACCTCTACTCGTGTTAAGCAGGGCCTGCTCGCCTTCGTCCAGAACAACTTTACCAAGATCAAGACTGGCTCCTCGCGCGACGGCGACAACGACAAGACGGAGCGTCTGACCAGGAAGATGAGCAGTGAGCGCGGCGAAGCGTGAAAAAAGAAGGACAGTGACAGGAGTCCTTCCTCATTCTTTAGGCTCAAGCAATCATTTCTCATAAACGACAGCGTCTTCTGGAAGATGATAAAGTCCAATATTGTCGGCATAGTGGTCATAATCTCTGTCCCTTCTGTTCGGCTATTATATCCAATAATACGTAAGCCGTCTCTGTCTCCCAGTATCACTGGTACTCTCGACCTTAAACTTTGCAACCTCTCTGTAAATACCACCTCATAAACGTTGTGATAGTAGGAGTCTCTGATCACCGCCTCTGTCTCTCCGCCTCTAACACTGTCTCTTTGTTCTTTGTCTCTCGTCTTTCAGCGTCTCTGTCTCCCAGTCTTAGATTTCAACTGAAGTGTGATTTGTTTCTTTTAAAAGTTTGTTCTTCTCCCGATAGCAAAATGTAAGCAAACTCTTGGGAAAGATCCCAGTCACCTCAGAAAGGATATGCGAACGCAACTCCACTGTTGCTCACGAATCTTTCTTTATTTTTCGGGCTCAAGCGCTTATTTTTGGCAAATGTGATGTTCTCCAAAGTTGGAGATCTCAATTCGTTCTACAACTGCAGAATATTTCTAACCCGTCAGGTCACCTCATCAGCCCGCTATCGCGCTCGCCAAAAAATCTTCGGCTAACGCATTTGTCCCACCCGTACTGTCTCTTTGCTCGCGCTACATCGGGGTATATAGTCGCGGCGTATCCAGAAAAAGCCAGGTCACACTGCTCTAGAGGTCCGGGTTCGGGCTCCAACTGGCTGCCCCCAGGTTCTCCCGAACTTGGCTCTTGAGCACTGGCTTACGGCTTAGGTCGGGCAAGTTACCGGAGACTGCCACTCGGGTGACTTGTCTAAGTCCCTACCCTCGGGGTAGGGCCTTAGGGTGAATGCAACCGGGGAAAGGGGTACGGGTAAAAAACGGGGCCGATCTTATCGAGCCGTTAATTTCTTTGGTTCGATAAGATCGGCCTCAGTTTCTTCCTGCGGGAAGTTTTGCAAAAATTTGGTAACTCTATTGTGTAAGCGCGACCCTCCAGTACTTTTATTTCTGAACTGACAATGCCCCCTCTTGTCCCCGTCCATTTTTTTCCAGCTGAACTCATTCACCCCCTGACTCCTTTTTCAAGTTTGAGATGGATAAAATCAGGACATGGATAGAAGTCCATCTGGGCTCTGACAGTGAAGCTGCTTGTTTGTTTTACACATCTTTCTCTTTCCTTTAGTCCTTTTCTTTTTGATCTGAAGTTTGACAGCTGTAATGTGCATTGAAAGGCCTCTAAAAGCTTTAAAAGTGACGCATATTCTTTTTCAGCTGAAAACTGTCAGAGATGGTCATCGGTACCCTCTTACTTTTCGTAGCTGTGTCTCTAACACTATCGTTTCTTTCAATTTTTCTATTTGGATGTCTCCTTGGACGACCCACTTGTGATTCCCTAGTTTTTGTTTCCTTTTTGTTTCCTTCTAGTCTTCTTTATTAGGACCTCTGTCTATTCCTGTCTACTATCCCTATAATATGACCGTCTTTCTTCTAGTACTGGCGTACACTTTCAGCTCGAAATGCTAAGCTAATTATGCGTCATGCTTCACATCACTGTCGCTGTAAATAGACTTCTTTTTCTTTTAGACCTGACCACAGACCTGTCACTGTCTCAGCATCCACCAAGTTGCCGGCACGTAGTTACACTGCCAGCTGTGTGTGTGAGAGACCGATATCACAAAACGATCTTTGTATAAAAACATTTTTTCATTCACAAGTCTACGAAAAGACGGACATTACTCTATGATCAATTTTTAGTAGGAGAATCCGGCCTTCTTATCGAATCCGTACTCGGCGTACCACTTCTTCTCCCACCAGTACTCGGGCTGCGGCACGAACAGCTCCGGCTTGTCGTATCCGAGGTCTTCGGGAGTCGAGATTCCGAGCTCGTCCAGCACGGGGCGGATCTGCAAGATTTTTTTTCGGATCAAATGAGCTAAAGAATGAGGCTACCTCCTTGATAATGTAGCTATAGACGACGTCTCTGTTCTTCTGGCCACCGCACTTGATCTTGATGGCCTCGAGGAAGCGGACACAGAGACCGAAGTCGTTCACACGGCGGCAGGCACGCAGACCGGCCTCGACGACCTTTGGGTCGGGAATGACATCAAAGTCGTGGAGCTCCGAGAGCGCTTTACGCACCTCCCAGCCGTCAATCTCCGGGCGGCTCAAGTAGTCGATGAAGTGCTTGTCGAATTCTGGAACACTCTCGCCTAGTTTCAGGTAGGAAATAGTATTTGGAGCGTTTCAGAGCTAGAAAACGCTCTAGGAAGATACAGGGGCGTTTTTGATGAATGGACAAAGACCGTTTCAAAGCTTCCAGAAAGCTGAATAACCATATTTTTGAGCTCTTCAGGGGATCCAAAAAAGCTGTTAGTGTCTTATATAACCTACAAATATATCGAAAATAATCCAAAAGCCTTGAAGTTTACAAAAAAAGGTAAAAGACATTAATTGGAAAAGAAAAAGGAAGAAACTGGTAACACCCGCACATACCTATCAAACAGCTTGTTGTTTAGCACCTTTATCTGTTTTATTATACAAGTTTTCTGGTCCGTTACTGCTTTTTACATCGAAAAACTGGTCAAAAAGCGTCAAAAACATCTAAACAACTTCACGAAGAACCTTTACTGATTTCTGCTCAACTTTCCTTTTGATTCATATAATAAAAATAAATCAAAAGGTGTTAAAAAAGATTGGTTAAAAGCGGTATACGACCAAAAAGAAATGATCAAATGGGACTTACTCTCAGCGGGCCACTTCTCCATGATGTCCTCGTGCTTGCTGCTGAGCTGCCCGGTCGTCGAGAGCTGTCTGGCCGCTCCACGGCTGGCTACGCCTCGAACAAGGCTTCTCAATGCCAGACTGGCCATCTCTAGAAGTAATTTTGTGAGAAAAAAATGCAAAACTGAAGAAGATAGTGTTTTGGGAAAGGGAAGGTTTGAATGTTGTTGTTTCTATCATTTTTCCATACGATAATTGTTGTGAATCAATTCTCTAGCATTTCTACTACATTTCAATCGGAAAAATAAGCAAAACGACGTAGGAAACTGGGGAGAAAGCAGGAGACGCACGTCCGCCCGAGTCGGGTGCAGTTTAGATACGAAATGTACGCGACGCGAACTTGCGTACGTATTTTTAAACACACGTCTGCTTGAAAAATTCGAAATGCTCAATTTACCTGTTTGATTTTTTCTCACCTTCTTCTAGCACTATTTTTAGCCTATTTTATGTCAGTGAGAATTGACTTTATGCACCTTACTTAGCCCTCATCGTCATTTAGTTGCTCTGACCGGTAAGAGCAACCAGAATGAGTAATAGAGCTCGTAAAAACACACTTAGTAATCCGATGTTTTGTCTTATTCTTTCTTTATGCTTTCCACTTCTCTTTTTCCATTCAAAAACTCTTACTGTTTGTATCTTCCAGAGCCCCAATATGAACCCGATCACAAATATCAAAAACCAGAACCGACTGAACGAGCGTGAAATTGCTCTGGGGACGGCCGGCTCCGACGGAAAGTCATGGCACAAGAAGTACATGGATTCGGCCTGGATCTACATCGGCGGCTTGCCGTACGAGCTTACAGAAGGCGACGTCATTGCCGTTTTCTCGCAGTAAGTTTATTCTCTAGTTGAAAAATTTGCTTTTTTCACCAAAAAAAAATCCATTGCCGGTCCCTAATTTCGGGGTCACCGAACGAATAATCGCTATTACAGCGCAGCCATCGACCTCTCTGCAGCTTTCTCGAGACTCGCGATGACTCATAGACAACAGCTGCGCTTCCAGCGAAGCTCAGAATGTTGGCACTATTTAGAGAGCAAGGTCTGCCAGTGTCGTAGGTGCAGCCGGAGCGTGCGTGCATAAGCCGAAACGGAAGAGATTTTGCATTAGAATGGCCCAGAAACATTCATAAATCTGTCAAACTACATGAAATCCTGTCTATTTTCGCTTGACAAAAAGCTTTTTTATAGTCTGAATAGGTAGCTGGTTAAAGAACGGTTCTCTAGTCGCCGTGACTGCTCCAACAGAGGATGCTTCTGCGTGCGAGAGAAGGGATCCATGGTGAGTCCAGTTCCTTTAGCAGACCGGAAGGTGCCAATTTATGAGTCACAGTTCAACCTGTTAAAATGATCTAAAACGCGGATTCTGCAAATAAGGTCAGCTACAATCTCTGTCAGAATGTAAATGAGCCCAAAATGTTTGCCCAGAAACAACTGGAAACCGGTCGAAAACCCTAAAAGTCTAATTACTCTTGAGATAGCAAAAAATGGGAAATTGAGGCTCTAATTCCAGTAAACATTAACCTAAAAAGGCTCTGAGAAGTTCTAAACTGTTCCATAAGATGTTCCCTTAACTTTCGTGTAATACTGCACGGAAAAATGTAAGCCAAATACTGGGGCCGAAAGACACCGAAAACGTTCGAGGCGTTCTAGAAGCACTTTATCTACCTTTTACTCTTGGTATTGGCTAAAAAAGAAACCATTTTTAGGTACGGCGAGGTCATGAACATCAATCTGGTCCGAGATCGCAAGACGGGGAAAAGCAAGGGTTTCTGCTTCCTATGTTACCAGGATCAACGAAGCACCGTCCTCGCCGTGGACAATTTCAATGGAATTACGGTAATTCTGACAATCTTTTTTGTGCTATATACCCATTTTTTCCAGTTACTGAAGCGAATGCTTCGAGTGGATCACGTGGAAGAGTACAAGGTGCCGAAGTACAGAGAGGACGCGGACGAGGAAACCAAACGACTGTGGGAGGAAGGCTGTGCGCCGAAGCCGATTCTCAGGGATAAGCCAAGTAGGTTTTGAAACTTTTTGAGCCATGTTGGACGAGTTTTCTTCAAGAAGTACTGAAAGTCGTGGTTTTACTCGAAAAAAAGTGAATTTTATGGGAACACAGGAATTGAAACTGACCCCTTTTTGTTGATTGAGCTCTAACCGACTGCGTCATGCGGCAAAAACCATCATCATTTGGAGAGACTGAAAAACGTGGAAAGTTACAAAAAAATCAGCTCTTTGAAAAGTCCTTTTCATTTTCACAACCTTCATTTACTTACTCCTACGCGAAGATATCCCTTTCTTAGATTCAGGTATAATGGCGGAGTGGTCCTCTCTTGGGAAAAAATTGATTAAGGGTTCGAATCTCAGACAAGGATAAATGTTTTTACATCACTGTTTTTGTCAAAAAGTCTCTCCACAGGTCAGGTTTTTTAACTGTGCTGGGAAAAATGCTTTTTCGTTGGATTTCTGTTTTAAGAGACAAAAAAGCCAAATCTGCTGCTAAATGGGCTTTATGAGCCCTACAGACCCATTTCCAGGCGAGGAAGACATCCGCCGAGCGGAACGAGCCGAAGAAAAGAAGCGAAACCGGATTGTGGCTCTGAAGGACGACGACGACACGCGTCTCATGCGCAAGGTGGTCAAGAAGCACAAGAAGGACGAGAAGAGACGGAAGAAGGAGGAGAAAAAGCGCCAGAAGAGGCTTAAATGGCTCCAAGAGAAGGCCATAAGCGATCCGGATGGCGACTGGAAGGATCAGATCAAGCTGCTGGATACGCAAGTCGATGACGATGATCTATACGGGCAGAATGAGCACTTCAACTTCGGGAAACAGCTCGAGAGCAAGGCCAGGACGCACAATTTGCGACCCGACTTCAACAAGGTAGCAATTTTAGAGAGACGAGACAGTGAGTGACTGACTGTGAGAGACAAACTAGAACAGAGACAAAGACTGACTATGACAGGGAGTAACTAAGTAAAGTAACGAATGAGACAAAGACAGTGAGAGACACAAGCTGATAGAGATAGACAGATACAGGAACAGAAAAAGTGAGTAACAGCGACTAAGTGATAGATTGAGAGGGATAGCAACAGGGAGTGGCTGAGGCAGAGGCAGTGAGAGACAATCAAGAGACAGTGACAATGAGAGAGACTGTGACAGGCGGAAAGAGACCCGGGTAAGAGATATAGAGACAGTCAACAGATAGATAATAACAGACTGAGGGAGACATTCAAGAGACGGACAGTGAGAGTGACAGACAGAAGTACTCATACCCATTTTCTAGGCGGACTGGCGCGACATCGAGATCTGGAAGGCCACCCGAGAGCAGGAGAAGGCCGCCATGGCGAGACGAGGAGAAAAAGAAGTCTTATGGGAAGAAGGAACCGACTTTGTGGCCTCGCGCCACAAATGATCTTCCTTTTATTACTGTACATTTCCAGCTCGATAAATCCCTTTCAGATCCCTCAGATTTTCAGCCCCTCGAGTACAGATGGCCGAGTTTAAAAGACGCCACCTTTTTGCCCAGTCGGCTTGTTTTTATAACCGGGGTGCCGGGCTGGAGAGAAATGACTTGGCCCGGCAATATGTTGCGAAGCAGTTGGACAGTTTTTTGGGGCGGAGATGGTGTACTCTCTCTCTCTCTCGCTCTGGAGGGAAACAGTTCAATCAGTAAGGGAAAAAGAGAGACAGGGACCGAGATATAGAGAGATAGTGAGTCTGGGATAGGTAGACAGAGACTCAGTGTGAGGACAGGACACAACCAGAAAGATACAGGGAACAGACAGAGTGCACTCGGTCATCTCCCTCGAAGACCCCCGAAATTTGAGACAGGAGGAAGCTGCCGAGAGGCTCTTGTTTTCGTAGCGAATGAGGGGAACACCTGGCACATGAAAAAGTTGAGCTTATTATGGAAAAGAAAGGGTTATGAGGAGGAGGACGAAGAGAAGCAGAACAAGGGAAATTTCAGAATCTGCAAGATGCGTCAGATAGTAAACAGTGAATAGAGACTCATAGAGATAGACAGACACAGAGACTGGAAGGAACATCGTGTTATCAACATCAGAAACCTTAGAAGACGCTAAACAATAGCTTTTGTTTCAGGAAAGGGATCGAACCTCTGTGACGTGTGAGCCCTAAGCAAACGTGATAACCACTAAGCTAGTTGGGACGGGCGCTCCCGTACCGTCTCGAAAAAAATTCTGTCAAATGGTTAGGATGCGGGTTGAATCCCTACTCTGAAATTTTCTTTGTTTCTACGTGTACTCGGGTTTGAGGGATCGCTAAATACCCTCAGACTGCTAGTTTCTCTGTCTCCATGTTTCTCTTCTGGTACCCCCTGTTCCTCACTCCGCTGGTCCATCCCATCAGTCCCCCTTCAGTGGTCAGTCGGTCTCCAACTTGATAGATCTCCCTCGCTCTGTCTCTGTCTCTCTCACTCTCTACCTCATACCCTATCTCTCCGTCCAAGTTGCCCAAAGGTGTCAGGAGCCGTCTCTCTCCTCTCCAGTTTACACTGGACCCTTTCGCGATCTGGCCCCTCTCTCCCAAGAACAGCCGTCCAGCTGCTCCTACTTCTTCTGGTGTCTCATACTCTGTCCCAGGCTCCGCCCTCTCCGCGAGCCCCTCCGGCGATCTCTCCACTGGTAGACCACTTGGCCTCTCCTTCTTGCAGGGACAGCAGCAGATAGTCAGGCAGTCGCAACACCTCTGCCTCGTCTCTCTCTCTTTTTCTAACCTAGAGGGAAGCCGCCATGAGGCACAAATTACCCCTGTGGTACGTCCATTTTTACTATATTCTGATTGGATTTGGGTACAGTAACTGACAGTCGGTCGACCATTACTTTCTTTAAACCTTTCTGGTATGTCTATATCTGGTCTTCTGCCTCTTCCTCTGGTTACCGTAGCTT
The DNA here is from genome assembly GCA_037178855.1 of Oscheius sp. JU75. Lineage (NCBI taxonomy): Eukaryota > Metazoa > Nematoda > Chromadorea > Rhabditida > Rhabditidae > Oscheius > Oscheius sp. JU75. The sequence continues at coordinate 368,129 of JASJZC010000006.1, read as the reverse complement.
ATTAATAGACGCACAATGTATTGAAGAGTGTACTGTCTATCTGCCTTTGTCTCAGTTACTGTCTTTCTGTACTTATTAGCTGACATTGACAGGACGTGCGGACTGTACTCTTGACTCTCTTACTCTCCACAGAGTGAGGACTGTTCTAGAACTGTTTGTTCAGTTCTAGTTCATAGTACGACTGTCTTTATTACAGTAGATCTATAGCTTTGTTCTTTGACCGGATCTTGACCACTACTAATAGACGGTACAGTGCGTCGAACTAACATACAGTACACCTGGTCTTACAACTTTAGAGAGTGTGCGATCCTGATAGTCAGTTCCATGACTCTTGCAGAGTCTCGTGGTATCGATAGGTGCCTAAGAACAGTTTAGGAGCAGAGACAGTGTTACAGACGGCACCAGTAGTCTCTCTGTTCCCTGACTCATACCATGACTATCAAACTTTTTTTTTTTTTGGGAGAGTCGGTGTCTCTTCTGGCTCAATGGAAATAGTACTATCTTGACCGGTACAGTACGAAGCTCACTGTCTTCCCTCACGTAGTAAGAGAGTCTCTACTTTGTTCTGAACTATACTATCAAGGTTCTGGTCAACTGTATCTTTTTGCAAAAGTACTAACTCTGTCTACTGTTTTCCCGCCAAAACTATCGATTACTGTACCCAGACTGTCATCGAGGACCCGAGAGAAAAGTGCAAGCCGCCTCTTCTCACTCTGTAATGTGCCATCGGGTTGAAATCGGCTGTCAGCTTGAGTACTGACAGCCGTCTCTCTCGACTGGAGGAAAGGGGCTAGACTCATCCATTAGTTTTGGTTCAGGGAGCGAGAGAGTACAGAGAGATATATGGGAAGAGACAGTACCAAATCTATTTTTTCAGGCCCCTGCTGCTGCTAGCCAGCTTAGCATTTTTGCTGGTCAACGTCGTAGATTCGGTGGGTTTTCCAGTATTCTTTCTGTCTTGGTTTATTATTTTCTGAACTGTTCCTGTACAGAACTAGTCCCTTGACTAGTACTATCTCTCACCCGGTCGACTCATACTCTCTCAAAGAGTCTTGCCTGATATTTCTAGAACAGTTTCTTGACTGATTCCTGAATAAGCGCTGTTGCTCCTCTCATTTTTAGCAGTCGTATTCCATGAACTCTTAGTTTGGTAGTACTCATACTGTCTCTATACTTTTGCAGACCTTCTGTGCTACTGACTGGTCAGCACTGCGACCTATTGATTAGCTCAAAGTCATATAACCACGGCTAACTTTGTTCAGACCAACGGATTTCACAGATGACTTGACCATCTGTACCCCCTAGTGCCTTAGTGTAGCGAGCTTATCTATTCTGAATATTCAATTTCTCTGTTTTAAGGCGTCTGTTTCTTCTAGGCTCATGAATCTGTTCTGTTACAGGTACTGGCTCCATATCTGGACCATCTATATCTTGACCGTCTGTACTCTCGACTTTCTGACTCTTTGACCAATACTCTTGTTTCTCTATTGAACTGTCTCATCCTGTCTCTTCGTGCTTTCAGTTAGTTGATTTTGTCCCAGAAGTCTCTCAGTCTCTCTCTCCCTCTCAGTTCCTCTGTCTCATCTCATCGATTCCTATACTCCTCTCAGTCCCACCATAACTCTCCCTACTCAATTTTTTGTCCCAGCCACCGGCCGGAGACACTCTCAATCGGTTAGGCGCTGCCAACTGTTGTGTGTCCCGACGAGCCTCTGATAAATGGTGCGCCTGTCCTCTGTCGGTCAGCATTCTCCCTCTCTGGCTCTTGAGTTGCCGAGGTCAACTGGGGACAGCTTGAGGTCATCCCCAAAAGAGACGGTCGAAACGTATAGTATGTTGTATGTTTTAGAAGACGAGTGCCAAATGTCACCGGCACGGGGAGAATGAGAGATAGGGTGTGGGCGATCATGTTAGTAGTAAAAGGAACATTGTGGGGGATGGGAGAGAACGGCCATCAGGTCAAATTATAGGTCCTAGTGCAGAATCGGAGGCCGTAAACTTATTTTTTTCATGTTTTTCCACCCTAACTGATAAACTTTTAACCCGAAGCGAGAGGGATACCATATATCTATAGGCTTAGTGCTGCTATACCTGATGCGCAGCTTAACCCCAGGTTGTAACAAAAAGCCCTACCAGGGTTTTGAATGCGAACTTAGAGGCTAAGATGTGCATCAGGTAATGATATAGCAGCAATAAGCCTAGATATATGGTATCCCTTTCGCTTCAGCATATTCACAAAAAAAAGAAGTTATTGGGACCACTTTTTTTTGCATGAGACCAATTTTTGCATGGAACAATTTTAGATCTCATAAGACCCAGTTGTGATCTGCCTCCACTTGTGTCGCTGTTCACCATTCATTAAACAAACAGTCTACTTTAAAGAGATCTGTCAATTGAACTTCAACTTAATGTCTCTTTCATTTAAAGTGAAATAAGAATCAAAAATTTTAAGGCCTCCTCTGTACGAGGACCAAATTCTGTACGAGGACCAAAGTATAAAAAGTAGTCATGTAGTCAAGCGAGTGAACTGAATAGATAGTGAGCTCACTCTGTACTCTCTCTCTACTGGATTCTGTAAGATACAGTTAAGATACAGTTAGTCCCTTACAGTACATAGCAGCAGAGACTGTGTTGTTCCTGATTGCAACCCAATCAGGTCTGTCACTCTTACTTTATAATAGACACATGAGACACTATCGGTCCTGGTAGTCAACCCAGTCAGTTCTTTGACTTTTACAGTAGGTCAATTAATCAAAATCTTTTCGAGTAAGGTAGTCAAGGGCTCCCAGATTCTGAACAGTACAATAGGTATGTCAGAACTCCATGTACTCTCTACTGATAGTCAAGGTTCTAGTAGTGTTTTGACCTTTGGTAGAGCTTCCAGTCCATATCTAGCCTTATCCCATGGCCAGAGCCTAAAGCAGAGAGACAGCTTTCCAATATCTCTGTACTCTGAACAACATTTCTCCTCGCTTCTCCAAAAGCACACACACATATTGAGGCCATTAGGACAGGCTTGGTAGTAGTAATAAACAAAAGAGTTGCCTCGTCTGTCTGAATGGCAAGGAGCGAGAGAGAGAGGGCAAGAAGACAATAAATAAACATTTTGAGCAGATGTGAGACTCGGAGAGAGTTTTGTCAAAGTCGGAAAATGAGGGGACCTATACTGTCCTATCGACCATCTGAGTCAATAGGCTACATAGGATGGCTGTCTCTCTGTCTCTCTATCTGAATTCTTGACCAGTACTCTGTTTCTGTCTGTGGAGTTTGGTCAGTGTCTCTCTGCCTCGCTACCATTCTTTGCTCAGTGGTCGTGAATTATACTCTCCCAGACGGTATACCTATCTACCTGCTCCTGTAGCTTGACTCATTCCAGATTTGTACTGTTCAGTTTGTTTCCTGCTCCTCTGTCCCATTCTTGAAATGTATCTTATGACTCATACTCTTCCTGACTGTTCCAACAGTCCCAGTACTCTCTTGTCCCCCGACTAGTACTTGACTCTCTGGACCAGTATTCCTTTCCCGTCTCTGTCTCTTGGTCCAGTGTCCTGTTCTTAAGATCTACACGTTTTCTTGACTCACACCCACACTGTTCCAATGATACTGTCTCTGGTCTTGACCAGAGACAGTATCATCTCTTCTGGTTCAGTAGACAAATAACAGGGTTCAAAAAGTCCGTAAATAATCCTGTTCCTTTTCAGCAGCAGACATGCCGTGACTGCTCCAACAGAGGATGCTTCTGCGTGGGAGAGAAGGGATCCATGGTGAGTCCAGGTCCTTTACCAGACCAGAAGGCGCAAAGTTATGAGTCATAGTTCACTCTGAAGCTTTTGCACTGGTCGCATCGATTCATTAGTGGCTGGGAGTGGCTGTTACATCGCGGGGGCAGCTGGCATCGCTGCCGAGAGTGATCTGGCAGAGAGAGTGCAACTGCTGAGACAACCTGAATCTTATAGGGATCTCCTGGACCACAGGGACCCAACGGTCCCCCAGGAATCCGTGGCTTCCCGGGACCTGAAGGACTCGTCGGACCCAAAGGACAGAAGGGAGCACAAGGTCCTCCAGGCCCGATGGGCATGAAAGGAGACCGTGGAGCCGTAGGAGTTCCCGGTTTCCCTGGAAATGATGGGAAGAATGGACTGGCTGGAGAGCCTGGACCTCCGGGAGCACCCGGATGGGACGGCTGCAATGGTACTGATGGAGCTGCCGGTATTCCCGGTCTGCCTGGACCGCCTGGAATGCCCGGATTCCCTGGAGCACCTGGATCGCCGGGATTAAAGGGAGAGCCCGCTATTGGAACTATGGGAGCGCCTGGAGAGAAGGTGAGAAACAGAGACAGCGAGACATTCTCTTACCACTACTCTTTCAGGGAGACGGTGGTATGCCCGGTATGCCCGGTCTTCCCGGTGCCCCCGGACGTGACGGATACCCTGGAGAGAAAGGAGACAGAGGAGACAATGGTCTTGCTGTAAGTTTTTTTTAAACGAAAACAAGCACTAAGTCCCGTTCCGAGGGCTCTTTTTTGGCTGCCACATGTGGGGGAACAGCTGCAGCCTCTCTTCGAGAAAATTGGAATGATTTTAGGGACCCCGTGGACCGCCAGGAGAGCTCGGAATGCCCGGAAACCCGGGAATTGGAACTGTCGGACCCAAGGGAGATCCTGTGAGCTACAGTTTTCTTAATGGGCTATCCCGTATTTTGATTAAAAAGAGAACAAAAAGTGTGCATGTACCCCCCAATTTTTGTGTTGTCTAAAGCGTTCTGAGTCTTCCGCAAGCCTGTGAAGAATGGTATCGACTCCAGCTTGGAGACAGGATGTGAATCCAGAACGTGATGGTCACGAGAAGTCGGTGTGAAAAGACGGGAGCCCGTTTTGCAGGGAGATATGGGTCCTACCGGTCCGCCCGGTCCTCCTGGACCACGCGAGTTCACCGGCAGTGGCTCAATCGTCGGCCCGCGAGGCCTGCCGGGAGAAAAAGGACTAAAGGTACTACTTACTTTCTATCTTGCAGGGAGACCAGGGTCCGCGGGGACCCCCGGGAGCGCCCGGACCGCTGGCTCACACAATGTCCAAGGGCACAATTGTCGGGCCTAAGGGAGAGATCGGAGAGAAGGGCGAGAAGGCAAGAGACAGCTCTCACCTCTTTGGGACACTTTGCTCTAACCCCCTCTACTTCTAGTCTATAGTCTCTCTTACGCTTGCCTTTTTTTCATATGCTTCAGTTTGGCTCAGCCATACTCTAACGCTTTCTGCTCACTGCTATTCCGGGTGCTCGGGAGATTGAGAGTGAGAGGATTTCAAGAGACAGGATGGGACTAGTACGTGTGAGTCAAGAGGGTGTACACTGTGGTAGGTAAATGACACTGCATAGGTGAGCCAAGTCCAAGAAGGATTCTAAACAGAGAGACAGACAGAGGTAGTCAAGAAACGCTGTTCCGGCTCAGAAGAAGTAAGGCAAGAGATAAAGAGGAGCTGTGGAAAGAGAGAAAGAGGTAGTCAAGATACACTGGTAAAGTTCAGTGGAAATAGGTCAAGAGACAAAGATAGTGTCTAAAAACAGAGCAGAGGTAGTCAAAAAAGAGAATCAATAGAAGTGTGTCAAGAGAAAAAGCTTTGAACAGACAGACATGCAGAGGTAGTAAAGAGACAGGATCGGTAGGAGTCAAGCGACACTGAGGGGGTCTGGAAGAGACAGAGATAGTCAAGAAACTAAGCACTGGTTCAGTATGAGTAAAGCAGGAGCCAGAGAGAGTAAGAAGTGGTAGTCAACACATGTGAAAGACAGAGAGGAGAGGTAGTCAAGCAGTGAATCATATAAACAGTACGAGAGACGAAAAAGGCCACAGTAGACATGGTAGTCGAGGCAGAGACATGGACAGTTTCGTAGACAGTAAGAGAGGTAGGTCTAGAGTCAAACCCCTAGCATGGCTTCTCGCTTCAGTTTCTTAGCTCCTTCTAGTGTGCCCTTGGTTGTGTGCCTATCCTGTTTCCAGCTCACCCGTACCGTCTCGGCTAACGTAAGGGTTTCAGGGAGACCCCGGAGAGAACGGAAACCGCGGTTATCCTGGAAACGCCGGTATTCCCGGACAGCCTGGACTGCCTGGAATGAAGGGAGAGAAGGGTCTGTCTGGACAGCCTGGTCCCAGAGTAAGTCACTTGACCGTCTCGCCCATGTAAAGACATTTAGGGAAAAGAAGGAAGAAACGGAAATCCTGGTCCCGGAGGATACAAGGGAGACCGTGGTACCGATGGAATGCCCGGATTGGCTGGTCTGCCCGGACAGAAGGGAGAGGCTGGATACCCTGGAAGAGATGGACCCAAAGGAAACAGTGGACCTCCTGGACCTCCTGGTGTAAGTTGAGAGTACAGTGAGACGTAGAGAACTAGAAGCAGAGAGACAGATCAAACCTCCTCATTTTCAGGGCGGAAGCTTCACTGACGGACCTCCTGGACCTCCTGGACTCCCCGGACGTCCCGGAAACCCTGGGCCACCTGGAACTGACGGCTACCCTGGTTCGCCTGGTCCCCAAGGACCTCTCGGACAGCCCGGAGGACCCGGAGCCCCTGGTCTACCCGGAATGGAAGGACTTCCCGGCCCCAAAGGAGACAAAGGAGATGGTGGATACCCTGGAAATCCTGGGACCCCGGGTCCTAAAGGAAACCCCGGTCTGCCTGGACCCAAGGGAGAGCCCGGATACCGTGGAACTCCCGGAGCTAGTATTCCCGGACTCCCAGGAAAGGATGGTCGCCCTGGACTCAACGGAATGGAAGGAAGAAAGGGGGAGACTGGTCTGCCTGGACCTCGTGGTTCTCCCGGAGACTCACTCAATGGACTGCCCGGCTCACCCGGTCCCCGTGGACCCGTGGGACCTAAGGGTTACGATGGACGCGACGGGTCGCCCGGTCTGCCCGGTCTGCCTGGACTGAAGGGAGACAGAGGAGGCACCTGCTCCGCTTGTGCTCCTGGAGCCAAGGGAGAAAAGGGAACATCTGGATTCCCTGGACAGCCCGGCCTGCAAGGAGAACGAGGACTGCCCGGAATCCCCGGACCCACTGGAGACCCAGGAGATGATGGTCAGCCTGGAGTTGGTGGACGTCCTGGATCCCCTGGACCCCCCGGAATCGATGGACTGCCCGGCATGCCTGGACAGAAGGGAGAACCTACTCAGCTGACTCTTCGTCCCGGACCTCCTGGATACCCTGGAATGAAGGGAGAGGCTGGATTCAATGGACAAGCCGGACAGGATGGCCTGCCCGGAACTCCTGGTCTGTCTGGAGCTCCTGGACAGCCTGGATTCCCTGGAGAGAAGGTAAGAGTATCTCTGTCTCTCAGTGTACGTAGTCGCGGCTATATCACGAGTTTCCATTCCAAACTAAAAAATCCGATGAGGGATGATCTTGTATTACAAAGTGTTTTCACAACGCTCGCAGGAGGATAGGGCTCTGGCCCGACATAAAGTCAGGCCAGAGCCCTATTCATTGCTAAAGGCACTATTTTTCCCTAGATTACTCTCGAAGCTACTTCGGTAAGCTTGTTCTACAACAATCATGCTCTGAGGTCCAGAAAATGTTTAGGGTATGAAAACCGGGTGTCCTGTTCATGTATCTTTTTCTCTCCGTCTCTCTTCCTCAATAACTCTCCAACTTTCAGGGAGAGCCTGGTCTTCCTGGACTTCAAGGCAAGCCCGGAAACGATGGACTCCCCGGCATGCCTGGGCTGAAGGGAGAAGCCGGCTACGGACAACCTGGATCCCCAGGTTTCCCCGGACAGAAGGGAGAAGCTGGTCTGCCTGGTCTCGACGGACAGCCTGGACCTCAAGGACCTCCCGGACAGGTTCCTCATGACCTCGTCCAGCCTGGAACGCCTGGAGAACCCGGATTCCCTGGTCTGCCCGGACCCAAGGGAGACGGTGGTTTCCCTGGACGTCCTGGAGAGCCCGGATCGAATGGCCTTCCTGGTCTGCCTGGCCAGAAAGGAGAGTACGGTCAGCCTGGACAGCCTGGTCTGCCAGGACCGGTCGGAACGCCCGGAGAGAAGGGATTCAATGGAGTTCCTGGTCTACCTGGAATTCCTGGACCCAAGGGAGATGGTGGATTCCCTGGACTCCCTGGAGCCCCTGGACCCAAGGGAGAAGCCGGAAGAAGCATGACTGGACAGCCTGGATCTCCTGGATTCCCCGGACTGAAGGGAGACTCCGGATTGCCTGGGCTGCCTGGACAGCCTGGACTAGAAGGACAGAGAGGCTTCCCCGGTGCCCCTGGAAACAAGGGAACTGACGGTCTGCCTGGTCTGCCTGGACAACCCGGTCTGCCTGGACTCAAGGGAGAAGCTGGATACCCTGGACAGCCTGGAAAGGAAGGACCTGTTGGACCGCCCGGACAGGATGGACTTCCTGGCATCCCTGGAGCTAAGGGAGATGATGGACTTGCTGGTCTTCCAGGAGTCGCTGGACTGAAGGGAGATGCTGGTCTGCCTGGAGCTCCTGGACTACCAGGACAATCTGGACAGCCTGGATTCCCGGGAACCAAGGGTTTCAATGGAATTCCCGGAGTGCCTGGAACTAAGGGTAAGTTTAGAGAGACAGACAGTGACTGTATTCTTACAGGAGAGGCTGGTCTGTCTGGTCTTCCCGGAATCCCCGGACCCAAGGGAGAGGATGGACGCCCCGGAATGCCTGGTCTGCCTGGAACAAAGGGTAACAACGGATTCCCTGGTGGACCTGGACGTGACGGACTCCCCGGAGTACCTGGAACCAAGGGAGATCGTGGATTCAACGGACTGCCTGGAGACAAGGTACAGTGTTTCCCCCACCCAATCAAACTCCATTTAGGGAGAGCCCGGACCGGCAGCCCGCGATGGACAGAAGGGAGACGCTGGTCTGCCTGGACAGCCCGGACTTCGTGGACCCCAAGGACCTTCTGGACTTCCCGGAATTCCCGGACAGAAAGGAGAACGTGGTCTGCCCGGAATCGGACAGCCTGGCTTCCCCGGAGAGAAGGGTCTGGCCGGAATCCCCGGCAAACAAGGTCGTCCTGGAAACCCCGGAGCCCCTGGACAGGACGGTCTTCCTGGCTTCCCTGGTCTTAAGGGAGAGGCCGGATACCCTGGACAGGACGGATACCCCGGAAAGGATGGCATGCCCGGACTGCCTGGTATGAAGGGAGAGGCTGGACTTTCTGGACAGCCCGGACTGCCTGGTTCTCCTGGACAAGATGGACTCTCTGGCGTGCCCGGAATCAGAGGAGAGAAGGGAACACCCGGATACCCTGGAGCCCCAGGTGACAGAGGACTCGACGGAGTTCCCGGTCTCAAGGGAGATAGCGGCCTGCCCGGTCTGCCCGGACAACCTGGACTGCCCGGATCGAAGGGAGACGCCGGTCTTCCCGGATTCCCTGGAACCAAGGGCGGCAACGGATACCCCGGAAAGGATGGATTGCCTGGTCTGCCGGGAGTTAAGGGAGACAACGGATACCCCGGAGGACCTGGACGTGACGGACTCAGTGGAGCACCCGGAGAGAAAGGTATGGGTGGACTCCCGGGTCTTCCCGGCTCTCCTGGTCAATCGATCGCTGGACCTGTCGGACCCAATGGAGCACCAGGATACCCCGGAAAGGATGGACTTCCTGGACTGCCTGGAGCCAAAGGAGACGGCGGTCTGCCAGGATACCCTGGAACGCCTGGACTCAAGGGAGACAGTGGAATGCCCGGCTTCCCCGGAACCAAGGGAGAGCCCGGACAACCTGGAACTCCTGGCAAGCGTGGAGACAATGGACTTCCTGGCATGCCCGGAAAGGATGGTATGCCTGGACTGCCTGGAATCAAGGGAGAAGCCGGCCTGGGTGGACAGCCCGGTCAGGCTGGACTTCCTGGTCTGCCAGGAATGAAAGGAGAGAGCGGTCTGCCTGGATTCCCAGGAATTAAGGTAATATTTTTGTACTCCAGTCAATCTCGAATCTTTTAGGGAGATGCTGGCCTCTCTGGATTGCCCGGACAGCCAGGTCTGCCGGGACTCAAAGGAGACTCCGGATACCCTGGAGCTCCTGGTCGCGACGGAATGCCCGGACCTATGGGACCCGCTGGACCCGTCGGACCCCCAGGACCTTCGAACTTGGCCCAACCTGGATCCAAGGGAGACGCCGGTTTGCCCGGAGTTCCTGGAATTCGTGGAGAGAAGGGTCTGCCCGGTCTGGATGGACCTCCAGGAAACGATGGCCCACCTGGACTGCCTGGAGGACGTGGAAATGACGGATTCCCTGGAGCTCCTGGCCTGCCTGGAGAGAAGGGAATGGCTGGTCTGCCTGGCTTCCCTGGTCTGGATGGAGTGCCCGGATGTGAGTTTTGTCACAGTCACAGTCATTGTCATTCTCTCTTCATCCTACAATCAAATCTTTTCAGCCCCTGGAGGACCTGGATACCCTGGAGCTGCTGGACCTCCTGGCCCTAGCTACCGCGACGGTTTCCTCCTCGTCAAACACTCTCAAACTTCCGAAGTACCCAGATGTCCTGACGGCCAGACGAAGCTCTGGGACGGATACTCTCTCCTTTACATCGAAGGAAACGAGAAGTCCCACAATCAGGATCTCGGTTAGTTTTCTGACAGAGAGACAGTAAACTTGCCTTCAGGACATGCTGGTTCTTGCCTCCAACGATTCTCGACCATGCCGTTCTTGTTCTGTGACTTCAACAACGTCTGCAACTATGCCTCCAGAAATGACAAGTCCTACTGGCTGTCGACCACTGCTCCTATCCCGATGATGCCAGTTAATGAGCAGGAGATCGAGCCCTATATCTCCAGGTAAGAATAGTGTCTCTGTCCCTCTCACTTTCCCAATTTTCCAGATGTGCTGTATGTGAAGCTCCGGCCAACACCATCGCCGTCCACTCACAAACAATCCAGATCCCCAACTGTCCAGCTGGATGGAACAGTCTCTGGATTGGATACTCCTTCGCCATGCACACTGGAGCTGGAGCCGAAGGAGGTGGACAGTCCCTGTCCTCTCCTGGTTCCTGTCTAGAGGACTTCCGTGCCACCCCCTTCATCGAATGTAACGGAGCCCGAGGCAGCTGTCACTACTTTGCCAACAAGTTCAGCTTCTGGCTAACCACCATCGATAATGATCAGGAGTTCAAGGTAGGTGACAGAGGCCCTTTAAAGTAGCCAGGTCTTGAAAAGAAAATAGGTACCAATAGAGGTCTTCTGCTCAAAAAGAAAAGGAATAGAAGGAAACTGTAGTCGGAGAGGGACAGAGAGACAGAGACAGTAAGTCAGTGGAAAAAAGTACCTTACATCTGGAATAAATCCGTTCTGATGACCTGGCACACCGTTCCGGTTTGCAACGTATTGCGGAAGCGTAGAGCAAATCGAGCTCTATAACTGTAAAACATCACTTTTTTGACAATCAGTGACAGTGACAAACTTTGATTTTCCAGATTCCTGAGTCCCAGACCCTGAAGGCCGGCTCTTTGAGAACACGCGTCTCTCGCTGCCAAGTTTGTATCAAGAACACGGATGGTCGCCGTTGATCCCACCAACCCTACAATCTCCCAACTTTCTTTCTAATAGGCGCCAATACTACTTGAAATCTCTCTAACACTGCCTTACTACTGGATTTTTAATAATTTATGTGATACCGTTCTCAAAACCACAACCAGACTCTACTGCCATTTGCCCCAAAAATACAATCCGTACAATTCTATTGGTGCTGCCATTCATACCGTTATCGTTCAATAAATATTCTTGACTAGGTATGAGAGACAGAGGCAGAGAGACGAAGAGATAGAGAGAGAAAGATAGATCCACACAGAGATAGAGTGTTAGGAAGCTAAAAAGTCAGAGAGACCCCCTATATCAGAACCAGATGTCTAGTACATGTTCTGGCTTTCAACACAGATGCCGTGGACATCCTTTCAATTCTGTTCTTAAATAAAGTTTCTGACTCTCTACTTCCGGAACTGGTCCTAGTTTCCGACTCTCCCCATGCATGAATGCCTTTATGTCCGTTCTATTCTCGCGTTTTCGTCTACGACATGGGCAACACCTCCAGCACTGTGACTGCTGGAATAAAGGATCAGGTTCGTTCTCTTTCGCGGTATCTTCGAGATAAGTCTCAGGTTAACAGTCGGAGTAATGCCATGAACAAACTGGCAGATGTCACTGGCAATGGGGAATTGGCCAATGCAGCAAGGGAAGCCCTGCGAACAGGAAGCACAGATAAACTGGATGCATTGATTGAGGAAAAGGTCAAGCCCATGCTTTACAATGACGGAGAAGGCGATCAGCTGCTTATCAATGAGATTATTGCTCAGAGGCACCGAGAGAGAACGGGTTGGGATTCGATTGAACCGAAAGACGAGTATGTTCTTTAGGAAGTACATATTCTCCGGCTCACTCTACCGAGAGGAAATTTGTTTGCTGGAGATTGGATTCCAGAGGAGCTGTCGGAGAGACACTGCTACATACGTGTTTCTTATCCGGTAAGGTGGCAGAGAGATAAAGAGACAGAGAAGTATAGAGGCCAAGAGACAGAGAGACAAAAAGACAGAGACACAGAGATAGGGAGATCTATTTCAGGTCTCCCAAAGCACATGAAGCTCCTAGCGGAACAGCTCCTCATCCGATTTCCCAAAGTCATTAACGACTTTTACATCAATGATGAGTATTACGGTAACCGTCCAAAAACTACAAGTTGACCACCAGTTTAGGAGAGACAGCTCTTCATATGGCGATAGTCTCCGAGAACCCTGAAATTGTTCGGTTCCTCCTGAAGAACGGTGCCGATGTGGATTCCCGTTGTTCAGGAAACTTCTTTACTTGTGATGATCAGAAAGGATCGAGAACAGATCAGTCAGACGTTGAACACGCGAGCATTTCGAAGCATACGAACTATCCGGGGTGAGTGAAAGCGACAGGCACAGAGATAGAGAGACAGGGAAACAGAGACACAAAGACAGAACGCACAGAGACAGCGCTTCCAGACATCTCTACTGGGGAGAGTACCCACTTTCCTTCGCTGCCTGTCTCTCCCAAATGGAATGTTTCCGGATGCTGGTGGCCAAAGGAGCCGATCTCAATGCCGTAGACACCAATGGGAATACCGTTCTCCACATTTGTGTCATTCATGAGAACTGGGTTAGTACCTTGTTCAAAATGCCCAAAAGTCTATGTGTGTGTCTGAAGCCCTAATTGGCAATTTGTCACAGATACTTCGTGACAGCAATCACTTTTTGCAAGTCAAGCCAGTTTGGGAGAGAGCTTCTCTGGAAGAACATTGTTCCTGTCAGGGTAGCTCGACTAGAGCAACATCTACCTGTCACGAGCCCCAACGGGGCATCAGCCAAACTTCTTTCCCTAATTTTGAGAAAAATGTCAGGAAATGTTCAAAATGGCCATCAGCCTTGGCGCCAATCTTCGAGTCCTAAATAGACAGAATTTGACTCCCTTCACCCTCGCAGCTTTTCTGGCCAGACGAGAGGTATTCTTCTGCGAATTTGAAACTGACAGAGAGTTTAGATGTTTAAGAAGATCATAGAGGAGGAGCAGACTGTCAATTGGACTTTTGGCGATGTTCAAGAAAGCGTTTATCCTTTGGAGTATTTGGATTCGATTGAGCCTACGACCGGAAAGGTAAAGAAAATTGTAAACTATTTCTGTCAGACGCCATTTCCAGATAAACCGTGACTCCGCCTTGGCCATTGTGGTTTACGGTGAGAAGTCGGCCCATCTGGAACTCTTACCTATACTCTTGGAACAGCTTGTCCAATTAAAATGGGCCACTTATGGTCGCAACACGTACTATTCCCATACTTTCTAAGCCACAAGCTTTTCAGGCTCTTCTCTCAGCTCTTCATGTACATTTGCTACTTTTTCTGTGTTCTGATCTGTTTTCTCATTCGCCCAACACCTTTCGAAAGGGATTTGGGCAAGAGACAGCTCCTCTGTACTGCCAAATGGGATTGGCATGCGCTAAGAGGCAAAGATCTGGTCAGTTTTTTGGACATCTTTGAAAATGCCTCAAATTTTTGGCCTACCACGTTCTGAGCATCATATCTGTCTTGGGTGCCACCTTGTATCTTGTCCAGACATGGCTGCATATTCGGAATGTTGGCAGGAAGATGTACTTTCTTGGATTGTCAGGTTTTCCGGCCAAGACAGTCTTTCTCATCTCCTGTTGTCTTATGCTTATTGGCTTTGTTCTGAGACTGCTCTGTCTGGACGAGGCGGAGGATATCGTCTGGGTCATGACTGTACTCTTGACAGCTGTCAAGTTTCTGTTCTTCTGCAGGTTTGTCACTGTCACTGTCACTTCCAGTCTCTGTCTCTGTCACTCTCTGACTCTTCAGAGGTTTCAAATCTGTCGGTCCATTCGTCCTAATGCTCTACAAGATCATTCTTCGAGACCTCATGCGCTTCTTTCTCATCTACTTGGTCATTGTTATTGGATTCTCACAGGGTATGGACATTTTAAGGACATAGATGGTTGCAGCTTTCTACATAATATTCCTTGGCTACAAGAGAAATGATCCAAACTATCACTCCGAAAGGAGAGAGAAGAGTATCATGTCCAATGTGGCAGAGTCCTACGTCAGAATGTTCATCATGAGTCTGACAGAGTTTTCTGTATTTTTTGAGCAACTGGAGGACTGTGAGCATACTGTCATCGGGAAGGTGAGAGACAGAGACACAGACAAAGAGACAAAGAGGAGACGCTTCCATTTTAGATAACCTTCGTCATCTACATGCTCCTTGTCACTATCCTCTTGATCAACATGCTGATTGCCATGATGACCAACACCTATATTGAGGTAAGCACAAACTGTTTTATCCATACACCTCTGAGGTCTCTGGAAACTCTCTGGAATGGCTCAGACAATGGTCAGCCATCATTATGATTATGGAACAGTCGTATGATCCCTCTACTCGGCTGCAATACCAGGCCGTGTACAGTATTCTTATGGAGGATGGAAAGAGCAAGGCTCTTCTCCTGAAGACAAGACTGAAGGAGGAGGAAGTAAGCATGAGGAAAGAGTTCCTCCATGTGGCTAAGAGGCGATTCAAGGATGAATTGAGAAGACGGCCCGTACAAGCTCAAGTTGCAGCAGCGGTGGCTGGAGCCAACTATTTTGGTAGATAAATAAAGTGGGAATACGTTGTAGCTGATAGGGAAAAGTGGGGATAGGATAGGGAGAGAGATACAGGGTTACAGAGAGACAGAGAAACAGAAAGACGAAAAGACTCATGGACAGCGAGAAGCAGAAAGATAGAGAGAGGAAATGACAGAGAGACAGTGACACCAGAGCTTACTGACCAACATTCTGACTTTTATTTGTCCAGGTTCTATTGACACTCGGAAGCTGTCAGCTCAAATTTATATATCGCGCTCATTTCGCTGCAGGAGAGCGAGAGGGAGATCTTTGCCGGCCTCATCAAAAACAGCTGTTCTCATTTCATACACCGCCGAGCATAATGGTGGCCAAGATCTCACACTATCTCGGTAGAAGTGACTCTGCCTGCCTGTCTCTCTTTCTCGCTCTCCTTGGCCCTTCCCGTTACCTACTCCCTCTCCTCTTTTCTATGCTGCTCACAGATCACCCGACCTCGCAAAACACTCGTCGTCCTCGGCTCTTTGACCCCAAATCCTCTCCGCTTTCCACTCTGCCATATTCTTTTCCTCTTACTCTTTGTTTACTTTTCGGAATCAGCACCACGATAAATCGAAGATCCTCCCGCCATGTGTGCGTGGCAGGAGGCCTTCTGTTCCGCTCATAATCGTTTATGAATGAGACAGCCGCCATCTAGGGATCGTTATTATTCAATTAACGATGGGGGAGCAGGGTCGACTCTTGTTCTATGCTCTCATTCTTTGTGTCTCTGTCTCTCTGTCCCTGTTCCCATTAGTTTACAACCCATCCCCCTGTCAGTAGCAACGACATGGCGTAACATCTACCTTTATGGCACTCATTAGCAGTGACGAATAGCCCATAAATATCGGTCTTTTTGCAGACTTTTACTGCCCCCAATGTTCAATCAGTCAGGCTGCAAACAACCATATTTGACTTTCTGACTTTTCAAAACTTTTTGCCAAGAAATAGGCTCCCCACGCTTTTGATTTCCCAGGCAAAGAAATTATGCAAACAGAGCCGGGCCGACGTTTCGTGCAGAGACCAAAGCCATAAGTCGGGGAGAGAGAGAGTTTTGAACAGAGAAGGCAGTGAGATACAAAGTGAGGATCTGCATATGAAGTTAGGTATTTGTGAGGGGAGAACTGGTTTGGTAAGAGGATATAGGAGGCGTGTGACTCCCGGGAGCGACTGACTACTGTCTCACTGTCTATGTTATTGTCACTGACACTTGAGTTACTCCTGGTTCTCTTATCTTCAGTCTCTCCTCGACAAAATAGCGTGTTCTTAATATACTAGCAGAAAAAATGGCCCAAGCCCGACACAAAGTTAGAGCCTCTCTCAAAGCTATTTTGGTAAACTTCTTCTACAACGATCATGGTCTGAGAGTACCGGTATGATCAATTGAGCCCGAAAGCTGGAGGCCCTGTACCCGGTATATATGGGGATAGACCGGCGCGAGATGGTACTAGCGTGAGACGGTAAATAGCTCTGCACCGATCTAGGAAACGACTTTAGAGCAAAATGATGCTTTGCAAAGTTGTAGATTTTGGCATGGGCTACAACCTGTTCTGGAAAGTTGGCCGAAAAATGGTGTTTTGGATCTGAAAATTCAGTCGGAGTGCTCTGTTTCTTCTGGTCTGCTGTCTCTGTCTCTATTTTCTTATTATCATCATCTCCTTACATACTGTTGATGTTTAGAACATTTTATCGTCCATTGTGTCTTTTCCTTCCGATGTGCACACTCTATGACATTGATCAGCCCCCGTATCATTCCCGCTCTCCCCGAGAAAACGACCTGCCATGACAGTGAATGGCTCGTTTCACGCATCGACAAGCTTTCAATCTTTTTCGATAAAAAAGGGTTCCCTTCTAGAACATTCTCAGCATGTCTCTCTGTGTTCAATGAATGTCAAATAGGCCTACTTCCTGTCCCCCTTGAGGCGTTCCTCATTTTCAATGGATGGAGCTGGCAGAGATTAGATGAGACAGAGAGACAGTGACAGGGAACAGGCCCTCGTCTTGCAAACAGCCCTCTAATAAATCACCCTCAGTGACAGCCTCTGTTTGTGGCAATTGGCCCAAGGAGCCTGATGGGTCACGTGTTGAACTTGAAATTTTAGGCGCCCTATCATCATCGAGAATCTGACCTTTTGTAGTTCGATCTTTGGGTTTTCTTTCCTTTAAAGAGACAGGGACACGCCCCCTCACTGTCCCTGTCTCTGTCTCTCCTGAGTGGGAGAAAGTAATTAGAGTCTTCCTGATTGGAACGGAAATCCCGAGTGACT
This sequence comes from Oscheius sp. JU75, assembly GCA_037178855.1. Classification (NCBI taxonomy): domain Eukaryota; kingdom Metazoa; phylum Nematoda; class Chromadorea; order Rhabditida; family Rhabditidae; genus Oscheius; species Oscheius sp. JU75. Next base: position 350,722 of record JASJZC010000006.1, on the reverse strand, counting down.
CTCTCTCTCTCTCTCTCTGTGTCTCTCAACCACGTGTCTTCCTTTGCAACTCTTTCAGTATGATCATCAGATCTGTATCCGTCAATTTCCTATTCATTGGTAGGAAATCGAACTGGCTCTGTTAATATGACTTTCTCTCTGTGTTATCCCTTCTGTTTAGCCTGTACCGTTGGATTCTCTCTTGAGAAGTTCTTTTTTTAAACTTTGTGTGTGGATTCCGGTTCTGTACTGACTAATTCGTTCGGACTCATCCTGAATCCCTGCTTAAGTGGTCAAAATAACATCGTTAGTTTCCTATCCTCGAATTCTCAGAGTACTGTTGTCCTTGGCAAGCACGTACCCTGCATTTCACTCTATCTCTCCCTCACGATTATTCACAACTCTTTACGGGTACTGAGCATTATGTTTCGTACTGTCATGATCTTAAGAAGTAGCTTGTCTCTGTCATTTTTATTACGACTTCCAATAGCAGCTAGATTCTCTTCCCAGCCTCTAGATGCCCGATTGTTTGACTGCTCCTGTCTCTCTTCATTTTCTCACAATCCAGTACTCTAGTCATTAGTCTCATAGACATAAACTATTCCAAATGGTGCTCATTTTTTACTGTTCTTCCGGGCGCCCGCTGTCCATATCTCTCTGCTTCTCCTCACTGACTCTTGACCGTATTCTCGAAGACGGTCCTTTGAAGAAACTAGTAAGTGCCTAGCGACTACAGCTTCTAGTCGTCCTGTAGAGCTTCCAGGATGGATTCCATTGGCTAGAGAGAGACGGGGCTTCTAGAGTGTAGGCAAGTCGGAGAGTGAGTCGCTTTCAGACTGCTAGTTGTCAGAGTACTCGTCGAGGACTTGTCGAAGCACGTCAAAAGAAGCTTCTAGACAGAGAGACAGAGATAGATACTGCGGTCAAGTAGACTACCAAGAGAGATATTAACAACTGGACGGAACAGGGTAGACTACTGGTGAGAGATAGAACAAACTGTCCTGTCTCTCAGTCTCCTCCCCATCGAATCCAAACCAATTTGTTCCCCATCACCCTCTGCAAACCTTCTTCCCCTCCTTCTTTCAAACTTTGGCCCTCCATCTCGCCTTCACTCTGTTTTTATTGAGCCCCCACGCGTCGTCCCGAGGCCCAAGCGCTCTAGTCCTCCGCCTCGGGAAGACTTGTCTTCGCCCTCCTGCTTATTGGGAATCTTAAAACATTTCAACCCTTTTTTAGACATCCCTTTAGATAAAACCTATGCTTTGTTCCGATTTTTAGTTCATAAAATAGGAAAACTTCTAAGCAAGTTGCCTTAGGAATCCAAACCCGGAAGCGCAATTTCGACCCGACATTCAAGTTGGTAAACACAATTGGTTTTTGGAACGGGGGCAGTAGAGGGGGAAGCTTTGAGGATCCGAGCTCCCTGAGGGGATCACGAGAGACAGAGAGAATTGAGTGCGTGTGTGACGGCGGAGCTTTTGCAACATGTTGCTTCCAATTCGCTTTTGTGTGAAAATGTTTGAGTTTTGTCTGAGAGACAAAGAGACAGAAACAGAGAGACAAAAAGACGGAGAGACAAAGAGACAGAGAGACGAAGAGTCAAAGAGACAGAGTGTGACACCCTCACCCTTGCAAAACTCCAAATCCTAATCTAATCCTTCTTTTTCTTCCCTTCCTGGCTTCGCACATTGTTGTAGTGATGATCTAATTTATGTCATTTCAACATTTTTTGACGTGTGCTCTCTGATTGACTTCACTTCTCCAGCGCGCAAGAGCAGAATTGCCTCATTTCCTTTTCTCGCGTGCTGTCTCTCTCTCTCTCTCTCTTTTTCTGGGCTTGAATCATAAACGAGAGCTGATAAGAGTTCTTTCAGGCAGCAGGCAACTCCTCGACTGGCAGCATGACTGGTGAGTCCTGGAGAGACAGAGACAGAGAGACTTTTACCTTTCCAGGACACTGGAGCTACTGTGACGACGACGAGAACGGACCCTGCAAATGGCCTACCGGAGATCATCAGTCCCCAATTGACATCGATCTGAGTTCTGTCTCTCGTATGGATACTGTGGACGGCATCAAGTTCGTCAACTACGAGCGTCCTCTTCAGGGAGAGATCGTCAATAATGGTCATTCCGGTGAGTCTGTTTGCCAAAAAGCTGTCTCTTTGACTCACTTCAAGTTCAAACAATGCGTTTGATAAAATCGCCGACTCATGTAGTTAGAACCTTCTCGAAACGGACAGGAAGAGACATGCTTTCGGTCCGGGTGGGCTTATCAGAGAATCTGCTCATTTATGGCAGCTGCTACCAGGGGAACACGGCAAAACAGAGAGACAGAAATACCGAGAGGCAGAGAGACCAAACTGAAACTTTATTTTCAGTCCAAGTAATCCCCGAAACTCGCTCCGAACACCCAGAAATCTATGGTGGTGGTCTGGATCAGGTCTACCGACTCATCCAGTACCACTTCCATTGGGGAGGACACGACAATGAGGGATCCGAGCACACCATCGGAGGTCTACAGTACGCTGCCGAGCTCCATCTGGTTCATCAGGGAACAGAGGACCCTTCGAAGTTGGCCGTAATCGGTGTCTTCTTGAAGCTGGACAAGGAGGGACTTGCCTTGTCTGACGAACAAGCCGTCTTGGAAAAACTCAAGAATCCGAGCGCGACTACTCAAATCACGAATGTGACCTTGAACGAAAAGTTGCCAAAGAATCTGAGATCGTTCTGGCGCTACAATGGAAGCTTGACTACCCCACCGTGCTCGGAAATTGTCACATGGACAATTTTCACTGAACCTGTGGGAGTAACTCATGAACAGGTGAGTCTTTTTTTCTCTCAGTCTCTCTGTCACTCTGTCTCTCTCAAATAACTCATTTTCAGCTCGAACTCTTCCGCAAGGTCGAAGATCACCACTGCAAGCCAATCCAGCGCAACTTCCGTCCCGTCCAGCAGATCAACGACCGTACTGTGTACCACTACGTCGCCAAATAGACAAAGCCCCCTCCTGTCCCATCCACACATTCCCACAAAACTTAACTCTGTGTCAAAGGTTCCCAGTTGTCAAATTACATAGGTTCTGTAGCAAAAAAAGTGTGTAAGAAATATACGTGGTAATAAATTCTTTTTATGCTATATACAGTTTTTGGTCACAGATGCACCTAAGATTGGGCCGTGAGAGAGGGAGAGAGAAGACATAGTTTCAAGGCAAGAAGGTCCCGTGTGGAATGTATTGGTAAAAGTTGGCGGGAAGTCAGAAAAGCTTCCCGTCGTTATCGAGGAGGAGGAGAGGTGGAGATCAGCTAAGGAAATAGGAAGAGGAGGAAGAGGGTCAGGGGCCGCACTGTTCCATGTCCAGTTGTCGGTAGGATTGGTACTTTTTGTACTGTTCGAAGTGGTACTGCCAGTCTTGAATGTACTCATTCTGCCACTTGTCCATCTGCTGCTTCCAGAGGAGGTAGGGGTCTCCGACGTCGGCTGGAAAGGGAATATAGCTTTCTATCTCTCTGTCCCTCCTTCTCTGTCTTTCTGTCTCTTACCAGTAGCTGCCATCAAGTTCGGCAAGTGAGCTTTCCAAAAAGCACAGAACTTCCTCCTCGGCCCATGTCCGGTCTTCTTGGCCCCAGCCATGTAGTCCGGTTCCACCGTCATGTTCATGTACTCCATACTCTGTGAGTTATACTTTGGCCATGGGTCTGGAGTATATGTCCCGTCCTCATTCTTGTTTGGATCTCTGAACACTCTCGTTTCGAGAGAGACTACCCTGCTCACCCCGTCCTGGCAAAGTTGGCCCAATAGCGCATAAATCGACTGCTCAGCTCTTGTTCCTCTGCTGTATAGTTGAACTTCTTGTTGTAAGGCTCTCCGAAGATGAAGTTAATCTCGTAGCCATGCAGCACACCCATCCAGTGCGGCCATGTCTGAGCTGTGGCTCTGAAAAGTTTCAGCCCTTGGGATAGAGCAAACAAAATGAACCTGTGAGTGAAATAGTAGTAATAGGTATCTCCGCCATGTTTTGTATGGGCCAGAGCCATCTCGTTGACATTGCAAGTGAAATGATAATCACCGAGCATCTTCTCCATAGCGTCCATCCAATCGTAGGGGGTGACTGGAAGAGTATGAGTCGAGAGAGACATAGAGGGAGAAAGACAGAGGGACGTAGAGACAGTGAGAAAGAGAGACTCACCCGGAAGATTCGCTGGCTCATACTCATGCAGAATCGAAGCCAAAGCTAGACTGTTCTTCTGCATAGCTCTAGGAAGAAGATCCATGACCGCCTTCAGCCATGTAGTCCTATCCGGGATGAAATCCAGCTTTGTGAAGAAATCCTTGACCGGGAAGATGCTCTGGAAATCTATAGTTAATTGGAATCTGGTAGTCACTTACAGTCAGTTGGTAGACAACAAAGTACATGCTTTCATCGTAATTGCTTCCAGCCAACAGTTGTGTCTTTTTGAAGTTGCCCTGTCGGAGACTGGTGGCAGCGTTTTCGACTAAGAAATCACCGTCAATCACTGCTACCCATGGGAAGTCGGCAAATTCGCGGACCGGGGCCCATTCGTTCTCTCTGGAAGGGTTCAGTTGGGAAACTATAAGACTGTCTCTATCTCTCTTGTATCAAGTTCAGTACCTCAAAAAGCAAAAAATGTGGGAAGCAATTGACACTCGTATCATCATTTGGAGAATGCTACAAGCAACATATACTTCTCTTCACTCTCGCGCCGAAATTATACGAAACAACCCATTTTGGGGCTGGCCGTCCCTTTTCGACGCTGACCGGACTCGAACCGACCTCGTGTGTGCCGCAACCAGGAACTTGGCACTGCGCCAAGCGAGCATTGGCCGTCTGCCAAGAGAAAGAGAGACACGTACCTGATCAGCTCGGAATCGGATCTCAGGAAACAGTCGAGAGCTTTGTCGTAGTCTGGACTGTCAAGACTCATATTTCCGCATCTCATGGCATTGTAGAGGATGACCGTCTTGGCTAGGGCAATGTCCCGTGGTTCTATGGCCCAAGGGGCTGTAGAACTGCCTGACTGGATGATGGCTCGCTGGAAAAATGGGACATTTCCGGTGGATATATTGCCTCTGTACTCTTACTGAACTGGGGACCTACTGTCCCCGTCTCTTGTCTCCCGCTTGACTACTGTACTTGTTCGGTCCGAAATTCTGACTTTCTCCCTCATCCCAGTCTTCACTCATATTCTCTGACTATCTTTTTCAGTGCCTCTACTCATTCCTATACTACTGTTCTGCACTGAACTCTTTGAACTTCAACTATCTCTCAAACTTAGAGAACTAAATGCTCCTGACTGTCTCTCTCCCCAAAGCTATTGACATACTTTGTGACTCTCTGTTCCGGTCCTTACTCAGCTATTCTGCTCCAAACTCTCAAGCCATATGAAGTTTGTCACTGGTCTCTCTCCCAGCCTCAGAACAAAAAAAACCATCCTTACCTGAAAGTACGGCGTGCTCTTTTCACTCAGCATGTGCATGTTGACGCTGGCCGCGCCAGCTGACTCTCCAAACAGGGTAATGCAGTCCGGATCGCCTCCGAATTTGTCGATGTTCTTGTGCACCTAAACTATGGGTATAGTCAAAAAGCCATCCTCCAGCAGTCTACAGTTCAGGGAAAGCAAAAGATTTCTGCACGCGACGGGACTCGAACCCGCATTTCCGGATTGGGGGTCCGGCGCCTTCGCCTTTAGGCCACGCGTGCTACAGAAACTATCTTTGGAACTAGAAACATACTTTAGAAGTTATCCCCGAAAGTTAGAGCAGAGCTCGCTTCGGAGAAAGTCTTGACTTATCGAAAAGCGCGCCCGGACTTGGATGACTCATCAAGGGGGCATGTACTCACCCATTTCAGAGCCACCTGCTGGTCCCAAAGACCCATATTTCCTGGTGCTTCAGGTCGTCCGAGGTAGAGGAAGCCGAGGACGGAGACTCGGTAGTTCATAGAAACCAGTATGATGTTCTCCTCACTGAAAGAGTATGAGTCAAGGAGAGCATGAGTCGCGTGGGAAAATGGGGTGTTCTCTCAACGAAGGGTGGTTATAGAGGTCATAATCATAGGGACGGAGTGAGAGACAGTCGAGGAGCTAGTACTAGCGGTGGAAACAGGAACAGAGAGACAGTCAGGTGCCACCATGGGCCAGAAGTGGCCGGAGAACAGGCGACGACAGTCAGTGCGCGAAAGTCATGTCCATACCCAGAGGAGGACAGAACTACTTCTGAACAAGTGGGGAATTTCAAATAGAGACAGAGAGTACCTCAGACTGAAGAGTCACAGGACAGTCAGAAGTGGTCCAACAGAGTCAGGGAGGCTCATACATGGTGACAGTGACTGTCAGCTGCCAACTGGTTCAAACAGAGAGTCACAGGGGATCAGAGCTTATAGACAATGAGACTCATCGAGAGAAACAGTGACAGTTTCACCGGTCGTAAGAGTCAAGATTTGGTAGGAAAGTATCACAAAAGAGTAGTCGACTCACACAGGCAGTGTCCTCCCATCATAGACATCCAAAGTGGATGTCCCGCTCCAGAAACCTCCTCCATAGATCCAAACCATGACTGCGAGCTTTTTCGTTGGATCCAGCTTTCCGGGGATAAAAATATTCAGGTAGAGACAATCTTCAGATAGTGGGGTGTTGGCATTCCACATGGTGGCACCGTAAAATTCACCGAAGTAGTTGTCGTAGCTCTGGAAAGTATAGGGTAGAAAGAGAGAGAGAGAGAGACAGAGACAGTACCTGAACACAAGAGTTCGGTTGTTTTGTCGCGTTTAAAACTGTCCTCCATGGTGCCTTCAGCTTCGGTTTTCGAAACCTAAAGTGATTTTTTTTTTGTTTTCAACGCATCCCCTGCCATCTGGTCCAATGAGTGTGTACTAATTGAAAGCGTTATGGCTTTGTTTATATGCCTTTCACGCGTTTATTTTTAGGCTATACCCCCAATAAACATACAAAATCTTACCTTAGATTCCCTACTGGTGGCTCGGCATAGGGAACTCCTAAAAACTGAGTCAAGAGCTTGCCATTTGGAGAGGCAACCTCCTCTCCTTGTAACGGTGACCCGTCGTGGAGGTAAATGATGTCCGCTCCCCGAACCTTTAAGAGAATTGTCTCTCTGACTCTCTGTCTCCAACTGACCTGCAACACCAACAAAAGATGCAGCAGCAGGGGCGTCAGTGTCTTCATTTCTTGAAAAAGTAGTTCTAGAGATCGGGTTCACTTCATTTCCTCCCAGAGATCTGTTGACGCGACAGAGTAGATCAAACAGATTCGGGTCCGTGTGGGTGTCCGCGTTCTTTCTCTGTCGACCTCTGTCCCTCTCTCTCTTCTCTTTTCTGTAATACGGGTCTTGAGTTACAGAGATCTTGACAGAGAGAGAAAAAGCGACCCGCTTTGAGGTCATAAACTCGGCCGAAAGACACATGTTCTCAGGGTAAATAGTCTCTTTCTCTCTATCCCGATGATCAAAGTCAAGAGAGTAGGTCAATACAGAACAGGGTGGTTCAGATTTGATGTTCAGACCCCTCCAAACTTAAATTTCGTAAGAGAAAAAAGGAAAGTCGAAGCCGGGAGTCGAACCAGGGACCTTTGAATAGCAGACCAAAATTCTAACCATTAAGCCATCGGGAACAAATCGCAGCTAGTTTTTAAAAAACATCAATCCGGTTCTGTCACTGTCAGTACTCTATTGAAAAAAATGAGAGGATTGGACAAGCTCAACTAAAACCCAGATGAGCCGGATGGAGCTGCATAATGAAACCACGCACGTGTTGGACCATTACATAAACACACGTGCTTTAAACTTTTCTCCTACGATTAGCCGGCCCTCCTCTCTGGCCAGCCTAGTGACATAAGATATGATGGTGGAGACAGATGACAGCCCGAGGAAATGATGGATTTTGCGGTTTAGGCGTCGGTAGACTTGAAAATAGGATGACCTCCTCAATAGCTCTGGTAGCTTTATAAAGGTCTTTAGCTCTCAATGAGCGACTCACACTCTAATGATGGGGTAAATAGGAGCTTATTTTTAAAAAAAGAAGAGAGAGAGAAGGACGGAGTGAGATAAAGAGACAGAGAGGAACACGCGAACATTAAAATGATAAACAAGTGACAGTTTTTGTCGGACACTAATCGGATTTCTTTCCGAGACTCAACGAGACAAACTGGATGAGACACCCCCTACCTTTCGACTAATTGACTCTGATGTGAGGAACGACCAAAAAGTTCCGAAAAAAAAACTTTTGGTCTGGAGCGGGAGAGGGCATTAGTGCCATTCATTAGAAATGTATTGGATCATAAAATGGGCCCAGGCACCCTGATGTCAACTTCTCGCCATTATCATAATTAAATGAGCCGGAAAGAGTAGGCCAATAGCCCAAAAAATGAGGGACAGGATTTGGGAAGCTTGTGGAAAGGACAGAAGAATCGGATGACAGTTAAGAGTCTATGAGTATGAGTCAAAAGACAGTTCAGAGATTGTCTGGTTTGATCCAGCTTGGATTACGTGAAGAGAGTATAAGTCAAGATAGTAGTACTCTCAAAAAACTGTCCTTGCTCCAGAGATTTATGATTTAGAGAGTCAAGTAGATAGTAGTATGGGTCAAGCGGACCGTACTGTTGTTAGAGCGAGTGAAAAGTATAGGTCAAAAGACGATCACAGTATCAGACTCTGATGCCAAAGGGAGTCCAGAGACAGTGGTATAGGACAATCGCAGACCACTGTCTCTGAGAGACAACGAGATTAGGGAAGAGTTTGGGTCAAGAGACTGTCATTGGGTAAAGGTTCAAGTTCCAAGCGTACTGTCCTTCGAGACTAGGTATGAGTCAAGAGGTCCAGATTTCAGAGAGAGCCAAAGAGAGTAGATGTTATCTTTTCTGAATCAGATTTATTCCACAAATGTCACTGTCCGCGTCACAAATCCACTGGACACAAAAGTATCTCTCTCTCACTCCTTATAATCCAAAAGCAGCCCGTAATACCTCAGCTCGTTTTCATCTCAGCCGCCTGTGTGTCTCTTTCATGTTGTAAACCCGGAGGGGAGAGAGACAGAGAGGGAGCATGACGAGAAAAGCAACGATCACAATATACGAACTGATTCGAGAGAGTTGTTTTTGTAGACTGGTCACACTTTCTAACACAACCCGGTCGCGGGCAGTGAGCGAGAGACAGGCAGAGGGCAAATTATCGAATTTTTGGAGAGGAGAGTGAACTTTGGGGTCACATTGAGTCAAATCTACCCTCACAGAGGCAAGATAGCAACAGAGAGTAAGAGACAGGGCAATAGAATTGGAGGGTCAGGGAATCAGTCTAGGACAGCTCAAGAAAGAAATGTGTTCTTCAGGTTGACTCATACCTAAGAAAGAGGAACAGAGACTGGAAGTAACTCTCTTTTCCGATGACAGAACGAGAGAGAGAAAGAAACGGAGAGTCAGAGAGCGACAGAGTCAGAGAGAACTGAGTCAAGAGTTCTCTGCCAGATCCAAAATAACAAAAAGTCTCTATAGAGTCAACAGTCTATTAGTCATTGAATAGTGTCTAAACCAAAGTATCTAATTTACTAATAAAGAGATATTGTTCCGTGACGGAGAGACAGAGTGAGAGTCATAGTTTGAACAAGGAACAGAACTGAACAGTCAAAGTGAGAGTCCTGTCTATCTGACTCTGTCTTTTTGGAAAGATACTGTCTGTCTCCCTGTCCATATGTCTCTCTGCAATATTATTAATTGAATGAAGGAAAAGGGACAGAGATGAGACATCTTTTTGACTCATACTGTCCTCAAATCATCTATTCAGTATCTTTATCCAAAAAACTGTTCTGCAATCCAAGGATACTTCTTCATGGCTTATTGTTCTCACAGTGAGAAACAGAAAAACTAGACAGAACTCCAAAAAAATCTCCTGATCATTTTCAACCAGATCATTCAGGAACTTGGTTCTGGTTTGGTTCTTGTGTGCTGCAACGGAAAGCACTATCCATTAGCCACAGTTCAATAAAAGCACTTGTAATTATTGGTTGTTTCCAACTGTCCAGCTTCTTCTAATTGCTGAGATACATCAATAAAAGTTTCTTTTAGATATTTGTAACTGCAATTAGTGCCTAGAGGAAAGTATGTTCCGTGTAAATAACCGTCAGTTTTCCTGGGTATCCGGGGTTCAAAGGAGAGAAACTACTGGTGAAAGAGTTCAGATGAGAGAGAGAGGGTATGTGTAATCAATGACCCACATTTTCAGATCATTAAATGGGTCGAGAGACAATTGAGTCACACTAGATTCTGGTTGTAACCCATCTGAAGACCCAATGGGTTTGAAATGTGGGGAGGGGAAATGAGAATCATAGAAAAACTGCTAAGAACAATGCAGGTAGTTGGTTGTGGATGCTCTCAAATACGAAAAGGCTGCTGCTTCCCTGCCCAAGTGGCTCAAGCAAACAAAAAAGATCGGATGAGGGAGAGACAGAGAGATAGAAGGGTTGGTTTAACTCGGATCAGTCGATTAATTCTCGACTACATGCGTTCTGGAGATCTTATCGAGCTGTCGGATGGGAAAAAAGAGGAAGTTCAGAGAGGACGAGAGAGAGAGACAGAGTAGATCCCTCTCTCTGCCTCAGAGAGTGATCCGATCGATTCTTGTCACCTGCTAGCCGATCTCGAGTCGAGAGCGAAAGAGAGAGTCAAGAATAGTCGTCAGAAGTAGTCAGAACCATTAGATCTCTGTCTCTCCGGCCCTCTGTCCCTCTGTCTCTCCGTCTTTCTGTCTCTCTGTCTCCATCTCTGTTTTTCTGCCTCTCTGTCTCCTACGTCTCTCAGTTCAGTTCCCAGTTGACTCCGACTACTCTCTGACCGATTGACAAGCATGACAACCACAGCCGCGTTCCCAAGACGAGACGAAAAAAGCAGTGTCAGGACAGTGCGATTGATCAAGAAGAACGACGACAGCGACCGCCTTGACTCATTTATCAGGGAACGATTTGCAGAGAGAGAAGAACACATGTGCTACCTGGATCTACGTCATCCAGTTCGCGGACTGACGCGGTAAATCAGGGGATGATTGGGTGAGCGGGTCAGAGAGACTCCGAGACCTGTCCGAAGTCTCAGAACCGCAACTAGAGGGCGTGAGCTCTACTAACTGTCATTTACCGTTCAGTAATCAAAAAATTGTTTGCATCAGGGAGCCCTTTGCACTTCTGCAAAGTTCAGTCCACTCTGAAAGGAAGGAAATGTCACTTGATCTCCTAATCGAGCTGCGGCCACTGCAACCTTTCCTTCTTTGTTCCAGAGACCCAATTTGACGAGCATACATACGCAAAATAGGCTGGAAGCGAACTTTAGGAACTGGAGAGAGCTTGAGTAGAGTCCAGCTTCTCTTTTCGTAGTCGCCGAGCCGGAAAGGGAGATGACATTTGCAGATACTCCCGGCACCAATTAACCCATCTCTCTCTCTCTACCAGTGATCATTCCGGTTCCAGTTACCAGAGCTTTCTGACGTTTTAGGTGTTCTGCTTGCAGAGCAACGTGGCTTAATTACTGGTAATCCTCCTCCCTCTTCCAGAGGAATTGGGTTCTTGGCTGGTTGTTGGTCTTATTTCCTGCAAGGCTCTCTGTTGCTCTGCCTCTCATACCAAACAAAAACCTCAAACCCTTTATAAAGCGAGTGTCTCATTATTGCGCCCAAGCGCCCAAAGTTGGTGCGCACAGTTCAAAAAATTTGGCGGGAACGCCAAAAAAGTTGATAAACTCGTTATTTTTACGTTTTGCTGTAGGCTTTTAGCTCTCGTATGCTGCTTATTACAATGAGCGTGATAAAATGAAATAGACCAAACCAAAAAGGGAAGAAATGGTCAGAAATAGCTTATTTATGATATTTCGAAGCGTTACTCGCATTTATACAGCCCAATTTTATACTCTTTTTTTCTTGTATGTAATATGTCCACATGATTATGAAGTAGTGTTTTAACACATTAAGAGCTACAAACGTCGACAAAAATGGCAGAAACTCTGTTTTCTTGAAGCTTTAGAATTAAAATCGTCTGAATGGGGGAAATAAGGTAGATTCGCGCCAAAGTGTGTCGTAGCCAGACAATCTTTTTAAGAAGATCCGTTTCAATTCTATGAAGGGGCTAAACCTTCATATTGTAGAATTACCGAAAAAGGTGTTTTCAAAACGTTCGCAGAAAATAGGGCCCCAGCCAGAGCCCTATTTCCTCGCAAAAAGCAGTATTTGTCCCTCAACCACTCTTGAAGCTACTTCGGTAAACTCGTTCTACAACGATCATGGTCTGAGGGTACCGCTGGTACGATTAATTGAGACCGGGAGCAGCGCCCTATATATATGGGGGATTGTCTCATCGACCAACCTATAAAATGGAAACTGTATACTCTAACTTTTGTTCTTTAACACCTCTTCTTTAATGGGATTGAACTTGCCCTACTAAATTTGACACATTCAGCTGAGTAGCAGATTGTCTTATGTTGAAAGACTGCCATTTCGGCAATGAATTTTGGTCGAACTTCGGATGGAACGAACAGAATTGTAGTCGTCCTTCTAGAACATAATTATCTGCTCGTGAATTAGTGCTTAGTTCATTCGGTTCAAATTCGAAGCTTGTCCGGAGCTGTTGGTCGAAGAGACAAAAAGGCAGAGAGATCTTTCTCTTTCTTCCGTCCCAAGTGCATCCGAAATCCAGTCTCTCACATCCTTACTCTTCATCCTGTAATAGAGCTTTCAAGGCTTTTCGGTCCTTTCCCCTCCTCCTTTCAAACACAGAGCTCTGGAATACTTCCGTCAACTGCAGCAGACATCTGAACCACCGCCCTCTCACTTTCTGTCTCTCCCTCTCCTTTGTGGAAAGACAACTTCCCTGTCCCCTGTCTCTCCATCCAGAGTTGATGAACTCTGTTGACGTTTACGTAAACACTGGAAGCTGGAAGTTAATCCCTTGGAGTGGGAGCGAGCTCATTTGTTTGGTCATCAAAGCGGGGGTAAGGGAACTCATCACTGCGAAGTAAGGAAGACTTTCTAACCTGTTTTGGAATTGAAAACGCTGGTAGGACCCATGTTCAGACAAGTTTTCAAACATCTGAAAAAAACTTTTTGACCTCTTTTGTCCTCAATTTCACGGTCCCGTAGAACTCCAATTCATGTTCCGTTTTCTAGCAGAGAACGGAGTTTTCTAATCTGATTTCCACTTCGGCGGAAAACTTCCGCAAAAGTTTTGTCCACCTTGGAGACAGAGTGAGAACACTCTTTCTCTCTCTCCAGCCCTAATATTAGGCATCCAGCAGCCCTATTTGTAGTCCCTTGCGTGAAGTTTGGCTCTTCCTCTTCCTTCCAATCACAATCCAAAAGTTGTGGACAAAAATCACTTCTTGACAAGGATGACTTGACTGGTTTCTCGTCCGTCACTCCAACCAATTACACCCTCTTCTTTCCGGGAAGTCATGGGGCAAAAAATGAATCAAGACCCAATTGATGTGAGCTGAGAAAACAAGTCAATCATACGGGTAGTTTCCTTGAGAAGCTAATGAGCCTGTTTATAAGGGGGAATAGATAAGTGGCCCTGTCTCTCTATCTCTGTCTATCGTCGAACATTGCTCCAGGCACGGAGCTTCAGCTCTTCTCCAAGAATTGTAACCGGACACTTTCTGATTTCCATGTCTGCAAGTGCACTTCTGATCTTGGATCTCACTTACTATATTCATCTCCCAAGATTGTAGTCAATTAGCTGCCCTCCCCCAGTTGTATTTTACCTTCTTGTAGTTTTAAGTGATCTCCGGTTCCAAATGTCTTCCGCTTCATGGATTCTGATGTTAGCTCGAATTTGATAACATCTTGAGTATCTCATGAGCAAAATATTCACTTTTTTTGACAACAACAGTGATCAGCATAGTGTTTTCATTCCCTTGAATGGATGCATGTCTTCAAAATTAAAGTGCGCGTGTTCAAGCATACAAAATCCAATAAAACAGGACTTAAATAATGAGAAATCTCTGTCACTCTGTCTCTTTGTCTCTCTGTCACCCTATCTCTCTGTTTCTTCAAAGGATCATATAATCCCATGTACCGTTAGTGCATTCAAATCACCCAATGATTTGTCTTTTGATAAGGGCACATTATGGGATCTGATGGGATTATGAAACTTCATCATTTTGTACAACATATTGTACAAAAGAGCCATAATAAGCAAAAAGGGAGTGCACTGGCCTCACCTCACTCTCAGTCTTCTCGCTTTGACTACAGTTTTTGTTCAGTGTCCCTTAACCCCAATAATCTCTTCCATAAAGGATAGTGACCACCCACCCTTCTCCAATATCTCTTTCACTAACAGCACATGATTCCATTTTGCGTCATACCACACTCTAACCCCATGAACACAAACAACTGTCAAACAGCCTGCGACTGACAGAAGGAAGCCTCTGATCTGGCCAGAAATCTAACAATAAGGTGGGTGTTACGGCTACAACCAAGCCAATTTGCTTCCTATGTATAGCAGGCAGCTTTCCGCTTTTCAACCTCCCTTCAGAGCTCAAGGAGCAGTGTTCCGCCTCTGGAAGGGAGCACAAAGCCGTTGTGTGTTGGGCCCGTACACTTCTGCTGGTCTGACGTCATGGTTCTTGGCAGAGAGTCGGATTCTGATCCAATTCCGTTGTCCTTCTGAACTGGTCGACTCACTGGATCAGAGGACTGACTCTGAGAGTTCACTAGGCTCAAACTCTCACCTTCTGCAGTAGTTCCAATTGTCTTGGTAGATCAGAAGACTTGACTGACTATTTCTGTACTTTCTTGGCTTTGTTATAGACACTTGTCTGTATTCTCAGTTCTGTTGTTCGTGGTCTGATCTGGTAGTCCCATTAGACCAAAGGACTTACTGCTAGATTCCACTGACTCGCACGACTCATACTCCCGACTCATTCTGTTGTTCCGGTTGTCTCCTTAGATCAGTAACATGCTTCTCCAATTTTATTGTAAGAAAGTCTGTTTTGATCAGGTTGACTCTCTAGATTTACAGACTGACTCTAAGAGACCGTCCATTCTCTCTACTCACACAGGTGTACCAGTTATACCGTACGGAAACTGTGCTGAAGAGTCAAGAGATTTCAGATCGTTATTCAGATCAATTCAACCTAATTAGATAGGTCTCAAGACAGAGAGAGATAGTGAAACGTCGATTCAGAGATGCCTGCCCAGATCCAGAGAGCCTACTGTCTCTGTACTCTCCTAAGTGAGGAATGAATAGTTTGTAGCCTATCAGTCCGTTCCAGATGTTCATTCATGTCCCTACGCTCTCACACCAGCTAATCTCTTGTTCTTACCCTTTCCGTAATTTCTGATCTGTGAAAATTCTGGCTAAGCACATCCTTTGACATTCGGCTCCCAGATACGAAAAACAAGTGATGTGAGGTATTCCCTCCGTCTCTTTGCCTAAGGTAATTGGAATTCTTGTCCCCTTGTCCAAACTCAGAAACGGTACAAAGCTCAGATTTTTGCAAAGTTCAGTAACCCTAATATAATCCCATTAACACCCAATTATCTCTTCTTCCACCCTCACTTTTCTGCGAATCTGTGCAGGGAGATAATCATGGCTGTCATCACTTTGGGTTCAATGTTTTCTAGACACTGATCAGCTAAACAAGGTCCGGTGTAGACAATTCCTCGAAATGGGAGGGAAACTACGCAAACAATTGTTTCCTGTGACAGGATGAGAGGGTCTAGAAACTGGAAAGGCTACTAGTCCTTTGCACTTTGGAACAGGGAAAGAGAGAGAAAGAGAGAGACAGAGACATCATGATTCATGCAAGTGTCCCACGTGATCTCTCTTCAAATTTGGAACCTTCGTAATCTGATCACTCTGTTTATTCGTATTCTCAGAGGAAGGTCAAGGTATATACTCATTATTAATAGGCTTCCAGAGGACCACATTGTGCCATTTTTCCTTGTTTTGTTCTGCTAATACAATGCTCACAGATCTCTATATCCCGCCCCTTATCTTACAACAACAGCTGCTATTATACCTGGGCTCTTCCAATCTGGTCAAGTTCCAGTCCGGATATTCGAATATTTTCGTCTAGCCCTTATTTCCCATGAAAGTTGCAGCCACACACTGACCTTTAGCTCACTGAACAGCTTTCGACAGGTATTCCACATCATGTTCGATTCTTCGTATTAGCTGCACACATTGGGGGCAATCCCTTTCTTCCTAACTTGATCTCATGTCATTCCCATTTCAAAATTCTAAATGGGATTAGTTCATTCCGAGATTAGTCTCATCAGGAGGGGTGGGGTGTCATAATCCGGGAGCAGCCAAGTTGGATGAGATCAAGGTATACTGTTCAGTTGGAGCCTGTCTCTCTTCCTTCCCTACCTAATTGGCTACAGAATTTGTTTACTCTTATTCCTGCACACTGTTTTGCCAGCACTGAGTATGGTCGTCGTTTTTTAGTTTTTTTGATTGGAAGAGCCCACGTAGTTTTTTAAATCATCCAGATCCAGACTTGTCCTTCCGAGTTACGACCACCATCTCTCATTTCGTCAAAACTTTTCATCTCTGCTCCTAGATACGCGACTTTTAGAGCCTGTCTTTTGAGCAAATAGTGCAGCTGGCTTATACTGTGACTATTTCCCTATTAGACAACTGAACCGGGACTAATTGATACTCTCTGACCTGTCATTATTTCTAAACAGAGGTACTGGAAAGGAAGCTGATCTGGATTGACTCAAGCTGTAGTCTTAGCAAACTACTGGGTGGGAGATTGATACAAGTTCCAGGGTTGTCTCCCTTTCTTTCTCTTTCTCACAGAAATCCCTTCCTCTTTCCATTTTTGAAGCGTCCTCGTCACTTACCCGAAACGACTCACATGATAAACTTGTTGAAAACATTTACTCTCTACCGAACTCCTTAAAATGCCCACTTCATGTTGCTGACACTTCAAAAACATCCTCTCCCAATTCCCTCAAGGGTCTACGACTCATCCCAACCCCGAATCAGTCGTCAAGAGTCAGGTTTCCCTTTTCTTTGATCCTCGTCAGGGGAAATCCCTTCCTTTTGTTGGCTTCTCTCTTCCTCCTTTTTGAAAACACAATTGGATTCCAGGTCGTGGCGCTATGTGCTCTTCCCGTCTCTTGGTCACAGTGCTTCTGTTCTCCTTGACCCTCCTGGTCAGCTCACAGTTTCAGAATAACAACGGGGTGAGTTCAGAGAGTGACAGAGAGACATAGAGAAGACTAGACCACACAAATCATAAGGCAGCGAAGACGTAGAATATTATGACTTCTCTTTTTGCACCAAGCTCTATCATAGCATAATCTCCAAGGATGAACGTACATTTTGCTGTTATTGCAGAGGTCGTATTGCTCAGGGGACACCATCACAGGATTATGATAAGGCTCGGAAAAACGGAAAAATTATTTTGCACTAAATAATGACCTATTCAAGTCTCATTATCTCATTGGCATTTCCCAGTAAACTGCTGTTCAAGAGAGGCCGGGAGATGAAAATGCAGTCATTCCATCCTGTACACTCTTGCCTTTTAGATGTTCTACGACGTTGTCGACGCAACAGAAGACCAAGTGCCTTTTGGACTTTACAAACGAGCCGGTCCCTTCCAGTTTCATGCTGCCCGAGGAAAGCGCGGAGAGTTCAAAAGGTAAGAGTAACAGTAACTGGACTTTCTCATAACCAATCTTTCAGTTCCAAGTACGGTTACTTCCCCTCCAGGGGCAGAAGGTCACAACTGGAGGCAGTCGAGAACCAGTAGACCTCCCTATCAACTTCTCTTCTTTCTCCACTTCTCTTCTATTTTGTACTGACTCTCATTTCATGATCATCCGGCTTGGTAGAACAAGAATGAAGTTGTTATACTTGTTAGTACATCGCTAGTTTTGAATAAATTCAGTGTCTGTTATCTCAAAGGCGATTCCGATTCCGAGTCGGACAGTTGGCTACCATTGGTGTCTCTCACCCTGATCCTCGTCCACTAGTACTTCACGACTATGATTGGAACCTGTCTCGTCTCTATGCAATCCACCTCCCATCAACCTCGGGTATCTAGGCACATGTCCTTTATCTCCCCTCCATTCACTCTCCCCGATGGGTTCGGATACCTACTACCAAGAAGACTCTCCAAAATGGCTCTTCATTTTCACTTTCTGTGCCCCCCTGTTCGCTCTCTTCGTCACCGGATACTTCACCCTGCAGTTCCAAGTCATCGAGCAGGATGACTTCAACACAACGGCTACAAAACTGTCAGCCGAGTTTGCCCAGGAAGTGAACAACGGGATCTTCAATGCCACAGACTACGATGCCATCTACTGGCTTATGATTGACTACGAGAAGGTACTGATCAATCGGACTCGTCCTCATCTGGTCGGCTATGACTCTAATGCCTACCTGACGGCGAATCTGTTCCTTGGAGGGGCCAAGTACAACAAGACGGGAGGTCTGGGAGTTCTGGTCTTCTACCTGGTCTCCTTCTCTTCCTTGACTACCTTTGTGATCGTCTACGTCATGGGTTGTAGAGAAGGTGGTGATTAAGAAAGCATATAAACAGAGATAGAGAGATAGAGAGTCAGAGAGGTAGAGAGACAGAGTGCGTCGTTTCCAGAAGTGGATGAGGAAGAAGAAGATATCATCCCAATCAACTGGCAGCTTCCCCACAACGCTTACGCAGACAATTTTGACAGAATCCATGAACTCAAAATGGAATCCGTCAAAAACTATATGAATAGATACGGTCATATTCACAGAGCTATGGTCAGTTTTGAGTTGACTCTTCATTTTCAGTTTCAGCAAGAGAAGGATAAGGCTGTCGAAACTCTCTCCCCATGGCTTCCGTCAATTCGCGAAAGTGTCCAATATGACTTCTTGATTCTCATTCTGGCTTGTGGACTTGCCGGCGCACTGGTACGTTGGAAGACAGTAAATGTCTCTGTCTCTTATTTTAGATCTTCCTCAGCATTCTCATGTTCCTTATCGTCGTTGCCTTTCCCGAAACCATGAATGACCGAGACGCCTACCACGCCTTCGTCGCTCAATCTCTTGGCATCGGTTTGTCTTCTATCACTGCCCCCAACTCTAGTTCAGATCTCGTCCTGGAATTGGTCTATACTCAAAGCTGGGTCTACTTCATTCTCGTCAGCTTCCAGTCGGTAAGTGACTGTTCTAATGTCTCATACACTATATGCAGTTCGTCTTCCATACAGTCTGCACCAGCACCGCTCTTATCATCTTCAAGATTTTTGTCGATTAAACGATCCTGTTTCAATGAATCTGGGTTTTGGTAACTGTTACGGGCCTCGTACAGAAAGTCAAGGTGTCCACCCCTGGTTCTTATCAGCGAGAACAAGCCCTGCTGCCCCGTCCGTACCCGTAAAACATTGACCGGACACTATGAGAGTCCGCCAAGAGTTGCTGGCATCCATTTTTAGGTTTGAAAGGGTCGCTCAGGACACTTATAGGTTTTCCCTTATTTTTGGACAGTGTCAGTTTTTTTTTATAGAACCTATCCACCTCATATTTGTGGAAATCTGAACAATGGAATTCTGTTCGGTGGACAGGTGGTCTCTCAAATTAGCGGAGCTCTTCAGGAGTTTTTGGGAAAGACTCTAAGGATTTCTAGTCTCCATCATAGGTTTGTGGCAGCTGGTGAGTCTCTGTCTCGGTTTTTCACTCTTTCGCTCCGAAGCCATGGGAAGAGGGTTTCGGCAGCCTTTTCTAACATCTCTCTTCAGGTTCTGGCTCTCTCCCTCTCGACTACCACATACAAATTCTAGACTCTTTGTATCGGATCAGAGTCAGTCAAAAAGGAAAATGTATTGGCTTATGTCATGTGAGAGTCAGTGAGCAGTTTCCACCTGTCTATTTAACTGACATCCCCTCTCCCTTAACTATCCCCAGTCTGGATGATGTCTGTACTCAGATCGTAAGTTTTGTCTGTCTCTTATAAAGTTGTTCAGAGCTTTCCTCAGCCACTCGAACTTGTCAGAGAACTGATCTGGGAAGTCAGAGTAGTCGAGTGGGGGAGACATCCGAAGAGTAAAAACAGTCGGTCAAGAAATCTTTGGTGGTGTAGAATCCAACCAGATTGTCGAGGTTTCGAAATTGTGGTCAAGTTCTAAGCGGATCTGTTTCCAGATCTCGTTCCTGATACCTCTGGATTTCAGGTGGCTCTTCTTCTCTCCGACTTCATGATCCTCCAAATCGCTGAGGTTTGAACTTTTCACCAGTCTGGGAATTTTAGTACAGGACATTTACAATCAGTATGGGTTCTCCGTCAAGCTTGGAGCAAGTCTAAGTCACGCTGTTCGATTTCATAGGAAAAACGAGACGATACGGGTGAGACATACAGATCTTTCAATACGTTTTTCAGTCTATTGAGTGGTTCCTGTACCAGGTTCACTGCGAGACGATAGGGATGGATCGATGCAAGCTGACAGCAACTGTTTTTGATCAAGAGAGTCAGGCGATTTTGAGTATCATTCAAGAAGGTTACGTACTGGTGGAAAAGATGAAAGAGACAGCTAAACTTTGAATGAATCTGACCTTCTAGCTCTTTGTCATTCCCTTCCAGAACAACTCCTTCCCGATAGTATTTATTCCAATGTAGATTGAGAGACGAAGAGAGTACATGTATTCAGTTTGGGGGACAGGGAGGGAGCGACTAATAGAGATGGCACGCGCACATACACTACATATAATCTGTCAATATCTATTGGTATGTATAAATATATATTATTAGAAGTCTACGGGTAGAGAAAGAGAGAGGGGAAGAGATGGTTTTTTGGTTGGCTGAGATGGGCGGCACATAGAGAGACCTCAGGTTGCGATGTCATGTTGGCTGAGAGAGCGGGTAGAAATTGCTTTAGAAGAGAGATAGAGAGAGACTAGACATCTTTTACGATGCCAACCGAGACGAAAGGGCGTATTTTAGAGTAGGGGAAATCACAAGGGTTGCATGAATCCGGGGTTTTTGAAGGTACGACTACGACAAATCACAGAACGACTACTGTACTTTGATTAAACTGGGGGAAACTGAGAAAAGCGCGGGAAAGATCAAGACTATGATATTTTAAGAAGGAGAGTGAGAGAGTGCTGAAAAATCTAGACCTTGACTGGATTGTGGGGGGCCGAGAGTCACAGAGGCCGTCAGAAATATCCATGGAATGCAAGCCAAAAATTGTTTTTGGACTCGGCGGAGATCATAAGAAGGTTTCTGACGGCCTGGGGACTGTGTAGAGATTTTGGCTGCCCGGCCCGTTGGAGAGAGAGAAAGACGTTGAAGAGAAGTTTAGAGGACGATGGAAGGCCACTAGAGGAAAGAACGTGCAGGGTTGATTGACTGTGAAAGACTCGACAATGAGGTATCCGGAGCGGATACGATCGCGAGCCACTGCGACCTGAAAAGGGGATGTTGATGACTGTCTCTGTCTCTCTAAAACGTGATCCTCGAGCATTGCGATCAACCCACAAAGTCTGTCAGAATGTCACACAACTTTAAACTGGATCTAGAAAAAGTGATATCGACTCACTTTAAATTAGAACTAGTCCCTTCTGCTCAGAATTGGATGTGCGAAAGATATCTGAAAAGAAAACTTTAGAGAACCGTGTCATTACGGGCTTACCATAATTAGAAGAGAAGGTCTCTAAACAACGACGGGCTGGGCTTGACCAAGGGGACGGGAGGTGAAGATGTACAAGGAATGAGACCTCTCACATCTGAAAAAGAAATAGTAATGCGGATAGCTGTGAAAACGAAGATTTTGGCTTGAAATGGACAAAGTCTGCCAGTTGAGCTTAAATGTTAACCCGATTATGGAAAGAGAGACAGAGAGACAGAGTAGGTAAGAGTGACGGGACTGAAGTCATCCGGGTGGCTGCTGTATCTTATCAGAGGACTGGAGGCCATTGTCAATAGAAATTGGAAAGACTATCTCTCTCCAGGACACGAAGAGAGAAAAGGATTGCTGGACAAGAGGCAAGTAGTGAAAAGCGGACTGACCCCTTCCGAACAGTGACCCCTTCGGCTGGTCGACCCCGATAGCATCTCAGCCCCAAAGCAACGATTATAATGAATCCATCGAAAAGCCTCTAGGTCAGTTGGATAAGTGGACAAAAACATGGAGTCGAGTCTGGATGCTAACTGTCTGAGAGTATAGGACAGTGCAGGAAGTGTACCGAGAGACTGTGTTTGGGAATAGACGGAGACTATCCTTGTAGCAGTGAGAGATCATGAAAGAGTCAGTAGATCCAAAAGAGTAAGAGAGACTAGAGACAGTTTTGGACAGTACAGACTTGTAAGTATGTCTCTTACTCTTCCGATTCCTCTAGTTCTGCCCTATTGTCCCTTTCCCAAAGAAAAGCCTGGAACAGTCTGAAGAGAGTCGAGTAAAAACACAAGAGCCAAGTTCAGAGACAGATACAGAGAGACCATTGACGAAAAGAACAGGAACAGTTCTTGCTATCAGGACTCTATAATGGACAGATGCCAATCAGACAATCTGACAAGAGACAGGACACTTCATCGGGCTAACAGTCTGATAGAGATTGCTTCAGATCAGTACTTCAGAAAGACAGAGAGACAGAAGACAAAGTGCTCCTTTGAACCCCGACAAACAGGACCCTGTTGACTGGTGCTATCAAACCGGCCGTGACATCTCCATTCTCGGTTACAAATTGCGCGCCCTGGTCGCTTTACACACACTTTGCGGGTCTCTCTATGTGTGAGAGAGCGAGAAAGAGACACACATACACACGCATAGCAATTACACACGACACGCATAGATTTCGGAGAAGTAGATGCAGAAAAAGGAGACCAAAGTTATTCAGTTAACAGAAAAGTACCGTGAGAGAGTCAGAGAGACGACGATGGTTTGGATAGGTAGTTTGGAGTCCAGATTCCGAGAGACAGGATAGACACATCATGGTAGGTCAGACTAGATGGGATAGTCAAAGCTGGAACAAACTGGGCCAACTAAGCAGCATTCAGAGACAGTTGGTAGACTAGAGTCAAGAGACATGGCACTAAACTATTGGTTGAAGAATGTTAGACTAGGAGAGAGTACAAGACATGAGCAATCCTATAAGAGTCGTAGAGACTGACAGTAGTCTATTGGTAACAGTTCAGGGACTGAGGGAACTATTGGAAAGTTTTTGAAACAGTATGAATCACTCGAGTTCGGAGAGAGGCAGTGCCACATTGGTTAGGCCTAATGAGAATGAATTCTGGATGGGGATAGTTCCAGAGATCCTGTTGCTGTGGGTTCGGGCTGTATTCAGCATGTCAGCAGAGGCACAAGAGTTTACACAACTGATTGCGACACAAAAAACCGAGGCAGAGAGAGAGGTTGGACTGGCTGTTTGAGCACTGATCGTAGGTCAATAGGGCTGGATTCAGAGGGATGTTACTGGGACCGAAACCTCTATAAAAAAATGTGATTTTCCCAGTCTAGAATGCGAAAAGCCTGATTGGTCTTTGCCAGAAAAAAAGAGCTCTCGTGCCAAGGGGACTACGGTAGACAAACTCGGTCAGAAGAGGACAGGGGGACTGAAACTGTCCACTTTTTACTCAGGAGCTTTACGGTTGGAGAAATGTTTCAAAAAGGGCGAAAACGGCGCGATGTTACGACTCGCGTAAACTTTTTCCCGAAGGGGCTAGGTCACGAAAGCTAATTGCTTGATCTAGAAGGGAGAGACAGAGACAGTAAGACTGCCTGTTCCCGGTGAAATGTGATCAAATCGATAGGAGAGAGGGGCTTAAACTGGGGAGAGGAATGTGCGAAAAAGGGCTGCGAGTGTGTGGTGTATGGTTTGTGACCAGAAACCGATCCATAAAGGTACTGGCAAATATTTTCCAATTGTTTTCAGAACGCGCCTTGTTGATCACTGAACAAAGGGAGGCTGACGAGGTTTCCTGGAATCAGAAGGTGACAGAGGGACAGAGCTTACAGGAATGTGTATAGGTGTGGGAGGAATGGGGAGAAAGAGCGACTGCGCTGTTCGTGAGGTGGCTCACGCGCCCGCAGCACACAGCTGATACAATGCACGACAGAGAGAGAGAGAGAGAGAAAAAAAAAGAAGAAAAAGCGATTCAGACATTCGAGAAGGGACGAGACCCTTCTTCAATTTCTTCATTCCCTCTCTTTTTTCTCGTAACCTCTGGACATTGAGAAAGAGGGAGACGGTTACAAAGGAAGAGTCACTACGGGTGTTAAGAACACAAAAGCTTTGTGGGCCAAGAGACTATATGAGTAAGAGTCTGGCAAATTTCACGGGAACAGAGTATGAGTACGAGCTATGTTTAATAGAGAAACGGGGTTCAGTTCAGAGGACGGTTCGGTTCAATAGACTATGACGATAAGGAGGAGAAGTTTAGGGACGAGTCACACACTATTACCAGAACCGGGGGAGACAAACTAGAGAACTACATCATGATGGCTCAACACTGGATAATGAGAGTCACGAACTGGGTCTGGCTCTATAGAGAGACAGAGGGCTTTTCACTAAAATACAGGTTGTCTGGAACTGTCACCGCCCTGTTTGCGCCAATGTTTTGTGCTTTTTCGGAGGTCACCCTCCGAAAAAGCAGCCCTACCACTAAACAAAACAGTTTGACGTCATTTCTGAGTGAAAGAGGCTTCCGGTAAAGGAGAAACGGCTGGCTGGAGAGGGCAAGAGGGCCCTGTTTGCACGAGAGGAGAAAGGGAAAGAGAGTGGGGAGCGAGGAATGCGCCGAGGCTTCAAAAACGGCTGCGGAAAACCAAAAAGCGGCTGTCTCTTTGAGGAAACTGGGTGAGAGAATCAGGGCTTGAATAGGGGGATACAGAGAGGCAGAGAGACAGAGAAATGACATCATTGTTCTGCTGTCCCTCACGAGACCAGCACGCACACAATAGTTTCAATGCTACCGAAAGCCATGAACACGTGGAACTCGCGATTTCACGCCCATTTCCCAATTGTTTTTAACTGATACTGAGGCAGTGACTGATATGAGAAAGGAAAAACAACGAGAGAGACAGAGATAGAGAGAAGAGTAGACTTTTTAAACTACCAGGCCATGTGGGGATGTTGGTGGTGCGAAAAACTAATAAACTGGTAAAGTAACCAACAGACGGGGACAGGCGTTTTCCAGAGCTGTTCGGATTCTTTGGAAAGAATGAGAGGATGAGTCAGGGACGGCTTCCAGGTAAGAGTCAGTGATAAAATAATTACTCATTGTTCCTAGACCGGAATACTATACCGCGCAGCCAAGTCAGAAAGCAGCCACTGTCTCTGCCTCTCTATCTCTCTGTCTATCGATCAGTCTCTCTTCCTCTTTATCCGTCTATCTCATCTCTCTCTCTATCTCTCTGTCTGTCTTTCTGTCTCTCTTCCAAGCGTGGGTTCCAGAATCAGTTTAGCCAAAGCAGATGAGTAAATAAGCAAGAGGGGCTGATCGGAAGAGAGACAGACGCCTGATCTCGGCTGTAAAGTGCATGTTTCTAGTGCTTGGGTCCCCACGCAGGATTTCTTATCTTTTTAGCCGCAATATTACAGCCATTTAGAGAGAGAGAGAGAGAGAGAGAGAGAGAAAGGAAAAAGGTGGCACTGCCACTGTTGATTGTGCTGCGCACGGCCCCCGTATAAATTGTTATGACTACCGTCTCATATGTCTGGTTTCCCGACCAAACATACCGCCAAAATGAATCTTTGAAAAGGTAGGCCTACCGTAGTGGTCAGGCAGGAGATGATAGACGTCGTAGAGTATCCAGGGTGAGCAGAGAGCTGGAAAAGAAAGGTCACAGTCTGTCACTGTCACTCACCATAAAAGATTACATACAACAAGTCGCAATGGCTTGGCGATCGCACTGAAAGACTTGAAGAAAAATGTGAAAGAACGTCGTGGGTAGTGTGGTGAAAGAAGAAGATGGAGAGGCGGAAGGGAACAAAACTGAACTAGGAGCTGTTGCAAAAGCTGCTACGAACATCTGTAAGCTGTCAATTACTCTGTCCAAGACCCTACCTTACCAAAAACACAACAAGGAAAAAACTGTGTACATGGGTTTGGAGGGACAGTTGATCAATGTCCCCAGATCGTGCTTGGACGCTGCTGGTCGAGCTGAAAGTTCTGGGTAGACGGTTGTTTTTGTCTCTGTCTCTGTCTCTTTCTCGACTCACCAGCAGCTGGTCCTGATACTCATTGGACTCAAAATCCCCGAAAAGCGGCTGATGGACAAAAGTGGCCGTTCCACCGAAACCATCAGTGAAGTGGGTGGTCGAATGTTCTTCTGAATGCTTCCTGTGCGGAGAGGAGCCCTCTCCAGAGAAGACAGAACTGCCAGGAGACGACTGAGTGACTGAAAGACACTTGTTTCTTGACCGAAACCCCTGACTCTCACCTGAGTTGAGTCTAGAACGGAAGCCGCTATCCTCATCATCCTCCTTCTCCCTCTTCTTGCCATACATCTCATAAGGGTCCACATCCAAAAGATTCCGCTCGGGACTCCGTGGTGAGTTCTCGACTCCACTGTCCGGACTAGGCATCTTCTCTGAGAAGTTCGGGTCATTGTCCCCAGGAATGAAGCTGAACGGATCCAGAGGACTGTGAACAGAGACCAGAATATCGCTCTGTTCCTGTGGGAGATCACAGGATCGACACTGGTCTTTGTGCCGTCTGAGAGCTGGGGAGGACTTGAATATTCCCTGACAGTGGTCACATTTCCAAGGAGCTTGGACCGTATGGACTGCCGCATGCTTTTGGAGTTCCTTGTTCGTCTCAAAGGCTTGACGACAATTTCCACACTTGTATGGGAACATGTCGTCGCGATTGTGAGCCGCGGAATGACGCATCAGACTGGCTTCTGTAGGGAAGAGAAGTCGGCATTTTCGACAGGTGTGGAGCTGAAAGAGTCTCTGTTTTATAAAGTCACTGTCTCTCTGTCTCTCTGTCTCTTTGTTTTTATCTCTCTTCTCGACTCACCCTATTTTTGTTCTCCGTTATATAATGCTCGATCTCATGGTCCGGAAGCTGTTGGTTCCGAATACAGTTTGGAGGCTGCGGTTTCGAGATCGGGACGTCAATTATCGGGAGAGTATGTCGTCGGGCTTCTGGTTCTCTCGGAAGCTCGTCGAACTTGTGGATCAGAAGACCGTATGTTATCGGGATGTCATTCTCCTCATTGTCAGAGACTGCTCCGGCATGGTAGCTGGAAGATTTTTGAATTAGAAACGGACACTGTCACTCTCTGTCTCACCTGTGCAGATCCTCTGTACTCATACTTGTCTCCATCCGACTCTTCAGAAGATGCCCCGATTCCAGTCGAGTCTTCCCTCCCTGTCCCAGATGCTTCTGTCTGTCTGGACACTTGTGCTGATACAGATTCGAACGGAACTTGTAGGTCTAAACTCTGATTACGACCAGGACCATCCGTTCTCACCTTGAAGCAGAACTTGCACTTGAAGGGTCGGTCATTGCTGTGCTTGACCGCGTGCTGTTTTAGGTACCAGACCGAGTTGAACAGCTTGCCGCAGTCCTTGCACTGGCACTGCTGATTCTTCTCCAGGGTAATATTGATATGGTCCACCTCCGAGGGACAGATTACGACTGGAGGTGGCGGAGGAGGGTCATTCTAGAATGTCGAAAGGTGAGAGAGAGGCACTGTTCGGTACGGGTCAGTCTCACAAAGGGCAGAGAGTAAGGATGAGTCAACTGTCTCACTCTCGATCCTTTGAGGTTTTTGAAAAAGCTATGAGTCTTCCTGGGAAAAACTGTTTCTCTCTTCTGTCTCTCTATCTCTCTGTCTCACTGTCACACTGTCTCTCTGTCTCTCTCTCTCTTTTGAAAGAGTACAGAACCACATACCGTTTTTGGTGGAACAATGCCATCTTCCGGTCGAGCTCCAAACTCTGTCGAGGCCGGAAAGAAGGGAAAGCTCATGGTAGCAGTTGCAAAGTCCCCCATCTGGGGAACGGAGGATTCACGAGGAGGCGGTCAATGTTCTGAAATCGAGTGGTCAGTTTCTGAGAGAGAAGGGAGAAGAGTGAAAAGATAGGAACTGGACATTAGTTGCGTAATCAGCTAGGGCTCTCCAAGTGCTCCAGGGATAGTTTAAAAGATAAGAGTAGCCAGGGTGAAGAGAAGCGGAAAAGCTTCTTATCAATATAGGTCAGTTTGAAAACATCAACACAAAAAAGTGGGGACAAGAAGTGGTCAAGGAGAGACAAAGTGATAAAGAGACAGAGAGACAGAGACAGAGACAGAGACAGAGACAGAGACAGAGACAGAGACAGAGACAGAGACAGAGACAGAGACAGAGACAGAGACAGAGACAGAGACAGAGACAGAGACAGAGACAGAGACAGAGACAGAGACAGAGACAGAGACAGAGACAGAGACAGAGACAGAGACAGAGACAGAGACAGAGACAGAGACAGAGACAGAGACAGAGACAGAGAGACATCCTCCAAGAATTCGTGATTGTACTCTTCCCGTTCCAATGTACTCTTCCCATAAACCTGTCACCCTGTCTCTCTCCAGCTACGTGGCTCTGAGGACCCCTCTGGAGAGCCTGTGGTCATTCCAAAGTCTGATAAGAGAGCCTCAGAGAGACGCAGAATCCAGTGTAGATGACCAGGGGTGAAAAGTAAACAGTTCTGGTTGCGACATGCCTGAAAGATAAGACAGGAGGTAAAGAGTATATTGAGGTAAATTGGGCGTAAAGTGTCCGTTGCAGACCGGGTTCTACCGGTCTCTGTAGGTTTTTCTTCTTGACGCGACGACCACCTCTCAGACTATAAGCGAACGGGCTAAATGATGAGCTGGACCCGGACCGGATCGGAAGAAAAACGGAGAGAGGGCGATACTAGTATAACTAGTTGGCCAAGAGGGATTGGAAGATTGGGATAGAGAGAGGCATAGAGACAGAGAGACAGGAAACTAGGGAGATATAGAAAAAAAGACAGAGAGAGAGAGAGAGACTAGTGAACTACAATCTACATACAGTAATGAATGACTGGATGGGGCTGATGTTACTCCACGTCTTATCAAAACTTGAAGGAAGGGTTCGGTTTCAGGTTTGAACAGGTGATAGGGTATCGCAGCTGGTAAATGGACAACTATAGTCACTAGTCTAGGGGCAAACCCAAATTAGAGACACGGAACCGAGAGATATAGACAGAGTCAGAGAGACAGGGTGACAGAATGAGCTTGAGCTGGGACAAAGGGACAGAGAGACCGCAACGAAAAGGAAAACACTTGTCCGTTCTCAATAAAGCGAAAGTCCACATATGCGGTCATGCCAATTTCTCCTGGTGGTCATAAGAAAACAAGTATCAGAAAGAGATGGGGCGAAACCGCACCGGAACATGCCCTCTCTACCCTAACAAAAGATTGCAAAGAAACGGTCAGCTAGTGTTTCAACGTCTTGACCAAATGACGGGTGGTCCTAATCAACGGCCCTGTAATCAGGCGGCGCGCCTCACAGAAAAGTTGATGGGTTTATGAGCGGCCAAGGACTTTCTGGGACAGGTAGGGACAGAAACAGAGAGACAGAGAGATAATTAGACACGTAGACAGAGAGATGGAGGAATAGAGAGACAGGGAGGCAGAGAGACAGTGAGACACGCAGACAGAGAGATAGAAGAATAGAAAGATAGTGGAATAGAGAAACAGAGAGACAGAGAGACAGAGATATAGAGAGACAGAGAGACAGAGAGACAGAGGAATAGAAAAACAGAGAGACAGATACAGAAACTCCCGGGAATCAGTGAAAAATGACTGGGAGTGCCCAAGTTTATCTGGACAGAGAATCTTTTGCGGTCTGGCAGCGCCACCCAAGATGACCGATGGAGATGTCAGCGACCTTTATGACTCGGCACAAGTTCATTACCGGTCACTGGGGGCTAATTAGTGTCACACCGAATTGGATAAGGTGCGAAAATTTGATTGTTCGAGTGCAAATGTTCTTTATTTTGCGAGAAACTTCCTGATAACAGAAGAGAGACAATCTAGTCTGGTCAGACATTGTCTCTCTGTCTCTCTATCTGTCTGTCTCTGAGTCCCTCTGCCTCTCTGTCCCTCCTTGTCCTTGCTCCCAATCCATTACCCAATCTCTTGTCATAACTAGTACAATTCCCCCTTCCGATTACTCCATCCCAGGTCTACCTATAAATCAGTCGGTCAGATTTTTGCCCGTGATAACCTGTGCCCGCCCTGGTGAAGGTCAACCTCGGGAATGAGGTCTTGCTACTGTATAAGGCGGCGGCAGCCGCCTTACCGTAATATCACTCGGTCGACATCTTAATCCAGCCGCCAAAGGACAGCTAAAGAGAGTCAGTCTCTCTCTCTCAGTTCTATTATCAGCTGATCGTATAGTGGACACTAGAGCTGTTTTTGTTGCCCCTCACCCTCTGGTTGGCCGAAATGCTGTAACAGGAGGTCCGAGAGCAAGAGAGAGAGAGGAACAACAAGGTGACAAGATCAAAGTTCTAGTATTGCATGAGCTAGAGTCAGATCATTAGTCAGATTGCCAAGGGTCCTAAGACACAGGATAGCCGACAGTGTCACAGAGAGACAGAGAAGTAAGGAGACAAAGAGACAGAGAAACACTGAGAACAGACAGTCAAGTAGAGTACATGGTGTCGGTAAGCAAAGTGTTTAGGGAGGTAGACTCAGTTTGACTTTGTTCATCTTTCTTTACTATCTTTCTTTACTAAAGCGCAGTGATGTCCGTCCATCCGTCTGTCTGTCATGGTGTCCGCACAATTGCATGTCAACACTAATACCCAAAAACTCTGACAAGCCATTTCATGTCAAGCAACAAGGTAAAGAGTCAACTGTGGGAGCAATTTTTTTACTATGGAAGCGGCGAAGACGCCTGTTTTCAATTCTAAACCAAGATTAAACTGGCTGCAAAGCTGCCGTCGGCAGCTGGTGACGACACAAAGAACCTGGAGGCAACATAGACAGTGTGTACGAGAGTATGAGTCAAGCTTCACGTCCGGGAAAGGTAGGAGAAAGAAAATCAGGTTCAAAAGGTACTGTAGAAGGAGTATTTGGAATATAGAGAGACAGAGACATAGAGGGACAGGAGAAGTAAATGGCAAAGGACAGAGACTCCCCGGAATGGGGCTACTGATTTTGGCTAGAGAGAGATAGTGTTAGAGAGACAGGCTGGAATTAGTTATTCTAGTCAAAAGAAAAAATAGGGGATATCGTGAGAGTTGTTATGTCTCTGTTCTTCCTATCCCCATTACTATTACAGCTTTAGAAAAGCGACCAGACAAACAAGACCCAATACTGGATGTGGATCAGGACTAGATAAGTCCCACCAAAATTTTCTTGACCAGACAGAGACCAAAGGGTCGACAGCTTTTCCCGGTTATGCAAAAGGTACTTTGATGATACACGGACGCTATTCCCATGGGTGTTCAATTGCAATAATTACAACTTCTTAATTGCAATTTAAACTATTCTGAAAGCTCCAACACTTCAGCAATGTTTCAAAGTTGCTTCGTCAAATGCGTTTCTGCTAGAACAAGTAAAAACACTGGGAAATTGCATCAAAGTACCAGACAAAGTTTCGAAAATGGCCCTCAGCCCTGAGCATGAAAGTGTCCTGACGTCGTAAGGGGTCAAAAGCAAACAAGTTTGTGTCCTTTTTTGAAAGCCTCCTATCTTCCTGTTATCAAAAGGGCACCTCGCTGAAAACAGCCGGTGACCGGGGTGATAGGAGGTCAGCAGGGAGGAGAGAGAGAAAGAGAAAGTTTGTTTGGTTTTCGAAAGGGGACCAGGTGGTCAAGGTGCATGTCCTCTCTCTCTCTCTCACTCTCTTGACCAGGCTCTATGTTCAGTACACAACCGATGCGAGATGGTACGGGTGCGAAGCGGTCGCCGCATGACTTTCAGGTAAAATGCTGATCTGCAAAGTTGATGCTGTCATGGGCTACAACTTTGTAGAGCATGGTAAGAAACAAAAGTGAGTTTTGGGCCTGAAAAAGGCGGTTACATTGGTATTTGGGCTTGAAATCGCAGGGGGAAAATCCAGAACGTATGTTTCAAGCAAAACTTTGGGAAGTGTTGTACCTGTTTCTATCGAAGAGTACAGTCAGTGACTGTCTCTGTCTACTTCCTACCTGACTTGCCTATACGGTTCAGTACTAAAGTTTTGGGAAAGGAACTAACTGGTCATTCTCGAGTGGACCCACCGAGGCATTATTGCAGTTTCCGGTGGCCGGCGGCTATTTTCAAATCGATGCCCTCAGTCTCTCTGTGAAACCGAACCTCAGGGCCCCCTTTTCCTTGCCGCACCTGACCACGCTGACGTCAGAGGGGACCCATGTGCCCCGGGGCCCCTCACCGAGGCCACTTTACTAAACTGCTCTTTGATTACGTAATAATGATTCCCGCTAAAATTATTGTCAGTTTTGGTAAAAGTGCAAATGTGATTGGGGCTACAGTAATCCAACGATCAGAACTTACAGCTCGGAACGGGGAGATGCTGGAGAACCTGAAACGGAGAGATTTTGTAGAAAGACAAAGAGAAGAGTCAAGATCCAGAGTTCGAGAGAGTGAGTCAGGATTATGAGTCAAGGTTGAACTTGTGGACAAGGAGGATGTCCATAGAAGACAGAGAGGTAAATTGAGAGACAGAGAGACAGATATGAATTCATATCCGGACCCAAAACCCCTGGTCAATCTTCCTCTTTCTGCCAGGCGGTCGGGCGCAAAGGGGAGAGGCTCTCGACGATGACCATTTCACGCTTCATAGGTGGACGCCGCCGGGAGCAAAAAAACATGAGAGAGGCATTGAGACGTTTGGCAAAAGAGGGGGGTAATGTTACAGCTGTGACCGCAGGAAGTATAACTGCTTGAGAATCAAGACAGAGAGACAGGGAGCATAGACTGAGAGTAAGTCGAATTTCAAGAGTCAATCCATTCGGGAACCCCCAAGGCGTTCCCTGTAGTGAAAAGCCCTGTCTCTCTCTCGCTCTCGTGCGGCGACGCCTATGAGCCATTGGGACTGCCGTACAGTCGGTGCCGTACAAGGCTCCAGGCACTACCATGGACGGCGCCGACGAGAGAAACGACAACGATGATTAGACAGGAGGAACGCCGCTTATACACATTTTAGAGACGAAATGGGGGCTGTGAAATATGGCTATTCACGGTCCAAATTCTATGAATAGCTTTAACTGCTGTCATAAAAAAAAGTAGCCAGGTAGGAGACGGTGACTGTACTTTTGAACTGAGCATGTAGTTCATACTGTAACAAATCCAATGGGGGATGTTCTTGTTTTATAATGTTTCAAAACACTAGCAGAAAAAAGGAGCCCTAGCCTGACATAAAGACAGGCCAGAGCCCTATTCCCTTGCAAAAAGCAGTATTTGTCCCAAGACCACTCTCGGAGACTACTTCGGTAAACTCGTTCTACAACAATCATGCTCTGAGGGTACGATCACTTGGAGGCGCGGCGCCCAGTATATATGGGGATTGGCCGGAGCGAGAGGGTACGGGTGCGACTCGGCAGATAAAAACATTTGCTCTACACAGGACCAGGAAATAACTTTAGAGCAAAGTAATGCTCTGCAAAGTTGTAAATGTTTGCATGAGCTACAACTTTGCAGAACATGGTTGGGCCGAAATATAATGCTTTGGCTGTTAAACTGGATCGTCTCTATGTCTCTCTATCTCTCTGTTTCTTTGTCTCTCTCTAACCAAGAACGGTAGTCAAGCGACTGACCAGCTTATTAGGTAATCCTACGTGGTAGTTTAGAGTTTGCATGAGGCATTCAGAATGAGCTGTGACGTGTGCGAAAGAAGCTGGGGTGAAAGTGCAAGGCTAGGGCTAGCAGTGACCATTTCCTAACATCCTTGCAGCAGTTCAAACACATTTGATTAAACAGGGTGGGGAAAAGCTGAATGCCCTCAAATGGCCCCAGGGATGACCGACGTCTGAAAAGCAAATAGAGACGGCTCCGGTGGCCGGGCAAAAGTTACGGGAGGATACAACTGGTTACGATACGACCTCGGGCCGGGAGAGACCGGATCAGGAGAGGGTTTCACAAAAAAAGGCTCGACAGGAACTTTTTTGTGTGCTTATATTGTGATTAGCTCAGAAAGGATAGGGGAGAGAGACAGAGGTTGTTCGAAGGTCGCTCTTCAAATAGAAGTCATACCTCCGGACCTCAATCAAAACCTAATCATGAGCGTCTGTTGACAAACCGAGTGGACATAAACACACACGGGGGTCTAGTCAAAATAAGGCCGGCTTCTGTTGACGCGTTTCTTGAACCACTGTTGCCCTGGAAAACCCTGGTGCCTCTATTCTGGGGTGGCTGGCCGTCTTCCAGCGAAAATTCACAATCACGTGCTACGGGACCACAATGACTTTCCGTAAAAGCGAGGGTGGTGACAAAGCAACGAGCGCTCTCCGAGAAAACACGTTCTTACTCATCACCTTGGTGTTTTGACTACGGTGAACGGAAGAGGGGAACGTCTCCTTCCAAGCGACGGCAAGAAGAGAGACAGGGAGACAGATGGACGAAGAAACACAAAATTAGAGAGACAGAGACTGAGAGACACATAGCGCTACAGGATCTAAGCAAAGGCTATTAGCCTTCAAAGGGTGGTTTAGACCCTCGTTTTACTTCTGATTACGAAGTACGACTAGATGGTGTGGGTCACGAGTTACCGTAGAAAATAACCCAAAAACTCTAGGATTCCCACATTAATTGCAGTTTGAACGGAAGGCTACAAGATTCAATTGGTTGGTGAGTCTTGAGTCATAGGTTATGATTATAAATTTTAGGAACATAGGGACAGAAAGACAGTCGAGAGGTATGTAAAGATTGCAAGGTTCTTCGTCTCTCTCTCTCCAGAGAGAGTGACAGAGAGACAGGGAGAGAGGGAGACAGTGACTGATCTTATGTTCACCTACTCGACACGGAACTATATAGTAAGCCATTCTAAATAAAAGGCTATCTAATATAGCAAAAGGAGGAAAACAAACTGAGAGACCAAGTTGGAAAAGAGAGAGAGAGGGAGAATTGCATAACAGGTGACGTCGTTAGTGGTCATTATAGCAGGAAAGCTATATTTACACAGGTCTTCTTTGGAGCTGGAGGAAGAGTAATAAAACAAATAAACAAGTGGGAGGATCCTTCAGGATTGGGTAACAGGGACACTGGGTCCGGCTGGCCTGTATGGCGAGGGAAACAGGGCGGCACAGTTCAAATACGGAGAGACGTAGCCCCGTAGGGGATGGGAAGGCGTCAAATGTCTGGTATGGGGGCCGTGAGAAGGAGTGAATCTCTGTCTCTGTCTCTGTCTCTGTCTCTGTCTCTGTCTCTGTCTCTGTCTCTGTCTCTGTCTCTGTCTCTGTCTCTGTCTCTGTCTCTGTCTCTGTCTCTGTCTCTGTCTCTGTCTCTGTCTCTGTCTCTGTCTCTGTCTCTGTCTCTGTCTCTGTCTCTGTCTCTGTCTCTGTCTCTGTCTCTGTCTCTGTCTCTGTCTCTGTCTCTGTCTCTGTCTCTGTCTCTGTCTCTGTCTCTGTCTCTGTCTCTGTCTCTGTCTCTGTCTCTGTCTCTGTCTCTGTCTCTGTCTCTGTCTCTGTCTCTGTCTCTGTCTCTGTCTCTGTCTCTGTCTCTGTCTCTGTCTCTGTCTCTGTCTCTGTCTCTGTCTCTGTCTCTGTCTCTGTCTCTGTCTC
Organism: Oscheius sp. JU75; assembly: GCA_037178855.1. Lineage (NCBI taxonomy): Eukaryota > Metazoa > Nematoda > Chromadorea > Rhabditida > Rhabditidae > Oscheius > Oscheius sp. JU75. Next base: position 315,060 of record JASJZC010000006.1, on the reverse strand, counting down.
TGTCTCTGTCTCTGTCTCTGTCTCTGTCTCTGTCTCTGTCTCTGTCTCTGTCTCTGTCTCTGTCTCTGTCTCTGTCTCTGTCTCTGTCTCTGTCTCTGTCTCTGTCTCTGTCTCTGTCTCTGTCTCTGTCTCTGTCTCTGTCTCTGTCTCTGTCTCTGTCTCTGTCTCTGTCTCTGTCTCTGTCTCTGTCTCTGTCTCCCTCGCACCCATCTCAAGCTCTAACTCTTCCTCCAGTCGGCTTATTATTGTGCTCTTCGCTTCCTTGTACGGAGACTGTCAAATATTTGCATATCGCTTACTCGGACAGCGCCTGAACGCTCTTGACTCATCCGACCACCTGAAGGCACACGTCCGGCTTGTTAGGGGGGATTGCGTGACAGGGTGAGAACAGGGTCCGGATCTGGTTTGAGACAGAGAGACAGTGATTCGACGAGTCAAGAAACCAAAGGATTCAAAGGACAGAATCATAAAGTTTCCCCTTTCGGAATGGTCACTCCCTTCCAAAGCAAAATAGAGAGCCAAGAAATGTGACACCATGGGAAATTGGCTGGGCTTCCATTACACAATGCCCAGTGCGGGAACTGCAGTGACCGCTCGGGAAGCCACAGGGAGGAAGGAAGAAAAAGAGTGGCTCCGAGCTCGTATGGGTGCGGATAAAACAATAACAATAAGCCCACCGGCTGTTTTGGCGGGTATCCAAAGCCGGCTGGCTTTGGATGACCGTCACAGAGAGAGACAGAGAGAGAGAGCTATCACCCCCGTATTTGTGTGGAGACACCTGCTGCTCCATTGTGATTGTGATGATGCCACAACCGATACTGTTTTTCTAATACCCTTGACTTTGGCTGCATTACGATTCTGGATGAGTCATTAGACACACTCCCGTACTCAGAATGGTCACAAGTCTTCAAGAAAACCAACTTGAAAGACTTGAGGGGTCTATAAAATCGTGGTTGGCCAAACCCTATCAGAAGGACTCAAAGTTGTAAGCTTCCGAATTCTAGGCAAGCGACTTAACCACTAGGCTACGCAGGCAAAAGCTTAGGAGCAGTGAGATAGGACTGAAATGGCAGGTTCACTTCTCTGAGGCAAAGAGCCAAAGTTTCGTGCGTATTTTCCAAACTAAAAGTCTTATTATTAACCATGTGTGCTCTACAGAGTTGTAGCAAAGCTTCTGAGCTACAGCTTTGTAGAACACTACGCACCGCAAAGATGCTGTCATGTACCCGAAACAATGGAAAGCGGGCGCTTCCCAAATTCTAGGACTCTCTTTCCCACAGCTAATTTGTATTTGACGAACGGCGCCTCATCAGAAGTGTTTTGCATAGGTGGCTGCCACAGCCCGATACAGCTTGTTTGCGCAGTCTGAAACAGAGGGACGAGTCCCGTATATGCGCGCGTTCCGTAGTAGGTAAGGCACGAGAGGGTCGCGCGCCGACTTTTGATTCGAGTGCAGAGTCAGAGAAACTGATTCAGAGTTAGGTAACAAAGAGAAGAAGAGTGCTGGTGCGAGTGAGAGACAGTAACTGACCCAAAAGGTACTGTACTTAGAACAGAGAAAGCGAGACAGAGAGACTGAGAGACAGGAACTGAAGAAGCAGGGGTCTGGTAACCGCAATTGTCTGGAGTAAAGAGAATATGAGAAAAGGGAGACAAGATATAATAAGTGAGTCACATCGATAAATACGAGCGACTGTTTCTGGACGGAACCAATGGAGTTACCTCATGAACTTTCTCACAGAACCGGACAGTTCTGTGAGAAAGCGAGAGACAGAAGGATTCCCAGAGTTGGTCATCCGCTCCGAACAGTGATCCGCCTCTTTTACTGCTGGGGGAAAGAGAGAACACGCAAGGGACAAGAACAGAGTGAAGAGGCGGTTGGTTCCATTGGAAGAAAGGAGACAGAGAAAGAGAGAGAGAGTGAGATAGAAAGACAGAGAGATAGAAACAGTTGACAGAGTACTGAACTATACTGTGTCAAAGCGTCTGATTAGCTCGGAGGGATTAAATCGGAGTGGGTCAAGAGCACAGGGTGGACGGATGATTATCCGCACGGAACAGAATAACAACCAGATAGCACAACTCGGAAACTGAGAGTAAATACAGTGCGGAAGGGTAGGGGGAGTCCTCCCTGCCCGAACTGTTGACCGAGCCATCTTTTATCGCCTGTAATCTGTCCGCCTAATTTATAGTAAGCTGGACAAAACAGCCGCCAGTCATGTAATTCCATTCTCTTTGTTCCGTCCAAAAGTTTTGGAAACAAAGTCAAGGGAATCCGCTTCCGATATTTCCAAGGAGTGGGATGAAAGACAGAGGCAGCTGGTGCAATATGGTACGGGTTCATCCCCAAAAAGGAAGACCGGGTTGAAACAAATGTGGAAATTTGGTCCTGAAACCTTAGCAACATGGGTCAGACTAATCTCTAGGCAACTGACGAATGATTCAACTTCTACTGGCAGGTGCATGTTTTTTCAACCTACGCAAGAAAGGTTGCGCAACCAGCAACTCATTTCCCGGACAGTTTTTATTCCAGCCTTCTGTCTCCCGGTTTCACAGTCTTTATTTCTCTGTCACTCCGTCTCTGTGTTTCCGTGTCTCTCTGTCTATGTCTTGGAAAAAGGGAGGATAATAAGAGATCATTCGGTACAGGGATCACAGCGTCATGCCACCAGGACTCTGAAAACTTCTCTTAAGAAAATGAAAATTTTCAAAGAGGTGGCAAGAAGCAAAAAACGGTGATGATAATCGGCGACAGAGATCATGAACGCGGTGTTTCAGAAAATGGAAAAGTGGGAAGGTCTCTTCTCTTCCCGCGGCTCATGTGACCCATAAAGTGACCGTCGGCGAGCCATCAGCCCTGGGAGACAAATTCTGTTGCGGGTATCGAAAAGAGATAAAAATTGAGAGAGGAAGGGAGTCTAGGACCTGTTTTGTTTGATCTGGGTGCAAAACATGCGCCTTCTTCTGTTTGAGCCTGGAGGAAGAGGGGAGGAAAAACATGACCATAAGTTTGATAGAGAATGGTTCCAGATCCATGTTCTTCTCTTTTTCATCTATCAAGCACAGTTTGGCGACCCCAATACCCGGTCCCATACCTTAACCACCAATTAGACAAAGCATAGTTCATAGAGACTGTCAAACAAAAGGGGTTCTAAACGACTGAGTATGAGGCACTGTCCAGTAGGCTCAGTAAGAGAGAAAGACTCATAATCTGGGTATAGAAACTAAGAAATTGAACCTCGAAATGGTTCTCTGTTCAAGTGATAAGCAAATTACTAGTGGTAATCTCTCCCTCTACTACTGTAAGGCGCAACGGTGTCCGTCTGTCCGTGAGCACGAAACAAAAGCGAGCGTATTATGTTGTCCAGAAGGCATTGTTCAGAAAAAGTTATTGCCAATATTAAGTGACAAGTCAACTGTGAATCTAGAACCGCTTTTTTCGCAGTGAAGTCACTGGGAATTTTTTTGTTACTACTAAGCGGCGCAACCGCTGATGATGTCAAAAGGATGGTGAAAGCCGTCGGAGACAGGTGGTCAAATATAACTTTAGACTGAACAGTATAAAGACGGACTTCGGAACATGAAAAAGTGAATTCGTCTGGATGAGGGCGGCTCAGTGGGGGTGAATTTCACACGTGGACCTCCACGTGGGGCATCTTCGATCCGGTCACAGAAGAGTAGTGAAGGAAATCGAGGGCAATTTTGAAGATTTCGGTCAGGAAATGGATAGTACCATAACAGATTAGAGAAAGAGTTGTCTGTTCGAGGCCAAGAAATGGGTTCTTTTGTACTATACGCAACGCACTTTTTCAACTATCTACGTTCTCTTCGCTAGATATTCGTCCTGTCTAGAGGAAGTTGTGTTCCGTATGGTACGAAAGAAAAACTAGTTTAGCTAAGTGCCTTAGAAAGACAGTAACCTTCTCTCTCTCTGTCTCTCAAATATGGCCTGAGGCACATAGTTGCAGGTGGACAAACCACCTTTACCTGAAAGAGAATAGTATGAACAAGATATCTAGAGAAAGAGAGCCACCGAGACAGACATTGCCTAGAAAGTATAGTATGTAAGAGGATTTGTGAGGGAGGAAAGTCAAGCAATGGAAGCAGAGACAGCTACAGTATCCCTGTCTCCCACAGTCGCTTTTGATCTCTCCCTTCTTGGCAAAGCTATAATCTGGACTGCGGAGCGGGTGGCAAAGTATATAGGGGAGCACATGTTTTGGTCAAAGTGAGAGGGGAAATCGGCCGAGAGGGCACGATGACGCGCTCTGGTCACTAGGCGACGCAAATGGACAGCTTCTTTTTCTGACAGAAAAATCCGAGAAAGACTCATTTCCCCCGCTGATGTGTTCACCCATAGCTACGATTGGAAAATTGAGATCCGCGTGATTTTTTGAAAATATGAGTCAGAAAAGAGAAATGAGGAGCATCTTATCCGGGATGTGGCCTCGGAAAATCCGTTCCACAGCAGAGAGTAGTGTTCAAACAGTTCAGAATAGCATAGATCTGTCAGAGAGATAGAGACAGAAAGACAGAAAGACAGAGCAAAGCTACCAAAAAAGTTTTGTTTCTTTGCCGAGTTCAGAAACACAAACAAGCTGATAGGTAATCAGTGGCTCGCGCACGCGTTGACCGGAAGGCGGACCCCACGTTCCGCTCGTGCACTCATCGGCTCGCGCGGGCGGAAGTGTTCGTGATAAGGAGGAGGCACACAAACTCTAAGAGAGGGGATGATGAGGCGGGAGACGGGAAGACAAAATTGGGTACTTGTGGCCATAAAGGGAAAGTCTGAGAGTTGGGATAGGAAGAGACAGAGCCAAAGAGGGAAAAGTATAAGAGTCGGGCAGAGCCTCTGCATCATCTGGAAAAGAGTATGAGTGGAGAGACTAATCATCAAAGGGAACCAGACAAGATATCTTTCGAGGCGTAGACCCGACTTGTCATAGTAGGTATCCGAAGAGTGACATTCTTGTATTATAATGTTTCAAAAAACTGGCAGATAGAAGGGCCCTAGCCTGACATAAAGCCATTTTTCCCTAGACCACTTTCTTCTTGTTTTACAACGTTCTACAACGATCATGATCTGAGGGTACCGCTGGTACGATTACTTGAGCCCGAAAACTGCCTTGGAGGCGCGGCGCCCGGTATATATGGAATTAGGTGCCAATCTCTTTCCCGCCAAAAGTAGCCCTTGATTGCGGCACTCCCTCTGCTGCCCAAATCAGCTGGCCAGGGAGTGCTCCGTGAAGCTTCCTCGGGAAAATCGAACCCCCTGAGGGGATGGCTCTCTCAGATGGCGGGGCGGTCAGCGGAGTTCCCAATGACCGATGTCCAGGCCCCTCCGTCTCTCACGGAGCTTGGTTTTTGCCCCGGGCTCGGCTCGTGATAGCCTCCCAGGTAGATTGACAAGTCCTCAAAAAAGAGGCAGGGAACTGCCTGGCGGCGCCAGGTAAGTAGAGGGGAAACAAGGGGAAGCGGAATGGAAAGCAGGGAACAGGACATCGGACACGGATTAGTTCGACTCTCTAATGGGATGAAGATTTGAACTTGAATGAGAAGACCTCAGAGAAGGGGATGAGCAGGATAATTTTGCAGAGGAAGGAAATTGGAGCACAACGAGAGAGGGAGACAGAGGGGCAGAGAAGCAGAAACACGGAGAGATAGAGAGGCAGGAAGAAAGTTAACCAGTAGAGAACAGGAGACAGAAAATTAAAGAGATAAAGAGACAGTGAGACTAAAAGAGGCTTCTTTTTAGAGCAGAGCTTCGAAGGGTTGTCAAAACGGACAGTCCATAGGTCAGTGATTGAGGAGTAGCAGACAGTGAATAGGTACTGAAAAAAGGAGACATGAGAGTATCGAAAATTGTCAGTCTTGAGAAAAGACCTCTGGATAGTTCAATTCGTCAAAGAGTACTGTATTTCGAGAAAAAAAGAGTCAGAATGCATAGGTAAAAGAAGTCAGAAATCTTTGGCAAGCCACAGGTTTAAAGACCTCCTGGGGGTCACTTGAAGTGTACTCTCACTTAGGAAAATTCCTGTGAAAATGTTGACCGCCCAAAATCCAATTGGCTTTGAACATAACTGTTTTGAAAAGCAGTGAAAGAGAGGAAAAGAGTAACAGATCACACTCTATAGAACTGGCAGATTGCTGAATGTCTCTTGTTGACGGACATCCTAAAGAGCTGTCCAGATTTGAGTGTGCCTTTTGACTTCCTCTCTTGGACTCTTGACTATCAGCTCACTGTAAGATTTTATCCGTTCTTGCAGTAAAACGGGTATGAGCCGAGAGAGTGGGAATCTGACGAAAGTGAAAAGGTCACACAACCCTAGACCGAGTGTCAGGAGTAAAGAAGTCTTTGTCTCTCTTTGTCCCAAGCAATGTCTGTAGAAAAAGAGACAGAGGCCGAACCAAAATGGCTAGAGAAATCAAAAATATCTTTTGACCACATGTTCAGAAGCAGGGCCCGAAGCTGTTCAAAGCTCCAAAGAGTTGAAATCCCAGATAAAAACAGTGAGAGGATTAGGATGGAGATGATTATTGAGCCCGGGGATCTGTTGCCTTTGACGGATGCCATGATCGGACCAGTTCAAAGGAAACAAAAGTGCATGACACGGGGAAATTGGCGCCAAAATCGAAGAAATACGCGCTCCTTTTGTCAATGAGCGATGTCCACTCTCGATTGCGCAATATGCAAATGGCGCAACGCGGCTCTCTCTGGAGGAAGCAAGAGGGGGGAAGGGGCAGTCGGCTGGCTGCCGCCACACACGGACCACGCAACTGACCAGCCGAGCGAGTCAGTAGGCTCCTGGCGGAGTGCCCCAGAGCACTGGCCAGTTAGAAAGGGGAGAAAAGGCCGATTCGAAGAAAGGAGGAAAAGCATTGGAAGCTTGCCTTAGAACGTCTGAGAATTTTTGGAAATGTCGGAGAGACAGTGAGACAGAGAGACAGAGAAACTGATGAGCTGGGTGGTTGATGGTTCTGTTTCCGAGACTTCCTGTCCTGACGATAATCTGAGGATTTCGAAGGATTGAGTTAAAACGTTCAAGCGAGCCAAAAAGGCGTCTATTTCAGAAATGAAAGTGACGACATGTTAGGGAAAAGCCCACTGGAAACAAGTACAACAATCCGAACATTGCCAGAATGAAAAGTGGGTCGAGCACAAGGATCATACCAGAAGACATTGTAGACAAAAACCAGTAGTCAAGTGTATTTCTTGTCTCTTTTCGATAGATACTGTAACTGTGAGTCCCTGCCTGACTCTCTTTGTCTGAGTCTCTCTGAAACCTTGATGACTACCAGTTCTTTCTTTCGGCCTCTCCCCAAGTCTCAAGCATTTGACTTTCTTCTTAGAGATAGAGATCTGACCTAAGGAGCCCAGTCTCCTTCTCTATTTCTCTTCAAAAGGCGACTAAAGCCAAGAGACATTCTCTCGCTGGACCTCCAATTAACCGCTTGTGGACCCTTGCCACAGCCGTCCGAATATCGCCTTTCACGCCCCGGCAGAGAAGCAGCCGCTGTCCATTCTAATGCTATGACGCAACCGATTATCGGGTCCCGTGTGGTCCAGAGGGGTCCCCACAATGCAACAGGCGGGGACTGGACAAGTTTTGCTCCCGTTCTGACAGATCGGCTCGCCATGAATTAAATATTTATTAAAAGAGTTGACGCGGGAGCAGATGCCCAGAGACGTTCAGTTTACAGCCATTCCTCTGCCTCCTTCGCAATCCTTGCGTGAGACTGAATCCAAACAAACAGATGTGACCGAGCAAAATTGACCAGATGTGATCCGGGAGAAGGGGTCAGAAGACTGAAAACGAACGAACCTCTTCTTTGACAGGATTAAGGAGCCAGAGGAATTGAATTAGAACAGTTATTTTTGGTCAGCGGCTCATTTGGAGAGAGGGGGTGAGGGACAGGACATCAAAGCTCTTGGGGACCGACGGATTCTGTCTCTGCCTCTGTCGCTCTGACTCTTTTGTCTACTGTATACTATTCTGGCAATCCCATCTCGTACAAAAATAACACTCAATCAGACCGCTCTCTATTAGGCCTTTGTCCACTCCCTCTTCCTTCTCGCACCGCCGATTCCAGTGCATGAATTGCCCTCATAAGGCTTCGTCTTCAGAGCAGAACGCCCGCTAATTTAGCGGGAAGGAGGGGCACCGAATTCTAAATTCGTGCTCTCTTCTGGGCAGCTGACCAGGGGCGAAGGAACAAGAGAGTTCTTTTCCTCAATTACAATAAAATGTTGCGCGAGCGGAGGTGATCAGTGTCAGGGACAGCTGTCTCCCCGGTTATGCAAGCCGAACTCTTCTAGTGTAATTCTGAGGAGATCCATGGGTCTCTGAGCTTGTCAGGCTGAGCCAGGTGTGATTCCCGGTGGTCACTTGAAAATGCAGCTACGGAGTTTTTCAGCCGAGGCACGAGGGTGCCGATAATGGGGCACCGCTGGTCAAGAGAATGTGTTATGAGATTGAGTTAGAGAATTTGGGTTGAGGGACCGATAATTTTATATATCTGTCTCTCTGTCGCTTTGTCTCTCTGGCTCTCTGACTGTCTAGCTCTTATCTTTCGGTCACATGTCTTCCTTTCCTCCATAGACATTCCCCATCAATCTACTGGAAAAACAGCACTGACCAATCCGAACATAGGCCTATATCCCCTCAAGACAAAGTCATCTGACCACTAAGTCACTTTTTCACATGCCTCCGGCTGGACAATGAGTTTGCATGGCAACGTGTGAACTTGAATAGCCATCGCCCATAACGAATGACGAACGGGGGCCCTGGCGAGAGAGTCGGAGCAACAAGAGAGAGCAGACGAGGCAGGGGGTGGTCAAGAGAGTTGGCCGAGAGAGGAGAGCTGTCGGGAAGAGACGGCTAAAGTTCAATGGCATGTGGCTCGCGAATGACCAGAACTTTTGGGGGACGCGGGGGGAGGCAAAGGGACTATCAAACTTTGTAATGATACTCTGTTTCTGTCTCTCTGTCTCATCTCCCAGACCTACTACTCCCTCGTTAGCGCTTGCGTAACGCTATCCCCCGAGTTCCTAATGTCTGTCCTTATTAAATCGGAGCACTGCGCACGCTGCGATCATCCGATACTCCCACTTGACTGAAGGGATAGTTTATTCTGCAAAAGGGTTTGTTTTTCAAAACAGCCTGATCGACGACTTCTGTTGTTTTCTCCTAAGGCTACTCTTTGAGCTCTATAAGACTGGTGCATTCTTGGACGACTGACTAACACAGCACGGCTAAAGACGAGGACTTATATGGGTCAGAAGAGACAGAGATGGAGGAAAGATGCAATAGAGAAGGTTTCTCGCAATTACTAGTATTTTGCCAAAGAAGTAAAAGTACTTCAATTGTCAAGTAATGTCGAGTAATAAAATCTGAAAATAGCGAATCGCTTTTTGTTAGCTGCCACTCTGGCTGTTGCTGTTCGCAATGGAAGGTCGCCCCCACCTCACTTCTACTCAGGTCACGTTGCCTTTTATTTTCAAGTGCTCTACCAAGCCATTCTCTTCTTTTGCACTGACTCTCTCACCCTCATTCTTTCGTATCGAGACTAAGAACTGGGCAACCCAACCCCGAGCACTCTCAGTCTACCCTCCGAGGGCCTGATAGGGATTCGGAAAATCGAGTAGTGAAAACTGAGGGTGGTGTCATGCGATGGAAAATTGAGGTTAAGGAATTCTAAAATATTGACTACGCCATGATTAATTTGCTCTTTGACTATCTACTTATTCCCAAGCTTCTTCCAGGAGCCGCACTTCTTCGAGCGAGATGACTACCTATGGACATGGTTGTGGATGAATCGGAAAAGCTGTATTACTCAAGAGTTGCTTTTTGAGCTTGACCGGAATACGTGCTAGAACTACCGCAGACAGTGTAAGGTTAGTTTCTGTCTCTGCCACCCTGTCACTGTTTCTGACAGAGAAAGAGAGAGACAGGGAGACACAGAGACAGACCCGGGTAGAAGTGATGGCAACCTTCCATTGCGAATAGTAACATCCAGAGTGGCAGTTTCGCTATTTTCAGATTTATTACTTGACAACACTTGATAATTGAAGTGCTTTTGCTTTGTTGGCAAAACACTAGCAGTTGCGAAAAAAAAACTAAATCTCTTCCTTGCTATTTCGAAGGGACACAGAGACAGTGAGAGCCATAGACACAGAGAATCCGACTCAAAGTGAACTGGCGAGATTCTGAATAAACTTTATTTCATACAGAAAGAGTATGTCGTGACCAAAATGAACCGGTACTTTTAGCAGGAACTAACCACTAGAAAATGCATATTCTAGACCCAATCTGGTTCACACTGATATGAGATAAAAATGGCTTGTTTTCGAAGAATTACTCCAACTCGACGAGAACTTCTCCCTCATCTACCGTAGATCCAACCTTGCAGTTGACAGCCTTCACCTTTCCGGTCTTGCCGGCATGAAGACTGTTCTGCATCTTCATGGCCTCGATGATCACAAGCTCTTGACCTTCGGAGACCATGTCTCCAACCTGGACATTCACGTTCTTGATGGCTCCGGGCATGGGAGAGAGGACGACGGTGGAGAGATCGACCTGAAAGATGGAAAGTCTCTTTGTCACTGTCTCTGTTTCTCTGTATATAAAAAAAAATTCTTGGAGAAACCAACCTTCGGCTTCTCCTTCATGTACTGCAGAAGCTCGTGAGCCTGCTCTGGCATGACCTTCACCTTGAAGGGAGTTCCTTTGAACAGGATGGTGATCTCTCCCGATCTCTTGTTGACGATCTGAGTCGTCACTTCCTTCTTGTTCACACTGAGTTCGAGAGCTGGCTTGGCTAGATTCAGTTCACCGTTGACCTTTATCTTCTCTCCGTTGATGAGAACACGAGCTCGGTTCTTGTCTCCCTTCTTGAAGTAGACTTCGACCGATTGGAGCTTTTTGGCTTCTCCTTCCCTGGTAGGGAGTTCGACAACAAAACTGAAAGAATGGTGTGAGTGTGACAGAGAGGCACAGAGAAACAGGGGGACAGAGACACAGAAAGAGAGAGAAAGGTAGAAATAGAGATACAGAGTCACTTACTTGTATCTCAGAGTGAAGGGTGCAGAGACTGTGGTCATCTGTCTATCCTGGTTCAGGAACTGCTTAGCCCTGGCCAGCTTGGTAGCATGGAGAGCAGCCGATGTAGCAATGATCTGTTTCTCCTCCTCAACATCCAGACTGGCACCCATGAATCCTTCAGGGTAGACTTCAGGAAGGTACTTGGTCGTGATGTTTCCATCACGAAACCTCTTCTCCTGACAGATGTCTCTGAGGAGAGGAATGTTGTTGGTCACTCCGCGAATGACATAGGCGTCCAGAGCGGCAGTCATACGGTCAAGCGCCTCGTGACGGTCTTTTCCGTGGGTGACAAGCTAAAAATTGAGCGAATTAAGACAAAAGTTAAGGGTCCTACCTTGCAGATCAGTGGATCGTAGTAGATAGAAATCTCAGACCCTTCCCTGATGCCACTATCACATCGGACTCCGTCGATGTGTCTCGGCTCGACGTATCTGGACAGTCGACCGACCGAGGGCAGTCCGAATCCCTTGTACGGGTCCTCGGCATAGACCCGGCTCTCGAAAGCCCAGCCCTGTATCGGAACGTCTTTCTGCTGAAGGGGCAACTTGTGTCCGTAGGCGACTCTCAGCATCTGCTGGACAATGTCGATTCCCGTGATGGCCTCGGTGATTGGATGCTCGACTTGGAGACGTGTGTTCATCTCGAGAAAGTAGAAGTTTCTCTGGCTGTCCACGAGGAATTCGACGGTTCCGGCGCTGTCATAGCCGACAGCCTTGGCCAGCTGGACAGCCTGCTCTCCCATCTTCTCGCGCATTGAGGGAATCACGAACGACGACGGGGCCTCTTCAATAACCTACAAATTTAGAATATGGAAGATTCTCTGTCTCTTTCTCTGCCTCTCTGACCTTCTCTGTCTAGCAGTTTCTATCTCTCTATAAGTCGCTCTGTTCCTCTATTTCTGTCTCTCTGTCAAAAACTACCTTCTGATTCCTCCTCTGAATAGAGCATTCTCTCTCATTGAGCCAGATTCCGTTGCCGTGCTTATCGCACAAGACCTGCATCTCAATGTGTCTCGGATTGTCGATGAACTTCTCGACGAGCATTCTGTCATCTCCGAAAGAGCTGGCAGCTTCCTGCTTCGAAAGTCTATAGCCCTCGCGAGCCTCCTTCTCGTTCCAAGCTATGCGCATTCCTTTGCCTCCTCCTCCAGCTGAAGCCTTGATCATGACGGGGTAGCCGATTTCCTTGGAGACTCGAACGCACATGTCCTCGTCGGCAATCTCGCCATCGTAGCCGGGGATCATGTTGACTTTGGCGGCTGCGGCAATCTTCTTCGAGTGAATCTTGTCTCCCATGTCCAGAATGGCCTTCGAGTTCGGACCAATGAAGACGACCTTGTCCTTTTCGAGTTCTGCAGCGAATTTCGTGTTCTCTGAGAGGAAACCATAGCCGGGATGGACAGCCTGGGCTCCGGTTTGTCTCACAGCGTCCAGGATTCTGTCAGCTCGAAGGTAAGACTCGGAGGTGGGAGCAGTTCCAACACAGACCGCTTCGTCGGCCATTTTGACATGAAGAGAATTGCTGTCAACGTCAGAGTGAACAGCCACTGTCTGGATTCCCATGGCTCGCGCGGTCTTGATGACACGACAGGCGATCTCTCCTAAAAGATATAGTGTCAGGATTCAAATTGGATAGGGGGACAGAAATAGACTCAGAGACAGAAAGACAGGCTAAGACATTTAAACCAAAAAAAAACTGTTTAGCATCCTACCTCTGTTAGCAATAAGAATTTTGTCGAACTTGGCCTCCGAAGGGTCGATAGGGCATGTTGTATAGAGTTCCTTGCCCTCTCTCTCATCCACAACCCTAAATTTTCCACAATTTGAAAACGAAAACTGAAAATCACATACCCAGTGCTTTTTCTAACCGTAGCTGTGCTCAAAAGTCGAACTCCCTGACTTGTGGTGACGAAGCGAAGAGGCAGAGCCTTGGCAAGAACCCGCATGTTCTTCTGAATAGGCATTTGTTGAACCACTAACGTGAAAATTTGCTAAAGCTGTAAGAAACGTGTGTGAAAACGAGGCAAAAGTAAGGGAGTCGCTTCACCTTTCCCCTGAATACGTTGTCGAGATGGTACGGAGAGCACCATTGTGGTTTCACTTGTTCGGGAGCAAAACAACATTACAGCTGGTCTCTCAAACTCTTGTTTGTGTTCAATTTCAAGGTCAGACTTGGTACAAAAGCTCAACAAAACAACAAATCTTGCAAGAAACTGTAGATCATCCTTTACAAACGATTAAAAGAACCAAGACACAGGGATATCCAGATCATATGACCACGTTTTATAGGGACGACATGCTCTTTTGAATTTGAATTTTGGTTGCAAGAACATCAAAAATCACGAACTCCATTTTTTTAAATTATCGGGCCTTTACTTTTATTTTCTCGATTCCTAAGTATACTTTATCGATTCAGGACCGAATTCTGCCCTAGTATAGCCGACTTCGACAAAAAAATTACAGAGAAAATGGAGAAAATTGACGATATGCTGATTTTTACATTGTAGGATCAATTACTCCATTTTTCTTGGCGATTTTCTGTCAAAGTACATGTTCTTGGGGCAATATTTTATGTCACATCGATTAAAAACCGAAAAAATGTGTCAAAAGTGTTCAAAAATACACAAATAAACAAAAATATCCAGTAATTTCGGACCTCTCCGCACAAAATTCAAATTCAAAAACGGGTACTCGGGACACCTAAACTCGGGAATAGCCGTTGAAAATGACCAGGTTTTAATAAGAAATTATTCACTACATTGCTTTTAAAATGGCTGGAAAATCGGAAATCTTCGGTCGATTATGGCACGTACGTGACCCGCGTCGCTTTTCTTCTTCTATTTTGGCGGACAAGAGTGCGCCAATAATTGATTGATATTTTTTTAGACTATTTTACGGGAAATTCACAAAAATTATGTAAACGAATAAATAAAATAAGGGGATGAAGCTAAAGACTTTTGACTGACACGCGCAAAGTGCCCCGGCGGCTCGTCTCAGTCGAAAGACTCCAAAGAACGAGCAGTGACCTTGTTAACGGGGCACGGGAACTGTCTCTCAGGTAAATACGACTAATTTTTGATTTTTTGGGCCAATCTGACAGAGATAATGACAGAAGTTGAGAACAGACGAAAATCAATAAAGTAAACAGACCTGTCTTGAGCGCGCTGGGAGCTCTAGAGGAGGTATCCAGAAATTGGTTTTTCAGGGATAGAATATGTCATCTTCTTTCTGTCACCACGTAATGTCTTTCACAGTCTAGAATAGGCACTTTCGGTTCTACTTCACCGTGCTAGCACAAAAGCGCTTTGCTAGGACGGAATTCTTCCGTATTTTCTGGTGATTTGATCTACTTTGGGTCGGATTCAGGGAGACTGTCTGGTCTCTCTGTCTCTCTATTTCCTACCAGAACATCGGAAGACAGTGCAGCAATCAGACTTGGATTTCTCCCTCTCTCTCTCTCTCTCTCTATCTCCTTATGTTTCTCTGTCTATCACCTCGTCCAAATATCTCATTCAAATTAACAGGGGAGTTGGATCTCAGTACTTTGCTCACATTTCCCACCTATGCGAAATTGTCTTGATCTCATGGTCATGATTGTTTTGCACAGCCAATGGTCTGGAAAAGGCGGATATTCTAATCCAATTGAACCCGAAGGATGATTCCTTCTTTCTACATCTCTTTCAGCTATGCTATCTTGTCTTTATTGATCTATCTCCTTGTAAACTTGACCATCTTCCGCCATCCCAAGAACTTCAATTTTTCCTATTTCAAGCTCTTCCAGGTTTCATCCCTCATTGTAAGTTTCCTATCTCTCAGTATACGGTAGTCTTAGAACGTGATAGCCTATCTAAACTCTCTGGTTCTGTTTCGGTATCCACCAGAAGCATGTAGAGGCTGTCTTCTTTCCAACCTGTACGAAATAGGCTACTTCAATGGGCTGGATTACTACGCCAGAACTGTGGAATACTTTGGATATCTACAGTATGCAATGAATGTGACGATGGCTTTCAACAGACTGACAGCTATGACTTTTCCTGTCAGCTATGAGAAGGTAAGTGCTGGGGACAGTGACAGTACCTTTCAGATCTGGAAGAAGATTTTCCTTCCCTGCATTGTCATTCTTTTGCTTCTACCAATACCCTTCGCCTTCAATAATGTCGAGCCAGCCAGTTTTGTATACATTAGTGAAACTGATGGGTTTATTCTAGTCAAGACATCAGTAGGTCACTCTGTCACTCTGTTTCTCTGCCTCTATTGATATCATTGCTTCCTAAGGAGGATGCTAATTACGTTGACAACGTTGTCAGAGTTCATTCTTCGAGCATAAGTACTTGTTTTCCATCGCTTCCTCTTTTCAGACTCGATCCGATTTAATGGTCACCATACTTTTTCAAACCTTATGCACCGTGACTAATGTAACGTTCAGTGTAGTCACAGTAATACTTCTAGTAAGGGTGAGACAGATACTTGTTCCTGTCAATAGAAGTTCCAGAGAAGGTCGAAGACATCGACCAGAACTGACAGGGTTGAAAAGCGCCTTCTGTTTCACAGTGTTACTAATTTTGGAGTGGAAGTCTTTGGGAGCCTTATAGTGGTGAGCCTCTGTCTCTCTGTCTTTTTGTCTCTCTGTCTCTTTGTGAACTCAGGATTCTTCCAGATATTTCTCTGCATCGCTCCCATGGATCTGGCATTTGTTATTTTAGTCTACAGTCTAGTTCCGTACTCCGCTGACCTATTGGCTTTTCTGTCTCCCTACATTCTCATTGCTTGCAGTAACGAATTGAGAAGAAAACTTTTTGTCTGGACAAGAAGACAGATGGGAACCGTCGTGATTCCGACCACTGTAAATTCAAATTAAAGAATGTTTATGTACAATTTAAAGCGTCAATGATCGCTTGAACAGATTTTTTAACGGCCAAATCTGTCGAACCTTCCTCCAAAATCTCGGTTAACACCGCCATGTCCTCTTCTGCCTCCAAAGTCAGTGTCACGGTCAAAGAAACCGCCGCGTCCGCCGTTAAATCCTCCTCTTCTGTCATCGAAGCCATCACGACCGTAATCCATACCACCTCTGCGATCAAAATTATTTTCAAAACCTCCTCGTTCGTCAGAGTTAAAGCGTCCGTTGCGGTCACCGACTGAAAAGAAATTGACAGAGACAGAGACAGAAACTTACAGTTATGCCGATAGGCAGCAGCCAATGTGACCAAGAGAAGAGAACAGAGGATGAGAAGCTTCATGGTTGTACTGGCACTCACCCCTTCTGAGCCTTATAAACCCGAAATCACTTCCGGACTTCGCCGAAAATACTATGTACTCTTCCAATGACTAAGAAACTGTTTTCCCGTCTTCACGTCCTATGATCATTGCTACTGCCCGCTGTCTTTTACCCCCGCAATTGACGCACACTTCGATGACCGATGAGATAGATCTCGTTCAGTGTCTTACCTGTTGTCTCGGAAATAGTATCACGTTGAACGAGAGACCAATTTGGGGAAGAGTATATAAGGCAGACAGATTGGTGAGAAGCAGTAAAAATGAAGGTTCTCATTCTCTTCTCTCTTGTCCTCGTCAGCCTGGTGGCTGCTTATCCACCTTTTTGTAAGTTTTTATTATTTCTTTGTCTGATAGGGAGACATAGAGACAGATATACAGAGAGATAGAGAGACAGATCGACAGACAGAGAGACGAAGAGGCAGAGAGACCGTTACACTCTTTTTTAAATTTTCACTTTCCTTTTCAGTCGGCGGAAATGGTCGAGGTTTCGATGATCGCGGAAGAGGAGGCAACAACTTTGACCGCCACGATGACCGCAGAGACTTCGGCAGAGGAGGTTTCGATAACACACGTGGAAGATTCGATGATCGCCGAGGTGGATTCAACGACCGCGGTCGTGATTCCAATTATCACGGAAGAGACAGCTTTGGAGGCAGAGGAGGAAACAACTGGGGTCGTTAGAGCTTTATTAGAGACAAATAATAAATTTCAACTAAAGCGGTATGGTTCTCGGGTTGTGCGGCAAGTAGCCCCGAAGTTGTTTATCTTCGTCGTTCCGAACTAAACCGATCATTTTGGAGCGAAGAGTAGGATTGAGGAGGAGATGAAGCCATGGGGTAACGAGACATGCCAGGTCCCAGGCGTAAGGAAGAGTCACGTGGATTCTCCATTTTTCCCTTATTCCGAAAAGGGTAGCAGTAGCGGAAAGAAACTGGAAAACAGATCTGTCTGTCACAGTTTCGGGATCAAGCATTAACTTTTCAAAAATGTAATGTTCTGCAATTTTGTAGAGCTCGATTTGCTCTACAACTTTGCAATACATAGCAAAGTCGCCGGGTCATCGCATCAGGCCGCAACAGATCTGTCTGTCACAGTTTCGCGCTCAAGCAAATCCAATGTATCGCCACCGAATAATCTCGAAGCGTCCCCGCACCTTGGGTATATAGTCTCTTCGTTTTTCCGCATTAGTAACTGAGCCTATCATTAGAGCTGCCCGATCCCCGCTAGTTGAACTGTACTTCAACTAGAGTTGCAGCCACCGGTGACCCGTATGGGTGGGGGCCTTATGGGGTGAAGTGGGACAGCACTTTTTTTTAACGAGACTATCAAGCTGTCTGTCTCTTTCTCTCACCTGGAGTGTAGGGAAGACCGACTGCAGAATACTGGTCATTAACGTTATCGCAAACAGTCTTCTAGTTCGTTTGGAAGCTTTCTTCACAGTTGCCAGCATAATAATGGATAGTAGATTGATGCCAATCAGAAAGCTGAAATAGATGAGGGTATAGATGAATTGAAGAGCATAGACGAAGTTTTCCTAAAGGTATATGTTCCCTCTTATGAGACAAGAACCCACGTCAGTGAACTTATAATTGAAAGATCCAAAATAGGAGAGAGTGTCGATGTTGGGCTTCAAGAATGGGATGTAGGCTGAGAGGACAAAGCTGACAGGAGTCAGGGACAAAAAAAGAGGAGCGATAAGGTGTCGAAACTTCTGAAAATAGTGTTGTTACCACTATTTTCTCCAACGTTGCAGACAGTCATTTCCGAGTCAATTTTCACTTAACATTTTCCGTCCTCCTTTTTCAAGTTCGGCCTGTTCGTCTTTTGCGTTGTTTGCTCGAACGGGGAGAGTTGGGGTGAACTTTTATTGTACTTGTCCATAAATTGATACCTTGCTCTGCTCTCCTGTTGATAGGTGAGCACAATAGCAGAAGGAGGAACTTCTCTCTGTATCTCTGTCTCACTGACTCTCTGTCTCGCTGTCTCTCTGTCCTTGTCTCATAGTTCACCTGCTCCGAAACAATAGGATTCGTCAGAAACACGAGTCTTTCAATTCCAGAGCACACTATAGGGATGTAGAGAAGATGAGTGTCCGCGAAGAGGACCCATACGAACTTGGCTGTCCACTGGTGCTTTGCATAGAACTGTTCAAAGTACGGAATGAACTCTGGGTAGCTCTGGATCCTGACTAGGACAAACACCGTCAAGTAGATGAGGACCTGCTGCAATGCCTACCATTTATCAAAAAGGTCTGATCTCCTACCAAGATGCACGAGCCTTTAAGGATGAGATAGCCGACTGTGTCAAAGCAGGAATGCTGGAATAGAACCAACAAGACCAGAATGTACAGTAGGAGGCTGGGAATAGCGTAGCAGAGCTGGACAATGAGTATCGGGGATAGCATTGATAACGCTGATCTCTTAGCTATCGTTGCAGTCAGCGAGAACACGGGAAATGGGGGGAGGAGACGGAGCAGTGTCTCTCTCGAAATTATAAGTGATTAAGTGATACTGAGTAAGAAAACACGGTCTCTGGAGAGCAGAGAGAAGAGGGACGAGAAAAGGGTGAGGGGAAGAGGTAGAGTACAATTAGGAGGCTGAGATTTCTAAGAAGTATCGACAGGTTTTTGACAGGAGGAGCAGCACCTGAGGAAGAGACAGAGACAGAAAGATAAATGGATAGATTGATAGAGAGACAGAGAAATAGCAAGTATGGCTCAAGAATCTTTATTTCGTCCGTAGCAGCAGTTAGTCCTTTGTCCAGCGTCCACTCTTGATCGTGTTCTTCGCCTTCTTGAACGTGTCCTTGATAAAACCTCGCTTGTAGCGAAGGAGGGCGATCTCTTCATCGATGAGGTTCATCTCGTCCTCTTCAACTGCAGGCAAGGAAAGCTAAGGAAGAAGTTCCGACTTACCCAAGTAGTAGGCCGAAGTAGATACGATGAAAACGCACAGAATAAGGAGAAAGAACAGCTTCATGGTGAATTGGAAAAGATAGACATGACTGCTTTTTTATACTGCTTGAGACACAGATATCAATGATAGTAGAGATCCAAAAATAGGGCACTTTCCTCAAACCGGAAACTAAGCGTGTGGGTTTGAAACAAACAAACGGGTACAGTCATGCTATCCTTTTGTCTCATGTGGTTTGAAACATACAAACATGTACAGTCATGTTATCCTTTTGTCTCTCTGTTTCTATGTCTTTCTATCTCTCTGCGTCTCTGTCCCTCTGTCTCCGTGCCTCCCTGTTTCTTTGTCTCTCTCTCTCTCTCTCTCTCTCCGTGTTCAATCCATCTTACCAGATCAGATAAAATCATTCTGACCCGATCAGACCTCGGTCCCATATCCAGATAATCTATCTAACTTGTACCCATGCTGTATTTCGTACTTTTTCTGTTTCCAGCAGTCTCTACAAAATCCGGTAAGTTATTCTCACTTCTAGTCACACCTTCTTAAGTGATAAGATGTCAAACGGACGGCCAGCTCTTGGCAACAAGACAGATCTGTTCACCAAACTACTATCTCTGTCAGGATGTCAAACTTTTCACCAAAGACTTCCATAAGGCTCGTGTAGCCAAGAAATGCCCCTTTCCTCTGATTTTCAGCCGAGGGAAGTTAGAATGCGAGAATCCGAAGGAGAGCTCCGAATGTGACGAGTTCTTGCAAGTCTGCGTGTCAGTTCCAGTCGAACTTCGGGTTTCAGCAGCTCGCTGGGAGCGGAAATCGCCATGATCAAGGCATTGGATTCTGAGGTTGCTGACCTTTTTTGTAATGAGTACATCTCAAACTCCAAACCAGTTTTCAACTATCTACCTTGCGAAACAGAGTTTGAAGTTTGTCTGCATGGTAGATCCTACAAGACTCGATGCATTGATGTAAGTCTACTGTCACTGTCACTGTCACTGCCATTTCAGAGCGGAAACGAGTTCAATGGTCGCCGCTGTGTCCCTGCCTCGAAGTCCTGCTGGGGACAGCTATTATCAGAAAGCGATCTCGAAGAAGTCTCTGCCTATAATTACGGTCCACTGGAAGACGAGGGTATTATTCATTTGGAATGTACGAAGTTGCATAACTCAGACATTTGCCTCCATCGGGATGACCCTTACAGAAGCATTATGGCCAACCGATGTGACAAGTTTTTCATCAAGTGTACCGATGACGACAACAGTCGAATTTTGAGTTACTTCCTTCATTTACAAGACAAATTTTGAGCATGGAACTCATCGAAAATTATAGAGTAACACAGCCGGGAAAATTAGGGTGGTGATGAGGCAAACAAGTGGATGACAGGCTCTGTAGCAAAAATATTTACGTGATAAAAAGATAGGAAGCGAGGTCTTCGGGAAGTAGCTCCTGTCATCGATGGTTATGAGCGAGACAGCATGAGACAGGGTGAGGGAATATATAAGCCTCTGTCTCTGTCCTGCAAAACCCCTTGTCTAGGGAAATCCGGTGACCTCGTCGACCCCTAGTCACATAGTGACTACAAAACTAGGACCTGCGGCCATGACGCAGCTACTTCGTCACCAGAAGCCATTTTTACCTCTATCTCTTTTCGAAAACTACAAGTTTCAGTACCGCTGTCCACGAGGAAGTCACGCGCAAAGTGCCGAAGATTTCCCAATCTGCCGCAAGAGTTCCGACTGCCTGGAAGTAGAAGGAAGTGGCTCGCAGCCGGACAGTGACGAAGAGTACCGTCGGATCTTCGGGAATTGGATCCTGCTGGAAGAAGCCTGATCTCATGACCTATGCCCCAGAAACAAAGCAATTATCCCCCTGCCCCACCTCTGTCTCTCTCTGCTGCACTGAATATAATTTTGACTAAAGTTTCTTCGGTGCACACCTCGTGTCTTCGGCCCCTAATTGCTCCCGGAGGCGGTGATTTTGTTGCTTGAGAAGCGGCACTCCTCTCACTCTCTCAACAGATCCCCTTAAGATGTATGGTTTTCTCAAGACCATAGAAGCCGGCCTGGGAGTACTGTCCCTTCTAGCTTACGGCCTGATTCTTGGTGTACTGTTCCGTCGACCGAAGGAATTCTCCAATGCCTACTACGGAATCGTCAAGTATGGAGGAATTGTGGTAAGTACGGGAGAAAAAAAGAGAGGGAATGGTACAAGGTACAGTGGTGCAGGGAACAGGGATGGGAGCTGAGGACAAGTAGCTGAACAGAAATAGTAAAGAGGAAGCTTTGACGGGTGTATTGAACAGCGAGAGTACATAGACTAAGATAGCTCTAAGAAGGATAGGAACAGATAAGAAAGGAGGATAAGCAGCTTGACAGGAATGGATGCAGGATGATAGGACACATAGACAAAGAGACAAAAAAGACATAAAGACAGAGAAACAGAGACAGAAAGACAAATAGGCGAAGAGACAGCAGGACAGAGAGACAGTTCCTACTGAAGTAGTTCCAAAGTGAAAGAGTAATGAAGAGTTCTTGATCAAGGGCTCATTCTTCTTGCCACTTTTGTTTCCTATCCGGTCGAAGAAATTATCACAAATATGGACCTAACTATGAAATTGACAAAAGAAACATGCTAAAAACATCACGAGTCACTGCTCTCATTAGGTTAGGTGACTAGTCTGGGGCTTTACTTACTAGTTCGCATATACTGTGAGACTGAGAATACTTGGTTGTTGTAAGTGTCAACGGATACTTGTCCCTATAAAGAAACTTTAGGACATCGTCTTCTACATCTGGGACTGGTTCTCCAACCGTCTCGTGGGAGTCCCCTTCTTCATGCCCTTCTACCGCCTCTTTTTCCAATACTTCCCCTGGCTTGGCGGTTTCTTCTGGCTCAACCAGGCCTGTTTTCATGCGGCTCAAGCCCAGACCATGTTGGCTGGTTGGCAGAGAGTCTGTCTAATGTCCAAGCCCATCTTTGCCGACGTGGGCTTCCGAACAATCGTTAACTACTTCTTCGCCCTCTTGCCTGTGGGTGTGATCGTAGTTTCCTCTCCAATCGCGATATGGCACCAGGCTGTTGAAGTGGCGGGAACCGAAATTCGGTTCGATGTGAGCCAAGTAAGTGATAGTGACGGTGATAGTGACAGAGTTCTTAGTCTACTGGTGTCATTCACTACAACGTCATTGTTGGATCCGTCTGTGTCCTTGTCAATCTCTTCATCCTTCTTACCTCAGTAGTCTACCTCATCAAGTACAGGAATGCTCTGAATGCCATCCGTCGTCTCTTCTTCATCTCTTTCTTCATCGGAGTCACTCGTTTTGCGGTTCTCGTTCTTGGAGTAAGTTTCACGGTTTCTCTATCTTATTATTCTTCTTCGTCTCTATGTCTCTTTGCCCTTCTGTCTTCCTGTCTCTCTGTATCTCTGTCACTGATCTAAAGTTCCCTTTAAGAATCTGTCAGTCATGAACGACTACCTTGGCTGGCAATGGGGACCATGGCTCTCAGAGATCGCTCTTCCCTTGACCATGGATTTGACTCTGCTTTCTGCTCCTTGGCTCCATCTGGCCTTCAATCGAGCAATCCAACGCCGTCTCTCGGTAATTTTCCGGATTAAGGAGGAGAATCAAGTCCAGATCGCTCTGCCAATTGTCGAGAAGTAAACCTCTGCTTGATCTTATGGTGTATCTCTTGCCTGATCTTGTTGACATGAGCGCTATTAGGGAAAATGAGCAGTTTTATCAGAAGGCTGTCATTTTGACGCAGCACCAAAGGTACGGTAATAGCCGACTGATTCAAATTGGAGGTTGGGGAGTTTCAAAAGTGAACAGGAAGCATACAGGGCTTTTATTCGAGATTCTGCAAATAACCTGAGACAAGGGGAGGAGAAAATAATGATAGTCCACAGAGAGACAGTTTGGACACAACTCAACTTTTTCCAGCGAAGTAATGTATGAATTTTAGAACCCAACAAAGCTTTTCAGAAGAAAACTAACATCAGGATCGTGTTCAGCGACCACAAAAACCCTAAATGCCAAGAAATAAAAACTTTTCACCGGCAGGAATCGAACCAACAACCCAGGTGACATGTAGACTCCAGGCAAACGTGATAACCACTAAGCCATGATAATGAAATGACGCTCCCGTCTCGAAAAAAAACTCGGTCAAATGACCGACTGATTAGCTTGTCTGTCTAGTAATCTGGAGTTCCGGGTTCGGCTCTCGCCGGTGACCAATCTTCCTATTTTTCATGACCACGGTTTTCGATGGCTCTGAAAACGATCCCGCAATTAGTTTTTGTCAAAAATACTTAGATTTCAATTTTCGAGTGGACGAACACAAATCTGAACTGATGGCTTAGGCTTAGGCTTTATTTCTCTCTTTTCCCTTATTTTCTCTCTCTCTCTCTCTCTCCCTCCCATTCTAGCCCTCTAATACCTATTCAACCCACTGAACAAACGAGAGAATACACGTCGCCTGCACGTGAATTTTTCAACCCTGTGAACATGTTATTTGTCGTCCTCCGCTCTCAAGTGGATCAATTGCAAAAGTATCTCTCGTCTGTACATGCATTTTCTCAGTATTCACACGTAGTCTGCCCTCTCTCGACGTCTATTTTATGCCTGCTTTGTCTTGGAAAAAAGACTGGGAAGGAGGCAGAGTGTACTCTATTGGATCAAGAACAGTATCTTGATGTCTCTTTCTGTTTCTCTGGTTCTAATGAGTTACAAATTGTCATTTGTTCGTGTGAAAGTCACAAGGGTCTTTTGGCACAGGGCTATCTCTGAACCTTTGGACTTTGATGCACTCTCTGTATGTCTAGACACACAGCGTTAGTGCGGAACAAGCCGTTCCAAAATGCGCCAGCCGTTTTGTACCCTTTACTAATAGTCTTAGTCTTTCTGTCTCTATCTTATGACTAAACCTCAGCACCACTTGATTTTGCCTTCCCTCCCCCTCCCCCGTTCGTACAAGCATAGAGTACAAGTCGATCTGTGACTTGTGGCCTTGACTAACACAGCCCAAATTCTTGAACTTCAGAGACTCTCCCGTACGTGCACATCGACCGTCCTCGCATTCTAAGTACTTTCGATTAAAAGTTCGATACTAACACGTCAGCCAGAAGGAGGGAGCGAAGTAATTATCTGTCTCGGAGTCCAACCAGTCACCATGTCTACCTCGAGTGATGATGTAGCCGGATCCTCTGATCTTCCTAATATGGCGTGAGTTGTTTAGAGAAATGCGTGTACAACCTTATTTAGATATCGGCTCTGTGTAGTTTGCTGTGAGAAGAGCGACGGAGCTCATTTTGGAGCAGATACCTGCCGAGCCTGTGCTGCTTTCTTTAGAAGAGCAATAGTCTCAGGGAGGAAATACTACTGTAATCAAGGAGAGGGAAAGTGTTACATCAATAAGGGTGAGGGTCCGTCTCTGTCTCTCTGCCTAACAGTCTATTCCCAGCAGCCAGATGTATGTGTCGAAAGTGCCGGATGGAAAAATGCTTTGCAGTCGGCATGAAAAGAGACAGTAAGCCCCTGTCTCTCTGTATCATATATCTATGTACCATTTTAGTGGTACAAGGACGGCGAGACCCCATTATTCCAAAAAAGAAGCTTCTTGGAACCAATGAAGAGAACAGGATTCCGCATTTGAATGTAAGAGAGAGAGAGAGTACAGG
The DNA here is from genome assembly GCA_037178855.1 of Oscheius sp. JU75. NCBI lineage: Eukaryota > Metazoa > Nematoda > Chromadorea > Rhabditida > Rhabditidae > Oscheius > Oscheius sp. JU75. The sequence goes on along the minus strand of JASJZC010000006.1, from coordinate 290,096 downwards.
CTATCCAAACTTTTTTCAGGGCTCCATTGTTCCTCTTCCTCCTCCAGTCTGGCTCCCAATGGAAACCGAGCCCACTCTTCTCAGGAGGATTATCTCAAACTATAGGTGAGAAGGTCGGCCTGGATTTTGTACACATTTCTAGTCACCTCCGGCTCACGAGGAAAGCAATGGAACAGAGCATGTATCCAGAACTGGCTGCCCACTACCATGAAAAAGGTCCATTGACTGGTTTTGTTCAAGGTACGTCAGGTAGACTCAACAGTATTACGAAGGCGTATGCACCCATGTGGATGGAGTTTGCAATTAGCTCTTTTGATGATTTTGCTGCTTTGGAGAAGGAGAAACAGGTGAGAGAGACAGAGAGACACAGAAGCAAAGACTCTTCCAGCTCAAACTCTTCTCCCCATTCGTTACCCTCGTCTGGCCGATGGACAAGGTTTACTTGACCTACCGGAGCATACCAAAGGATCTCTACTGGACATAGTAGAGCCCGGTTAAATTTTAGTCACTGACTTTAATTTTTAGCAGTATAGTCAGTGAGAAGATGTATTTTGACGTGAACAACATCGAATATTGGGTGACAGACTGTCCACAGAGCTGCGAGTCGGTCAAGAAGGAATTGATGAAGTGGTTAATTGTATTGGCTGTCAGACAGAAATTTAAGAGTGATGAGAAATTCCATGAGCCGGTCTCGACAGAAACAGATCATTCTAATGGAGGAGATGAAGATTGAGGAAGAGGAGTATGTCGCTCTTTTGGGACTAATGTTATGGAATCAGAGTGAGTCGAAAGAGTCTCTGTTTCACTGTCTCTCCGTATCTCTGTCTTTCTTCTCTACCTACTCACTGATTCTGTTTCCAGACTTCGATGAAAGCGACCCAACCATGGAGCTTTTGGTCAAGAACATGCGAGAGCTCATCTTCCGTCAGTTGGAAGCCCACTACAAGTCGAAAGGCATTCCATCCTATGCTGAACGACTGGGAGCCCTAATGAGCATCCATGGAACAGTCCTGGTCGATGTCTATCGGATGAAAGAGGACATGGAGCTCTACAATCTGATGAGTGCTCTGAAGGCTGACCATGTGATGTGGGAATCTCTCAAGAGCCTTTGAGATCTCTGTAAATGAAGCTATAAGATACCTAGAAGGACAGAATGACAGAGAAACAGATACTAAGAGTATGTACAAAATATTCATTTTTCTCAAAAGCAACGACTGTTTCTAATCATTTCGTAGAAGAAGTCGTCTTTCTGGAAGACCTCTAAAAGATTAAACAGTTCCATGTCCTCTCTGAACCGCAGTACTTCCAGTAGGACGGTCCCATGTAGCCCCATCAGTTCTCCTAATCTCTGAGCATACTGTGAAATCTGCTTGGAACGGTAGAATAGGTGGAGCTCTTCGAAGACTTTCTCTCTCATTGCCTTGGCTAGACGATCCACGTTCTCATTGCTCTTCTCAAAGTCTAAACTTCCAATGTGGCTGGAATAAGATATATTATATACTTACTCTGATTCCAGAGCATTAGGGCCATTAGGGCAGCATATTCCTCTTCCATTATTTGCATATCACACATATTGTAGAGGACCCGTTGACGGGGCTTGCTCATCATCTGGTTGATCACACTGGAAATGTTTCCGTCTCTCTGTCTCTCTGCCTCTGTCTCTTTGTCTCTCTGTCTCTCCCACTCACGTTCTCAGATCCTTTTGCACATCCACCTGCTCTCTAGCTGTCTTGATGTCACAGAACCATTCTTCTAGTCGACTCTTGTCAAAATACATGGTCTCCGATAGTATTATTCTGGAAATGTTTCAATATTTTGTTCGAGTGAGTCAACCCACATGGATTGATACATTTCCTTTGCTACTTTCTTGAACGTCTGATAGTTTTTGTCGATTCCCCAAAGGAGGACGACAAAAGACTGGAACAGATCCCACTTGTCTTCCGGACCAAGCAGGGCGAATTCGTCGAAAGTCGAGTTGACAAAGTCCCAGAGTGCCGGCTGATGAGCTTTAGCAATGTGCTGCATTCTCTTGTGGTCACCGAAAGCATAACCGGTCAATGGCCCGTACGTATTCATCCGAGAGCTGAAGCTCGGGTCTATGGACAGTTCTGTGGCTCGTCTCTTGGCACAGAGTTCCTTGTAGTTTGTGACAATTCTTCGGAGGAGCCTGGGCTCCTCCAGAACTTCTTCTTTGACAGGGCGGAAGAGAGGGCTGACTTGGAGATGAGAGATCGGGGAGGAGGCAGAATCCTGGAAGAATTCGGTTTGGGAACTGTCTGTCACTGCCACTGGATTCTAAGGTCTATTGACTAGCCCTGGCGTGTCAAGAAAGGATTAAGTGAATTTCCTAGAGAAAATCTACAAGTAGGCTATTCTCTCTCCCCTGCAAGCATGCCCTGATTCCTCAGACCCACAATACTGTTTTTGGCGGGGCTGATCTTCCGCGCCCATAATACCATGTAAACAAGCCAGGTTTCGATTGTAAAAATGTTTTCGGAAACCAATGCGATTTTCACGAGAGACTGTTTACCTTGGATGTGCTTGGAACAGCACTCAGTGGCTCTGGATCCTTCATTTTCGGGATAATTGGGTCTCGTTTGCCTTGGACCACTGAAAAAGACATGTACTACCTTTTTTTAACAACTCACTATCTCTCCTCATTCCCATCTGGAAGCATTTTTGAAATCGGCACTTCCGACACATGCAACGGACACTTTTGTTGATGTCACATGGATTAGGGCCATGTCTACAGACGTACTTTTTGCCAGAGACGATGGAGCGGCGGAAGAAGGCGGCACAGGCCTGGAAAGAGAGTTATTTTGGGGGAAGAAAATGGTACTGTACCCGGCAGGATTCAATTCCAAAATGGGTACCATCACTCTTGTCAGCACAGACGACACATAGCTTGCCGTCTCTAAAAGATGGAGGTTGAGTAACGGAGACAGAAAGATAGAGAGATAGAGATGCAGGGAGACAGAGAAACTCACGTCATTGATGGAAGGTCCGAAGTGCTGGCCTCGTCTTCAAAGGGCATGGAGGTTGAATGAACGTATATGCAGGAAGCCCAAATTGTTATGTAAACCTGAAAGAAAAGCATGAGCAGCCTTCCAAACAAAAAAGGTTCAAAAAATCAACCTATTGGCACCTCGTGCCGCCACAATGAACCCCCACAAGCAACACGATGGATCGAGCTACCCCTCCTGTTTGCATAGTCGGGAAACACTGGCAGTGGGAGTGAGAGAGAGTGAGAATGTGATGGAACAAGAATGAATTAGTGTTCACGGGCGGGTTTGGCGTTATGTTCAAGTCAACTGGTATTTGTTTGAAAACTGGAGGTACAAAGTACGATTTGTTTATATTATCTCTCTGCCTTTCAGACTCTCTATCACTGTCTCTCCTACCCTATGTCTCTATCTCATGTCTCTCTGTCAGCTGTTAAATGAAAAGCGTAAAGTTCAAAGGATTACTCCAAAGTTCGTTTATAAAAAAGAATTGAATAATGTCAAAGAATCTCAAAATTTTACTGAAAATATATCCAAAATCATAGTCACGTGAAAAAATGCTGCACACCTGACCTCGCTAAAAGAAGCCGTGAAAAGAATCAGAGGCGAGCCAAAGGGTGGGAGAGGTTGCTATGCAAGGATTATTATTAGTCAACCGCGCAGACGGAAGTCCAAGAGAACAGCCAGTCTCTGTCTCTCATTCAGTTTTAAATAAAGAACCAAGATGGTACGGGAGAGAAATTTAAACTTGATTTGGAGGAAAAGAACGGGTCGAAAACTGTAGAGGAAGCCCTAGATGACACCTGAAATGATAAGACAGCCAAGAACCGATAGTGGTCTGGCAGCTCGAGAAAAGGAAGAAAAACCATGGAAATCAGAAGAATTTCGGTCGATTTGGTCGTCGCTCTTTCTCTGTCTCTCACTTCCCGAGAGTAACGGGACAGGTTTTACCCCTGACACTGCGCTCGCACCCAGACGGCCCACCCCCTGTTTCTCTTTTTGTTCGGAGACAGAGACAGAGACACAGACAGAGACAGAGGAAGGGGGAAAGTACAAGAAACATGCGTAGACTGTGTCAATATTTAAGAGACTCTTTGAAACAGTTCACGCAGAACAGGAGAAAATCACAGATCAGGACATTGTCACCATGATAGTTCAGAAAAGAAAAAGAAATCTCAGTTGACACGGAGGGAGGGTATGAGTCAAGTGCGAATTATTAGACCCTGTAATGGGAGCATGTCACTGAGTAAGAAAACATCTGCTAATGAGACGAGGCATATGGGAACTGGATTGGGTAGACTGGCTAGAGAGTGACAAGAACTGTGTGTACGGTACGGAGAACAAGAGACAGAATGAGGCTAGAGTCTAGTTCTGTCTTCTGATTCAATTTGTTCGGTCAACAGGTGCGAAACTCATCTTGTATTTATGACTTCTTTTCTGTACATGGGGCGTTAAAAAGATGCTGGCTCTCATAGTATACTCTCGAGGTTAAAGAGTTGGACATCTGTCTCTGTATCTCTGCCTCTCCATCTCTCAGTCCCACCTTCCCGCTGTCTTTTGTCTCTCTGTAAGTTCAAAACCAGACATTTGACCGGATGATAATCAAATCGCCTTTATTGAATCCAGTGGGTGGAAGTAAAAACTGAAGGAATTGAAAAGAGTGCAAGTTCGCATAGGCTTCCGCTTCGTTCAAAGAATCTCGAGGTCGGAGAGAAAGGGTCCAGCATGGGGTTTATCAGCTCGGGAGCATTATCAAAATTAGGACCACCCCTCTTGCGGTCAAAACAAGACTGATCACTGAACTGTGAAAGCTATCATCTTGATGACAATTCGACCCAGTTAGCTCCGATTCGATAAGCCAAAGTGTATTTTTGGAGCGAACAACTATCCTAATCTTTGCAGATTCTCTGACTGTCTAGGGGAAGCCCTGCAGTTAGCAAATTGAGAGACATAGACACAGTTTGACAGAAAGACAGAGACAGAGAAACAGGGAAAGAAGGAGACACAGACAGAACTACTACTGTCTACTTCCGCTCTTATACTCTTCCTGTCCTTTGTAATCATCATGCTGACAACTCTCGTAGAGTACCGTAATCTCCCGAAGACTTTCATCACCTCTTTGCAGTCGGAGTCTTGCAACTGAATATTTGCATTACGGTAAGTGCGAAGAGCACAGAACTGGAAGCAGGGAGAAGTGTGCAAAAAGCACTGTGGGACAGAACTTATAGTAGACGGGGAGACAGACTACAAATGATGCAAGATTGCGCAATGGGAGTTTGGTAGTCAAGTATCCTTTGGTCTCTCTGTCCCTCCGTCCAATTGAGCTACCGCAACTCACCTCTCTCTCCCCTCCCCCATCTTCTAGTCACAACTACTCTAGAAAAAAAAACAGAATTCTCAATAACTTGCCAACTTTGGTTCGAGTTCCAGACAAATACAGAAAACTATAGAGTTTCAATAGCTAGACGCTGATGTTTTGTTTTTAAACCCTCGAAGAAAAAAATAGGGGAAGGAGGCCTAGCCTGACATAAATCACCTATTTCCTTGCAAAAAGCAGTGTCTTTCCCTAGACCACTCTCGAAACTACTTCGGTAAATTCGTTCTACAACCATCCTGGTCCGAATTCGTTCTACAACTGGCAGATAAAAGGGCCCTAGCCTGACATAACGCCATTTTTCCCTAGACCACTCTCTTCTTGTTCTACAGCGGTCATGGTCTGAGGGTACCGCTGGTACGATTACTTGAGCCCGAGAACTGACTTGGAGGCACGGCGCCTGGCATATATGGAATTGACCGGCGTGAGATGCTACGGGGTGACACAGGGGACAAAAACTAAATTGCTCTGCACAGGTCCAAGAAATGACTTAGGAGCAAAATGATGTTCTGCAAACTTGTAGATTTAGACATGGGCTACAACTTTTCAAAACATGGTTAGGCCGAAAAACGGTATTTGGGTGTGAAAAGGTGTAACAGACTGGCACCACAAGCCATATCATGCCTTGTAACTAAAAAAAAGGACAAACTTCATGATATTAGTCAATTAGTAGAGTTCAAAACTTGCGCTCCTGAAGAGATCAAGTGCCACTTTTTTATCAACTTCAGCCACCCCCCGATGTCGAAATGTTCGCCACTCCTGTTGGTCCGTAAAATCAACAAAAGCAGGGGACATTTGTCAGCAAACGAGCGCCCCAAACGCACAAAGTGATCACATAGGACACACATTTTGTGATTTAGGTCCCTGTCTGTTTTGTACATCGGAAATAGGGAGAGACAGATAAGAGTTCTAAACAAGGAATGGTGATCAACAGAGAGGCAGAGAGACTGCGAGACAGAGAGACAAAGAGACAGAGAGATCATTGACAACTGTGGCGCAACACTGTAGCCTACAAATATAATACAAGTCAGATAGGTTTATTGACAACTGAAAATAAGTATGAACAATATTTTGAGAGAAAATTTCAGGGTGTAGACTACCATTTAACAATCTTAACAGCTGGATGATCAATCCGGATCATATACTTTCTGATCTCGTTGAAGATCCACATGAAGATTCCCACGACCTGGGGAATAAGAAAGGCTTTCCATGGAGGAGGCTCAGATCCGAAGACGTACTTCACACCAGGAGTGAAGGTGAAGAAGAAAATCAAGAGAACGTCGATTATTACGGCGAAGACGGCAACCTGAAAGTCATCAAGTCCAATGAATTGGAACAGAGGCAGGGAGACAAAAAAGACTCACAATGTTATTGACTCCATGGGTGAAGAGAGACACTCTCCTGGTTAGACACATCCACAGATGCCAGGCTTGGCTGATGACGACGGTTATATGGAAGGCGGCAGCGGCTTGAGCTGCCATGTAGACTTGGGTCTCCTCATCCAGGACAACGCCATCGGATCGGGTGAAGTTCAGAGCTCCGGGCTTGAAGTAGGTCTCAGAGGTAAAGGCCAATTCGGTTGGAGAGACTCCGTTGTGCCTAGAGAGGTATGATTGGCTCATACTGTCTCTCTCTATCCCTCTGTATCTCTCTTTCTGTCTCTGTCTCTCTATCGCTCTGTGTCTCTGTCTCTATGTCTCCCAATTTGTATCTCTGTCTGTTCTAATCAACTCACCACCAGGTGTAGAGATAAGCCACAATGCCTCCAATATTGATAAACATGGACATGAACATGTAAGAGTACATCAGAAGTCCTTTGGTAACCAGATGTGTCGTGACTTTCCTAGGAGGTTGGTTCATAATATCCTCTTCCGGACCCTCATAGGCCAGAGAGATAGCCGGAGGGACGTCCGTGATCAGATCAATAGACAAGATCTGCACGGGAGTCAGTCCGAGAGGGAATCCGCAGAAGAAGTTCAGCATGATGGGTACCAGCTCGGGCCACATGTGAGTCATTGTGTAGGCGATGGTTTTCCTGAGGTTATCGAACAGGAGACGGCCTTCCATGATTCCTTGAACGATTGAGGAAAAGTTGTCGTCTAGGAGAATCACATCGGCTGCTTGCTTCGCAACGTCAGAACCAGCAATCCCCATCGCAACCCCGACATCGGCCTTTTTGAGAGCTGGAGAGTCGTTGACACCGTCTCCTGTGACTGTTACCACCTCTCCACGCTTCTGACATTCTGTGACTATGAGCAGTTTGTGTTCTGGCGTCGTTCTGAAGTAAAGGGAGTCAGAAAAGGATGAGATTGACAGTGACATTCTCTTACCTGGCAAAGACGATGTACCGATGCTGTAGCAGTCCGTCCCACTGTTTAGCTGACAGTGCTGGCAACTCCGGTCCAGTGATGACAGCCCAATCATTCTCGGATCTCTGAGTGATGGTCATCATGTCCTTTGAGGTCAGACTCTTCTGTTCCGCGTCGATCATTCCAATCTGTTTGGCTATGGCCGTGGCGGTGGACTTGTGGTCTCCGGTCACCATGTAAACCTTGATTCCGGCCTCCTTACAGGCAGTGATTGCAGAAGCTGTTGTGTCTCTTGGCGGATCCATGATGGCTGACATTCCCAGGAATGTCCAGCCGTCCATTGGAACATTCTCGTCTTTCTGGGAAAAGACAATGTTGGCAGGAGCTCGGAACTTTTTGCAGGCCATTCCAATCACGCGACAGCCTTCGTCACCGAAGTTTTCATAAGCTTCTTGGAACTCTTCCTGTCTCTTGTCTGTCATCTCGATGAGCTCGTTGTCTCGGGCAATGTGAGAGCAGTTTTCGATCAGGACTTCTGGGGCTCCTTTGATCATGACAGTGTATTCGACTCCGTCTGTCTGAAAATGGGACTGTCCTATCTTTGTCTCTGTCGCTCACCTCATTCTCCTTAGCCGTCTCCTGATCATCATATCTGCTCGACTTCTTCCTAACAATGACCATCATCCACTTTCTGACTGAATTGAACGGAATTTCAAAGACGACCTTGAAACTGGTTCTGATCTCTTCCACAGGTACCATTCCGGCTGCATATCTCAGCAGAGCCACCTCAGACGGAGTTCCCAAGATAGACAGTTCTTTGGCTGGAGGAAGACGGTTGACAGTCATGTCCAGTTCGGAATCCCTGAGAGAAATAGTACGAGACAAGAAGGCTAATTACTCTCTGAACATTTTCTTCTTCTCCGCCTGTTCCAACCGGGCCTTGTTACAGATGCACAGAACATTCAGGATGTCACTCAGCGGAGCCTCATACCATTCCGTCGGACTCTTGACATCCTGTCGTCTCCTTCTCGTCGTCCTTCCCGTATTCTCCGGTCTAGCTGAAAAAGTGACGAGACTCTCTCCCGCTGAGCCTGTTTACTCACCGCTCAGATATTGGTTATTGTACCAGATGTCAGTGACGGTCATGCAGTTCTTTGTGAGGGTTCCGGTCTTGTCAGAGGCGATCAGAGTCGTGGCTCCAATGCTGTCAATCTTTTCCAGTTTCTTCAGGAAGACGTTCTTGCTGGCCATACGGCGAGCAATGATGGTCAGTTCGGTGGTGACGGTGGCTGGGAGACCTGCAAGAAATGGGTGGGGAGGAGAGAAACAGAGACACAGAGACTGTTCTCTCACCTTGAGGAACATTGGCAATGACGACCATCAAGAATCCTGTGACAAAGAGTCTGACCACATCGTGTCCCTTGGTGATAATGAGTCCAGCTCCGAATAGAGCAGTGGCCATGGTCAGGGCCATGACTGTGATGAATCTCACGAATCTTTCAATCTCCAGCTCAAACTTGCATCGTGACTCTTTCTGTCCAGTGGTCAAGGAGGCAATCTGTCCAATGACCGTCCTGGTTCCTGTCCGAATCACGATTCCGTAACCCTCTCCGTCCACACAGAAGCTCCCATTGAATCCGATGTTGTAGGACTCGAAGATGGAATCGTTCGGCTTAGCCGTGTTGCAGTGATACTCCAGCGGCTCGGGTTCTCCGGTCAAGGAAGAAGTTTCCAGATAGAAGTTGGCGCAGCTGATGACCCGAATGTCAGCAGGGACACGGCTTCCATTCCTGACCACCACAATGTCGCCAACAACGAGCTCTTCCGGATTGATAACGTCCTCTTTTCCATTCCGGATCACGTTGCAGGAAGTTGGCATGAGGGTGCTAAAGGCTCGGACTACCTGTAAGAATATATGTTTGTATGAAGATGACAGTAATCGACCTCCATTCCCTTCTTCTCTTCAATAAAAGACATGACGCACATAAGGAAGACAATCGTGACGATGAAGAGTCCTACATAGAGATTGATCTCTTGGGTAGGGTCGTAGAAGAAGGAGACAAAGCAGAGTGCAGCTGCTCCAAACATCAGGAACCAGAGAAGGTTGTTGAATTGACGGGCGAACAGCATCCAATTGCTGATGACTTTTGGGGGTTCCAGGGCATTACGACCGTCGGTCTAGATAAAGAAAGGATGGCGATGCTGAGAGACAGGAAGACAGAGATATAGAGTCAGAGTGATAGGAAACAGAGAGACAGTTATCCCGACTCACCAAAAGTTTCTGTTCTGCTACCGACGAGCTCAGCCCAGCCGACTTCTTCAGATCCTGGTCGTCGATGTGAGACTGACTGAATCGCTTGGCCAGTTCGGAAAAGTTCATTCGATGTTCGTCAAAGGAACTGAAATCATCCTCCAATTAAAAGTGCGTCCACCATTACAGTAATTCAAAGAAAACAGTAACAACTAACTGGGCGAGATCCTTCTTCGCGTTGACCGCAACAGAGTCGAGGCTGTGACTGTCATCGTCCTTCTTTTTCTTCTTCAGACAACGAAGCAGGATCATGAGGAGACCTAGACTAAGTTTTTTTCCCAAAAACTGATGATATTGTACCCATGGCAGATGGCTTGGAGAAGACGAGAATGGTTCATTCCGTCGGGAGGGCGTAAATATACTCCCCACTTTAATCTCTTTTAGGAGTAACAGAGGAAGGCAGAAAGTGAACTGTGGCGACTGTTGACGTCTTGAGATTTTGGACCCGTTATGAATAGGAAGAGATTATGCGTGACGAGGAGGTTGTGGGCGGAAGAATCGAGATAGAAACAGAGAGAGAGAGATTGAGATCGACTGACGACCTTGGGAAATCGGAAAAGAAGTTGCTCAATTATGAGGTTCACGTTCTTTAAAAGATCCTGAATTGGTATTTATTTTTCGGGCTCAAGCGTTTTTTTTTTGACAAATGTGATGTTCTCCAAAGTTGGAGATCTCAATTCGTTCTACAACTGTGCAGAATATTGCTAACCCGTCAGGTCACCTCATCAGCCCACTATCGCGCTCGCCAAAAAATCTTTTGTAACGCATCTGTCCCACCCGTACTGTCTCTTTGCTCGCGCTACATCGGGGTATATAGTCGCCAGGAAAAGCCAGGTCACACTGCTCAGGAGTTCCGGGTTCGGGCTCCAACTGGCTGCCCCCAGGTTCTCTCGAACTTGGCTCTTGTGCACTGGCTTACGGCTTAGGTCGGGCAAGTTACCGGAGACTGCCACTCGGGTGACTTGTCTAAGTCCCTACCCTCGGGGTAGGGCCGCCCACTAGGGTGAATGCAACCGGGGAAAGGGGTACGGGTAAAAAACGGGGCCGATCTTATTATCACGCAGAGATGAGAGATCCTTCTCTCTCTAACAGCGACATATAAGCTGCCACTGACGGAAAAGTTTTACACACAGTTATCTCGCCCTTCTTACAACTCGTCATAATGGTCTTTATTCTTTTTTAACTGAAGTTTTGACAGCCGGCAGGATACATTGAGCAGCTGATAGTATCCGTAGACATATCAGTCTTTCTTTTCTCCCTGCCCTGCTGCCATTGCTTAATTCTGAAAGAGATAACGTCTTCTAAATGTCTCGCTGGCCCTGATCTACAACAGATTCATAAGCTTTCCAGTTCGCAAGGCCTAAAATCGAACGCGAGGCGGCAAAGCCGACTGGTGCTGTTTCAAACTGTCTAGCTTCTCTTAATTGCAAGATACTCGCCCTGGGTTACAGTAACAAAAGTTTCTTTTACACAACCTAGGCTGCCGCCCCTTCGGGACGGTAGCCTAACTTGTAATGTTATATTTTGCCTTTTCCCCAGTAAAAACGATTGCTGATGTCATTTCTAATAAGTGAAACTCACTTTCCACTCTTTGATCCCACTTTCTATCCCTCAAACCCACTTCCCTTTCACTCTTTGAACCCATTTCCCATTCCTCAACCTAACTCCCTGTTCAAGTAATGCTATTGATTCTTGGGTTTTAATGCCAGTAATAATTTGATTCTTCCAAAACTGCTCGATTTCTACTTCCTTCTGTCCAATTGTCGTGACCCTTTCTTCCCACTTCAATTTGTCCGCATTCCCTCCAACCGAGGAACCGTGACAGGAACGACGTTTCCCCAACGAAGCTATCCCAATCTGACTCTATTTAGCTTGACTTGCCAACAATTAGTGTGCGCACAAAATAGTACACACTAATTGGCAATATTGGCTTCAGACAGACAGACAGACAGAGACGCGAGGACATTTTAAACTAGACAAGTTAGGCTACGCCCCTTCGGGGCTCAGTAATAATCTTATTCTTCCAAAACTGCTCGATTTCTACTTCCTTCTGTCCAACTGTCGTGACCCTTTCCCTCCAATCGGGGTACCGTGACAGGAGCAACGTTTCCGCAAGGAAGCTACTTCCCGAACTGACTCGATTTGGCTTGACTTGCAAACAATTAGTGTGCGCACAAAATAGTGCACACTAATTGGCAATATTGGCTTCAGACAGACAGACAGACAGAGACGCGAGGACAATTTAAAATAGACAAGTTAGGCCGCCGCCCCTTCGGGGCGGTAGCCTAACTTGCTGCGCACCTTGAGGCATTTCTACCTCGTCCTTTCCCCATACAGTTATATCCTCTGATACCTTTGAATTTTGCCCGGTTTCTATTCCCTTCTGTCAGCCTGTACTGGTCCTTCTCTCTCACCGAAGGGGCGGCAGCCTAACTTGTTGGGCCCCTTGAGGCATATCTACCTTGCCCTTTCCCCAGCAAAAACGATTGCTGATGTCATTTCTAATAAGTGAAACTCACTTTCCACTCTTTGACCCCACTTTCTATCCCTCAAACCCACTTCCCTTTCACTTTTTGAACCCATTTCCCATTCCTCAACCTAACTCCCTGTCCAAGTAATGCTAACGCCCCTTGAGGCTCAATGCCAGTAATAATCTGATTCTTCCTAAACTGCTCGATTTCTACTACTTTCTGTCGTGACCCTTTCCTGTCCGCATTCCCTCCAATCGAGATACCGTGACAGGAACAACGTCCTCCCAACGAAGTTAGGCTACGCCCCTTGGAGCTCAATGCCAGTAATAATCTAATTCTTTCAAAATTGCCCGATTTCTATTTCCTTCTGTCCAACTGTCGTGACCCTTTCCTCCCACTTCAACCTGTCCGCATTCAATCTAATCAAGGTGCCGTGACAGGAGCAACGTCCTCCCAACGAAGCTATCTCCCAAACTGACTCGATTTGACTTGACTTGCAAACAATTAGTGTGCGCACAAAATAGTGCACACTAATTGTCAATTAGGGCTTCAGACAGACAGAGACGCGAGGACATTTTATACTAGATAGTTGTAATTGCAACAAGTTAGGCTACGCCCCTTCGGGGCTCATTGAACCCACTTCCAATTCGTTAAAAACCACTGAATCCACTTACCTTTCTTCTAACCCACTTCCTATATCCCAAGTCACTTCCCATTCTTTGAACCCATTTCTTATTCTATAAACAGATTCTCTTACCCTTGTACCCACTTCCCACCCCTCGAAAAACGTCCCATCCCATTTCCCTTTCACTTTTTGAACCCAATCTCCTTGAATTAAACCCGCTTCCCACCCTTTGAACCCATTTCCTATCCCTCGCACCCTCTACCACTCTTTAAACTCACTTTTTACCTTTTGAACCCTCTTCCCTACCATTATATCCTACTTCCTATCTTTTGAATCTTCTTCTCACCCTTTGAACCCGTTTTCTATCTCTCGACACACCCCAACTCCCTATTCAAGTAATGCTATCGCCCCTAGAGGGGCTCAATGAGAGTCATAATCTGATTCCTTTGATCTTTACCTGGTTTCTATTTTTTTCTGTCAGCCTGTACTGGTCCTTTCCTCCCACTTCAACCTGCCCCTTCGGGGCGGTAGCCTAACTTGTTGCGCACCTTGAGGCATATCTACCTTGTCCTTTCCCCAGCAAAAACGATTGCTAATGACCATTTCTAATCAGTGAAACCCACTTCTCACTCTTTGACCCCACTTCCCTTTCACTCTTTGAACCCATTTTTCCGATTTCTAGACCTAACTGCCTGTCCAAGTATTGCTATCGTCCCTGGGGAGCACAAAGACAGTTATATCCTCTGATACCTTTTTTGCCCGGTTTCTATTCCCTTCTGTCAGCCTGTACTGGTCCTTCTCTCTCACTTCAACCTGTCCGCATTCCCTCCAATCGAGGAACCATGACAGAAGCAACGTTCTCCCAAAGAAGATATCTCCCGAACTGACTTGACTTGCAAACAATTAGTGTGCGCACAAAATAGTGCACACTAATTGTCAATTAGGGCTTCAGACAGACAGACAGACAGACAGACAGACAGAGACGCGAGGACATTTTATACTAGATCAATGTCTAGAGAAAGTGCGTTCCGTGCAATACAGAACAACTGAATTTTCTATTCGAACAGCTTCACTCTCAGTGTGAGACAGAGGTCTCTGTTTCCCTTCAAAATACATTTTATTTTCTAACCGACACATAAAAATGGTTCTTACAACTCGTTATAATGGTCTTTATGAAGTTATGCCCTGCCGTAAAGCCAAACGTTCATTGTATTCTGTGGGGCCAATATGTACAGCTACCATTTGACAGGGTTGGCTATAGGATTGTTATGCCTTATGAGGTGCTTCCTGGTCTCGTTGAAGACCCACATGCAGATGCCGACGACCATGGGAACCATCCACGCCTGCCATGGAGGTGGTTCAGACCCGAAAATGAACTTGACTCCGGGGGTATAGGTGAAGAAAAAGATCAGGAGGACGTCGATAATCACGGCGAAGACTGCAACCTGAAAGACAAAGAGATGCCAGAACTGGGGACACAGAAACGGAGACAGAGATGGAGACTCACAATATTGTTGACTCCATGCTTGAAGATCGAGACTCTTCTGGTAAGACACATCCATAGATGCCAGCATTGAGCAATCACGACCGCAATGTGGAAGGCCGAAGCAGCTTGCGCAGCCATGAAGATCTGTCTTTCCTCCCCAATGATGGTTCCATCCGACATAGTGTAATTCTCAGCTCCGTGCTTGAAATGCTTCGTCGAGGTGTAGGCAAGCTCGAAGGGTCCGACTCCATTCAGCCACCAGGTGTAGAGATAAGCCACAATGCCACCAACAGAGATGAAGTTAGACATGAAGATGTAGGTGTAGATCATGAGTCCCTTGGTGACCAGATGGGTCGTGACTTTCCTAGGAGGTTGGTTCATAATATCCTCTTCCGGACCCTCGTAAGCCAGAGAGACAGCCGGAGGAACGTCTGTGATTAGATCAATGGATAGGATCTGGACAGGGGTCAGTCCGAGAGGGAATCCGAAGAAGAAGTTGATCATGATGGGTACAAGTTCAGGCCACATGTGGGTCATTGTGTAGGCGATGGTTTTCCTGAGGTTATCGAACAGAAGACGTCCTTCTTCGATACCGGCCACGATTGAGGCAAAGTTGTCATCAAGGAGAATGATGTCAGCTGCTTGTTTGGCAACATCAGACCCAGCAATACCCATCGCAACCCCGACATCGGCCTTCTTCAAGGCTGGAGAGTCGTTGACTCCGTCTCCTGTCACTGTTACTACCTCTCCACGACGCTGACACTCCGTCACAATGAGCAGCTTGTGCTCCGGTGTTGTTCTGAAAGTTGGGATGAGACTAGGAACGGTCAGAGCACATGTCTATCATTTTCGGTGGTCTCTCGACTGTCACGGTTACTAGAGACTAATCCCGCCCCAGGAGGTCCAACGGTTTCAGAGAAATTCGACTACTTTCTGAACTGTGATGTAGTCGCACTATTCTTAAGCGTACTCAGTAAGAAGAGGTAGTCAAGAAGAAGGAATGTCTCTGTCTCTCTCACCTGGCAAAGACAATGTATCTGTTCAGAAGCAGCGTGTCCCATTGTTTCGCAGTCAGTCCAGGAAGTTCCGGTCCGGTTATCACCGCCCAATCACTCGAGCTCGACTGACTGATTTGAACCTCTCCCTTCTTGCTGTAGGTCCTGCTTTCCGCGTCGATCATTCCAATCTGTCTGGCAATGGCAGTGGCTGTGGACTTGTGGTCTCCGGTCACCATGTAAACCTTGATTCCGGCCTCCTTACAGGCAGCAATGGCCATCGGTGTTGTCTCTCTTGGCGGGTCCATAATAGCTGACATTCCGAGAAAACTCCATCCACTCATCGGAATGTTCTCGTTCTTGTGGGAAAAGACGGTATTGGCCGGAGCTCGGAACTTCTTGCAAGCCATTCCAATCACACGACAGCCTTCATCTCCGAAATTCTCGTAGGCTTCATTGAACTCGGCGATTCGTTTCTCGTTCAGTTCACACTCTTCTCCTTCCCGAGCAATGGTCGAGCAGAGTTCAATAAGGACTTCGGGGGCTCCTTTGACCATAACTGTGAACTCGACTTCTGTGCTCTGGAAACCGTTCAGTTTATTGTCTCTCCGTCTCTCTGTCTTTGTCTTTTTGTTTCTGTTTCACTGGCTCTTTGTCTCTCTGTCTTTCTATCTTCAACTCACTCCAGTCTCCAAATCCTCTTCATATCTCGTGTTCATCTTCCTAACGATGACCATCATCCACTTCCTGATCGAGTTGAAAGGAATTTCAAAGACGGTCTTGAAGCTCTCCCGGACTTCTTCAACAGGAAGCATTCCAGCGGCATATCTCAGGAGAGCTACTTCCGAAGGAGATCCCATAATCGAGAGCTCTTTGGTAGCTGGGAGAGAGTTGACAGTCATGTCCAGCTCGTCGTCTCTAAACAGAGTTTCTTTGAAGTGCCGCCACTGGACTAACTCTCTGAACATTTTCTTTTTCTCCGCATGTTCGAGCTTGGCCTTGTTGCAGATACAGATCACATTCAGGATGTCACTCAACGGAGCATCGTACCATTCCGTCGGACCCAAAGCTCCGCGTCTTCTCCTCCTCGTGGTACGTCCCTGATTTTCCGGTCGGGCTGCAAATCATTCACGTGAAGGCTACCCACAGCGAGTGTAAAAGCTAGTATGGCATCACTCTCAAAAATACCTACCGCTCAAGTACTGGTTATTGCACCAGATGTCAGTAACGGTCATACAGTTCTTGGTCAGGGTTCCTGTCTTGTCAGAGGCGATGACTGTGGTGGCTCCGACGGAGTCAATCTTTTCCAACTTCTTCAGGAAGACCTTCTTCCTGGCCATACGGCGAGCAATAATGGTCAACTCAGTGGTGACGGTGGCTGGGAGACCTGGAAGAAACGGATTGAAGAGGTGAGACCGACAGAGAGACAGATAGATAGGAATATATAGAGATAAAGAGACAGAGAGGCAGTGAGACAGAGAGACAGAGCGACAGATAGTCTTCTCACTTACCTTGAGGCACATTGGCAATGACGACCATCAAGAATCCTGTGACAAAGAGTCGGACTACTCCTTCTCCCTTGGCAATGATGAGTCCAGCTACGAACAGAATCGTGGCCATGGTCAGAGCCATGACAGTGATGATCCTGACGAATCGTTCGATCTCGAGCTGAACAGAAACATCGACTTATCGAGAGGGTCCTAACCTCGAATCTGCACTTGCGTTCAGTCTGCCCAGTAGTCAATGAGGCAATCTGTCCGATGACTGTCCTCGGTCCAGTCCGAATAACAATTCCGTAACCCTCTCCGTCCACACAGAAGCTTCCGTTGAAGGCCACGTTGTAGCATTCGAAGATGGTCGTCTCAGCCTTAGCCACATTGCAGTTGTACTCGAGAGGCTCGGCCTCCCCGGTGATTGAGGAAGTCTCCAGATAGAAGCTAGTACAGGAGATGACTCTAATGTCAGCAGGGACACGGCTTCCGCTTCGGACCACGACAATATCTCCGACAACCAGATCCTCAGGATTCCGGATTTCTTCCTTCCCGTTCCGGAACACGTTGCAAGAAGTTGGCATGAGGGTACTAAAGGCTCGGACAACCTGTAAGGGTATACGTCTCTCTGGGGATGACTGTAACTGACCTCCATTCCCTTTTTCTCTTCCGTGTAGGAAATCACGCACATGAGGAAAACGACAATGACGATGAAGAAACCGACCCAGAAGTTGATTGGATCCCTGGAAGGTTTGCATAAGTATGAGACAGAGACTCACGAGGGATCATAGAACCATGTCGCGAAGCACATTGCTGCTGCTCCGAACATGAGGAACCAGAGGAGGTTGTTGAACTGGCGAATGAAGAGCGCCCAGTTGCTGATGGTCTTGGGAGGCTCGAGGGCATTGGGACCGTCGGTCTGGAAGTAGAAAGTCTCTTCATTCGCCAGTTCAACAACCTCCTATGAGTGACAGCGATTCTTCCACATTCTCTCTCTCTCTCTCTCTCTCTCTCTCTCTCTCTCTCTCTCTCTCTCTCTCTCTCTCTCTCTCTCTCTCTCTCTCTCTCTCTCTCTCTCTCTCTCTCTCTCTCTCTCTCTCTCTCTCTCTCTCTCTCTCTCTCTCTCTCTCTCTCTCTCTCTCTCTCTCTCTCTCTCTCTCTCCCCAATCTGCCAGTCTCGTTCCAACATTTTGACCCGAAAACAAGCTTTCTTCTCCATACAGCCACACGACACCAATAGGACAATAAATCAGTGGTAAGGAATAGTGTAATAAATCTCTCTTTCTGATCGAAGCCACACGTTGATATTAATTAGACAATCCCCTATTACTTACATGGAGTTTCTGCTCTGCAGCCGACTGACTCAGCCCTCCAGACTTCTTGGGGTCAGACTGGTCGATGTTGGATTGATTGAAGCGTTTTCCAAGCTCAGCTATGTCCATTTTGTGTTCGTCGAAGGAGCTGAATGAATGGAATGAATTCGAAACATCATAACTTACTGGCTCAAATCAGCCTGAGCTCCAATTCTGACAGAATCCAACGAGGTCGAGTCATCCTTCTTCTTCTTCTTGAGGCAGCGAACCAACGCTACGAGAAGTCCTGGAAAATCAAACAGTTCTCTTTCTCTCTTTGTCTTTTGTTTTTCTGTTTGTCTGTCTCTCTATCACTCTCTATCTCTGTCTCCAAAATAATAAAAGAGCTACTCACCCATTGTACCCTCTCTCTCCTTCTATGTCCCTTCTTCTTGTGGTCAGGCACAGAACTCTTGGGGCAGTAGACACTGTCAGACGAAGAGAAGAAGGCGATTCTGCTCGACCGAAAGGGGCGTTCATATAGTCTCCCCTCTCTCATTCCGCTGTAAAGTCTTCTTTTGGGTAAATGAAGTCTAGAGGCAGTGAGAAAGAATACAGAACCTGGAGAGGCGCAGATGTTTTCGGGGCGGGGCGTACCTATTTTTTAAAATATGATTTTCTGGAAAGTGTACAGAGACAATAGCTCCTTCGAGACCAAAGTTAACTAAGCTGTCACCCGGGCTAACCCGATTAAGACAGAACAACCTAATCATATTAGTGATGGGTGGTCGGTCGTTTACAAGAGTTATTAGGCTTACATGTCAATTCTGTATTCGACTTCTTTTGGTCTTGACCTGCTTTTTTGACCTGATGGACTTTTGAGACTAGAACCTTTGTTTGAGATCAGAGAGACAGGTAGACAGAGACATAGAGACAGATAGAGAGACAGAAAGACACAGAGACAGAGGGACATATAACCTTTCTTCATATACTCATACGGTAACTGGAGATCAGGGTCGTTCTGCTTGTTGTTCCCATCCGAACCGTCTGTTTTGTACTTTTAAAATGGGATACATTGAATATCTATTTAGAATTTCACATCCTCTCAAAATCGTAGCTTCCTCCTCCTTTTTAGGAAAAAGATGTAGTGACGCGTGAGAGAAAAGAACAGTATGAAATCATTTCGGTCAGACTCGTTTCGGTCAGTCGACGTAAGGATTAATGGCCCAAAAGTGGCATCACTTCATTGCTCTTCCGCTGGTTCCCTGTGGACGATCAAGAGAAGACATAAAACGACGCGCAAAGACTAAAGACAAGGCTGAAAAAGTATAATTTTGGAAGAAAAAAAGTTTTGAAAACATAGTCTTGGGAGAAAACGAAAAATTGTTCGGGGAAGCTGCAAAGAGAAAAATTGAAAGAAAAGCATAAGAACGTAGGGACAGAAAGATTGTGACGGAGACAGAGAGAGAGAGACAGAGACACAAAGACAGAGAGACTGGAAGACAGAGTGACAGAGATCCTAACCAGTTGTTCAAGCACCCAAACCCCCAAGAAACCTACCGTACTTACAGCTAACAAAAGAAAATTCGGTCGTAATTTCCCGCCATTTATATGAGTTAAGACCTGTCCATCCATCTTGCTGGCCCCGGAGGGGACCAACGGTCGGCAGAGGTCAAGAATTATCTACGTCACTTTTTGTTGATGATATCATTGATCCTGGTGGAAAACACTTTGTCACATTTAGAGCAACATCTGCATCAGATTTCAGATCAATCTTTGAATTCGAGCTCTTCCATAAGGGATTCAGGGCATAGACCTCTAAAATATCCTTCTTTGATCAAGCGGTGGTCTGGTCTGGCTTGAACCCATTGGGTGATCTCATGACGTGGAGAGAATGCACCGAGTACAGTTTCTCTCTCCATTTGCGGCGGGGAGAACCCTCTCTCGAATGGTCAGGGCTGTTTGAACTCTTCGAACAGTTGAACATCTGGGCTCAATCTATTATCCTCTGTTCATCGGTTTCCGAATGCGGCTATTTGATAGGAATAGGGTGCCCAATACAGAGAGAGAGACAGAGGAACAACAAATAAGAGATGCAGAGAGACAAAGATACAGAAATACAGACAGACAGAGAGATAGACAAAGACACAGAGAGCTTGATAAGTTAGTCTCGTTCAAAATAAATTTTGATAAACTTTTGCAAAGAGTTAAATTACAGACGTTTTAAAGTTCTTGTTTGAAAGTTGGATGGATAACTAGAACTAGCAATCAAGAACGAACGACGAGGTGAGTATCGTTACTTTTAGGATAGCTTTCTCTGTCCACTGTTTGTCTCAATCTGTTATCTAAAATTTGGTAGAACATCCAATTTTCGAAAAGAAAAGTTTGAACCCGGATCTCTGTACCGAAGTCAAACACTTCCCTCCATCTTCAAACCCGCCGTCTCTGGGCAAATTTATGTAAACAATGGGGTATACCGGACAATCATCAGACAGCAATAAATGTGTTGACCAAAAAGTTGCTCTTGTTTTTGAGCAATGTGATGAGTTTGAATACTGGGGGAAAGGAAGGAGCATCTTTCCTTCTGACAGTGCACTGTTCCATCTCTGTCTGTCTACAACAGTGTAGAACTGGACAGTTGACAGCATTTCTACGTCTGTTTCCAGTGTACATTTTTCACCAAAATGCCGCACTGATGTCAATTTGTGTGTCTCTCCGCGGTATCAAAGGCGTCAAAACACTATAGACCAAAAGACATTAATGCCGCGAGACAATTAATGACCCTGTGTGCAGAAAACAAAAGTCTTGGGCTTGAATTTTGGATAGAGGGAAGGGGACAATGACAGAGACAGGATAGCTTACTTTATTAAGAATGACCACTTATAGTAACGGAGATAACAGGTGTACTTTGTGACTTTCTAAAAAAGAGGTTCCTTCTCAGCTTACTACTGCAAACAACAAGAATGTATGGGGAGAGGAAGGTCAATGCATCAGAACAGTATGGAATAAAGACGAAGACCTCTAACCAAAGGGGTGAAGATGTCGGTGTGAGCGACAGAATTATGATGAGAATAGTCGCGAAAAGTTCTGCCACAAAATTGATGAGACTGTGGATGAGGAGTCGGACTTCTGCCATGTTCTTCTTCGGAGAAGTGAGGGATTTTTTCTGAAAAAATATCAGGAAAGAAAATTAGAATAGATAACGAGGATAGAGAGTAGAGAGCTTGGGGTTCAAAGGCTTGTACAGTAGTTACCGCAATTGTGGTCGAACAAGTGAAAATCCAAATGCTATGAGAGTTGAGAACAAGGGTACGGTTGACACATTAATGCCCTTTCCCCAGCTGAGTTCACTGCTGACAGAAGTTCAGAAACAGAGCTCTTCTGATTAGGCTGGGTTCAACTCCAGAGCATGACCGAATAGCAGTCAGGAATGAATGAGAGTGTGGAGGATGAAGTGTGGGCGTAAGAATTGACGGTACTTGTGTGATACATGCAACACTAACAGCAGCTAGTTGTTATGTGCAAACGTAACCTGGACTCTTTTCCAACCTCGCCGTTGAGCAACCACAAATTGAGCAACAGCATCGTGCTTATCTACTAGTCTCAACTGACTTCCCAATTAAACTCTCAATCCTACCTTTACAATTGGCAGAAATGCTATCCCAGAATAGAGTTTGCGACACATGCAAACTCTATTCTGGGATAGCATTTGACAATGTTTGTAGTCTATTGTGTCAAGCATTATCTCAGATCAGAAATGAGAAGTCAATTCAGGGCAGTGCAAGTTACAAAATGATCACTGACAGTGTGAGTCGCTCCGCCAGGAACGTAATCCAGCAGTGGTAACTCTTGAATGGATATCGTTGTTGCAACTAGTGTCAGTAACACATATGTATCGAATTGACAGGGACTTGCAGATGGAGGAGAAGCAGAAGTATAAGTCTCGATCAGTCCTTTTGCATTTAGTTTGCATTGGCGGCAGTAACAAAAGACTCGCGCTAGCTTCAATACTACAGAAACAAAGTTCTAGAGGGCCTCCAAAGTTGACTTGCCACCCAATATTGGCAATAACTTTTTCTGAACAGCAACTTCTGAACAACAGAATTTTCTCGCTTTCGTTTGGTAGTGACGGACGGACACCATTGAGCTTTAGTAGTAGAGAGATGTCGGATGACAGAGTGTCAGGCTCAGAAAAAATCCTACCTTCAGTAGAATCCCAATGATCATCAGACTCAGTACCAGGTTGATGGGGGTACAGGTACCTTGAAAGATTGCTCCTGTAGTCAGTTGGGCTGTTTAAAATGACTGTCTATAGAATTCGGTTCTCTTACAGAGTTAGACGTGATCAAATAGTAGTCTCCCTCCGGCACATACACAAAGTAGGCGCTAGCGAAGAGGGGTTGATATGTCAGGAAGATTGGTCCTATTATGAGAGAGGCAACCAACGGAATCAATATCTTTTTCCAAATTTTCCCATATCTGAGAGGATAGACGACGGCGGTGAGTCGGTTGAAAGAGGCAGTCGTGCTCAGTGGGCACTGGACGAAACCGAAGTACTGTATTCCCATGAGAAGATACTCAAGACCAAACACGTGGCCTTGCCCGTAAAAAGCGGACATGAAGCATTTCTTGCAGGCTTCTCCGGGATATCTGACAAGAAGGAGGGAGTTGAAGTATGTTATAATGTTCTGAAAGATGTACTGTCTCTCTGTCTCTCTTACCACAACTGCCGAAACAAGGAACAGTTTGTAGTAGGACGAAGAGAAAACTGCTGACTTTACCAACAGAAACTCCACAAACCACTAGGTAGACAAGAACCGAAATTAGAGCATAGCACTGCGGAAAAATGAAGTCAAGTCTCATGGCTGAAGTGAACTGAATAGACCACCCTGTCGTTGATTTCTCAACCTTTAATGCTTGACGTGTTAATTTCAGGAAACTGAACGTGTGGGTGAGAGAGAGAGAGAGAGAGAGAGAGTACTAGTAAACAAGAACTGTAGGTTTTCAGCTCTCGGATGATTATCATAATACTGCAAACGTCGACAAAAATCGGCAGAAATTCATTTCGGAAGAGATAGAGAGACAGCCATTCAAACAACAATCTTTACTTGGTATAACCACTGTTAGTGACAGAAATGACAGGTGTCGTTTTTGGCTTCTGCGAAAAGAGGATTCTTCTCAGCTCATTACTACAAAAGATCAATATGTACGGGGAGAGGAAGGTGAGTGCATCGGAGCAGTAGGGAATCAGACTAAGAACATCAGACCAAAATGGAGAGGTAACCGGTGTGAGGCACAGAAGAATGACGAGAATCGTAGCGAAAAGTTCTGCCACAAAATTGACGAGACTGTGGATGAGGAGTCGGACTTCTATCATACTCTTTTTCGAAGAGGTCAGGGACTTCTTCTGGAATCTGAAATTTGGAGAGCGCACAAGAACGGACAGAGCGACAAGGAGAGGTAACAAGTAAGAAAAACCTTGCCTTCAGTAGAATACCAATAGTTACCAGACTCAAGACCAGATTAATCAGTGTACAGATTCCTTGAAAGATTGCTCCAGTAGTCAGCGGGGCTGTCTGAAACCAAATCCCTGTTTTCTGAAAAAGGATCAATCCTACAGAAGTACTTTTGGTCAAGTAATAGTCTCCAGCGGGCACATAGAGAAAGTAGGCCCTGGCAAAGAGCGGATAGTAGGTCAGAAAAACGGGTCCGACGATGAGAAAAATAACAAGCGGAATCAAGATCTTTTTCCAAATTTTCCCATATCTGAGAGGATAGATGACGGCTGTGAGTCTGTTGAAGGAGGCAGCCGTGCTGAGAGAGAACTGGACGAAACCGAAGTACTGTATTCCCATGACGAGGTATTCGAGGCCAAAGAAGTAACCTTGCTCGTATATGCTGGACAGGAAGCATCCTTTACAAGAGTTGCCTGGGTATCGGACAAGGAGCAGAGAGTTACAGTAGGTCATGATGTTCTGGAAGATGTACTCTCTCGGTCTCTTTGTCTCTCTATCTCTCTGTTATTCTGTCTCACTGTCTGTCTCTATCTTTTACCTCTCTGTCCCTGTCTTCTGGTCTCCCTTTCTCTCAGTCTCACCCTCTTACCACTGCAGCTGAAACAAGAAACAGTTTGTAGTAAGACGAGTAGAAAACAGCTGACTTGGTCAATATCACTCCACAGACCACGATGTAGACAACAACTGAGATTAAAGCATAACATTGCGGAATGATGAAGCCGAGCTTCATCGCTGTAGCAAACTGAATAGAGACAACCCTGTCACAATATTAGCTATCTTTATTCAAGCGTATCAACTTTTTTTTTAGAAAGCTGAAGGTGCGGAAATAATCTCACAGGTCAGGATCTTTGAGAATTTTGATGCAAAAAAGTGGTGGGATCTCTGGCACTCTGTCCCTCTCTCCCTCTATTTCTCTGTCCTTCCAGTCCGACACAATGACCAGCATTACAAATTCTATATATGACCCGTCACAAAAAGTGTTACACAGCCCTCATGATGTGTCGGAAACATCCGCCACATTTTGGACTTTGCTTACACTGTCCCTATAAATGAACCAGAAGCTGGACAGATGACGAACAGCTGCTATGAATTGTTTGTCACTCCTTGTTCTTGTTCTTCTTCCAGCAGCCGTCTTCTGTCAAGGATGGGTAGCTCCTGGAGGCATAGCAGGAAATTTTAACCAAAATATCCTGGATTTTTTCAGAAGTTCGAGCAATTGAACAAGCCTTTGTTGATGGAGAACAGACTGGGGCTTATATGAATGGAGGAGGATACAACAACTATGGTGGATCTTATGGAGGTTACGGTGGATATGTGAGTTCTCTGTCTCTCTGACCTTCTCTGACTTTCTGTATTATATCCAACTTTCCAGGGTGGCTACAGTCCCTATGGCTACGGTGTTTATTACGGGAAGTAGTCTCTTCTGTTCGATCCTCTTGTACACATACTTCAATAAATATCAATCACCTTCTTCTCTGTGCGTCACAAAAATTGTAAATTGTACCCATCACCCAGGGCAACTGAGAGATTAGCCCCCTAGAGAGATTATCTTCCTCCTTTTGTTCTCCAGCCAGCCGTGAACACGGGAATGCCCCGAGCCCATGTGTTTGAGAACCTCTACTTTGACACTGCTGACGGCAGCCTCGATGGCAATGGTACATATCTGAAGGACGTCCTCATCCGGAATCCTCAATTGCCACTGTGAGTATTTTTTGGGAGCAGAAACAGAGACACAGAGTGACACAGGTACACAATGATAGAGAGCCACAGAGAGAAAGAGAGACAGAGAAACAAAAAGACAGTGAGCCAGAGGGACAAAAAGGCAGAGGTACAGAGTCTTCAAACCAATTGCAGAGCCCTCTTCATTGCGATTGTCGCTCTCGTACTCTTCCTATTCTTTGCCATTTGCAGCGTAGACGATACCCACGATGACTATGCGGAAATGAAGAACGGGGAAGTACATGATGGCTACGAGCAGGAAATTGAATTGGAATTCTTGAATATCTAATAAAGAAGCTTCATTTTCTAGAAGAACCGTCTCCATCTGAACATTGGCATTGCAGGACCCATTGGACCGAATCCAAAGGGTTCCGGACCTCCAGGACCGAAAAATCTTCTCCGGTGGTGTCTTCTTGTCCTGTCAAAGCCACCGAAGCCTCCATAAGGACGATGGAAGCGGTCGTTGAAGCCTTGTCTTGATCTGTAATCGTCTCTGGGAGACAGAGAGTCATCATTGTAGCCACCGCCATTGTAATCCCGGTCTTAAAAACGATCCGAGCCTTGGAAACTGTCTCTGTCGAAGCTTCCTTGTCTGCCAAAGCCTTGATTCTGGACAAGATATCGGTTGTCCCGGTCCTGATCAATACCTGAAACTTTTTCTCTGGCTCTGTCTCTCACACTCACCACTGTCTCCATACCGCTTGAACTCCCTCCCATTCATGCGATCTGATGACGAGTCTTGGTCAGGAAGTTCCGCCAGTCCAATACAGAACAGTGAGACTAGTGTGAATAGTAGCATTTTCTGGTTAATACTATCTAACCGTTCTTGCATTTTAAACCCAATATTTTTTCTGTCTTCGACGAAATAACTGACCGTTCTCACTTCCGGCTCAAAACAGTGATTCATACCTATCCCCCTAATGTTGGAGTGAAAACACTGCGACGTTGATCTTTATCAAAGAGACTGTTGACGGAGAGGGGACCAGTTCGATTTGAGACGAAAATCACAACAATGGTCGACACTGTCTATGTATAAAAGGGCAGAAGGAAAGAGTGTCTTGTTGAACAACAACATGAAACTGTGGATCCTGTTATTCTGTCTACTCGCTGTCGTCTTAGGACAGTTCGAGTTAGGACTTGGGCCGCTTGGACAAGAGAAACAGCTTCTTAGACAAGGTAAGTCGACTGATTAAAGAGATATAAAGACAACCAGACAGATAGATAGAAGGGCAGAGAGACAGAGGGACAGAGAGATAGAGTGACAGAAAGAGTGAGAGACTGTCCGAGACAATAGGAGTGAGAGTCAAAGAGACAGAGAGTCATGTTTCCCATTTTCAGAGGAACTCAGCCTACGAAAGCAGGAGAATGCAGTGACAAATAAATGATGCTCTTCGCGATTATGTGCTGTTTGAGAGTTGATACAGCAACTAAACAGATTTTTTCTAGTTGTTCAAAGCATGACAGCTCGGTACAGATTGTTAGCAGCTTTTCATGATTCAAAAGCTGGGTTTTTTTTTTGGCGTTAGGCTCGCAAAGGAAGGGGGATTTATACATTAGTCAAACAATAATGAGATCAAAAGTCAAATTCGTTCAGCCTCCAAATTCTTCGTCACCACGAGATCAATCAGCGGTCTCTCGTCCGCCTTCAGCAGTTCCTGATTGGCCACTGTCAGTAGTTCTTTCCATCTATTCTCCGCGTTGGCCCGACTGCAAGAGGCTGCTGCTCGTCTAGCCGTCCATAGCTTCTGGTAGGGTGGGAGAGCCGGTCTACTGGATACCCATTCACAAATCTGATAGGGGTCTTGTAACAAAAGAGATGAGATGGTACCTGGATGGGATGATTGGTCGCGTCGACTAGACCGTGGGCAAAGTGTTCAGGATCGAAGCTGTGTGGATCGACAGCTGATTTTCTTGGGATCAACCTTGAAATACATGTTTAGAAAGGTTTAACATTCTCTCAGACTCATTCTCTCTGTACCGCTTAACCTTTCTCTTACCTGGTTCGCTCTGTTACTCATACATACAGACAGGGAGAAGATAAGACGGGGACAGAAAGAGATAAATACTTTACACCGTGTTCAACATGTAGTCAAACCCCAAATATCCTCAAAATTCGGATAACTCTTTACCGCCTAGCTCAGTCGGTAAGAGTTCCGATTGCCGATCCAAGAGTCTCAGACTCGGATCCTCCTTCGGCAAACGTTTTTTAGCCTTCATTTTAGTGCAAAAAACAGCATATAGTCCATTTCCAACGAAGAGCGGTAGTGAGCGAATTATCTAACGGAAAAAGGTCCCGCGATGAACTTATAGTAACCCAGGCTTCAGCAGACGCACAACTTGCAATTATATCATATTTATGGTCATTTTTCATTTTTTTTTTTTTTGAGCTTGTAATTGGATACAGCGACCAAGAATACCTACTTGACAACAAATTCGTAGACAAATCTGTCGTAAATCCCGCTGAAAAAAGTATGAAATCCGAAAATGGGTCCCTGCACGCCGATCTTGGTCATTTTCAAAGTTTTCTTGTACATTTTCCCCCTAAATTTGTTGTCGAGTAGGTTTATATACGGATCCAAGAGACTCGGGTACGGATCCTCAGTGCCGTAAATCCTATTTTCTCATTTATAGTGACAAAACAACATAGAAAACTCAATTCTACTCACCACGTAAGAGCTGCGAACATGTTCATCATCGGATCCACAGTAAGTCCCCGGATCTGTCCGAAATATTGCAGACCGTCCTCCTTATCCGTAACGGCCACAATATCTCCAGTCTTGTATCTGATATTCTAGAAATCTTCAGCTATTTCTGGTACGTATTTTTAAGCTCACTTTGTACCGGACCTGCTCCACAAATCGGACTGAAGCTCGTCCTTTCGGAGCCTTGGATGGGCAGTTAGCCTTGAAGATTATGTTGCGTCGATTTGCGTACCGCTCGTAGATTTCCTCCAGCTTATTCCTGATTCCATTGGTTCTTTGCCTTCAGCTCGACTCACCCATCAGAATTGACATAGACGCCTCTTTTGGCCGAAGTTCGAGCCGATGTGCGGCGCTGAAGAATTCGGCCGGCTTGGGCTCCTCCACGACCACCTCGTGCCCCGAATTTGCCGGGTTTTCGGCCACGACGCTCGATGTAATACTCACCGTTTTCACTAGAAGAGTCGAAGATTAGGAAGGGCATTGGCAAGAGCAGAAACATGTTTACAAACCGCCAATTTCAGATTTCAAAAAAGCCAGGGCTGCGGCCTGTGTATCTGGGGGCCCGGCCGGCCTGATTTCCCCAATCCTGCTACCACTTTTATTTCCAAAACTTCGACTCACTTCACTTTGACCTTTCCTTCCGCCGTTCTCCTCCCTCCTCTCATTTCCAGAGTGAACTAAATTTCATATACTTCCTCTTAGCTACTCCCGATAATCAAGGCTTTTGGACCTCGCAAAAAATGAGTAAAACCGCTACGAAAATTCTTCATATCACATCTAAAAAACGCATTTTGATATGGCGAGCTAAGGTCAAGACAAGAGCTACGAGGGTAGGGAGGCAAGTTTACCGGTAATAAGTGTGTAAAAAAGAGGTGATAGAATGTACAATGGAGGAGTATAGAATACACAAAATTTGTCTCTAGAAAATGTCGGGGATGTTGAGCTCGACATCCTCGTCCGATAGCAGATCTTCCGTGATGCCGGCCTCTTCGAGCTCTGCCCGTACGCGGACAAGATAGGTGTCGTCGGGGTAGCCGAATCTGCAAAGAAAGGGGATTATATTGAAGCATTTTGAAGTCCGTATACATTTCTCTATATCAGATGAATAAGCTTTCTAAGAGTAGTTTAGAATATCCCAAGTGTTTTTAGACCTAGAAGTTGATTTTGAGTTTTCAAGGTTCGGTGACTTCAGATTTTTCTCTTTATTTTTCGACAATTTTTACGCCTGAATATGCTTTCCTAGTGTAGATTTTACGCTGAGTCGATTAAAGACGGTTAGAAGCTAAACCCCTAAACAGTAATCCTTGCAAATATGAGCCGATTTGGATCATCGGAACACCTCTAGGTCCTACTTCTCAAAACGTTACAGGAGACTACGTCTTAAACTACAGAGAATACGTTAAAAAACCAACCTTTGAGGTCCACCGTCCGGACTGGTCTTATGATGAATGCTGTTCCACGTGACGACGTTCTTGGCCCCGGTGGTCACGGAATCTCCGACGGTGAAGATGAGACGACACTCGAAGGCCTTCTTCAGCAGACGCAGAATCATCCTGCCCTCCTCGCTGTCCGGCAGGAAGGCAACACGACGAGTCCCGCGGAACGGGACGCCGGGACGCAGATGGCTCTCGTCCTGCACGCCGCCGGGGATGTTGTAGTCTATGCAGATCGAGTGTCTCGAGCTCTCATGACCCTCTAGTCGCAAGTTCTTCAGTCTGCTCACGCTCATCGTGGATCCATGAGGCTGGTTTCCGCAGGGCACCGAGAAGTACTTGCGACAGACCGGGCAACATTTGCGCGTCTGACAGCCGTTTAGATAGCCCTGAAGATTCAAATTAGATTGACTATCGTCGATTTTTAAGTTAAGCAACTTATCCGCACCCTTTTATTCTCAAAATAGCTATCGAAAAAGTTCGTCAGCCACGGGGATCGAACCCGGATCGTCTGGTACGAGAGTGGCGCCGTACCAGCACACTAACCGGTTTCACTACGATTTTGAAGGTATCTAATTTTATTTAGGGGCCCGGTACCTATAAAAATTATTATATATGCTTGCTTAGCTCGAAAAACTCTACAAAATGTAATTAATAAAACGTTATATCTGGGGCTCCTTGATTAAATGTCTATCTTGGGCAAAAATAACGCCAAGCGTGTATGAGTTGATTTTCGAGAAAAACGCTGCACCACATTTGCGCCATCGAGATGAGTGCTCACGTATAGTTTACAATAGGCCACATGCAGGCGGAAATGCTCGGAAACGCGGTTGTTGAGCAAAACCGTATATAATGGACACTTTTCCATATCAGGATTCCGAACCCTCTATTTCTTGGTGCTTTTCCCAAGCGAGAACTTTACCACTGCGCTACAAGTGCGCTCCAGTTTGAAAGCGTCATAACTTTGCGCAGGAACAAGTATATCAACTCTTCAAAAGTGTTAAAGATTCGTCTCGAAGAGCTGTTTTTTCTGATAAAAAATCTCACTTTGAAACAGTCGAAATGGAACTGATGAACGCATTTCAGAGCAATGACTTCGCTCTGCTCCTGCTCGTCCCGGAGCGGACAGAGACAAACGACACAGTCATCTTCGGAAATCGCCTCCTGGCTGACAGTTTTGGTAAGACGACGGGCCTCGTACTCGAGAAGTACATCGCCGCTGACGAAGACGAGCTTCTCGCGGTCTTCAGTCTTGTACGAATGCTCCCGGACAATGTCACGAAGGCGACTGATGAAGCCCTCGATGACGGGGAGCTGTATGTCGAGAATGGCCACCGACTGAAAAGGGCTGTGGTAAAACTATGTTGGCGCTTATAATTATAGCTTATAAGCGTCTCGGTCTGGGTTTTTGTTGTTAGGGAGCCTGACCTGGGTATAGATGAGAAACCATAACAGATTCCTACCTTGAGAGACTCGCCGTCGAAAGTCGTCAGGGCTTCCATCAACGATGTGGCCGACGTCTTGGCAGAGATTCCGAGCTGTCCACATCCGAGCCCGATGATCGCGACACTTTCCAGACCTCGATCGGTCGTCTCCCTCAGGATATTGGTGTAGGCGTTAGTCAGAGTTGGCTCGAACGGGCTCACCACTAACATGATCGCCTTCCAGCCATTCGTCTAGAACTTAATATTGAAAAAAAACATGTTAAAATGGACTTACATTCGCTGAGGTGAGATTAATGGCAGCGACTTCGCCGCTCGTAAAGTGGTGGGACTTTTTCAGGATGGCAAGATCTTTTTTGATGCCCGGGCCGGCCTTTGCGACGACCTTCTTGGGAAGAGGAGTATGGAGAGAAAGCGATTCGTTGACGGTAAAGGCGATGGCGTCGCAGTGTTCCGTCAGCACCGAGCCCTAAATACGGCTGGTCAATTTTTTAGTCGATCCTATCCAATTTGAGCTAGGCGTGTCTATTCTGTGACTTGTGCTGCGTCGCGGTTTTGGCAGCGGCGGAAAAGGCGAGATGCGCTGCACATTTGGGACAAGCCTTTTTCAGCTTTCTCTCCTTTTTTTTTTTGGAATTTAGCGCGCAAACTAGATATATGCGCGGGAAACGCAAATAGAAAAATGATGACTTTGAACAAACTAATGATGTCGAATCTCCTCTGAGGTGTACCTAAATTGTAAAAGAGGATTTACCAATTGGGAAATCGAACCCGGGCTATTTGTTTTAAACGAACCATTCTGATGTCGACATTGACAGTGCACCCATCCTTTTTGTAGTAGACAAAGTTGGAGAGGGTCTGCGTCGGACCGGAGTGTGCTGCTTGTGCCGAGGGAGGTTGATGCGGTACCATCTGCTGCGGGTGCTGGGCCTGCTGGGAGGCCTGGATGGCGGCAGCTCGTAGATTTACCGCGTTGAGAAGCTGCTGGGCCTGGTTCTGCTGATCAGCTGCTGCTCTTCGTTGAGCCAGACGCGTTCTTCTCACACGAGTCAGCTTATAGGCAGCGCGACGAGAGGCTGCCCGGAATTTTTTGAATTATTTCGATGAGTCCCCTTACACCCCTTTTTTGCAATTTGCGCGACCCCTGAGTATTTCGAACATTTTTTGGATTTTTATAAAGGTCCCCCAAATTAATGCCCCTCTCTCCCAAGCTATACTACTTTTCCAAATATTCCTGAATGAAATGACACAAGGCTAAAGCCTGCAGCAATCAATAAATGCCGTCCAGAAGGTCAAACTACGTAAAATCAGGTGGTCTTAACGCTAAAATCCCTCAAAAAGATACAAGAAAGAAATTATCTAACCAAAACAAGTCCAACTATTGTCGTTTCCAGAGCAATAGGAAGGGTCAGGGTTTCTGCATCGTACAAGCTGGTCATAGCCGAGCAAATGAATCATGCTATCTTGGATAATGAAAGCGGCATGGAGAGGGGAGAGAGAGAGAGAAAAAGGTTTGCGTCTATCGCGGTGGGGCGGGGGAGCCATTGTGGAATTCTACCATAGTGACCTCACGAACAGGTTTTTCTTTCTATTCCAGCCACTTTTCCTAATGTATTAGTTAAAAAAATAGAGAAAAGAACGTACTCCGATTTTGGATCGTCCCATGTTGCTGGGGGAGAATATAGCGTGATCCTAAAATAGAAAAATTAACTAATTCGGGGTAAAATCGAACTAGAGAGCGGTAAAAGTGGCCAGATTAAATAACAGACCTGGCAGCTAGGAGACAGTCACGAATGTGCTATTAAGGATTCCTATACAAGGGGACGAGCAAATACGGGGCCTGTTATCTCATGCGTTTCGAAATGAAACGAGTTTTAGGAGACAAATACCTAGAACTTGTCTTGAGTGTTTAATTCTTGGATTCTAAACTTTTTGCGCAGCTGTGTCAGAATCAGGCAGGCCAGTGGGCCTTCCTGGACGGGACCCTTTCGACGCAAAAGAAGATCGAAAAATTTCAAGGGTGACCCTTTTGACCAAAAGAGGTTACGAAAAAAAATTTGGGCCAAGTAGGACTAGTGAATGCCGTGTTAGAAGGCAAACAGCAGATTGCCGAAGTCTTTTCCGAATTTATAGCACAATTTTTCGGCTTCCAGAAACTCTATAAAACCACGCAATAACACAATTCTTAATCTATAATGTTTCTACAGCACTGATGGCTGAAAATATGCCCAAAAGTTGAGGAATTTCGAAACTAAGACATATTTTTCGGGGTAAATAGGCAAGAGATATTTTGCTGAGTCATTCTACAGTTTGCACAGCTAATTTACACGTGGAAAACGGCTTGTTGCGATTTTTGAGCAGTCTCTAAACTTCGGGTGTTTCAATGACCTAGACACAAAAAAGAAAACAATACTTAGAGTCAAAGATTTCCGATCTCTTCAAGCAAGATTGACAAAAATCAAGCCCAAAATTGTCTTGAAGGACTCTTTTGGAGTAGAAAGTGAGTCCATCTAGAAGTGCTCACAACTCACGAATTTCAGTTTTTGAGCAATCCTTCTCCCAAATTGTAGGTCCACAGTCCACCAAATCTAGTTTTCGAGCAGTTTCTTCGAATTTCGAGCGTTTTGTGACATCAAAAAAAAGAAGAACTTATTTATAGCATCGAAAACGTCCAACTCCACACGTATTCAAACCACAAGTCGTAAGCCCCGGAAACGATGTGCTTGTCGTCGTATCGAATGCAGCGGACAAGCAGGCAAACCACGGTTAGAAATTGCAGATTTCAGCACCAAAACACATTTTTGGGCCGTCTTTGTTTTCCAAATTTTTAGTTGTAATGACCTGGGCACACAAAAAGCAAAATTAGACCAGGGGCCATGCCTCAAAATCATGCCCAAAGACTCGTGCAGATTGACATGAACGATTCACTTTTGGTGCGGAAAATGGGTAAGATCCATCAAAAGGCTTCTACAGCTGTGCAAATCCAGTTTTTGAGCAATCCTTCTCCAAATTTCGTGCGTTTTGCAAGTTTCACAGATCGATATCAAGTTCCCTATCAAGAAGTATTGGAAAATCCTTCAAAGTTTTTCGCTTCTACAGACCATTTAGCAGACACAAACGTCTAAAAATCGTAGGGTTTTTTTTTTCAGGTACCCACACATCATGCAGGTTAAAGAAGAAAAGATAGAATCTCCCTGCTATGAAAACAGCTTCTAAAAACACGATTTTCAAGCAAAAAAAAAGACGAGAATCAACATTTACTGAAAGGAGCGAAGAAGAATGAACATGAACCAGCAATTTCAATGTTGCTTTGGAGGGGTGAGGGAAGAAAAATAGGGGCGCATTGAACAAAACACAAAACTGGAGAGACTCAGAGGAGGAGGAGGTACCGTAAAAATTGTAATCGACTGGGAAAAAAATAAGGGGAAAAACAGGAGGGAAGCAAGTAGCCGAGAGATGAATATTTTGGTGGGTCTCTCGAGTCTTGTGGAGATAGATACAGGCTGCCAAAGGAAAAAGACAGAATTTTGGCTGGCTTTTTTTGATTACAAGGACCGGTGTATGAGCGTTTTTTGACAGATTCGCGGGGGGACGACTGAAAAATGTCGTAGGGCTGCGTCGTGTGAAGAGGTGCAAAAATGACTAGAAGGGCGGTAAATACACTGTGGGAATGACACGAAAGTGGGGATGGGTTTCTAGGGACGACGGTGGCCCTAGATGTCAGCGGGCTCGGGACTGCCGGGAGGCGGAGCCATCAAACGACGAGCAGGTCCATTGGCCGGGCCCGGAATAGCTCCGTCGTCTTCTTCTGAAGAATCCATTTCGACTGCGGCGATCGGGTCCAGGGCGGCTGGAGGGACTAGCTGAAAAGCAGGGAATTGTACAAGAGAATTTTATGAATAGACATCTTTCTCACTATATCAGTTCGGAACTATTTATGAGAGTCCCAAAAAGTATTGGCTAGCTCAGTATTTCTAGCATGACAAGCGGTTACAGAATGGATAAAATTTGTAGACATGTTTGTGGAGCTGTTCGGGACTAAAAAAAACCAAAACATAATTAATTATTAAATCAACTAGATGGCAAACAAAGTTTGGTAGTACTGAAACAGACGCCTCGGGTCAGAGAACTTCGTAGTCTCACGACTTTGGGCACCATCATTTTTTTTTCCCTTGTACACGTATGGGTTTGTAGACCAGAATTAGCGTTATTAAAAATTCATTGGTAACCTGTTAGCTAGCGGTTTCGCACTTCTAATTACTAGAAATCATGCCACAGAAAGTAGGACATGTTATACCTTACTGTGAGTTTTGGAAGTTCAGTTAGTTTAGTCAGAGTTGCTGTTGCTCCCTTTCTCGTCTGGTTAACAAATGATTCGGTTCGGCTTATTATTTGTTTCGTTTTGAAAGCGCGAAGTTGGTTTCGAAACAGTTCACAATAGAAAAGAGTCAAAAAAAAAGAGCCCTAACCTGTTGCTGAAGTCCTTGCTGCAGCTGCGCGACTCTGTTGGCAATCTGGTCGTTGATGGGCAAGCCGCGTTGCTCGTGCTGCTGGGTCTGCTCCCCATCCGCGTCGAGGAAGTCCCAGATGAGGATTGTGTCGTCATGGGACGAGCTTACGATTTGGAAGTCGTCAAACTGCAGGCGGAAGACTCGGCCTGTGTGCCTCTGAAACTCATTCCAATAATTTCTTGTCACTATTTTTTGGTCCCTCGACTTTCGAACACCCACGGGGATTGAGAGAGTGAAAGCATTACGCCTATACAGTGTAAGTGCGCGGCGCGCCGTCATTCTCTCTCCGTTCGCCCCGAGGGCGAAAAGGAAAAGTCTAGTTCGCAGGGACGCTTTATTTGAGAACGTTCCACGCGTGTAGAGTTTGCGTGTGGTCCAGTTTCCCAACAGACTAGAAAGTAAAATACGCGATAAAACACCAAATTATTTTTAGCAGACTTTGAAAATATGCTTTAACCGGATTTTCGACGACGAACAACTTTTTTACCTAAAGATCAGCAGATTACTGTATTCCAATTAGAACTACTATATACCATATGTGCAATTTCAGGATTCACATATATGCTAAGCTCATCTGTTTTTCAAAACGCAGCGCCTTGTCCTCTCACTCGGTTATAGCCTGTTTCCAACGAAGAGCGGTACCTGAATTTGAATGCTCGTCGCCTTGTGTTTGCGCGCGAAGAGAAATTTCCAAATTTTTGAATATTTACCAATTTCCGTATACTTTACGTTAAAAAATTCAGGAGAAAAATGTGCAAGAAAAACGTTGAAAAAGCCAAGTTAGTTTTCTCA
The DNA here is from genome assembly GCA_037178855.1 of Oscheius sp. JU75. Taxonomy (NCBI): domain Eukaryota; kingdom Metazoa; phylum Nematoda; class Chromadorea; order Rhabditida; family Rhabditidae; genus Oscheius; species Oscheius sp. JU75. Next base: position 253,626 of record JASJZC010000006.1, on the reverse strand, counting down.
AAATTTAGTCGAATTAGCGTCATTTTTGCTGGAGGCTCTTTGGAGTCAGGCCTGACCAAAATGACGCCAAGTATGGTACGAGCCAATTTCGAGAAAAACGACGTGCCAGTTGTGCGTCTTCGGCTTGGTTGGCCAATTATATTCGATACCCTGGTTGGCAGAATCGTTTTTCGCTCTTCACGAAACCACGGGAAAAACTTTTGGAAGGATTTTTGCACACTTTGTTGTCTCAGAATTACTGTTTTATGTTTTTTGCGCCCTTAATTCAAGCAGGAGATCGACAGTACGCAAAAAAAGACACAAACTCACATGAAGAGAGCTGAGACAGAGAGCTCCGGGCGGCGTCCTCATATCGAGTGCTGCCTGAAGGTCCCAGACCTTGATCTTGCCGTCATAAGCCCCGGAAACGATGCGCTTGTCGTCGAATCGAATGCAGCGGACGAGCTCCTCGTGGCCTTCGAGGATACGCAGACAGACGCCGGAAATGATGTCCCACAGTCTGGAAAAGTACGATATTATTCTCCCTCAATCTCTCGTTTTCAGAGTCTCCAAATCCTGTCTCTTGCCCTGTTTATTTTGCGTGCTCGCGCGGTTGAACAACGAGAAGATAATCACCTCTGGAACACGGGTCTCTTTTTCTATGAAACACGGTTATACGTTGATCCTTTGGGTCAACTTTTCTCGCGAACAGACTAACTTCTCACCTCGAGACCCTTCTCCATGCTTTTTTCTTCTCAAAGAGCTTTTTGAAAAAGTTTGTTCCCTGGTTTAAATTCAACGCGCAAATCTTAAAGTCCGCCGAAAAGGAAAATTGTGGGTTTTTCAACCAACTACCGATGCAAAAAGAAAATCTTATAAAAGTGTTTTTGAGATTTCAATCAACACCAGGACAAAAACGTCGAACCCATGCGGGAATCGAGCTCGACTCGTTTTTAATTTGTAGTCGGAGCGCTAACCGACTGAGCTCGCCGAATTTTTGCAGAAAATATGAGTTTAGATATTGCGCAAGCGGTATCCTCGCTTTAAAGGGCGGTAACACTGTTTGGGAACCGGGAAGGATCCGATTTCATATTCTTACTCAGCTCAGCTTTTTTCAGTATTAGAAATTTAAAGAAACGTACCTAATGGTGTTATCACTGGAACCGGAGACGACGAGCCGGCCGCGATACTGAAGGCAGGCTATGCCTCGCTTGTGGCCGGACAAGGTGCGAACGAATTCGAGGTTGTCGGCCGACCAGACCTTGATGGTTCTGTCGCCGCTGGCACTCACAATGTACCTCTCGTCGAAATCGACCACATTCACAGCTGCTCTGAAAAATGAAAAGTTGGTAAGGGCCAGATAATGGGAGCGATATTACCTGTGTCCGACGAGAACTCGTCGTATGTTGATCTCCCGTGGGCTGACCATATCCCAGACGGCGATGGAGCGGTCTTTTGAGCTGAAACGAGTTTAAGAAAGTGATCTGATTGACGCAATCTGGTCTAGAAATATTGATTCTAACCTGGAGACTAATGTAAAACCAGCTGCCGATGGCAGCTTCGCAGCCTTTTAGTCTTGGTTTAGAATTGAAATCCGCTTCCCTAATAACAGAAGCTGTCCCCACAAATAACCCGGTGTGCTACATTATTTATGCATAATCCTCGTCAAAACGGTTTATTGTAAAAACCTACCAGGTGACCATGACTCCGTCGCTGAATCGCAGATGTAGAACGGCCTCGCAGTGGTGAATAAGAGTATTGAGACACTCGCCAGTATTAACATCCCAGACGCGTACAGTTGCGTCAGAGCTACCTGTATGATTTTTCATTATTTTAAAGCTAAAAAATATAGAACATACCCGAAATAATGACCCGATTATCGTATTGCAGACAGAGAACGCTACCCGTGTGTCCGGAGAGGATCTTGGAGCAGCTGAGATCCTTTCTGTCCCAAATTTTTATCGTATTGTCACGCAGGCCGCTGACAATCTTCTCGTCGTCGTACTGGAGACAGTAGACGCCCTTGCTCTGCTGCGAATTACAGTTTATCGTCTTCAAAGTGTACTGTCCATTTTTCCAGTTGTGATCAATTTTGCGAATGTCGGCTATCACTTTCGGATAGAGCTCTCTGTAATTTGGAGTATTTTGTAGGAAAAAATAGGGAAAACCTGTAAAATTTGTGTTGAAGCATGACCATCTCCGGCGTGAACTTGAGCTGCTGATAGTTTCGGCCATGGTGCTCGCAAATCAGCTGGGCCGACGTCTCGCGGGCGATCAGAACGAATTTTTTCCTGGAAAATCGGGGGGATAAACCAGAATTTGGGACCCAAGTTTCTTGTAAAACTATCAACCTATTACTTTTCTATTATTAACCTTTCCCTTCTCAAAACACATTCATGCGAACACGGATTTTTTTTTGAATCTTCTATCCAGCTAGGTTCATTCAAGCGCAATTCCAATATACCCATTCCGTTCCCTCTCGCTGCCCGTGTTTTCTATTAGACCCCATTCGGCCGTCTGGGAATAAAAAAAACAGCCTGGCTATACGAACATGCATAAAAACGAGGGCGGACGAGAAAAAGTGCATGTGGGGGTAGGGGGGAATTGATAGAAGGGTCTGCTATACAAGTTACGTATCTTCTTGAAGGTTTCTCCATATTAGAAGGCGATTATCGAGATTCAAGTGAGGACTTTGCCGCATGAGGCAAACGGTTAGTTCCAATTATAAGAAAAACGTGTCGGCTTTGATCTCCAAGCCTCGACAAAGTTTCCCTTTTATCAATATTTTCGTAAAGACTTTTTGGAGATTATTGATGTATAGCTCATTCGGTTAGAGTTCTGAGTGCAGATTCAAACTAGTCGGGCTCGTCCCCCCGATCTTGCTCAAAATTTTCCTCTTCTAACAAAATTTTTGGGGAGTTTTTGATCACATTTCCTCGGTGAGAAGTATCAGTACTCTCTACTTCAAACTACCAAAGTTTTGGCGCCAATTCAAAATATCGATCACAAAGAACCTACCATTTTCTCTTCTCGCTGAGCCCTCTCCACAGGTTATCCGTTCTGACATTTTGCTCAATCAGTTTCCTCCACATCTGTCCCACCGCGAGAGCACGTCTCCATCCCGTGCTGACAGCCTCGCAATTGGCTAGGGCCTTTGCGTCCAGATGCTTCAAGATGTTCTCGGCTAGCGGGGCTAATTTTTGTTGATTTCGGGCTTGGAAAAAGTGATTCACCTGGAAGATTGGCGATAAAATCACGTTGGAGCATTGGACGGATGAAGCGGTCGACATGACCGATCTGGTAATGACCCATGCGCTGCAGCACGCGCTCCATGAAATCCAGCTGCTCCTCCTCAGACCACGATTGAAATAACTGGAACATATCGCATGAACACGTGGAAAAGAATAAGAGGTTTAAAAAAACATAAAAACTACTTACACCAACAATTTTCCCGTGCTCATTCAGATATTTGTCGCTGAGCTCACGTTCATTGTTGTCCAGAATCGACAAATCCGCCATCAGGTCCGTCGTCTTCACGCTACCGGCACAGTCCATCTGCATCATCTCGGCGTCACTACCCGTGGCCGTATTCTCCTGGCTCGAGGGGCTCGACGGCGCGTACTCGCTGCTCGTCACATCTCCAACCACTCCGCTCGAGCTGCTCTCCATGCCCTGTTGATCGATAGGGACCCTGAAAAGGAGGCTTTTTGATGGGATTGGAAGGGGAAAGAGGAACAAGAGAGTTACGAGATAATATGTCATGTCAATCAGGAAGAAACTCAACAAAACTGCCGTAAAACTAAGGTAAAATCTGATTTTTTTATTTGTTTGCGGAAATACGAAAGTGACGCCTAGCGCAAAGAAATATAAAAGGTTTGCGATTAGTAATTAAAAATTTTGATAAAATACCACACGCCCTTTTCACAAACGTCATTATTTAAAATTTGAGAGTCCCTTGGTAACCGAGTACCTACGTGGGGAACTTCTGACGCTTCCGACGCTCCAATGCATCTAATTTACCGAGTTCGACGGTCAATTTCGATCTGAACATCTTGAAAATGCTTATAGACAACGTTATTCCCAATAGCTGTTCGAGTTTACCTATTCCCCAAGTTTTTCCCCATTTATTTGCGCTGAATCTATTTCTGGATGAAAAATGAGAAAAAGCAGACCAGATTCGCTAAAATCGCCCTGCCATTCGGTAAGTCATAAAAATAAGTAAACTTTGGTGGGATTGGACTAGAAAAAGGCTTTAAGAATGTTGCGGGACTTGTAAAATGCTATGTAAAAGACGCTAAAACTCGGCAAAACAGATGATAAAATAGGATAAAATCGAAGTTTTCATGGCTGAAGAGAAAATGAGGCATATTCCTGTAAGCAAAGGACGTAAGCTTGGGCGAGGTGAGATTTTCTTGTAGTATTTTGAACAAAAAAAAACTGACACATTTCCGCCTGGATAATAGCGTCAAACTTGGCAAAAAAAATATCTTATTGGAATGGTAATGAAAAGAGAAAATCACTCCTGCCATGATTCGTATAACTTTTAGTTCTCCCCCAATGTTTACCTCCGGACAATAAACAGCTTTTGAGACGACGACAAAAAAAATCGTTGCGGAAAGGGAACAAAACATGCGTCGAGAACGAAACAAATTGCATGTTTACACGTCGGAGGAAAGGAGGTATGATGGAGCCGAGAGTTGGCTTAGCTGAACGATAAGCAAGCGGGCAAAACAATTCAAAGAACTTCGAAGGGTTTTGTAGGCCAAATTACACGATAATATGGAGTGAAAAAGGGCTAGGTGGGAGCGTGCATGTGAGGGGAACCGGGTAAACCAGATCGATAGGCGAGGTGACAAATACTGACTTGGAGGACGCGGAAATTTGGTTCTGGGATGGAAAACACCGAGAAAAAGTCGCAGAGAGCTTGCCAAGAACAAAAACAGCCAAAAAAAACTGACAAACACGGCAATTTGAAGCTCTTTGAGAATGATTGAGGTTGACGAAAGTGCTAGATAAGATCATGGGAGCTCCTTTCACCAATTTCACCCTATTTCAGGAGCAGAAATTTCGTGAAAATCGCAGGTTTGTAAGCAGGAAATCGTTCCAGAAGGAACTTTTAATGATCCAGCTTGGAGGATTTTACGACAACTTTTTAGTGATACTCGTGAGAAATTAGGAGAACCAGAAGTGTAAAGGAACCCAGTCATGTAGACACTTTTGAATAGAAAAACATAACATAAGGAACAAAATAACGTATTTTTGCTCAAAAACAAGTGTCCAAGTAGAACAAGGACACTTCTCCGAGCCTATTTTCAGTCATCTAAAACAGGATTTGCCTCGTAGGGGGAGGGGGTATATCTAGTACAAGCATGTGACTTTCTGCAGTAAATTAAACTTTCAAGAACGCGAGACAGACATAAAGAACAAGGAGAACAAGACAGGGAGAGAGAGTTGGCGAACGCACGAGAGGCTGAGTGAAACTGGTCTGAGTGTCTGTCTAGCGGGACGTGAATTAACGGAGACTGTACTATTCTATTCAGAATTTTGGACTTTTTTTAATGGTCAACGAGCCCTAGGTTAACATTTTTTCGAGAAAGAGAACAAAACAAACAGCTGTCACCCTGGAAATAGGCAAAGCTGAAGGAAGGAGAGTAGCAAGAGACAGCGGGGCCGGCTGGCTGCGGCGTGCGATACGAGAGCAGTCGACCGCGAGAGAAAGAGAGAGAGGGGAGAGACGACTGGGTCTAACCTCCCGAAATGCGCGCCGGGACCCGGGATAGCTACTCTCATTCGGGGAGAGAGAAAATCCGATAAAAAGCCTACAGAAACTGATTCTAGGTGCCAAAAAAAGGGAAATAAAGAGGAGAGGAAGAACAATAAATATGCCTATAACAATTGTTAGAAACAAAAGGGGACTTTAAGGTAGGATTTACGGATTTTTGGTGGTTTTCTAGGCGGCAAAAGAAGGAGATTCACCCTGCAGGTTTACTTTTCGACGAATACACTTTAGGCAAAAATCAACGTTGAAAATGGTGAGAAATGATTGAAGAAACAGCTGATCGGAACAAACGGAACTTTGACCGCGAAAAAACCTTGAGCGCTCGTGATCGGCTTGCACGCGAGCAACAAGTTGCAAAATTCTCCCGTTCGCAGGCAACGAGCACTTTTGGGAGTGAAGTCGACGTAATCGTTTACCATGAACTGTGCAAAACTTAGTTCTCGTACATTATCTTATAAACTAACCAGCCGTTCTTTGTCTTCAGTTTCCATTTGCGTCTGCCGGCTCCGTAGTTACAAAAGGCTTCCAGTGGCTTCACTGCGACAAAAATGAAAAAAAAAAGATTTTAAAGCGCCTCCAAAGTAGACTTTCCACGCAATATTGGCAATAACGATTTTTGAACAAGACAACTTCTGGACAACATAATTTGCTCGCTTCTGATTGGTGGTCTCGGACAAACAAATAAACAGTCCGCCACAGAAACCATCGCATTAGATAGTAGAGATCACGAGAGTATTATGGTACCACAGATGCTTTCAAAACACTTGCAGAAAAAGGGACTCCAGCCTGACAAAACGTCAGAATGGAGCCCTTTTTTCTCCAAAAAGCAGTATTTTGCCCAAAGACCACTCTCGAAGCTACTTCGTTAGACTCGTTCTACAACGATCATGGTCTGAGGGTACCGCTGGTACGATCACTTGAGCCCGAAAGCTAATTTGAAAATATTTTTGTGCACCTATAGAGAACTGGCGGATGGGAGATGGTACGGGAGTCACACGGGCGACCGAGCTCAAGTCAAAAATGAAGTAACTCTTTTCGGGACGAAGAAGTGGTTTTCCAGGGTTTCGATGTTTTGCGAAGCTGTAGATTTTAGTACGGGCTACAACTTTGCAGACCATGGAAACGCTGAAAAAGCATACTTTTGAGTTGAAATGAGCGTGCATTTTCAGTTCACTTGGACCAATGGTAGCTCCGTATTTCATTTTGGAAATTTTGTATAGAGGAGTAGGCCAATACTGGAAGGACTAACAAAACGAGATTCGGTAATAGTTCGGTAGGCAGCTCGTTTTGTTTGAATTTTTTTTGCGTATCCGGCCAAAAGCGGGATTCATTTATTTTCTAACTATGTTTGTTGAATGTTGAATACAGCATGTAAAAGAACTCCTCGAATGTGAAAAAGAAACCGAAATCTATGACGTTTACCGTTGTCCGTTCAACATAGCAAATTCCCACTATCTCTGCAATTATCTGGTATTTTTCATGCTCCAAGAGGTTCTTTTGCACGCTGAATTCAATAAACATAGGTGAAATCTCTGAAAATGAGTGAATTACGTCAGAAACCCGCTTTTGACCGAACTCATAAAAAGCGCCAAAAATTCAAACGAAACGAGCCGCCTGCCGAACAACTACGTGATTTTTGTGCTCAGCTCGCCGGAAATTCTGATACAGTTGCTCGGCTCGTGCCTATTAATAGCTGCTCATGCATTCAGCTCTCAAAAACCGCCCATCAATCTACTACTTTTTTTACCCTGTAACACCTACAAAAAAAGTCTTTTGAGCGCTCCTAGCCAATTCCTTCGAGCCAAACAAAAACGGATTAGATGAAATACTTTTATACGAGTTAACAATGAATATTTGTGCGGAATGAAAACCAGAAATAGGGGGATTGGGGTGTGAGAAAACCATTGAATAGAATAGACGTGAACAAAAACAGTAATAAATGGGATCCTACAATCAATAGAATCCCTGGTTCGGATATGCAGCGTAGGTGCCGTAGTCGTACACTGTAATCAGGAAGTTTCGATATCAAAATTTTGTGAAAAATTACTTTGTCCCTGAGGCTGGTAGAAGACGGGCTGCTGCCCTCCGGCTCCGTAGGCTCCGCCATCTCTGTCCCGACGACGATCACGATCGCGATACTCTCTGAAGAGATACAAATCACTGAATTTTTTCAAATTTTACAGCCTCTTTCATACTGTCAGTCTGAAGGGTTACAACGTGATATTTTGTAGACACTAACGGTTTTGACGTAAGTAACGAGGGTTCAATCCTGCCGGTGATCCCTTTCCGTAAAGCACGATTTTGTATTAGGATGCATCATAAATCGCTGCACGTAGTACTATGGCTACCATTCAAACTCATCGAATCTGCGCAAAACTTTTACTGGGCGTAATTGACCCCGAAAAAAAAATTATTGAGAGCTTTTGGGACCTATAACGCAGGTAGTCGAGGAGTACGGTAGCTTGACTGGACGCAAAGTTGCGTGCTTTAGAAATAATGCGTGTGTGTGTTTTTCGAAGTTTTCTACTCATTTTTACACCTTGAAAGTGTGTTTAATCGATTCAGCATGAAATTTTACACTAGTAATGTGCACTTAAACATCAAACGGGATGAAGATACTGAATAGTTCAAACGCATCGAAAAGTGCAATAAATGCTATATGCAATTTTGTGTCAAGTCCAGCCGTGGTGCCTCCTTTTCTACTACGTTTTTCCTTTGGATTCGTAGTCTTGGCAAAGAAATCGTCATATTTCCCGCTCAGAAATTCCAACCCAATAAGCCCGAATCATTTGAACGTTTACCCGCAATGTTACTGTTATAAAGTTATCCCCACCTCTCACTCTTCCTCTTCCTCGTATGAATATGCGGATTCTCGATCTCCTTGAGCAGCTGCTGGTGCTGCTCCGTGTGCTCCTGGAGCAGATCAATGTCATCGCCTATGTCCTCAAGAAGGTCCAACTTTCTCTGGCTCAGCCTCAGCCGGTCGGCATCGTCCAGCCGGGAACCGGCAGCTTCATCAAACGCTTCCAGGACCTTTCTCTGCAAATTTCCATTCAACTTCAAGTATTAAAAGGGGTGGCAAAACCTGGCTGAACTCGGGATCCGTGTAGGCTAGATCGATGAGCTGAAGATGCAGCTGAATGTTGTCGCGATCCCTCTCGAGAGCCCGACGAATGACCTTCTCGGCTAGACGACGATCGTTGCGGCACTTCAGATGGAATCGGGCCAGTTTGACCGAGTAGAAGCTGGCCAGATGGCGCGACGTACCCTGATGATGGATCAGATTCTCCCAGTCTTGAATGACTTCCGACCAATCCGGACTGCTGAAAGGGGACACGTTTAAAGGGGCTGTCCGATTGCGGCACAGCGCGCCGCGCTTTTGAAAAAAGAGTACAAAATATCATGCGCGGGAAATTCGAACGGAGTATGGAGCTAGACTCACTTCAAATCAGGGCCGAGAACTGTGTAAAAAAAGAATCCCTACCTGTCCTTAGCCACAATTCTACGTTTCAGTCCGATCAGTCTCAGCCCGATGGCGGCGTAGCCGGGATTCCGGGACTCGAAGCGCTCCAAGATCGCCCTGGCCTCCTTATATTCCTCTGCAAGACTGTGATTATCAAAAGTTTTGCCACATTTTCGTTAGTTGCTCTCTTGAAAAAAGGTAACCAACCTCTCTGCTGCCCGGCAAGTCTTCAGGGGGAAGCTTCCTCGGCTTTATATCACTAGGGGCTATACTATGCCCCCAAAACAGGTATTTTATACTTAAAAACAGTATCACAAGATCACAAAGAGTCGTCTTTCTGGTGGATTTTTCGAGGAGAGGACAGTGGTGAACCTATTTTTGACCATTTCCTGGGAGTATTCAAGACAAATAGGGCCGAAAATATAGAAAAAAAACAGTACCTTTACTCTCCTCTAGGGCCGAATAGGCTAGACAAATGTTGATACTTTTGGGGCAGTGGATCCGGGCACGCTCGTAGATGTTCCTCGCCGAAGAGCTGCCCTTCTTCTTCAGGGCCCAGCGCGCATACTGAAGGGGTTTTTGACTGAATTTTGTGCAAACTAAACGAACCTTCAGCCACATCGTGTCGTAGAGAGCACAGGCGATGAGGGAGCGCTCGAAAAGGACGCGTATTCGCTCCTCGTCGCCCTCGGCAATCTCAAAGTCGAGGTATTCGCGCCAGTTCTTCAGCTGGGTTGTTTCGAGCTCTTTGACGTGGAAGTAGGGGCGCTTGATCTGGAAACTGGCTGAGTTTTCATGATAACGAGTATGGAGAAGGCAAAAAAAATTCTTCTAGACCATGTATTTGGTGGTAAACCACCGTAAGAAGTCGAACCCGGGTCGCTTGGACCGCAATAACGCCCTGTGGCATTACACCAAAAGTTTTTTTGCACCTCTTATTCAAAACACTATTTGTTTCACTAAAACTTTGTGGGGGCTCTAACTTTATGAGGCCGCAAACACCACAGTCAAACAGCTTGAAGGTCACAACTATTATTTCTTAGCCTGGGTAGAGGCTATATCAACCGTAGTTAGACAGGCCACAGACTAGCTCTGAACAAGTGAGATTAGTCGGGTATATATTCGGGTAGATCTAGTAAGGGCTAAAGCTATACGAAAGTACCGTATATCACGCGGCAATTTGCGCAATCTTAGGCGACTGTTTCTCGAGAAGTAAATGACTACGTTTCGACGCTTATGGTTGCAAGTTAGTGCGCAAATTGCCGCGCTGTCGACTTTCGGGTAAACGGTAATTTCGCTCAGCTTAGTGACTACAGTAGATCAAAGGCAGACGGCTTCAGAGACAAGCGGACAATTTAAAGTACCGTAAAATCTCTATTACAAACGCAGGGTTACGTAAGGAAATACGCAATTGCGTATTCACGTTTTCCAGTACGGCTGTAGAGCAGCGAAAAGCCGTATTCGACCCAAAAAAACGTGATATTTTGCGTATTTCCTTACGTAACCCTGCCTGCGCTTCTAGTAGAGGTTTTTATGATGGTAGGTGGATCACAAAAAAACAAACCTGTTCCTCGAAGGGCAGCCTGGCCGTAAGCATAATGAGCGTCTTCTCGTGCCAGCGCGTTCTCCGCTCCCGCATCTCGTCGCGGAAGAACTGCAAGGCTTCCGGAGCGTGTTTTTTGCGTCGAATCACGGCCGGCTTGACCTCATCACTCTCCGTGGCCGGTGCCATATTATCCTCGACGACCGTCTCGTCCGTCACGAGTTCATCAATCTCAAGATGTAGACAATACACGAGAGAAATCAAAAAATGCCTACTCCAAGGTCTAGATGTTTGCGCATTTTGGCAAAAATCTCCTCGTATTCCTTCTCGTCGAGAAGAATATCCGGCTCGTACATGTTTATGATGGTCAGATATCGCTCGAAGTGGGATTTATACTGGGCTGTCGGGATTTGTACAAGACGATCGTAGATTTCGGCCACCTTCCGCCAGTTTCCTCGCGACTCGTGCCAGGCGATGGCCTCGTTCCAGAGCCGATCACTGTTGAACTCATAGCCGGCATGGCCCAGCGCGTCATCATACAGTCTGAAAACCATTTTTGAAGGAAAAAAAGGTTGGATATCACCCTCTTGTGTACAATATTTTTGAAAAAACCTGTAAAGTTAGCACCTTACGGCACTTCCCTCCTTTTTCTGCTTAAAATAGCTAATTGAAAAGTTTTTCGGATCTCTTCTGTCTTAGGCGTCGAGAAAGAAAAAAGTTTTAGGTTGACGGGGACGACTCACTTACAATTCAAGACCCCAAAGCTTAAGTGACTGCAACCGCTTGAACATTACGACTGACAGTCACAATCCAAAAACTTTATAAAATATCGTCTACTTCATACAGGATGCAAACTTAGGAGCTAAGCTGCGCGTTAGGTGAAGCGGCACTGCTCTTTGGGGTTTTGGAGTTTTTCTCGAATTGTGGCTGTGAGTCACAATTTGTCCCTGTTAGCCTAAAACACCATGTTCGGGTGTCTATGAAAAATTTCGGACGCCTAAGACAGAGCAGAACTAGGTTAACTCGCCACGAACTAGGCTGGCCAGCTTTGTGATCTCTGGATAGCTAGAGAGAATTTAAAATGGCTGACTTGTGAAGCTTCTCGTTTCCTTCGGGCGAAATGGCGGAAAGTTCTCGGAGGAAGGCAAGGAATCCGAGCCAGAGGTCGATCGACAGCGGGATCTCGGTCAACCCTTTTTCATACACCTAATAATTGGTCATGTGAAAGGCAGAAAAAAGAAACTAACCCTCATGCTCTCAGTAAAGTTCTGATTACGACGCTCCATGTCGGCAAACTTCTTCCAGAACCCGTAGCAGAAGGGATATCTGTCGAGGAAGCGGTAGAAGACGTTCCGGGCGACCGTCAGCTCATTCTAGGAACATTCTTCGGGTGAAAAGAGGCTGAAAACAGCTTACATATTGGTCCACGAGGTTTAAAAGATGCATCCAAGCGTCAAAGTTACTCTTGTCCTTCTTCACCTGCGCCCAGGAGTCCTGAATGCTGGCCTGGCTCGTCAGCGAGGTCGGAGAAGCGCTAAAATTACAAATTTAGCTCCTTGATGGGCATACATAGGGAAAAAATTGAGCAATAACCTGCCTTCTGGAGCGCGAGCGCTGTTTGCGGAATGGCGAACGTCCCCTCGGGCTCCGCGAACGACGGCGGCTTCTCTTGTGAGGCGATCGGCTTCTCGATCGTGATGGGGATCGCATTTTGGTCCTTCAAAAAGATTTTTTGTGAAGAGAAAGAAAGGGAGAGGAAAGGCCTAGCAAAAGATTTTTTCAGAAAAACACCTGGTTCAGGACTATGTCTGGTTCCAAGGCGAATGCCATTGATTGAAGGAAAAAAAAACTGGGGAGGACAAGAATTAAAACAGATATAGAAGAACAAAAGAAACCAAAGCCTCGTTTTTTTAGCCCAATTCTGAAGTTCTAGGCATTTGCATACGTTCGTTTGGTCGCAAGTTGGGTTCCGAGTATATGAAGAACAATAAATTTTAAAGAAACGGTCAAAACGAGGCTAGTTTATCGATAAAAAAAACAGCAAGTGGGAAAAACCCAATTTGAAATGCATCAGTTTGCGCGCGCGTCTCCAAGAGCGGGCTTTCAAACGTGGAAAAATTGTTTCTCCAGGATCCAATAGATTTTTTGTCTTTTTGTCGAGTAGTTTGCCCCAGAAGGATATACAAGCGATTAGATAAGATGTAGGTGACGGCAGCAAAACCGAACTGATAAAGAGATAACGGAAAAAAGGATGAGCAATATTCATTATGCAGTTTTAGAAGCAACACTGCATCAGGTAGCCACCAATTTCCTCTTCCTTAGGCTTCTTCGTTTAGTAACGTCTGCATCATTCTCCAGCTTGACTTCTTGCGTGTCAAAAATGTTCAAAGATGGCCTTTCTTCCTGTTTCACATGGACAATGCCCTGGTTTTCCTAGAAAAACTAGATATTTATAGGTATGCAAATTCTCCCTACCATCTCGATCGGCAGTACCTGCCTCAGTCTGGATTTTCTCTGGGGTGGCCCGGTCTTCTTAGCCAACAAAATCGGTGGCGGCGCTCTTTCAGCCAAAGTGGTGGGTATGACAGTAGGAAACAGTTTCACAACCAGATGCTCCACGAATATCTGGTTTTCCTCAGATCTGCAATTGTATACTTCTACTGTCTCTTTCTCCCTGTCTCTCCGTTTCTATTACTTTCAGGCTTTCTGCCTCTCTGTCTCTCTGTCTTTCTATCTCTCCATCTCTGAAACTGAACTCACAAGTCGTCTCTTTCCTTACAAATAGCGAAACCTCCTCCATGATGCATTGCCCGATTGTGCATGAAGAAGCTGTCCTTTTCGGTGAATGTTGCCTGACACTTGGAGCATGTTATCCACGTCAAATGACTGTGGTTCAGCGCATGTTCAAACTTCAGCTGCTCCTCCATCGGACCCTTAGAGATACAGCTGTTACACTTGGCACATTTCAGTCGTACAGGCGCCTGTTTCATATATTTTCTGGGCCTGAAAGGAGGAATATTTTTAAAGTTGTAAAAGACTCTACATTTCTGACTTCAAGACGAACTTGTAGTAGATGACGTCGTGGATGTCGGCAGTGAGATGGTCATCAGGTATGGCCAGAGAAAACTGTTCGGAGTCTGGGAAACACTGTTCCAGCTGGACAAGAAATCGTTTGGCTTCAGAAAGTTCTCTGAAATTGGAATGTCTCCCCGTCTGTCTATCTCTCTGTCTGTCTCCTCTCTCACCTGACAGTTGGTATGGGTATAGCCATAATTCCCTCGTTATGTGTCTGAACCAAGTGATCATACAGTACTCCTTTGATTTTCTCCTGTTGTCCACAGTAGGGGCATTCATACCGTACGGGAACCAAATGTTGTAGTACATGGTTACATTTCTGACTCCATTCCGTCTCTGGCTTGTATCTTATACTTTGGGTGCAAATCTTAATCGATTTAAAGCTGACCATAGACCTGAACTCACACGACAGTTTATTGAATATGTGGTGCTTGTGGTTTTGGTAGGTTCAACCTCGGGTTCAGTGTGGAAAGTTCGTGGTTTTGCTTCTGAAAATGACGATATTGATACCGAGACAGAGAGATAGAGAAACAGAGAGAGAGAGACAAAGAGACAGTACGTACCTAAGAATGGCATTTCATCGTCAAATTCCTGGTCTTCTTTATCTTCTTCTTGACCCCCAGCTTCTCCCAAGAGATCCAAAGCTGATACACCGCCATTTTCTTCAGGAAACTCTGCCATTTCCCCGTTAAAAAGTTCCTGTATAGACAACAAATAGGCATGGTTAAAAAGTATACCTGTGTATCGATTTCCGAGTCCAATAGACTCTCATCATCAAGCATGCTCTCATGTTCGGTATCTATTCTAAGCGAGTGACATTTTTGTCCTCGTTGGATCTAAAAAAAAATTGAAACCAGTAAAAAGACACTGACCAAGTCGTCACGTAGCCGTTCAAAGACTGCCTTGGATCGACAACGTACCACTGCGTACATCGCACTTCTAAACCGGATGTCTCTGCGTACTTGACTTTTTTTTTAGAAATGTATATCTTGTGTAGAAATTCAGAACAAAATCATTTGCGTTTTGGTGAAAATATTTCTTGCATGAAACGCCTCTGAAGGGGCGTGGCCAAAGCGAGGCGGTTGCGTCGCGGCCACGACCGAAGTAACTTACTGATTGGATACGTAGACTTGGTGTAAGAATATCTCTCTATTACTAAAACGCAGAGGTGTCTGTCCGTCCGTGAATCATCGCGAAACAAAAGCGAGCATGCTGTTCAGAAGTTGTATTGTCAAAAAAGAAGTTATTGCCAATATTGGATGGCAAGTAAACATTGGACGCGTTCTAGAACTTTGCTTTATGCCCAGTGAAGCCGCTGGAAGCCATTTGGGCGCTGTTACGGTTCAAAACTTTCTGGAGGGGAATCAAACCGGCTGGTTTCATGGCTGTGAAACTCTGTCTATCGCTGTCACCCCTACTGAGTTATCTTAAATACTTTATCATATGTACAAAAGTTAAAAAGTGTCTGCTAGACCTTCTTTCCGTTGTTTGTCATCGAAGGTATGGATGAAATGATCGGTTTGGGCGGCAGTCAACCGATCAGGGAGCACGAAAGATGTCCCCGTGACTCTTCTACTGTTTCTCCTCCTTTTGATAATCTTCATGCGGTCCTTTTCGTGCAGATGGAGGAGTTTATAGACTAATTTCTGAATTCTTCCTGTCAATAAAACGAAAATAGAATCACTGTTAGATCTGCCACCTCCTTGATTAGTTTCTGAACATCATGATGCATTTTGGGAATGACTGTCATGTCCACGGCACTCTCCAAAGCCAGTTGACGGTAAGACTCGGGGCGATGATATGAGGGAGTGAAGGTCGAAGAAGACTCTTCGATGTCATTGGTTTCGGGAGGAGGAAGAGTTCGCATCTGGAAGTTGTCTCTCTGGTCCTCTGTCTCTCTTTCTCTGTCTCTTTGTCACCGTGTTTCTCTGTCCCTCTGCCTCTCTGCTTCTTGGTCTCACAATCTGTATGTCTCTCTTTCCCCTCTTTCTCTCTGTATCTCTGTCTCTTCGTCTCTCTGTCTCTCACCTCAAGACTCGTTCCCTGCATATCCGGAGCTGTAATGTCAGACAGCGTTGACCTAGTCATAGTGATCTCTGTCTCAGGACCCACAGGACGAATATCTGCTCTGTTCGGAGCTAGTTGGATTCCTAAAACATCAGTTTTCCTTGAAAAACCATTGCCTACCACTGTCTTCAAAGAAACCCTTGGCTCTGGGAATCACGTCGACAATTTCCTGTTCAATCGGGTCATTCTCTTGGACCTCGTGGTCGGTGGTGTACATTGGTGCTTGAATGAATGAGGTGTTCTCAAACTTTTTGGCCTTCTTTTGCCGGTCCTTTTCGATAAAATCCTAGAGAAATGGGTCTCTGTCTAAAGAGATCTATCCCTAACCTCGACATCTTCTTTTGACAGTTTTCCAGTAACGAGATCCGGAAAAGTATTCTGATTCTCATCATACACCGTTCCTGTCCTCTGCCTATTCGTAGTTTCTCCATGAGGAGGGGACGGGGTCGAAATTATGAGATTGTTGATATGGAATTGGCAGGAAACTGTAATAGAACTATAGTATCTTTGTCTCTGTCTCTGTGTTTGAAAAAACTGACCAGCATTGACGAGTAAAAGAAGGAGACGCATCTGCAATCGGTGTCTGGAAAGGGAAAAAGATGCGCCCGAGGCTCCACCACTCCGTGTCAGAATATTTGAATTTGAATACGCCGCGACAGACCTCCAGCAGTGAAGATAGAGGTCAGCCAACGGCCAATAACACAGTCCCCCCTAGAAGACTTTGGACGAGCTGGACTCGATGAGAATCACCGTAAAGAGTAGAGGCCAAGATTTTCACTTTTTAGCCACATCAACTGGCGAGGTTGTCAAACGAGGTCGCCTCCTGGACTGGGAGGGTAAAAAGATGTCTGAATACGCGACTATTATGAGTCATAAACAAAGGAGAACTGGGCAGAGAATACGGGTACTGGAGAGTCTAGGAACCCGTACAATTATCTGGAAAAACTGGAGTAGTCAAGTTTTAGGTAGTCATGAACTAGAGTCAAAGAGAGACTAAAAGACGAAAGACAGAGTGACAGAAATACAAAAATATGGGGTGATAAGGAGACAGAGACAGGGTATCAGCTTTCGACAAAGCTCGTCTCCGGAATATAAAAAGAGGTTCTGTACTCTATCGGGGAATCTGAGTAATTCAATCGAGAAAGATGTAGTTTTAGCTTATAGGAAAGAAACACCAGAATATTATGATGCTGTATATAAAGTGCTTTCAAAACACTTGCAGAAAAAGGGGCCCCGACAAAATGTCAGACTGGAGCCCTTTTTTCTCCAAAAAAGCAGTATTTTGCCCAAAGACCACTCTCGAAGCTACTTCGTTAGACTCGTTCTACAACGATCATGGTCTGAGGGTACCGCTGGTACGATCACTTGAGCCCGAAAGCTAATTTGAAAATATTTTTCTGGACCTATAGAGAACTGGTGGATGGGAGATGGTACGGGGGTCACACGGGCGACAGAGCTCAAGCCAAAAATGAAGTAACTCTTTTCGGGTCGAAGAAGTGGTTTTCCAGGGTTTCGAGGTTTGGCGAGGCTGCAGATTTTAGTACGGGCTACAACTTTGCAGACCATGGAAATGCTGAAATATCATTTTTACCGGAAACAAAGGATGCACAGTCTGTTTTGGCTTAAAATCGAAACATTTAGACTAAAAAGGATTACAACATAGGTTTCAGGCAAAATGATGCCCTGCAAAGTTATAGACTTCGATACGGGCTACAACTTTCCAGATACCAAGGTTGAAAAAGCATATTTTTGTGGAGGACGCGCCAAGGTGTGGCCCAGTGTGCTAGTAGAAGAACATGTAGCTGTCTGTGGTCCTGAATCCGTTTTTAGGCAACGCAGTCCTTGCCAATACCGAAGGAAACCAAAACAGACCTCAGACATACAGGTTTCGAACAGACAACACTTACAGATCGAGTGTAAAACCTAACTAGTAGTTTCGCTTTATTGCTGTATCAACGTTGATTCTTGAGCATTGGAAAATGAGTCATTTTCAGTGTCAAAAACTACAATGATTCTGCCATCGTGTTCAGAACAGCTGTCAGCTGTCGAGACAGTAAAAATCAGCCAGGTTTCTAGATTGGGCTCACGTTTTGAAAGGGTCCCCGACTTATTCCCAACATGCTGCACTCTGTTTACAGGCCGCCCGTTGCGTTGGTTTTCCTTCCCCTCTCCTCCTACTTTCCCTATTTTTTAGATATTGTCGCTAGTCGTTCACCTCTAATATGGCTCCCATCGTGCTCAGGGTATTTTACATGTCTAAGACCGTTGGAATTGTGAAATAAATGGGCCAGGAAAACGTGGAAACCCCTTCTTAAACCTACTAGTTTGTTCTGAGCTCTATTCTACCTGTTTTCTTCCATTTTATCACTCCTTTTATAGCTTGGACCGAGAAGAAATTAGCTGTGTTCTCCATGTTTTTCTACCCACAGAGAATTGAAAAAAGGTGAAAATTTGAAGGAAAACGTGAAAATCTCATCCAAAATCGCTGTAGATTCACATCCTTCTTCCACTTTCGTGTTTCTGACCTTTCTTCCTTCCATTTCCCCTGCAAAAATCACCAATTTTCAGCCAGGATGCGTCCCTCTATCGTTTCTATGGGCAAGCACTTCGGAAACCTGGGCAAGGTAAGCCTTTTTCAACATTTTTTTCCTCGATTACGTCGTTCCCACTCCATCCTCAAAATAAGCTTAAGTTCTTTTTCAGATGTACGGAGAACACCGATTTGCCCTAGCCCCCAATGAGCAAAAGGCTTTCAAGGGATTCTTCGAGCAGGCCTTCGTCAATGTAAGTTCTCTTTCTTTTTTCTACTTTTTTTAATGGAAACTTCGCTAAGAACGTGCTATTACAAAAAAAAGACTAGGTTGAAGCATAAAAGTATTGTCGAAATGAGTAGAAATGTCGTAAACACTGTACAAGAATCGATTTTATTGTTTTAAGCCGCTGGATACGTTTTACTGCAACCTTTCTGTACCGAAAGTTATTCATGAGCTTCCGCTGCCTTGGTTTTCACTACTTTTTTACCGAGAAAACTGTCTCTAGTGCACAACTGGACCAAGGACTAACTTTTGCCAAGCTTGGCAGTAGAACCCAACCGTTTTGGATCAGTAATCCGAGCGCTAACCGACTAAGCCACGCTAAAAGTTTGTTCAGTTTGTTCAAAATGTACATGAGTTTTGATAATAACCAATAGAGGTCAGAATCGGTCTAAAAATCCTTCATAATCTTCAAACATCGAGCATTTTTCAGACGTTCAAGACCTACGTCTGGAACCAGTGGTACTACTACCTGCCCCAGGCCGTCGCGGCCTACCTCCTCTACGACTGGGCCAAGAAGACCAACCACAAAGCCGGCAGAAAGAATCCCGCCGACTTTGCCAACGACCAGTAGAAGAGCCCCTGTCTACTGTCTCTATGTCCTCACCTAGATTCTAAGTAAAACATGTATGTATTCCTTTTTATGTTTTTAGGGGTTCAAGCAAAAATGAGTAGTGTTTGCGTAGTTTCGAGGACAGAGTGTCAATATGCAAATGAGCCTCGACCTTTTCGACGGGATCTGAAGTGTTCATATTTGGAAGGAGGTTCTCGCGGAATAGTTTTTTAGTTTTGGTCGCTTTCCACTCAAATCGGCCATATCCTTGTCAAATTGCCGGGCTCTTTGAGAAGTTTTAGCACAAAAGAGTCGAAAGAGAAAGCGAACATATACCGGTTTCCCCGATGATACAAACCAACTTTCTAAACGTATTTTTAAGGGTTTCATCAAAAGACAAAAGAGGCCTCTAGCCCATGTAAAAATCAAACCAGAGTCTTTCTTGACGATTCCACCTAGTAAACCTTTACTGGTACCTGCAAATGCTGACCGATCAGTAATGTTAGCTTGAGACTTTATGATGCCTAGTTGTTTTTAGAAAATTAGCAAATAATAGTGACAGCTTCTCTCGAAAGGTCGCCTCATATACGTGCCACGAAAAGACGGTATATTGGTTTTTTGGATGGTTACATCTTCAAGTAGCTCTCACCGGACGTCAAAAATTCTCGATGCCTCTCTGCTTCTGTCCTTATGTCACTATCTCTCTCTCTTTCTCTGTCCCTCTGACTTTCTGACTCTCTGTCTATTTGTCCCCCTGCCTCTTTGTCTGAACTCACCTTTCTGCTTTTCGTAGTAATCGGAACACCTTTTCATTCCTATCTTTCTTACCACCCTCTTTTCGGTCAACAGTAATCGCTTCCGCATTATCACCTCTTCCTCAGCCCCCAAGTGGTCTATTTGCTCCCGCTCTCAATTGGTCAAGCTCAACTTTATATCCCGACAGATCATGCTACTCCTCCTATTGATTTCTCTGTCTCTGGCCGAAAGGTACGGTCTGGATGGTGGGTCCTATCGAGATGAGAACTTAGGTGAGATTTCAGATCACTGTCCGGACCACACTCTTCCCGAGAAGAGCGGTAGGAATATCAGGCTGTGCGGCCGGGATAAAGACTGTTCTAAGGGCTACAAATGCACGTCAACTATTCAGAAACATTTTGGAGTGAGCATCAAGTATTGCTGTCAGACTAGAGGTGAGAAGACTACTGTTTTTGTCCTGTACTCTCTGTCTGTCTCTCTCTCCATAACTTTCTGTCTCCCTGTCTCTCTGTTTCGGTCTCCCTCTGTCTCTTTGTCTCTGTCCTTCGGATCCTCTGTTTCTCTGTCTCACAGCCCCCCTCGTCTCTCTATCTTTCCGTCTCAATGCCTATCTGTCTCTCAGAGAGCTGATAATTTCAGAGTCAATCTGTTCCCTACCTCCGAATCCAGGCTACGGGGACTGTCTGGTAGCCACGACTACCAAGTACTACTTTGACACCTTCGAGCTACGGTACTGTACTCATACTAACCGACCTCTGATCCTTCCAGGTGCAAGCCCTTCAAGTACTTTCCCTGCAAAGGAGTCAATCAGAACCAGTTTGACAGCTTCCAAGAATGTTCCAGGTTCTGTCAAAGTACAGCCTGTTCGGCCGGGGAGAGTCTACTGATCTCTCCGTCCAATAAGCCAGTGACTTGTGCTAATAGCGACGCCTGTCCGGAAGGGTACAAGTGCGTCTTTGACTCTCTGTTCAGAAGGCATGTCTGCTGTGGAAAGACTAGACAGGGTGAGAGAAAGAGGCAGCAAAACCCGACTATTTTAGGATCCTGCCCTTTGGGGACACTGGCATATGCCTCGCCTAGAAACTATCTCCCATTGCAGTGCGATCATTCACCGGTCGGGGACAATTGTCCCCATGACTTCCTGTGCACTGGACATGGACATCAGAGCTTCTGTTGTATTCCGGAGTATGGTATGGATAAAGAGAGAGACGGAGATAGAGACTGTTTCAGGTATCTGTCCACTCGGTCAAGAACCCTACGAACACCCTATTACTGGCCGGTCAATGAAGTGTGACCCGATGCGTCCTGTCTCTGAATGCCCATCCGATTTCTCCTGTACTCCAGCCGTACCAGGAGCTAGTTGGGGATTCTGTTGTAGCCTCGAGATCAAAGCACAGTGTCCCTCCGGAACCAGACCCTATCTGGAGCCGATAACACATCATCCGGTCAAATGTACTGTCGGAGTCAGTATGTGCGGGTAAGTGTCCGTGTCTCTTTGTGTCACTATCTGTCAGCATCGGCTTCACCTGTCAAAGTCTGTCCGGCTCAATCATCGGATTTTGCTGTACCCGACCGAAGAAAGGCTCAAAGCTGACAGAAATGGAAGGTAGGAGAGACAGAGAGTCAGAGAGACAGCGAAACAAAGAGAGACGATGAGACGGAGAGATAGAGAGACAGATAGACTGAGCGTTAGAGACGAAGAGACAGAGAGTCTCATAGACATTTGGTTCGAATCTTCATTTCAATCAGATCTGTTCATTTAAAAAAATATTACAAAGGTTAAGCTCACAACCAGAATCACACCGAGAATGACAGCCAGGATATGGGTGCTTGAAGAAAATAGACGTTCTGACTCAACTTGAAGCATAACGGAAATCATATTCGTGATCAGCGTCTCGGAAAACTCTAGAAACTAAAAATAAAAAGTTTTGTCTGCGGCGGGGATCGAACCAACAACCCCCCCGCCTTTGTCTGAACTCCGAGCAAATGTGATAACCACTAGACCACTGGAAAGAAACGGCATTCCAGTACCGTCGTGGGATTCTCATGCCGAATGGTTAGCGCGCTTGTCTAGTAATCAATAGACCCGGGTTCGATCCCGGCTGGAACCAAAATCCTTGTTTTCTAAGGTTTTCGAATGTCGATGAACACGGTCCTGAGCGTGTCTTTACTCAAAAACGCGTTATTCGACCACGTTGTTCACTTTTATATAACTTTGCAAAACTTTTTTTTAGCTTTCAAAGACAGGAATCTGCTCTCCGGACCCCAGCCTCACGACTTCCTCTCAGACAGTGGAAAGCAGGCTATTGGTCAAACTTTTGTTTTTCTTCTTGACCACGAATTTCAGATCTCGAACTGGCTCTAACAGAAGAACTAGTCACTACTACAAGAAAAAGGACGCTCTCGACCACTCCTGTTTCTATACTATCCAGTTACATGTACTGTCCGGGAAAAGGAGTGCCAGTCCACTATGATGGTAGTCAACTAGTCAGAGAGTGTACTCCAGTGATCGGATTGAACAATAAGTGTCCTGGTCTGTCTCTCTGTCTCTCCTGTCTACTTTCTCTTTCAGAGGATAGTAGTTGTGTGAGGGCGGATGAAGATGTGTATGGACGACAGATATGCTGCCGTATGCCTTTGACTACTACAGTAGCTAGTACGGTACCTAGGTAAGCTCAGAGACAGAGACAGAGATATAGCTTGAACTTTCAGGATAACGGTGCCTCCAATAAAGCCCAAAGTTCCGTACTTCATCTATACAGTGACCTCACGGTCACCGACCTACAAAATAGTTCAAACCAAGGGTCGGACCTCCCCGAGAAACCTATAAATCATCCACTTTTAGACCCATTCTGTCCATCTGTAATTGCGGGACGCGAGTGTAAACCAGGCAATCCGCTGCACTGCAACGAGGTCTTCTTCTTCTGCCAGTACAACATCGTCCTGGAGACGTTTGCTTGCTGTTCGATGGAAGTTGACGGGAAACAGATAATAAAGACATGAGCCATCAGTTGTTCTCTTCTGATTGGTGAATCAGTCGCCGGGGAGGGAGGCTTGTCGCGTCAGCCACCCACCGTTTAACAACTGTTCCTCTTTCTTTTCTGTGACGAAAACTTGTGGGATCCTAGGTTTTGAAAGTTTCGTGAGTCATAGGCAATGAGTGAGGCTACTGTATACCTCTGCTTGCTTTCACAGACAGTCGGTATCTGGAACAGCTCTGCTACCTGAACTTGACCTTCTGTCCCGTTGTCTCTCTTGTCTCGTATCTCTCTGCCTCTCTGCCTCACCATGTCTCTGTCTGTCTCAATGAAGACTGCCATCGGACTCCCTCCGAAGTCAAAGTACCTAAACTCTCTATAATTTCTGCCAATGATCTTGTTGATGTTGTTTATTAGTAGAACAGGTGTCCACTTCGCCTCCTCCCCCACAATTTGGTCGTCACTTTTTCGTTTAAGAGGGTACGCCTTTGAACTTGCGAGCCTCTGTCTCTATGTCCTTCTATTTCTATGTTGCATTGTTTGTCTGTCTCCCTGTCTCTCTATTTCTCTGTCTCTGTCAATTTGACTATTTGCACCCGGTTCTGGCTATCTAAACCATTGACAGCATCGATCCCGGGGCCGTTCGCCTCCTCCCCTCTTTACACTCTCTTCCGCGACCCTCCTCTAGTGTCTCCGGCTGGCTGCAGAACAACAATCTATCCCTGTGCGCCTACCCTTTATCCCCTGTCTGCCCTTTCGGCCTGCTCGAAAGACAATCTGTCAGCTGAATTTTTCATGAGAAGTAGAGGGTGATATAGGCGCAAGAAGGGAAATGTAGCCAGTCGGACTGATCTAACCGTTTAAGAAATTGTATCGCTAGTTCCAGAAACATTTTTCCTCTCTTTGACAGTTTACATTCATCCAATTTTTGACTACTTGATTCTTGAGGCAGAGAGATAGAGAGACAAAGAGGTAGGGAGACAGAGCGACAGAGAGATCGAAATGTCCGAAATTCCACAACATTTTCCATTCCAGGCTGTCCACTCACATCCCTCCGTCTATTTCTTCCCCAAAAGTGGACTGTCTCTCTCACGCACTCTCTCTCTCTCTCTCTCCAGTCGATCTCGGCCAGTCTATTTGTTTCCATTTGTTGCTTTCCGTCTCCGGAAAACCGGCTCTGACGGAGCGGGAAAATCGTCTCAGGGCTCTGACCCCGCTAAGCAGACTCAACTCTCTATATCCTACGCCAAATTCTGATAAAATCCAAGTTATAGAGTTATGTCTTGGCCGGACCTTGTCAACACCAACCTCGTCGGCAGCGGCAGTGTAAGCAAGGCTGCCATCTGTGGCTTTGACGGATCCGTTTGGGGCAAGAGCGACAACTTCAAGGTAGGAAGACCGCAAAATTTTGAGGGGCTCGGCTAATCTGATCCCCTGAAACGGCCAATGAAAGGTTTTTTTCTCTAACTAGACAGCTGAGCTTAGAGAAGGACTTCAATTTTCACTTTTGTGTTTTGTATGGTTTGTCTATTTGTTTGCTCCAAAAGGGACCGTAACATTGCGGGTAAACGGCGCGTAGAAGCCAATGCCTTTGATTTGCATTTTCAGGCAAGTCAGTTCGGGACTTGAACTACAAGTCGCAGTTTATATTTTGGTAGTATCGGATGTCAGAGTGTAGGCTTATCCATCACCAAAGGAACACGCCAGTAGCACCGAAAATAGGATGGTAGCTTTACCTTTTAACAGCTCTGTTCCTCGCGTAAATCTCCGAAACCCTTAGTTGAAAATTTTACAGAAATGGCTTCTATCGATTCCGAAAATGCATGCGCAAAGATTTGCGGTAAAAGTAGAACACTAGAATCCGCCAGACATTTTACAAATATATAAAGCGACAGGACATATTTGGACAGAACTTGTATATGCTCACCAGTTTTCCCTACATATAAAAGTTGTACATCTTTCTAAATTGCGGACATTTACAGACACAATTTTTTCATTCTTTCGTTTCTCAGACAACCTCAGGTTCTAGAACCCTTCCAGTCTACTTTTTTAGTCATTCTCTGCTCTCTTGCAGCCCCGAGCCGCCACGGCAAAAAGCGGTCACCGCGAGAGTGCAAACGAGAAGCTCGGCAAAGAGGAAACAAATTGAACTGATTTGAGGGATTATGAGACTTTTTAGCTCGGTGCTGAAGAGGCCGCAGCAGCTGCCAGAGCCTTCACCAACAAGGATGGGCTCATGGCCAGTGGTCTGAAGTTCGAGGGGGAGAAATATTTTGTACTGAATGCTGACGATGACAGAGTGATTGGAAAGAAGGGCAGCAATGGCTTCTTTATTTATAAAACGAAAACAGGTGAGTTTGGGAGAGACAGAGAGGCACAGAGAGAAGCAACAGATGATATAGTGGAAAAAAATGACATGCTGCGTGAATTGTAGAATATTGTGCGGATTGTGGAACACAAATCAATTTCTGTCTCATTTTCCAAAACGGAGCCAAGCACCCTCGGTAACATGTGAACTTCAAGCAAGCGTGATAACCACTACGCTAAGAGATCGAAAAAGCGTAGAAAACAGACAATCTCTCCTAAATGGCTGAAAGGCTAACGCGTTTGTCTATAGTCCATTTCCAACGAATTGCGGCAGTAAGCCAAATAAATATTTTAATCGGGGATCCGAACTCCCGACTCCACGATCCGTTGACCGCGCCACCTGGCATTGCGCCATGGATGCATTGTCGGCGCATTCTTTGCTGAAAGACTAAGACAAATACTATTGTGTGCAGTACTGGATTTCCGCAGTTTTTCTTCTATAACAACAAAAAACAAACAACAATACGAGTGAAAGTCTCAAAATGTGAATAGGGATCAGTCCATGGACCATTCGTCCCTAGTTGGAGCTTCTTCTTCTTCGACTGGAAAATGACAAAGGAATTTTGAATTCGCGCCGCATTTTTCGAGGCCCGTGATGGGACCCGATTTTTCGTTTTCGAAAAACCTTTAAAGAATTGGCTCACTGCCGCTATTCGTTGGAAATGGACTATAGTAATATACAGACCCGAGTTTGATTCCGCCTGGAGATAAAAAGGATTGTTTTGCGTTTCCCGAGGTTTTTGTAAGCGCTGAACATGGGTCTTTTTCCCCTGAAACGTTTTATTTGTTTTAGGAAGACAGAGTGACTGGAAGACAGAGAGGCAATTAATTTTTTAGCCGTGATCATCTCCCTCTACGAAGGCGGTGTTCAGCCGGAAGCTTGCAGTAAAGTCACTGGAAATCTGGCCGACTACTTCAAGGGCATCAACTATTGAAAATCCTTTTTTTCTTTTGAATCTCCCCTTCCTTCTCTGTTTCTGTACTTTAAGTATTTTGCGTGCCTCCTGTCGTGCCAAAGCCTGTAAAGTCATCTGTAACTTTTCTACACTACGGCTCCCAGAGTCTGTGTCTTCCGGTACCTAAGCTAATAAACTCTGTAAAATGCCACGAGATTTGGTAGAACTGACAGGTTTTATTAAATCGGTGCAGAAAAATAAAATTATCAACAAATGACAGATAGAATCTATGTTTCTCTCTCAGAAAAATAGTTCAGAATCTTCCGGACACATTCAGTCTGGAGGAGGGGACAGTTCTGCGGTAGCAAAAAACAATTGTGTGGTCGGAGACAGCAGTCTTCGGGAACTTTCAGCTGATCAAGCTTTCTGAAAAGTTGGTCTCTGTCTCTATCTTTGTCTCACTCACATTTCCAAAACTTTTAAAGCAGTCTCCTTCAGACTCTTGACCATCTCCACTCTCAGCACCAAAGAACTGGACGGCTGCTTCTGCTCCTCTTCTTCTTTCTTCCGTCTCTCTTCGGCTAATCTCTCCTGTTCAATGATTTCTTCAATCTCGTGTTCTTCCTTCCCCCAGGCACTCTTCGGAACAACCATGATGTACTTCATTCTGAAAACAATGAATATCAGGAATTTGGAAATATAAGTAGAGGTGGCAAGAGGTCATGGGTATCTGCTAGCGTGATGTCTTATATAGGACCTGTCGTCGACCGGCTTTGTCGAAGAGATGCGTGTGGGAGAATTAGCTGCTATGAGTCAGGCGGCGTGAGATCTCAACGACCATTTCGCAGGGGGTACAGGATGTGACGCTGAGAAAGAGAAACAAGGACACGGAGAGACAGAGACGATAACTTAACTGATAGCTTTTCTGCCCTCTTCCCCTCAATTTCCGTGCATAACCGTGTGAACAAATTGAGCCACATTCACAGCCGTGCTCACATTAACGAGCGATCGTGAGTCCTTTGGACTGCGAGCAGAGATGAAGAGAGCTCAAATTAGACGAGGCACGTGATTTATCCGAGCTGAAAATGTGCAAAGCAATGAATTGGAAGGTGATTGTGAGACCAAAGAGGACCTTTCTATTGGAATGGGAGCTGACGACAGGTTAGACGTCATCACATGACTATTTTTGAAAAGAGGCAATGGCTTTAGAATGCGGAAACTGCCTACAAATGCCCTGGCGTTCCTTTTCCACCATCGTTCCAATTTTCGTCGTCGTGGCGACTCGACTTATCAACCCGGCTGGGTGACTTTGACTCTTTGATTAACCAGGAAAACAAGTTTCCCGTCAAAATTATTCGGCTAAACTTGTAAATTGGTATTTTTTGTGATTTTCATTAACTTTTAAGGAACTGTTTGTCCAAATTAGTTGCAGGACTTTTCTATTATTTGTATGGAGCTGTCATAGATTCTTTACTGTTTTTCATAGCCCATCTCCCGATCCCTGTAGAAAACAAGCACAATCCTTGGATTTTGATCTGGTGGTGTCACTTGAAAATCAGGCCATAAAGCTACAGCTGCCGCATTTGTTCCAATCTTGTCTCCCCCTTTGCCAGCTGTTCGAGGTCTCTGTTTCCTTATGTGGATCCAATAGTCATGCACACCCATGCATTGCTATTGGATTGCAACAAACCTAGTTTCTCTGCCTCTCTGACTTTCTGTCTCTCTCAGTCTCTCAGTTTCAGTCTCTCTGTCTTTCAATGTCTCTGTCTCTCTCTGACTCTTTGTCTATGTCTCTTTCTCTCTCTCATACTCTCTTTCTGTTGCTATATCTCTCTGTCTCTGTTCTTCTCTGAAATCCGTTCCCTTCCCAAAATGCCACTTTCCCAGCTACCGCGTTGTCCTGGCATATAGTTGTTGACCGTTACCGATCTCTAATGTCATTACTCTTCCAATTCATACAGAATTCTTCATGAAACCTTCCTGAAATATACAATTCCTGATAAAAAAAAGTATTACGACAATTGGTGCTTTGTGCCTGATTAGGCAGTGTGGCCGACATTCAATTTCCTCACACAATCGTGACGCCTGTCACATTTTCCTGTAGAGAGTTTTCGCGGATCACCGAGGTCAAGAGGCTATTTTTGTGCCTGAAAACTCGTGTCGTCCCCGGGATTGTGGAGTAGTTGATAGCAAACTTCCTGCTTATCTTTCTCGAGCTCAATCAAATTTTCACACTTGCATTCCCACCGGTCGGGAATGTCAACAATTTGAAAATGAGAGAAGACACGTGAGAAGAAGGCCTGGGAACGGATCATGGACGAGGAAGAGAGCAGAACTTGTGCTGAAATTTTTCTGGAACTGATAGATTCTGAGAAAAGGCGGTAGAGATCAAATTTCTAGGCAAGTAAAGTAGATAGTCTCTCAGTTCTTCTGTTTCTCAGTCTCTCTCTCTCTCTCTTTGTCTCTATGCCTCACTGTCTCTCTTTCATTCTGTCTCTATCTATGTGTCTCTCTCTGTCTCTGTCTCTCGATCTCTGTCTCTGTTTCTCTGTCGCTCTGTCGTACCCATATTTTCACTCCAGATCCACGATAAATCCAAAACCACGTCGGCCCGTTCTATTTTCTTCATCACATCTTCCCAGTCATGCAAGCAGATTTCTGTCCCAGCCATAGTGACATTAATCTCATTTTTAGCCTTTTCCCATCGTTGTTTTTGTCTGGACAACGAATGATACCGTAACGTGCTGCCCCTTCAGAAATTGGACATCTCCCGACAGAAGTAGAAGGTGTTGGTGGAAAGTGTCCAGCTGGTACACTACCATGTCCCTCGAGGAAGAGGTAAGTCTCTCTGTCTGTCTGTCTGTCTCTCTCTCTCTCTCCACACATCGTACCCCCGAAAAGAGATTAGTCAATATTATTTGCGAGCCCAAGAAAATGGCACGTCGTCGCCACACGCGACTGGGGGAGTGGGATGGGAGAGTGTCCAGTAATTTCCTGCCCCTCTTGATCCTCCCCCTTGCATTCTCATTCTCACATCGGCTCACTTCACTGGCTCTCGTCCAATCAGAGGAAGACAGATATCTCATTACTTCTGTAGCCATCCTACCTCATGGCTGTCTATGCTTTCAGCCTCCCTCATACGCAGACATTCAATCCCTCCACGGACGTAAGTATGACAGAGAGACGAGGTTGCCCTAAGAACACTGTATGGATTACAATACTACAGTTTTTTGCTCGTGGTATTGCTACAAAAATTGTTATTGTAGTCAGAAAAAGGCCTAGCTTCGTGGATAACAGTAGAAAACTGCTAATGAGGAACATTTCAGAAGAAGTTCGAAATCGATTGCACAAAGGAAGATCGTGCAGTGGCCTACAGACTATGGCCGGAAAGCTTTCTCGGACTGTATGACATGGGATTTCGGGCTTTCGAGAGACTGATCAGTTATCGTCCATCTTTGTTGATTGCTCTACAGCTACCGCCGGAAACGGAGAAATGGAGGACGAATGAGAGGATGAAGAAGATTGTACTGTCATTGGAGCAGGTGGGGAGAGGCAGAGACCAGCTACAGTAACTCACAATCTTTGTAGTCATTCCCACCACATTTTCTCAGACATTCCAACTTTTTTCTCAATCTAAATGCATCTTTCGAAAACTGCTAGAAGAAACTTTGTCTGTGATTGAAATGGAGCCAGCTGGACTGGCGCCACCCTCGCCAATCCAATCAGTTCTGTTCAGCTGTCAAAGCAAAAGTAGCAAGACTAATAATAGACTCTTGCAGACTCTGGTACGTGCAGTGGCGACATATTGTGATTCGACTGAGCACGACGATGACACTCCGGAACTTTTCTCGCAGCACATGCAGGAACTTGGAGGGTTGCATCGAATCATCGCGCCGGCTCTACTTCCAGACAACTTTGAACTCATGTTCAAACTTCTTCCTGAGGTAACCTTTGACTGATCGAGGCTCTTTTGCCCTATCTGCATGTCTCTGGCATTTGGGAATGTCAAGGAGCAGGTTCCGCTGATTTCAGTGGAACAAAGTAAACGTAAACTTCAGGTAATAGCTGACGTTACTTCTGCTCGTCGCGAGGAAGGACCTATGAGCATGACTGATCGCGCCATCTATGTCAATGTCTGGAACTGCATTACCGTAGTCATGACTCGTCACTTTAGCTTGGGCTGGGAGCGTCGTGTCTTGCCGACCAATCCTAAATATGCTCCACTCATGTACGTTCTTGTTGTCTGTCTCTGTCTCTGTCTCTGTCTCTGTCTCTGTCTCTGTCTCTGTCTCTGTCTCTGTCTCTGTCTCTGTCTCTGTCTCTGTCTCTGTCTCTGTCTCTGTCTCTGTCTCTGTCTCTGTCTCTGTCTCTGTCTCTGTCTCTGTCTCTGTCTCTGTCTCTGTCTCTGTCTCTGTCTCTGTCTCTGTCTCTGTCTCTGTCTCTGTCTCTGTCTCTGTCTCTGTCTCTGTCTCTGTCTCTGTCTCTGTCTCTGTCTCTGTCTCTGTCTCTGTCTCTGTCTCTGTCTCTGTCTCTGTCTCTGTCTCTGTCTCTGTCTCTGTCTCTGTCTCTGTCTCTGTCTCTGTCTCTGTCTCTGTCTCTGTCTCTGTCTCTGTCTCTGTCTCTGTCTCTGTCTCTGTCTCTGTCTCTGTCTCTGTCTCTGTCTCTGTCTCTGTCTCTGTCTCTGTCTCTGTCTCTGTCTCTGTCTCTGTCTCTGTCTCTGTCTCTGTCTCTGTCTCTGTCTCTGTCTCTGTCTCTGTCTCTGTCTCTGTCTCTGTCTCTGTCTCTGTCTCTGTCTCTGTCTCTGTCTCTGTCTCTTCTTTTCCAATCCTAACCATCCTCTTTCTAGAAAGAAAGTTCAGCAGGAAACAGACCGACGTCGCTCCCTCGAGCTTCAACAGCAGCCAGCCCGTGGTCGTGCCGCTACTGACTCTCTCTCCGGCCCCGCATCCGGCTCGCGTCGCGCTACGTCGCGCAATGGCCCCAATCGCAGCCATACGCAAGTAGACTTGAGCCCAACTTCACACAACGGCAGCTACCTCGAACGCGGAAACTCTGCCCCCATCGCGCTTACTGATCTCACTCTGGAATTCACGGACCTGTGTGATCTCTCTTCCAACTGAGCCTCGGTTTCTACCTCAGTATCAGACTTTTGTGATCATATTTTGTTAGCTCACCCACGTATTTTTTTTTTTCGAAATTTTTATATATTGTATTTTTAATCGAAGAGATATTTAATGGTAGAATAAATTAGTAATAGAATTCCTGTTAGTCTCCTTAACAGGCTACAGTGGTCTTCCTGTCTCCCTCTTTCTCTCTGCTATATCTGCCTTTGTCAGTCTATGCCTCTGCTCT
Organism: Oscheius sp. JU75; assembly: GCA_037178855.1. Classification (NCBI taxonomy): domain Eukaryota; kingdom Metazoa; phylum Nematoda; class Chromadorea; order Rhabditida; family Rhabditidae; genus Oscheius; species Oscheius sp. JU75. The sequence continues at coordinate 222,005 of JASJZC010000006.1, read as the reverse complement.
TGACGCCTCTCTTTGAGTCATATTAATAGTTTTGTGTACTCTGTCAAGCAACACACAGACAACCATCGGCATCATAGAACCGTGACTTTTGACCGAATCCTTCAATCATAGAGCCAAGAAATTGTCATCATGTGCGTCTCAGCAACCAGTTCTTATTTACTTCCTATCATTAGATAAGAAGAGGTCACTTTGACAGCACCAATGACCGGGAGAGTACAGCTGTTCTTCCTCTTCTTGCTATTTGTTTCTGGCCAATGCTACAAGGTTAGTTCAGACAATAAGAGAGAGAGAGAGTTCTAATCTTTCAGATCCTTCTCTACTCTACCCCCATGGGTTTCAGCCACATTCAGTTAATGGAATCAGTCGCTAGTACTCTTCACTCAGCCGGTCATGATGTCGTGAGTGCAGGGACAGATCCTCTTATAATATTCTTCCAGACAGTGGTGCACCCTGTCCTAGAAGAACGCTTCAGACAGTACTGGGAGAAGAGTCCGGTCAAGAAGGTCTACTTCGAGGCCCCGAAAGAAATGGTCGAGGCTCATGAGTCCAGAACTGGGAACATCTGGGTGACTGCTCCTCTAGGAGGGAATATGAGAACCGTTTTGGGATTCATGGGAATACAAAGGGCTCTCTGTGACCAGGTTCTGGGAGAGACGACAAGGATTGAGGAACTGAAGAAGGAAGATTTTGACATTGGGATGTTCGAACTGTTTGGCCCGTGTGGATTGGGATTGGCTGAGGTGAGAGAAACAGAGAGACCAATCATTTCTTTCAGATCCTTGGCGTCAAGACCCACATCATGATGAGTTCCATCGGTCTCATAGACTCTCTCGCCCCAATGTTCCATTCTCCTCTGAACCCGAGCTACGTTCCAGCCTCCATGACTCTTAATACCGATAAGATGACCTTCTTTCAAAGGTTCATCAACTTTGGCTGGGTTGTACTGTCAGAAACCATATTGATACACTCTGTCAATTCCAAGTATGAGGTGAGCTAGGGTCGCTGTCTCTCTGTCTTACTCCATCCAATTTTTAGACAGTATTCGCCAAGCACGGTCACCAAATCTCCATCTCTGAGGTGATCAAGACCAAAACCAACTACATTCTCTCCAATTCTGACGACTTTTTGGACATGGCCCGTCCTCTATCCCGAAAAGTCAAGCACATTGGAGGAATCGTTCTTGGGAAGCCAGGCAATCTGACATCTGAATTCAATGATATACTGTCCCTTCGGTCTAAAACCATAGTGATCAGTTTTGGATCCGTTGCTCCAACTGGAAGCATGCCAGAAGTCATCAAGAGTGGAATCCTGAAGACTATAGAGGCTCTGCCAGAATACACGTTCATTTGGAAGACGGACAAGACTGATCTGGAAATCGGAAAAGGAATTGGGAACTTGAAGACGACTGCCTGGATGCCACAAAAAGAGCTGTTGAGTAGGTTTTGGTTGAAAAAGATAAAATTCTGGTTCCAGACGATCCAAGAGTCGAGCTTTTTGTCAGTCACGCCGGTCTCAACAGTCTACTGGAAGCTGCCAGGACCGGGACCCCGGCTATTTTGATTCCGATCTTTGGAGATCAGTTCAAGGTGAGACAGATACAGAGAGGCAGACAGAGATACTGTTCGTTCCAGAACGCCGCCATCATGGCTAGAAAGAACACCTCGATCGTCATTGAAAAGGACCAGTTCAGTGAGGAAATCTTTGAGAATGCAGTGAGAGAGATACTCACTGATTCAGGGTGAGCCTGTCTCTCTATTTCTCTAACTCTCAGATTCTCTGTTTCTCTATCCAGACTATTTCTAGATACTCCCAAAGAGCTGCAAGACTCTCCGAGTTGATGAATACTAGGAAAGAGACTCCAGCTGACCGTCTTCTGGAAGCTGTAGAGTTTTCCGGTAACTTGACAGCTATTTTTCGTTTACCATTTTTTCTAGGAAAGTTCCACAAGATACATGATCTCGACGTCTACGGGTTCGAGCTAGGTTTTGTCCAGTATTTCTGCCTCGATGTGATAGCTGTCTACATTTTATTACTTACTCTGCTGTTGTTGAGTATTTCGAAATGTTTCAAGTGGATTTGTTGTAGGAGGAAGGTTAAAACGGATTAAAGTAGTCGAATACAGTTTTTTTGAGTGAAAATACTATCAGGAGCGTGTTCAGGGCAAGTGAAAACATCAGGAAACGTAAAACAAAAAACGTACTCGGTTGGGGATCGAACTCGAATTGTTACTGCTAGACAACTGCGCTAGCCATTCTGTCGCGTAGGCGTGAAATTTTCGAGACGGTACGGATGCGCCTGGTCTTTGTGGTTAACGCATTCGCTTGGAATTCAAGAGTTGTTGGTTTGATACCCGCCGACACCAAGCTTTGCGAGGGCGCTGGTCACGATTCTGACGTTCACAACAAAATGACTCAGAAGATACGGTTTTTATTCAATAATACACACAAAATTATGAGAGATAGGATTTAGGGGGAAGAAAGCTAATATACATACACATGTCAAAAGAATCGCTGGGGAAGAAGGCACTATACATTCTACTGGATGAAAGGCACGGAAAAACAGAGAAATGGCTTGTTCTGCTGGGAAATCGGGGACTGACAGGGGGTGTGTGGAGATCGATTCAGAGCAGAATCTGGGTCCTATAGAGTGAAGGGACAAGGGAAGTGGGGGTATATTTATACAAATGGCACGAGTTTCACGACAATGGATTCAAAAAAGGAGACAATCATGGCTGACCAGATCATAGGCACTGATATAAACGTTGAGCATGAAGAAAGAGAGAGAGAGACAGGGTGTGAGCGAGCTCAATACTGATGGCACCTGTTCATTGAGGAACGACTAGAGAAGGAGAAACTATACATGACGGGTTCACCACTGCTCATACGGAACGACCTTCTCCTCGTCGCCGGACTGCTGCTGTTGCTGCGGCGGCTGCTGCTGCATCTGCTGGGGCTCCGGAGGGGCCAACTGGTAGTGCTGCTGGAGCATGTTGTAGTCAAAGTTGGGCATGTAGGCGTCCTGTCCCGTGGTCAGAATCACGCATTGGTCCAACTGGAACGACTATTGGATGAGGTACGGTACTAAAGGGTCCTCTACTTTGACCCTATCTTCGGACATTAGGCTCGTTAGACAGAGAGACAGCCCGGGCCTTCCGATTCCATTTCGGAAGCAATACTTCATTTTTCAGCCAATTTATTTGGAATCGGTCTTTAGTTTTTCCGCCTTAAAACACAATTTTCCATTGCAAACTGTAGACTTTCCTAACAGCGGTGCTCTTGTATTATAAAGTGATTTTAAAACACTCGCCGAAAAAAGGGCCTGACATGAAGCGAGGCTAGAGCCCTCTCCCCTTGCAAAAAGCAGTATCTTTCCCTAGACCACTCTCGAAGCTACTTCGGTAAACTCGTTCTACAACGATCATGGTCTAAGGGTACCGCTGGTACGATTACTTGAGCCCGAAAGCTGACTTGGAGGCCCTGCACCCAATGTATATGAGGATTGACCGGCGCAAAATGGTACGGGGGTGACACGGGAGATAAAACTAAACTGGCTTTCGTTTTTGGCTTGGGCGTGCCCGTGCCTCAACTATATCACTTCGTTGTCGTCATTTTCCTATACAGTGGGTCTCTTACTACAAGCTTATCTTCACTCAGTGAGAATTCTTACCTGCTGAGGGTATCCCAATCCCTGGGGCAGCATCATTTCAGACGGTGCCGTCACAATGTACTGCGGCTGAGAAAGACTGTTGTTATCCGAAGTCGTGTAGTCGACTCCAACGGACTGGAGCGATGTGGAGGTCAGATGATGCACAGAGGGCTAGACAGTCTCTATAGCAAAGCTTAGAAAAGGTCTTACCAGCTGAGTGACAGGTCTGTACTGAAGGATGTTGATCGGCATGTGGATGTTAATAGGGGCTGGGGCTCCACCCATCGGTGAGTCGGACTTCCCGTCCGAGAGGAGCTGTCCGGTGAGCATGCCATTGTCATCGAGACCGGTTAACATGGATGTGGCATGTCGAGGAGCCAGGGAATTGTCCATGTCGCTGAAACTATTTTGTTTAGTCTCTGTCTCTGTCTCTGTCCCTCACTCACCCATAAAGATGCAGCAACATGTTCCCATGGTTGTTGCTAACCAATGAGTCCAGCTGACTGGTGTCCAGCTCCAAATGATGATCCGAGGGAGGGATCAGAGAACTGGCTTGGAGTGGCTGTTGAAGTGAGTTCAAGTGAAGTTGCGAGAGTCCATTCGACATGGCAGACTTGTTGTTTTTCTTTTTCGGTGTGGTCGTGGTTATCAAGGGCTGGCTGTGGACAGAACTGGCCAGGGAAGTGGCCGGATTGCCGTTGATGTCCTCACCTTGGTTCTCGAGCTGTAAGCAGAATGATTGATGTTGTCTCTGTCACTGTCTCTCAGTCTATTTGTTTCAGAACTCACCAATTTTTTCTTCGCCGCTGTCGCATAAGTCAGTTGTCGAAGATCGTTGTCAAGATGGCCGCTCGACTCATTCTTCCTCTGATGCATCTCCTTGTGACACTGAAACTTAACAGTTACACCATGTCCTGCTATCAAAGCACAGTCACAGAACGACAGTAACCTACCAAACACTTTATGAACCTGTTAGTAATAAAGTTAGCATAGTTTTACGACAAAAGACCAACCTTCAAGCTGTTTTTCCATTTGAAAGTCATCTGACAAACGGTACAGACGAATGGCTTGGCATCAGAGTGTATCCGTTTGTGGTTCCAGAGGGTCGAGCGACGGTTGAATCGGGCTTTGCAGACCTGGAAGAAGTCACTCACTCTGTCTCTTTGTTTGTCTGTCTGCCTCTCGGTCTTTCTGTCTCTTTGAACTCACATCACACTCGAACGGCTTCATCCCTGTATGACTGTTCTGATGCTCCTCCAGCTCCATCTTGCTTCCGAACCTCGACGGACAGATGTTGCACGGGTAGGGCCTCTTTCGATCCGCTGCAAGACTCCTTCCTTCAAAAGTCGAACAATCAGTTTGAGTCTATCGACTCACCCTTACCATTACTGCTCTGCCTCGAATGATTCGCATTCAGATGCTCGTGGTTGTTGTTGTTATGCTGAGGAGCAAAAGAGGGCTGTAGACTGAAGTTCGTCACTCCCAGAAGCATATCCGGTGTTGGGTATACTGCAAAGAATGACTCTGAGGGTACGTTGAGTCCTAGCATGCTGTCTGAATTTAGCGAGTCGTGGGTTTTGAGAAGATTGAGAGATTGACTCATTCCTAGATCCTAAAATATCTAAAGGATGACCAACTCTGAGCCAGCCAGCCTTTGACTCATGTCCACATACTTTACAGTCAAGGCCATTTTAAGCTTAAGGTCCTACGGGGATCCAGCCCTCTCTGTCTCTCCCTCTCTCTTTCTCTCCAACTACAGCTCCTATCTCCCCTAGGAGCCTTCTCGTGCCTGCTCAGAGAGAGATAGAGTGATCGACTGAGCTGCCGACAGGTGCCGCAATCCATCAGGCCCTCTGCTGACCCATTCCTTCCCACTTTATGGGGGCTCCCGAGACGATACGGGACAAAAAGTGAGAGGAAATAGTACTAAGAGGATAAGAAAAAGAACATTCCCTTGGACAGAAAGTCAGGAATGAGTCAAGGAAGGCGACGAGAGGGGGCGGATGACATTTCTAGCGAGCTAGACCTACGATTTTGAAATCTGACAATTTTCTGGTGATTCGAGACCGTACGGGTGTGAATTTCCTGTCTACCAATCTGAACCGTATAGAGAACATTGGTCCAATCCCGGCCGTAGATGAACAAAGGGCTCGGATATTTCATACTCTTCCACACGACTCACTTTTCCTGGAAGTGTCCAAAATTTTGGGCGGTGAGTCGACGGGCTCATTTTTGACAAGCTCGTATGGATTGTGGTGCATCATTCCGGGATGTAGGGCCTCCATTGTGGGGAATTCTTCGCTGAACTGGAGACTCGGTGACAGAGGGAATGGACTATTTTTCATAAAGATGAGATCAGTAGTTCATTCACCTGAAAATTGGAAATCGGGAAGTTCTTTGGGGATAGAGGAAGAGTGAGAGTGAGAGAGAGAGATGGAGATGGAAAGGGGGAGTAAAAATCAATAGACAGGCTAGAGAAAAGTTATCATTGCGACTGGAACTAGTTTCAGAGACACAGAAGAAAAATTGGAATGCCGAGAGTTGATCGGCAGATACGTCTCTCCTGCCCCCTGTCTCTCGAAGCTCCGCCCACACACACGTCCAAAGGGCCGACAGCCACGAGAGAGAGACAGAGATAGACCTACAGTAGGATCCTGAGAAAGATCTAGAGCAGAAAGAGGATATGGAAAGACGATGGAGACAGGGAGACAAGTTAGGAAGGGGCAAGGAGGCCATCTCACTCATTGTCTCTCTGCCTTTCTGGATTCCGAGACATTGCAGGAGAGACAGGAAGTTCACAGTACCCAAAAGAGTCAGTCTAGGCCTGTAATCTACTGTACATTCTCTTATTCTAGGTCTCCTCGTCTTTTCTTCAAATCCAGACCGTGGGAACAACGCTTTTTTCCCACGGTCTGAACACACCTACTTTGAAGTGTAAACTTTCGTCGGGGGATTCCCCTGTACTGTAACAATGCTGTAATGCAAATGTTTGTAAAAGTTCTGGGTGACTGGTGTGTAACATGGTGAACATCGGAGAGACAGCGGGCCCAGATGTACTCGCCGATTTTTCGTCTCAGGTAGACGCAGTTTGTTCTCTATTCCAATCTTCTACCTGTTACCATTTTACAGTACCTCAGAGAGCTACTTGGTCTGGGGTACTGTAACCACATGCTTTCTGCCCTGTTCCATCCATTTTTTCCAGCTTCAGTAGACGATTGAGTATGGGTGGGACTTCAAAATCCTCTAGAACTATTTTTGAAGTAAAGTGTTGTTGCCAAGACAATACGTGTGAGAGAAAAAGGAGGGTTCTGAGGAGAATAATTTTCCCGAAGAGACAATGCTTTTACGAATAATATGGATGAGATAAAGGGGTTCAGATCCGGTCAAAAACTCTACCAGTCGATAAACTTATGAAACTTTCTGGACATTTTAGTTTGAGGGAAATGTGTCAGTCTAACCACACCGTTCTCTTTTGCAATCTTTAGAGGGCATTACAAATATGGGGAACCAGTTCGAAGCGAACGTGTTTTTATGACTACTTCTGCTACACCTGTACCGGCTCAGTCCACTGTACTTTTTAATAACTTGGCATTCCATTTTACCGACCAGATCAATTGTATTTGAGGAAAAAAGTGAAAGTTGTTTTCACATTGGAGCCGAAGCATTCTCGTGTCTCCTCGGGAGACACATGACCCGAACGTGAAGAAGTTTGGAAATTGATTGGCAAGGGGGGAGTACCGTTAGACAAACAGATAGGTGACTTCCTTGTGATGTATTTTTGTAGAAACAGAAATTTCGAAACATTGGAGACTACATGACATAAATACTTTTCTGTCTCTCTGACGGGAGAAGAAGTGTTTCGGAACAGAACGATTCGAGAACTTATAGTTATACAAACAGACCTTCAAAGGTCACAAAACTAGCAAAAATAGGAGACTTTGACCTGTTGTTGGCTATACATTCCAAAAACAATGCCCCTTTTTTGGCGAGCAGCTGCCAAACAAGAAGTGTCCTAGGGAGAAGCAACGCGAACTTTTGAAGTCTGCTATGGTGGAAATGAAACAGTTTGGCCCATACATTCATACCTTCTGGGCTCCCGAGACGGTCTGGGGAAAGAACGGCTGGAGTACGGAAAGGAGATATATACGATATGACTTCTTTAGAAACAGAGAGTATGAGTCAAGAGAGGGGGTGGATGACTTTTCTGCCGGGCTATGCTTATGATTTTGAAGTCTGAGACAAAATGAGAGTCGGGGGATAGAAAAATGTCAAGTTATGTTAGAAAATGAGATCGTATGGGTGGAAATCGCTTGTTTGGGCCTTACCATTCCACATCCGTCTATGGGCTCTTGGTTCAATCCCGATCGGCATCTAACCAATTTTCCCACCTTTCGAGCTAGGGTTTGGTACTATTCAATAAGACACCCTTTTTTCTGGAACACTTTATTTTTCGGAAGGTCCTAAAGAAAAAAGCCAAGACATGATCGGAAATAACACTGAGAAGTGAGTGGAATGTCGAGAGGTGAGAGAAAAACAAGCAGTTCATTAGGAAAAATTGAAGCCCATATTTAAACCGTGGGCCCATCGACCGTCGAATCGGTGAGTCTAACAACCAAAAAGGAAGGCGCTTTGCGTATTAGGCCAACTCCGGCTGTCATGTACATTCGGAATTTGACGCGTCGGCTCTCAGTCGGTTAGCGTTCCGAGTACAGATCCGAAGCACTAGACGGGTTCGTATCCCGAGCATTAAAAACGTTTTTGCCTTCTTATGTATATCTTGAAAATAACGTTTGGAGGGGTTTTCCATCATTCGCAACTGTTTTTCACCATGTTTCTCTGTGTCTAACAAAGGAGCGGAAAGTACAGTAAGCAAAGAGACATTGTAGGAAAGCGGGAGAGCAGAGTCACAAATCGAGTAGAGAGAGAAAGTCTAGAGAGTGAAGTGAAAACGCTAGAATTGGCCTCAAGTCCTGAGGCGAAAAGAGGAAACGTTAACGTGGAAGCGAGCGCGCTAGGGGCAGGCGTGTACTTTCCCTTTTTTGCCATCGGGCGCAAGATGGCTGGTGGCAGGGGGGAAAGAGAAGGCAAACTCGCTTCCGAACTCGATCAGCCCTTCAGGCCTGGGCCCCCCTGAACAAGAAACACGCGTCTAGGAAGCAGATAACGGCAACATCAAGGCCGACGACCTCACTCACTCTCCTTCCGGGAAAACATATGTATAAGGGGCAGGTTTTGGCGGGAAGGGGGAGAGATGAGATAGGAGGGAAAAGAGTGAGTTTTGAAGAAGAAGGAAGTTTCACTCTACCAAACCATATTCTACAAAGCTCAAGCCCACGAGAATTTCGCAGAAAAACATTATGCTGGAAAGACCTCGGTGTCGCACCAGTACCACCTCGCATAAGTAATTTCGGAACCCATGCTCCTTCAAGTCAGCTTACGTGCTCACTGTATCGTACCAACTGAATCCTAAAACTCTCAGGATTTGCCACAACGACCAGCTTTAAAAGATTGCTATGAAGTAGTCACCTTTCTGCAGAACCGCTACAGTAAGACTCCCCTTTGTCTTGCTATAAAAATCTCAAGTTGGCTTGGGTCATGTGTGTCTTCTGCTAACGTACCGGTCTCTCTCTCTCTCTCTCTCTCTTCTACCCACACAGCCAGAGGCCAGTCTTGTGACGGGTTAGGACATGTTTCATTATCGAGAACGAGGGAGACGTGGGACAGAGGTACAGTAGTACAGTAGTCGAATAGGCAGAGAGACAGAGAGACAGAGAGACAGAAATACAGAGTCATTACAGTAATCTACAGTATTCAAATGAACTACAGTATTCCAAGCAAAAAAGAGACGTGATCTCTCTCTCATACAAGAGAGAAGTGAAGTTATCTGCCTCTCTCTTTCCCCGATGCCGTCGGGCATGACAAGAAATGACAACAAAAAGACAAATTGATCTCGTAGCAACTCTCTCTCTCTCTCTCTCTAACCCAAGCAGAAGATCCTGTTTCTGAAACTTTCTCTGCCAGCCCATGTCACCTGACGGGGGCCCAACAAGGTTCCCGCTATATGGGCACGGGTGGCAAAACATACACACAGCCTGTCCCTCGGGGTTGTAACTTTCTCGAGACCGCAACAAGGCGCGCAAAAAGGGGGAATGGAAGCAATAAAAGCTAATGATAAGGCTACCGAAAGTTTCAATCAGAGGGATCAGGTTTGCCATCGGTGTCTCTCCAATTAGCAGGAAGGGAGGTGAAAGCTGGTCGAGATTTACGATCCAGTGCTATTCGCTCTCACTTTTTCCTAACCTGTACACGGCAAGTTCTTTGGAGGAACAGGGAGAAAGTTAAGGGAGAGGATAAGGAGACTGGAAGAGACTCTCGGCTAAGAGTATGAGTCAAAAGAGACTATTCGATGAGAACTGGGTGAACTGGTCAAAGAAAGAGTCGAGAGTATAGACGCTCCTAATGATTCTGGGACCGTAAGTGAAGGGTAGAGGACAGAGTCAGTCAAGAGACGTGTCTCAGCCAGTAAGAGTCAAGAGGTTACGAGACATAGTCTACCTGATAGAGAGCCTGTACATGAGTACTGGTCGAACTGGTTAAGGGATGAGTCGAGAGGAGAGACAGTAAAAGTGTTCTGAGATTGTGAGTCAAGAGGACAGGACAGAATTAGTCAAAAGGGTGCTAGCTACTCTGGCCAAGAAAAGAGACAGAGAGTACAGGTCAATGGTTTGGACTAGATATCCCTTTCTGAACTACAAGGCAGAATCTAAAGTTAGGGTGAGAGTGATATTGATAAAAATGACCAGAATGTTCTAGAGAGATCTGGACAGGAGAATGTCAGTGAGTCTATGATACAACAAGAGTCTGAGAGTCCCTTGCCAGTGTGAGGAAGTCAGTAAGAGTTCATGGGACCAAAATAAGAGATTTACAGTAGCTGAACAAGAAAGAGGTTCACTTGATTCTCGTCTCTCTTATGAATGAACCCAATTCCTGACCCCCAGTGACTCACATAATCCCCCCTCCCTCTGGGGCCCTCATCTGGCAGCGTAGTAAATTCTTTCACGTAACCATAAAGGATAAAGGCATTTGGAACAGATGTGCGCTGGCGGGGTAGCTCCTCGGGATTTCTGAAACAGCTGCAGGGAATGTGGTCACAGGCTTTTCTCCAAAGGACACATGAGTCAAGAGGAGGATGAGGAGAGTCAAAATACTAATGAGGTGCTAAGGCGGCTCGAGAGAGGCAGAGAGAGAGAGGGTCCAAAAGGTATCCGGTGTCGGGCCAGTCGAAACGCGATACTGTATCTCGCGTTAGTCCAGGGCGGAGCCTTCTACAGAGCCAGCTGTTGCCATTCCGGCGGCGGCTCAGTTCTCTCTAGGGTCTGACCACGCCCTCACTTTTGGATAGAGAATAGGAACGAGACAGAGAGACACAGATACAGAAAGACAGAGAGAGAGAGAGAGACAAAGAGACAGAAATAAAGAAATAGAGAGTTCTAGTAGGCTTGGACGTTTCTCATCTCACTTGATCTCCCCCACCTCGTCACCCTCTCTCTAGTACGAGCTGTTGTAAAGTTGTTGCCACGGCTGTTGGGTCACTCGAATGGTCACTAAACGAGACTCTATGACTACCTTCAACGGCTAGATCATAGATTTTGGGGTAGAGACTCATTCGAAAGAAGATACAGTACTCTATGGGCGACAGAGAAAAAAAATAGGAAAAAAAATAGGAAGAGATACGGAGCTCAGGAGCGGAGAAGACCCCTGACTATCTATACAAAAAATCTTGGTTGCTTGACTATCTGATTTTGAAACTGTAGTGAAGACTCGGGAGCCAGTCATATCTCAGAGAGCCTAGGGGCACAACTGTCAGTTAGAGTCGAGAACAGGCGCGCACTCACAGACATCAATCAGGGAATGAGACAGGGGCTAAGGGAAAGGGGTCTGCAGTAAGAGCTCATCGGAAAAGATTGCTTTGTGAAAACTGGATGAGCTTTTGTCTGTCTCACTATCTCTCTGTCTCTCCGAATTCCTGTCTCTCTGCATCTCTATTTTTCTGATTCTCTGTCACTACCGTACTCAAAACTGCAGGAGCCCGATCTGTCCCTCACTTCTTCCATCCTGCCATTAATTGTAGTGCGCGAAGCCGTCTCATCTCGGCAGCGGCGCATTTGGCCACAGCGACAAATCGCTTCCACCTGTTGTGGGCCGGCAGCAGTACTGACAGCCGACACACACACATTCACACTGTTGCCAGTCAAAAGGAACGGCGCCGAAAACGAGATCGGACAGATTGATAGAAGTCTTTGGAAGTTACCGACGAGCTGACTGAGAGACAGAGAAACAGAGAGACAGATGAGTCAGAGAGACAGAGAGAAATAGAGAGATGGGAACGACTTTTTCCCTCTCAAGGAACGGTTCCCGAAGATCACTATCACTGGAAAACTAGTCAACAGATGGTATCTCGCTCAAGAATTGACTCAGACTTCCGGTTTCCTGTTCAAGTTTCGAGACAAAATAGAGAAAACAGTCGCTAGATGGGGTACCCTAGCTGAAGGTCAGATCAGCTCAACCGATCCTATCTCTAACCGCAGCCCTCCCGCCCTTTTTTTAGTTTCAGACCGAAGGGGAAAGTGGCTGGTCCCTCGCGACAGACAGGAAAGTTCAAGGGGCCAGATGCGAAGACTCGAAGGAGCCTCGCGTAACTGCTTCCAGATGCCATTGGAAATGAGAAGGACAGGAGACAGAGAAAGAGTGACAGGAAGAGAAAGAGGACAGATTAGAGAGCCGCACAGCATGAGTATGCTCCTTGCAAACTTGGTGGACCAAGTATCACAGGAAAATCAGACGAAGGAAGGTCAAAAAGAATTTGAGACCATCCCGCCCTACAGACTACTCTGAAGAAAGCATAACAGTGCCGAAGTTTTGTGGCAGGACCTATAAAATTGAAAGAAGAAAAGATGCCAGGAGAAGAATCTCCACTATGACTTTTTGAGCCGGCACAGACCCACTCGCCCCCAGCCAGCAGCCCATTTGATTAACAGGGCAAAAAGTCTCCGATCGGCTCTAGGAGCCGAATAGTTTTGTTCAGTAGGAGGGGTCATTGCTGTCTCTATCTCTCTGTCTCTGTCTTTCCAAAATTTTCCAAAGAGCAACTGACCCTGTTTAATGAAAAACGGCTCTCTAGATTCAGAGATGATAAATTGATATAGCCACTGTTATAATATTGATTAATATGTTCAACTGAGTGACGGACTTCTGGACACGGTATGACCGTAAATCAACGGCAAGTGCCATAAAGCCAACAGACGGCAGCACAGTTGGGAGAGTGGGGTGGCGCGCGCAGGAAGTTCAGAAGGGAACATTAAAAAAAGCTGAACTCCTCTGTCATCATCTTGCTTTTCAGATAAAACAACATGAGACTTCGGGAAAACCAGTTGCTGCCCTAAGGGAACAAAGGTCAGGTTTCTGTCTCTCTCGTCTCTCTCACTCTCGAGAGAGAGACAGAGAAGGAGACAACTTTGACCTTCACCGTCATCGCAATGATGTGCCAATTAGAAAGTGATCAATCAACTGTTCTCTCTCTCTCTCTCTCTTCTCCACACACACAGACACCAACAGCCCTTAACAGGTTGCGGTGTGCCGAGCGCGCGAAAACATGCCTGATAGGTTGGAGAATGTTTGGAGAGAGGGATTTTCTCGGTTCTAGAACTTTTTTTCTTAATAGCTATCTATCATTCACAGAAAGTTCGGACAACTTATCTGATTTCAAATAATCGCTGTGGAAAAGCCCGCGCTCCATTTGACTCCGGCAGAAAAAGTTGCCAAACTTCGTCACCATAGTCTAGTGGTCAACGCACTTGTCTATGAATCTACAGGTTCCCGGTTCGATTTCCGATGAGTAGGAAAACCTTTGTTTTTGCCTTTTACTTTCTTCTACGGCTAGGACGACTTGGGACACAAAATTAAAACCCTACGGGTTACAGATACTGCGTAGCAGAAAATTGGCTCCCAATTCCTGAACTGAAAAAGCCCTGACAGAACAGAACTTAGCCCAGGGGGAAGCCCTCTCTCCCAAGCCCAGACCTGAAATTCCCACGGTCTGGTTGTAACTTCGCTCGCTCTCTCGGAGAGACCACCATCCTTATTGTAAAGGACTGGTCAACCATCACGACTCTCGTCGCTCGAGAACGTGAGAGCGGATTTGTAATTTTCCTTGCTGTAACACCAACAATGTAATGTAGAGCGCTCTCCGAGAGAGACAGTTTAACAGCACGCTCAGTCTCTTCAGCTGGTTCGCAGAGAGAGAGAGAGACATGGAGCTCTAGTTTTTGTCTCTTCTACTGTCCTTATACTCTTTACAGCTTCTACAGTACTCGCAGTCTTTTCTAGTGTTATATTTCTACAGTAATCTATCTTTTTTAACCATTAGATAGGAATATTTGGACACAAAAACAATACTATCGCCATTTGCAGGGATTGAACCAGGGTCCCTTTACTTGACAATTATCTTAACCACTAAACTATCAGAGCGAAACACCGCTGAAAATTAGAGCTCGTCATGCACTTGAGAGGATAGTTTGACTACAGTGCGCCAGAATAAGATTTTATCAACCAGATTTCAGTCACTAGGCTCTATTTTTCAGCTTTTGATGTCTAGCAAAATTGTTGCCAAGATAATGTGCTACAGCTTTGCAGATTCGAAGGACTAAAGACAGTACTTGGGTCCGAAAAACGAGTGAACAGATCCAAAATCCGGAGTTTTCCAAAAAGTTTCATCATTGTTTCAATTAATATCTTTTCTAAAAAGCCTCCCCTCACTCTCGTCCAATACGCACATATATTTGCCCGGTTCTAGTACCTCTCAGGCCGACTCGGCTCTGCGCCTCCGGGCGGCTCGTGATCTTTTTGCCCTCCGTCATCTTCTCCCGCCTCTCCCTTGCCTAGCAGCTGCCGAGAGGGAATATGAACTGTAGCAGAGTGGAAGAGAGAGACCCTTTTTCTGTTTGAAACACACTCAGGTTTGCGGACTCACGTCCAAACATCTGGCAGAGCCACATTTTTGAGAGTGAGAGGCCGAGAGAGTTACTGGGAACGCGGGGAATTGACGTCGGTAGGGCACTGGAACACGCGTAGAGAGCTGTGAGAGCTCAAAGTTTTCAAAAAAAAAAAAAACAGAGCCAGAGAGATAGAGACACTTAGAGATAGAGAGACAGAAAGTTAGAGAGTTAGAGAGATTGAGAGATAAAGATACAAAAAAACACCGAGGCAGAGAGAGAGACAGAGAGACAGAGATACATTCTTATCTGTCAAACTATAAGTCCCAAGTTCTATCCCTAGCAGTTACAGAATTTTTGATGAAGGAAAAGGTTTGCTTTTCTGTCGAATTTCAAAGAGAAAAACTCTTCAGTGAAACCTCAAAATGATAAATTTTTGTCTGGCTGACAAAACAATAGAAAAGACGAAATTACCAGACCAATTCGGGAGTACATAGTGGATGATGAATGATCAAAAAGTTCGAATGGATAGGCTGGAAACTTTCGAGAAAGGAATAAAAATAATCGATGGCAGAAAGGATTTCAACCGAAACTCGTGAAAAAGTGGAAGGTGGTGAATCGATTCCGAGTCTCTTTCTGCCAGACTCTGATCTGGATTTCCAGATCAAACAGAGAGTGGGGGAGAGCCCGCGCGACCATGCGCTCCGAGTCTCCGTGGGAACTGCTCGGTGCTCGGCGGTTTTGGACTCTTGAGTGCTTGTAGGAGACTGATTTGAACCGATGAGATGGTGTCGGGATGACCTATACTACCTGAGTCAGATTGATGGTCATCAAAGGACAGAGATGAGGCAAATGCCGGTGCCAGCCGGCGGAGACGGGAGGCGACACTCTGTAGGGCACACTGACCTTTTTAAAAATGTGATAATGGTCGGGGAAAGGGTGTGGGAGAGAAAGGGGTTTGTCTCTGTCTCTCTAATTCTCTGTCACTCTGTCATTGACTGGCTGTCTGTCTCTCTCAATACTGCTCCTCGACCGCAACTCGACTCTGATCCCAGCAGGGGCTCGTCAACAACAGTCGTCCAATTTCTCGCCTCTAAAAGACGACCCGGCTATGGCGCCTCTCTAGCTGCCGGGAGGACAACAACTGTTGTTCGTTTCGAGCTCACAGATGACCCATCGAGGATAGGGAAGAGAAAGAGCAGCCGCCTCCTCTGCTCTAGCGATTAGCCTACCTGTGACAGGCGGCAGATCACAGGCGCGTAACTGGAGATCTGAGGGAGGGAAAGTTGAGGGACCGACTAGAAATGACAGAGACAGAGGGAGTCAGTAACAGCATAGTCAATCAGGCCGTTCCCTCAGCTATTTGCCATAACCATCAACTCTATCCGCTAATCCGTTGTCGCAATTGGCTCAGCTAATTAGGCGGCCGCCTCACTGTATCACTGGCGCCCTATTGCAACATCACAAACAGTGCCGAACAGCCGTACCTTACCTCATGACGACGAGGTCAACTCCCGATAGGATATCGAGGGATCGGACAAGATTTCTGAACTATCCCGGTATCTTCCCGTCTCTCATTCCCGCTTATTTTGAAGCAAAACAGAGTTCAGATTCGGGATCAGCAACTTCGAAAACCCTTGGATACTAAAAACAAAAAAGTTGGATTGCGGTTGGGATCGAACCAACAACTTTCGGTGAGATGTGAACACCAGACACAAGTGCTAGCCACTAGGCCATTGATCGAAACGGCGCACTCGTACCGTCTCGGCAAATTTCTGCCAAATAGTTAGCGCGCTTGTCTAGTAATCTGAAGATCCGGGTTCGATCCCGCCACGGAAAATTTTGTGCTTTTACATTTCTATTCTAAGCTTTTCGAAGTCGCTGAACGCGATGTTAATTCAGTATTTGTCCAACTGTCTCTCTGCCTCTCTCATAAAGTGACCAAAAACATATTTACAAGCAAAAATATATCCCTACAGTATCACAGTTTAGCTTGCTCTTTGAGAGCCTTCGTACAGACTGAGCTCATGTCTTGAAGGGCCTTCTCGAGCTCCTTGGCATATCGCTTCGAGCTCGTCGAACCCTGATGACGGAATGTGGAAATAGTAAAATGGAGTTCCTTCTCCTGGGGATTGTAACAGATTCCGTAGCAGTCTGGGGCCGAGGGACCGAAGCACATTTGAATGAAGTGGCGGGTCGGGACCTGGAAGAGGGTAGTCTCTTTGCCCCTTCTCTCTGTCTCTCACCTGACTGGTCGAGACCTGGAAATGCATCATCTGCTTGAAAACATTGGTCTGAGCAATCGAAGGCACCGGAAGATTGTTCTCCGAGGCTATGAGTCTCCACGCCAAGATGTGTCGATCCATTCCCGCGCCATTCATACAGGCTAACTGAAGATCTTTGTCAATTTCAGGATTGAGTTTTGGACCCACGGTATACTTCTTGTGACTCTCGCAAGCCGTCTTCAAGGCATCATAAAGATCTGCCATGGGGACATCTCCCTTGGACATTTTTTTCACAAAGTTCTCAGCAGCGGTGTTGGGAGAACGAATGTTTTCTGTCCTGCCTTCATCAAATTTACGGAGAGTGGCAGTTTCGTAGGTTGGAGGAACTGAAAGATGGTTTGACAGTGACAAAAGGGCAGAGAGACATAGAGGCAGGGAGAATGTTCACTTACAGCTCTTATGAATCCTATAGAAAGCCAACTGGAAAGCCATCTGGATGAAAGAGTCCGGAGAGATCTTAACGGATTTCGGGAAGTTCTTTCCATACCGCTTGTAAGAGTAAGCCACCATCTCAATGTCGTCGACCACACTGTAACCCGTCTTGTCAAAACTAGTCAAGAAAACTGACATGTCCATCTTCTTGGAGCTCTTCTTGATTCTAGCCAAATTGTTCTCATTGAGGGAAAATTCCAGTCTCTCTACTGGCTCTACCTGACTCACTCCCTGTACTTTCAGGGCATCCTTGTTCTCTCTAAAGAAGGGCTCATTCCTTCCAAATATACAGTACTCACATTTGGTCACAGACAAAGTTCATGAGCATGGCAACTGGGGGCCCTTCGGCCGGAGTGTGCTCATAAGTCAGTCCGCAGTAGCCGTTCTGTCCAATGACAAACTGGACAGTTTTGTCAAACCATCTATTGCAAGAGTTGCTAGCTGTTCCAGAACCGTGGAGACTCTGAAATCGTCTTTATGCCTGTCTGTCTCTCTTACTCTCTGTCTCTCATTGCCACTCCCTTTAAAGACAAATGGAGATCAGATTCGTGGTCAGCACCCTCGAAATCCCTAAAAAACACCAAGTTCATAACCACTAAATATGGGAATAGCTGCGAAAGTTTTGGGAGGCCTATGGACTTCTTCTACACCACATCGGTGAGATCCATTTTTTCTCAAAAAAAAAGAGACAGAATCGTGTTCAGTGCCCTTGAAAATCTTAGACAACTTTAAAATATGCTATTTGTTTCCGACAGGGATCGAACCAACAACCGTCGGTGACGTGGAACGCCAGACAAAAGTGTTAACCACTAGCCATGGGAATCAGACGATGCACCCATACCGTCTCGGAAAATTTCTGTCAACTGGCCGAACGGTTAGCGCACTTGTCTAGTAACCTGCAGACCCGGGTTCGATTCCGGCCGGGAACAAAATTCTCGTTTCATGCTCCTGGGGGGGTTTTCGATAGAGCTGAGCACGATCCAAGTTTTGGATATACTTCACTTTTTTATCCATCTGTCTCTCTATCTCTCTCTCAATCCCTCTGTCTCTCTGTTTCTCTGTGTCCCTCACCTGTCTAGCCTGCTCATCCTTCTCCGTATATCCTGTCAACGGCTCGTGTGGCTGATCCAGACAGACAACAAAGAGAGCATCCTCAATTGCTCTCAAGTTGGCAGCATTTCTCGGATTCCTCTCCAAGTCCTCATACGTCTCTGCCCATTTGTCTCTGTTGTCCGACGAGACTATAGAAATCGGTTCCCGATTTCTCTTCTCGGACTGAGAGAGGACAGCCTCAAACTGTTGGCCCAGCTGGTCCAAGGAGAGGGCTCTTTCATTCCTGTCTAGAACAGGCACACGGAAGGCGTGACCATGGTGCATGACCAGGATGTGTCTAGGTCTGTTTTCCTTCTGGATACCATAGACAATCTCATCGACTCCTTTCCTCGGGACACGAGTCGTGCCGAAGAGGAAGTTGTACTGACTCATGTCAAAGGGATCCTTGCCTGCCATGTCCTGTGGCAGTCTCTTGCTGAAAACTGACAGTTTCGGATGGTTACAGCCCAAAAGTTTTCCAATTTTTGAAGTCCGGACTCACTTGATGATGTTCTGGTAGAACTGCAGTCCAGCCAGGGTGATCTTGGCCGCATATTCGAGCTGTCCCTGGACACCGTCAAATGGAAAATGCGGGAAAAGCACTCCGGGCGATGTGACTACAGGTAGAGGGTCTCTGGCAGCCAAATAGGCGATGTTCAGCCACCAGGGGGTGAGCTGTAGGATGGGTTTAGAGATACATACAGAGTACTCACCCAATTGTTCAGCTTTTCTCCCCTCTCCGTCAATAATTTCTGAAGAGTCGGGAGCTCTTTCTGTATGAACTCGGCTACTGTCTCAACTCCACTTTAATGAAATTTCTTTCACAGTATTACCTTCTTGGTCTGTTCAAACTCCTGCCGCGATTGGAGCGGCTGAGCAAATTCCAAAAAGTGTTTCAGGGTGTTCTTTGGATCCGGCACAGGCAGTTTTGGGAGCTTAGAGTATGTTTTTACTGTGGAATAGTCTGGAAAGCACTATTTCAAAACAAAAATGGTCTGTTTACCTCTTTTCTGAGCAATGGGGAACCGGGATGGAATGGCTGAACCATTGTTGGCAGCTGCTGACAGCAGGACTCTTCCCATTTCTGGCTGAAAACTGGTTGAATAACAGGACTGTCTCTCTGCCTCTCTGCTTCTCGATCTCCGTCTTTTTCTCTCTCTTTATCTCTCTGTCTCTCTGTTTCTTTGTCTCTCTAACTCATTTGAGACTATAAACTAAGGGAAAAGACTGGAAATGCACGACAAAAAGGGGAGAAGTCGTGGGGATCGCTGTAGCCTTATCAGACACCATATTAGTTAGGTCTTAACAGGCCGTGGACCGGTTCAGAGTACGAGTACTTTCCCGAACAGTTTTCTCTGTAGTAGCACCAAAAATTGATGATTTCTTGGGGGAAACTCAAGGAAAATGGACGAATAGTGTACTTGAAGGTAAGATAACCTTGTACCCAATATTACTTTGACCCCAACTCGTACCCAAATCTAATTTTTGGGCTTTAATTCCGTAGTTGTGATATATTGTTATCGAATCTGGTGGATAACACTTACCTTGAGTCCAGTGAGCCTCTTTATAAGCATTATCGTGGTTTGGTTTGTCAAATAAAGGAAAGAGGCACTAAGAGGACGGGTAGGCGAAACCGATTGTGTCGAACAGAGACGCAGAGAGAGTGTACCCGGCCTCTAGACCAACAAAAACAAGAGAATAGAGAACAGCTGAGCGGGTGATAGCATCGAGACAGGTAGACAGTCACAGAGTGAGAGAGAGAGACAGGGAGACAGACAGAGAGAGAGAGAAAGACAGAGAGACAGAGAGAAGAGAGACAAAGAGACAGACATGTTTTTGTTCTCAAATAGGTATTCAATTTAATTCTTCTAATTTTGTAAGCATTCGAATAAGACACTCTTTGAAAGATCACAGCATATAATTTTTAGGCGTTGAGACCTCCAGCCACCTCCAAAGTAGTCCCTGTCACGTAGCTTGAGAGATCTGAGGCGAGGAAGAGAGCAGCATTGGCCAGTTCTTCTGACTCTCCCATCCGGCCCATTGGAATGCCGGCAGCAATGTCTGTGAGGACCTAAATGACACTAGATGAGGAGTAAGTAGAGGGAGTCAGAAAAACAAGTCCAAGAGTCAGTCTAGGGAGACGGTCAAGAGACAGTCAGTCCAGGTAACACAACATTCGATGTAGACAGAATTTCTGAGAGAAGAGTGTACTGGGTTAAAAAAAGAGAGTCAAGAGTCAATAGTCAGTAGTCAAAAGGAGACAGTCGAAGATCAGAGCCAGAGAGAAAGAGACAGTCAGTAGTCTTCCTGATTGAAGAATCTGACCACACAACTCTTCTAGGGGTCAGCCCCAGCATCTCACTCTCAGAACAGGAGGGAGAGAGACAGAGCTAAGAACCCAAACTAACCTTGGCCGGCATGGCCTCTGTCATAGGTGTTTTGATAAATCCCGGCAGAACGGCATTGACTCTCACTCCTTTCTTGGCCAGTTCCTTCGCTGCAGACTTGGTGAAACCAATGACTCCGGCCTTCGTGGCCGCATAGTTTGTCTGCCCGAAATTACCCGTCTTGCCGACAATCGAAGAAAAATTCACAATGGAGAGCTTGTTCTGCTTCTCGACGGCAGCTTTGCAAAAAGCCTGATTGACCAGATGGGTTCCCTTGAGGTTGACGGCAATGACTTTGTCAAATTTGTCCTCGGTCATTTTGAGGAGTGTCGAATCCTGAAAATGCTCTATGAAGTCTCTCTGTCTCTCTATCCTCTTTACTAATGGTGTCCGTCCGTCCGTCTGTCATGGTGTCCGCACAATTGCATGTCAACACTAATACCCAAAAATTCTGACAAGTCATTTCCTGTCAAGTGACAAGGTGAAAGGTCGACTGTGGGGGCAACTTTTGTTACTAGGGAAGCGGCGAAGGCGCCTGTTATCAATACTAAGCCAAGACCAAACGGGCTGCAAAGCTGCCATCGGCAGCTGGTCTCTGTCTAAAGTAAAAAAAACAGTAATAGAAACCTGTGTAATTCCGGCACAATGTACCACGAGTGTGACTTCCTTATGCTGCGAGAGAGCATAATCTTTTAGGGCATTGACCTGGTCGGACTGTAAAATCTCACAATTCATAACGTCTTTGAAAAAGTGCACCTTGCTAACATCACACGCAAATGCACTGTGTCCACCTCCCAGTTCCAGCGCCGTCTTCTGGGCAGCATCTTTCTGAACATCGACGACGACAACCTTGGCTCCCTGCTCAGCAAACTTCTTACAGACGGCCCTGCCAATTCCAGATGCTCCTCCAGTGACCACGGCAACTTTTCCGGCGAGAAGGGAAGCCATTTCTGAAGAGACTGCCAGGTTAAAAAAGAAAAGGGAGGAGAGTGAGAAAGCAGTGTATTTGAAAGATTCAATAGTCAAAAAGACAAGAACCTTACAAACTTTCTGGGAAAGACTCTTATTTTTAGGAGCAAGGGCAAGAAGCAATTTAGAAAAGCCTTGTAAGTTACGAACTCTTATTTTTTTCTTGCATGGATTACGGTTTTGTGAACTGTATGCTTTCTTAAAGAATCCAGGTAGTGAAAAGGGCTTGTCAACTGTCGCAAAAGTTATGCCAACATAGTGAACTGTCTCTCTATAGCGTCACCCTTTGGTACAGACGTTATAGAAAGGTATCGTTATATGGAGGTGATGAGAAAAAGTTTTGACAAGAAAAGAGCTTGTACAATGATGGTTGAAGGCAACAGAAACAGTCAAAGAACGCAGTACTGGAACTAAAAATGGCCGGTTGTCACATACATATAGCTAGGCAAAGTCCCAAATTTTGATCTACGTCATGTTGAAAGGCTCTTTAGAAATAAAATGACTCAAAGCTCTGAGGAATTCCTCGTTTTGACATAATAAAAAGGGGGCCTCGAGAAAATGAAGCCCAACGTATAAAGAGGTGAAAAGAGCCATTTTTGTTGTAGGGAGGTTATGTAGAGATGAGGCTATAGAGAGGGGGTCTTTAAGAAAAGGAACTAAAAGGCTCTGCCGGTCCAAAGCACGTCCAAGAACTCAACTCATTGCCAAGACACATGGCCGCGTGTGTGCTCTTTCTCATACACTTGACCCCTCCCGTCAGCAGAGTGCTACAAAGTTTGAACTCTATAGTTTTTAGAAAAGAGAAAAATGATCATAATATGAAGGGAAGTTAAAGGAGGAAGCTGTCAAATTCCCGTGTAGTCTGATAAGAAGGAAAGAAACAACGTGCTCTCCCTCGGAGAGAGTGGGCTGGGTGCTCTGACGACTGTTCGCAGTTCACTGATCGTTGTTCTTGAGGGAAAATGAGAGGAAAGTTTGAACTTTTGCAAAGAAATGAAGGGTGTTTGAACGGGAAAACATGGTTAAGATAGACAGGGAAGGGAATCGGAATGGGGCGCGATTACCATTGACGATTGTCTCTTTCCGGGTGTGAGCCTCTAACTTAGGAACTTTGTATGCAAAAGGTCAATTTCCCAGTTCATCCATACATTTTTTGGCCTTATGATGTTTCGCACAGTTGTAGATCAGATCAAGGGCTGCAAATTTGCAATATTGTTAATACCGTGAAGCTTGTAAATACTTCGGTCACAGGGAAAACTTGCTCCGAAGTCGTAAACATCGTATCTTTATCTTACAATACAGGAAATTTGGGCTTTTCACTGTGATCGATGCATTTTCAAGCTATGGAACATTTTGCAAAGTTGTAGCCCTGGGTCTGATCTACACTCTGTAGAACATCGTAAAGCTGAGAAATGTATGAGTGACCTGGAAATTTTGATGCCCATCCTCCAACATCCCGAAGGGAGCCCTGACGTCTCTGTCCATTAAGGGCTCTAACTGACAAGTGAGAGGAGAGGGTATGGAACAGTTGCATGAGTTCACAATACAGAAGATTTCCTTTCCTCTTCCCTGGAGACAAAGCCCTGATAGCCTCTTTCAACACGTCAAAGCTGCGAAGAATGAGAGCTCCCCTGGGAGGATTTATCGCTCAAAAAGTGGGCACAACAGGCTATTGGAACTTTTAAAAATGCTGCTGTTTCTAGCATTTCTACCCTGTCCTCTATTGGCAGAGTTTCTGTTTCGGATTGAAAGCGCCAAGTTTAGAAAGGGGTCCTGGCCCGTCAATGGTACTGAAGCTGGGAGGAGAGTCAGAAGGTAGGAGTCACTGTCACTGTCACTGTCAGTTTTCAGAACAGTAGACGTGGCCCAAAATGTCAGTTACCTACTGGACAACGTGCTCCAAAACTATAACCGTCTCTTCCAACCCGGGTTCAACAGTAAGGGTCAAGCAAAACTATTGGCTATGGGGGAATTTTAGGCAAAGAGCCCACCAAAGTCTTCATAGACATCATGGTCAACACGATGGGACCTGTGTCTGAGCTGAAAAATGTGAGTTGTGAGAGACGAAGGGGACAAAGAGACTGAGAGGCACAAAGACAGAGGGATAGAGAGACAGACAGAGAGGTTTAGGCTTTTTCGTTTAACTTCTCTCTTCCAGACCTTCCAGTTCAGTTGCTACTTCCGTCAGACATGGACCGACCCGCGTCTCAGCTATAACGGAACCACCAATAGACAAGTCTTATCTCTCAGCATGGCCATGCTTGACAGGATTTGGAAACCAGATACTGTAGGTTTTATTGTACTGTTGGAATTTGGCTGACTATGAGAGCAAGTTGTCCAAAAATGGCTGTGCGACTCTCTCCGAGAACCAGATCCGGGGCGGGATCGGTTGCCAGACAGTGGGTCAGAAAACTTTTGAGTTCCAGGATTTTAGAGTTTTGGGAAGAATGAGCGGTTACGGTAGCTTGTCGGGATTCCTTCTCGTGGAGAAGCGACTTCTCGAGACGGTCACAGCGTTTGTTCGCATTTAGAAGAAGTTCTCTCTGCTCAGAAATCTGAAAACGAGACAGTATGGGTGAGCCACATTGGGACCTGTGTCTCCAAAACAGTCTTCAGTTCTAATTGTTCTTCCAGAATCTTCTTCTTCTTATTTTCCGCTTCCAGAAGCCTTTTTTTCATGTCTTTCAGAGATTTTTCCGCGGTGGACGAAGATCTTAAAAGTTACCGAGGCAATACGGGTGAGAAACCTTTCCAAGAGTCTCCTCAAATGGTTTCTTTCCTTCTCAATCTCCTGGCGCATTCCGAGTTCTGTACTCAGTTCTTCATCCTTCTCTTTGATCTTTCCCGAAAGACATCGCTTTTCCTCTGTCAACTGGATGACATTCTTCTGGAGGTGCTCGATAACCTATAGAGAGTCTAGTAGAGTCAGGAGAAGGACTACCTTCTGGTTCATAAGGGTCTGAGAGTCCCTTTCCAGCTGTAACTGTTCTCTAGTGTTGTCTATCTCGAGACGTAGCTCTTCTGACATTTCGTGGCGCACGCTGGAAATGAAAATAACAGAAAAGCTTAAGACAGAGGCTTACCTCTCCTTTGCCATTATCCTAACCATCCTCTCACGTGTCTCATTCTGTTCAATAACCCTCTTCTGTTCCTCGACTACCTCCTTTAGGCTCTCAACTTCGTCTTTCAGTGTCTCTATTCCGACCATGAGCCTTTCTTGATTCCCCAACTGGGTGCCTAAACACAATCAGTGTCTACTTGGTCAGTTACCCACTAATCATAATGATCTGTGTCTTCAGTCCATCCCTTTCCACGTTCAGAGCCCTGGTCTTCTCGTCACTTTCGGCCCTCTCCTTCTGGAGAGCCTCTCTCCTTGTTTTGTCCTGTTGAGACAGAATTTCTTCCAGACGAGCAATCTGAATAAAAGTTCTAATTGAACGGTTAACCCACATCCTCATCCTTTTCTTCAATCGTGTTCTTCAGATAGAGAATAATTTCTGTCAAGTCATTCTTGGTGACTTCTACCTTCTTCTGAAGAGTTTCATTGGCTTGTTGGAGAGAATGAACTTGTTTCTGGAAGATTATTAGGAAGTTTCTGTTTCACATACATTTTTTTAGCAAAACAGAGGGCAGATTCGTAACCTCGAAAACACCTGACAGTCAAGAACAAAAAGTCTTGTCCGGGCGGGAATCCAACACCAAAGACCCTCGGCGACGTTTGAACGCCAGACAAGAGACCATTAGGCCATTTCAACGAAAAGACGTACCCGTAACGTCTCGGGGAAAACTCTAAAGGTTCGTCGCCTAATAACTCTAAAGAACCCTAAAGTAATTTGAAGGTCCCGGGTACGATTCCTGCCATGGACAAACAATTTGTTTTACGTTTCCTAGGAGTTTCGATAGAGTCGGGCATGGTCCAAGACTTGTATTTCTCCGTGTTTGTCTCTATGTCTTTGGAACCCACCTGCACGCGCAAAAGTTCTGCTCCTTCGTCGATAGTCTGTTTTTCACGCACACGTGGAGGCATGGGCCGAAATTAGGCGGCTATAACCCCCCAGCTCCAAAGACCTCCCGATTTTCTGCCTGACTAGTCTCTAGCGAAATAATAGTTTATTGTTGGGTAGCAGCTGTGAGAGCTTTACAAAAGCCGAAAGCGTATAATAGCTATGTACATGAGAATAAGAGGGTTCATTTACATGGAGACAGGATCACAGTTTCCGCTATGATGCTGGATTGGGATGTTGCGTGAACCGCGAAGAGCCGGTTTTCCGATCTTGGGAGCCTGAATGGCCAGGCGTCCCTGGGCGTCGAGGTTCGTGCGAACGGACTCGACGTCAACGTCGTCTGGGAGAGTCCACTTGCGTTGGAAGGAGCTAGAAAGACTCTTTTGTTAGATTCTCACGAATTCTGTCTCTCTGTCCCGCTCTCTGTCACTGTCTCTCTGACTCTTTCTCCCTGTCTCCTTGTCTCTCTGTCTGTCTCCCCTTTCCTCTGTCTACCTGTTCCTCTGTCTCTCTGTCCTTCTGTTCCTCTGCTTCTCTGTCTCTCTTCCTTTTCTTCTCATTTCCCATTGCACATGCCTCTAAGTGCAGACTTGTTTTCCTCCTCATTTCGAATTCTCCCGCCCGAGCCCGTGTAAATATCACATGATCAAAGGGAACACTATGGGAAGAGGGGATTCCCCCGAACTAACCGCTGCATAGTGCTGTGCTCGTCATGGAGCTCGTGGTTGCCCTCAATGGTCAGAACATGACCATCCAGACGGACCTTGAGCTCTTCGGGTTTAAAGTGGGAGACGTCCAGCTGGACTCCAAACTGGTTGTCGTCGTTGACTACCTGAGCAATGTCTGAAAAATGGAAAGGAAAGGCTTTACCTCGGTACAAGTATTTCCGACGGCTAGTTCGTCGTTGGAACGAAGCCAGTAGCGCATATCACGGTTGACTTCATCAAACATGCGGTTGAAGCCGCGAGAGTTGGGAATTAGACTCATTTCTTCTGTAAAAGAATAGTCTAGTTAAGACAAAAAAGAAAGAGATAGAAAGACACAGAGACGGAGTGTTCCATAAAGAGAAGACAGTCAACTGACCTTTCTATTTATACCGCCAGCGAAGGCGGAGCCAACATGTTGACCACCCTTAGGCCTGTTTATGCCCTCGTCTGCGTCCTATGTCTGGCGCGAATCTTCTAGAGCCACGTTGTTGGGGTGTAAACAGGAGCGGGAAAGAAGATAAAATTGGCTAGTTTGACGAGATATCTTTCAGTTCTTCTGGAACGGAGCCCGGTCTTATATCCATACGATGACCAACAGTAACCGCCTTGTCAGACTCAAGCAGGATGGAACTGTTCTGTACTCTTCTCGGTTGACTATTCAGGGTATAAAAGGGATGACAGTGACAGTGACCGACTCTTTCAGGCCGCTGCTCCATGGCCATGGGCCGTTACCCTCTGGACAAGCAGGCATGTCGTCTATTGATCGGATCCTATGCCTATTCCTCCAAGGAGCTCCGTCTCACCTGGAACATTGTCAATGGAGACAAGGGTGTCCAGCTGGACAAGAAGGGCATGTCTGATCTGCCCCAGTTTTCTCTGACCGGCTACCATGTTTTTGACGCGGTCAATGTGACCAGAGACGTGGATTATTCCGTCCTAGAGGCCCGATTCTACTTCGAGCGCCATTTTGGCTACTTCCTGATGAATTTCTACGTCCCCTGTACCCTGATCGTCCTTCTCTGCTGGGTAGCTTTCTGGACGAACAGAGAGGCTACTGGTGACAGAATGGGAATGGGTAAGGACACTCTCTGTCCCTGAATGTCTCTCTCCAGGAATAACCTCCGTCTTAACCATGGTACTGATAGCCAATGATAGTAAGAAAGACGCTCCTAAAGTCGACATTCCGACGGCGCTGGACGTCTACATTTGGATCTGCTACAGTACTCTCTTCATCTGCATGGTCGAGTTCACAGTCGTTCATTACTACACAAAGTTTAATACTGGCGATCCGGAGATACAGGCGGCTGAAAGGGAGAAGTTGAGACAAATCATTAGGAACATTCCAAAGAGTGCCGGATTGAGGTGAGAGACAGAGGAACAGAGAGATAAAATGACAAAGAGATGAAGAGACAGAGCAACAGAGAGATAGAGAGAAAAGGATACACAGAAACAGAGAGACAGCGAGACAGAAGAATAGAGAGAGAGAGAGAGATACTCACTATTCCAGTCACCGGAACTACAACCGTGGTTGCCGTCAAGAGGCTCCCGCTCCAGTCAGGAAAACAACTCATCCTGGTCACCCTCCAGGATTTTCTGCTCCATCTTTTGTAAGTTCTGTCGACAAAAGTGACTCTAACTTACAGAGTCGCCGAGACGGCGGTCGACATTCGATGTATCAAAGGAAGAACAAGTTCAGCAATCATGGGTAAGAGAAACAGAGAGACAGAAACACCGAAGATTTCAGGAAACTTGCGCCACAGCTGTCCATAACCGTCGAGGAGGAAGACAAGAAACAGTTCCATCAGGAGAGTGTTGGCTGGAGACTGTACTACATGCTTATCGATCATGTGAGTACAATAAAATGACTTCAAAAGTTTTTCTTTCAGAGCAGAAAGACTGATCCTTTTGGACTGATTGAAAACTCTTCTTCTTTGGTGGATCGGTTTGCCCGGGTGGCTCTGCCTCTCAGCTTCGTCTTCGTGGTCCTAATCTACTACCATTTTTATGTGAACACGCCGCAAGAGTTTCATTTTGATGAGAAGATTGCTTTTTCCTGAATGAATGAGAACAATTGTCTCTGTGACTAGTTACAAAAGTTTTGGGAGTACTATTGACGCCTAAGTTTCATATTTTCATGTTTTTCGAGGGTGCTGAAATGAAATGCTTCCAAAGTCCTCAAGCAAAAAACTTTATAACTCTTTTATGTCCAGATTGTCATGGTATGTACTTCGTCGCTCTGTCTCAATATCCATATTTAGTCCCCGCCTGTAATAACACAAAAACCTGGCTCATTAGCCTTGAGAATGTTTTCTGTACCCTTCTATGAATTTGTATCATGGCTACGTCTCAAAACAAGCAGTCTCATTTCTTGGAAAACTGTATTGTCGAGACTTCCTCTCACAGTCACCGTGACAGACAGCTGAAACGATTTCTCGCTCATCCAATACTGTGAACAGGTGAACTAAAATCCATAGTTAGTTGTTTTGATGCCAGCTCATTCTTTTTTTCCCGCCGCCTAGGGGAGTTAATCGGGTGCAGATAGTCATCCATCTTTTGTCCGGCTCTCAGTGATTCTTAATGTTTCAAAAGGTTAGGCTCACGTCAGGTAGGCAAGGTTCTATTGAAACTCGGAGATCACAGGCTTAGTTCGTACGGGGGAGTCTTTGACGGCCTAATATTGGAGAGAACCATGAATGAGAATGTCCCTGCTCTTGCGGAAATTGTAAGTCCTACGTGCGTTCCTCTTATGATAACTCTTAATTTAAAGTTGATCTCGTTTCGCCCCGATAATGTGTTTTTTTTCACCTTTCGAACATTTTGTTGCGGAGCTCTGTTGTCAGTAGAAATAGTGTATCTTTTCAAGTTCTTTGAGCATAAGAGGAGAAGTTCCTTCTTGACCAGTACTCTTTTCCCTGTTCCTCTCGGTATTCCCCCCATTTCTTGACTTCCTTCGCTCCATAGCCTTTCTGATCCGTCTGTCAGTATCTCCCTCCGGGAGGCTTAGCATTGGGGAGAGGGGCCCAGACTTCTTGCTCGCTCTGTATCTTTCTTTCATCTCATTTTGGAACTTTTATTTATGTGCCGTACTTATTATCGCCTGTTCAGATTGCATTAACTCTCACTCCTCAACGAGCTTTCATTTAATAAAAATTACTGAAAAGAGATTTTTACCAAACACCCTGAGCGCTGAAAATAGGCCCGGCCCGTGGCTGACGGTAAACAACGAATATTCAAAAGGTCAAAAAAAGAGCGCTAACCGCTCCGACTACAGAGCCAAATGTAGCTATCTTTTCTTTTCTTTTTTTTTCTTTCTTTTCTTTCTTTTTTTCTTTTCTTTCTTTTTTTTAGTTTCTGAATCTTTGTTTCCTCCAGACTAATTTACCCCTCTCTCTTTCTCTGATTCTATATTTCAGCAATGCCTCTTAACGTCCACCAAACCTTCTCCTTGGTCACCACTTCCGTAGCTGTCTCCTTGAACGTCCTGCTACTATTCATCATCCTATCCAAGTCATCTGAACGACTGGGATCCTACAAGTACTTCCTGTTTGCCTATACTTTGAATGCAACGCTCTTCTCGTTATGCCAATTTGCAATCCTGGAGGTGTGTTAGAGAATAAGAGACAGAGACACAGTAACTGTTTCAGAACTGGTTTGTTCCGAAAGGGAGAGCCGGGTATCTCTTCTTCTCAAGCATACAGTTTTTCCCACGATGGGTGCAGACTTGGGGCATTACGGCCTTCATTGCATTCTTCCACCTCAATCTCTTCATCGTATGCTGGAGTTTCCTGTATCGACTGACCATCTTTAGCCAGTAGGTTCACGTCTCTCTGCCTCTGTCACTGTCATTGTCTCCCTCACTGCCAGTCTCTCTCACTGTCACTGTCTCTTACGTCATCTCTCTCTCTTTCCAGATCCTTCTTCTTTGAAAAGCGGTGGAAGGTCGTACTCTTGACCTCCTTCACCATCTTCCTTGAGATTTTCACTATCTTCGACGCCTGGCTCATCCATCCAACCGCGCGATCGGATGAAGAGTACAGAGAGATCATTTTCAATGTGACCGGAAGACCAATCGAGGACGTCGGCTATATTGGTGGACTTTTCAAGGTAGGTCAAGTAATTAGTGATTCATAAGGGTCGAACTGTCTGAGACTCCTGTCAGTGCCAAAAGAAAATGACCCAAAGTCAAACTAATGGTGCAAGAGTCTTCGGAAGGTATTTTCTAGGGTTGATGAGAAGGCAAAAAAGTTCTACCTTCCTGGGAATTCGAACCCGATTACCTTGTTTTATAGTCGGAGCGCTAGCCGAACGAGCCACGCGTGAGAGTTTGTGTTGCCCCTTCAAATTAATTGAATATGGATCCCCACAAACATACAGGCTAGCAATTCCTATGATTTTCAGTACGAGAACTCCATCAACACGAACCTTGCCGTGGCTCTGTCTGTCAACGGCTGTGTCAATTTTTCTGTCAACGTCTTTATCATCTACTGCTGGCTCGGAATTCGTCGAAATTTGGCCGAGAAGAAACGCAGCAGTCTGAGTCACCGGATCCACTACAAACTGTACATTCTGTTGACTCTCCAGAGCCTGTTCCCTGTAATCTTCAACTCGACCCCGGTAATCATCGCGTTCTCCTTCTCTGCTCTTCACATCGACATCGGGAACTGGCTGCTGCTCTGTGGGGATGTGATGAATTTCGCCCAAATTGTCGATCCAATCTGCATCATGTTCTTCGTGACCGACTACAAGAAGGCTTTCTTGAAGGTATCTTTTTCAATGCGAGCTTTGTTCTCGTCTTGTTCTTATCTCTGAGCAGCGCACGCGAAGTTGTCCGCATATATTCCATTTCCAACAGCCAGCGATAGTTTAATGAACTGTGGCTCTTCTTTTCGCTCAAAAGCTCCCGTTACGCATTTTCAAAACTTGGCGTGAGTTGCTCGAATTATCGACTATTTGCGGTCACTTTTTCGTTGTTCTGACATTTCCGCGAAATTCTGGACCCAAAGAAACCTACTTGACCACGTTTGGCAAAAGTTTTTGCTCTCCTTTCCAGGTTTGGCTCGCCCATTTCCGACGGAATTCTGTGCCAGTGTCCCTATTAAAACACGAACTTTACAGTTCTTCTGTCCCCGAGCCGCCTACCAGTCTCGAGTCGGCCCCACAACTAAATTTTCTGTCAACGACACCGGGATCCCTGCCCCAACCCAAGGACAGCTCCACCCAGCAGAGAACTGCCCACTTTGAGGTATAAACATGCTATATTTGACTCTTAATCACAGGGTACAATGAAGAGAGAGAGCGAGAGAGACGGAAAGTGATGAAAACCCGGAAAAGTGTGTAGGGGGAGCTAAAGCCTGTAGATGGGTGCATGAAAACTAGCTACAATACCTGTTAAGGGGTGACAAATAAGTAGAGAAAACTTAGAGAGGAAGCTCGTTGCGCCAGTGGCCAACGGTGTAGAGGTAGCGAATAAGGACGACGTCGCGACCCATCTCCAGCCAGCTCCAGAACGGGACCAGCTTACTTCCTGGCATCTCTGTCCAGTTCACGTCGACCTAAAATGAAGTTCTCAAAGAGGCAAAATGCGGGAAAGTACCTCCTCGATAGACATCTTGCACTGCTGGGCCAGATAGAGCACCTCGACGTCGAAAGCCCACCTCTCCACGTGCATCTTGGCGAACAGCTGAAAATGGGAGTGTTTAGGCAGACCGGATTCTGGCACTTTCTGACAAAAAAAAAGGATTGCACACTTCGAGATTTTTTCTAGTAACTTCTTTACCTTATCCGTTCGATGGCGAATGTTCGTTACGGAAGGGTAAGATAAAGAAGCTCTCAAGGCATAAAAAGTCTTTGTCGCCTGAAACATGGAACTTTTGACGGTATACCCTTCAGGACACTTCTTTAGCTTACCGCTCCGAAGCAGAAAAAT
Source organism: Oscheius sp. JU75 (assembly GCA_037178855.1). NCBI lineage: Eukaryota > Metazoa > Nematoda > Chromadorea > Rhabditida > Rhabditidae > Oscheius > Oscheius sp. JU75. Next base: position 189,567 of record JASJZC010000006.1, on the reverse strand, counting down.
TTAATTGGGACGGGTAGAGGCTTAGGGAATTAAGAGGTCTTGTTAGTTCACGATTAACAGTACAGGCAGGAAAGGAAGGTCAGAACAACGGTTTTGAAATGAAACTGTCTTTTTCCAGTTATTTGAGAGCATAAGTAAGAAGAAAGAGTCACTACGTCTAGATGTTGCCTAGCGTTTTCGAACGGAGCAATTTTCTTACCGACAAAGTGAGGAATTTCAGAGAAAAACTAACATCAGGATCGTGCTCAGCGATCTTAAAACCCCTTAGACACAGAAAATTGTAATACTGGTATTATTTTTAATCTAAAAAAAAGGAATGTTCACTTTGACGGCAAAAATGCCGACAATAATGGAGAAAATTGACAAAACGCTGCTATTATCCCTTTTTCTTATTTTCTACATATTTCCCGTTTGAAAGAAAAACGTGGCGATGACTGAATTGTCCCTTTAAACTACAAAAATAAAAGAATATACCAACCTCAGCAGCTGCTCTCCTGGTGAAGAGCTTGAATCCGCACTGCGTGTCCCTGATTCCGGCGACTCCGAGCACATGTACCATCCAGTGAAATCCGTGCATCAGAATGTTCCTCATGAAGGACCTCTTCGCCACAGCATCGTTCTGGAGATGAGCACGGCTGCCGATGACCACCGCCGGGTGTGTGGCATCGCCGTCTGCCACCTGATTCATCCGTTTTTCCAGCTTGTCCAGCTCGGTGAACGGGGTCGCGCCGTCAGCATCGGCCATCAGAATTAGGGCCCCGGAGGCACACAGAGCTCCCACACGGACTGCGCCGCCTGTATTCGGTGGTTTTCAATGGGGGAAAAAAGGAGAGAACTGACCTTTTCCGACGTTTTCTTGCATTCGGACGACGCGAATGTTGGCTCCTGTGGCCTTGGCTGCACGTAGGGCCACATTGACCGTCTGGTCACGGCTCCCGTCGTCGACTACGATGATCTGGAAGCCGAAAATTGACTAGAAACAAGTTAGGAGGTTGATTAAAGGATCGGCAACCGTCTTGTACTAGTTTTCACGGCTACAAGCACAGGATGTAGTCATTGATAGCTTCAGCGATAATACCTAGTGTAAAAAGTGCTCGCACGTGAGCACACGTAGATTTTCCCACAATGTACCAAGATCATTCATGTATTCCTGACAATTCCCAGGGGGTCATTTACTCGAAATCTTTGTGCAAAAAAAAGAGATAAAACCCACTTCATAGGTCCATTTCTTGCCGTCCAGATAGCTCTTCTTGTGCTCCTCCGTCTCTCCGTCCTGCTGTCTTTTCTCCACGTATTCCACAATCTCCTTCAGCGTGTCCGGCAGTCTCTCCTCCTCATTGTAGCTCGGAATCACGATAGACAAATCGCAGCTCGGCGGCGTGTAGATTCCTGGCAGATGAAGCGTTTTCTCCTTCAGAAGACAGGTAAGTACTCTAAAAGCTCACTTTTTATTAAGAAAAAGAGAAAAACTACTTTTTCTGCGAATTTTCTCCATGTGCATACCGAGTCTCTCGTAGATAAGCCAGATCGCGTGGGACATAGGCTACCGCCTTCGAGACACTGAAAACATCTTTTTTTGGTGGAAAAAAAGACAAACTCACTAATTGTCCACAAATTTCCACAGGACTCGTAGGATGAGAGCCAGTAGGACTCCGAGGACGAACATTTGCATAATCTGGAAGGCTGGAGGCTTCAGGAGGTGATTAGGAGAGATGAGACGGTTTGGGAGACACAAAATGAGATGGTCATCTAGCAGAAACCTTGGATTTTAAGGTATGTTTTGGGGAAAATGTTTTCGAAGAGTACGAGAAAGCTGATCGAACAACAAAATTGGGCGTTTTCGAGGCAAACGGTGCAGTTTTTCTATGACTGTTCAGAAAAAGAGACATTTTTTAAATTGAACTTACCCAGTAATTTTTGGCTGCGCCCCAACTTTTCCGATGCAAATCTTCAATACGCAGCCGAGAAAGAACGTGCACGCAGTTGAAATTATGCTCTTTTTCTTGAACAGACTATAGAGGAAGTATCCAGCATAGGCGAAGGCACACCAAGTTTTTTGTTTTTCACAACAAACAAAAACTTGTTCCCAAAGCTATAAATGACTCTATATAGTCGGAAAAAAACATCTTCCTGAAGACTCGAGCAATTTCTTCGCGCCCTATTTGAAGCCGGAGACGACCTTTGAGAGAATTTTTAGCGGGTATATTGAAAAGATTTTGCAAAACATGAACCAGGTTTGTGGCAATGAGAATCGATTAAACCTGCATCAAAGGCCAAATTTTCTTGGTCAGTTGACAGAAATTCGTCCCACAATATCAAGATACTCGTTTCAGTCTAATAATTCCGGCATTTTGCCGAGGTCCGAGGCCCTTTGACCAGAAGGAGTTTCAGGATAAAGTTATGGGCCCCGAAAATGACTAGGAACGGAAATCGTTAGAAAGAAATATATGAAAAAGTCTTTTCGATCTCCTGCTAGTCAAATTGGTAAAGCATTTCGGCTTAGTGCAGCTGCAAAAATCGTTCTAATTGCGCAGACATTGTTGCCGGAAACGAGTCGTCATGGAAAAGTCATTTTTCAATCAGAGAAAAATCAAAATTTGCTTGCAAAACGGCTCAAAATTTTACGACTGCACCCCGTTCGAATGTGCAACGTGTTTCTAAAGAGCATTTTCGGGCAGGCGCCGGGGATTTTGGAAATGCTTACACTACTACCAGATATCGACAAAAATTGCCATAAAAATAGCGTATTTTTAAGTTCTTAGGCTCGATTTTGGGACAGAGTTTCTCCAAGCTACAAAGCACACTAAAATAAACATTACAGAGCAACAAAATGTGGCAAAATGACTCAAAAAAAATGGTAAGTTTTTTATCGCATGGAAACAAAACAACTAAGGGGAATATAAGGGAGGAAAGAGGTAAGTTTTTCGCACAAATAAACATGAGAAGATAGAAAAAATAGGAAAGTTTGGCCAAGAGGGTTTGGGTATGTTACATCTCCTCCTCGTCTTCTTCATCCACATCGCTTGTCGGTTTTCTTTTTGGGATCTGATCCCTGACCGTCTTCGTGATTTTGTCCATCTTGCGGGCTACCTGGTCCGCGGCACGGGAGCGATCAATCTGGAGGAAAAATTGCTGATTAGTATCTACTGTATCTAGCCTTAAGGCTTGGGCCTAAAACTTTATAGGATCGGCCTAATATTTCTGCTGGGGGTGATCTATAGAGACGGGCGGAATGCGGAATATGCGAAGGTGCTATTTTGACTTTAGTGCGCACTAACACGTACATGTTGACTGCTTATCAAAATTGACTACGGTAACTTGCCGATACGCAGTATTGTGTTATAAAAGTTGGTGCGCCCTCCAAAGTCAAAATGGCAACTGAGCATACTCCGCATCCCGCGCGTCTCCGGTCGTCGAGCTTTTCTGATCTTACCAAAAGCTACAACTTTGGCCATTTTGTTGTAGTAGGGTAGGTTACTCTTGATATTTTTTGGGGGTTGGCAAAGGGTCCCTCTGTTGATTTTGCTCAGGTTGCGCGACCCCCGCTCTGCCAATCCCTGTCATGGCAGAAGCCACTTTACAACTGCTTGACATGGAAAGAAAAACAAGTTTTTCGACCGAAGTTGGTAAAATTTAGTCTGGGCACTTTTGTGGACTAAAACAGTAGCGGACTTTCTCATGTGAAAAGGGGGCGGTCGCGGTGACCCTGGAAAATACAGGTGAAACCTTACAGCAAGTACCCATTTCATGAAGCTACCGTACTTTTTGATTACTTGAGCTACCTCGAGCTGAAACATTGGCCGATCCGATAGGTTTGAAGAGCAGTTGCAACGAAAATAAAAATGTGCCTACCATGGAATAGTTAGTCGTCGACATGTTCATCCTGGTCGTGTTGTTCAAACGACTTCTATCGGTTCTGTTGATTTCGTGCAAATAGCGCAGATTCTCCTCCCGTTTGGCCGTCGTCGGCTCCTCAAGGGCCAGACTCTTTCGGCCATTCGTCTTCGGCGTGTCCTCGTCGGCGAACAGCGTCGGCAGGAAAGGCTGATCCGTGCGATTTTTGGACTTTTTGAAGCTGGCGGTCGCGAGCTTTGGCGTCTTCAGGGCTTCTAGAATCGAGTCGTCCGGGTCGAGCTCCGCAATATTGGCCACGATGTCCTGCTGGAAACATTGCAGTTTTTAGCAGAAACTTAGCCTTTGTTTACGGCTTGCCCAAAAGGGCCCTTCTTGAAAAATTCGGATTCTTGTTAAGCCCCTTCAACCACTAATGCTGTTTCAGAGAACCAGGAGAGTCAAGAATGGTAGTCGATTGGTTCAGATTGTTAAAGAAAGAGTCAGCATGAGATCTCATCAGAAACTAGAGCTTTCAAGAGGACCACCGACTCATATTCGTTCCCATAACCACCTCTTTCTTTCAAATCTGGTCATACTGTCAGCATGGTATGATCGGTCTGGGACAGAGTAAACACCGTTACAAAATTGTACCAGAAACATAATTTGGTGGGTCAAGTGATTCACAGTCCATCGGATCTTTTTCCAGAAAAAAAAAATCTAGAATTCGGTCTAGTTACTATTTGAAGAGCCAAAAAATAGACACCGGACATGTTGAAAGACATGCTTAAATGGTCTGACAAACTGCCAAAAATGGGACAAGGGACAGCAGGCACGATTGACAGGTCAATAACGAGTTGATAGAATCTTATATACCATGTTCTGTCAGCTAACACCCAGTAAAAACAGGAACCCACCTCGTCATCCTCTCCGTCCATGGCCTGACGACGAAAGCCGTCCAACTCCTGACTTCCAGCTCCGAGCAGATACTTTCGGCACTCTTCTCCAGCCTGAATCGCGTGTCCAAGTGTCCCGGGCCTCGTCGTGATCACCATGGCCTCTTCTTCCGGCTTCGATGTCTTCTCTTTCGGCGCCTTCCAGTTCAGGCGCTTCACAGCCATCTGAATACCTTTTTAATTTGAAAATGAGACAAAACTGACATCCTTGCAATCCTCGGCCTTGAATTCTTGTCCCATCGTGTTGGCAATCTTCTGCCAGTCCTCCTCCTTCCGGACTTTTACGTGTGAGACGACATGCTTCAGACGGGTCAGATCCTCCTGGGTCCATTTGCGCTTCTTCTCCTTCTTGGGCTTCGGAATCTCTTCAGTCTCATCCTCTTCCTCACTCTCGCTCGTCTTGTTCTCCTCCTCGAAAATGTTGGCCTTCTCCTTGGAGCGTCTGTTGTTGTTCGTCGGGGGAGGGACAAATTCTGGAAGAGGGTCAGAGTCGAAAGATTTTTGGGACGATTATAATTTCGTTGGGAAAGTTATCAGGCATGCACTAGAACCAGTCGGTTCGAAGTTTTTGCGCAATCCCTTTTTGTTCAGAAGGGTCCCCTCGGTTGCACAAATTAGGAAATGTTGGACACTGACCGTAGTGGGAGTTTGGTAATCCGAAGAACAGGGGGACCTTTACGGGCTCTGTGACAGGACCACGGCTTTCGAGACGGAACTCACTGCCGCCTGCCGTTGGAAAAGGATTATAAGTGCCAGTACATGCCTGGTTATTATTCTTTTCGAACGGCTAAAGTAGCCTAAAAACCGAAGGGAGAGATCTCCGGTCGAAATTTGACGCAATCAGAACCGCTTTATAGGCAAAAATATATAATATTCGAATTCCACGATCTCGACACCAGTTACTTGCAGTTACTTGTATAAGTTTTGCGGCTCTGGTCAAGACCTCCTTCTAACTAGGAAAACTTTGAGAAACCCGTGGAAAAGACTCACTCTTCTTGTTCTTCTTCAGTCTGGCCTGTCTCCAATCGCCCCCGTCGTCACAGTCCGTGCTTGTGCTGTCGCTCAGCGCCTTCAGCTCGTCCTCGCTGTCCTCATCACTACTCTCGCTGCTCGACTCGGATTCCTCATAAATCGGCTGGAATTTCCTCTTGCGTGACGAGAGCTCTGATCCAGCACGGGATCGCTGACGCGGCGGCTGCTGCTGTTCCCATCCGCGATGCAGATCTTCCAAACGTTTCTGCATTTTCCCTTTTTAGAGTAGAAAAAGAACAAAATACCTCCTCCCGACGGTTTCGGTCAATCTTATTGGCCACTTGGAACATGTACTCGTCGAGTTCGGCAATCTCTCGCGTCAGTTTGGCCTTTCTCTTCTGGATATTCTTGATAATCCTCATGTCGGCCGTCAGATCACCGGTATTGGACTTAAAAAAGACATAATTCTGGATAAAAACACTGGTTCTGCTCTTGTTCAAGACCCTTAGTGTCTACAGCAGGGGAAACGCAGAAGGCTTCAGACATGGTCAGTTTGAAGAAAAAAAGACGTACCCTCCTGGCCCTCTTGCCAGCCGGGCCGTGGTCACTGTCGTAGTTGTAGCGGGACATGCGCAGAGTCTTCATGAAAGCATCCGTGTCATCGTCGTCGTCCGACGAGGCGTACTTGATCGATCGTTTCTTCTGTTTGATCCTCTCGCCGCCACCCCGTTCCGCCGACAGCTGTGGCATCTTGAAGCTGTGCTCCAGCGGGGTGTAGAGCGATCTGCCTCGCTGCGACTTGGCATGTGTGACGGTTTGATTCACTGAAAACAAGGAGTGGTTATAGTCTGTAAGTTAGAACAGTCCTTTAGAATTAGGGGCCACCAACATTAATCTGTATGTTCTCAAGCCTAATTTACGTGCTAGTTTGATTTCTAAATTCGTTGGCTGAGTATTCGAGACTAACACATCGAATAGAAAAGAACTGTCAAAAAACTTTGAAGGGGGCTGGTTGCATTTACGAAGCAGAAAATATAGTCGCAAATTTCTCTATAGTTACAAGGTATCCATGTTATTTTTTACAGCCACATAAGCTACATCGTTTTCCAGCATTTTATGATCATTTCTCTGCCATACAAGTTCCCAAAACCAACCGTTGACCTGTCCCGATCTGACCGACTCATTCCCATCGGATTCGGTGTGACGAGGAGCCAGCAGCGGCTTCTTGAAGCCCTTGTCCCTGTAAGCGTTGAAGACATTCCACAGCAGCTCGAGCCAGTTCGAAGGGAAGCCGAATTCGAAGGCCTTGGCCACTTCCATCGGGAAAATTTCTGAAAATTTACTACTTTTCGACAAAAAAACTATGTAAGATACGTTGCTCCGCCATTTCCCTGACATTGACGCGGCCGCTGATCTTGTACTGGTTGCCGCTGCTCGTGTAGAAGGTCCAATCGAACTGATTGGCTCCCTCATCCACACGCACGATCGGCGACGTGTTCCAGCCGAGCGGCTGGGCTCCATTCGTTCTAAAATTTGCGCATTTTGAAGTCAGAAAATAGAGACTAACCTCTTGGTGCCAGTGAAGTAGAAGGGAGGAAGGGCACCAGTCTTCTTCACCTGATTCGGGTGGAACTGGATGAACCAGTCGAAGAGGACCGTAGCTGAGTCTGGAAAAACATGGCTATAGAGTTTTCTTTTTTGGAAAGAGACCGAACGTGACAGGTAGACGAAAGAAGGATAGTAGGGACAAGCAGGCATGCACTAGTCCTGCTTGGTCGCAGTGGTCAACTTATCTCTGCCACGGCATGGATTGGCAGAGAGAGGCAACGCGTGCATCATGGAAAATCAACCTTATGTACAGCCCAAAATACTCGCGCAAAAATTTTTGATGGCGGGGAGCCAGTTGACCCCTGCATGTTCAAAAAAAAATTTTGCAAGCCCCTTCTTGATCAATAGGATCCTTGTTGAATTTCGGTCAAAACATTCCTCGTTTAGGGTTTTGGCCCAATCAAGATTATCTCGGCCCAAAAGAGCCAAAAAAGAGGTCGACTCACGAATACTTGACACGCTCATGGCTCTCCTGCTGTCCAGAACTTCTCCTTTGATGACCTTCGGTGGCGGCGCCTTGAAGACATTCTCCTCGGCCGGGACTTTGACCACCGGGGGTGGTGCCTTGAATTCCAACTTGTTCTCCGTCTTTGCCACCTAAAATAGCCAATTTCATGCCTAAAAACAGAGCAAAACACACCGATTGAGGTCTCGCGGGAGCTGGAGAACTGGCAGGAGACTTCTTCTTCTGGGCAGAGGCCGGGGTCTTGGCAGCCGGCTTTCTGGCCGGAGAGGCTGACGGGGCTCGCGAGTTGGCTCTCGGAGTGCCTTTTGGTGTAGCTTTTGCTGGCAGCTTGGGTGTGGATGTGGCTGAGGGAGTAGGAAGAACCGATTGACTCTGAAAAAAGACGTTTAGTAGATATCTCGAAACATCCAGAGGTCAACCGGATCCCTGCAGTTAGAAAATTTTTCGCGATCCCCCTTTCCTATTCCAAAAAGACCCCTTTTGATATTTTTTTGTAATCTGCTTGACCACTTGAGTATTTTGAACATTATTGCGGTTTACATGAGGGTCCTCCATGTTGAATACCCCGTGAGAGCGACCCGCCTGCCGCGGCAGACTTCAGTAGACCACTAGAGAAATCCAAGTATATTCATAGTAACTATATAGCGTAATTGCTTGCGCTTTGGAAAGCAAGGGATTCTTTTAAATGGTGTGAATAAAGTTGGTACCTTTGGCTCGTCTACCCTACTCTCGTCTCCACGATAATGACTCCTACCGGAGTTACAACAGATTTGCGTGCGACTCCCCTCAGTTTATCAACATAGGGGTGTTTTCCACTGTCTGCGCGACTCCCCCTGCCAATCTCTGATATGACAGAATTAAACTGGCTAAGACAAAGAAAGAAGGCAAATCCTTACTCTGAGAGAGCGCCTAATTGGTGTGGCTTCTGCCACAGACGGCGTCTTTGTGGTCGGAGTTTTAGCGGCACGACTACGACGAGGTGTCTGCCCCTCGGCTGGCACGTCCGGGATGACCAGTTCTCTCGATCTACGCGGCATTTTGCCCTGAAATTACTTCAAACCAAACAAAAAGACAAGATACCTTGGTTGGAGTAGACTCTGGGGGGACTTTGACTGTCGACTGTCGTGAAATGGCGTGACGACCGTCGGTGACGGGACAGAAACGCGGCGTCGGCTCGTTGTCGTTCTTGTCGTTGTTCAGAGCCGTCGTGGAGAAGCTCTTCATTACGTTCGGGGTGGCCATTACTGTGGGCATGATGCGCGGACTTCGTCGAATGATGCTATCGTCGGTCGTTTTCGTGGGTGTCATCTACAATATGCGATTTTTTTTTTTAATTTGATCAAATAGTCTGTTTCTATGGTTTGTTCAGAAAAAAAAATAAGGACTGTGGCGGGACCCCTGGGAGGGCGGGGATTCAAATTTAGCAGTTTTTTTTTTAGATTCTTTTTATCGATGTACAGCCTTCATTTTCGTTGTTTTTTGTTTGCTTCCGGTAAAGGCTGCTATTAGACACGTTTTATAAAGAAAAAGAACGAAAGAGAACGCGAAAACAAATTGCTAGACTGAAAACCAAAATATTAACTCTATCTGAAATCCCGCGCGTCTAGAGTACCTTTCAAATCGAGTTAATTTTTCGCTCTTTTTGGTTTTCAGTCTAGCAGCTTGTTTTTGGGTTCTCTTCCGTCCCATTTATTTCTAAAGCGTGTCTATTAGCAGCCTTTACCGGAAGCAAACGAGATCTCCGGAAAACAAAGAGAATGTAAGAATCAAAAAAAACAACGAAAATGAAGGCTGTACATTGATAAAAAGAAATCTCAGAAAATTGCTAAGTTTGAATTCTCGCCCTCCCAGGAGTCCCGCAACGTAAAAATTTCGGGACACTGTAGTCCTTTTTTTTTTTTTTGAACAAACCATAACGAAGAGCGACACCTGAATTTCAATTGAACGCTTGCCGCTTTTTCCTTTCGGCAAGGTTTGCAATGACAGATGGACGCTGTTGCGCTTTAGAGTAAGAGAGATCAGCCGTCTGCAAAATAATAGTGGGATCGAACCCAAGTTGCTACGATTCGTAGTCCAGCGCATTAACCGCGGGGCTATGACGTGCGGCAGCACCCCTGCGATATCGGCTACACACAAACGAACAATCAGATAGTAAGGGGTCGGGAAAATAAGCTCGGAAACTCACCAAACCCGTTTGATTCTCCTTCTCGGCCTCCAGCTGTTGCGTTCTTGGAACGGCTCCTGTGCTCTGCGAGCGCTTCTTCAGGCTCACGCCCAGACTGGCTCGTTTCTTTTCCAACGTCTGCTGATGATCCCACCACTTGGCCGCGTTCAACGGGTTCGTCTCGAACCTAAATTTTAGGGTCAATTTGGTAAACATCCGCAATCCGAACCATTTCTGATAGAATGGCCTCAAAATCTGCTCCCAGTTCCTCGGGAAGCCCTTCTCGAACAGGTCGATCATCGAGTCCGGAATGCCATATTTCTTCTGCTCCACGCGGGCAATGTTGTCGACGAGGCGGTACTTGCTGCCGCTCAGCGACGTTAGCAGCTTGCCGTTTTCTGCGGCGCTCTATGATTATTTTTAGGTCCTTTGGAATAAAATAGGAATACCTTGATTTGTGAGGATCCCCAATTGTCCATCTTCGATCCGGTCGCATCGTTATCACGATATCCCTCCACCACGACCCCGAAACTCTTGTCGACGAACTGAAAATGGGATTTGTAAAGGAAAAAGGTTAGGATTTTACTTTGAATGTCCAATATCGAAGCTCGACGACGTCATCCTTCTTCGCGCGTCCTTTCTTTGCCGACATTTGCTGAAAAAAAGAGAATAAGTGTTCGAACAGATGGTCTAGAAGAAGAAAAGAGGCCGAAGAATCGCCAAAAAATCCCTTTGTGGTTTAAAAAGTCACGTAGCACGGCTGTTTTCTCATCGATCACTTCGATTTTATGGCCAGGTTTGCCAATTGTTTCAGTATTCTGGGCAATAGAAGCGAGGGGCGATTAGGCACAGAGAGCCGCAGCTTTTGAAACAGCTGGCTTGGCGCCGTTCATCATCACTGCGTACCGCGGCTATTTTCACAGCGACGAAGAACGAATTTATAAAGGAAAGGGTGTTTTATTACAGGAAGAGAAGCATTGACTTCGATAAATGACAATGTTTAGACCCAGAAGAGTGCTGGGGACACAAGTTTTATTTAAGGATAGGGGGCAAAAGACGGTAAGGGTGATTTTGGCCAATCAACCATGCAGACGTCCACACCTTTTTAGATCACGGGAAACTTTTTATGATATTTTTGTGAGAACCAGTCACTAGAAGCAAGATTGGGGCAATAGACAAGCATAGAACACAGGAAAAATGAAAAATGAAGAAATAAATCAACTGTGGAGTGAATAAGCGCTTTCAGACAAGTTTTCCCTAGTTTTTGATGCTGGGTTGCTTTCAAGGGTTTCAGAACGTGAAATGAGGATATTACTGGATGCCAGACAGAGGGAGACAAAGAGAAAGAATGCGAAGTAGTCGGAAAGCCTGGAAAACGAGGTTATAGACCTACAAACTACAGCTTCCAAATTAAAGACATCGATTTGAATTCCCACGGTCCAACGATTAAGGTTCCTGAAACGGAGAGTGACTAGAATTCGGTTTACTGTATGTACTCTTTGAACAAACCATATCGTCTGTGACATAATTAAAGTCCAGTCCCGTGGAAGCTACTGTCAGAAGTTTTAGGTAAAATCGATATTTTCGCTACTATTTTCACCAAGATTCCCTCATTTCTGTGACACACTCTAATTCGTCCTGCAATGTTTATTCTGCTATATACTTGCAGCTTGGACCAGACGTATGCGCGCTCCAACTCTACAGCCCCGAAATGACGGGTCCAGCCCGCCCTCAGCCTATTTTGAAATCTCTCCCTGTTAAATTTCTTCTCTTCCTTCAACCTCTGTAATGCGTAAAAACCAGTAAAAGATTTCCAGACTCAACCATGGATCCGGAGCAGAGAGCCCGGGCACAGGAACTAGAGAGGAAGAAACAGGTAATTCAAATTCTAAACTTTTCTCGATTGTTATCGATTTTTGAAACCTATAAGTTTCTCGATTTGGAGAGAAACAATGTAGACCATTATTTTATACCCACGATGCACACATTTTCTTAGAAATTGGCCGAGATGAGAGCCCGTAAGGCAGAGGCCGAACAGAATCGCCGGAACAACTTTCTCGGACCGGTTCCGAATGGCAACGGTAAGTCCGATGAGACAAACAAACCGAGAAACAGAGAAACAGAGACAAGATATACAGAGAGACAGAGACAAATGCTCACCCATTTTTAAGCACGACGAGAGACGCAGACAAGGGAAGAACTAGAAGAGTCTTTGCGTGGAGATATCGGGGACCTGTCGAGAAGGTCGCCGAGGGCCAACGGTGTAGAAAATGTAGGTTTTTATTCAGACTCTTTCAGTGCCCTCCGCCAGAAATAGGCGCTAAAATTTGTATGGAATTAGCTGACCTCTTGTCACGAAAATCAATCATCATAGTCATTTCATTTTTAGACCCGACCGACATCCTCTTCGGCAGCAGACACCGCGATGAGCTCTGAAGTCGTTGGCTCCCGGAATCTTAGTCTCGAGCTGACCAAGGTCTCCTCGATTATCGTGCCGGTCAAGGACATGGTATTTTTCGCTTATTCCTTCTCCCCAACCCTCGTCCTTTAGGTCCAATACTCGAAATCCATCCAGACAGACGAGGACCGCGTGCCAGATCGTGAATTCTCGCTGGGGAGCCAAGAGTTTGACTTTGACGACGACATGGGCATGGACACCTTCCGCGGAAGGACACACAGTCACGAGCTGGAGAGCCCTCTGACTGACGATTTCGCCCAGCTGCTCCCCAACTATTTCCGGGCTCGTGGCGTGGCGGAGACCCAGGAGCCCGCAGTCGAGGAGAAGAAGCTGGAGCCACCGAGGGAGTTCAGCGAGGAGGAGAAGAACCAGATTGTTGGCAGGACCGATTTCCAGCATTTCTTCCACACCGCCTCGAAAAACATGGAGAGGATGTTGTCCGGAGTCCAGGACAAGTATCTCGTGGACTACTCGCTGGACACGACGATGTATCAAGCCCAGAATGACGAACTTTTGACCTTGTTCTTTGTTTATAAGGAGCCTCAATGGACAGAAAATAGGTAGGGGTTTGGTCTTACTTCAACTTCTAGTCTATTGCACCGTATCCGTACCACAGTCTCCCCCACTACCAATATTTCAGGTCAGTAGTCGGAATCAGCTGTGGCAGACTCCACAAGGAGTTTGTGGTTGTGGCCTACGATGCGGATCCCGAGCAGCCACAGAAGGCGCCCGGTCTCGTCTGTGTCTGGAACACACACAGCAAGATGGAGTCTCCTGAGTATGTTCCCATCATTTTTTTCGTTTCAAAGGCATCTTCAGATACATGTACCATAGCAATTCGCGCCTAACCTCTGTCACTTTCGCCTACTTCCATCAGCACCTGATCCTGGCCGGCTGCTATTCGGGACAGATCGTAGTCTGGGACTATAGGATTGTCACGAAAAAGACCCCGGTCAATAAGGTAAGAGAACTGTGCTTTGATTATAGTAGTTTCTTTTCAGAGCCCTCTGACGAGTCATACCCATACCCAGCCCATCTTCAATCTCAACGTAGTAGGAACTCGCAACTCTCATGGAGTGGTCAGTCTTTCTGTACTTTGTCCCTGTCTCTCAGTGACTCTGTCTCTCTGTCTCTCTGTTACACTTTCTCTCTGACAGTAAAATCGTTTAGTGCTCTGTCAGCTCCGAAGGCAAGGTCTGTTTCTGGAACATCGAGAACCTGGCCCAGCCGTCCTTGAGCAAGGATCTACACACCGTCACGACAAGACCCGTGAGTTTTTCCTAGTTATTTTCGAAGAATAGCCTCATTTCAGGTTCCAACCCTCTCCGTCTCTTTCTCTTCCGACGATCCGGATATCTTTATGGTCGGTTCCGAAGACGGGAAAGTCTACATGTTCAACAAGAACAGTGTGGGAGGACATGCTATCCAGGCCACTAGGGAATTCGGAGGTTTGTAGACTCTTTACTACTACTGAAGGTACGCTAATTTAGGACATCAAGGTCCAGTTCTGGCCGTCCACGCACATCTGGCCCCGGGAGCCGTCGACTTTAGTCATCTCTTCCTCACAGCGAGCAGCGACTGGAGCATCAAGCTTTGGAGCAGCAAGGACCCAATGCTGAGCATCAGCTTCGAGAGTCACGAAGACGTCGTCGTCGACGTCAAATGGAGCCCAGTGCATCCGGCCGTCTTTGCCTCCATCGACTTCAGGGGATTGGTATGTTCCTACCCCAAATTCATTTTCATGAGAACTTTATTTCAGCTCCTGCTATGGAATCTGAACGAGACGATTGAGAATCCCGTCCTCACACTCGATGTCACGAAGGGGGACGCGACGCTGAAGAAATTGGCTTGGTCTGAAGACGGTACGTTTGTTTTTCCTCATGTTTTTATGCTATTACAATGGTAACAGTTGGGCTGAATGAGGCGAGATAATGCATATTCAATGACCGGGAGGGGAGTGTAATGTAATCTCTCTCTTCCCTTCTGTGGCCCTCTGTTCGAAGGGATGGGGGAGCAGTTGTGAATCAGACAGAGGGACAGAGATATAGAGAGACAGAGAGTCAGAAAGTCAGACAAGGCAGAAGGACAGAGAAAGAGAGTCAGTGAGAAAGAGAAACGGAGAAGCCTTTTTATTTTTTTTTCTGGTCAAAAAAAAACCAAATTATAACCTGTTTCTACAGCTTTAAAAAACACTAATGCTTCCTGTTCCTGTAAAAAAAAAACGCCTGTAACAGTCTGCCCAACTAGTCAACAATTATCCTCTCATTGTCTCTCGCCACTCTGGGCAAACAGTACTTGCCGTAGAATCAATATCTACGTGATGGACAAACACGGCTCACAAATCCTCTACTAGCAATTTTCAGGACGTAAACTCTGCGTGGGGGACAGCAAGGGAGAACTCTACGTCTACGATACCCACGAGAATCTCTACTCCGTCCAGAACAAGGAATTCACTCACTTTGCAAGGTATGTCTATCTCTGGGAAGTTTGGTGCGCCTTTTGCCCGCATGGCTCAGTCGGTTAGAGCCCCTACTACAGGGAGCTCATTCGATTCCCGGGTTGGTAAAATTGATTTTTAGGGTTCTGGCCGAGGTTAAGAAGCAGGCTGAGGAGGACGAGACCCAAGAACAGTACACACTCATGGCTCCGAACAAGGGAACGCAGTCGAATGTAGCCGCGTTGGCAGGCGGAGGAGCTCTTTCGGCAAAGAAGAACTAAACTTTTCGGCTATTCATTTCCATTATTTCGCTCATCTTTTTTTCGATCCAGCTATCTATGCTCTTTTCTCCAGCTCCCAAAATGCATAAATAGGTATTTATTGAAGTCTGCAGACAGTTTTGAGATCCAAGAACAGGCAATGGGGGCTTATTCGTTCAGAAAACGCACAGCGTTCATACTTTCGAGGGCTGCTGGCATGTACTAACACGTAGAAAATAACGAGAAATTGGATCGGGGGAAAGATTGGGCTGAGCCGGAGTAATAGTGAGAGAAGATCATAGAAATAACAATTAGTGACCGGTGGACACCTCGACGGATTTCATCTGTTCTGTGACTTCGTCAGTGGCGATGTCACTGGAGGAAGAGGAAGGCTGTGAGCCGGTGGAGCCATTGGTTCCGGCGTAGTCCTCGAAGTCGCCGAGCATTGCCTGATAGAGTGGGTCTCTCTCTATCTCTGTCTCTGTACTCACCTTCAGCCCAAGAATCTCTCCCCGGACAACTAGGAGCTGCGGTAGACTGCGGAAATCTTCCAGGACTTCATAGTTCCGACAGCCGTGAACGATGACCTTCTTCAGGGCCTTATGAGCGGCCAGCTCGACGACTGTTCCACGGTTGATCTTTTCCAGATCGAGTTCGCGGAGGTAGATGAACTGAAAGTGGAAGGTTAGTTTTGTCTCTGTCTCTCTCTATATCTCTATATGTCTATGTCTCTGTCTTTCTGTCTCTATGTGTTTATTTCTATCGTCCCTCTTTCTCTCTGTCTCTTTGTTTCCCTGTCTCCCTGTTCCTCTAACCTGAAGTTTCGGCATATTCCTGGCCATGTAGCTGAAGAGCGTGTCCGGTAAGAAGGGGTAGTCGACCGGCTTATCCACCAAACACACTCTCTCGACTCTCTGCTCAAACTTGTTTAAGATGGCCATCAACGGAGCCTGAAAATGGTCAGGATATCGATGTCGTCATCAGACTGAGTCCCTCTCCCAGGGGAAATTACCCACTGAGGACATCAAATCTGAGTTGGAGGGACCAGGAAGAGTATCTCTTAACTGTGGTGACCCTCACTGCGCTTTTTGCTCCGTATAATTTCCCCTGGGGCGCGTACACGCCCACAAAACAATCGTATTATCTGGACAAAAAATCTTGCTGAAGTGATTAATGGGCCGTGTCACCCAAGGTTTCAGAGACCAGAGCAAGAGAGGGTGATGTTATTTTTGGAGAGCTTGATCTTGAACAGTCTAAAAACAGACAGGGGTGACTATAAAGTGTCGACTAAATGAAGACTATGGGTCGAGAGTCGAGAAAACAGATACCGTGTGCAGCAATCTAAAGGATAAGTCAGTCGAGAGTAAGAGAGTTCCATGACTCTCTATGATCTCTTAGAGCTCTGGCTATGTGTCAAGCCCAGAGAGACAGCAAGTCTGGTTCAGACGGTTTGAGAGCCAGGACCTGTTCGAGAGGTCAAACTGCCTGAAGAGTATCTCTAAACTAACTGAACAATGCCCTAGCATTTGGTATCTCTCTTTTGGGAGTCGATGCAACCAATCATGCCCTTCCCGACCCCCTAGAGAAATCAGATCTTGAGGGTGTGAATGAATCGACACAACCTATCTTAGCTCCCAGTGATACAGTACCCTCAAAGGGTTGAACATAGCTACGTGTTTACCATGAGAGCTTCCCAAATTGGGACAAATTGTTAGCCTAGTGGTACCAAATAGACCTCTTTTATGAATAGAGCTTTTGTTTGAGAACTTCGAGGAAGTGTCTGATTCAAAATTTGATTCATGGACAGAGAGACAGTGACAAAACCCACCTCATGTTCCTCAAAATGACAGCTACAACAGTAGATGTAGGCGACCTGCCGGTTCCAAAAGATTGGACCATCGAAGCTAATATTGACTGTCATTTTCTCATGACCAGAGCAGTGGTTCTTGCGGAAGATGACATAGACCCAGACGGGCTTCGTTTCATATCGGGTAGCATCCATGGCCAAGTGGCGCCAAGTCTTGTTCACGCGTTCGAGCCTGGAATCAGTTTTTTTAGCTTACAGTGATCGGAAGAGGACGAAAGAAAAACGCAATAGCTTGGATCCCGGGACCCGGATAACTGAATTAGGACACAACCAGAACCCTCCCTCTCTGGCACTCAGGGTCTAGGAGACCAATTGGTTTCCAAAGCACAATGAGAGCTTTTTATAGGGTGTAGGGTTACGGTATGAGATACTGACAGACAGAGAGACAGAATGGCATAGAGACAGGGACAGAGGGACAGAGAGACAGAACGACAGAGAGAGTCTTTAACTTCCAAATAGCCGAAAGTTTCGAATTTTAGTGGTTGTACCCTCACAAACAGCTGCTCTCTTTTCTCTCCCGATGCCCTCAAAAAAGTTATGTCGAACTTCCTGCTTCCAGAGAAACTACCACAAAAAGGCTATGAGAAAAAGAATTGTCTGGGAAAACAAAGGAACTTCTCCAAACAAGAAGGAAGGGGCGTGGATGCCTTCAAGAGGCCTGGGCGGGATTCCCTGTGACGAAGACAAAGTATAACAAGAGTGCGAAAAGGGGGCTTAAAAAGGAGGAACCGAAAAATTTTGAATAATGATAGAGGAAGAGGGAACGGGGAGGATCTTTGGAATAAGTTTTCCAGAGACAGAGAGTACGAGAGAGGCTGCGATCATCGTCAGAGTCAGTCAGTCATCCACCCCCTCCTCTCTCTCTCTTTAAAAACGACGCCCCATAATTTATGCCGGAATGTCTGGTCGTATACAAGCGCAATATGGGAGGGAGAGAGACAGAGACAGGAAACATATACTGAAACAAAGTTATAATTCTCGTTATCCGCATGGGGGAAAGAGAACCCGGAAGAGGGAAGCTCGATGAGATTGTTAGGCGGAACTGGAAAGGTCCCTGTCTCTCTGTTTCTCTCTCTCCCTGTCTCCAGAACCGCTAGTAGTCAGGAGGACATTTCGTAGTCAGTGGCGTTTCTTAGTCAGTGGTCTTGCCCCTCCCTTTTATGTATTGACTCCATTTTTGGCAACCTCCATTGCTAAGCGCCTAGAAAAGGCGGCGAGATTTCCGTAGTCCTCTCGGAGACACCCAGGGGAAATCTTTTGGAGAAAGAGATATGGCTCGGAATGGTTATCTCGGCAGCGAGGGTGGAAGTTCTTTGACTGCGATTTGGATCGGAAGGCAGGAAACTTCCGGAGCTTTACGAAGAGTGGATCGAGTTGGCGTGTCAAAAGCAATTGTAGATACAGAAAACAGGAAAAGAAGGATCTTTCAGAGAAAACTGAATACACAACGAGGGTCCCAAGACCTATTGGCTCGCAACAGCTGTTGCCAATTTAATGCATTCGACGCCTTGAGGTGCCGAAATCGGGAGGAGGGTGGGTTCGAGTGCAGTGTTGACACGTTTTTGCATAAGTGGCTCCCATTTGAAACATGAGCGGGGAGCCATCTGAGAAAGGGAGACGGAAATAGAAATAGAGTAGTGGGACCTGAGGGGAAGTTGAGGAAATGGATAGAGAGATAAAGAGACAGAGAGAAATTTTGTGTTGTATAGTTGCTAGACATCTAGGATTAGCAAGCAGTGAAGAAGAGGAGTGGCCAAAAAAGTTTCATAAACAATGTACCCCAAAGAGAGGACATTGCGACCACTTTTTTCCTCTCCTCAAACCGCTAGAAATAGGACCCAGACACAAAATGATGTTGAGATGTAATGAAAAATTGAGCAAGGAAGTCGATTAGTGTAGTAAGGACGACAGCCTTCCGCGTCTTTCGACCCTCGCTCTCTTCGACTGACTTACGCCTCAGTGCACAAAACAACAATGCGAGAGAGAACTGGTGTACTCCGATTGTAATTGGAAAGAGTGTTTTGGAAGAGACTTTCTTTCTCTCTGTCCCTCGATATGCTGTCTCTTAGACCCTCAGTCTCTCAGTCTTTTTATAACGCTATCTCTCGGTTCTGAGAATTTAGTAGAACTTGGGCCAGCAGAAAAAAGACGACTCACCGTGTCCTATCGTAGAGACTGAGCTGTTCCAAGACCCTGAGAGCAGCTTTTCTTGGCAGATGCACAAGGGGGTCCCTAGTCGGCTGCTGCTCGAGGCTGCTCTGGCTGTCGACTTGGTCCAAAGACTCCTCTCGGCCCTCCGCCTTCCTCAGCACTCTTTCGGCTATCGAGCCCTGCATTTACTCTCGACTCTCTGTCTCCCTCAACCAAAAATGTGTATGTGCTCGGCACTCTCTTCTCCTTTTCTTTAGAGAGGCAGTGTTGAAAACGACTACACTCTTTCTGATTGGCTTTTGATCCTGAAAAAGCTAGTTTTTTTGACAAAATGGAAAGAAGAAAAAAGTGGTCATTTAATAAGAAGTATTCATAGAGCCCCCATCGTTTAGAAACATTTTCTTGTTCTTCTATGAAATATGCAAAAAATTTTCAATCACACATGTTACAAGTTTTTGAAGGTAATTACTATTACCAAAAAGTAGTTGTGTACCGAAATACAGTATCTCTACTATCTAAAGCGCGATGGTTTCTGTGGCAGACTCTGTTCAAATGTTTGTTTTTGTCCGTGGCCACGAAAAAGAAGCAAGCAAATTATGTTGTCCAAACTTTGTGTCGTTCAGAAACAGTTATTGCCTAAATTGGGTGGCAAGTCAACTTTGGGTGCGCTCTAGAACTTGGCTTTTGTTCCAAAGCCACTGGGAGTTTTGTGTTATTACAAAGCTGTTAATGCAAACTGAACGCAAAAGGACGGCTCCTCTGTTAACTAGTAGTATCAGTGTCATTAACGTAAGGGAATTGCTTGTCCATAAGATTCTACCTTTACAATTTCATAAGGTGCCTGTTACACAGCTCAACACTAATCTGGAATAGCTCTTCACCAGATATCTGTGGATTTTCTGTCAAGTGTTATCCTAGATTAGAGTTGACAAGACACGTAGAAGAGAGTCAAACGCTACAAGTTACAAAACGAGCACTGAATCGCTTCGACCGGAGCGTAAGCCACTGGTATCTTGTCGAGCCGGGCTGGTTGACAGGGTGACAGAGAATAAGTGTAAGAGTGGCATTCGATCGCTGATAACTCTAACAGTTCCAGGAATCTGAGAGCTACGATTTGACGAAATAGTGGGATAAAACTGAGTCGTCACACAGAATCTGAAAGAAAATACATCAAGAATCTAGTACTACTGAGGACTGGGAATCAGAAAACACGTAAAAACCTCTTGTCCCTTGAGGACAGCCATTCAAAAAAGTAATCTTGTCCTACTACTCATCGGCCGAGAAGAGTTCTTACAAGTCCAGAAGAAAACTTTGAAAGTGCAAACGGCTACTAATTGCAGGGCCTAGATTACGGAAGAAGAGCCCGGTAACGAGATCGTAAACGTTTAACAGCTATTACGGGCGAGAGAGGGTCGGGGTGCTGGAAGTTTTTCGGTGGAAGCTCATCCTCAAGGCCGTGGGAATGTATGTAACTTGAGCAGAAGATGGGAGACGATAATATTGGGGAGGAGGAAGTGTAGGACTATTATTTCCGCTACTTTCTTGGAGGAGAATTAGGGACAGAGACAGGATCTGAAGACAAGTTAGCGAGAAGATTGGCCCTCATCCTAAGCCGCCCAATTCATATTTTATGCGCCTGATCGAACTCGAATGTAGTCAGTAAATCTCGGCAGCTAATAGAGTGGGGGCTTTCTTGAAAATAATGGCTCCAGAGACCTAAAGAGAGGGTACTGCACTGATTTTTATTGTATGTCGCAGTCCTCATGCTTAATTTCGAGAGGACACGCGATGACGAAAAGGAAAGTTGAAAGGACATGAAAGGGTAAGTGAGCTGGGCACAGGGAACAGAGAGTCCCGAAGAGCTTCAGGTTGATTAAGAGCCCTCTTCAAACGAGTTCCGTGGTCTTAACCTCCGAGCCAAAACCATTCATTTGTCTCTTGCAGCGCAACATTGCAGTACAGGCAGCAGTCAAACCTGGTATAAGAAATGAAAGAAAGACAAAATTGGGGTCAGAATCATAAGTCCTCTAAGAGCCTAGTTGGGCAAAAGCTTCGACACCTGTGGGAATTCAAAATTCAATTAAAATATTCCGGAAGCTTCTTCCTAACACTAATTTGAACCGCCTGTCAACGGTCTCGTCTTCAAAATCAGAGTTTCGGTTTTACTGAAGACGGAGCGAATGTCCTCATTCAGCAATACAGTAGATCAAGCTCATTTGCAAAAATTGGCTTAGTTTGTCGGTGTAAACAGACGAGAGAGACGGAGACACAGAGTGACAAAGAGACAGAGAGTTATAGGGATGGAGAGATAGAGACAGAGAGATAGAAAAATAGACAGGAAGACAGAGGGGCAGATACTTTCATTCTCACTACTAGAAAACTCTGAAGAACGGAGAGCCTTGCCAATTAGCAGGCAGTGTCATAGCTTAAAATGGAAGAGTGAGAGGTTCTCCTTCTTTCTCTCCCTTTCCCTCGCTAAAAGAAGGAAATGAGCAGTCGGAGAAAGGACAGCGTTCGTGCAACGAAACTAATGCCAGTGAGGCGTCCCTGTGTCTCGTGGAAGAATTCAATTTCAAAAAGTGGAGGCCAGGAGAGAAGGAGAGACCTGTTTTCATATGCAAGTCGTATTCGAACAAAAAACGAGCAGGAGAGAGGCATCATGCATAAATGGCCTTGACTGACTGGAGAGGGGAGTCTGATTCTGGAGAGCGGACAAGGAGACAATGACAGTGAGCTCAGTTGACAAGGAAAAGGACTAGTAGAAAGCGGAGTACCATGCTACAGAGAGAGAGAGAGAGAGAGAGAGAGAGAGAGAGAGAGAGAGAGAGAGAGGCAGTCTCTGTCTGTCTGTGTCTCTGAAACAATTTGATTTCACTATCCTTGGAGCCTTCTGTATTCGAATCGGTCAGGACAGTGAGAATAGAATACCACCTGTCGGACCCTACTTTTCTGTGTAGTAGAGTGATACGGTACAGGATATATTAAAAATTCAATGCGACGGAGTGCACACGTACGCGATGACGTTTATCCAAGCTATTTCTTTTCCTCATATCGGAATCTTCATTTCCTTCTCGGAGTAATCTGTGATATTCGCGCATGCTTTAATCAGCCCACATTTTCATGAAGATTCTGTTGAAAGTTGGATGTTCAAGCTTTTTTGTACTGGAAATGAATCTGTCTCTCTGTCTTTTTCAATGTCTAGCCTCTTCCCTGTGCGATCTCTATTCAGAGAAGTATCCTAGCTGTTTACGGTCTTATTTTTCAATCCCCAAAGAATTCCAGATTCCCTCGTGCTTTATCTTTCTGGATCCATCACGTCAGCAGCATCACTTTTCACAAAAAAAGGTATCCTCCTAATCCAAAGATCTTCACTTTACATAGGTGCTTCCGATGCTGGACTACTTCCAATTGACCTTCAATCTCCTGGCCTCTGTGCTAAACATTGCTGCGGTGCCAGTGATTGCCCTGATTCAGACTCCTCGACTCGGAAGTTACAAATATTTCATTTTGATCTACACTATCAGTGCCGCGGTTTATACGATGAGTCAGGCTTTGACTCTTGGGGTAAGTATAGAGAAACAAAGACGTATATTGTTCTCGAGTATGTACTCCAAAAAATGACAGATAACTTTTTTTTAGTCTTGGCATGTTCCCCCAAATGGCTACCTCTACTTTTGTTCGGCCACGTTCCTACCCAGATGGGGACAGGTCCTCTGTATTTATGTCTTCATCGGAACCTTTTGCATCAACATGGCCATTATTTGCTGGTGTTTCGCCTACAGACTGACGGTCATCAGTGGGTGAGAACCAACTTATAAAGTTAGTGCAAAAACCTCATTCAGACACCAGTTCGCAAAGTACAAACTGCGACTTTTCTTTGCAAGTCTGGTTACGGTAGTTTTGTGGTCAATCTGTATGATGACTACAGTGACCATCTATCCTTTCAAGGAGACGGACGATTTTTACAGGGAGCTACTATGGAACCTGACTCACAAAGATCTAGCCATTCAGGGTTACATAGGAGCTCCGTTTTCAGTAAGAGACAAAGAGACAAAGAGATCGAGAGACAGAGGGACAAAGAGAAAGAGAGGCCGAGAGTCAGAGAGACAGGGAGATAGTCCTGATTTCAGATGGACGGATCTCCAAACTATCCACTGTACGGCTGCCTTGCCACTTTCGCAATCTACACCTCCCTAACAGTATCATTCATACTGTACTGCTGGTTGAAAATCCGAAGGAAGCTCCATGAAATCAAGGAGACCCGCTACACTGCACATCTGATCCACTACCGCATCTACATCCTTCTCACTATCCAGACACTGTTCCCATTGGTATTCAACGCCGTGCCGGCTGTTTGTGCCTTTATGCTCAGCATGTTTCACATCCCGTGGCAAGATTTGATCCAGATCTGTGGGAGCTTCATCTCAGTGGCGCAGATTGTGGATCCGATCAGTACTGTTATACTCATAACAGAGTACAGAGAGGCGATCCTTCAGGTGAGTAACGACTGTTATCTCTGTCTCCCTGTCTCTCTGTCTCATCTGGCTATCTTTCCCTCTGTCTCTCTCACATCGAATTCTTTTCCAGTGGATTGGCAAGCGTCCCACCCAAATTGACGACTTCGCCAGTGGGAACGACCATAACGGTAGCAAGTAGTCATATTTATTAATGTACTCGTGAACGGTCATGTTTTTCTTATTAAATAGTCGCACTGGAGACACTGATACTGCTCACATTTTTCTCCATCGCCTCGTCTTTCGGCTGCTCGAAATGGACAGCCTTTTTGTGATTGAAATAATATTTGTGGACCCGGGAGAGGAAGTAGGACAATGTGATTATGCCGAGGATCAAAATGGTTAGAACTGAGGTGGTTATGGTGAGAGTCAGGTGACTGAGACAGACAGCGTAACCGGGAGGAATTCGAGTTGAGGCCTCGGTTTCGGACATTAGGTCGAGGGAGCTGGGAACGGATTCGTCCTTGAGGAGAGAAGAGTTCATGCTGTCCATCATACTGATGGAGGCGGCCACTTCGACAGTTCCGGACTCTGGAACAGCGTCTCTCTGTCTCTGTTTCTCTTCCTCTAACATTATCTGTCTCTTTTTCTCTCTGTCTTTCTGTCCTTCGGTCTCTCTGACTCGCTGTCTATCGGTCTGTCTCTCACCCGGCATCATCTTCATGGTGCTTCTTCTCTTCCTCTTCAGCACTCTCTTCATCAGATCCGATCCTTCTCTATCACATACAGGTGGAGTCATCTCCTGGCACTCGTTCATGGTCTTTGAACACATCTGAAAGCCCATTACTCCAAAGATAAGTCTCATACCTCGACGACGCATTCGTAGTTCAAAATATTGGTGTCACTAAACTTGTAGCCGTAGGTTTCCGCGATGGCGGTATTAGCCTCTTGATTATAGGTCAAATCGGGCTGGATCGAAGGGTCCACGGCACAACCATCGACGTCGAGAAGATCGAATTGGAAGCCGCGACCATCAGTCACGCGACAAGAATGGACTAGGAAGCCTTTGCCGGGAGCATCGCATTTCCAGATATGGTAGATTTTCTCTCCAATCTTTCCTTCCCTGCAAATGGTTTAGTTCGGGAGAGACAGAGAGACAGAAACAGAGACAACGAAAACACTTACACAACAAGTGGTCCCTCGGGTGACCCACTCCGAATATCATAGGTACAGGAAGGAGGAGCCATGGGGTTCAGAAGCTCCGTCGTTCCAAGGGATCCGATCTCTATAAACCATTATTGCATCACATTACCAAAACCCACGAATCGAATTGGTCAACGTCTTCTGGTTTCTGAAGAAGCAGATACATCTGTAGGCGCGGTCAGCCTTGGTCACAAAGGTTCCATGGAAAGAGACGACGATTGTGACGGAGAACATTAGACCCTCCAGCTTTCCTGTGACTCTGTGCCTCTGCATGGTACAGGCTCCGCTCTGGACTTCCATGGACATTCTAAAAAGTTCTCTAGTCTCTGTCTTTCAGCCTCTGTCTCTCTGCTTCTCTGTCGCTCTGTCTAACCTGCTCATGTTCCTGTTATCTACAAAGGCCTTAGAACAACGATCATCGTCGGACAGGCCCTGAAAACAGAATATATCCAGTTACAACATTCGTACGTACCTGTACATAGACTCTTCCAGTAAAAGGCTTCTTGGTTTTGAAGGTAAGCCCGACCAGGCTATCCTCGCAATCGACCATGGGCTCTCCGACAATCTCATTGTCAATGGCAAAATCAGCCACTGTGAAAGGGAGAAGAACGAGGAGGAGGTACCCAGGGAGCATGGCTGGAACAGAAAAATGACAAAGAACCGGAAAAGACTGACAATAGAGAGGGCTAAGTGACAGCCGAATGGCTATCATTTATGCCATCTCTTGTTGTTTCCTCTGCTCCCGCCCAGATATCATCGGGTTCTTGGGACGATGGGCCGGTGATTTACGCGCTAATAATGACCTTCGTGAGGACACAGGTTTACTGGGACAGAAAAAGAAACAGGGAGAAAGAGAGACAGTCAAGCGAATCATAGGTGTTGCCCCCATATGATTTCAGAGTTTCAATCACCAGTCTCATTATACATAGTTCAGTCGAAACGCTGTGTAGTTCCTGTCCGGAATATAGTTTGCCGGTATCTTTCGAGTATCAGCCATACTTTTGGGGCCTGGATGTATTGGCACTGGCCACACTTCTCATCAAGGTGTTTGCTACTTATGCAATCGTTTGGGGATCTACATCTCCTATAAAAACCTACGGATGGTATCTTCTGCTACATCCGATTGCTGCACTGTTTTCCAATGTTCTGGTAGGAAATAAAGAGACAGAGAGACAAAGAAAGAGACAGACGCAGAGAAAGACAGTGGACAGGGTAGACGTTTCCAAAAGTAGCGTCACTCACCTCGTCGTGGGTCATTTCTAGTAGACGATAAAAGAAGTTCCGCTGGGATGTCAAGTTCAAAACTTCTGGATTGATATCTAAAAGTTTGCAGAAAAGTTTTCAAGTTTCCTAATTGCTTTATGAGTAGTGGCTCCCAGGACCTTCTTCTCTGACCAACTTTATGTTTGGCCAGTAGACAACGGCAGTGACTGTTACAGTGAGAGATTGACTGCAGTCACTCGGACTTGTTTTCAAAAATGTGATGCTCTGCAAATAGGTAGAGTTCGATTAGCAACTGAGCTTATCGTGAGAGGTTCAGCGAACCGGGGTTGCCCATCCCTGCTATAGTGTGTTTCCAACGAATAGCGGCAGTGAGGCAATTCTTTTAAGATTTTTCGAAAACGAAAATTTGGGTCGCATCACGATAAACAGCCAATTTTTGTGAGTCCTGAATTAAAAAATGCTTTTTCGTGTGTTTTCAATTTCCTTCTCGTAATTCAAATCTTTTGGTTTTCCCGTAATTTTGGTGACAAGTAGGTTTTTACATGCCTAGAATACGATAACACTAACAGAAAAGTAAAAATATGCTGGGAAAATGGCGAAAAAATGGAAAATGGGAAAATCTTCGCGTGCAAACGTCGAGCTTCGAGCGTTCAAACTGAGGTAAATCTATTTGAACGCCCGAACAGGACCATCTTTTGAAGCTCCCTGTGTCTTTGTCTATCTCTCTGTCTCTGATATTTTGTCTCACTATCCCTGCCTCTCTGTCTCTCTGTCCCTCTGTCTGTTTGACTGCATACCCTTTCAAATAGTCCCATTTGGGAAACGATGAGCAGAAGGTACTGCGTAGAACCCAGATGTCCAATTGTTTGAAGAGTTAAAACAGCCCTGACCATTCTAGAGGGGTCTTCCGCAAAAATGAAGAGAGAAACTGTACTCGGTGCGCTTTTCTCCACGCCAGAGAGACCGAGAGACCGTTCTTATAGGTTTGTTTGTTTCCCAAGCAACACATTCCGCTTTTTTACTCCCTCCAGATAGCCAGTCACCTTATTTTGGCAGTTGAAGGTCATTGCTGATAAGATTGGAACATTGCCTTTTCTTCTAATGCTACCTCTTCTGCTACTAGCGGCTCTGACAGCAGTACTGGGAAAGTACGAGCCTACATGGGAGTCTTTGGAATCCCGACCACTTCCGACTTGGTACGATGAGGCCAAGTTTGGGATTTTCTGTCATTGGGGAGTTTACTCTGTTCCCGCTTTCAAGTCAGTTTTGTGAGAGAGACGGGGAGTTAAAGAGATATCCTTCAGAAGCGAATGGTTCTGGTGGTACTGGAAGGACCAAAAAGACCCCGCTGTCCTAAAATATGTCGACGACAATTTCGATCCCGGAATTACATATGCTGATTTCGCACACGATTTCACCGCAGAACTCTTTGATCCAGAGGAATTCGTCAATGTGGTCAAGTCTTCTGGTGCAAGGTAACTTTTGAGATTTTTGTTACTAAGAGTTGGCAGATACTTTGTTTTTACCAGCAAACACGTGGAGGGCTTCACTATGTGGCCGAGTAAGTACAGCTGGAATTGGAATTCCGGAGATATAGGTCCGAAGAGGGACATTGTAGGTAGGTTTCATTCAGAGAGACAGCGGAACAAAGAAACAGGGAGACTGGTGGACTGAAAATCAGGAAAATAGAAAGATAGAGCGGACAGAGAAACGTGGACGGAGAGACAGGAACAGAGAGACAGAAAGACAGAGGCAGAGACACAAACAGACATATTGAGAGAGTGAGAGAGAGAGACAGGAAAACAGAGATAGAGAGACAACGAGAAAGGCATTTTCAGGAGAACTGCAAGCCTCTTTCCGAAAAGCCAGCCTTCACTTCGGACTCTATTACTGTCTCTATGAGTGGTTCCACCCATTGTTCTTGAAAGATCAGTCAAATCTAACCAGTCAAGAGTACATCAAAGAAGTGACTTATCCCCAAATGCTCGAGATGGTCAACAAGTACAAGCCGGACATTTTTTGGAGTGACGGTGACTGGATGAGGGATGACAGCTATTGGAAAAGCAAAGAATTCATTGCTTGGCTCTACAATGAAAGGTACTGTCTTTCTATCCATTCCATTCCTGTTTCAGTCCTGTTAAAGAATCCATAGTCATAAATGACCGCTGGGGAAAAGATGACATGGGCAAACACGGAGGGTTTTTGACCTTTCAGGATAAGTATGACCCCGGCCACCTGATTCCCAGAAAGTGGGAGACGTGCTACACGATGGATGGGCAGTCCTGGGGAAATCGACGTAATATGCGGGTACGTATTTTTATATACAGTGCGGTTTAAAATTATAGGGCCACCCAGTTGTTTGTGCATTCTGGCGCGGGTGGCGTTTTGAGGTTTCGGGTGTAGCACCAGCGGGTTTCAGTTTTTAAACCCCCCGGGTAGGTATGCTACAGCAATTCAGACGTTTTTGTAAGGTCAGGCGGGCACTTTTACTAAGAGATTGCAGAAGGCTTGGTGCAAATTATAGGGCCACTAAATAAAACGTTGTTAAAACCCCACGTCACAATTGGGAACATAAAATGCCTATGGGAGTAAGGCCGTTCGTCTTTGATAGTCGCCATGCCTCTTGGTACCTAACTATCCAACGAGGAACGTGCTCAAGTCGACGTTCATCAAGATGTCACGCTCTCCAACAGGAAGATTGCTGAAAAGCTAGGTCGAAGCAGGAACGTGTTCAACAACTACGTAAACAGAATCTATAAAATTGCTCTACGCACTGAACGACCCAGGAGATTGTCACTGCGAGACGAGAGACGAGTCGCCAGACGTATATTCAACGAAGTCATCAATTGTCGTCAGGTCATCACTGAGCTGAATCTTCCGGTCTCCAAGTGAACCGAGCTTCGCTGCATCGCACGTAATCAATCCGAAGCAGAAAAGATGAAGCCGGCTCCTCGATTTTAAGCATGTCATAAAGTGGCCAGGCTCAATTTCTGCAAAGCTAACATGATAACTGATTGGGAAAAGATGTGGTACTTTTGCCTTCTTTTGTATTTTTACCCAACAAGTTGTCTTCCCTATGAAAAGAAGTTCATTTTGCATGGACCGGATGGCTTTGGCTACTATTGCAGAGATCTCAGAAAAGATCCGCGCATGAAGTCCAGGAGAAATTTTGAAGGCGGGTCCGTCACGGTCTGGGGTGCTTTCTGCAACGATGAAGTGGTAGAGATGGAGTTCATTACGAACAGCCAAGCCTATCAACAAATTTTGGATAAGCGCCTCCTGCCCCTCTAACACCAGTCCAGCCAGCAGAATCTACAGTTCATGCAAGACAATGTCCACACCTCCAGAGCGACTCTTGCTTGGCTCAAAGACAAATTGGTGAACACAATGAACTGGCTCACCCTCAGTCCCGTTTGTTTTGGGAAACGTTTGGGAAACGCTAGCCAGTAATGTCTACACAAATGGAAAATAGTATAGCACTGTTGAGAAGCTTCAGCAAGCGATTTACCGCGAATGGAACCGAATCGACCTCAACTTTTTGAACGCTTGTTACGCCGTTGCCGAGTGGGATTTTCGAGTGTATTCAGAGAACTGGTGATATTATCCAGTATTAGAGCTCTTCTGAATCATTTAATGACCTTTTGTTAATTATTTTAACCATTTTTCTCTAGTGACACTATAATTTTGCACAAAGGCTTCTGCAATCCTTTTAATAACAGTGCCCACCTGACCTTAAAAAACCTCAAAACGCCACTCGCGTCAGAATGCGCAAAAAAAACTGGTTGGCCTTACAATTTTGCACCGCATTGTGGTTTTCAAAAGTCTTCAGTTAACCGATGTTGCCACAGCTCACGAGCTGATCTCTCAACTAGCCCGAACAATTTCTTGCGGAGGAAACTTTCTGCTAAATGTTGGACCTGATAAGCATGGCAGAATCCCTCTCATCTTCCAGGAACGTCTGGCTGAAGTGGGAACGTGAGTATAGGTGACAGTGACAGTGACTGACATGCGGCCTAAACCCATAACACAGGTTCGTGAATGCTACTAGCGAAGCCATTTTCTCCAGCCGACCGTGGACTTACCAAAACGATACTGGAAATATTTGGTTAAGCTCTACTCATTATACACAATGCAACAATTTTAGGTACACTTCCAGAAATCGTAACATTTCGGGTGGTACTTCTGATGAGACAATAATCTACGCTTGGATTCTAGACATTACTGGAGACAACATTCCTATTCCCAGAGTCAAAATCAACAAAAATGTGAGTCAAAACTGTACTCCACATACACACTAAACTTGCAGACAATAGTCACCTTCCTCGGCACTGACGTCTCTTACAAACCAAAGGGAATATCTGATATTTTTATAGTGCCGGAGAGCAAGATCCCGTGGGCCCAACTGCCACGCAAAGACGTCATTGTTATCAAAATTGAGTATGCTGGGAACTTTGGGGTAACATAGCATGTTTGAATCATAAAATAGCAATTTTTAGCCGAAAAGAACCCATCGTAGGCGGAAAGAGAAAAAGGAGGTTCTGAGCCAGGCATTATAATAATAAAATTTCAGTTGTTGTGCACTCTGTTTCTCTGTCTCTCTGTTTCCTCTTTCTCTGCCTCTCTGTTTCAAAATGACACTTGCATGGCCCATAAACCTCGCCTTCGCTACAGTCCTCGTCACCCCAGCCCAATCCAAGCATGAAATCTTGTTAAGGACGCCCAGACCGCCTCGCATCGGCTTTTCTTTACCCAGTCTGCCGTCACCGGGCGACCATCCAACAAATGCCACAAAAATCCTCCTCTAATTGATCTCTCGGTCTTCCAGTCATGTATTCTCCACTTTCAGCTGTCTCGTCGATGTCGACTCGATGACCCGCCTACAGGTCGTATACCTCTCTCTCATAATCACTGTATTAGTTTGCATTGCTTCTGGTACTTTTGTCATGTTTCCAGTAAGTTTTATACAGTTTCTTTGGTTTCAAGATGATGGGGAACAGCTGCCAGACAGCTTTAATGTCCGAAAACAGCTATCAAGATGGCGCCTACAAGATCTCCGTAAATTCTCAGAGGGACAGAGAGTTAAAGACAGAGACACAGAGAAACTGAAAAGTTCATTGCTCAAAACAATTTCATAAAGATCACCCTCCATTTCACTCCCCGAATCGCTCATTTTCTTCGGGGTGCCGATCAGTGAAAAACAGGAAGATAATTGAATCATCCGTGTCCCGATGGGGATGTTTGCGGAGATCGATCAAGTCCAATTTTTCAGTTTGGTATAAACTCCTGCTGCAAGCCTGATATTAAATGTCGATGCTATACGAATAGATATGGTAAGAGTTGCTCTCAAAAACGGTAGACTTTTTAGGTTTCAAATGCTGCAATCCGGCTTTGGAGCTGTTCATGGAAATGACTATAAATAATCCTTTTGATATCAAGAAATACCTTAATTTGAGCAAGGAGTGTATTGGAAATGACTTACAGGTAGAGTGACAGAGATAGAGAGAGTCTCTGTTTCAGAAAGCAGCCCAGGCTCTGTTCAAGAAGTCTTTTGAAGTAGTCGTAGCTGATTCAGAGTTTTGTGGGAAGAACTCTTTCCGTGGGGACATGTACTGTAAGATTAGGACCTTCGATGGGAAGGTACGTGTTCTCTCTAGCACTGAAAGTTTTTCCAGGTTGCACAGATCTATGCCACTCCCGTACCCTATTCCATAGACCCCTGCTGTCCGAACAAGCCCCTAAGTATGTATGAAGTACAGGCAATGAGACAGGGAATGGGAGGCTGTTCCATAGACGACATTGTGACAGAAATGTGACCAGGAGATCTCTTCAACATTAATAAGACTAATAAGAATGTTTATAGATCTACGGTCTCGGTAACGGTCACATTTGTGTAGCCTGTGAAAATTTTGGGTACGAGATTCTGCTCTTTTCTTGTCCAGAAGCATACAGCGACGATGAGAAAGAAATAAAGGAGTAGGACGAGCACTACTCTGAAAATGTGTACTGTCTCTGTCTCTCTGTCCCTTTATCTTTCTGTCTTTTTGTATCTCAGTCCCTGTCTCTCTGCCTCTTTTCACAAAAAAACCCACACACTGATTTGTTCTGGCGGAGGAGGCACGATTCTCCTGATAGCTGTAAAATTTCCGAAGTCGGGAGTATAATTGCCCCCATCTAGAAAGACATTCTCGACGTATACACCTTTAGCACTGATTGGGACCAAAATAGATAGAAGGAGATACATTGGGTAGTGGATTGAAGTCAAAGGGAAGAGTTGCCTAGGTGATGCTTTCTTTTAAATGTCAGATCAATGTGAATTGCAAGTGTGAGAAAGAGATGTTCAGTGCAGAGAAAATAAACAAAACAAGCGGTTTATGAAGCTAGAAAACCGTTTTCTGAGTTCTAATTGATGAAAAGTATGATGGTGTCGGAACGGCGCTCCCGTATCGTCTTGGAAAAACATTCCCGAGTGGCCGAGTGTTAATCACGCACGCCTAGTAATCCAACGACCTGAGCTCGAGTCCCGACGAAATTTTTTTTTAATACTTTTATGTTTTCTAAGGTTTCTGAGATTTCTGAGGGCCCTGAACAAGGTTCTGCAATAGGTTTTTCTTCATTTTTCTTCAAAATGCTTCCAATGTCTCCATTATTTGTTTTTTTATTAAATATTTTCTCCCTGTCTTTGCTGACCTGTTCTGCTAACAATAAGACTCCTATCAACTTGGAAGTAATGGCCCATTACCATGAGTGCATAAAGACGCTGCCTCTCACCTTCTTCCCTGCTCTTTTCACTCCAATGTACGCCTGCTTTTTCCTATTTATTCCTTCAGTATTCGCTCTACAATGTTACCAAGGAGAGTCAGCTAGTTCCAATCAGTACAAGCCATCGGAATCTGTAGCCTGTCCCGGGGTTGGATCCATGTGTGTCAAGTGAGTGACAGACAGAGAGACAGGAGACAGAGAGATTGAGAGAGACAAGGAGATAGATGCACAGAAATACAGAGACATAGAGATAGGCATATCGAGAGAGAAACTGATAGAGAGATTATTCAGGAAAACCCTGAACAATAAAGTCCTGGGTCAACCTGCTCAATTTGGATGCGACAGTGGCGGAGGATTGTGCAACACTGTCCAGGTCAGAGCCGGGAAATGTTCCTCAGGAGACGGAGTAACAATTTGCTGTTGTAACGTGGATTATTGTAACGCTGCACCATCAACTCTCTCTTCTGTAACTTTATTTCTTTACTGCTTTCTAATCGTCGTCGTTTTCTTGGTCTCGCTCTGATTGGGCGCTTCACAATAAATCCTCTTCTTTCAGAAATACGTCCAAGTAATTAGAATTTAATTCTGGTGCTTGCAACGGAAGATGCAGGCTTTCCTTTCCTGAATGTAGTCCAATTGTACCCTTTTCAAATAAATTCTGATTAAATCGGTTCAGATTAGTAATTCCGAAAAGACAGGCCATGTTCTGGAAACATTTGTGTCTCTGAATCACCTTTACGGTAATGTCAAGAGATAGTTTTTAAATATCTGGAAGATTCGCTCACTGTCCCTCTTTGTTTCTCTGTGTCTCTGTCTCTCAGCATCTCTGTCAGACTGGACATTGGTACCATTTCCCTTTATTTCTATACCAAAATTAGCATTAAAATTTTCTATCTTTAAAACTGTGGTAGTAGCCTTTCCATAATCACATCCGTCAATCAAGTTCGAAACCATGTTCTCAATTCTGTTCTGTGTTTCCAATACACAGAAGTAGAGAGAGAGAGAGAGAGACAAACCGTCCAGTATCTACCGTCATTTATGACTGAAATGGTTCATCACTGGTAGATGCCGAGAGTATCTTAGTAGGGGATCCAATCTGCCTTGTCACTGTCATTGTTTCTCATGAAAAAACACAATTATTTTCTGTTCTCAAACTAATGTTGCCTTGACAACAAAACGACTTTACCAAGCTGACAGATATAATGTGAAGCAGAGGCGGTTGTTCTCGACGCGATCTGTAGCTTTAACTGAATGCCCTCACTGTATTGAAATGCTGGTCGAGAAGTGGCTGGCGAATATGAAGAGAAGGTAAGACAACAGAGGTAGAAGGAACATTTTGTCCAGATCGTTTCTGTATCTAAGAAGTCAGAGT
Source organism: Oscheius sp. JU75 (assembly GCA_037178855.1). Lineage (NCBI taxonomy): Eukaryota > Metazoa > Nematoda > Chromadorea > Rhabditida > Rhabditidae > Oscheius > Oscheius sp. JU75. The sequence continues at coordinate 155,385 of JASJZC010000006.1, read as the reverse complement.
TGCTTGCCCGAAACACATTCCCATCTAGCAATATGATATATCTCTCTGTCTCTCCGTCCATGTACTCTGTATTCCCCTATGTTCTCAGATCACCTGCTGTCTCTAATCCCCACCACATGAATACATTACTCAAGCATATCTGACGCCATCCATTCATTTTTCCTATTTATGCTCTGTCTCCGATTTATCCTCTCTTCTAGACTGAGGCCAGATTGTTCAGCCAGATGAAAAGATGTTGTCTGATACTTTCTCCATCCTCATCTATGCCTAAATCCTTCCTTGTCCATCATAGGCCGCTTGATCAAAGTAGCTTGCTACAAAGTTTCTTACTCATACATTTTCTTGGAAAAAAACCACAAGTTACCTGTCAATCTAATTATATGTTTACTCTCTTCTGACTTGCAACTCAAAAACATTCATTTACGGATTGATGACAAGTTTCGGTTTCTGTCTCGCAATCTGTCTGTCCATGTGCTTTCTGTATTGTCCATACTCTCAGAGTGCATGAGATCAATCAACCTTGCCCTGCATATTTCTGTGTGAACTATTAGTCTGAAAGTATCGCTTTCAGGCCCTATGGATCGAAACTACAACATCTGTGAAACCTTCTATTCTACGGGTATGGGATTTCCCTTCTTGGTAAGTACAAAAGATTTCTAATGGTCGGATGGTGTTCTTCTAACATTTGAAAGTGAGAAAATAGAACTGCTGCACCTTGCAAAGATCAGGCATTTTGTCGTTCGATGTTCGAAAGCTCTCAGTGTCTCTGACCCTCTATCTCATTTTTCTCTCTGTCTCTGTTTCTCTGTCACCCATTCATCGTTTTCAGGCAGTCGACTTCCCTCAGTTTATAGCCTGCAGCATCACCCTGTTCCTCATCTTAATCTTTTCCTCAAAATTTTTCCTGAAAGGCTGCTATCACTCCAATGCCAAGGTTTCATTCTTCCAACTATCTCACAGGTTTCCTTCAGATAATCGTCTTCTGTCAGATGTTCTTCGTATTTCTGTTCTGTCTCTATTTCCTGACAGCCATGGGCAAACATTTCTCCAATGTGATCTCCAAGTCAGACGAGCCGTGTGCTTTTGTTCAGCTGGTCTCCGAGTGCCAGTATTATTATTACTTTCATATTTTTACTCTGAGTGGCATGTCAATCACGCAGGTAATTTGCAAAAAAGTGGATTCGTTGATCAGACTCTTGCAGGTGTTCCTCAGCGCCGAACGGGTCATATCCACTAAATACGTGAATAGTTACGAAAGTTTTGGAAGAACTATTGGAGCCTGCTTCTTCGCCACAGCGGTGAGAATAATTTTTTGAAGGAAAAAGATATTGGGATCGTGTAAAATTTTGTATTTTGATGTTTTCTAGGGGATTCAAGAACGCTGAACACGTTCCTGCTGTTAGTTTTTCTCTAAAGTACTTTTAAAGCCCTCCATAACTTTACATCTTTTTCAGGTCCTTCTTGCTTCTCTGGTAACCTATTACTCTATGGCCGAATTCAATCCATTGGAGCCACGTTTGTCCTGTCTTGGGGTGCCCTACTCGGCTCGCCATCGCTCAATTCTTCTCTACATCCAGGTCATTTTCTGTGACCTCATCTCCCTGATTCTGTTCATCTACACCTGGAGACGGAGCTTAAAAGTGGATCTGTTCAAAGGGTTGGTCGACTTGAAAACATATTGAAAGGGAGTTCAGATACTATCTGGGAAGGCGCTATCAAACCAAAGAAAATCTAAACGTAGTCAAAATGTTCATCCCGGTCAACATTGCTCATTTTGTTATGTACTGTACCTATGCTACCGGTACTATCTTTTAGGTGAAATCGACCATTTTTTCAGCAACTCTACTGCTCAGGCTTAATGTGGACAGCATCGATCAGCATATATTTCCGACCCTGGCTATGAGTGTCATGGTATATCTCTCTGTTTTTCTGTCAATTCGCCTCTCTGTCTCGCTATCTCTGTCTCTGTGCCTTTTTGTCTCTTTGTCTCTCTGTCTATCTATGTCTCTGTCTCTATGTTTCTCTGCCCCTCTGTCTCTCAATCACTCTGTCTCTCTGTATCTCATTCTCAGGCGTGAAAGCACTGCATATTTCAGTTGGTTCCTTACTACACGACACTTGAACTGACCATGCTCAACCTGATGCTGAAAAGGAACGAAAGGAAGAACTCCGTGCACCCAGAGTCATCCCGAATGGGCCACGAAGAGCAGAGAAATGTCTACTTCAAAGAATTGTACAGACAATGGAACGAGACGGCAGCTCAATGAATAATGTCAAGACTCTTGTCAATACTTTTTATTCGGGAATAAGTCTGCGATAGAAAAAAAACCATAGAAGGAGGACTGAGAAAATTTCAACAAGCTGGGCTATCCAAACTGATCGTGGACCGGAGAGACTGTAGAGGTTGCTGGAAAAGATTGACTCTTACAAATAGAGAGACAGAGAAAGACGGAAGCGCAGACTAAACTTACCTCGCAATAAGCGGTGCCGTCAACCTGCCCACACTTCCAGACATTTGGTAGATTCCTTGAAGAATTCCCTGTTTTCTAATCCCGATAATTTTTGAGTAAAGCGTGGTGTTGACAATTGTGAGGAAAGTGAAAGCCACACCTATCACAAATATATAGAAAAAGTAGAAGAGATATGGAGAGGTGGGAGTCAAGTCAGCGCACCAAGAAAAGTGAGTAGAGTTGCAGTTCGGAACTGAAAACTCGTAAATCTAAAGCTGCTTCTTCTCCACAGTGGTGTATTTAAATTGTTCAGACAAAATGGCATCAGAATTGTTTTCAACGACCTCGAAACCCCTAGGATACCGACAACAAAAACTTTTGCCTTCGACGGGATTCGAACCAACAACCCTCGATGACGTGTAAATGCCAAGCAAGAGTCCTAGCCACTAACCCACTCGAATCAAAACGGGCGCACCCGTACCGTCTCGGCAAAATTCTGCTGCGTAGCTTAGTAGCATGCTTGTTTAGTTTTCTGAAGGTCTGGTTCGATCCGCGTAGGTGACAAAAGTGTTTTTTGACCGTTCCCTAAAGTTATCGATGGTGCCAAACACGATTCCGAAGCTCGTTTTTGTGTAAGCACACTTATTCACCGAGCAGCTCAATAGAAATATGTTCCATCCAGCTTCTCGGATACGAATAGGTTCCAATGAACATGGATGCCATTCCCAGAAGACAGACGATGACGGTGAGACGTTCTGAGAGCCTGAAGAGTTGTATTTTCTTCGAGAAAACATCGAAAACCACTTTCGACTGTAGTTCAAAACGATGAAAATCACATAAATGACAGCGGAGATCGCTCCGGAAGTCATGTGAGCAATCGAATTCCTTGTTACTGCCTCTTCTTTAGAGTAATTGAACATCATCATGGTGAATGGGGAGGCGATTCTTAACGATCTCTGTCTCTCCGTCTCTCTATCTCTCTGTCTTTGTGGAGTCTAAAAACAGTGAGCAAGTCCCACGTTTCTATGATGGTCAGGGTGAAGATGTGAGTGAAGCTGGTCAGCATGCAGACAAATAGAGGAATATTTCTAGACTCATCAGTCTTCTTGATATGAGAACGATATTCTTCATCGAAGTTGTTCTTACCACTTTCACAGTCTTCCCCGTCTCTCCGCTCTGATCTACAAAGAGATAGAAGACCAAGAAGGCGGCAAACAGATTCAGGAAGACGAGAAACAAAGCCGGCGCGGTATAAATGTTGAATCGAATGGCACCGTAATGAATTCCTTCTTCGGAAAGTGGGGCAAATAGGAGCTGAAATCCTGGAAAATATCAAATTTATAGAAAACAGGCTACTACCTGGCCCTAGAAGAGTTCCGACAGCAATTCCACCCTGTACATAACTCATGGCTCTGGAGCGATCGGAAATGATCGACGTGACAGAGACATGGGTTCTCAAGAGACCAGTGTTTCCTAGACAGAACAAAGTCTCTCTGTCTCTGTGTCTCACTATCCCTCTGTCTCTTCATCTCTCAATCTTTCTGTCTTTCAGTCTCACTGTCATTCTGTCTCTATGTCTTTTAGTCTCTTTCTCTATCTCTCTGTCCTGTCCCTCTGCAACGCTTACCAGACCCTGCTCCAGTGGTCATTCTGGCCCCCACCATTATAAAAGGTAGAACTTTGACAGGAACCAGCTGTCCGCAAAAATGCAACAAATTCCCCAAAGCCATTAGACTGAATCCAGTGATCAAAGGTATCCGTGTCTGTTAAAGTTTTTACTTAAAATTTTTTTTTCGAACCTGGTTAATTCTGTTGCTCCAGTATCCAAAGAAAAAGGCAGAAAACAGTTGAGCTGTACTGTATGAGGCTATAATGAAGCCCAGGCTGTATTCCGAGAAATCTGGGTCTAGCTGGAACTTTTTTGTGTGGAAGACTGACAGAACAAGTTACGGATTTCAAATATGGCCATAAGGAGCTGAAAAATATCGAGAACTGGAAGTTTTGAATGAGAGAGAAGGCTCCGCAGAGGTAGATAGACTTCCATGCTGTTGTCGACAGTTTGTGGGAAAACGATGAAGCGGGTTCCATTGCAGAAAGAACTGTACAGTGTAACACAACATGTGGTCATTGAACAAAGTAGGCTGGTGAGAGACCCTGCCTCTGTCTGTCTTTACCGACCCGAACCTTTCTGTAAGCCTCTTTCCTGTTTTCTCCCCTGATTCGGTCACCTCTTTCCACTATCACAGTGCTTATGTGGCGTCAGGTGCTATTTTTCGCTTACACCCTTCATTATACCAGCTCCCTGGAATGCTTTTTACAATGTAAGAAGCATGGATATTCGAAGATAACTAGGCTTTAGGGAGCACAGATCTCAATGCGTCGCCTCCAGCTTCAAACTTCTCATTATGTGTGAAGAAAGGATCCCTTTGTATAAAGTAAACGTCATTTTTCAAAGAAGTATAACATTTTAGAACAACTGTCAATCGGAAAGTCTCCAATGGGCGCTTTCAGCTTTTGAAGAGGGACTGTGACGAAGGAGGTTATCAGTGTAGAGATGCGGTAAACGAGACAGAGAGACAGAAAGAGACAGACAGAGAGAGGAAAAACAGAGACAAAGAGGCAGAGAAGCAAAGAGATAGAGAGACAAGGGGACAGACACTTCAATTTTCAGGCAGCCTCCGACGGCCAATGCCGGAAGATGAAAGGCATGAACACGTGCTGCTGTTCCGGAGAACTTTGCAACTCTTCTAACTTCCCATTATCCGCATCAATTTTATCAATACTTGTTGTCATTTTCCTTTATAAATGAAGAATGTTTGGTCACGGAACAGCTCTGAAAATCATTTTCGCCCATATCAGACAGAGGCTCTAAGCCGTGAAAAGTCGCGGCGCTGTTCCTCGCCCCTACTAATGTGTCCAGTCATCGTATTGGTTGTTTTTCAACTGGGATATGGCTTGAAATGCTACGATTTTTGTAAGCTCCTATACTTTTCCTGGAGAATTTCCTTTAGCTGCAAAGGACATACATCAGAATCCGGTAAAGGACACTCCAGTGGATATTTGTAACAGTAGCAAGGCTATGTGCTATAAGTAAGTGCTTAACTAAACAGAAAACAAGTTCAAAGCAGTCGAAATTGTTTGTGACATCGACTACGACATAACCAGATCCTTCCTAAACTACATCTAGTAAGTTAACGAACTGGGTTCAATCCCATCAAAGGGAAAAAGCAGATTCCCTTTCCAAGGTTTTCAAGGGTGCTAAAGACGGTGATGTTGTTGGTTTTTCTCTAAAATACTTTGCTGATCTCAGAATTTATGTTTTTCAGAGCAGTTCTGAATCTGAAGGCGGACGAAACCCGTTATACTTACATGATCTATGGCTGCGACGAGGACAGTCAGATCTGTACTTTTGCTCAAGTAACGTCTGGTGAATGTCGACAGAATGCCGGTATCAATGTCTGCTGCTGTTCCGACAGCCTCTGTAACTCTTCCAAAGTGTCAACTTTTGCACTTTTCCCATTTCTGTGTCTGTTCTGGTTCTAATAAATGAGTCCCGACTATTGATTCTCCTTATCAGTAGAATAAAATCACCCTCTCGGATGTGATTCAAACTAAATGCTTCGGTCTTCTCTTAGTCTTTCTGCTGTTTCCAACTGTATCTGGACTTCAGTGTTACGAACTATGTAAACATTAATCGAGACAGAGGGACAGTGAGATCGACAGACAGAGAAACAGAGAGGCAGAGATAGAGATAGAGAAGCTAATTGTTTTTAGTTTCCGCGAACCTGAAGGACAACTCGAACGAGTAGACAAGAGATGTCACATACTCACACATATTTTTGTAAGATACGTCTTTGGACTTTACAAGAAAAATTTTAGAGTGTCAATGCAGGAAAGTGCAAGAGTAATAATGGAGTAACTACATGCTGTAATGCATCCAATTTGTGCAATGCAGCTAGGAGTTCAGGATATCTTTTTGAGATTGTTTTGTCAACTACAGTGCGGACAGAGAGACAGACAGAGGTAAAGTGAGTGTTTGACCTTTCCACGTACTTTCTCCTATTCTTCCTCCTAAAACCTGCAAATTGATTAGATCTTCCCTCTGCTCTGACCTGTCCACGGAAATTGTACCTAATCCGTCTCATGCACACACATCTCCTAGGCGACTCTCATTCCGCCCGGATTACTCCTCATGATGAAGACAGCCCTACTTATCGTCTTTCTTCTCCCAATGTCCATCAGTAATGACCTCGTGAACGGTACCGATCTCTATCCGGCCCTTCCCACTCAACATGAAGATACGGATTTTGCTCAATCAGAACTCATCCGACTGTGAGCATGCTACAATTTGTCCAGTGACCCACAGTTTAGGATAATTATCGGGGTCTCCCTCTACTTAATTCTGATCTCTTGTACCTATTGCTGTCGTCTATGTGAGTCGAAAACCGAGATATGGGCACGCAAGACTCGGGAACAGTATGTAAAAGACGAAACGGTGCTTGATGTCTGAGAAAAAAGATCATTGTGTTTCTCGTTGTGATGTTAATTGTTATCCCTCAAATAAACTATCTCTCTTCATGAGTCAGTGGTAGCCGGGCGCAAACATCTCGACATTTGAGTCAGTGTGGAAAGGCTACCGGATCAGGAAGAAACACATAAAACCGTAATTAAACTTTCCACGAAAGTGAAGAAAACTAAGATCTTTTGAGAAAACTAAGAGCAGGATCGTGCTTAGCAACCTCGAAACCCGTAGAATACCAAAAATAGAAACTTTTGTCACCGGCGGGGATCGAGCCAACAACCCTCGGTGACATACGAATTCCAAGCGAAAGTACTAATCACCAGGCCAGTAATTTCGTGGCGAGTGCCCCGTACCGTCTGGATGAAATTCTACCAAATGACGAGTGATTAGCGCTCTCGTCTAGTAAACTAACGACGCGAGTTCGATTCCCAACGATGATACAGCTTTATATTTTAATGTTTTTTAAGGTTTTTTTTGAGATTGCTGAACATGTTCCTGCTGTTAGTTTCCCGGTCTCACGTACGTACAAAAGTTCAACAATATATTCAGTAAATGGTATCTACAAAAACGTGTCTTCTGTGATGACGACGATATCTCAGGCTTCTTTCTCCCAGACAGTGGGCCACTCCCCACGGACGACAGTATCCACTCCCGAATCCCTGTTCCCGGCAGCAAACTTCCGCCTTCGCGTCGTCTCTCTCCTCGCATACCGTGGCACAGGGCGGTCTGTCATCTTCCTCCTAAAATTGCGTTGGTTTTCTTGAAAACGAGCCAAATTGACTATAATTTTGTGAGCAATACCGGCATCACGTGGAGTCTACAAAAAAGCCTGCTTGAAATTACAGGCTGACTGAACGATCGCTTTTCTTCATAGGACAAAATAAGTCACTGTTTCTCTGTCTATGGGTCTGTCTTTCCAAGTTTGATATACAACTTGATCTTCTAAACTTATTACGAGGTCGCTTTTTATCCGTTATTTTTCCTAAACATAGTAGACAATTATAGCTTGCTTGTTCCCGAACGCTGATTTTGCATACTTTCCTCATCTACTCCGTGACCAACTCACCAGATTTTCTTGTACAGTTGACAGAACTAGGGCAATGCAGATGGTCAGCAGTAGGTGCCTCATGGTCAAGAGGCAAAGTTGTTTTCCCTGACCCTTATCTCGACTGATAACAGAGCTCTCATGACCAAGGCTTGACCTTTTCCCTGGTCATACAGAGCACAACCCAGAGAAGCATCAGCTCTGAGCCCCGTAGGCTTACAATTAGAGAAAATGACAGAGTACGATCCGACTCCACCCTTGTGAAAAGCCATCCCGCTCATATGTAGATTTCAAGTTTTGTTTTCTCCTGTGCTGACGACTCATAATAGGCATCTGATTACGACTTAAATTTGCAACTTGGCCGTTCCTGTGGAAGCATATGCAAAGAAATGTCAAGAGTATTGCCATGTTGGAGTGAGTCCGGCTTTTGTGGTGAGTTAGAGAGACAGAAAGACATAGATCAAATAGTATAGGTGCTGTTGAGGGAGTGTGCCTGCCTCAACTAATATCCTGCTTCATCTCGCTATTTTTCGTCATTTCGTTCGGGTTCAATATCTTCCGCAAGGGAAATTACCATCCAAATGCAAAGAATATCGTTTTTGTGCAACTGTGCTTTGTAGCAATCTTTTGCACAGAATATTTCTATGCTTTGGTGAGCAGTAAGACAGTTGTGGACTTTACGGAAGACTGTTCAGTGTTCTATTACTCATCTTATCTCTGGCTGGTATGAGCTTCACTCAGGTATAGTTGCCATCTCTGTCTCCCTGTCTCACTTTCTATCTTAATAACAGATATCCAGATGTCTCTCAGTTACGCGAGAACGCTTCGTCTCCAGTCACTACGTCAAAACATACGAGACTTTTGGTCAGACTTACGGCTTTGTCTGCGCTTGTTTGACAGTAACTTGCTTAACTTTTCATCTAACAGTGAACAAGCTCAGATAATCTTTTCGGTACTGGTGTCTTAGCTCAGCCTACACGGCTACGAGCCAGGAGAGATGCGTTTAACCTGCATGGGCTATCCATATAGATCCAGATCCATTCTACTGTACATAGCTCTCATAACTTGTGACATCGTCTCGATGAGCTTGTTCATTTTAGTATGGATTGCTCCGAAGAGAAAGGACCAGTGTGCTAGATGAAATCAAGCCACAGAAACCCTTATAATCAGTACGTCCTGGGAACAATCTACCAAAAACGAGAGATCAGGAACGTGATCAAAATGTACTGTTTCTACGCCATCTGTAAGTTTCCTCGTCGGATTGACTCTCTATTGTCTCTTTATCTCTCTTTGCCACTGTCTTTATAACTCACTCTGTCTCTCAGTCTCTTAGGCTTCCTGTCTGTCTCACTGTCTTTCTGTCTTTCCATATCTCTGTCTCTCTATCAAGGTGGAAAGAACGAGATCATGAGACCAGAACAAGAGTCGCGTAGGTGCCAATCCGATTTATTGCCATAGGCTGGGAATTGAAGTCCAGTTGTCCTTGGGAAAGAAGCTATGTGTAGAACACAAAGATCCCACCATTGCTAGGGAACAAGCCTAGAAAGGCACGTCACTGTAGGTCAGCTACTGTAAAACACGCTCTACCACGCGACCTACTGGCAAATTGAAGCATTTTAGAGAAAAACTAATAGAAAGATCATGTTCAGCGACCTCAAAACCTCTTGCTGAAAAAGAAAGATACTGAAAAATTAAAACGAGCTCGAAATTTAAACTTAAACTCGTAATTTTTTGGTTTCACGTATTTTAAGGGTTTCGAAGTCGCTGAGCACGCTCCTGCTGTTATTTTCTCTTTAAAGCACTAAAATTGCTTTCCAGACACAGCAATTCTTCGAATGCATGTGACTACAACGAATTTGGACCTTGTTCTCGTCTTTGCTGTTATAATCATGGTTAGTTGATGACTTTTCCACGAATTACCATATTTAGCTTGTTCCCTACTACTCCACCTTCGAGCTGATCGTCCTCCACATCATGTTGAAGAAGGTCGACAATGTGCAGAAGGACTTCAAGGAAAACATGATTCATCTGAAGAAGAAGACCGAAAAGGACCACTACTTTGACGTCTTAGCCAAACAGTGGAACTGAAAAGTGAAAATTTTATGTAGACCCCTGTCATTCATCATGTCCTGGGGCTTTCTGACGACCATGAGCAGGTTTTTCTTGCTGCCTGATCTTTTATAAAAGGGGGAGTGTTCTGTTATCCGACGCAGCAAAATGAACTTCCTGCGTCTAGTATTCTTCTTCCTATTTGTGACCATCGGACTCTCGTTAGCCTGTCATCCCAGTTCCAGCTCCAGCAGCTCGTCGAGCTCGAGCTCGTCTTCCTCTTCGTCGAAGCACCAACATCCGAAGGCTCGTGGATCCAAGGAAGGCAGCGGAAGCAAAGGAGACTAAATATTGTCCTAGATAAATATTTATGTGGTTACTGACTCTATTTTTCTTATCCTTTTCTCTGTTTCTCTATCTCGCCGTCTCACTATCTCTCTCTCTCTCTTTTAATTTTTAATCTCTCTGTCTCTCTGTCTGTCTTTCTGCCTTTTTCCAATTTCCCCTCCTCCCCCAACACCTCATCCGTCTGTCCTTGTCCAAGTAGATACCAATATGACAACATGTTTCCCTCGCGACGGGCAATCTTTCGATCACGCAACCCTAATCGTAAACATCAGCTGAGCGTTGCCAAGAGCGAGCGAGAGAGAGAAAGAGAGTACCATCTCTTTTGTTATTGTTCACGCGCCGAATGCCACCGGACGCGCGCGACTCTCTCCCATCCCAGCCATATTTTCACCACGTTTTCCTCACGTCAGGACAAGGAGAAAACACAAACAACAGGGCATGTTTGCCACACGGCGGGCCCGAAAATATATAAAAGGGGGCAGACTGCGGGAAGATGAAGTCAAAACATGAAATCTGCTGTGATTCTTCTCGTCTCTCTTTCTGCTGTCCTGGCACTAAAATGCTACTCGGGTCATTCGGGTACCGACGATGACTACAAGCCCGATTCTTCCAATCAAACCACATGTATCGGAAGCAAATCTCTCTGTATCAAGTAGGCGAATCATTTTGCTACATTTCAAACTTTATTTTCCAGAACAACAACGTCAAAAGTCCTGGGAAAAGAGATGAAGTCGGCTACTTTTGGCTGTGACAACGCTGGTCTGGCTTGCAGTACGGCTGGAATCAAGGCCGGAGAATGCACAAGTCCCACTGATGGAACGAGAGTCTGTTGCTGTGATTCGGAGCTCTGCAATTCATCCCCAATGGGAAATATTCTCTTGCCGTGTGCGATTCTTGCCGTCGTCTACAAGGTGCTGATGTAAATACTGAATTTTGCCGATAGAGTTTAATAAATGTGTCCACTTTCATATTCTGTCCTGAGAAAAAGAGACAAAAAGACAGAGAGGTTGATTTATTCGTATTTCTATTTCGTCTTCATCATATTTTCACACACTAAATGTGCGAAATAAATATGCCTAACACTCATCTGGCCGCAAATTATTATAGTCCCGACCGGCTGCCCGAAATAAAAATCTCGAAGCTGGTTAAACTTAAAAACCAAGTGGAAAATAAGTGAAAAAAAAACCGCTCAGAACCAAAGGAAAAAATTGTTTTTCATTCCAATTACACAAACTTGAAATGAAAACTTTATTGCTGACCAAAACAATAAACGAGCCTCGCAAAGTTGGTGAGTTCGGGCGCGCCTGCATACAAAGATATCATTGATGGAAAAATTAACTTTTTCTATTGTGGTTTTATTTGGGTTATCTGTACTACTTAGACACTCTATACTCTTGTGCAAAAGTTTGGCAACCCCCCACTTTTTTGCAGTAGAAGGGTCAAGAAGCAAAATTTCTCATGTCACAAAACCCCTAGAAAATTTTTTTTACCCTAATTCGAGTCTGCTGGGGATAAGGGGGATCAATTTTTACAAAATTAGCATATGCAAAAGTTTGGCAGCCCCAGAAAAAGTTGTTCAAAAAGGCAACTGAAGCAACAATAATTTATTATTCAACAACAAGGGACGCGAAATGGATCAGCCGATGAAATCCCCGGTCTTTTGGATGACTTTGAAAATCCGATCAGGCATGCTGTTGACCAGGTTCTGGAGAGTTGGTGGCGGGATGCTGCTCCAGACGCGTTGGATCTCCTGACGAAGCTCGGCAAGGTTGGTGAACCTTCGGTTATCCTTGTAGATCTTTTGAGTGAAAACGCCAAAGAGATTCTCGATTGGATTGCAATCGGGAGAGCAAGCCGGCCAGTCGATCGTATTGATACCTTTAGCAGTCATCCACTGCTTTGTTCCATTGCTCACGTGACACGGGGCATTGTCTTGAACGAATGAGTATCCATTTCTCTGGGGCGTATTCAAGAATGGAAGAAGGAGTTGAGCCAGAATCTGCTGATAATCTGGACCATTAAGCCGACCTGTAACGAAGTGAAGATCCAGAACTCCACCACTGTGGAACGCTGCCCAAATCTTGACGCCGCCACCTCCGAACGAACGTTTCGGTAACTGAACAGCCGGCTTGTGGCTGTCTCTCCAGTAGCCACGGTCTCCGTCAGGACCGTCCAGAGTCCATCTCTTCTCGTCCGAGAACACAACCTGCAAAAACTAGCAAAAAAGGTCTCGGCTGGTAAAGTTACTCATCAAGGGCTACAAAATTGCCTTGTCAGTTTTTTGTAAACACCTTAAATTTTCCTTAAACCTCGGTTTTCAAGGGTGCGAAAGTTTGCTATAGGCTACGCCTGGAATATTTCGAACTGTGCTCATACATGTTTCGGGTTTGATTCAGGCTTCCTTTTGACAACCTAATGTCCTTTTTTACACAAATGATTCAAAAATACGATCCAGAGAAGCTGCGCCGGACAAAAGTTACTGATCACACGGATACGTCCTCTTTCCTCGTCACCTCTGTCCCAGAAAGCTCCCGCGAAGTTCAAGAAAACTGTGTTTGCTGTCTCTGTCTCCCAACAATGGTTCTGGATGAGCCACAATCTTTTACAGCTCTCTAAAAACTATCATATATAAGACCGTGACACAGTATTGATAAGCAGCTTCGAGCTCCTTTTGCCGTATGCGCACAATCGTTCTTCTCTCCGCCGTTTTGGCTCTGGCTGCGGGTCTCAAGTGCTACACTGGCGTTTATCAAAAAGGAAAAGCTCCATCAAGTAGTGACACTGCCCTCGAATGTTCCAAGACATGTAGCAAGTAAGTGTGATGTCCTGTCTATCTCTGTCTATCGGCCTTTCTTTTTTCTGTCTGTCTGTCTCTTTGTCTCTGTCTCTCTGTTTCCCTGTATCTGATTAATCACATTCGACTTTCAGAACCAAGCTTTCTGCCAGTGGTACAGAGACTATTACCTACAGCTGCGGAGACGGTGTGTGTGACACTAAGAGCATTTCCAACGGAAAATGCAAAAAGGAAAAGGTCAGCGGGAGCAGTATCATCACGTGCTGTTGCACAGGAGACCTCTGTAACTCTTCTGGACTTGCCCAGATCTCAGCTGCTGTCGTTCTCATGCTTTCTGCTCTCGTTATGTAAATAAAACAATTGTCAATTTTTGTTCGCACGTGTTAAAAGTTTAGCTCCGGCGCTGATCTCTCTCTATCTCTCTGTTTCTCTTTGTCTGATTAAACATACTTTTTTCCAGAGATAAGCTTTTGCCAATGGTAAAGAAGCTACTGCCTACGGCTGCGGAGACGGGACCTATGAGACTCTTGGTCTTTCCGACGGAAAATGCGGAAAGATAGATGCGAAAGGGCAGGGAAGGTCAACGTTGTTGCACGGAAGAGCTCTGTAACTCTGCTATCTTTGCTCAACTTTCAGCAGTCCTTGCTCTCACGTTTTCTACTTTTGTTCTGCAAATAATCGTTGTTTTTTGTTGCCAGATGTTCACACCAAGGCTCCGCGTTCATTGTTAGTAGGCGACTGTTCCTTAGAAAGGAGAAGCTGAACTTTTGAATCGCTCTGTCATTGTCTTGTCAATTATCAACAGATACAGAGAGACAAAAAAGCGTCTCTGTTTACCATGGATTTCTCTCAGGTATGGCTTCTAAGTTGAGCCAGCATGTTTTACAGCTCTCTAACCGCGAAAAATCACGTACAGCCACTTCCTCATATAAAAACGGAGGATTTGGAAAGAATTCTCTCGTCATGTAGCATTTCCGAGTGAGATATAGAGAGACAGAACATTTCTAGAAGCTCCCTTCCCGATCTACTCAGTGAACTGTACGATGAGACCAAGTATTGCTTGTAGTGAGCGCCTATACCAATCTGTGGAACTTCTTCAGATATGACTTTCACAAAAACAGTGACATACACGTGCAACAAGGGCAATTGTGACAACAAAGTGACAACTAGCTCTTTAGCTTCATTTTTTCGGGCACTAACATTCAGGGTATACAGGCAAGAAAGTGCGAAACCGAAAAGTTCTTCGGAGAGATGCTTAATAACTGCTGCTGTGGCGAGGATCAGTGCAACAGCGATCAGTATGCTGTGATCTTCGACGAGGAAGAGCGTTTCGATTTCTGTTTTTTTCTGTTTGAATAAAGATTGGTCTCTCTGTCTCTGTTCCTGCCACTCTTCTTCAATTGCCACATGGCAAGCAAAAGTGATTATGACCTCATCCCCAACGCGCGGCCAGTAAAAGACCGATTGTCCGCGTCAAGACGATTTGCAGGGTCCAGTGTCATGTGAACTGAAAACCGGCGTTGTATTCATGCATATTTCGAGAGGATCATGCAAAGGAGAGGTAGCAAAATCCACGTCACTTCTGTCGAATTGCATAAATTTCCGGAACAACAACAGTAATGCTTCCCGGCATCGCTAAAACAACCAGCTTTGGCTCCCTCACAAAGAGTTTCAGCGTCATAGCCATGCAAGACTCCCTTGCTTCAAGTTGCTCTGAAAGTTTCACTGTTCCGAGAGTTAAAAGTCACCAACTTTTAACAGAAATCGGCTCTTCTGTCTGGTTAGACGGTTTCATATTTCTGTTAGTAGAGTCTGTAATCCATAACTTATATAGAAACATTGATGAATCCCACCCAATTTGTAGCATTTGAGCAATGTCGAAAAGGGAGATGTGAGGAAGAAGGACCGGGTCTCATGGCCACTAGACTGGCTCCGATTGCTTCCTGGACAGTTGGCTAAAGTGAAGATAAGAGGCAGTTCAACTTCGTTGTGATTTGAAATGGCAAATTGGGAAGTTCTGAAGCCACTCGGTAGTTCGCCTACTGAGAAAATTGAGCGTTTTAGAGGAAAACTAATGACAGGATTGTGTTCAGCGGCCTCGAAACTCCTAGTATACTGAAAATAAAAAGTTGCTTCCGGGTTCGATCCCAGTCCATGAAAAGTTCTTGTTTTTACGGGTTCCAGGACAGGGAAGCATTTCCGAGGAGCAGAGTACGATTTTGCTGTTAGTTTTTGCCTGAAAAGTTTTCTTAGCCGGAATTTAGCCAGGATTTGTAGATTCACCTCCATCAAGAGTCATGTCATTGGCCGTCCCTCAATCTCTCTTTACTCCGACTGAACCCGGCTGCAAAACATGGTCTCGATCTGACTCTGGTCTCTCCATGGTTTCCCACAACTTTCTCATCTTTATTTGTTTCTCAGTAAACTGATCGGCGCTAGAATGGTAGATGGCACGTTTCTTTTTGGAAGAGCACAGATTATTAATGGGGAAAGACAGCAATTATCAAAACCCGGACTGGGTCGAACAGCGGCAGGAACTAATGGACTGTGCAATCCCGAAAAAAGAGGCGCCTAACTGGGCCTCGCCAGGGGAGTCCCCTGGGAAGAAGAATGCCTCTTTCCGTTTTAACTTCGCAAAGACCAGTGTCGGTTACTTCTATCTCTGCCTCTTTGTCTCTTTGTATTTTGTCTCTTGGTCTCCGTCTCTCTGTCTCTCTTATTGTGATCTTAATCGTTTTCCCCTCATGTTTGAGAAACAGTTGTTACCAATGTTGTTTTGCAAACATACGAAAAGAAGATAGGACAAGTAGAGACCGAGAATCGGATTAACATTGTCGCGCGCGAGATGGACAGGGAAGAAAAGCTGACGTTTTTGGACAGATCAGAGGGGACATGGTTGCGATCTTTCTATACAATGACCGTTTTTTACGTATACCGAATATTTAGTCTTATTTTTTGAAAGAACAATACTGGTGTGTTTTGTAAAGTTCCTGTAAACAATGAGTCGAAGCCGCGGAAAAACAGAGCTTCTTCATCTTTTGATATGACGAAAACAAAAAATATGCAAGGGGAGGGGGTGCAACTTGAAATTGGCGTTTTGAAACTTTCAGAAAGCGGACAGGTATAACCATCTGGGCGGTTCAAAGCGATGCTCTTTTGGATTCTGTAGAGCTTTGAAACAGTACTCTTGACTTACTTTCCTTCACTGTCTCTGTCTCTTGGCCACCTCCCTGTCTTTTGACCACTGGTTCCATGACTCTCTTCTACTTACCAGTACCTCTATCTCTCAACCACCTCTCCCTATTAATTTCTGTCTCTTGTCTACTGAATACTGTTGACTCTCGACCTCCTTCCACTGTCCAGTACTCTTTGTCTCTTGACTACTGTCTCTCTCCCTGTATCTCTGTCGTCTCTCGACCACTCGAGCCATGACTCTCAGCTATTGTCTAGTACTCTCTGACTCTTGACGACCTCTCCTGCTCTCTCTACCATTGAAACTTCTAGACTCTTGACCACTTCCTACTCTTCAGTACTCTCTGTCTCTTGATCACCTCACCCTGTCAACTTGCGTCTCTTGACGATTGAACTTCTATGATTCTCAGTCACTGTCCAGTTCTCTCTGTCTCTTGTCTATCTCCTCTATAGTATTCCACCCACTCCATGAAAAAAGGTTCAAACTTTCAAAACATCGGCCGCCCCGTCCGTCCGACCATTTGCCTTATTCTCTTTGTCTCGACTCGCCATTTGCGTCAGTTCCCACACCCAATTTATGAGACATATTTAAACCTTGTCTGACCTCTCTCTAATGGTCCTACCCCTGTCTTTTGACATTGTATCTTTTCTGTCAACAGTTCGAGCTCCTCCCTTCATTGCCCCGCTATAAAATTGAGTCAATGAACACATGAAAAACTTGTCCGTCTTGATTGTCTGGTAACAAGTCCAGTTTTTAGATAATGCCAACCCTGGCTATCCATACCCTCTCTTTGGCCCTATGTCTTTCTTCTGGATATCAGCAGGGCTATATTGCTTCGGTTCTGAACCAGCCCTATAAGGAAATTGAAGCCTACATCAATCAGTCGTGGTACAATCTTCATGGAGAGCCGTTGAGTGATGGGACTATTGTGAGTTTTGAAACAGAGAGACGAAGAGACAGAGAGACAAATAGATAGATAGACAGAGAGAGACATACAGTGGAAATCTACTTTCAGAACATTCTTTGGTCCCTCCTCAATGTCTCTTTTCCAATTGCAACAATCTTCGGACAGTTTGCCGCTGCCGTTCTCGTCTCTCGTCTAGGCAGAAAATGGACTGCGATCATTTCCTGCGCCCTCTACATTCCGGGAACCATGCTATCCGGCTCAGCTAAATGGATTCCCAACGCTTGGTGGCTACTTTTTGTCGGTAGGATTGTCTGGGCACTTGGTAATGGTATTGCCTCGGTCAATGCGACCGTCTGGATTGTGGAATGTGCTCCGCCGGCAATCAGAGGACGAATGGCAGCCATGCAGGAGATGTTCATGTCAATTGGTAAGTAAGCTAGATATAGATAGAGACAGATGGAGATAGAAACCTTCAATAACTGAATTTTCAGGCTCCCTGGTTACTCAGGCCCTCGGTGTCCCCTTCGCTACCGATTCTCTCTGGGAGTTTATGTTCATTCCAAATTCCCTGATCTCTCTCATCAACGTCGGCATCTTTTTCTTCGTCCACGAATCACCCCAATTCCTTCTGGAGAAGAAAAAGGACTATGACGCTGCCAAGAAATCACTGGCCGCATACCACGGTGTCGATGAGGACGATACGTCTCTTGAAGAAGAGCTAAGGATCTGCGAGGAGGCTGTCCAGAAGAAATTGGAGGCGCAGAAGCTCCAGGACAAAGAGAGCCAGAAATCCGTTGGACCTTCAGCGATGGCAGTGATGTTTATGCCATGGAAGGCTTCCGAACCGGCCAGCAAGGTCATTCGACAGAATGCCTGGGTCGGCCTGATGGTCAAGGTGGCCTACGTCTTCACAGGAGCCCGCTGTCTCCGAGCCTACAACTCTTACGTGCTCTACGAGCTCGGAGGCTGGACAAAGAAGCAGGCCAACCTTGGCTCCTTGATCATCGGCATCCTTCGTGTTCCTATTACCCTGATTCCAATCATGTTTGTCGACCGGATTGGCAGACGTCCTCTTCTCCTCGTCTCAACCCTGCTCTCTGTACTCTCCCTGGTTCTGATGGAAGTCGCCATCGATATCGGGCCGAGCTGGAAAGTTGCCACCATGATCGGAACCACTGTTCTTCTCCTGGTCAATGCTGCCGGACTGGGAGCCATTTCGAGGTTTTACTGCGCTGAGGTAGTTCTTGAACAGAGATTGACTAAAAATTTTCTAGATCGTTCCCAGAAGTGTGCTTCTTCAAGCAGTTTCCATTCTCACGGCTCTGGAAGCCTCTACTAAGATTGGAGTCGAATTTGCTTGGTATCCGATAGCTAATGTGGTGAGTTACAGCACATAAGAATAGGCTCCCCAAAGTCAGCGAGGCAGGGACTGAGAGCCAGAGATAGACAGTTTTCTAATAACCCGTGTTTCAGATCCAAGGACAGTCCCTCCTAATCTTCTCCATCCCCACAGCAATCATTCTTATTCTGATGTGGCTTTACTGTCCGGAAACGAGCAAAAAGACCGTGAACCAGGTCCTCAATGAGACAGCCGAGAAACGCAAACTCGCCGTAACTTTCTGAAGATTCGTGTCTCAGAACTAGCGTGCCATTAGTCCAGTGACGGGTTCTATGAAATACTTTTAATTGCAATAAATTATGATTCAGTCTTTGCAACACGACCTCTTATCATGACGTGAACTCTCATGATTCATCCCTGTTGACATAGTTTTGTTTCTTCACACCTGGAAAACTACAAAAGGCTCGGACAGTCAAGGAGTTTTCATTTCAAGATCATCCAGCCATGAACGTTCTGACTGCTCTGCTCGCTCTTCTTGCCGTCTCTCAAGCCGCCAATTTGGCGTGTTTCTCCACACAGTCTACCGATAAAGGTTACCAGCCACTCTACAAGGATCAAACCACTTGTAAACAGAATACAACTATGTGTGTCAAGTGAGTATATATAAACAGAGAGACACTACAGAGTGAAGAAGAGAAACAGAGACAGAGAGACAGAGTGATAGAGAGACAGAGAGACATACATATAGAGAGACAGAGGCAATTCTCAACCACCTGCTTCAGACAAACCGCTGACAAAGCAGCGGGTAATCTTCCCGGGAAGGGTGTCTTCTACTATTGCGACTACTATAACTTCTGCAATGGTATCAAGGCCGGCAAATGCAAGAAGGATAACGGAGTCAATACTTGCTGCTGCAGCGAAAATCTGTGCAATACGGCCGGCTACACGACATTCTTCTCAGCAATCACAGTCTTTCCTTTTGTTAAACTCTTCGTGTAAAATGAATTATTGAGACATAGCTATTTTCGACAACTGCATTGCGACAGAGATACACGAAGACAGAACTAAAAATCATATCAAAATCTTGCGCCTCTAGCCTCTTTGCCTCACGCCCTTCAGGAATTTGTTTAATAGCCCTGTAGACTCAGATCACATCAGAGCCGAAAGATCACTTTGACTATAGCATGTGGCCAAAGATACATGGCTGTGATTCACTGTGACCGCCTCGTCACTTCTGCTTTGCTAGGCTGCTCTTCCCGTTTTACTATTGATAAGCTTGTGGCATACGGTGTATGATACTTTTACTGTTATGGGGTACAAATACCTGGATGTTACGAAAAATGAAATTTATTATTGACAAGTGGGATGAGGGTGTATTTGAGTTTCTCTCTTTCTCTCACTGTCTCACACTCCACCTCTCTGTGACTCTCTGTCTCATTCCGTCTCTGTGCCTTTCTTTTTTCATTTTTCTCAGGCTCTGTAGCTCCCTGTTTCTCACTCTCTCTGGCTCTCCCTGTCGTTCTCTCAGGAACCACGTACAATGAAGTGTCACACTCCTAGACAAACATCCATGACCGAAAAGCATGGGGGATGCTCACTATTTGACAAAGATGAATCAACTGTTCATAACGTCCTCCCGGTCACAACAATATAAAAAGGCTGATGCTCATGAGAGCGACCACAATCTGTTGTGATCATGCTCCGCTTCGCTCTTTTGGCTATTTTGGTTGGTTCTGCAGAAACCAATCAGTGCTATAAGACCTGTAAGACAAGATTTTGAAACTGTCATGCCTATTTCAGTGAAGCTCAACAATGACAAGCCGAACACCAGAGATGGGATTGTCCCGTGTCAGAGCTTTTGCAGGAAGTGAGTCGGAGACAGAGACGAAGAGACTAATTTCATTGTAGGAACACCACCCAAAGTGGCAGCTCCACGTTCAGCGACTACGACTGTGATTGGGACAATAGGTGCTATGTATAACCCTCTCTCTTACCCACCAATAAACTTTTATTTTCAGACTTTAGGAGTCACGAATGGAAAATGCAAGCAGGTTCAGTTCGGACAAGTGTACTTTGGGGCTTCTTCGAATCTCTGCTGCTGCAGCGGGGATCTCTGTAATTCCGCCTACACTGTTCCGAAACTGGTAACTGTTATGTTGACGCTCTTTTTGTCAGTTTTTTTGTGAATAAACATGGGTACTCGAAGGTTACAGAGAACTGCCTCTGCCACTCTGTGATGAGCAGTTGTTTTGAGAGTTTTTCTCACCAACGTCACTTTCATATCGGAGCATGCGATCCTCTAAACTATCAGTCACATTCACAATGCTCTCCTCCCCGCTTCCTATTTGACAGCAGTCTCACTGGGAGATGGTACCTTCTTCTAGTGTTGTTATGCTAGTTGGATTTCAATTTGAATATCGAATCTTCTTGTCTCACAGCGTTTGCCAACGAAAGCCTCTTTCCTACTAAAGATACGAAAACTGCCATTTGTAATGATAGATGCTATAAGAACGTAATCAGGTCAAGTGTCACGTATGTTGCCCAGTATTAGTATGGATGCGATGTAGGTGAGAGAACCTGTGAGGTGAATTTCTTTGACCGTTAATAGCTAACTGTGGCCTACAGGAAATCAAAAATCATAGTGGCTGCAAAGAGAGCACGATAAATGGCGTCTACGCTCGTACCTGCTGTTGCAATTGGAAGCTGTGCACGAAAAGTCTCGATGGTAGAGCATGTACTGGAGCTTTTCTCACAATAATGGCATTGGGTATTTCTGTATTCTTGGGGCAATGAAAATGCGAAAGGTACACGACAAAGACAGAGAGACAGAGACTCAGTTACAGAGAGCCCGTTACCTAGATAGCAAATTGCTCTGCTTTCAATTATGGCTTCTTAGAAACAGCCAGTTCTAGTCGACAAAATGCATCTTCTACTCATCTTGTTCAATCCACTCCTGATCTTTGCTAGCCAGTTTTCAACAAGAATTTCCATGCTACGGGGAGAGGTGCCTTCTTTTCTCTTCTGCTTCACATGTATGTCCTGGATGAGATCTCTGTATGTCTGGTACTGAGACTTTCATTTTTAACCAACTCTATTCTTTCATAGAGCGGAAACAGGATTTTTATCATGAAAAACAGTCAGCACGCGTGTTGAAATATTTTATTGCACCGGCAGTCGCGACTTAAACCAAACTCACAGTTTCAACCATGGGACGGAACCCACTGGATGGTAAGAGAGTTCAATCAGATTGCAAGTTGTTTCACTAGTGGTCTGATGGCGAATATCTCTGAGAACTGGAATGCGATTAGCGCTATAGAGCACAGGGTTTCAATCATGGTTAACGGCTTTGACTTGGCAAAGTCGAAGACTTTCAATGATTTAAAAGTGTCACAATTGTTAATGAATAGTCTCTGTCTATTTATGTCGCACCAGCTGCGTAAGATATTTCTTGTAATCTTCGCAACCTTTTTGTCCTGACTTTGTATTGAAAATAGGCGGCTGTTCTCGGTCATTCGATCTCTCTATCTCTCGATTTAATTATCTCTATCTCAGCTGCAGAACTTTAAATCTTGGCTTCCCAAATATGAAGAGGCTTTCAAAAAAATAGCAGATGGTCTCAAGTTGGCTTGTCAACTAAACTCCTACCTGGCATGTCTTGCCAGGCTCGTTAAGACGGATGGGGACCATTGTGCTTTAGTAGTAGAGAGATTTTAGACAGAGTAACAGAGACAAAGTCAATTGGTGTGTGTGTGAAGAAACCACTCAAAAAAGATAGCGCTCACATTCTGATGAGCCTTATCAGCTATGCCAGTCAAGAGCTCCCGTTTTGCCGTCATTTTTACAGCTTCCCAGGGTGATGCGTGCTGTCATTTTCCTACTTGTCCTAGTTTCCACTACTCTGGCTCTAAATTGTTATAATACAGGTTGCTCAGTTTTTAAAAAGGTGCAATAATCATTAGTTGTATACGCGAAGGACAAGAAGCCAGTAAAGGGCAATACACCCTGGACATCGTGCAATTCAAGCTGCTACAAGAAGGTAATTCTGTCTTCGAGCAGCTACTACGCCTCATATGGATGTGACTCTTTGAGCAATTGTCTGGTCAGTCTTTTGCAGTCTTCGAACTCTAGTGTTTCAGATCCAATCAGTCGCGGGTGGCTGTAAGACCACAAGCGAAGGGGCTTTCTCGAACACTACACTTTGCTGCTGCAACGATAAGGATAATTGCAATTATGGTGCTGTTCCTAGTGGTATTCTTATAATTTTTAGCTTGTTCTTTTTGTATTTGATGTAAAATTAAAGTTACAGTAAGAGGACCTATAATCTTTTCGGAAATGCCCAAAAGTCTGTGTGTGTGTCTAAAACCTGCAATTTGTCACAGATACTTTGTGACAGAAATTAGTGAGTTTTTGGCAAGTCAAGTCAGATCGAGTCAGTTTGGGAGATGCGTCTCTGAGAGAACGTTGCTTCTGCCACGGGGCATTAGCTGCATGTCAAAACTGACACCCAAAAACGCTGACAAGTCATTTCACGTCGAGTGACAAGGGGACAAGCCAGCTGTAACCAGACAAGCCAGTGGACGGAACTGCTACTAGGGAAGCGGAAACAAAGAGACAGAGAGACAGAGACGTTCAGTTGAGATGGAGAAGAAAAGGACTAAAGGGGAACTGTGGTCTGACAGGATAGGGACAGAGAGGGCTCCAACTACCTAACTACTAGTAGGAGCCCGAACCTGTACCTCTTGAGCGTCTGACTCTGTCGGGACTCGCCGCAACTACAGGGTGCCCCAAAATTACGGCAACCGCGCGGAGCGCGCCAATTTGCGGCTTTTTGTAAGGGGTTGTTTTGTTCTTTGTTTCTAATGTGTTTCTCCTTTTATTCATCATGTTTTATGTTGTTTTAAATCGAATATGCTATCATTTTAGAATAGTCAAAGCTTCCATCCACCGCCAATCAATTGGGGTTGCTCTTCACCAACAAGGCGTTCAGGCGATCAACATCTCTCGTCGTCTCGAGGTGTCCAAGAAGCTCGTGTCTACTACCATTTCACGACTCAAGGAGCTAGAAAGTGAAAAAGGCCGTCCCGGACGAGGAAGACCCATTTGTATGACCACCAGAGACTACTTTCCCAAGCGACTTTCTTTTCACCCAATAAGTAATCTTCAATGGACATCAAAAACTACAGGCCTATTGCACTCATGTCCGTGATTTTTGAAATCTTCAGTTCAATTCTACTATCAAGAATACAGAGAACTTTGGATGAAAATCAGCCTCCGGAGCAAGCAGGATTCAGGAAGTCTTTCTCAACGGCTGACCACTTACAAGTTATGAACGAGCTAATAGAAAGAGCAGTCGAATACAACTTCCCGCTTTTCATCGGTTTCATCGACCATTTACTCCAAAGCATTTGACTCCATTGAGCACGGAGCCCTTTGGAATGCTCTAAATCGACGAGGAGTTCTCGCCAAGATCATCCGCGTACTTCAGCTCATCTATAAAACAGCAAAGGGCAACATACTAGTCTGTGGGAAGCCGGTGGATATCGACATGCAAAGAGAAGTTCTGCAAGGAGATACAATTTCGCCATCTCTCTTCAGCGCGGTAGTTGAAGAGGTATTCTAATGGAGACCGTGGAGATATAGAAGGATGACAGGTCGACCGCAGACGAGATGGAGAGATGATTTCGCAATGCAAATGGGCTAGACATGGACGAGGACAACGAGGACTGATCCTGATCAATGGAGAGCAAGCTTGACAAGACATATAGAAAATATATGATTATTGTGAATAAACAAATAAAAAATAATTAAAATAAATTAATTAACACAACTCGAGTCAGTGGTCTCAAGTGTCCAAAACAACAAATAGAGGACTCCCTTTCAATAGTGCTGCGACTTGCTTGCGACACTTTTTCTGCAGTCGTCAATTACTCGAACAACTTTTCTCACCGGGGCTCTTGCCGCTCTTGTCAGAACATGTGATCGTCTAACTGTGAAATGACTAGTTTACTTATCAGTTACACTGAGCCATGCTTCGAACACTCTTTCTCTTTCTTCACTTGACAGCAATTTCCGTGGAATTCGAGGGAAGCTTCTATTGCTATGACGTTGGTGAGGCTACTTTCTGGTAATATACACGACTTTCGTACAGCTTTTGCCGACGAAAGTCTTTTTCCCACCGCAGGAACAAATGCTATTGATTGTGATGGCCGGTGCTACAAGACTGTTATCAAGTCCAATGACACATATGTTGCGCAATATGGATGCGATACGCATAGATTGTGTAAGGTTGGCATATTTGAGCCTAACCAAGCCAAATATGAGTTTTAGGGAATTAAATATCCTTCTGGATGCAAGGAGAACAGGGTTAACGACGTTTCCTCTCGTACTTGCTGCTGTTCTTGGAATTTGTGTACCATAAGTTTTGATAATGGAACAGGTGCTGGATTTGTTGTAACAGTAACAGTATCATTCATATCTGTATATTTTTGGAAATAAAGTTTGAAAGGAAAAAAAAAACAGAGACAAAGAGAAAGTGAGAGACAAAGAAATATAGAGACAAAGTAACAGATAGATAGAGACATAGAGACAGAGAAACAGAGGTTGAGAGACTGAGGTCAATTTTCTTTACTTTCACACTCGCTTCTTCAAGCGTTTCCTAGTGGCCTACGATCGCCGTCACCGTTTGTGGAAAGAAGGAGTTCCGGTCTCAGCGCTGCGACACCGGTATTATCAAAGAAAGAATAACGTCAACACCCATGGGGCGAGGCCAACTCAACCTCTGTCTGCTCAACTGCCAATCCATCCACTCGAAGATTACAGCCCTACCGAATATTGCCACGACTGAATGGATACCCCTGAACCAGCGACGAATTATCGGAAGACCCCGTATGAGATGGGAGAATGATCTAAAGAGAGCATCCGAGAGGATTGGAAGACCCCCGCAACGTGGATGCGAGCGGCAAGGCTGGACGGCGAAGATTGGGTTCGAGCCATGGGAGCGGCAAGGGACCCAATCTAGACATCCCCTTTGATACCGTCAAATAAAATTTAATGTAAATGAGAGACTGACAAGGGAAGCCTTTCAACTTAAGTTGGACTTTGGCAACGAACAAGGTGCCATTCGATAGCTCTAAACATGGGTATAACGGGGTATATTGCCAAATTCGCTTAATCCCTCCCTGGTCCGAGATATAACGTTTTTAAAAATGGCGCCCCCGTATCATCTCGACGTCTAAGCCGTAGGACCCGCCGTGATAGACTTCGAAGGCATCAAAAAACATGGCAACGTAGTATGGTGGTGAGCGCGGTGGGCTGGGATGCAATTACTTGCTGGTTCGGATCTGCACGATTTTTTTTTTAAACTTTTTTTCGTCTTTTATCTGTGACTATGCTTTTTCTTTATGTTTGTTTTCAAGACGCAAACTTTTTAGTTTCCACATGAACCCATCTAAAATCCTCGGATTTCTGGTTGGAGAGTTTGGTCTGGAAAAAGATGCCGAATTAAGTCGAGATGAGCGCCGTCTAGCAAGCCGCTTGAAAGTTATTTTGCAAAGTTCTGTCACCAGCTCCATGACAATTGAAGAGGAAGATGAAGGTTAGTGAAGTGCTGGTGAATCTTTATTTTGTAGAGCTAAACATCTCCGAAGGATCCGACGATGAATACTGTGTAGAGGATGAAGGGACTCGTATGCCCAATCCAGTTGAAGATTCTCCTGGAACTGTCAGGTTCTCTGACAAGTTCCGAACGGTTGACGAAGTCTCTCCCCAAACAAAATGTTGCTGTTGGTCGATTCGTGGCCGTCATTCAAGGATACGGATCTGATCCATTCTCTTGTTCCACCTGGCATGAACTTTGAACTACGCCAGGCTTAGTCTCTTCTGTGATCAGTATTTCTGTTTCTCGCACTACATTATCCAATATTGGTGTTGAAGTGGATTCGTTCACAAAAACAAAGTTTTTCCTGTAGAAGTTGTTCAAACTAACTTGATTCCCAAAAAAGGCAATGCAGACATCTATTTAATGTCTTTCCAGGCCAAAGGGCGTCCGGCACCAGTTTCATAATCACATAGTCAAAGTCAAAGCACATAGTCACAGATAAAAGACGAAAAAAAGTTTAAAAAAAAAAAATCGTGCAGATCCGAACCAGCAAGTAATTGCATCCCAGCCCACCGCGCTCACCACCATACTACGTTGCCATGTTTTTTGATGCCTTCGAAGTCTAGCACGGCGGGTCCTACGGCTTAGACGTCGAGATGATACGGGGGCGCCATTTTTAAAAACGTTATATCTCGGACCAGGGAGGGATTAAGCGAATTTGGCAATATACCCCGTTATACCCATGTTTAGAGCTATCGAATGGCACCTTGTTCGTTGCCAAAGTCCAACTTAAGTTGAAAGGCTTCCCTTGTGAGATACAAAGGGACAGAGGGACAGAGCTCTCTATCTCTCTGTCTCTTTTTGTCTCTTTGTCTCTATGGCTCACTGTCTCTTTCTATTTCTGTGCCTCCATGTCTCTCTGTTCTTTTGAACTTATCTCCTCACCACAAAGTCCCTCGTACTTTACACAACAAACTACACGACAACATCCTGCTTATCAGTCTATTGACAGCCCATGTTTGTTTCAATTTTGGCGCTAGTATATAAAGACTTCATTCGTAATCAGTAGCTAAGCCAACCGTCTAAAAATAACACCATGCGCTTTTTGGTTGTTGTCTCGACATTGATTGCTACTATTTCAGCTATTAACTGTTACTATAAGCGTAACATAAGCTATCCTTTGTTAAATATTCAAATTTCTAGCTACGAACAAGGGAGAAGACACGAATTGGAATACTCACAGTGTCAGAGTTGTTTGTCCCAAAGAAACAACACAGTGTGCTTCGTAAGTCAAGAGGCATAGAGTGACAGAGACAATATTCAGGGTGGTAACTACCAGCGCAACTGAAACTCTCGATGAGTACGGCTGTCCCAAGTCCGGTCTCTGTGAAGGATTGAAGGATGGAGAGTGCAAAACTGACGAGATGGGCGGTTACAGCAGACGTGTCTGTTGCTGTGGAGGAGACTATTGCAACGGGGATGTGAACATCGCCAGTGCGTCGAGATACATGAAGAGCTCTCTCTTCGTCCTTTTGGCTATCTCCTACTTATTTGTTCAAAATTAATGAAACTTAGAGATTAACACGGCCAAGCAGGTCAATTGTTATCGGTCCCTTTTTTCCTATTCCACTTTTAACGACTCTCCCTTCCTATCAGTCATGTTTTGGCTCTACACTTGTCTCTCACCATGTTTCGACTCGTTCTTCTTTTCAGTTTCTTGACAGTAGCAACAGGCACTGTCTGCTACCTTGCAGGTAATGTGACAGAGAGACAGAGAGTTAGAGACTCACTTCTAGGCTACACTAGCAGCAGTCTGCATCTCGTGGCCAGTACTCGAACCACTACTTGCGACGGATCATGCTTCAAGAAGGTCGCAAAATCTGGTGCGAATTTTATAGCTTCTTACGGATGTGATTCCAACCAAACGGTTTGTGCTGTATGTTTGGTCTAGTCGCCCAAAATAATAAGATTCTAGGCTATTAGGGATGGTGAATGTGCCCCCTATAAGTCTGGAAGTGCTTATACTAACACGTGCTGTTGCAAGCAGAACTACTGCAATGGAAGTAAGTTAGTGGGAGTGGTAGGAATTTTGGGTTTGAGTCTATTTGTATACGTTGTTCAATAAATGCCGTATTAATTAGAAAGGACTTTTGTAATACAATAAATTCCAGAGAGAAAGCGATAATGCTAGACAAGGGAAATTTTCAAGAGTCCGACAGGGAGACACTAACTGCTTGAGCAACGAAAGACTGTTCAAGAAAAAGAGAGCATTTTTTCGCACAAGGATTTGAGCCCGCCCAAGGATTTTGGCTGCGCACCAAGTTTTCTAGCAAAAAATCTCACTCTCGCTGTACATTTTCAGTTGGATCGCAGATGAACTATTACTGTTGTATTGAAAATTTACGCATGATAGTCTGCTAAATTCTGTCGGCAAGTACAATTTTCACTGGAAAAGTGCAAACTTTCGTCTTAGCAAATTATTTTCGGCCTAGCAAGGTGAAGAAGAACCAAGATCCGTAGTGGAACTGTTCTTGGAGAGAACTGTATGAGGATCAGTGAAGGACAAGTAAATCGATCACTTTAGAGCCTGACCGGGCAGTCAACAGGTCGAATTCGCAGTTTATTCACGAACTTCCTTATTCTTTTATGCGAAGGGTGACACTGCTGCATCTAAGGAGTAAGTGCTTCAATCGAGGTCGCTCTACCCCATTGATGAGAAACGGCCAGGCCGATCATACTGTTGCCGAAGATCAACACCACGGCTCCGAGTTCAAGCACAATGTAAAACTTGGGCTTGTTGTCCTTCTTTTTGATCTTGCCCTTCTTGTTGTCCATCTTTGCAGCCGGCTTTTCGTGCTTCTCTCCTCATCGCTCTTTTTGTCTTTCGCCATAGAGTGAGCCTCCTCCGCGCCAGTTTTCTTATAATAGAATAGATAATTCATCTGTGCAGATGGATCAAAAATTGGCTCTATACAATATGATGGGGAAAGGGATTGGGGAGTAGCAGAGGTTTTCAGGAATTGACTTACATGAATAATACAGTTTGAAACACTCGAGGCTGTGCCTACATACCGGGACGTCTAGTAAAAACTCTGCTGTGAGAGCTAAGCTCCAATCACACCTCAATGGGTCGCAGAGAATTTACCTCCAGTGGGTGCGCTAGGAATTTATCGACATACGTGGTGCTGGTCTTCTTTTTAGTTTTTTTTTTTCATTTAACCTTCAGAGCATAGCTCTGAAGGTTAAATGTAAAGAAGCCTAAGAGACAGTCAGAAAAATACAACAGATTGTTGTAGCAAAATAGGTCACAGTCATTCTGAAAAAAAAATCTCTACCCTATCCAGACTATGAAAGCGCGATGGTGTTTGAAGAATTCACGATCGTGCTGTAAAGAGTCATCATTGATATGCAATAAAATATAGTCATGGCGCCGCACTCTGCAACTTTATCTCTTTTTGTTGATCTTATTTCCCCTTTCACAATCAATCGACAGGACTCGGCTATATAAGACCATCACGTAAATTTGATAAGCAGGTCCGAGCTCTTTTTACAGTATGCGCACTCTCGTTCTTCTCTCCGCCGTCTTGGCTCTTGCTGTGGGCCTCAATTGCTACGGTGGCCCTACAGGCAACGTCACTCCTCAGCAATGTTCCAGTACATGTCTGAAGTGGGTTCTGTCTCTGTCTCTGCCAATGCTCCTTAAACATTATCATCCTATTTTTAAGATCTACTACCAAAGGTATCCAGGAAGCTATCTACGGCTGCGGAGACGATCTTTGTAACATTATGAGCATTTCCAACGGAAAATGCAAAACGATAATTGGGATCACCACGTGCTGTTGCACAGGAGACCTTTGTAACTCTTCTGGATTCGCCCAGATCTCAGCCGTTGTTGTTCTCATGCTTTCTGCTCTCGTTATGTAATAAAATCATTGCCATTTTTTGCTCCCATGTGTAAAAACTTTAGCTCCGGGGCTGATATCAGTGATGGACGGTCCTAAAGCGTCCATCTGTCCAGTCACCGCGAAGAATACTGAAAGGTCGACAATCTGCACTCTTTGACAAGTCTTTTGTTTGACCAGCAACCTCCGAAGAAAAACCACACCTTGTCACAAATTGTCATAGTGTTGTATATGTTGCAGTTGGAATTGAACATCCGTTGGTATTGAACGCAACTAGTTGAAATTGAACGTTCAATTCCAACTAGTTGGGTTCAATATCAACTAGTTGAAATTGAACAGTTTCAGTTGGAATTGAACATTTTCAGTTAGAATTGAACAGTTTGAATAATTTACGTCGTTTTATTCAATTTTCACCCATTCTCGTCTTTTTTTTTCTTCTTTCACTGCATTTTTTGTTGTCAGGGCGTAAAATAACCCCTTGAACATAAAATCGTTAGGAAATTCACGGAAATAAGGCTTGATTGGTTCCGTTTTTCACCTTTTAATACTCTCACAGGCCTTTGATGAAGTCAAGGCGTAACCTAAGACATTATAACTTCAAATAACACTGTCAGATTGAAATTATGGTGGTAAGTACTGTTTATTTAGTAAAACAGCAACAAGAAACAAATTGATTTGAGAAATAACGAAATTACTTGTTTTTGCAAGTAGAGTTTGTCCTATGTCAACGCGAGTTGCATTGAAAGTTACGGCTCTTACAGGAACAACGATTTGTATCACATTTACCGTTGCAGCTGCAATGATGATGCCCTTGGCCGCCGGTGATAGAGTCATCTGCTACAGCTGCACGGAACGACTGTAGATTGACATCGGGGACATCTGACGGCGCAATGAACGTTTCTTGAAGAGGAACCAATTGATTTCTGGCGTACCACTGGGTCAAATATCCTTTCAAAGTTCCTAGGCTGAAACAATACATAAACATAGGATAACAACAAGATTTACCGATATAATCCGTCTTTCTCTTCGAGTACAACTGCCAGTAGGTTACGTGCTCCAATTTTAGGACGATCGACGTCGGGAATAGCTACGAGTACACTTGTTCCAACGTCTACTATACCGAATCTTAAGAAAATAGTTGCGTGAAGAAAATTAGACTGACCGGCTATTCGATGCCTGGAGCATTCTGTCTGCTTGACGCTGGAGCGATTGACTTGTTTCCTCCCTTTCTTTTTCAATTGCTGAGTGATGAGCATTCCAAAATTCTATGAGCTCTTCTTCCTCGACGTATTCATCTTCGTTATCAGTCAGCTCTTCAGCGTTTTCTTCAATTTCGGTCAACACTTCATCTGTTGGCACTTCATGGTCGCCAGCAGAGTTTAGCTCGTCGATTTCGGTCTCATAGTCAAATGCTGTAAGTACAAAGTTGAGAAAGGGACAAAAACTAATCAAACATTGCTTTGAAAGGCGCTCTGGAGATTCCTCGATGAAATTTTGTGTTCTTCACGAACTGTACAGTGTCCAAAAGCTCAGCCCAGTTCGGAGTCCCTCGTCGCAGCATCTCAGCAAACAAGATTTCTTCCACGTCTCGATTGCATCTTTGCACCACTACTTGCGATCGGATATGTCGGAGGTCATCCTAATCTTGATCTAACATAAGTAACGAAGAGCCTAGTTAGCAGCCTTGGTTATTGGTTAAAAATATTCTGAAGATTCTAAACATAATTATATTAGCAGATTGAACCATATGGTCATACTGAGGTCTGAATAATAACTCGACCACCGGAGCATCCGGGATACTTCCGTCGCTTGGCCCAATGGCCTCGTAGTCACCTTCTTCACTAGGTTGCGGCTCCATTTCAGTACAAGTGATTTCACTTCGTCACGGGGCTTCTACTTATAGTGATGTTTTACGCAACTTTTTTGAAAAATTTATAGTTAGAAACTTTTTGACCTCGACGCTTGATTACACAAAATATACGTACGTACTCTTGCTTCTCAAGACGTCTTTCCCTATGCTTCTTGCCAAAAAAGACAGAGAAGCAGAGACAGAGTCCGAAGGACTGGGACAGAAAAACAGAGAGTCAGGGAGACAGAGACACATTTGATAGAGCGTGGACCAGAACGTTGCCAAAATCTCCAGTATGAGGCTCACTAATCCCCTCTGATAAAAGACCCATGCCACATTTTCACAGCTCTTCCTGGTCATGCGGACCCTATTTCATATTTTTGCCATCTTTGGTGCGGCCGTCGCTTTCCAATGCTATCAAGCTGGTAATCATTACTTTACAAAATAGTACAATCTCTTTTCAGACTTCACACAAAAGGGGCAGAAACCCGATGGAACAACTGTCAAAGTGTCGTGTAATACTCAATGCTACAAGTAATAATCACTCTTCTCATATAGACAAAAAGACAGAGAGAGGGACAGAGACAGAGAGATCATTTCCCTTGTTCAGATCAGTAGCCAGCACAAATTACGGCTATATTGCTCTTTACAACTGCGATACGATTGGCCTGAACGCTACGGTTAATGGAGCATGTTCTGTAAGTGACCAGTACAAATCTTGGACTCTTTGCAGGACCTCGGAATCCAGTCTGGCAGTTGTCAAACGCAGAAAGTGGACAAGAAAAGTGACAAAATTTGCTGCTGCTCCGGAGATCTTTGCAACTCGGCAAGGCTGATAAGAGTCTCAAATCTTGTTTCTCTTGTAATGTTGTCTCTGCTGTTGTGAATAAACTTCTGTGAAGAGACGTGCAGTTGGAGCAAAGCGGGAAATCCCTGGCCTGCCGGTATTATCAAAGAAAGAATAATGGAGATAGGTAGGAATAGGATACGGAAATTAAATGTCGAATCTGGAAGCATCAAGTTTTTTTGATAGGCAGCATCAGAACACACCGAGTTTATGACAAAACGGGTATATACGACACTATGACAATTCATACCATGCCGTTGACACAGCAGTCTTCACTTTTGGCTTGTCAGTTATCCCTTCCATCTAAGCCATTCAAGTTCTAACTGGTGTTTTTCTGTCTCTTTGCCCGAAATCTAGACTCTGGGGCTGGAAATTAAAGCAAGTGTCCGGCTATTGCGCCCAAGCGCCCAAAGTTGGTGTGCACAGTCCAAAAAAAAAAAATGGCTGACGCCGAAAGGTTGAAAAACCCGGGAGTGATAAATTTAGTTAGATCAAAACAAAAAGAAACGAAATAATCAATAAAGAAATCAATAAATTTCGGCGGCTCATTTTTGTCGCATTCACTTTTTTCTTGTACGTTGTCGGTCCACATTGATGTAGAATAGTGTTTAACGCAAGAAGAACTACAAACGTCGACACAAACCGAGCAGAAATCTGTTCTCTGGAGTTTTGGGATAAAATGGTTTGAGTTCCCGCGCGAAAAACGATAGTATCGCGCCAACGAGTTTCCAGTACTTTCAGTATTCCTCGCAATTTCTATCGAAACCAGATGGACGCTTTAGGACCATCCATCACTGATATCAGCCCCGGAGCTAAACTTTCACAAAAATACAAAAACTGTTAATGATTTTATTACATAACGAGAGCAGACAGCATGAGAACAACAACGGCTGAGATCTGGGCGAATCCAGAAGAGTTACAGAGGTCTCCTGTGCAACAGCACGTGGTGGCACTGGCGCCATTAGCTTTTACTGTTTGGCATTTTCCGTTGGAAATGCTTAAGCCACAAACATAGTCTCCGCAGTCGTAGGTAGCTATCTGGGTACCGCTGGCAGAAGCCATAATTCTTAAAAAATTGAATGATAATGTTTAAGGAGCATTGGCAGAGACAGAGATAAAACCTACTTCAGACATGTACCGGTGGTACAATGCCGAGGAGTGACGTTGCCTGTGACGCCAGAGTAGCAATCGAGGCTCACAGCAAGAGCCAAGACGGCGGAGAGAAGAACAAGAGTGCGCATACTGTAAAAAGAGCTCGGAGCTGCTTATCAAGTTTATGTGATGGTCTTATATAGCCGAGTCCTGTCGATTGATTGTGAAAGAGAAAATAAGATCAACAAAAAGAGATAAAGTTGCAGAGTCCGGCGCCGGCTTATTGCCTCTCAATGATGACTCTTACAGCACGATAGTGAATTCTTCGAACACCATCGCGCTTTCATAGTCTGGATAGGGTAGGAGTTTTTTTTTTCAGAATGACTGTGACCTATTTTGCTACAACAATCTGTTCTATTTTTCTGACTGTCTCTATCAGTGGTAAAAACATAACTTGTTTGGACAGAAGATGGTTCTTGATTACTACACGAGAGACATTCCTAGCCTCTGTCTGTCCTTCTCTCACCTTTAGAGAGATCGGACTACAGATAGTACCAGTTTGACCCGGAAGAAACCTTCAAAGGGAAACCATACTGATTCTGATAGCTAAGAGGGTGATCGCAAGCTACGTACTGACCTCCGTTTTTGGGAAGTGACGGTATAGGATGACTCGGCATGATGGACTAGAACAAGGCGTACTTCACCGGAAGGAAGTCATTATGAGCTGATAACCATCTAGAGGCATTCCAGTCTATCTCTCTGTCTACTTGCCTCTCTGACCATTCCAGTACAACTGATTCCGATTTCATAGATCCTCATTTCGAAGTAAGTAATACAGCGACATTGATACCACATATTCAAAGATGAATTTCCGTCATTTAATGTCTCTGAAAAAAAAGCAGAAGATAACTCTGGCAACATATCATTTCCGAACCATCTGGATTCAAAAATGGTCATCTCGAAGTGCTTCCTCATGTGCTACACCGATCCGTATTGCAACAGCAGACCGTTTTCACTGTGTCCCCATAGTACAGGTAGTCACATTTCCCGTTCTCAATCCCTTGGCAATCACCGCATTCATAATTTGTCACATAGAACTCTCCGCAATCAGTGAACCGAGGCATGTTAGTAGCATTGGTTATTACAGCCGAAGAAGATGTTCCAGCTCAAGCCTGACTGATTTGAGCTGCTGGTATTGGTCGCTAACTCAAAAACTGTTCAAAAAATGTGGGCGACTTCAGCTATAGCACTGAAAGACTGGTCAACCAGAAAAGACTGAGTAAAAGTAGCAAAGATTTCATCGGGAACAAAAAGTAACACCCATTCAGCCCAGCTTATTGGACCTGCTGACAGTTCAGAGCCACACCCTGGTTTCTGAACCGGGTGACTAACGAGGGAAGGGTTTTAATTGGCCGCGGGATACCGAAACGAGTAAGGTGCCATTCGAAAGGACATCGAAATTGACGGTTTCCCAGATCTACTAAAAAACTTGGTTTTTGGTTTGAATCCTCTCTTCGGAAAACATTTTTATTTACTCATTTCAAGTGTATTTAGCTTCTATCGTTGCTTTTTTCACTGCTAAAAGCTAGAAACTTTTAATAGTCGACCTTTCCAATTCCTAACTTTTTTCTGCCATGGTCTGCGCGTTCAAACTCGTTTTTCGGGTCGAAGAATGCTTTTCCGACCTGGCTATGCTTTGCAAAGTTGTAGAACAGGTAGCACAGGGCTACAACTTTACAGTGCATTGTCACGTTAAAAAACCTTGTCTTTAGTCGTTAAAGTGGCTGTGAAATTGTGCGGTACTGGTCGTCCCAGAGCTATCCGAGAAAAGAATTCTTGTATCCAGTGAGTGAAAAAAAAGCAACGATAGAAGTTAAATACGCTTTAGTAAATAAAAACCAGCTGCCGGCGGCAGCTTCGCAGCTCTATGACCTTTGCTTAGAATTAACCACAGGCGGCTGCGCTGCTTTCCTAGTAGCAGTTTCTTCTACAGCTGGCTTGTCTCCTTGTCTCTTGACATAAAATGACTTGTCAGCTTTTTTGGGTATTAGTGTTGACATGCAATTGTGCCCATGACAGACGGACGGATAAAGACGTCTCCGACGGCTTCGCCGTTCTTTTGCCATCAGTTTACATTGGCGGCTGCGCCGCTTCGTTGTTACAGAAATCTCCCAGTGGCTTCACTGTGAAAAAAGCCAAGTTCTATAGCGCACCCAAAGTTGACTTGTCAACCAATATAGGCAATAAACTGTTTTTGAACAACAAAACTTCTGGACAACTAATTGGCTCGCTTCCGTTTCTTTGCCACGGACAAACAAACAGACAGAGTCCTCCACAGAAACCATCGCGCTTTAGATAGTAGAGGTGTTTTCCGAAGAGAGGATTCAAACCAAAAACCAAGTTTTTCAGTAGAGTGCATAGGTTCTGCACCACTTGGCCACTTGCGCTGGTAGAAGCGTTGGATATCCAAGTCCAAGGGTGCAAATTCAACTCAAAACCTGGAAACGGGAAAAGCTACAGAAGACAGCAGACACCCATTCCGCAACTGAAAATCTGGGAAACACCGTCATTTTCGATGTTCTTTCGAATGGCACCTTACTCGTTTCGGTATCCCGCAGCTAACTAAAATCCTTCCCTAGTAAGTAAAAAGAGATACAGAGCGACGCAGAGACATTGGGTGAAATGGCTAAACTGTACAGTCTTTGGCTTTTTTGAGACCAACCTTCGGCTAGACCTTTACGGTCAGACTGTCCATAATCTTGATTCTGGGTCCATTTCCTGTTTGTCTGTGAAATGGTCCACGCTATAGTTTTGTCGGTTTGCAGACAAAAGTTTGTCAGTTTGCAGACAAAAATCCACGCTATAGTTTTGTCGGTTTGCAGACAAAAGTTTGTCAGTTTGCAGACAAAAATCCACGCTATAGTTTTGTCGGCAGTTTGCAGACAAAATATGGCATGTCCATCTCTCAGACAGAGAGACAAAGGAAAAAGGTACACAGAATCAGAAAGACAGACATACTTTTCATCTTCCCGGAACAATTTTTCCAAAGAAGAATCTTGTTTACTTTACGAGGACCCATCAAATATTAATAGGCGCTTAAAATGGCACCTCTTTATCTGTACGACCTTTCTCTAGTCGTTCGTCCCTTTTTTATGAATCCATTCGTTCTATTTCTTATTTCATCTGCTTCCGCCTTGAGCTGTTTCCAGGATGGTAAGATGAACTATTTTAGCAAAAACTTTTTTGCTCAGTCACCTACAGGCAATCAAATAGACCAGGAACCAACAGTACAATCTATCAAAACTGTCGATTCCAATGCTATAAGGAGACCTGGAAGGGTCCTAGAAGCTATTTTTATGCAAAGTATGGTTGTGGGGTCTGTGTGGTAAAGTAAATGGTATCCTTTCATATGTTTCTACTATTTAGGGAGTCCCGAGTGGCAGTTGTAAAAGCGAGAAGAGGGGAGATTATACGAAGAATGTTTGCTGTTGTGATCAAAATCTTTGTAATGGTACATTTGAGACGAAGTTGTTTGTTGTGTTCATTTTGATGATGGCTCTGTTTTGGTAATAAAATAAGTCTCTCTGTCTCTCTTATGCAAATACGCAAAAACACTCTTTACTGCCCAGTAAACTATCACGGGTAATAATCGTAGTTGAGACCAAATCCACAAGGTCCACTAACTAACATCGTATTGACGGATAGAAGGAGCGGTCTAGCCGCCGAACGGGTTACAGTTTACCCGGTGGTACACTATAGCCGGCGAAAAGGTTTTCAGCCCTAGAATCCTTTGGGAGCAATCATCGCTATTCTCTTTGCTCAGAAACTGATATGATTCCAGTGGCGTGTCCCTCAGTGACGTGTCAACCTCTAATATCTTTCTCAGACACAGAAAGACAGAGGGAGAGAGAGGCAGAAAGACAGGTAGACAGAGGGGCAAAGAGACAGAGAGATATGGATAGAGAGATAAAGGGACCGGGAGACAGAAAAATAGTTGCAAAGAGATAGAGAGACAGACGAGAGACCTCCTCTCTTTATTCAAAGCATCCCATATATAAAAGTTAGAGTGATCAGAGCAAAAATAGCTATTTTGGAAGCTGGTCTGGTAGTTGTTGTTGCAGGGGCAGGACTGGATGAAGCGAGAGTTGAAGACGGCCTCTTCTTTGTAGGAACCGTGGTAGGAACAGTGGTTGTGGTTGGTAGGACAGGAGTCGTGGTAGGAACAGTGATTGTGGCTGGTAGGACAGGAGTCGTGGTAGGAACAGTGATTGTGGCTGGTAGGACAGGAGTCGTGGTAGGAACAGTGGTTGTGGTTGGAAGGGTTGAGAGGGTTGGAACCACAGGTGACGGGTAGATATACTTCGGTAGATCGAAGTTATTACAACCACTCTGTCCACAACAGCAAATGGAATTGTCTGACTTGCATGAGAACTCGTGAGCTCCATAAAT
This sequence comes from Oscheius sp. JU75, assembly GCA_037178855.1. Classification (NCBI taxonomy): domain Eukaryota; kingdom Metazoa; phylum Nematoda; class Chromadorea; order Rhabditida; family Rhabditidae; genus Oscheius; species Oscheius sp. JU75. The sequence continues at coordinate 117,002 of JASJZC010000006.1, read as the reverse complement.
GAGCCCCTGATCTTCACAAATATCCAGGCTGTCGCAGCTGTAGTCATAGTTCATGCCGCCTTCCAACAGGTTTGGCTTGACTTGTCTAAACATCTGAATTTCATGTAGGAGAAGATTCAAACCTTAGACAAGAGGTCGAGGATCCATTACAATTTCTACGCTTGCATGGAGCCTGTTCACTGGTTAGTCCTGTAAGAAACTTGTCTCTCTGTCTCTCTGTCTCTCTAACTGACTCTGATCAATATAACACTCCAGCTGTGTGATGGATGCTGTAGTCTCCTGAACAGACGTGCTGGTGCCCATAGCGGTTGTGCCCGTAGTGGTAGTAGAGGCGGGGGGAGTGTGGGGAAGAGTCTCCTCCGGATTCAAATTACAACTATCCGTTGAACAACAACATTTTGTCGGTTTCTTCTTGTCACAACTGTTAACCAGAGACTGAAAACGCTGCTTTTAATTTTTGTCTAGCAGAACAGCGGCTTAAAACAGCTAATCCTCTTAGAACCGTGGAGCAGCCGTGATAACGCGATTTGCCCTTGACTGAAGAGGAAAAGGCAGAGACAGAGATAGATAGATAGAAAGACAAAGAGGCAGAGAGACAGAGAGACAGAGAGTTAGAGAGACAGTGAGACAGGGACATATAGACAGGAAACAAAGAGGCAGAGAGACGGAGAGACAGAGGGATAGGAGACAGAGAGACAGAAAGACAAAGAGGCAGAGAGACTCACCCCACAGACAGTCTCTCCCACATCACAACCATAGGTATAAGTGCTTTTCTTTGTCAGACTTGTACTGAACTCCTTGAAACACTGTGTGGTACCAGAAGCACACTTCGACTTGGCTGGCGGCGGAGTGCCCTTGCTTATTTCTGAATGATCGCCTGTGAAATAAAAGCTCGCAAACGTACTTGCTCCTTCATAGCATTCTAAATCTGCAGTTGAAACTCCCAAAAGGGCTGAAACAAGAACAAGGTGTGCCCTCATTATGGCCGGGGCAAAAATGACTAATCTAAAAGAGCCCAAAACTAACATTTGGGTGTGTTAATCCGAGAACAAGGAGATGCGATAGTGAGAAGATTATGAATGGAAAAGAGCGATGCGTGTAGTTTACAAGCTGGTTTGTAGGTGACTCGGAGGCAAAGACAGCGTCTGTCTTCAATATTAGGAAGATTCTGTTTCTCTGTCTCTGTGTGTCTTTGTCTCTGTCTCTCTCTCTCTCTCTTTCTGCTTCACATGACCCGGAACTCAACCGAGAGATTCCGTCACCTAGATGCAAATTGTTTTGTGTCTAAAATTATTATTCTTAGAAATGAGTATTAGGTTCAGTCGCCAACATGCACCTCCTACCCATCTTATCAGAAAGACAGAGAGGAAGAGAGACAAGCAGAGAAACAGAGGACTAGAGAGACAGTGAGAAAGAGAGATAGAGAGACGAAGAGACAGAGAAACAGAAATACAGAGATTTTTTATGTTGTAGTTTTCAGACTGTCCCTATTTCCGTTACAGTAATCTTCTGCGCAGCAACAGACGACTGTGGTTTGACCATCCTTTTCGCGAGTTTTGCATTCGCCATCCTCCTGATCATCACAAGTCCATTCTTGGGACAGCCGTGCTCTTCGAGAGTTTCGTTGGCGCTGGTAGTGAATACCCTACAATTGTCAGTGTCTGCCACTCTTTTCACTTACGAAACATAATTTTTCGTTCCAATAGGACTCACAACGTTCAAGTCAGTGTTGTTTCCTTTGTTGGCGGCTATAATTTCCAAATGTTAAACAAAACAAACATTTGCAGCTACGTTTATAGTAGCAGTTAATAGCTAATGTAGTAGCAATGAAGATCGAGATGTTGATCAAAATACGCATGGTGTTATTATTAGACAGTCAGTTCGGCACTGATTGGGAACGGAACTTTTGTATATTAGTATCAAAATAGAAGCAAATAAGGACTGCTAACACTGATAACAGTTGATGTTGTCGTGGGCTGTTTCTGTGAAGCGTGGTGAGGAGATGAGCTCAACAGCACAGAGACAGAGAATAATATTGAGTCAAAGGGACAGAATGACAGAGAGACAAAGAGAATGATACACAGAGAGACACAGGAAAACAGAGAGAAAGTGAGAGAACGACAAAGACTAACTTTAGATATTTTGTCTCTGGTTCTGCCCTTGTCTCTGTCGCAATCTATATTTACTTTTCTCCACAGTATAGTTTTCATTCAGCCGTACATTCTCTCTCCTTGAAATTCATGAACTGGTTGTAGCTGCTCTCAATATTCTGGGTGATCAGTTTTGTGGCGATCAGCTTCTTCTCCGACTCCTTGGGACATTTATCAATGTTTGGCTGAAAATTATGTTTTCTGCGTCTGTATACCTACATGATTCAGGGCAAACTGTTGCAGGAAACTGACATTGAAGCCAGCCTGTTTTCTCAGAATACCAGTGAAGAAGACGTCGTCTACCTCAACTACCTGAACTCACAATTTCCCAGTTTTCTCAAAGAAGCGCAACCTTAACTTTGCCCAAATTGTCCGGCTTCATTAGTTCCTTCAGTGCCTGCTTATTCATGATGTAAAAGTTCTCCTTGGCGTATTCAGGATAGTCCTTGGATGGCCAGGCCGATTCCGGAACAAACCACTGGCTGCTTTCTTCTCTCACCGGTCCTGATCCCCAGAAAATGTAGCCGTAGATCAGAGGCGTCGTGTTCATTTTGGGAATGAACTCCATCAACTGAAAAATGTATTCGTTTGCAGAATGTCTCCTTCCTTGTGGTACAATCTCTGTATCATGCGACAATACCACAATCACCAATTCGGCGCGCGAGCTCGCCCGCGTGGCTCAGACGGTTAGCGCTTCGAAAAATAAAGAGACCGCGGGTCCAATCCTCATGTTCGTTCAATCTTTATAGAGAAAGAGACAGAGACAGTCCTTTGCATTCACTTGGTACTTGTTACCTGATTGATGTCAACAACCGTATCCTTGAAAACCTTGACCACATGAGTGTTGTGATACTTTTCCGCCAAATAGCGGTATCCCATAAGGATCTTGTAGACCAGATGACGGTAGCTGTCGTTGCTCTTGACTATCAGGAGATCACCAAAGTCGGACTGTTCTTGGAGGAGACAATCTTGTTCTTTCGGATCGTCACCGAGAAGGAAGATAACTCTGACTGTCTTGTTCTGAAAAACAATGACCAACTGAAAAGAAACGTACCGCAAGAAAGTCCTGGTTTCTATTGGCCCAACTTCTACGGATCTGGATTCTTTCCCTCTCGTGGTTGTTCTTGCTCGAGACGAGAATTATGACCTCTGTTCTGTTGCTGATCTCCGGGGCTCGGACGACCCACCTAAAACGGTGCTCTTACGAAGAAATGGGAGCATACGTGTCCGGATTCTGCGAGACTATCATCATGTAGTAGGTTTGATTAGGGTAGTGGGGCTCGTGAGTCACGTTTACAGGCTTCTCCTTCAGGATGCAACGTTTGTAAACTGGGACGAACTGATCCGGATTGGGGTCAGCGCTCCAAGGGCGGACGGGACTTCTGATCAAGAAGAGGTAGCCACCAAGAAGGGCAAGTCCTGAACTGTCTCTCTGACTCTATGTCTCTGTCACTCACCTCCTAAAAGAAACTTGATCACATGCTGGTACCGTTTCTCCGAACCAGTTACTTTCTGATATCGATAGTTGGGCCCAGACATTGGAAAAGAAGAGCAGTGGCCAAATGAGCTCTTTTTATTGACATTGACGAAGCTGTTAATAATCGATTTCACACGCAGATTACACGCCGTGTTTGGGCAGGAGGTGCATTTTCGCTAAAAGGTTCTTGCAGGCCACTTGCCTGGGATGCTATGCTACTTCCTGGTGAGAAAGAGAGAGAGAGAGAGAGAACGGCAGCACCATGATTTCATGGAAAGACAACAAGATCACTTTAAAAAAAGGAGATCGACCGGATCATTATCGGTGTCCTCGAAACCCCTAGAAGACGTTAAACATAAATTGTGAGAACCGGGTCCGGTTCCGTACTGTCTTGGAAAAATTCTGCCTCACGGCCTAGTGGTTAGCGCGTTCGTCTAGTAATCCAAAGGGTCGAGTTCGATTCACGCGTTTTTTGTTTACATTTGGGTATCCTAGAGATATAGTCTATTTCCAACCTCCAGCGACACTTACGAATTCTTTAAAGGGTGTTAAAGGTAGAATGCGAAAGGTTTTGCGAGGAAATTACAGTAGCCCGGGCTCAGATTCGCTATTTTTGAGTGTTTACAGTCATTTTTTCGTTGTTTTAACATTGGCATTGTATTCGGGGCCTAAGAATATCTACTTGACACCCATTTTGTAGAAAAATCTGCCAGAAAAACGCCTAGAAAGGCGTGGAAGCCAGAAAGGAGCTCTGCTCACATATTTTGGCCATTTTCAACGCTTTTCTTAGATATTTCCCCTAAATTTGTTGTCAAGTCGGTTTATGTATGTCTAGAATTCGGTTAAACAGTCAGAATTTGTAAAAAGTATGCGGAAAATGAAGAAAATTCAAAGTTTTGGAATTTCTTGTTCGCGCGCAAATACTGTGCCATTAGCGTTCAAATTCAGGTGCCGCTGGACGTTGGAAATAGACTATATCGAGGCTGCTGAACACGATCCTTCTCTTACTTTTTGCCTGAAAAGATCCGCTAAACTTACTGCAAAGAGACAGAGAAAACCTACAGTTCCAGAACTTTTCCTACCAGTGACCAAGTTAACCAGTTCCCACCATTCATAATGGTGAGACAGATCACGTCTCTGCAAAAGTACAAACTTTCACAGCCGAAACTCACTGTGCTTGATGGACCAACAAGTGAGCCACTTCACCCGAGTCATCGAGAATGGCTGAACTAAATCGGCCGAGGTGGGCTTGATCAAAAGAAGAATTGGAAGAAGGAGCATCGGAGTTTCGGCTCAAAGGCACATTAGTACTTTTGCACAAGGGAGCAGGACTCCAGTTGCTTGGATGGATAATTGCTGGCGCGGTGTAGGAGAGTTTGCTCGTGACAACTTTTTTGCATGCAAAATTCCTAACTTGAAGGTAACTGACAACAGTTTTTCTTTTCCGAAACAAAAAAATTCGAACTACACCCTGTCCCAAATCCTGGCTGAATCACCTATTATTATCTCGGACTTTCAGCCAGTGATAAAGGGCCAGCTCATCATGACGTTTCAATCTCTCTGCTCTTATCAGTACGGTATCATGAAATCATTTCTGGATGAGTATATAAGGGTAGTAAGAGAGGACGGAGAATACTCAGCCTCGACCACAATGAAACTTCTAATCTTCTCAGCAGTTCTGACTTTGGCGTCAGCGAGTCCACTGTTTTTGGGAACTCCTCCACTCGGCTGTTACGAAACTTGTGAGTTTTGACAGAGGGACAGAGAGACAGAGAAATGGAAACACTGTTTAACTGTCATTCTTCCAGGGTCCAATGATATCAACTTCGTACCGAGTGATTCAAATCAAGCTCAGAACTGTAGCACTGCCACGATGTGCTTCAAAGCAATTTCAGTAGACCATAAGGCTATCGTTTTCGGCTGTGACGAGTTCCAACTCTGTAAGGTTCGTAGCCTAGCTCTTTCAAGTTCAACCCGCTTTTATTAGGGAGTGAAGGATGGAACTTGCAAAGCGAATGAGACTGGAACGACCTGCTGCTGCCTCGATCATCTATGTAATGGAAAAGCTGGAGAGTGGACATCTACATCTGGTTCTTCGAGCTCAAAAGCTCCTTCTACAAGTATCGGACCTTCTGAGACCAGATTCCAGTGCTATGATACAGGTTGGTCTCGAAGGAAACTCTCTCTGATACAAACCACTCTTCAGCTTCCTTCAATCCAACCTACGAACCAGAAGATCCCAAACTTCTTCTCAACTGCAATGCTAGTGTGCATAAATGCTACAAGCTGATAGCACCGGATAATTCGACCTTCTATAACTGCGACAATACGAACAGGTGTGCCGGTATCCAAAACGACCACTGTCACCACGACCCAACCTATGGAACTCTGTGCTGCTGCAATGAGAATATGTGCAATGGAAAAAGTGGAGCTGTGGTCGACTGGCAGACTGAATCGCAGACTGAGGGGACCACAGTTGCTCCTACTACACATACCACGCAACCGACACCGTCTACGACTACGACTTCCGAAATGAAGGGAGTTGCCTCCGTGACTATCGTTTCAGCTTTTCTTTCCGTTCTGATGCATAATTTGATGTGAATGATAAACGTTTTTCGAACAGGCATCACGGTTTTTGGGGGACAGGGACAGGGATTTGAACCCTCGATAAGGGTCTAAGGAGCTTATGAAAAAGAACAAAGGAAATCAAATAGAAACTCTGAGATGGATCAGACAGAGAGACACAAAAAAACTTCATATACCAGTATCTTTCGTACAGCCGTCTTCGTACCATGTGTGTAAATTTTGGAAGATTCTAATGTGCGTAAATGGATCCTTGAGCCAGGTGCCTCTGCTGCAGGTATTATCTTCTGCTTGAAGACAAATTCTGGGCTCGTCCCCTGGTCCAGTAGTAGAATACAGTGCCTCATATCTCGTATGAGTCAGTCGTACCTTTTCGGAGATTCTGAAAGGCAAATCTGGAATCCAGTCCCCGTTTCTGACTATCCGGAAGAATTCCACACCTTGGACTCGCTGAAATTTTCGTGTTCCGAATACTTTACACGGCCAACCTCGATTGAGGACACAAACTTTGCGTCTCCTACTCTAGGCGAAGAAAAAGTGTAGATGCTGATTTTGCGGTCCGGGTAGAATCGTTGAAAATAGTAGGCGGCTATTGTTGCATGGGCACCTCCAAGAGAGTGACCAACGAGCTGAAAGCGAGCTCGCCACAGAAGTAAGATTAATATTTTTGTTAAAAAAAAAGGACAACGGGATCGAGCGCGGTAGCCACTAGGCCATTTGGATCGAAGCATTTCTATCGTCTCGGGAAAATTCTTTTGCGTGGCTGAGTGGTTTTCACGAACGTCTAGTAATCGTAGGTTCGGTTCCCGCCGCGGATACAACTGTCTGTACCAGAAGTTCTCAGGGGCGCTGAACACGCTCCTGATGTTAGTTTTTCTCTAAGAATGTTTTGCCAACAGCAAAGTTGAAGACTGACTACCACATTGTTGCTCTTTTCCACACTCACTGTAGACGGGGACTGAATCAAACGCTGCAACATCTTCAGAGCTACTCAAAAAGTGTGTCTGTGTCAAAGGTGTGTCAAAGAACAATTTGGGTAAGACCACCGCGCGGGATCGGACCCGAGGCGTACAGGCGAAATCCTCTTACCAAAAAGTCGTATCTCGGATACTTGGCCAGCAGTTCTTCCAGCTTGCCTCCTAGACCACCGTTGAATAGTTCCCAAAATGTAACATAATAATATTTCACAATATAGCTGTCAGTGTCAGCTATTCTAGTCACTTTCGACAGGACGAAGTGAAGAAACTGGTGCAGGAACTGAATGAGTTAGGGAAAACTAGACATCGGTCATACCTGCAAGCTTGAGTAAGAGGTAGAGGTTCTGAAGGACACAACTATGGATTTTCTGTCCTGATGGACTGCTACGAGGAGCGCACAGCGGTCTGAGCCCCCATAGCATGGTACCTCAAGTGTGTAGTCAATGGAAATGTCTGAAGATAGCTTAGATACGCATTGCCAAGGCTAAAAAAGCTCGTTTTTGAAGTAAAAGAAGGGCAACGACTGCTCTGTGATTGTCCTGATGGCTGTTATTTACGGCATTTGCAGCTGCAATGAAATAGAGGATTTCCTTTCTGACAAAAGTGTCATTGTAGAGAGGGTAGACCTAGACAGGGAGCCTTCAAAGGGGGTGTAGAAAAATACCAAGGTTGGACAATTGTAGGCGTCGTCGACTGTGTTTTTGGGGTGACAGCTGTACATGGAAGAGACACAAGACGTAAGGGAGAGACACCACCTGAAAGCGAACGGTAGAGAGACAGAGAAACAGAGACGCAAACAGAGCCTTTCCCGAAAAATCATCTACCTGCAAGTATCAGCATCCGCACATTCTTTGCAATTACTCAAATCAGAGCAGTTTTGTGATGCGACAAGGCGAAAAATGGCTGTCGAGAGCAGAAGTTGGAGCATTGATAATGCAATGTGGCTGTCCGAAAGGACAGGTGAGAGCTCGGGCAATTATGTACGGAGAGAGAACAACATTTCAAGCGGGAAATTAGAGAGGAAATGGTGGGGTAAAAAGGTGGGGGGAGAGAATCACGAAGACGTGCGTCATGTCATCAATGTTTATTCAGAAAGGCTTGTAGGGGAGGAATTTGCCACTCCAGATCATCTTGACACGGTCTCCAGCCGGGTTGGGCTCTTTCTCAATGTGGCAGGTGAAGTCAATGGCACTCATGATTCCATCTCCGAACTCTTCGTGAATCAGCTCTTTCATAGCCGGTCCGTAGACTCCTAGAGCCTACAAATTTTTAACGGGTATGATGGAAAGAGACAGGAAGACAGAGGCACAGAGACAGAGGAACAGAGAGACAGAGAGACTCACCTCGTGAAGTCGGTACAGTAGAGGATCGTTAGGAACACGCTCGGGTCCCTTCCTGGTAGGAACCTGTTGCAGAAAGAGGGCCTCCGTCTCAGAAAGCCCAAAGATCTCAGCGAGATGGACAGCCTGTTCAGGAGTACACGTTCCCTGTCCGAGACAGGTAGCCACTGTCCAAGTTGGACTCATTCCTGAACCCATAACACTGTTTCAGAAGTATACTTACCTAATTTAACGGCCACATCCTTCCATTGAAGCTGGCGAATGACTTTCTGCTCGAGAATCTTGTCTGTCACCTGGGCGCGGGTCATTGTACTGAAACAAGAGATGCTGTCCAGTGAAGAATCGAAAAAGAAGCTGGTGTTTATAAGCGGTCAGTTGGAAAGCGGGTCTGCTGTCAGGCGCCAACTTTACAATGAAGACTAGGAGCCTGTCGTCTTTGAGAGAGACAAAAGACAAAAGATCACTACAGGCTAGGGTTCCAAAACAGAACTGACCTTGGATTCTCCCCTTCTTTACCATTCTCGATCTCTTTGGTACTGACCTCGTCACCAGGATCTTTGCAGAATTGCTGCCGATGCTTCCGTCTCATGTGACGAAGAAGGGTCGATGTTGAGCTGCTTGGCAGCTTCATAGTCTGCCCACAAAGGGCACAAATGGCCTCATCGCCCATTTTGATGAAAAACTTCCAAGCTTCGGAACTCATAGTCGAATATACGCGGCAGGCTGGAGCGGTATCGACACCAGCCCGGATTATCAGCGGCTAGTCACCAGGGAAACGGAGACGTGTTGCACTTGGAGAGAATCAGGAAAATTCATTACACTACCAGTCTCTGACATAGTAATTTTCGTAATCCGAACCGGAGGGACGACACTTGGCAAGCTCTTCAAGTCGCTGTAGTCGGGTCCTTTTTTGATTTCGGCCGATCCAGGAAAGAAAGAAGGGAGAGAGGAGGCAGTAGATTGGCACAAGCTGGAAAATGAACAATGTCTCTGTCTCTCTGCCTCTCTTCATTATCTCACTTATTCATGACTCACATAAGCAAAACATAACGAAGTTCTCGTTAGAACCAAGTCGTCCCATTTCAAAACGATCGGAATCAAGGCAGTGGCAGTATTTTGAACCAAAAAGATGACCAGATGGAAGACAACTCTTGGCCAGAGGAGACACAAAACGATGATGTTTTCTTGAAGCTGGTATTCTGTCCGAATGTTGAAGACTCGTCTAAAGGGGGAAGTGAGGGGGACAAAAGTTAACTGACTTCGTGCTCTTCCTCTTATTCTGGTACCAGAGGACAAAATAGAAAATCAGAGTGAAAACTTCGAGGAGAATGTAGACAAAACTGATGACAGTCGTTGAATTTGCATTCGACCGCGAAGTCACAGCGCAATATGCCAGATCGGTCTGGGCAAAGGGCGTATTTCTTGCAACGTAGGCAGCACAGACCATGGTGAAAACACACTGAAGAATCTCATCAAAAGTAGACAGTCACTTACAGAGAGTAGAACCAGTAGAATTCCCAAAGAGGCTCCCTTATTTTCGTACGTGTCCGAGTACTTTGTGGCATACCATCGCTCAATCACGACTATCGCATTGAGAGGACCCAAAATGCTGTAGAAGATGGCTATGGCTCCCCGTGTGACTATGCAGAAACGGGAAGGCACGAGAACTTCGCACCCCGTGGAGTAGTATGAGTAGAGCAAGAGGTGGTAGCACTGAAACACTGAATTTCTCTATGTCTCTCTGTCTCTCTCTCACTCTCCTCTCTCTGTTCCCCTGACAATAATGGGACAACGATAGCGAAAAAAGTATACTCGGAATTTTGCCATACTGACAAATTGACCTGTATTAGAGCAAAACTATCATCAGAAGCGTGGTCAACGACCATGAAATCCCTGAGATACCGAAAATAAAAACTTTTGTGCCTAGTGGCAAGTGAACTTCAAGCGAACGTGATAATCACTAGGCCATTTAGTTCGAAACGAGCGCTCCCGTACAGCATTGAAAAATTTCAGCCAAATGGCATCCCTGTCTAGTAATATGAAGGTCCGGGTTCAGCTAATCGAAAATTTTTGTTTCTACACATCCTAAAGTTATCGAGGTCGCTGAGTAAGCTCTTGACGTTTGTTTCTCTGTCTCCTTACCTCTAAAAAAGCTAATCCTGAACTGTGTGCAATGCTGAAGACCAGAGCAGAAATCACAATGATCTGAGCATTGTTATTGTATATCTCTGGACTGTCACTCACCTTGACGTTGACGTGAAAGTATAAGAGAGAGAGATTGTGCTTGATGAAATAGAGATTGCTGGCCACGGCTCCAAGACTCGTAACTGCGTGGTAGTACAGAGAAGACTGAAACTTTCAGGTCAAGGACCGATAGAGAGACAGAGAGATAGACAGCGAACCTTAAAAAGTAGACTGTGCATGAAAAGTTCTCCTTCTTGACAGGCGGCCGAATAGTTCATTTCGCGCAGCGAACAGCAGGAATCCAAGATCTATTGAGCAGCCAGTTTCATGCTTGGTCGAGTCGAAACGGCTGCTGAAGAGATCTGCTGTGAGAGCGATTCGAGAATGGATTATGATGCTGCGGGGAAGTTGTGTGTAGTTCTGAATCGGCCCAATTTGTGCTGCTCTGATTAAGCTTGGAGGAGAAGGATGCGTACAGGAGGAAAAGCCAGGAAGGCAAAAAAGCAGCGTCACTGGGTTGAGGAAATAAAACTTTTGATCCTCTTGAAGATCCAATTCAATGGGAAGTATGGGTCGTGCGGAATGTCTAACTCGACATTCCCATGCCACCTCGGTTTCCTTGAAAACTCTGCCTTCTTGGGAATCCTGCAACTCATTCTCATATCTTCTATTTTGAAAGGATGACAAAATTCAATGAAAACTGGTCTGCTTTACCAACTTCACGAAGTGGGGATCTCTACCTCTCTCTCTATTTCCACTCAATTCGGACGATCGCTTCGCAACCACGGAAGGCATCACTATCCAGCTATACGGATCAGAATGAAGAGAACTACGACCTGTATCTCCTCGTACACTTTGAAAACTACTGCTTAAAGGAAAACGTGGGGTGTTGTCCAGGAGCACTGTGACTTCAAAGTTGACATTCCTACCATCGATTCGCTGAGTGTATATCCTTGTTCGGGGACAAGACAACCAAATCATAACGCTTAAAATGTAACCGCTGTCTGTTTGTCTGCTAATAGAAAAATAAAGTTGGCATCATTAGACCTCTTGGCTTTTTGGAGGTCATAATTAGGTGATAAACTGGCCATATGGGAATGAGTAGCAGAGAATCTGTCTGCCTCCCTGTCTTTCTGTCACTCTGGCTTCCTGTCTACCGGCCTCTCTGTGTCTCTGTCTTCCTTATCTTTATTTACCAATGTTTCCTATAAAAACTCTCATAATCTTGCCCAGTAGGTCTCGACTGTGCGAGTTCTTCCAACCTCCTCGCTCTTGCCTTTCTCTGTTTCCTACCAATCCAGGACAAGAAGAATGGCGAGAAGAGACAGTAGAATGGGATAATCTGACAAAAAATATGTGGTAAGTATAGGAGGAACTTACATTAGCCAAAGCCAATGCAGTTTTTACAACGACGGGGCTTGACCACCCGAAAATTAATGGCAGGAGACCGTTGGTCAGATTTTGGATGGTGAAAATGATCAAATGGAATAGGACACGTGGCCAGAGAAGTCCCAGCACGTTGATATTTTCCTGGAGTTGGTATCCGCTTCTAATGTTGAAGACTTTTCTGAAATTCAATTTATCTCTCTGTCTCTCTGTCGCTTTGTACCTCAACTTCTTCTTCATATTTTGCCTCCAGACACCAAAATACAGAACCAGTGTGACCATCTCCACAGTAACCTGAATGAAACTCGAAACAGCGATAGCGTTCGAGTTTGAAGGGTTTGTGGCTGCACAATATGCCATTTTGGCCATATTTAGCGGTGTTGTTTGCAGATTAAATAAGAGAACTAGTAGTGAGAAGACAAAAGACGAAAATATGAGAACAATGCCCAGGAGACGGCCACTTTTCTCGTAGGAATCGGATTTTCTAGTCGCGTACCATCTTTCGATAACAATTGCCGCGTTCAATGGAACGAAGAGTGTGTTGGAAAGAGCTATGATGATTCTTGTGGTGACACAGAAATATAATGAGACTAGGACATCACAGCCATCTATTTTTATCAGGAACAGGTAAAAATGAGTTCCCTGAAAAGAATTTGCTCGGAGTGAAAGAAGCAGGGTTACCTGTAGAACAGCCAGTGTGAAACTACTAATGATATTCAGCAATAAGGTAGAAATCACTATAATCTGAAGAAAGACAAGTGTATTTCTCCCTGACTCTCTGGCACTTACCTTGATATTGGCGTGAAAGTACAGTAGTTTGAGGTCATACTGAATGAAGGCAATGTTGCTCACAATTGCTGCAATGCTTACGAAACAATTCATGAAAAGGGCTGCCTGAAAAAATCATTGAGTCATTTGGTGAAACCTATCTTCAAGCTGGTGTTTTTCAACAAAACATCTCCTTCTTGACAAGCAGCAATATAAGAATAGTTGGCTGCCATCTCGACGGAAATAGCGTCCTGAACTCTCGACCCATCCATTCAATTCTTCCGCTCGTTGAAGTTGAAAAGAAGGAGACAGATTATCGCGATGTTTGTAAAACTGAAAGGTGACTTTTTTTTCTCACGGTGCTTGGATATTCCTGAAAAATATTTAGTCATGTGAAGGGAAAGCCTACGGAAGAAATCGCAGAGACTAATTGCCTTGAGGGTGGGTAGGAATTCGAAAAATAGACTGACGATTGAGAGAGAGAGAGAGAGAAGAGACGTGGACACTGAATATCTTTCAAGGCTTCAATGTCAGAAATACCGATGTGGTAATCACAGACTTCTTCACTGTAGTTGCACCATCCAACCTCAATTTGCTTGGAGAACTTTCCATGTGCAGCGTGACGAACAGCTCGAACATAAGCGAATCGTCCTCGTCTCCTACAGCCGATCCACTCAGTTTGATCTTGGTATAGTCGTGTCGTTGGTAGAAGTGGTCCCTTACTCCCAGAGATTCATCATGACCGGCGAAGGGTGGGGGTTGAGCGGTCACGTAGACATTGAAATTGGAAGAGTAGACAATTGAGGGGGGGGAAGAAAAGGAGCAAGGTCGATAAAATGGGAGCATTGCGAGAGAAACGTACTATTCGGGTCGAACGGCAGTGTTGCACCGATACAGAGACAAAGTTTCTAATCACCAAAATTTATTGTAATAGTCATGGTAGTTGTCCTGGGTAGCCACAGTATTGGCCATCTTCCAAATCTGCTGTCGTCTGGTCTTTTTCTGCTTTCGAGCAATTGAAGACAGTAGAAAGGGGGACAGGAGGCAGTAAAGAGGAATGATCTAGAAAAAGGAACTTTTTGCTAAAAAAGATTTGAGCCTACGTAAGAGGCAGAGTAGGCAGTTTTGATGGTCATCGGTGTCATACTTTTCAGGAAGTATGTCAGGAGAGTGTTTGTTAGATTGAAGAGTCCAAAGATGAGAAGATGGAATAGGACCAGAGGAAGGAGTAGTTTCAGAACCGACAAGTTTTCCTTGTTTTGGTAGGTGACTCTCATGTCGAAGACTTTTCTGGAAACAAAATTATTGATCTTTGTCTCTCCGTGTTTGCTGCTCTGTCTCTCTCTGTCCCTCTCTTTGTATCTCTGCTTTTTTGATTCTTTCTGTCTGTCTCTCTGTCTATCTCTGTGTGTCATTCTCTCTCTGTGTCTGTCTGCCTCTCTGTCTCACTGTCCCTCTATCTCACCGAATCTTTCCCGAAGAGTTCAGTCTCCAAGCCCACAAAAAACCTCCAACAGTTAACAGCTCTATCACAATTCCCGTATAGAAGATCTGTCTCACAGTCGCTCCGGTCATCTGATTCGAAAACTGACAGTAAGCACAGGAACCAGTCAATGATCCTGTCGAATAAATGTACATGCATAGAAGTGCTGATAGCAGCAGCTGGAATCACGAATCATTATGCATAACCAAAAAGGGAAGTTACCGAAATAGTGACCAGAATGCATCCTATAAGACTATTTTTGGTCTCATATGATCCGGCCTGTTTTGTTGCTATCAGTCTCTCGATGACAATTGCGGCGTTGAGAGGGACGAAAGAGGTCAGAAGCATGGACATGGGTCCTCGAAGAATGAGACAGAAGTACTGCGAGACGAGGACTTGACATCCGTTTTGAGCTGTCAAGTAGAGGTAGAGATGCGTGCTCTGAAATAAACTTGACTGGTTTTGTGAAAATTTAGTAGAAAAACTGTTATGTATGTACATCAATTTTGACCTTGAGTGTTACAAAATCAGTTATTTCTAAAAGACAATAGCTATTACCCTCTGCTATCTTTCTTTACTCCTTCTCACAGTGAATAATGTTTGTGTTCGTACAAATGAATATCGTATCCTATCCTATTTTGTTCATATTTCGTGGCCGGACCTACCTGTAGAACAACGCCGAAGAAGCTGTGACCAATATTGGCTCCCAGAATCGTAGCAATGATAATCTGACAACCTTATTTGTTTTCTGTGGTTGCAAAGACAGGGTGATAGAGAGAGACAGAAAGACAGCGAGACAGATAGAGAAACACTCACTTTAACATTTTTGTGGAAATATATTTCTCTGTAGTCCTTCATGATAAAGACGATGTTGGCTATAATTGACAAGAGACTGCACAAAACTTGCAGTCCATTGTTTAACTGAAAAGGAAAGTTCTGAAAAATACCAACCTTACCTTGAATTCAAAACTGTCAATAATTTGCTGGCCTTCCTGACAGAGAGCCTTCATGGCAGGCATCTTGTAATCCAAGAGCTCAGAGGTAACTGAAGTCATCCTGGAATTAGTGAACTGAAAATATGAGAAGGTGACCTGATAGTCTTAAGTGGCATGGAATGTTTTGAAAAAGAACCGAGTATTACGTGACACGATAACCAAATCACTGACATTGTGATAAAATTGTACGCTTTGGGGGGAAGTAAGACAGTATCGAACTGAATCATAGAAGTGTTCAGAGTGAGAGAGAAACAGAGGACAGAAAGACAGAGAGACAGAGAAACAGAGACAGAGCGACAGATAGGAAGAGAGACAGAGAGAGAGAGATAGAGACAGAAAGGCAGAGAGAGAGATATGTAAAGAGACAGAGAGACGAAATGGGGAGAAACACCTCGTTCTGTTTGAGGTAAAACTGTCTTTGAAAAGGAACAGGTGATAATATTTTAGTCCTGTCGTAATAATTAGTTTACGCGGAAAGGAGGAAGTCGAGGGTTCACGTCTACTCACTATATCCAATTAAAGTGCTAAGATTTTTTAAAGGAACTGATGCAAAGAGACTTCACTATCTCTGTTTCTGTACAAGAAGTGCACACATATTCTGCTAAGTTCTTCTCAAAAACCTCTCTCCGTTTTGCAAAAAAAGGTCATCCAGTCTCTCACTCTCTTTTGCCCAATCGCATTGGCTGTGGGATACCGACTGGTTCGGACTTGGCCCACCTGTGAAGAGCGCGCCATTATTCTCCGTGTCTCCGATCCGCTCCCAATACAATCTCGCTTAACCGATTATAACACCCAGCCAAAGCAGACCTAATCGGTTTCTAGACCAACCTTCAAACCGCTTTTTTTTTTCAAAGATTTTCCCAAAATAAACACCCCTTCCCCCTCTCCTTCGTTTACACCGTTATCCTCCCACTCGAAAGTTCGTCAGCCTGTCCGATAGTTTATAAAATGGCCGGCGATACGTGCTTTCACTCGCCAAATCTTTCTCTCTTTAGTCTATTCGCCAAAAAGTTCAGGGTTACTTGGCCATTTTGTTTTCCCGCACGTGGCCTGCAAAACAGTAGTTTTCCAGGCCAGTTCAAATAATTATCCTTTCATCAAAGACCGTTTTTACGCAAAATGGAAATTGGAAAAAGGAGTGATAGTTTAATGAGCATGCTGGTCTTGTTTGACCATTAACGATAGATTAGTACGATATCTGGTAGCAGTCGAGTGTAGTTAAAGGGCAGTAGGTGGGAACTGAAAATGTAGCCTAGGAATACAGTCAATGACTATCCCTCTGTCTTCCGTCCTTTTTTTCTCTCTCTCGTTCACTTTTTCACCTTTCGGCTAGAAGAGTCGGAACTTGTTATAATAGGATCAAGAGGGTGAAAACATTCTTCGACCTTTGAAAGAGGGTTTTTGTTGCAGCCACTAGAGAACACCAGGGAGCTTGAAGAGACCCACATTTTTCTGATTTCTTGAGTTGTGAGTTGTATCCACAATGAAATCGTTAAACAGTTTAATTACCATTTGACTGTCTTTGCGTCTCAATTTCGGTCGCGATTTCGTGTCCTTGTCTCAATTTTACACGCCTGTTTCCTGCTTCCTTTCCTCTCTACGTGCCACAAGCGTTAATTTTTGCTCTAGTCGAATCGGGTTTGCCAATCGGGGGGCCTTGCGAACAGTCGATCCATTGCGCGGCTGAGATTAGTGTGATCAGTTCAACGTTCCCACCAACTCTCTCTGTCTCTCTGTCTCTCCCTCCTGAGATATTTCCCAGAGAACTTTTCGAGAAAACTCGTTTTCACTTCAGAGACGCGCAAATTTTCCGCCTAATTTGAACACACAGTGGTATCCAGTTCTTCCTCTTCCTGTAGTCTTCACCCTTTTCCTCAATTCTTTACCCTTGTCAACACTTTTCGTATTTTCCAGTATGCTTGAGAAAGAACCAGTTGTGAAGAAGCGAATAGCCGTGATTGGAGCCGGAGCCAGCGGTTTGCCAGCCATCAAGACTGCTCTAGAAGATGGTTTTGAGGTGGTCTGCTTCGAGAAATCTGGCGACATTGGAGGGCTTTGGCGCTACAAGCCAAACCCCTGTCCCGGTGAGTCGCACACTTCTTACCTATTGGGGAAATCCTAACTTACATCATGGCATCAACTTTTTTGTCACGTTGTCGCAATGAGCCGGTTTCTCGTGTCGTTCGCTCTCAGGGGGGCAGCTAGACCTACCAGAGAAGCAGGAAATTGGCGGACAAGGGCAATCAGTTGCCCAGTGATAAGTGATACGAAGGGCGATCAAAAAGGCGGCAAATTACACTTGGGATTCAGGCAAATTTGGGAGACTATAGTTGGAGAAAATAGTGAGGCAGAGAGACAGAAAGATAAAAAGACAGTAAAGACAGAGACAAAGAGACAGTGAGACATAAAAAGAGGGAAAGAGATAGATGGAGAGACAAAGAGAGAGACCACTCTTTCAGGAGAAGGAACAGTCATGAAGACGACAGTCATCAATACATCCAAAGAAATGACAGCCTACAGTGACTTCCCTCCTCCTCCCGATGCCCCAAACTTTATGCACAACAGTGAACTCCTAAAGTACTTTCGCTCTTACGCCAAAAAGTTTGTTTCCTAGTTTTTCAAAACAACCCAGAATTTTAGCTTCGACCTCCATAAGCACATCCGTTTCCGGCACGAGGTTCTCTCAATCAGAAGAACAGAGAGGTTTGCTGAAACGGGTCAGTGGGCAGTCGAATGGCTCGATCAGTTGACCAACAACACTGCCGTAGAAATTTTCCATGGGGTCATGGTCTGCACAGGACATCATACTGAGCCCTATTGGCCGAGTCCGTTTGCCGGTCAGGCGGACTTCCAGGGGCAGATTATGCATAGTCACGACTACAAAGATCATAAGGGATTCGAAGACCAGACTGTGGTGGTCATCGGCATTGGGAATAGTGGAGCCGACATTGCTGTGGAATTGAGCAAAATATGTAGAAAGGTGAGAGATAACAGAGACAGTCCATCAACTCATTCTTTATAGGTCTATCTGTCAACCCGTTCCGGGTCCTGGGTCATGAACAGAGTCTGGGATGGCGGTGAACCGGCTGACCTTGCCTATCTAACCCGTCTCATGTTCAGTTGCAAGAAATGGCTGCCATGGAGCTTCCAGAACTGGGGAATGGAGCGCAAACTCGAGGCTCGCTTCGACCACGGTCGTTTCGGTCTCCGTCCCAGTCATCGGGTCCTCGCAGCCCATGTGACGATCAATGATGAGCTACCCAACCGTATCATCTCGGGCACTGTGGTCATTAAGCCAAATCTATCCAAGTTCACAGAACATGGTGTGATTTTCGACGACCTGACGGAAGTCGATCGTGTTGATACAGTTATCTTTGCCACGGGCTTCTCTTTCGGTTTTCCGACGATTGAGGACGGAAATTTGATTCCGGTGAAAGAGAACCATGTCGATCTCTATCAGTACATGTACCCTCCAGCTTTATCTCCTCAGGTATACGGCATCTTTCGGCTCAAGACCCGAATTTTCAGAACTCTCTCGCCGTCATTGGTCTCATCCAGCCTACTGGCTCCATTATGCCGATCTCCGAAATGCAGGCTCGTCTTTTTGTGGGAGCCTTGAAGGTGGTTTGATATGTTTTTTTGATATCTTGAGATTTTCTAGGGCTATGTCAAGCTACCGTCTCTGGAGCAGATGCACAAGAATCTCAAGAAGAAAAGAAATACTATGAGCAAGGAGTTCGTTACTAGTCGGAGACACACTATTCAGGTAAGAAGGATAGTGAGACTGAGAGACGAAGAGACAATGATATAGAGATAGAATAGTTTATTCATTAGTCCAGATGGATCAAACATTGGTTATATACAATATGATGGGGAAAGGGCCGCAGTAGGTGCGCTATGAATTTGTCGACATACGTGATGTTGGTCTTCTTTACGTTTACCCTTCAGAGCTGCGCTCCACCTTTTCTACGTGGGACAGGGTCTATATATTAACCTAGAATTGCCTGTGAACCATGCTAAAGTGGATGGTTAGAGAATTGGAGATATCACAGGAAGGTCTTCTTAATCCCTGATTGTCCTTGATAAATCTTCTGAATGGAGGAGTGCGTACTGGACTAGGTCAGCACGCTCTGAAACTATCCTCAAAAAACTATCATTCTCGAATTATCAGCCGTGATGCTCTGTAAATACAGGAATACCTGTATTTTGAAGTGGACCTAACTGAGAATCCTTTAGATAAAAGTTTGAACTGTGATGTACGTCCATTTATAATAAGATGAACAGATCAGATAATAGAGTATGACTTACACCCAAAAGTATTCTTCGAGCAAAAAGGAGGTCATTGACAAGTCTTCTAGTCTGAAGAGGGCAAAGTTTTAAGCTACATAGGAGAGAATCATAACTTGGCATATCTCTATATGACGCACCATGATGATTTTTCAGCCTCTTTAAGGATTCGTGAAAAGTCTCTCTGGGCTTTTTCTGTTGCGTTTACATTTTTTTTTCAGATGAGGGCTCCAAACTGAAGAACCAAATTCTAACCTTAATCTGACATAAGTAACGAAGAGCTTAGTTAGCAATTTTGGATCATTGGTTAGAAATATTCTGAATATTCTAAACATAGTTATATTAGTAGATTAAACCATATGATCATACTGAGGTCTGAATGATAACGAACTATCATAACGTATTCCTAAGTCGCGTACAGAAACTCTACTCTGGATGAGAAAACCATTTACATGATACAGATGCTTGAGGTTTTTAGAACACAGATGCAAAACATATGTCTTGTTTTCAGCAATCTATTGGGTTGGCATATAAGTCTTTTCGCTTTTTCAAATGCCAAAATTTATTGACTTCCAAACAACTTTTTCATTCGTTGTAATTACCATTATGATGTACCACGTCTGCCCATTTCACGGGTAGCTTACGGATGCCACACTCGTAGAACGCCTTGGGTTTCGACGCGAAGAAGTTTGTCAACCAGATTTTGAGTGCGCCGTCGGAATCGAACTGTTGTCCTCCAATCTCGTTGTTGAGGGTCCGGAACAGATAATAGTCGGAAGGGGCAAGGTCCGGGCTGTATGGAGGATGGGGTAAAATCTCCCAACCCAGGTCGTGGATCTTGGAGCGAGTGAGTTTTGCAACATGGGGGCGCGTGTTGTCCATCTGCAGGATGACCTTCGACTTCAGCGGTCGTTTCTGACGAAGTGCAACGGCAACCTTTTCAAGTTGCTGGCTATAAATGGCGGCCGTAAGGGTAGTTCCAGCATCCAGCAGTTCCCAGTGCACCACTCCTTCGATATCCCAGGAAACACAGAGCATAATCTTCTTTAATGAGTATCGGGTTCACATCAGGACTTGGTGCCTGCCCTGGACCCACTCATTGACGCTTCCTTTGGAAGTTTACCTACGTTACCCACTTCTCATTTCCCATCACCAGGCATGGTAAAAAGGATTTCCTCTCATACCTGGATAGGAGAGAATGGGCGACGGACATGCGCTGCCACTTCTGGGTGTCACTGAGGTCATGCGGCAACCAAGTGCCCAGTTTCTTCATAAATCCCAATTGCTTCAAATGGTGTTCCACTGCAGCATGACTGACAGACAGTGCCTCTGCTAGTTCACGGGTAGTCTGCCGATTGTTCTCATTCACGAGCTGCAGCAGCTTCGATTCATCAAAAGTTGACCTTGGCTCATCTTCGACACTTTTGTCCCCAGTCCGAAAGCGATAGAGCCACAACTGGCATACCCTCGTAGACGCCATCCCTTGGCCATAAAAATCGTTGATATCAGCCGCCGTTTGGGCTCCATTCGTGCCTTTGAGGAACTCATGTCGCAGATCGTAGGGTGGCCAGTCATCAATAGTCCGGATCAAGACGAACAGAGAATAGAGTACAAGAAGAAAAGAAGTGATGTCTTGCATGGTGGTTGTAGAGGACTGAGTGAGCTACACGAAGTGCTATATCAACAGCTCGGTCATTGTTGCAAACAAGACAAAGGACACGTTTACAAAAAGCGAAAAGACTTATATGCCAACCCAATCTAGTATAAAATTTCCTCGCGTCTCTGTCTGTCTGTCTGTCTGTCTGAAGCCAATATTGCCAATTAGTGTGCACTATTTTGTGCGCACACTAATTGTTGGCAAGTCAAGTCAGTTCGGGAGATACCTTCTTTGGGAGAACGTTGCTTCTGCCATGGCAGCTCGACTGGCGCGGAAAATGCGAACAGGGCGAAGTGAGAGAGAAGGACCAGTACAGGCTGACAGAAGGGAATAGAAACCGGGCAAAATTCAAAGGTATCAGAGGATATAACTGTCTTTGAGCTCCCCAGGGACGATAGCAATACTGTGTCAAAAGCCTTCCTAACACCAAAGTACACCACATCTAATGACTTTTTAGAACCCAGTTCATACTGCCAATCGGCGATATCAGCGCGATATAAGAGAAGGTCGATACTAGTTAATTCAGAAGATAAAACCACCTAAAATTTAATGACGCAATGGTCAGAGTTTCCAAGGCTAATTTTATAGTATTAGAAACTACAGTCTGTGATGGAAACAGAACAAAAGAGATGAGAGACAAACAGAGAGAGAGAGAGAGAGAGAGAGACAAAGAGACAGAGAGGCAGAGCGACTGAGAGTCTGAGAGATAGTTTCACATCCATGACCTCTAAATAACTCGTAATTTACAGGTCTACTACGTGGAGTACATGGATGAGCTTGCTGACCTCATCGGGTGCCATCCTTCTGTCGGTTGGAAGCTTTTCTACGCTCCCAATTTGGCCACCAAACTCTTCTTCCACGCTGTCCTGCCTTACCAGTACCGGCTCCAGGTGCATTTCATACAGAAACTAGATTAGAACCAACTTTCAGGGTCCACATGCCTGGAACGGTGCCAAGAAGGCCATCATGAGCTACGAGGAGCGAGTCTTCAATGCCACTAGGACACGAAAGACGAAAGAAACCATGAGAAGTACCCCGACATGGAAAACGCTGAATGTTCTCCGGATTCTATTCAAGAGCTAGTCGCAAATTGTTGTGCATTGTATGTTTACTACAAGTTTGGAGAACTATTGGTTATTGAAACTATCCTGATTTCCTTCTTCGTGTAGAACATTCCCAGAATCTTTGTTCTTAGGTCTTGATTGCAAATAACCAGAATCAGAGCCGATGGGAGACTCACAGCGTCGCACGTGTATGGAACCAGGTTCAGTGCTACCGAATAGACCGAAGGAACATCTCGAAAAAGAAGCATAAACTAAAGTTCAGAGTTTTGAATAAAGGACAGGAAGTTTACTGTGACAACGGAAGCAAAAGCCTCTCCAAAGAAACTGATCAGATTGTGGATGACGAGAGTCACTTCCATCTTGCCTCCTTTCTGCTTCAGTATTCGGCTTCGTTGCTGAAAGTTAGGTATCGAAGTAGACAGCGAGACAGAAAGATAGAGAGAGAGGGAGAGATAAAGAGACAGTATGGGTCCAACCATAACAAGACTTAGCTGATGACATTCCCGGGTATGAAACTAATTTGAAAGAATATCAAATCAGTTACTTCTATTTTTACAGGTGCTCTGTTTCCGTGTAATACAACACCAACTTCACCTTCTAGTGCGACCAGAAATAGCCATTTCTAGACTTCCATGGTCCAATAAGTTCCGGAAACTTACGTAGATGATCTTGTAGAGCACACAAGAATTCAAGACAACGTTGATCAGGAAGGCTCCAAAGCAGCAGGAAAAGAGACCGATCGTTCTTCTTGGAGAGGGAAGAGGCTGCAAACCTACCAATTTTTGTGAGGAAATACCCCTACCACGGTGATTCCATAAGCATACATCTGTGTTGCATTGTTTCTGTAGAGATACGATTCGTAGAGAAGGTATTCGTATTGGAAAATTAGTGGGTAGAATATAGTTATCAGTAAGACAGGTAGAAGGGCTTTGGCCCAGATTTTGGAGTGTTTGAAAGGGAAAAAGACGGCTGTGAAGCGGTTGAGAGCCAGAAGAGTCGAGGAGGTGTACTGTAGGTAGGCGTAGTAGCCAATTCCGAAAACAATGAAACTTGTGAGGAAGGAAACAGACGAGAAGTCGTAGAAAGTGGAGAGGAAACAGTCGAAGCAGGTCTGATTGGGCATTCGAACAATTATGACGGAATTCCAGTAGGTTATGATGTTCTGGAAGATGGGTGATAGAGTCAGAGAGAAAGGGAGAGACAGAGAGGGACAGAGAGATAGAGCGACAAAGAGACAGAGCCACAGAGGAAGAGAGACCGAGAGACAAAAAGACACTGACCGAGAGGCAGAATTTTGACTTACCACTACAGAGGAGAAAATATAAATTTTGAAGTATGAGGACGAAAATACTTTAATGTCCCGCAAAATGAGCGTGACAGTAAGCCCGTACAATATCATGGAAAATAGGGCAAAGATGAAAGAGACGTAGATGTAGGTATCCATTTCTCGTTTATAGTAGACCAAGATTAGACAGGGAGACTTGCCTGACCACAGCCGTCCGCCTAATTCCCTACCTGAACATAAAATTTAGTGAAAAAGTTGTTTAAAACGGGATGAAAGTAAAAGGGAAGAGGTAAGTTTCAACGTAAATCCTGCATGTGGCTTCTGAGAAATTGGGACAGGTGATTTGTTCGAGGGCTAAGTCGAGTTATGTTGATTGCTTTTCACACTGTGTGCTACTGAAAATGCTCCCACTGGCTCATTTCCTAGATGCGCTCTCCCGTGTGAAGCACAAAGACATCAGAAGTAATTATCAAAGATTTTGACAGAGACAGAGAAGGAAGTATCAATGCTGCCGTCGTAAGCTGTCGCCACTTCCAGCATGGAAAACGCCCGATCTTTGCACCTTCCCGTGAAAACAAATTAGTTGAAGAAATATTTCTTCCGCTATAGGCCGCGGGCTTTTTCTTCAGTAATTCAACCAACAGATGTCACTGCTTTGAACACAATTCAAGCTATATGTTTATGGGGATGAAGCCAACTTAGGAGGCTAACTGGATATAGATAACAATATCCGAGTTTTTTCTGGATGAGGCAAAAAGTTTGTTTCCAATTTCTTCGTTACAACAGAGTAGGACAAAGGGGGAGAGAAGACTGACGATATCGCAGAAGAGAAGAACTATCGAGACTCCTGCGATGGTCACGATCATGTTCGGGAAGAGGAGCAGGCACTGAAATTAGATGTTTTGTTGAGATGAAAAGATATCTTTTCTCGAATTAGTCAGTATTCGTAACAGATACAGGAGATCAAAAGAGGCAGAGACAGAGAGACAGACTTACTGTAGCGAGTGTGCTGAAAGACTGCGACAAAACTGACAAGATTGTAAAAAACTAGCCGTAATTCATCTTTTTCTCCAGTGAGCTTCAGTACAATTTTTCTTTTCTGAAAAAGCCGCATACAGGGAAGCTTTTTGAAAACTAACATAGGTGACTCTGTAGAGTACATACAAGTTCATTCCTAAACACAGTAAAAAGGCCGTAAAGCAAGTGATAAAGAGGGCGTACCTTCGCATGTCTGAAAGGCATAAGCAGCGCGGTGAATCTGTTGAAACTCATGGAAAACTCGATCATGTACTGTAGAAATCCGCAGTGTCTAAGGAGTATGTAGAGGATTTTCTCGGGGAATGAGCTTCCGAGAGAGTCAAAAACTGAGGCAAAAAGACATTCGAAACATGTCCGGACGGGTAGTCGGTGGGCGACGACAGAGTTCCAAAACGGTGTTCTGAAATGATATCTGTCTCTCGTTTTCTTTGTCTCTTTGGCTCTCTATTTCTGTATCTCTGTCTTCCTGTGTCTCTTTCCGAACTCACCACTACAGCACACAGTACATACATCTTGTAGTAAGAAGACGAGAAAGTCCTGTCATGTCTCACAATAATAACACTGCTTGCAACGTAGAGTATAGTAGCCAGAAGAGCGACTGTCAAGGAACCGTAGTGGTACCAATCCGGAGCTACAGTTGGCGGCACAGCTATCATTTTCTAAAAAAAAAAATAATCCGTTTAAAAATACCCTGTAGACAAGGAAGTGTCTGCTTTGACTACGTCAGAGAGCTTGTTATCACCCATTCAGATTCTGCAGAAATGAATGACTGTATCCAACATCTTTTGAGTGACTCAGATGAGCATAGAACTAACTACAAGTATAACGCCACATTTGTGAATAACTTATATTGTCGATATTTTAGTGTTAAGGGTTGGATAGCTGTCCCAGTTCACATATCATCAGGGTGTGCCATTTTGAGTACCTCTTCCTAAACAAGACCCACGTCAGTTGGGGAGCAGAACAGGGATCTGAAAAGCACCACAAAAATTTGCCTCTACAACGTTTTTTAGAGCAAAAAGAACATCAAGATCGTCTTCAGCGCCCTCGAAAACAGCGCCCTGTACCGTCTCGAGAAAATCCGTTGTTGTGTCCAGTACTGGATTTCCGCAGTGTTTTTTTCTATAACAACAAATAACAACAATACGAGTGAATCAAAATGTGAACGGGAACCAGTCCATGGACCATTCGTCCCTTGTTGGAGCTTCTTCTTCTTCGACATCGGTAGCGAACGTCGATCGAGAGTGAAGATGCAAAAAAGAGGTTTCTATTTTGCTTGGAAAGCATAACGATAAAATAACAACCACAAATTATCAACAGAAATGACCAGAAACGGAAAATATATGGAAACAAGCAAAGTTGAAAAATGTCAAAGGAATTTTGCCACATTTTTCGAGATACGTGGACCCGGATTTTCGTTTTCGAAAAACCTTTAAAAAATTAGCACACTACCGCTATTCGTTGAAAATGGACACGCTCGTTTAGTAAACTAAAGGTCAGGGTTCGATCTCGGCCGGTAATTTTTTGTTTGTTTTACATATTCTAGTGTTTTCGAGGTCGCTGAACATGATCCTGTTACTTCCTTTTCCCTAGAAGTCAGTTGAACATGAGTTTCTAGCTTCTGAACTTTTCTAGATCGGATGAAAGTGGGAATGAAGATCCTGCTGCTTAGTTCCAGTTTCCGCGGAACACTAAAGTACATTGAAGTCATTAGGGAGTCAGGTGTCTATCACGTTGAAGTTATTCTTGTATAGAGATCGCGAAACACTATTACGAGAAGAAAGGTAAAGGTAAGAGTTCAATATTTTTACGGCAAGACGGAGGAACTTGCTGACAAAATTTTGTATTCAAGCAGCTTCGAACAATATCAAATCAGACAGGTGTAACCGCATCTAGGCGCCTCGGCTCAAAGTCCAACACACGAGATAACATTTATTGGTGGGTTCAGTGGTTAGATGCATTTGAGGCAATGGAAACGACCATGGTCGTTTGCTGTCCTCTAATCCGGATTTTTCCAAAGACCTTCTTGCGAATCTCGGTGTTGCAGAAGAGCAGGATTATGGGGGAGAAAAGACTGACAGAGTCACATGCGGGTGGTATCAGCTCTATAGCCAGTGAGAACAGGGCGACGTTGTTTGGGAAGAGAAGCATAAACTGAAAGTAGAGCTTGATGCGAGGGGGAATGGCAAGCTACCGTAACCAGGGAGGCAAATGCTTCGCCGATGAAGCTGACAAGGTTGTGGAGAACTAGGCGGAGCTCGTCCTTGCCGCTTCGGGTCTTGAGAAGACGCTTTCGTTGCTGAAAAGTTTATCTCTGTCTCTTTGCCTTTCTGTTTCTCTGTATCTCTGCAACTTACCAAGATAACCTTAACCAAGACGCAGCTATTCAGAGCCACATTGATGATGAAGGCTCCAAAACAGACGCTGAATGTTGCAGTCGTACGGATTAAACCCGGAAAGTTTGTCCCAACCTGAAACATACATCTTTCCTGAAGCCACAGTAACCTACAACGGAGGCTTTGAGTCCATAAGTTGCAGTCATGTTATTCTTGAAGAACACTGACGGGTAAACAAGGTAATCGAACTCGAAGATCCACGGGTAGAGAATCGTAATCACGATAAATGGTACCAGATACTTGTGCCAGAAGTTGTTGTGTTTGAAGGGGAAGAAGACAGCGGTAAAGCGGTTGAAGGCCATGATGGACGAGATGGTGTACTGTAGGAAGCCATAATAGCCGATTCCGAAGGCAATCATCCGGGCGAAGAAGGTGTTGCTTAGGAAGTTGAGGATCGGAGCCCAGGCGCAGGTGTAGCAGGTAAAGGGAGGAATCCGAAGAGCGAGAACAGAATTCCAATAGGTCACGACATTCTGAAGGACAGGATATCTCAGTTTCTCCCAGCTCACCACAACAGACGAGAAGACGTAGAGCTTGTAGTAAGAGGAGGAGAAGGTCTTCAGATTTTTCAGAACAGCGGTACAGGTAGCCAAGTACAGAGCCAGACAGACCAAAGCCACTATACAAGAGATGTAGAAGTACTCGTCACCCATCGGCTCGATTTCTGAAATAATGACTCGGTCACAATATCGTGTCCTTCAAGAACACCTATCATTTTGAGGTCAATTACAAGCAAGTCAAGCTGTCAGAATCATGTAATTATGAACAGTTTTTGATGGAAAGAATGGACATGGCAAAAGGTTGAGAACAGTTGCGTCTCTGCTGTTTGTCTGGGTTTACAGGGACGGAATTGAACCCTGCCTATTTTCACTCAGCAGACGGCAGATGTAAACCCTTGTAATGAGTCTGTGAGACGGTACGGGTAAACAGAAAGTGCTGGTGGTGACTGGAGCCAAAAATCAGAGACGCGAGATAGAGGGAAGGAGGACGAGCTAGTGGGCAATTTGCATAAGTTTTTCAGTTTTATACCGGCAAAACATGCCTTGTGCGCATAGTTACAGTAAGAAAATTATACGTGTGCACGGTCAAAACAGTGAAAAGAGGGAAGTTTTGAGACAACGGAGAGAATCTGCGTCACAATGATGAGTCCCATAGAGAGACACAGACATGGTTTTGCCTTCTGCAAAATGTCCTCATTTCTTGGAGATCTATTAATCTTCCGCCCGCAGAAACAGTCCTTTTATTGTCGCCTGCAAGAATCTCGTTCTTCTCTCACTAGCTTCCAAATAAGGGAGAACAGTGAATGTTTTCTCTGCACTTTCTGGTATCTCCGAGTCGCTACCGCGAAAAACACTAATTTTCTTGCGACGTTTGATTCACAGAGACACCCACCACTTCTTCTTCGCTGTCTCCAAACCGGCCATTACCGTCGTCCCAGGTAACGGCAAGGCCTTCAATTTGCAGTTTGTGAAGCCGGAGACGAGCAACAGGAACTCGCGACCAAAGAGTCCCATCAAAATGATCGGGCTCTGGTTTTGCCTGTTCTGTTTTTGCGTCTCAACACCGCTCTCTGTCTTTATCGGAATCGCCGTGTTGAAGAGTCCGAAGCCGCATGCGAGGTCCTACTACAAGATTCTGGTCTTCACCGTCATTATGGCAAGTTCTGAGTTATTCCTACGATAAAATCTGTTCAGAACTCGCTGGCTTGGGTCAACTATTTCATGGCTATGCAGCTGCCTTTGGCTACTTGCGGTGCCTGCTTTCTTGCCTATGTCCTTCCCTACATTCCCTGGCCAATCTCAAGCGTCTTGGCTGCCGGCATCTGCTACTTCAACTACATCCACTTTAGCTGTATTCTTCTTCTCTCAATCAACCGCTTCAGCTACGTGTTCTTCCAGCTGGCCTACGAGACGGTGAGTCAGCAGCATAGAATCAATAGTAAGGACGCTGCAGATCTGGAAAACTCCACTCAACTACGTCTTCTTGATCACGGTTCTTTGGCCGATTATAGCTGTTGGGCATGATGCCATGACAGAGACAGCCTTTGTCTACTTCAATTATGCGGACATGCACAGAATTGAATCAGTGTTGCCCGACCGAAAGGTGAGGAAGAGAGAGACATGGGGATAGAGAGACAGAGATAGAAAGATAGGGAAACAGGGGAACAGGATAGACAGGTAGACAAGGAGACACGGAAGCAGGGAGACGGAGAGATGGAGAAACAAAGAGATAGGGTGACAGTGAGACAGACAGAGAAACAGAGAGACCGGTAGTGGACAAACTGTCCTTCTTCCAGTTCAACGACCCTATAGTCTACTTCTTCACCTGTATAGGCTTCATCCTTTTGACCTTCACCTGCAACGTCGTCACCTTGTCCCGAGTTGTTCTTGTGAGTATACTGTCCTACAGTTCGAACGTACTTCAGCGATTCCGCTATTACAAGCACAGTTCTCGAACCGAGGAAATTCGCCTGGTCGTCTTCAATCATGTCTACTTTTTCATCACATCTATCTTCGCCATCAACTCGGTAAGTTTTATTTGCACATGAGTCCTGAAAAATTTAAACTTAAGCTCTTTGTGGCTGTCCCTAATGCCTCTTTCATCCCAACCTACCTGTATTCGTTCTTCTTCCAACTCGTCTGTCTCTCTCCTCCGTTCCTCATGCTCGTCTGCTCTCCCACTCTGAGAAAAGACGTCCGAAAGCGGTTTTGCAACAATCGTACTGATGTTCTGAATAATGCTTTTGTCATGGAGACTTCTAGCTCTCAGTAGCGCAAGACGAAACGCCTCAAATTATCTTACTTTTTTGTCATTACTGTAGCGTATGAGGAGGAAAATAATCTGGTAGCTTGTTAATCGGTCAAGTTTCCTAGAGAGAGAGAGAGAGAACTTCCTCTGCATCCTATAGTTCCGGTGACACGACGAAATCCCTGGAGGTTCCTGCAAAAAACTGCTTTTCTTGTTTTCCGTCTTCTCGGAAAGCTTCAGGTCCCATTTTTTTTGAGTCACTCAGCTCCTCTAATCTTTCTGTCGCTCTGCCTATCTTCTCAATAACTACTATAATTTTGTCAAAATTTTCGTCTCTCAAAGCAATTAGGACCTTGTCGCAAACAGGCAAGAAGGTGCTCTCAAACATCAGTCATAGATTGGAACAGAGACAGGATCAAAGAGTCCAACTTCGGCAGGTATTTACGAAATTCAGGGGCCTGATCCAAAATGGACAGGTATCTCTTTGCCTCTCTGTTTCTCTGTGCATTTATATCTGTCTCTCTGTTTCCCTGCTTCTCTATCTCCCCGTCTCTCTGCCTCTCTGTCTCTCTATCTCTCTGTATATTTGCTCTAAAACCTTGTGTTTATTTTTGTCCCCAAGTGACCACACAGTGCTGCCCATATAAATACAGCAGGTGGTCATTTCCATTGTCCATTGTTCTAAAAATGGACTCTTCCCCCTCTCCCGACTCTGCAGTTTCGGCTAATACTGAGACAACTTCTAATGAATATGCCAGTGTCACCAATCCTAGCTTCAGTATTGAAATTCCTTCAGCTCTGGTTGTGACTCAGGATTCTGACCCGAAACCTGCAGTAAGTTTCGAGCTGTTTTGTCTAAGTTAAACGATAGGTGAGGTCCTGGAAGAACCCGAGCAAATTCACACCGAAACGACCAAGCTCCAGTCGAAGATTCACCCGGGGACAGAAAATCTTGTTAGCGCTCCTGTGCGGAGTTTGTATTTTTATCCTACTCCTCTTTCTGGCCTTCGTCATCCGCTTCATCATCGTCCACATCATTTTCCAAAAACGGTTCGAGAAAAGAGCTGAGCGGATCGTGAATAGAGAGACGGCTCGAAATCTATTGGTCACCTTGAAAAGTCTCGCCACATCTATGAACCCACTGGACACCAAATTTGAAGAGTTGATGAGACGGAACGGGTGAGGCACTTCTACTTTTCTCACTGTATGTACATTTTTGAATAAACATTTATTGCATATTAAGAGCAGTATTTCTCAATTCACCTCTTCAAGTTTGTACAGATGTGGCTTGGGGTAGAGTGCCGTTCCATAGTTCGGCTGCAAGTCGGTTTCTTGACCATCAGCAACCGAGATACGGTATCTGGAATGGTTATTCTTACATCGAAACACCTTCTGAAACCCACTTTTGGAAGAATGTGGTGACTCCGAGGAAGAGTTCAGCCTTGGCTAGTGACTCTCCAGCACACTGTCGCTTGCCCAGACCGAACGGGACAACATTGCTGACGAGATCCGTGTTGAAGGTGCCGTCTTCGTTTAAGAAACGTTCGGGCTTGACTTTTTCGGGCTCTGGGAAGAGTTTGGGATCAGACATTATGCTGTGGATTTGAGGCACCACACAGGTCCCTGCAGGGATGGTCTTTCCTTGAATGACAGTTTCCTGAAAGCGGTTTTCCTTACGGAGAGGTCTCTATTTCTGTCTCTTTATCTCTTTGCCTCTCTGCCAACCGACTTTACCTCAGTATTCTTCCTCTGAAGATTAAACGGAATCAGGTTGCAGGCTCTCTGTAGTTCAGCCAGGAACGCACTTGTGTATGGCATTTTTGGCTTGTCCTTCAACGACGGCAGTCTCTTTCCGCAAACTTCCTCAATCTCAGCCCTCAACTTTGTCTGCATTTCTGGATCTGCTGCCAAATATAGCATAGCCCAGCGAAGAGTGTGAGTGGTCGTCTCCATGCCGGCCATAAAGAAGTCGGCACAGACGTTATAGAGATTTTCCATGCTGAACGAATAGACTTTGACTCTAATGGCCTGACTATACTTTAAGTACTCGTTGCTGTCCATTTTTTGGTAGTAGGCCTGGGCAAAACAGATGGGCTCATCATCTTTCGAGTAGTCTTTGAGGCAATTCTTGACGTCTTCTTTGACAAAGTCCAGGCACTAGAAATATAAATCATAAAGAACCGAAAAGAGAACGACAGAGAGACAGAGAGACTTACCCAGTTCATCTTGTCCACATGTTTACCAACTGCTCTCTGATAAATGAAAGGAATCTTCTTGACCACTGGAACTATCTGGCAGACGAGAATGAGCATACTCTTGAACATTTCCGAGAACAGGTTGTTGATTGTTAGGGCGTAGGAGACCAGACGATCCGAGTCGTTGTGCGGATAGCTGTAGCCGAAAAGGAGCTTGTTGATGACATTGGAGACCACAATCTGAACTATTTAGTGTACTCCCTAAAAAAAGGTTTCAACCTGTATCGGGGTGTTCAGATCCACGCTGTCCTTATTTTTCAAACTCCTGATATTGTCGATAAACTCTTCCAACTGAGTGTGAACCTGTTCCTCCATTAGATTCCTCCCCACGCCGAAATCTCTCAGGATGTGAAGAGCGTTCCTTCGCTGTTCTCGCCAATTGTCACCGGAAGAGAAGATGATACCGCCATTTTCCACCACTTGGAAGACGTCTTCCGGAAATTCCCCGGTCCGATTGACAAAGTTTTCGCCCTTGACGACGATGGCTTCCCTGATAGCCTCGCTCCTCATCAGAACTACCAGCGGCTGTCCGAAGATGAAGATAGTGAAGACATCTCCGTAATCCTTGGAGAATCTTTCAAAGTCTTCGTGCAGGTGATAAGGAGTTATCTGGAACAAAGAGTCTCAGTAACAGAGGCAGAAAGACAGGGTGACAGAGCTTACCTGATGCGCATTGCCAATAAAAGGAAGAGGGAAAGGCCCCTTCGGGTATCTGCTGACATTCCTGTAGAACTTGAACAAGTAGTAGCCGATTAGACCGACGACTAGAAGTATAATATATTCATGCCCGAGCCAGCTGACTAAAAGCATCAACAGAATCATTTCAATCTTCGGCAGTGGGAGAGTGAGATAGCAAACAGCGAGAGAGATAGTGCAGAGCAGGGTTCGATGTTTAAATAGTAGGGGCAAGGTCTCTTGCGAAAGGCTGACCAGAAAGTGATTTGGTCTGTTTGACTGATAAGAGTCAGGCGTGGTTTGATTCGGAGAAGAGACAATGGTCGGCGACAAAAAAACCTTTCACAAATCAAAATTTTACCCTTCCAAGCGAATACTTTAGCACAGAAATAGAATAACATGATGTCAGGCTCGGAGAACCCTCAAGAGATAGGAGAGACTGGCGAAACAGTTCAGCAACTTTTAGATAATGCAAGTGGAAACACCAGAGAGACAGAGAGAAAAAGAGATAGATAGACAGAATGACAGAAATACAGAAAAACAGGAACAAAAAACAAAATCTCCAGTTTTTGGGTACCGAACCATTTTCCTTGCAACTATTCCGAATTTATAGTTTCCCAGTAAAACAGGTGTCTTTTTCAGCCTAAATGCCCTCACCCGGCAGGTGTTTCTTTTTTCTTTCATCGCCTTCTCATGGAAGCCGTGTCCTATACTGCTTCTTGTCCTTCTTCCGCTACAGTTGTAGTTCTGGAGCCTCCACCCTACAGTAGTCTTCCACCCCGCACGTTCTCGGTCAAGCGGTACAAGCCTATACGACATGATAATGGTGGTCTCGGAAGGTACTACTACACTTGGAGAGGCAAGTTTTGCTCTTGAGCCAGATGCATTGGTTCTGTTTCTCTATCTCTTTATCTCTCTATCTCTCTGTGTCACTGTTCGTCTTTCTATCTAATCGCTTTAATCAGGAAGATCTTTACAGACTTTTGGATCTTTCTTATCATTCTGATACTCATTATGTCGACTATTCTTCTTTACGCTGTCTGGCACGAGAGGGAGCAGCACCTGGCCAAGCTGGCTGGAACATCGAGGCTTAACTACGCTCCCTACTTGGCTACCGAACCAGTCATTGTTACATAGAATCAAACCGTTTTATTCATCGATTTGTAGAAAGAATTGAAAAAACCTCGGGGGTTTTTCGCCACATCTTCGAGTTTTTCTGAAAAGACAGCCCATTGTAGGATTGCGTAGCAGGGCAAACCCATTCTTTTAGATGGTTCAGATCCGATAATAGCTGTCACATTGGAGCTGAGACCTTGTAAGCTTTTGAGCAGGACAGAATTAGAGTGACCTATATCTTCAGGTTGCGCCCAGTCGTATTCTGAAGAATGTCTCTGTCTCTCTGTCTTTCTGTCTGTCAGTGCCTCTCACTCTCACTTACTTTTGGGCTGACTTTCAAACCACGTCTTTCGCTGAGCCTCATCCGTCCTCCGATTGTCCTCTTTGTGCATTCGAAGTAGAACCACTCCCATTTTAAAAATTAACAAAAATATCAAAACACCTGAAGTATTTTTCTTAAGAAAAATAAATAAAAACATACCGCAAAACATGTTTTTCTTTGACCCAGGGTTTGTACTTATCGGCTGTAATTCAACTTCTGGGTACCTCTGAAACAGTAAAAAATGTACATTTTCTTTTCTCTCACCCGAATTTCCAAACTTTGACCAGAACTTTCTGGAAAAATTGCCTCATAAGGTGGTGGGTCCTCTTGTGGGAGAAGGTTGACAGAAACCTCAGGTGCCTCTCCCCTCGGGCTGTATTTTGGCGGTGGAACAGACATTTCTCTGGAAAAAAACTAAGACGAGAAAAAATCAGTTAGTGAAAGCGCCGGGATGTTCATAAAAATTAAGGTATATTGTGCTGCTCCTGCTTTTCTCCCCAGCCGGAGCTGAGAGCCGTGAGTGACAATCGATTTGTCCGTTCGGCCGTCATTATGTGAACATTTCCACAAATGCCCCGTTAATAGGGTGACTAGATAGGTAACAGAAACAAAGAAACAGAGAGAGAGAGAGACATATTGCGAAGATTTATTCTTTCCGTATCTTTTGACGAGTTCTTTCAATACAGTATCGAGATCTCTCTTCCTCTGGCCTTTTGCAAGTTGACTATTGTCGAGCCACTCACTACTGAAGTAGATCCACCAGACAAAGAAGGAAATAACTAGGAGGTGTGCAAACACAATGAGAAAACAACAGATCCATCCACATGCTCTTTGACACGGTGACGATCTTTCTGGAATGTTTTGGCCTGTAGGAAAAAGATGGAAAATAAAGTACCTGGCTCTTCAAAAGCGAATGGTATGACTGTAGTTGGTCGTAGGTAAGTGCTCTGAACATTGAGTTATGGGAAATAGTGAGGATGTACCGAAACATAGCTGCTATCATAAATAAACTGTTCTGAGAAGTTGTAGGGTGACTGTATGTGCAGCTTGGCGTCGCCCATGAGATTTTGAACGAGAAGAATACAGCCGTTTTTCGACACAGTGAACAATGAACTCGGGGTCGGCTCAGCCCGGGGACAAACATGGTCAAGAAAGCAATGGGGGCAAAGTCAAATTGGAAAATTGCTTCCATGTGGTATTAGAAAACGACCAAGATCTCTCGCCATAGCTGTAAGAATAATTTCTAGACCAAAACGGACAACGGGATTGTGTTCAGCACCCTCAAAAACTCCAAAGAAGTTTTCGAGGGTTCTGAATACGCTCGTACTGTTCTTTTTTCTCCACAATGCTTCCAAATCAATTATTTCTGGTCTTGTCCTCAAGTCGATCCTTTGACCCGTAAGTTTGTTGCAAATTGTTATCGCCCTCCTCTGTTGACTTTGGCCCTGTTTACTATGTACCTTCGGCGCTCTCGTGGTTCTATTCCCTTTCAAAAACAAAGTCTCATGCCGCCGCTTCCCATATTCTCCCAGCCTACACACGAACTTGAATTTTTAGAATGCAAAACTACAAGGAAAGCCTCATGAACGAGGAACAGCCACTGCCCTATCCTAATGCCTACTCTCCCGGTCATCCTTACGAATCAGAGCCGGCTCTCAGCAATCATCCCAACATTTGTAAGTTTAGCATGAAGCGGAATATCTAAAAATTTTCAGCAAAACGGGCGTTTACTAATCGGATGATGATCCTGACCGTCTTACTTTTGGCTATCGTGATCATTATCTTTACTGTCGTCATTATGCTCTTGACTGTTGTTTGAGCGAAACATTTAATAAACAAGAAATATCTCTCTGTCTATCTCTGTCTCTATCCCTTTCTCTTTTCTGCATTTGTCTAATCAGACAAATACAAATCGCTGATTATGACTAAACGAGTTACCAAAGGACTTCTCAAAATTCTTGGCACTTCTCACTGTCTTTCTGTCTTTCTATCTCTCTGCTTCTTTTCCTCAATCTGTCTCTCTGAATCTTTGCTTCTCTGTTTTATTGACGCTTTTTTATTTGCATACTTTGGATTGATCCCATACTCTTCCATGATATGGTACAGATGGATATTTCGTGCTGTCGTTGACATTGCCGGAGACATACCTAGTGAGCAGGCTGCCATTCCAAGACAGTTACAAGGACCCCAAATAGAATAGCTATCACAGCAAGAACTAAAATTGGTGAGTTTTGAGAATATGTTATAGGACCAACGGAGTACGACCCAAAATAGTACGAGCCAAAAGAAGGGAGGTCGCTTACAACAATTGTATTCGCTGCAACTGATGCAACAGATGCCATGATTCTGAAAGATTGACAGTTGTTGTCACTTTATTTCTTCGTCTCTTTTTTTTCTCGTCTTTCACTGTGCCCCCCCCCCCGAGAGCAACAGTGAGACAGAGTGAAAGCCTTACCGACTCGCTAAGCCAAGTGTCATCCCTTTCAAACAGGGCTCTAAAGGGACATAGAGATGTTGTAGTCTCTTGAGCTCGTACTGCTCGGTTAGGTGACGGCGCTCCAGTTATATGAACCTAAATATTTCAAAACTCCATACTCTCTGTCTCTCTTTTCAACCGGTTCGCCAAGCCATGTGTCTTCTCTCAGGATTCTGTGGACAGATGGAGATGGTGTTCTGTATGAACTTCTAGCGGGAGCTCTGACAGGTGACGGTGTTCGAATCGTGAGATCCTTAAAACTTAAAATTTTTACAGTTTAAGAAAGGCTCACGATGCTCTCCGCAGCGAGATCATACGGTGGCGGTGGTTCAGGAGGGAGCAGATTAATGACAACTTCTGGGGCTCGTTCTATTATTTCGGAATATTTCGGTGGGGTGCTCATTTGTGGGGTGTTCAACAAGGAGAAGAATATATAATGGACGCGAGCACTGGACAGAGCAGGATCGATCTACTCTTTGGTCTTTTGGACTCGAAAAGAGAAAGGCGCGTCCGCCCCAGCTGGAAATAGAAGCGAACTGACGTCAGAGCATTGCGAAAACTGCGATCTAGGAGCAGAAAGTGAGTCAAATCGTAATTTCCCCTTAGAAGATCCAGTTGCCTTCTGACCTGACAGTTCCTCTAATTTTCCTTCCCACTCTATGGAACCCCCTCCAAGATATTGCGATGCAATCGATGACTCACGACCACCTGCCTATGGATCTTTGTTTCTGAGCAGAAGTTTTTCGACCCTCGAAGTTCCCAGCACATCAAGGGTATAAGCACCAGAAATTTTGAGAAATTCTATTTCAGCATCTGATTGTAGGAAGCCGTGAACGTTTGAGATACAGCGAGACACAGGCACTGCCTACCAGAAGTCGAAGCCTCTCGAATTCGAGGTTCCCAATAGCCAGTGAGAGAACGCAGAGGGTCGTACAGCCCACTAGGGTAAAAAAAATGTAGGACCAGTAACGGTGAACCCTGCTAGGAGCCGTTCATTTGGGAGAATCCGAACAATGTGTATGTGGAAAGTAATCCAAATCCGGAGCTGGATTGTAATGGTCCTTTTAACTGTCTTGGAATGACAGTCTGCTCACTAGGTATGTCTTTGTCTCTCTGTCTCTTCAAATCAGATGGACAAGTTCACTGCAAAAGAAGTTTATGAGATGAAAATCCGTTTTCCGAGCTCTACCGTCTCGGTTTTTCTCCGAAAAATCACGATTTATTGTTTACTTACAATTTTCAGTGGTACTCGGTACCTTTATTCTGTTTATCATTGCATTCTACATCAAGACAGCTCGACTCTTATCAATTTTCTTCAAATAAACATTTGTCAATCAATCGCGTGTTCCAATATACTGATTTCTGTTTCCAAAGAAAATTCATAGACTGCGTGAGTTGCTTTTCTTCTTCTCTGCTTCCGCCAGTGCTATCACGACGAAAATTAATAGTAAGATAAGCTTGACCATGTCTTAACTTTTTATATTAGCATAAAAGGTATACGGTTATCATATAACATCTATGAGATACACGGATTCCACCTAAACGTATACGATTTCTGTCTGTCTCTCTCTCTCACACACACACAAACTCACTTCATTGTCTGTTGTTCGTTCAGAAGTGATTATAACTTGTTCCCTTTTGAAGAAAATTTGGGCATTCGTATATGGCTTTCTAAACTTTTCACTGGAATATGTGCTCCTACAGTTGGAACGCGACCGGTGCCGAAAACCTCGTTGTAATTTGGCAACGCCTCTGTGTTCGTTGGCATTCCGAAAAGTGATAAAATGGCTAGTAAATAAGGGGCCAGGAATTCTCTCCTCTCTAAACATTTAGTACCACTGGAAGGGGAAAGAAGGAAGCTGCAGAATTGACGTCAGAGAGGCGAATGACGAAATTGCTCCTTAGCTCTCTGTCCTTCTGTCCCTGTCTTTCTGCGTCTTAATGTCATTGTTTTCTGTTCACCCCTACTATTCATAATTATCAACATATTGGGCAGGCTAAATGGATCCTAAAAAAACGAACAAATAGCCTCTGACGCTCCAAAAAAGCTCGACGGATAGTGTATTAGTCGTGAATTGCAAGGCTCATCCGGTCCCGTGGTGTAGCGGTTAGCACTCAGGACTCTGAATCCTGCGACGGGAGTTCAAATCTCCCCGGGACCTTGGCTTTTTGCATATTTTCTGGATTTGTTGAGTGGATGCAGAAACTTCTTTCTATAGATACAAGAACAAATGTTTACTCATATGTCCGTTCACGCTCAAGGAATAGTGTCCATTCGAAGAATATCAGCTAGACTATCCTGGGACAAGTGCACATCCTTCTTGTCCTCCATCTCGGCGTAGTACTGTCGCTGTATGGCCCAGATAAAGAGGCAGAACATGATGAAACCCAGTCCGAGTGCTATAAAGTATCCTGGACCTGAAGGCGGTTCGGTGTGAAAGGACGGAAAAGTCTACCTACTGGTCGGTTTGGCGGAACCCGTATTGGCCCATCGGTGACTGAACATGGTACTTGGAGAGAGAATTAACTCCGATCGACGAGTATCATGTGCGACCCGAGGCGGTCCAGTAGATCGAATTAGAGACCTCGGCAATGGCGGCAAAGGTGGCAACAGCTGCTTCAGACAAGAAGAATGTTTCGTAGAATGTAGCCACACATGGTTGCCCTGGTGATCCATTTAGGTATTGATGTCGAGTCAGTCCCATTTCCCGTTAATGTTTTGTTTCTCGCGAGTATTGTGGGTGGTCTGTGGTGGGACCAAACAGGGCGTGACTAGCTATGAATCCGTTTATTAGGACGATAGAGTTTTGACTAGCTCAGCACCAGTGTATCTTCTTCTTTGAAGACGTGACTAACGGTATCTGCTATGTCCAAGACGGCTTCAGTTTCTCGCTTACAAATGGACTTGATCTGAAGAGGATGGTTACATATGAGACAGGATAAACGAGACTGAGACAGAGGCTAACCCACCTCGAGATGAAACTTTAAGTCTTCTTTAGCCTGACTGATCGCCTTTCCAATGGTCCATGACTTCAGCACAAAGACGGGCTTCCGTCCTCCTGGCCATTCCACAAAGAGAATTTGCTTTTCCGAAAGACCAGCGCCCTTGTTGCTCATCTTCAGTTTCATCACAGCGACTCGGTCTTCCTTCTGCTGCTGAACAGAGATTTTCGGGAGCTGTGAAGGATGTCCAGGTGTCGAAAATGTGGAGTTGGTTACCGCGAGGTCAAAGACCGTAGCGGTCTCGTCAGTTTTCGTGACCAGAGGAGGAGGTTGACTAGAAGAGGGAACAGCTACGTCCTTACCAGCAAGTTTGGTCCTCATCGCGGCAATCTGATCTATTCGGGACTGATTCAAAGGAGTCGGATCGTTCTGAGAATGCTTGACAGGTCAGAACTAAAAGACTACTAACCGTTTCGGTCCTACTCTCCTCACTTCTGCCCTTCTTTTCCTGCTGTTCTTTCTTGATCAGTGGCCCCAGCATCTCGTGCATCCTTCGCAGTCGCTCCGCGATTGCCGGATCCGTCTCCTTCTCCTTGGTAACGTATTGACAGTCGTGCTCCATCGTGTGTCTGTGCTGCAAACAGAAGTTTCGCTCACAGAACGGACAGACGATCTTGATGCTCTCACCGAGGAAGCAGTCCTGAAAGTTAGGAAATTAGAGATCACGATAGAGAATCTACCTGCTTGGAGCAGAGAAACGGTTTCAGGGTACTGGAAGTCGGCTCGGTAGCTGGATCGTAGGTTTTGGAGAAGACACAGCCATGAAGAAAGCGGTGCTCATTGCAAAAATGCTGTTTACATTCACGGCAGTGGAAAGGAGTATAGTCTAAATCATAGAAAGACATAAATATAGAGATACAAGTGTTTCAAAGGATTTAGACAGAGATAGGAAGGCAGAGAGACAGAAAGAGACAACAAGACAGAGGAACAGAGAGAAAGAGAGAGACAGAGAGACAGAGACGTATATGTAAACTCACCTAGTTTTTTGCAGGTCTCCAGATAGCAGTGCTTGCCAAGATCGACGAGTTCGGCCATTGTTATGTGAGGTAATGACTAGAAGTTAGGAGGCTCGAAGCGAAAAGAGTTTCGCTTTGTCCGTAATGCGACAGCCATTTTCGCTTTGACGGACTACCGTAGCCATAGAGGAGACTGTTGTCCCTTGTCCCCTCTCTCTCTGTCTCCCCACCGCGCGCCTCTCAGCTGGTCCCGCCGGTTGTGTTTCCCATGGTTCGCGCCATTCGCAGAGATGGAACCCGTCTGTGCCGCCACTGACCATGACTTGTCTCAGAAACAGCCGCCAACATCTTCGGCAGTTTTGCTTAATGAAGATGTCAGGGTAAGTTGACTGGTTCCTTCCGTATAGTCTGCTATTCTGGTCTTGTCTATGTGTCTCTCCTCATCCTGTCCTTCTTGCCGCTATCTCTCACTGCTTTCTATTCTACAATCACTCCCCTTGACTACGTTCATAGAACTCTAAGATGAATTTTACCACCAGACATCCAGACAGTTCTATCCGACGGTCTTCTACAAAGAACAAAGAAACCAATAAAACGGTAGAGTTTGCGCTTTGACTCTTGCCACCCCAACCTTTCCGGTCACCTGTGCCTTTATTAGTTTCAATACTGTCTGTGATGTCTGTGTCTCTCTGT
Source organism: Oscheius sp. JU75 (assembly GCA_037178855.1). Classification (NCBI taxonomy): domain Eukaryota; kingdom Metazoa; phylum Nematoda; class Chromadorea; order Rhabditida; family Rhabditidae; genus Oscheius; species Oscheius sp. JU75. Next base: position 75,688 of record JASJZC010000006.1, on the reverse strand, counting down.
CACTATTTATTATAGCTTCGCCAAATTCACTTCCTATTTTCAGACCAAATCCCGAGGACCTGTCATTCAGCTGTCCAAAGAATTCTTTATCGCTGTCTCCCTTTGCATATCGCTGCTTTTCATCTGTCTCTCGATCGCCTTCTTCCCCCACATGGCAGCATTTTTCACGCTGATCATAAACACAATTGGAGTGCATCTAGGCTACTGCAGGAGTCAAAACTTCTGCTAGCATAGACTTCCGACCACAAAATACAATAATAAAGTTCTGTGAACGCTCTGTCTCTCTTATCGTTGATCAATCTCTTTGACTTGTGACGAAGTGCACAACCGGTAGTCCCCAAAAAGTGAAAACACATCCTCCCTGCCGGTTACACTCATTGAAGCGGGCGAGGCAAAACAAGGCCATTGAAAGAGGGGGAGGCAAAAACACTCATACGACTCATCATAAACATTCGGGAAATTGTCTACCAAATGGGTAGACGAACCTGGAATTCAAAGAGACTGAGACAGGTGGGACGACAAAGGACGAAGAATCCAGACAGAAGGAAATAGATGCAGAGAGGCTAGTTTTATGGGGAACTCTTGACATACCTGAAAGCTCGATTTTCTGTAAGTTTTTGCTTCAAAAGATTTTATTTCGAAAAGCAAAAGCAACAGAAAACAAAGTAGCTAGCAAAAGAAAGACTAAAACGATGGAGCAGTTGTAGTAGACCTTCCGCCTTCTCATCAATTGTTGACGTTTTTCGTCATCACCCTAAAACGACGAATCGACCATTGCTACATGTATTCAAGCCTCTCGAGACGCAATCGGAGCCACCTGCATTTGATGAGTTTGCTGGTGGTAGGAGACAAATATCATTGTCGGAGGCTGCAGATGCTTGCCAAATTACTGATGGTAAGCAAAATAATTACAGCGTTTTCATATCCGCGGTTAGATTATTGCTCGTTCATATAATCAAGTATCTGCCCGTTTCTTGCCTCTGCACACCTGATTTTCCGAGAATTGCTTTTTTAGTCCGTGGGTGGATTGAAAAAGTAACTTGAGCAGGATACAATGAGAGACACAGGGATAGAGAGACAGAGTGATAGAGTGACAGAGAAGACAAAGAAACAGAGGGACAGAAAGACAGAGAGAGCTAGTGCCAGATGCCTGTGTTCATTTCACTTTAACAACACTATGCGTCAACTTATATCCAAGAACAACTGCCACCGCTAAGAATACTAGAATGGCAAAAAGAACGACGATACATTTGCTATTGTCCTCAAAATGGATATATGTGCGGTCCTGAAACGCGATTGTGTTTACGGTATAGTGAAAAAAAATTACAGAAATCTGGTCGTCTTCCACTCTTCGTATTCTATCATCGATATAAACAGGAAGTGGCACATTCTGGACACAGATTTCTGGAAAGAGATCACTATACAGTGGAGGCGGCGGCAGTTGTTCCCAACTTTCGAACACTTCGACAGGCTCGACGAAGAAAATCATTCTAAAAATAAATAGGAACGAATATACTGTTAGAATGTAAGATCAGGAATCGTCCTTTTGAATTCAAACAAAAGTGAAAGTTCAAAATTTTCTGATCATAAAAAATACAAGAGTACATGTGGAAAAGAATGTGAAGATGGCAACAATGGCCAGAATAATGTAAATCTTGATGTTTTTGCGACGGGTATGGTTGTTGTTTCTGTAGCTGTGGACCTTAAATTTCTGTTTCGTCGAAATGAGAATGTGTGGACAAGATCTTGTCCAGTGCAGTACATAAAAAGGCGTTTATGAAGCATAAGACCGTTTTCTGTCTTCAAAATGATAAAAAAGAATGGTGGAAAAAAAAGAAAACCAAGAACGCTCGGTGACGTTTGAGCTTCAAGCGACCACTAGGCCATTTGGATCAATGCGGCAGCCCTGTACCGTCTAGGAGATATTCTGCCAAATGGCCGAGTGGTTAGCGCGCTCGCCTAGTAATCTCTTCAATCCCCTCAAGTGAAAAAAGTATTTCTTTGCCGTTTCCTAAGGTTTTCGAGAGCGCTGGACAAAGTCTTGCTGCTTGTTTTCCTTCAAAATGCTTCCAAAGCTTACCATTTCTGATTTGCTATGTTTTTCAGCCTTTCTTTCTGTTCTAGCAACAGTAAATCTCTGTCTCAGAACCTACCAAAACAGGCCTCGATGGCTCTGGCAGCTCTATAAAAATCCTCGGGGATGGCGAGCTAGTTAGTCCATACAGACTGGTATAAGAAGCAGGTCTCGAAAAAGGAGCTGAAGATACCGGTGAGGGATGGACAGTTGTGTAGTACACCGGGGCTGCCATTCAGAAAATGAAGTGTAAATGTAGAGAAATGAAGTAGTTCGACAGAGAGCCGTAAATTGACTTTATAAAAATGATCTCTCAGTCTCTCTGTTTCTCTGTCTCTATAGAATCTTGAACTCACTCTCTGCTGAATTTCTACCGGCTTGTGTAGGAAGATCCTCACCTGCTTCGGTCCATCAAAAACTCTTTCAGGGAAGAGGGTACTGTAAGAGGGAGGAGCCATGTTCCGCTCTGGCTCTCCGTCAAACTCGACCGGAGCTCGCATCGGAATGCTGTATACCATCCTGAATTTTTTTAAATACGTTTTTAGGAAGATACGAGAGGAAATGCTGGAGTATCCATTTGCGAAAGACGAACAACATGTGAAGCAACGTTTTACCCACACACAAAAATTGATAAAGGTCTAAAAATGTGACAGTTTCTTGCATAACATAACTACAAAGACGATGGCAAAAAAGGTAGTGAGTATGGCGAAAAATCGGCAAAGATTCCTTTCGACAATTTCGCTCTCGGAATGTGGAGAGGCTGGCCGAACAGAATTCTGAAAAACTCCGTATTAGACAGAAACAGAAAGGCAGAAGGACAGAGAGACAGAGAGATAGAGAGATAGAGACACAGAGACAAGGGAACAGAGAGAGAAAGAGAGACAGAGACTACCTCACCTCTTCAATTTCATTTAAAGAACATAGAGGACAAGTGATCGATAATTTGTAGCTATACTCCACTCTTTCCTCTTGTACAGACCAGCCTGGATATTCACGTCCTTCTCCAACGGGCCACCCAGCTATGTTCTCTGGCGGCTCAGGATACAGACTACTATAAGCTGGAGGTCCATCGAACATGGAAATAGCGTAAGATGGAGGCTCTGATGTCCGACGAAGTGAAGTATTTGCCTGTCCGGACGTACTATAACCATGAGAAGAAAAGTTCGCTGGCACGACGAACACCATTTTGAGACTTGCTCTTGAAACGAGTGTGATAATTTCCAGTTTGATTAGATTGCAGTTGCCATGGCGCTGCTGCACGTACTCGGTACGGCCTCAGGTGCAAATTGGAGCCTCTACTCATATTTCCTGCGTCAAATGGGCTGTTTTTTGAGTGATGCGTGATGCAAGAGGAGTCGGAAATAGAGCATGGTCTTTGGCTAAAAATGATACATACTTTGTAGTGAAAACGAAGTGTACTATGTGGTGGGAAAGAATCTGGGAACAGGTGTGTCAGATGCCATGGGAATAATTCGAAATTCCCTCTGGTAACAGTGTTACCATTCGAATCGAAAGGGTTGCTGTGTTTCTCTCCCTCTCTATCTCTCTGTCTCTCTTTCCGCGTCTCTGTCCCTTCATCTTTATGTCTCTCTGTCCCCCTGTCACCGTTTATTTCCACTCCTCTTCCAAATTTCCGTCTCATGCCCGCTTGAAGACCAAGTTTTCAACTCGGATTGCTTTTTCGTGGCGATAACTGCATTGGCTGCAACTACTATCTAAGTCACTGGAGTCTCTGAAGACCACCTGCAAAATTTCCACACTTCCATTTTTTTCGTTTCCTCTCGGGTCAAAATTTCAAATGTTTCCGTTGGAGATACTCTACTGCTTGAATTACATCTGATTTGGTATTGAGACCGTCATGAATATTATGTTTACTCCTTTGAGCTGTGTTCTGACATGGCTATGCTGGACTCACAAGGGAAGCCACCCAACTTAAGTTGGACTTTGATATTGGGTATAGTGTCATTCAATAGCCCTTGGGCATTACGGGATACATTGCCAAACTCGCTTAACTTCCTACTCCGAGATATGGCGTGTTGACGTTGCTCCTTCCTCTAACGTCGCGACTAAATGCACGCGCTCGAACCTGATGGGGCTGAGCTGGATTCAAAAAGACATGGCAGCAAGGCCAAGTGGTGCGCAGCGGGCCCATGACAAGTTGGCGGTTGGTTCGGATCCATTTTCAAATTTCTCATTTTGGTTTTTTGTCTTTTGTTCCTTTTCCTCGTTTTCCTCAGTTTATGACATTTTTTGCATGAAAAGCCTAGAAAAGCACCAATCCTATTTCCCAAATGGCTACTTTGCCTACTTGTACATATGTAGCTGGGCTGCTCTGGCTGTCGAGAAAATCATAGCCACAGTTCACTTTGTCGAATACGAAAAAACATGTTCTAGTTGCTGTTGCACGAGGACTTTTGCCCGTTCAGCTGTCAGTTATTTGGCGTTTTCCCCAGAACATCACTCTTATTGTCACGGATATTCCATTAAGACAGACACTATCCATTTACAATATGTATGTGACATTGTAAGTGACAGAGTCAGAGACAGAAAGACAGAGAGCCTGAGAAACAGAAAGACAGAGACGTGGATTTTCAGCTGCTCTCATTGATCCGCTTTTTTTTCTACTGGCTGGCTAGTAGCTACCAATGATCCGAGTGGTCCCAGGTCACCAGACGGAAAACATTTGGGATGATAGCAATATCTACTTCAACGATCTCCGTGCTCAGAGGTCTTGAAATGAAGTTTGCTTCTTGCCCTGCTCTTCGCCAAGTTGACCCAGATTATGGTTTTGTTCGTAAAATTGAATTTAAGTCAGACCACCCGGAATTTTATTGGAGATTTCTGAGCTCTTATTTTGGTAGTTTTTGAAGCAAATGGGCACCCAAAGTTTCGTAACATTCCAAGAGGCATCCGAATTGGATTCTCGCCAATAACATCTGGGAGACTGCTAGAAAAGGGCAGAAAGCTTCTCTTTCTCTCTCTGCCTGAATCGATTCCTGAGCACTCCAGAAAGGCGACCCGGGAAGCGGCCACAGAGCTATTCCCAGCGTCAATAAGCTAGTAGCCGCTGCTGTGGCTGGCTAGGTTTCTCTGTTTTCTCCAGCACGATTATCCTCCCTCCTTAAGTGAATTCGTTTAAAGTTAGAGAAGTGTTCGTAATGTTTAAACGGGTGGGCCGTTTTGGAACCCTAGGGTAATTTCCTTTGCGGCGGGATCATTAAAGTTGATTTTTTAATCAGCAGGGCAGTCTTGTTTACGTCTTTCTCTGTCTCCCTGTCACTCTGTCTCACTGTCTCACTCTCTCTGTCTCTTTTTCTCGTTGTCTCTGTCTCGCGTTGTCCTTGTCTAATTGCATCCTTTTGTTCACTCTCATATGCAGAACCCTACCGGGTTCCCCAGCTATTTCGGTCAAAGTCTATTTAGCAGTCCATCAACCCGCGGTCGTTTTTGACGACCTACAGAGGCTACTTGAGTTGAGTAATGTCTCCGGAGGGACCTTCTGCTTCCGCCTTCCTCTCCAGTCGAAAGGACTGTTTGAAGACTCACACGCGAACGTTTCAGTGGCGCGCGCCTCTCTTAAAAAGACACCTGTTTGAAGAGCCCGCTCCTAGCGCCTCTTGTCTGTTTGCCTTGGGCTGTTAGGGTCTGTTTTTATTCGCACCCGGTCAGTCCGTCACTCATGTGGCTCGGCGATACATGGTCACTTTAATGGCCCAGACATGTCTTTTTCCCCCGGGAGTTTTTCCCCGAGACGTTCTCACTTCCTGTCTCCCTGTCTCTCTGTCTGTCTGAACTTCATTCTTTCCGTCTCTTAGTCTCTGTCTCTCTGTCCCATACTTCTAGCGTTCGAACGGAAACGTTTAGCGTAGCTGGATACTTAACGTGTGTATCCAAGCACAAGGTCGGCGTTGCGAGGGAGAGAGTGGGACATCCTTCAAAAGCATGCTCGACCTATCTACGGAGACGCTTCAGTTTTTGGGTTTTTAGGCTAGGGTAAACAGATCGCCACTGTATTTTCACCCCACAGCCCAGCTGCACAATTCATTTTGATGCGAGGGCACCTGGAGTCCAGGTTCTGGACGCTACTGGGTTATCCTGTACTCTCTCTCTCTCTCTCTCTGTCTCTGTCTCGTTGGACCAGTGCGGATTATAAGAAAGGGAATAAGATGTTCTTCGGTGCAGAGTTAATGAACAAAAAATAAACGGTTCATGTTGCGAAACCTGCGTTATACCGAAATTCAAACTATAAAAAGAACAATGAGTTCGTGTTCAGCGCCTTTGAAACACCAAAAAACATTAAAACAATCTTGACGGGGATCGAACAAAACCTTCTGGTGACGTTTGAGCTCCAAGCGAATGCAGAAACCACTAGGTCATCTGGGTCAATGTGAGCTCCCGTACCGTCTCGGAAATGTTCTGCCAAAGGGTCGAGTGGTTAACGCGCTCGTCTAGTAATCAAAAGGTTCGAGTTCGGTACCAGCTGGCGACAAAAATAGCTTTTTGTCGTTCTCTATGGCTCTCAATCGTGCTGAACACGATCCTGCAGCTTGTTTTTGATTTCAAAATACACAATTGGTTTCCTCGTCCAAGTCTGTGCCAGCCTTCCACTCCCTGTACCGGAATTCGCGCCTCTCCCTTCACAGGACTCCATTTCTGTTGATTCAGGCCCTACGGACACAACGTTTCAATTGCCTGGGCCCCTCTCCCGACCACTCTAATTACTTGTCTCTTCGCTTCAGTCCCCATTCCCGCCTAGTCCAGGTCACGTCGAAATGTCCTCGTAATAGCCTCACGGCTGGTCATTATATTCTTGAGAGAGGCGCCTCAAAAACAGAGAAGGAGAGGTCAGCCTTCCACTACCCTTCCCGCGCTGCTTCTCTTTCAGATTGGCCTCCCGTCTTGAGATTTCAGTTGCTGGAGCGCTTTGCGCATACTCGATTATCAAATTATAAAATTAGTACGCGAGGCTGAGCAACTGGACAAGATTAGAGGCTGCCGTTCGTGTCGCGCCTCATTTAGCTTTCAATTGTTCCTGCTCAAGAGAGTAGTCAAGAGGAAATCATCTTGTTGTGTCTCTGCTTGACGTCTTTTTCGAAAATGCTCTGAAGAGCTCTCTGTGTCGTACAATTTTCTCGATGCTTTGCTCTCACGGTCATGAGTCTTCTATACACTTGTATTTTCTAAATATCCAGTGCATTTCCTTGACGGTCTCTGTCTCTCTGTCTCTTTCTGTCTTTCAGCCTCGCTGTCTCTCCGTCCCAACTCTCTTTTCCTCTTTCTCCCTATCTCTTCCTTCCTTCCTATCTTTCTGTTTTGACTGTTCGCCCTCGTTCAACCCTCAATTACCCTTTCGTAAGCATCGAAAGCAACCAGAAAAACCGACGGGTCGGAACACGTCTCCACTGGCTAATAGCTCTCAAGCGGGCTGGATTAGCTAGTGAAATAGCTGAACGGTTGTTGAGAGGAAAAGAGTGGGAGCCATGCTTTTTTGTCCCTCCTTCTCCCATAAAAACGTTATTCTAAAATTTCAACCCTGTTTACGGGGACGCTCACGCGAGCATCTGTTTTGCATGGGCTCCTTTCTGAGCGCCAGCAATTCATTTCCCTTCCTCCAAATTTGAGAAATTGCAGGCCTGGATCCGAGAGACGAGACTCATACCAACGCGGCGAATCCGTTTTTCGCCATGGACGGCGCAGCCTCCTGCCGAGGGCCGTCCACCTCGCTGGAGGAACCGAGAAGGTATGAGTCTTTTCCTTTGTTTTTCGTAAATGAGGGTTGAATGTACTAAATGCTTGGGGCTCTTGATATTAAGCTGCTTGCGAGCAGCACTCGGACGTTCAAAGTGCTCTATAAGGCCACTTTCCCCGGGTAGACAGACAGAGAGACTTCTTCAATTGAATCCTGTCCACTCTCGTGACCTCTCACAGGTCATTAGGTAAATCAACAGACTGTGGGATGAATGGAACCCAGTCTGAATAATTCCTTCTTGCTCTAGCCACTACTTTCCAAAAAATAGCATTTGACTGAATGAGGAATCTAACAACAAAATTTACAGACTCTCCCTGATCTCTTCTACTGCGAGCACAAGCAAAAACTTCATCGAGGCGCCGGCTTTCTTCTATGATGTCGACTCGGATCTGAAGGATTTAAAGGTTTTTGCTTGATTTTTGTACTTGAAACTTGGTTATAGAGTGCTCTGCGGAGCACGGAATTCCTGCAGGATTCTGGGTATCAGTCTGGCTTTATGGACAAGTCGTACAATCCTCTGACTACGAGTTTTATTGAGGACATCAGTGATGATGAGGAGGAGGAAACTGATTGGGGTGAGCAGAGATAGGGAAACATAGAGACAGAAAGAGAAAGAGGCACATAGTAGGAATTAGACCTTCAGTTCTCTTTCGCAATTCTTGTCATTCAAAAAAACTCTCATGTTCCGGATATTAGCTCGGCTACTAATGCTTTTTTATCAGAAAAGCTCTCTCTTCCTATTCAATGTCACTGTCATATTCCGCAATATATGGCCGAGCTTTTCAATTTAATCGCGCTCCATGCCAGTATTGCTTGTCATTTTTATAAAGTAATCTATTTTTAGATGGATATCTTTCGGTCGGACAAGAACGTCTCAAAATCAAGGACATGTCCGATATTTTGGCGTCCAGATATACTTTTTTATCAGGTAAGAGCATGGTAATACGGATTGCAAGGAACTTTCAGGAGCCAGGACGAACGAGGGCCTAACAGTGGTGACTTTCCCCGATGCTAGAACTCAACTGTCCTTCGAAGACTATCAATTATTAATAACGTACTTGCTGCAAGTCCCACCGTAAGTTTACTCCAGAGAGACAAAGAGAGACAGCCAGAGAGAGAGAGAGAGAGAGAGACAAGAAGAAGAAGAACAACAACAACAACTAGGATTCTATGCATTTTCGATGGGTCTCAGCTTCAGCCCCTGCCCCACTCATATTCACTTTTTTCAGACTGGAAGAAAGCCACAAAGGGTTTGTAATCGTCGCGGACAAGAGAAACGACAAATGGGCTTCGGTGCGAACCATGCTGCTATACATTTCCGTACGTTTAACCTCCAAGCTCTCCCTCTCATTCTTTCTGCTGGTCAAATTCGCCGCTTGGAGCCATTGAAAAACCAATGCCCTCCTTATAGACTGCTTTTTTCAGTCCTTCTTTCCCGGCCAAATACGTCTAGTGCTACTTCTCAAGCCGGAGGGAGTACTTCAACGCGCTCTCGAGGTCGGCTACCGAGGTGTGGCCGAGAACTGCTCCTTCAAGGTGAGTTTGTTTCGAGACTGTTTTCCGCGTCAGAAAGTCAACCTTGCCACTAAAACTATTCGCTGTCAAGTTAGAAAAACATACGAAGAGAAAGGGGGGTCAAATTAGGAGCGAGCGTTTTAGCCTGCTGGCGCAATCTCGCCCTCACTTTTCTCGACACTTTCTCCGTCCTTCAGGTCATCTACTGCGAATCCTCTTTGGATCTTCGTCGGTATCTGAGAGCAGAACAGCTCACAATGGACGTCGGAGGTCTAATCAAGTACAATCATCTGGAATGGGTTCAACACAGAATGGTATGGGTTCACACATTATCTGAAAAACACTGGATTGATAGGACATTGAGAGAATGAAGTCGTCTGCAAGTATCATTGCTCAATCCTTAGCTGATTTTGGTCGAACTTTGAGGGAGACTGAACTTCCGAATGACGTGGAGACGACGGCACGAATTCTGAATGCACAGACGGCGGAGAAGGATGCCATCAAGGTGAGTTAAACCCCAGACCTCCCAGAAAACTTCCTATCCTATTGCTTGTCCCGTACTATCGCGCTGGAAAAACAGCAGTTAATGAACCCGTTCCAGGAGGACTTCCGTATCGCGGTTCGAAAGGGGATGTCTCTGTTGAAGTCCGTTCGTCAGCTGGAAACCAAGCCAAAACACGAACAGCTGAGTCCGACGAGGCTGCATAACGTCACTGCCATTGAAAGAATGCTCATTCAATTAGGTAAAAGAGAGAGAGAGAGACGGAAGTAATTCAAATGTTTCAGAAGAAACCGAGCGCTCTTTTGACTCTTTCTGGTCCCGACACGAAACCCGTCTCACCAGTTGTCTCCAGCTCCGCCAATTTGAGGACTCTTTCCGCAAGGTTCGTGTTTTTTTCAAAGCCACAGGACCCGATTTGACCCTGAAAATGAACGCGTTCTCCTTTTCTCTCTCGTCAGCCTCCACTTGTCGTTTCTCATTCTTTCCTTCTCTCGGAGTAGACTTCTCAGTGTAACATATGTTAGAGGTGGTTTTTTTGGGGACAATGCCGACGCGATATCTGTCAGTGAGAACAACATTTCCAGTGGTTGCAGGTTCGGTTCTAAACTTAGAGACAGATACATAGATATTGTTTTTTCTCCTTTCTTTTTCTTCCTGAATAGCCACGGCACATCTCAAGTGTCCAGGCCATTGAAAGTTCGCGTACACACTTGAAACTGCCCATCATTTTTCTCTAATTTGTCGCTTTACCTCCAAAAATTACACCTGGGAAGAAGTAAAGATCAGCTGTTGTCTTGTTGACTAGCGACCTTGAGCTGTTCTCTCTCCAGTAATCAATCAGTTCACCCGAGAGGTTGACAGCTGCTCTATTTTCTTGTTTCTAAGTATCCTTTACGGAGAACTGTTTATTTGGCCACCCATGGGAGGCAGCAGAGTTTATGCATAAATTGACCTGGGGGGGGGGAAGGGAAAGAGAAAGAGGATTGTTTACTTCAAAGGATTGAATTTCGACCCCTTTGCCGTGTGTCAGCCTTTTGTGTGTCTCCGGGCATTTTCTCCTTGTCTTCTTCTTATCATCCCACACCCAGTTACACCGTAGGAAATGATTGGCATGTGGGAGGTCTTGAGCCTCGCATGCTCCCTCTGGCTTGAATGGCTACTCAATTCTTTCAAGTTTCTGGCTCACATGTCCCTCAGGGATAACTGATTTTTCATCTGTCATGTCAGCTCCATTCGGAGAGTACATCAGTCTTTGTCTTTTGCTTAGAATGTCATCGGCAACACTGTCTCTCCGTATCTGTCTCTCTGTGTCTCTATATCTTATATGTCTTTCTGTCTAACCACCAAACTCCAGGGAGTAGTAGTCCCAACTCTCGTTGTGTGCGGGGGTGACCCAGCCGGCTCTTGCGCAACAGGTCATCCAATCTCTCCTTCACAGTCGCAACAGCTCTTAGCCCACCCCTACGTTACTTTTTTCAGCTGCAGTCCACTTTTGCCCGTCATATGCTCTACCTCGAAGAGCATAGGGAAGTCGGTGACGGCGTTGAAGCTGCCCAAGACTTGGCCAAACAACACGAGCTCTATGCAGAGCAGGCAATGGACGATGTGGCGACCGCTCGACAGTTGAGGGACAGTGGAGAGGAGATTATGAGCACCAAAGACGAAGAGGTTAGCCTATCTTTTAGCCCTATACCTTTTTCAGTTGTCCGGCAGTCTGATGCCGAAATGTGATGAGTTGGAGAGGATGGCCGAGGCACTAACCGGTGCTCTAGAGCGGAGAGCTCAAGTTCTCAGATTGAGTAGCACCATGCATAGTCAGATCCAGGATGTGAGTTAAACTCTCTCTTCCCCCCACCCATTCATCAATCCATGAATCCTCGCGTGATTCATCCTCCTAGACGTTAATATTCTATAAGCTGGTCCACCCGTACCTAATTGTCAATTCTGTTGATGAGTCGTAACCTTTCAATTCCATTAATTTTGTAGGCAAATCTCTGGTGCAAGAGAGGAGTAGAAATGCTAACCTCGAGTGAAATGAGCACCTCGGCCTCGTCCGGTGGACTGTCCAAGTTGGACGAGTTTTTGGAGGAGGGCAGCAAACTTCAACTTGACGCCCTGTCCTCATCGCCTACCATGAACAACATGATTCTTTTGACTACTACAGAGACCTCGACTCTTCTGGCTCAGGTAAGAACTGTCTCTCTCTCTCTCTATCTGGCCAAGTGGTTAGCGCTCTCGTCTCGTAACCTGATGACTGTCCGGGTTCGTTCCCCGCAAGTGAACATAGTTTCCTTACAGTTTTTTGAGGCCTCGAAAAAAAAGGCGCTGAATCTACTGGTTTTTTTCTCAAACTTTTTGTATTGCCTATTTTCGCTAACATCTATCCTCTCTGTTTCCCCGGATCTTTTCTTCATAGCATGCTGTCAAAGCTACCTCATTAAGTCTAACCTTTTGCGGCTGTCACAGCCGCTTAGGCTAATTTTCTTGAAGGCGCACGCTCTCTTTTGGCGGCTCCATTCTCAATGTCGCTTCCAAATTACAGGTGGCCGAGCGGATCGACGACATCCGTCGAATGTCAGTAGCCCGGAGAGATGCCTTAGCCAAGTCTTCTGAGCAGAAACGTCCACCGATACAGATTGTCACGCCGGAAAAGAAGAAGAACCCCGTTCTCGCTGCTGTCGACAACAGTCAGGTTGGTATAATCTTTCCGTATTTACACTGCAGCGGGAGATGCAGTGAGGTGTGAAATTTGCGCATCAGTAGCACAGCCTTGAAGAACAGGGGGAAGTGATAGTGGCGAGTCGTAAATCTTCATGGGAAGGAATTTGTCGACTTTCTTGTTTTAACCGTTCCAGACGTCTATCACCAGTCGAACCCTTTGCACATTTGAAGACCACGCTGTTTACCTAAGAATATTTCGAATAGCCGGTTAGAAATCTAGCCAACCCAATTTCAGTCTGTCCTTATGGAGAACACTTTCTTTTCCCTCTTAAAGGACAATATAATGTACTGTTAGGAACCGCCTCTGTGTACTCATAGATGCTATCTCATTATGACTGGGGTCAAGGGACTGTACCAGTATCGCCTGCTACTTCTTATCTCTCTGGCTCTCTGTCTCTCGATCTCTCGGTTTCCCCGTTTCTTTGTCTCTCTGCCACTGTATGTCACTTTCTATCCAAACCATTTCTCTGATCATCCGGTTGCCTATAATCCTCTTCTCTTCTCGCGCATCTGCTCCCTCGGTATTTGCCTATGCAAAACGTCTTCCCCCTTATGATGCATTGTCCCACCAGAGCTTACACTTCTCCTCACTGTGATAGCCATTCGAGCGGCCATTTTTCACACACTACGGGACGGAAAGGAGAAAATTTAGATGCTAGCCGGCTGGTGACATCTGGCTGCCAGCCGCCGCGCGAGAAAACCACCATTTGCCTGCCGTTTTGCTAAGCAACGAGGTGCTTTTCGGGGGTCCTCCCTACCTTTCTCGGAGGACTTGACCCTTCCGAATAGCCTGTCAGAGGAAAAAAGTGACCTGACTCATTGCTTTTATGACAGTCAAGTTCGGTCTTCCTTCCACTGCCTCTTTGTTTCTGTCTCTCTATCACTCGGCCTTGAGCAGACTTATATGTTTGCTTCCCCTTTCTGACTTAGAAATTGAGACTTCCAGACCCGTATTTCCGATTCGATTATTATGGAAATGAGGCGAAGACCAAATCTGTTGTCTCGGACCAGTTTCTATGTCTCTGTCCCTCGCATATGAGATTCAAGAAAGTACTCGTCCAACGGAAAATGGCTCGATCGTGTTCTAGCGCTTGTTGGGTCACCTCGTCCCATGCTAATTACCGACCTCGTCGACCAATGTCCACTCCCACCCTCAAAAAATCAGCCATCGATTGACGGATTTCTTAATCCAATGAGAGAAATTTGAATCGTGCAGCTGTCCACCATCCTTTTTGCTCCTCAAAAATAGCGCTTTCTTCAACCACAGGTGGCTTCCTCTCTCCTTCACATTAATTCTCATTAGTCAAAAAGGCGCCTCTTTCAAAGAGACCGTTTGTTTTAGCTTGAGAATCTGGGAGACAGAGAGACAGAGAGGGGTGACACCATATTCGATCCCTCCCACGCTTATGACTGATTGACCATAAACAAAGGAGCAACGAAGGAGATGGTGTGCCCTGTCGAAACATGTGGTGACCTCTGTCTGTGGTCTTATCGTCCGTCATCTTCTTCCTCTCCTGGGAAGAGGTCACGGTGGCCACAATCCAGAGTGCCCCCTCTCGCTTTTTTGTCCAAAGCTAAATAGGCGTGGGGAGAGCCTTCCGCTCGCACATTCCCACAAACATGAACCGGCTCTCTTGAGACTTCCTTCTTCCGAAATATTCGCTGGACAGGCGATTTTTAGACCAGCGACAAACTTATTTAACATCTTTCCAATTATGCAATGTTCAAAATTTTGGAGTCCTACCATTCTCGGAGTGTGACTGACCTATTTCGAACAATACGGAAGCCATCCTGATATGCCAGTTTACAACTTTCGCTCTCCCCGAAACTTTTACAATCGAAAGGCCTTTATAGCCGGAGGGGACACTCACACACACGTGGTCGTCTTTGCGCGTTACTTAATTCTAGCACCTGTTCTTCTGCCTTGAAGCTATTTGCTTTTTACGCAAGCACACTGTCAGAGCTCGAAATTGAGCTGATTATTCCGGCCCCCACATTTTTCATCGAGCCTTGGCAAACAACATTTTCCCCTCTAATTAAGAACCTTTTACGTCACTTTCTCTCAACTCTTCTTCTCTGGGAAAATTTTGAATTCAGCGCAAAAATTGAAGTCACAATGAAACGCAGTCTTCCCCGTTTTTTGTCGTTTCGGATGCCGAAACGACGTCTCGCCACCTCAGTTTCTGCACCGCTGATCTTTGCCGATCATGGTAAAATTGTGGATGAGGAAATGGTAAGTCGGAAATCTTGAAGTAGAGTATAGCCAGCCTGGAAAGGACAGTCAAGAGTCAGACAAGAGAGAGAGAGAGAGAGAGAGAGAGAGAGAGAGAGAGAGAGAGAGAGAGAGAGAGAGAGAGAGAGAGAGAAAGATATCTGTAAGATTGGTGCTTCAAAGACCTTGTTGTCATTCTAATCTTGTCTAACACCCAGAAAAAAACTGACCACGTTCTTCTTCCCAGTCTATAGTTCACTCAAAAATTCTGCTGTGAGTCTCCGAACCAAAAAAACTGCCTAAAAGGCTTCTCTATTCATTCCAAAGAGCACATTATTTCTCCATTTGTCGCTTCTCCATGAGAGCTACTTGTTTTGTCTCTCTCCCTATGTGAAGAGAGCACGGCCATATGGTCCTATTCGAGTGTTAAACGTTCCTCCAGGGATCCGTTGTTTTTGAGCGTAGCCTGACCCGCTAGGTTCCATAGCAAACAATTGCAGAAGATCCCTCTTGAACTTGGGCTCTGATCGTGTGAAGTGATCACAGGCCTATAAATAACTCCTTCTCTTTTTTTCCCAAGACCCTCTGACGCACGTTGACCCTTTTGCGAACAGCTGTAATTCTGTTGGCAAACAGTCATCCCCGTTCCTTCCAAGCCGCCCTTCCTCTCTAGAAAATTTCTTGTTTTATTGTCGCGTATTATTTGTCCAGCGAGTGGACATCAAGACAATCTTTAAAACCATATGGACCGGTCGTAAATGTTACAGCTTTTTGGCGGCGGAGAACTTCGTATTCAGAGGGAAGATTCATGAAGTCTGTGACCTCAAAACACTTTTATCGTGTCGATCTTCAATTTGAAGAAAATTAATACGTTCTCATGCACTTGCCGACAAAAAACAGAACATTTTCGCAGGTGTCCGTGATTCAGAGGCTGATTCAGGTGCCGGGTAGACTTTGAGAACAAGAGAGAACTTTTTTGTGCGAAAGTTTATGATTTATGAAGCGAGGAACGTAATTTTTGTGTCCTACATGATAAAAATTATGATAGAATCGTGTTCAGCGCCCACGAGTACGATAGAAATCGTTAAAATAAAAAGTTTGTCATCGAGAGAGGATCGAACCAACAACCCTCTGTGACGGTTCAATGTGACGGCTACAAACGAATGCGCTAACAACTAAGCCATTGGAGTCATAGAGAGGTCATCCGTACCGTCTCCGAGAGATTCTCTGATATGGCCAAGTGGTTAGCGCGCTCGCCTAGTATTCTAACAACCCAGGTTCGAGTCCCGCTGTTATCTCTGACAGGCTTCACGGCTTTTTTCTTAGACGGCAAGATTTGATTACGACATTAGTACTTTGAAACAGTCCAACACTCAACTCCAGTGCTCTAGAGATTATTCTCTTCAAATCTAGGCTGCAGTCTCACCCCGCGACTCTTCGACCTGTCCCTATTTCTCCTCCCTGATTTACAGCCCTTAAGCCGTAGAAAGTTTCTGCGCACGGAAGATTCGCTCAGCCGATAACAAAACAGCTACGAATCAATCTATTGGGGGGAGGCTTTAGGCTTTCGCCAGCTTCAGTTTCAGCCATCGAATTAGCGCCGAACTGGTTGATATTAGCTGTTTTCTGTTGCCGGTCCCTGTGTTACACCAAATGATCCCATAAACTGCTGTTCGATTATTAGGCTTTGTATCATAGTCTATAGTCGAGAAGAGAACAGAGGACTCCCTAGTCGTTATAGTCATGCCCCGAATGTGATTCAGTGTCCTGGCAAACCGCCGCGCCACAATCAGTGCCGACGCTTTTGCATGTACATAACAAAAAAGGCTGCACCCTGTCTCTCTGTCTCTCTTCCAGTCTGTCTTGTTCGTTTCTAACACGAACATCTTTAAAAGCACGTTCCTTGAAAGCAATATTTAAAATCAATAGTTCAAATTGTGTTGCAAATTTGTTCTCGTTCCTCTATGAATTATCAACCCTCTCAAAAGTTATTATTACCGATTCATAAGTTAGTCTTATAACACACACTCATTTCCTTTCCTAGTTGCTTCCTCTCAATGCCAGATTCTTCGGCGCATTCTTTCTAAAAACTATCTCCCTTATACTGTTCATATGATCTTTCTTTCTTATCCAGTTCTCCTCTTCGAATACCAAGTTTTTCGACTCACCAGGGTGGGAACAGCTTCAGTGGAACTTGGGTCTTCCTCGTAGATTGTTTGACAGACAGAGAGACACAGAGATAGAGGGCTCCACAGTTTTGCAGTACATTCTTAAGCTAGTAAACGCGGTATTGTTGAAAGTGTTTTGACTGAAAGTGATGTGATCTGAAAATACACATTTTTTTTTTTGCAAATTTATGGCCAGTTTAGCAAAAAGCTACAGTCTTCCTCTCTAACTCTGACACATGCTATCACTTGAGATTTGCTCCCCCTAATGAGCAATTAAGATTGCGTCCCTTCTGTCCACACGGGCAGTCTTTTGAACTGACCGCTTTGTCTCACCCTCTTGCCACATCTGTCCTCTTCCTATCAGCTCCGTCCCACTCTCTCTCTCTCTTCTGGACATATTTTTCTATTCTAGATGGCCGTAGTAGCCTACAGTAACCGCTGGATAGGTCAACTCTTGACCAATTACCGTATCTTGCATGATATTTGGCGACAGCAGCACATTCCGAAGGTTTGTTACCAGGGAGAGAGACTATTTGCTCAAAAGACTTGGTTTTGATCCTCACCACGGGGTTGAGTTGTCTCTCCCGTTCCTTCTCATTTTTTCGGGCTAAAAATTATCGTAATAATGGCTTGAAGGAACCGGCCAACGGTGATCTTTTTCTAGCCAGGACGGCTGTCAGTCTCGCTCTTTCTCTCGTGTCAGAGGCCAGCCTCAAAAAGACTCTTGCCTATTTGCTTACAGCCTCGGTTTTTCCAATTTTGCAGACAGAGAGACAAAGACAGAGACATGGTTTGGGACTAAATCTAACTGTTCTATCTGTTTGTCTAGACGAAATCACTTGATAAAACAAGAGAGTTCTCGAGTTCACAAACAACTTCTGAGTCTAGCTAACCCTTGAGCCTGTTAAAACCTTTTTTCTTTCCTCGATTCTCGTGCAAAAGCGATCCAAAGACACATACGTCAAAAAGTGAGCGCGCGTCCTCAACTGCTTGAGAGAAAACGCGCGTAAAATCTCCAGTGTTCGACCCAAGTACCGCCTCGGCAATAGTTTGTTTCCTTTCCGCTTCATTCAGCTCCAACACGAAAACTTCTTGTTTCTCCGGCCAATTTAATGTGGTCAGATGTACGAAAGTGACCGCGAGGGTGGGAGGGTGCGAGAGAAGTTTTACGATGCCGCTGAGATTCGTAGAGACTAGGCGGGAATAGACTGGGAGACATCGGTGGGGAGACAAGACAAAGAAGTTTTTTTTTTCAGGCAGAAATTGGTCCTTCGACACGTTGCTGTACATCGGATGCTCCCTCGACATCGCCACCTCAGACGCCACATAGCATGTCTATTGAGAGTTTTGTCGTCTCTGAGCTGGTAAGTTTTCGAAAACTTTCGCTTGGACAGAGAGAGAAACAGAGACAGAGAGACAGAGACAGTGAGACAGAGGGGTCAGAGAGACAGAGATGGAGAAATATAGAGTCAGAAAAACAGATACAGAGAGACTCGCTTATTTCCCACCGGGATATCCCTATGCAAACAGAAGAGACAGGTCAGGGAGCCTCGTGCGTCACAAAATCCCTGCCAATATTGACTCGTTTTCACCTGCAAACGGATAGAAAAGTATCAAAATTTTTCAGCTGACCACTGAAAGGAGCTACGTGAACGAGTTGGAACAACTTTTGGAACATTATGTGGAGCCCTTCGACACACCAGAAAACCAACATCTCATCTCTGCACCGCTTCGTGGTCGTCCCGAGTTAGCATTCGGAAATTTGAGGGAACTGCTCCTCTTCCATTCACGATTTGTGTTACCCGACTTGGAGAGCAACGAAAACTCGCCTTCAGCCATCTGTAGGACATTTTTGCAACATAGGCACAGGTATTTGCCTTCAATTTTGATTTTTACAATGCTCAATACCAGATTTTTGGCTCTCTACTACTCATACTGTCAGAACAAGGCAACCAATGAGGTGTTGAGGAAGGAGATGGTAGACAACTCTCCGTTCTTTTTGGTGAGTAAACATCCCAGTTCGCGGAGTCACCCTGTCTCACTGTGTCTCTGTCTCGCTGTCCCAGCAAAACTCACGATTTCCAGGAATGCCAGCGACGAGCCGGACATATGCTTCCTCTAGGAGCTTATCTTTTGAAGCCAGTACAACGAATCACAAAATACCAGCTTCTTTTGCGAGAACTGGAAAGACATTGTCGGCCTGAGGTTCGTCCCGACGTCGGAGCAGCCCTCTCCGCCATGTTGGACCTCCTGGCACAAATCAACGCTGCCATTCATCAGCTCCACATTTCTGGATTCAACGGAGATTTGAGGCTGCTTGGAGCCTTAAGATTACAGTCCGAATGCGATGTTTTTGCCTTCAGTAGGAAAAAGAAATCGAAACTGAATCGGGCTCAACGTCGGCATCTTTTCCTCTTTGATGGAGGTGTGCTGTTCTGTAAGAAGAGGAGTCCACCAAGTGGCCAGCCAACTGCCATGGATCCAGAATTCTTCGAACACAAAATGTGCATACCAACTTCCTCCCTCGGTTTTTCTGACGCCTCAAGGACGGGGTTGAACCGATTCGAGGTCTGGGATGAGGCGAAGATCGATGCCTTTGCTGTTGAACCTGTAGACCCGGCTCATCGAGAGAGGTGGATCAATCGACTTGGTGGCAGGTTGGATGCTGACTTTGAGATGAGAGATTTGGACAGATCGAGACCGAAGAGCTGGATTAGCACGACGAGTAATGAGAGTAGCTGCTCACAATCTACGAGAACCAGTGATGATAGGTGAGTGTCATCAAGAGACAGAGAGACAGACGAAAAGAGACAAAGAGACAGAGAAACAGAGAGAGAAAGAATGATAGAGGCAGCAACTCAATGAAAGATTTCAGCCATTCAATGGTTGACTCCAATGGCAACACCCAAACCGCCACCATGTTCGGCTCACCATCCTTATCGCCAGTCAACAGCCCAGACCATGTTGTTCCAACACCACCCGGGATGAAGCCACCACCTCCAGACGAAGAACTCGTTGAAGAAGTGTAGCTTTTTGATCCCTCTTCCTATCATTCTCCTCCCCCTTCCATTCCATACCGGTTTCTGCTCCTATTTAATTTGAAAACATGACGTAAACCCTTTTCGGTGCTTCTCTTGTACAGAATGATGATACCATGAAGTTTTAATATTGAAAGATCAAGCCACCACCTCCAGACGAAAAACTCGTTGAAGAAGTGTAGCAAGGAATGAGAGAAAAACTCTTCAATGATCTCACTGAAAAAAAAGCTGTTTTACGCTTATCTATATCACCAGTTAGTACTTACGATTTCTGCAAAACGACTGCGGGTTAAGTGTCGACTCATGGTCCCACTCAAGTAGAGGATTAGGTGCCGGGAATCATGGAGGCGGAGTGGAGCGAAAAACTTTGGCCCAACTATTTCCGTGATTTCATTGGTATTCGAATTGATCATGGCTTCCTGGATATGAATCAGTAGCGTGCATAGAGGCAGTTGACGAGGTTCTTTTATGATTCAGACACAGACGCGAACGAACGTCTGTTCATTTCGAAGATATTAGGAAAACTGTTTGTGAGTCAACACAACTGGTTGGTGTTTGGACAGCCATTGCCTGCAAAGGTCTGATTGGAGTAGGGTAAAGTAAACGGAAGAGAAAGGTTTGATGGAAGAGGAAGAGAGAGAGAAGATTATACTTAAAGAAGTCATGTCTACCGGACACCCTCTTGGGTATCTGACTCATCATGGTGCCTCATCTCTTGTTCTCGATCCGTCTTCAAATTTCCTTCCATTCGGAACATGGGCGTTGGTCGAGTGTAAAGTCATGTCCGCGCACCGACCCCCTGATTGAGTCATAACCCGTCAGGGTAACGCCCCTTCCCGAAAATGGAGAAAACTTGACAAGGCTATAAAAGGTGTCTCCGGGTAGACAGTGGAGCATAGACCATTAATTCCCTCCTTGAAAACTTTCTCTCTGAAACCGAATCTCTCCACGGAACAAAAACATCTGTTTGCCGAGGCCAAAAACTGTGTGTGACCTCAAGAAGTTCTGTTTACCATCCCATGTCAAATTCTTCTTATTCAAATGTCAGGAAATGGCATTTCACTATTTGAAAGGAATGTGCGCGCCAAAAGTTGACTCATCTTGCCAATATTTCGCTCCGCAGCGCCAGCGGATGTTTTGTCCCATTGTCGACGTGTAGATACATATAAGGGGGAATCGATTCCCTGAAATTGGCTGCTCGCACAAAAATGCATCGACCCTATCGCTATTTTGAGAAGGAAGAGAGCAGAAAGGATGAGGTCAGTTCAATTCCAGCGTTCAAAGATCTAAAGTCCATTCTTTCTAGAGAAATCTTTGGGCGCGGCCCCCAAACAGTAGAATAGAACCAGTTTGTTACCTAACTTTCAGTCCTTTCAGTGAGGTGCTCTCTCATTCTCTGCTCTTTCCGACAAAAGACCAGTTTCAGATGGCCGTAGCTACTCGTCGCTGGTTTGATGATCGCCTCCCGATGACCCGTCATCGGGACTCCTGGTGGGGAAAGGACGACTGGCTAGATGGTTGGCACGACTGGCCTAAGGACTGGCCTCAGCCGAGAGAAATGATGGGAAGGGTAAGACTCTCTGTCTCTATCTCTATGAACCTCTGACACTCTGTCACTGTCTTTCTGTCCTTCTGTCTCTCTGTCTCACTGCCACTCTGTCACCCTCCCTTTTCTGTTTTTCTCTTTTAATTCAAGGACAAAACTGAAGGTAGTTTGGAAATGCTGTGAGAGAGGATGATTAACGTGACCACGCGAAGAGAGGGAACAGAATACCTGTTATGGACAGCCCGGGCCATTATACTCTCAATCCGGTCTCACGAACCAACTCCCGGGGCAGTCAGATCGTAAACTGCCAACACATTTGAATACTAGCCAGAGTATTTTCTACAGCCTAGCTCTTTTTGAACCCTTGTCATTTTTTATTCCAGTTCTACCGCGAGCCTGACAACTGGTGGAAAGACTGGCCTGTGGATTGGCCCCGGATGGATGCTGTCATGCCAAGAGTGAGTTTTCCCCTTTTTTGCAAATCGATCATCGCAAATCGGAACTCCAGGAGGTCTTAGGCCAGAAATGGCAGACGCTGTTTGCCCAAGTCCTGAAAAGAGAGAGAGAGAGTTCTGCCATGACAAATAGCCACCCTCTCGAGTAGCTTTCAGCAAACATTTTTCCCGTGAAAATTACCAGTTTTGCCTCTTTTTCAGATGACAACTCATTTGGATCGTCTCGATCGCAACTGGCGCAACGACCCATTCTGGATGGATATTTATCCTCGATGGGCCGAGCCGATTTTCAAGGTACTTTTATCCGTTTTTCATGTATTTTGGATGTTTAGGACGGAATCGATGTCCATTCGAACATCACCAATGATGAGCGACGCTTTGCTGTGGATATAGACTGCTACCAGTTCAAACCGGAAGAGATTCAGGTAATACAGAGAGACATAGATATCGATATATATATATTCATAGAGAGAAAGAGAGAGAGAGAGACAATGAATGACTAAAGTCAGATTTTTGCAGGTCAAGACCCTTGACGATACTCTGATGATTGAGGGCCGACATGAAGACGTCAAGGACCGGGACAACTTCACCAAGATGTACTTTGTCCGAAAGTACCAGCTCCCGACCGACGTCGATATTCACCAGGTCCAAAGCAGCATCGATGCCAGAGTGAGTAGACAATAGAGATCGAAAAACATCTAATTCAGGGTCGACTGACTGTAGAAGCTCCGCGTCGCCATCAGGCACTGACAGGAAGAGAGCGTATGATTCCGATCGAGGGACCCAGTCGTTCTTATCACTCCTCTCCAAGAGGACGTGACTCTGCCTACTCGTCGCATGCTTCTCCAATCCACGTGAACACTGGAGAAGACCGTGGTCGAGAGATTCGCATCAATACGGATTATGGAAGGGAGAGTCGCGGAGAGCAGAGAGAGTACAACCATTCACACTCCCAGTCCAGATCTGAGAGTCGTGGAGGACTTCGTGATATTCGAGATGAAATCAGGGAGAAGGATTATGGTAGAGATCGTGATCTTCTGAGTCCGGATGATGGATATACCACTCACAGCTATAGGTACGTCTCTGTTTTTCTGTCTCTCCATGTTTTCAAATTCCGAAATCATTCACTGTTTCAGCTACCGCCGTAGTGAGTCCCGATCCCGTCTAAACTCTCCTCACGAGGTCACAATGGCTAACGAGAATCGTGCTTATACCAATGGCGGAGATCGTCGTGGTTCCTACGATCGCGATGGTAAGATTTCAACTTTTTTTTCCGGAGCTTTTGGGTAAACTAACCAATACTTTTCTGTGCAGAACAACGCTCACCAGGAAGAGGCATCTTCAATGAGATTCGCGACAAGTTCGAGAAAGGTCGACATCAGCACAGCAGCTATCCCCGCAGTGCGTAACATGTCCACTCCCTCAATTTGGATTCCCGGGCCGAGCAAGAAACACTGCATGCGATGACTTTCAGTTGCTTTTTAAGATCACTAACAATGGTTTTTGGTTAACAAACTCTTGCTTTGGTTCTTGTTGACCGACATCAATTGGATTTTTGCAGGATTCCGTTCCCAGTCACGTGGAGCTGAAGTCCGCGAGAGCAGCAGCCGTAGTGCTTCTCGTCAGGAATACAGAGATGGATATCAGTCCGATGGACGAGGTGAGAGTCAGGGAAGACAGAGACAGAGAGGCAGAGAAAGAAACAGAGAGACAGAAAAACTGTGAGAGAGTGACATAGAGACAAAGAAAAAACCAATGATTTCCAGGATACCGTGTCGACTCCCCAGCCTCATCTACCACCGGAATCCTGAAGAACGGTGCCTCTCCCAGAGGAACTGAAAGCGTTCGCAGTGTCCAAATACTGAAGAAGACTTACTAATGGCCTGACTACTCCCAAAACGACGCTTACCCCACTGCCCAATAACTTTAAACCCTTCTCTATAAATCTGCCCCTATCGCTTGTTACTCCCAAGATTTGCTCCCTGCTTTAGACTGTTTTTCGTCAATAAAGATTTTTTTTGAGTGTTTTCTTTCCTAGGAAATGGATTTTTTAGCTAATCCGACCAATCGTCTTAGGAGGCGTCAGAAGGCGATTATATAGTGGGTAGAGATGGCCGGACGGGGCGCGCTTAAGAAATTACGAAGGAGAGAGAGAGTTATTATCGGAAGAGAGACAGTCTGTCATGCCTATATATCCGCTTCCTCTGCACCTCATGCCAATTTTCACATGGTCTTTTGACATTTCTATTTTTTCATTCGAATAGACCCACCAATTTCCCTCTCATTTCCTGAAGTCTTCTTTGATTCCATTTGAGAGAAGATTTCGCTCAAGAGGTTTCAATCTTTACTTTTTTGCCAGTTACTCAGTGAAACGATCATCTCTGTCTCTGTCATAGAACTATCATCATTTGTCCACCGTGCTACGACTAAAAATGGGTGATTCACCTCCCGGGCGCTGCCGCATCTGGTCAATGACGGATGTTCTCCTTTATGTTGCCTGTAGTCAGAACTTCTCGCTTTTCAGCTTCCCAACTCTGTCAATCACATAATCTGATTCATTTCCTCCAATTCTCGGACACAATACAGTCAATATTTACTCATTTCAACACATGAGCTGTCTCGCTTAGTTCAAACAGTCTCTCTTTTTGTTCACCTCTCCCTTTCTGCATGAAACTTATCCCAGAACTGTGAGTTTTCAAGTCATCGTGCTAATTTTTCCACCTTGACCTCCAAAACTTTCTCGCTCTCGTTCCAGCTGGCCACCTCCTGCTGCAACTGCCAGCATGCCAAACGATTTTGACCGAATCGGCAAACAATTCCATCAGGTTTTCCTGTTGTTCTATTTTTTGACATAATTTTATAGGTCACGTTTCCGGTAAATCCCTTGGAGTTTCCTGATTCCTTGACAGCGTTATGCTATACTCCCAGTGGATCAATTCTCCTGGGTGACCTTCAAGGCAAATTGCACCATCTCAGTATTTTGGAGTGAGTATTATGATTTTCACGTGATCACAAATCCTTAGAAATGGGCCGAGAGCAGTCAGCAAGACTGTCATCTCTCAGGGAACGAGGATATCTGATGTGGCTACGAACTTGTCAGCTAATGTTTTCGCCTCAACTTCGTTCGGGGTCGATGATGTGACATTGGGGGAGATTGGGAATAATGGACTGTTCGGTATGTTTTTGTAGAAGGAATAGTGAAAGTTATCTCTGCCCCTCTGTCTCTTTGTCTCTCTGTCCCCTTATCTTCCTGTCTCTGTGTATTTTTTCTATTTCTCTGTTTCTCATACATTTCTAGCAAAAAAGCAGATTCGTATTCAGCGTCCTCAAAAACCATAAAAAGTGAAAAGCCGAACGTTTTGACATCGGTGGGGATTGAACCAACCCTCGGTGACGTTTGGAAGCCAAATAAAAAAAACGGGCGCTACCGTACCGTCTCGGAAGAATTCTACCGATTGGCCGAGTGGTTAACATACTTGTCTAGTAATCAAAGGATTTGGGCCCAAACCCTTCTCCACGAAAGTTTTTTTGTTTTGCGCTTCCTGTGGTTCTTTTGGGGATTGCTGTACACGGTCGGCTTAACTCTATTATCTCCGTTTCTGTTTATCTCTACATTTTTCTTCCTACTAGTAGTGTTGACGTCAATTTTTTCCCACTGGCCTTGAAACAAGTTTCCTATTGTCTTGTTGTTGTTACTGAGAGCGACCTGATTCTGTAGTGTGGCCACAAAACAGTTGAAAACGTAGCAAAATATTGCTATACAGAAAGCAGAATTTCACTATTTTCAGGCCCATTTTCCCAGTTACCAACGCGAGATCGTTCCCTCTGCGTGAGCTTCCTTGAAGACCAAAGAAGCAGACAGAGTCTTCTTCTAGTTGGAGGAAGGCGAGGAATTCGGGTTCATGACGTGGAAAGCGGCGGTCTTTTCAGGAACTTCGACTCGAAATGCGAGAGACCCAACTACGGAAAAACATCTGTTTTTCAGCCACCTTCACATCTCTACACTCTTGGAGCGGCTGCATGCTCATGGCTGGAACCCTCGACGGAGAGGTCGTCCTCTGGGACATACGGAAGCCACAGGCCGTTGCAACTTTCGGAAAGAGACACGGAAACAGTGTATATGTCTTTTTGCTGCGTACTCATACTGTTCAGACCGGTCAATATTTTCTGTCGATGCTACAGCCAGGCTTCTAGTCTTGGCATCAGATACTGGTCAAGCAGAATTTTACGACATCCAGTCGAAAAAGTTGATCACAAAGTAAGAATAGATCAGAAGAAGACGAAGGGTGATAGAGAAACATTAATCGTTTCAGAAAGAAAATTATCGATGGAAACATTGGAGCTTTGGGATTTTCGCCAAAGCAGAAATATTTAGCTGTTGCTGACGAGGAGAAGTAAATTTCCGTTTGGGTTTCAAAAATAGTCAAATCCAGGCTCAGTATGGTCAACATGAATGAGTTTTGCTTGAGTCCCATACCTTTTCCGGCAAAGGAAGTCATCAAACTCAACAAGGTCACTGGATTACGGTACGTCGATAACAAGTTGCATACTTTTCAAGTTTCAGGTGGCATCCATTCTCTTTTCAATTTGCCACGAGATCTACGGACAAAAAGTTGCGGGTTTTTCGATCGCAGTTAGAAGAAGATCTCTGAAAAATGCATAATAAAATGTACTGTTTTGGTTGTAAAGCCACGACAGACAGAAACTGTTCTTGACTTCAGATATCTTCTTTCACTTTCCTTTGTTTTTCTCTCTTTTTGATAAAACCTGTTATCAATTGGACGAACAAGTTGATGTTGACAGAAAAAAAGAGGTTATCCATGAAACGAGAGGGTTCCCCGTACTGAGGGTGTTACACCCGGGGACTATTTTGTCCAAAGTTTTGCAGAGAAAATAAAGAGATCTCTCTGTCGTCCCCAAGTTCAAGGATAACTCTTCATCACCTCTATTTACGCTACAAGATTCTACTGGTTTTGGACAGAATGGGAGCCTCCCTTTGGAGTAAACAAGGTGGGGGTGGGGAAGGAAAACAAGGGGGCCGGGCTATTTTGGCCTCATTTTTGCTGTAAAATGGTAGCTGTATAAAAGATGATGGCGATGGCAGATGGTCAGCATTCCACTCAAGATGCGCAACTTCATACTACTTCTTCTGGTCGGCACTGCCTGTGCCACTCAAGCGTGGGTTGTACTGTTACTGTCTCTGTCTCTCTAACTCTGTCTTTTTGTATCTCTGTCACTCTGTCTCTCTGCCTCTTTGTCATCCATTTATGACAGTATATTTCAGCGGTTTCGGAGGTCAACATGGCCAGTCACAGGTTGAGAGACAGCAGCGAGAGGTGATGCCAGAGGGAAAGAGCAGCTTGGAAGCTAAGCAACAGTCCAACGTCGAGTCTGGAAAGAGTCAAGCCGGCTTCGAACAAGGACGCCAGCAGAGAGACACCGAGAAACAGCAAAGTAATCTGGAGCAGGGAAAGCAGACGAATCTGGAGGGCCAGCGTCAGCAGAGAGATGTGGAGAAGCAGGGAATGGAAGCTGGCAAACAGTCCACTTTCGAGGGACAGCGTCAACAGAGAGACGTCCAGAAGGGCCAGAGCCAGTTCGAACAGGGCAAGCACAATCTTCAGCAGAGAGACATCCAGAAGCAGTCGACCTTTGAACAAGGCAAACAGCCCAGCTTGGAGGGGCAACGTCAACAGAGAGACACCCAGAAGCAGCAGAGCAACATCGAGCCGGTCAAGCAGGGTCTGGAAGGACAGAGACAGCAGAGAGGCACTGAGAAACAGCAGTCTACCTTAGAGGAGAAGGGCCAGGCTCACCTTGAGGGACAGCAGCAGGGACAGCGTCAACAGAGAGATGTCCAGAAGGGTCAAGGCCAGTTCGAGCAGGGCAAGGGACAGATTGAGCAGGGACAGCGTCAACAGAGAGACGTCCAAAAGGGTCAGGGCCAGTTCGAACAGGGACAACAGGGTCAACGTCAACAGAGAGATATCCAGAAGCAACATCAGATCGAGCAGACTGGAAAGCAGTCCACCTTGGAGTCGGGACGTCAGCAGAGAGCTGCTGGAACAGGAAAACAGCAACAGCTGCAGGGACAGCAAAGCCGAATCCATAGAGCTGTCCTGAATGAGGGAAAACAGCAGATTGAGGAGGGACAGAGCAAGCAGCAGATCGAGCAGGGACAGCAACACCGTCAGCAGAGAGATACTGAAAAGCAGGGACAGTTCGAGCAGGGCAAGTCCAATCTGGAGGAAAACCGTCGTCCTCAAAGAGATGCCCAGAATTTCGAGCAGGGAAAGCAGAATCTGGAGGCACAGAGACAGCAGAGAGATGTGATGCACAAGGGACAACAGAGCAGTCTCGAGCAGGGGAAACAGCAGCTGGAGGGACAGCGTCAACAGAGAGACATCCAGAAGCAGCAGAGCAACATTGAGCCTGCCAAGCAGGGTCTGGAGGGACAGAGACAACAGAGAGGCACTGAGAAACAGCAGTCTACCTTGGAGGAGAAGGGCCAGGCTCATCTTGAGGGACAGCAGCAGGGACAGCGTCAACAGAGAGATGTCCAGAAGGGTCAAGGCCAGTTCGAGCAGGGCAAGGGACAGATTGAGCAGGGACAGCGTCAACAGAGAGACAGCCAACAGAAACAGAACGTCCAGCCACTTGAGGGACAGAGACAACAGCGCGATGTCCAGAGGCAGCAGGGACTGGAGAAGGGACAGAGTCAGATTGAGAACAAGCAGCCCAGCCGCATTCAGCGTCACTCCATGCACCACCGCGAGGCTCCCATGAATCCTCCTCATTAGACGGTTGACGATCAATAATAATTGAGACTCTTTCATAATGAATCTTCGCAAAGAGTCCCTGTTTTCTGCTGAAATCTCTTGGAGAGACTTTTATCGGGAGATTATGGTCGGGAAGAAAAGTGACCATTATCCAGGTCCGTTCAAAAATGGTTCGCTTCTTGTGCTTTCTCGACTTCATGCATTTTGCACAAAACCTTGTAAGTGGGGATATTAAAGGCACCAAGCTCTGAACGGCTTCGACATTGCCTCTGAGGCTCTGGGTACACTTTTCGACCAGTCTGTGTCCCACCCAATGGAATCTGTGCCCCACCCAATGGAATCTGCATCGTTCCCAAAGGAGGAGACTGCATGAGATGCGACTGTGACAGAGAACACTCCTCTCGCAAGGGCAAATGCATGTGAGCTCAATCAAGAGACTGTTGTAATCACTGTTCAGTCATTTGACGGAAACCATTGTTACTCAGACCATTATCCCTTCCATGAACTCTGACTGCCGGAACCAAGTCCTATATATACTCATGTGCAAAAGTTTGGCAACTCCCCACTTTTTTGCAGTAGAAGGGTCAAGAAGCATTTTAGACATCTGGGTCTATTCCCAAACGATTTTTCATGCTTCAAAACCCCTAGAAAGTTTTTTTGACCCTTATCCAAGTCTGCTGGGGAGAAAAAGAAAAAAAAGTAGAAATGTTAAAACGTTTCGAAGCCAATGTTTTTACACTTCTTCGTTATTATGCCGTCGGTTTGTCCACTTTCTCTTGAGGAACAAGCAATGAAGATTGTGCAATGAAGATTGCTGGACATTCAAACATCCAAATTGGGAAGTAGTTAGGAAGAAACAAAAGCTCTATTGAACGTTTCTTGAGCAATCCGAACTACGAAAACAAACCAGTTCCTGGACGCCCCAAGAAAATTGGAGATCGGGCTCATCGCCAGATTGGATGCTTCGCTTCGAATTCCTCGATCAAATGGAATCAGCTCAAAGCTTATCTGATGTTCACAGGACTCAACGCACAGCACAAGGTGAACCGGGTGGCTTTGC
Organism: Oscheius sp. JU75; assembly: GCA_037178855.1. Lineage (NCBI taxonomy): Eukaryota > Metazoa > Nematoda > Chromadorea > Rhabditida > Rhabditidae > Oscheius > Oscheius sp. JU75. The sequence goes on along the minus strand of JASJZC010000006.1, from coordinate 45,869 downwards.
TCGGAATAACAAGAACGGGGATTTCATCGGTTGATCCCTTTCGCGTCCCTTGTTGTTGAATAATGAATTAATGTTGCTTCGATTGCCTTTTTGAACAACTTTCTCTGGGGTTGCTTAACTTTTGCACATGCTACTTTGTTTCATAGTTGATCCCCTAATCCCCAGCAGACTCGGATAAGGGTCAAAATTTATTTCTAGGGGTTTTGAGGCATGAGAAATCGTTTAAGATCGGATCCAGATGTTCTATCTGCCCTTTTACTGCCAAAAAGTGGGGGGTTACCAAACTTTTGCACATGAGTATAGACTGCTGTCGACTTTCGGACCAACAAATCTGTTCATGAATATTTTAGTTCTGTTCATTCTCCTCGTTACCGTTGTATTCGGCGCTATTTGAGTTGGATTGACTGCTTTGACAGAAAATTTGTACAGAACGTCTTCACTATCTCGCCAACCGGCATGTGTCAGGTAGAGAAAGGAGGTGACTGCAAGAAGGGCCTTTCCTGCAGAAAGACCAAGTGTCAGTGAAACTGAGAAATGTATCTTCATCGTATTTGTATCTTCCTTTATGTGCAGCTGAGATCACAGAGTTGTCAAGTTTCTCTGACAGCTTTCTCCCATTAAATTTCGCAGACTTCTTGGTCATCAATGTCGTGTATTGACAAGTAGCCATAACTGGAGCTGTCGTTGTTTAGCAAAACTGTCAATTCTTCTCTAATCTGAAAATATTGGCGTTCGCAAACTGTGGACTATGTGTTAGAAATCCAGCGATAGTTCAGATCGCCCTTTCCTCTTGGCTCAGTCGATAAGCTCTCCGACTACGGAACAGAAGGTGACGGGTTCGACCAGCGATCTGGTATAGTCCATTTCCAGCTTCCACCGGCACTTACGAATTCTTTGAACGTAGAGTGCGAAAGGTCTTGCGAGGAAATTACAGTAACCCGGGCTCAGACTGTCAGAATTTCGCTATTTTTGAGTGTTTACAGCCATTTTTTAGTTTTTTTAACATTAGCATCGAAAGGCCTATGTAAATTTACTTGACAGCAATTTTGAAAAGAAAATCGGCCAGAAAAACGCCTGAAAACGCGTGGAAGCCGAAAATGGGGCTCTGCTCACATATTTTGGCCATTTTCAACGCTTTTCTTAGATATTTCCCCTAAATTTGTTGTCAAGTAGGTTTGCATGTCTAGAATTTTGTTACACGGTCAGAATTTGTAAAAAGTATGCGGAAAATGGAGAAAATTCAAAAATTTGGAATTTTTTCTTTGCTCACAAATACTGTGCCATCCGCGTTCAAATTCAGGTGCCGCTGGACGTTGAAAATAGACTATAAAATCATTTTGTTTATACAAGTTTTCCCACTTCAGAGCTCCCAATGATGCGTGCCAAACGAAACCTACATCGTCGATGGTTGGCCTCAGATCGGAGTCCTTCTCCCAACATTTTGTCATTATCTCGTAGATTTCATTTGGACAAGTGTCAGGCTGTGGCAGACGGTTCCCCTCGTCTAAATACTTTGGCATATCGGAAGGCTGAACTGTTCCATAAGGAGCCTCGCCGAGAGAAAATAGCTCAAAGAGCAGCACAGCAAATGACCATCTAGGCTTTTTAAAAATTTGTAAGAGAACACCCACATGTCACTTTTCAAGCTGTACTCGTAGTACTTCAAAGACTCTGGCGCCATCCATTTGATTGGCAGACGACCTCCTTTGGCGGTGTATAGGCTAGAGTCTACCAGTCGACAGAGACCGAAATCCCCAATCTTGAAACTAGGTATGAAAAGTCAGATGATCACAAACCTTGGCCACCATGGAACGTGTCAGAAGAATATTTCTTGCCGCTATATCTCTGTGAATAAAGTTTTTCGAGGCCAGATAGCTCTGAAGGTTTCAATTTTTAAGGTTCAGTCTGCCTAAAAACCAACCATTCCGTCGCTGATCTGCCACGCAATTGAGATCAAATCCTTTACACGTAAGATGCTTCTAGAAAAGTCTATGGTTTCGGGTTCAGTCTGAATTGAGCTGTTCTTTTCTCAAAAATGGCTTACAGTCACAAAAGTCTCCTTCTTGTTACGAATGTAGGTGAGGAGATCACCATGTTCGCAGTTCTCAATGACAATCAAAGCGTCGTGGGTAGAGTTGACTACTCCGAAGAGGCTGAAAACATTTCAGATAGGAATAGAGAGACAGAGAGACTAAGAAAAAGAGTCAGAGTGACAATGAGACTGAGAGACTGAGACATTCAGTCATTCCTACCTCAGTACGTGAGGGTGGTAGCCCAAGTCTTTCATGAATTCTATCTCGTGATTGAAGTCACTTCGTCCTTCAGCCGTCGCATGGGGCGGAAGACGTTTTACAGCAACCATGTAGGTCCCGTCTGCCTCTTTCCGCAATCCCAGTTTTACTGCTCCGTTATTCATTTTGGCCAGAGGGATTTCTCCCTTCAAATGACCTAGATACACGGTGGCGAAGGCCCCGCTCCCCAAGATATCATTGTCCGAATAAAAGAGATTTTCCGGTAATATTTCCCACGGGTCCGGCTCTCTGTTCAGTTCACCGTATTCGTTCGGCGTAGCAAAGGTCTTTCCATTGGTCACTGTTCTAAAGTATTAAAAGTTTAAGCGGCACATGAGACAGTACGGTACTGTTCCGTCCTCTGGGCTCTTCCAGACAAACCAACTCCATTTGTTGCCCTGTTTAAGGGATTTGTACCGGAAGAAGCAGCGAATCCCAACACAGGCAACGATGATCAGAAAGGCAACAATTGAACTGATTATAATAACTGACAAATGCATTATTGTGCTCTGTCGTGAAGGGATCTTTACCGACAATGTTTCCGCTTCCACCTTTACCTTTCGCAGAACTTGGGGCCGGACAGAAGTACTCGTTCGAATTTGCTGAAAACTGTTTTCTGTCTGTCTTTATGTCTCTCTGTCTCGCGGTCTCTGTTTTTCTGTCTATTTATCGTAAAGTTTAGTTCAACCTACATTGTGCCATTTTCAAAGAAGAAAATCCGTGGATATCGCAGATATTTGGATTGTACTGCGTACATCGGTTGAAAATCTCATGAAAACAGTCTAAGAGCCAAGAGTTTGACTTTAAAACTTGATCACCTTACCACTTTCATAACTATCATTTCCCAGACGAATAAATCTCACATTATATCCGTTTTCTGTGAGATTATCTATCAAATAATGCTGAAACGTTTTGTACTCAAGATTGATCCTTATATACCTGATTTCCCATCATGGCTGGAGTGCAAACGTCGTCGCAGACGAGGTCCGTGAAAAAGTAGACAATACCACCGAAACTGCTATTTTTGTCAAACTCGTAGTCCGAACAATTTCTCTGAAACATTTTTGTCTGTTTCGGTCTCTCTCTTACTTACGAAAGCCTCGAACATATTCAAAGTTTCCACGTCCTCGTCTTTCCCATTCAGGTATTGAACCTTACTGGGGACAACATTATCAAAAAACGTGTTGACAGCTCCCTGATTGATCTAGAAATGAATTGTATTACTGTCAGACCAACAAAGTCTTACATTTTTCGTTCCGCAACTATTTTGAGGGGCCCATGGTGTGAAAAATTGTATCGTGGATTCGTTTCCGCATCCACCAACAAGCTAGAAGCAATTTTCGATTAAAAAAAATGGATTTTTTACCGTATTCAAATAGGTATGCGTTTCATTGAGCTTCTCTAGAACTGAGGTGGTCGACTGTTCCAATTTGAGTCCAATCATTACGGCTACGTTCCAGTTTGAGCATTGATGGGTGCTAACTGAAGTATTTTTTTCCACAAGCCAAAAAATGTTAACAAACTCGTGCATTGGACCTGCTTCAAGTCTGTATTAAAATCCGGAATAGTTGATTGTAGGCTGCAGTGTTGCATCGGCTGGTCTGTCTGACTCACATCGAACTGGAATTATAACTATTTCACAGCTGAAAAATAGGTTTACCAATGGAGAAAAGGCACACATGTAAGGTAGTTTCTCTGAGCAATCGGTCCAAGACCAGAAGGCAGTGCTGAGTGATGTGACGACACATTGGTTTAGGTTATTGAATGTTGTGTTATCTAATTATTTGTCTTTTTATAGATCCTCTCTATATATATATATATATATATATGTTGCAGTTCAAAGTGTTTTTCAGTTCAAACTGTTTTGAACTAGTTCAAAGTGTATTTATTTCTTTTTAGTCATTTGTGATGCGTTTTTATCAGATTTTTGAATGTTTTTACCTTTTTATTTTCTTTTCATCAATCAAATCCTAAAATTCTCAGCATTTTGACACCAAAACGACTTGAAAAGTTCCCATTAGGCAATTCTGGAGCTCTAATATCCCATTTCCTTCACGTTTTTGACGTTTTTCTGATTTGTTCGCCCTATTCGCTCATTTTTAGTTTTTCTTTTTCAAAACGAGCGAATGGTACGAGCGACGAATCACAAAAGACGTCAAGAATGTAATGAAAATGGGATGTTGGAGCTTCTAAAGGGGGTTTCGTCAAGTCGTTCTAGTGTCAAAATGCTGATAATTTTACGATTCTTACGATGGAAACAAAATAAAAACGAAAAACATCCTCAAAAACGCTTTACAAATAAGAAGAAAGGTAAAAAAAACCACTTCGAACTAGTTCAAAACAGTTTGAACTGCCGTAAAACACTTCGAACTGAAATAGACCAGTTTGAACTAGTTCAGAACAGTTTGAACTGGAAAACACTTTGAAATTGAACATTCGTTAGTATTGAACAGTTTCAGTTGAAATCGAACAAATCCAGTTAATATTGAATAGTTTGAGTAATTTACGTCGTTTTATTTAACTTTCATCACTTTTCTTCCTCTTTCACTGCATTTTCTGTTGTCAGCACGTAAAATAACCCCTAGAACATAGAATCGATATGAAATTCACGGAAATACGGCTAGATTGGTCCCGTTTTCCATCTTTTTACATTCACACAGGCCTTTGATAAATTTCGTGAATTTCATATCGATTCTATGTTCTAGGGGTTATTTTACGTGCTGACAACAGAAAATGTAGTGAAAGAGGAAGAAAAAGTGATGAAAATTAGATAAAACGACGTAAATTACTCAAACTGTTCAATATTAACTGGATTTGTTCAATTTCAACTGAAACTGTTCAATACTAACGAATGTTCAATTCCAACTGCAATATATATATATATATATATATTGTTATATATGTCTTATTTCTGTATTCTGTCCCTCTCTCTCAATCACTTCGTATCTTTATGTCTCACAAAAGTATGCGTACCTGGAAAATTACGGTAGTCACTGTCAGGTTGTCCGTTTAACCAATCTCCTCGAGAATCCATTCCAAGCCACATGCTGTCACATCCAGAAAAATATACTGAACAATTCTATTTCCTTTTGTCAATGTTGCTTACGAGAAGCTTCCTTGGCAATCGCTTGATTACAATCATCATCGAAAACTGCGGGAAGATGTCCACCGAGCTGGAGACATGTCAGTTCAGCCTAAACTCTCTTTCACTTTGTTCACAGAGAGGCATACCGCATAAAAAGAGTCGACTGAAAGTGGTGTTAAACAGACAGTTTCTCTAAATACAGGATCAGAAAATGAAGATCACTTACCGAAAAAGATGGGTGCCCTGCGGGCAAGGATTATCAGCGGAAATTAAGAGGATGAGGCTGAAAAAGAACCAGAACATGCTCCTCCGAATGGCTCTTTTTGTGAATCATATTAAAAGAGACCGAGGGGTGATTATAGAGGTTTTAAGGCGATAACGAGGCGCGACTGGAATCGATTCACTTCTTACCTTATCTTTTGGTTTCCTTAGGAAAGAGGAACATTTTAAGCTCAAAGATGACGAAGGATGACGTTCTGAGAGGGTTTGGAAGGGAGTCATTTGGATAGCTACAGTAGCTAATCAGTTTTATGACTCGACTCCCTTATCGGCACAGTTTGAGCTGAGAACTAAAAGTAGTATTGAATGGATAGTCTCGGTGCTAATGCAATGGCTTATAAAAAACGTTTGTGACGGTCTGACTAGCGGTCAGGTGATACTGATCTGTGTGACAAACGCACAATTTGTCTAATCTCTTTGGTCAGAGATCAGCTAGGGAAGAACTTTGTAGACAAAGAGACAGAAAGACTTTGAGACGTAGAGACGTTGAGACATAGAGGCAAAGTGACAGATCTGCTAAGCAATCTTTAGTAGAACGGATTGTTTGACCCTGTTTGTTTATCAGTTCTGGTGTCTGGCTATATCCATTGGTTGGCTCACCTTTGAGTACATTAGAACGGTCTCTGGTTCTTTTGGAATTAGCCAGCCAAAACATCAGTTTCGAATAATCAACAATATTTATTTGTGTCCATTAATTAAGATCCGCGTAAGGGGGAACAAATTTTGGTAGGAAATGAGATCAAAAGTGCGAGAGAGACGATATGGCGGTGGTGTGGAAGGATATAGAAAGAGAGATACAGTTATCTACATCAACTAGACCCTGAGGGCGCGGATGGGGAACAGAATGTGAGGCGTTCGCTTGTCGAATCCAAAGCCTTCGCCCTCGATTGAGTTCAATGCTCGCTTTGCCAGGATTCCTGGAAAAACTTTTGTAATTCTTGGAGAGACTGTAGCCCTACGGGTGATCATTGGGAACCGTCTCTTATCGAAACCAAAACCAGCTCCTTCCAGGCCGTTCAGAGCACGCTTGCCATCTGTAATGGCCAGTGTTGGTAGTGTATCTCTCTGTCTCTCTGACTCCCCATTTACTTACGTCTGGAAACGAACGGGAAATGCCTTTTGTCGAAACCGAATCCGGCTCCTTCCAGGCCATTCAAGGCGCGCTTGTCAAATCCGAAGCCGGCTCCTTCAAGACCATTGAGAGCCCTCTTGTCGAATCCGAAGCCATCACCCTCCAGTCCATTCAGAGCTCGCTTATCGAATCCGAACCCGGCTCCTTCCAAGCCGTTCAGGGCGCGCTTGTCAAAACCAAAACCTGCTCCTGAATCCTCTTTAGTCTTCTAGTTTTCCTGTTAATATTACCTTCAAGCCCATTGAGTGCTCTTTTCTCAAAGCCGAATCCTTCACCGTCTAAACTGTTCAACGCTCTCTTTTCGAAGCCAAAACCGGCTCCTTCAAGTCCATTCAGAGCTCTTTTCTCGAACCCGAATCCAGCACCATCCAAAGAGTTTAAGGCACGTTTGTCGAAACCGAAGCCGGTTCCTAAAGATGGGTATTATCAGTAGGCAGTATTCTTTACCATCAAGACTGTTGAGACTCCTCTTATCGAAGCCGAAACCGTTGCCGTCCAGGCCATCCAGGGCTCGTTTCTTCTTGTCGAAACCGAAACCATCACCGTCAATGCCGTCCAGGGCACAAGCTGCCAGCTGGACTGTCAACAGGACTATAACTGCGAAATGCTGGAGCATTGTCGTGGGGAGACCCTTGTTTGGAGCTAAAATTGAAAATTCGAGTGGTCGGAAAGAGGAAGAGAGTCTGAGAATTTGGTAAGACTGGAAAAAATCGGATGGAGATAGTATCTGACTTAAAAGATCTTCTTTCGATGAGAGACAGAGACACAGAGAGACAGTTAGACAGATAGACAAATACGTAAGAATATCTGACAGAACTAAAGCCTATTCTGATGAGCATTGATTCATAAAAGAGCACAAGCAAACAGCCTTTCACACATTATTCAGGTCATTCACTCTTTTGACGCAGGTTCACGGCGGCGCGAAAATTAACAAGCCATGTTTGGCAGTTCTGTCTGGCGGAAATGCAGCCTCTAAATTATTTATCTAATGAACATGAAGTGACTAATAGCAACTAATTAGAGGCGGCTTCGCGGTAAGAGCAAGGATTGTGATCAAATGGCCAAAATAAAGGAAAGATCCAATCCGGGGAATCGTACAAAGAGATTCATTTTTCTTTTTGAGTCAATTGACACCTGTCCAATAATGAGACCGGAAGCAGGATCGCGAATTCTATTATATCTGTAATGAAATTTCATCAACGTGATGATTACTCACAGAGACCGAGAACAACTGTGTACATGGTGGGAAGATGAGCAAGGATAAGCGGATGGTTTGCGGTCACCTATATAGTAGCCAGCTAGTGTCTAAATGCAAAGCTCATTTAACGCTTGAGTAGAGGTGTAAAATCAGGGTCAGACGCCCACATTGGAGCGTCTGATGTCTGCGGTTCGTACAGATGAAGAGGGCAAGGAGGAAAACAGCAGACCCTTGTGACTGTAGGATTAGCCTGTGTAAAAGGCGGAGAGCGGTTTTGTCTCTGCTCTTCCCGCTCCCAAACGCGCCATTAAATACACGGGGATGGGGGCATTAGGAGCTGGGCCAGACCCAAAACCAAATGCAATTAATCCACCGGCCACTACTCAGAATTCCACGGCGTCGTTGTGCGCGCTGCGTAGCCAGTGCCGAAGATAATTGAAAGATTAAAAGGCGGGGGAGGTTTGTGAAATTGAAACGCAAAGCGTCACAACACGATCTTCCTGTTCGAATCTTCCAAGGGGCTGACGTGGTAGAGAGTCAGATGTACTCATGAATCATTTCGGGAGGTTTTTTATTTATTTATTTTGCAACTATCATATACTTTCTATATGTCGCAACATGCTAGTCTTCCAAACATCGGTGCTCATTCGCGCAGTTCTCATCCATACTTCTCCTAACTGAGCTGTGAATTTTTTTGAAAACGGGAGGTTTTAGTTATGAATAATGGCGTGAGGTGAGCTACAATAAACAGATAGCCTAGAAGCGTTTTGAATGGAAGAAAAGACACAAAACCCTCTAGTTTTTTCCAAAAGAAGGTTCGAGATGGCCTTTCAAGTTAAAGGAAGCGGATGTCTAAAGCAGAGAAATTAGTCAACAATGAGCCTCTTGTTTTCACCTCCACCCCATCAGATTACCGACTTTTCCGTCAAGCCATCAATCCTTGTCTGAAAAACGAAACAGGTGACCTCACTCATACTGAATAAAAACCTTAGAAGGAGATAAGCAGGGTAGAATTTTAAATGTAATTAGGTCTTTCTTTTTGTTCGCTCTGCTCCGCTTCTTCCGGAAATAAACAACATGTTTAGTCCTATAAGATGGGGAGGCGAAGTAAGGGATCCTAATTGAGTTGGACAATTGCTGAAGCTAGATTAGAAGGCCAAGGCTAGAAGTGGACTAGAGGAGACTGACTGATTCTTAATGCAAATTTTGGTGGAGGAGGATAAATTGAATACAGCCCCGGGATAGCTCGCGTTCGAAATTGTTAAAAATGCTCTTGAGTACTTGTCAGTCACAGCGGGTACTTGTAAGCGGTCAAGATACGGAACTTGAAGAGGAGACCAACCTACTCTTCGGCTCTGGAACTGACAGGAAGGAAACTTTTTTGGAGGTCTCAGACGACAGAAAGGGTACGGTAGGTCCAAAGAGGAAAGAGTTCCATGCCTCAAAATGAACCCGGTGCGAACATATATGCATTTCGTATATTTTTAGAAGGTGCACATGTCCCCAAAACCCATTAAAGTGAGTAGCGAAGAGTTCGCAGCAGAGCGAACCCTTTTGGGCGAGAAGTGATGCGCCCACCCTCAATTTATATACGTGTGACGTCGAAGATTTGGCGACATGAAATTGAGTCGACACCCCTGCAGGCAGAACAGAGTTATTTTGGTTATCCTTGCCAGGAAGGTGATTTTTAGAGGGTTTTGACGTGGCTTTGTCTCTCTATCTCGCTATCTCTCTGTCTCCTACTCGTCCTACTAGATGTCCAGACCAGATAGAACCTTAAAAAGTAATTAAACCTCTTCGCGTCTCTTTAGATTCGATTACCGACCCACTTCCGCTTCGTAAACTCACGTATTTTTGTGCCTTAGCTAAGCTGTCAAAAAAAGGCAGAGTTAGCGGGGCGGAACGCTTCCGGAAGACGACTCTTGAAATAGGTTTTTGTGTTAACTAGAGGAGGATTATGGTCTTTGAGAGTCGGAGAAAGTGAGAGAGAGGGAGTAATTGGAGCGATCAAGAAGAAGAAAATGACAAGGAGAGGGTTGGCAAATGAATTTTATACACAATGGAAACTTTCGTCTGTTCTCTAATCACTAGACGCGATCCAAAAGAAATTATACTTGATTTTTGTGCCCGCGCCTCTTGGCGTGTGGCACTAACGAGCAAAACAGCTCAAACTCTTCTTCTCATTAAAGTGTTTCAAGGAATGAGTCGAGGGACAACAGAAAGGGAATGAACTCTTAAGAAGGACAGCCTTTTTGGATGATGGAGCCTGCCCCTCCCTCTTATTATACAAGTCTAATGAGACAATCTAAATGCCAGACTGTATTGCGGCGTCTAATAGCTCTCTCACCGGTAGCCCACTGGGAATTTGGGCCACGACCTCAATGAACCTCCTCCTCACCTCGTGATGTTTTTCTATTTAGAATTCTGAAGAGGAATTGGGAAATTTCAATCTGTAGAAAGGATTATTTCACAATAGTGCCAGTGTTTCAATGCTTTCAGACACAGAAAATAAATTGTAGTCTAAACACGGGGAAGGATTATTCGTACAGTGCAGAAATTTGTCAGGAATAGGAGACAGGGAGTCAAAGAGAGTGAGACAAAGAAACAAAGTAACAGAGAGATATAAAGAAATAGAGGAGTGAGAGGCAGAGAGACTCTCTCTGCTAAACTATCCAGTCCCCAGTCCCCCCCCCCCTTTTTTTTTTTGATTGTCCCTAGCGTAACCGTCTAACAAACAATTCAAACAAGAGAATGATGACGAAAATGGGTAGTAGTTAAGAGTGGTGGTCCCATTAAAAATCGCGTGAAGATAGAGGTGCGTCTGATTGCTGGCCATGCTTCCTGACGAATGAGTTCTAAAGCACCCGCCCGTTTCCACCCGTACCGAAAAATGACGCCACGTACACATCTATTGTGCTTGTTCCAAGCTGCGAATTAAGACGGTCTTAGTGAGAGTGAGAGGAAAACAGTTTTCAAGAGATCCTGGATGAACGACCAGAGCTGGGTGACGTCTTATCATAGAGGGGGTCGTGTGACTCTCTTCATTCGTCCCCAGGGGAAGCGACATTTCTCTCCACACATTTTGGCAACATTTTGCACTCGGAGAGAAGTCCAGAGAGCGGGGGAGAGGAGAGACAGTTACTGTGACTCAGACTTCTTAAGAAATTGGAACATATGAAGGTCAGATTCTCATCTACAACATCTCGTCTGACGAAAAAATGTTGTCTGTGTTCTACTGAACTGAAATCAGACATGAATCAAATCGAATGCGAAGGGTGTCTCTATATCTTTCTTTCTCTCTGTCTCTATGTCTCCATGTCCCTCTAAACAGCATTTCTCTGTCTCCCTGTCTCTCTAACTCTCTGCCCTTCTGCCTCTCTATCTCTCTGCCTCCCTGTCTTCTTGTATCAGTGTCTCTCTGTCTCTCTGCTCTTTGACGTCTCTCTAGTCCAAAACCCTCCCACACACCTCCAAAAGTAAACATGCCCGGTACTGATCTCTGCAGTGTTGAGACTAGAAAATAGATGCAAGTACGGTAGTGCCTCTACGTGACGTTAAGGTAATTAAAGTACACTCGTCACATGGAGTGTGTCATGACTCGAAATTGGAGAGCGAGAGTAGAGAACGAGTAAATCCGAGGCGGGAACAGGCTATTTTAGTTAGAGTTAGAGTTAGAGAGAGAGAGAGTGTGTGTAACAGTAAAGATAAGGAAGGCAATTATAGTAGGAAAAGCTGACACATCGCGTAGGGAAAAGCTCAGAAATCGGTTGCTTGGTTGGTCACTAAAAGTTTAACTTTCAAAGGAAAACAATTACCGCAGAAGGGAACTGAAGTTACCGTAAGTCTTACTAGGCTCTCTTTAAAGAAAGACAGAGAGACAAACACTCTTAGCTCAAAACTTACTATGAAAAATATGCTTGTTTACTGTCTCCTCCGCTTTTTATAACAAAATCCCATTTTGAAATTATCATTTAACAATATCAAGACTGCCACCCTCGCCTCCGAGACGTCTAACTAGCCACAATGGCTCGCTAATTAACAATTTACATAATTGTCTCGTTTATCAACAAGACTAAACGTAAATATAGTCACTCCGACCAGAGGAATCGGACAGGGGATGAGCCGCCTGTTATTGCGACTATTGCAGGACGATCAAGCTGCGCCACAAGCACTGTTCATACTCTAAACGTCATGAATCGGTCGGCTAAATATAGTGAAAGAATATTGGAACGAGGAACGAGAGTCGGAGAAAAGAAGAGCTGAAACTACTAGGCTTCACCAATTGACCGATTTCTGGGATTTTAAAGGACTTCTAAATATGGCTTCTTTTCAGACTTATACTCAGAGAGAGACAGAGAGGACTATTGATGATTCAACAGTGCAAATTGGAAAAAAGTTCTGAAAACCGGAAAGGGTAGCAGTCAACCCAGATTTTTGTTTGGGAGGCCTCTCGTTTTATTTACATTTTCCTAAACAAGCAGAATCCAGAAGAGGGTGATCAACACTCTAAGAAGCCATGTTGTCAGACTAGACACGGCCTTCCAATTAGCCCCGTACAGCCTAATCCGGTACTATAGTCGCCTTAGCTTTATAACCATGAGAGCAGTCCATTCCGAGAGATTGCGGTAGTATCCGATTATGTTTACAGATAATTGGCTGATTGTTTATTGTGGCCTCTGGCATGTTTTGCCGAATATGGCGTGAGGGGGAGTACAATCATATCTAGTAGTAGTCGAAATTTTGCGAAATTGAATGAGCTGAAAGGGAGCGGGGAGAACGGAAAGGGTCTCGAGGGAGTGAAGAAGAGGAACTGGTCATTCTGAGAAAATTGGGAAGCACAAGGATCGACAATCGGAGCCGAGGAACAGTGGCGAATTGCAAACTCAAAAACTCTGTCTGTCTGTCTCTCTCTCTTTCTCACTAATATAATTCATTCAAATATGCACAAATATATGAGTATCATGTTCAGATTGGAGGCACTGGAGCAGCTGTGACAGGAGCTGGAGCAGCTGTGACAGGAGCTGGAGCAGCTGTGACAGGAGCTGGAGCTACTGTGTTCACAGCAGGAGGAGCAGTATCCGGTACAATCTCAGTGGTAGGCGGTGGTGGGGGCGCTGTTGTTGGAGAAGGTGGAGGGACATAACTTTGCGGTCTCAGGTACATCCAAGCATCAGCGATCAAGAGTCCTCCGTACTGGTCATAAGGCTTGAGATCCTTCTGGTCTGGAGCCGTCTCGTTGCAAGAAGTCCGGAACCCGTTGAGATTCGCAGGGCCACAGAGATCTTTTTGAGCCACAGGGTACCAAAAGCCAACATTTTTGTGGACCGTGGAACATTTGGCTAAAAGTTACAGGACTCTTTTTGGAGTACAGTAGACCTACGGATGGTTGTGTCCTGATCGAAGGTCTGGAAAGCTGGACCGGGCTGAGACAGTTCCCATCTGGCCCAGCCGTCAAACTCTCCGGTGTACTGCTTGTCCGTTCCAGTACATTTCTTTGGAATGACCACGGCATAAGTCGTGGTGCTGTTCAGGACAGAGAACTGAGGGTACGTGCAGTCGGAGATGGTATCTGTCCAGAAGTCGTAGCCACATCTGGTAATCTTCGCCAGCAAGAGACTGGTACTTTCTGTTTGTGTCATCTGATGGGTGATTTCCAGGCCGAGCCATCTGTCCACTCCACTTCCGAAGCCGTTCACGTACTCCACAAAGGTATGGTCGGCCATTCCACTGCCAGAGTCGTGAGAGAGAAGAGTCCAGCCGCCACCGAACTGAGTCATGTCGCAGTAGACTTCGAGACCACTGTAGGCTGGAAGGTCACGGAAGGCGTAAGGAGGGTAGATCCTGAAAATATGTAATTTTTACTATAAAGCGAAGTAGTCCCTGTCTCTCCGACTCTTGGTTTTTCTGTTTTCCTGTCTCTCTGTCTGTCTGTATTTTTGCCTCTGACTCACTGTCTCTACGTCTGTGTTACTACAACTTACAAGTAAGCTCCATCGTCCATAACACCCCAATAGAGCTGCAAATCGGCACAATGTCTCTTCGGCTTGTAGACTTCACAATTTCTACCGTAATGATACGGGTTGCAGGTGCAGTTGTAAGACCCGATAGTGTTAGTACAGGTACCGTAGCCCTTGTCCACACTGCAACTGGCCGAATCTTGACACTCGTCAATGTCAGTACAATTGAAGCCGTCCCCTGTGAATCCGGAGAGACATTTGCAGGCCATTCGGTGTTGACTGTCCGTTCCGCAGTAGCCATACTCACTGCACTCAGTGTCTTCAGGGAAGTAGGTTCCATTGGCACATTGGGCCAAGACGGTACAGTTCTGGTCCAGCCATGGGGTTCCGGCTAAGCGAATTAATTATACTTGAAACTTTTGTAGGAAAACCTCCATGAAGATTTCCCTGAGGATCCGTACAGCCGCAATCATGCAGAGAAATGCATGTGGTGGCGAGAAGGTTTGTATTGTCGATCACATCCCCGGCATCACACTCACAGCCCTCAAAACACCCTGAAAATTTCCTTATCAGCATTTTCAAAAAGCGTCTGGACACTGAAGCAGTGACCCAGTTTGATAAGAGAGATTTCTGCCAACCCCCACCTTGATTACACGTGTCCGGCCTCGTTTGGTCGGCACATGTAGCTGGACAGGAGGAGGTACAGGAAGAGTAATGAGAACCATGGGAACAGACCCACTGACAGCTCAGGGTATCTCTCCAGTTGAGAACGTCAGTATTGGGCAGGGCTAACTGGCAAGCCTTCACAAAGTTGGTGAAGACGTTGCACCTTAGGGTGTCTTGTTGGCAAACATCAAAAACGCAATTGTCGTAGTAGTTCTTAAAATCTATCGTATGGAGCAAGACCACTCTTTACCTGGATCACACCAGCTCCCATAGCCTGACACATGTAGAACGGCCCACTTCCATTGGAAGCCAGCTGTATCACCGAACAGGTAGCAATCGCCGGCAAGACCTCACAGTTCGAGTTGTTGGTTATTTGCTGTGCGGTAGCACATGTGGTACTATCACTGGTCGAGGTAAAATCGTCTGTGATCCAGCTGTCAAAGCATTCGTTCACTGGCTGAATGACCGGGTACTTTAGGCTAGGAAGATCGGCAGCAGTAAGAGGGTAGACTGTCCCGTTTCTATAGCTTTCGTTAGGGGGAAAATGAAAACTTGTCTACCTGTAAACAATGTCGTTGTATGGATTTCCGTCAATGTTTCCTGCTAGCCCACAAAGAGTGCCGAGGCCTTTCATCTCCGGAACATTGGGCACTTTGACGCAGAGCTGGCCACCGGAAGTGAAGGAAACTGTCACATACTGATTGTTTTGAATTGTATACATGTCCGCGGTGAACAAGACGGTAATCTGGAAGGGTATTGAAGAATCAGAGTTTTAAGCTAGTCAAAAAAGAGAACTGAACTCACGTTTGAAGCATCTTTACTCGGCCAGTTAAATGGAGAAGCGCTAATCTTAATTCCGTTGAAGAAGGCACCCTTGTTTGCATCGATGTGTATCTTCTGCCCCCACATGGTGACCTCAATCTGGGACGCAACCGAAATGGTGCTGAAAACGTTATGAGTAGGGTAGCTAAAGGTCCAAACCGGCTATCTCCGAAAAAGTCAGAATGAGTGACTACTTGGAAGTTATCGTAGCCTCCAGCCAGTGAAGTACAGGGTGCAGAAAATATTGAAGGACATGTGCCCATGTAGTCAAATGAGAGCTGGTCGAAAGTTGTGTAATGTGGGTCTCCAGCAGCGCAAGCTTGAAGCGTTTGTTGTGAGCAGCCGACAGCAGGATCATTCGGGTTTCCAGAGAAGCCAAATGGACAGACGCAGTTGGTCTGATGATTTGCGACGTAGCAATTGGCTCCGGGACCGCAGGTGTCCGGTTGGCAGGTGATAGGAAGCTCACAGTTATCTCCCTTCGTATCTCCGGGACAGGTACATCTAAATGTCAACAAGCTCCTCAAACTCTCGGGTTACTCACTTGTAAAATCTCCAAGGACTGTTCGGATCGACTTGACATGTTCCATTGTTGCAAGGATGAGAGTTGCAGATGTTACAAGTCGGGTTGTCATCGTCATCTGGAGCGTTGTCAGGTCTGAAGAACCGCAAGAGAGACGTCTTCTTTTTGTAAGTCAGCCACTTTCCCTCTACCAGAGGCTGGTTTTCTTTTGACTGATAGTATTTCAAGCTCTCGATGAGCTCTTCCTTGTCCAGACACTCGAGAGTTCGACATTGTAGACCACTTAAGAAATAATGAAAATGTTTGGAATTCAGCTTACTATTCATATTTAGCCAGAGATGAACAGAAAAAGAGAAAGACGAGAAAAACTTTCATCGCTTCAAAACCTTCAGAAGCAGTTATCTATCATGATTTTAAATAGTTTGCTGTGAACACGCCCCCAGGTCTTATCTGGCTCCAGACATTCCAGTTTACTTCAAATCTGAGCACAGTCATGGCTTGACCCACTTTGATAAGGAGCTCTGGAACACTTATGAAATTTTGTACTTTTTCAGAAGATGAAACAGAGAGACAGTGAGACAGAGAGAGAGACAGTGAGACTGACAGACAGAGAGACGGAAACTGTAGTATCACGATCTTCCTTTCAACATTGAGGAGCTCCACACAGACTGACGCAGATCTGTTTACCAGACTTCATGCTGATAGTCCACCTCTCCAGACTTGTTTTGCTCTCTATTGACTGTATCGTCTATTTCAGTTCTTTTGTTCGTAAAGACTAAACCGACATTGTACTTTTAGTTGTTGAAAGAAGCTGACACAGTCATTCATACTGATAACCAGCCAACTCTTTTCTGTACTTCAAGACTATTTACGACTGTATAGCGGTGAGAAAAGTGCGGATGGGGGAGTGTTTTTACAAACTAGAGAGATGATCGAAACGATACTGGCGAATGATGAATTGCGGCAGAGAAATGATCTGACAGGAGAGAAAGTGTGAAACTTTATTGAACTGTACATGTAACACAAATTAGAGAGATCACTTTCTGCCCCAGGCTTCTTGTCCTTGAACTTGTCCGTCTTGACCACCTTGCCAGCCGCCGGCTCCTTGACCACCTCGACCTTGTCCTCCTCCACGACCACTGGATCCGCCACGTCCACCTTGACCACCCTGACCAGGAAATTCTTGTCCCCCTGGGGACTGTCCATCGGATCCGAAGCCGCCTTGTCCTTGTCCACCACGCCCCTGTCCTCTGCTTTCATCTCTTTGACCAGCTTGACCGGGGAAGTCCTGGCCTCCTGGGAACTGTCCGTCTGATCCGAAGCCGCCTTGGCCCGAACCGCTTCCTTGTCCACCACGTCCTTGTCCTCTGCCTCCGGATCCTTGTCCAGGGAATTCTTGTCCGCCCGGGAACTGCCCTCCTCCCTGCTGACCGCCGAAGCCTCCTTGTCCCTGTCCTCGTCCTTGACCACCGTCTTGCCCACGCCAGCCTTGTCCTAAAACTGAGATTTTGTATTAGAGAAGGAGTTTTACCTTGACCACCGTGTCCTCCCTGTCCTCCCTGGTTATCCCAACCTCCCTGGCCTAAATGTAAGCGTATGCCAACAATTAACTTCTCATACCTTGTCCACGCCCTCCTTGCCCACCTTGATTATCCCATTCTCCTTGTTGACCACCTCGTCCCTGTCCTTCTTGACCACCTCTCCCTTGGCCCCAGCCTCCTTGCTGACCACCTCTTCCTTATAAAAAAGCATTACGGTAAGATAAGTGGATGACTTACCAAATCCTCCTTGGTCCCAGTCCCCTCCTCGCCCTCCAGGTCCTCTCCAACCACCGGGTCCTCCCCAGGGTCCTGGTCGTCCCCAACGATCTCTCTCCCAATCATGATGATGATGGTGTTGGGACAAACCCACAGAAATTAGGGCTAGAACTGCGAGAAGGAGTCTCATTCTGAAAGCCAGAATTTCATTGAAGAAAGTCAATAGAACAAGGAAGCAAAAGGACGAAAACTGGCTGTGAAGACTGGTAGTCGTGATGCTTTTAAACGAGAGACGCGGCTGACCCGTTGATGGGCGGAAAATAACTGATTTGACAAACGATCCACGCAGAGGAAGTGTTGTCGTGAGATGAGTCAGAGAGACACTAAATTTGAACTCAGATCGTCTACCTATATCTCTGTCTCTCTGTCTCTTTGTCTATCAACCTCTCTCTATGTCTCTCTCCGCTGTTTCTCTGTTTCTCACTCATTAGGGAAGCCTCCCAACTTAAATTGGACTTTGATATTGGGTATAGTGTCATTCGTTAGCCCTTGACATGGATATTACGGGATATATTCGCTTCACCCCTTCCTACTCCGAGATATGACGTGTTGAAGTTGCTGCTCCTCCTAGCGTCGCAGCACTAAATGTATGCGCTCGAAGCTGATGAGACTGGGCTGGGTTCAAGAAGTATGACAGCGTGGCCGATTGGTGAACGCAGCTCACTCCCTCTCTTTCTCTGTTTCTCTCTGTCTCTTTGTTTCTCTCTTTTACCGGAACTGCAAGAAGCAGACAAAAGTTACACTTTGGTCATATGAGGTCCAGAAAAAGAAGTGTTTATGTCTACTCTTGTCTGACCAAGGACATAAACAGGTGCGGTCAGTTCAGCCAGTCGTCATGATGTTCTTACGCCTCTTCTTCGTTTTCTTCTTTTTGGCTGTGAACGTCAGCCACGCAATTTTACCTTTGGGTTGGTCAGTTTAAAAGGAGAAATTTATATTTTTAGGAATAACCATTGAGCCAGTGAGAGCTCCAGCTCCAGTATTAGCAGCGATCAAGAAGGAAGAGAAAATGGAGGAGCTCAAAGATTGGACGAAGGATCGACAAGGAGAAGATATATCAAAGAGAAGCTTGTAAATAAGACTTGATAAAATCCTTTCATTCCCTCTCGATCAGTATTTGACAGAATGACAAAAAGACAAAAGTCTTCAGATGGCAGGCAGTCAGTGTCCGGACGATCAATGGTCTCAGTATTTTCGAGCTAACATTTGGAGAGACGTTTTATTTCTAAATAATCCATCTGCCAGTCAAGCATCTTGTAATACTACTTCGTGTCCTTTCACGAGCCTGGTAGAATCTACTCGAGAAGTCGATCTCTTTTAAACTGTTCTCTGTCTGTCTGTCTGAAGCCATTATCGCAATTAGTGTGCATTAATTTATGCGCACACTAATAGTTGGCAAATCAAGCCAAATCGAGTCAGTTTGGGAAATAGCTTCGTTGGCAGAACGTTGCTTCTGTCACAGTACCTCGATTCGAGAGGAACATACGGACAGATTGAAGTGAGAAGTAAGAGCCACAGCAGGTGGGCAGAATCATATAGGAATCGTGCAGATTTCAAAGGGATATGGTTATTACTGTCATTGAGTCCCAAGGCATCAAATCTGGCAGGATCAAATCTTGTGAAGGAAGAAACAAGCAATTGCTGTCGGAAAACGTATGTCTTTAATTACGAAATGTTGCAAAGTTGGTTATTGCAAAAACGACGAAAGCTTTTTTTTTAAAGTAATTTGGTCTGAGAAAAGGATTTCAACTCGTCAACATCACCTAGTCCCTGTCTCTGTCTTCCTTCCCCTTCTGATCACCCAATAGTTCCCAACCTTATCAATTCGCGTGCCTCTCCGTATATTGATAAACAGCCGGTCGACCTCTATTTGTCCAGGTTGGCGCTGTGTTTCAAATCTCCTCACGCTCCTGTTACAGCGTGCCCAAGTTCAAAATCGATCTGTCAGGCTGTAATACGTTTACGACTAATCGGAAAGAGCGCGAGGCTGGGAGCACATGTTGTCCATTCGAATCGATCATCACCTTCAGTCTCTGTTCGTCAATTCTTTTCACAATCCGTCCACCCATTAAAACTGGATATTGTGGCAATTGGCTATTATTTGCGACAATGTATGTGACCAGGGCCTCTATTGAACAGAGAGCGGCGATACCATGCATTTTCGAGCGGGAGATAAGAGCGAGGAGTCTCTCTAAACTTCGCAAACAACAATGTTTTCTGGGCAATTTGGCTCTTCTTTTGTCGAGTGGAATTGCCCAATCCCATTCATAATGTCATAATCCGTCCTGTAGCAACTAGGAGACAAACTTCGAAATAGATTCCATGAAAAGTTATGTGGCGCTCTTTCCTTCAGCTTGACAAAGGAGTCCATTGGGAGGACAGGGAGGGTATTGCCAGATGTCCTCTGTTTATTCACCACTCTTTTCTTCAGTCCAGTCTACTCTCTGATTAACCCCGGAGACAGAGAGACATATTGTACAACACGCCCAGTCCCCTTCCGACCTGTACATTTCAGCTCCAGCCCCCCGACCGCAAACATGTTTGCGCGAGAGGAACAACAATGGTAGTGAATGGCACTCTCCTGTACTCTTTCCTCTGTGTTCCTCCCCCATCCTAAAGATTTCCTCTTTCCTACGCAAAAATGTCTAGGAATTTGCTGGTGTCCCTCCTAATTGAGTTCTCTGAGGGATTGCTGATCCCCTCAGAGCTGGCGCGTGGGGGAAAAAGACTCTATAATCTCCTTCTGATTGCGGCTCTGCCGTTTCTCTTTAAATTTTCTCGTGTTGAGGAAAACCAACTCATATTCCTGTTCTTGATCGTAAAATGGAAGTCAAGAAGATGTTTTTATTGGAAAAGAGGGATGTGTTTGCGACAGTTGTCGACTCTTCTCGTCTCCGCTACTTTTTGAAACTTTGAGACAGAGAGTCATTGAAACTCAGAAATAGGGAGACAAAGAGACAAAGAAGCAGAAACAGAGAGTGTAGATCCTTGATCCAATCAGTCTGCTGACCTTCAGACTCCCATTTATATATCGCCTTCCGTCACACCAGATACATCTCTATTGCCAACGCTCTTTACTACTTTTTCCTAGTAATTGACTAGCTAATTCAATGGCCTCACTTATAAATGAGTTGGCCGATCGTGGTGGGGATTCCTTCTTTTTTTGTGGCAATACTGTTTGTTGACACGGGGTCTCATCGCGACTGTCCGTTAAACAAACAACATGTTTTGTTTTCAAAGCGGTACGGGAGCACTTTTTGTCAGCTGGTTTGGATTATATCGCGGAATTCCGTGATTTTGTTACTGCTGGTTATAAAAAGAGTATTGTTCTCTCGAATGGGATAGTGACTTGTTTGTTTTTAGAAACTGTCGAGCTCCGCCTCATCAACCCTCGTCCAAATCGATATATTCAGCTGGTTCATCCCCAGCCGCCGCGCTGACCGGTACACTTTGGGCACTTCGCAGCTTATGCATACCAATCCAAAACCTTTTAGAGAGACAGAGACAAACGAATTCTACAGAAAGTTTGGCAACTACCCTTTACACACCATTTTCCAGCACCCCCATCCAAAGTTCATGTCAACAGAATAACAGAGATGACGCATTCTGGTCTTTTGCCCCTTCTCTCTGACTCATTCCCGCAGTTTCGAATTCTACCTGTTCCCTGTTGATAAACAAAAAGTTTCGGTGGGATGCGGGCGACGGTGGCGGCTAAGGTCAAATCATTTGTGAACCGGTCCAGTTTCCACGGGCCGCTCAATGGCAGTAAACCACGCCTAGTTACCCCCTCCTTCCTTCTTGTTGTCTTCTGTCCCAAACAAATAAACATTGATTTTTTTAGAACCATGGCCATCGAAATGCAGCAGATCATCGAGCTTATCCTCGCCATCTTCTTGCCGGTAGGGATTTGGGGAAATTTGTTTTTCAACATAGTTTTTCAGCCTCTAGCCATCTTCATTCACGGATCCGACTGCAACATTCATGTTGCCGTCAACATTATTCTGTGCTTCTTCTTCTACCTGCCTGCCATCATCCATGCTCTCTGGTGGGTCTAAGATAAAAAAAAAATACCGAACAGCTCACTCGGGATAATAGATTACGCAGTCTCAGAGCGTTTAAAACAAGGCTTAAATTTTCCTGGTATCTCAACCGCTAGATCTCAAGATTGGAATTGTAATGACCGAAAATAACCTCGGGCCGTTCCCATCCCTTATTAATAACCTATTCATACCTGATTCACTGACAGTCATCCTCTGACACCTATAGCTCTTACAGTAAAGAGACAGAGAGAACGGAAAAATTTCAGGTACTGCTTCTTCCGCGCTTAGACGCCAGGCCCCCTACCTTCTCGAGCATTCACCCCCCCAAGCTGCCTTCCAGATAGCCCACATTTTCTAAAAGAAAAACCATTTATACAACAATTTCATCTTAAATTCTCGATTAATAAACCTTCAATTCTAGTCGTTTTTAGCTCCATATTGGAGAACTTTTGCGATGATTTCCTTGTTGTCTTCACGAATGGCGTCACGGCAGGAAGCGATGATATCGCGGCCTGGGATTCCCACTGAAACAGGAATTTTTAGAGGAGGAAGAAGCCGTTCAACCTCGAAGTTTCGAAGCAAATTCGATGATTTTGTTCAATCGGCGGAGCCCTTTGACCAAGGTCTCATGGTGGCTGTGCTTGAGAAGAAAGGCCTGTCTCATGGCAGTGTCAGCAATCTTTAGACGGTTGTAGTATTTCCGAGCTTGGTCCCTGCAAGATTGTCTCTGTCTAATCAGTTCCGTGTAGATTATGACAGTGAAAGCAAAAGGTAAGCTAATGAGCAAAACTAAGAGGTTTATAAAGCGAGAAAACCTTTTTCTGAGCTCAAAACATTAAAAAAAACCATAGAAAACGTTAAAACAAAAAGTTTGTCACCTGCAAGGATCGAACCAACAACGTTTGAACTCCAAACGAATGCGCTAACCACTGGTATATTCTGCCAACAATCGGTCTCTGTCTCTCTCTCTCTGTTCCGCTCCAAACTCACATATCCTCTACGTAAATAGTATCTTCTGCTCTGACAATGAGTTCTTTCACCATCGATGTTTGAGTACTCAGATCAGTGTCCAGTCGCGTCTCTACCTCGTACATGTCGTCCATCTTAAAGTTTTTCTCGTACCGTTTTTGGGACATAGATACCTGTTCGATAATCTGCTCGACTTCTTGGATGTAGCTCGGATAGTGAGCGACTGAAGTGGCCGATGTGGCATTGACATAGGTAGCCAGAGACTGAAGAATGTCGCCAGTTGTCTCCATACAGTCACAGTAGATCCAGATCTGCGTCTATCTGTTGAAGAAAACAAAGGACAAGACATACCTTCTCAGTATTGACATTGACTCTGACCAAGAGAGACAGCTCCTTTTTCGGTGCGAGCTCAATGAAATTGAAGTCAACTTCTTTCGCGTCTTTGTCTATGGTCGGAATGTGGTCTTGAATCACCGTAAAGGATTCCTGTATCCAGTCGACTACCTAAAGGTTTGAATGAGGTTGACAGAGAGAGAGACAGAGAGACAGACAGTCAGGGAGACAAAGAGACAGAGAGCCAGAGAATTAGAGATACATAGAGATAGAAAGTGACAGAGAGGTAAGGATTCCATCTCACCCTCTGAGTTCTAACTTTCATGTTGCATTCAACATAATTAACCGGTTCCTTGAAGTGGGGATGGCTCTCAAGCCACATGAATCTGGAAAACTTCTGAATCGCGATGTAGCACTCGAAGATGAAAAGACGGTCTCTAAAATGACAGATTTGTTCCGCTCACTACTCTATTTTACGCATCAACATGTCCTAAAAAGGCCCGCATACTTATTTCACAGTCGGCATCTTTGTAACAGAGAAGCGGGAGAAGGAGCTCGTCTCCTGTCCCTGTCAGTTTGGGCGGGACCCTGAAGTTCTATTGTTGCTGACAGTTTCTACTTTCTCACCAAATATAAGAATCCCCCTCAAACATCCCTTCAGCAAAGGCTATGACAGCCCTGATGCAAACGTCGTTGCTTGCTTTCAGCTTCAGATAGAGGGTTCGGTCATCCAGGTTGACTGAAAATTGGTATACAGTGACTGAGAGACAGAGGCCAGTGAGACAGAGAGATAGAGAATCAAACTGCTTTGACTTAAATACCTTCTTTCGAAGCGTCTACCGTAGTGTTGGCCGGTATTCTCAGTTCTCGTTTCTTATCAGCTTCCTTCATAGCTTCTTCGGCTTCAAAATTACTCAGTTCCATCTGAAAAAAAAACCTGTACCCACTGGAGGAAGCCATACTAAAAGATTG
Organism: Oscheius sp. JU75; assembly: GCA_037178855.1. Taxonomy (NCBI): domain Eukaryota; kingdom Metazoa; phylum Nematoda; class Chromadorea; order Rhabditida; family Rhabditidae; genus Oscheius; species Oscheius sp. JU75. Next base: position 21,785 of record JASJZC010000006.1, on the reverse strand, counting down.
TGTTTCTGTTGGCCAAACTCTCGGAGAGTTTCTTGTGTTTTGTCGACCTTTTCAGTTCTGCCTTCAACGGCATAACCATCCACTGAAACTTTTTTTTTTTGAAAGTTCATTTTCTCTGCTCACATGTTCCATCGATACTAGCCGTCATCAGATTTAGTCCCTCCGAAGTAGTTTTCAGAAAAGCGGACACAATTTGGGCGTCATGAGTATAGGAGGCCAGTTGGTCTCCTGTATTCACCGTCCTGATGTCCTTTTTGCCGTTATCCCAGACCGAGGTACATTGTCCTGGTGCGGCGGGGAAGTTTAAAATATCGATGACAAGGTGCTTCGATTTGATTCTCCAGAGCCTCTCGTCTTTTCTGTAAGCACCCAGGGTACCGTTGGCAAGAGCGTAGGCAAAGCAGTCACTGAAAAACATTTGATTGGGTCTTTTAGACTGCTCTCACTCTCCAACATTTGTCAGTTTGAGAACAGCGTCTGTTTCCATGATCTCCTTTCGCATCAGGTCGTCCTTGAAGACACGAATCTCACTGTCCGGAGAGCCAATGAGGAGCTCGTTTTCACCGTCTTGGTCGTAGTCGACAAGGCACATTGTGGTCACAGCATCGCCTACACTTTCTCAGTGTCTCTCTGTCTGTCTGTCACTGCGGCTCTCTGTATCTCGGTCTTTCGCATAAATTTGTCAAGAAAAAAACATTGCCAGTCTTGTTATACGTTTATTGGCCCTATTAGGCGACACAACGCTTAAAGAGAACCTTGAACGAGGCGGCAGGGCCTCCCTGGATGACTTTCTTCTGGCTGGTAAGAAGTCGACTTCGGGACCAGCGTTTTCCTGTTGCGTTCTAAATGGGCAGCGACCTTGCCAGCCTCGGTTGGGTAGGCCCTTCCAAAAACAGGCTCTCCGTGCTTGTACCAAAAGGCCATGTGCTGGAAAATGGGTCAAGTATCGGAGTTCAACTGGTGGTCGTCAGCTGGACACGCAATTTTGGGGAAGTTGTCGCCATTTTCGAGGTCATACCACAGATCGTCTTAAATCTTGATACCAGTCGGAGACGGGTTCAGGTTGCGAAGGATGGCAGAAGCTTCTGACAGGCTCCGCTCTCGCCCTTTTCGGACTTTCCGTTGTTGGCCACCAGAGCAACTTCATCCCGAGGTCCAGGTAGTCGAGACGCTCGTTCCCGTCGGCACGCTTCACGATGACGGGACAAGACTGTCCACAGCGAACCAGCTCCCTGTGTTTTTCCTGCTTCTTTAGCGTCTCGTAGGGCAGCCACTCGTACTAGCCAAGAGAGTTGTAGTCTCCCTTGTAGGCCAGGAACTGGTTCTGTCCACTTATATCCTTCTTGCCCGTCAGCTCCGTCTTCGAATACGAGAAGGAGCATTCGACTACGCCACCCTCATTCCAGGCGCGTCCGTGAATCGGCTTACCGTGCTTGTACCACACTCCGACGTGCATGTTCGTCTTTCCGGGAAAGCGGGAACGCGGACAAGCATGTCCGGGAAGGGAGCGCCAACTGGCTGGAAGGCCCAGGTGTCCTCTTGAGCTTGGGCCGTCGGAGAGGAGCAGCAACTAGTCTCTTCTTCTAAATGGCACCTTTTTTATACGTTTTCGATGAATTGCATTCGAAAAGTTTGTAGCAAAAAAAATTAAAAAGTCTCGTGAAAAATGTGACGCGGCGTTCGGAATGTGATTGTCTTGGTAAAAAAAAAAAAGAATACTATGTTCACGATGGAGGCACGCTTGTTGCGTCTGTCTCTCTGTCTCTCCATCTCTCCGTATCTCTAAGAATCTATCTCTCTGTCTCCGTCTCTCTGTCTGTCCCTTCGTCTCTTTTTCTCTAAACATACCTGTAACTGTCCAATAAACATCACTTCCATTCTGATCAAAGCCCCAAATCGCACAATTCCCTCCACAATATATTATTGCTTCTCTCTGTGCCAGTTTGCCAACCTATAAACAGAATTCAATTCAAACAATTTCTTCTGTAGATTACAGTAAAACAGTTGACTCCATCCGCAATATCTCTCGTAAAAACCGTGACATTATTGTAAATGTCGTAGAGAATGACCTGGGACTCTGTTCCGACCACAATGTAGTCATAATCGTTGCCAAAAGGGGCTGAAGCTATGCAACGGATCTTGTCTTTCATGTGGAGTGTTGTCTCATCAGCTGAACTTCGGATTTTCGTTTCTTCTTGCAACTCACATTGAACTAGAATCTTGTTGGAAGTGGTCACTACGGCGACTTTCTCCTCTGATTTCGGTTCAAATTTGGCGCTTATTCCGCAGTTGGGAATGAGACGTTGGCCCAGTTGCTTGCTAGATACCAATTGTACATGAACAATTGCCTTCTCTCCTTCCGTAACTGTCTCCTTTGGCTCTTCTTTGGCAGTTTCTGACATTTCTGTAAGCTTTTATGTGTGAATTAAGGAGAGAAACGGGGAGAAACAGGGTTGGTCGTCATGGAAACGTTGTTGACACTGGCTGAGGGAGTTTAGATTGGGATTTTCCAGGAAAGTAGAAACAAAAACTTGGAAGCCCAAAAATGTTGAAAATACGAAAATTTCAAATTAGCGCGTGTTTCACAAGTTGATATCAAACTGGCGCCCCATTGGGGAAAGCTGCAGACTTGCTTCCCTGATGCTCTCTCGTACTTTTCCTGCCCTTTCTCACAAATTTTCTCCTTCTTTTTTCTTTATATGTCAAAATTTCATACCCCTAGCAGGTAACAGAAGGATGCAGCTGTTAAAACTTTTAAAATCGACACAAACTGTATTTTGAGGCTCGATTCACTGTTTTCGTTCTTTTACTCGTTTTTGTTGTGTTTTCTTTCATAAAAAAAACCCCAAATTGTTGGAGAGATGATGCTAGCAACCAGACGAACTCACTAAACCAACAAAAAGTGCCTTTGAACTCCGTATTTCCGTCTTTCCCATTCGATTTTCTCGATTTTAGTCTCACTTACCTTGGAATTTTTTCCATCTAATTTTATTTGCTTTTTATAATGGCCTCGTCTTGTAAACGGGCGAAAATTCGCAATTACGTACCAAGATTTTCCACCAGTCACATGAAAAGCCCCATGTTTCAAAACCAGCAAATTTTCTTCCCCTTTTTCTCGTTATTTCCTGTCATAATCTCGCAAAATTTACAGCAAGGATGGGTATTACTGGCTTGTGGCCCATTCTGGAGCCCTGCTGTCAACCAGTCACGCTGGAATCGATGGAGGGTAAGAAACTCGCAGTAGGTTAGTCATTTTCCATGTTTGGACTGAGCAAAACGTTCAGACGTCTCAATCTGGATTTACCAAGCCCAGTTGGCCTTCCCGGCCGAGTCACGTTCGCCTCATCTTGCCCTGATGCTCAGCCGCATGGCCAAGCTGCTCTTCTATAAGATTCGACCTGTTTTCGTCTTTGATGGACGTGATGTTCCCATATTCAAGCAAAAAGTTCTGGTTAGTGGCTGATTTTTGGCTAAAAAATCTATGAATCGGGCTCTAGGAAGATCGCCGTCTCAAAAAGTACGAAGAAGATGTCCTTCTGAACAAAGGAAAGAGAAAACACTTGGAGAATCTGGCTCGAGGTGGGAATTCTTCCCAACAACTTTGTATTTTCACGTGTTTAGGCTGCGAGAATGAGGAAGAGGCTCGTCGAGGGCTCGTGGACGGACTGAAGAAGCGCCAACGGCAAGGAGACGAGGCTCTCTTCGACCTGCCCGCTGTCTCCGCCCCTGAAATCACAATCAGTGATGGCGAAGAAGACCTCGTCGTGGAGAAGGTCGTCGAGAAAACGGTCATGACCAAAACGGAGGAAATTCAACGACTAATGGACCTGAAAGAACAGATTCGCGTCAGCCGACTTCATCCGGATGCTGTGGGTATTTCCCTCTCTTTTTTGTTGCAAAAAAGCATGGTGAAGTTAGCGATTAACTGGGTGTGAATGATCTACGGTCTTAGTCAGTTTTCACAAGTTTTTAAAGAAAGTGAGCAATTTTTATTAAAAGGCGCCCTTTTTTGGAGATCGAGAAGCTCCTTAGCAAACGAGCACCTCCGTAAGGTTTGAGACATCTAATATACGCAGTTAACGGTAAATCTTCAAAAATATCTTTGGACAAGGTCATTTTTAGTATCTTTTGCATAGTTTTGAATTCAAATCAGCCAGCCTATCAATATCTAATTTCATCGAACTTAGGGAAACAATCGGCTTACAGTGATAAATGCAAAAGTTATCCAATGGACGTAATAATCAAACTCCCAAACATGTTTCCAAGTTTTTTTTTGGCAGAAGGCAAAACTGATTTCACACACAGAAATCGAACCCAGCCCCTTTTTGTTTTGTAATCCGAGTGCTAACCGGCTGAGTAATTGAAGAAACATTGCGCATTTCCTGAAAATTCGTGACCTTTAATGCCCCTTGGCAAATGAGTCAAAGTTTTCGCATTTTGCTAGGAATATTCCCAGTTTTTGTGACCGGGACTCAAATTTTCAGATTCCCAAGAAGACGGACGAGTTCTGCCAGTTCCAGCTGGCTCGTGTGCTCGGAAGGAACAAAATCAACAGGACGATAGTCAAGTTAACGCAGGAGCAGCAGAATCGCTTTCAGAAGGCCGACGTTCGTCTGGCTGTGGCCGATAGTCAGGGCGGAACGCACGTCATCAGCTACGACAACTATGAGGACTGTCAGGTACGAATTAGTGAACGTTTTCTTCAAGAAAATCGCTTTCAGATCGTAAACTCCGAGCCCAGCACATCGCGTCTTCCGGACAACTGGGAGAGTCTCGGTCTCACACTGGAACATTTCCAACAGCTCTCAGACACCTCACTTGAATCAAGACTCGAGGACGAGGAGGACACATTTGATGTAGGTTTCTATTTAAAGCAGCACTGAGATTGTGAGTAAACGGCTAAACGGTGCGCATTTTGTAGAAGCCGGGTAATGGCATCACCTTGATTGGCATTTATCTGCGCTTAATGCTTATTTTCTCGGTTTCTAGATGTGTTCAATCATTTCAGGGCAAAATTACACCCCTGATACGTCTACTTGGCAAAACTTGCCGAGAAAAATGGAGAAAATTGTTATACTACAAAAAATCAGCGTTCTGTCAATTTTGTATATTTTTCTCGATAATTTGTCTAATATAGTAGACGAGGGCCGTCTCTTCGCAGCTACCCTTCTAAGGTAGAATTTGACAGCAAATCGACTAAGCACTTAAAAACAGAAAATAAGTGTAAAGCATCGAAAAATGCAAAAAAAAAAACTGGAGTTCAGGAATTTCTAACTTCCCGCCGGAAAATTCAAATTTAAAAACGCACGTTTTGAAGAGATTTTTTCCCCGTCGGTGAGAAATATTCGAACAAGCTGTTTTGAGTAGTAATGAGACGGGAAAGGTTTACGAGAATATTTGTCTGAAACGGTCGAGAGCCAAAGTTTTGTTTAAAAAGCTTTGAAATTCTTCTATGCCCTCCAATTTTAAGTGCGACGGTTAAATTAAGCTCTCTTTTCCTTATACAGATTATAACTGTATTCGTTTTCCAGTACACGGATTTCGCTGCAGAGATGGCCGGACGCGACTTTGTCGGAAAGGGAACGATGATCGAGAACTTTATGAAGAGACGGATCGGGAGCAGCAAGGCGGCCGCCCTGCGACAGGACGACTGGTCCAGCGATTCCGGGGACGAAGACTTCATCGACGTCAGTGATGGTGAGATCAATTTGGACGGAAAAATCGACGAAGATTTGGCGGAAATAATTGAAAATCAGGTTCGCCAAGCCATTTTTCTCCAAAATATTGGATTTTGTAGCCTAACGCACCATCTACTTCAAGGGTAGCTGCGAAGAGACGGCCCTTCGTGCCACAAAAAACCACAGATGACCGTGATTCTGGAGCCTATCGCGATCTGCAGGAGTTTCTGACGGCCTGTGGATTTCCGTGGATCGAGGCGCCGGGAGAGGCCGAGGCGCAATGCGTAGAATTGGAACGGTTGGGACTCGTTGAGGTTTTTTTTTGTCTTTTCCTTCTGCTGGAAGCCTTATTTTTTGATGAGAAACAAGCATGGCGGTCCCAATATAAGAATTAGACAGATTTACAAGAGCATTAGTCGAAAACTGGCGGTAACCAAACGAGAGGTCTGCTGAATATCTGCTATTAAAACCTTTGCGCGACCCCCTTTCCTACTTCAAAGACCCTCCTTTGTGATTTTTTTCTTAGCAATTAACGCGAGTCCTTGAGTATTTCGAAAAATTTTGAGCTGAACATAAGGATCCTCCCTGTTGAATACGTCTTCGTGAACTCTCTCTGCCAAATTGAGACGTCTAGAGGTTTTTTTCTTAATCTAAACATTTTTAGCCTACTTTTAGTTTTATCAGAGCCTACAAACAATTTTGCCACCAGTAGTTTGCTTTGGACCCGAATCTGTTCATCCCTGTCCTTTATTCATAACTAAACATTTTTCAGGGTGTCGTCTCTGATGATAGCGACATTTGGGCGTTCGGTGCCCAAAATGCCTATCGACACCTCTTTTCCAAGGATCGAAACGTCCAGCACTACAACCAGAAGAAAATCTTCAAAGAGACAGGTAAGATTCCTATTTTGATGTTTCCAAGCCCTTTTCCAGGCCTCTCCCAGTCGAACATCGTCGAAATTGCAATGATATCCGGCGGCGACTACTCGCAGGGAATTCATGGAGTCGGAGTCGTGACGGCGATAGAACTGCTGGCCGAATTCGGAGTCAAAATGGGGCCGGGAGAGGAGCGAAACGAGATCATCGCGTCGCTTGCAGCCGTGGAGGACTGGCTCTTCGCAAAAGGAGCCGAACCGAATGCTATCAGACGGAAAATCAAGGCTCTGGTGGAAAAGAACAACGAGATGGAGCATTTGCACGGGGTTAGTCTTGTTTTTCTATTTTTGAAACAGCGCTTGTCTCTCATGTTTTTTTTTATCCTTCTCCTACTGGCAGTGCACTGAGTGAATATTTCGCGACCAGTATATAGAAATTTAGGGAACAATATGGCTTGGTTTGCTGCTTGAAGCCTCGTGAGGCTTCTGACGATGCAATGTGACCAAATATCCCCAGTTAGACGGCCATCCCGTAAAAATGGTCCTAAAGTTTTCGGCTTCGTAGGTCATTTTGCGAGCCAATTAGAGGAAGCTCGATGAGCTTTATTTTTCTCCTCAGACAGAGCCTGATTTTCAGATTTGCAATCCGGCCGTAGTCGACTCCTATCTCCGCCCCAACGTGGATTCGGCCAATGAGCAGCTGCGATGGAAGTCGGTCAACGTGGACCGTCTTCGAGCCGTCGTCGAGGACAAACTCGGCTGGCCCGAGGACAAATTCAACAAGGTTCGGTCTTCTCCATTTTTCACTCAAAAAATCCCATTCAAGCTCGCCCTCACAGCCTTCCAAAAGTGGAATGACTTTATCACCGGCGCCGCGAGCTATCAGAAACACATAACCTCGTATGCGCTGGTGCAGTCGGCGGAGGAACAAAGGACGACCATGACGAAGCGGGTGGCCGAGGCGCTGGCTCGTCTAGCGAAGAAAACGAACCCTGGTTAGTCTATTCTCAATATTCGCAGTTCATACAAGTTTTGGCTATAGCGCATCTGCGGCTAAGGCAGGGGTCAACTGGATTCCTGCTATTATAAACTTTTGTGCGACCCCTTTTCTTACCTTTTTTTCATGGTCTTCGTTTTCCTGGAGCCTCTTATCAATACACTAACTTGTTCCCTAGAAGTATAAAAGGGTAACAACAACGTTTGGAGATTGGCAATCTCTAAATCTAATTGCATAATTTTACTCAGCTGGCAAAATAGTACTTTGTAAAAAAAAAAACAAATTATGACCATTGGTAGTTTATATTGTCTACAGTAGGTCACGCACGCAAACAGACGGAGAGACGCATGGACAATTTGAAATAGTTTCTCGTTGCTTCAGATCCTCCCACCCTGATCTGCCAGGCCACGTTTGAAGACCAAGCCTCAGTCCGGAGAGCTCGTCCTTTACGAAAACCAACGACGAAGAAGACGATGCGAAAAGGAGTCAAGAAGCCGCCGGCCCCCCCTGTAAAACGGCTGGACTTGTCCGAGAGCAGTGACAGCAATTTTTAAGTTCATTCTATGCTTTTTTCCGGGTCTTGCACGTGTCATATACGGTGTAAATATTCAGCTTTCTGTTTTTTTCCATTTTGCAAATTTTTTTTCAGTCCGGTCACTTGCCTCTCCGCCTATCTTTTTCTTCTGGTCGTATTGACACTTCCACAAGCTTTTTACCTCCTTTGGCCTGACTACTTGCACATCGTTAGAAAACATGAAAAGCCTCGATTTTCTTTCGTTATCCCATCGAAAACTGCCCGTTTTCGTCTAAGCAGCATCAAAACGCATGTTCCGCTCGCTGTCTTCGGACTGGAGACGACCTTACGTAAACCTGTGCTTTTAGTAGAGCTTTTACGGTAATTTCCACTGATTTTTCTACATTCCAACTATGTTTTTTACTTAGCGCATGAAACAACCTCCTAGACCGTGAATTTCATCAAAAAATTGCCAAAACGGGCGATTTATACCGATTCGACACCGACATGGAAGCGAAGTCTGAGAATTACAACTTACGCCAATTCCGATGTCAATTTCCCATACTTGGGAATTAATCTATACGTAATACTTCAGCCTCAAAAACACTGATAAAGAAAAAGTAGTTGAAAGGTGGAAAAAAAACTGAGAAGAAATTGTAGACACAACTCGATTTGGAAAAATTCCGGAAGTTTCCGAAGGAATGGGTGAACACCTACCGAACTATTATCAAAATGATGCCTCTCACCTTTTCGCTCTCATTTATACGCAATATGCGCATCGATCACGAGCCCCAGACGAGAGTGAAATTCATTAGATTCCGCCCCTTTCAGCTGTGCTGACGAGGCACTTGGCCTCGAACAGTCTCTCTCTCTCCACAAAATCTGACCGCTTTGAGCATACACTCGGACTCGGACTCGTGTATTTTGCGCCCTTCGTGCGCCATACGTCAGGCTCTCCCCCCTCTCTTGGACATTCGCTGGTCAGTCTTCTGGCTCTTGTGTTGATTTAGGAAGCCAGCGACCGGATTTTTGTCATCTTGGCGCTTTCCAAGTCGATTTTTCGATAACTTTTCGTGCAAAAATGCACTTTTCCCCTTGTCACACTGGTTCGGCCCGAAATTTCATGCTTAGCCAAGTTTTCTGCCAGCTTTTCAATGTCTAACCGTATTTTCTGAACTCGACTTGTAAAATGGCTCCCTAGAATAAGAATTGGGCTCAAATGAGAGTTTGCTTTTTGTTGATATCGAATATATTACAAATCGTTTCTGTTACATTTTTGATCATCTCCGTTCTTCTTGTGGGTAATTTTACATGCTGAGCTCAAAAATGATTGGAAAATGGAATAAAACGGTGAACAAAACTTTGGGATCTCTGCACATTTTTCCTTCTCCAGAAGAGTAGGATTTGGCAAACAGTTCTTGCTTAATTGATGAACTCTAGCTTATAAATTTTTAGTCTTCCCAAAATTTTTTCAATAGTAAGCGCCCCATTATACGCTGCTTTGGCGCGCAATTACCTCTGACCCAAGAAGTTCTCTCTCCGGATGGGGGTCATCCGGCTGCGCTGCCCACTTCGCTCATTCTCTCTCTCTCTCTCTCTCTCTCTCTCTCTCTCCTTAGACCCGTCTCTCCAGCAGCAACATCAGCTAAACCGGCTTCCGAACTGGCTGGATCGATGCCTACGTGGTTACGATCAGGATCCCTTCGTGTTTATGCCTCTTTGAGATCTCTAAAAACTTGCTTCTTCCAGTGGCAGTTTTCACATTTTTCTTACTTCTTTTCAGCCTGATTTTGCGATCATTTCGGGGCTTTTCTTGATATTATGGTCTCTTCTCCCGCTCCGACAAAATTTCTCCATCCTTGGTGACTTTTGGTGCACTTCTGATGGCCCCATGTCCTTCGGACAGTCTCTGCGATGCGATTTTCACATGTTTCATCTGAATATTATTCATATTTTTACAGGAATCCGGTTTCTGGAAGGGGAGACGAGCCATTTAGAAGAAAGAGAAGGCGATTGGGAAGAAGATGAGGAGTCACACGGCATTTCTAGCCGCCGTCATCGCCTTCACACTAGTCTGTAGCAGTAGAGCTGACTCCCTTTACGATAGCAGCGATCCGATATTGGAACTCGACACGGATACCTTCAATGCAGCCGTTTACAACACAGTTAGTTCGACTTTAGTTGCTAGTTTAAGAACTTTTCTGAGCGAATTTGATGGGAATCAAGGGTGGCAGCCGTTGCGATTAGCCTTATTCATAAAAAGTACGTTCTCGTAGTTTCAGGGGCTACCATGGCCCAAGAGCTCCCCTATTAGACGTGTTGCACGAAATGCATCCAATTTACCTAGTTCAGTCCTTCAAATCCAGTCCAAAAAATACAAAAAATGACTTTTGACAAGGACAGTTTTTGCCTCCTTTACGGATTCTTGCAAGCAAATTAGGTAGAAAACTTGGTTCAAGCCAGACGTTAACTGGTCCCGTTTGACCGAAGTTTTGGGCCAGCCCTCGTAAAAAGAAAAAAGAATAAAAGCCTTATATGAAAAATCTTCTTCAAACCGTTCCATAGCCCGTATACCTACATTTTTAGTCAAGGTTCTCTTCATTTTGAGCCTAAAACTATGAAAAAATGCTCGTATAGTGTGGCAATAGAACCTGACTACGAATTTACACCTTTTTGACCGAAATAATTGAATCTCCTTCCTATAAAATCCCCACTTTTTCAGAAGAAGGCACATTTCATCGAATTTTACTCGAGCTGGTGCGGAGCCTGCATAGGATATGCGCCAACGTTTAAGAAATTTGCCAGGTTCGTCCCCCATTTTCCAGCTTTACAGACTTTTGCCACTTTTAGGCATCTCTCCACATGGCAGCCGATGGTCCAAGTGACGGTCGTCAACTGCGCCGATGACAAAAATATGCCAATTTGTCGAGAGCATCAGATCAATGCCTTCCCGACCCTAAAGGTTGTACATTTTCTCGAAGAAAACATTACAAAATTTCAGTACTTTAAATACTTGTCGGCCGACAAAGATGACGGGCTGCTCTACAAGGGAAACAAGCACGACTTGGCCCAGCTGGAGCTCGATGTGGCCGGCCTCGTTCAGGCCGACTATGAGAGACAGAAGCCCGATCATTGGCCGTCGTTCCTGCCGCAAGAACAGTACGTTTTCACCACCTATTTTGAGCCGAAAGACTTTGGAGTTTCTAGAAAAAAAGTGATTGCAGAATCTTAGACGAGATGTGGACGGCTGCCGGCGATGTCAAGTACCTCGGGTTGGCTATACAGGAGAATCCAGCAACAATGGCCTGGGCTGTGAGTTTTTGCTCTGATTTTGCTTTCTAAGCGAGTCTCCCCCTAGTCTAAAGCCTTTTCTGAATAGTGCAGTAATAGTTCACTTGCTTATAGCCCATTTCCAACGTCCAGCGGCAGTTTAATAGACTGTGGCTCTTGCCGGAAAAAAGCTCCCGTCACAAATTTTTAATATTCGGCGCAAGTTGCTGTAGTTTTACCTATTTGTGGTCACTTTTTCATTGTTTTGACGTTGAAATCGTCTTCAGTGCCCTACTTGGGTACAAATTTAAAAAAACTGCGAATAACACGATGTTAAGGGCGTGACACAGAAAAACTGAGGTTCTTATACCCTATTTTAACCAATTTTCACGTTTTTCTTTTATTTTTCCTCCAAATTCGTTGTCGAGTAGGTTAATATATTCCTACAATTCGATTGCGCGATCAGAATCATGAAAAAATGTGTGCGGAAAATGGTGCGAATTCGAAAATTGTTTTCAGAACATGATCAACTTCAACAACGACCGGTACACGAGAGTCATGCTGGTGAGGCCGCAACATCCAGAAGCCCAAAAACACTTTGGATCTAACGCCAATGGCCGATTTCTGCTCTTTGCCAAGGGCAATTCCCAGCCGGTTTGGTCCAGCCCGTGAGTTTTTATTATTTTTTTTTTCGAAGTTTCAACGAAAAGCTTTAGAGAAAACGTGGCCTGGGTCGATGTGCAGGAGAAGATCAACGAGATGGTCACAGAGGCCGTGGGAGCAGCTCCGGCAGAGACGAAACAAGAGTCGGAGTCACAGGCACTAGCTCCCGCTCCGGGAACAGCCCTCGTGGCTGTGGATCTGCGCCAATATGAGGTTCAGCTCGAGGATCTGAAGAGTGCTGTCAGCTACATGCTCTACAAGGTTCCGTTTCATAGTTTGGATATGTTTGAGAAATGCCCGCGCCTCTCTCTCTGCTTGAAACCATCTATACTAGCTTATTGTCTAGATAACGCGAAAGTCCCGAGCAGCATTCAATTGGATCTCAGCAGTCCAAAAATTTTGCGGACCTCTCTTCCTTCAAAGTTTTTGTTTTTAACGCGATTTGCGCGACCCCCTTCTATCCATGACCGTTTTTGGGTTTGGGTCGCCGTGTTGGTTTTGCCGCAGAGATCATCAGATGACCACTGAAAGTTGGCTCGACCTTGTCTCATATTTATGGAAGGAACCGTTTTGTAGAGTTTTTTTAACTGACTGCAATCAACTTTGGGCTTCTCGGTATCAAAACATAGTTACACCCTTTTAAAGGTTGACGATAAAATTGGTCTGCTAGTAAGAAGCGTCATCTCGTTCAGCACGACCCGATGCTTTTGCCTACAAACTTTTTGGCAAAGTTACTCTAATTACGAAAAGATATAAAAACGGTATAGAGCTGCCAAAATCCGCGCTTGACCACTAACTTTTGTGAGCAGCCACTTTACTCAACCAATTTCACTCCTAGACTCTGATAAGAGACGGGAGGTGTCATTTTCACTTTAAAGGGCGCACCAACTCTTATAACACAAGGCTGTATTGAGAAGTTACCGTCTTCAATTTCGATACGCAACCTTAATGATATACGAGTAGATATGCGTTACAAAGTCAGATCCTCCCTGTTATAGTTCAGCCCGTCTCTGGTTTTGGACATACTGAACCCAACCATCTAGTGCCTATCAACCTGAACTGTCCATTTTCAATCCACTCATCAAAAATCTGATCAACTAGGGACCCTTTAGATTAAAAAAAAACGGGTTGTAAATGGAGACACATCCAGTAGACGTCTGCTGGTTCTCCATTTGCTTCTAAAAATGTTAATAATTCAGGAAATCCCCCGTCGCGAGGTCATTGACGGCGAGGATCTGGCCGGACTGAAGCAGTGGACCCACACCTTGAAGAAATACGCCCCTGGGACGACTCCGATGCGTCGACTGTACTTCCGTGTAGACGAATGGCTGCAGCTGAAGGAGCGCGTCACGGCAGACGAATGGACAGCCAAAATGGACGAGATTCAGGCCGACCTGGGCAATCCACTGCCCAAGGAGATTCGATGGATTGCCTGTGCCGGAAGCAGGTCCAATTTGCGTGGATACACCTGTGGAATGTGGACGCTGGCGCACGCGATCACAGCAGAGGCTTACAATATTGAGAAAAATAGTAAGTTTTAGATGACGGGGGCTGTGATTTGGGTGAAAAACTGTAGAAGTTTGAGGGGTTCCTTTTTAAAAGAGCAGCCTCTGTAATGCCTACATTTAGGAGCTTTTTCTTCGCCTGCCCCAAACGTTTGTTGCCCACGGGAATCGAACCCGGGCCGCGCGGGCCGCAACCGCACTTTTTGGCAATACATCAACATTGTCGCAAACATTTTGAAGGTTTGTAACTGCGTTTAGAGATCCAGTCTAGAAATCTATCTAGAACCTAGAACCACCAGCTTTGCCGCCCCTTTGAGAAAGCGAGGAAAGCATAGGCGGAGCTCGAACTCTGGTTGCTTCAGATTCAGATTCAAGGCTCAGCGCGCTAATCCTTGAGTTATAGTCTATTTCCAACGAAGAGCAGCAGTGAGCTAATTCTTTAAACGTGGGGTGCGAAAGGTCTCGCGAGGAAATTACAGTTACCCGAACTAAGGCTGGCAAATTTTCTCTATTTTAGCGTGTTTGCAGTCATTTCCAGTTTTCACATTGGCATCAAATTCTGGACCTAAGAAAACCTACTTAACAATAAATACGTGAAAAAAACCCCTTATTTCCACTCTGGGCCAAGATAGGACGCTTTTAAAGGCTCTTCCATGTGTGTAGATGTGACCAGCGTGTAATGTACCCAGCTAGACTGTAGAAACTAGTCTAATATCTTTCTTTTTTTTTAAATGCGTCTCTACATGTCTGCCTGCCTTGTGTAACCTACCTACTGCAGACGCTAAAGGTTATAAGGAACGCGAACAATTCGATCCCACCGGAGGTCTCAAATTTTTATAAAGTTCCATTCCATTTTATGAGCTGTGTAAGAATATCCAATCACATTTAAGGGTTTTAGGTGTCTCCAAACAAAGTTTGAGATCGGAAAGTTTTTGAAACAGTTGGTGTATTGTTAAGCGGCGTCAACATGAACCAGACGACCCGGAGTCGATCCCCGTCGGTGAGAAACTTTTTCAAGGAGCTATTTTGGAAAGAAGGTTTAGGAAAAGGCTTCCACAATTAGAAATTTGACCGATACTGATCCCTAAAGATGCGATAGCCAACTTTTTTGGTGATCAAATTATTTTTATGTACGCAAGACCTGCGAGCAAAAGAGAAAAAGTGTCCAAAAAGCTGTTTGCAGACCTGGATTTCAAGCCAGTAATCGAGATCTTCGAGCCGTTCCGCCAATTCATCACTCGCTTCCTCAGCTGCAGCGAGTGCGCTGCCAACTTCCAGAAGGAGACGGAAAAGCACCAGATGCATCTGGTGACGAGACCCGAGGACACAATCACGTGGCTGTGGCGCGTTCACAACTACGTCAATCAGCGTCTGTCCGGCAGTCCCAGCGACGACCCCAAGTTCCCGAAGCGGCAGTTCCCTCCAAAGGTAAGTTCTCTTTTCGGCTCTATCGCCATTTACGGGGCTTATAGTCAGTTGGTTAGCTCTCGCAGAAAACGTCAACCTGGTCGAAATGTTTGCGTCGGCCAGGTTCGCGCGCAGATGGCACCCTGACTTGCACGCAGAGGGCGCCATTGGTTAGCAACCTAGCCTTGCCGGGCCAGGTTACTGACCAAAGACATACCCTGAGTGCAAGCCTTCTGCGACAGGTACAAAACTAAAGTGGTCGGGTTCAATCCTAGCGTGAATGAATTAAATTGTTTCCCCTCTTGGGAGCCCAAGGAAACATCTTTAGAATGTTTTTAAAGAATTAGTTAGACCAGACTAATCATTTTTTGCATCTCATTCTTCCCGCTGAATTTAAACAGCGGATGCGATCAGGACCGTCTAGACAAGACAAAAGTCAACCTGTTTTGCGTGCTGGCAACCTAAATGTGTTCCAGGAACTCTGTCCGAGCTGCTATCAAACTGACGGCCAGTTCGACGAGGGCAAAATCTTCGACTTTTTAAAAAACTACTACGGGAACATTCGACAGGACAACGCGCAAGAGGTCGGCTACAAGGTCAACGAGTACAAGGATGGCAAGCTGAGGACGGCCGGAAACAGGCATCTGAACCCGAAGTTTGCAGTACATGCCGAAAAGGTGAGCTTTTTCGTCTTCAAAGTTGCCTTTTTGCTCCTCTCGGAGCCCTCTTTTCCACGCGGATCGACTCGTATTGACTCGTCTCAGAATGCCAAATTCAGGTCGACAAACTGGAGGAGGCTGAGGGCCGTCTACGAAAAGAACTGGACGCCAGTCCACAGAGACAATGGCGGGACATTGAGGGCTACGGTTGGTTACTTTTTTTTTTTTTGGAAAAAAAACCATGTTGATTGGCATTTTTTGGACGTTCTAGACGTGCCCAGGGGTCAACTGGATCTCTGCAGCTCAAAACTTCCGCCCCTCCTCTTCCTTCAAAGGGTCCCTACTTGTTTATTTGACGCAATATGCGCGATTCTCACCCTTCTATGCCCGATTTGGGGTTTGAAAAAAGCCTCCCCCTCTTTCGATTTTGCGCCATCCCTTCCCTGCCATGGCAGAGATCGTATCTCAAGCCTCGCGGAGCTACTTTTTTGTCCTTAGAATGAGTAGGTCGCGAATTCTTTACATAAACATCCCTGTTTTGGCCAAGCTCATTTTTAAGAGGAATACAGAAAGTATGGAGACATCTATATCTTCCCGCTTTCTATAAGATTGAGATTGACTCGAATTTTGTTGCTAGACTGGGGCATATATAGTTAATTTAAGCATTAACAAACCACGATTTTCAGACGGAACCGTGGCTCCCGGACGAACACAGTTCTACCTCATCTGGCTCAGCGTCATCGGACTCATCGCAGTCATTGCCTACTGCAAATATCGACGGAATCGTTCAAAGTTCTGGAAGACGTTCTACTATCCGAACGACTTCAAACTGTAATTTTTCTTTTTCTCCTATTTATTGAGACATACATCTAGATTCTTCTAGCATATACCCAATTTCTAGTCATTCTAGCTGCCATTTATGGGTTCCCGATTCAAAATCATAAGTAACCATCAGAACTTGTGAATACTTAAAACTGGGTGCTTTCCTATTAATTCAATGTCCATCCCTGTGACTTTTACTATATTTAAATTGTGCTCAAGTAGCGCCTCTATTTTTAAATTTGTGCATCATGTGTGTGTGCTGGATAGGCGGGAGAGAAGCTGTGATACGCTAAAAGTTGTGAGAAATAAACATTGAAAACGGTGTTTCTTTTTGTATAACGTCTACGTTTTCACCCCTGTTTCGTGTTCAGCTTCTCTCTCACCTATCCGCACCCTGCACGCTTTCTAGTCTCACCTTGAATTCTGACCTCTTTTTTTCGACGTAGGAACCACTTTCAAGACAAAAGGAGGCATTTAAAGTGTAGCTCCGGCTTCGTTAAACACGTGAACTCAAATTTTAGAGTTATAAGCAAGTTTATGCATTTCATCAGCCTCATAGAGCGATTTTATTGCTCTGGAATTTTTTTTCCGTGATTAGCATTAAAAACTACACCTATGAGTAGCAGTAGTTCAAGAAAAATGCTAAAAAAAATATCAAAAATTGGACTTTTGCAGCAAAAAAAATGTGGAAATAAGTCTTTTTTTCGTCAGCTCCCAATCTTGCCGTTCTAATACACTTTTTAGAGGTTATTGCGGTTGGTGGCTCCGGCGCAGAAAAAAAAATTGGCAGAAATGGTGATTTTTCAACCAACAGCTAATGCGAAAAAGTTCCTGACAGTGGTTTTGAGGGTTTCGTCAGTGAAGAAAAGATCGAAACCACACGCGACTCGAAGCCGAGGTGTTTTTGATCTGTTATTGGAGCGTTTACCGGCTGAGTTATGCGGATCAGTTCGCTGAATTTTTGCAGGAAATACATGAGATTTGATAATACAGACTTTCATGACGGCCAGCCGTCCCTTAGTCCCGACTTAGGAATTGCAACAGGCAGCTGCGCTGCTTTTCCAATAACCTATGTTCCGAAGCTGACTTACCAACTTAACTCTTGACATACCATGACTTTGTGTTAGGTTTTTACAGCTTTTTTCTCGTGGTGACGTGCCGACGGACCCTAAGCCTTAGGTGCGCTTTAACGCTCAGTAGCGCTGGGGACTCAGTAGCTAGAAGAACGTTACGCTACTCTAAATACATTTTAACGCGGTTCATTGTAGACACAACCGCAAGACCCAGGTTCGAAAGCCTTAACCTCTATGTTTTCAGATGCCCCTGGTCATCATCCGAAGCCAGTCGAAAGTACGCGGCGTAGCAGCGAGCCCGACGGAGCCGGAACAGCTCCGCACGACGTCAGCCAGATCTACATCTTCAACTTCTGCACTGTGATCTTTAATCTCTGTTAATGTCTTCGTAAAATTTTGTAACAGGGTAGCTTTGTTCATTTCCTCACTCTTACGGTCACTGTTTTAACAAAAGAAAAATTGTTCATATCCATCACATTATCCTGTCCATCTTGCCACTGAAATCTGCTCTATAGTCCCCTTTAACGCATAATGAAAGTTTATTTTTTGGGTAGCGTTTCTATCTATTTTGGTCACCGTGGCCTCGTTTATCATCATTTGTGTTAGCTTTACAGCCTAGAAAAGAGCCAGAAATGGCGAAATTATTTAGAAATTCGTTCAAATTAGCCGCAGCCGATCTGGCTAATCAGGTAGGCTCTTCATGTTTTTTTTTCAAAATCTAGGTATCTTCTTTTTGGCTTTCTTGTTAGTTTTTAAATTGACCACGCGCCTAAGTTATAGCGAAAACTTCTGTTAGAGCTTTTACAGTTGAGGAGAAATGACATGTCAAAGGCTCATATTGGAACGTTGACAGCTTTACAAAACCATTGAATCGTTTCTTGGCAAAAAAAAATCATTCGAGATCCTTCACCCCAAAAAAATTCAGTCATTCGATGAGGAAACACAAACTTGAACACCTAAAAAGACTAGCTTTTTACTCGCTAAACTGCTCATTTTCAGTATGCTCTCCCCGTCAAGTCGGCCACGGGATGGATAGTCTCGAAGATTGGTGCCCGGAGGACGTCAGCTCTCAACAGACTCGTCGTGGAAAGGCTGGCTGTGAAGCCTGGTTCGTTTTTCATAGGCTCTCATAGCAGAGAATCTGATATTTCAGGAGATAGGATCCTCGAGCTGGGCTACGGACGTGGCGACGGTCTTTCCTACTGTCTACAGCGGCTTCAAGGAGACGGATTAGTGAGCGGTATCGAGCGCAGCCATTACATGGAGGAACTGGCCCAGAAACGATTTATTCTCGAGCTGGCTGAAGGCAATGCGCTCAGTCTGGAAAGGGTGGGTTTTATCCCTTTTTTGCTTCGCACTCTACTCTTACTCTCCGAATCTTTCTACTTCCTCTCATGTTTCAACGTCAAACAGTTGAGACTTTAAAACAGTTTTCGTATTTGGATGCAGGAGTCATTGCCTGTGTAAATTTTCAGCTAGTCAGGTTGTGCCCCTATCATATATGTCTTGGCAAATAATCAGATGGCGTTGCCCGACTTCCATGGCACCTATTTTGGAACGAAGATAAAAGTCGTCTATGGCTAGGTTGCAAATCTGAAAACCCTGCTCGTTTTGAGGAGAAAGCGAGATTCAAACGAGCCTCTTCCTATGGGACAGTTGGGTAGCACTGAAAAGCACTGTATATAGGCTTATGCTTAGCACCTGGTGCACCTCAGCTGCCATTTAAACTGCCTTTTTCAGTGCGTGGATCTCCGAAATCTGCCTTATCCATCAGATCTATTCACGTCCGCCTACCATGTGGATGTCTTCTACTTTATCCACCAGGATCGTCTGCCGGAAATCTGCAGAGAACTATTTCGCGTGCTGCAGCCGGGAGCAAAGATGGTTTGTGGGATGGAATTCAAAAGGTAACTCGATATTTTTCCCACCTTCTCCTCTCTTTTAAGACTGGAAAAACTCACGCGATGGGGCCTCCTTCACAAGACGCAAAGAGACCCGATGCGCTACATGAGCAGTCTAGAACATGCGGGATTCCTAGATATCAAAGTAAGTTCTGAAATAAATCGTGCGGTCCTTTAAAGCGGTTGCATTTTTCTGTGCTTTACACTTATTTTTAAGTGTGTCATCGATTCAGGGCCGAAATCCATTACAGAATGGTATACTTTGAGGCTTAAGAGAACCGTTCCTTTAAAGGAAGTAAAAGGCAATTTCAGCCGCTACAAAGAAATCCTGTAACTTTTTAATTGCTTCAGATAGACTACGTCGACGGCTCCTCTGGGCGGCAGTTCCAGCTAATTTCTACAAGAAAACCAGACGCAGATGAGGTAAAATCAGTTTTCATTCGAAAGAGTTTGAATTCAGCGCGCAAAGTTAGAAGGCTAGAAATTGCAACATTCTTAATTCTACCGCTTCTAATGAAGCGACAGTCCGGACAGAGATGGGCTAATGAGCCGGATCGCTGTCAGATCCGGCCCAAAATGGACGGTCCAATTTATTCTGGCTTGAATATTGACCGATCCTGCCTACCTTTTTTTAACCGGACCACACCACGACCGGCTTACCCGTCTATTTTCTGCGGGTTCCAGAAAAAATTGAAAAAAGATGGGCCAAACTTGAAGCAAGGAGGCTCAATTTAATATGCCCATTTAGACTCACCTCGATGTCGAAGCGCAGATGGCACGGCTTGAGCGACAGATCAAGCGGGAACTCCTCATGGTTGAGCTGAAAAAATCCGGGAGAGCGCCGTCACAAGACGACCTGATCATATTGCGGGAAGAAGTTGAGCAAAAGTGATAGATTAAGGCCTATTCTGTTGTTTGCTTATCTCTCTAAACATGTTTTTATGAAAAAAATGTTTACGGGTCTCTCAAGCGAGCTTACTTTTTCGAATGACCTAGGTTTGAGGTGACATGGGGTCGCGAAATACATGTGTAAAGAGGCAACCGCACGTACAATTTTTGAGGTTTGGGCTTAGGCTTAGGCTTAGGCTTAGGCTTAGGCTTAGGCTTAGG
Source organism: Oscheius sp. JU75 (assembly GCA_037178855.1). Classification (NCBI taxonomy): domain Eukaryota; kingdom Metazoa; phylum Nematoda; class Chromadorea; order Rhabditida; family Rhabditidae; genus Oscheius; species Oscheius sp. JU75. The sequence continues at coordinate 1,312 of JASJZC010000006.1, read as the reverse complement.
CTTAGGCTTAGGCTTAGGCTTAGGCTTAGGCTTAGGCTTAGGCTTAGGCTTAGGCTTAGGCTTAGGCTTAGGCTTAGGCTTAGGCTTAGGCTTAGGCTTAGGCTTAGGCTTAGGCTTAGGCTTAGGCTTAGGCTTAGGCTTAGGCTTAGGCTTAGGCTTAGGCTTAGGCTTAGGCTTAGGCTTAGGCTTAGGCTTAGGCTTAGGCTTAGGCTTAGGCTTAGGCTTAGGCTTAGGCTTAGGCTTAGGCTTAGGCTTAGGCTTAGGCTTAGGCTTAGGCTTAGGCTTAGGCTTAGGCTTAGGCTTAGGCTTAGGCTTAGGCTTAGGCTTAGGCTTAGGCTTAGGCTTAGGCTTAGGCTTAGGCTTAGGCTTAGGCTTAGGCTTAGGCTTAGGCTTAGGCTTAGGCTTAGGCTTAGGCTTAGGCTTAGGCTTAGGCTTAGGCTTAGGCTTAGGCTTAGGCTTAGGCTTAGGCTTAGGCTTAGGCTTAGGCTTAGGCTTAGGCTTAGGCTTAGGCTTAGGCTTAGGCTTAGGCTTAGGCTTAGGCTTAGGCTTAGGCTTAGGCTTAGGCTTAGGCTTAGGCTTAGGCTTAGGCTTAGGCTTAGGCTTAGGCTTAGGCTTAGGCTTAGGCTTAGGCTTAGGCTTAGGCTTAGGCTTAGGCTTAGGCTTAGGCTTAGGCTTAGGCTTAGGCTTAGGCTTAGGCTTAGGCTTAGGCTTAGGCTTAGGCTTAGGCTTAGGCTTAGGCTTAGGCTTAGGCTTAGGCTTAGGCTTAGGCTTAGGCTTAGGCTTAGGCTTAGGCTTAGGCTTAGGCTTAGGCTTAGGCTTAGGCTTAGGCTTAGGCTTAGGCTTAGGCTTAGGCTTAGGCTTAGGCTTAGGCTTAGGCTTAGGCTTAGGCTAGGCTTAGGCTTAGGCTTAGGCTTAGGCTTAGGCTTAGGCTTAGGCTTAGGCTTAGGCTTAGGCTTAGGCTTAGGCTTAGGCTTAGGCTTAGGCTTAGGCTTAGGCTTAGGCTTAGGCTTAGGCTTAGGCTTAGGCTTAGGCTTAGGCTTAGGCTTAGGCTTAGGCTTAGGCTTAGGCTTAGGCTTAGGCTTAGGCTTAGGCTTAGGCTTAGGCTTAGGCTTAGGCTTAGGCTTAGGCTTAGGCTTAGGCTTAGGCTTAGGCTTAGGCTTAGGCTTAGGCTTAGGCTTAGGCTTAGGCTTAGGCTTAGGCTTAGGCTTAGGCTTAGGCTTAGGCTTAGGCTTAGGCTTAGGCTTAGGCTTAGGCTTAGGCTTAGGCTTAGGCTTAGGCTTAGGCTTAGGCTTAGGCTTAGGCTTAGGCTTAG